>JAYKKO010000045.1:15105-2719133 GCA_037074685.1 Glyphodes pyloalis | reverse complement strand
ATATCCCTCCCTTAAAAAAAGAACAAGTGGACCGTGAACCTGAAAGTCTTGCGGCTGGTTTAAAATAATGTAGTATATAAGTAATTTTTATGTTTGTGTGAGTGCCTGATCATATATAAACCAATAATCATTAATAATAAACGCATTGTTATATTACTTATTTTATTCATATAAGGGCCCATCCGTATAATAATAGTTTGCTCCTTTAAGTATAAGTGTCTTCTCTGGGACCTATTTAAGTAGGTAATACATATTATTATATTCAATTACATAGATTGTTTACTAAACTGCCGTGTTCCCTGATAAACGGGTCATAACACAATGACAGTTTAGTAGATACTTAGTATCTTGCGAACTACTAACTGCCCTACATTTATTTTAAGTGATTCAAAACTAACGTTTTCGATAGCGTTTTGTATAGAAAAGAAACCATCAGAAAAATAGAAAGCCAACGATCTACTATGGGTATGTATGGTATACATACAAATTAGTTTATACCCCGAAGCAAAGCCTATTTTATTGGTACACAGTAAGTCCTTGTTTTTGTTCCGATCGTTCTCATAACCAATCATAAATTTGCATTATCTGGGACAATCTTAACCTTTGTAAAACGGTTCTCAAACTTCGTAAAGGGAACCTTTTGAAAAATATTTTTTTGTCGATGTCCTTAGGGAGCCTTTAAAAATATTAAATATGTAACTTCTTTATTATCCGGATATAAACATAAGACTTGAAAAAAAAACAATGTAAAATGAATTGTCTTGCTTTTAACACATTCGGTCATACGAGTTTAATTGTAATATAAAATCAGTCTGCATATACGGTCGAATGCGGTGAATTCATAAGTGTTTTAGTAAAATAAAGTCATTTTCTATTCTATTCTATTTTTTTACTGGATGAAGAAAGAAGCATAGTTTGAGAAAGGCTGTTCAACTAAATTAATTTGTATTATTTATTAAACTCTTGAACGCAATTGAAATCAATTTATTGGCTCTGGATCGGATATGTTTACCACTGACCTGATTTATTATAATTAGACATACAAAAATATAATAATACAATCCTACTACTATTATAAAGGCGAAAGTTTGTAAGTATGGATGTATGGATGTTTGTTACTCTTTCACGCAAAAACTACAGAACGGATTTGGATACAATTTGGTAGGAAGACAGATGACATACTAGATTAACATATAGGATACTTTTTATTCCGAAATAACGCGGGCGAAGTTGCGGGCAACAGCTAGTATAATATAATATTGTACTTATGTACGAGTAGCTACCTATCCCTACTAGTATTATAAATGCGAAAGTAACTCTGTCTGTCTACGCTTTCCCGCTTAAACCTCACAACCGATTTTGATGAAATTTGACACAGACAATCTTTGGACCCTGAAAAACGACATAGGCTACCTTATAAAAAACCCTGTAGTCCACGCGAACGAAGTCGCGGGCACAGCTAGTTTATAATAATCGAATGAACTTCATTAGCTAAAATTTCGACGTTGTAGTCAAATAAAATACACTAATGTTTATCTAATGTTATACTGGTAACAATTCATTGGTATTTTTGTAGTACCTAAGTTGACACTGTTTTATGCCTCATGGCTGTGTTTGTTATACTTTAATAATTCAACAATTAAACGTTAGTAGTAGTAACCTACTTATATCAGTAGGTAACATGAATTTTACATTTGATCATAAAAGTTAAAAATAGTTTCCTCATAATGATAATTTTATTAAAGAAGGAAAATCAATCTATCAATCAATCGCTAAAACCCTGTTATTACCTCAAAATAATAGAAGCTATTATACAGCAAGGAGCAAACAGTAGATGTACCTAGTACATAAATTAATATAACTATTGATTTCATGTTTCAAGTTGTCCTTAATTTTCGTTTTTATGAATATGAATGATAAGAATACCGGCTATTTAACATTTTTTTTAATGAAAGACATAAAAATGTTTTTTTTTTTACATTATCAGCTCTCATCAAAATAGATTTTTAACTGGAATGTAATTAATGGAACTCATGACATTCGTAAACATGTTACGATTCATATTATAGGATCTCTCTGCCTGACCAACAACTTTGAAGCGGTAGTGTAACTCCGGCAATAATTATAATTAAGATATTAAAAAAAAACAACTATTTTTATTTAACTGTGATGTCTAAAAAAACATAATCGTTTGTTGTGCGTGTCCGAACATGAGCCCTATGCTTTATATTTGCTTAGGCCTAAGGAAGTTTAACTAAGGTAATGTTTTTAAAGCAGGACATAAACGATTGTTCTGAAGTGGCCTTTGAAGAGACGCCCCAACGACGCAATTTAATAAAAACATTTATTAAACTATCATGTCATCCGCTGCAGGACATTCAGTATTATGTAATTAACTGTAATATTCTTGTCTTTTTTATACTAGCTATAGAGCACTTGTAGTTATCTGATTTTGCCAATTCCATATCTACGAATATCATAAAGCTGAAGAATTTGTTTGTATTTGAATTCACAATAGTTTTACATTTTTTTTTGCGGTAATTCTATAAATAATATTCAATATTCTACAACCTGTTGCTCCTGCTTCTCCCATCACTTTTTTGATGTTACCAATTAAAAGGTCGTTGATTCTTCACTTGACATTCTAACTCAGATTTCGCTCATAAAATTTGTAAATTTCGGTAATAAAAATGCCGCCGGTGTCCGTAATTAACAAAATGACATTCGTTATCGCGGCTTTTGAGCGATACGTCATGCGATGAGGGATATTCGGGACTCCCACATTTTGGTAATTCAATCGGACGATTTGACACGCTTGTTGACGCTGACCGCGGTAATTTGTAAAGCTGGACCAATTGCTTGGCTGGTAATAGACGTAAATTAATTTCCACGTCTTAATTATGATGTGTTGGATTTTTTCAGATTGTCATATCCGTTTTTTCGTGCATTTTTGGATTCATGCCAAGTTTCGGGGTGGTCGTCCGTTACGTCACTTGTACCAGAACACACAATTCAATGTTTCGTCGTGTTTGATTAGGTAGAAAATGCAGAAATATGTGTCCCATATTTTATAATAATCTCGCAGACATACTAAAAACCAAATTCCAGTCCGGTACCCTATTGCCATAGTATTTTTAGCATATAATGCGGCTCGATGAACGTTTTTGGTCATGTTAAACGGCTTGTTTTCAGTAAATAATACCTACACACACGAAAGAGTACCTACCTACAACGTACAGACTATTCGTGAATAATTTTTGATTTAGTTACAATATACAGTATAAGAGATTGTTCTACATGGTTCTATTCTACAAAAACGTAGCCCATTTGCTCACGAAGAGGAATTAAAAAAAATTGTGTTGCTCTGATCTAAAATTATTATTTTTTTACTTTTGTCATCTACCACCATCGAGCAAAGTTGCTGAATGTCTACGACGTGGGTGGCAGAGTCGTAGTTTAAAAGAGTCGTAACAACTTTATTTTAGCTAATACTGACAGTTTGGCTTAAATATTATGTTATATCCATAGATATATTATATTCCGTCACACTAGCCATAAGTAATACCTACTTAGCGCAACTGGAAGATTAGTCGCTCTGACGTATCAAGAAGTGAATTTAAGCGCCATCTAGTTACGACCCAAGACACTACATCACAATGCGGGCAGGCAATGCTACGTACAAATTAGTCCACTGTGCCATGATGGTAGCAAGTTTCATATACATTGCCTAGAGGGCGTTTAACCGCGATTTTATCTTTTAATTTGTAGAGTATGTAGAGTCGTACCGTTTTGCGTACCGTTTTGCAAAATATCATGAATTATGAATCATTAGTGACGAGATTATGTGAGGACTACGAACACTAAAGATGTTAGTACACTAAATTAAGATGTTTAATTTTAGTTTTAGCCTGAACTTACTTTAAGTCAACTCATTTTTATAAAAGCGTTACTATTATAACATTATATAACAAAGTTATACTCTTAATTGGTTTGGTATCTTTACCGCAGGTTTAAACCAAGATTTTTATATCCTATATGATTTTTTTAATAATTTAAAAACCTTAAAATAAATAAATTAAGTGCCTCACATTGGTGAAAAGAACTTTAACATTGGTTTATTACCGTCTTGCAAACAAATTTGATTCGAATAAGTTGGTAGTCTCGCAGAAATATATAATAATGGTCTAACTAGCGATATTATAGATGTGTTATTTCGTTAACTGATCAGAGACCCATCTAGGCTTCACCTTATCTAAAACGACTATAGCAGTTATAAAGTTTAGTACAGTGAAGTACTCAAGTATTTCAATCTATCAATGATATCAATAAAATATTTCTTTATTCTAGTAGGTTACATAACAGTTTCGACTCATCTTCAACTCTATGGCTTCCCTTGTTCCAGAAACAGAAATGTCTGGGCACGGCACGGCAGACTTTACGTGTAGGATTATGGAAATCGCAACATGTCTGGGAGTACCATTCATAGGTTTCAGCTCAGCGTCGGAATGTACAAGTTAAAGCTCAATTATTTAACACGAATAAACTTCGCACATTGTGTTAACTCTCTGAGTTATGAAATTCGCGGAATCCCTCTCTGGTAGCATTGCTTGCGAATAGTTGAAACTTGCTAAGCTTAGGCATTAATGTACGTATCCAATAAGATACCGCAAACGAGGATCGTTAAGGTATTTACTGCAGAACAATAAATGCCGCGAATTAGTTAGGAACAAGAGTTATTGCTTTAGTGGGAAATTGTTGCTGTGGTGTCTCAGCTACATAACATTGGAATCAAATCTAAATCAATAAAACTGAATGGCCTAAATGTGTGTATGAGCATAACATCTAAAATAATGGGCCAAATGGGATTATTCTTTTTATGTTAGGTATATTTGTAAATGTCCTGACAAGGTGTGTTAAAAATTAAGCGTGTGAAGCCGCGATGGGCTGCTAGTATTCAGTATTAGACAACATCGTAAACATTGCTCTGATTTTGTAGTAAGTAGCTAAAGCACTTGTGTGTTGATATCAGAAAAAAACGACGGTACGACAACACCCAGACTCTAGACAATTTAGAAAAGTTAATTTTCCATATTGAATTAACCGAAAATTGAATAATAACTCGGACCCGCTCGCCTTTCGGTTACGGAGTTCGTCAATAGTTAGAGTTCCTGTTTGTTGACCGAAGGTTAGTGTTGAAAATGATTTGAGCGAGTATCGAACCCGACTGCCTTAGCCATTGCGCCATCGGGATGCTGACAATGATGACGTATTTCGCAATTATCAGGTCAAGGTTTGTATAAAAAACATCGTTCGCGTTATTTCGGTACTAAAAGTATTCTTTATGTCCTATATACTATGCTACATAATTTCATCTAAATAAATTCAGTTCATATTCATATTCTTTATTGCACTCCATAAGTAAAGTAGGTATTACAAATTATATTTGCTTAGAACTAAAAGTACAATTTATGGACCCTGTCGGGCACGGCAACGTAGGAGAGGGAAGGAGTTTAACATATTTAAAAATATTTATTTATTTATTAATATAATTATAGAAGCATTGCAATTATATAACATTGTTTTTGCTAAAATAGTAACAAACACCCATAAAAACTTTCACGTGTACAATATTAATAGGTCGTGTTGTTACAGCAAGGTGAGCTTACACGTATAAGTGTCACACTAAGGTATTGTTATGATGCTGGTGCATTGTTGATTGCAAGTTGCAGGCCAGACCGCACGCCGTTAGTTGAGGTCGAGCAGCCTGCCTTGCGAATGAATTCTGCGACTGTTCCTTTAAATGCACACCGACCGTGTCCTTACATATACCGAACATAATTTCTGTGTGTGGTAATTTCTGGGTAGTCAAGGGGATTATGTGCTGGATTTCGTTTTTGGGGACCTGGGTCGAGCTCGTAAGGTCGGGTTGGCTCGGCCAGGTAACAGTTTAGTCTGTGGCCATAAAGGTTGAACTATATTTCCATGGTGCGAAGGGCGGAAGAGTTTTAGTGGGTAGTCTTATCTACACATGACGTGCGTGACACATATTGACGATATGAGTTTTCAAATGTTTTTGGTTAGTTGAGTGTATAGAAATTATTGACTAGCATCTGCTCAGATATTACTGAAGTAATGAATGTTCAGATATTAATGGTAACTTGTAGTGTATGGAACTTATTGACATTTTTAATTGTTCAGAAGTATTTGGTAACTTTGTATGCTCTAATTATATCTGACAGCGACTGTACATTATTTAGATTGTGATTCTTACGTTGGGATCAGGCTCATTACCAAATATTTGATCTTTTTCATTGAATTCTGATACTAATAGCGTATTAAGAAGTGCACAAAAATAATCTATATATAAATTTCAAACTTAAACCATAAGTGAAAAATATATAATAACTGAACGTAGTAACCAAAGAAGAATTATTGAAAAGAACAGGCTCTATGCAAATTGCTGTTCTGCTTAGGGCAAATCGAACATTAAACATCCAATTGAGTGAGCTGCAGAAATGAAACATACTCGGCAAACTTTGAATCAATATCCCGATATAGGAACCTTCATACCTTTATGCATTTAGGGTTCCATAGGGTTTAAGAACAGACGATTTAGTGCCTTATTTTTCAAGTCCGAAAGTCCACAGTGAAAACGTTGCGACTTTCAAAACAGCACTGCTATGGCGTTTGCAGATATAAACACGGCTATTTTCATTCCCGTTAATTCATTCTAGCCGCGCAAGCCGCACTCATACGACGATCCATTATGAAAAGTTACGGCTAACTCCGGTCTGGACACGGCAGGAACCATTCTCGAAGGCGTTTCGTTAAAGTATTATCACCTCGATGGAAATGCGAATGGTGTCTCTATTCCGCATAGGGCTGGCAAAAGTAAGTAAATAAAAATAAATAACCGACATGAATGTAAATACATAACTTACGCCCGTTTACCTATTTGGTTATTTCAATTTTAATCATGTTTGTATCGGTCTGGACATTCGGGTTGTATATCGATTTTAATATTTTTTATAGTGCTTTACGCCGCACTAGCGAGCCTTAAATATTTTAAAGAAACAGAAAGAAAGAAAGAGTGAGATGTATGTTTATTAATGTGTGCTTTCACCTAGAAAAGTCACGTGGTCTTGAAATGTTAAACATCAGAAAATTAAGGAAACAAAATCGAAATTCGATTAATGCCACTTGATCATATCAATAATTAATTGGATCACATCAATAATTAATTGAACCGGACCATGGAGGGGGAATGAGGATATTCCATAATTTAATATAAATCACTATATGATAAAACATAGTCGTAAAGGGTCTAACGGCTAAGTGGTTGATAAATAATATAAACTTGTAAATTATTAACAAAAACCAGACAAAACAGAAAATCTATCGTGTCCGACATTCAAAAGGCATTACGAGGCTATTTGTTTATAGGTTATTCGTAATTCTTGATATATTTTACCACAGTATTGCATCTCGCAGCCGAGTTATCTCTTTTATTTAACGGCTGTATGATCATGTCGGCTGTCAGTTGGGCCAGCCCTGTAGAGTGGCGTGCGGCACGCCACCTCGCGTGCGGTCTGCGTCTCATACGCGGTCATCTCTGTCCGCTGACACGGATACCGCTGGCCTGACAGCCATAGGGCTCTTTAGCCGACCGGTATACCAACTGGTTCTGAAACAAAAAAGAAACCCTCGGCAGTTCCATAAAGAGCGCTTTTTTTTACTCTTCAAGATTGACCTCATCCCACCTGATGTTAAATGGCAATGAGGTCCTAGTTTAAGGGCGACAAGTACAGGAGAATAAATCTATTACTGAACTTGTCGCCCTTACCTTGAAGGCTTGACCCCTGTTACTAATGTAGCACCCCCCAAGAGCTCTGGAAACCTTACTCACACGTAGGAACACAACAACGCAGAAGTGATTGTTATTTGGTCTGTAAAGTGGAGGTATTTCACCAGTCGGGCTGCTCCAGTTCGAGCGATAAATCGCTATGCCCTACCTCTACTCCCACGAATGAAATGTGTCGGATCCGACAACGGATAGGCATATTTAATTTTCATAGTCGCAACAAATTCACTTCGAATGCGAATTAAGCGTTTTCAAAAAAGAGGATATTATTTATGCAAATCAAAAACCACGTTCTAACTCCCGAATTTTTGATAAATCTTTAAAAACAAAACATTTCGTTTTTTCGATTCTATATAGGAGAAGATAAATGATCAGAGGTGAGTGCGTAAATACGTTTTTCCCTTCATATAAATGTCGATAACATTATTATAAAGTGATACGAATTTTATTCCGGCAAAGTTTTGTGCACCTGTAAATTATCTTGTAGCAGAATTGCAATTTACTTGGACGCGTCAAATAGTAAGGTAAATATGAAAGGAATATAAAAGTCCTATATTTACATTCGTTTTTTCCTTCAGAGAATAGAATAGAATAGAATATCCTTTATTTGCGTTAAAAGTGGTGTAAAGATGGTACAAACAAAAATGAGCTCACATTTCACCAGAATCTGGCATGCAAATAGTTCAGTACAAGACAGATACGAATTGGCTACTTGACAGTTTTTGAAAAAGTATTGTAAAATGTGCGCCCGTTCATTTTATATCCCAAGCAATTCGATTTATCTGGAAATAATCTAAATAATCAGAGAAAAATAAGATTTTGTGTAATACATTTAAAAAGCGCGCGAATACGCCAAGTCACGTCACTGTTGCAATTATGACGTCAACGTCCTAGACAACGAACCGATACGCATAGGAACGACTTAATTTAGATAAACGGAAATGTTTCAATAAATTCTTAATACGATTAGAGACACAATAATTCAATTTAATCGGTAAAATAATCATTGTTTCGCCACATTAAAATAAATAATTTTCGCCGACAGCTGTCATTTCCGAATTGCAATGGTGGTTTCCGTTGCGGTTCTTTTGTTCCACAGATAAAAAAACTAAAATTTATTTTGCAAAAATAAAATACTAACTATGCTTTTAATTAAAAAGTAAAAATGTAAAATTATTACTTAACTAATAAGCTAACATATCTAACACTTTTCATATTTTATTGTTAACACTGTCAAGTAGCCAATTAAATACAAGTTATTAACGTTTCATAAGAGTTTCACAAGTCAGTTATTAAAAGGTATACCTATGTAAATTTTTTTTTTATATAAATAAATAATTGGGTCACCACAGCACTCGTTTAAATGAATCAAAATATTCCTCAACCGAATAAAAGCACATTTTGATTAACCACAGTCTTAATCTCTTCTTAAAAACATTGAGTGACAATAATTTCATATCGTCGCCTAATCTATTAAATATTTTGATCGCCATACAATATGTGTTTCTTTTGTATAGTTCTGTCGAGCCACGTGGTAAGATGAGTTTACCCGGCAATCAAATTCATTCAAAAGGAGAAATGTCGATAAGATTATTATAAAATGAGTCGATTTTTTATTCCGGTAAAGTTTAGTGCACCTGTAAGTTCTTGAGCAGCAGAATTGGAATCATTTAAAGTACACCAAAACCTAGATTGCACTCGCATAAATAAACGTTACAGCAGGTGAAACGCTAAGGCGCAATCACCATAACTCTCGGTTATTGTTTATCAGCGGGAACTGGAGCTCGCGAAGTCGCGTGTTCCACAAGTTAGTGCCGAGTAAACACACACCCGCTCCGGGTACAGACTTTATCGTACCCGGTATTTGAAGCATGGAGGGTTAAACCTAAAGATTTTTTTTCCTAAATGTTGATGGCTGCAGGTAGTCTTTTCATCTTCACCGGACTTTCAGGAGAGCGGAGGACGTATATCCTTAAATATAAATTACTACCCAAGAGATCCAGAAAACCACACTATAAACTCAATTGTGTTTGGGTTTGAGAAGAACATTCGGAACATATGTTTGTTTGCTAGAGGGACAAGCTCTTAGAGTTTTATTCAGAAAATATAGTCGTATGGAGACCATACATTGTTATATTACTCATGTACCAAAACAGGAGCGGTGTGTATTATCCACAAAATCACAGCTCAGGACTAAAAAGCTTGCTCCGAACTGCATTTTTATCTGGCTCAAACGAACACTCCCGCGGCGGAAGACGGCGCAAGATTAATTGTGACGTCACGGCCGGAAGCGCCGCCCGCGCGCGCCGGACGTCCGCCGTCCGGCGCGCCTGAGAGGGTAAACAAAAAATTCATCTTCTTGTTTGGTCTATTTGTTGGATCAGTCCTCTCGGGCCGGCGGTTGATATTGGTTTACTCCGAATGACGTTTAGAGTGAATTTAACGATGCTTGCGAACGCAGGGTTTCCTCATCAGCAGCTCTAGTATGCGCGATACGTCTTATATACGTAATAGATCACGTCCAATATATGTATATCTTAGTTACGGGGCAATGACAAATCATTGCCCCGATCATTGCAGTACGATGTGTCAAAACACATCGTACTGCGACCTTGATAAGATAGCGGAGTGCGTGGGAACTACAGACTGAAACCATCTCGCACAATCATACCTACATTTCATGCACCGTCACTATATTTTCTGCTCAAATTTGGGAGGTTGACTGGTAGAGGATGCCTCTAGGATTTAAGCTCGCCTTTTGTACCTTATATATATGTAATCAATTTTAAATTAAAAGTAATTAAACAATGCAACGACGCCAAATAGGCACTAGGTTGGAAAAGCTGATTTAAAAATTAAATCTCAATTATTAATATAGTTTTTATATTTTCATAATTTCTTTTTATTAATTATATTTTTACAATTGACAAAATGCCCTATACATGTCTTAGTGCAAAATATGTTATAAGTTCAGCTTTTTTAAACGGTTTTATTTAGCTCACCCCGTTTGTTTTATTTATTATTTATTTTTGTAATAAAAACTGCCGAGTTTCTTGCCGTTATCTTCTATGTTGTTATAGGTTTCGTAACGGGGCTAGCTTTATTTGGTTTAAATAGACATAAATATTAGTGATGTAATTTACACAAATGAAAAGATTTCTGATTTCTATATGTAATCCGTTATCCTGTAGGGTAAACTGCAAATCCCTGTCGAATTATTTTATGATCTGCACAATCGATTTCCCAGGACGAAGACTGCACTAAAGAGCTCATCAGCACCTCTTCCTACCCGTAACCCCCCACTAATGTTCCGGTGGTCACAGTTAATCGTCCCGGCACGTCGCGTCTCATAATCATGTCCCTGAGGTGTGTTGCAGGTTAGGTAGGTTGACGTGGTTAAGTGAAAGACGAAATGTTGGACATGGTGTATTGAACACACAAGTACAAGTTGAAGTATAAAATTAAAGAGAGTGCTTATACCTAATTACAGACTATTTATGTAAACATTATTGCTTACTCAACACCGTTCGCCAATGTAGCAGCGCGTAACGTTAAGTCGCGGTACAACTACAAATATAGTCATATGCTACACCTCCCCCGAAAAGGTTCTCTTTACCCCCGGAAGGCGAGAAAAAAAAATGTGTGACGAACGCTGTTGATTACAATCAAATACAAATTAATAAAACACATTTTTTTTTTAATCATACATGTAAATAAACAACAAAAATATTATGAAATACTAAACATTTGTATATAAAACAATTGGAAATTAAAAACACAATATTCTTATTTTGGATAAAATAATTTCGTATTATTCTTATGAGTTATGTATGTCTCATTATTTTTACTAATTTTTACATTTGGGGAATTATCCTCAATGACCTCATAAGGTCCATTCCACACTGGATCTAACTTATTTCCTACTTGGTTTTTTAATAGTACAAAATCACCTGATTTATATGTCATTGATTTTACCTTCTTATCATAAGTCGATTTCCTAGTTATTTTACACAATAACAAATTATTTTTAGCATCTAATTGAGCTTTTTGTAATCTAAACTTAAATTCTTTTGGATAACTATCATAATTGTACAGAGGGTCGACAGAAGATTTTAGATTATTTGGCAAATTACACAGTTTACCGAAAACTAACTCATGTGGAGTATATTGTGTCTCCGTGTGTACAGTTGTGTTGAATGAGAAACACCAGTAACTCAACCAACTACTCCAGTCAGTTTTATTATTACTACACTGGATTCGTAAATACGCACCTAAATGTTTGTGTGTATTTTCTAATGCACCTAGCGTTTCGTGATGATACGCTGTCGAGTTCAGTTTTTCTATATTTAATAAACTACAAACCTCTGTAAAGATATTACTCATGAACTCAGTTCCCTGATCTGTAATTATCTCCTTAGGGACTCCATATCTCAATATAAAATTATTTACAAATAATCGACTAATTGATTCAGCATCTTTCCTTTCTAAAGGATAGGCCTCTACGTACTTAGTTAAATTACACTGAATAGTTAAAATATACCTATAATTCAAATTATCTAAATCTAAGGGCCCAACTATATCTAAACTAATACGCTCGAATGATGTATTCGGAGTCGTAGTTATAACCATTGGTGCTCTTGTGTTCCTATTCGTATGCTTCTGTATTTGGCAATCTTTGCACTTTTTAACATAATCGTAAACATCTCGGCTCATACCTGGCCAGAAATAATATTTTTTAATGTTATTCAACATTCTGTTTACCCCCGCGTGACCGCTGGTAGGCAACATATGAAAATCATTTAATATAACTCGTATATCATCTTTATCTGAGATTTTCTTTACATTTTTTGTCACTAGGATACGAGGAAAATCACTCTTAAATTTCTCGAGAAAACTTTTTACTTTTCCTTCATTTACCTTATCCTTTACTACGATTACTTCATTTATTTTTAATTCTTTGCAAAAAAATTCTAATTCTCTCGCTAACACTCCTACGGTAGATAACGATCGAGATATCAGATAAATGCAAGACTCAGAAGGCACATATACAAAGTTACCTTTATTACTAATGATTTCCTCTTTCTCACTTTTATAATATTTCGAATCTAGAATTAATTCTATAGAATTATCTGGTCGTTTGAGAATTTCCACTAAATTAGGTTGATCAGGCCCAACGTTCATGGGATTCTCGGGTGTCAAGTCAGTTTTGTCAATGTCTCCTGATGGTGTGGAAACTAATTTCCGAGCTTGTGCTCTCGTCGTGACTGATACAACGTGTTCTCTCATTAATTTTAAATCTTTACTAGTTAAAGGAAGACGGCTCAACGCGTCTGCAGCTGCGTTTTGTCGTCCCGGAATATATTCAATGTCAAAATCATATTCCTCAAGATATAATCGAAATTTAGTTAATCTACTCGATGGATCAGTCATTCCGAAAAGATAAATCAATGGCTTGTGGTCGGTAACGATTTTAAACTTTTTACCATAGAGATAAGGCCTAAAATGCTTAGTAGCCCAAACAATCGCTAACAACTCAAGCTCTATCACTGGGTATCGCGTTTCGGCTGGTTTCAAATTGCGACTTGCGTATGCGACAACCTTTCCGTTACTATTAGACAGTACGGCGCCTAGACCTATTTTAGATGCATCTGTATGCAAGATAAAAGTATTGTTTTCTGAAAAATCTGGGTAGTCTAACACTTGTGGGCTCATTAAGGCTTGCTTAAGAGCTTGGAATGCTGTTTCACATTCTAACGACCAATGAAAAGTTACACTTTTCTTCGATAAGTTATTCAATGGATAAGCTGTATTTGCAAAATTAGGAATGAAACGTCTATAGTAGTTAGCAAAAGCAACGAACCTTTTAACATCGTCTGAACTTGTTGGTCTTGGATAGTTTTGTAATACTTTAATCTTATCTGGATCTGGTTCTACTCCCTGAGAAGTAATCTTGTGACCTAAGTACATAATTTCCTTTCTGTATTATTTTCGCTACCTATCGCAGTGTAATCTGTGTCATTGAGTGATGACACATTATGAACGCGCGGGCCGCGCGCTGGCTGGCGCGAGCCGCGTGCTGACCGTGCAAAATGCTGGTCAGGGCGTTTACCTCTTTGACCTGTATGCGTTTGCTGCGAAATATTTTCATTGCGATTATAATTATTGTTATAATTATTGCGAACAAATGTCCTACCTTGCCTATAACGATTGTCAAAATTATAAGCTCTACTTGGTAATTTAGAATCCCGATAATGACGTGTAGGTCGAGGTCCTCTCGAAAAATGTGCTACCTGATCATCGCTTGATGATGAGCTCTGTTCGTCAAGAGCTGTTCTTATGGCCTCTGGCAAAGATGTGAATTGCCTCGAAGCAATTACGGTGCTCAGCCTAGAGTTAGATAACCCGTCGGCAAAACGCTTGATAGCGGCCTTTTCGTTAATCGGTCGCAACACTTTATATGCGCTATCATCATCATCAGCCTGTGCTATGGTGAGATTGACAAAAAGATCCTCAATCTCTGAACCGAAGGATTCGATGGACCTGTGTCCCTGTTTGGCTCTACAAAGCTGTGTCTGAATGGCTTCAGCGGATTTTTTCGGTAATAAAAATTTGCGCATGTCAGTAATAAGGTCACTGACACTCGCGTACGACGATCGAAGTCGTAATTTCGCGCTGGAGGAAAGCCTAGTTTTCATTACATAATCGATCAGTAATTTCTGAGATTCGTCAGTGATGATGGAGCTGTACATCATGATACCATCAATCAACTGCTTAGTGTTATTCTCTTGTCCTGTCATGTTCGGCAACAAGGCAATAGCCGTTTTAATATCAAAATTTGATTTAGCCATTTTATTATCTATCTGATAATCCGAATCAATAGAACCTAAAATCTTAATCCTGTCATAAACTAACTTAATTTCGTCTAGTAAAATTTGAATTAAATCAATCTCTTTAGAACTCAATTGACTTGTTTCCTCATTTAGTTTCGACACAATATAATGCACTTTTTCATATAACTCTTTAGCGTCCTCTAATTTTCTGATTCCGAGTTCCTTCTGTCGTCTCTCTGGACCTAATTTTACTAAATATTCCTTTATATAAATTAAATTATCGAGTAACGCTTTCAACTCTTGAGACATACCACAATATTAAATTAATCAAATTACTATTTGTTTAAAAAATAAAAATTTAAAAAAATCAAACCTCTATAAATTACATAATTATGTACCTTTGTACTGTCGATCGAGTCAGTACCGTATGTAGGTCATGCTGACGGCGATACGCTGGCGATGACGCGCGGCGGAAGTGACACGGTGGCGGCCTGGGGCACGACGGCTTCTAGGGCACGTAGGCTGCATGGGTCGCGAAGGCTGCATGGGCACGAGGGCGGCATGGGGCGCGAGGGCTGCATGAGGCACGGCGCGCTCGATGATTGGGCCGGGTTTATTCCCTGGACTCCGTGGGCCGGGATATCCCTGGACACCGCTCCGACTGGGCCGGGCTATACCCTGGACACCATCCTTGACCCGTACGCTTCTTTCTTCACTTCCGTCTTCTATAATAAGCTTCATTCTTCTATAATGGTTCTTCTTTCTTCTATAATGAATCTTCTCTCTTCTATAATGAATCTTCTCTCTTCTATAATGTATCTTCTATAATGCATCTTCCTTCTTCAGTAAGGAATCTTCTTGGTTGTGCGATCTTTTCTTCATCATTGTCAGCTATGGGCAGGTCATCTTGTAGGTTCCAGTTGTTCGAAGTGGCAGGGTCGCCATGAGGTGTGTTGCAGGTTAGGTAGGTTGACGTGGTTAAGTGAAAGACGAAATGTTGGACATGGTGTATTGAACACACAAGTACAAGTTGAAGTATAAAATTAAAGAGAGTGCTTATACCTAATTACAGACTATTTATGTAAACATTATTGCTTACTCAACACCGTTCGCCAATGTAGCAGCGCGTAACGTTAAGTCGCGGTACAACTACAAATATAGTCATATGCTACATCCCATTCAAACGCAGCGCAAACAAAACTCATAAAGCCGCGCGTGTAACTCTCTACTTTAAAATTACAAACAGTCGGGCAAGTTTTAGAAAACTCATCCCTGTAGTGCGCCGGCGGAGATGTAAGGAACTGGATGTGACCAGAACAGATAAAAGCCGTTGAGCCGACCTACGACATTACCTACAAGTCGACACAAATACAGCGTCAGCAGAATTGGCATAGTCAACAACGCTCTATACGTAATGCACGATTAGCCTACCAATACATTGATCCTACATCGCGATGTCAGAGTTATCGTCGCCACTAGCAATACATACAACAAATTATTTATTTAAGAGAGGTAGGGCATAGCGATTTATCGCTCGAACTGGAGCAGGCAGCCCGACTGGTGAAATACCTTACAGAAGACCGCAGCCAAATAACAATCACTTCTGTGTTGTTGTGTTCCTGCGTGTGAGTAAGGTTTCCAGAACTTCTGGGGGGTGCTACGTTAGTAGCAGGGGTCAAACCTTCGCACCACAGTCGGCAGTACCCACGGTCTCCATTGCGAGGCAGGGTTGGTTCAGTTGGATCGGCCAGCCCTGCCCTCCCCTCGACCAACCCGGGGGGAAGAGACGGTGCCGCATAATAGCGGCTATCCCGCCGGTGGTGCTGTGGTAGTTATGGCTGAGCCGAGTTTCCCGTAGCATCACCATTAACGGCGATGAGGTCCAATCGAGGGGTTTTAGTGGGTAGCCCTGCCCTTCTCAGGGCGGGGAGTCCCACACACGCCGTCTCTTCCCTCGTGTGACGGTACGGTACATCAATGTATTTCAGGGTCAAGCCTTCAAGTCCAGTTACAGATTTATTATGCTGTATTTGTCACTCTTAAGCTACCTCATTACCGCTTAACATCCGGTGAATCAATCTTGAAGTGCAATATAAAAAAAAATCAAGATTGGTAGTAGACTTAAAAAGAAGTAGGTTGCATCTAACACTTTTGAATCGATTTGAATACAATGCAAAATGATTCTACTTCCGGTTCGGAACCTATACCGAGAAGACACCGGTAAGAAACTCAGCAAATGAGTTACAGTATCAGTATCTAACTTATTGCTATGTGTAGCTCTCTTTGGACCAAGTCATATAATGGTACTTTTGACCTCAATCTCGCTCGATTAAAGGCTTAGATGACGCCTAAGATGTAACACGTTTGCCTAGAACGTATCTATTCATTTTGATCGTTCCGGAAAAACTGACCTCAGCAGAGAGTTCCACTCCGTCATAACCGATCGCTTAATGAAAGGAGCGGCAAATCGCTTCATTCGTAATGGAGGAATATCTACAACAGATTGTGTGAAACTGTTCACCGCATTTAGTAGCTTGGTGATGGAAAAGGGATGGAGGTATAGGCGCACCTGGCCTCTGCGATGAGTTGTGATTTTTTTCTGAAATTATTGTTTGGTTCTCAAAATACACATTAACTCTTTTTTTACCCTTAAGTCTAAAAATAAGGAAGTTTTTTACGATGATGAAATATCCCAAATATGCCATATCCAGGTCGCTTACATGAAGCAGTCCCAGCATTTTATAGTGGTTCGCACACGCGGGACGAAGTTTGGGCGGATTAGAACGAGACGGCGAATGGCGAATAATTAAACGCTATTAACTGCACTGTCAGTGCCGCTTAACGTTTATACATGTGAATAACGAACGCATAAATACATTTTCTTAATCTATAATATAAGTGTTTTTTGTGTAACACGCGATTAAAGGGTTTAAGCTTCGATCACAGAGAGATCTGTCTTGAAATATGACTTTTATAAAATAGCATAAGCACTTGTGTATAAATGGTGCTGGGTGGGGATCGAACCCACGATGTTTCAACTTCGTTTAGTCTATGTGCGATCGAATTAGTCTGCTCATTACCATTGCATCGATTGTGGGTAAACGTATTGAATTGATGTTTTTACCTTAGAGTGGTCTTAAAGGTAAAAACATCAATTCCACCTTACCAAGGTTCTCCTCTACCAATATTACCAATAAATATAAGACTGCAGAAATGAGGTAAAATTTAGCGGTACAACAATTCTTCGCACAATTTTTACGTGACGTAAACATTCCTCAACAGAAATTTTGTAGTATCATCATCAATTTTTATTTATTTGTTAAAAAAGTAAAAATATGTTTTCGTTGTAGTTTGAAAATCTACCTTACGGACAAGAAGTATAGAATCATTGTTTTTATGCCAAAAGATTATCCCGCTTTAGATTAAGTTTGTAAAATTTAGCGGCCAACATAATATCTATTCAAGATAACATTCTAACATACCTACATTACCTACCATATCGCCATCCATTCGAATTTAAATTCCTCCATTCAAAAACTTTGAAATAGAATACCAAACATCGGAGAGCTATTCACCTAACGCGCCATTTTTCTAAAAATACCCGCGCCGATAGTTCGCCAAATGCATTCATGTATTCGCCTTACATACTTAACAGATTTACTGTATTGGAAAACTATGCAGGCTGCGCTCCTCGCCGTAACTCTCCATAAACTTGGATATTGCAGTTATTTAAACAAGAAAACTTCCACAAACTACTATAAAAGTATGGGATAAATTGAAAAACACGTTGTAAAAACGAGATTCCAGGCGCTGCTCTTCATTTCCATTTATATGGGGCAACTTGCGCTGTGAGATCGCTCGGGGCTAATGCTCAGTAGATTACGAGCATTGATGAGCTTCAGGCACATCGATGCATGCTTGGATAACGGAAAGTTTCGCATAATTGAATGGATGAGCGGAATGTTTTGCCTATAAATGATATATGATTTTCTATTCCTCCACCAAATATATTTATTCCGTATGCTAGCATACATCTCATAGCATTATGAGCTCCGGATAATTTACAAAGGGATTTATTTCATTAGCTCTGCTTCTTTACATTGTGTACAGAATATTTAAATAAAATTTACGAGGTAGGTAATTTTTTTTAGTTAATTTGCAGATGACAACCTTTGTACAGTCAGCTTCATAAAGATCTAAGTGTCCAGAGTGGTCAAAATTATGTGAGGGACAGAAATTCATTTTTATGTACGTTGTCAGGTCGTCATATTGTTGTAAACGTACATAGTGATCAATATTATCTAAACTACACGATTCCATAAATATGTTATGTGTTAAGATGAGCAATAATATATTCGCGTCCTAAGTATTCATTGGTATCTAAGCATTCAAAGTGATCATAAATATGTTGGTAGTAAAGAAAAGTAAACTTTAATGTTTACAAGATACGATTGATTTCATTGTTATTATTGACAGGGACGTTCTAAGACACATCGATAAACGAAAACTAGGATGTCCAATTGCGTCACAGCCTACAAAAATATGGATATGCCATAAAATTACGTGCATGCAAGTGGAAGAAAGAAAAAATGTTTAAACTTTACTATTTCTTATTAAAAAGGTTAAAAATTAAAATATGGTTTTAAATTTGCATTTATAATATTTGTTTTTTTGAAGACGCATAATTCGCATCCAAAAAGAATTGGGTACAATTATGAGAATTATAAACTGTTATTAGCATTCGGATCCGGCCTATAAATTAAGTTTTTGGGAGCTGGCCTCCAGATTTTTTTACTATGTGGTATTAAATCTAGGAATTTACTAATCACATCAATGTGTAGTTAAAACCATGGTCAACTATGCCAATGTATTCATTAAGTCTTAAGTATTCTTATTGGAAATTATTGCGGCTAACGATTTAAAAAACACCGGCCAAAAGCGTGTCGGGCCACGCTCAGTGTAGTGTTCCGTAGTTTTCAGTGCATCACAATACTTAAGTATCCCCACTTAAAGTTACAAAAATGGGCTATCTGTGTGTAACATTGACTTGACATAGGTAGGTATACACTAAAAAAATATTTTTTCAAAAATTTCAAAAACGAATAAACCCATCAGGTTCTAAATAATTTTCCTAGAAAGCCTTTATGCAGTTCTATATTCTAAATTTTACTTATAAATAATACTTTTTGAACTTATGGCTCAAAAGTTAGAGGGGGGGGGGACACAATTTTATTTTCTTTTGGAGCTATTATTTCCCAAAATATTAAAATTATCAAAAAATGATCTTAGTAAACCCCTGTTCATTTTTAAATACCTATCCAACGATATAACACATGTTGGGATTGAAATTAAAAAAAAATCACTCCCCAATTTACGTGTAGGGGTACCTTAAAAAAACATTTTTTTTTATTTTTGCACTTTGTTAACGTGATTAATATACATATTTGTACCAAATTTCAGCTTTCTAGTGCAAACGGTTTCTGAGATTATCCTCGGCCGGACAGACAGACAGACATGGCGAAACTATAAGGGTTCCTAGTTGACTACGGAACCCTAAAAACTACTAACTAGATCTCGTTCAAACCAATTTTCAACGGAAGTTTATTGAGTATTGTACATCATACATACTTTTTTGTTTTATCATTCTCTTATTTTAAAAGTCAAAGGGGAGGGAGGGGATATTTTACCACTTTGGAAGTGTCTCTTGTGCAAACTATTCAATTTAGAAAAAATGAAAAAAAGAATTGTAGGTATGGGGCGCCCCTGAAAAGTGTTTTTTTCTATTTTTGTGAAAAACCTTAATACGGTTTACAGAATACATTCACATACCAAGTTTTAATAGTATAGGTATTTAAGGGTTTTATAGAAAAAAGTGGCTGCAACATACAGATACACAGATAGACATGGTGAATTCATAACGGATCCGTTTTTTGCCATTTGGCTACGGAACCTTAATAATCTTAGATGTTTTTAATAAATTAAGATAAGTTAATTTAGTAGGTATTAGTATTAGTTACTTAGTTATGTCATAGTAGCCATAGTAGGCAAATAGTTGATTTTTTTTTATATTACACTTCAAGATTGACCTCATCCCACCCGATGTTAAGTGGTAATGAGGTCCTAGCTTGAAGGCGACAAGTTCAGCATAATAAATCTGTTACTGGACTTGTCCCCCTTACCTTGAAGGCTTGCCCCTGCTACTAATGTAGCACCCCCCAAGAGCTCTGCAAACGTTACTAACACGCACAACAACACCGAAGTGATTGTTATTTGGCTGCAGTCTTCTGTAAGGTGAAGGTGTTTCACCAGTCGGGCTGCTCCAGTTCGAGCTATAAATCGCTATGCCCTACCTCTCTTATTTAATTTTTACATAATGCGTAATAACACATTATGTAAAAATTCAACTATTTGACTGTAAGCTGATCAAAAGTTATAGCCATTAATTAAAACCTTCCCGTTAGGAGTTCCTGGATTAAAACTCTGATAAGTCGTAGTCTCGTTTATAAGTTAGATTTGCAAAAGTAAATGTTGGAAAACTACATTAAATTTGGTGCAGTTGTTCTTGCGTGATGTCGACACAAACACACAGACAGACAAAAATTCTTAAAACACCAAGTTTTGGCCTCAATTGCTTTCTTCGAGACCCCTAAAACTTATATTTTTCCTAAATCTCTTAAATATTAACACGGACCTGTTCATTACACTTTTATAATAGGAATAGAAAATATTAAATGAGATTAATTTAGAAAAAGATTTATTGGTAGGTGAAAATATTTTATAAACAAGCTTTTATTATGAACATACAAAGCAAACAAAAACCAACATATACATAAAACTCATTGTTTTTTAAACCTTACGAAGGTGTACCAAATTTCAATTCAATTGGTCCACAGGAACAGGTGTTCCTATGGGTATCTTCTAACTCCATTATCTGACCAGCTCCATGTTACCATGTTAATGTATTGTTATCGCAGTTGCCTCAGTATACCGAATTTCAGCTCAGTTGGTCAACCTGAACTGAGTCAATTCTTCATTTTAAATATTGTAAACATACATACTAGTATAATGTAGTACATACAAAATTGAAGTTAATTTAAGAGCTTACAAAGAGATGTCTAAGTTGCGGGCATAGCAAACGAAGAAAACAAAACTGGTGAAACAATTGAAGCCTTGCTGCTTGGAACGCCGACACTTTACGCACTCGAAATTTAAAAATCTGCCTAATGTGTAGATATTTATGATCACTCTGACCGCTTAGATACCAATGAACAGTTTGGATGCGTACATATTAATGATGATTGTAATCGTGTACATATTACACTGGTCACCAAAAAATCATTTTTTGCGTGTAACATGACAACTTTTGTCTAGTTACGTTTAGGACAACGATAAAGATACTAGAAATAAAATTGCAATGGTTCAAATACGAATAGTTTTTTTGTGATACCGTTTTATAGCATTTTTGAAATTTGGAATTTTTACAAACAAAAAGAAGTTACTTCGACTTATTGCTACATGAATATAAGTTTACTTTTATGATTTTCGTCTGTATTTTGCTTCAAGGACGTCTCGTTGGACATACAGCAATCCGCTAGCATACGTGGGCTCCAGTTGCCCTGATATCGTTTTTTTATGGTAGAGATGACTTGATGGAATCTTTCCCCGTGTTCATGGCTGACGACGCCCAAATTTTCAGGAAAGAAATCTAAATGAGAATGGAGAAAACGTATTTTCAATGACATATTATAGCCCAAACCCTTATATGTAGATAAAAGCTACGCGATAATACATTTATAGTCACTTGATCGTTGATTTTCTAGAAAATTTAAAGTTCCTTTCATGTAAGATTCCCAAGCTGATTTGTCTAAATTAATAAGCTTTTCTTTTACATCATCTTTGATTAATTGCCTGATTCATTTGGAGCCAACAAATATACCCTTTTTCTCTCCTGAGGAAGCTTCTTGAAAGTCAGGATCCAATGTCTCTTAATCGACTTGTGGCGTAAGGGACAGATCGCTAGTTTGAGGTGGTTCTGGTACCGGTAGATCTTCACTATGAGGGATTGGTCGTTTAGCTGATCAGAATACTTGATTTTACTTTTTGTTTTAATTGTAATACCTTTTGTATCAGTAAGACAAAAATAACAATCAGATGAGTGGTTTGTTGGTTCCGTTCAAATCATAGGGATTGCAAAAGGCATAAATCGGGATCTTTTCGCTCATCCAGTGAGAAAACCCATTCATGTAACACAACAGAAGTGTAGAACCCACGTTTTGTCTCGTTGACCGATGACAAAACCAAATTACTGTTCATATAACTTAGTTACTAATGGTGTCAAATTCCTTCGCTGAGTTTTGAAAGTAATGTCACCACAAATTTTATGTAACAAAACATGTCAGGATCATTTTTACACTTTCTTGACATTATTGAAGAATCACTTCACTCTAAAACAGAACAAACCATTATGCTCTTCAAATAAACGAATTCGTTGAATGCGAAAGTAAAACAAAAACGGTTAATTGTTAATTTTATGGGTAGTCGCTGTAACACGAAAACTAGATCTGATGGAATCAAAATAAATATGGTTATAAAATGAGGATAGGTAGGTAATTTAAAATTAGCCAGCACCTTTCTTGTTACAAAATTTTGTTGACCAGTGTTATTGGAGACTTATGATGAGAAGATATTTATGACTTGTTGGATGTGTACAATATTTAGGTGACTTTGAATGATCATATATTATTGCACCTTTGTTCCTCATATATTTTTGACTACTTTCACACCTCATATCTTTATGAACGTGACTGTACAAACATATTTAGATTTTTATTGAAAAATAGTATCTACCATTTTTTTTATGGTTTCATATTTTTCTGACAGAAATAGGGTCTAAACCGTTTTCGACGACTATTTAAGTCAATAATCTTGTGCTCTACATTAATTGAGATATTTTTGCGCTTGGGCATGTTTAGCTCTTATTAAATTGTTTTGTGAACTAGCTGGCTTTGTACTCGTAATTGAAAGGCTCAATGATTTGGGGCCCTCAAATTGAACTTTTCATACATGTTTGTCAACATCTAATCAACTTTATATGCAAAATACAAATAAATCTTTGTAAAGTTCGAAAAGTAGCAGAATAAATTTGTAGAAGTCAGCATGTGGTTGATATATAATATAGATCATTCAAAACCTGAAAAACAAATATGTACGAAACATGGCAATGAACAGCTACAGCTCGTAGAAATTATGAGCATTAGGTTGAAAACGTAGCGTAGGAAGGCCCACCACAAAGTACCGTTCCTTGTTAATGTGGTGGAGTCTCATGCTCAACGATAGATACTCATAGCTAAAAGTAAAACCAAACAAAGCCTTACTTAAGCTCTTGTTAATAATTATCACGATAACCTCTGAGTAGTAGTAAAAAAGGATTTTACAATCTTATTTCAACTCCTAGAGTTGTAACTAAATTGTTAAAAAGTAAAACATTAAGAAAGAGTGTGTGTTTTGAAACCAGACTTCCGCACATTACGTCATGCCTTGGGTCAGGATATCGCATTCTGATAATGTTATACAATTGAAGTCGCTGATGTATGCAAAATGATAGCATTTAAAATTCCACGCAAACTGGCCATGTTTGTTGAACATTTTCTTATTTACGATGAAAAATGAGTTGTTTGTAAGCTTAACGAGATATTGCATGCAATCAAAAGTCGCGTGGTGTAAAAACAAGACCTGTGAGTCAAAGACTGATTTCGGATTCAGTGTTTTGTTTACGTAACGTAAATAACAAAATAGACAATTTAAAACACTGAAATACTTTAAATAAAACGTCAATAATAAGCCTAGTGTTTTTTCCATATTTCAATCAGTTAAACATTATTTATTTGCAAATAAGTATAGGTATAAAACTCTTACAAATATGTGGACTAAACAAGTTATGAGTTAAGACATTTTTAAATTTCATGAGCATCAACAATGAATACAAAGCCATCTTTTAAAAAGATAACAATTTTCTATCTCTGTATTACTCAATACCTACTTATTCATTATCACATCGTATGATTCGTGTAGGACCTGAAACATACATTCATACATTATTTTAAAATTTGCGTTTAAAATATTAGTAGATAGTAGTTCCATGTACATTATATATGAAAACCTTGTTTAAAAAAGCAGTATTTTAGCAGCAGTTCAGAGAATTATGAGTAGAATAACAAGCTTCCCTTCCTTATAAATTGGCGCCCAAATGCAAAAAAATCGCCAAAAACTTTTCCCATCACTCCCCGCTTCGCAGACATCATTAACCTTTCCAAATTCACCAAGTTCCCCATTGATTTGAGTAGAATCAGGCCCAGTCACCTATTTCTCCCTGTCTCCTATCCCCGCCCCTCCACTGAATTTAGTATCAATGTTCGCGTCTCGAGGGAGAGCAGTTGCTTCCCTTATCTATCCCGATTTCCCATCATTAATTTTTTTGCTTCGTCCCGGGTAGGCTGCCAGGATTGATTGTGGCCAATCAGTCCGATGACGACCATTTATCTGCGTGGCAGGGGATATTCATTAATGTTATGTTTTTGCCGCCAATATGGAACAATAGATACAAGAAGTTTTCATATTTTTTTTCGTTATCGAATGTTTAACAAAGTTAGGTTTCAAACTTGTGGTTTATTTTTCGTTACTTGGACTCGTTGGTATTTTTCCCTAATTTATTATGACCTGAAACATGGTTTGTTATTGCTTGTATTCCAGTTTTTTTAAGACTGGCGGTTTCCCCCGACGTAGCTCACGTTATTTACGTAAAAATATCATGAATTATATTTTAGTATCTCATCTGTGTAGTTATTAATCTTCATCTATTAAATGTCTTGCCTTGGCATGAAAGTGCACAAATTTCCATTCATATAAACTTTCACGTTTAAACTATTGGTTGGAAGTAAAGTTTATTATTATCAGTCACGTATGTACAAGGAAATACATAGGTATGTAATTCTCTTTACAGCCTGTTGTGTTCCATTCAATTTTGATATTATTCTTTAAGCACCTAATTACTGTTACATGTGTTTAATATTTCATCATTTTACGAAATTTGCGTGAACGGCAACTTCTTAGCGGAAATTAAAAGTTAATAAAAACATACTTAAGTTTTATGTTAAGATTGAATGATTTGCGGACTATAATCTGGTGTAAATATAGGTGCAGACAGGCAAAAAGGTTAAATCTGCCTGGTCGATTAAGTCCTATGATGACTGTTCAGCAATAAAATCGCAGCACCCAACCTTTCAAACCTAAAATATCCAAGTCTATTCGAACGAAAACGTTTTAGTCGTTTTGCTTAACTTCCACTAAGCTTAGCATTCAGTGCACCTCTTGCCAGGGATTCCTATTTAATCAACACGCTCCGAGTCCCATTTTCCATTGCTCAATAGCAACGCAACGCTCCGGACTAACATTTAACCGTAGTTTCACTTAATTTATAGGTCTGCAGAGCGCTAACCTCTCTAGAGTTTATGAACGTTCGCTTTGGAAATCTTATTTCTATCGCCGTAACCACCCTCACAAGTTATTCGACAAAATAAAATTTCTTAACGGTACTAGTTGTTGGCGAAAAACTTGGCGAGTCTATCAGAAAACCATTTTGTGGAACGGAACGTTGGCTTGCAGTCAGCCATGTTGTTTCGTAATTTTATGTTCCTTTGGCGTGTTGTGATATTGTTAAGTTTGCTTTGTATTTTCAATGTAAATAATTATAGGATTATGAATATTTGGACATCTTAAGCACTTTGGGGTAGTGATTGTATTCATTACATATTATAATTCAATTAAAAAAGAATAGTGTTCAAATTGGTTTGAATGTAAATGATGTTAGGATTAAGAATCAATACCTTATGCACGTTTGGTAAGTGATAGTATTAAAATTGGTGTGAGGCTGCAAAATGTTTGATACTTAAGAGCACCTACTTCTTTTTGTTAACCTAACAGAGTTCATTTCGCTTTACAAAATTCATCTTATTTAACCTTTTTTGCTAAAAGGCTGGTTCTCAAATATAAGATATCGAAAAGCTATAGTTTGAAAAAAATAATAATAGGAAATTGGATTAATTCTCTCAAGTCAATATTTTTATTCTAATATGAAATTTCAACTGTTATCATTCAAATTCGAGACAAACTGTGTCTTATTTATTAACAACAAGTATAGTTTTCGTTCTGTGCTTGTTAAACGTTTCCATGAAAAGTTACACGTGAAACTTGGGGCACCGCACTTCGGTTAATAACGTTTAAGTGTCCCGGAGTCTTAATGTGCTCTGAGGAAATTCATGACAACTTTGTATTTGCATTTAATTTTGCTCTACTCGTCGCTAAGTACTGCCGGCGTGCTTCAATTATAGTAGGGACTTGAGTTTCTTTCACCATCTGTGACGGCGGAACAATTGTATTTTTAAGGTCCGATGCAAAGTCGGGTTTTGTAAGTTTATTCACAATTTATGCTTCTATAAGTTTCTGCCAGAAATATATACATTTGGAATCGAGAACACTAAATTGAATAGTCTATTTTTAATTTGAGAATGTAAAAAAATGGAAAGAAAGATCAAATTCGCTCAGGATGGTCAGCCATCCCATACCGCGGCCAGCTTAGTTGTTAAGCTATGATACCGGAGTGCTGTATAAGTTATTAGCTGTCCCGGAAAATGTAGTACCGCCTATTATTTTCCAAATTGAACATCTTACCATTAAAACCTGTCTTGGCTCTTCAAGATAGTATCAAAACCAGTTAATTTGGTCTGGTCTTTTTCAAGTTTTTGTGAGCCTAACCAACCAGGATTTTTTAAAATATAGGTAGATTTGAGTATGGTTTCCGAACTGTTGTTACCATCGCACCACGAGTAGCACAAATCCAAACATTAATATATTCTATGCTCAGAATTAAACGTGTTTCGCATTGCGCGATCAATGTATAGACTTTATTACCCTTTCATCCGTCCCAATAACGTCCCGTTTTACAGAGAATCGTAAAGTAAGCAGATACCGGTACCATTGCTAGTTAGCTACACGTCCTAGGGTTTATTCGGGTACGTGACAGGAATACCGGACGGTTTAATTAGGCAGGTGAGTTTATGCGACGAGCCGGAAGATTAACCGGGATTTTTGCAACTATCGCCCCGGAAGAGTGGTTTAGGTACTTAATTGGACTCGGTAGTACATACGCGCTTTTTCCGGTCGTTTTTATTGAAAACTATGTTACTATGTTAGAAATATCAACATCCTAGCGATCCACTCTTGCTTCGCACGGGTACAATATAGATACGAGTACCTGATGAATTGTCTGGTATTTCAGTACTAAGATATGTACGTATAATACATACATATAAACCTTCACTCAATTCACTCTATCTATTAAAAGGAACAACACAAAAATCCGTTGCGTGGTTTTGAAGATCTAAGCGTACCTACATAGGGATAGTGCGAAGCGACTGATTGTCTGTAGTAATATCATAAGTATAGATTACGCTACGGTGTTATACGCGTACATACAGTGATTATGATTTTTTTAATAAACCATGCTTTTTCTAACGTAAATTGGAGCCTTTTCGAATTTGGCTAATTCGTGTGATAAGAAAATCAATATATGCATATTAAGTTACGGCTAACAGATCATCAAAGGTAAATACCAAAATACTTGTAGTACGATATTTGATCATATAAGGGCGGTAGAAAATCCGAAGTGTAGTCAGACTTGCTAGTTCCCATACAACAAGTGCATGAGCTACTTTGTGATAAGGCGTGACTGTAAAGTTTATTGAAATCATTGACCTACTCCTATTAGACAGTTTCATCTCATTCTTTTTATCTGTCATGTTGGTATTTATCATCTTAGTCCGATTTGATTCTTGGTTACTTAAGGTAAGATCAGTCTTCGTTTACTGAATACTGTCTCAAACGTAATAAAAGTTTCCACTCCTATCACAAATCAGAACCAATAAGATTTCCTCTACAATCCAGTTCTAAAACTGTTCTAACACCCACATTTTGTTGTACCAAAACCGCGACTATCAAAGTTTCTTTGACTTTTATTTAGATCCTGCGCAAGGAACGCTCACGTTCCGCTCTCGACGTTAACAGACACCCGCCGATATTGGGCCAATGCCGGAGTATCGAGTGGCGCTGCAAAGTGCATATTTGTTGCGGGCCTCGTCTCGCGTCCCTGTGAAAAACACGCTTGTCAAACTGTCCGCCGGCGCTCTGGGAACTACCGGACATACGGTTCTCCGGACGACGAACATCACTAGGTACCTATTATCAAAATGGCAAACTATTGGAGAGGCCTATGACAAGCTGTGGATTATGAAAGGCTGATTATTATGACTCAAGGGGAAGATCTATATGTATATATAATTCTACTAATATTATAAACGCGGACCTAAAAGTATATAAATGTATGTTTGTCACACGTAAAAACAACTGAACAGATTTGGATGAAATTTGGTTGGAAGAGAGGTGAAATATTAAATAAATATATAATAAAGTACGTGTAATTACACACGCCCAGCAATTTTTTTTGTCTGCTGAATGCGCTAGGTTTATAAAGAGTCATAAATAATCATCAATTTACCCAAAAAAAATAACCTTAACTTAAAACTAAAACTCTCGTGACCTGGCTTACTTTTTGTAGGCAACCCCACTTCGCTTCGCTGAGCAACAATTTTATATTGCACCACTACTATCGTATTTATCGTTTGATGAAGCGGTAGGTCTTTCATTTACAATCCTCGTCGTGTCGTTTCCGCTGTTTGACGCTCTCTCAAAAAATCACCCGATTCCTCGATAAGTCTCCATTCTTGGTTCTCTAATATTCGCTGCTCGTCCCGGCCGTGCGTATCGCTCACGTATCGTGCACGTGACAGCCGCAGTCGCTGCAGCTGATATTTTTCTAAGCCCGCTCGGCAGCCGCCTGCCGAACTGACGTCCGTTCGGAAACTCCTGCCCGTTGGATTTTTGATGTGCCGCTATTTGGGGATAAGTCAAAAAGACTACACGGTTTTGCCGGCAGCTGACTTCGTGTAACTTTGATAACGTTTGAAGAGAGCTGTGCAGTTTGAAGAACAATGCACTTGTTAACTTAGAAGCGAAAGTTTTCCTGGAAAATAATTGACTCCTTATCGACCTCTGTACCTGAATGGCAGACGGACAGGACTTTGGCGTTGCGCCATCTCTGAGATCGCGCGTTATATTCCCGGTCAATATGGAAAACAAACTTGTCTATACTGTCTCGGGTATGGGTGCTATGGTACCGTCGTTGTTTCTGATTTCTGTTGAACACTTAAAGAACTGCTTTAGCTACTTATCACACAATCACTGCTGCAAAAATAGCCCATGCAATTACTGTCTTTAGTTGATTTCACCTTGCACTGAAAATTGATGCAACAACGTAAAAGAAATAATTAAAAACTGGACAGTTCATTGCTCTAATTCTATTGTAAGTAGCTTGAGCACTTGTGTTACAGAAATCAGAAACCACAACGCCATCACAACACCCAGACCCGACGCTATACAGAATGCTATATAGAAAAGTTCGTTTCCATAATTGGCCCGACCGGGGTTCGAACCTGGGACCACAGAGATGGCGTAACGCCAAAGTCCGACCAGCTTACCTCTCGGCTCGACCGCCGTTCGTCAAATAGAATAGATTTTCATCGATTGATTATTTATAAATGTAACTTTTGTACAATTGAAAAGTACCTACCATTGCTATTGTTGTATAAGTCATTTAGTTTCTTTGAAAACTTGAGAGTAAGTATTTCTAAACAATCGCCTTACAGCAAGTAGCTTACACAGTTTAAGAAGCTAGTAGTTGGTGCATTTTTGCAACAATCTGTTTGAGTTGTAGAACGAAAGACATAAATTGGCTTCGGCTTATTTGTTTGGTAGAAACGAAGATTACCATTGCATCTTACATACGAGTAAGGAAGTTTGCTCCGCTTTTAAAAACTATGTATATGTCAACTAACTATATCATGAACGGAAAATTTGTTAAGGCTTTGGAAGTATTTGCTGTATCGCATCGGCTGCGTCAGCAATATGAATAGCTTTTGAAATAGAGAAAGGAAGAAATATATTTATTGACTGTAACAACACAATATACAGAAGACAATAAACTCACATGCAGTATATTTTATGGCCAATTGGGTTTTACCTCAGCAAAATTTGCTACGGCATTATTTCTAAAACCACAGCAGCGCTGGTTTTCTGGTGGAACCCACCTGCTTGGAAAACTAACTAACGCCAGGGCTCTAATTTATTTATCCACGCAAGCGATTGCTATTGGAATTTTATTGAAATGGTTGGAAGTAAAAGCGCCTAAGTTCCGTTTTCAATGGGTGTTGTTACAAAATACCTTCTTTATTTCAGTTTGTCAGCGAAAGAGTAACAAGCGCTAACTGTCTCGCCTCTAGTTATCCCAGTTGGCAAATAGCCGCGACCATCCGACCGACGAAAGACAAGCTCAGCCTAAAATCCGTGACCTCCTGATTTTCCGCCCGGAGATTTCTGCTTCAAAGGATCTTAGAAACCTGCAGTACTCTACGCTTTAATAAAATTTCACACATATTCAACGGATCTAAGGTCTGTTTTCGCGCACACGTCTGCACTAGTTGCAACTATTTTGGAAGCTAATGGTAGTTTTTATTCGCAGCGCATAGGGTTCATTTTTAGAAGCACTATGTTTTAACTCATGCTCTTACTGTCGAACACGTAGTAGAACTGACTGTTTCACGGTTATGCGGTCACGTAGGGCTATATTGAGAAGAATTTATTTCCACTATCCGAACAACAAATAGGTGGCTTCTTTAGTATTTATAACCACAACACGACACATTGTTCAAAACAAGAGTAAATTTTAATCTGGACGAAACTAAATATTAATATTTTTTTTAACTAATAATTATATGGGAGTTGACTAAAAACTTCAGTTTTGTTGAACAGTTAGATTTTTTCTTTTACTATGTAAACAGATATGTAGTAAGATAGGTACAAAGCGTTTACATCAAGCGAGACGTCACTTCATCGTATAATTTTTACGAATTAGTAAAGTAATCGTTTTTTATTTATTTGTAGAAGCAAGTAATAACTAGTTCTTATTATATGTTCCAAATCTAACCGATAGACTAGACAAATCGTTGTTTTCTTATTCAGTCATCATTCCATTCCATTTTTGTTTTCATTCGACACTGTTTAGGACATTATAATAATATGCATTCCACTGACATTTGTAAGAATACTTAAGATATTGACAATTAGATTAGTTTTAATTAAAATATAAATTATGTTATTACTGACTTGTTCATTCTAAATAATTATTATTAATTCTTACTTGTGATAATAATTAGTTTTAATAATTTAATACTGACATGTTACAAATTCCAATTATAATTTATGATTATTATTATTACTTTCTTTATAATTGTTAAATTAATGTAAATTATATGCCGTTATGGCAGATTACAGTGATACCTATATTACTTATTAGATCAAATGTTACCTGTTAATAATGAATAAAAATGTTTGTATTTTGTATTTGTATTTGTATTCCTATGAACAGTTTTGCGTATCAGAGATTTTCGGAGTAGGAGTCCTACACACGGCGTTGCTCTAAAAAATTATGTACGTTTATCATATGAAACTTTATTGGTGAATGAACCACATGACATAACGTCTGGAGTTCAATTTAGCATTACTTTTTTAACACTATAATATAACTGGAACCGAATCGTAAAAGGTAGTAACATAAGTATTACAGTACCGTCATAGTAGCGGAACTACTAAAATTGACACACAACTGTATCTGCGTTAAACTTCTCAATCACTGTTTTTGTTCGTGCTAAAAGTACTAAATTGAACAAAGTCGTGATGTGTAACGCCTCGTATCTTTTTGTTCGTAGAGACGTAAACTAAAGTACACTTGGTGGAATAGCTTGGGGCTCGCGTGAATCGTCTTTACTTCTTGAAGGGTCCTCCTACTAGCCACAATACTATCAGCTTGTACAGAAAACTAGCTCCGGGGCAAATGTTGCATGCGTAATCGAACACAGTTTATCATGTATTTCTCGAACATGAATTAATACATCCACAGTGAAATTTCACTATTTCTTTACTTAATCGAGCAACTGAAAAATACTTATGTATGTATTTTATTAAGTCGTAGATAAAATAAATAAGTGAGCGACTTGGGCTTGGGCGACTAGATGATCCGTCAATATTTATGTCGGTCAAAATAATTGAAAAGGCGCTCTTCATATTATTTGAAGTGGCATTACAAAATGACATTAAAAATAACTTGCGCTAGGGTTTTTCCATAGCCTGAGGCTTGCGTGCCGACTACTTGTTGAAAGGCGCTACACGACACTTTGAGCCAGAATCACCTCAAAATAAGAAAATAACCTCAAATTGTATGTACCTAAAAATTACTACCTACATACACACATATTAAGGTACTAAATTAGGATTTTGACACCAAATAAACAATTTTAAGGTATCAATGGCGTAAAGAAGGACTGTATGTTAAATCGATCACATTATTTTGCTGCAAATTTTCTTTAAAACGCTACGAAACTATTTAATAGTCTGCTCGTATTCAGAAAGTGGCATTACAAAATGTCTTTACTAAAAATAACTTGCGCTAGGTGTCTTCCATAGCCCGAGGCTTGCGTGTCGGCTACTTGTTGAAAGCCACTACACAATACTTGAAGCCAGTATCAGCAAGTAACTCGAGTCAGCTCTGGCTCGCGGCAAAACGTCGCGTGCTTATACGCCCTTTGGTTGTTGCCACTGCGCAACTAGTGTTTTGAATTGAAAGCTATTACAATTATTTGCGGTGTCCAGCGAAGTGTAAACAGATTGCCTGAGATTAAAAACCGGGCTAGTCCGATTCGGGGCCTGCGGGCTCCATACCTTAAAAGGACGAAAAAGAAACCTCGGAAATATAAGAAGATACTTACTTAGCTACTTAATTGTCCCTTTACTCATCAAAACAAAACTCTGTCCAAAGTACTTATTAAAGCAAACCAATGTTTAGTTATTTTTGGTGCCGGTGTTTTATCAGTGCCAAATTAATATGATGAAGATAATGATGATGATCTTCTCAGTATGTATAGGTTTTGAACCGGTAGGCAGAATCACTTTGCATTGTGTTCATTGACGATTCAAGTATTATATAATTTGATTGATAAAAGGGCCAGTTCATTATCCGTTAGTCAATTTGCGAAAACCTTTTTTCCTCAGGAACGTATGGTGGTACGATCACATAAAAATATTTATATATAAACTTTATTGCGCGAAAAAGTATAATCAGTGGACTATGTGGAAATGGAAGATTCATCTCTACATTATAACTTTAACTTTGTTTTTATTACATAAGCCAAAGGTTGACTATCCTTTGGATTATGTATAAAGTTTGTTTATGGTGGTTAATAAAGAAAAAAATCGCATTGGAAACTTCCTCCATTTATAAAGTCGATTAAAAATATTGTCCACTGCTGATGCCATAAAAGAATCCGTTAGTTTTTCCTTAGCTATACCTTTGATTTATATGAAACGCTCACATTACTGTATTATATTAACATAAGAATGTTTGTTTAAACTGGTAGCTACCACCCTCTTGCCCAAGAATATTAATCAAATTTATATATAATGATACGCAAATCACGAGAAGGACCAATACGCTAAACTTGCTCAATAATGCTCAAGTGACAGTCACAGCACTTGTAGAAAAAGCTGGTAAAGATCAAACTAAATATTATTTACATTTCAGAATCAAGTACTCTTCTAATGATACGCAAATCACAAGCAGCACCAAACAGCATCAAACAGCGCAACTTATGCTCAAGTTTACAGCCACAGCGCGAGCAACTCGGCGCAAATCTGCGGCCGCGACCATTACCGGCGAGTAAACACATTATAGAACTGGAGCTAATGACACTCAAGGCTTGACGTACAATATAAGTTTAGAAGTACAAGTAGCAACAAATAACGAACCTGTAAAAGAGTTTTCTTTGTACGAGGAACTCGGTGCGAAGATTTATTATTAGTATATATTATAGTTATAGGAGGTAATCCTATCACACTCCCGTAACCATTTTGCATCGTGTACTTTTTCCTTTACCTAAAGTTTATCTGCAATAAAACCTCATAAGTTGTATTATAATTTGTCTTTTAAACCATTTTTTTGTGAATGTACGAAGCACGAAGCAATAAAGTACATCTTTCGATCGTCCTATGCAATCAAGGAGCGTGTCCCTCGTTAAAAAAAATTGTTGCCCCTGATGTGCCGGTTCTATCGGATTGGGCATTGTGTTCTGACTGGGCGTGGTGTGTCAATCAATCAATCAATTTTTTGTGCAATAAAGTACATCGGTCAATCCTCTCGCCGCAAGTAACGATAGCCCTTATCCTATGACCAAACACCGCGCGGTCCAAGTTTCGACAACCGCTTGCGAGAAGTGCGACGCGCGCCCAAATCCTATTAGAATCGTTAATGGGGCTGGAATTATGTATGTTTTGTAGAGAGGACGCTTTAAAATACGCGTGAAAGAGCACTGGTTAGTTATGCATAAAATAGTTAAATAAATTACATGATTTCGGACCAATACTTACAAACGTGGCAGTGGGCTAGCCATATTTGCTGCACAACCGATAACCGTTGGGGTAAACGAGTTTTGGACTGCGTCCCGGAAACGTAGAGGTAGTGTAGGACGCCCTTAGGCTAGGTGGAGTGACGTTCTGCGCAAGAGAGCTGGCAGGGTGCGAAAAGACCTGTATAGAGAAAAGTGGCGAATTATTGAAAGCCTTTGGTAAGCAGTGGACTGCGATAGGCTGATGATAATAATGAATTAAACTTGGAAAATGTATTGATTAGTCTACCGGTTTACCTATTAGGTCAAAATCTAGGGATCTTTCGGTTTCTTAGTCACATTGGACGTAGTGATGAAAACAGTACCTACTTATTGTTGAGATTGTGAATTGATTCCAATGATGAAGGTTAGTCCTGCAGTCGCGCATGAAATACGAATACTTTGCTTTTACATTACGTTAGCTGATTAGTAGTGCAACTAAAAAAACGCGAATAAATTTCGAACGAAAATTCTCAATCCACCGAATGAACTAGGAAATTGGTAAAGTTTATTGGTGGGTTCGTTTTCCCTGCAATGTAACACACTAATGTCAATGGGATGATAAAGCCGAAAATTAAAGTTCATAATTATGTCAGTTTATAATAATTAGAGACGTGTTCGGACTAAATACAGTACTGGCTACAGGTACTGGTACTGTTGCTCTCATATTGTGGTAAGTAGTTAAAGCACTTATGTCCCAGAAGTCAAAAATAACGACGGTGTAGAAAAGTTGGTTCGCAGGACTCAAAGTAAAATCTACTGAACGCCAGAAGAGAATGTAAAGCTACCAAGTTTGCAAACTCGCTGCCAGCTCACCTGCCCAAACAAACAGGGGCTTTGTGACATCCCCATAATCTCGGAAAGAACTCCGGCTCGGAAGTTCCCTGAAGAGGTGCGAACGACTTGCGAATCATACATACTTGCCTCGGTAATCGGTGTCATGCGAACGTGCGGGATCCAAGGAGTTTGTTTGTGGTTTTCGTGGGTAAACTTTAAGGTAAAATTTGGAGGATATTAAATGTACTAGAGATGTAGCAGAGACGGCTTCAATGGAATGATATGTAGGTGTTTGAAATGTATGATTCAAGGCTAGTCAAATCATCAGTTGGCTCCAATGAAGTTAGTAGAATATTGAGCGATAACTATAAAAATAATTTTGTGACTATAAAGACTTAAATACTACAAAAATATTTTTATCCCGAAATAACGGGAATAAAGGCGTAGGCAAAGGCTAGTCTGTGATATAATCCCTGTGCACCCTTCTTTAACCGTACCATCCGAGAAAAGCTAACGCAGGTCCCATGGCACATATACGTGTGTAGCGGTCTCGCGCGGGGAACTGAGAGTGTGGTGGGTCGGGTTCGCACCGAGTAAAACCCTCTCGATAGTCAACGCTGCGCAGTTGTGGGGAAGTCGGGATCCCTTGCGGACTACGCAGACTTTCTCACAGCGCCTACCGCTATGCGGCTCTCCATGAGCATGCCAGGCCACCTGACACCACCCCCTCGGGGTGTACACACCGAAGTAACGGACGCCAGGCCTAGCCTACGCCAGGCGTTTGTGGTCCCCGCAGACTCTTCTGGCCTTGGGCGAAAATCGCCCTCCACCTCAGCCATCCACTACCCCTCTTCAAGAAGAGGGGAGGGAGGCCCCTTGTGCCGGAAATACGGCCGTCAACTAGAGAGATAGAAAGATCCTAAAAAGGACGTCGCTAGCCTCTGTTGCTCAGGGTTCACCAGGGCCGCTTGCTACTACTTTACTTAGATTAGCGAGAATCCTCAGGAATCAATAACAAGCATGCAGTCCTTCAAAATCCGCCAAGATAAACACCGTACAAATGAATACTATATATATGCGTGTGTCGTCACAACTCTCAACTCAGCGGACGCACGCAACTCGTCGCTCCAACTTCTGTGAACTTCTCCAACTTCGACGCACTCCCCGCGTCGCGACTACTTCGGCCAACTTCCGACTTCCAAGATTTATTGCGAGCGCGTTCGTGTGTCTTGGGGATTATTTGACGCGCGATGAATCAGTTTTAAGAGATTTCGCAGATACCAGTAATTAAGGTTTTAGCGTAGGGTTGGCGGTTTGACTCCGAAATTTGCATGTATGGTTATGATAGCCACGGTTTGTTGGTGAAAATCGTTATTGCGCTGTCGAGCTGTAGATATTTGAATATGTGATAATGTGGGCATCTCTGCATTACCTTAGTATCTATTTGTATCTTAACAAACATTCGTTGAGTATTCATGATGTGATATTAGATTATCATATTTTTAACATTTTCTTATGATGTGGTCAAAACAATCTGAAATAAGCAACAATGTTTTTGCTTTCAAGAATAAAAATATGAAGCATATAAGTGTTTGCCATCAGCCACAACTGTTATTGATGCATTCTCAACTTATGCCTACATCGGCTGCACATCGAACTTCTTTGATCTGTCTAAACAATCAGTTGAATTTTACACCTCATGATTTTCGAAATGAAGTCGCAAATCAACTAGGGAATTTGTAAAGTTTCATATTCTAATAGTCATCAACCAATCAAGTATCATAATAATTATAAAATCTCGATTTTGATTGTCATCATTCGAGGTTTCGTCGGGGTCAAAATTCTGTTTAGAACCGCTAAGAAATTCAAGTTTGACACTTGTTAGAGATGATCACTTTCTAGCTTAGTAAATCTGCCATTTCTATGAACATCACAACCAACCCAAACTCATTCGACAATCCAGCTGCCAAGGTCTTTCGTCTAGTAAAGTACGAAAAAGTCCAATAAAAAACGAACACTGATTTTCTAGTGAAGCTAGAAAAACAAAGAAACTTTGTAGCACAGAAGGCAGACGGCCCTAAAGTTGTCTCGGCTTGAAAGCGTTAGCAACAAAAGTCTTTAGCACGACTGAACGTGTCTCATAAGTTTCCAACTCAAGTTTGTGGACTTTGCTCTCAGTGATGCCATTCGAACGCGACTAAAAAAATTTAAAACTAGTCTAGGTATTTTTTTTAGGTATGTACTTTTAATTAATTGTTATTCTGATACCATTCACTAATAATTATATTGAAACAATGCCGTAAAAGAGGACTTTTATATTACACAGGCCATATTTATCTTTTTTCAAATTATATTTTTTAAATGCTGTACCTATTGAAATGCTCTGAAACTATTTAGGTGTTGATAAGTAAAATTGTGAGTATGTTGCTATTTTCATAGAAGGTTCGTGTTTGTTACTCAGTTCACTAGCCTTTCATTTTTTTTTCTTTTTTCTTTTTTTTGCCAGCCATTATTCCTATTCAAAGAGTCTGAGCAATCAGTTTTTCTTTTGGCTGAACGCACATTTCCATTTGATTGTTCTTACCTAAGAAGTACAGAATACTCCTGCAGTTTACCGCGGCTTGATCCGCGTACGTCTTTAGTTTTTGGTATGCATGCATATCTTAGAATAAGGAAAGTATATATCTATGATGCATATACCCGTAAGTAGTTTATGGCCGCTGTCCAGCCTAAATCTTCATTGTGGATTAAGAGTTGTTAATTTCCATAGCAGGTTTTCGTTTCACAGTAATGGAAAGTCATTTAAGAAATTTAAAATCGATTTAACCTAGTCATATTAAAAAAAACAAAAAAATATTTTCATTCAAAACCTACTGAATCGATAGAAATAAAGATGAGATTAGAGACAAGGCATCCCACCTTTTAGACTGAAATAATCCGAGCCAGAGCCAGTATGTAGGTACGTAAACTGAAACTTTAGTCTTGATTCGATTAATGTAAATAAATGATCTACCCCGCGAAGGTTTCCTTTGTGTCATCAAATACTTTCACATCAAACCGTTCGAACAGCAGTCTTTTGTGCTCGTTAATCAAAAAACTAAACAAAGTAGTTAACAACTCAAACATAACTGGGTCATACGGGTCGGAGACGATTAAACTTGTCTGTCGTGTCGGGTTCTTCACAAACTTACAAATAAACGACGACAAAGTTTGAAGGTTGAATATGGATAATAATACTGGGACAGCCCATAGTAGGTAAGTATTTACTTGGATTGTAATTTTGAATACTTTAAAACTAAAATACGCTTGACGTCTCTTTTTTTATTAACTGTAAAAACATAGTCTTGAAATAAATTTTACAAAAGTTCGGATTGAATTAATTTAGGGAAATTATGTTTACCCAGGGCAAAGAATTTAAATGTCATCTTACAAACAAAACTAGCTGCAACTGTACTTAATGTATGTTTTATATTCAAGATGTTATGATACGATTAATATTATTTTGTGTAGTACATTCGAAATGTATTTAAACTTGGTAGATACTGTTGTAACACGCTATTAGACGATGATTATTATGTACTAGACGGAAAAACAAATGAAATTTTATAGATGGATAATAAGTTTATTTGTACAAAGAGTCACACACACATACATAGCCTACAAGATTTACTATGAGCATATCACAAACAATAACAGTCCACTTAAATACCCTTGAATATAGTTGCTTGTTCAATTTATAATCAGCATCTGCGAAAGCCCAACGGAGTTGTTTAATTAATTTAAATGCCAACCAGTTTCAAAAATTACCACTCATCTGTTTGTCCAGACAGTCATAAAACGTTATCCCGAATTAATTTGGGCACCAATCAATCCGACATTGTCTCCAAAATCGGCTCAAAAAAGATTAAGCCCCAGTAATGAATGCGCGCGCGGCGAGCACTTTAAACATCGTTTAAGCAGCTACAATGAATTCAATTAGCAAAGTAAACAGGGGTCTTTTTGTACCCGCCGTCCCTTTATGCTGCTCTAAAATTTTGTTTACAGTAGACTCCGGCTTTGTGTGGGTCCAGGCGGGATTACGGTCTGGGCTGCACCGGGGCTCCGCGGAGAAGTAGCCCTTAGCACCAACCAAATGGTAGATGTTTTACGTTGTGACAGTTCAGTCCCGAATTAATGTGGGCAAAGTGAGTTCCATGTCCCGGCCCCCAATTTAGGGGGCGCTAAATGTCCAAGCGACCTTAAATATCTGATAAACGATTGTTCTATCAATAGTATCCATAATAGCAATATAATCTGTTATTTCTAGGCAATATAATCCATGTGAATCGATTAATGGATTATAATTGATAAGGTTGACAATACTATCGATAAAATTGATACTGAATTCAAGTTAATACTATCGAGTTAATCGATTATTTTGTATTAATTGATTAATCAACAATTATTTGAATAAATAATCATCTCTCATATTATGTCTTCTTAGAACCGATTGATCCACTTGATTGATTTGATTTTATAATCGATTTATTATTAGATTATTTGGCCCTCATTTGTACGATTGATGGGGGGGGGGGGGTGTGCTACATTTGTAGCAGGGGTCAAGCCTTCAAGGTAAGGGCGACAAGTCTAGTACTTCCCGCCCTTAAGCTAACCTCATTGCCACTTAACATCGCGTGGGATGAGGTCAAACTTGAAGTGTAATTTTAAAAAATATCGATGGATTATCGATTGTAAATCGATAAAAAATCGATTAAACAGCAACACTAGTAGATGCATTAGTATATATATGTCACGCTGGTTTATTTGCGAGTTACACACTAAGCCTTATCCAAAAGCCTTACAGTGGAACAGAGCCCTACGCCGTACCTGCCTACGCAGCAGCTCTTCCGAACTTGGTTAAAGGTTTAGATGAACTGCAGGTTTAGAGGCTCATCACGGTTGGGATTTGAGCGGGCTTGTTTACCAAACTTGGGTCTAATATTGCTTATTTGGCCCGAATGGCGATTGAGGGCTTAAGTTCACAGTTTGATTTATATGAAATTTCAATAATAAGTTTTTAGGTGGGTTTATTTTTTTCTGTTATTTTTTAAATACTTAGGGTAACTAGCTTAAACCGCTTGTTTTATGGTAACCAGAACCAATATATGTACCAATATACACATCTAAATACATTCACAAACACCCAGACATTGAACAAACGCAGATGTTTATTACACTAATAATTGTTGTTAGAGGAAATTGAACCCACAACCCTTCATTAAAAACCAGAAGTGTCGTTTCATCATTTCCATTTTAAACATTCATAATAAGTTAAATAGTTACGGGTCGAACAGTTGATGCAACCTAACCGAAACACCGGCAGTGAGTACTTCACATTAACTACTAAAAAATGTGAAAAATGTCACGTTAACTTATTTTAAACAATTAATGGTTAGGTCTGAAAACTATTTGAAGAATATGCTTTGTGAACATGTTTTTTGATCTGCAAACATTGTCCCTTAAAGTAGAACAAGTGTAAACAAAGGCGGGGAAGCGCGTATTCGATTATCGGTACGTGAAGACGTCGTCGGTTCATTTGCATCATTAATGCGCCCGCGATATTAAGGAAACGGCCGTCTTACGGACCCGCTCGGATTCGCCGCACCACGCAATGACACGACCGTGGATGCGGCACTTAAATAAATAAATCCGCCAGACAACCACACTAATCACTTGGTCTCAAACTAAGTTTTCTCTTTGTACTTTGAGCATCAGCCGACGGATACTAACTGGGAGCGTCATCCTAACACACCCAGTTCCAAGTTAATTCAGAAAAGTGCGTTTTTCAAATTGACCTGACCGGGAATCGAACCCGGGACCTTTCTTTTGCTTTGCCACTGCGCCACCAAGATCGTCTTATGATGGACTATCTAAATTAAATTGTTTATGCTACATTGCACTTAATTAATATGTTTAGATACATATATGTCGGAGCGTGGGAGAATTTATCTGATTCATTAGATTGATAGAATTGGTTGATTTGATTTAAATGTCAGGCTTAATGCCTGGGTGGAATCATGGATGGCGCTGCGGTCGCAAACGTCAGTTTGACAGATTGATGGTTGACGTCAGATTGACAGATGTCACTGTCTGAGTGAATTTGGCATCTGTCACTGGACTGTCAGAGGTGACAGCTGAAAGAGTCGAGAAGGAAAAAGGGGATTGGAGAACGAACGGTAGTCGTGACCGCACGCGTCTATGAGATCACCACATTTAAATCCGTGAATATTAAAGTGAACCTGTCATATAACGCATTGTAAATCGATTGTTCAATTAAAAGCACTCTTATCAACTTCGTTGTTTAGTTATTTCGGTCTTCTTGTGGTAGAAATGAGTGATGATGAGCATGTGCCTGACCCCCATGTCAGTCGTATTCCGTCATTTATCGGCGTTAACCCGTCATCAGATGTGGGATCACCAAGCCTACAAGAAAATAATACCGCAAACAACGATTCAAAATGGATTAAAATACTGGAGCAACAAAACAAAAACTTTTTGGCACTGTTAGAAGCTGTGAAGACGCCTTCGGCCACTACCAATGTCGTCTTACCCGATTTTGATCCTGACCGTAAAAATGTGGACGCGCACGCATGGATTTCCACCGCCGATATGTGTATGGCAGATCAACCGTTAACAGGCGCGTCGTTGATGATTGCCTTAACTCGAGCCTTAAAAGGAGATGCCTCTGTGTGGCTATCACAAGTGACATATCAGGGGATGACATGGTCTGATTTCAAGGATGTATTTAGCTTGAGGTACGAGTGTCCAGAGACTGCGGCTGCGCACTTAATCAATTTGAGCGCTAGTAAACCTAAGGATAACGAATGCTTAGCCTCATACGCAGCAACGTTAATGACGTCATTGACTTCAAGATGGAAAGAATTATCGAAAGAGCAAATTGCAACTGCAACAGTCATGGCTCATATAGCGCAATTTGAACCTCGAATTCAGCGTCTAGCTTTCACAACCAATATCGAAAGTAGAAGCCAGATGCAACAGGAGTTAAAAGCAATGTCATTTTTAAAGAGACGTCATACCGGGACGAGTTATGAGAGAGATGGAAGCGATTCCAAGCGATTTAGGCCTACATCTAGTCAGCAAGAACCCTTTAGATGTTACCAGTGTGGAAAAATAGGCCACAAAGCGATAAGCTGCCATCAGAAGAAGGAATCAGTTACCTCTTCGGGACAATCTACGAGCAAGAATTTGGTACAGCAAAATTCGAAGCCAAGCAGTGCTATTGTGTGCTTCAAATGTAATCAAGAGGGGCACATTGCAACTAAGTGCCCCAGACTAAGCAACAGTGATGGAAGCGGAAGTTGGACCCCGGTCACTGATCGACGTGTGGATCTATGTAACGTTGTTATACCTACTGGGACTCTACGGCACTCTGGTGAGCAAATTCTATTTCATTATGACTCTGGATCAGAATGTTCATTGGTAAAATAATCTGTTAGTAGTAAATTTTGTGGTAAGCGTTTTAATAATGTTGTAATGATGACAGGCATTGGGCAAACGAGTGTGATGAGTACTCTCCAGAAACTTACTACTGTTGAAATTTATAGTATTTCTTTAGAAATATTATTTCATGTGCTTCCCGACTTCTTTTACGTCCCAATGTTATGATAGGCAGAGAAGTTCTCAGTCAGGATCTTGCCATTAACATGACCTTACATACTGTACATCTCCATAGGATACTAGGGGTGAACACATGTGATATTGCATGTGACGAGTATTGCGCTACAAAGTGCGATAACTTTGATTTAATCGAAACAGATATACCGCTTGAATTTAAACCTAAACTAATGACAATAATGAAAGTGATTCTGATTGATGTATTTGCTGAATACATCTTTTGTAATTGCTGAATAGACTGATAGATGAGAACATAACTCTAATTAGCTGTTTTATTGGATTAAGTCAGTTGATGATTACAACTGCGTAGTTGTAAATTTATGTGACTAGTTTGTATTATGTGTTAGAGTGCTAAAGCTGTTATTGTATTCTACCATGTGGCTGCGTGCCTATGGTAATGGTATTCTACCACCTGGCAATGTGCCAGTGGTAATGGTATTCTACCACCTGGCAATGTGCCAGTGGTAATGGTATTCTACCACCTGGCAATGTGCCAGTGGTAATGGTATTCTACCACCTGGCTATGTGCTAGTGGTAATGGTATTCTACCACCTGGCTATGTGCCAGTGGTAATGGTATTCTACCACCTGGCTAGGGGCCAGTGGTAATGGTATTCTACCACCTGGCTATGTGCCAGTGGTAATGGTATTCTACCACCTGGCTAGGGGCCAGTGGTAATGGTATTCTACCACCTGGCTATGCGCCAGTGGTAATGGTATTCTATCATCAGTCACTAAGGAGACTTATGATAAAGAGTGCAAATAGCACTGAAGTATTCTATCACTGATTGTGGTAAAGAGCCTACGCATTGAATTTCGATATGATGTATTGTAGAACAATGTGCTTAGCTGTCTGTTTGAAATTATTTTGTTACTGTTAGACCATGTAATTTAACGTCAAAAGTTTCTTGTTTGATTGGCTAACAATAAAGAAAAATAAGGTTTCCAAAACGTAGTATTAATTAAACAGCCTTGTCAGGGCTAGCCGAGTACAATGTAAACTGCGTGATACCTCTCTTTCACAGGCACATCACCCGAGGACGTGTGACAGCAGGATGGCCGTGTCGGAGCGTGGGAGAATTTATCTGATTCATTAGATTGATAGAATTGGTTGATTTGATTTAAATGTCAGGCTTAATGCCTGGGTGGAATCATGGATGGCGCTGCGGTCGCAAACGTCAGTTTGACAGATTGATGGTTGACGTCAGATTGACAGATGTCACTGTCTGAGTGAATTTGGCATCTGTCACTGGACTGTCAGAGGTGACAGCTGAAAGAGTCGAGAAGGAAAAAGGGGATTGGAGAACGAACGGTAGTCGTGACCGCACGCGTCTATGAGATCACCACATTTAAATCCGTGAATATTAAAGTGAACCTGTCATATAACGCATTGTAAATCGATTGTTCAATTAAAAGCACTCTTATCAACTTCGTTGTTTAGTTATTTCGGTCTTCTTGTGGTAGAAATGAGTGATGATGAGCATGTGCCTGACCCCCATGTCAGTCGTATTCCGTCATTTATCGGCGTTAACCCGTCATATATTTGTTTGTACTTGATTATCAATGATTATTGCGAAGTATTATCAAATTCGCCGAACTTTCGGGAAACTTCTAGCACAAAAAGCACTCACGCATATTATACGTAGATAACCAAGCAAAAGGCTTTTTGAGCCTGTAAAAAATATAAAATATTGATAGTTAAATACATTTGCTTGAAATGTAAATATTATCGATTACATCAATAGCCCATACTATCGATACTACTGATACCTACCATTGATTGAAAAATAGTATCGGTACGATTTGTATAATTTTATTTAACTACTAATATTGACAAAATTGCTTGACAATACTATTGCAGTAGATATTTGTCTAAGAAGCTAGTATTACAAAGAATAATTTTTAATCAATACTATTGAAAGTGCCAATCGATTGTGTTTGAATTCAATAGTATCGATACTATGAAAGGTTTTAGGTTTTATTGATACTAAAATTAACATTTGTTTCAATAATACAACTATTGTTGTCTCTGTCTTGTTAATGTAATGCATGCGGTGTTCACTTGTAATTGACTGTGTACTTAAATTATTTAGTTACTCATGTTTTTTGCTGGAATGTACTAGTGCATAAGTTGTTAGTGAATCAATTAAACAAAACAAAAAACAAATATCGATGGTCCTAATAACATGTTGGATAGTTTAGTTAGCAGGTCTCAAGAATAGAAATGCTTACTATTTTATTTTCGATGTGGTTATTCATTCAACGCTGAACTGTGACCTAAGCGTCATGCCTGCGTTGAACCCTGTGAAAGCGTTAAATCTCAGAGCTTAGTTTTACAAATTTTGTGAACCCTGGTCTTACGTGCCTGACTAACATTAAGAGCTAAAATTCCTTGCAATTTTATGCGGAAAAGCGAGTAATAGCTATGGTGCAACGAATGGAGCGCTACGGGGGTTTTTCCGAAATGTTATGTAGCACGGAATTGCCCTACCGTACCTACCTGTTGATTACCATCCATAAAAGTGGTCTAATAGGATCTCGTTGTAGTAAAATAAATACAGCCTATTTTTTTTATTTGTTGTACGTACGTATTTACAATACGCTATTCTACGACGCCGTGTGCGATGTGGTTAAAATAATAGTCGAGTACAGTTAGTTTTAAAAGCCCATCAACCACAGCCTAGGTGTATTTTTTATGAGGAAATAATTTAGAACCTTATTTTTTACTACATAAATCCTATTATTATATCTTTTTGTCATTGATTGTTAGATATCATTGATACTCCACCATCGCTATGTCAATCGAGTACATGTTTGTTTACGTTTGGTTATTTGTAAATATTCACGCCAAAACTGTTAAATTGATTTGGATGAAATTTCCTACTTACTTTTATTCTGAAATAACGTGAACATAGCCACGAGTAACAAGTGGGTTCATATAATTGGGCCATTAACATATACGATGTTTTCTTCATTAAAATGTAGCGTATCAAACCAATCGTACGTTCTCATTTCTCGGTTTCGTCGCGTCATACATATTCAAGGGCGGCGGTCGTCCGATGTCGTGCGTTAGTGTGGCCGCGCCTTAATATCCCAAAATGTATATTTGATGATGTCCTCAAGTGTACGGGCGCGTGTAAAAGGATTCTGAGGAGTTGTTTAAGACGGTTTGGATGCGCGCCGGGTGCGGTATACACAGGGCTGGCAGAGACTATGAAGCTTATTTCATAGGAGTGAGTACGATTTTGTAGCCGGTGTTTACGTTACAAATTTTAGTGCGCAGTATGGACCAGTTACTTATTTTATACTAAAGTATACAAGTTCGTAGAAATTGACGAAAAACAAGGCGGAAATATTGCGACCCAGCATTTTATCTTGATGGCCCGGTACCGGGTCGCGACTCGGCAAACGGGAAACACTGTTTTATATTCTACTGCTAAATATCTATATATTACTGGCGGTGACTGTTGAAGTATTGGCTTCTATATGTTTTCTACTGCTTGGGCGGGAATCCATAGTTGGGTCGAATAGGAAAGCGGACTTGGTCCAAAATACCAGATTGTTCTTAATTCGTTAAATGGATAGGTAGTTATAAAAAAAGACGTATTTTTCAATTTGCCAAATTAATAAAAAATACCTACATAAAACGATGGCAAGTTGCAAGCATGGAGATGTTACGTCAATGGTGGTTAAAAAATGTACCCACTAATGACGTCATGCAACAATAAAATTCAATGTATCATTGTTATGTTTTAATTTGGTGGAAAATGCAAAAATATGTGTCTCATATTTTTTGATAATCTAGCTGACAAACTAAAAACTAATTTTTAGTTTAAAACTAAAATTGAGTCCGTTTCTCTATTATTTACAATGCACGGTGCCATCGGCGGAACCCTTTTAATGTATTTTCAGATATGCGTGTTTTTCTTTTTTTTCTAATTCAGTACGACGTAAATCATGATTGAATGTCTGGTAGCCCTGTAGTTGTATGTAAGTGGGTGGGATAGGACGTCTCTGCAAATTGGTCGGGTCGGCCCGTTTATGGGTTTATTTAGATTAGAGCTCCCATGTGTTTTTGCGGTTATTTCATCGGGAGCGGTTTGCTTAGAGTTGCTTTTACTTACATTAAATTTTGACTGATGTCTGCCAACGGAGGTTTTGCTATCGGAATCCATACTAATATTATAAATGCGAAAGTAACTCTGTCTGTCTGTCTGTCTGTCTGTCCGTCTGTTACTCTTTCACGCCTACACGGCTGAACGGATTTTGATGAAATTTGGTATAGGTATACGTTGAATCTTAAGAACGGACATAGGCTACTTTTTATTAGAAAATAAGGGGGGGATGGGGGAAATACCACCTTTGAAAGTTTATATGGAAAAATGTTTTTTTTTGAAGTTAGAGATATGAAATTTGGCACAAATATAGCTCGAAACTTGGATTATAATATAGACTACTTTTTGTTTCGAATATTAGGGGAGAAAGGGGTAAAACCAACCTTGAAAGGATGTAGTCCACGCGAACGAAGTCGCGGGCACAGCTAGTTATTAATAAATGTGATGTGATATTTTCTTACTTATTTGTTTAGGCAGTTTCTGCTCTTCAATTTCAGCAAGATCATACACATTTATAAAGATCCGTTACAGTGATAAAGTTACCTTCAAATTTTATTTTAAGATACTATAGAATTAAAAACCTAGGAAAGATCAAATTGGCGAACTATTGAAGATGAATTGTCTATGTCCAGCAGTGGATTGCAAAAAGTAGATGATGAAGAAGGTACCTAAAGATTCCTCTTTTGCCTTAAATTCGGGTTAGCTCCGGTTTACGAATATCAACAGTAAAACTTTTGGGAACTGAAAAACTGAATTCCGACAATGCTTACATCACGCTTGGAGTCCAAGCTCTAACGAAAAATATTGTTGGTGTTTAACCCAACATTGTTTTAACGAAACACTGCCCAAAACGTAAGTGGGCACTTTAATGCACAGCAATGCTTTTCATTTAAAACTTTTTCGCGTCAAAGCGAGACGAAAAACTCATTTTCGCCCGCAAAAAGAGTAGCGAGCGTGTCCCTAGTGAAAAATTATAACTGGGTCTTGTAACGGACGGGCACTTTTGTTGGTGGTAGGGTGACCAGAACTGGTTAGATACGCAGTAGTACTAGGTAGGGGCAATGTCATATTATGTATGAGCACAAAATTTACAATGTTGGTATTATATCTCATATAAGCGTTGATAGTAAATAATCACTGTTATTTATTCACTCTATTGGCTTGAGATTTAAATGCGCTCCATTTTATAGATTTTATTAAAACTCACAATACAAATAAAACAAATATGCTCGCCGCTGTCTGTTCCTATGCAGTGCTGAATATTTAAAAGTATGCAACAATTTTATGTGCCTTTTTTAAGTATTAGGTAATCAAGAGGTAAATGCATGCATAATATAGGAAAAAAACACTGATAGTTAGATATTTTCTATGTAATCGTTAATAAACACTTTAACCTAGGAGATACATCAAAATAATGTACTACAGTCGCGGATATTTGTCTATCACTTAGCAATACCGACACCGACCAACCGAACACTTTTAAAGATAATTAATGGCTTATCCAATCAGGTACCTACCTTACATACACTGCACAATTAATAAAATCCACTTTAAAACTTGTGGTTTTCAGAATGATACCTACTAATTTAGATCAGAAAACGATTTTGCGTTTGAGGAAAGCTTTTTAAAAACATACGTATATCAACTATTTTTTTTTTAAAGAAACAGAAAAAAAACATCAATCTTACAGTGTGCGATTCTAATTCACGACCTTCACGAATCAAAACTAGAACCAAATCCCATGAATCTGTAAATAACGGTCACAGTGAGAGTCAGGAAGAAAAAATATGTTCTCTCTTTATGTTTCGAGACGCAATATTTCACTGGACGATGTCGTAGGACAAGGAGGCGAATTTGCGTCAAGTTTTTTGGTAAACAGTTTTAATATTTATGAAAAGTGTCACAATGTTTCACCAACAATTCACCTGAAGTAATAAGTAGCTAATGAATGTACCCATAAAACATTTAGCATAGTGTTAATTTAAAAGTGTAAGCCCCTTAGCACACGTAATCGTGGCGTAAGCGTATCGTAATACGTGCGTAACGATACGTTTACGATCTATGTGCGAAGATCCTAACTCCTAAGGGCAGATTTCATCATAATCCTAAAAAGTATTTCACCTACCAAATTTAAACTTTAAACATTCAGTACTTATTTTTGCGTGAAATATGGACTAACATCTATGTATACATCTAAGCGTTAGGATTTAAAATCCTCAGACGTCGCTTTTCATCTCTTTAAAAATAAACACAAAACACAAATCAACGTCAGAAAGAAAGAAATCCCTAACAAGAGGAACCATTGAAAATTACAGCGACCGCTGAAGACATCTGGCGACGAAGCAGCTTTTTGCACGAAAGAATAATTAGATCGGTTAATTTCATTAATGAGCCATTGTAGCCCGCCTTATTAGATTTGTGATGAATTTAAAAAGTCACCGCGGAGAAAATTGCCGGATTTATCGCGAGATTGCGCGCGATGAAGATGGATTTCTGTGGCGCGATGTTCGCGTTCTCCATTTGGGGGCTGCATATTTAATGAGTTGTACTTTTTTTTAGGAAATTTGTTGATTTGTGGAAAGATTAATCGAATCATACAAAAAGGGAAAAAGTCTTGCAGTCACATCATTTGTTTACTAATTTGTTTATAGCCTGACCGGCTTTATATAATACATGTTTATGTACATTTTTGTGTGCAATTAAAAAAATATTTCATCTTATGCGAATAATTTGGGAGAGTTTTGTACCTCATGCGCTATTTCGATGTGCTCATAATTAATAAAAACCCACTTCTTCTCGATTTCTCTTTTAAATGATATCATGGTACCACTGACGGGGTAAATGCCCCGTCAGTGGTACCATGCGTGTGTGAGTGGTTCAAAGCTAAATAGCTTCGAACAAAAAAAAGATGAAAAAATTTCTTAAACAACTAAGTTATCATATACACATACCTACCTAGCAAGAAATTAAATGCGTCTAATTGAGAGTATAAATAATTTTTTGACAACACTACATACAGTGCTCTTATTCTAAAGTAAGTAGCTAAAATCGGAAACAAAGACACATTACCTGCGTGGGGGGCGTGTCCTGTTTTGAAGTTGGTTAAAAAAGAAGAAACAGACAATTGCCAATTGTTTTCTGTCTGCCAACAAAGCAAAATTCTTTATCTACTGAGAAAGTAGAACGCTACTTACGTATTAAATCAGTTTGAAATTACCTAATTAGGCTAAAGACATCGATATTTCACGTACGAGTAGAAGTTCTGAGCTTGTGATATAAAGTGCGTATTTACGCACAAAGTACATGGAATAGTTCCTGAGCTCAATCAAGCATTCGTACCGACGAATACATTATTGATTTTTATATCAGCCATTTCTATGCTTAGTGGATCGGTCCATATTTCATAAAAATATTCTATTCGTATATACAATCCTCGACCAACAAACAGTGGGACAATGTAAATTTCCCCCCTGACAGTGCAAAAGCGTTCCGTTACGCGTTTTATTATTTTCGCCGGGACATTTTCGCGCACATGATTTGCGAGCAACGGAACACACCCTCGGGATATGTCGGGGAAAATCTATCCCTTTTTAAACCTTGTCACATTGAAATAAGCCCTCCTATGTAGACCGCTTTATACCCAATGTGGACAAATATAATTAAACTTTAATAGTTGTGTCTGTAATGGAAAATTGATGCCGATGGTTAATTGGAATGACTGATATATTAGTGACATGTTTAAAATTACGGCATGGTTCAGGTGTTACTGCACGGGCACGTTACTATTTTATTAAAATAATGCCATTGAGTATTTTATATTGCCCACGTTGTTTAACAATTTGGATCCTGATGCCCCAAAGGATGTATGTAGCTAGAATATTGTTGTTTTTATTGAAATAAATATAATGTACTATGTATTAATTTGCGTTTATTGCGTTTATGATCGAATAAATGTGTTCAACCCTCAACCTTAAAGTTTTAAAAAGGGTAATGGTTTTTATTGATTTTGGTGTGTTCTGTTCGAATTTCTATTTTGCCTTCTCCTATTCATTTCGCTCGCTCAGCCATATTGAGAAAATGGCGTCTTTTTGCTGTTTGACCATATCACCTGTTTGATTTACTCTACGAAATTTTTTATCGCGCAAAAATCTTGTTTGGTTAACGAAGATTAATTCAATTTCTCCAGACATACCCAAAGAAGATTACCTACTTACTCAACGACGAGAACAAAGCGAACTCTCAAACGGTAGCAACTACAAGTAAAAGCAGTTAAAAGCACTAACAACAAATCAGCTAGCGTGTAACGCACATAATCTATCCTTTCATTACGGTTATGGGCCGTTTTCCTACTATTTTATTACTGCGAAGATTGCTATCATGTTTTGTGTTAAACGAAAAGTTGCGCTATCAACCCACCCCTAATCCCGGTTAGTTTGCTATCTATTAGTAATGGATGTGGCTCGTTCGCTAACTTTTGATTAAGTTGGCTCCGTGGGGCTTTTTGTACCATCCACGTGTTAATTCGATTTGCTCGGTTTGCTAATTGATACGTTTTTGTTGGTGGGTGGATGTAATATTTGGTGTGAGAAGGGCGCTGTCTTGCTACTAGCGGTTGCAGCGCTTAAAGCTTGTTACTACTTGTTAGTAACAAAGTTGAATAACATATTGCGGAGTTGCTGTCAACATGTTGCTGGCAAAACAGCATGTTGCAGAGTTGACAAAGATTGTGTTGACAAGTGCTCACCCTACAAATGTCAACAATTGTTTTTAAATGGGGTGGATAGCCACATACTTTTGACTAGCGGCCGCCCGCGACTTCGTCCGCGTGGATTTCGGTTTCCATACAAACTTTCACCCCCCTTTTCTACCCCGCACGCAACGGAAGCCCTCAAGGATGAATAATTTTCCCCGTTTTTTTCACATTTTCCATTATTTCTTCGCTCCTAATAGTTGCAGCGTGAAGCTTTCCTCGATAAATGGTCTATTCAACACAAAAATATTTTTTCAATTCGAACCAGTCGTTCCTGAGATTAGCGCGTTCAAACAAACAAACAAACAAACTCTTCAGCTTTATAATATTATAGTATAGATAATATTAGTATAGATAATCACGTCTAATAGATTGTTAATATTATAGATTAAGAACATCTATACAAATAGATACGGCATATTTAAAAAAATAAAAAAAATAAAAATAAAAATGTTTTATTTTCAGATAACCAAGATCCATAGTGTTAGTAACAATGAAAACTTATAACTATGTTAGTATTTAATAAATAATGTGTGCGTTCTCGATTAAGATCTCGATTTGTTTAAGATTATGTGTCGTTCGTTAGTATGTAAGTGGAATATTATAGTCCCGAGGTCCAGCCGTGTGTTTTTGCTTCTTCTGACTAAAATATCTGCTGATCGAACAGTTAGAATGCCAAAATGTACAAGAATTTTTATTTTATCTCGTAATCTAAAACCCAAAACATACCAGCTTATCGTGACACGGGAATCGTTACCCCAAGGTCATATGATCCTGGTACTAAGCCACCAGACTGTTACAATTTATAAAGGCCAACATTTTGTAAAAATACTGACACCTATTGTAGATACTAAATTGAAGTCTAGCTAAATTACGATTCCAGTTACGAAACCTGCCCACAACCAAAAACGAAATACGTAGCATCCGATGACGGATAGTAATTTTTAATTCTCATAATTGAAATCAACCCGATTCTAACGCGAAAAAGCGTTTAAAAAACGAAATCTATAGAAATTAAAATTAGCTGTCTAGAGCTTTTGTTTGATCTTCAAAAACGAAACCTTTCCTTATTGTAGTAGATATATTTCCAAGTTACTAGTGATTCCCATGGATAATTTGAATATGATAAAATATTATTGGGATCTATTAAGTTTAGAAGTTAAGGGTCAACAATACTAAACCAACTTCATTACTTAGTTCGAGGTGTCATCACTAATTAATGCTATCTTCTATGTACAGTGAATTTGCGTGCGGTCTGAAACCTACTTCCAAGTAGGTATTATACTTAGTTACTAAGACAATGTTCTAAGTTTGTTAGGTAAACCTCAACTGATTGTGTATTCAGCCTCCATGTCTGAACCAATTTACCGTTCGAATTCAATTATAAATGTATTAAATGATGGGTCTCTGCCTAATATTTATTCAAACCTACAAATATTCGTTATTAAAATCTAGCACACAAACTAGCACCTGAAAAACATGTTAAGATACTGTCAACAGCACATTGAGGTTTATACTTTCAGTTTAATTTTAGTCCTTTTAAGTATAAATATATCCATCATCTATTTACATAAAAGTTCCTCTGCTTAGTTTCGAATTAGTTAGCACTGCATAAAGTGGGTCTTGCAAAACACGATACTAAAAAGGTCTATACGTTCACGCAATAGAATGTGTTTTAAATTCTGTCCGTCATCGACATCATCTAGTGCAATGGTGATGTTGTCACATGAGCCGGTATAAAAAGCCCTCAGGTGTAATACTTGCATATACTAAAGCCAGTCAGTTGTCAGTGTTGTCACACTGTGGTTTGAAACTCACGAATTTATGAGTTTCCTAAAATCTGATGGCACAGTGCGATGAATGGCAGAAAGGAAACTCAACAAAATTAAATGTTATAAAACAAGCTTTTCAAAGAAAGAATCAAAAAAATATTTTTGGATATCAATACTTTTGCCAAAAAATAATTTACACTATATATTACTATGCATATTCAAGTAAACTACTGAAAAAAAACTAAATACATTACAAATAAATAGTACGGACCTACCTAAATACCTATATTGATTTTTTTTTATAATGCACTCCAAGATGAAATTGTAAATTGTGATGTCAAAATAAAGGGCTCTTGTTGAAATGTGCTAAGGAAATTAAATCAACATTTCCTTTGAAACTTTTAATATCAATTTATAACGTCATTATACGATATACTTAATAAAAAAGTCTTATCTGTGTTTGTACGATAATATGATGTGTGATATTTGTACATTTGACTATGACATAAAACTTGGTTGGTGTCGCAAATCTTTCACAGAACTACACTGCATATTTTATATATTCACTTGTTTTGTTTAATGAAAAAAAAATGTTACCGGAAAGGCTCTTGGCCCACTGCGCATCCCTCAGCACTGTGTCGTGGCTCGCTCCCATAGCCGTGGGCTATCGTCCCGACAAATGTTCGGCTCACCGCCCGCCGCGAACTCACCAATTCCCAACTTCACCAATTAGACAGCCCCCATAACAGATGTTTCTACAATCAATTTTGGTTTTGGAAATTAAAGTTGGAATATTGGTGTTTTTGTTACCTAAACTCCTGTCTTCAAATTGTAATAGACGGCGGATTTAATAATTGTTTTTGATTGAATGTTGTTTTAATCAAATGAATTGTTGTATTTAGGCGGGGTCTTGGTACTGGCTTCGGACGTAGATTCGACCCGTTAATTCGATATTATTTCTCCTTAGTTGCTAAAATAATTATCAGATACCATAGTCGAAGGGCCAAACTACATCTCATAATAAGGTTGGTCACTTTCCTTATAAGTACACAACTCTTTACTTGGCCACTCACGCGAGGACCAATCGTAGTAACTTATTGTTGGGATAAGGCTGGCGCCCCGTAGTAAGATCAATTCCTAGTTATTTTATACTTGTCCTCACATCTACTTGCTTCTTAAATCGTAAGTGATTTGGCTTTTTGGGGAAACCTTTGAAGGCTGTTTAGGATTTCTTTTTAACTGTAGAATGAGTTTAATTCTTTGTATTATTTTCTTGGGCAGGTACTATCATCTTCTTTATACTCTGCTTCACTAATTATGCTTATACCATCCGGTGCCATCAGGTAAGATCCAATCGCCAATGGCTGGTTTGTTAAAAAACACTCATTTTGCTTTCGTATCGGATTAGGGGGCACCGTACCTCACTTGAGAAGGTTTAAATGAAATTGTCTTTAGAACTATGGTAATTACCTCTGGCTGGAACAGGTCACCGAGCCGTCACGTCAGTGCTCATCTTCCTCTTGTAACCTCTTGTTAATTCAAAATAATCAACTGCAGGCATAACAGTGCGACGTGACCATTATCCCACAGGAAATCGTATAATCTGAGCACAGTGCTATCTCGACCACCCGTCTCGCGTGACGTCGAAGATGACGCGCGATAAGATGGCCGCCGGACGCCATTTTGCCTTAATTGGACGCATGGCCGCCATTGTCCGAGCCCTTTGTTTCACAGATTAGCGGAGATTTAGCTGACTTACTGGCTAGTGCGGTCATTAAAGCATTAGAGATTTCTTGGGAGGAGATCGGTATGCGATTGGTGATGCTTGATGATTCAGATACGAACTACGGTGCAGATGGGCATGTCAACTTTTTTAGTATTTTTTATTTCGTTTAATTTAAAAAGTTAGCTCCGACACATTTGGCTACAGGCACTGATTTTAATTGATTCTGGCATGGAGAGAGTTAAAAGATTTGTGTTCTGTTTTAATTATTTATAACTTTGCACGATATTTAAACTCTTCAATTTTTCAACCGTACCTACTCTTTAGTTCTAAATATTGTTTCTTGCTGGATTATTCTCGGTAGTAACTTCCGAACCAGCGGTAGCTTTAATTTTCGTATGTATAAGAGTACATTTTGACGATAAAGTTAAGATACTTGTAAGTGACCTACATTAACAATTAACTGATTATGTTTATGCATTTTAACGAATCTTGCAAAATATTACCAATATTATTGCTATTAATTATTGTGCATCTTTTTATAAAAATCAAAATGTTCGACGTATCTTCGTAACAACATCGTAACGCTACGTGAGTTTTAAGTGCGCTACGACAACGATTTATATTTTTTATCTACGTCGTGCTCTAATACAAGGTAAAAATTTGAGCGCAAATGATTCATAGATCATTGTCACCTACGAAAAACTGTCGAACATAATACACCCGTCTCATCTATCAAGCGGGACGCCTCAAATGGCGCCTGCACACATTACGCTAACGACAATAAAGCGATCAGCCTCTAAAACAAGGAAAAGAGGCCAGGAACCTGCGAGGCTCCCCCCTCTGAATTATTGCCCTTATGCGGGGCGTCGGTGAGTAATGACGCGCGTCACGTGACGTATGACGCATGACGCGGAGTGACGCGAGCGACGCCTGTCACCCGCTTGACCGAAATAGGTTACGGCTGGATGTTCGGGAGGCGAATCGTTTGTCACTGTTTCATGGAGACCCATCTAACGAGGCTGCGGGAGAAATTGAATTTTGGTATTTGTCATGTGGAGATGTGTGGGTGATATGTGTGAGTTGAAGAAGATGCCACAAATTATGCAAAGTAATGAGCATCAGCATGTTTAATATACGCATGTTCACGGAGATGGGTAGTTCCTGAATGAATGACGCGATTTAAGTACTCCACCTAACTTGTCCATCTGCATCTTTCATTCACTCTTTTCCTTGAAGATAGCACACTGTTACGTTACTCTTTACCTTAAAATTATTTGTGAATGGTGTCTACATCCTATTGTCCGACTTTATAACTTTATTTTACTTTTTCACTAACAAATACTCACTACTTTTACGAATACTTTTGAAGTAACATTTAAATTGTATTTAATTAAAATGGGTAAGCTTAGTTACATAATATTGATAAACCTAAAAAATATGATTGCTATTGATATATAATATGATTATATTTGCTTTGGTTTGAAGACATTCTTTGTTGTCTTTAAAAATAATTAATAGTAGCTTTGCAGATGAAATTTCCCTACCATACAGCTATAAGTACAGACTCAGACTGAATGATTTGATTTTAAAACCACGCTGAAGTTAGCCGAAGTGGAATCGCCGGTATAGCGGCTCTAACAAGTCCTTACCACTTATTGCCCATCAATTCATTTCCCTAATTGGTTCGTGTGAAAAGTAACTTTGAGTACCTATTACCTACATTGATCTAAGTAACACTGGATAATCCGTGTGGATAAATCGCAAGCATTTGTATTCTAATACTAAAACCCCTCTTCTGGTAAATCACGCAATAAAGTTATTGTTGTTGTTTGTATGGAGCCACCAATCAACTGACCAAGATAAGGTTTTTTCCTTGTATTATCGAGCGCACCCAGACTCAATTTAACCAAGAAAATATACCTAATTTCAAGAATACCATTCCGATGGCTTGGCCACTTGGAGAGAATGGGAGAGGAACGTAGCGTTAAGAAACTATCTGGGCCCACCTACTGGCTTTTGACCGGTTGGCCGCCGTAGGTATGGCTGGAGCAATGTAGTGGGAGCAGATCTTCGGGAGCTGCCAGTTAGCGGCTGGCGGGCGAACACACAGGATAGCTAAAGACGGTGAGATATCATATCGGGGGTCAAGTCACACTTTGGGTCACTGAGTCATAGGATTAAGGAAGTAAGTAAGTATTGCCATAATTTACCTGACCAAGATCGAATCTAGAACCTTTCTTGCATTCGTTATTCAACGACCTTAACCTTTGCGTACTTGTATTGGACCACATTACATACATACATCACTGATTCAATGGTAAGTAGCTGAAGTACTTGTATGACGAAAAAAACCTTGGTAACACAACACCCACACCCAGAACAATATAGAAAAGCTAATTTTCCATATTGACACGACCGAATTTCGAATTAAGGACCTCAGATATGGTGAAATCCGCTCGCCTCTCGGTCAAGGAGGTCTCTAACTACATCTATTGCATTGATATTTGTAGTGCACAGATGCTTTAATTTAATCGATACTACTGTTTTAATTGATAACAGTTTAATTCAATGGCTAAAGACCAGGCCCTACCTACATAGATCTAGCGGTAGCCGGCTCAACCCTCTCCAATATTATACCCAATGATTTCATTTATCAACATAACTCCATCTCTAAATCAAAAGAGAACACTCATCTAGTCATCTTAATCCATGTATGACGGATAAAAATCCAATTCGCGGCGCGTAACTTTGACAACCTTCTGCCACTTGTGTTAGGGTCTAGTTTGGAGTGGTACGCGCCGTCACGTTTGCGAATTTAATTGGAAATATCGACGTGGCGACACTGACGCTTAAAAAGAAGTTAAGCCGGTCAGTTCGGCGGTGGGAAGTGCCGTGATTGCTTTGCACGCGAACCGCGAATTATTTTGGTAGACGCAAAACAATTTTGCTTCCAGTAACTAGGATTGAGCTCACGCTTAGAAAAACTTATACGAAAGCATTCAGACTGGTGTGTATCGTATTAGAGACTTAGCTATGAGATATCAAAAAATAACTCACGCAATGCGATGCATATTGCATATGCAGATACATTGATCAATAATTCCATGCACCGCTAGTTCGAAAGTTCGTGAGCCCGTTTATACCTATGTGAAAATATAAGATTGCTTCAAATATTAACATTGTATCAACCGTTTTCTACCACCTTTGTTAATCTCATTAAGTTCAGCTAACTACTTTAGATATTATTAACACGAAAGTAAACTCTCCCCTCTACCACTCAGAACCCTATGGAATGGTAGAGCGAAACCTTCAAGCGGAGGACTGCGTATGTGACTTGCCCTTACATCGATGATTCCTTACAGGAGCATCGATGATTTTGTAATTATAGTCACTACTTCTTGTTCGCGACTTTGTTCTCGCTATTTATTTATTTAAAAATGTTATTGCACAAAAAAAGTACAACAGGTGGACTTAATGCTATGGGCATTCTCTATCAATCAAACTTTGGGTCATGCGAAGAGTTAGTTTATGGGTGCGGTAAAAGTGACAAAGTGCATGAGTAATCCAAAAAATAAAATATAATAAAAAAGAAAAGTAACTACCAAGCGTTACAAAAGTCATTTCGGGATTAAAAGTACCTTATAATTTTGTTTAGCATAAAAATTTCATCCAAACTCATGGAATAGTTTTAGCTTAGGACGGTAACAAACATTTATTTATTTGTATTTTGTTATTTACTATTATCATGCAATGTACATTCACATTTTCACTGTTACCGCGAATAAAAATAAATAGTCTCCTGCTAAATGCTGCTAGTGTTAAGTCTACCTTTTGTACTTTTTAGTGCATTTAAGTGTATGAATTCAAAATATACATCAAAACTTTTACCTTTAAAGCTTCAGTAGGATACATGTCCTATGTCGATATTGACCCTGTGAAAATAGAACCCACCACTTGTAGGCCATGAACATAAACTCGTTACTAATGGACTACACTGGTAGTTAAGGCTGCTATTACTGAAAATCAGCGCCGCGAGACTCATTAATGGGTGCACGACATAGCAAGGAGCCCTTTTAGCATATAATAAATAAATAATAAATGCGCCAGACAATCACACTAATCACCTGGTCTCTAACTAAGGTTTTCCCATGTAATATGAGTACCAGACGACGGATACTAACTGGGGGCGTCATCACATCACACATTGTTTTTCTTTCTCACAATTATATTGACTTATTTTGTGTGCTAAATAACCAATTATTCTATTCTACTCCAAAATAACTTTAAACCAACTGACAAGTCACTGATCTAATCATGCTGTTCCTCAGGGTCACACAAAAAGCTGTCATTAGAATTTCCCTTTTATTTTTCCTGAGGATTTCCCAAGGAACTCTTACGGCGGCGTTGAGTCACGTTGCGCTTAGCGTAGTAAGCACTTATTTATGCTAACAACCGCGCCCGGGACCGCTTGCACCAATTTACGACCTTCGGGCTCGGCTGCGGCCCGAATGAGCGAGTTTAGGGTTCCTTACACCAATAAGTGATCGAACGTCGAACGAATCTGCACTCTACTTAATTATGGCGAGGCTGTAGGCATCCTTATTCATGGCAAGACTAGGTAAATAGGAATTACAGTTGGGCAAACGTTTTGTACAACCTCCCGTTGAATTTCGTTTGCTTGTTGTAAATTAACTAGAATGATTTCCCCTTGCATCCTTTAATTAATTATAAAGTAATTGTTTGAAAATCTCAATCTTATTGTTTTTTATTGAACGTAAAACAAAAAATTGTTTTGTTATTCTTTATATACAAAATTAAATCGCTGTTCGTTAGCCCCGCTAAAACTCGACCAAGGCTAGTCCGATTTGGCTATTGTCAGTTTTTAAATAATTGTGGAGGTCCAGGGAAAACTTGGGAAGCCGGGCCAGCTACTTTTAGATAATTTTATTAACTTGCACTTGCACTTGTACTATTCTTCATTTATTTAAAACGTACTATTTAGGTGTGTGGTTCAGCACTACTCAACATATCTTACAAAATAAATTGAGTGCTGAATATGTTTAAGCTAATCCAATTTTAAAAGTCTATTTTTACGTCTATTAATAGCGAATATTTTTCCTTGACATAAGAACGGTTAAAGTCTACTGATTGAGAACTGAACTGTTGTGTGATATGGTGTTGACTGTAGCGCTACTATATTTACATACAGTAACTAAACTAAATTAAAAAAAAAAATAGTATAGGGGTTTCACATATCGTGTGAGAAGTTCTAATAAGTGAGTTAACTATAAAGTTTACTAGTTTGGCAAGACACAAAAAGACAAAATCCAATTGAATGAAAAAAAAAATCATAAAAACTTACTTTACCAACGATTTTTCTAATTTTAAAGTTCAACAAACAGATATCTAAATTAACGACACCGAAAAGACGAAAAGAAAAAAGACAAAAGGTAAAGATGAAGATATTTTTAACTTCATAAAATTATAAAATAAAGTCGTCCAACTTGGCTAATTAACAACTTGGCTCTTGACAGCTTTTCATTTTCTTTAACTTTGAGCAAAACTCAAGCGTGCCGTCACAATTTTGATGATAACGTTTTATTGTAAACGTCATGTGGCAATCTTGCAAAATTGAGGTTTAATTAGATTAGGATGACAATAAAACAACACAAATCGCATTGTTTTGGTATGGTCTGATGCTGAGTGAAATAATTTTACCTACTACAAATACCTATTATACCCGCGAAAGTTTCTATCAATGTATATATGTGTGGATGTATGTTTGTTACTCTTTTACGATAAAACTACGGAATGGATTTAGAGGAAATTTGGAATTTAGATAGATTAGATACAAGTCTTTACCACACATGCTTTGTTATAATCAAACATTTTGGACATGCAAATAAATAACAGACAACATAATATTTATCTGGGTAGATATAATGCCTTAGCAATTATGTTATAGAAACCCGAACCAACAGTGGGGCCACAATAGATACTTAAATACATTTAAAAACACCCAGACTCATCTTGACTCCTCATGACCGTAACAAGATCTTATTTTAATAAATGAAGTTTGTTGATTTTTTGTTCCATCAACTAAGTAATTATTGTTTTCGACACGACTAGATGATACATTTACCTTTAACAAACTTAATTGTTTAATAATGATAGGCATAGACAACAACGGATATACATTTGTGATATAACACAGATTATGTATATTAAGCTTATATTAAGCTGCAGCTTAGCTTAACTTTTTCCACATTTTCTACTGATTTGTCGCTCCGTGAAGTTATATAGCTTTAAATTTTTCTTGATAAATGAACTATAGGTACAACTCACAAAAATATTTTCATATCCGACCAGAAGTTCTTGAGATAAGCGCATTCATACAAACAAACAAATGAATCACCTTAATAATACTATAGAAATGAATTTAACTGTACAAAATTGTATTGTAGAATTAAGCATCAAATCTTGTTAAAAGGAAACAGAAACAATGTAATCCATTACATTTAAATAGGTACCAACTTAGATAAAATGAACCTTAGCTAGCTCGCATTTTCAAGGTGGTATCCCATTAGATAACAAGCAGTTTGCCAATAAAGGAGTTTGTGCCGTCAATAGCACTGCTATCGGTGAAGCATTGTGTTCCTCCATGGTCTCGGTCGACGATAAGCTTTTCGCTTTGACAAACTAACCCCATTTTCCCACGGACTTTTCTTCAGTTAACGAACTAAGGTTATGGTAACGGAATAATGAGCAGTGATACAACTTTGATATGGACTTAGTGCTGTTAATTTTAGCTACACTTTGTGTAGCCAAAGATTTAAGTTTCACAACCTAAATAAGTATAAGTAAGTTTGTATCTGTACCTAGCTAGTTTATTGACTAACGTCTGTAAAGATACATCTTTTCTTTAAAATACAAATAGCCTAGATCACCCAGAGATAGTGTAGTACTTCACCAACTGAAGAATTTTTAAATTGGATCGGAAGTAGTTTTGTGACGTATTTAATACAAACAAAAAGCGAACAACGAATCCAATTTTTCCTATTTGTAATATTAGAGTATGTATAGTATATGACGTTTTTACCATAATTTGTACTATGCAGCTCATACAAACACGTCGTACAAACTCATATTACACTAGTAAGAATAAAATCACGTCAATTCATTGTCTGTGTGTGTGTGTCTATGTCATCATAGTCCCAAAACGGATGGACCGATTTTAATTTTGTGTAAATTTTTTGAAAGGTGAATTAGTCGGGAATGTTCATAGCTATGTTTGATGAAAACCGGTCCAGGAATGTGACCGCCACCAAATGTCCGATAACATATTTTAATAAAACTCTCTCAACATAGGTATCAAATAAAGGGCTTAAGTAGTACTATGCATTATGACAAATTTCAAATCCAAGATGCTCTAATTTATAGAAATATTTTTTCGCTATACTGTGCCACTGATCCCGCCAGACCCGTATATACCCGTGCATACCTATGCATTAGCGCTTCCGTACCTCTGTCACGCACTCCGGCTCATTTCCTCGCCCATCTCACACCTGCTGCCTGTTTACACCAATATTTTCATATCAAGCCTTCAATTCTCTACCTGCACACAAAAATCTATCGTAAACCACATATCGTTGAAGTTTGGTTCAGTTTGCTTCATAGAGTGAAATTTTTCGCTTCAACTTGTTATGGACAACGCCTTAAGGCGTCGAGGACAAATCTTGACGTTGGGATTGCTAGTCATGATGCCATGATGGTAGATTAGATTTTTGATTTGTTTTTCTTTGTCATATGTTTAGGTTGACCTTTCTTTAATGAAAGTAACATGTTACAGCAGGACTATCCGTCTTTCTGGATGGACTTCAAGATTATGGAAATTTTTTATAAGTATTTCATTATTAAAAAGTACTTAAGATATTTTAAATTTAAGTGAATGTCATGGAAAACTATCATGATTATTGGACAACATCACATACATTGCTCTGATTCCGTGGTAAGTAGCTACAGCACTTCTGTTACAGAAATCAGAAACAATGACGGTACCACAACACCCAGACTTGAGACAATATAGAAAAGTTCGTTTCCCATATTGACCCGACCGGGAATCGAACCCGGAACCTCAGAGATGGCGCGACGCCAAAGTCCGGCCCGCTTGTCTCTCGGCTATGGAGGTCGTTATATGTCATTATGAATCGTCATAATATACCATGGGGCCATATTCTAATACCTTTTATTGTTGAGTTAAGAGCTGAGTTTAGTAGTAAGTAAAAGTCATAAAACGCGGTCTAGAATAACTCCGAAAATGTAATTGTCACATAATATTTTATTATGCCCAGGTACGGTAAGCTAAGCAGTCTGCCAGTCTTAGAAAAACTTCCTTTATCATCAAATTAATAGTAAGGATAAGCCTCTCTAAAAGTAAAAGGGATTGACAAGGAAAAACAACTTTACAACACGTAAAAGATAAGACTACTTTTTGAATAACAGTACTCTTCCAAAATTTTGTAAGGCATCTCATTAAGTTAATGCTATTTTTATTACAACGAAATTATTTGTCCTGCGTACGCAATCGGTTCACATATAATCGCGGGTTTGATCAATCAAACGTATCGAATGAATCGAAACGTTTACGTTATTACGAATGATTGTTTCTTTATGAGGAGGAAAATCGTTGAAATATACGAGTACAGCCGTGTCGGTGCGGGAAGCCGGGAAATCGTGTAATCGGATACGTTTGCCATTATTTTTATTTGTTTTTTGTATAAATGGAGCAAGGATTTTTCCTTATGAACTGCCGATACAACATTTTGCTTGTAAGTCAAATGTTTTTGATGAAAATCTTTGTCGGTGGCTCAAATCTGCTTGGTAATAGGGAACTGGAAATCATAAAAAAATATTTGATTGAAAAATTCAATATCTATTTATTTTGCTTACTACTCTTCTTATCAGTTGCAGATTTCGCTTACTATGCGGATTACATAGTCACACAAAATTTTCGCAGCGTTTAGTTTAAATATTGATAATTTTGTGTGGAATAACGAAATTTAGTATAGTAAACACAATAATAACACGGTACATAAGAAATCCTCTCGAAATTTTGACACTAATGGACTAACTCTAAGAGTTATTGCTCAAGAACCTCGGTTTGTTTAGATGCTAATATGTACAAGCCATCCAGAAGTTGAGCTTCAAATTCTGGAGGTCAAGGGTTAGGCGCCATCTCTGAAGTCCCGGGTTCAATCCCCGGTCGGGCCAATATGGGAAACGAACTTTTCTATTGCGACTCGGGTCTGGGTGTTCTGGTCAGTACCAGTCATTGTTTCTGATTTCTGTAATACAAGTGCTTAAGCTACTTACTACAGAATGAGAGGAATGTTATATGATGTTGTCTAAAATTGATTTATATTTATTTACCTTGCTTTGGAAGGCACGTTAGGCCCTTGGTCCCGACTATGATCCAATTACGTCTGGTTTTCACAAGGTAGAGGCCAGCCTCTATAACCCTTACCTTGGCCATCACTCCAGAGTAGTAGCGAACCCGGGTTCGATAATGGATGTACAACGTATACTTCTACCATCTTCTTCATCTATTAATAAAAAACATAACAATCGCTATGACGAAGATCTCAATTATTTTTCTTTGTCTTATATTTCGATCGATTTATCGACAATATACAATCTGTCAGTGTTATCAATATTATAATGTGGTGTTATGCACTATTTCGTTTTGAGGTTATATGCCAAATGTATTAATCGATTTTATTGATTGTCTTATCGATCGTATAGATTATTTTAGCGTTCAAATATCGATTTCTAGGCAACACTAGTTAACTCCGCTATTCGCAGTGGACGTGGACTGAACACCTGCATTAGTCTAATGCTCAGCGCTTTAGAGCGAGAATAGCGCTCGCCGAGCCGCGTTAACGCACCCACTTTATACCATGGACGGCGACACATTGACAGGCGATTATTACCCCTATTGAGTTGTTGGAAGTGCAACGCCGCGGAAAGCTTTCGTAATTTGTTAGGCGTACAGCTGTGATTTGTTTCTTGTAAATAATTAAACTATTAAGTTGCCTGTCCCTGGTGTTCATATAAATTGCTAATTTTAATTTTCCTGTCTTAGAAACCTCAATTATTTCAAAATGTGTTTTTTAACATTGAACGGATAATACAACCTTAAAGCCTTCGTTTAGTATATATATTTATTTATTATCTATTACCAAGCTTATATAAAAAATGAATCGCTGTGTGTTAGTCTCGCTAAAACTCGAAAACGGCTAGACCGATTTGGCTAATATTGGTCTTGAAACTATTGTGGAAGTCTAGGGAAGGATTAAAAGGATATAAATATAAAAAATAGGCGTTACGAAGTTCGCCGGGACAGCTATAATATATAAAAATGAGCATTGAATGGAACTGGTACATAGCAAACGTACCTGTTACCCTAATTACTTCCTACAGTCTGAATCAACAGTACTCACCCAAATAGAAGAGGCGAGGTCCCGGCGTCATAATAAAAAGCTCTCCATCCAGATTAAAAATAAGTCATTGTGTGCAAATTGACAATGCGGACTCACCTGTCCAAAAAACGCGCAGAACTCAGGGGACAGCCACAAAGACCCTTAAATGCATCAAACAGATTGCGGAGGAGTCTTAACACTCGCTAAGGCGCCGTAGGAAACGTGGGGCTCCAAAACGACCACAATGACGAGACCTCCGCCGGCGACCATTGTTCGAGAACAGAAGGGCCACCATAGACTGTCCACAAGAACCCTCAAGGTCTGTCGGACCCTTCAAGTTCATTATTCTAATTGCTTTTTCATACGGAACTCGAACGGTTTACTCTTTCGAGTGTCATCCACTTCGCAGCGAAAACGTGGAAATTAAATTATTTCGGCGTCCTCAGCGGATGTTTTTGACGAGATTAATCCGAGATAATGGTAGCTTCGCCGTCGCCGCTCCTAAAATTTTGAGTTTTTAAGAGTTTGCTTTATCTTTTTAATTTTTTCCAAAGCGCCGCCCGCCCGGACAAAGCAGATAAATTAATTTTATTCCCGAGTTTGACCCAATTCCGTTTTCTGCTCCATTTACCCGATATGTTTCGGAATGATAATTTTTCTCTTATGACCAGGTGATCGGTGGATTCTTTCCAGACATTTTCTTTGCAAATTAATATTAAATCAAATCTATCAATCAAATCTATACGATTTTATAGAAATAAAAAGTTTCTACAAGGGAATCTTGATATGAAAAGTCGTCGTATGGTAGTAGTGATGTAAAATCGCTATGTATGAACTGAACCTGATATCTTACCTAAATTAAATAAATTGTTGTACATGACATAATACATATATTACTTTGGTTATGTTGTAAGTAATTATGCTTATGCTGTACTTGTCACCCTTAAGCTAGGACCTCACTGCCACTCTACATCAATTCGGATGAGGTCAACCTTGAAGTGCAATATAAAAAAAACTTAAGCTTTTGTATTACAGAAATCAGAAATGAAAGCGGTACCACAACATCTAGACTTAAATTAATACAGAAAAGTTCGTTTTCCATATTGACCTGACCGGGAATCGAACCCGTAACCACAGAGATGGTGCGATACCAAGTGCCGGCCTGCATGTCGCCAGGAAAAATCTTGATTGGGTAATTTCATCAAATTTAGTTGATTCTGTAACAAAAAATAAAAATGGTCATATTGGTTTTTTTACATTTTTACCGAGAGTCTGCGAAATTTTAGCGATTTTTAAATTGGCCTACGTATTTGATGTTGGATTCGACATATTCGTCTCAACGAAATCCTTGAAAAGTTATAGAACACCGAACATCCGTGTATCGTGAAATTGTATATATTCTTACCACACATGACACTAACAGATGCAGACATTTCAAAAGAAGCTTGGTGGCCATTCAATACAAAAATAAAAGGAAAAAATCGATATGACAACACTGAATGTAGTATAGGATAGCCACCATTATCATTATTCCACCGATTTCGTTGAAAAACATTTTCCTGCTAGAGTGATTTCGGTTAAAAACCAAAACACATTTTCTACATCAGATCTCCCAATACCTTTGCACAAATGCAAGCAAAAGTGACCCAGCTTATGATCAACGTTCAGCAATATCGGCGCTATCGATGTCTACACGGTACCGATAATGAAGTGCGTTGTCTCAATGCGTTCTGATATAACGATCCTTCATACGCGATCGCCTGATACGGCAACACGCGTAGACTAAAAGCTTTCATCGGTGCGCAGTGTCTTCGAAAGTCGGCTATTAAATTACAGTGGCCCCATGCTGTGCGATTTACATGCGTGGGGCGACTGCGGGGCCGACGGCGTTTGTTTAAGGACGTGGACACATAGGGATGTTTATGGATAAAGTGTATTCTACACATCATTTCCAAGGATGTTACCACCGCCGGTGGCATCCTACGATGAGCTGGTCAAATCGGCGTGACGATAACTTTTTTCAATTATTTGGTGCCGAACCAACTTTTATTCAATTCAGTCATCATTAAGGGCTTATATAAATGTATACACAACGTAAAATGTATATACATTTATTAAAATAATAAAATAAAATTAAACACAACTCAAAATCAAAACCATGAAAAATACATAGCGCGTGACACAGAAGCAAGGAAAAACAAAAGAACATCGCTTTTTACCGAACTCTAATTACTACCGAACTTAAATTTATAAAATTACTAGCGATCCCGGCGAACTTCGTTTCGCCTTAGATAATTTTTCCCGCTTTTCTGTTGAAATTTTTCAAATTTTACCAAGGATCCCTAAAAAAGTGTGTTTTTTACGACCTCACATTAGAAACCTCAAAAATTGTAGCCTATGTGTTATTCTGATGTATAAGCTATATTGTGGTAAAGTTTCATTCAAATCCATTCAGTAGTTTTTACGTGAAAGAGTAACAAACATCCATACATCCATACTTACAAACTTTCGCCTTTATAATAGTAGTAGGATGAAATAACGTTTGCATATAACCAGCCAGCAACAGACAATTTAAAAATTGGATTCCCCGTGACTTGCAGATGTTCTTTTCCAATGTTGTAAAGTTTTGTCCATCAATTGGTTATACAATGATTTATTTATAAACTTTATTGCACAACAATAGTGCAAAAGGTAGGCTTATCGTTAGATAGGGTAGGTAGGTGTAACTCTGGCAATTGGCTACTTGACAGTTTTTGAAAAAGTATTGTAAAATGTGCGCCCGTTCATTTTATATCCCAAGCAATTCGATTTATCTGGAAATAATCTAAATAACCAGAGAAAAATAAGATTTTGTGTAACACATTTAAAAAGCGCGCGAAAACGCCTAGTCGCGTCACTGTTGCAATTATGACGTCAACGTCCTAGACAACGAACCGATAGGCATAGGAACGACTTAATTAAGATAAACGGAAAATGTTTCAATAAATTCTTTATACGATTAGAGAAACAGTAATTCAATTTAATCGGTAAAATAATCATTGTTTCGCCACATTAAAATAAATAATTTTCGCCGACAGCTGTCATTTCCGAATTGCAATGGTGGTTTCCGTTTCGGTTCTTTTGTTCCACAGATAAAAAAACTAAAATTTATTTTGCAAAAATAAAATACTAACTATGCTTTTAATTAAAAAGTAAAAATGTAAAATGATTACTTAACTAATAAGCTAACATATCTAACACTTTTCATATTTTATTGTTAACACTGTCAAGTAGCCAATTATAGAGATTCAAAATATTTTAACATCCGTTTACATATGCCAATAACGTAAAATCATATTATGTAACCATTTTTGGATTGTATATAATGTAAGGAGGAAAAGGAACAACCTTGCACCTCCTGCGTGATGGATCCTTGATCCACAAACTTGAAATTGGAGGCGAGTCATAATCGATCTTGCTGGTTGCAGTGACTGGAAGTAGAATCACTTTGCATTGTATTCAATGACGATTCAAAAGTGTTACAAGCTGAAGTGGCAGTGGGCTGGCCATATCAGCCGCAGAGCCGACAACCGTTGGGGTAAACGAGTTCTGGAGTGGAGACCACGCCTCGGTAAACGTAGTGTAGGACGCCCTCAGGCCAGGTGGAGTGACGATTTGCGCAGGACGGCTGGCGGGAGCTGGATGAGAGTCGCCGAAAATCGAGCGAAGTGGCGAACATTTGGAGAGGCCTATGTCCAGCAGTGGACTGCAACAGGCTGATGATGATGATGATAGTCAACTGGAAATTTAAAGCCCTAAACATTGAAATAAAAATAATAATGCCCAAATACGAGGCGATTTTTCTAATTTGACTTGGGTCTGGGTGTGCCGAAATGACGCCCCCAGTTAAAATCCGTCGTCTGGTGCTCATATAGTACTAGGGAAAACCTTAGTTTGAGACCAGGTGATTGGTGTGGTTGTCTGGCGCATTTATTTATTATTTATTTTATTTATTATCAGCTCATTTACATAAACAAAATATAGGACTAATATATATGGCATCATGGAGAGAAGAATCACTCGTATAATACACAATTTCTAACCATTATCCTTCTCACCAGGAATCCTAACAGTCATTACGTTATGATGAGGCACAATACGCGCTGACACGTGCACGGAGTCGTATCCTCTCGAACATTAAATAGATTGTTGTAAACATTTACGAGTTTATTGTAATTTATCCCATGTCTACAGGATGGGGGGCCGCGCTTAATTGATAGTCGTCGTCAAAAATTAACAACGCCCTCTTGTAATTACAAAACATGTAGCTCGATTTAGTATTTTTTCGGCTTGGATTTTATGATTTAAAAATTTTCCTTTAAAATAAAGTTTTTTATTCACATTGCATGTTTTTTAAAGAAAAAGGTTAAAAAAATCGTCAAATCTAGATCGTCGTTGGGATTTACAGAATTCTCATAAAGCACTAGGTCACCAGTGTTCTATGTTGAAATTGTGTAATTTCTCACGTGACATTGTTTGCCATAAATAGATTTTGCTGAAGTCTAGTTTTGAGTAACGTTAAAAAAACAAACACCACGATTTGCATCCGTTTTATAAATTTACCCCCGTGCGTACCGATACGATGTTCGAGGAATCGGATAAAAGTTATTTATCACGGCTTGCTCCTAAAGTTTAGAAGCAACATGATAAATTACGAGTGCATCTGACTCTGCCGCGGTTCCGACTCTTGTTTCCGTATGCAAAACAATTTATCTCAGTTACGAACTTGTGTGCATCCCCTAAGTAACGACTTGATGATTTGTTATGATCACCTCGAATGCGCTCAGCGGGCGGTCAAAAACTGCATTAACTCTCCGAGCAAAACAGGCGAGCGAAATGCAACTTTGATTGCGAGACGCAAGCTGCAAATTGAAATAAAATTTCCAACTTCCGAAATCGCAAAACAAACGAAACTAAACGATATTGCTGTAACAATTAAGGAACAGATAATGAAAAGGGTGTTGCATAGGACTTTGTGTTGTATGTTGTTCGAGATTGGGTTGAGATTTGACGTGGTTTGAGATGCAGAATTAAACACCGCCTAGTAACATCTCTTTCCCGTATAATAATTTGAGACGGTAAGACAAGTGTTAATAATTTATTCTATTTCTGGCGGCGTCCCGCGCCCATAGCTTGTGTAAATGTTCGCGTACTTCGTAGATCGGAGATAATTTTAATGGACCCCGTTTAAGAGGTTTTGTTTCGCCATAAAAGTTTTTAGATTTATGCTTTATCATGAGATCGTCTTTGTTTAGAGAGCGGTTTTGGAATTGAATTTTATTGCGCAAGTTTTGAGTTATGGTCACGAGATTTTAGCAAGTTGGAATAGCGAGTCGTACGAAAAAGCTTGTAATTTAAACTTAACGTAACGAGTTTCACTGGAATGGTTGGTTGTTGTTAATGTCGTCTGTTGACAAAAGGTAATAAACTGGAAACATACTTCTGAGGTTTTTATTTTATCTTATCTGCGTCAAGGGTAGATGATTAAAAATATCTCTTTAGCCCAACAGTTAGATTGACAAAAAATAAAACGCTCATTTTTTCTTTCTTGTAAGAAAATTTTACTAAGATTCTAATGTGTGAAACCTGTTTGATGATGATATTATTAAAAGTAAAAATTTATCGCAATCTCATAATTTTTTAGGTTGTATAGTTTTTTACAGAGATATCTCTGAACTTCATTGCGCTATCTCATCATCAATTTAATTTATTTATTCGAGCGTTAAATTTGCTTTCATTGTATTTTTAACTACAACTGACGAATCAAATACAATTGTTTACCTTGACGAGCTGTCGACCGTGTACAGATTTAGCGTTAATCAAAGTCAATAAATAAATACAAAAATACAGAGAATTCCTTTATGCCCAGTTCCAATATTTGAAAAACGATCCGTTTTATGGTTGTAATAAATTATACGAGGCGTAAGCCGTAGTCGGTTGGAGAAAAAGATAGTCATTTTTGACACATTACAAATTGTAAAATATTGAAACCAGGCATTAATATTTTTTCAGAACAAGTTGTGAGTTCCAAGCAGATATTTTCCCGTTAGTATAATTGTTGGAGACACAAGCTGTACCTTATTTGCACTGCTAAACCAAATCCGCAATTACTATTCCTCGTACAATCAGAGGCAATTTCGAATGAAAACGCTATAGTCGGTTCCAATGTAGAAAATGTATCAGCATGGTTGCTGCCTTTTCATGCCGGATTCTTCTCGGAAACATTAGGTTCCTAAAAGGTGGTAGTTTTAATCTAGGTGTAAAATTTATTTTGACAATGTATAAATGCAACTTGTAACCTACATGGTTATTAAAACTATTTTGATTTTGATTCTTACCTATGATTAGTGCAAATCTACAAACATTGTACAACAAGTAGAGGTTTTGCTAAATCTATATATATAAAAGAAAGTCGTGTTAGTTACACTATTTATAACTCAAGAACGGCTAAACAGATTTGGCTGATAAATTGGTGGGGATATAATTTAGAACCAGGAGAAGGAAATAGGATACTTTTTGATTAATTTCTTTTTGCTTTTTTTTAAAGTAATTTATTGCCTCTAAGGCGGAACAAAGTTCGCCGGGTCACATAGTGATAAATAATTTTGCTTCTTTTACCGGAGTCTTGTGAAAGAATTTTCACTAAAGTACGATTGATTGATTGATTAATTCATTGGTTGACGTGGTTCGTCTACCTATCAATTAATCGTACTTTAGTGAAAATGCTTACATAGCCAGGACACAATGCCTAGTCTGGTACAACTGGTACACCAGAGGACATACATTTTTGTAAGGATCAGTTCACGTTCCAGGATCGGATAGGATGAGCGGCTAGCCTTATAGGCCGGCAGTACACAATCAGTATTCACCGTTACACTGAGTTATTCAATATTAAAGTATACTAAAAAAAACACATAAATAAGGATATTGACTGAGGAAACATTTGTGAGTTGTGTCAAAATCCCAAAATATCGTACGATTTTAATTATCGACGTAATCCAAAATTGATTAGTGTCCGGTCCCAATATTTGGAAAACAATCCGTTCTAGATACGGATAGTAATACATTGTACGAGGCGTTAGCTAATAACTACTGACGGACGACTGATGAGAGCTGATATGGAAAGTTAATTTGAAATTAGAATTAAAGACTCGTAGCAAAAGGGATTTTTTTATTTTTTATATTGCACTTCAAGATTGACCTCATCCCACCTGATGTTGTGTGGTAATGAGGTCCTAGCTTAAGGGCGAAAAGTACATCATAATAAATCTGTTACTGGACTTGTCACCCTTACCTTGAAGGCTTGACCCCCGCTACTAATGTAGCACCCCCCAGGAGCTCTGGAAACCTTACTCACACGCAGGAACTCAACAACACCGAAGTGATTGTTATTTGGCTGCGGTCTTCTGTAAGGTGGAGGTATTTCACCAGTCGGGCTGCTCCAGTTCCAGCGATAAATCGCTATGCCCTACCTCTCTTTATAGGATAGTAATTTTTGGCACATTACGAATCGTAAAATATTTAATCGGGCATAAGCCAATGTGACTAAGCCAAAAGGAATATCCTCGCTGTCACCAACTCCACTACGCCCAAACTAACGGAGGGCAGGCCGAATATAACCTGCGGATGGTATTTTAAGCAAAACGAATCACAACACGGAATGCTATGTACCGCGTTCGGGCGGAGATTAATGTTCCGCGATTGTCTAATATTTCGTGCGCGCGCACAGTCCAAGGATTTATTACTGTCATATCTATTTTATTGGAACGCTGCGCTCTCGGGCGGAATGCTATGATTATTTAAGGAGCACTTAGTTTGCCCAGCGGTAGTGAGGCGAAATACTTAACTGGATTTGTAATACTTAGTTTTCAGGTCTCACTTCGGGATTGTAAGAGGAAAACTAAACTCCGGATTGTTGATTCTGTAGTTGTGTTCCAAATATGCTGATGGATATATTACCTGCTCAGACAGAGATAAACAGAAGCCGGTTTTAATTGGACGGTTTAGTATTTAAGATGAGAGTTTAATTCAGTTATTAATTATGTTGAATTCTGACATAATGAACTACTTTCCTTTATAATGACTTAAGTACCTATTAAAAACAATTCAGTTTACGAATGGAGTATTTTGATTTTACTGTGACTAAACTCATATTTAAGCGATTGTTAGTTTACTTTCTATTACAAATAACACGCACCGCCATTCTATTTTCAGTTTAAATTTGTGGGATTGACTGGTTGAGAATACCACTACGCATTAAGTCCCCCTTTTGTACTTTTTTGAGACTTTCAATAAATGTAATACCAATATTGGTGGCGTGTATTTATATTGTGTATAAAGTGACTTTGAAAATCTTAAAATATTTTTGTCTTATTATATCTAGTATAAATTATTATATGTAGTTTATTATTTATTATATGTAGTAATCTTACTAACTGTGCCCGCGACTTCCTTCGCGTGAACTACCTTCCTTTCATGGTCAGTTTTACCCCTCTCTCCCCTAATATTGGAAACAAAAAGTAGTCTATATTTTAATCCAAGTTTCGAGCTATATTTGTGCCAAATTTCATTTCTCTTACTTAAAAAAATCAACATTTTTCCATATAAACTTTCAAAGGTGGTATTACCCCCAGCCCCCCCTTATTTTCTAATAAAAAGTAGCCTATGTCTGTTCTTGAGATTCAACCTATACCTATACCAAATTTTATTAAAATCGGTTGAGAGGTTTAAGCAGGAAAGCGTAACAGACAGACAGACAGACAGAGTTACTTTCGCATTTATAATATTAGTAGGGATTCGTAAGTTACCAAAAATGTATCTTTTAATCAGTACAAATTTGAAGCATTTAGTTTTATAAGCGTTTATATAGCGCCGCATATCGGAATGATACCATTAATTTTGGCCTCCACGCAACCTCTTCCCGCGTTCAAAACTTTTGTATTTCTAAATCAAAGTTATGTTGACATGCAAAGTTGGAGGGTAGACAAAGTTTGGTCCTATATAAATCATAATCCCTCACACGGACATTATAAATATTTAGTCACACACACAACACAAACACCGGCTCATTTGCGAAGGTTGTTGGTGCTTAGCACACAATCATGTTTACGTCTAAATAAATTTAAACAGATCTACTACATAGGGAACCGGACTTAAAAAATGTTTTTGGCTTGTCTTTTAGATTACCCAAAATCATGAGACACATACTTTCGCATTTTGTACTTACTAAAATGGCGGCGATGTATTAAATTGACTAGTCGCATGACGTCACTCGTGGGTGCATTTTGTTTGTACACAACAGTGACGTAACGAGAATATGAATATAAATCAAAATGAGAAAATATGTATCTTATATTTTTTTAATTAAGAATTAAAACATCATCGTGTGACCAAGTCCGCTTTCCCTATTGTGGTATTTGACAGTTTTGATCTTCATCATTCAAAATAAGGCTGCAACTCCCTTGCAGTATTTTAAAAGGGGAACCTTTTAAATACTAGATTACGATGATAATACTGAGTGGAGACGTTAACCCGGGACATCCAGACCAAAGCTAACTTTGTTTTTTTTATTCATTTAAATTACATCAGTTTTCTTTATGAGTCGTGTAACATATAAATCAAATGAAACTACCTCCGATTCGGAACCTATAACTACCGAAAATATACTATGAAGAAACTCATTAGCTTTACAAACAAAGAAATCTGATCTTAGATCATTTTGCAATTAAAAAGCAAAACTTGCCAAAGCAAGTACCAAAGTACTTCTAGATTATTAAATTATTTAGCGGATTTTTTTTAATTCCGTTTTCTTGTCAAATTATTTACATGACTAAATAACGACTGTAACTGCAATAAATCTGCGAAAGCTTTTTAAAACGAATAAAAAGGAAAATAATAATAAATCTGTTCTTTTCATATTTATCTTGTGTTGTTGAGTCAGTATTTTAAATTTTCTATTAGACTTCTTCGAGGATTACCATTCAGGTCAATTTGGAATGTCTTAATACTTACTTAGTCTTTTGAAATATGTTAGTACCTTAGGCAGACTAAGGCTATGAAAATTACAAACTTGTTAAATTATTACGACTAAAGTCGGTTACGATCATGTGATGATTTGTACGATATGGTTGTGGCAGCTTATCAGCTAGCAATTAAGAATTAAGTTTGTTTTTAGGTTTTAAAAATGTATGCCATATCTTGTTCTTTAACCATCTTAGGCTTTATAGTGGTGCGTTAAATTAATGCCGAAAAAGTCGCCGCCTCTGCCTACCTGTTTAAACTAGCCTTAAAATCGGCAAGTCCCAGCGGGATTACGATAATCCAGCGGTTCGGAGGTGAAGGGCGGAATCAATAGGCTAGGTGCACCCGCGGCCTTTCGCTTGATAAATTGATTCCCTTGCCTTTGTCGCGGACGGAGGGCCCGTGCTACGATGATTCGGGATAGAGCGAGCTTCTTGTGAATTGGTCCAAGTTCGAACTTTGAAATGGAATCCTTCAAGAGGAGCGTGAAGAGACACTTGCGGGCCAGTATGGCGATCCTTACGGATAGAATATATCGGTATCAAATCCGTTGTCATCGCGATGTGAGTGCCACTCTTGCTTAACATTAGCGAATATACTGCGCTTTTATAAAAAAAAAAAACTTTAAGTTGTAAAAGCGTACCAACACGACATCTATGCGGCAAGGCAACAAACTATAAATATTGCATCTACTTCGAACTAGCGGTGAATCAGTTCTCATATTTTTCCAGTATGCTACGTTTGCGATTGTGTTCTCAAAGGCGGCCATGAGGTTCTCTCACATATAAGTTTGTGGACAAGCAGCAATATTGATTCTGAACTAAAGATACCGCGCTGCGCTTTTCACTACAAAATTTAGGTACATTCGGAATGTTGGAGAACAAATATCGATAAATTGTGTATTTGGTTATTTCGTTTCTAATGATTGATAAAGGATAATATAAGAGTTACTTGTAAAGTTTTTAACTTTATAGTATTTTTTTGCTTAAGTGTTTTTTGAATGCAACTGTATGGCTCAATTTTTTCGGCAAGTTTAATCGTTGGCCGTCGTAGCGTACCAATATTTAATCATTATTTCTACCACTTGTGAAGCATCCACGAGGCCAATTCGAAACAAGCCTGTTCCAGAGATCGATAGGTGCAAGACATTCGGTCGGCAACACTTAGGGGTGATTATTTTATAAAGCGCGCACAATGCGATCACTACCTTCAAGAAAGGTCTCGTTCAATCATTAATAACGCGCCATTGTTATTGCTACGAGTGACGTGACGTCACAACGACTTGGGAGTCACCCCTTTTGCAATAGTGAAATCCATTTGAAATAACGAACAATTCCAAATCACATCAAACTTTTAAGAAATCAACGCCGAAGATGCCAGGTTTTCTCTACCCACGGCCATCACCTTAAAAGCGATGAGGCAAAGCTTGGGGTTTGAGGTATTCCTGTTTATATGTTTGTTGAGTTTGCCTAAAACAAAACTATCAAAAGCAAAGAAATAATGATATTTTGTTACATTATCGTATACGGCTGATGGCACAATAGGTGTGTCATCAACTTCTATGGTGCTTGACATACACGTCGTATCATAGATAATTACTTGCAACAGTGAAGTACAGTGAACAGTAGTTTAAGAGAGGTAGGGCATAGCGATTTATCGCTTGAACTGGAGAGCAGCCCGATTGGTGAAATACCTCTTACTTACAGAAGACCGCAGCCAAATAACAATCACTTCGGTGTTGTTGTGTTCCTGCGTGTGAGTAAGGATTCTAGAGCTTCTGGAGGAGTGTAACATTAGTAGCAGGGGTCGAACCTTCCGGCATTACCATCAAGGCGATGAGGTCCACCGGGGGGTTTCAGTGGGCATTCCTGTACTTATTGGGCCAGGGAGTCCCACACACGCAGTCACCTCCCTCGGGTAACGATACGAAGCGTCAATGCATTTCCACCGAAAAAATCAAGAAAGAAAGGGAGACCCCTTTTTTTCGACCGATCTCAACCCTTCAAGGTAAGAGCGACAAGTCCAGTAACAGCTATTTGATGCTGTATTTTTCGCCCTTAATCTTATTACCACTTGATTATAAGTGGGACGAGGTCAATCTTTATTAGAATAACTGTTTAATTAATCCGGCACCGCATCCAATCTCCATCCATCCATCCAAACTCGTGCATCGAAAGTTAGACCACTTTCGGTGCACGAGTAAGGTTATCACCCTACGTTTTTCAGTAGTCTCTTACCTTTTCTAAGGAATTGGCAGTCGTCCCACTAAAATGTTTAAAAGCCTCTCTAGTTAACAGAGTCGGGTAGTTAATTTATTTTTATTGCTCCCGCGCACCATGTTTATCACCACTAAACCTGCACCGAATTTATTTAGACGCGCTCAACCTTCGCTTCGCTCACTATAAATAAAGCTTTCAGGATCTTTGGCGTATTGATTTGCTCTAAATAAGGGAGAACTCCGGTTAAGTGGGTAATCTCATTAAGCGTTTATTGCGCCGTTTGCAGCCACTTTTTTGGGGTTCAGGTAGCCGGTACAATTGGTTTCGTTGGTGTTTTATTTCATTTGTCACCTTAGGCGTCGTGCTTTGTTGTGTCACTAGAAAGTTCTTTCTTAGTTTAGTTTAGTTTCCATATCATGTTTCAAAGTTAAGGTTGAATATTACAGCTTACATTAAATTACGGTGAAGGCTCCCGGATTAGATGTTACAAATATGATATAGGTGTGGTGTTTAATGAAAAGTCAAAAATATGGATACGGAAGTTTTTATGTAGACAAACACACAATACACTATTACATAGAAGGAGCGACGGATGGAAGAAATGCGTAAGGAATAGACGTACTGTTGTACATGTGGAGGAGATATAAAACTCAAAATAGCACGATGGAAATGGATAAGGCAATTTTTGCACTCTTACATTTACAACTTACATAACCGTTATAGTTTTTCTTAAAAGAAATCAAAAGATTACAAAAGAGGTTGATTAATGTAAAAATCAATGTAAATGAAGTTTGGTGAAGAGTCTGTTATGATGATCAAGTGACAATAAACAATATTGATTAAACATAGATATACATATATCTTTTTTCATAAAATATATTCCAGCGATAGAAAGCGAAGATGAGGCCTAACATGGTATGAGTTTGCCTAGATGGATGATAAAAACAGTGAAATATGCAATCACAAGTCTACAGAGAGTATTAATTGTCCATGATTATAGGTAATTATACGAACTCGTGTGTACAACTACACCCATAGTTGTACATGATTATAGGTAATTATACGAACTCGTGTGTACAACTACACCCATAGTGCCAATTATAATAATCATTACATTAGAGGCTCATACCACTAACATTTAACAGTATATAAGATGTCTGGGGCTTATATCAACATGTCCTCAAAAATAGACGTGAACTACATCGCTGCAATCATGTTTTTATTGATCGGTATAATACAAATATGTATGCATCTCCAAAATTAGATGGAGAGGAATACCAAATAAGCGAAGAGAAAGTCTCATTAGAGAAATATTTGGTTCATTGTGATAATGACGCACGACTCGTTAGGTGGTATTGAATAACACGCATTAAGTGCCCATGAATCAATGGCGGATTGGACATACCAAATTAGGACTACCGCTGCGGTCCCTGTGTCGCAGGCAGGGAGAACTGTTTTGTTTAGGAGTTATTTTTCTTTACGTGTATTGCAAAACGAGTCAATTTAAATTTTAAGACTTTGCCGTTCCATTTTAAACATTTAAAATAATTTAACGGATCAAAACGCGACACCATAGTTATTTAGTAGTTAATACGAACTACTTACTGCCCGACGTTTCGGTTAGGTTGCACCAACCGTGGTCACGAGCTGACTCAAAAAAAAGTAGTTCGTATTAACTACTAAATAAAAATGGTGTCACGTTTTGACCCGTTAAATTATTTAAAATGTTTAACAAGGCAATTGTTCATGATTGCTAGTCATGTCTATGTGTTCAATTGCAATCAGACTTAGACCTGATTTTCAATTATCAGATAAGAAATAACAGTTGATTATAGTACCATGCAACTTATTTTAAATGTCATCATAATATTTCGTAACAAAATTACTTATTGACGTTTTTGTTTTTATAAAATAACCTCGTTTAGATATATTAATCTAAATCCTAACTACATTAAAATTAAAACACAATTTTTTTCTACACTACATATTTGTATTATGAAGAAAAAGACGAGTTCGCATGGGTACAATATTTTAGCTGCATAAGATTTTTCCAGGATCTAGACGTAATATAATTAAAAATATATTTAAATAAACAGCAAACATTATTCGGTTTCAATAAAAAATAAATAAAACAAATTTCGTATTTCGAACAAATTTCATTTCCTCTCACCGTTGAAATTTCCTAGCGAAATTATTATATACTGTTATTATATAAAATAAAGGTATATATCCATCAATCAACTTATCAAAATCAATGTCAACATATCAAAATCAATTTCTACACATTTCATTTAATAAGTATTATTATAAGATGTTGATTTTGAAATTATGTTTTTTGTTATTAATGCCAATCCTTCAAACATCTATCTTAGCCAACCTAAACTTCCTCCTAATCCTGTCAACTATCAGCGACACAGGCATAGAGAAAGTCCCCTCCTTATACGGTGTGTCGACTTTCACGGCGTAATTTGGCCCATAATAGGACTGTGTTAGAGGATCGAATTATCAATACGCGGTTTGATTGGCTCGCCGTAATCTCCGGCGACACGTGAAACCTTGTGAGGCTCCTATACACGCATGCGGCCGTGTACTAAAACATGTGACTACTCACTTTGGAGTTTGTACGGCCCTATGTCGTTGGAAAAAGAACTAATTTCGAACTGCAAGTGTTTATGCTGTTGACCGTTAATTTTTAGGTTTTCGAGTTTTTCCAAACGTGCATAACTATGCATGCAACCAATAAACGATTAAAGTAAAACTCATGTAGCATATAAAAAGGTCAATGAAATTTATATTTTAGGTAAATTTAATACAGAAGTAAATAATAAAGTAAGGAAATGTATTTTTTAGTATGTTTAAAATGTTTCGCTTTTTCAAATTCTAATTGTAAAGTTTGTTATACAGTGTTTTACCAAATAAATATAAATAAGACATGTATTCCTTGTTATTAAAGTTTCATTGTTACACCAAAAACACACATGTTTCTGAATAAATAACACAATAAGTAACATGTAGTAAGGTTGAGCATAACATGTAACTTTGATTGCGTCTTGTCGTAGATCAAAATAACAAAAAAATACTGGTTTTTTAATGTTGTAAGACAAAATAGATAGATAATAGATTCAGAGCAATGTAACAAAGTAAGTAACATAAGCACTTGTTTTACAGAAAGCAGAAACAACGACGGTATTACAACACCCAGTCCAGATACAATATAGAAAAGCTCGTTTACCATATTATTGACCTGATCATGGATCGAACCCGGGACCTCAGAAATGGCACGTTGACAAAGTCCGGCCCGCTCGCCTCTCGGCTACGGAGGTCGTCAAAGACAATTAAAGGTTAAAAAGGTATAAATATTTTTGAAGCCTTTATCAAAATAGTTTAAACCTAGAATAGTTAAAATAAGTTTGTGGTTGATAAATGTGTAAAGGAGCCGTTTGTATGTATCGAGTATTGGTTTAAAATTATCTGTGTTAAAAATAACTACGCGGTTATTGTCTAACGGGCACACCTTTTCTGGAGTAATTATATGGTTGCTTACTTTGTTATTAGGAGTCCTCTAATGATTTTATATAGTGACTCTTAACAAATAAGTCTCTACAAAAAAGTTAAGATTTCAATTTAAGGAATGTGTTGCACTGAAATTATTAGAAATTGATTTTGAATGATAATGATGACCCAAAGTTATTATCAAACATGAAATTTGCATTTGTTTTTTATACGTGTGTTATGTATTTTATTATATGAGCTGATTGCATAAGTGACAAATTCCGAATTAAGTCACAAGACTTTATCTGCTTGTTTAACTTAGATTTTTTATGTTCTAATAGCTTGTTCCATAGGTACCCTGAGGTAGCTTCAAAAATAGACGTATAAATATTTCTGATCGAATTTATGTGATAAGAAAGACTTCTCGTTCCCGTAATTTGATTAGACTTTTCTAGTAATATTAAATAAATAAATAATGCGCCAGACAACCACAACAATCACTTGCTCTCAATCTAAGGTTTTCCCTTGTACTATGAGCACCAGACGACGGATACTAACTAGGGGCGTCATCCTAGCACACCCAGACGCAAGTCAATTCAGAAAAGTTCGTTTTCCAAATTGACCTGACCGGGAATCGAACCCAGGATCTTTTGCGCTTTTGTGCTTACCTTAGCCACTGCGCCACCGAGGCCGTCAATATATTTAAATATCAGGAATAATGAAATCAATGATAATAAAATAAAAATGTATTTATTTCATGTAAATCTTAACAAGTAGGTTGCCGGGGCTTCCCAAAAAGTAGTCAAAAGACACTTGTGTGACAATGATGGTATAAATAAAACCGCAGTATGCATATAGAAGTACTTATAAATGACCGCTGAAGGTATTTTGACGCCTGGGGAACAACACGTCGCCTTCAATAAAACCAAAGAACAATGAAACACATTACAGAGACCAGAGAGCATTAATCCGCTGTTAACCCCGGTCATTGTTAACAAATCCAATCAAGGCGAACAATCGAAAGTCGGTAATAAAATTACGCGATTACAGCCTCAATTTCAGCGGAATCATCGAACTTTTTCAAACTTAATCTATACAAGCAACAAGCTGTTGCCTTCGAGAAATTCAATTTATAAACAAGTTTGCATCTCGTTAAAATTCTTCCGATGTAATAAGGCAAGTTGGGCTTGTTGGGAGGCATTTGTTGAATTTAGATCTTTCGCGGGGTTTGCGCGGGCGAAATTCTCGGGTCTGGCGCGATGGCGGACCGCGCGGGTTCCGTCAGGGTTGTGCATTTTTAGGTTAGAAATATTTCGGAAATGCTTGGATGAGGGAGATCGGGCAAATAAGAGCATTTTCATTGCGTAAGCGTCAATCATATATATATATTTTATGGGAAACACAATTCGGTGTGAGTGAAATGTTGGCGGTTTGTATGTCTGTAAGTTTCACTATTTCACGTAAATAGTATTGAATAGATTTGGAGCTAAGTCAAAGGCCAGTAAAAAATAAATTGAGAAGGCAAACTGCGCGTTATGGCGTTGCTATGGTGGCAGAAATCTGATTGGTGATATAAATCACTAATCTACACAAATAATTGAGCCTAATATTACATTGAAGCAGTGGGCCAGATAAACTCCTCAGCCCATACAAGATACCTAAATCAAACCTCTTTGGATTATAGTCAGGACGTACATATAAAAGCACATTCTTAAGCCCAGAACAATTATTTCAATAGGAAAACTTACGCTATAATCGCTAAACCGAAGACGAAGACAGACTAAACACAAATATTAATCACATAAATGTCCTTTTGAAGCGGCTTACACATGCCGTTATGCCATGCTTGTGACATGGGCCACCTTTGGGGACTGGTCTGCTTCAGCTATCGTCTCGAAAGTAAATACTTACTTGAATACTGATTTGTTGCTTCACTCATCAAAATAAAACTATTTGACTTGTTCCAAAGTACTCTACACACAGACTAATCTACTAAGTTTTTCACCGGCGTCTTGACTATAGGTTCCGAAACGGCAGTAGAATCTGTGTATTGTAGTCATCGACGATTCCAAGGTGTTTTATGTAATCTTTTTGATGTCATATTTGACTTGAATTGACCTTTTATAAGCAGATACTAAGATCTACATTAGTCAAAATTGATTACTTATAGGAGTAGTGTATGGTATTCGTTACGTGAAATAGTAATGCTACTCTGTTTGTACACAAGTCTTCACCCCTTCACACCGGTTCAGTAACAATTTACCGTCGACATGTAACGACGTATCCCTTGGCCCATTAGAAGCCCTCAAGGCGAGGGCAGCTGCAAATTGATTGATAGATGAGATCTTGCTTCGGTGCACCGTAAATAAACGGAATGGTCTCAGCGCCCTAACCCTAAGTAGAAGAACTGTCTGAGCTCAGGCTGAAAGAGCAAAGGGTGCCAAGGGTGTAGAGGATTTTTTTTCTCTCTCTGCGTCTCCAGTCTTAGTTGACTTTTCATTTCCAGAAAAATAATTATAACAGGCTGCTTTGTGCTGCTAATCTGTGTATTCTTATTATTTCTTTGTTTTTTATTTTATTATATTTATATCTATAAACACAGAGTGTGTCCCTATTCTATTGCTTATCACTCCTTAACAAAGATCGTGTTGACGTCTTCAGCGATGTCTATTCTGAGAATTGATGTAAATTCACAATACAAAACGGGTGTTTGGTGCTCAAGGATTCCAGGAAAGCCGTATACTCCTTTCAAAATCTGATCTATAATATAATTATCTTCGCGAGCAAGTGGCTCGTAGCTTGAAACTCGATGCGTGTTTGAATCCATAATTTGGTCATGTACGAAATAATATTATTGAAGAAGTAAACACCACAATTAAATACTTAAGCTCACAAAATGATGTAAACGATCATTTTATTCCTTTCACTTCTAAATTTGATCGTATTTCTGGAGGTTTTACACGAGCTGCAAAAACAGAAGTAATGAGACACTATTAGATTGAAAATGACACCGTCTTGCTTGATGGCATATGTCTTGCTTTATACGCTGGTGTCATAGTACCTGATGGTGGTTTCTCAACATAGTCATATCTAAACTATGGGAAAGAAAAAAAAACATTCAAATTTGGCAGTATACATCTCACTCTATTGAAATGAAACGGCCAGCTTAGGATTTCTTATATTTCACGTTATTGACTTGCTTTGAAAAATGCAGCTCAATTCATCATTATTTGCTATTGGGTATAAATGTTTGGGTATGTAACATTCAAATTTTTGGAAGTAATCAACAGTTTTTATTTGCCATTATTGGGACCGAGTATCATTTGTAGTTAATTCAGTTTATTTGTTATACATTACACAGCCAATTAAGTTTGTAACGCACAGGAGCAGGACAAGATCGATTGAATTATACATGTAACAGAAAAACTGAATATTTAGAGGTCGAATCCACGAAGCACATGTTTCCAACTAATACCGCGGGTTTTTGATATTTAACCACGTTTTCCTCATAGTGCTAAGATTGTAAAGATTGGGAAAGCTACTGTTTAATATCTTGACGGATTCTTCCCCGAGTTTGAAGGCATGCATATATTACTTGTAACCTACATTAATTAATGGATCGATAACTTTGATAAGGTACGAATCTTCGTGCGATGGTAGATATCTATCTACCATCGCAAAACAGCTAGTCACAGTCAAAACAAAACAGCAATCCGATAGAACTAACGACGCGCTGCGGCTTCGCCCGCAAGAACTCTTAATCACTGCACTTCTTTCGCGGAGATTAATGACGTTTTGATAAATTGCCCGCGCGGGTTAATGGGGTGAATCTGCCAGATAAAGATGCACCGGGTTATTGTAGTACGGGAGCTCACCGACACACAGATGAATGGGACATTAATACTTAGCAATAGAATACTTTAGACATTTAATCTTTATTTATTTATTTATATTTATATTTAATATTTAATTACTATTGGTCCACCACGTAGATTCTTAGTGAATTCCCATTGGTATTCTTTTAGTAACCTTTTTCTGACATTTTTAAATAAAATAAAAACAAATTGTTCAATTTGTTTTCGTTGTTATTGCACTAATCAAGTTGGTCCATTTGATATATTATGAATAATAGTCTATTCGTTGAATTGTATGACGAAAATAGCTTTTTTGATAAGTGTTTATTCTATTCTGATGTAATCCTCACATTGAAAACCATTTTGACGTACATAATTGATTTCCGTTCACACATCTACCCATTCGTTTTAATATTAATTTTTCCTACGTCACCTTCCTTTGTATAATTCGGTATGTCACGAATTAAGACTTTAATCATCAATAGTAATGCCGACATACATTATGAACTATACATAAAACACGAATAAATGATTGCTCGCAAGCAAAGCCCTCAATAGATTACGGGCGAAACCAGTCGCGGTCCGCTCGGACTATTCCGCGAATGCAATCAAGTGCTAGCTTTTGAAACGGGCTGCATTACAGAGCGGTGCAAAGGTTCTTACGGCGTGATGTTTGACGCCTGAGATATGCGCACATAAATCAAAAGGCGTGCATTCAGGGTGAATATGAGTGAGCGAGGAAGGCCAATGTTTTGAATTGAGATATTAGTAGACGCTTGGTAATTAGTTTCTGTTTTGATGACTTTATTAGGCTGATGTATACGACAAACTACATATTTTGAACTTTGTACAGTCAGTAGCTTTAGTTCATGAACAACTCTGTACCTTGTCACATTAAGTCACTGTCTATCTGACTTGCTTAGTTGCGCGGAGATTTGGTATGACAAGGTACTGAGGTGTAAACTGCCCTTATGTCGTGCGCATTAGAACTATATGTGTTTGCACTGTATGACGACCTCCGTAGCGGAGAGGCGAGCGAGCCAGACTTTGGCATCGCGCTTTTCTCAGGTCCCGGGTTCGATTCCGTTCGGGTCAATACTTAAAATGAACTTTTTGAAATTGTTTCGGGTCAGGGTGTAGTGATACCGAATTTGTTTCTGATTGATGTAACACTTAAGCTACTTACCACAGAATCAGAGAAATTGTATGTGAGGGATGTTGTCCAATTAATTGTATTTGTATATTTGTACAATGCACATTTCTATCTCTCACGATGCTATCAATAGGCACTGAGAAGTTTTCTTCGCTTTTGGGAGCCCCGCTGCCTTTCTTCCAGACTGTACGGGGCGCCGATGCATTTCTCTCGCTTGACACAGGCTGATGTAAATATTAATGGTATAATAGGCCTACTATCTAAAACGAAAAGAACAAAGGAAAGGTTTTGTTTTAGAAAAGTAATCAAAAAATGTAGATATTGATTTGCATACATTTTGATTTTGTTTTTTTTTAAACGCCATCGCATTCAAAGTACTTAATTTGGCATTTTAAAATTGTGCATGACAAATATATTTAGGGACATATCTTGCCGTAATAATCCGTCCACTTAATTCACCCCAGCATCAAAACACAGGCTGAGCAAATCCTTTTATTTTTTGTCTAACAAAATAATCTTCAAAACAATGCAAAAATTAAATACAGTCCTTAAGTGGTCCACGTCATTACCCGTGGTTGTTGCTGAAATTAAAAACCATAATTTATTTTTATTGCAGATTTTCCTTCGCAGAGAAAAATAAAACTGGGAGGGCCCCACTTTGATCTCGTTTTAATTGGCGCGGGGCAGAGTTTCGACTTTAATTTAATTCTGGGCATCGCTTGTTCGGCTAAATCGCCATTCAACCCGTTGGGGTCTGGACAAAAACCGGGTCAGCTAAGACTTTGTATAGCCTGATGAATGTATTAAGGTAGATTGTTGTTTGAGAAGTGTTAGGGCCTTAGCCTTTTTTGGGAGTTGACTTTAATTTGTTAGAGTGCTACAAAACAGTTTATTAAATTTTGGCGGAACGGCCATCAAGGCATTTGCTTACGTCAAGAATCGTAAAAGGTGCGTTCAAAGTAACACTGTGATTAGTGTACAAAGGAAGAAAAAAAGAAGAAAAATGAAAGAATGTAACACAATGCTGCGAGCAATAGAAGCAGAAATCCAGTGGAAAATGTGGAGAAAACGGAGTTAGTAGTTACACGTGCGAAACTGCAGCGGGTTTAAATAAAATAACAGTTTCGTACGTGTGGAGTTAATTTCTCTAAACCCCATAAGGGAGTTGATTTCTATAAACAAATTATTAGTACACCTTCACACCATCTATAGAGAAAAAATACATTTAAAATTATCAAGTTTTTTGCTTCAAAACCATAGAACTTTAATAAAACTTCCCACCCTTGTTTTACTTTCTTAGGGGCAGATTCTCTTAGTAAATCAGTTTTTAACGGATGTCTACACCCTATGAAAAACTACCTGCCAAAATTCGAGTTTGTAGATGTTATAGTTTTGTTACGAATCAGCGAGCGGTGAGTTGTATTTCGTATTTATATATTCAAAAGATTAGATAAATATGTAAGAAAATTTCACAAATCAACTGGTCTTAATCTAAGTATTATGATTACCAGAAATGGATGCTAACAGAGGGTGGGAACTGATGGCGTAATCCTAGCTCAATCAGGTCATATTAGAAAAGGGCGTTTTCCCAAATCGACTTGACTGGGGCTCAAATCTGGGACCTAGCGCGCATTGGGCGCTTACCTTAGATACTGCGCCTCAGAGGTCATGGTACTTGTACTTACTATTTGTTTTGGCCTAGCATAAACAAAGCTAGGTTAAGAGGTATGCAACTGAATACCTGGTTCTAAGATCATTCACACTTAAAAAATTCGTGCTGCATGAATCGATGACAATTAATGAAAGTTTCGAGTATCGAATTCCGAAGTATCAACTCATATGATTCACCCCCACAACAATTAAATTAGCTGATTACGTACATTCAAATGAGTCACAAATTACAAAAATGATTTGCAAGCCGAAAAATGCTCCGATACAATCATTTCTCGCAACCCCGCTACCAAACCAAATCGCAATTTGCACCACTTAGTGCCACACCCTTCCGCATGTGTTTCATTTCATGTCATGAATCATTGTGCACTGAGCCCTTTTACTTGTTCCCTAGATATTTTTCTTAACACGAGTTCCTTTATATCTTGTAACCTTGTACTAACATATTAAATTACGAGTTGAGCTGGTATTTTAGTTGTCATATTTTAGACCCAACTAAGAAATCTCAAAGTGCGGTAATACATGTACAATATCGCAACAGTAAATACATTTTAATAAATATTTGACAAAATGGTATACATGGCTCTGATTCTATGGTATAAAAGAAACAATGACGGTATGTACCACAACACTCAGAATCGAGACAATGGTTATTGAGTAGATGTATGTTTATTGAGTAGACACCTGCACTTGAATATTAATTCTTATAAGTACCAGATATAAAGGGTTATGTGTCAACTCGCCTAAGTCAAAACTTTACTATCGGCGAGTTTACAACTTAAAATTTCATTGATGCTAATCTCGCCTTCATTTCTTTTTAATTTTTGGCGAGTTTACCATGCCTCTTATTGACAATAGTAATTTCGACCAACATAGAATAATACGGGACAGCTAAAATATTAGATACAGCTTTCAAGTAATAACACGTATATTTGATCTTTTTTTAATGGGTGGGGTTTATTTTAGAAGGAATGGTGACTAAATTAATAATTTATTTAGCATCTCGGGATAACATGTCAGCGAGGACACTGTTTAGTCACTAACTTATTCTGCAATATAAATCTAAGAACAGGTTAAACACGTCTTACGTTTTAAAATTGTCTGAATATTCGACTTTGGTATTTCAGTCTACAGACTATAGTTGAGTCTACCTTCCATTTGATATACACATAGGCGGTACAAAATCCCGTATAAGCCCGACAAGCTTTTCACTATAGTGCGTTTGCTCAGAAATTAATCGTGATGAATGGGATTTGTACTTTTGTTAGAATAAATGTATATAAAGTTATTTAATACATCACATTTGAACTATCCCATGTCGATATTATGTACTAAGAGATTCCTCTAGTACTCTCAGGTCTGGGTGTTGTGGTACCGTCGTTGTTTCTGATTTCTGTAACACACGTGCTTTAGCTACTTACCGCAGAATCAGAGCAATTAATGTGATGTGTCACAACATTTATATTTTTTATCTATTTCAACTATAAGGCATAACATAACCAATTCATGATATAACCTAAAAACTCGTCATCTACTAGTGTAGGCTATAAAGAATGAGTCCGATATTTGATCCAATATATCACACGTTTGAACATTTCTTCCCGCGAGTGACATATTCCACAGGAAAATATGTCAGCGTCCGCATCTCTATGCAAATACCGAAAGTAATAAAACACAGCCCTCCGTGGGTATTGTAGACCATCTTGACACATTTTAGGATCCTTTGGGCAACCGAATTGAAGATGAGGAAATTGATACAGAAATTATTGTTTTTGGTTCAGAATGCGATATTTGTGAAAACCATTATTTTAGATTTAATAATTATTTTTTTTAAGCTGTTATAATCTTTAGTTACAAATATCAAGCGCTGATTGTTAATTTCGCTTAAACTTAAGAATGGCTGTATGAACTTTCGACACAACATAAGCCACTGTTGGTGTTTCACAATTGTGAAGTTCCAGAGAAGGTTTAAAAGGTTCGTAAATTAAAAAAAAAAGGCGGTTCAGCAAGTAATAAATAAAAATGCAGCTTGGTTTTTGGTTGATTATCTCTAATAGGCAAAATAATGATATTAGGATTCTATTTATAAGGATATAGCTGTTGGTGTTAAGATCCCTGTTCCACCAAGGATAATAAATCCTTCTGTCTTCAAAATTGTCTCGAGTCTAGTCGGCGTGGTACGATCGTTGTTTCTGATAATTTTAGCTACTTACTTAGAGAATCAAGATAATATTAGGCGCTATTGACAAAAATATATATTTTTTTATATTGAGTACGTGATATGAAAAATATTTTAATAAGTTGCTTTAGGATTTTTCGTAGAATCAGTGGTTCCTACGGATAGAGTTTAAATAAAATTTGTGCATGTACTTAATTGAATTAAGTAAGACAGGTAAGGCATAGTGATTTATCGCTCGAACTAGAGCAGCCCGAATGGTGAAATACCTGGAGGTTACAGAAGACCGCAGCCAAATAACAATCACTTCGTTATTGTTGTGTGCAGGTGGCAAGCCTTCAAGGTAATGGTGACAAGCCCAGTAATAGCGTCATTATGCTTATGCTGTACTAGTCGCCCTTAAGCTAGGACTTCAATACCACTTCACATCAGGTGGGATGAGGTTAATCTTGAAGTGCAATGTAAAAAAAAAGCAATGATCGGATGTCCAGACATCCGATCAAAAGAAAATCCGAAGAAAAGAAAGAAAAGCAATCAGACACCAGTGTCTGATTGCTTTTCTTTCTTTTCTTTAAATAATTGTCGACGATGAGACATGTTCGGAGTCTTCTATGTAAATACGAGCGGACAATAAAATACATGGCTGCACCCGGCTGTCTTGACACGAGTCTACATTTAAGATGAAGCGCAGTGAATTCCAGTAAGGTATGATTTTATCTTAATAGTTTTGGTAGGTTTTTAGAGATCCTAATTTTATCGGTAAACGACTGTTAAGTGTTGAATGATCAAATTAAATCAAACCATTTTATTTGTGATACACGGGATGATAAGATGTTCGACATATTGAAAAAGTATGCTGTAATCAGCCGTCATGGTGTACATCAATAATTCAAGACATTAAAAGAAAGGTAATCTTTACTAAAAGAAGTTTATAAAAGTTATTATTGTACAAGTAATTAAAATGTAAAAAACATTAACTTTGGCGACTTCGGTGGCGCAGTGGTTAAGGTAGGCGGCCAAAGCGCGTAAGGCACGGTCAGGTCAATTTGGAAAAACGAACTTTTCTAAATTGACTTGTGTCTGGGTGTGCTGGGATGACGCCCCCAGTTAGTATCCGTCGTCTGGTACTCATAGTACAAGGGGAAACCTTAGTTTGAGACCAGGTGATTGGTGTGATTGTCTGGCGCATTTATTTATTTATAATATCATCAAGTCAATTTTATTAATATTCATAATGTAATAATGGGTAAATAAATTTTCATTCTGTAAATTGAGCAAACAATATTTCTTAAAAGGTTTCTCGACTTTGTCTTCAAATACATGAAAAATAAATATCACGTTATTTTTGTAATTCTTATGAATAACCAATACAAATCTAATAAATAGAAAAAAAAAACACATGCAAAGATCACAGTAAACAAAACAATAAACCTTTATCTGCCAGTAATAATGTACATAATTATGTAAATACGGCATCACTGCCCTTCATCCGCTGTGTTCAGCAAAAGTTTTACACCTCTTTACCCCCGTGCGTGCGCGCCGAAACGTCGTAAAATTTACGGAGTGTGATGATATTCACGGCACTTTTTATACGACGGTTTATGAGATACGCGGATGCCTAAGTGATAAGCCGGTACAAGCATATGCCGAGTTAACGGCCAGAATGTGCGTTTGCTACATGCAATAAACATGCTCTTTGCATTAGCATTGAGTACATTTTTGAAAGATACTCAAGTGTGAATCCGGATATATGTAGATGATTTTGAGCATGTGATTTTGTGTCATGATTTTATATGAAAATTGTAAAACCCGTTGTAGGAAACGTATTTAAATTCAATATACGTGGATCTTTTTTTATGTTTTACTAGCGATCCGACTCGGCAAGACTTATAATATAAACACATTCATAATTATTTGAGACTCAAACTTAATGATCCAAATGGGCACGATGCAAAAATCTAATTTAATAAACAATTATTATAATGTACATAAAAAATTATCTTACATATAATTTGAGGCCAAAACTGAACCTTATATTATATAACAAAAAAAAATATATTAAAATGAACTGTTTCATTATGGTGCCCCAAAATAGTACCTCATAACGCGAATTTAAAAATTTGCTAAAGCGCCAACGAAATTGCAATGCAATGCCATTATTATTTTGAAGTCTATATGAATATAGTTTGTTTTGTGGACCGCACAAATGCGTTATCGTACTTAAGTAACAACAAGAAAACCCCCAAAAAATAAAAAGGTTCAATATGACACTGGTATGATAATTTGCAACCTGGACATTTTGCGACCACTATCTATTTTGCAACTTGTACCTTCTACACCTAAAAGTGTGCACACGGCATTAACTACAAAATATGTTATCGCGTTTTGACCAGTTAACTTATTTTACATACAAACATACATTAGCGGGGTCAGCACAGTCTATAAAATAATAAGAACAACCTTAATTAAAATTGAGAATACTATCAAGTCGCTTTTACCCATTAATTGGACCAAACCTCACACATTGTTTAAGTTCCAACCGATGCTGATTGACGAATCAAGTCAGTAGCGGCTGTCGTCTCCGACTCCGCACGTGTCCCGCACATAAAGTTTGCATGAAATATTAAATGCGAGTGTCATCAAAATTATTGTTACACGGTTGTTAGGGAACCCGCTTCTGAAAGTTTACGTTTAATGGGTCTGCGGGAACGTTATGTTTTCTGGGAGATCTTAAATTAAAGCCAGTGTGTAGTAAATAATAAGAGCTAGATTTGTTTGTGGTTACTACTTTACTAGCGGTTCGCCGCAGTTTTGTACCTGAACTAACTCCGTTTTTACCACATCTCCGCTATTACTTCGCTCCTATTGATTGCAGTGTGATGTTGTACCTATAGCCTAAAGCATTCTCCGAAACATGTACTGTCCAACACAGAAATACTTTTTCGATTCGAAACTGTAGTTCCTGAGATTAGCAACAAACTGCAGCTTTATGAGATTAGTATAGATATGTGAGTGTAAAATTGGCGTCAGCTGTGATGCAAAGTCTTCTCTTTCTTAAATTTAGATAGATATACTTTATTGCACAAAAACTTTACAGAAATGGGTTTTACAGATTAATTATAGTACAATTTAGGCGGTCTTATCGCTAGAAAGCGATATCATCCAGACAACCTTAAGGTAGAGGAAATAGTAGATGGCGAGATTGAGTAGTTAGTTAAATGAAATCGTTTATGTTTTGAAATATGTTATATATGTTGTGCATCGGTATCGTGTTTTGTATAGTATTCTGTGTTCCAGATAAATAATAACTACAATAATAATTTATCTAATTCCATATCTTTAGTGTGGATATGTTGTGATATATCCAAATTTGTGAGTTCGAGGTAGAAAATCAAACAGGTTTCCAGTAGCAATGTCGTTTATTTTCTAAAATGTAAACCGTCGTCGTTCAATACATCGTTGACGATGTATTGAACACCTCGTCTGGAAATTCTTTCGCAATGGCCATCTTCATTTCACTCCAAGATTTCGGAGTTGGCCTTTCCGCTCGTAGCCACAATTTAGCAGCTCCGACTAACGAGCGTCTCGCCACAAGTAGTCGCTCTAGTGGTGTCCATCGAAACGTATCACCTGTGTCGTTGATGTCTTGAATCCACTCAGTCACTGTGTACGCACCATCTCCACTGAATTTCTGGATTAGTTCCATCGCCAGATGAAGCATAGCACCTCCTCCTCGAGCGGTTCCTACAGATATATCAGCCTCTTTAATATATTTATGAAATTTGGCACCAAACTCCACGCGATCAACAGCATATCAAAAAAATGCAATCAATCAACGTACAATAGCCTTTGTATACCTTTTTCACAAAACGAATAAATGACGCATGACAATTATTTTACAGGACCGATTGTTTACAAACAATGCTTATTAGCATTTATTAACACTTACGAGTACATCGCTTCGTGAGCTTTGTGCACAAAGTCAAAAACCGGAACGTCGGTCCGGAAGTAGGTACTGTCAGCACCGCCAATAAAACAAAAAATAAAAGGACGCAAACATTTTCATTTCTCACTGAAAATTTCTCGCCAAAAACGTTGTAAAAATTTCTCTGTGTTTAAAAATTGTTAACATATCTGCAATAGCATTCAGTTTAACTATATCTCTGGTCTAGTGGTAACGAGATCAGGCTCTTGATGTAGAAGTCGTGGGTTTGATTCCCGAGGTGGCAACATCTTTGTGTTTTGTTTCCAGTTTGATTGGGACTTTTTTTTAGAAAGATCCAAGTGGGAAAACCGGCCAAGTGTATCATAAGCAGGTAAAAATTTCATTGGACATTTCGATTGCATACTATTCGGTCGATATCGAACAAAACGGGCTAAAATCGCTTTTATTTTTTGAGAAGCAATATTATTAATTTTGTTATTAGTATTTGTTTGTGGATATTTTAACTCTATCTATAGTTGTTCTTCAGGTTCAGTTTGGTGACTGACAGATGAGTGGACTGACAGGCAGACGGACGGACAGACAGCGCAGCTTAGCAATAGGGTCCCGTTGTAACCCTTTGGGTATGGAAAATTGAAAATAATCCATGCTTTTAAAGGGGCTTATAATGATTTCGCTTTTGAACTTTTCTGTATTGTCTCGGGTCTGAGTGTTGTGGTGTTTCTGATTTCTGTAACAAAAGTGTTTCAGCTACTTACCACAGAAATTAGAGCAATGTATGTGATGTTGTTATATATTTATTTATTTGTATAAATATTGCCACATTGTGTGCACAAAAGGATCTCTATCAAAGCACTACCAAGTAGATATTATTTACAAAACAACGTTCCCAAAAGCGGAAGGTAGCCCGGGAGCCGCCAGACATCCCCTTCAATAAAACAGAGAACACTAAACGACAAACGAGTGAAATAAAAATGGCCGCTTTCCACCGAATAAGCGTTACCATAAAAAAGGTTTTCAGTGAGCAAGTGAATCATAATTTATGAATTCCGGTGTCCGACGAGGGACGGGAGATTTACGCGGGGTCATTGTGTCGGAGCTCCTGGCCTAGGATATGTGCGTAGAGTTACAAATATCCGGAATAAAGCAATATTAATGATAATTTAGGTTTTCTCGTGCCACTACTGGGTAATTGGCTTCGTCTCAAATATAAGACTGAGCGGGACTTCACAAGACTCGGCACTTGCGTGGGTTGTCGGAGAAGAGTGTGTTGGTCAATTGACCATGTGATGTTCTCAAACTACCAAATAGCCTTTGACTGGGTTTAACGATTCATATAGAGATATCAATAGAACTAATATCATGATATGAATTATGTATCAAAAAAAATTATACCTATTAACCTTATAGAGAAACTAGGATGTTAATAGGAAGTTTTTAATGGACAATTAAATTCCATTACATACCTACGTAATAATGATCTTTAAAAGCTATGCTAAAACAATGTTAAGCCTATCTGAATAAATGCAGACTTATTTAATTATTAAGTAGTTTTTTTTAAGATTTAAACGTAATTCCAAATAATTCATAGAATTTAGATATACGTAAAGTGAAATTAACGTCTGTCATCGAGGTTTCAAGGTATATTTATTTGGCTTGTATGAATTTCAATATGTTTTAGAGTATTTTAAAATAAACACAATCACTATGTTAATCATTGGAAAACATAAATAAAGAGAGTAGTTAGAAGAATTACGTACTTTAAATGAGATAAATGTGACAAACTCATTACGTTTGCCATGTCTGTGAGGTTCGTATGCCTACAACAAACCATCGTTAATGAAACATAAGGGGTGTGCTGCGTCCCTCGCAACCCCCTGTATATCTCGTCCTCGCGGATGTACCCAGATACAGATATAACCTACACTAATCGCTGCACCCGAACAGCAAGCAAATCTGCATTTAATTGTCTCTCCATAAGTTGCATTTTGCGAAAGCAAGCTCTTGATTGAAAGAAGTAAGGCTTTTATTGAAATAGTAAGGGTGTAATAAAGTGACTTTTAAATATTTTACGACGTAGTGATCTTACTTACAATTCGCATGGAAGTAAAAAGAATAAAACATAACTTTTTATGCCTTTTGGAAAATTTTAGTATTTCACAAATCGTAAGAAGAGAATGTGATGAAAGTATGGTTTTAAGCTCAATACTGTAAGCAATGTCTCCATTGTCGATGACTGATGTCTATAGTCTTTTTTTTAGTGTACTGTCATTTTGTTGTCCGTTACTCTTATGTTTAAAATATTTAGTTATAGGGCCAGCACGTTTCTACTGCGCCACACTGTTTTTTTTATCTGTGTGTTTGACTTTCTGTTTTAAGTCTTTTTATTCGGTTTAGAACGGAAGTTTTTAAATTCATCGATATCTAATATCAATCTTAGGAATCTTGTACTTGTGCCTGTAAAAAAATAAGAAATCATCAAAACTTGAGGTATTGTCATTTTTACAGATATTTTGCTTAGATAGTTTAATTTTTAAATTATCATAACTCTAAAGGTATCGTTATGACTAAAGTGGTCTGTGTCTCCAACTTTAGTTTGGAGTGAATTTTTTATGGCGGCAAGTTTTTAAATAATGTCTTGTATCAGAGCAAATGTATTAAGTGTAATGATGCACCACAGGATAATGTGGTACCTATTACAGTTAACAAACAGGGATTCACTAGATCCAAAACGGTACTGTTTGCTCCCCATACGACAAACAGAGAACCCCTGGGGGAAGGAGTAAACCATAATCACCATAATTCTCTTTTCCCGTCTCCAAGTTATTTTATTTAAGAAAACTATAGTAAAGATATTATTTTGGAACATTAATCCAAAGTATTTATTTTGAAACTCTAAAAAAAGAATGGCCTATTTCCCAGGTCTTACTATCTTGCACGGAGAGGTACGTGCTCCATAAAAAATGTTTCTCCTTGATATTTTCCTTCGTAAAAACAAAAGGTTGTTGCAGTGGAACAATAAAAAAAAAACGTCAACTTTACCTTTTGATAAAAATCGCAGTCAAAAAGCCGCAGAGAATAAAATGAGCAACAATTTCATTCAAATGCACCTTCACTTTCGTTTGAAAAAGAAATACCCGACTTGTTGAAAGCTTCCGCTTGCAGCGCATTCGCTGCATTGCCCCGTCCTTTGTCGCGGAGGCACTCGTACACATCTCGCACATTCACCGAGAACTATAGCTTAGTGCAGCTGTACTCAAAGTGTGCTCCATAGACCTCTAGCTAAGTAGAGGCTCCGCGAAAATTAGAAGTCGCTGAAGCAAATGGTAATTGGAATGAGATTTATTTCCTTGAAAGTTCGGTAAAGATGGTAATGCTTCGCAGAAATCGTCCCTATGGACGTGGCAGAAATCGTCACTATTGAAATAGAAAAAAATTTGGTTGTGACAATGAGGTCATCAAACATTGACATCATGTATAAAGGAAGTCGCCCGCTGACGATTATGATGAACAATAAAATGTCATCAATTTATTAACTTTTACAACACTGTTTAGGACTAAGTTTAATTTTGTGAAAACTACTTCAGCTTATCTCAAAGTTACATACTTAATTTGACATTACACTTGTCAAAGCTAAGCCTTTTATTGGGTTCAGAGTAATCTACGCACAGTAAGAAGTTAGATCCTGGTAAGTACTGTAATAAACTACCGAGTTCCAAGCAGGTGAAAGAGTCACTTTGCACGGTGTATAACCATAATGACAAACTACACTTATCAAAACTTAGCTGTATGATTATGTCGTCGTAGTAGGAAGTTAAATCCGGTTACTGTAACATATCTACTGAGTTGAAGAGCTACTTTCTGCTGTATTCAATGTCGATTCAAAACTTGTATAATATTATCTTTTTAATTAAACAAACATTATTGAATTTCATGTTTAAGAGGGCTACGTCGCTGAAAGTTTGAGTAACGCTGGCTTAGTGCATAGACGTCAACGGCGCGACGTGCAGACAATGGCCGACTCGAATGGCACGTCACTTCACCACGTCATGGCTTCAGCGTTTCACGCGCATGCAGGTTACATGTAAATTACATGTAACCAAACGGTTCACCTTTACACAATTTTCAATCAATTTCGTCGTTATTTCGGGATTATTATTTTTTACTAGCTGTGCCCGCGTCTCCGTTCGCGTGGACTACATTCTTTCATTGCCGGTCTTACCACTAACTCCTAATATTCGAGCTATATTTGTGCCAAATTTCATATCTCTAACTTAATAATCTAGAACAATCTCTTTTCCAACCAAATTATATCCTAATCCGTTCAGTAGTTTTTGCGTGAAAGAGTTACAAACATCCAAACATCCAAACGGACAAACTTTCACATTTATAATATTAGTAGGATTATAGATATTGATTAAACAGAGACAAAACATAGATATTCGGATTCCAAATCCTTTGTGACGTTTCCATAGCAGCCCTTTGAGCGTTTTGAAACGGTAGTAAGTTGAACGCTAGGAAAAGTCATATCTCAATATTAAATTAGATAACACGAGTACAAGCAGATATCTCATAGCATTATTGCTTGCACATGAAACATCTTCCGCGAGGTTTCATATCGCTGACGGTTACGGAAATTGAAAAATCTCACAAACAACATTAAAGTTAGTTCCAGGAGCCGCGGCGAAAGCTACACTGACGTATGAACTGCTTTACTTGAAAGGTACAAGCACTTCTGGCGACAGCACAAAGCGAGCTGGTTCCGTCGCGAGATACATTTGAGCTGCAAACTTGGCACACTCTTATAAGGTTATCTTTCCATTACGGTTTGATGTTAACGATGTTATTATATAAAAAGTAAAAACAAAGTGTGTATAAACTTTAAGATATTCGCGTTCCATTTTAAACATTTAAAATAAGTTAACGGGTCAAAACAAGTTGTTCGTATTAACTACTAAGTAAAAATGTTGACCCGTTAAAGTAAGTATTTTAAATGTACAAAGTATGTTAATATCAACAGACAAATTCATCACCTTTTTTTGTGACGGGTTATAAGCTATGACGCACCGTACCGTCCGAGGGAGGTGACGGCGTTTGGGAGTACCTACTTTGAAAAGGGGCAGGACTGCACACTAAACCCCTCAAGTTGGACCTCATCGCATCGTCTTAGTGGTGGTGCTGTTGGGAACTTGGTTCATCTAGTACATCCTTAACACAACGCGCGGAATGGCCGCTTTTATCCAGCCCCATCATTGGATTGACTGGTAGAGAATGCCCCTAGCATTCAGTCCACCTGTTGTACTTATTTGTGCAATAAAGTTTTGGAATAAATAAATTATTTCTGCCCGGTATAATTGGGGGAAAAATTCATCGACAATTTTAACTTGCGGTAAGCAGGAAGCGCGATACGTGAAGGTCGTGGGTTCGATACCTGCACCGCAAGGGGAGATGAAATTTTTCTGTTTCTTTTAAATATTTAAAATTCGCTAGTGCCGTGGAAGCACTATAAAAATCATAAAAATCGATTATTGTGTTTTTAGTTCCATATCTCGGAAGTAGTAACACTAGCGCCATCGAGTGGCCATTTTGAGCAATGGGACGCCAGCGCCACCTATAGGGCGTTTGTCGGAGTCTACGACGTAGCGGCGAGCGGAGCATCAGTCACTTTGATTACGATCGCCGAGCAGTAAACACGTTGTCAGAAACGGTCACGGACCGTTGTACATCCTACCTGCCAGTACATTATCATGCAGTAAAATCGTTATAGTTTACAAGTGTTAATATTAAACATAACCCGTTAATATGCCCACAAGGCTAAGAAAATGAATGACGCAAGCATGAAAAATTACCATGACGCCTATCCCTACTAATATTATAAATACGAAGGTAACTCTGTCTGTCTGTTACGCTTTTCCGCTTAAACCTCTTTGAATGATGAAATTTGGTATAGGTATACGTTGAACCTCTAGAACGGACATAGGCTACTTTTTGTTTTGAAAACATGCAGTCCACGCGAACGACGTCGCGGGCACAGCTAGTATATATATATATATATATAATATATATATACATATATTTGTCCTATGAAATTAGGTTTCACTTTCAAAAATAAATTCAATTCTCAAGCAGAATGCGACTTCCACTTTGTAAAGGGAGAGGTTAATAAAGAGAAAATACACCAGAATTTCTAGAAAATTCTCTATGTCGACTGTAACGTTGATTAAAGTCGGTCCGCATTCGTATTCCGCCGGTTCATATTTTAACGGACAACTCCGGAGTCTATTGGAAATAAAAAAAGGACGTGACGTCACTGTGGGAGTGCTGGGTAAATATTTTTTGGCATTTCTTTGTCCGGACGGACGGGAAAATGGAAAGTTAAACAATGTTTTCATTATTTTTAACGTGAAACAAGAAGGCATTATGAGAAACGTTCTACTAACTAAAGGGTGTCACATTGTTTCGTTGCAGCTTGAATTTTTCATTAAGTTTAATGTTTTTTGGGTTCTATACCGAGAAGGTAAAACTGGGCCTTATTATTAAATTAACACTCCACTGCCCTTATATCTTTTTATCTGACACCAGGCTGTATTTCATGAACCGTGATTGTCAGACAGTTAAAGACAGGTGTTGCATTTCTGTTACGGCTAATACTAAAAACTTAAATAAATATTTCATGGGCCTCTCATACAACAAACGTGTTTTTTTGCTCGTTTTATTCGGTATTGATAACGGAACAGGCAGACGCTTGAAATATTAAGGTTATTTAAACCACTTTAAATAAATAATGAAATTAATATAATACAAAAATTTAAAAGGGGCTCCTACACTACAAATGTGATTTTTGGGAGTTTTGAAGTAAACGGTTGTTTATTAAACGCAAAGGAATATTCAATAAAAAGAAGAAGAAGAAGAAATAAATTTTGAGCTTTAAGAGGCTATGTTTCGTTTTACAGCCAATTGGTCCAAAGTTCGTCCAACACATCCAGCGGGAAACGCATTTAAATCATCATTTCTAAATACGAGTACGAATGTCTTTGAGAGCTAGAACTGTAAAAAAAAACATTGTGGTTTGATAATAAAAAATAGTTTGAACGTACACCGCTAAACGTTTTAAGAAATATTTTGTACAAGTGAGCCTAGGAAAAAAAAACACTAATATGTTCATTTCATGAATCAAAGAACTAACGTTCGTTGATATCTCGAACCGTTCTTTCGTCTCGTCTTTCCCTGTCATTCAAAAACGGGGGTGTATTAGAGTTAAAGCGGGCGTAGGCCATTGAAACAATCCGCCCGCGACAGATGTTCGAGGGCCCTCGAGTCGAGCGCTCTCGCACTACGCCCCTCCACACGCCGCTAAATGCGCGAGAGTGTGCACTACACGCCAAAAGGGGGTTATTTTGTTACGATTCGACACTTTACAATGCCTACATGAGAGTTTAAAGCGGTAGTGCAACAGACCTCTTTACGGCAGTTGTGTAATAGAGTTCGCTTGAGTTTTCTAAGCTTCATGTCTCGCATGATTTTTAGGGATTGCTGTGTTTTGCTCTATATAAATAAAAACTGTGGTTAGATGCTTGAAATATTCACAGAATATTTAGTTGTGTATTACTATTAATACGTATAGAATTAAAGTTTTAAACTGGCTTATATTTCTTTATAGCTATACAAGAAAGAAAGTAATTAAAACTTTGACAATCATTTTGATATACTTTTCAAATAACGAACTAAGGAGGATAAAGATATAGGTGTTCGCCCAAAGCAATGATACAACAGTTGTCTGACTTTTATCTACTAAACTTAAGAAGACACCAAAATATTATTGACATAGTTCCACGATTGCAGCCTGCAATGCCGAGATAACAACAAAAGCTCCTTGTAGACCCGAAGCTGGCCTATTTACCAAGGCCAGTAAACACAAAGCGAGATGAAGATAGGACTCAATTCGGCGGCAAGGGTTTTTTGTCCTAAATACGTCTCGTCAAAGGGTCCGTGACAAACGGATTCCAGCCTCGGGCGCGGTTGCTAACAATGCGGGACACACGGGAATGCACCACGAGCGTGACCACCAATAGTTACTTCACTGAAATATGAGTTGGCTTCTATCAAAAATGAAACGAACAATGAAAGGTTTTGTTTTTGAATATAATCGAAAGTTCGGAGATTATAAAGCGGTTTTTGAGCATCAATTTTTTTAACACACTATCTATCTGCATTCTTAATTAGTTAAGAATTAAAATTAATTATTCGTCACTGTATGTTGTGACGTAAGCATCCTTTAAATAACATATGTAATTTTTGATAAATTCCACCCCTAAGAGGATAAAATAGAGGATGATAGATTGTTTCTTAGATTTTTGATTGATTAAACTGAAATTAATCTATTGGAGCTACTATGATAGAGACGTTCGCTTAAATATGATTTTGATAAATTCAACCTCCATGGTGATAAAATAAGGGATGATGGAGGATTTAAATGTATAAGTTTGAACCTATCAGTACCTAATGGAATGAATAAATTAAGACGAACCAAATAATCTTTACTTCTAATAACTAACTCCGCGCATACGAAGGCGCGGACTATTGCTAGTTTAAGTATATAGTTGTGGTACCTCCTTTAATTCTGATGTTTGTAAAATACATTCGTTTAAGTTGCCTTATTTAAACAAGTATAATAAAATAATATCAGATACTGAACTGACATACATTAACTTGGTCCCAAAGTTCTGGTAATGCTAATCGTGAAACGCAATAGTTAACTGAATAATACAAAAATATTTGTATTAATTTTGTATTTGAGATGTCAAGTCCACATAGATAAGTAGACACTGTTGTTGTTATAATGTAAACTTTTAACGTTATGACTAAAAAACCTGAGTATTATTATACGTAAAGTAAAATATATCATGAATTTTGAAGTTAATTATATCGGAAGCAGCAAAAAACCGAACACGTGAAAGATATTCAGAAAAGTTAGGTTTTATTCGTTTATTATTTACTAAATATTTTATTAAAGTTCATGCGTATCCGTACGCAATGCAGGCTTGTATGTTTCACACCGAAAACCTCCAGATATTCACGGCACTCCGGGTCAAGAATGGAATTTTAGCACTTTTCTTTGGACACTATTATGGTCCGCATCCTCTTAGGTCAATTGCTGCATTTGGTGGTGCCTATATGTACAAATTATCGTTATTTCAGTGGTTAATCAAATAAAGATAATTTGTAGATATAAATTATGTTTAATTATGTTAAGAAATATTAGATTATCATAAAAATTAATCCTTTAAATTAAGTCATGACATTCATCAACTAATTTTATCCCTTCTACACCGAGCTAAAAATTAGAGTCTTTAACCAATTATGTATGTATGTACATATATTCATAGATATTATCTTATAACTTCGAGGACATAAAAAAGGGTTTTTACCAAATTTTGCAAAGATTCCCCCAGAACGTCTAAACTCCATACATATAGGGCAAAAATTTACATAAATACATTTTCTTTATATTAACTTGATGTTAAGTGGTAATGAGGTTCTAGTTTAAGGGCGACAAGTACAGCATAATACATCTGTTACTAGACTTGTTGCTCTTAACTTGAAGGCCTAACCCCTGCTACTAATGTAGCACCCCCAGGAGCTCTGGAAACCTTACTCACACTCACACATAAGGGATTCTTATTTGGCTGCGGTCTTCTGTAAGGTGGAGGCATTTCATCAGTCAGGCTGCTCCAGTTCGAGCGATAAATCGCTTTGCCCTACCTCTCTAAAAATTATTTAAAATCGAAAGTATTTTATGGGATCTTCTTGATAAAAGTACTTATTTATCTGTACTTGTCCGATACGTAAATGAAAGGACTTAATAAGTACTTTCCAAAAATATATAAATAGTTGGTATTTTAGATTCCGTTTTTTTAAGTAACATTTTATTTTAGCATTCACGTATTTAGCATATTAATTCCAAGCATAGCGTTTTATCAGCGACAACTATTCCCATCCGTCGACTGAGAACTTACGACCGGCGCGAGTGCACCACAAGTAACCGCCTGGATCCGGCACACCCCTGCACCTATAAAGCGCCAGAGAAAGAATTTAAAACTATTGTCTTTAAACCACACCATTTACATGCCTCCCATGCAGTTGGCTCGCTCCCAGCCCGAGGCGACACTTCAGGAGCTGCGAACCGTCCATGAATACATTACATTCGTCACACGCCACTGCTACAACGTGTTTTATAAGTTTTCATGAATTTTCAACTATCGACAAATTTTCTCGTGAGGAAATACGAGTAATGCGATTGGACAGAATTTTCGAGAAACTGTCGTTTGTCTGAACGTTTGCAAAGAATAATGCTAAAGTGCGCTGAAGCGCTGCCACCAGCTAATGCACGTTTTGGTGAATCGGGGAGAAGGCGATTGAGAAAACGCACAGAAGACCATTTTGATGGCAGATTGATCTCAGGGCCAAATGTTAGACTCTAACATTTAACTCTAACAGTTAGAGCGTGGCTTATAAATATGCATATGCACTACTGGATTACCGAGATCGTTACATATTTGTATTTTAGTATCTCCTTAAAAGCTTGGAGCTTTAGCTCTTAATAATACTAGCTATCAAGATAAAGATAATTGTTATGTTGGGAGTGGCAATTGGAAGCTATTAAAATTTCGTAAAAAACGCATAATTGTCAAATACTGGAATATTTATTAGGCACAAGCTGTAGCCCGTAACGTTACAAGCCTAATTCCAGAAAAATATATCATATTTTTTGATAAATAAATAAATAAATAAATTTTTGGACAACATCACATACATTGCTCTGATTCGGTGGTGAGTAGCTATAGCACTTGTATTACAGAAATCAGAAACAACGACGGTACCACAACACCCAGGCCCGAGACACTATGGAAAAGTTTCTTTTCCCATATTAACTCCACCAGGGATCGAACCCGGAACCTCAGAGATGGCGCGATACCAAAGTCCGGCACGCTTGCCTCTCGGCTACGGAGGTCGTCGATGATCTAGTATATAAGTATGTAGTTCTAAACATATTCGGCAGAGGGCACTTACCGGCTAACAGGCTAATAGCAGAAAAATTTCATCGTCTACGATAACTTGCGGTTAGCTCAGTTGGAAGAGCAGCACACGCGATACGTGAAGATCGTGGGTTCGATTCCCGCACCACAAGATATTTAATCTAGTATGTCTTCTCTTTCTACATTCTAAATGTTTTCCAAATCCTTCAGTAGTTTTTGCGTAAAAGAGTAATAAACAAACATTAGACATCCTGACATCTATAAATTCTTACAAACTTTCGCGTTTAATATATAAGTAGAAAGAAAAATTGATGATGCCACAAGTTGGAGTCTTGCTATCTTTGAAATATTTCTAGTAACTGTAAACTTTGGAACAATCCACAAAAGAGATGATTAACGATCATAGAACGCTGTTCAACGACAGTCGACAGACAATTTTGTGCGAACTGTTTTGGGGAAACCGATCTCTATTGACTGAGTTTTATCAAAGCGCAAAACAAGTCGGTATTACGATATCGAGCTTGGGCAGAGTATCGGGTTTCTTGACTCGAGATATTTGTCTTTTGTTTTCCTACTGACGAACTTTTTATAGGGAAATAATAATAGACCTATCAAACAAGCGATTTGCGATTATTATCTAGTACAGAGGGCCTAGCCTACTGGCATTGTCAAACTTCAATTTCGTTTCGACAGGTTTCTAATGTATGTAGTAGGTTTATACTTGATGACGATCATATGACGTTGCCAGAAGGTTGATTATAGAATAAGCTTGTATATTAACTCCTGTTTATCACAAAAAGCTAAATATTTTCAAAATTCAACATAATCTCCAAGAGCGTTAGAAAAATAACAAAATAATAATATTGTAGATAACTAGATGTTGCCTACGATTAAAGCAGTAGGATCCAATCTTTCTATCAACTTATATATAAAATCCATTGAGTAGTTTTGGCGTGAAACAGTAATGTGCATGTATGTTGCACCCAAACTTTTAGATTTATACTATTTGTAGGATGGCATACTACAACCGCATCTTATGATAAAAGTACTACACATTGGTAAAAAATAAAAAATGCAAAAAACTTATTTTTACTCATATTTCCTAATTTTTACCTCGATTGTCTATTTTTTGTAGTTGTGATGGAGACATTCTAAAATTCATCTAAAAATAAATATTTCGGTACATTTACCGAACACTTATTAACAATAGGGTTAATTTAAACGAGCTAGTAGTTGGTCAACGAAAGAAGATGCTAAAATAAGATTTATTAAAAACTATTATGTCTCAAAATTAGTTCAGCCTGTAGTTAGATTGTGATTGCTGATATTGGTTGAGATGAGGCCAATATCTCGTTAGTAGTACCTGATGAAAAGAAAATTCAATCCAGTTTATTACGACTATCATACACAAACTCACTTCTATTGAATCGTAAAACATAATATCACGGTGGACCTACTATGAAACTGAATTACTGAAAATTGTAAATTTTTCTCAAACTCAACTAGAACTCTGAAGTAACGAAATATCTCATTATCTTATACATATTAAAGTCAACGAGATGATAAATTAAATAGATAGATCACGATTTTCCTTCTTCTTTTCATCTGATCTCTGTTAATTTTATGCGTATCTTATGCGCAAGTAAAATTTGCTACGAATCCATTTGCTTTTAACATTTTACTACTTTGTTTTATTTACTATTTAGTTTCAGTCTCGAATGTAGACCTTGATATAAATGCACATATGAATTTTACCGTTCGTTTTCATGCACGGGCGCCAGTCGTTCGTGCAGTGTTCAATGAGAGTTGGCAGCTCGTGAAGTGACGGTGTCTCCTTGTATAAAATTTGCACGGAGGCACTATCCTTTTGCTGTATACGAGACAACCAGTATAGACCGCAGTCACACTTCAGTGGAGACTCGAGGAACACATTCACCTATAAATAAATATTTGACATCACGTTGCACTGATACTGTGGTAAGTTACTACATTCACCTATATCTAAATAAATACATATTGAAAAACATCACATACATTGCTCTGATTCTATGGTAAGTAGTTTTAGCACTTGTGTTACAGAAATCAGAAACAGCGACACCCAAAAAATAAAACAATTGTTAATTTCGAAATGTCATAATTGGGTCAAACATTGAAGACAGGAAAATTTAACAGTTATGAACAAAATAAGTTTTCTAATAAAGCATGTCAAACAATTACAAATCTATACTAATATCATAAAGCCCAAGAGTTCGTTTGTTTAAACGCGCTTATCTTAGGAACTTCTAGTTTTAATTTGAAATTATTTCTGTGTTTGATAGCCCATTTATCGAAGAAAGCTTTAGGCTATATAACATCACGCTGCGACCATTAAAAGTGAAGGCTCAGTGGAAAATGTGGTAAAATAAGGGCAAATACGCGTGCGAAGTTGCAAGTATTTTAATATTTGCAGGTACCTGTTTCTTTTTCTGATTCTCAGGAACGCGCCTGAAGTCCTCCTGCGAGCAGTTGACATACTCTATCGGGTTATCCGACAGAAAGTTCATTGACATTTTGTCCCCAGAGCGGCGCATGCGCAGGTCGGCGCTGGAGACGTTGCGTATCGCGTTTTTGTTGAGGAACAACCACTCAATATGTTCCATGTCGCGCGCCCAATCGCTGCAGATGTGCGTCAACTCGGTAATCGCTAGGTTGAGGGTTCTCAAGCGACGGAAGGACTGCAGCGGTGATGCGCCTCCTACGATACACACAAGACTTAAGCATTCCTCGACATTATAGTGACTTCTTCTCTAAGTCTTTCCCTGTGCAAACCATCCGCCTTTGAAACACTCTGCCTACTGATACTCGAAAATAAGAGATTTAAAATGAGAGCTCATGCTTCATAAGTGTATGTTATATTGGATTCGTAGACGAATGAAAATCTTTTATTTTCAAAATAGTTTTTTTGCTGATCAAACACCACGTTTTTTCGTTTGTTTGTTTCATTTTTGGTAGTACGCTTACTGAATAGTTAACGAAATAGAATGCTTGAAAGCAAAAAGTATGTATCAATGAGCATTTATTTACCTTGGACGCAGAGGTCTCCAAGAGGATTTCTCGCTAGTGACAGCCTCCTCAACATAGGAAGCGGCGTAAGACCAATCACTTTTATGTCTATCGCCTTCAGACGGTTTCCTTCCAGCGACAGAATTACCAAGGTAGGGAGTTCCGAGAACAGTCCTCTGGAAAAATAAAATAATATTAACACTGTAACTATCTTCCAGGTGATTCTGCAGTTGTGAAGTAAGGATATTGGCTTTTTTGAGTTGGTATTAAGGGATTCCCAATATATCAAGTCTCTTTTTAGGCTGATTAGCTACTATGAGAATTATTTGTACTGTTTCTGCATGCCACTGAATTTTAAGTGGAACACCCAATTGATATATGGATATTATTTCGGATATTCGAGGTTATGTGTGTTAGGTATTGCTATATCTACTTAATAAACTTTTATGTCATAGAGTATGATGTCCGGTCTTACTGTTTGGTCTGTAAATAGTGCTCGGTCGTAACTCAATTTAATATTAATCTTAAAACGATTATATTCACATACCTCGGTAAAGACTCAAGTTTGTGGTCATTTATTTCAATACTTAGCAATTTCGGTGTCTGAGAAAAGAGCCCCGGCGGGAGAGTAGTTAGACTGCCATTCATGGCCGTGAACGATCTGAGTGACCACCCTCCGTGCAAGAAGTTAGCAGGTAAGGTGCGGGCGCGAAGTCCGGTCATGTGTAGAGTTTCCAGCTTTGACATTACAGGAGCAAGAAAATCTGGAACAATCAAGAACATTATACTCAATGATTGGATTTGAAGAAAGAATTGAACTTTTTATGTAGTAGCTTTATGAAAAACAGCCATATTTTCTATTTTAATTGAAGGTTTAAGAAGAAGTCGTCTAAAATAAAGTAGCTTTACTCAGCATGCCCAGCTATTAACTACACGTCGAAATCGGTTGTGAACTCGGTATACATATTTTTATATCTTTCTTATTGGAAACAAATGGAAAATGACAAAACATTGACTTTTCGAAATGGAATCGTTTTTAACGTTTGTGAATCAGTCCCCTGGAGAAGAGCGAGTGGAGTGGTCGTGTTAGGCGAAGGTCACTAGGGGCCAAAATGCCACTGTTATAAGAGGATGAGGTAGGGGATATAGGACACCCATTTTTAATCCTAGTTACTCTCGGTCCTCCTGGTCAATGCTTGGGTTGGTAGTGCTGCTCCCATGTTGCCTTTTATGTGCCCCTGACGCTACGTCACAGGACTTTAAGCATACAGGCGTGCAAACGCAAGCAAAAGCGATACTGTACCGTGGGGAAACTCCTCTGTAGTGTCGGCTCCCAGTATCAGCGTCTTCAGGCGTGGGGCGTGAGGCAGCGTCTGCACCGGCGCCGATAACCGCAAGGTCGTCAGTCGTGGGGCGAGCCCGGATAAGGACTTCAAATGCTTTTCTTCTATCTGGGTATCAAATTGGGAAATGGAAATTGTAGTACGGAAGTACTGCGCGGAGACCATTTGGATATTCTTAATGTATATTTTAAATATAAGTTACAATGACCGTTAGAAAAATATGTCAACATACATAACAACTCTGGAGCCAACAACGAAGAATTGATATATATTTTTTTAAATAATTTTATGATCTACAATTTTTGTTTCAGGTGCTTTTATTAAAAATCTTGCAGTTTTTACCTTTGACCTTGAATATAAATTGTTCCATACACGGAAATGATGGCGAACATTTAAATTTTATGTATAATTTGGTTTTTATACATTTTACGGATTTTCACCTTTTTGGGATTTAATGCACCTTCACTCTCATTATTGATCTACATTGATCGGACTATACCGTCCATCGACCTTTCGTACTTCAAAAATCTCTGGTCCAGTATAGAACAACAGTGTTTTATTCCATGGTATTACCTGAATATCCATCGCATCTAACGCTCCCGGAGGGAGCTCCTTAATTTCAGTGTGGATCATGATCAGCCCATGGAGCTGAGGCAGTCGGTCGGCGCGTACTCCTTGGAGGTGTAGGGTCTCCAGGGAAACGTTGGTCAGGGCTCCTGGCTCGAGGGCCAACGAGTTATTGGCTGCTATTAGAGTCAGATAGGCAGGCGAGTCGGCAAGTGCTGGGGCTGAGATCTTCATGTCACTCCGCAGGCCGGTAAGTTTGAGGAACATGTGGGCATCTAAAGACATTATGAGAGACTTAAAAAAGACTAGGTGTTGACGACTATGTGCGCGTTTTTTTGAAATAAACAGCATTCGTAAGATCCACACACCCAAGCTTTTACTTTTCTAATATTAGCGGAATGTAAACTGGTATTCTACTTTCAATTTTTTAAATAAAAGCAAAACTATTAAATGTCACTTCTTAAAATACTTCGAATATATTTGTTACAAAAACTTACGAGTTCTAAAGTTCAACCAGCACTTTTGTCTGTACATTGGCGTCTGTATATCACCTAACATAACCATTGCAAAATGGTCTTAATTTAATATAGTCAAGTAGCATTCAAAAATTCAAACCTTATGTGACTGATCTTCAAATAATTGTTGACGTAATTTCACGCGCAAACAGAATGAAAGTTACGACCTTGAAATGGCAACACCAAAACCCTTGATTTGGTGGTGGTGGTGCCAATTTAAAGTCGTAACTTTCTATCTATAAAATCTAAGATCGAAAGTTTTAAAATAATTTTTCTGCTTGTGAAAATGACTTACCTATTTTAAGGTTGCGCAAAGCTTGCTTGTAAGAAATGTTTGCGGGCGGCGCGCAGCCATCAAGGGTAACCTATGCATGGTAAACATTTTAGGCAACTAGGTGTAATATTATACCAACCTTAATTTTTGTGAGCATATAAATAACAGATATATTACGCTGCAAAAGTTAAGCTATGAATATCGCAGTCTAAAATTGGATGGTACCATTCTGACGTACCTATGCGTGTAATTTATGCATGTTATTATCCGTCGTCTGGTACTCATAGTACAAGGGAAAACCTTAGTTTGAAACCAGGTGGTTAGTGTGATTGTCTGGCGCATTTATTTATTAAAAACAATATTTTGGTCTTATGAATCAAATCTTTATCTCTATATCTCTCCAAAAAAAATCCGAAGCACGTGACTTAGTCCGTGTTACTTCAGGATAAAAAGAATATAGTAACTCATCTCTCTCTACTAAAGTTTATCTAAATCACAGTAGTTAACAGTGTTTGCCTGCCAGAGTGATATACATTATTTTATCTATATGTAAATGATATCCGTACATTCTTAAAAACTTAATAACTTTTGAAGTAGAATTTAAAACAAAAAATCAGAAAATAAAAGACTTCGGATATTTCGTTGATTCGTCATAAGACGGGGTTATTGGAAATACAACTAACTACGTTAACTAACGCTATACGGGGTATTACATGGATCAATTACCAAATTGAAAAAATATTTTTTTAAGTCCTTTTTAAAATAGTACTTGTAAGAAGAAGTAGCACTGATTGAAAGTAAGTCGTAATAGCATTCCTTAAAATATCAATTACTGTATTAGTTTCAAACTGACCAGAGATATTGTTTGCATCGTCGGGAACCGGGGCCAGGCATCGTCGTCTATCTCTGCAGCCTTGCACGACGCTATGAAGTCAGGCCTTTTGTATTTGACAATGTGCACATGTCCTAGAAAAAGATAACAAATATTAGTAAATGTGGTCAGTACCAATAATTGACTCAAACCAATGGTTGGTAACTGCACTAACCATTGGTTGGTTAGTATCGGCTATAGCATTTAAGGATTTTTCCAAAGTTTCATAAATAAATTGTTTATTTTAAATCCCTTACATCATATCTCTTATAACTAGTTAGCGTTTCCATTGCATAGCGCACAAACATTTATTTATTTATTTATTTAAAAGAGACACCAATAGTGCACATAGTGACATTACATCTTAAATTAAATATTTAAAGAGAAATTCTGGTATGCACACCAACTATAGGTGTTTACATCACTTACAAAATATTTTAAACTTACAAATCTAATTCCTATAGAGTTATATTAATAAGGATACAAAATTAATAAAAGTTAAAAAAAACAGAAAAACTATTGGACGGCTAACAAAATCATAGATCTTATACATATATAAAGAAAAAGAATAAACAAATAAAAATGTACAATAGGTGGACTTAATGCTAGGAGCATTCTTTACTTGTCAACCCTTGGGTCATTCAGAGAGTTTGTTTATGGGTGCGGTAACAGTGGATAAGTGTAAAGGTTATATGACCGTAGGTTTTGTGCCCTTTAAAATTGTAATATAATTTATTTCTAATTTAATTAGGCCATTCTCTAAAATTTATATTTTAATTTAATTTAGTATTTAATTAGTTTTAGTTCAGGCATGATGTGAATGCCTTCAAAAATTATTACATTCGTACGTATATTGTGAAAGTTAATTTTTACGTTTTTTTTAATGTGATTTTCTCTGGCAATCCAAAATAAAATAAATAAATAAGTAACGAATTGAAGTATGTTTGTCTGGTTCCTAAATATGTGTCTTACCGTTAACCAAGAATTTGTTTTTCTCATCGGTGGCCTGGCATCGCTGTTTTACATCGGGGTCGCACTCCATTGGTAAGTGTATTCCTGTCTCGGTAGTTTCCACCTTCATCAGCAGGAATGAAGCCATGAGCAACCACACCGCAAGTAGCCTTGACTTAGCCATCTTAAACTATAATGGCACTCTTTCACTACAAAAAAAGGATTATCAGGCCTAGCATGCCCACGCGAGTAAATTTTATCGCGCTCTATTGAAATGTCAAAATCAATGCGTCAACTGCTGATTGGCTGAAAATACAAGTACGGTGTACTATCACCCAATCAACGGTATTGAAACTTTTGTCGTTTTATGCGAGAAATTTTACGTATTGCGCATGCTAGGCCTTTATGAGTGAAACACTATTAAGGTGTTTTAAGGAAACAGAAAAAAATAATTTCCTCTTGCAGTAGAAACCACGTCTTTCTGTTTTCACGTATCGCACGTGAAGCTCTTCCACTGAGTTAACCGAAAGCTGACAGGTTTTTCTGTTTTTACGGATAATTTTGAAATACATACTAATCGGCTTGTACTCTTACGTTGTACCTACATTTGTTACAATTCACAAAACTACTAGACCAAGTTTTAACTAATCGAAAATTTGGAGAAACCTTGGCATATGAAAAGAAATTCCATATTGCGAGAGATAATTACTAGTGCGTCTGCTCTTTTAAAAGATTTAAAGTTCGCTTGTTAAATAAAAAAAAATACAAAATCAAATAATGCTGTTAGCCGTTATGTTTTATGTTTGCTGTTGAATTGATGAAGTATTTACATTACTATGTTTCGATTTAAATTGTATTTCGGACCCTCAACAATTCCGTTTTGAAGTACGCTATAACATGCGGTGATAATTCACAAGCCAAAAAGAAATAAACAGTTTTCAAAAAATTTCATTTATAGACCTAGTATTTTCCAGCGGTTTTCCCCATGAATCAATAACTATTTATGTCTAATTTATAACAACGCACGCCAATTAAATGTGGGGCTTGGTTGTAATTAATATACATTGTAATTAAGTTTAGTACTCAATGTATCATTGCTAGAAACATGTTATCTATTTAAAATTTTGATTTGATTTTTACTACTACTTGTATTTCTAAATGTATGATTGCTAGAAACATTTAAAATCATTTAACGGGTCAAAACGCGACACCATTTTTATTTAGTAGTTAATACGAACTACTTACTGCCCGACGTTTCGGTTAGGTTGCACCAACCGTGGTCACGAGCTGACTGGTCTTGCTCGCCTTCGTTTGTTCGGGGGAGCTTGCAAATCTTCATCCACCCTCACAAAGTATTTTAAATGTTTAAAATGGAACGCGAAAGTTTAAAATTTATGCTAGAAATGTTATCTATTTAAAATTTTGATTTGATTTTTGCTACTATTTTAATAATAATTACACGTCATTCGTTATAACCTAATTCGATACGTTGCGCGCTAAACTAAAATTGAAAGGCGACTTTATTTTTACTGTGCAAATAATGCGTAAAACAAAAGTAAATTGTTAGACTTGAAGATATTTGAATTCGTCGCGTGCAGTTGACCGGTTTGGGTCAATGGTCGACAAATGATGGACAATAACATTTTTGTAAAGTTCTGTCACTTGATTTCTACGGAACTACTTGTTTAGGTACATATCGTCTGAATAGTTTTTAATATCTTCTATACTATTTGTTGTTTTTTAACTAAAATGTTGTGATAGGCATAGACAGTGGTATAAGTATTTGATGTTTGTTGACGATTTTGACAAGTAAAACAATTTTTTGTGAAATATTGGTGCCTTTTATGTTTCTGTCACAAAGCATTAGTCCAAACTACATATTCCCATTATAACCATAATGACATATTTCAACTATTTTTGTTCAGTCGTATTGCATTTTTTTATTGTAGCTAAAATAAAATCACATTTTAACTAATTTATTATGATTTTAGATTTGAAAGATTTGTCTTTAGTTTATTCCTAAAAGAGTAAGAGGACATCAGTTACTTTATTATGTGGTTTTTAAACTTGCACATTATCCTAAATTTTTTTCACAACTAACATGAATTCTAAGATGTTAACAATTTCACATATAACAACATCAGTACTAAAGATGGAGCTACATTCGTTAAAATTATAAAGCATTGATAAACTTTTATAACTAGAAAGTTAACAGTGAATAAATTGATTTACCTGTTCCATAGGGCCGACAGCGATGCGTCCGTGGGACCTTGTGTTGCACATGCACCGGTCTGCACCAGCTTTATAAATGCACATAACTGTAGTCTTTTAGCGGGCGTCTGAGCGCATAAGAAGCGTCTGATCTTGCAAACAGGTGCTTAATTGGTAAGTGTTAATTAACATACGTGACAATTTGACAAATCCAGAAGTGATTCATCATTAATTGAAAGAAAAACAATTATTTTAAGTCTTCTTACGAAATAAATCTTCTTACTAAAAGCTTTAAAGGTAATTTTGTTTCAAGGTAAAATCCTTCTTGCCCTTGTCTTCAAATTTCAATTTGACAATGATATCAGTAATTATCGCAGAATACGAATTACGTGTTTGCAATTTATTATTGGAAGAGGTGAGTTGTGGATGATTTCGACGAGATGTATATACATCTTTGTTATGATCTCACATCAAGTATGTTAACAATATTGTGGATTATATGAATAAAAGGCTGGTTTTTAAATGCACAAGGTAAATTAAAATAATAAATTTTAGCACAAACCAAAATAAAAGTGAAGAACCTATTTACAAAGAAAAACCAAAAGGCATATTACACGGAGCGCGAGAGAAAAAAATAACAAAAAACGAAAAAATAAAAGAATAACAGTTATTTTCGAACATTATAAGTTATTTTTAATAATAATCAAATACGGTTGCATTACAACCGGCCTGTCGTCGACAAATATATTGTTCATTAATAAATATTATGTCTGTTATAACTGTGTATCTTGCTATACCCTTAGGGTTCTTGTATCAACAGTCTTGTAGCTTTTTTGTTGTATGATTTTAATTCAATCTAATGTTAGAAATGAAGAAATAATTAATTAAAAGTGCCTAACAATGCATCATTGACCATGGCGCGCGACTCCAAAATGAGGATGTGACGTACACACGCGTACAGTAAATAAATAAATAAATAAATAAAATAAATAAATATTGGACAACATCACATACATTGCTCTGATTCTATGGTAAGTAGCTAAAGCACTTGTGTTACAGAAATCAGAAACAACGACGGTACCACAACACCCAGACCCGAGACAATATAGAAAAGTTCGTTTCCCATATTGACCCGACCGGGGATCGAACCCGGGACCTAGAGATGGAGCTCACCAAAGTCAGGCCTGCTCGCCTCTCGACTACGGAGGTCGTGAGGAGGTGAGTGTCTAGCGTGTGAAAACCTGCTTAAGATAAAAGGAGTAAATTGATACACCATACCATTTTGTTTTTTTTTCTAGACGTCGCGAAAAATCAGGAAAGATTTTCAATAAATCATGTAATTGATTTAGAGTACTGATATGATATTTCGAATGAGTTAGTTATTTTGTTAAAATCAAGATGACTTGCCAAGTAGCAGTGTCGATTTTCGTTTTCGTTTAGCCAAGTTTTAGGTTCTCCCAGCAAATATTCGATATTTTTTTTAAAAATTGGCAAATTCATCCAGGTGTTGTCGAGTTATGCGCTTTCAACACATTTTGCGAATATTTTTTTATTTATGAAAGAATAAGATAAGTTAAGACAGCTCACGTGATCTTGAAATGTCAAATCTATACGTTCTAAATTTGTCAAAACGATATCGAAGTTAGTTAACTGTCACTGGCTGGGCCCCAGGTCGTGGGGTCAAGACCGCAAGAAGAGATGATTTTTTTTGTTTCTTTAAAATATCTAATGTTATTATTATGGATAATAGTTAACATTTCTTCTTTTTTAATTTTTTTTACACGATTATAAACCGAAAGCTAGCACCTAATTTATCGAGCTGATAATATTTTTTACGAAGCTTAATGCAAGCAATGAATTCTGTTTTACTGGCAATGGTAATTATATACAAAACTCTAATTTTATTCCCACATAATGTGTAATGGGTACATTTTATTATTATCGATGACGGGGTATTAACGGAATCCATCAATATAAAGAGAAATATGAATATTGCAATCGTAATATTTATAGTTTACGATAATTGCTCCAGTTACCTATAAAATACTGGTAATCGTTTTATTGACATCCAGTATTGTGAGATGTTATTGGTATTGAGAGTAAGATAAGTTAGATTTAAATACGAGTCAAAATAAATGAAAAATCTTGACAGATTTATCGTTTCTGAGCATGAGGTGTGGGAAGGTTTTAATAAAAATACCGTCATTATGTTACATATTGACCTGTAAGTGCTGCCGTGATGTGTTCTTTATCAAGGATTGTTTTTCAAATAGGTATATCGTATTTAACTCGCACTTCAAGATTGACCTCATCCCACCTGATGTTAAGTGGTAATGAGGTCCTTTTTTTTTTTTTTTTTTTTTTTTTTTTTTTAAGGGGGAGAGAATGCCATCTTTTCGCACCATACCACTGCCGTGGGGACGGCAGCGGCGTGTGTGGGACTCCCCCGCCCAGAAATAGAACTAGGGGCGGGGACTACCCGAACTAAAAACTCCCCCCACCTTCTCATCGCCTATTGACGGCGCCATGGGATACCGGGCGATCCATGACTACCACAGCGCCGTCGGCGGAATTGCTGCCCCTACGGGGCGGCGTCACCAGCTCCCCCCAGGATGGTCGGGGGATTGGCGGGAACGGCCGAAGGTGCTAAACCGTTCCCGCGCATCTGCGGAAAACCGTGCAAGGCCGGCCGGGGTGTCCCCACACCCGCGGCCGGCTGGTCCCCGCTAGCAAGCGCAAGGGCGTCAAAATGACGCCTCGCGCGTAATCTTCGGCGTCTCCGATGTGGGGGGGCAAGGGGGTCGTCCTCTCGCTCCCTCTCCGACGCCTCCTTGCGCGAGATTGTTGTCTCGCTGAAGGCGGCAACTGCCGTCCAGGCCTCCTCGCTCCCAAGCATGGCGGTAATGAGGTCCTAGCTTAAGGGTGACAAGTACAGCATAATAAATCGGTTACTGGACATGTCGCCCTAACCTTGAAGGCTTGACCCCTGCTACTAACGTAGCACCCCCCAGGAGTCTCTCTGGAAACCTTACTCACACGCAGGAACACAATAACACAGAAGTGATTGTTATTTGGCTATGGTCTTCTGTAAGGTGGAGGTATTTCACCAGTCGGGCTGTTCCAGTTTGAGTGATAAATCGCTATGCCTTACCTATCTTAAATATCCCGCTCAAACATCCCTAGTTCAGACAGTCCTAAAATTTTGAGCTTGTAAATTGTTCGACTCGATTCATTACAATAAGACTCCCAAAACTAGAGAATTTAAGTCTCTGTGCTCATGAGCGCTACATAGAACTCGAGTCTTTTATACCGCTCTAGTCGTTTATACGCGGCGAGTCGCGTTTGAGTGGTTTTCCGCTTGCAATTCCTTTTAAATCAGGTAATAAAATTATACTTTTGTGGCACAAGCAATCAAAATTGATCTGATATCGCACATATTTAAATATTTATAAAGCACAGAATACTTTGCTACTATTATGACGACCTCCGTAGCCGAGAGGCGAGCGGGCCTGACTTTAGCGAGCGCCATCTCTGAGGTTCCGGGTTCGATCCCCGGTCGGGTCAATATGGGAAATGAACTTTTCCATATTGTCTTGGGTCTGGATGTTGTGGTACCGTCGTTGTTTCTGATTTCCGTAACACAAGTGCTTAAGCTACTTACCACAGAATCAGAGCAATGTATGTGATGTTGTCCAATATATATATTAAACCTTAATACTGTTACGCGCCACGATCGATGGTGTCTTAGTAACCAGCGCCATCTAGTGTGGAAAGGCGGGACTACAGAGAGTCGAGACGCGTACGCCAGAATTTACTAGAACTATGACCTTGACCGAGCGTACGGCCGGACAAGGCCGGACTGCGCGCGAATGTTCCGGATGTTTCTGCGTTGGAAGGTTCGGGAACGGCCGCGGCAATATAAAAGGCCGGGATTCACCGCGACGGAGTTGAATTAGCGATACAAGTGATTACTTCGAAAGCGATTTTGAAGTGCGACTTGGGAGCGATTGTTGTTTTAATTAGTGCGTTTTAAGGTTGTAATTAGTGGCGTTCAATTAAAGTGTGACTTTTGGTAATTTTTATCGGCTGTTTTTATTGTCACGAACTCGAAGCTCGTAACAATTGGTGTCAGAAGTGGGATTTAAATTATGCCGGTTTTACCTAAGGACGACATGGAGGGTATCCGTACCCGGAGTCAACGCCAACAGGAGACGGACCAGAGACGTTTTGGTGGAGCTTTGCCGCAGGAGTCAGAGAGCCGGTTATTAACCACGGAGGCTGGCCCGTCCACAGCAACACCAGCAGCATCGGCAGCACCAGACCTTGCTGCTCTGATGATGATGCTGCAGGAGCAGTCTCGCCGACAGGAAGAACAGGCTCGCCGACAGGAGGAACAGGCTCGTCGGTTGGAAGAACAGCTTAAGCGGGACAAGGAAGAACAGGCTCGTCGCCAGGAGGAACAGGCTCGCCGCCAGGAGGAACAGGCTCGCCGCCAGGAGGAACAGGCTCGCCGCCAGGAGGAACAGGCTCAGGAACAGGCTCGTCGGTTGGAAGACCAGAGGCAGCAGGACAAGGAGGAACAGGCTCGCCGCCAGGAAGAGCAGATGCTTCTTTTGAAGGACCTTCACGCTACCTTCGGGAAAGACATAAAGGAGGTGAAGGATAAGGTTGCTCAACATGACAACCGCCTGTTGGAAGCTGAAATACGGATCGACCAAGTCAATAATCGGGTTAACTACGTAGTGGCTGATGTGAAGAAGACCGTGATGGCAGACGTTAAGAAAACGCTGGATTGTCTTAAACAATTGCAGCTCCCGTAGCTACAACACCTTCGCTACGTGGATTCAAAGTGCCACCGTTCGACGGAACTTCTTCCTGGTCGGCCTACAAAATCCAATTTGACGCAGTGATGAAAGCGAACGGCTGGGATAAAAATCAGGCCATGACTGCCCTCACCCTAGGCCTTCGTGACCAGGCCTTATCAGTTTTGGAAGCTCTCGGTAAGGAAGTGACTTACGAGCAGCTCCTTGAGGCTTTGGAGGCTCGATATGGCGACGCTCACCTGGAACACGTGTTTCGCGCACAGCTCAGGGACCGCGTGCAACGCAGTAGCGAAAACCTACAGCAGTGGGCCCTTGAAGTGGAGAAGCTGGTGCGTAAAGCTTACCAGTCCGTACCAGCGCTTATTGATGGGAACCTTGTGCAGGCGTTCATCGATGGCATCCGCGACATTGAAGTTAGGGCTGCTGTAAGGCTCGGGCACCACGACACGCTAAAGGATGCTTTGGCCCATGCCCTGAAAGTGGAAGTGTGACTTTTGGTAATTTTTATCGGCTGTTTTTATTGTCACGAACCCGAAACTCGTAACAATACGCTCAAGACTCGAACTTTTGAGACTCAAGGTTTTTTAAGACTCGAGCTCTATTTAAGACTCGTGCTCTATTTAAGTCTGGGACTCTTTTTAAGACTCGAGTTCTGTTTTAGCGCTTGTGTATTTATAAAATAACTGACGCTCGACTTGGAGTTAAGTGAGTTCACTGAATCATGTAAAATTGAGCTGAGTCTATAGAATTAGGACTCAAAGACTCGAGCTCTTTACAACTCTAGCACCAATGCCGGCACTCCGGCGGCCATTGTTCCACCGATCTCTGATTTATGCCCGTTTAACTGTGCTACGCCCCCCGTTGACAAATGACTGTGCAATGACTGATAAACGTGTGTTTGACACCATTGTTGGCTCTGTATTAATGAACTGAACTGGCGCTCGGTATCAAGATTCGATTTCATCTGCAATTCTGAATTCCTTATCATTTGTAGTAGTTCGTTGGCAACAGTGTGTGATATTTACGTTATTACTAAGGTTAATAATTATATATCCTTTCCTATCCTTTCTTTCATCAAACTGTAGTAAACCCCATTAATATACCTCAACATCAGCTAATGTCGTAATGTTGGTACACGACCGCGAAGGACGAATCGTGGCGTCCTCCCAAAACGTTTTCGCATGGCGGGAGCTTCTAGCCAATACTAGGCCGCCACGTCATGACCGGCAACGCGGTGCCCAAGTGAGCGCATGCGTCGCCTTCTATCTACCCGACAGTTCTGCGCGGGCGTCTATAACAAGTATACGCGACTTACCTTCACTCGTCCACCACCGTTGCCACCATATTTTATGTTACCTGACTATAGTGCTAAAAGTGTACTAGTACATAAGTGTGTGATACCCTTTGGGAATAAACTCGGCTGTTGCCTACACTTGAAGTGTTTTCACTCTATCAAACGTGCCCTGAACCCTAAAAAACTAATTTATTAAATTATTTAGGTACTGCTGTGAGTTGTAGAGTGAATATAAAATGCCCGCACATATCGACTAGGTACTTAACCGAAACAAATGTATTTGTTCACTATTTGAACATGACAAAGTAAATTTTATTTAAAGCCTCACTCATCTCTTCAAGTAAACATAAGTTCATCTTAACATTCATAAAACGACCAAGTAACATACGAACATAAATCAATCACAACAGAGAGCTAAAATCAAAATAGACTTACGTCTTACAAAGGTTGCACTGAAATCAATCTAGCGAGCCGTAAACGTCACTGAGGAACTATTCGTCTAAGCGGGAATAAACATTTATTCTTAGAAAAAAATACTTTTTATTGCTTTGTAAGTGTTTTATGTCTTACCATACAAAAGTACTCTATTTGAATTATCGCTATTACAACTAAGACACTGTTAAACATCTGTCAAAACACGATACCTTCATAGGTTTTCTATTGAGGTAGCAATCTGACGTCACAATTTTACTTATCAGGACATTGACTGTAAAATAGCTTCGGAGCATTTTTAAATAGTATTCTAAAGATAACATGCAAAATAAAATATGCCCGATGATGTGGTTATATTATAAAATCCTCTTTTACGGCATTGATAAATTGCTACGATTAATGAATGGTGTCAACATCTCAATACTTCAATTACATATTATCAAAGTAATATAAAACATACATAGGTACTATAATAGTGACATTAATTCATTCTTTGTACCTAGTGATCCTACGTAAATTCGAGTTTGATCGAATCCTGATCCGTAATTGCTCTGTAAACGTTCGTTTAAACTGCTCCCAAGTAACATGCACTAAAAGGCATATATCAAAAGTGGCTCCAGTTCTGCCCGTGCTGGAGCACTATAAATCTGAAGCCACATTTGTCACGGACGGGCAGCGCCTGGGCTTATGCCGGGAGCGCTCGAATTGCATTTTCTATTGAATAAGTGAGGAAGAAAAAGTTAGTTAAATTATTTCAACGAGTCTAGGATACGTTTGGTGTTTGCGAACAAAATTGAGTTTTCTGGAGCTTGTTATTAAAGTGATTAACCTTGACAGTTTGTGTTGCCAAATGTGACCGGCATTTCATACTTCAAGATTGAGAAGTGACCTCACGTCCTAATTTTGGAGTACGATATGCCTTGACCATCTGATCACACCACCCTTATGTTTTGGGCACAAAAACTAATACTGAATTGCAAGTACAATGTATGTAGGTCCAATGTTTCTGCAAGCTCAATAAAATTAAAGCACTTATGCTTTTCAATCGTCGACTTATGGTTCAATTTACTATGAGGCGGGATACAATTTCAGCGAAGTACAGCACGTGGACATTGGTCCACTGAAATTGTGATGAATGGAATTGATATGTAAGTTAGTTGGAAAGTATGTAAGCCCGTTGAATATTTGCTCGCAAATACATTGCAAATACATTGTACTCGTATTTGGTTAAGATCATTCATAAGATTACTGGTATAACTTAGCTACATAGTAAAAAGATCTGAAATCAGTTGGCAATTAGAAATTAGAACTTATGAAACAATATTAAATTTTCGTATTAAAATGATATAATGTGTAGCTTTAAAGTGATTGATCTATGGGAAATGTGTAAATTTACTACTTTTACTTACGATCAGGCTGGGAGGAGCCAATATACTGCGCTACTATAAAAAAAAATCAGGGATTTCACGTAACGGCATTTCGTGAAATCTCTGATTTTCTTATTTAACTGCGACTGATACACCTATTTAAATCGAGTGTTCACAAGATTAGCTCCCTGCGACATGTCGAGCTCTATTTTACGACGCCATAAATGATGAAGTGCGTTCCTGTGATGACATTTTGTGCCTGGACTATTCTTACATACTTAAAACGGATTTCTCTCGCGTGTGCCTTAAGATAAGTGAAAAATAACAGTACCTACATAAATACTGGACGACATTACATACATTGCTCTGATACTGTGGTTAGTACACTTACACTTGTTATAGAAATCAGAAATAACGACAGTACCTACCACACCAAACCTACATAGAAATATTCGATTGCCATATTAACTATGCTGTACTTGTCACCCTTAAGTTAGGACCTCATTACCACTTAACATCAGGTGGGATGAGGTCAATCCCGAAGTGTAACATAAAAAAAAGAAAGAAAAACTTGACCAGGAACCGAAACACTATAAAGTTAAGGCGTCGTTAAATTAAATAATTAATAAAATTGGCTTCAGTACCAAACTAGCCAAATGCGGATTGGTGATGATCACAAACCTGAGCAATGCTCGAAAAATATGAAACCTATCCTGCTTGACCCAGGAACCGAACCCAAGATACCGATATCATATCTTGGTCCTTAAACCACTAGACCATTGACGCGTTTCCGAACTCAGGTAATAGAATGTACCTACCTTCAGATAAATATTAATTTTTATATTTTCCTAGCCACTTAGGTCAATAACAACAGTAATAAAGACTTATAAAGTGCTTCAAGCTGCAATAGCGAACTTACAATAATTTAAAGAAACAGAAAAATTTCATCACCCCTTGCGGTGCGTAGCTCGAGCCAACGAACTTCATGTATAGCGCGTGTTTTGCGATGAGCTAACCGCAAATTATCGTAGGCGATGAATTTTTCTTGAAGATGCCGGCAAGATATCGCCTAGCGCCTACTAGATTACGTTGTACAGTGACCAGCACATCACGTAAAACACTAGCAGTTCGACTTAACTTCTTATGCCCACGACATAAAAGCAGTACACCGTGTGTAGTCTGACTGCTTTCGACCTCACCAATCGCAGATTTTAATCCAAACTCGACTTCGAGTTCACATTTCTCGGTGCTCCACGGACGAATAAACATTTAATTCAGCGACGCAACATGACCCGCGTGGCGCGGAATGACGTCGCCGCAATCCCGCCTGATCCCGCATTGAGCAACACTACTCCCGCCAGAACTCGATTACTGAGACTCCCGTTTCTTGTCGTAATTGGGTACAAGGCTGAGAATATTGTGACTGTCAATAACGGTAGCCGAATGCTGTATCTGGAAAGTGGAAGTAATGGTAATACAAGAGTTGTGTCTCGTCGTCGTTTTAATAAAAGTACGAGTTTTTAACTAACATAAATATATTTATAGCTAAAAACACACAAATTATCTTATTATTTACAATTACACACTTTGTCTTGTCGCTGTCATGTCACGTTCTGTCTATATTCAAAACTCCTAGTCATGTCATCGTCTAGTCGCCTTGCCGGCCAGCACCAGGCCGGCAAGGAGGTCAGTCGCGCCGCAACAACAAGTAAATTAAGAAAAGAAGTTGTGGTAAATACTTATGTGGAACTTTATTTACATTCTGTTTTGCTTTTGTTTCCTTGCAATTAGCTTATATTCATAAGTATATTCATATTCTAAGTTGCCTTTCTTTAGTCTGCTCCGCTCTTTACGCTGAAGCAAATTAATAAACATTTTTCGTTAAAGAAATGAGGAAGAGTGGCTGAAAGCGCTTTAAGCGCTCTTTAAACATATTTCGTTAAATAATAAATAATAAAAAAACAGGGATTGAAGAAAGTGTGTTTTCAATCCCCTTTTTGTGCTCTTAGTATTAATTTGAATATTCGGTAAAAGCATACCGCGCAGCATAACACGAACAGCACAGTACATTACGAGTACTGGCCCTAAAAAAGAAAATCTGGGACAACACTGCCACTTCAAGCCCATTACGGCTAGACATAAAGTACATTAGCCCACGCCATCTGTCTTTATCTAGAGCTGGTACCCAAATAGGGACGCGATGCGAACAGTCGCGATCCATCTTAATTCGTTTACCGCCCCATCTCGTTGTGGAACCGAATCGGGAAGCGATACTCGATGCGGGAAATGAGACGAGCTTTAATCGAGTTATGGCCCTAAGTTTTGCCATAACATTGCTGGTTCTAATTAAATAGTCGAACATTGAACTCGGTGTGATTTTTTTGTGTTTGTAACCTCGGTGTGATTTTTTTGTGTACGGACTCGTGCCGCCGTAGTGAACACGACAATTGAGTGTCGGATTTCTCAGAGACAATATTCTTTCTCTTGTTAAAAAAACGGTTATATTAGCATTTTTGATCGCAGTTTATATAATTATAGCATAGTATAAATTAGTTAATGAACAGACATTTCAATAATCATAATGTACTTTCATCTGATTAGTTTAAACATTTAAAAGAGCTGTTTCTTGTATAATTCTTGTTTTATTTATTAGTAAATCCATGTATTAAACTACCTATCCATGTATTATAATATCTTTTATACCCTTTTATAGTGGTTCCTTAAACTAAAAGTATTTTTATGCGAAGGAGTTTTTGTAAGTACACACCTGTAATCAAAGTACTAAGCCTTTACTTGAAATTAAAATATTTTTTATGAAGTTTAAATAAACACTTTGGTGAAAATATTAATATGTTTGTATTATAGTCATCAATGCAGTGAATGTTATTGATACTATTAATAAAATAACATTATTTTCATTTGGATTTACATAAAAAAATCTTCATAAAATATCTCTTAGTCAGATGCGTTTTCACTGGTTCTTTCTTCAGTAACCGCTGCCTCCACTTTCACTCTTTCCCTCAAAGAACTGAACAAAGGGTTAGTAAATGCTGATCCAGCTTGAGTATTTTCTCCAGTCTTGAATATAGGATTTGAATACTCAGTGCCTGAGGCCGTAGCAGTACTTACAGTTGAATCCCTTCTGGCTAATGATATGACACTATCTGTGCGTCTCTGCAAACGAGACAGCATACCGCGCGTTAGACCTCCCCTCAATTCAGTCAAATCCGACACTGACCATTTATAGTAATGCGCAAAAAGACCGCTCATTACAACGACTACTAATACAAACACAATAACGACAATTTTCCCTCCTTCACTAGATTGCGATGACGGCAAACCGCTTAATAACAAAATGTGGTCTTTCACACCTTCATCATACATCAGGTAATTAATGTCTGTTATAACTTCTTTACACACTCCAGTATACTCACCAACATCAAGAACAACAACTTGTACTTCATCTGGTTTTTCAAGGATACCATACTTCTTTGGCAGCAATCCTACGTGGTACACCAGTTTATCACCGCCATGATCCTCTACGACGTATTTTACTGTGTCTTTGAAGGATTTCATATCGAAATCTTGTGTGATTTTAATTAAAAGCGAAGCACCACATATCTTGCAGCAATGCCCTTTCGGCTTGATCGGGTATGAGCATCGAGGCGGCGGGCAATATTTTAGCTCGCATTCAATTTCTAGACCGTAGTCTTGACAAGGACAGCCAGGCAACGTTAATGCGCAATGTTTTGAGGTCAAACGACCATTACTAACTTGTAACATACCAGGCTCTGACTCAATAAATTGCTGTGATTGGTCATCCGTCTGCCAATTAAGAAGTTCTTCTAGAGATACTAACCGTCCACTTTCCTTTTCCATTATCATTTGAACTGTTTGTGGACGGTCTGGTAACTTCATAGCAAACTGTCCTGATTTAGGGAAATAGACAATATCGTTTTGACATGGTATCCGTTCCGCATCTGGTGTAGCTTCATTAAACTGTGAACTGCTCCACACGTCGGGTTGTGACCAGGATAAAACCTGATCGTCCTTATAAATCGAATCTCCATCTATAGTGCAGTTACTGTCCTGGTCTGATCTGAATGAAATTTCTCCTTCTTCAAGAATAATTACACCATCAGTTGGGAGTATAAGCCCGTTAATGGATAAACTTGAAATGAGGATACCTTCTTCAACCGATTCAGGGAAGATTATATTCTGTCCTGGACAAGGTAACTTGCCATCCTCAAAGTTGGTCGGTAGGTATATGCTTTTATTTGGTAGCCAAAATACTTTACCTGCGAACGACGGTGTAAGTGTAAAATAGGACCAAACTACCAAAAATTTCCCCCACATTTTGTATACGCACGGATTAAACTGACACAATGAAAGCTTTGTGGCAACTGGTAGACTGATGACAAAATATAGTAATTTGATCGGCGATGCCTGTTTAATGCAAGAGCTGTCTGTGTATCATTATGATGACATCATGCGTGCGTTATCGAGGCATTCGGTTTCAATTTATTTGATTTGGTACAAGCGTGTCATTATTTTGTTCGATTCGAAGCTTTAGATTTTATAACGTAGTAACTCTTTTGGCCCTGTATCGAGGGTGGTTTTTGTTAAGTTCAAGCTAAAAATTATTTTGTTGAGAGTATCCTTTATTAATCATCTTTACACACTTAATGAAGCTGTCTCCGGTTAGGAACCTAGAACGTATAGTGAAGACAACGGCTAGAAATTCTGTAGTAGTCATTTGGCTCTCCATTGATCCTAGTCTAGAGCAAAGCTTAGCATTGGTGAGCAATCAATAAAAGTCTTTGGAGAAACCTGTTCCCTGAAATACGTTCCTACATTTTTATTAATATAAAAATACATTTTGATTTAGGTTTAGAAATCAATGCAACACAAAACTACTTGCAATCGACCAACAAATAATATTTGATGAATAGCGCAATTTATTTTGGTTATTACTCGCCAAAAGAACATAAATAAATATAATGTCAACAGTACATAACAGTAAACGCTTGCAGTTCAATATTCGTTCTTATGCCAACGACATAGCGAACAAAACGTAAATTCGCATTTTTAAATGTGCGTAGCTCGATGATTTTTATCTTGTTTAAGAAAACATCGCCTTATTTTATTCCGTGCTCATGTATGTATCAACACAAACATAATCCGTTTAGGTCGGCACAAAGCCGGCGCGTTTATTTTCATATCGCCATCTGTTTATTCTACCCTTTCCTTAAAAATCGTTACCGCAACACGTTCGCAATAAGGACCTACTAGAAGGGCTCCCCGGTACGCGAAAGTCCTCATAGCGATTTTATATCGCGCCGTAAAACCAGAACACTTACCGACCGCTGTTATCTACCCATCTACCATATTGTGCGTTTCGTCGGTCTTTACAAAGCTGCGGTGGGAGAACACACGAGGAGATTTAGTGCGGCGGGCACGCCTGTGCCCTTGCCGTACGCTAGAACTACTGATTAAAAAATAAAATAAGGGTGAATTTTAACATGTCTACATTTTCATGGAGTTTGTTTGATAGATAGAGAGATATACTTTATTGCACAAAAACTTTACAGAAATAGGTTTTACAGATTGATTATAGTACAATTTAGGCGGTCTTATCGTTATAAAGCGATCTCTTCCAGACAACCTTAAGGTAGACCTTTAAGTTCTTTCATTACCGTGGGATTTTTCGTTGCCATAGCCAATTTTGGCCACTGAAATAGCAATGAAAGCGCGGCGATACAAAATTAAGTGAAAAAATATTCGAAACAATAAATACTTTACAGATAAACTTAAGTAAAATAGCGTTCTAATGAATGGATGATTAGGATGATAAACTTATTCTACTCGTAATAGGGCTACGATTTAACCTATTCACGGAATTTTGGGATTCCGGATAATTTGTCACGCATGCACGTTTAAAGGAATTTTATTAATAACCTCTGGTCTAGCCTTAACAAGGACGATTTTATATTTCAGGACTAGGGTTAGAGCGAATGATGTGTTGATCATATCCTTGAAATGTTAATCTTATACATCAAACTAAAATATTAAGATTTAAATTACAAAGAGGATTTTTCTTACGCGTAGCTTTAACTTACGGTTAGTCGGCATTTCTTTTATCATAGTAGCAACGTATATTTTGCCCCAAAACTGCCAGTCGCGCCAGCAACAACCGCCCGTATATTACAATTGAGGCTTTCCCAGCAATAAAATTTGCATAACTACGCTCCTTGGCACGGCGCAGCTTCTTATTAAATTTCCACCCCTCCGAAACTCATTAATGGTTTGTACTTAACCACCTAGCGGTGTTATTCTGTGATAAATCATAAGGAATCACGTAATACCGTACGTGTTTCAAGATGACTTTTATTGTGGGCTCGAGACGAGCCTAAGCCGGGGATAAACCGACCGACTCAAGGATTTGGGATAATCTTTTGTTTATACGCTTTTTTTGGGAAATTCTGAGATGTTATAGGTATTATAAACGCTAATAATTCTTGTTGGATTTGAGGCGTAGGGGAAATTTTCAGAATTGTGCTATTTTTTTTTTAATTTTTAGGTTACGCACGGAACAAACAAATAAAGAAGAGCGTTTTTGCATTATGGGTTTTAAATGATTTTTTGTATAACAATACAAAACGTTGACTGACGCACCAAAAATATTAATAAAAAAACAATAAATTTTAAGACTTTCGCGTTCCATTTTCACTCCCAGTCAGTCAGCTCGTGACCACAGTTGATGCAACCTAACCGAAACGTCGGGCAGTAAGTAGTTCGTATTAACTACTAAATAAAAATGGTGTCGCGTTTTGACCCGTTAAATTATTTTAAATGTTTAAAGAAACAATAAGTTTCAAGTTTTTTGAATACCTTATAGAAATAGAAAAAAATCATCTCGCCATGCGTTATGGGTTTCGAAACCACGTTCTTTACATATGACGCGTGCTGTTCTTAGACAAGACAAGATAAGAAATATTGAAAAATTGCTTTAAAAGTTTACTTTTTAAAAGTTTCAAGAAATGAACCAGAGATAAATTGTATTGTTGTAGCGCATATAGTTGGATGTAGTAAATTGAACTGATATTCACACTGATGTACTTGCAAACCCTTCAAAATGCAAATGTAATGAGCTAAGGGAGATGACAAACTATACAAAATCGCACACGGCCAACGAAGCTATCTTCATTCCGTCACATTACCCTGTTAAACAAACGCTTCTTCCCGAAAACAACGCTACCAGTGCGGCCAGAAAAAAACGTCACCACCTTATGTCCTCTGAGATAAAGGTTATTTCAGTCTCGTTTTTGTGGAACAGTACCGAATAGAACACATTATTCTTACAAAACACGGGTTGTCCAGAGGACGTCCCGCAAAGCGTTTCGGGAACACTCCAGTTTGAATAATGGGCGCGAGGTATTTGCTTAAGCCTTTGAGAAAATGGAAAATTAAGTGTTGGCTCTCGGACAAGCAAACACGCGGTGAGCTCGTGTTATTTAGTAAATAGTCTGAATGTGGGTGTGAATAGTGCGGTCATGCTTGGCCGGGCTCATATCATTTTGCCGAATCTTTTTGGACCAACGCTACGCTTTACCGAACATCGTTTCGCCGAATCATAGAATAAGAATAAGAATTTATTTATTAAGCTATATTTATATAGCACACACAGTAGGTACACATACATAAAAGTGACACTAACAATTAATAGGTACAGTAGAAGTAAACTAATAAAAAAAAACATATTGATTATAAAATAAAATGCGCCAGACAATCACACCAAACACCTGGACTCAAACTAAGGTTTTCTCTTGTACTATGAGTACCAGACGACGGATACTAAATGGGGGCGTCATCCCAGCACACCCAGACCCAAGATAGATAAATAGATAGATAAATACACTTTATTGCACAGAAAAATTTACAGAAATTGGTTTTACAGACATAATCAATTTAGAAAAGTTAGTTTTCCAAATTGACCCGGCCGGGAATCGAACCCGGGACCTTTCGAGCTTTGGCCGCCTACCTTAGTCACTGCGCCACCGAGGTCGTAAGAGATTGCGCAGCTAACAAGGCTAAGGCTCGGAGCCTCAGCATAAGCTGCTACGACATTGGAATTGGAAAGATTCAGTAAAATGATATGAGCCCCGCTTGGTCACGTCCATAGTAAAATAGTATGCAAAGATTTTTTTTATTGCTGTTGAGCTCATCCCACCTGATGTTAAGTGATAATGAGGTCTTTGCTCAAGGGCAACAAGCACAGCATAATAGCTGTTCCTGGACTCGTCACCCTTACCTCGAAGGCTTGACCCCTGCTACTAATGTAGCACCCCCAAAGAGCTCTGAAAACCTTATTCACGCGCAGGAAAACAACAACACTAAGTGATTGTTATTTGTCTGTAAGGTCTTCTGTAAGGTGGAGGTATTTCGCCAGTCGGGCTGCTCAAGTTCAAGTGATAAATCGCTATGCCATACCTCTCTTGATAAATAATTAATTTGAAGCATTATCATCTGTGCAGTTTATCTTTAATTCTGACTGCCACGCAAATGATTGTTAACTTTAAGCTTTATAAAAACTTTGTCTGGATAATAACTAACTTAAGAAAAAAAATATCCACCAAACTAAATAAGTTAAATCACTGTATGTTTGAAATTTGCACTATATTGTATATTTTTATTTATCTCTAATAAAATTATAAAGGTGAAGAGTTTGTTTGTTTGTTTGAACTACTGGTTTGAATTGAACTTTTATTTTTATGTTAGCCCATTTATTGAGTCTAAGTTATGTAAAATCATGCTGCAACCAAAGAAAACATTCAATTAAAAAAATATATAATCGAAAAAAAAAACATTTTCAATTTTGCAAACTGACAAGATCTTTTGTGACACTTTAAGTTTTAATTGTATTTATTTGGAAATGTTCCATTCTTAGAAGATTACTATTTTTTACTAATATAGGTACTAACATTTGATTATGCACTAAACTTAATTGTCCAGCAATGAAATGAAATACTAAATCTACTATATTGTGTTGGTTCTAAGAGACGGCACTTTCGAGTTCAATCGTAAAAACGCTCCCAATACCGCATGATATAAAAGATTTATACGAATCAGCCAACAAAAGATTTATCGCCACCATTATCCGATATAATAATTCCGGATCATTAAGCTGACTTATAGACGGAAATCTGCCTAAGCACCAATTAAACCATAAATGCTAGATTGGAGCACTATTGTTACTGTTTCGCACCTTATGAGGCTGCCTTTTAGCGTAACTATTAATTTTAACAACAGATAAATCCTCTTATGGGATTAGTAAAAGCTTGGTGGGAATAGGTAACATAATTTTCAATGGCAACTAAACATAGAAACGTAGAGGAATTTGTTGCGAGAAGTCGGATTGTAAAATAATGATACACACTAAAATTATCCACTTACTTAAATCAGTCCAGAAAAACGCAATTTATTTTCTTGATACGTTTACCAATTTCGATTATAGCCAGGCTTGATACCAAAAACAAAACGAAAAATGAAATGTAATTGAGAAAAAAAATAAACAGTGTAGATTTAAAAGAAATAAATAAGAAAATTCAAATGTAAACATAAATTTACACTTCTCATGATCTGGCCACTCCAATCCCAGCCTCAACCATTGGACGTGAATGGACAACCAGTTTACAAGTATAGGAGTTTCGTTTTGATGTCAAATTCAGTGCGTCAACTGCTGTTTGCTAAAAATACAAGTGCAGTTTGCTATCAGCCAACCAACAGTGTCAAAACTTTTGTCATTTCATGCGAGAAGTTTGACGTTTGCCGCATGCTAGTAGAGAATGACGATTAATGCCTGGTTCCAATATTTTACGATTCGTAATGTGTCACAAATGACAATCCATTTTTCTCCAACCGATTACGAATCTGGAAAGGTTTAAGCATAGGTACGCCTCGTATAATTTATTACTATACGTGACTAAAACGGATCGTTTTCCAAAAATTAGAATCGGGCATGAATAAATAGTTTCGGAGTATTGTAAGATTGCATTTGAAAGTCAATAAAAACCAATATGGTCGATGTAACAAAGAGTAAGAGTATTGTATGCCATAGATACCTTAGAATTAATTTGAACGGGATCAACACCCCAATTGCATCATAACACTGTCCCAAATTACCAGCACTCAAGGCATTGTTTAAATACTTAACCGTTAGTAGGTCAAACTTGCAAACTACACATTGCTTTCAGACAAAGGTAGCGACGTCTTAGCGGTCGAGGTAACTTGCGCCAACTCTTTGCGGCACAACTTAGTTCCCGAACTTGCGTTTAGTTTCGTGGCTTCGCGGTCAGACGAGTACCGAGCCTCGTTAGTGCGGGTAAATTACAGTGATCAATCTTCAAATCGTCTTATGATTTTATGGTCTTTTTAACACTACGCTGATTTAAAAGCGGCTTTTCTATATTACTGCGTCCGTTTTACAGGTCCGTTTAAATTCGAAAGTCGTTATATGACGGAGTTCACTCATAGGACCTCGTTATACAGTATTCCGGATCCAGTAGAAAATACCGATCCGACAAAATAAGCAGCAATACTTATAAAAGGTCCGTTTAGACATATGTGTTAGTAATGAGTATGTAGTTGCATGAGACAGTTCACACATAAAACAGTGTTTCAGATCCAGCTGTAGTTACTGATCCGGTTCTCGGATGGAACTGCGCCAGGCTTGGCACAGGGTGCCCAGAGTGTGGGCTATGACTATCTCCAATAGCGACGGACCCGTTGAGAAGGATCCTGTAAATCGATCGTTATATATGAACGCGCCCTAATGGTTTACCGAGAGTTAATTGGGCCCTAAAATGATAAACACAAAAGCACGTGAGACTACAGACTTTGGACTTCATACCATTCTTATGTCATGCGCATAAGAACTAATATCGAACTGCCTGTGTTTATCTTGACGTGCTGTCGAGCGTACATGCATGGCATTAATAATTTAATATTTTTGAACCTGCAATGGAAATTAATATATTCGGTTTCCGAATTTATTACTATTAGAAAAAAAAAAGTCAATAAAATTTGATGGTGATACAGTGCATGAGAGTTCAGTAGTGTATTTACGACACTAATTCGAAACGCAATATAAATAATAACCTTTTTACATGTGATAAAAAAACAATATGTGTCTCATATTTTTGGTTACCTAACTGTTTGGTACCCAAACAGAACATTTAAGTCATCTGCCCCATTGTGGGGAATTATAAGTTCATATGCACAATACAGAAGATGTGGGTATTATTTATAGTAATTATGATAAGTAGGTAGTGTAGTGGCACAACAAACAGTAACAACAACTAAGTTTGAGAGTTGGTCTCCGAGGACTACTCGCGATGTAGGCCTTCCAACGAACTTCGCCCATACTATGTATCGCCGTAGCTTATATCTCTGATCTATGTATCCAATAAATGTTTGTTATAGATTATAAGGGGCTTCCTAATCACAAAGATTCTCAAACTATATATTATACTTATTAAGCACCTGTGCGAGAAGACATTTTGTACTTAATAAATTATCATCGAAATAATCGTTACTTTTAAAACAACTTTTGTAGTGTGTAGTAAATAGACAGTTTTGAAAAAGAAAAAAATGGATTTTATCTAATGTTTCACTGATCTTCACTGATGTAAAAATAAAAAGTAAAAAAACAAATACTGGTTTGTTTGATATTAAAAAGTAATGAGCCTTTATTTTTATATTTAGAATACAATATTTTTGAGTGACATTAGAAAATTCCAACCAGGGGAAGCGTAGGTAAAATGTTGTCTGCTGTATTTAAAAAAAAGACGCACGAAAAATAAATAGGAATAACAAGTTTTTAAGGCCGCGCGATTGCGACGTAACCATCGAATTCTATTCCTATTTACGACTACCACAAAAGAGCTTGGAGCCGAAGAAATTTCCGATAAGAAAGGGCATTCAATGAGAATGGCCACTAAAAATCATCGAGTTAATCCCGCTAAGTTCGATAGAAGTCGCGAGGTGAGTTCGGTAACAATTTAGAAGTGGAAGTCGAGTGCTCGCTCTGGCCGTCTTAACTTGTTCGGACCGACAAAGACTCGACAATTTTAAAAGGGAAACGTATGAAGCCTCTTACGGTTGTCGCGTTTGTATCGATAGATGAAAATGAAAATAAAAACAGCTCGAAAATCATATCATGGTATCTAGGCAAAGATATTTTAAAACAATAGATATGTTACCCATGCGCGCAATATGAAGACGCTAAAACGTCCTAATTGGGACGTCTTACCCCCAGTCTGCGAAAAGCGATACGACAAATGTGACGTCTCTGTCATGTGCCTAACAGAGAGTTACTACTTGTCTCTTTTGTTCTTACTGTTTAAATCAAGCCATCCCTTTCACATCATCTAAGAATGTGGTTAATAACAATTACGCATGTGTGCAGTCGCACTCGACCAGCACAGATTTTTCGTTAGTTTTGTGAACGTATAACATATCTATGGTTTAAAATATCATTGTATCTAGGAGTAGGAACGTCTCCTAAAATTTAAGTACTTGTATTTGTGACGAAATGTGTTGTATGGAAGCAATCTTAGATAACAAATAATAAAGAAAATATAAATATAAAAACGTATTTTTTTATTAATAATTGGTAAATTGCTTACAGCACGCGCGATACGTGAAGGTGATTGGTCCGAGTATCACACTACAAGGGGAGATACATCTTTTCTATTCCTTTATATTTAAAGTTCGCTGGTGCGGCGCGAATCACCTTAAAAAAATTAAGAAAACTCCAATATCGAGTCGTACGTTAACGTACAACTATCAAGTTGAATTCAGACAATCGATAACTTTTGTTATCGATTGCTTGTCAGTCCTATTTCCAGATTTGGAACGAAGTTAGATGTTCGAATGCTGGCCAGCCTGTGTACTTTCGTGGATTGGTTTTGTTGAAGTTAAAAAGCTTCTTCTTGTTTTAGAAAAACACAAAAGTCATGCTTTAGGGTATTTCAAGTGTAACGCTTGGAGCAGACTGACCAGAAATATTAATTGATAATATGGACAACATCTTATATTGCACAGATTATGTGGCAAGCAGGTAAAGCGTGTTACAGACAATACGCGACAATATTGAAGTCGTTTTCCAGTTTGACCCGACCAGGACTCGAACCGGGACCTCAGAGATAGCGTGACCCCAAAGTTCGGCACGCTATGGGCTACGGAGGTCTGGTGACTATAAATAAAATCTTTCAAGGATAATTAAGGAAAGGAACACTCAGTAAATTTATTTTTTTATTTTGAGGTGGCACTGAGTACTACCTTTTATATGAGATAAGCTCACGTTTGATTTTAATCTCGCTTGATGGCGTAGATATGGTCTAAGATGGTATATGTTTGCCTAAAAGGTATCTGTTAACTTGTTGTCTCTATACTTACTTCTTTATAGCCTTAAACTCTTTCAAACGTTCTTGCTCAGGTAAAAGATTGTTATGGGTTGAGATGCCCGAAAAAGTTAAAGGCAGCGACAAATTTAATACAGTATTTGCTAAAACACATCACAGTCATTTTAACGAAAAAATGGTGGAATTATAAAAAAAAATGATAATGTACATTTTTAAGATCCTGAAACGAAAACAAGAGACGATCGATGTCTTTTACTTTTTTATTCAAACGTCACGCGAACAGCCAGTGTGCTCTTGCGCAAGTTGGCGCCTAGGCTCTAACAATGATTTTACCTTCCAAAAAAAGTTTCTTATCGTTTAAAAAACAGTAATTGTTACATTCAACTGTAGTTCGATACAGCTGTTTAAGCACTTCTTACGATTTGTTTAATACACTAATGAACTTATAAAACTTCTATAACTGATAATTTAAATTTGCGAACTCGACTGTCGTACCTAAAAACTAAAATTGCCTAATTAAGCAAACACTTTTGAAAGCGCCAATTAAACTTATTAACAACAAGGCTCAATATCTCCGAACAATAAGCGCGAAACAGCGCCTCTAATGAGTTTGTTAACGTTAATTAAGACGCTCCTTTGCAGAGCAATTACTCGTGTGTGCACAGCTGGATTCGCACTGGGTGCTGACATGTGAAACTGGGACACCTGGAGTGTGCTCGCGGGTTTACAGTTTGGGAAATTCTTTCTACTTTGCCCCTTATGAGTGTTGTTTACCGTGCTCGTGCTGCTGACTGTACCCTGCACTGAAGTTCAAACAAGGTACACCTCTAAACATGCACTAATTTAAGGTGAATTTATATGTAGATAGGACTTTCCTAGCACTGTGCAGGAGTGCATGGATAGGTCATTCAGTTTTTAGAGTTCCATATTCAAAGTGTTAAACTGGGACTTCTGAAGGGTGCTCTTGGGTTTAAAGTTTTTTTGCCGAGGGGGAAATGCCTACCGCACCGTCACTCTCTGCGGGGAACGTGGAAAGTGGTGTGTCGGGCTGCGCAGTTGTGGGGGTGTCGGGATTCCTTGCGGATTCTTCAAACGATCCCCCACAGCTACACAGGCTTTCCCCCTGTTGCTGATCCTGTTTTAAGGTGCAAACATGGCGCAGTAACACTTTATAACAGTGCATCTTTAGGGGCCTAAAGATGTTATGATGGATTACAGGTAGGACTTACCTAGCACTATGCAGAAGTGCACGGCTCACTCTGTGCTTAGAGTTCCGTATTCGAAGGGTAAAACTCGGAGTGTGCTCTCGGGTTTAAAGTTTTTACCGTGTTGCTGACCGTAGTCAGCGGTGAAGTTCAAACAAGGTTCGCATCTAAAGAAACATGGTGTTAGGGTGTGTAGGGAAACATGATATAAGATGGTATGTAAATAGATTAAGTATAAATTGTAAATAAGAAATAAATAAGTATATGGTTGGTTGTTTTACTCGAGTTATCGACAACATGGCTCTCTTTACGGTAACGCCTCAGGCGGGCACCCTAATTCGCAAGAGAGAGGCTTACCTTACGGTATTGCTCCAGCGAGGTACCCTTTGCGGTCGCGCAGCGGCTTTCGTTAAGGTAACGCTCACTCAGGGTACCCTTGCGATGACGGCTTTCTGCAGGGTAACGCTCACTCAGGGTACCCCTCATAGGAAAATTATGGTGCTCTCCTTAAGGTAATGCTTAGAGGTTCTTAATAAAAATGAGGGTCCATATAAGTGTTCCGTCGATAGCACGAGTATATCCTGAGCCTTCGTAACGAAACACTGCGAGTTTCACTTACCTAGAAACAACACCTGCTACCCCTCACATTGGTGACCTACCGACGCTGAAAAATGGAAGACCAGGCACCAAGCTCAGAAACCACCAAGATCGATCTGGCAGCGGTGTCCGTACAATCACGCTTACTACCCTTCTGGCGTGAATATCCACGAGCCTGGTTCGTCCAGTTTGAGGCGGTCGTAGATCCGCTCAAGGTATCAGACGATCAAAGATACCGCTACGTGTTGCAGCAACTACAATCGGCTGATCTTCAACACATCACCGATATATTATACAAGCCACCGGAAACACAGAAGTACACCATTCTCAAAGAAAGATTGCTGTCCGTTTACGAACAATCCGATGTGAAGAATTTTCAAAAGCTCATCGGCGACTTGGAACTTGGGGATCAGAAGCCTTCGCATTTACTTCGACGAATGAGGGAGCTCGGAGGAAGCATGCTCACCGAAGAAGGCCTGAAAGTTGAATGGCTAAACAAACTACCGTCACAAATTCGAGTAGTTTTGTCTGTAAACAGCGAATCATCGTTGGACACGTTAGCAGCAATGGCCGATAAGATGACCGAATACTCGCAACCAGCCCACATCGCCGCAATGTACAAGCCGATCACCGACTCACCTTCTGCAGACAACGCAAAGGCAGTTTTTGACAAGAACGACATACAGTTCCAGCTCTTATCGAAGCAAATTGAGAAACTGACTTTGGAAATAGCCGAAATTAGAAACAGACCAGCATTTCGTCCACACTACGGGTTTCGCTCGCGCTCCAGATCGAACTCAAGAAGACCGCGCAGCGTATCAAGTACGAAGAGGGATAACGACACGTGGTTGTGCCGATATCACTTCAAATTCGGCGATAAAGCAAGACGGTGCGAATCACCGTGTGCAAGACGAATGAAGAAAGCGGAAAACTAATATCAGCACCGGCCGTGGCGAACGTCGGTGCACTTAATTCATCCAATCGCCTATGTGTAGTCGATCGCCACACCAAAGAGCGATTCCTAGTAGACACCGGTGCCGAAATATCCGTACTTACAGCGAGAAATAAGTCGAAGAAATCATCTGACAACTTCATATTGTACGCAGCGAACAACACACCGATCAAGACGTACGGAGAAAAAACTATTGAACTCGACCTCGGGCTACGGCGTTCTTTTCGTTGGACATTCATAATAGCCGACGTAAAGACGTCCATCATCGGAGCCGATTTTTTACGTCACTTCAAACTACTCGTCGATCTCAATAAGAAGAAACTACTAGATGAAGTCACAAGTCTCTCCATTAATACTCTGGCAGTACGAAGCAGCGAACCCACAATACACATCCTAGACAAGTCACACCAGTACTACAATATACTCAGCAAGTACCCAGAAGTTCAACGACCGATGTCTACGAAGCAACCACCTTCACATGATATCACACACGAATTACAAACAAGGGGGCCGCCAATTTTCGCAAGACCACGCCCACTACCACCTGACCGTTACATCGCAGTCAAGAAAGAATTTGAAAAATTGACCGAAATGGGAGTCTGCAGACCATCCAAATCACCATGGGCGAGTCCAATCCACGTCGTTAAGAAGAGTAACGGACAATTACGTATCTGTGGCGACTACCGTCGACTAAACGCAGTTACAATACCTGACCGCTACCCGATACCAAGAATTCAAAACTTCACCTTCAGGCTTCATGATAAGAAAATATTCTCCAAACTGGACATACAAAAAGCATATTACTGGATCAAAATGAAAAGTGAAGACGATTGTAAGAAAACGGCCGTCACTACACCGTTTGGCTTATTCGAATTTACAAGAATGACCTTCGGCTTAAGAAACGCAGCTCAAACATTCCAGCGCTTTATCAACCAGATCACAGCAGGGCTAGAAGACTTCACCTTCGCATATATAGATGACTTGTTAATTTTTTCAAACTCGGAAGAAGACCACAAAATGCATTTAGATCAGATATTGCAGCGCTTGAATGAATATGGCCTCAGTATCAACATTGAAAAATGCGAATTCGGAAAAGAAAAATTAAATTTCTTGGGATATGAAGTATCGAAAGACGGTATAAAGCCACTGGAAGAGAAAACCGAAGCCATCACCAAGTACCCTCAACCAAAAACAATTGAACAACTACGACGTTTTCTGGGTATGCTCAATTTTTATCGCGACTGCTTACCACATCAAGCCGACAAACAGATGCCACTCAACAAGCTACTTCATAACGCCAAGAAAAAAGACAAAACCGAAATCAATTGGACCCCCGAACTCACAAAAGCGTTTGAGAGTTGTCGTGATAGCATCAAACAAGCAACGACACTCTCACACCCCGTGCCCCGAGCAGAGCTGGTTATAATGAGCGACGCGTCCGACACAAGCATGGGCGCCGTTCTACAACAAAAGCATGAAAACAGCTGGAAACCACTCGCATTCTTCTCAAAGAGCCTGAGTGACACGCAGAAGAGATATAGTGTATATGATCGCGAACTCTTAGCAATATATACAGCTATCAAACACTTCAGGAAATATATAGAAGGCATAGACGTCACTGTGTATACGGACCATAAGCCGCTTGTTTACGCTCTCACTAAGCCACCAAGCAAGAACGACACACCGCGAAGAGAGAGACAGCTGCATTTTATCAGCCAATTTTGCAGTCAAATTAAATACGTGAAGGGTCAAGAAAACACCGTCGCTGACGCATTATCAAGAGTAGAAGAAATACAATTAGAATCCATTATAGACTTCAATCAACTTGCAAAACGGCAACACAGCGACATCGAACTGCAACAACTGAAAACTCAACCGCACCTAAGCTTCGCTGACGTCACACTCCCAGGTGTGTCGCAGGCAATAGCATGCGAAATGTCTACGAACACACCACGTCCGTATCTACCGCTGTCGTACAGAGAAATCGCGTTTAACGCACTTCACCGCCTAAGCCACCCAGGAATACGACAATCAAGAAAACTTATGACACATAAATATTTTTGGCCAAGTATCAACAAAGATGTAACTACATGGGCAAGAAACTGCATCGATTGTCAAAGAAGCAAAGTGCAACGTCACACGAAAACTCCGTTTGGGCAATTTGGAAACAGCGCGAGATTCGAGCATATACATATAGACATCGTCGGTCCGCTTCCACCATCAAAAGGCAACAGATACCTACTAACTATGATCGACAGATGTACGAAATGGCCGGAAGTTGCACCACTGGCAGAGATAACAGCTGAGAATGTTGCACAGGCGTTGTACGAATCATGGATTGCACGATTTGGTTGCCCGCTACGAATTACAACGGACCAAGGACGCCAATTTGAATCTTCACTATTTCAGTCATTAATGAAAAAACTGGGAGTACAACGCATCAGAACAACCGCATATCACCCACAAGCGAACGGTCAAATAGAAAGATTTCATCGCGTCATCAAGGCTGCATTAATGGCAAGAAACAACAACGTTGATTGGGCGAGCGAGATAGCAACAGTCTTGCTCGGCGTGCGAGCATCAATACACAGCGACACTGAGTGTACTCCGGCAGCGATGACGTACGGAACAACGATACGGCTACCCGGTGACTTCTTCGTACCTTCAACGTCGAACGAGGACCCGGCAGACTTCACACGCCGATTAATGAGCACCATGGCTATGTTCTCACCGACAGATAGTAAAAGGAAACAACAACAAACGCCGTTTGTACATAAGGCATTAGCAACGTGTTCCCACGTATTCCTGAGGCGAGACGACACTCGTAAGCCGTTGACTCCACCGTATCAGGGACCGTATGAAATCATAGAACGAGACGAGAAGTTCTATCGAATCAAGTTAGAAAACCGAGAAGCGATTGTATCTGTAGATCGACTCAAGCCTGCCTTCAGTTGCGAAACCGAGAAAAGGACAATGGATCGCACCACAGCAGCACCAGCGCCAGCAGTTTATACGGAACTAAAGGAGAAAGAAAATAATTATGTTACGAGATCGGGAAGAATCAGTAAAAAGAGTGTGCGTTTCACTTAAAGGGGGGTAATGTAGGGAAACATGATATAAGATGGTATGTAAATAGATTAAGTATAAATTGTAAATAAGAAATAAATAAGTATATGGTTGGTTGTTTTACTCGAGTTATCGACAACATGGCTCTCTTTACGGTAACGCCTCAGGCGGGCACCCTAATTCGCAAGAGAGAGGCTTACCTTACGGTATTGCTCCAGCGAGGTACCCTTTGCGGTCGCGCAGCGGCTTTCGTTAAGGTAACGCTCACTCAGGGTACCCTTGCGATGACGGCTTTCTGCAGGGTAACGCTCACTCAGGGTACCCCTCATAGGAAAATTATGGTGCTCTCCTTAAGGTAATGCTTAGAGGTTCTTAATAAAAATGAGGGTCCATATAAGTGTTCCGTCGATAGCACGAGTATATCCTGAGCCTTCGTAACGAAACACTGCGAGTTTCACTTACCTAGAAACAACACCTGCTACCCCTCACAGGTGCATTGTGCTATGGCAGGTTATAGATAGGATTTACCTTAGTTATATAGTTGGATTTTTTTACATATAGGTTGGGTCCTAGTGAACCAAGATACAGGGTTTTACCTAGTTTGGGCTCCAGCCGCCGCTGTTGCTATATGTTAAAGTGTTAGTGTTTGAACATTACAAAACTAATTTTAAGTGCAACATTGTGGGAAACATCAATTTATTATAATTATTATTATGACATGGCACAGTGACGGAGTGTACGGCTCCTCCTGTTTTAAGGGTTCCGTCCTAAAACGGTAGAACGGGACCCTGTTACTAAAACTCTGCTGTCTTTACTGAAAATCATATTGCAAAGAAACAGAAAAATGTGAGCGGACACTGATCTTTGCAGTATAAATTTCGAACCCACGACCTTCATGTAACCCGCGTGCGGCTCTTCCAACTGAGTTAACAGCAAGTAATTTTTAAAAGATACTTGTACTCAAAAACAAAAAAAATATTTATTTAAAACTAAGTAAATGCCATAAATACTTAAAACTGCTATAAATGTATAATTCTGGAAAATCTTATTGATTTTTGTGCACAGAAAAATCACAACGGCTCCCCGTTTTCCGATACAAACGTATTCTTAACTATGTGCACATAAATTGCCATGACATTCGAACCCCAGTCATAGTAAACGTATTAGCACCGGCGGCTCATTTCACTAATAGCCCGTGACGTCATAAATTGGCACCCTAGGGATGGCATGTGACGTCATAAACATTTTTATAAACAAGGGCGGGGATTTGCAGTCCTCTAGTGCACTTATAGATTTCCGTGGAAGTTAAATTACTGGCTATTTGTAAATCAGATTTGTTATTTTGAGTTTTACGAGCTTTTCTTCTTCTGTTTTATTAGTGATTTTGTTTAGTATATCTAAAGAAAAGTAGGTACTAAAACATACGGTTTTTGACCCTTCTGAGGTATCTAAGGAACTAAAGTTTTGTCTTTCAATTTTAGACTTTTGGGACATACACTGTGTAGAGGCTACTCTACACAGTGTATGCCCCAAAAGTCTGTGATCTAGGTATATATATATTTTTTTTCATTGTAGCGCAGTATATAGCCTGATGGTAAGCAAGAGAGGAACCCACATCGCGATGACAACGGATTTGATATCAAAATATCCTATCCGTTAGCATCGCCATACTGGCCCGCAAGATGTTTCTTCACGCTCCTTTTGAAGGAATCCATGTCAAAGGAAGGAGGAAACACATGAGCCGGATTGGTTTGTGCAATAACTTCTACGTTAGCCCTTTTTTGATACCTTTATTGAAGAAGTTGTGTCCAAATATATAATCCGATATTTTCTAGTGGCGACCACATTGGACTTATTTCTATCAAACATAGACTCGCCGGATATTTCATCTTTCAAACAAAAGAAAGGCTGCAGTTAAAAAAATAGCTACCAACAAGGTATTTCTCCAACAAGTTCAAAATGCGCGAGACCCGAAGCAACTATATTCGTTACGATTCCCGCAGAATACGATCCGTTGCCGGTGGGGCTGTGGTAGTTATGGCTGAGCCGAGTTTCCCGTAGCACCACCATTAACGGCGATGAGGTCCAATCGGGGGGTTTTAGTGGGTAGTCCTGCCCTTCTCAGGGCGGGGAGTCCCACACACGCCGTCACTTCCCTCGGGTGACGGTACGGTACATCAATGTATTTCCCCTCGTTATAAAAAAAAAAAAAAAAGAATACGATCCGTAGTTATTCCCGTAGTTATTTGTCAGTTCGTAATTTATTCCCGGCGCTTCCAAGATGTCGCTGCGAGCTCGTCCCGCCAATTTATGACGTCACACGCCATTACCCCGGCGCGACGTCACTGCGCCGCGAAACTTGTCTACGTGCTTGCGACTTTGATCGTGGCCTGAAATAGATGCAACGAACGAGTGGAAAACGAGAAAAAGTCGAATTGAGAAACCTCCTCCTTTTATTAAAGTCGGTTTAAAATACTTGCTCATAAAAAAGTTTTTTATTAAACATTAGATGAGCCCGCTTATACATTTTGAGGACCTCCGTAACGAGAGGCAATTGAACCAAGCTTTGGCGTTGCGCCATCGCCGAGATCCCGGGTTCTTTTTCCGGTCGGGTCAATATGGAAAATGTTTTTTTTTATATGTTCTTAGGTGTGAGTTTTGAAGTATCGTCGTTGTTTCTGATTTCCGTACCACAAGTGATTAAGCTACTTAGTGTAAAATCAGAGCAATATGATATTTACGAGTATGTGATATAGTCCAATAAATGTATATTTTTTTGTACACATACCAGTAACAGTATTACGTTATTTTCTGTTCATTGTCATCTCAGTAGTTAAAGGTTCCGAACTTGTGGTAGCTTCGATTTGGTTAACATTGCTGAATCATGAGAGTAACTGATCTAATTTCGTAGGAATCATAGGATGAAGATGAGAAGAACCAGACTTGATAGCAGATGTTAAAAAAATAAACCCATTAGTTCCATTTTAGTCCATCTTTGATTATAATTTTGTTATTATGCATCGTACTACTGAAGTCTTAGAAAGACACACAAGCAGACAGTCACGTCAAGATAATAAGATAGATAGATAGATACACTTTATTGCACAGAAACATTTACAGAAATTGGTTTTACAGACATAATCAATATTGCTAGAAAGCAATCTCTTCCAGACAACCTTTAGGTAGAGGAAATAGTAAATATCGAGAAACGGGTGCGGCCGTGCAAAAGTGTTATTAAGAAAATATATAAGACTCCGTCGTTTTTGCGCCGGCGTTTAAAAATGGAGAAAACAATCTATCGTCGACTATTTTTGTATTTAGTTTCCACCACGCAAACAAATCGGGCCCGAGGGTTCGATACAAGGGAGTTCCATTCCATTACACTCCAACACGACGTCATCCACACTGCTCATCCCGACGCGGTCATTAGCTGCACTCTGCAGAAACTGGACATCGCGAGTTGCTCTTACGCTGTAGACTTGAGGATAGAGTGCATACATTTTCGACCATAGACCTTTTTTATTTGAAAGAAGAACTACGCTAGGTAGAGTAAATAATTTTTTTACCATTCAGTTTTGTATTTGAAAGAAGAATTAAGCTAGATAGAGTGCATAAATTTTTTACCATTGAGGTTTTTTATTTGAAAGAAGAATTACGCTAAATAGAGTGCATACATTTTTTACCATTGAGTTTTGTATTTGAAAGAAGAATCACGCCAGATAGAGTGTATACATTTTTTACCATTGAGTTTTTTTTATTTAAAAGAAGAATTATGCTAGATAGAGTGCATATCTTTTTTACCATTGAGGTTTATTTATTTGAAAGAAGAAATACGCTATATAGAGTGCATACCTTTTTTACCATTAAGTTTTGTATTTGAAAGAAGAATCACGCCAGATAGAGTGTATACATTTTTTACCATTGAGTTTTGTATTTGAAAGAAGAATTACGCTTGCCAGCGGTAAAGCAAACCATATCTAAGTTAGTAAAAGAGTTTTATTTTAAATTATATTTTCCAACGGGGTAGACGATTAAACATTTATTTTTTAGTACAGTTAGATAATTAAAAATATAAAACGCATACGTATTTTTCTTTATAAACAAAAATGTACTAAGTAATGTGTAATGTTAATGTATAAATAACTTAAAAATTTTGTTTGACGGCACAGTTTTACGAAATAATGACGAAACTGAAATTTCATGCGTTGTATCATCATCGACTTAATTTTTAATTTATTTTAGCAAAAAATATGTTTTCGCTTTAGTTTGATAATCGTTTTTTTTACCTGGCCGTCATCATCTGGTATCGATGTGTGCGAAAAATTAATAGAATTATATAAATGTATCACGGAAAAAATACCACTGTTTCAGAAAATAATAGTTTCCGTATGTGCATAAAAATATGTTACGGTACCTATATCACTAAAACTTGTAGTGAATGTAAGACATAGAATGGTGCATCGACCAATAAAGGAAAGTAAAGTCTTTGACTTTTAGTAACTTCTCCCCGATTTGGTTCCTGTCCCCTGTCCTACCTGCATTGGCATAGGCCCCTACACTATCCGCCCTCGCCCTTTGCATGATTTGAGTTTAATATCCACGCCGAGTGCCGCATTCCGACGGAGGGCACGTTACTCATCGGGGTTCAATCCGGCTGTGTTGAGGAATGGGGTAACTTAGAAATACTTATTTTTCAGTTCGGTATTATATATTATATAATAAATAAGATTATTACATAGTTTGCTTTTTTTTCGGCTTAACTTTTTTTCAACCCTTTTAACATTTTGTTCATATTATCAGAAAATATTTTTTGAAGATATAGAAATGGTTATTTGCAAATTCGGTGCCCACTAACAATTAAACGACTAAAAGTTTTGTTGTACGTTTTGAAAGTGATATAATATTTTTTAGTTTGTTCGGGGGAAATCTTGCAACGCAGTTTCAAGTACATATTTCCAACCAATTGTATTGAGCTCTTTACAATACTCAAAGACTGCGGACTATGTATTTGAAGTACATCTCACACGTTTCGAAATAATGTTTTAAACAGCAAAATAAATTATTTTTCCCTTTGAAGGTTATAAAGGTACACGCTTTCAATTTTGTGCGATTGACATTTAACTTCGATAATAAAATGTCAATCTCATACATTGTAAACATAATCTATGTTAGTGTTATTATTACTACTTATCAATTAAAATTAAATTAAACACATTTTTTTTTACAATTTGGCCCCGAGGGCGGCTGGAGATAGGTGTGTCACCACCCAGTAATGATCACTATTTTATGAATGTAATACTTAATTTAGTAGATTAAAAATAAATATAAAGGTGTTATCGTTCCTCAATAAAATATCACTATTTATGAGTTACCCAGCTTTCGACTCGCGCCATTCATGAGGGTTCTACGAAGTCAAGACCGAAACGGCCCCGCTCCGCCCTGGCGGTGACGGGGTGGAAATCTTTGCCGTCACGGCTGTCGGCCTGTCGGCTCGTCTGTCCCATTCATGCATAATTAACCTTTGCAGCGATATGTCGGCTTGACTTCTGCTCATTTGAGGCAGTGACTTTGCGGTTATTATATTTTTGAAACATTACTCTCGGAAAAACTGCATAAAACATTTTGGCTTGTAGCTGAATTCATAGCTTTGTTTAGCACGGCTTGTACCAGCATTTCTCATAACATGACAAGCTAGAAATAATAATGCCTGTTTGCTTTTGCCTGTACTTTTTTAACGTCAAAGTCTTTTACTACTATTTTTTTAAACTCTACTGTTGGAAAAACTGCAACAAACATTTTGGCTTCATGCAGAATTCCTTGTTTTATAGCACAGCATGCTAGAAATGCTAAAGCAGGTTACTATAATTTTTTGGAACATGACTTTCGGAAAATTTTAATAAATAATTATGAACTAACATTGCAGACCTACTAATAAAAAAAGAACAAATGTAAGGTTTTGTTTTCGAAAGTTCCGGTGTTAAATTGTGGTTTTGGTTACGTTTATGAGAATTAATAATAAACAAATATTACGTCATCGGATCTGACATGCGTTTTTGGTAATCAGTCCAAAGGAAGTAGTTAAAGCACTAGTGCTATGGTAACCAGTACCAGCGCTGGCACTACAATATATAGGTACTTCAAAGCATTTCAAAACAAACAAATAATCGAGACAAATGTTTCTCCTTGTTGGGAGTCGAACCCACGATACGTGGCTTAACCGACAGGATATATATGAACTATAATATATATGAACGACGACCAGGGTAATAGAATTTGAATTGTTTTATTCTACGGACTTGCAAAACATTATTTTATTACAAAGACACCACTTTTTCAGCCTTTTGATTGCATAAAAACAAGTCAGTTATGTTATTAACTGCATCAAAACAACACTTCTCGTAACAAAAAGAGATACAAAAACAGTGCCTACTGCAGCAAAGAAGTCGCATTTCCCGCGCAGAGCAGAAGTTACGTTTAATTATATGGCCTTCAGGTGGCGCACGCCGTGTTTCGCACAATAAACACTAATGTGTTTTTATTAAGTTTCCGAGCGTTTTAACATACCTAGTCAATTCTTGGAAACTGGGACACTTCTGAGTATTTTATACCCAGATGAAAAGTGCTTCCTCTGAAACATTCTGCAACATTTAGAGACTTATAAAGAATCTAATGGAAAATGTTGGATGAGCCTATAGCCGATGGACACACTAAAGTCAGAGGCATATTTATAAAAACAGTGCTAATATAAATCCCGTCTTATCTTGAAGCTTCTAAGGCTTAATGTAATCTAGTAACTCATAAAGGTCTTCTCCGAAATATTCTGCAACATTTCGATACTTATAAAGAAACGAATGGAAAATGTTGGGTGAGGCTTTTGCCAACGGACACACTCAGAGATGCTTTCTATAAAATAGTACGAATATTATCTGTACCGGAAAACTCTTTATATAGCTCTTATATATAAGACGTATATCCTATCCTATCCTGTAATGTAGTAACTCATAAAGGTCTTATCTTACCTGATTCATCTTCTAACCTGGTCTACAGGCACTAAATTGCTTAAGCGTTGGTGTAAAGGAAATAAAAACTTGTGCTGGTACTTAACCAAAAAATACTAAAATGCGTCTATAAACACCCAAATACAGATCAAACACAAATCACAATCCACGAATTTTTGTCTTGAGTCGGGTTCGGAACCCACGACTTTTGGTTCAATAGCCATGCGCTAACGATTATTCCAACAGATCAGTATTTTCCCCTAGCAGATTTTGTTTCTTTATAATTCCCTTACTACTAAATTGATTACCAAAAACGAGATGACAATAATTAATAAATAAATAAAATAAATATTGGACAACATCACATACATTGCTCTGATTCTGTGATAAGTAGCTTAAGCACTTGTGTTACAGAAACCAGAAACAACGACGGTACCATAACACCCAGACCAGAGACAATATAGAAAAGTTCGTTTCCCATATTGCCCCGACCGGGGATCGAACCCGGAGCCTCAGAGATGGCGCGACGCCAAAGTGCGGCACGTTTGTTTCTCTCGGATACGGAGGTCGTCATTTAGTTCTTAATAGGTTCCTTAAAGGGTGTAGACATCCGCTAAGAACGGATTACCTCTCAAGTGACTTGAAATATAAAATGTATAAATATACTCTACAGATGGTGTTGAGGTACTAATAATGTATTTGTAGAAATTAACCCCCTTTTGAAGTTAACACCCACTAAAACTCATATGAAAGCGGGGGCGGCCACTAGAAGTAAATAATGAAATGTACGTACGTCGATGCAAGAACATTGAATCACATAATATAGTATAACAATAAATCCTCAAAAGTATCGCTTAAAATCGCATACCCATAAAATATGCCTAGACATGATCGCCTCAACTACTCACGATCCAACTCTATCCCAAATCCCCACCTCCATTCAACCACTCCTAAATCTTATCGGAATTTAATATCACCTCAGTGAAATCTCGCTCCCATAACTTATTTATAAGTTGAAACCCCGCGGTTCGATGAAGCCCATATATCATGGCTGAACGTCTGAAATCCTTTATAACCCTCGACAATGGCCTTTATTCTTTCCTTCTGAAGCATTGGTTTAATTATTACTGAAATACCGCCGTTGTAGCTCTGGCACGGGTAAGGTTTTAAATTTTACAGTTTCATTATGTGGGGGTAAGCTGGATTTGAGTTTAAGCTTTATGATTTCAGGGATAAAGGAATACTGGAGCCTGAGGGATTCGCGGTGTTGTAGGGCTTCTATAGTGACTGTTTGGGTAGAATAACGATGTTGTGAATAAGTTTGAGGCTCAAACGACGTGAATATGGATATACCTACTTACAAAACAAAGTTCATATTAAAACTAGAGTCAATGCGGAAAACGAATCTTCCACTTTTCTTAGTTCGTAGTTTCTGATTCATGTAACAAGTGTTTAAGCTACTTACATCAACCGTAGTCACGAGATGACAGGCATCGCTCGTTTTTTTCATATATTTTTAACACTATCCTGATTTTCTTAAATAATTAAGTTACCTGTTGTATTTATTAGGAAGGTGGATATTCTCATTATCATAATACGTGAGCCAAAGCGGCTACTACCACTGGCAGAGTTTACAATGTAAAGGCAGGCGCGGCGTGATGCCGCATCAGATGCAGCTTCGTCTACCTCTGAACTGTGCCTGGAAGAGACTTGCAATAGAAGAAATCTTTTTGTTTTATAGCTAAAAAAAGCTTTCACAAGTTTTACTATTGTGAACTAGTTTCAAATCTATTGCGAGGTGGCTGTAATACCATCATTGACCTTGCCGGGCATGGTGTTAATTTTTTTGGAGGATTCAAACATTGCCTGCTACTTACAGTTTTAAGAAAAAAGCTTTTCTTTATGTAAGTCAAGTATTTTAAAGACACAGAAAAATTTCAATTCCCCTTGCAATGTGAGACCTGAACCCACAACCTTCACGCGTGCTGCTCTACCAACTTGTTAAGGGTTTTACTTATCTTTATTTTAATTCTAAATCAGTTTGGTAGTTTGTGCGTGAAAGAGAAATAAAATATACATATACACTTTTAGGGTTGTAACATAAGCAAGATTGTTAGACGGTCAAAAATGTGTTTGTGATGACAAAACTGAAAGTTAATTACCATACCAAAACCGTCTTTATCTGTGTCTAGATTGCACGTGAAGCTGTTAGTCCTGGTTATGATCCATAGGTCTGGTTCCTCATATAAGAGATGCAGAAGTCAGTTGTCAATCCCTCCAATGTAAATTGGGATGAGTAGTAAGCAATTCTTGGCTCCTTACTTAATAATAAAACCGCTGGGGTACACGCTAGAAGAAAGAAAGATCTTATCCAAAATAATCACGTTAATCTATCAAGTACAAAAATACTTCATAAGGCACATCCAGAACTTCCTTAACTCTAAACAATATAGACCCTTATACGTATAAACCTCTTCCTACCTGACCTAGATTTTTTATTTCGCTACAGAGAGAATGAAATTGCTCGTAGTGGGCTCTCTGTATTTTTTATTTTTACACTGATACACATTTTGCTTTCATATTCCGGAGCTTTGTTACGCGATATGGTATGATCTCGTGCAATCATACTAATGAATGAGGGAAGTTGGTGGAGTTCACTGGATTTTAAACAAACCTCTACCTACTGAATTTGTTGGAATCTGTGATCAGGTTTCGAATGGATTTGAGGAAACGCTTACGAGAGACTTAAAAATGTTTTTGAATTCTTTGTTTATTTGCAACTAATACTGCGGCTTGTCTAGACCTTTCAGTCCACATTCATTAAGTTACTCTTAAAAAAATGTTCAAAAGTGAATGTATATACTAATGCATAAAGCTTAAGACTATATTTGTTTGAATGCGCTAATCTTGCAAACTACTGGTTTGAATTGAAAAAATATTTTTGTGTTGGATAGCCCATTTATCGTGTACAGCTATATACATTTGACCAATAGGAGCGATTAAAAATTGAAAAATGTGGAAAAGCGGGGAGAATACGCGTGAGACGCTGCGCGGGGCCGGTAGTCTTATTTTAAATTAAAAAAGGGTATAAAAAACTGGAACATTACATCTTAATAACAAAAATAAGTAAAATAACAAGAATTAGTATTAAATTTTAACGGCATTAAGTCTGCCTTTTGTACTGTTTATTTTGTGCAATAGCGTTTTTAAAGTGATAAAAAAATAACAAGTACCACAAAACACGAAACTGAAATTCACACGTCATTTTGCTATGTTTATCTCACGGTACTAATGGAAACCAAAAAAAAAAGGAGTTCAGCGGATAAGATTATGACTATAATTTTTTAGCTGCACAGTTAAGCAGAGCTTCTCATGAAAGTCATTTACGGTTCTGCGCTATCCTTATCTCCACCTCATTAAGTCAAAGTCAAAGTCAAAGTCAATCTTTTTTATTCACATAGATTACATTAGTAATACTTATGAATAGTCTTTATATAAAGCAAATGAAGTTACCTCCGGTTCGGAACCTATAACTAAAGAGAAGATACCGGCAAGAAACTCAGTAGTTTTTTTTACAAATGAAAGCTACACTTATTACTAATTTTGCACTAAGACACACAGTTAGTTTGTCAATTGTAAAATAAAAATTAAAAATAAATTATTGAAAAAAAAATATAAAATAAAAATAAAACAAAAGTATTTGTAAGTTAAATTAAATTAACTGTGTAGGACTTACATTTTATTTTTAACGTGGTAAAATGCATTGACGCACCGTACTGCCACTCGAGGGAGAGTGACAGCGTGTGCGGGACTCCCAGGGGCAGACCAAACCCCGGCTCCGCCCTGTAAAGGACGGGGACTACCCGCTAAAATCCCACGATGAACCTCATCGCCATAAGTGGTGATGTCGTGGGGATCCGGGTCAACCTTGGACTACCATAACATCACCGGCGGAAATGCTACCCTTAAAGGGTAGCCCCAACTCGTCCCCTGATCAACGGGGAGCTAACAGAAGTGGCCGGTCGCATAGAACCACTCCCGTTCGTCAACGAAGATCCGTGAAATGCTGGCTGGGGTGCCCTCACACCCGCAGCCAACTGGTCTTCGTCTGGAGGGGCAAGGCCGGTAAAAAGTCGCCTTGCACGCAATCTCCTTCGCCTTCGGAGCGGCAGAGCAAGAGGATCATTCTCCCGCTCCCGCTCCGCCGCTTCTTTCTGTAACATAACATTTTCACAGAAAGAAGCGGCTGCTTGCCAGGCCTCTTCACTTTCAAGCATGGCTTGAACCATACTTGGGAGTGAGAGATTTGGTCCAACAAAAGTGGTTAATACAGACCGCTCTGACGCCTAAGAGGGGCACAACATTAGCGTGTGCTCGGCTGTGTCTTCGGACGCTCCACAATGAGGGCAAGACGGAGAATCTTCTCGCCCTAATGTAGGACTTACATGCGTCAACAGACCCAATACTGACATTGATTGAGAAAATGTGTCATACTATATTTTTAAAATAATACAAAACACGCAAGTACAGGTGAGCAGGCTAGGTCGTGATCCACACGTTCTTGTCATTCAAATACTCTTCTACATTGTAGTAGCCTTTTTTCAAAAGACAACGTTTGACAAATGTCTTAAATTTGTATAAAGGTAACTCAACAATAACTTGAGGGAGTTTATTAAACATTTTTATACTTAAAGCAACAAATGAATTACCTATTTTATGTAGTCTACGCTTAGGAACAGCAAGCTTGTTTTTATTTGGCTTCACCAAAGGTAGATCGACCACTGATGCCGGAGTGGCACTCGTCAAACATATATTGGATGCGTGGGAGAGAAAGCAGGATGTCATTGGTATTTTCTGCGACTTGTCAAAGGCGTTTGATTGTGTCAATCATGAAACCTTGCTTTTGAAGTTGCAACATTACGGTGTCTCAAGTCCTGCTATATCTTTAATCCAATCTTATTTAACTGGCAGAATACAAAAAGTTAATGGGGCATTTCACGCGAAGCGGACAACGAAAAAAAAGTGAGGTTCTGAAATTCGTTCATATTTGGCATACTTATAGTTCTAGGGGATAGAAACATGTTCACGAAATATTTTTTTTTTTTTTAAGTTTTGTTGTTAAGATATGGGGCTCTATAGAATTCACCTGATGGGCGGAAGGGTTTCTTTAAAGCCTGGTTTTCATGTTGAACATGATTTTTATTAAATAACCAATGGTTCAGCTTTTGTAAATAATTAACCGTTCTTTTTGATTCCCCGACCAGATTCTAAATTTAAATTTTTTTAGCGGTGTTCAACCGGAAGTAACTTTTCAAATGTATATTTTTTCAACTTCGACCAATTTTTTTTTTTGCTTTCTTAGGATGAAATAAAGCTTGACGTTCATAAATTATGCCATAAAAATTGTAGGATGGGATCTCAAGTAGTTTGAGAAATAAATATATTAGATTACACACATGTCATTCTGGGCGCTTGGTAAAGTTGGTTGGTTTGTTAAAAAAAAATACCTACATAGTAAGTTCGATGAGAGGTGATGTATAGGCATGCACAGTTGTAGTTTTTACATTAATAACCTTATAATAAATTATAACTTAATGAAACAATAAATTAAATGTTATATTTTTTATTTTATAATTTTTACAATTATGTTATTGCAATCAACACTGGTTCGTTTTATAGCAATTCCTTCAGAAGTTGGAACAAAACAGTGGTATGTTTTTGTCCCTGGAATAGTAATTGATGATTGAAACCGTGGTTTAAGAAAAATTCTTTGGCGGTCGATGTCATCTTTGGCGCAGTAATAAATGGCCGTATGAGTTAAATTTGAATTCGCCCATTCATATAATCGCTTTGGCGCACACTGGTCCGGATTTTTAATATGGAAGACTTAGGACCCAATGTCAATATTTCGGGCTGAAAAAAATCATGTGGATAGATAAATGAACGTTCATCAACGTTTGTTCTAGCAGTTTTTATGAAATTGGTTATTTTTGCGAAAAAAAAAACATTGAAAAAAAATTTGTATGGAGAAAAAGTGAAATATTTTTTTTTTTCGAAAAGTTCAAAACTGTTAGCAGTGAAACCTTTTGTGTGTTATTGTATTACACTTATTCGTTAATTCCATATTTTTTTTATTTGCATATACTTGCAGCCTTGGCCAAAATATGCATCGGAACTTTCATTGTATTTATTTCAACTATTTGTGACAATTTAATTTTTTTATTGATTTATAGTCACATAATTTACGCATATTTTCAATATAATAAATTTTAAAATCCATTATTTGTTGACTATGAATGATTTTGAAAAATAGATTACAATTTAATTTAAAAAATCAAAATAATATTTTACTTCTCATGGTTAGCTGTTGCTTAAAGCACAGCTAGTGATCGAATGAGGCATTGCCTGCCTGCTAATATTCTCCTATTCCCTAATATAGCTATCACTTTTATTTTCTACTATTGCTGTCTCTTTCATTCTCTTTTGCTCACTCTTTTTCTTCTTAAGACAAGTGGTGTTCCACGCTTATAAATCAGATAAAATAGACAAGAGCTCTACTGGTAATACAAAATATTTACTTGCAGCTTTGGCGTTTATTTCGTTTATCCTAATATATATTTATTTAAAATCAGTACTTTTGCTTCTTTAAGTGGTTTCGGGAAAGTAAATTCGGTACTAAGATAAAATCCATACTAATATTATTAATGTGAAAGTGACTCTGTCTGTCTGTCTCTCTGTCGCTCAATCACGCCTAAACTACTAAATAAATCTAGTGTCCCAAAGAATATCTATACCAAATTTCATCTATATCGGTTCAGTGGTGCAGCGGTAAATTTAATGTAATGTAAACGACCTTCAATTATTTTTTATTGTACTGCGAGAATTGTGCAATAAACTATTTCTGGTTATTTTGTTATACATTTTGAAGTTGATTTATGAATAACTAGTGGCCATCCGCGACTTCGTCCGCATTAATGTCGGTTATCGCGACGCTATTCACGCGGACGAAGTTTTAAGTAGCATAGGGTATGTATGTAAATGTATTACAAAATAACTAAAAATTGTTTATTGCATAATTCTTGCAGTACAATAAAAAATAAATTGAAGGTCGTTTTCATTACATAAAATTTAATACATTTTTTATCAATTTAGTACATAATAAATAATAATAAAATAAGTAATTAACTAAAACTATCTATACATAACATACAAATTAATATAAATAACTTAAAACTACAATAGAAAATAATTGAAGGTTGTTTACATTACATTAAATTTAATACATTTTTCATTAATTTAGTAAATAGGAAATAATAATAAAATAACTAAAATGAAATTAAAACTAAAGTTATTGACTAAAACTATCTATATATAACACGCAAAATAATAGTTATAAATAACTTAAAACTTATTCTAAAGGATCTGGCACATTTTCTGGAGCTTCTTCATCAACTTCAATTTCTTCTTCAACTTCTATTAATTCATCTGATAATATCAACTGCGTAGCTTCTGGAAACATCCTTGATGACTTAAAATTGGTGTATTTAGGTTTCAGATGAGATATATATGGATCTGATGATATCAAAAAATTGTGTATAATGTCTTCATTATTTTGCAGTCTTCCTGTTTTCCTCGTGTGTCGCTCTCTGGTATTTCGAAAGTCCTTATTTCTTGCTTCTCCTGCTTCTTCTGACAAAATTCCGATAGGAAGGCAAGAGAAATGTTTGCATATGTCAGCGCCATGTATCAACATTTTGTGTATGCTGGAAGGCATATTGTACCAGGGGTAGTGATGTACAAAGATCTCAGCAGTCTCCTTGCAGTATTCACGGAAACTATCGATATTGACAGCCTTTCCACAAGATAACACTTGCAATATAACTGCGAAGTGCTTTATCAAATCAGCATCAATCTTCGTTATTTGAGCACTTTTTTTGTATTCCCGAAAAAATCTTCTGGCCGTGTTTCCGTCATTAGTAGTTCCAAAGCCCTGCTTTACAACATCAATCAAAAGTCCCATTTGTTGTTTGAACTCCGATTGCACCATATCCTTCCTTAACTTCTTAAGGTTTTTGTTGTCACCTCGTGCACTCCACATTTTGAAATCTAAATTATATGAAATATGTAAAAGACACTCCATGCTTCGAATCCACATATGGAGTGTTGATAGTCCATATTGATACACATCGTCCCGTACAGGTCTTGAAAACATTTCTGAAAGATTATTCATCTCACTAGGTTTTGCAAGACAAACATTGCACGTAGCTGCAGATGGAGTATCTGTAATAATTGTAGCCACTTTCCCATCAATCATTGTCATGTGCAACTCATGAGTAACTTCCAAGTTTCCGCAACTTGAAATAGTCAAATTTCGTATTTCTTCCTCCATTGCCGCTTGTTCTTGCTTAACAAATTCGGTCGTTTCCTTCGCAAACTGAAATTTAATAGGTCTGCAATAAGATGTTGAAGATGGGTTTGGATTATTCCAAATAACAACATTGCCGCTCTCGAGCTTCAAAGGAACGAGGCTCGTCATGAACACAGAGGAGTCGTCGAATTCTGCCAGTTCACTTCTTTGCTTGTAGTTGCTCTGTGCTGAAGATCCATCGAATCCCCACTTGGAGGTAAGCTTCAAGTTTTCACTGCACATATTTAAATCATCACCAACGACTTGCAGTATTCTTCGAGTTGTCACGTCTAACAGTGCTTGTAGTTTCACCTTCACTAAATGTTCTGATACTTCAATATCTCTGGTATCTGGATAACACCTCTGCTTAGCTTCCAACAACTTGTAGTAAGACGGAAGCTTCAATTGCTGTGACAATGCTGACCGTAAAGTAAGATACTTCCACTTTGACAGATCCAATGATGCAGTAAGGGCCAACGCTTGATCTTCCTGCATAGTGTCCGTCTTCTCGTTTGTTGATAAAAGTGATTCGACAGCTTCAACCTTTTCAGGATTCTTCACAAGGTGATCGATGATGCGAGCAAGACCTTCTTTCCCATTAGACTTTAGCTTCGTGACAAAAGCAAAAGTCAGTTCCTCTTCCGGATAGTCGAGTAATGTACCCGATCGCCTTTTCTTCTGCTTATTCCCCAAGTCTTCAAATGGCTTCCTTGATGCAATGTCTGTAGATGTTCCAATGTCACTAGTCGCCTTCGAAGTAGATGGAATGGGTTGAACAGCTGCTTCTTCTTCTGTAGAACGAGGATCCAAATTTTCGGTCCCTTCAAAAATTTCGGTGAGATTTACTGATTCACATTCAGGCCACTTAATTCTTGTTTCCAACCAGTTCATATGCTTCTTCATGAATGTTTTTTGCACCCTGTGTGCCTCGGTCCATCGACGATTTAAGTTCACAGTAAAAGATCTTGCAAAATTCAATAATTTTTCTGAATCTTCTTGCGAAATTTCAAGCAAAACGCAATCCAAAATTGCTTGATGCAGTCGTTTGTAATCCTTGAGGTCCTCTTGTCGCAGAAACACGTAAATGTCCAGGTTAGTGCCAAATCCAGCCATGATCAAGTTGCTAGATTATTCACGTTAAAATTTCCAGGTATGTTGACTCTTCAAGGGTTGAATGTCTAATGACGCTCCAACATGAGCTCCCGTCTGTTTTATTTGATTCATAAGCGCTCAACTAGCAAGGGTTTCAAGGAGCGAAAGAGAGAGAAGTATGGAATGAAAGAGATAGCGATAGTAGGAAATGAAAGAGATAGCAATATTAGGGAATGGGAGGGGAATATTAGCAGGCAATGCCTCATTCGATCACTAACTGCGCTTTGAGCAACAGCTAACCACTAAGAAGTAAAATATTATTTTGATTTTTAAAATTTAATTGTAATCTATTTTTCAAAATCATTAATGGATTTTAAAATTTATTATATTGAAAATATGCGTAAATTATGTGACTATAAATCAATAAAAAAATTAAATTGTCACAAATAGTTGAAATAAATACAATGAAAGTTCCGATGCATATTTTGGCCAAGGCTGCAAGTATATGCAAATAAAAAAAATATGGAATTAACGAATAAGTGTAATACAATAACACACAAAAGGTTTCACTGCTAACAGTTTTGAACTTTTCGAAAAAAAAAAAAATTTCACTTTTTCTCCATACAAATTTTTTTTCAATGTTTTTTTTTTCGCAAAAATAACCAATTTCATAAAAACTGCTAGAACAAACGTTGATGAACGTTCATTTATCTATCCACATGATTTTTTTCAGCCCGAAATATTGACATTGGGTCCTAAGTCTTCCATATTAAAAATCCGGACCAGTGTGTGGCGTAGCAATTGCTCTGTTTGGAGGCAACTGTAAGCTCGCACGAGTTGCTAAACGTTTCAAGTTTCCTCCAAGCCCATCGCATGGCCCTTTACCGTGAGAGGTTGCGTGAAAATGGAACTCTGCATCTGTCTTAAAATAGTTTTTATAAAAATATAGGTTCGCAAAATTGAACCTATTTTTATAAATGTTGTAGAGCACCATCTGTGATGTAAATAATTTTCGATACACCGATTGTTTTTCCTGAATGGTGCTCATGCAGTATTTTTTGAAACGCATATAATGTTGCTGTATCATGTTCCAAGTCGTCTGAAATCATGATAATGCTGCCGTGTTTTATTTCATTCTTATTTCGATAATAAAAGACCGATGTTGGTAGAGTTGCCTAGTCATCACCTCTCATCGAACTTACTATGTAGGTATTTTTTTTTTTAACAAACCAACCAACTTTACCAAGCGCCCAGAATGACATGTGTGTAATCTAATATATTTATTTCTCAAACTACTTGAGATCCCATCCTACAATTTTTATGGCATAATTTATGAACGTCAAGCTTTATTTCATCCTAAGAAAGCAAAAAAAAAAAAAATTGGTCGAAGTTGAAAAAATATACATTTGAAAAGTTACTTCCGGTTAAACACCGCTAAAAAAAATTTAAATTTAGAATCTGGTCGGGGAATCAAAAAGAACGGTTAATTATTTACAAAAGCTGAACCATTGGTTATTTAATAAAAATCATGTTCAACATGAAAACAAGGCTTTAAAGAAACCCTTCCGCCCATCAGGTGAATTCTATAGAGCCCCATATCTTAACAACAAAACTTAAAAAAAAAAATATTTCGTGAACATGTTTCTATCCCCTAGAACTATAAGTATGCCAAATATGAACGAATTTCAGAACCTCACTTTTTTTTCGTTGTCCGCTTCGCGTGAAATGCCCCTAATGTTAACGGAATCATTTCTTCTGGCGCACCACTAGTCATGGGAGTGCCCCAGGGTTCTATATTAGGACCTCTTCTCTTTTTGATTTATATAAATGATCTTCCTCACTTTGCCAAAAGTCTATGTGAGATTGTGTTGTTTGCAGATGATACATCTCTGATTTTCAAAGTTGACAGGCATAAGCAATCCTATGACGATGTAAATAATACGCTCTCACAAGTTTTGCATTGGTTTACTACAAATAACCTCGTCCTCAATGCAAAAAAGACTAAATGCATTAAATTTACAATGCCAAATGTAAGGCAAATAAAAACTGATATAGTTATGAATAATGAACAAATCGAAGTCATAAATACAACAACTTTTTTAGGAATCACTATAGATTCGAGGCTACAATGGGGTCCTCATATATGTGCTCTGGCAGGAAGACTTAGTTCTGCCGCATATGCAGTTAGAAAAATTAGGCATCTTACTGATGTTGAAACGGCGAGACTAGTTTATTTCAGCTATTTTCATAGTTTAATGTCATACGGTCTATTGCTGTAGGGCTCAGCTTCTGACATACAAACTATATTTGTATTACAGAAGAGAGCTATTCGATCTATTTACGGCCTTAGATCGCGTGATTCACTTAAAGAATTATTTAAAGAAATTAATATTTTAACTGTAGCCTCCCAATTCATCTTTGATTGCATCATGTATGTACGTAAAAATCTTCATTTGTTCTATAAGAAATCCGACACACATAATTTTAAAACAAGAAATAAACATAAGCTCGCTATTTCAAACCATAGGCTTCGTAAAACCAGTAGAACATTCGTGGGATTAAGTATAAAAATATTCAACAAGTTACCGCAATGTATTGTTGATTTACCTATGCATAGATTTAAGATCCATATTAAATCATGTTTAATGCGAAAAGGATACTATAAACTTGATGAATATTTAAACGATAAACATATATGGACATGATTGTCTGTTCGCTCGCACACCATAGTTTTTAAGTTCTCTAGCTCTAAACATTGTAAAGATTAGGATAACTACTGAGTTTCTTGCCGGATTCATCTCGGTAGGATTAGGTTCCGAACCGGCTATAGCTTCAATTTTGGTTTGTATTCATTCTGACGATGCATAAGTGTTACTTGTAACCTACATGAATAAATGAATTGACTTTGACTTTGACTTTGATTTCTGGTGTTAATGCTATGATTGTCTGATTTTTTTGGAAAAGTATGCAAGTTTTTGTATACATGCATTAAACAGTCGAGAATGTATTGAGATGCGACTGTTAAGATGTTAATTTCCTTAAATAATTCTTTCAGCGAGTCACGCGGTCCTAGCTTGTAAATGGCTCTTTTGTAATACAAAGATAGTTTGAATATCGGCCGCAGATCCCCATAACAGCAGACCATATGACATAACGCTGTGAAAATAGCTAAAATAAACCAATCTCGCTGTTTCCACATCTGTTAAATACCTTATCTTTCTGACCGCATAAGCAGCCGAACTCAGTCTTCCAGCCAGGGTCGATATGTGGGGTGACCACTGTAATTTTGAGTCTAAAGTTATGCCAAGAAATATTGTGGAGTTAAGGTAAGAGGTTAATATAAACTAGTGAGCAAAGGCATCTCATATCTCTTTTGACGCCTGGGAAATGTGAAATTCTAAGAGCAATACGCAGTTGGATTCAAAGCTACAATGTCACTTGGGCGCTGACTTCGTGTGACTGCAAGTGTGAAAACGTCGTTCGGCACAATTTTGGCGATGCATCCAAAGCGATGTCCCACCGCCGGACGTCCTACCCAAATGCTTAAAGCGAACCGTGTGAGCTGTGGTTACGTGCGCAGTTGGTATTTAATTTTATCTGAATCGTGATGCTTGTTTTGTCAAATATCTTTCTGTAATCTGTTATTTGGGTGAGTTTCATTTTTTTGTACAAAATACGAAAACTTTAATAGAGTACTTATATGAAAGTATGTGAGAGAAAACAGAAAATCTAAATCTCTCTCCACTTTGATTTTCATTTCATCAGGGAAACTGGCCAAAATGTACGAGTAGCAATGGCGTTTCAAGGCTTCGATGCTACTCATAATTATGTTTAGGTATCATTCTGTTTATAAGGTGCCGTACCGATTTGGATCTTCTCTTTAGTTATAGGTTCCGAACCGGAGGTAGCTTCATTTGCTTTATATAGAGACTATTCATATGTATTACTAATGTAATCTATGTGAATAAAAAATATTGACTTTGACTTTGACTTTGATATAAAGGAGCAATATCACGAGGACGCTAACTCCTGGAAGTGGGGAGGAGAGCAGCGCGGCGTTTGGCGTAATTTCTGTTATGCAGTTGGAGCGACCAAACCGTGTATAAATCAATATTTATATATAATACATCTTTGTGAAGTCTAAAGTAGGTTTGTCATGATGACTTCTATTTTTAGTATATATACATAGTGACAAAAACTGCCAGTGTCTTCTAGAAAACATTTCATTTGGGAAAATTTACTGGGTGGCAAAAGCATCCCCAAGCTTAAATGCTACTATAATTCCACTTTAGGCTGGTCGACGTACTACATACGATACAGATATGAATAATATCATACATATTATTTCTTGGCCATATTGTAGAATTGGTCACATCATGAAATGCTCGAAAATTGCATGAAGTGGTCATACTTTATGATGTGGTCAAATACGTTTTGCCAGACCATTAATTCGTGAGCATTTCACTATTTCGTCATCCACGTTGGGCCATATCATGAAATGTGTGTCGATCAGGACTAGCATGCGCAATACATCAATATCTCGCATGAGTCGACAAAAGTTTCGATACTGTTGATTGGCTAATAGCACACCGTACTATACGTACCGTATTTTCAGTCAATTAGCAGCTGACGCATTGACTACAATCGATTTTGACGTTTGTTAAGATCGCGATAAAATTTAGTCGCGTGGCGCATGCTAGGCCTGCATGAAATATTTATAGTGACCACTTCATGAAATTCTCGAAGATTTTATGATATGGTCAATTCTACGATATGGTCACGACAGAAACATACTAGGAATATCACGTGGGCGTTGGCACCGTATAATTGGAAGTGCGAAGGAAGTGGCGCGGAGGCGTCCTTCGGTTCAATTTCGGCGATGCAGCCGGACCGACACCTCGTGCCGGACGTCCTGCCCAGATGCGTGAAGTGCACTGAGCTGTATGCAATTTGGTTATGTGTACAGTGTGAAGTCGCTCCTAAACCTACTTGATACGGCTAATTTTATAAACTCTTGCCTTTGAAAACACATAATTACTTAAAGCCAGCCTTTTGTTTTTCACTTCTTTAAAAAAAACGAAAGTCATTACTACCATGGCATCAGTATTCATGTAGGCCTAGTATGAGAAATACGTCAAATTTATCGCATGAGACTACAAAAGTTTCGATACTGTTGATTGGCTAATAGCACACCGCACTCGTATTTTCTGCCAATCAGCACTGACCTCAATCGATTTTGACGTTTGTTAAGAGCACGATAAAAGTTAGTTGCGTGGCGTATGCTAGGCCTGTATGTGTCGCTTTCTGACGACATAAACGTTGGTTGAGCAGCCAGGATTGGTAGTCATTGTTCTAACGGGCCAGTGAAACTGAAGCCAATAAGCTGTGGCAATCTAACATAATAATCTAAATTATCCATTACTCAAATATTTTAAAGAAACAGAAAAACCACTCCTCTCGCAATCTGGGAATGAAATAGTTTCTTTTAAATATTTTAAAGTTAGCAAGTGTAGCGTGATGCATTATTAACACTTTGAAAATCTGTGCTTACCTAATTTCTGTGAGTTATAGGCTAACCATGACACAAACGCCTTGTATTTGCTCACTTATGGTAAGATTTATCAGGAGACCATAAATATAACTTATTTCATCTTTCGGTAAGTGCTAAACCAAACAGGTAAAATCTAATATACAAGTCAATCGTCCAATCGAAGGTCAACTTAAATATCTTCGTCCCTAGGGGCTATATAGAATCACAATATAAAGAAAACAGCAAAGAAATGATCTTCTTGATTTAGTTTCATTTTCCAAAATGCAATGGATATAAAGGTGATTTTCCATAAAATTGTGTTTTTCCTTTTGCCTCGAGCCTAGGTGATGTGGTACTGCCGTTGTCTCTAATTTCTTTAACACACGTGCTTAAGCTATTTCCCACAAAATAAGATCAACGTATGTATGTGATGTTTTCTAAAATTAATTTATACTGCGTAACCAAATGCGGAAATATAATTACAATCTACGAAACTTTTTGCAAATTTTTAGATTTTATTTACACTAATGCAGGAAAAAGAGACAGAAATCATACACAAAATGAAAAATGCAGGTGTGAACGTAGCTCGAGGTTGTGATTATCCATTGTGGAAATTATTGATTTAAAATTAATGTTTTTTATAACGATGACTTGGTTCCAATTGGACGCCTTGACTCAGCTGTGGGGCATGAATAGACGGTATCAATTAATATTTTTACTATCAATCAAAAAAAATCAAAGGTATCAATTTGCTGAGGTGGAACCCAAATTGGCCTCACAAGGCTTTAATATAATATTTGTTATAATTGTCATGCGTTGTGTTTGTTTGTAAATTTTGTGATGTCAATAAATGTATTATCTTTCTTTCTTCTTCTTTACTTTTATACCAGGCTAGCTTACCTGACAGACGTTGTCCTGTCTTAGCGACGACTATTTATATATTTTTTCTTTTATAAGAACCATCTCTTGTCAATAAGAAACACCACAAAAAAAAGTAAAATTGATCCAGCCGTTCACGCGCGATGATATGACCAAGGGAAATAGGGATTCATTTTTATATATTGATACAAGTTTAGAATGGAGACTCCTCACTGTTGTTAGAATTATTCCCGTCGAGTGCTATATTCCGAAGCAGTCCCGGTATTCGCGGAATCCCCTTGGACGCATCTTATTCCACTCAAATATCCAGGCAACTGGGGACTGAGGCTCGAGGAGCTGTTTAGTATATTTTGTGGAGGAAAAGAAAATACTTTTCGTCTTATGCAGACGGCATCGACGAACTGCTAACTCTTCAGTTAAGGTGTTCCTTTTGTGTTGTTCCAATGAATTGTATGTTCCACTAACCGTTACCCGCGATTTCGCATAAAAGGAATCCTTTATGTTTACTTAGTATGTCATCTATTTTCTCTCGAATTTTATCCAAGTCCATTCTGAAGTTTTGCGTGAAAGATTAACAAACATTACTAGTTACTATTCTAAGCAACTTTCGCGTTTGTAATTTCAGTAGGACGTCTGATGGGAATTAGATATTTTCAAAAAAGATTTCTGTCCTTACTACGTGATAATGACGATCTCACGACCTCCGTAGGCCTCGCCATTTTTTAAGTCTCGGGCTTGATTCCCAGTCAGGTCAATATGGGAAGTGAACTTTTGACAATAGATATAAACATTTATGAACAAATTATTTTATATATTAATTATTGCGTAGATTATGACTAATAAGGAAAAAGATTAAGACATTGACTCTGAGAATTTTACTTTTAAGACATCAACATCAAGAATAAAAATACGCTAATTTAAATAAAAATAAGGGGTTTCTTCCAAAAAGTAAAACAAACCCCCACTTCAGACTTAATTTGAGCCGAAGATATATACGAAATAGAATTTAAAATTAAAAAGGCGTTTTCGTCAATTAATTAAACAAGGGAAGGGCTCGGCCTAAATAATATAAAGGTCGTTAGGGACGAGTGCAGTCGAACCGTCATTATCTATCCGCGGTCTGGTGTTCACTGCGAGCGGGTAATGTATAAGAGTTTTAAGGCCCCTAATTTAATATGATGTCACAGTAGCGCCACCAAAGAGCGATTGCTGGCAACAAATTAGTAGCGCAAATCTTCCAACCAACTGTACATATTTGCTGTTGGCGCGACTAGAGTCACCTGGATTCAGATCTAACGCTCAGTTGTTTTTGCGTGAAAGACTAACACGCAAAGATATACGCAAATCATGCAGGGCTTGGTTTATTGTGCTCGAAAGTTGCGCAATACACAAGTACACTCTCTGTTGCTATCAAATAAGACTGCAGAGAAAAGATCAGGCGCAGAACTGACTGCTTCCAATAGCATAGATCATTTTGCGTCATCAGACTTTCTAGGTAAATCATTCTGTAATGTCCTAACCAAATTCTATGATGCCTCTGAAATTGAACCCATTACCTCTGGATCACGAACTCGTTGAGCTTGAGACTTCAGAGGAAGTCTTTGTCTTTTTTCAAAGAGAAACATAGATAAAAAGGAATCGGGTAGGTTCGGGAGTCGAACAGTGAGTTAATTATAAATACATTATTATTATATTGACGAAAATATTTACACTAAAACAATTCTAAAACTCTCGTAAATAGGTCTTCGGTTAAAAGCGGAAACACTCAATTTCAATTACCCGCGTCCAATGAAGTCACAGGCTTAATACAAACGGATATTCCTTTTATTTTTCAGACGAAGCAATTAGAACAGAAAGCCTCTTCAAAGGGTAGGTAAAGGGCCCTGAAAAAAAATAAAAAACGGTATCGAGACAAAGAAATAATTATTAGGCCGTAATGAGACCCTTCGACACTTGATTTATCCTTAACAAATCTAACGTTTTCCTTATTTTTTGTAGGAACTAAAATTAAAAGCGCTTTTTAAAGATTAATTCTGAAGAAAATTTATGATGCAGTATATTTTATTAATATGCTTAGAATGCCAATGTCGATAGACAAGTAAACTATTTAAGTAAATATTAAACAACATGTCATACATTGCTCTGATTCTGAAGCATTAGTGTTAGAGAAATCAGAAACAACGACAATACTACTACACCCAGACTCGGAACAAGATGGAGAAGTTTGTGTTAGAGCCACCAAAGTCAATCCAAGGTATGATGATTAAAATGTTTGATTAATATTCTTTCACGCAAAAACTTTCGAATGTATTTAACTGTATTAGTATTCATGAAATGCTTAATTAAAGTAAAGGATACATTTAATATTGATTGCGAACTGTACTTATGGGCAGAGTCAAAGTCAAATTCAACCTTTTTATTTATATAGATTACATTAATAATACTTATGAATAGTTTTTATATAAAACAAATGAAGCTACCATGGCAATGGCTACTCGTAGTTACAAAATAATTATGAGGTACAAAGACATTTACAATTGTGTTATTTTATTGCAAGTTTTCTTTATTTTAATAAAACGATTGTAAACTCTACTCATAAAATATGGCTTTTTATTATATAATATAATTTTATTATAAGATTTACAAAGAATTCTTGTTAAAATTAACTAAATAATTCTCAATTAAATAAATATTACTTAGAAACATGACATCTTTTAAGTCATTAGGCCTAACGTGATACGGGATAACATGGGTTCGGCCTAGATATATTATGGACAGAGTTCTTTCGCCTGCCGCCGAAGAAGGCGGCTGAGGGCGCGGCGGCGATGTAACCGCGCCTAGCTACCGCGTGGGGACCGGCCGGCTGATGGTGTGAGGGCACCTCAGCTGGCATTGCACCGGTATCCACTGTGAGGTGGGGATGGTTCCGTTGGACCGGCCATCCCCAGACTCCCCCCCACACAATGGGCGGAGTAGCCGGAGCCGCGTAAGCGGCTGTTCCGCCGGCGGCGTCGTGGAAGTAAAGGCTGAGCCGATCTCCCATGGCGCCGCCATTAAGCGTAACCCCACACTAGCGTTCTTTGAGCGTCGACGTCGACGCAACGTCGACGCGGCGCCGACGCAACGCTTGCGCAGCGTCGCGGTCGAAATGACGAACGCCAGGACTGCGCTGCACAGGCGCCGCGCCGGCCCGACGCGTGCCGCAGCGTTTATTTTGACAACAGTACAATGATCAACTCAATTGTTTCGGCCCGCCCGTGCTTTAGAATCAGTAGGTAGAAGACTTTTTAGCTGATAGCAAATATGGATGTAGCTTAAAATACTAGCTCATATTGCCGAAGAAACCCATTTTCAATTAAGTACTAAAATTTCTTTAAACCGACTTTTAGTTTTCGAGAAAATAAATGCTAAAGTTGCCTTTTCGTGCCATGTGTCAAATAGGTAAAATATACTTTTTCCTTTACAAGTTAAAAGCATTAATTTATCACTGCAATATAAAACATTATATTGTGCGTGATATAACTGTACATGACGTCAGCGCGGCGCGACGCTCGAACGCGATGTGCAGAGGACGCCCAGCGCAAGCGCCGCTCATACGCCGCGCCGACGCTGGGCGGGCGCCACGTCGACGCTGGGCGGGCGCCACGTCGACGCTGAGCGGGCGCCGCGTCGACGCTGAGCGGGCGCCGCGTCGACGCAACGCCCAAACAACGTCGGCGCGGCAAGACGCTGACGCTCGAAAGACGCTAGTGTGGGGTCCCTCTTAGGCGATGAAGGTCCAACCGGGGGGTTTTAGTGGTAGTAGTGGGGTAGTCCGAGGTAGGTAGGTAGGTGGGAGTCCCACACACGCCGTGACCCTCCCTCGGGGTGACGGTACTGAGCATCAAGCATTTCCCCCCGTCAACAAAAAAAAAATAAAGGACAGAGTTCTCTAGAGCTATAGTGAATTGGGATTTCAATTAAGAGTCAAGAACTCAAGGACCTATAGGCACGCTATAATAACGATCTGCCCAAACAAGTAGCCTTTTTGTATGGCATGAACGTCATCTACACATGAAGAGCATAGATACGCTGGCTAGCATGCATGACAATACACAACCAAGATGGTAAGTTGTACCACACCAAAGTAGAAAAAAGTATTAAACAAACTTTTAAAGCGCTTTCAAATTGCTGTTACTAAGGCGGAATCCATCGATTCCGACCGCTAAGTACCAACAGCAACAGTAAGTTCAGTAAACCGATTACCATAACATCGTCGGAGAAGGAACTTCGGTCGTCCCGCAATCTGGTGATAGACGCTTGCAACGAATACATATTAATACAGTCCGGAAACGTGATGAAAAGAAATACATTTATTAACAACTAGCGGTCGCCCGCGACTTTGTACGCGCGGAGTTACGTGCATCCTCCAAAACCCCTTATTTTAATTCCCATGTGGGTTTAATAACGTCTTTATCATCATCATCAGCCTGTTGCAGTCCACTGCTGGACATAGGCCTCTCCAAATGTTCGCCACTTCGCTCGATTTTCGGCGACTCTCATCCAGCTCCTGCCAGCCGTCCTGCGCAAATCGTCACTCCACCTGGCCTGAGGGCGTCCTACACTACGTTTACCGAGGCGTGGTCTCCACTCCAGAACTCGTTTACCCCAACGGTTGTCGGCTCTGCGGCTGATATGGCCAGCCCACTGCCACTTCAGCTTGCTAATCCTGTGAGCTATGTCGATGACTTTAGTTCTCTGCCGGAGCACCTCATTATGGATTCGATCCCTTAGAGAAACACCGAGCATAGCTCTTTCCATAGCCCGCTGAGTGACTTTAAGTCTGTGAACGTCTTTATCACAGTAGCTCTACTCTTTAATTTCAGTTCAATCAGTCGAAAATCTAAGAAGATTTATACAAATTTTCATCCCTTATTTTACCCCTTTCAGGGTGAAATTTATTGAAATTCTTTTTTAGGGGATGCAAACGTCATAACATCTACCCGCATGTCAAATTTCAGTCTAATCTGTCTTGTGTTTTGGACTGTGCGTTGATTGATCACTATATTATTATTTCGCCGGTGTATTCCGCCGGTGGTGCTGTGGTGGTTATGTAACTGATCTGCTGAGTTACTTACCGGTGTCTTCTCGGTAGATATAGGTTCAAACCGGAAATAGAATCATTTTGCATTGTATTCAATGACGATTCAAAAGTGTTGTATGTAACCTACTTCAATAAAGAAATATTTGAGTATGAGTTTGAGTTATGGCTGAACTTAACGGCGATGAGGTATAATCGGGGTGTTTTAGTGGGTAGTCCTGCCCTTCTCAGGGCGTGGAGTCCCACATACGCCGTCACCTCCTTCTGGTGACGGAACGGTACATTAATGTATTTCCCCTCATAAAAAAGTGCTGTAACGCATATTCATTATGCTTACGCAAAACTGTTGCCAAAATTTAAAAACTTTTTTCGTTGCTCAATGTTTCTAGCATTTCATCTGTTTTTAGCTTTTTTATGCAATAAGTTAAGAAAAACAATGTGTAAAATGTGATAAAAGGTCCGTAGATTTTCGGATAGATATTCCTTGGTCATGTGTACGAAGAATCTTTCTGCAAAACTCCGGAACTCCGGACTGTATATATTTCGACAGTGCTTTTAATGCATGTACCTACTTAATAAGTACCCGCTGAGACGTCAAATGGGGAGTGTTTGATAAACATGTGGATTGGGAGTATTAAGTTTGTGTTTGCCTTATTGGTAAAGCACAATTGTCACGCACCTCTCCAATATGTAACCAGGCTTGTCCACGACTATGATCGCATTATTTGGGATGAAAAATGTTATTGTGTTATTCTAATATATCACCTACATTTCTGCCAAATTGATTTCGTATTTTTTGCGTGACTGCGACAAACATACACCGAGACATCTCTAGAAATTTTCGCGTTTATAATATTAGTTGTACTAGTTTCTGCACCGATACATAAATTATTCTGTTAATGTTATTTTTTTTTTTTTTAATTAAAATACAAAAATTTAATGAGTGTAGATACAGGCAAGACACGTCAGACTACACGCTTTCAACCGCCCTTATGACGTAAACATAAAAGCTAATATCAAACTGCAAGGCCTTGGCGTGCAGTCAACTATACACTAATTTGTGACATGAAATCTATTTAATAATACTTGTATCATTTATAGAGCACGTGTCTCCTAAGACTAGTCATTTCGCGATGTGTTGCACACGGCAATGAGTTTGTTACGCGCGCGTCGTCGCCAAAGGCGCAATATCACAGGCGAGCGGCGCCGCACTATCGCGCCGACGGCTGACGTATTACTGCAACCGCTCACCTGGTAAATTGATGGCCAAGATTCGCAATCACTTCATCATAGCTTTACTACATGATACCGGTTTTTTTTTTCTTTTCAAAAACATAAATGTGAAATGACAACCAAGTTCGTTACAAATAAATATGACTAGAATTTAGACTTTAACCACAGGAGAGTTGAGATCTAAATGGATAGTTTAAAAATAAGTCTTCAAATTTATTGAATACTACATGCAATATTTTACAGGAACTGAAAATGTAATTTCTTCTTATAGCTTAGGATAATATATAGTCCCTAAAGGTATGACTGGATTCCTAATAGACCTAAATAATACACTTTACAATGTCTTGTTCGGTAGCAAATAACAACGTTTTATTAGTAATTGGTTTTCTGCACTGATTTATAATTATTTTGTCAACGTTCTATTGTTTTTATTGTAAAAATAAATCATAATTTTAATGAATGTAGGTAACCATAAAATGATCTACTTAATCGAACTGGTATCATTTATAACAGCCTCCTAAGACTAGTCATTTTGCGATGTGGTGCACACGGCGATGAATTCGTTACGCGCGCGTCGTCGCCAAAGGCGTAATATCACAGGCGAGCGGCGCCGCACTATCGCGCCGACCGCTGACGTATTACTGCGACCGCTCACCTGGTAAATTGATGGCCAAGATTCGCAATCACTTCGTCATTGTCTTGCCATTATAAGGCATCCAGCATTTATTTCTTATGGATCCTACGAAGAACTGTAATCATAGATCGAAGTATGCATATCACTCAGAAAGTATAACCAATGTTAAAGACAAAATAAAAAACAAATGCTGGATGTTAAATGTACATTAGACCGTACAAGGTTATCTTTAATATTAGTATAACAGTCATGTGAAAAAAATACGGATCGTGAATTTAATAACCGTTTAATAATAATAAATAATATACGTCACTCCATACTTTTATTCAATGAGTTTTGATCATATGCTGCATATAAATATATAATATACCTATATTGGACAACATCACATACTTTGTTCTGATTCTGTGGTAAGTAGCTAAAGCATTTGTGTTACAGAACTCAGAAACAACGAGAGTACCACAACAACCAGACCCGAGACAATATAGAAAAGTTGGTTTCCCATATTGATTCGACCGGGGATCGAACCCGGGACCTAAGATAAAGTCCAGCCCGCTTGCATCTCAGCTACGGAGGTCGTAACAAATGTAGCTTTTTTTAAATCTTGTCAACCGTTTTCAACCACTGTCTGATATTTGGAATACGGGTAGGCTAAAATTATGCATTTATATTAAGTTTGGAAGATAATATGAAAATATTATTCACTGTACGGAAAGGCAACCACACTTATTTTGCGAAGTCTACCTCTTCCAGTGTAACGTGAGGTGAGAATTTTAGAATTTCACGATAAAACACGGGTGTTCGATGCTCTATAGCATTCCAAGGATCCCGTAGAAGTCAATTTTCAGTTTTAGCTCGGTTCAACGACATTCGGGTCGGAAGCAAGATGGTTCACGATGAAAAGTGGCTTGACGCTGGATGCGCATTTGAATGCGGTTTATTTTGTAGATTTTATTTTATTTATCATTCACCATTAAACTTGTACGGTGAATCTTTGGTACAAGCTTAAATAAAACTCAAAAAATCGTTTACAAAACCAATATAGCAGACCGACATGCTTATCCATGACTCACCACAGAAGCCTTTGTAAAAAAATTGTTTAAAAATACATTATGTTACTTATTTGCAGTCTGTATCGTCTATGGTATCGTGGCCGCGTGTCATATCGTAGCGGATGCTCACAACAAAAGAGGCGCGTGTCTCTGACGTTAGCTGTCAGCCGCCATCTTCTTTTATTTCACGGTAATGTCTCGTGACGTCAGGAGGGGAGCTGGGTGCATCCGACAGGATTCAGCTTTATAGGAAAAAGTAAGAAAGAAATAAGTTTATTGTTTGTAATCTTTTGTATTGTTTTTTAGGCAACGTCACAAAAGTGTTAGAGCTAGGTAAGAACACTTTTATTTTAGTTGAATGGACAATTTATTATCTTTAGGTTTACCTACACAAGTTTTATGTTAAGTTTTTACTTATAATTCATTTAAAAGTATCCAACTACGAAGCCATTTAAAATTACAGTTCTATATTAATGATCGGTCGTATACATAATTACAATTTACTTACTCATTATTAAAATGGCATCAAATTAATCAGTGTAATTGTGAGTTTATTAATAAAATCATATTTAAACACAACCAGACCGATGCAAATAATATGGCCAAAGAGGTTTTGTTACAAGTTTATACATACTTTATTGGACAACATCACGTAGGTACACGGATTTAAGTAGCTAAAGCACTTGGGTTACAGAAATAAGTTACAACGGCGGTACCAGAACACCAAACCCGAGACAATATTAAAAAGTTTATAAGAAGAGACACCCACGGACAATGTGGAAGGTACTAATTACCTAATTCAGCCGTAGACAGATTGGATGGGTGACCACTTCGGCCGAATTTAGCCTATATGAAATAGGCACTAAATTCGGTCATGAGCATTATTTGAAAAGTAGCTCAACGTCCTTATTTTACTTTTTATTTCGATCTCTTCTTTTCATTATAGAAAAGTTAGTTTTCCAAATTAACTAGACCGGGAATTAAACCGGGTGAACTCAAAGATGATGCGATGCCAAAATCCGGTCCGCTCTCAGCTACGGAGGTCGTCAAATCATATGGGAAGTTTTTCTCCAACCTAAATAAGTAACACGTTATGACTCATCAGGTAGCCAGCTTCAAAAGTTTCCCAACTTAGCACTTTTACAGTCCGATGACGGAAACAGAGACAGTACATCATCAGTCAAGTTTATAAATTCGTCCATTAATATGGTAATGGCCAGACTGAGTGCTTTCTTGTGTTGGAGTATGACTGAAGAAACATTATTCTTATGAAAAATTCATTGAAGTTGGCTTTAAAACATGAGAGGTAGCGGTAATGTTAGTATTAAATAGTAAAGGGGATCGGGTTAATAATAGATACCAGATTGTTTTTAGACCGTTAAACAGTTATTGAAATAATATTAGAGATGTGTTTTTGCATTTGCCAAAATTAATATAAAATACGCAAAAATACTAAGATAAACGATCCCATGTTGCGAGCTTGGGGCTCGTTACGTCACTGGTGGGTAAATAATGTACCCACTTATGACGTAACGCGACAATTCCATTCAATGTTTCGCCGTTATTTTTGGTCAATGGATAATCTAGTAGTCGGACTGAAACCAATTTGTAGTCTGCTTCCTTATCGCGCACCGAAATACAAGCTTGATGAAACAAAAAGACTTGTTGATTTTGAACATAAAATTCATTGCGGCATTTAAATTGACTTATATATACATATGAACATCTAAAAAAACTTAATAGGTAAGACACTGTTGCAAAAATTGAGAGATCAGGAAAAGAAACATATTTAAAATAAGACAAAATAGTGTATCAAAGAATTATGTCAGTGATAGAGACAGCAAGGATAAAAGAAGAAACAGAAAAGTAAAAAAAAGGAATATCAAAAACAAACGTCAAATTTAAAATCATAATTTAAATAGAAAAATACCTAAAAATAGCAAATAGATAGGAGTTGGGTATAGGTTGTCAAATTCAAATTCAATATTCTTTTATTCATGTAAATTACACCAGTAATATTTATGAAACGTCTATATAATGCAAATGACGCTACCTCCGGTTCGGAACCTATAACTTACAGAGAAGATCCCGGCAAGAAACTCTGTCGTTCATATTACAAATATAGCTGAACTTATAACTAGTTTTGCACTAAGACATACAGTGTAGTAATTAGATAAAATAATGTAGTAAATTGTAAAAAATAATTTATTGATTCAAATAAGAAAAATTAAAAAATACATATATTTAAATTAAACAAACTGTAGGTCCTGATGCACATTCGTGCTTAATAAGAATTTTGCCAACTTGCGAGTTGACAAATACGTAAAGAAATAGGTACCTCTTGCTGAGTTTGTATAAATAGAAATACAATTAGTAAATATAATTAGTGAAATTTTTCATGTGAGGGCGAACACTGTCCACTGGCACTTTGAACTTAAACGAGAAATTTAATGGCTTTTCACGTCTTCATTACTTTTATTCCATCACTGAAAGCATTGCATGAAGGAAAAAACGAGTGGTGGATTTCATCTTGAACATTTTTTTTAATAAGTAAAATATATATCAAGAGCTCTGGGCGTTTAAAGGATCGAGTTTACTGTATTTTACAGAAATGCAGTTTTTAAAACGGCCACGTCTCTTGGTAAACCGCGAACGCTCGTGTATTGGGACGGCGTCAACGGTGAAAACCAATTAGGTACTGTTTGAAACTTTTCATTTGCAACCCTCGACATAATAATATTTCATGTTAATGACTGATTGCGAAACCGAGATTCGTTGCAGGCGTTTAGTGCTGCTTGCGAAACGGCTTCGTGCTGAAAAGTTATTTCATTGCGACTATCGTTTGAATTTAAATAAACTCAAAAAAACTGTGATTGCTTTTGCTTGTAATTTAATTTACGCTAAATTGTCTTGGCAAGCCAGGACAAATCTTGTTGGTTACCTTATGGTAATTTTTTTTAACAGAAATTTAACGCATATAGAAGTTTTAATGATTTCTCATGCTTTTCATAAAAAAATAAATGTTTTGTGATCGTTTAGTACCTACGTAATAATAAAATTGACTTGACTCGTTTCGGTCAGGGTGGCAATTGTTGAGATAAACATATTATTATGTACAGCCTTCGCAAATGCACTACTACATACATATAATTAAGAATTGTTTTAGAGACTGAAATATTTTAATGTTGTCAATATTTTGTCATTGAATGAATGTGTTAATTAAATTTAATGGCGTACATCGAAATTAATTGGCGCTCCGCAATTCCTTTGATGTGACGCGGTCGGATTCCACGCACTAGAGTACAAGGGCCTATTAAGTGATTATCTGTGGCAAGTATTGAAGTAATAATCTCGTGGCAAGTAATTAATTAATGTTGTTACGTTATTCGGAAATGTGGCTTAAATATGGACTGTTGAAAATATTACTAATTACATACAATGCGTAACGCTTTTGTGGGTTTAAAGGATTTTGATTTTTGCCATATTATAATTTTATGTAGTTAAAAAAATAACATGTCACGACGGCATCAATTGCCTCACGTAACTTATTACACAAATCAAACTCAAATTTGGGCGTCTATTAGGAAATTTCAATTCAATAACCTAATTTACCGTAATCAATATTTAAGTACAATGTTACGAAATTTACAACTTTCAAATGTATTTTTTAAAATTTTTACTTAAATGATAGAGGCATAGAGGTAATAAGCTAGGTACCTCTAGCTTATTTTAAAAGGGTTCTATTTAATCGAGCATCAAAAAAATACTAACCTACCAAACCTAAATAAAAGGTTGGCCACAAATTTAATAAGCGAGCCACTTGGGCTTGGGCAATTTGTGGCTCAGCTCAGTCAGCATTTCTGTCGTCCAAATTAATAAAAAATTGCCTGTGAAATTATTTACATTTTAAAATTGAATTACTCGTTTACCAGTTTAAGACAAAAACTGACACAAGTCGTGCTTGCCAGGAAATACGAATTTAATTTTCAACTTTCAACGCTATTCCCGAGCGCATTAACCCCACATAACGTAGCAACTACAACGCGACGACACCGAAAAGGTTTCGCTTTTTATTTTCTGACGAATTCCAAAAGCAGTTTAAAATTTCGAATTATTTAGGCTCAATGCGCGCTTTCCTTTGCCTGCCTCGCCGCCGCTCCCGGTATGCGTCTATACCCAGCAACCGTTATAATATTAAATTCCGAATTTAATTTCGTAATTCGAATGCTGAGGAGGTATTTTACGGTGTCTCGGCTCGTTGATTATTACAAATTTATTGTCATTTCGAGGTCTTTTACAATAGAACGCTTAATACGAGTATTCTAACAATAGGGAGGAGCATAAGGGACGAAGGAAGATCTGAAAGACGTAATATAACATTTATGGATTATATCATCGAAATCACATTCCGACCATCATTTTTGAATCCTTATTTTTTTGTATTCATATTATTTAATCCATGGTATTTACATATAATCTGATGTTTTGTAAGAAATAAATGATGTAAGTAATATGAATTTAGGTGGGTACGGTCTACTACTGATAAAAATTTAACCGCATTATTAGAATAGTGTGTATGTACTTATATTTCAAATAGATATACGTAGGGACATGGCCAAATTGTAAAAGTCTAATTTTGATACAACTCTGAAAAGTTAATAAAGCAACTAAAAAACGCCTAAAGTAATTTGTCAACAACAAAAACCAATTCGCAATCTGATTCGGTCTAGCAACGCGTCCATTTCGCGTTGGTATAGGTCGGCCATGCATACTCGTGTGTTCGTGTGCTTACAAAATACACTCGCATCGTATCGGAACGTAATCACTGGCTGTCGACAACGCTTAACAGTCGAAAAATGAAAAACAATTCCAATTTGTTACGTCAACCGTTTGAATTTGGAAGAGGCGACGAGCCGTAGCAAATAGGGGTGTGCCGGGCTTCACCGCAATGTTCAATTGAATTTTACTTATTTTGTAAACGTCAAAGCTTTTTGGCGTTCGTGGTAATAATAAAAAAATGTTATTAAATTGCTCTTCAAATCGCATTTCAGGATTGACAATTTATTTGTCGTTTAACAAAGGGACTTGTTGAATGGTTGATGATTTGTAAAATGCATTTTACATGCACGGACGCCTAAGAAAATAATAATAAGTATCGAGAAATAACATTTTAGTCAAACGACTACTGTACACTCCTAGCACTTTAACTTCTAGAAATTGTGGGATTTTCTAGAAGAGTCGCCTAGTAAAAATAATCATCTGTCAATTCTTCTTAAGCAGTTATCCCGGTTTTGCATCCACGTTTAAAGATTATAGTTTTGATTTAATTACCTTAGTTATTACATTGGAGCGCTATCTAGAGACCTATTTGAATCATAATATGACGTTCTTCTTAGCCGCGAGACGAGCGGACCGGAATTTGTCGTCGCGCAATCTCTGAGAACCGGGTTTGATTTCCGGTTAGGTCAATATGGGAAACGAACTTTTATATATTGTCGCGGGTCTGGGTGTAGTGGTAACGTCGTTGTTTCTGATTTCTGTAACACAAGCGCTTTAGCTACTTACCACAGAATCGAAGCAATGTTTGTGATGTTGTCGTAGGGCGGATTAAAGTGCTTTTAAAGCATAGAATTATAACAATAACGTGAGGTGACTAAAGTCTATAATGTCATAACTAACCTTTAACATGAAATAAGTTTTATTAATATATTTATTGCTAATGTAATAGTCAGCCCTAGCAGGCGAGCCCGAAACGCGCGGCGGAACGCACCCGGCACGCAGGGTTGGGCTGCGCGGTATTTGAAAATGGAATTTCGGTGGCTGCTGTTCTTTATTTAAAATGTGTTGAATTCGGTGTTAAGTTTACGGGTGATTTGTTTATCTGTTTACTTTTTTAATCTGTAGTTTCGTTAGTAAGTCCGCTTTTTATGTTCCACTATTGAGTTGGGTACAGGTTTCATCTCAATTATGAGATAGAACAGGCCACAATCTACCACGCGGGTTCAGTGTGTATTAAATCATATTTTTTTTTATTCATGTTAATAACATCAGTACGTAACATTAATAATACTTTTAATATCGCAAATAAAAACATAATATATACAGTCAGAACTCAAAATTAGATATATCGAGGAAACTGATCTGAAAGTTCCAAAAATCGTAGCACCAAAACTGTATTTATTATTAAATAATTTTATTAAAGCATTAGCTTAATAATCAGTGTTTTTCTTTTCAGTTATTAACGTAACCTAAGTAGTTTTGGTGCTGCGGTTTTTTGAGCTTTAAATCAGTTTACTTGAAATATCTTATTTTGTGTTATGGCTGTATACCTATGTTTTCATGTGCGATATTAAAGACTCCAAATTTTATAACAATGTATGGATGTCTGGATTCTCGCAACCTCATGATGATCAGAGAGAGATATCAAACTAGATTATCTATACTAATATTATAAAGGGGAAAGATTTGTACCTATTTTAATATGTTTGTAATGAATAGGCTCAAAAAGTACTGGGCCGATTTAAAAAATTCTTTCACAAATAGAATGCTACATTCTTCTAAATTGACATAGGTAGGCTACAAAATTATGGATCCTTGGTAAAATTTGAACAATGTAACCGAAGGTGTAGAAAAATGAGTTTTAAAATGTCTTTCGTCGAATGCGCGGGAAAATCCTCTAAGGTGAAACGAAGTTCGCCGGGACCGCTAGTAACATATAAGCCTTGAAGCGCATAACTTCAGAAGTACTGGACCAAATCGAGGTTATTATTGTTTTTTGTTATTTTCGTACCTTATTTGTTGAAAACTGTCCGGAATCGTAAATATACAAAGCGTTACATTTTGAGGATATATAATTTTTTAATTTGAGAGCTATGGTTGTGTCGACTGACCTCAGTACAGTTGGGTCAGTTTGAGCACATTTCTAACAATCGACGCGGCTCATATACTTTTATTAGGGCTAGTATAGAATGCTGTGTGGATTGATAATAGCCGAACAGATTGTGGTATGTTTCCATGTGATACCAGTATTCGTCCTAAATTACTTACTCATTATAATTGTTGGTTCAATTACTTATATTTTAATTAAATATTTTTTTAATTAATATTGCACAACATCACATACCTACCTACATTGCTATGATTCTGTGGTATGTCGCTAAAGCACTTGTATTTCAGAAATCAGAAACAAAGACGGGACCACAATACCCAGACCCGATAAAGTATAGAAAAGTACGTTCCCTATATTGAACTGATCGGGAATCGTACCCAGGATCTCAGAGATGGTGCGCGCCAAAGCCTGGCCCACTCGCCTCTCGCAGTTATCAAATACATTCTTATAAAATCCTTTTTATAACAGCTAATTGGGCATAAAAATATGCGTAAGCACTCGTCAAAATCAGCACTCACCTTCTTGCTTCGCTTCGTCTCGTGCGTCAACGTGCACAGACCTCCGCCGGCCCGTATATCGTGTTACTGGCATGTTACGGGCGGCACATAACGTTTTACGGCCGCTGTGATAGTCGGCTCGGATTCCGCTCTCATTGTTGCTCCTTTAAGACCTTATTCAGTATCAACTTGTAGCTGGCGATTCAGATATCGGGTTAGCTTTGTAGACTGGCCTACTCAAGACTACCTCTTAAAAACCAAAAATTGATATAAAAAATGCATTTAATTCAATAGATCGCAGTGCACTTCTCTGCGAGATAAAAAACGAAATTCCTGAAGTGTATGAATATCTTTGGCAATGATATGGAACTCCCTCTAAATTACTTTTTGGTACTGATGAAATTTTATCTAGTGTGGGCTGCCAGCAGGGTGATCCACTTGGTCCAGCAATTTTCAGTCTTGACATACATCCTATTATTTCTTCTCTAACCTCTAAATTTAATCTATGGTATTTAGATGACGGTTCACTGGGAGGAGACGCATGTTCAGTATTACAAGATATTTCAACTCTTTTATTGTACTTTTCTAATATCGGTTTGGAATTTAACTTTAAAAAGTGCGAACTTTACCTTTCAGATAATTTAGACGCACTTCAGAAAAATGACATTATTGCTAAATTAAAAAATCTCATTCCTAATATATCCCAGGTTACTAAGGAATCCCTTACTCTTCTTGGATCTCCCATATTCGATGACGCTGTTCCACCCGTATTAAATTCAAAATTAAATCTATTTACAGAATTTTCTGACCGTCTTCTAAGCCTGAATCCTCACATAGCTCTTCATATTTTGCGTTTTTGTCTGTATACTCCAAAATTAACATACATTATGCGTTGTTCACCTGTTTGAAAATTCTCACATTTGACCTCTTTATTAGACCTTTCATTAAAATCAATAGTTTCCAAAATTCTAAATTCTAGTTTTGATGATCATGAGTGATTACACAATTAAGTTCAGTGGGCTTGGCATCCGTTCTATTTCGAGTGTGGCCCTCCCTGCCTTCTTGTCCTCTGGTTTTGGCTCGCTGCCTCTTATCAGTAAGATTTTAAATATCGAATGTCAACAATCTGCTGATTGCGAGGTGGTGAGTCTGTCAGAGGCGGTAACGGCATGGAGTACAGCCAATCCAACTGTAGATGCCTCCATCGAAAAGCAGATTCAAAGGCTTTGGGATCTTCTATTAATTAAAAGCACGCCGTCTCAGCTTTTGATAAATTAAATAGAAAATAGGAAGTAGAATCACTTTGCATTATATACAATGACGATTCGAAAGTGTTATTATATGTAAACTTGAATAAACAAATATTGAATTTTAATTTGAATTTGGCATGTAGGTATAACACCGCATCAGCGCTGGATAATACGGTTGAAACCAACTGCCTGGGAAAATAGCAAGAGCCCTGGCTCCTGCTAGTTCCCCACTGATAAGAGTGGCGTTAGAATGTTAACAATTATTATACAAATATACAGTGAAGAAAGCATTAACAATGTTGATGACAAACCACTATATTTCTAAATATTTTAACTTTTTTTTTATATTTTAATCAACAAAATGGTTTAATTCAGCTCCAAATCGCCCAGATATCTTCTAAGATACACTCCGTTGACTTTCAAAAGCCCCACAACTGGCACGGTGTTGTCTTTTCGTCCTATCTCTTCCTCGCTAAGGTACGGCGATTCCTTCTCCAAGTTGTCGCCGTCTGAAGAAGGTTCTTGTATCAAGGCCAGGGCTTCTTCCTCGTCCAGTATATGGGGCTCTGAAGTAGTAGTTTCCGGAGGATTGGTGAATTGTTTCTGTACTCGCTGGCGGTTTATCTTGATGTCAACATTTGGTCTGAAAAGACAATTTTTGAGTGGTCTTAAGTTATGTAATGAGGATACAGTGCTTTCATAAAGAAAGGAACACTATTATTAAAGACTATCTCTCCGAGGGAACATTGTCACGCCTATTTTTCCAAATTTTCTTACCCTTTAAACCTTCCGTGGACCTCCACAATTATTTCAAAACCAATATTAGCCAAATCAGTCTAGTACTTGTCGAGTTTTAGCGAGACTAACGAACAGCGATTCATTTTTATATGTATGATTAAAATGATCTGTTTTGCCTAAATCTACTATTATAAAAATAAGTCGGGTTTTCCTTCCTGACGCTATAACTCCAGAAGGCACGAACCGATTTCCACGGTTTTGCATTCGTTAGAAAGATCTCGGGCTCCGTGAGGTTTATAGCAAAGAAAATTCAGGAAAATTTTTAACAGAAAAGCGGGAAAATCCTTCAAGGCGAAACGAAGTTCGCCGGGACCGTAGTTATTTATATAAAAGCCAAACAATAGTTATTACTTGTCGTCGATTTGTCCAAAGAAAGCGATCCTAGGGGCTGATACACAAAAGTCGAAAATAATTCTGAATAGGAAAGTAAATTTTTGTCTCTGTCCAATCGTTTATGGCAAGAAAGAGACAAAACAAGTTTTTGTATTGCAAGCCGTTTCTGGCAGTTTGTGTATAGGAATGCTGCAGAGATTTACTTCCGACTTTTGGCATTGGTAAATAAAAACATATCAACCACTAGCTGTGGCCGCGACTTCATCCGCTTGGACTACACAATTTATTTTTCTAAAATAATAGCAGCCTAAATTACTCCTTATCATATCAGCTACCTGCCAATAAAAGTGTCATCTAAATCAGTCCAGCCATTTAAGACATTAGCCTGAATAAACAGACAGGCATGTATGTATATTCATATGCATGTAGTAAAAAGTGGTTGTTTAAATATTCCAAGCACACACTTCAATTTTATTTGTATAAATAGATTTTTAGGTAACTCACTTATGGTCATCGTAGACTTTAATTTTTTTGTGATTCATTTCTTCCATGAAGCGCTCTGCCGCCTTCAATGCAAATTTATCCGCTAATTGATCCACTAGGCCCGACGCGAACACCGATTTAAACGTCTTTATCACATCGTCTGCGCTCAAACTCACAAACATTTCACTTATTTTGGCTTTCACTAATACGAAGCCAGATAGCAAAAGAAAATTGTGTAGCAGCATCTTTTGACGTCACTCTCCATTATATAGACTTCATACTTTCAATGACTTCAGTTTCAGTTTTGATTAAAATTTTGATTGGATAAAACTTGTTATGGTTAGTTGAGCGAGTTATTGAGTCGATTCTATTATTCCTTTATTGTTAAGATAAGACTAAAAAGAAAAACTCTGAAGTAGATAGATTTACCGGAATGGTCCCGTTTAGTGACTTTTAGTTATTTCGTTCCGTTCGTACTGGAATTTGAACTAATCGGTAATCGAACCTTGGATCTTCCGCGCTTAGCGCCACCGAGGTCGATTGATTGGACAGAATAAAATAGAATGGAAAACATCTTTATTCATGTAAGATTTAAAAAAGCACTTATGAATCTTCAGTACAAATTATTCTACCGCCGTGTTCGGAGTGTTGATGATGTCGAGAAGAACCGGCGAGAAACTGGACACTTACTCTTTTCAAATATAGCAATGTTTTCTTGTACTCGGTACTTGAATAAAATATACGAAGCTAGATTTTCAGAAAATAAATATATTCTAGATCCATACCTACATATCTTAACGCCAAACGAATCTTAATATAAGTGAAACTTTATTTTCGATCGTCCGTTAATTTTAAAACCTCCAAGGAACACCAAAAATATCTCCTGTCTAATCAAGCAATCCTACCCGATCGGACCACATTTCATAAATATGTAATGGCGAGTGATATCCTTTGTCTAAGGTCTTTATACGTTGCGAATACGGTTCAAAGTCTGGTCTCCGCGCCCTTGAAAGCGAGAGCAAGGCGGCGTTCCGGCCATAACTCACGGCTTGCATGAATTATTGATGCCAGGCGTTGGGCAACACGACGTCTGGAGAATATAGCCTCTTTGGGAGCAGACCTATGTTGTATTGTGCTGCGCTACTACTAATTATTGCAGCTTTGAGATCCGTCTGCTGATTAAAAGCTGCAGTAGTTTATTTATTGGCTGCTGTATTGAAATGCTGACAATATGGCTCTATAATCTATTATATATATATGATAAATCGAAATTAATATGTATAACTCAAAAATGACTGACTGACATAGTGATCTATCAACGCACAGTCCAAACCACTGAACGGATCGGGCTGAAATTTGGAATGCAGGTAGATGTTATGACGTAGGCATCCGCTAAGAAAGGATTTGATTGATTCTACCCCAAAGAGATAAAAGTTTGTATGAAACTTTGTCAATTTAAGACCGATCAGGCTGAGACTTTGCATGCATAAAGCGACTATGACGTAAGCATGTCCTAAGAAAGGATTTTGATAAATTCCATCCCTATAATATGTACTGATCGACAATTTATACTGTTCCCTCAAGACGACTTTCAGGTAGACTAAATAGTAGCTAACGCGATATAGTTAAAGGCGCATTTCCCAGTTGTCCTCGCTCATTGTCCAATTGCAATAAACCAATGAGCTAATGAGCCGTTACTAGCGTTGATCAACACCTGAATTGTGATGCGAGCCTTGTCAGCATCATTTGATAACTAGCCGATTGATTATCAGTGACGGTATCAATACATCTGTCTATGGGAGACGTATGCTTGGTTAGAAAATAGCTATAGGCTTTGGCTTTGACCTGGCGTTACAAATAAATGACTAAACTTGTTATCCCTTGATAGACCCAGGGTTAGGTATTCGATTTTTTACTCAGGACAGACATTCGAGTTTGACATATGTTACGAAACGAGTACAGTTGATTGTTTGGTTTACAAAAATAAATTAAGAAACATTATTGGGAAAATTTTGACTTCTATCAATAGTCAAAAATGTCAAACTTAAAAATAATTTATCATAACACCAAATAAAGCATAAATATGATGTTTGCAACATATTAGTATTTAATGCGTGAAAAAAATATAACATTGACGGATTTTGAGCAAAATAGCTGCCGGTCCTGTGTTCAAAGAGGCGAGGTACAATTGTGAGGAAATTTCCTTCATGTTGGAAAATACTTGATGTGAATTCCCCACGGCCCCCTGCCCTACTAGCTTGCACATTAGTCAAATTTCTCGTAGGTATGTGATGACATAAGTTTTGATACTGTCGATTGGATGATAGCACATCGCACTCGTTTTTTAGCCAATCAACAGCTAACGCATCGCTCTTGACATTTGTTAAGAGCGCGATTAAAATTAATGCGTGCGTGGCGCACCTTTGTGGCACCTATGGTATCTACTACAAGCGCCGCAAATGCATAATGTTATGTCACATTATGCATTAGTGTTAAATTGGAAACTGTGAATCAAATTCTCGTAGATTATAAAACATTTTACCTTTAAATCGCATTTGGAAAAATACCGCATCCATTAATCACTTTGCACTGTCTGGCAGTGTCATGATGATGAATCCTGTCCATTGTCGGTTGCCCCTATGCCGATACCACCTGCTTTTGTATGTTGAACATTGGCCAAGGACGTTAAATTCACTAGACTCAAAATATTAAAGATTGATGCAACATCGGTTAAACAAAGAATGGTCGTTTTAACGCCTATGAAGTCGCAGGCGGTGGCTAGTCATAAGAATCGAAGTCTTAAAATACCACATAGATTGAACAAGGTACTACCTTGCATATGCAGTTAATGGGATGGAAAATAATGAGTTCTTTTATTTGTCTGACACCGATTGTCAGTAAATCTACAATAGAAAAATTAAGTGAAGTGTACGATCAAAATCACGTAAGTATACAATTTGTAATTTGATATTGATGATAAACAGCGCATCGATATGTATGTTTACGTCACTTCTTCCTCTGGTTTAACCAAGAAGTGACGTCGTGCTTAATTTTAATCCAATGTATCTCGGTCATTTAGTATTTGACTAATATACGTTGTTAACCTAACTGACGGACCAAACCGAGATTCCTAGTCATCTATCTTATTGTTATTGGAAAAGGTATTTTTAACTCATAAGCTATCAAAGTCACGACATTTTAAAACCTGTTAAAGACTCAATTTCCTCTTTCGAAAACCCAGTCAGCACATTTCACGGCTGTCAATCGTTGACGAGTCGTCAAACAAATCCGAGAGAGCAACAAATGTGGTGGAATTGACTCCCGTTCAGCCGTCTTAATCCACTTAGAGCGTCTCCGGGTAAGTATGAGTGATGGGGATTAGACCAGCCGGGGCACAGTACTGAAGAAGCAGTGAGACTGAATAAAATATCTTCGAATATAAAAAAAATATTGATAAGTACAGGAAGCTTTAGCAGCTTGTGAAAAAAAACATCTCGGTACTACCTTTTTTAAAGGTGTGGAAATTCGTTTGCGCACCATACCGATACGTCGACGTATGCATCGGCGTGTGTGGGAATATCCGCTAACCAAATGTTTCCTTATTCTTTTTTTTTATATTACACTTCAAGATTGACCTCATCCCACCTGATGTTATATATATAGCATAATAAATCTGTTACTGGACTGGTCGCCCTTACCTTAAAGGTTTTACCCCTGTTACTAATATAGCACCCCCCAACAACTCTGGAAATCTCACTTACGGCGCAGGAATACAACAACACAGAAGTGATTGTTATTTGGCTGCAGTATTCTGGCTAAAACGCAAGCTGGCTATAAATTCATAAATAAAGTGAAATTGCAAGGACCCTTTAGAAGGCAATAGGACGATACCAAGTCTTACTAAAAATAAAATACATATACCTATCATTGTATCAATGACACATTTGTCAATCCATTTGTTTTTAGACTCCATTTACAGTTGCTTTACTGGCATTCATGTAATTGTAATCTGACTACTATGTAGCAAGTAATAAGCTAGTGTCGGTAAAAGGCGTATTAAAATTATGAAATTCAATCCGAAATTGTATCTGCGACAGCCATCATGTAAAAAGGGAAGTCATGCCAGAATTAGATTAGACAAATTACTTTGAAAATATAATTTATAGGAAAAAAGAAATGTATTTTTGCCACGACCGCATTCCAAATACAAAAATTAAAAAAAGAACATGTAATAATCTACAGTAATAAAAAAAATAAAGACATTTGAAACGTTCTAACACAAAGGTACAATCGACAGCGCGTCACACACAACACTTGTTGTTCGATATTAGTCCCTATGCGTACGACATTAAGGCGGTGCAAAGTCCAAAATGTGCGACACAGCATAGTCTGCATCTACCCGTATTAACAGCATACAACAGACTATGGTCTGCATCTACCCGTATTATGCTTAAGTTGTTCAAAAATTAACTGCGTCTGGTGTGTGGCCTTTTTATTCATATAAATGTTTTACCATTAAATAAGGCGGTACTGACCACATAGTTAAAACAAATAAATAAATAGATATTGGACAACATCACATACATTGCTCCGATTCTGTGGTAAGTAGCTTAAGCACTTGTGTTACGGAAATCAGAAACAACGACGGTACCACAACACCCAGACCCAAGACAATATGGAAAAGTTCATTTCCCATATTGACCCGACCGGGGATCGAACCCGGAACCTCTGAGATGGCGCTCGCCAAAGTCAGGCCCGCTCGCCTCTCGGATACTGGGTTAGATTGTTTACAAAGAAGTTGCCAAATTAAAAAATATTTTTTCAAACGGTAAAAACTTGGACATCAACAGGAAAAGTTTAATTTTTTTTGTGTTTAAGTACATTGCAGTAAATCTGCAATATATCTGTTACGTTAAATAAACATTTCTTACTGAAAAACAAGAAGAAAATATCATACTGACATAACCTCAATAGAATTATACACAATGTTTCAATAGCACCATTTTTTATGTTTCTTTAAAATATTTCTGCAGAAAATTGCGCATCCAATAATAAGTACTCCAATTACACGGCTACGAATTAATAAAAGTAAGATGGCCACGTATTGTGTTCTAACGAAGTTCGTTAAAGTCCCAACTCTATTATGTTAATAAACAAGCACAGAGCTAAACAAAAATAAATGCTAATGCGAAAGAACGAAAATGTGGCGGATATCTGAGGAGGACCGGCGGTGGAAACGGGAGACGACGAGGAGTCCTGAACAATTTGGAAGTGGATGCGGCATTTGAGCATAACAAGCTGGTATACCGCTTTAATTTATTAAGCACTAGCTGTGCTTGCGACTTCGTTATTAAAATTAAATTGTTTTTCTAAAATAATAGTAGGCTAAGTGACTCCTCATTACATCAGCTACCTACCAGTAAAAGTCCCGTCAAAATCGGTCCAGCCATTTCAGAGATTAGCCGGAACAGGAAGACAGATAAACAAAAATTGTTAAAAAAAATTGTATTGGTTTTTATTTGGTAATTTTATAATTATAAACAGACACTCCAATTATATTTATATGTATAGACTAGCTGTGCCCGTGACTTCGTTCGCGTGGACTACATACTGTCTTGGTTGGTTTTACCCATATCTCCCCTCATATTCGAAACAAAAAGTAGTCTATATTTTAATCCAAGTTTCGAGCTATATTTGTACCAAATTTAATATCCCTAAATTAAAAAAATTGACATTTTCTCATATTAGTTTTCAAGGGCGGTATAACCCCCATCCACTCTTATTTTCAAAACAAAAAGTAGCCTTTGTCCGTTCTAGAGGTACAACGTATACCTGAACCAAATTTCATCATAATCGGTTCTGTGGTTTAGGCGTTAAATTCGGACAGACAAACAAACGGACAAAGTTACTTTCGCATTTATAATATTTGACTAATATATGATTAATTAATATTTGATTGATATATGACATTATTTCAATAATGCAGGCTCTTGCTCTTCATTAAGACATTACATAGGCTGATAATGTTGCTTACGACATAGTTATGATAGATCTAGTGCCTAATTGTTAATTCAGCTCAGTCGTCTTCCGCTTAGGCGGGTCAACTAACTAGCATCTCGACATTACACATGAAATGCGTAGTAATTAGTAGCAATGACAATGCTTAACAGCGCGGATGAATGAACTATCATTGCACAGTTGGTTTAAATGGTAGATGACATTTTTTTTTTATTCAATAGTTGGATTACAAATAAATTTAGAGTCATATGTTTCCTTTTATCATATAGACAAAAATGTACTAAGATAATATGTTGTGTTTATATTTATCGCACGTCACTTCTCCGAACGGTTTTTAACGGTTTTATTTAGCTCGAGCCGTACGGTATTTTATTTTTACTAAATAGTGACGTAACCCACACAGAACAAACACCAAACGTACATATAATCGGATCAATGTGTGTGTTGTTGTCCAATATTTTTTTTTTGTATGTATGCAATGTATTTTTATCATAAAATATATAGTTATTACATTTACAATGTTTTACAGTATTTCACACCGCACCAAGGAAGTATGAATATTTCAAAGAAACAGGAAAATAATGTCTACCCTTGCAAATTTTTAAGAGAGGTAGGGCATAGCGATTTATCGCTCGAACTGGAGCAGCCCGACTGGTGAAATACCTCCGCCTTACAGAAGACCGCAGCCAAATAGCAATCACTTCTGTGTTGTTGTGTTCCTGCGTGTGAGTAAGGTTTCCAGAGCTCCTGGGGGGTGCTACATTAGTAGCAGGGGTCACGCCTTTAAGGTAAGGGCGACAAGTCCAGTAACAGATTTATTATACTGTACTTGTCGCCCTTAAGTTAGGACCTCATTAAAACTTAACATCAGGTGGGATGAGGTCAATCTTGAAGTGTAATATAAAAAAAAAAATCTTAAAAATATAGATTGTTTTTTTTATGTGGAAATCGTAATATTATTCATAAGACTAAGCTACGATGCAACACTAAGTTATATGCCGAATATATCTGAGCATAATGATTAACAAAAGAATTCAGTCAGCTTTTGCTTACCATTAAAATAATTTAGGTTCTTCAATACTTAGTAAATCCGTGAAGTTACGTCAACATCGCCGCTGGGATGAAACTCTAGTACAAACAAAAGCATCAGACTACAAACTTTGGACTTTGCATCGCTCCTAAGTCGTGCGAATAAGATCTAATATGGAGCTACAACTTTTTCCTTGAAGAGCTGTTGACTGTACCAACGACCTATTTTAAATTTTCCCCCATGTGAAAACTATGACGTGTATTTTTGTAGCGACTGCGATTTCCAATAACGGAGCGCTGGTTTGTTTGCTGAATCGACTGAAACATAAGAAAATGTTTGTTTGTTTGACTAGACTGATTCTAGGTTTTCGCTATGATTATTATGTACGTATGAATGGGCTTGTGTATAAAAACTAAACAGCAAAATATATACGCTTGAAACACCTCCTCCTTTTTTGAGGTCGGTTATAAATATTATAATCACTAACTTACTCCACTTGTACCACTTCTACTGTTGTACTCTTTTCGAAGATATTGCTTTCGAGCAATAAGACCGCTTAAATTGTACTTTAATATCTTTGTAAAACCTATTCTGTAAATTGTATGTGCAATATTTATCTATATATCTAGTTTCAAAAGCTTTTCGAGACGGTAGTGAATGAGAAAGAATGATGGCAAATGATGGTACCAGGATGTTATTTGGAAAATGGCCAAAAACTGGCCAACTTCATGATGGTTGATAATCTCAACGCATGGTCTAAAATGATCCTAAAGAAGCCCTCGAAGTTTACATTTTGCTATATTTCTTACACATTCAGATCTTAAGTAAGATTTGGATGAGTTCTAATACATACAAATTTTAATTATAATACGATAAATTGATGAAAAGCGTAACAATTAGCTTTATATATTCATAAACATTCATAAACTATTTATTTTTGCTCATCCCAACTAGGACGCACTATTAATTCTCAGAAAGACAATAACTGTAATTCACCACGAAATTTTCAAAATTATTAGGATGATAGCACTTAATAAGGCATTGGGAAAATACTGTCGAATTCTTACCTTGATATACTAGCTAAAATCAATTAAAATGGTACATACTCCGTATCTTATAAAGGGAATGTGGTAAAACGTAAAACAGCCGTTAGAATGAAAATACAACAATTTAAATTATAACAGAATCTATCTTCTAAAATCAGTCGAGGATAACGAGAAAAGTAATTTCCGAATCGGAAAATCTCCAGTTCGCCAAACCCAGCCTCACTTTTCCCGTATTAGCCAAACAAGTCACAGATTACTCTATTACCATAATCAAATAAAACCCATTGGCCACTGTCATCAATTTGCAATTACTCCAGCGTCCAGCGGTCTCTATCGCAAATGCCCAATTCCTATAAATACGAGTATTGGCGCGTCTGGTTTACAATGGCCTAATTTTGTCTGCCGCGATCGGTAGGGTTGGCTAACTTTTTGGGTTAGGAGTTGATTCGCTTTCAAGAACTAAACTCATACTACTAATTCTTGAAGGAGTCGATTTGCACGCGTGTAAATTACATTCGTGCGAAACGCCTACCAAAAAAATATTTTTATTGAAAGGGGACGATTCGCACGTTCGGGCGAATTTATTTCGTGCCAATTGACTACTAACCCAACTTTTTTTGTAGAAAAGAAATAGAGGAACTATGTATTATATTTTGCACGTACAAAACATGATACATAGTTTAACATGATACATGATACATACCTTCATTATCTTTAAAATGTGTGATACTTTTTCAAACGATAAGATATTTTGTTACTATTTCATGCTTTTTGTCCTATAAAGTTAGTGTGATTTGATAGCCGTGAGGGGACAGGCCCGACTTTCGCGTAACGCTATATGTGAGGTTGTGGGTTCGATTCCAGGTCAGGTTATTTTGAAAAACCAACTTTCCGATATTCCGTCGTCGTTTCTGATTTCTGTAACACAGCTATCTGCTTACCAGAGTATCAGAGCAATGGTTGTGATGTTGTTGATTAATTCATATTTTTAAACTATAGTCATTGATTATACAATTGGACTGAATTTTTGTGAGAACATATTTGAATTCAGGATGTATTTTCTATTTTAATTGTAGATAGGTACATGATAAGATATAGTCACTTAAACTTCTGGCGGTGAAGATATCATCTAAATGAAACTCAAATTACTTTGACACACGTTAAATGACTTGGTTCGTGCGTGATGCACTTATTTTTTATTCGAAAATCGAATTTCGAATTGCGGTCATAGACGTCCAATTCTTCCTCTAAATACAAGCAGGATGGTGTTGGCATCGCAATGGCCTAATTTCTGTCTGTCGCGCCGTGACCTGTCTACCCTACGTGAGTCGCATGCAACCGTAGTTGGGTTTATCGTGTTACAGCCAGGCCTAACACGATAAAGAAAACAGATTTTGGCTAGACTCTTCAGGCGAACAAATATAAGGACAATACTTTGTTCAATTTTCATCAATGTTAACATTTGCAGTACACTATAAGGTACATTGTCCACGACATAATTCAATAAATATTGGGCAACATCACATGCCCTGATTCTGCGGTAAGTAGCTTAAGCACTTGTGTTACAGAAATCAGCAATAAGACCGCCTAAACTGTACCTACTTGAATATGTTTGTAAAACCAATTTCTGTGAATTTTCTGTGCAATAAAGTGTATCTATCTATCTATCTATAAATCAAAAACAACGATGGTACCACAACACCTAGACCCGAGACGATATAAAAAGCTCGTTTTCCCATATTGACCCAACCGGGGATCGAACCCGGGACCTCGGCTACGGAGGTTATTACCTTTACTTCACTTAGTTATATTTAAAAGGAATGCAACGACAGAAGGACGGTACAAAGTCTAAAGTGTAACATGCTTTTGATCATACATTGGGAGTCAAATAAAAATTCACACTTATTTTTGTACAGATCATAGTTCTATAAGTCTGACTATAGTATTTACGTTTTGCTGCACGTCTCATTACAACTATGAGATAGAACGGAGCAGACTTCCAATTCGCGCTTGTATTGCACTCTATATAGCGATTTATCGCTCTAACTGGACTGCTACATTAGAAGCAGGGGTCAAGCTTTCAAGGCAAGGGCGACAAGTCCAGTAACAGATTCATTAGACTGTACATGTCACCCTTAAGCTAGGACCTCATTACCACTTAACATCAGGTGGGATAAGGTCAATCTTGAAGTGCAATAAAAAAACCTCGCCGTACGCACGTATTACGATACGCATAAGGCCTAACAAAACTGGCGTCTCATAAAGTTAGACGTTACCTAAAGATCAAGAAGCTCTCGACATAACAGCGCTACAGGAATTGCAGTGACCTAGTCTCTACTCCCTGGGTGCAAGGGCACGTGATCCGAATACAACGTTGTCGGCTTATTGTGTTACAGGTTTGAACTTCAAGCCACGTGTAGACTGCAAACTCCGTTACGGATCAAGGCATCTCAACCATCACGTAGTATTTATAGAAATAGCTTGTATTAGGGATGTTTACGGTAACCGTGCACTGGAAAACAGAGCGGTCCTCATAAGATGGACACACGATTTTATACATCACTAGGTACATAGATAAAACAAAGTAGCTTTCTCTGTCCCTTTATCCCTATGTATGCTTAAAGCTTCAAATCTACGCAACGGATTTTGATGCGGTTTTTTTCAATAGAGATAGTGATTGAAGAAGAAAGTTTATATAGTTCTAAAGGTTCTTGTTTGATTACTACATTATTTTATTTAATTACTACACTGTATGTCTTAGTGCAAAACTAGTTATAAGTTCAGCTATATTTGTAAAATGAACGACAGAGTTTCTTGCTGGGATCTTCTCTGTAAGTTATAGGTTCCGAACCGGAGGTAGCGTCATTTGCATTATATAGACGTTTCATAAATATTACTGGTGTAATTTACATGAATAAAAGAATATTGAATTTGAATTTGTTCAACGTATACCTCTACTAATTTTGATCTAAATCAGTTTAGTGGATTAGGCGTGAAAGCCGGACAAACATACTTACAGACAGAGTTACTTTCACATTTATAATATTAGTACGGATGTGTGCACTTTGTTGATGCGTCAGGTCCAGTGGCATCCAATAGCATCTTGAGTGAACGACTTCGAACCACTAATACAATTAAAAATCATTAATTAAATCGAATATTTTCATACCCTAAATATATGTTACTCACACAAAATAACAATTGTAATTGCTACCGATAGTAAAACAATTCGTTTAGACTAACAAAAACGAATTAGGTTTAAACGCGTTCCAAATATAAATTGCAACTAGAATGGAATATGCGAGCGAAATATTCAAATAATTTCATCGAGGCAAATTGCCAAATTTAGAATGCAGCTTGCGCATAAATATTTAAAATGGTTTATCTTAAATTGTAACATTCGTGTAAATAATAGCAAATATTACTAAAACATATTTTTAACGGGCATTTTGTATGAAAAGAAATTGGATGTTCAAAGTTTCAAGTAGACAAAAGAAACAGCTGGCGAGATTTATGTTACTTATAAAAAAATAGCTATTCCCACGTCTTCGCTACACAATTTCAGGATGTAAAGTATTATATTAGTTAATTTAGTTTATCATTTTTCTTTTTACTAATTTTCATCTAAATCCATTAAGACGTTTTTGCGCGAATGAGTTCAAATGTACACCCAGACATCTATCCATTCTAAGAAACTATTGCGTTTATTTTTTTTGCAATTAAAACCATTCCCTTGTTTAATTTTATTACACTGTTTTGTTGCAAAAAAAATATAAACAACAAAAAATAAATAATGTATACGGTCGTATTGAGAACCCTCTCCTTTATTCAGAACTCGGTTAAAAATGAACAGTCTAAAATGTTCGTAAACATTTGGCATTTTAGGCAGCAATAACGACAAATCCGTTTCATTTTACTACTGCTACGCTCACATAAATATTATAGAATAATATAAAAAATAAAAGTAACTGCCACGAGCTACCATTACACCACCTTTCTTTTTCCCTCCTTAACTATTAAACAATTAAACATTCACAAATGTCGCCAAACTACATTAACCGATTCCTATACTTTACTGACTCAGTGGACAAATTTCGCGCTAAACGTAAGCCAGCGAGCAACTAATGGAACAACTGTGGACGCAACAGTTGCCGCGTTTGGGACGCGCCAAGTTAATAACTGTAAGTCGACCAAGTTGCGTCGCGAACGCGTTTATTACACTGTTTGCTTCAGAAAGTTTTGCCATACTCGTAATTTTGCTGAGGACAGTAATAAGGCAGGTCTTCTTATTAACACTAAATGTACACCACGAATGAAGTTGTAACCTTTCCTTTACATTCATTTTAATGAATCGCGTGGAGTTATAATTAACTTCTTAATTATCTGAATAAAATGCAGGTTTCTGCTTCAGTTTCATGATTTAAATTTAGACACTACCTAAGGAGAGTTGGAGTAGTCACGTAAATGATGTCACATTCCCTTCAATAGTGTGGAGTGAAGCGATGGCTAGCACATACGTCATGCTTGTAAGCAGGTGCCAGCTTACCTCGCGAAATAAAAATCTTACTTAGTTGTTGAATCACTCAGCAAAACAAAACTACATGACTTGGTTTATAGCAATAAGTTAGATACTGCTACTGTTACTGTTTCCTCGTTAAATTTGGGTGACCACAAACGTTCTTACTTCACAGTTAGAATTTATTTAAACGCATGGTTTTACTTCATTTCGGACGCTCTATGAATGGGATCGATGTTTCAAGTTAATTAAACAACACAAAATCTGGAAATTAAATATTTTCTTTTCCATATATTTATAGTTCATTTTAATGCTATAATACTACTGGATAGGCTGATTCCTAGTCAGCACTTGGCTTAAAATTTTGCTATGTCTTTTTAAAAGAACACCTAACAGGTTTTAGTTATCTTCAGGATATACAATGTTCTCAGTTCCGAAAATTGCCGTTTGCCCGTTTTGCCTTTTGTTAAGCTTCCACGGGGTAAATATAATATTTTTTGTCGTCTCAGTAAGCCGACGCCCATATCCCTTCGTATCGACCTTTCAAGGAATACGACGTAAATTGAAAATCTCTCCATATAAGATCAAACGCTTCCCAGCTCTTTGTAGATTTCCTATTCTAGTCTTGCAGACAGTATATTGTTTACAAGATTTAAAGAATTTTTACCCTTTGCAAAAATACAGTTTTATACTAACTCGTAAAGTTATTCGTTTGAGTTTAAAAATAATATTTTACTGTTTTTTTAGAAACCGTTCCAGTTTGAAATCACTAAAGCTCGATTTAAAAATGTATCGATGGTAGAACGGATTATGCGACGCCGTTACATAGTTACAATCAAATTTATTAATCGATGGTCGATAAAAGCATCGATCAACACCGATCGAAGTCGATTGACTGGTCTAGTACCTTGATTTGGTAGGATCTATCGATCGATTTCGCCTAAGCCTTCGATCATCGATCGAAGGCTAACCCTATTCCATATTAAGCAAACGTGGTAATTAAGTCAGTAACCAACCCATTACATTAACGTTGAATTGTTTTTAAAAATGATGTTATCTTATTTTTAGTGGTAGCTTTTTTAAGGGTCATTTTTTGTATTTACATTTATTGAAAATTGTACTAATTATTTGATAGACTGGACTGAGCAAAAGCGACCTTTTTAGGGTTGCCTTTGGCAGAAACATAATATTGATTGAGTGTGCCTTGCGCAAAATTAGGTAGACACACGCTATATCAGAATTTATCACCACAAGTTGCCTCAATTGTAATTTTTTCTTATTTATATCAATTCAATTCAGGGGTGAAAAATAGTAAGTGTATAAAGAATGAAGCTTGGCTCTTATACTACTGCCTTGTACATTTCATCGGTGTATACGACATTGTATGGGGATGATACGTTCGTCATATCATCGCAGGAGCTTAACTTACCGGTTTAAAGTCGGATTTATTCGTCGATATCATTATTTTGTTATGCTAGAATAAATCCTGGGGGCATGAAAGATAAATGGAGATAAAAAAATGTTCATGAATATTTTTATGTTCCATGTAGAAGATTATTTTGGGATTTTATATGAATGCGTAGCTATTGAGCTAGCAATCTGATTGAAAATACAGAAAGATAACGAGATTATGCAAAATAAAAAGAAAACAACAAGGCTTTTAAATCCTTGAAAGTGAAACAAAATGAGTATCTTGTACAATTAATGCAAAGCTTCAGTTCACTTTCATACTGGATATTGTTATTTCATCCTGGTGGTATTTTGTTTCGTCATAAACGATTATTGTACAATGCGATTTAATTGGTATGTACTTATATTTGAGAGAGCATTTATTACTTACTTTTACTAATGTTAAATTTTTTATTATTATGCTATTAATTATTTACACTACACACATACTTTATTCCACTTTAAAAACAAAAAAGTAGCATCAAATATTAAAGATATACACAAAAGTTGTACGCAATATTTACGCTGGATTTGAATTATTTTATTAAAGGAAAAAATACACTGACAGTTCAATATTATAAACTTAATACCTATCAAATCAAGCCCTGACAGCTTTTGGTTTTTACCGGGATTTTAGTTACAATAATTGCGCATTGCCCGTAACTAGAAATTTCAAAACATGTAGTCAAACAAATAATAAATACGCTACCATTTTATTACTTACTATCCGTAAAAAACATTAATTTAAAAAGTTGCAGCATCCGCGATTAAATGATCAATCAATATCTCCCGTCCACGCAACAAATTAAAAACTACACTGAAACCTCTCATAATTTATCTTTGCAAAATAAAATCCCGGCCAACTGCTGTTGACACATTGTTAAGCTGCGTAACAGCGTTGCGCTCCAAAAAAAATAAAGCCTGAAACAAGCACCTTATTTACCAATCAGCATTCACTGGGGCGGCTGATTGAATGAACTGCGTAAAACAAATACATTTCCCGTACCACGCGACCTCAAAAATCGACCCTGAGCATCCGCTCACTACATCGACAACGACAGTAAATCAGTATGTAGTTCTTAACTCATACAGCAGGGCACTTACTGGGTTAAGACGTTAAGCAGAAAAAATCATCACCTACGATAACTTCAATTTGGAAGAGTAGCATGCGCGATACATGAAAGTCGTGGGTTCGATTTTATTCCACACCAAAAGAAGATGAAATATTTCTGTTTCTTTGAAATAGCTTAAGCTCGCTAATGCAGCGTGAAGTACTATAATATAAAAGTATAAAGCTCTTTTTGAAATATTTAACGGTTTTATGTCAAACTCTTTTTGTATCTTAGCTGACTCTGGAATGCTTTCTCTCCCCATCTTCATAAGTCGAATTCTTAATAATATTTAAAAATACAGAAGACCGCAGCCAAATAACAATCACTTCAGTGTGTTGTTGTGTTCCTGCGTGTGAGTAAGGTTTCCAGAGCTCCCGGGAGGTGTTACATTAGTAACAGGGGTCAGGCCTTCAACGTTAGGGCAACGCGTCTAGTAACTGCTAGCTAGCTATTATTAAGCTGTACCAGTCGCCCTTAAGCTTGGACATCATAACCACTTAACATCAGATAGGCTGAGGTCAATTTTGAAGTGCAATATAAAAAAAAAACAATTACTAGTTTTTATATACTACTAACATTAAGTACGCCTTTTGTACTTTTCAATACGTGTTTCAGTTTCAATAAATAATTTAACGATCATTCACTACACCTGACTAAACGAAAACATCATCAACAGAGGCTAAATTACGATTGACATAATACAGTAGCGATGTTGGCACAAGCACTAGGTTGGTAGGGAAGCTATTAAACTTGCATAGACCGAGCTGCCAGTTTGCAACAGTAATTTAAAGTTGCGAACGAAACTAAAAATAAAAGATGCGAATGCTATCGGTAGCTGATCGAATCGGCTCGTGCACACGACTAGGTTGGTATCTAAACATTATTTTTTACGGCAACACTGTTGCAGAAACTTTTTGCTTATGCAATGTTGCCGTGACATTTTGATGCTGCAGTATTTTTTACAGAAATGGAAGCTGCAGGTTACTTTTGATACGGAAAAAAGAGACATCGTTTTGAAACAAATACAATTCAATTTGTATAAAAAATGAAAAAATGTTTCAATTAATGTTCGTTGACAAAAGTTGTTGAGTGCAAGTGAAATTATTTTTTGATACCTGTGGCTAGGTTTGTTTACGAGTACTGGTGTTAATAAAATTGTTATTGAAATAAAAAACATTTACTATTTACTTTTTAAATAAGTTTTTAAGCTTTCTTTCCACCATGAATTTTCACAATTTGGATGTTAAAACCGGTCACAAGTAGGTAATTCGAAAATGCCTGCTTGGTCAAATGTATAGACTACTATAAATTGAAACAAAACACCTTTTTATATAAACCAATTTTTTTTATGATACATAACATTCAAATTTATGTGTTTATTTTAAAACTTTATTGCACTAAAAAGGACTGGTGGACTTAATGCTAGTAGTATATAAAAACTAGTTATAGTATTTTTTCATATTGCACTTCAAAATTGACCTCTGATCTGATGTTAAGTGGTAATGAGGTCCAAGCTTAAGGGCGACTGGTACAGCATAATAATAGCTAGCTAGCAGTTACTAGACGCGTTGCCCTTACGTTGAAGGCCTGACCCCTGTTACTAATGTAACACATTCATTCTCTACCAGTCAACCTTTGGGTTATGCAGAGAGTTTGAATATCGGTAATAGTAAAAAAGTGCGTAAAAAATCTAAAAGTCATAATTAACAACAATAAATTAAGCATTATAAATAACATTAATATAATTAAATATACATATAACTATAAGATGAAATAACATTTAACGTCAGTTCTTTGCACAGTTCTTACGAAAGTGTCGTAAAACACCCATCCACAGTTCTTTAATGGGCTGTATTATCGTCAACTTATATTTATTCCTTGCAGCTTAAAAAAGGTTTTCATTGTATTTTGAAAGTTTAACCGACAAACAACAAAAAAAGATTTTTTTTACCATGCCTCTTTTATGAACGAAAGAATATGAACCAAATGGCAATACAAGTTTCCTTTTACAAGCATCAAAGATACCTTTCTCCAGCGGATCAAAGTACAGCCAATGTCAAAAGAAACAAACATTCGTATTTGCAGGATAACCGTTCAAAAACACAAGCCCAACATTAGAAACATTGGTTATGAAACAAAGAAATTATCGTTGCTGGAAATAGAATGTGTAAACAAATTTTTTCGTTTCGACTTCCTGCTATAGTGACCTATAAACGGCGTAGGTGTTTACAGTCGAGATGTTCGATTGTAAACTAACACAATCGAATTACTATCATCTAGATGCATTATCTATTTTGCACTCTAACGGCCACGTTTAAAACGTTAAAAGTATCTTGTTGTTAAGTTTTTCTGACTATGTTTTCTTTAAACATTTAAAATAATTTAACGGGTCAAAACGCAACACCATTTTTATTTAGTAGTTAATACGAACTACTTACTGCCCTAACGCGAAAGTCTTAGAATTTGTGTTTTCTTTAACTTATTTATTTACAGTAATATTATAAAGCTGAAGAGTATTTTTTTGTTTGTTTGTTTGAACGCGCTAATCTCAGTGTTAGCGACTGCTGTGATCTGACCTCATCAGCCTTTTTGGCCTTACTATTGTATTATACTGGCTATACCTTTTATATGTCAATATGTTTAATTTGTATCTTGATACTACCTTTTGTTATTAAGTGATAGATTGTAAGTGAGTGTATCGCTGTGGTTGTCTAATATATTCTAAGAGCATAGAACGAGTTTAATTGTAGGTACAGTTTCATTCATTCCTTATACTCAGAAACTACCCTTTCGAATTGAATTTGTTTTGTGTTGGATAGTAAATTTATCCAGAAAAGCTATAAAACATTATGCTACGACGAATAGGAGAACTGATGGAAAATGTGGAAAAAAACGTAAATAGTACGCGTGAAATATATATATATATATATATATATATATATATATATATAGATATATATCTCATTATTTTACAATACTTTTTAAAAAATTGCTATTTGTAGAAATTATATAGTGAGTCTAGATTATATAATGTGTCCTGTAATTTAGGTTAAAAACATCCATCTCTTAAAAAAACCTACTAAAATCATAAACGCTAAAGTTAGTAAAAATGTTTAAATATAAAGATGTATGTTTTTATGATTGTATGTGTGTTTTTTACTTCTTCATGCTTAAATTTTAGAGTGGATTTGAATGAAATTAGTGGCAGGCTCAAATAAGATTGGGGGCATCGCCCAGAAATTGGCGAACTGATGATACGTATATGCGACTTTAATTATTTTTTTTCATTATTATACAATATATTAGCTTCACTACAGCATAGTTTTTACTATCGATTTCAATAGATCATAAAAGTGTGACATTATATATGTACTAGCTGTGCCCGCGACTTTGTTCGCGTGGACTACATCCTTTTATGGTCGGTTTTACCGCTTTCTCCTCTAATATTCGAAACAAAAAGTAGTCTTTATTTTAATCCAAGTTTAGAGCTATATTTGTGTGTGCTAAATTTCATATCTCTAACTTCAAAAATAAACATTTTTCCTTAAAAACTTCCAAAGGTGGTATTACCCCCCTCCCCCCCTTATTTTCTAATAAAAAGCCTAGCCTATGTCCGTTCTTGAGATTCAACGTATACCTATACCAAATTTCATCAAAATCGGTTGAGAGGTTTAAGCAGGAAAGCGTAACAGACACACAGACAGACAGACAGACAGAGTTACTTTCACATTTATAATATTAGTAGGGATGTTATGGGAATGTCCATCGTGCCCACAATAATGGATCCGATTAAACATAAAGGGCACTCTTTCAAATCCGTAGGCACTTGCAAGTATGTTAATAAATAAACACACCATTATTTAGGCTCCAACCGGCAACCACCCTGATTACAACAGGCTCGCCGGACCGTATAATATGATAAATCTTCCAGTCCCAATTTCACTAGGAACAATATGAAGTCTTCATATCTCCGCCTATTGCTGTCGGAATTAGCATAATAATGCGACCCGCCCAGTATTGTGCGATCATGATGTAGGTGCAAGGACGCGTGTGCACTGGAGCTTGCTGAGCGGAGATGGAAGGTGAGGGTAGATATCTGTAAAGAAGTGAAACAGGGCTGATTTTTAGAGATCCGTACTCAAAGGGTAAAAACGGTATCCTATTACTAAGACTTCGCCGTCCGTCCGTTCGTCTGTCTGTCACCAGGCTGTATCTCAAGAACCATGATAGCTAAAGAGTTGAAATTTTCACAGATTATGTATTTCTGTTGTCGCAGTAATAATAAATTCTAAAAACGAAATAAAATAATTGTTTAGAGGCTCATACAACGAACGGAATTATTAGCCATTTTTTGCTCAGTATTAATAAAAACTATTGTTAAACGCTTTTAAAATAAACAAAATATTAAGTTATATATTTACTTCAAAAATAAATGATTTAATTAAAATAAAATATATATTTAAGGGGGCTCCCCTAACAAACGTGATTTTTAGCTGTTTTTTTGCTCGATTTAAATAACAGCAATAGGTAGAAGCTTGAAATATTCGCAGAATATTAAGTTGTATATTAAGGTTACAATATTATGCTCAATGTTGAATAGATTATGGTTCGAAACCCTTCGTGGTATTTAGGTATCACATTTGCGTTTCTACACCTTCAGAAACGTTTTAATAAAAACTTTCCTTTTTTTCTAGGGTAAATGCACCGTAGTAACATCTGAGGGATGTGACAGCGTGTGGACACGTAACCCTGAGAAGGGAAGGTTTATCCACTAAAACCCATCAAAAACTCATCTCCCTAATGATGATGCTGCAGAATACTCAGTTACCTCCACAGCTACCACAGCATCACTGTCAGGACCGCCCCTGTTCAAGCGGCAGTATCACTTCCAGCCATGATGGTCGAAGGAAAGCGGAAATGGCTGAGCCCTGGGTTATCCCTATCTTACGTCGAAGACCGTGGGTATAACTGAATGTATTGTCCTCATATGCTTAGCCAGCTGGTCTCTCAAGAATACTCCTTAACCTAAGTTATTTCTACTTGGGGATCAAGCGGGAAGCTTATTTCGCTATTAAATAATTGTAGTAGCTTAGATAGTACTTTTAACAGCCTGAACTACGCTTCGTCCAAATTCAAATCATCAGTTTCAACCCTCCATCCTACTACATCAGTATGAACGGACCTTTACCGAGTGGGCGGCTTATTTGCAGACCGGTAAGGCTGGTCTGATGAAGCTGTTTGTGCTCAGCTTTCTACAGCTTCCGAGTTGAGGCCTTGGCAAATGCCAGTCATTTAGATCATTAGTCATGCTACGGGAGCTTTCGTCAGCAATAAGAGTGAACTGAGATTATAAGTGTGAGTCGGACTCAACCATGAAGGGTTCCGTATCTACATACCAAGTGTTCACAGTATAGGTCTTTTAGTATTCGGGAAAATGTGGCTGTGACATACGGACGGATAGACAGACAGACAGCCAATACGAATCCATAAGGGTTCCGTTTATCGCCATTTGGCTACGGAACTCTAACAATTGACGTCATCGAGTTTCCCCAGAAGATGCCTGTTCAACTTGACTTAAAAGGTAGATGACCTTTTCAGGCTTGTAATCTTACGGGAACTCAGATAAGGGTTCGAAACAGAAAAACCGTAGGTGCAACAGTAAGAAATTATAATACCGGAAAACCAGAAAATCCAAAATATGGTACTTGGCTATTAAACAGATAACAGATTTTTATATCGAGTAAGGGTATGTATACATATATCATACAAAATGAGTACAATTCTTTACTTAATTGTGCCGGTGAATACACGATTGGCTCGATTAAGCGTCTTTTTTAACGTCGTGTATTAAAGTTATTTATTTTTAAAAGTGGGTGTTTTATTAAATATATTGCTCTAATTTTGAAATCCTCTTTTCACAAAATGAATTAAGTTACTCGGAACTGCTTATTATAACAAACGCGTCCTCTGTAAGGGAAACTAACTCGATTTAGTTAATACTGACTCCTTAGCTTAATCCATTTAGTGAAGGAATAAAACATTGCAACGTTGTACCACAGATTAAGGACGAACAGAAACTATAAATATATCTAGTAAAGACTTAAGTCGCTAAATTATAGTTTAATGTCAAACAGTGCTTTGAGTTACTGATTTGTGATGCGAATTTTGAAAAATGTTGGTTTAAAAGTTAAAAATAATATTGCCGCTTTCAGAAAATAAAATAAACAATGTTTTATACAAAATATTACGTAGATTTATTGCGTGTGTGTTCTTGCACAAACGCATGTGTTTGTGCGTCAGTAAGTGTGTAAGTGCGTCAGTGTGTGTGTATGATTGTGTATTGAGATGTGTAGTGTGTGCTAGTAAGATTAATATGTTTAGCATCTAGAGTGGGACAACTTCAGATAAGTTAAGTGTAAGTAAGCGAATAATCAAGCAGATAAGATTAGGTTAGATCGAGACATTTGTTTTTTATTAGCATAGTATATTAGCTCCTCCTTGCCTGATGGAAAGTAAAATAAGAACCCGCATCGCGATGACGGATTTGCAAACGTAATATCATTCCGTTTGCATTGCCATTCTGGCTCGTAAGATGTTTCTTCACGCTCCTTTTGAATGAATCCATCTCAAAGTTCCTTACCTAAGACTTTAAAAGTTCTTACAGAAGGTATAGGAAGGTAAAAACTAAATTCACAAGCAAATAATTCCATTAGTGAAAACTCTATTTGTTACCCCTTCTGTATTAGTTCACTCATTGCCAGTCGCTTGTTGTGCTAGAAAAAAGTGCAATCTTTTAAGCTTTCTTACACCGGCGATGCGAGTGACATTTTTCTTTGTAACGCTAGCCTTATTAAGAAACAGCTGTCCTAACAAAGGGATTAAATTAAACGAATAAGGAGACTAAAAAAATGGACCAGGGAAGGACACAGATGTTAGGAGATGTGTACATTGCTGAGCTTAGAGTAGAAGTTACGAAGAAATACTTAAAGGACCTGACTGAATAGAATATTATAGATATATTAGTCTAGTATCCAAATATCAAATACATTCAGTAGTTTTTGTGTGAAAGAATAACAAAACATTCATCGATATCTACTCAGCTTTACTTTTTTTTTTTAAACTTTTGTGTATGTAACATTTGCAAATGGCCACTTCTTTAGGGAAATTTATTTCTGCCAATGTTGCGAGAAAATTGTCAACAGAAACATTATTCATGAACTTATTGTATTATGATCACTTACTTTCTTTTTTTTAATGGACTCTGTACCGAGTATAGAAACAACACAGTGATTCCGCTAATGTCCAGTATCACTTACTTTCAAAAATTACTAAACTTATCAACACAAATTGACATGTGACATATTTTCAGACAGGCAGGCCATACAAAGTGAAAGTGAAAGTGAAAGTATTTATTTAGCACACAAAAAACGATATAAAAAAAAATACAATGTTACAAGGAATTATATTAGAGCTACAAATTAAACTAAACAGGTAACAGCTTACATCTAATCTAATTCTTACCCTAATAGTGTGCTAAAAAGGCAACCATCTCAGCATTATGCCGTGATACCACTGCATGGCACCACGACGCTGGTTTTCAGTGGTGGCCTGATGATGACGGATACATTTTATTTTTCTCGAATTAACAACTTAAAAAAAAACATTTTTAAATAAAACTTCCCCTCATCGTTTACGTGCCTACCAGAGTCCGTAACTTGTTATTTTAGTTTTAATGGAACTGCATGGAACACCATTATTTACTTATGGTGTGCAATATTTTCAGGCTTTCCCGTAGATAAGCCTCCTCCGAATCGACATTTTTCATTGATTCTAGTACATGAATGTATTCAAGACCTAACCCGGCTCGCTTGACACGCTTATAAATCAACAAGCCGGATTTAACTGCGATCTCTCATTATTCACAAAAGGCGCTGGATCGCGAGTGCAGACAAAAAGGCGACACTCTGCGAAGTGTAGCTTTCTTTGTTGAATCTATTACACTATCACAGTGCATCGCATGAATTAAGCGATGTAACACATTACTCGTAATTATTTTTATTTTAACAGCGTATAACGCCGATCAAATGAACTTATGCCAAGTTCTAATGTTTTACGATTCGGAATGTCTCAAAAAAGACTCTGTATTTCTCCAATCGACTAGGAGTTAATTCTTATTTCAAATTTCCGTATCAGCTATCATCAGTCGTCGTCCGTTTTTAGCTTACGCCTAATAACTAGAACTTATTAATACATAATACCTAATATATAAAACTTACGGCAAATACTATTTACGCGGGATTTGCATGAGAGTCGACGATATGATTGTATACGCTGTGAAAGGAGATGAATTGTTTTATTAAGTTCATTAATAATATTAGAATCGGAAAGATTTGTAAGAATGTATATTTGTGATACGTAGACTGTGATGTTGTTCACTTATTCAATGGTACGAAGAGTCTAACTCACACTTGGCCAGTTTATATTCCAACCCCAGACTCTCAAAAATGACTAGATATTCGCAGGCGCTAAGACAAACTTGACTCTACAACAATGAAAAAGAAAAACAACCCTCGCTTACTACAAGAACCAACTTCAAGTATTTTTCAAAAGCAGCTCTTTTAAAGAAGAGCGCATTCCTTTGCTCAAAAGTTCAAAATAACTGGTAGTTTGCAGCCAGCCGTTCCTTCAAAGCTAGTAATTAATCTCCCAAACTGGCAGCAACTTGTAACCTGATATTAGTTTTAACTAGCGATCGCTTGCGGCTTCGTCTGCTTATTTTGTATGCAAGGTTGTTTTGATGATGGCTTTAGTGGAAATACCGCGTGTAAATTCGAACCCATCTACTTTAGAAACTTCCTGAAGTTTGAACATCAAATAATTTGTATGGTTTTTCATTTTGCTTACGAAATAATATTTTATATTATTTTTATTTGTATCAGCACTATAAATTTGCAAATCAGCAAAATAAAAAAGAAACAAGAATGGAAAATAACAATGATATCCAAGTAAAGTATACATTCCTTGAAAAGCAACTAAAGTATGGAAAAACTGTAGCAACATGTAACAACAAATATGATTTATCTGATGAGACACTAGAACTCCTTCAAAACAGAAAAAAAATGATCACAAAAAATCCAAAAAACATTAAGCATATTGCAGACATAAGTAAAAAAATAAGAACTAACATTAGGAAAGAGAGAAATATTAAGAGATTACAAACTTTGGAAAGGCATATAAACAAAACAGGAGGAGTAAAAAAGGCACTAAAAGAACTTAGAGAAATAAACAGAGAATGGATACCAAAACTCAATAAAAACACAAATACCAATACAAATAGAAAACATATTAACAAAATAGCCACAGAATTTTTCCAGAATCTATACTCAAACTCAGACACTGTAATAAAAGAGGTAAAAAAAGAATGCTTTTACAAAACAATAGAAAATCTAGAACCAGAACCCGAAATAATCCCAAGCGAAGTGGAAAAAGCTATACTCAGTCAAAAGATGGAAAAAGCTCCGGGCCCAGACAAGGTTCCAAATGAAATTCTGAAAGGCAATATTGAAGAACTAGTACCTGTTCTCACATCAATATTCAATGAAATAATAAAGACTAGCATAATCCCAACGCAATGGAAAACGTCACACATCATACTCTTATACAAAAAGATCCAAAGGAAGACATAGGTAACTACAGACCAATAAGCCTGATGTCAAATATATATAAAGTATTCTCCAAAATCATCCTAGAAAGAATAAGTAAAAAGCTTGATGAAAATCAACCACGAGAACAAGCGGGGTTCAGACAAAAATTCTCAACTATAGACCATATTCATACAGTAAAACAAGTTCTCGAAAAATGCAATGAATATAACAAAGCCCTTTATATGGCTTTTATTGATTACTCCAAAGCCTTTGATAGTATAAGTCATAATGCTATATGGAAAAGTCTGGAGGAACAAGGAATATCTCCAAAGTATATTAAAATCATTAAAAATATCTACTCAAATAACGATGCCAGAATACAACTTGATACTCTGGGAAACAAGTTTAAGGTCGAAAGAGGCGTTAGACAGGGAGACCCCTTGTCACCAAAGCTATTCTCAGCCGTACTTGAAAGTATTTTTCGCAGACTAAACTGGGAGGACTTCGGACTGAATGTGAATGGCGAAAAACTAAATCATTTGAGATTTGCGGATGATATAGTTATCTTCGAAGAAAACCCAGAAAACCTCCAACATATGATAAAAGCTCTTAACCATGAAAGTGAAAAGGTTGGACTATCTATGAATAAAGAAAAAACCAAAGTACTCACAAATTCCAAGCCAAAGCCTATAGTAATCGATGACCGACCACTCGAATATGTTAAAGAATACATATATTTAGGACAGATAATATCCCACGAGAACCAAACAACAAAAGAAATTGATAGAAGAATAGCATCTGGATGGAGGAAGTACTGGTCATTAAAGGAAATAATGAAATCTGATCTAAGTACGACAATAAAAAAAAAAGCCTTCGACACCTGTGTTCTTCCAGTAATTACTTATGGATGCGAAACTTGGGCTCTCACCAGAATCCACCGAGAAAAACTAGAACGCTGTCAGAGAGCTATGGAGAGAAGTCTATTAGGCATAAAAAGACAAGACAAAGTGAGAAACACTATATTAAGGGAAAAAACTAAAATTACTGACATAAGTACTCATATAGACCAAAGAAAATGGAGATGGACAGGACATATGTTAAGAGACGGACAGAAAAAATGGAGTACTAACATCTCCCACTGGTACCCAAGAAATGGAAAGCGAAAAAGAGGTCGCCAACAAATGAGATGGGAAGACGACATGAAACTTACCGCGGGATATCTCTGGAGAAGGGTTGCATTAGACAGAACTCAGTGGAAAGAACTAGAGGAGGCCTATGCCAAGAGGCACACTGATTTACGAGATATCTTATAGTTAAAAAAAAAAAAAAAAAATAACTAGATATGTAATGTGTAATTTAAATTGTCTCGAATTCAGAATAAAAGGCTATATTATTATTATTATTATTATAAATTTGCATCATTCATCATTTCACCTATTCAATTCAATATCAATTCAATATCTTTATTGCAATTCACATGGAGTAAGTTGACAGATTCTCTTAAGATTAAGTACATGTGAATGAAACCTATCCTGGACAGATTTTTTTTCATAATTAGCGATTTCAATAGTGAACTTGAAATATTTCAAAGTAACAGAAAAATGTTATGTCTATTTGCAGTGTGGGATACGAACCCACAATTTTCATGTACACTCAATTTTGACGACCTCAGTGGCCGACAGGCGAGCGTGCCGCTCAGAGTTTCGATCCCCGGTCGAGTCAATATGGGAAACGAACTTTTCTGTATTGTCTCGGGTCTGGGTGTTGTGGTACCGTCGTTGTTTCTGATTTCCGTAACACAAGTGCTTTAGCTACTTACCACAGAATCAGAGCAATGTATGTGATGTTGTCCAATATTTATTTATTTTCTTTAAAGCAATACGTTTAGCGTATCTATGGACATGCCTTCAAAAATTATGTTGAGGTAACTGATATATTTTTATTCTCAATTGAATAGTTTGCAAAAGAGCTCCTTCCAAGTGGTAAAATGTGTGCCCCCTGTAACTTTTAAAATGAGATAATGATAAAATTAAAAATATATATGACGTACATTACCACGTAAACTTCCACCGAAAATGGGTTTAAACGAGATCTACTAAGTAGTTCTTTCAATACATCATAAACCGTAAACCGTAATTGAACTTTAATTCGATTGAATTTCATTGAGTTGATTAACTCAAATATAAACTTTTTTAATATGCAGCCCGGTGCGCACTTGGCCGGTTTTTTGTTACTATTATTGGTGACGGCCGTGCAGTCATCTTCTTTACCAAGCTTTCGAGGTAGCGGTAGTAAATATAAGGTAGAAACCATATTCTCAGACTGTTTTACTTTCGTGTTAGAAATACCTCTTATGCACCACATTGAAGTTTTAATCTGTTGAGTGTCGCGAGGCTCATAAATCTATGGGTTGAATCCCATCGCTGCATTATTAGCATACACTCAGTGTCGCAGAGATGTATGTGAGGGGAGCTCTGCCATGTAGGGGGAAGTACCGCTTTCTCCTGTAGGCTTTGATTGCCCTACGTTACTCATAAATTTTCAGAAAGACATTACGGCCGTGAAGGGTAAATTACAATGTGTTTTTTACTTTTAAAAAGCAATGTTGTGAAAATACGTAAAAAATGTGAAGTTTTGATGGTTTTATAAAATGATAAAAAACATATTGCACAACATCACAAACATTGTTTTTATCATTAATTCAAGAAACTATTTTTCCTCAATTTACTTAGGTGTAGGTTTGGAACTTCATAGTAAAAGGAGCATCTTGATTTGAAGGTATTGACCTATAGGTTCGTTTGTTGGTGAAGAGCATATATCTTGATATGGTTTCATTTGTACAATTATTAAAATGCTTCACACCATACTAGCGATCTTTAAATATTATTAAAGAAAGTATGTGACACGTAAAGGTCAAAGGGTTCGAATCTTCCGTCGTAGGGGCAGATGAAAAAATTTCAGTTTCTTTAAAAATATCTTGATATGGTTACAAACATCAGCATTATTTTATTTTATATACTCAATCTCTCGTTTCTATTCAACGCGAACGCGATAACCTCGTCTGTCTGATCGGAATTCATATAAAATGAAAGCAGAAAGTTTTAGTCCTAGTCATCAACAATCCATTTACCGAAAAGTAGCCATTAATTGGTTGCAAATTAATTTTAATTTTTTTTTTTAAATTCTATATTGCTTCACGCCCATAGATAACCCCTCTCTATGTTCACGCCACACTTGCAACCTTTATTTATCTTAAAGAATTAGAAAAAAATAATCTCCCCTTGCCCCCTGCATCGCCTGTGCTGCTCTTTCAATTGAGCTGCCCGCAAGTAATCGTATGCGACGAATATTTCTATTTTAAGCTTTTAGCCATCGACAAGTGCCCTACACAAGGGGAGATGAAAAGTTTTTGTTACTTAAAATTATTCAAAAATAATTAATTCTTCCACTATGACTGTGTCAACAATATCAACACCAATAGTCTTACCAAAGCATTTCGATTCCAGTAAATCCATCGTTACGATTAACGTGTATTCCGTTAAGTATTTCCTTTATAACACCTCCGCAATTGTTCTTTGCTCCAAGGATAGCTACGTCCAGTATTTGCAATTAATTTCGTGGCGTATGCAACGGAACTTTAGTAATTAATTCCAATATTATTGTTATAGTGATATGTGCATTGTAATGTTTGTGAGAATTGCAACCAACAAGCCGGGATTCAATTATAGTTGTGATTAGTTTTGCATCTAGTATCGTGTGTGGGTTTTCTGTATTAATGTGTTTCATCAAAAGTACTCGTACGTGTTTAATATAATGGTATCGTATATTCTATGATATCACGCGCACTATATTCTAGCTATTGCAGGTTTCGATTAAAAATACGTAATTTGGAGATGAATACTTTCCTGTAGACTTTCATTAGAAAAAAATCAACTTTTATTTCTTAAATTAAGTTGTTTTTAATTTCTTAAATGGTTTAGGATAAAAGTATCATATATGTAATTACAGCATTTAATCTATCTACCTATGAACATTCGTGCAAATCTATAAGATGCTTATTGCGTGAAAGAGAAGCAAACATCTATACGTCAAAGTTAGGACGTGGATTTACGAATGTATAACAATTATCCTGTACGTTCAAAGTTTTTTATATTTTAAAAGGTAAGGAAAATTAAGAATTTTGAAGTGAGAGCCAAATAAATGTTATTATCAGCACAAAAGTAATTGAAGTTTTGCGCATTTTTATGTTTACGCCCAAAATATAACGATTCGTACTAAAATATAAAATATGCACAGCCGAAATAGCCTGATGAATATTTGTCGTTCGACAGTAAGTACAATTTTTATTTATTCCTCAACTTTATAAGCAGTCAAATAGGCAATAAAAATTCTCTTGTCTCTTGCCCACAGACTCTCTTCATGGCACTATTAAAACTTTATGGGGAAAATGATAAGTCGTTTCAAAAACTCTATAAAACTCGAATCCTGCCGTAAAAGTGTTTTGTGTTCACATTTTTATAGTCATTTGATTACCGATGATGCTTCAGAGTTGACTTGTTTTATACTTGGATGAGTTATTGTCGGTTTTCGATAGCTACACCCATATCTCTTCATACGGGTGTGCAACTCTGTCATGCCAATAATCTTCTCTTGTCGATAAATAGATAACTGCACTAAACATTTACAGTACTTGTGCTACAATTTAGGTCTTATCGCTGTTAAAAATAGCCTTAGGTAGAGGAAATTGTACACGACTAGAATTAAGTAGGTACTCCTGTTTAAACACATTTATTGAGATTTAGAAAAAAAACACGCCCTCTTAAATTCAATGTGTCTTTAAAGGGTGTTATGTGTTCATTGTCGTTAAATAACACCTTGGTATAGGTGAATAAATGATGAACGATACGTATTTTTTTGCTTGTTTTGATCGCTATTGATAACAGCAACAGGCAGACGCTGACATATTCGCGGAATATTTAGTTATAAATTCACTTCTATATAATAGAATATACATATAGTGGTATATATTTCAATATGGAATACGAACTTTTCTCTATTGTCTCCATCAAGGATGTTATGTTATGTATGTAACGTCAGTTTTGATAAAACACAAGTGCTTTAGCTACTTATAATAAAATTCTCCACTAATCAGATTTGTATTATGGTCTAATTTTATTATTCCTATTTGTTTTTGTTTCCAGAATGCTGGTGTATTATTTCGAGTATCTAAATCTAAATACTGGGTATTTTGTGAAAAAGAAAACAGCCTAAAATTGTAATACTCAAACGAGAAGTGATAAAAAATAGGCGATACCGGAATGTTTAATCTTTCAAAACCCATTGTTGTCGTAGGTATTTTTAATACCACAATATGTGTAGTCACGTTTACTCTTTATTCTAGAAGCACAATGGTTGACGACAATATGTCGAACAATTCATCCCCTCACATCAAAATGGCAGAGAGGAGATTTCGGTTATTGGAATTTTTCAATACCCTTTAGAATCACTCTTGATTTGGCACTCTTTATGTATTGACAGAAGGGTTAAAATTTTTTTAGGAAGTTACAGGAATTTTCATTTTCTCATAAAATAATATTAAAGGTTGGAAAAGGGATTGCACTATCCTTGGGCAGCACTCATTGTGTATTCTTTAAATAAAATAGCTTTGATTAAAATGCCGTTTAACAATCACGAGAAAGTATCTTTGGATGTCAAAAAACCCATAAGAATAAACATCTGTCAAAGGATTCTTCTAAATATTTTCTATTTAATCTCCAACGTAAAGATATATTACTTATTACCTGTTATTTATTGATAAAACAATCTTAAAACTAACATTACAGGAATCTTAACTTAATGCAATAGTGTGGTCACAGGTATGAAAATAAATTTACTATTTAAGTTCGTCGTGTCTATCTGGCTATGTGTAGGTATGTCTGTATTTGTCATCATAGCTCCTAAACGGTTGAACTGATATTTAATTTGATAAGTCGGACGTTTTCTTAATTATATAAATTGGCTCAAGATGGCCGCCGACTTTAAATGTTGGAATACACAAATTTTTGCACTACTCCTTTAATATAGGTATTAAATGAACGAGTTTGTACAATGAATGCGCTTACATCGAACTGTTGTGGCTCTTTAAATATTGGATTGATGAGATCCGTAACTAGTACATACCTTCGCCGTTTAAATCTTGAAGCAACCTGCAACCAGCGAGCTCCTTAACTTTTATCGGGCATTAAGCATTGTGCCCACATTATTACTCCCATTCGCCAATAGCCATATATCAAAAAATCAATAGCTGCCCGCTGAGGCGTCGCCGAGATTTCAGTGATTTGTCATTAGCCAGCCTCACAATAGTTGTATTGAGGACGAGAATGCCAATATCTGCACCATTGTGCGACCCTCCGGATGTGGGGGCTATACAATAACCATTTAGTGTGGATATGTTTATGTCTATGTCTAGTTGAGGGGTTTTGTAAGACGGGAATCGCTGCGTGGGTAGACTTATGTATGCTGCAATTAACGGAGACGTTTGCAGACATTCATTTTAGCGGAAGATTTTATGGTCGTGAGAGGCAATTTGCTGTTGCTCTATTGGTTTGTGTTTTCTTATATTTGTACTTGTATGCAGTAAGCTGTTAGTTACTCGATTTTATTATTTTTATAGTACCTACTAAACGCCATACTAGCGAACTTTAAATATTAGAAACAGAAATTTTTTATCTCCCCTTGAAATTTTCTGTTTCTTATATTTAAAGTTCGCTAGTACGGCGTTTAGTACTATAAAAATAATAAAATCGATTAAGATGCCAGGTGTCTTCGTTTCCGTGGTTTTCAAACATTTCTGCAACGAATGTACCATGGGCCGATAAGTATGTAGTTCTAAACATATTCGGCAGAGGGCACTTACCGGAGGCTAACGGTTGATACAGCAGAAAAATTTCATCGCCTACGATAACTTGCGGTTAGCTCAGTTGGTAAGAGCAGCACGCGCGATACGTGAAGGTCGTGGGTTCGATTCCAAGGGGAGATAAAAAAAATCTGTTTCTAATATTCTGTTAGTTACTGTAATAATTTTGGTTCTTTTTGCACTGTAGGTATTATGTGTTTATTATACGTGTAAACATATATTTATTATATTTTTTATTTATTTTTTATTTGTTAAAAATATCCAGGTCAAAATTCGTTGCGTGGTTTTAAAAATCTTACCATATATAGGGAAAGAAAGAAAGGGGATTCTTAGTTTTATGCTACTGCCATTAAGTATCAAACATTTTCATAGGCGCTTAGATACACTGTGAGGCTAATTTGCGTTCAGCAAATGCTGCTACTGCATTTTAACATCGCAGCAGCGCTGGTATTTCATAATCCAAAATAGAATTAACGTGTGAATTATCAACCTGAGAATATGCACAAATAAGTGGTTTACGAGTATACTCATACACGCATGTAAGCCAATTTATTTTTAAGCTCATTCACATAAGGTCATTTATGAATTGAAGGATTTTCAAATCTTTATCATCCCTTTTGATTAATTATTCTCTTATTTACATGATTGACAAATTACACTGTATGTCTTAATGCAAAATTAGTACGTAACAAGTTCAGCTTTCGTTGAAATTAAAACTTCTAAGTTTTTTTGCCGGTATTTTCTTTGCAATCGTAATTAATTTATATAGACGATTTATAAGCAACACTTTTGCTATTAATATAAATAAAAAGGTTTTGGCTTCAGATAATCCGCTGTATGCGTTTTATCGTACGACTAATTAATTCAATATTCTTTTAAAAGGCCAACGATCATTTGTCACATTTAAGCGATTGTTATCTACAATAATGGTGAACGATGCCCGTTTTTTATCAATTCAATGGAAACAAATACGAACCATTAGATCAACTAGTATTGATGATGTTTTTATTCGATTAGCGTCCATTGCTAATACTCTTCGATAACGATATCCTATTGTCCATTTTACTTAATGACAATAAGGGCGAATATTCTGCATTAATATAATAACTTAAGCATATAAATGAAAGGAGAGTCAAAATCAATCTTTTTTATTTATATAGATTACATTAGTAATACTTATAAATAGTCTCTATATAAAGCAAATGAAGCTACCTCCAGTTCGGAACGTATGACTACAGAGAATTCATAGATGGATTTTTTAAAAATATTAATATAATAACAGGCAACAATGCTTAATAAAGAATTATTCTCGAAGTAAAAAGTTTAAACACTTGTCTTATTGAAACTAGAAAAACGGTGTCATCACAGTATATACCTACTTAAATAAATTTATGACCACCCAGTCACCACAAACAAAAAAAATTGATCACATGTTTGTTTGTATGTTCTGAGTGGTGGTCAAACCCACAATCCTTGGATTAACAGCAAGAAGCGCGCAAGAAGTCAATATTTATATCTTGTATGTCCATCCATCCATCCATCCATCAGCCTCTTTTTGTCCACTGCTGGACATAGGCCTCCCCTACAGAACGCCACAACGCGCGGTCCTGCGCTATCTGCATCCAGCGGCTCCCCGCACATCTGACGATGTCGTTAGTCCATCGTGTAGGGGGCCGCCCCACGCTGCGTCGTCCGGTACGATCCGGTATCAAAGGAATAGTTTTTTTTTTTTATAAATAAATTTATAAATAAATGCGCCAGACAATCACACCAATCACCTGGTCTCAAACTAAGGTTTTCCCTTGTACTATGAGTACCAGACGACGGATACTAACTGGGTGCGTCATCCCAGCACACCCAGACCCAAGTCAATTGAGAAAAGTTCGTTTTCCAAATTGACCTGACCGGGAATCGAACCCGGGACCTTACGCGCTTTGAATTCTTAATATAATAAGTTGAATTCTTGTAAACACTAGACTATTTGCGTTTTATTCTTACCTACAATCATTCATACACCTGACTATATAAAATATTAATTGACATTGGAGTAAACAAATATTAGACCAATCAGGAAATCAGAAAATATCAAAATCTCAAATGGCTTCTATAAGGTATTGCAAATTACTCCCAATCTCGTGGGAATTAAAGAAAAAATGTATGAAGAAAATATGCAATGTAATATATGTAATTGAGGCCAGGGGACCTTGGTTGCCCGAAGAGTCCAGACCTCTAAATCCGGCACAGCACAACACATAGCCAGTTGTTAAGTACGTACTAAATTAGTTTTATTGTTACTTATGCTCTCCTCATGGATATTACTAGAAGTAATTATGCTTGGTCTTTGAGAAGTTTTGCGTAGGTGGTTTAACTAAGCGAGCTTGTATTATCCTAGTAAAGGGCGAAGGTTATTTTATTCCCTGCAGCTATATGTAAGACCTTGCAAAAAGCTTGTTATGATATGAACTCAAATCCTTGTCAATGTTAAAAATAGAAAATCCTACTACTATTATAAAGGCGAAAGTTTGTAAGTATGGATGTATGGATGTTTGTTACTCTTTCACGCAAAAACTACAGAACGGATTTGGATACAATTGGGTAGGAAGACAGATGACATACTAGATTAACATATAGGATACTTTTTAACCCGAAATAACGCGGGCGAAGTCGCGGGCAACAGCTAGTACCTCATAAGCTGAAGAATAAGGCGATGCTTTGTTTTATAAAATTTCCTTCACATGAATTTGTTAAAAGAAAAATATTAGGTTTATATTATCACTTTGTCTTTTTTAACCGTCTTTAAAATAGGAGATTTTTCAATTCGTCTGTATGTTTTTTATGATTGTTGCGGATAATTTCGTCATTTATGACGATTTTTTGTTGAAATATACATATGTTAAAACATACGAGGTAAACCTGATGAAGAAAAAAATACACTTTTTTTAAGTCCTCATAATTGTTTTTTGTATAATGGTCCTTAACTGTTAAACTTGATCTACTCCATAGTTCATCTTAGCATAAAAATACAATATTTATAATTTTTGCGTGAATATTACTAACATCCATTAAACCATACACACATACTTTCTAGTTAATAATATTAGTACGATCTTTTTACCCGTATCTTTCCATTCCAAATATAAAAAAAAAGACAATCGTTTCCAAATACGTCTTTCCAAAAATCCGAATAAGCACCCACTCCGTTCGTTCGAAAATCGCCCCTCCCAATCTCAGCATCGTTAGAGAAGCATTTCTTCTGTATCTAAAAATGGGGTACAAAATGATTACCCGTATTTTCACCTACGCAGCGTAAGTGCGTACGTGCCGCAAGACGTAAGTTGGCAAGATGACTTCACTTATTGTTATTTTATGCACCCCGTCGTTTTTATTGGTAAAAAGAAGTTGGAACTTTGCGAATGTTTCCGTTTTAATAATGCGACGGCTTCCTCTGTCGCTGCAGGTAAGAAAGTCGTATGTAATTACGAGGCTGTCTTTGAAGTATAGTTTGTTTTTGTCGCGAGTTTTTATTCTGTGATACGGGGTTCGTTACTTACTTTAAATATATAAGTTATTTGCAACCTGTACTGTAGTACCATGTGCCACTTGAGAAAGATGACTAAAATGAAACCATGATTGATCACTAAAGTCATCAAAATGCTACAATTTGCTTTTAAAACTGATATATACTTAGAAAGCAATTCTCTCTTTTTTAACAAATATAATGTAACGATAAAGTGGAAAATAAACAGAAAAAAAATGGTTAAATAATATTTTATCTAAATATAATATTTGCTCGAGTTAAGGTAATAAAGGTACCTTTCCAAGAGTAAATATGTAATACAAGTATGTATTTAAATCCTCTCATCTGAAGCAGCATTATGTGTGTGTTATCATGTTAATAATTAAACAATAAAAAAAATCTACAAGCTTACTATTTTGACATGGTTTGTCTCAGGAATTTATTGAACATGAAAATTTACATGTAAAACACACGTATAAAGGAATCCTTTCATAAGACTGCAGCAGCTATGTTAAAACTATTATCTTATAACATCCCTACTAATATTATAAATGCGAAAGTAACTCTGTCTGTCTGTCTGTCTGTCTGTCTGTCTGCCTGTCTGTCTGTCTGTCTGTCTGTCTGTTACGCTTTCCTGCTTAAACCTCTCAACCGATTTTGATGAAATTTGGTATAGGTATACGTTGAATCTCAAGAACGGACATAGGCTACTTTTTATTAGAAAATAAGGGGGGGAGGGGGGTAATACCACCTTTGAAAGTTTATATGGAAAAATGTTTATTTTTGAAGTTAGAGATATAAAATTTGCCACAAATATAGCTCGAAACTTGGATTAAAATATAGACTACTTTTTATTTCGAATATTAGGGGAGGAAGGGGTAAAACCGACCATGAAAGGATGTAAATATTAGAAACAGAAAAATTTTATCTCCCCTTGCGGTGCGGGAATTGAACCCACGACCTTCACGTATCGCGCGTGCTGCTCTTACCAACTAAGCTAACCGCAAGTTATTGTAGGCGATGAAATTTTTCTGCTGTATCAACCGTTAGCCTTTCGGTAAGTGCCCTCTGCCGAATATGTTTATATCTACATACTTATCGGCCCGTGGTACATTCGTTGCAGAAATGTTTGAAAACCACAGAATCGAAGACACCTGGCATCTTAATCGATTTTATTATTTTTATAGTACTATACGCCGTACTAGCGAACTTTAAATATTAGAAACAGAAAATTTTTATCTCCCCTTGCGGTGCGGGAATTGAACCCACGACCTTCACGTATCGCGCGTGCTGCTCTTACCAACTGAGCTAACCGCAAGTTATTGTAGGCGATGAAATTAAGCCGATAAGTATGTAGATATAAACATATTCGGCAGAGGGCACTTACCGAAAGGCTAACGGTTGATACAGCAGAAAAATTTCATCGCCTACAACAACTTGCGGTTAGCTCAGTTGGTAAGAGCAGCACGCGCGATACGTGAAGGTCGTGGGTTCAATTCCCGCACCGCAAGGGGAGATAAAATTTTTCTGTTTCTAATATTTAAAGTTCGCTAGTACGGCGTATAGTACTATAAAAATAATAAAATCGATTAAGATGCCAGGTGTCTTCGATTCTGTGGTTTTCAAACATTTCTGCAACGAATGTACCACGGGCCGATAAGTATGTAGATATAAACATATTCGGCAGAGGGCACTTACCGAAAGGCTAACGGTTGATACAGCAGAAAAATTTCATCGCCTACAATAACTTGCGGTTAGCTCAGTTGGTAAGAGCAGCACGCGCGATACGTGAAGGTCGTGGGTTCAATTCCCGCACCGCAAGGGGAGATAAAATTTTTCTGTTTCTAAGCGTAACCCCACACTAGCGTTCTTTGAGCGTCGACGTCGACGCAACGCCGACGCGACGTCGACGCAACGCCGACGCGACGTCGACGCAACGCCGACGCGACGTCGACGCGACGTCGACGCAACGTCGATGCGGCGCCGACGCAACGCTTGCGCCGCGGCGCGGTCGAAATGACGAACGCCAGGACTGCGCTCCACAGGCGCCGCGCCGGCCCGACGCCTGCCGCAGCGTTTATTTTGACAACAGTACAATGATCAACTCAATTGTTTCGGCCCGCCCGTGTTTTAGAATCAGTAGGCAGAAGACTTTTTAGCTGATAGCAAATATGGATGTAGCTTAAAATACTAGCTCATATTGCCGAAGAAACCCATTTTCAATTAAGTACTTTTAGTTTTCGAGAAAATAAATGCTAAAGTTGCCTTTTCGTGCCATGTGTCAAATAGGTAAAATATATTTTTTCCTTTACAAGTTGAAAGCATTAATTTATCACTGCAATATAAAACATTATATTGTGTGTTCAAATCTTACATTTCCATTTTCGAAATGACTGTACATGACATCAGCGCGGCGCGACGCTCGAACGCGATGTGCGGAGGACGCCCAGCGCAAGCGCCGCTCAAACGCCGCGCCGACGCTTGGCGGGCGCCGCGTCGACGCTGAGCGGGCGCCGCGTCGAGGCTGAGCGGGCGCCGCGTCGACGCTGAGCGGGCGCCGCGTCGACGCAACGCCCAAACAACGTCGACGCGGCAAGACGCTGACGCTCGAAAGACGCTAGTGTGGGGTCCCTCTAATATTTAAAGTTCGCTAGTACGGCGTATAGTACTATAAAAATAATAAAATCGATGAAAGGATGTAGTCCACGCGAACGAAGTCGCGGGCACAGTTAGTACTCTATAACATCCAAAGCAGTAAAATTTTGTAAATGAATTTTAAGCTGAAAATAAAAAAAACTGTTTCATAAATCATTGGGCAGCCAATAATAATTTGCAACCCAAAACTACAAAAGCATTCAAAAATGTTAGCCAGACGTAAGTGATTCTAATACTGCATTCAGAAAGTTAATGTTATTGCAACTGCGTTTTGATTCAAAATGCATTGCCGAGTTGGATAACGTCAAAACCGTCGGCATTTACTATTCTCTCCAACCTGTATACAATGTAGGCTTACAACAAAACCCAGAATTTGCGTCTTCGCTGCCCTGTAATCCGTAGGATTTTCAATTGTAATGCTACCCTCGAATCCCCCTATCATAATAACTTCCCTCGCTTTAATTATAGGTATTAATGTAAAACTATAATTTCGGTGCAGGTAGTAGAGCTAGACTTTCAGATAAAACTTAAATTTCAATTTAATTTGGTTTTAAAGTTTAACCATCCCTTAGCTTCTCTGTTGTCCTAATTAATCATGCACTTCAGAGAAATAAAACTCCAGATTCTCTTCACATCACACGAATGTATATTTTCTCAAACAAGTAAACGTTATTTTAAATTATTAAAATGGAACGTGAAAGTCTTATTAGTTTACAAGTATACGTAAAAAAAGCTTAAAAATTAATTAAAAAAAAATTTTAAACTTTAGCAAGACCACCTTGTAAGAAGGTTTAATACAAGGCCTGTAAGTAAGGTATATAACGTCGGCAACAACTTACATATCACACCTTAGGAAGAACAAGGACACAATTGTCAACTGTCTTAAAAACAAAACTAATAAAATAACCGAAAGTTCTTAATTTTAGTAAAGCACATGTCTAAAAAGAATAAAATATAATGGTTTATTTTTTAATTTTGTTTAATTGATTCACTAACAACTTATGCACTAGTACATTACAGCAAGAAACATGATTATGTAAATAATTTAAGTACACAGTCAATTACAAGTGAACACCGCATGCATTTCATTAACAAGACAGAGACAACAATAGTTACAAATAGGTACATATAAATATTATACCTACAAATATAATAATGGTTTATGTCTTGCAAAGTAGGACATCTTTAGAGGGACCCCACACTAGCGTCTTTCGAGCGTCAGCGTCTTGCCGCGCCGACGTTGTTTGGGCGTTGCGTCGACGCGGCGCCCGCTCAGCGACGACGCGGCGCCCGCTCAGCGTCGACGCGGCGCCCGCCCAGCGTCGGCGCGGCGTTTGAGCGGCGCTTGCGCTGGGCGTCCTCTGCACATCGCGTTCGAGCGTCGCGCCGCGCTGACGTCATGTACAGTTATTTCGAAAATGGAAATTTAAGATTTGAATAACGCACAATATAATGTAAAGGAAAAAATATATTTTACCTATTTGACACATGGCCCGAATAGGCAACTTTAGCATTTATTTTCTCGAAAACTAAAAGTAGGTACTTAATTGAAAATGGGTTTCTTCGGCAATATGAGCTAGTATTTTAAGCTACATCCATATTTGCTATCAGCTAAAAAGTCTTCTACCTACTGATTCTAAAATACGGGCGGGCCGAAACAATTGAGTTGATCATTGTACTGTTGTCAAAATAAACGCTGCGGCAGGCGTCGGGCCGGCGCGGCGCCTGTGGAGCGCAGTCCTGGCGTTCGTCATTTCGACCGCGCCGCTGCGCAAGCGTTGCGTCGGCGCCGCGTCGACGTTGCGTCGACGTCGCGTCGACGTTGCGTCGACGTCGCGTCGGCGTTGCGTGGGCGTCGACGCTCAAAGAACGCTAGTGTGGGGTTACGCTTAGAGTACCTAATGATGACAGAGCTACCACACTAAAGCAAAAAATATCTTAAAATGGCTCTCTTGTAGAATTGCAAAAAACTGCAATTGTGCCCTTGTTGCCGATGATGCCGTAGCTGCCTTCGAGGTCTAGTATGTTCGATATATGCAGCTAGATAGTTGATTTTTTTAGATTATGCATTTATGTTGCCGCAAGAACAACAAATACTAAAAATAAAATATTTATTTAAGGGAGGCTCGCATACTATAAACAGGATTTTTATGCCGTTTTTTGTTCCATGTTAATAACAGCAACAGATTAACGCTTCAAATATTAACAGAATATTTAGTAACATATTTAGGTACTTCAAATTTGAATATTGTGTTTAATGTTGAATAGATAAATTGTTGTGTTCTTCATTCTCGCCTTTGAAGTTATGAATAAAACCATAAATAATCTTAAGATAGCCAGACTTTTTCTCTAATCATTACAGGCATCATTCAAAGCACGAATGATGCAGCATAAATTACATCTACCTCCGAATATTGAATGTTACTTGAGTAATAAAACCCTACGTTACCTTTTGATGCTTTCGTGCAAATAAAAGCTATAAGAGCTATCAATGGAAATGCCCGTGAGATACCGGCAATCCATTAGACTAATAGCCCCACAGTCCGGTGATAGGCCGTCAATGACCAGACAGACAGACAGACTGCACGATCAGCGAGACACGCGCGTTTGTTTTGGAATAGTATTCGTAACCGATTTTATTATTTTTATAGTACTATACGCCGTACTAGCGAACTTTAAATATTAGAAACAGAAAATTTTTATCTCCCCTTGCGGTGCGGGAATTGAACCCACCTATAAAAATAATAAAATCGATTAAGATGCCAAGGTGTCTTCGATTTCATGGTTTTCAAACATTTCTGCAACGAATGTACCACGGGCCGATAAGTATGTAGTTCTAAACATATTCGGCAGAGGGCACTTACCGCAGGGTAACGGTTGATACAGCAGAAAAATTTCATCACCTACAATAACTTGCGGTTAGCTCAGTTGGTAAGAGCAGCACGCGCGATACGTGAAGGTCGTGGGTTCAATTCCCGCACCGCAAGGGGAGATAAAAATTTTCTGTTTCTAATATTTAAAGTATTCGTAAAATCTTTTTTTTTAAGCCCCGATGTTTTTAATATAAGGTTGTTTTATATTTGAAATAAGGTATGACAAAAATCAAGTAATTTTATTAGAAACTAGGTGACCCGGAGAACTTTGTTCCTGTAAATGACTTAAAAAGCAAAAAAACATTAATAAAAAAGTATCTTATGTCCTTCTCCTGGTTCTAAACTACCTCTCTACAAATGTTCAGCAAAATCTGTTCAGCCGTTTTTGAGTTGTAAATAACACGACTTTTTTTTATATATATACATTTATTTGGGATAGTGAATGTATCCGAACGTAGTGTATGAGTGATGACTGTAAGTATTGATCCGAATGGATGGTGAAAAAATTAAAGAAAAAAAAAACCTTTTTAAAAACAAACTTTTATTATTTGTTTATAAAATGAACTAAAAAGTTAAAAATAAATTAACTCTAAAAAGAAATATTACACTTTGTAACTTGATTGTAACCTCTAACGACAAATAAGCGTCTTCGTCTAGGACAAAATAATTCTATATTGTACAGATTTATTTAATTTTAACACTAAAACTTTTCACCATACATAATTATTCAATCTCGTCGCCCCTCTTTATCATAGTCCCCATTTATAAATAAAAGCGTGTAAAATAAAACTTTTATCATTTGACGACCTTCGTAGCCGAGAGGCGAGCGGGCCTGACTTTGGCGAGCGCCATCTCTGAGGTTCCGGGTTCGATCCCCGGTCGGGTCAATATGGGAAACGAACTTTTCCATATTGTCTCGGGTCTGGGTGTTGTGGTACCGTCGTTGTTTCTGATTGCTGTAACACAAGTGCTTAAGCTACTTATCACAGAATCAGAGCAATGTATGTGACGTTGTCCAATATTTATTATTTATTATTATTTATTATACCATTCAGCCCTCGGCCCGTGCTCACCTTGGGTCATTCATCCAATCAATCATATATAATTAATATGGGACGAAAGCAAGAGACTCGTCAAGACGAATCAAACGAGACCAAACTCGATGGGGTTGCGTCGTTTAATTACGGAGTTCCTATGGCCACCTTCCGGCTCCAACATCAGACACTGGTTACCATATAGTATCAAAGTACTCGTCAAGACTAATCCAATGAGCCCAAACTCGATGGGGTTGCGTCGTTTAATTACGGAGTTCCTATGGCCACCTTCCAACTCCAACATCAGACCCTGGTTACCATATAGTATCAAAGTACTCGTCAAGACTAATCCAATGAGCTCAAACTCGATAGGGTTGCATCGTTTAATTACGGAGTTCCTATGGCCACCTTCCGGCTCCATCATTAGACCCTGGTTACCATATAGTATCAAAGTACTCGTCAAGACTAATCCAATGAGCCCAAACTCGATGGGGTTGCGTCGTTTAATTACGGAGTTCCTATGGCCACCTTCCAACTCCAACATCAGACCCTGGTTACCATATAGTATCAAAGTACTCGTCAAGACTAATCCAATGAGCTCAAACTCGATAGGGTTGCATCGTTTAATTACGGAGTTCCTATGGCCACCTTCCGGCTCCATCATCAGACCCTGGTTATCATATAGTATCAAAGTACTCGTCAAGACGAATCTAATGAGCTCAAACTCGATAGGGTTGCATCATTTAATTACGGAGTTCCTATGGCCACCTTCCAGCTCCATCATCAGATCGGCTCTAAGTCACAATAACATTGCATTGTCATCCGATTTATACATGCATTCTAAATTTCAGCTCAATCGGAAACCGGAAAGTGGATCAAATTTAAGTTGCAAGATTTGATTACAGAACGACAGACAACGGGACAGGTGAAACTAAATAAAAGCTTGTAAAAACTTACTGATTGGTTGTATTGGTTGCAATGGTAATGGAATGGTTGGCGCTCCTGGCTAAGTAAGTTGAATAATGTGTGTGGATTTGATAAAATGTCACTTGCGATGGTTTAAGATTCGGTTGATTTTCTTTTCAGGCACTTTCCAGTTGCTAAATGCGCTGTCTGTCAATGTTTTCTCAAGTGACAATGGTCCAAACGTTCTTTATAAGCAATACCGCAGTAATTTGATGAGATTAAAGTTTGATTAGTGTGTATGACAATATCTAACTTCTTATGAATGTTATATATATGTATGTTGTTGGCATACCTATTTAGATAAATAAATAAATCGATATTCTTTTGAAGAGTCACGCTCTGCCCACCGAAACTCGACAATCCCTCGTTAAGGGAATTTTTAAATTAAAAGTTCGTGAATTCTTTTATTCCTCCCCCTCTACATTAAATTTCGTTTGCTCAATTGATTTGCTTTATTTCTTCACTTGTTTATTATTATATAAACTATATATATATTATAATGTTATTGTTCCATTATTATATATTATTATATTCGAGAATAGAATATTCATACAATTGTGTTTAATTTTCTGCTATTTATGATTATTAATTTTGTTGTTATCCAGACTCACATTTTTACTGTTACCGCACCCATAAACGAACTATTTGCAAACCCAACGGTTAACTGGTAGAGAATGATCCTAGCATTAAGTCCACCTTTTGTACTTTTTTGTGCAATAAAGTTTTTAAATAAAAATAAACCCCACAACACGCTATAACCCTATGGTATGTTTTTAGCTTAAGCCTAGTTCAGGTAAATCTCATTTAATAAAGTAAAGATTTGTATCACTATCGGAAAAATCGTTAAAACTTAAACTCTAATTATAGGATCCTTGAAAAATAGCTGTATCAACATTTCATTTAAGCTCACGTTTCATTGTTAATACTTCCTTTTCCTATAAGCATATTAATGCAAGTCCATTTCCTCACGGAAAAGCCATTTTCCGTCAAAACAACCCCCCTTATCAGTTCGGTCGGCCGACACGATCGGATACACAGAGTTACGCGGCAATCGCACGTCGCACGCAACCACAGGCAGCGTGAAACAAGATTACCGCCCGGAATCGAATCTGGACCTCCATCTGAGCTGCGATTCTGGAAACCGTCCAGTCGATATTGCGGACTTAATTTTGGAAACGTAAGAATGTTTATCATTTCGAAAGCCATCCAGCTGGTAAACATGTCTCCAGAAAATCTTGACAGCTCTTGACATTGTGCCATTTGTATCTTTTTCTTCTATAGCTTCCAAAGGAAGGGAAGGTTTCTCAATTCAATATATTTTTTTTCATGACTATAGAGGAAAAGCCCATATGTTTTCAGTGACTTAAGCTATCACTTCATCAATAATGTATGTAGAATGTATTTTTTGGTTTTCTGAGTTTGACTAAAGGTTATGTATGTATAATAAATGCCATGCCTTATTAAGGGCTTATCAGAACCAGATAGTATTGACCAGATAGTACCAGATATGACTTATAAATCAATTTGTGGTGAGTCATGTTCTTACGTGTACGTCATGCCTGTTCTGTTTCTTCTTGAAACAATATCTATTGATCGACATTAATTCACAAGAAGCGTACCAGAATCGCGCCCGAGTGTTGGGCTGTATTAAATTTTCGATATCGCGCCTCAAAGCGGGGATTGCATCCGTGCATCTGGCATTCGTTGCCGATTTAGCCGCTCTTATAAGAGGTTTACGATATTAAGACGCCGGAATGTTACTGACGGCACCCTCGGCCCTTTGCAATTTGATAATCTTTCAAAAAGAAATCATAGCTTGGGCGTTGTACATCATTTCGTTTCTAGCTGATTTTGTTAAGTTCCCCACTAGACTAGAGTTGCGATCAAATTCGTTTAGGCATAAGGAATAGAAATCATTAATAATGTATGCTCGATGAGAGAAACAACAATGTAGAACAATTTTAATGTACCTGATGTTACAAATCATGGAAACTAATTGTTAAAAAGTGAAGTCAAGAAAGAACTAGCAAATTGCTGATGCTTTGATGAAAATTAATTTTTACTCCATTCTATTAAAATCTACAATTCGTAGAAGATTTTGTTTTCTTGAATTATTGGACAATATCACATACATTGCTGTGATTCTATGGTAAGTAGCTAAAGCACTTGTGTTACAGAAATCAGAAACAACGACGGTACCACAACACCCAGACCCGAGACAATATAGAAAAGTTTCCCATATTGACCCGACCGGGGATCGAACCCGGGACCTCAGAGATGGCGCTCGCCAAAGTCAGGCCCCCTGGCCTCTCGGCTACGGAGGTCGTCTTGAATAGATTGGATATTGTTTGTGTTTAATGACATATTTTACTATTCGCATCCGGTTATAAAAAACAATATACCTACATACCTTTACGACTGTTTTCATGTGTATTATTATAATAGAGCATAATAAAATGAAAATTCTTTCCAACTTTGATATTCTTATCGGTAGTTCAAGTAGTGATGACCAATCGTTTGTAAATTTACAGTCATAGTTCGTCTTATAATGGCATTCCACCGTGTCTTTAATATAATTTGTATACTATTCGCATGCAGCAAAATTATTTACGAGCACAAAAACCTTAGCCTTCTCTGTCCTTATAAGTTTATATAGACCACAGACTAGCTACACAATCTAAATATTACCAGTCTGGTAGTTATGATGAATATGCTGAAACAATGTACTCAGCTACTTTATATACTGTCTATGACGGGCAAAGGAATCTTATTATATTAGGCTGCATTTACGTTTTGCATTGAGAAGATATATGGCGAATAACTAAAGAGATGTTTATTTTGTGGTATAAGCTTAGCAGATAGAGAAAACATTTTTCAGTTGCCTTTTTTTTCTCAATGATTGCAAGCCAGCATTCATCCCACCTAATGAAGCCTTTAAATATTATGTTTTGCAGACATTTTGAAAACCAAAGAGTACGAGATTATAGAAGAATATGACTTCAATCTCGTACACTAAAAATAAAGATCTTCAAGGAACTGAGCAAGTACCTTATTTTGATTAAAATTAACTTCAAAACTTTTTATGTAGTTAAATATTGGCAGCTAAGGAAAAAATGTTTTGTTTGACCACCTGAGGTAGACAAGCCGAATTTCGCTCAGAGGAGAGGTAGCAAGTGTCATCCTATATAATGTTTTTTAGCTCGTATATTGCAGACCGCTACTATCTAGGTTGTGCTAACTGCATCGGACTGTGAACCGCGATCCATTAGCGTAATAGACGGTGCAACTTGACCTGTGCGACTGGTGTTTTTTACTCTTTACAATGAGCACACGGCAACTGAATCGTATTCACATAGATAGACTCTAAATAACTTTAAGGCTTTTACGATAGTGGTGCTATATGAGTAATAGTAAACGCACCCTTTGAAAAATTTATGGTTTTCATGAGGCTTACTAAATTTTCTGAAATTGCAATTCATTACCATGATTAATGTAGATATAACATAAAGGTCCTTTTTGAAGACCTCTGCAGCCGAAAGGCGATTTGGCCGAACGCAGTGCAATTTCTGAGGTCCTGGGTTCGATTCCCGGTTCGGGCAATATGGAAATGAACCTTTCTTTCAGATGTTTTGGTACCGTCTTTAGTCATAATCAGAGCAATCTGTAACACAAGTGCTTAAGCTACGTACCACAGAATTAGAGCAATGTATAGTATTTAGTTTAAATAATTAAATATTAGACAACATCACTTACAATTCTCCAATTCTGTGTTCAGTTTCTGTAACATAACTGCTTGTGTTACAAAAATCAGAAACAACGACGGTATCATAACACCTAGACCCGAGACGATATAAACAAAGTTTCTTTCCCATATCGACCTGACCAGGGTTCGAATCCGGGCCCTCAAAGATTTTAAGAGAGGTAGGGAATAGCAATTTATCGCTCGAACTGGAGCAGACCGACTGGTGAAATACCTCCACCTTACAGAAGACCGTAGCCAAATAACAATCACTTCTGTGTTGTTGTGTTCCTGCGTGTGAGTAAGGTATCCAGAGCTCCTGGGGGGTGCTACGTTAGTAGCAGGGGTCAAGCCTTCATAGTAAGGGTGACAAGTCCAGTAACAGATTTATTATGCTTTTATTATGTTATCAGATAAAACCAACACGTTAAATATGACTTTTATTTATATACTCATTCAAATTTATTACCGCCAGATACCAGGGGAGCAGAAATCATAAGCAATACAAATGATGCCCGCGTCACGCGATATCTTGGAGCCATGTGGTCAGTATATCGCGCTACTGGTAACGGCAGAGTTTCGAACGAATGATCTCATTATTTGAGTAGAGACCAGTTGTTGTGTTTGCTGTTAATTTATTGGCGTACGTACTGAAAGCGCAGACCACCCTGGCTGTGTACATTTAATCAGCACTCTTATTTGTCTTCACTGTCTAAGTTGTTAAGGACTAAAGTCTTTTCAAGAACGTGTGGCGACTGTGAAAAATTACTTTTAAAAATTTGAAAAAAAATAGAATACAATAGCAAAATAATCGTTTGGGTAAAATATTATTGATCAAAAAATAAAAATAAAAAATAAAGAAATATGTAATTAAATAAACATTAAAATTAAAGGCACATTAAAAATAAAATGGTATTCGCTCGTCAGAAAGCAACATCTCCATCACTGCTATTTTGCGGAGGTCAAATTAGAGGCAACGATAGCCAACGCAATCATTTTGTATTTGAAAAAGTATTAAATAGAGAACCAGTAAAATAGAAAGTTAATTGTGTCTGGCTTTGAAAAAGACATTAACTAAGAATTAAGCCGTACCCGAATTCATTTGTATATAATGATGACCTCCGTAGCCAAAAGGCAAGTGGGCCGGACTTTAGCCATCTCTGAGGTTCCAGGTTCGATTCCCGGTCGGGTTTATATATGTGTACGGTGCAACACTCGCACATTTTGTCCATTCAGCATTTCCTGCCAATTTCGTATATCGTTCGATCAATCATTAACCTTCATCAGCTATTTACTTCAGTACGCAATTAGCAAGCATCGCGTGTACTCACTATCATATTATTAGTATCAATAAAATACCTACATCATCTCTAACATCTCTCTTATCATTTAAAGTTGTATTGGAGCACTGTACAACTTTATTCAATATGGAAAACGAATTATACAACTATGGATGCTATATTTTCTCGGGTCTGAGTGTTGCGGTACCATCATTGTTTCTGATTTCTGTAAAACAAGTGCTTTTATTTGATTTCGTTAGTAAAACACAATACATTATGAATCGAAAACCAATTATTAATATATTTAATGATAAAATATTAATGTTATTCGTGACATATATCTTGAATTTCCACTTAATAGCTTAATATTTCGGCTTTAAAGGTTCATAGCCTTTGGTTTTCCTCCAAAACACAATTCGTTCGATTTACCTATATCGTACTATTGAATAGAGTATAATTCTCTTAAGCCCGAAAAGCTAACGCGTGCACAATTATTCATTTCCCATTTTATTTGAACGAAAATAAAACAAAACACGGTCCGCTGCATTCGCCGAAACTTAGTTTCGCGCAAATATTTTTTCCATTTTAAAGCGCAGTACGATTTTTTCCTGTTTTTTGCTCAACACATTTGTTCTTTTTTGCATTTGTCTAAATACCTTAAAATACGTGAGTAATTGTTGTTTTCGTTGTGTGTGGAAATGCCTCGCCATCGCGTGCTCTTAGAATGTTCACTACCCTAAATAACTGAATTTTTTGTGACAAAATTATAAAATGTTTAGTATGTATGTGACAAACGTTTGTGATATACGGTTTTTAAATGTTCTTATCGTTTATTTAAATTCATTCATTTTTTCAAAATCATATTTTGAAAACAGTCAAGATTAATTGTCGTTAATAAGTGTTTATTAATCATTCATGAAAATACTTCTTGTTTTTTTTTAATATATCACTTCAAGATTGACCTCATCCCACCTGATGTTAAGTGGTAATAAGATCCTTTTTTTTTTTTTTTGTTGACGGGGGGAAATGCCTTGATGCACCGTACCGTCACCCGAGGGAGGGTGACGGCGTGTGTGGGACTCCCTGCCCTGAAAAGGGCAGGACTACCCACTAAAACCCTCCGGTTGAACCTTCATCGCCTTAGTGGCGGCGTTGTGGGAGATCGGCTAAGCCTCGACACCGCCGGCGGAATAGCCGCTTACGCAGCCCCGTCTGCTCCCCCCACTGTGTTCGGGGGGAGACTGGGGATGGCTAGTCCAACGGAACCATCCCCACCTCGCAGTGGGGGCCGGTGCAATGCCGGCTGAGGTGCCCTCACACCATCAGCCGGCCGGTCCCCACGCGGAAGCTCGGCGCGGTCATATCTTCGCCGCGCCCTCAGCCGCCTTCTTCTGCGGCAGGCGGGAGCGGAAGGATCGTCTTCCCGCTCCCTCTCTGCGGCCTCCTTCTGCGACATGACGTCTTCGCAGAAGGAGGCCACCCCACTCCATGCCATCTCACTCCCAAGCATAGCCTCTACTATGCTCGGGAGTGAGAGATTTGGCCCCACTAGCGCAGCCATATCTGCACGCTGCGCATCCCATGCGGGGCACACCAGCAACGTGTGCTCCGGCGTGTCCTCCGCCGCGCCACAATTGGAGCACGACGGAGACTGCTCCCGACCAATACGGTGCAGGTACTGCCCAAAACAGCCATGGCCGGACAGTACCTGCACCAAACGATAGGATAAGAATCCCGATTTGCGCTCGAGCCAGCGAATAATGACTGGCCTAAGCGCGTCTAGGGTCCACCGACCCGACGGAGCCACTTGCAAGGACTCTGCCCAATGCTGGACCATCTCTTCGTGCGCCTCTCGGCGCACACGTGACAGGTCCTCCGGGTAGAAACGTTCCCCGGAGGCCTTCCTTAGGGCCTGCCACTGATAAGCCCACGCCATTGCCTGGGCCTCAAACTCCCATGGTAATGAGATCCTAGTTTAAGGGCGACAAGTACAGTATAATAAAGCTGTTACTGGACTTGTCGCCCTTACCTTGAAGGCCTGCTATTAATGTAGCACCCCCCCCCAGGAGCTCTGGAAACCTTACTCACACGCAGGAACACAACAACACAGAAGTGATTGTCATTTGGCTGCGGTCTTCTGTAAGATGGAACTTCTCTATGTGTTTAGGAGTTAAACAGCATTGATACTAGAATAACTAATATATGATACTTTTTATTCTGAAATTACGCAGGCAAATCCGGGGGAAACAGATAGGAAATTATAATGCGAAAGTTTGTTTGTCTGGATGTATATATGTCGCAGTCATCTGGTTTAATCAGCTATTTTATTGGATCACTAGCGCGTTCATTGAATGACGACGTTTAATTGAATGACTCAAGGATAACTCCTCAAATTGTTTAATATAACGTTCAACTTCTTGACTGAACGTCATTTAGCATAGTCGTTGAATGGGATATAGCTGACTTAACTAACTATAAGTTCGCCACTTAAAAGATAACTAACTTTAGATAAAAAAATTAGGACATGACATAACACACTTTAATAATAATTTTTATTACATTTTAACAATTTTAAGTCGTCAGACACTTAGGCAAAAAAAATTTTTTTTACGAAAACGTCTCTTTAAATTTAAATTTCACTCAAAAAAATATCAACACAGTGCTATTCGATTAGATCTGTACCAGCTGTTTGACACCATCTTTGTTTTAATGAGCACTAACGCCGCAGTGGAAAAAAATTAACTAAATTACAATCACCTGATTGATTTTACGTCCGCTATGTTCAAAGGGCTATGTTACAATCCGCTGACTCGTTGGACGTTGAGTGAAGCTTGTTCATTCAACGTTCGGCCTAGTCATTCAATAAAACGTCGTCATTTAATAAACGCGCTAGTGATCCAATCAAATAGCTGATTCAACCAGATGACTGCGACATATATACTTGTTCCTCTTTTACACCAAATTTAGTATAAGACTTCAGTTGAAATATAGAAACTAGACTAAGTAAATTCAAGAATAACATTTATAATACTTTTATCCCGAAATAAAACGAATAAGTTACAGGTTAGATCTTGTTAAGATTATATTTCCACAAAAAATATATGCATAAAAGTCAAAGTCAATATTTTTTTATTCATATCGATTAAATTAGTAATACTTATGAATAGTCAGTCTCTATATAAAACAAATGGAGCTCGGAAGTAGAAATTGCAAAACTCAGTAGTTTGTTCTATAAAAACAAAAGCCAATCTTATTACTAAATATGCACCAAAACATACAGTTAGTTTGTCAATAGTAAAATAAATATATTATCAATTATTTGAAAAAAAATATACAAAGTGTTGAGTCGCTTAAAAAATTCTAGTGTATGTAAGTTGTTGAAAACGATTCTAATTATTCTGTCAGGCCTACTGTAATCTATAAACTACAGAAGCAGTTCTCTGCAATTTGTGTTCTAAATCAGAGTTCAGTTACGAGCCGGCTACGTCTTCCTAATAAGCAACCATTAGCCAAATTAAAGCATCAATCTTGAGACCGCGTACGCATTCGAACTTCACGCGTGTCTGAGAATTGTAGTGGAGAAAAGTTAAGCAAGCCTACTGACTGCTAAATAAGCTACGCATTAATTAAATAAATAAATAAATGCGCCAAACGACCACACCAATCACCTGGTCTCAAACTAAGGTTTCCCCTTGTACTATGAGCACCAGATGACGGATACTAACTGGGGGCGTCATTCCAGCACACCCAGACCCAAGTCAATTTAGAAAAGTTCGTTTTCCCCATTGCCCTGACCCGGAATCGAACCCGGGACATTTCGCGCTTTGGCCGCCAACCTTAGCCACTGCGCCACCGAGGTAGTAAATTTTCCCGTTTATTTGCATTTACTATTCGCTTGCGATTTTTCCCTCTTTATTCCGAAATTAAAAGTATGTAATATAGAAGCTATGATCTCATTTCCCGTTTTACCAAATTTCAGGCAAAGCCGTCCAGTAGTTTTTGTAAGAAAGAGAAACATACACACAGCTAACATCATCACGAATACATTCTTACAAACAATGGCGTTTATATTTTAAGGAAACAGAATAATTCAATCTCCCCTTGGGAGCGAAGTGAAACACAAAAAAAAAATTAAAAATGTATAAGCGTTTATTTTATTAATAGGTTACATCGGAAACATAATTTCAACGTTTCATCAAACTAAAAGCAAGCCACTTCGGTGACCCAAATCACGTGTTCCACACACGCGAACTTGTAAGGAGATTCTATCAACTATTAAAGTTAATATAACTTCCTTATGATTCCCTATCTAGGTCACACAATACACTCAAGTTATGCAATTTAACTTGGCCTACTGCATTCGCTCCTCTGTAACATCAGGTGAAAGTCGTAGTTGCCCGCAACATAAATTACGGGTAAAGCAATAACGGCATTGTTGCGGGCTGCAGGGGACCGAGAATCCCGGGAAAACGGGAAAATTGTTTCAGCCGCCCATTTTCCCGGGAAATTGATTTAGTAATGTAATAATAATCAGCGATTATTGCACGCTATAGCCAATAACGGAGGCCATTAGCTGCTCTCTTGAAGGAAAACGTCTTAATGAAAGGTCTTTAAGGCTTTCTAAGGTGAGAAATGAAGTTGAGGAATGTTGGGGATTATTTAAAGTAATCTTTTGCGTTTATCAAAAATGTATGTAGGTTAATGACGAAGATGAATAAATAATGTATTAACATATAAATCAATACCTTTTCAATATGCCCCTCGCTATGTTTGTTTGAAACTAGGGGCGGCCCGCAACTTCGTATGCGTTGAAATTACCACCCCTATTTTAATCCCAGAACCATTAACATCTATATATATTATTACAAGTACAACTCTACCCTATCAATAGAGTTTACTGTAAAATTTAAGTACAATTTCAAGTTGTTTGCAAGTTGCTTGAAAAATGTAGGACTTTCATACAAACGTCCGTAGATAGAAGAAATTTCTGTCATATTTATTCGTCTTTGTCATTAACCGTCATAAAATTCAATAAATAAAAAAGTTTTATGAATTTTATTAAGAGCCAGCGTGATTGGTTTTTTTTCTTCTAATGTCTAGAATGACTGGATAATGGAGTCAAGTCCATTATGTCCGTCTTAAATCCATGTCGTTGTTATCGCCCAGCCTCATAGATCACATTAGGTATTACGTGGAGATTTAATAGATTATTTATCATCATATATTGCAATTTTATTCGACTCAAATTTCCAACAAAATCCCGTCACTTTTTAGTTCAAAGCATTTCTCTTACGCCATTGGTTCACAAAAACGAACGCGTACCCTATTATTCCCGGCCGTGCTGAATTTTCCACCGAAACATCTATCTATTCCGACATTGTCACCTTTTGTGATGTCATCGGTGGAAAGTTAAATGGGAGCTGTGTGGTGAGTGACGTTATCTCATCTGCTTTGTCTATGCCTTGTCAAAATTTGGCGCGGAAAATTCAACATGGCGGGTGTTAAACGATTGTTGTTTAAACAATCAAAATATATTACGCGCATTTAAAATTGTATATCAATAGACAAAGGGAAATTATTGATATCAAGTCATCGTTATAACCTAGACATCTGTAGGTCTACTACCAGAAACAAAACAAACAAACAAAATGTTTCATTTTTTTGAGGATAATTGGAAGTTTGGGTAAAAGGTTTGGTTTTTATTGAAAAAAAAAAGTTTTATAAAAAAACTTGATTCACATTCGACGTAAGTTGTTTGCTATTACGAATTTTAAAAATTGGTTTTCACCATCGGATCCGAAGTTTTGTTTTTGGAAGTCTGCCATTTATGGTTTTACCATCACACATGCCAAATGTAGATTGGTGATAATCTTATGTATTGAATATCAAATCTATTGATGATTTGAAAAAATAATTAAGAGAATTTGTAGCGGGTAAAAGTATTTGATATTCTGAAACTGTTTGATATAGAAAAAAAAGGTTTCTTTATACAATCAAGTGGCCGGTAAAAAAACGAATGTAGTCGTAAAAATCTATACTGAATATATTTTTCTCTTAAAAACAAGCGCTCCCTGGCAAACAAATTAATAATGCCAAACCAGATGAGACGAAATCGATGCGACCGGAACTTTTCGTCCGGACAGCATTGTTCCGGGTAATCCGATCCCGGACAATGCGACACGGCCCGCCGAGCACTAGTGATGTACCTACTGTGTCGGATATTTTTTATGTTCGAGTATTTTATTTCAGCTTACTACAAAACAAATTTTGTACTAAACATTCATCAAGTTTTTATTCTAATAATGAAAGTCAAAATAGCTCCTTGGACTCGTGTACTTTTTGAAATGGTTCCGATTAGTGCTTTTCATTTATTTTTCTATTTTATTATGTCTAAAATTATTCGGAATTATTAAAAAACTATGCAAACTAATGTATATGTATGTATAAATAGTAGAAATTAAATAATAAATAGTAGGTCCTATAGTTGTTTGATGAATTTAATTTAGATAATAAATACTTACAAATTATGGGGAGATGGAGTAATCATGCTCACTAAAATGTCACTGGGGTGGTGGCGCTATGTGGCGGGTCGTTACATTCCCTACAATATGGTTGAGTGAAGCGATGGCTGGCACATACGTCATGCTTGTGAACAGGTGCCACCTTTGGGGACTGGTCTGCTCCAGCTTACCTCTCGAAAGTAAAAACTTACTTGAGTACTTATTTGTTTCATCACTCATCAAAACCAAAACTATATGACTTGGTCCAAAGTGAGCTACACATAGCAATAAGTTAGATACTGATACTGTAAATGATCTGCTGAGTTTCTTATCGGTGTCTTCTCGGTAGATATAGGTTCCGAACCGGAAGTAGAATCACTTTGCATTGTATTCAATGACGATTCAAAAGTGTTATATGTAGCCTACCTGAATAAAGAAATATTTGAGTTTGAGTTTGAGTTTGAGTTTATTATAATCAAATATCGTTTAATTTTGGTTTAGATTGTTATTGCCTTTTAAGTTAATTTTATTTTACAAAAAATAATCCTTTTTTATGCACCTCTAAGGCTTCCCAAAAATGTTTTGGGAATATTATCTACACTACGAGTATGTCCATACCTGTCATATGTAATATTTATTTAAATATAGACAAGAATAATAATAAATAAATAATAAATATTGGACAACATCACATACATTGCTCTGATTCTGTGGTAAGTAGCTAAAGCACTTGTGTTAAAATAGAATAAAACAAAACTCGAATATACCAATACTATATATTAGCAGGATTCTGTATTTTGGATTTGAGTTGAAAACCATGATCATGGCACATCACTAGCAAGCACCCATATCTGTGTTCATTAGTACAGATTTATTTCGTGATATGTTTTTGTTATTGAAATGAGATATTTAATTTCGAAACGAATTTGTTGAAGCATTACCAATGTGCGTGGGTTATTTAGTAAAACGATTTGTAACAAAAGTGACAAGTGCTATTATGTTTGTTTTAATTAATGTTAATGAACGAAAAGTAGTACTGTTCGATTTTATTATTTTTATAGTACTATACGCCGTACTATTTAAAGTAGTACTGTTATTTGTAAAACTAGCAGGCCGCTGCTTTGCACGCGTACTATACCCGTTTTTTCCATATTTTGCATTAAACCTTCTCTGCCATTAGTAACAGCGTGATGTTATATAGCTTAACCCGCTATATGGCAGAGCATGTTCCAATTTTTCATTGGTTTTGGACCTTAATTCAATCAAGTAAGGTTTTAAATTATGGTGATCATATAGTCGACAGAACCTCATAACCATAATCAATACTCAATATTTTTATTGCATCTTTAGTGTTTACAAGGTGGTAACTTAAAATTAGATCACTAAATACCCTAATTACTAATCGACCTCATAATCGACAGAACCTCATGGGTTAAAGCCTTCCTTGATAAATGCACTATCCAACACAATAAATAGAGTTATTTGGTCACCATATTATAATATTCATCCTGTACGAATTGAGCAAATTCAAAAACGCTTCTTGAGACTACTTTGTATCCGAAAGGGTAATCTTCGCGCGATTCATTCATATGAAAATAGACTTGCATATTTTCGGATGGTGTCTCTCAGCAGCTACAGAAAACAATTGTATCACATGTGCTTGTATAAATTATTAAATAATGAAATTGACTCCCCATATCTTTTATCGAAATTGAATCTTAACACTTATTATCGTGTTCGAAAACCCAAGCTATTTTCTCTCAATGTTTATAAGAATAATATATCTTATTTTAATCCCTTAACACGAATGTGTCGTCAATATAATGAGCTCATCAACGGCTGCGCAGATAGCATAGACATTTTTAGCTTCTCTCAGTCTCAATTCAAGAGAGAAATAAGAAGTAGTGTTTGTTAATTAAACACTGTTTCCACAAGCCTTCACAGTGTCTCACTCACTTAATAGCATCAATTATTATTATTATCTGTATTCCTCTTTTAATTTTTTATTTTTTTTATATTTTTTAATTATTGTCACGGTAAAATATTTTCTGCTTATAGTTTATTTGCATAGTGTGTACATATGTAAGGGTTTCAACCTAGCTCCTAAGTCATACATATTTATTTAGTGCTTCCTATTTGGCTGTAACCTGTTTTGTACATCTTTAAAAAAATAAATAAATAAAAAATTACCCCTTTAATATGATATGATAGTTCCTGCGATAAGCGAGTTCAAACAAACAAACAAGCGAACTCCTCACCTTTATAATATTAGCATAGAAAATATATTTTTAAAAGAAACCAACCGCATAAATATCAAAAACCAAATCTCTATTACCATAAACATAACCCAATATGACTTTTGACTTTAGTTTTCATGTACAATATTACGAAAATGAGACCGGGCCAATTTGAAAGAAAATATGAGTCTTAATTCTTTTTTTTTTAATAAACTGTTGGACCAAAAACACATTTTAGTTATTTTTAAGAAATATTAAAAGAATATCTCCCCTTGCGGTGTCAGATTTAAACCCAAGACCTTTACGTATAGCGCGTGCTGCTCTTCCAACCTCAAGTTATCGGAGGCGACGAATTTTTTTGTATTAACCATTTAGCCTACAGTTGAACAGTGACAAAACATAAAAAAATGTCTTTTGATTTACTTCATACGACAGTAACTCTGTATATCGCGCTTTAAAAATAAAAGAACGCTCGCAGTTTCATTCAGCCCAGACAGATTGGCAACAGTAGCAATGGAATACTAAATGAAATGTGTACCAATTATTTGGCCCGAGGTGCAGTTTACAGGAAAACAATCGGCCGAACCTTGCGGCTGCGAAGTGCATGGTCAATGTAAGGGTTGCTAGATCCTATAAAAACTGTATTTAATTGCATCCTTCATCAGTTTTAAGATGTCTTAATTTATATAACACAACAAGCTCTCTCGTTCATTGTTGGCCATAAGATATTTAAGATGTCTTGTGTTTTCCAGTTTCATATATTTTTTTGTATTTTTTATGTGTTCGTTAAAAAAAGTGTTCGTTAAGGTATAAGATTATGTTAGCTGTCCAAAACTACTATATAAAAATAAGTCGGGTTTTCCTTCCTGACGCTAAAACTCCAGAACGCACGAACCGATTTCCATGGTTTTATATTCGTTGGAAAGGTCTTGGGCTCCGTGAGGTTTATAGCAAAGAAAATTCAGGAAAAATTTCAACAGGAAAGCGGGAAAATCGTCTAAGGCGAAACGAAGTTCGCCGGGACCGCTAGTCTACTATATAAAAATAAGTCGGGTTTTCCTTCCTGACGCTATAACTCCAGAACGCACGAACCGATTTCCACGGTTTCGCATTCGTTGGAAAGGTCTTGGTCTCCGTGAGGTTTATAGCAAAGAAAAAAGAGAGAGGGCATAGCGATTTATCGCTCGAACTGGAGCAGCCCGACTGGTGAAATACCTCCACCTTACAGAAGACTGCAGCCAAATAACAAACACTTCTGTATTTTTGTGTTCCTGCGTGTGAGTAAGGTTTCCAGAGCTCCTGGGGGGTGCTACATTAGTAGCAGGGGTCAAGCCTTCAAAGTAAGGGCGACAAGTTCGGTAACAGATTTATTATGCTGTACTTGTCGCTCTTAAGCTAGGACCTCGTTACCACGTAACATCAGGTGGGATGAGGTCAATCTTGAAGTGAATCTGGTTATAAAAAAAAAATTCAGGAAAAATTTCAACAAAAAAGCCGGAAAATCCTTTAAGGCGAAACGAAGTTCGCCGGGACCGCTAGTAAATAAATAAAAATAAAACTATATACGTAGATACTATCTGTGTGTTTATCTAAGGATTGAAAAATAGTCTTTAGAGTATGTATGTAGGTGTATATTACGTATTTAGTATCTCGCCAACCTTGGCCGGTGTATCGGTACTAGTCAAAATAAAACTGCGGGGTCGTTAAAATTGCACGAATCAGCGGCGGCCCGTCACGGGGCACAAACTGTTTCGAGTTGGTTGGTCCACGAGTTTTCGGAAATACCCATTTGTTAACCATTTTTAATGAGAGCAAGCAAACGCTTTGCTTTTCATCTCTCGAGCCGTAAGCTGTGGTATAATTTTGCAGAGTGCTTGAATTTTGGGACTGCATTAGTTAACTAAATTGTGGTAGTTCAAAATATTGAACTTTTTAATATATTCGTATAAGAAACTCAATATCTTAGTCAAAAAAGACTCGCTTACGCCCAGATAAATAAAATAAAGTTGTAAATTATGTAGTACACAGTTTTTTAAGATTTCTTCGTGAAAGTCCGTATTTTGCTCAACAATTTCGTGGTATGAGAAATCCTATTTGTTAAAGAGTTCCCTTAACATTAAATCAGTGCTACGTCTTGATCATATTCGTTTTGCATATTTAGATCTGAAATATTATAAATTTTTACTGAGGTAGGAATTAAAACATAGATAATATTAATTATTATCACATAAGGTAATGAGGTAAAAAATACAAACATGAGGTAAATAATAGCATTCGTAGTATTCATTCTTACCTCAGGAAGAATTTATAAAAATTCACAAAAGATAACGGGTGTTTGGTGCATACTCATGTGAAAGGCAGACTTCGGAAAAGAAGTCGCCATTCAATATAAAAAGAAAAAGAAAAACATGTTTCTTTGTTAAGGTTCTGTAATTAGACACAATATTGAACAATATTATTCAGAGCACAAAAATTGTTTGCTTCAATTCGAAGCAATCGAAGCTAACTGATTTGTGTGATTTAAGATTTGACGTGAATAGTATAAGTATGTATTTTTTTACCATCCTGATTGAACTTGAAACCGTTATAAGCCAATTCATTCTACCACGTTATAAGAAATACTAGGGTAAAATGTCAAAATGATTAATAATTTCAGTTTCCGCCATCTATTCAAAGGGAAGTTGGATGAATTGCTTTAAAACAAAGAAATACTTTTAACGGAACTATAGCTCTCTTTGAAATGGCTTTCGCCAACAAAAGATTTCGTTAATTGGTACTCAAAACTTCGCCATTATGAAATTATTCTAGATTTCAGCTGAATTCAGGACCTATCATAGCTGCATTCAGCGGGTAAGAAAATTTAATCCGCGAAATCCAGCGTCTCTTTACTGAAAACATGGAGTCACTAAGAAATCGCAATTAGTTTTTCTGTTAGAAATGTAATAAGAACTATCTACTTATCGCATATATTTGAGTATGTCGATTGACGAATAGCATAAATCTTTTTTATCAGAGTAGGTATTATTTTAATAATAAACACATTCGTTCAATTCAGACATAAAACGTCTTTACGAATAATAGGAAATTAAGTAAATATATACTTAATTTCTATAATAAAATAAAACCTTTTTGACTAAAATCGTAAATATTTTAAGATTTTCAAACGTCAGTTTAGGTAGAGTTATTTGATAAAATGTTTGTTTTTTATAATTTACATCAATAGTTCATAAATTTGATGTATGTCACTTAATACCGTTTTTCTTTTTTTTATTTAAATTATCTGCTTCGAAGGAGCAGAATGCTAATTAAATACTTAAAAAGCTTATTTTTTTATTAAAGACTTTCCTCTGATAATTTTCAATGTCTTCTTTGACGCAATTGTCAAAAACCTTCGTTTTAAATTTTATAAGTTTTTTTTTTCTGATTAAAAACGCGTACTTTTAACAGCTATGCCTACCTCATCACGTCTTCTTACTCGATGTAAGCGGCTAAATCTAGCATTTTAGTTTCATTATCACGGGAGCCCAGGTGGCTCTGTTGTTCCCGCGACTCCGCCTGTCTTCGCCGGCTTTATTAGCTCAGCCCCTGGTGCTCAAGTTTTAACTTATCCCCGGATTACTTGCTCGCTGTGCGGTGATGTTGATTCGTTAAGTTAAATAGCTTTTGTCTGAAAGTTGTGTTGTTTAATTTAATTACTTGGGATGGTCTTATTTTTGGGCAGGTGTTGAGATTGTTAGTTTTATTTGGAGTATCCGACTTGGGAAGTTGCACTGTTGGGTTGGTTTTATTTTATTCGGTCTTTTATATCCTACGATAAAGTTCTTTATATAAGTAACTTTACGATAAGACAAGTGTTCTTCCTTATATACTTGTTTTATTATATGTTCACTTTTACTTTATGTATCTGTGGTACCATTTAATAAAAATGGGGAAATATAAAGACGTTTGAAAACAATAATAAATGTATATTCATTGATTCAGATGTATAATTTTGTTAAAATGTAGTTTTTACTGTTTGTTATAGATATATATTATGAGTTTTAATCTATATAAATAAATGTACGCGGATAACTTCAGATCGTAATGTCAGAAAAAGGTTTGAAATGTATCGGGATTGTTCGTCTACAAAGCTGCGGTAGGCCACTAGTAGTATACTCATTAAAAAACGTAGCATTTGTCTGCTCTAAATATATTTGTCTTTATCTAATGATATCCATATAATAAAAAACATGACAAGCAATTCCACACATACCAAAACCGCATGAACACGATCAAAACATCAAACACAGCCCGCCAAATTAATCAAACAAAGCCCAAGTGCATGTATTACACCCGCATTAAATCTAAATGGTCATACAAAACGCTGGCGCGAACACGCCTTAATTAACGACGGGTATATTTTAAATTAATTTCGGCACAAAAACCAGACAGAATTATCAGGTAGCTAGGTGAGAGGTACAATTTATCAGGGCACACTTGAATGCTCTCGTGTTAAATTAAACGACATTTTATGGCGGGCCCAAGGTGAAAGTGGAAGCGGATGAGTACAGGATTTTTAGTGTGTAACTAAGTACCTTGTCACATTAAGCTTACTGAGTTTTAAAACAACTTAAAACGCGACAACATTTTTAGTAGTTCATACGAACTACTTACTGCCTGACGTTTCGTTTACGTTGAGCCAACCTGACCTGAGCTGACTGGTCTTGCTTGTCATTGGCTGTTCGGAGGAGCTTGCAAATTTTCATCTACCCTTACGTTCATTCGAGTACTATATTTACCATTCACCTTTGTACTCATTGACATTTTGGTTTTAAAATTGTTAAAGCTATGTTCGCAACTTTAGTTCTGGCACAGACATCCTCATTTCTGAGTCTACTATAAACAGATAAACCGCATTATCTCGGGATAAAAAGTATCTTTTATATTAATCTATTGTGGCATCTCTCTTCCTTTTAAATTTCATTCAAATCCATTCTGTAAATTTTGCATGAGAGAGTAACAAACATACATCCAGATATCTATACATTTGAATAAACTTTCTAATATTAATTGAAAAATGCATTATTTTCAACACATATTGACAACATTATGATATTTTAAATGCCTTCAACATACTCTAATATCTAATTAATTACATTTTCATATCTTGTTTTAAAGAGCCGCTAAAACTAATTCCGCTTAAATCGTATCACATAAAACGCAGCAGTATCCCGTAGAGTACAAACAAAATTAAATGCAATACGAACCCGACAAAAGCGATATAATTAGATGTCATAATTTACCTCAATGCGTAAACGGGACAACGTCTCATTTTGACTGGAGATTTACGATTTTACGAGATCCGCACCTTGAGAGCAAAAATGAACCCTTGTAGAATGACTTATTTAATGTCCATGTTTCAAGACTTTTTTGCAAAGAAATTACCGAAAGAAAAGCCTCATAACATATAAGTAAAATGGATAGTTAATACGAGTAGTACCTACCTATTTAGGTGGCGATGTACATCAAAATTGTTGAAATATTTTATGCTAACATTCTACAACGCTTAATATAGACAAATGCACATCAGATTATACACTTTGGACTTTGCACCTTATTTCGCGTGCATAAGATCTGCACTGTTTGTTGCAGTTGAGTCGATGACCTACCATAATATCGGAAAATTTGATAAACCTTCATGTTCTATAGTGACTTTTATAACATAAATACATTGTAGCTGCACAGTTCATTTATTTAAAATCTAAACTGAAGTTTTGGAGAATTGATCACATGAATACTGGACTTCAAAAGAACTCATAGTCTTAATTGTACGTACCTACAAAATTGTGGGTATATGTGAGAAACAAATGTAACATAATATTTTCTAAAAAGTAAGTCCAAGAATATATAATGTGGTGACAAAATCGCAATAATTTAAACATTCCATTTATTATTTCCAATTACCCACTTGAGCTGTTGACTTCATTATATTTGCCCGACTAGGCAATAAAAGGAGTGGTGAATTTGGCCGGTATATGACCAATTCCCTCATAACTTATGTGACAAAAGTTATAATATTAAATAAGGCAGATAAAAGCGTCTTGACTTTTTGATGATTAAATGTTACATGGCTGGATTTATGACGTCATCTTAACTTAAAATTGTGCTTTTTATAGCTTGTTTAAAAATCGCTTGTTAGATATCAGGTTGGATATAAGAAATGCCTTAGTTAATAAGAATATACGAGTACCTGTATATTTTAAAACATTTTACGCATGTACGTTGTAACGATGAATAATTTGTATTTGCTTGATTTTAAAATAGTCGAGTTGTAGTTTTTAAATTCTTAGTTCAGTAGATACTTAGTTTACTTCAAAAACAAGGAATGAGATCAGATACCATTGGCTTGCAAATTCGTACGGACCCTTTGGTAGGGGAGTCAGTATCTCACTTAAACAAGTGTGACAACGTTTTGTTCTCTTCCAAGATATATTTTCTCGACCGTAAATAATAACATCATTTGCAGTAAAAAGTTTTATTGGCATTCTTAAATCATCTCTGCGGTGGCCTGCCATTTTAAATTCATTCTTATGTGTTTTAATACCTGCAATATATAGTTTTATTTGCGATTTAAGCTGAGTGCATTATTGCAGAATGCCGACAGTTGACTTTAGCGATAAAACTTTAAAATAAAAAACAGGTAGATCTAATTAAACATAAAAACCGATTTGTATCAACAATAACAATAACAGAGGTTGCTTGAGTCGTTAAGGTTATTTTTAAACACAAACTAAAATTGGAAAATTATTAGAAACTCTTAAACTAACTTATAAATAAAATTATAATAATAAAAAAGGATAAAAATAAATAAATAAGAAAATGTACAGAATATTTACAAAAGGGTTATTTTTAAATGTAGATGGATATTTTGCTTTATCTGTATCTATTTTAACTATACATTATTTAGAAATGCAATGACCAATTTCAAATCTTTATGCCAAAAAATATTTTGAGAATAAATGTTAATCAGATCGGGTTATAAAATAAAGGTTTTCCTTATGAAGATAAAAAAAAATACACTACACAAAACAAATGTACGATCAAATTATTATAAATATATTAATCTGAATATAATTATATATACGGTGGAATGGAAATGGTGTTTAACCATTACTTTCATCATACCTATAAAATATCAATAAATGTAGATAGATAGACAGATATACTTTATTGCACAGAAAAAAAATAAAGCAATTATTATTAGCAGAACAGACAATTCAAGTACAATTTACGCGATCTTGTAGCTAGAAAGCAATCTCTTCCAGACAATATTGATGACCTCCGTATATACTTTGGAGTCGCGCCATCTCTTAGGTTCCGGGTTCGATCCCCGGTCGGTTCATTATGGGAAACGAACTTTTTTATATCGTCTCGGGTCTGGGTGTACCGTCGTTGTTTCTGATTTCTGTAAAACAAGTGCTTTAGCTACTTACCATAGAATCAGAGCAATGTATGTGATGTTGTCCAATATTTATTTATTTAATCTTTAGGTTGAGGAAATAGTAGATATCGAGGAACGAGTACGTCCATGTAAAATATAAATTGAGAAAAACTCACCAAAACTAAATAAACCCAGTAAAACTATTAGAAAATATATAAAGTTATATGGCTGTCGTTTCTCTTTCGATAGAACGAACAATTGAATTAGCATGTACAGAGACAGAGCAACATATTATTTTATGTGTATACAGACCCCCTTCATCTAATTACATGATCTTTGAGTCTGTCATGGAAGATGTTTTAAAAAAACTTTCTGAATCAAATAAAAAAATCATAGTGTGCGGAGATTTCAATGTCAACATATTAGATGCGACTCAAAACTCAACAAGGTTTCTGAATCTATTTAATTCATTTAATTTGCAACATCTTTTTAACGAACCTACCAGAGTTACTCCCACAACAGCAACTTGTTTAGACAATATTTTTTGCAATTGTGTTGTGTTGGAAAAATCAATCATTAACTTTATAAATTCAGATCATTGTGGTCAATTAGCTGTTTTGGAACACCGACATGCCCCCTCTTCGTCAAGTATTGTTTGTAGACCAGTCACCGCATCGCGTGTAGACAGATTTAGAGAAAAAGTTTCTAATAAAGTATCTTTTCTGAGTTTCCATGGTAACAATGTTGATCAACTATATGGAAACCTATTTAATATAATTGAAAACGAAGTTCGTGAGATTTTTACGAAAAAAACAATTAAAATCAGTAGCACTAGTTCAAAATTTTGTGAATGGGCTACAACAGGTATATATAAAAGTAGAAGAAAATTGTTTGAATTGTATGAAATAAAGGCGAATTCAACTGATCCTTCATTAATAGATTATGTTAGGAAATACTCAAAAATATTTAAGCAGGTATGTTTAATTGCGAAATGTAACTATTTGAAAGGAAAAATAATATCTGCTCCTAACAAAAGTAAAGCAACATGGAACGTTATAAATAAAGAGACTTGTAAAAACAAAACACAAATCAACAAGTTCTCTCTCAAATTAGACAATAGGAGTTTTGATTCCGATTCAGATGTTGCAAATGTATTCGAATCTTTCTTCACAAATATACCTGTCACTACGACGAGTAGCTTAAACTCCAGCCCCCGTCTTGCTGAGTCTCTCCTGAAATCTCATGTAGATAAGTGTCAAGCTGATTTTAACTTTACTCACATTTGTCCTGCGGAAATTATAAAGAGTTTTAAGAGTTTAAGTATGAAAAAAACTGAGGATTTATGGGGCATTTCCATTGATATACTCAAAAACATAATTCATGGAATTGCACCTTATTTATCCTTCATATTTAATAAATGTATTGACGCTGGTGAATTTCCTAATTTAATGAAATCAAGTAAAATTATTCCACTTTATAAATCAGGTGATAAAAGTGATCCGTCTAACTTTAGACCAATTTCCATATTACCAGCACTTAGCAAAATTTTTGAAAAAATTATTTTCAATCAATTATTAGCTCATCTTACAGTTAATGCTCTGTTACATAGTAAGCAATTTGGATTCACTAAAGGTAGATCTACTACGGACGCAGGTGTGGCACTTATCAAACATGTTTTCGATGCTTGGGAGAGAAAACAGGACGCCATTGGAGTTTTTTGTGATCTGTCAAAGGCATTTGATTGCGTTGATCACCAAACGTTGCTGATGAAGTTGAGGCATTATGGTGTTGTAAGCACTTCACTGAGTCTTCTACAGTCTTACCTTTCTGACAGAACTCAAAGGGTCAATGTGAATGGAACTAACTCTTCTGGTGCACCTCTAGCGATGGGAGTGCCCCAGGGCTCAATATTGGGACCTCTGTTGTTCCTTATTTATATTAACGACCTTCCTTACTTTGCGAAGGATCTCTGTGAGATTGTGTTATTTGCTGATGACACTTCTCTCATCTTCAAAGTTGATAGATGTAAAGAATCATTTGAAGATGTAAATAGTTCTCTCTCACAAGTGCTACATTGGTTCACGAATAATAATCTCCTGCTTAACACTAAGAAAACGAAATGTGTCAAATTTACAATGCCGAATGTTAAAAAAGTCAACATCAAATTGTCTATGAATGGTGAGCCTTTGGAAATAATTAATTCTACAGTATTTCTCGGCATCACATTAGACTCTAAATTGCAATGGGGACCCCATATTGTTGCCCTGGCAGGAAGGCTTAGTTCAGCTGCATACGCTGTAAGAAAAATTCGAAATTTGACTGATATTGAAACGGCAAGGCTGGTTTATTTCAGTTACTTTCATAGTGTTATGTCATATGGTCTCCTTTTGTGGGGAACAGCTGCTGACATTCAAAATATTTTTGTTTTACAGAAGAGGGCTATCCGCGCCATATATGGTCTTAAATCACGGGATTCTCTCAGAGACTTATTTAAAGAAATTAACATACTTACCGTAGCATCTCAATACATTTTTGATTGTATTATGTATGTACGCAAAAATTATAATCTACTTTTTAAAAAATCTGACTTCCACAACTTTAACACTAGAAATAAACACAAACTTGCTGTTCCATATCTAAGACTACATAAGATAAGTAATTCCTTTGTGGGTTTAAGCGTTAAATTATTTAACAAGTTACCTGAAAATGTTATCCAGTTGCCCATGCATAGATTTAAGTCTCATGTTAAAAATTGTTTAATAAAAAAGGGCTACTACAAAATTGATGATTATTTAAATGACAAAAATGTATGGGTCTAGTATAACTTTAATTCTCGGAAATGTTTTATATAAGCTTTGTATATTTTATTTAAGTACCTAGCGTAAGGGAACATTGTTACATTGAAAAGAGTAAGTGTCGAGTTTCTTGCCGGTTCTTCTCGACATGATCAACATTCCGAACACGGCGGTAGAATACTTTATTTGTACTGACTATTCATAAGTGCTTTTGTAAAGTTTACATGAATAAAGATGATTTCTATTCTATTCTATTCTATTCTATTCTAGACCAATGTAATCGTATAATGTATTAGCAACCACGCGCCAATTCACGGGTGAAGTAAGTCATAGGTATTTGATAAAGCTAAACCCCCTATGAAAGCAAAAAATTAGATCAATATTAAAACAATCTTAAAGTCCACACCATCTATAAAGCAATCATTATAAATTTCAAGTCTCTTGATTCGAAAACATAGAACTTTCATTTTGTATGAAACTTCCAACCCACGTTGTGTCCTTAGGGGAGGATTTTCATAAAATCGAATCCTAACAGATGTCTACACTTTGCAAGGAACTTACCTGCCAAATTTCAAGTTTGTTGGCATTATATTTTCTGATAAATTAGTTAGTGAGCGTTTTTTCAGTCTTATATTTATAAAAGGTAAGAAACACAATTTATATAGATTTTTAATTTGTATTTGTTTCTTCTTCAGTTAAAAGAAAAATCAATATCGGTTCACAAACCACGGAGCTATGCCCGAGCACACGTAAAAAAAAATACATAAGGTCGAATTGATTACCTCCTCCTTTTTTGAAGTCAGTTAAAAACAGGTAGAAAAGGAGGTTATTTGAAGCGCAATTTTCTTCACAATATTTTTTAACAAAAAATAACCCTAAAGCACGCCAAAAGGAAATCCAATTACCCAAAACGTTACCCCAACTAGACTGCCTAGAACAGTTCTGGAAACCGGCACACGCAACTAAGAAGATCTTCTACTCGAACGAGCTACGGGCATTTTCCTTAGCCTATAACATTACCTACGCTACCGACGGAAAATATAAATTATCCTGTCTAGTCCAGTTTTGTCAAATATGCGATGTAATTTTGGAGCGGAGAACCCATAAAGCGTTGTAAGTAAAGATGCATAATTGTAACAAAAAACCTTACCCACCGTTAGGTTAACAAAGAAATAATGCGAAGGCATTAAAACCTGAGTACTACACGTGTAGTCTCGCCAAAGCCTTCTTTGCATGTGAGGAAGTGAATCAGAGGACTTTATTGCTAGATGTTACGGTTGAAAGTTGTATGAGAAGGGTTGATGTGGAACGCAGATTTTGCGGACACATGACCTAAGACATTGGTGTCCGGGATTCACGGACGAGTAGCTTCAAGAGGAACTCACTGTGACCTTTATTGTTTTACTAGATGTGTTGCTACATCGATAGATGATGAGAAACCCGTTTTTAAATGGTTGTTCCCGTATTGTCCAGAGTGGAAAAGCCCCACAGATGTCGCTGCCTTTTCCGAAGCAGCCGATGTTACGCCAATGCATTTCCTTAAAAATATTCAAAAGTAACTAGATCTCCACTATTGTAGCAACACTATTGTTTAAGATGTTAGTTTCACAAATGTTTTGGAGCCTCGTTTTTGAAGAAAATATAACACGTCACGTTACAAAATAAATAAACTAATCAGTATAATGCCCACCGGAACAAGACAACGGTAATTCAAAAGGAGAGTTCGTCAATTCTTCTGTTCTTCCGTTTCTACGTAAAATTATTAATGCTGACTACTAACTTAATTTTTTCTTTATATATTATATGTAGTTATATTTAATAAGCGAGTATGTTATATTTTCATGTACAAAATTACGTCTATGAATATTTTTAAAATATATAGTGTTTAGCTTATTGCAGTGTTAATATTTTTTGTAATACATACATTCTTACTGTTACCGCACCTATAACCTATCTGCATGACCCATGGGTTGATAGAGGTAAAGAATGCTCTTTGCGTAAAGTCCACTTGCACATGTTTTTGTTTAAAAAAAGAATAAATTAATACATTTCTGAAGATCTTAAAGTCGATCTGACCGTGTGTCCGTGTAACACAGGCTATCCTAATTTGGTTTTACGAGGGCGTCTTAAGGCGCGGCGCACACTGGTCCGGATTTTTAATATGGAAGACTTAGGACCCAATGTCAATATTTCGGGCTGAAAAAAATCATGTGGATAGATAAATGAACGTTCATCAACGTTTGTTCTAGCAGTTTTTATGAAATTGGTTATTTTTGCGAAAAAAAAAACATTGAAAAAAAATTTGTATGGAGAAAAAGTGAAATTTTTTTTTTTTTCGAAAAGTTCAAAACTGTTAGCAGTGAAACCTTTTGTGTGTTATTGTATTACACTTATTCGTTAATTCCATATTTTTTTTATTTGCATATACTTGCAGCCTTGGCCAAAATATGCATCGGAACTTTCATTGTATTTATTTCAACTATTTGTGACAATTTAATTTTTTTATTGATTTATAGTCACATAATTTACGCATATTTTCAATATAATAAATTTTAAAATCCATTAATGATTTTGAAAAATAGATTACAATTAAATTTTAAAAATCAAAATAATATTTTACTTCTTAGTGGTTAGCTGTTGCTCAAAGCGCAGTTAGTGATCGAATGAGGCATTGCCTGCTAATATTCCCCTCCCATTCCCTAATATTGCTATCTCTTTCATTTCCTACTATCGCTATCTCTTTCATTCCATACTTCTCTCTCTTTCGCTCCTTGAAACCCTTGCTAGTTGAGCGCTTATGAATCAAATAAAACAGACGGGAGCTCATGTTGGAGCGTCATTAGACATTCAACCCTTGAAGAGTCAACATACCTGGAAATTTTAACGTGAATAATCTAGCAACTTGATCATGGCTGGATTTGGCACTAACCTGGACATTTACGTGTTTCTGCGACAAGAGGACCTCAAGGATTACAAACGACTGCATCAAGCAATTTTGGATTGCGTTTTGCTTGAAATTTCGCAAGAAGATTCAGAAAAATTATTGAATTTTGCAAGATCTTTTACTGTGAACTTAAATCGTCGATGGACCGAGGCACACAGGGTGCAAAAAACATTCATGAAGAAGCATATGAACTGGTTGGAAACAAGAATTAAGTGGCCTGAATGTGAATCAGTAAATCTCACCGAAATTTTTGAAGGGACCGAAAATTTGGATCCTCGTTCTACAGAAGAAGAAGCAGCTGTTCAACCCATTCCATCTACTTCGAAGGCGACTAGTGACATTGGAACATCTACAGACATTGCATCAAGGAAGCCATTTGAAGACTTGGGGAATAAGCAGAAGAAAAGGCGATCGGGTACATTACTCGACTATCCGGAAGAGGAACTGACTTTTGCTTTTGTCACGAAGCTAAAGTCTAATGGGAAAGAAGGTCTTGCTCGCATCATCGATCACCTTGTGAAGAATCCTGAAAAGGTTGAAGCTGTCGAATCACTTTTATCAACAAACGAGAAGACGGACACTATGCAGGAAGATCAAGCGTTGGCCCTTACTGCATCATTGGATCTGTCAAAGTGGAAGTATCTTACTTTACGGTCAGCATTGTCACAGCAATTGAAGCTTCCGTCTTACTACAAGTTGTTGGAAGCTAAGCAGAGGTGTTATCCAGATACCAGAGATATTGAAGTATCAGAACATTTAGTGAAGGTGAAACTACAAGCACTGTTAGACGTGACAACTCGAAGAATACTGCAAGTCGTTGGTGATGATTTAAATATGTGCAGTGAAAACTTGAAGCTTACCTCCAAGTGGGGATTCGATGGATCTTCAGCACAGAGCAACTACAAGCAAAGAAGTGAACTGGCAGAATTCGACGACTCCTCTGTGTTCATGACGAGCCTCGTTCCTTTGAAGCTCGAGAGCGGCAATGTTGTTATTTGGAATAATCCAAACCCATCTTCAACATCTTATTGCAGACCTATTAAATTTCAGTTTGCGAAGGAAACGACCGAATTTGTTAAGCAAGAACAAGCGGCAATGGAGGAAGAAATACGAAATTTGACTATTTCAAGTTGCGGAAACTTGGAAGTTACTCATGAGTTGCACATGACAATGATTGATGGGAAAGTGGCTACAATTATTACAGATACTCCATCTGCAGCTACGTGCAATGTTTGTCTTGCAAAACCTAGTGAGATGAATAATCTTTCAGAAATGTTTTCAAGACCTGTACGGGACGATGTGTATCAATATGGACTATCAACACTCCATATGTGGATTCGAAGCATGGAGTGTCTTTTACATATTTCATATAATTTAGATTTCAAAATGTGGAGTGCACGAGGTGACAACAAAAACCTTAAGAAGTTAAGGAAGGATATGGTGCAATCGGAGTTCAAACAACAAATGGGACTTTTGATTGATGTTGTAAAGCAGGGCTTTGGAACTACTAATGACGGAAACACGGCCAGAAGATTTTTTCGGGAATACAAAAAAAGTGCTCAAATAACGAAGATTGATGCTGATTTGATAAAGCACTTCGCAGTTATATTGCAAGTGTTATCTTGTGGAAAGGCTGTCAATATCGATAGTTTCCGTGAATACTGCAAGGAGACTGCTGAGATCTTTGTACATCACTACCCCTGGTACAATATGCCTTCCAGCATACACAAAATGTTGATACATGGCGCTGACATATGCAAACATTTCTCTTGCCTTCCTATCGGAATTTTGTCAGAAGAAGCAGGAGAAGCAAGAAATAAGGACTTTCGAAATACCAGAGAGCGACACACGAGGAAAACAGGAAGACTGCAAAATAATGAAGACATTATACACAATTTTTTGATATCATCAGATCCATATATATCTCATCTGAAACCTAAATACACCAATTTTAAGTCATCAAGGATGTTTCCAGAAGCTACGCAGTTGATATTATCAGATGAATTAATAGAAGTTGAAGAAGAAATTGAAGTTGATGAAGAAGCTCCAGAAAATGTGCCAGATCCTTTAGAATAAGTTTTAAGTTATTTATAACTATTATTTTGCGTGTTATATATAGATAGTTTTAGTCAATAACTTTAGTTTTAATTTCATTTTAGTTATTTTATTATTATTTCCTATTTACTAAATTAATGAAAAATGTATTAAATTTAATGTAATGTAAACAACCTTCAATTATTTTCTATTGTAGTTTTAAGTTATTTATATTAATTTGTATGTTATGTATAGATAGTTTTAGTTAATTACTTTATTTTTAATTTAATTACTTATTTTATTATTATTTATTATGTACTAAATTGATAAAAAATGTATTAAATTTTATGTAATGAAAACGACCTTCAATTTATTTTTTATTGTACTGCAAGAATTATGCAATAAACAATTTTTAGTTATTTTGTAATACATTTACATACATACCCTATGCTACTTAAAACTTCGTCCGCGTGAATAGCGTCGCGATAACCGACATTAATGCGGACGAAGTCGCGGATGGCCACTAGTTATTCATAAATCAACTTCAAAATGTATAACAAAATAACCAGAAATAGTTTATTGCACAATTCTCGCAGTACAATAAAAAATAATTGAAGGTCGTTTACATTACATTAAATTTACCGCTGCACCACTGAACCGATATAGATGAAATTTGGTATAGATATTCTTTGGGACACTAGATTTATTTAGTAGTTTAGGCGTGATTGAGCGACAGAGAGACAGACAGACAGAGTCACTTTCACATTAATAATATTAGTATGGATTTTATCTTAGTACCGAATTTACTTTCCCGAAACCACTTAAAGAAGCAAAAGTACTGATTTTAAATAAATATATATTAGGATAAACGAAATAAACGCCAAAGCTGCAAGTAAATATTTTGTATTACCAGTAGAGCTCTTGTCTATTTTATCTGATTTATAAGCGTGGAACACCACTTGTCTTAAGAAGAAAAAGAGTGAGCAAAAGAGAATGAAAGAGACAGCAATAGTAGAAAATAAAAGTGATAGCTATATTAGGGAATAGGAGAATATTAGCAGGCAGGCAATGCCTCATTCGATCACTAGCTGTGCTTTAAGCAACAGCTAACCATGAGAAGTAAAATATTATTTTGATTTTTTAAATTAAATTGTAATCTATTTTTCAAAATCATTCATAGTCAACAAATAATGGATTTTAAAATTTATTATATTGAAAATATGCGTAAATTATGTGACTATAAATCAATAAAAAAATTAAATTGTCACAAATAGTTGAAATAAATACAATGAAAGTTCCGATGCATATTTTGGCCAAGGCTGCAAGTATATGCAAATAAAAAAAATATGGAATTAACGAATAAGTGTAATACAATAACACACAAAAGGTTTCACTGCTAACAGTTTTGAACTTTTCGAAAAAAAAAAATATTTCACTTTTTCTCCATACAAATTTTTTTTCAATGTTTTTTTTTTCGCAAAAATAACCAATTTCATAAAAACTGCTAGAACAAACGTTGATGAACGTTCATTTATCTATCCACATGATTTTTTTCAGCCCGAAATATTGACATTGGGTCCTAAGTCTTCCATATTAAAAATCCGGACCAGTGTGCGGCGGAGTGTGTGGGCGGCTACCGCGCGGTCTGGGAAACATAACATACTGTAAACGTAAAACGTGTTTACGTGGTTTCTTTCCAAAAGTTTCCTGCAGCCGACCAACTTCTTTATCTATTCACTAGTTGCCTGCTTGTTTCCGGTATTTTGGAATTAAATTCGAGTTCTGTTGGAATTAATAGTATCCTTTACGTTATCTAGTATGTAAACTTTCTAGCTTCCAACTATTTACAAGCAACAGATTAAAAAAAAATTATGTGTGTCGTGGGTTCGAGATGATTTTTTCTGTTCTTTTAACTAGTAACATGCAAACGTTGATCATTTAATTTTTTTTTTACTTAGCCTATAAACTGTCCCACTGCTGGGCAAAGGCCTCCCACATACACTTCCAGCGCTCTCTATCAGGTGCCAAGTCTTGCCAACCTTGAGAAAAACGGTCCAGGTCGTCACGCCAATGCATTTTCGGCCTTCCTCTTGGGCGTCGTCCGTCTTTTGGCGTCCATTGGGTAACAACCTTGGCCCACCTCTCTGGTTTCATTCGGCACACGTGTCCGGCCCACTCCCACTTGAGCTTAGAAATCTGCACACTCACGTCTCGTAAGCCTGTTGATGAGCAGATGATGGCATTACTGATCTTGTCGATCCTTTTAATACCTAATATACCCTGATCTATGGCTCTTTGGCAAACCTTGAGTCTGAACCTTTGACTTTTAGTCAAAGACCAAGTCTGGGAACCGTATGTTAAAATGGGCAGGATACAAACATCCATGAGTTAGCATTTTAAAAATACCCTATCCAAATTTAAAACAGTACAAAAATTATGTAGCCGCTATGGGAATCGCATCCACGACCTCTGGATCATGAGCCTAAGCTCGTTATCACTAGACCACAAAGCCAGTTATAAAATTAAAATCTATAAACATTATAAATTGTTTGTAGGAACGCAATAATCTCCAGAACTACTGCTTTGAATTGAACAATTATTGTTGTGTTGAATATTCCATTTATCGAGAAAGGCTTTTGGCTATATAACATCACGATGCGGCTTATAACAGTGAAAAAAAAAACACTTCAGGAACACTTATTTATGTGTAGTCTTCATATAAACCAAACGATGATAGCATCATTCAGAGTGAAAAAATGACGGATTACATATTTTGACACAACAACCTCAAATCCAAAATGGCGCCTTCACAAAATGGCGGGGCGAAATAATATTTTACTTAATAGGTATGGTCAACAGTTTCAACTTTCATCGCTCTTATATCGTAAATATTCGTATAAGTACCAATACCAATTATTGGGGTCTAATAATTTTCAGTTGCTCCACCGTAATCGGGTGTTGGTACAATTAATGTGCGCATTATATTATTATAAAATTTGGGGACAATTTTTACCTACCGTATTTAGAGTAATGCATGCCAGATTGTAAAGCAACCTCTTTGAAAATTAACGATTTTTTCCTCAATTAGCGAGTCTAACGTTTGTGCTTCTCAGGTACCTGAACAAAGGCTTAATTGCTTAAATATTAGTCCACTTTGCCTCCCGTCTCTGCTTCCTTAGACATCGCCCCTTTATCATTTGCTAGCCTCTCTGGAACGCTTTTACTAAGAGAACTATCAGGATTAGAGAATACATTTACAGGAAATTGTCTGACAAAATTACAACATTTTTTTTTTCAAAAACTGGTCGCGACTGGTCATTTGTAATTCAAAATAATGTTTACTTTGTACCTCCCTATATACAAAGTCCAAAATGTATATAGCACATACATACTGTAACTATGAATAATTATTGTATGATATAAATAAGCATGAGTTAGGGAGAATTGTTTCGTTTTATTGAATTTCCAAAACAAAAATGGTTTAAGATTGTTATAATTATGCCCATAACCAGCTCAGAATTCTGTGCAATTGCGGTTTAATTGAAAAGATTAAATCTCCAAAGCACCCCAAAATATTTTTTTATCAAATAAAAAGTTATTTACGTAAAATTTATAGAATTTTTGAAGTTCTCCCGCGAAAATGTATAGGTAAATAGATATTTTAACAGTAAGAAATGTTTGTCCGAAAATCAAAGATAAATGCGGATAAACTTTTACTTATAAAAAACAACGGATCTAAGTAAAAACCACAACCAATGTTATATTACAAATAATTAAAGTGCGTTTATTTTCCGAAAACTATATATTTATAATTGTTGTCGCACACTGGGCGAAGCCAGTCACATGAGAGTCACATAGTCTGCAATTATATTATTTATGAATCAATCTTCAATTTTTTTTAAATTCAAGTAGCTTACTTACAACTCTTTTTGCAGCCTATATTATAGAGAAGACATATAGGCACAAAACCAAACACAAAGTGTTCATCATTAAAGTGTTTGTCCTGGATGATACAAACAAATTAATATTCTTAGTATTTAAATAAGATAAAAATAATGAAAAAATATGTTTAATCATTTATTAAAAATCATATTATCAATCAATTTCAAAAATTCCCGTCATTAGTCTCTCCAAAGATAAATATGATCTAAGGCGTAGTAGCAATTACACCAGTGGGTGTCCATTAACATGCAAATTTAAACTGCATCGTCAGGAAATTGTCAGTGTACTTTTCTCGCGGGAACGAGATCTCGATTGGCTCTTAACGAACCTCATTGGTTAGACTGAGAAAGTTTGCTCAATCGATTGATCACAACCATTCCTTTCCAATACCCCTATCTTCTTTTTTTTATTACCTTTGGGAAATGAGCTGGTTTTTGCAGTTATGATGTGAACTCTTACATTAGTTAAAACGTCTATGCTGCGGCTTCTTGCTGTCTCTAAGTTAATCAGACCCGAATAAAAGCTTTTTAAAGAGAATCAAGTATTTGAGGACATAAACTGCAAACTACAATCAAAACTCCGTCGACAAATTGAATAAATTGTGGCACCAGAATCAAGTATTTCTGATATGGATACTAAGACATTCAGAATCAAAAACGAGCATGCTTGCCAAAAGTCAACAGATCAGCCCTATTGTGACATTGCAAAGAACCAAGATAAGCAGTTACTAAAAGAAAAACTACAAAAACAATAGAAAATACTGGATAAACCAACCTGGCTTAAGGCACTAAATTTGTGGTGCTTTTTCGCGCCAATGATCTGAAGAAATAATTTTGAATTGCAAGTGTCAGCTATGATGTGTTATTGGAAATCTGAACTTTTTGTTTTTTTACTCGTAATTTACTATTAGGCGATTTTAAATACAAATGTACAAATGGCTTGCTTTGTTTTTTATCAGAACACTGCAACTATCTACAATTTTAAAGTCAAAGTCAACTATTTCTTTCATTATAATAATAATAATAATAATAATAATCTTTATTTTCTCAACACAAACAAACAAAGGTTACAATACAAGTTACAATTTTTTCTTGTTAATACACAATGAATGTATGACACAGTGAAAGTTTGTGAGAGACTGACGCCTGTGATAGGTATGAGTAGCATACCTGTAATACAGGTCATCAGGCTCCAACCACCACGGAAGAGTAAACATTTATATAATGAAGATCTGTTTAAGAATACATGCTTGAAATATAAAGATTATTTTAAACTTAGGAAAGTATTATGTTACATCTCATTACGTATGTTACATCTAAAACGTCTTAATTGAATACGTGGCATAATTACTCTTTTTCCAGATCGAAACCTATATCTACCGACAGTATCAGTCTCTTTCTGTCTTAGTATTATTGCTAATTTTTTGTTGATCATACTTGCTTTGTTTTGATGAGTAAAGAAACAAATACGTACCAAAGTAAGTACTTTTTTTGAGCGGTAAGCTGGAGCAGACCAGACCCCAAAGGAAAACTACGCTAACCCTTCCTATTTCACTGGGTTTTATGCAAAATGAAACTCAAAATCTGACGCTGGTCTATTAAAATATTGCTCCACTAAAAACCTTTTCCAACACGGGCCTTCGAAAAACTGAAATCTATTTCGGGAAATAACTGCAGTGGTGTTCGCGAAAATTCTGCTTTTTCGACGTTCCACGAAATCGGATATAATACAATACGCAATATGCGTAGAACTGACTCTGCAGTTGAAAGTTCAAAACGAGATGCACCTGGATAGTGGAATTGAATTTTTCACGGGTTATTATTGGTTTTCGGAAAAACTTTAGGTCATATTTACGTATATTATATAGCTGAATTTTTTTTTGGCTTGTTTGTTACTTTGTTCGAACGCGCTGATCTCAAGAATTTTAAGAGAGGCAGGGCCAATCAATTTCTCGCTCGAACTGGAGCAGCCCCACTGGTGAAATACCTCCACCTTATAGAAGACCGCCGCCAAATAACTATCACTCCGGTGTTGTTGTGTTCCTGCATGTGAGTAAGGTTTCTAGAGCTATTGGGGGGTGCTACATTAGAAGCAGGGGTCAAGCCTTCAAGGTAAGGGTGACAAATCTAGTAACAGTTTTACTATGCTATACTTTTCACCCTTAAGCTAGAAACTCATTACCACTTAACATCAGGTGGGATGAGGTCAATCTTGAAGTGCGTTATAAAAGAAAAAAAAAACTGTTTCGATTTTTTTTTAAATTTACCTTTTATTGTGACGCAAATTAAATGATGGCTAAAAGCAGTGCACGAACTAAGGCTGTTGATTGCATAGATATATACCTTCCTTATTCTAGGTTGATTGATTGAATGACTTATCGACGTCAATGTCAATTGAAACTGACAACTTTTTGTCGCGTGGTAGCTTAAGACGTCACTCTCGTTATTGGTAGAGCCACCATGGTGTCTTGACGAAACAAGGTTATTTTTAAGAATTACATACTGTTTGTTTTGGTCATGACACGAACCCATTAGGAAACCACAGCGTTCTAATGAAAAAGTATAATTTTAGCAAGTTTTCCATAACACTGACGAAAAAATTGCTTTCTTTTAAGATTATCGTTATTTTTTGAGGGTATTTCTGTAAGACTAAACTAACTTTACACAACGTGCAGCCTTAATACCAAAAGTTCGTAAAACTACAGTAATCGTAAAAAGTTTTCAGCAAGTTTCAATGTGGGTAAATGATGCATGAACTTTGTAGGATATGCTAACATAATGTACAAACTTTGGTTGGCAAGTTCAACTTAAATGAAGGGGCAAGTAAATCTTGCAAGTGCTTTGTTCTTTACTGAGTACGTTCAATATCAATACCAAATCGAGAACGTTTTCAGATAATATCGAGAATTTTGTAATCTTCTTAATAATAATAATTGAAGCTCTTGAACTTCCCCCAGCAATAATATTTAAATTAAAAAGCCACAATTTCAAACACCTGCAGGATAACACGGAAATTTTTATCATCTGGATCAACACCACTACACCCTATTGCGCTTGACTAAGGTCCGCGTCATAGGTTGAATACCCATCTTGAATGGAGAAAACAAATGTTAAATAAAAATAATAATAATAATACCTGTAATAGATTGTTTTTGGTGTGACTTTTTTTAATGGGATCCAGTTACTAGCATGTTGTATAAGAGCAATAACTTAACCTTTATGCACTAATTTTATATACAAGCTAGGTAATCATATTATATCTTCATCAATGAAGTCTAAATTTATGAGACTTACTATTTCCAGGGATAATGCAATATACATAGTTTTGTGTGATCTACAAAACCAGAAAATCAAAACGCTTAGCCTCCCGGGTTCAAAAATACAAAGTGTATGATGTGCATGGATTTTTGACATTGCCTATAGCTTGACACAATAAAGGGTAAACCCTAACCGAACTTTTCAATTTTATTTCCATCACTGTTAAGTACTTTCTTATATACTATATAAAAATAAGTGGGTTTTCCTTCCTGACGTTTAACTCCAGAACGCACGAACCGATTTCCACGGTTTTGCATTCGTTGGAAAAGTCTAGAGCTCTGTAAGGTTTACAGCAAAGAAAATTTAGGAAAAATTCAACAGAAAAGCGGGAGAATCCTCTGAGGCGAAACGAAGTTCGCCGGGACCGCTAGTTCTTAATAACAATTAAAAAACTAAAAAACACGCTTTTAGCTCGCACTAAAAATTACAAAATAATTCAGACATTTAAGAAAGAAAGCGTGGAGCGTTTATGTTATCTTTACTCTTTTTGGACAAAACGCTCCACGCTTTCTTTCTTAAATGTCTGAATTATTTTGTAATTTTTAGTGCGAGCTAAAAGCGTGTTTTTTAGTTTTTTAAACTATTATTTTTATTTTCTACTTTTTAGTTTTCTCATGTATCAATAATTATATAATTCTTTTTCGTATCCCATTCAGCAAACCCTTTCATTTAATACCCATATCATAGGGGTGCATTTCAAATAGCCTGTCCGTTATCTTGGACGCCCGCCATATTGGATTTGAATCACGTGACTATTTTTTTCGTATTCCTGACAGCAAACCCTTTCTTTTGATACCCATATCATGGAAGTGCATTTCTAACAGTCAGTTCGCCATCTTGGGGAGGCCGCCATATTGGATTTGTAATGACGTTTCTTAGCTAGTCATGTATTGTCATCAGAACTCAGAGCGTGTGCAAAATTTCATCTTAAGCAAAGACCGGGAAGTGGGTCAAATTAAGATTCAAAGATTCCGTTACATACATAGATACATACAACCCGAGCTAATAAAAAGCGTGTTAAAAAGCGTGTTAAAAAGGTCTCCTCTAACCTCTATAAAGAACCCACTTGATCAAAGTATACAATTGGGTTGTAAAAATTTAATTCTCTCCGAAGCGGATCGTAACTTTAACAGGACAACAATTTATTTTTAATCAAATAAACCCGACAGTATAGCAAGGCGGCCATTCTGGGCAAGAAATTAGGATTATAATTAAACTTCCTTGGCAAAATGTTTGTTATATCACGGGCAATATTTGAACCAATTTTTTTCTTAGAGGCTTCCATAAGTTTTGAATTTATCAATTACATAAAATCACCTCCTGCCAGTAGTTGTTTGTACATTTTGTCGTTTTGTTTCACAAATGTTTCTCTGGGCTTTCACATTCTAACACATTTGTTTCACTGACCTCTCACATTATATCTCTTTGACCTCTTACGTTGTGTTTATCTTATGTTTCTCTGATTTCTCACATTACGTTTTTCTGACCTCTCACAATTTGTCGCTCTGTCTTCTCACATTATGTTTCTCTGAACTCTCACAATTTGTTTCTCAGTCGTACGTTATGTTTCTCAAACTTGTGTTACTTTTTTTCTTTTTAAGCTTATCTATGTTTGTTAAAAAAGGCGCTTAAACATCTGATGTGTTTATAAAATGAATTAAATTTAGACGCAGGCGTATGTCAACTTCTCTTGCAAATGTTCACTAGTTACCAGTGTAAGGTAATACCTACTATACTATATATATAGATATAATCCAATTATCAAAAATCTTCTAATCGACTTTTAAATAAATAATAAATAAATAAATAAATATTGGACAACATCACATACATTGCTCTGATTCTGTGATAAGTAGCTTAAGCACTTGTGTTACAGAAATCAGAAACAACGACGGTACCACAACACCCAGACCCGAGACAATATGGAAAAGTTCGTTTCCCATATTGACCCGACCGGGGATCGAACCCGGAACCTCAGAGATGGCGCTCGCCAAAGTCAGGCCCGCTCGCCTCTCGGCTACGGAGGTCGTCAAAGGCATGTTATGGACGATTACATTAGAAACTGCGGTCAGCGTAGCATTATTTAGGCATCAATGTACTAATGTGAAAAAATATCGCAAAGAGGAAGAGGATTTAATCGCAAAAATACAAACGGCCTTTTAAGCAGGTATCTTCAGGTGGTCAGTATTAACGCATGTGGCAAGTAAAGCCGCGGTCTGGGGCTAGTGAGTCATAAAACCTTTTTATTTCTCCGTTAATGAGTTCCTGGCCCGACCGCGCGCTGACTGGGGATTAAACTGAGGCTACCAGTGAAACTCGAACGTTACTTAGAACTCACGATACGTTTAAATTAAAAAAAGACTGAAACAAGTTTTAAAATTATGCTTTTACATTTTGACAGTGACCTAGCATATATGTACTTACCGAATCGAAAACTTTTCTGACATTTGTGAATAAGGGACAGAGGCGAGAGAAAAATAGCAATATTTGAGAATTCGCAAATCTGGTTCTACTTAATTGTCTCATTTGTCAGAATTGTCTTAAAGTGCATTTTACTGCAAGGCGAGTGAGGCGATGATAGAGAAACTAAAAATGATGGCAACGCCTTAAATTTTTAGGTTACAGAAATATCTGATTCAAAATTTGACGTCAGTCGACACGAACGCCATACATTTTCCACATTTTTTTGAGAACGATGAAGCTAAACTTGTTCATTTATTGTTCAATTAAATTTTTGGTTTAACGAATACAATTTATTCTTAGCTACTTAAAAAAACTGTCAATTATATTTTTCTGCTATTTATCTATTATTGGTGCTCCATTAAAATTAAATCGAGTTTTTAAAACCCTTGGTAGAAGCTCGTAAAAACTGCAACGTTGCTTGATGGGCTAAATCTTTTTGCTCCTCTTGTAAAGGTGATTTAGCGGAGGAATTAATAAGAAACCGCTTTGAGATTGATTAGATGTGAAAATTATAAGTATTTACACTTCTTAACAGGGGCAAAAGAGGCTGCTATCGCATTTTGGATCTTGTGCTCAATATTATTAAAGATTGTTATGGTAATACCGTGGCTGAATATTATTAAGCTTAACGTCGACTTTGGAGTAAACAAGAACCTTTTTAAGGTTGCGCTTACGTATATATCGGCTAAACCGTACATCATTAATCTTGTTAGTCATTCTGCGTCTTGATATAAATGTCTTGTATAGGTATTATTTGCAACATGTCGAAATAACTACACGGTACGGCACTGTTTATCAAATAGTTTGATTCCTTCAAAAGGAGCGTGAAGAGCCAGTATGGCGATGCTGATGGACAGGATACTACGGTATTAAATCCGTCATTGCGATGTTGGCACTTCTCTTGCTTACCACCAGGCCGGAGCCAATAATACTGAGCTACTATATAAAAAAAGTTAACTTTGTAAATAACTAATCCGTCAATTAGAAAAACACTTTGTTAAATATTTAGATCAGATAATGGCTCAAAACACGATAACACTTTTTGTAGTTAATTGCCAATTAATTATGCCGGACGTTTCGTTTAGGTTGCAACCACCGTGGTCACCAGCTGAATTTAAAAATAAAACGCGAAATGTTTAAAACACAGCATCGTTTAATGTTAAAACATAACATTTGGAAATTTTAACGCAAGATTTGTAAAATTTTAAAGCATTTAAAGCATTTGTGAGTTTTAACGCAAAAAGATGTTAATAGTTAATTCGTAAACACGTGGTGAATTGTACGTTTTATAAGTCTACATTTGTGATCTTACGAAAACTGTTTCATTTTTAACTAACAACCCGCCCCGGCTTCGCACGAATGCAATGAAAATACTTAGAAATGCTTTTCTATTCTATATTGCAAATAAAACCTTCCTTATTACATTACACTATATAATAAACAAAACCGCATCGAAATCCGTTGCGTAGTTTAAAGATCTAAGCATACATAGGAACATACAGAAAAAGCCACTTTGTTTTATACTATATAGTGATTTATTTGTTAAGCTAAGGCCAAAGTCCACACTACCAAGTCATGCATAGCCCGTTGCATAGCATTTATTTAATAGAAGATTTTTATTTATTTGCTAAATGCCTGATTTTAGAATTTACCATGGATACAATTTTATCCGCTGAAATGTTATCACCGTAACTAAATAAAATTAGAAGATTTCAATGGTTAGGGAAATTCCAAAGTAACTGGACTTAGCTCAAAAATAACTAATTGAACTTATAACTTATCTCATTCCCAAGGTTTCAACGTAGAAGCATGAAAATTCACGTACAAGTTTTCATATTTTTCTGACGATAAAAAGCATTCTCTTTCACCTCTAAGAAGTTCTTTCAACCCCGCATACTTCACTTAGAAACATCCTTCAAACTTATAATTGCAACAGCAAATCATTCCCGTTTGCAAGATTAATACAAACTAAAAGGTTCAACCCCACATCATCTAGAAATTGCAGGACTTCATAATATTACGTCAGTAACAGCGGAGAGGAACTTTACTATATTTTGAACGGTCTTGTGAAGTTCGCTCGTAATTTCTCCCAACCCCTTTTAGGTCACGTACGGCGTCCTAAATTTAAAGCAAAACACTTCGTGTAACTCGTGGGCCCGAATTTAAGGAAAACACTCGACGAAGTTGGCCTATAACTTCTGGCAGGGCGAGCGGTGGTTGTTAGAAGAATTATGATGGTAAACGGATTGGGTGGATGTGGAAAGTAGGAAAAATAACGGGTACGGTACGGTACGGTAATCAAATTTTTAATTTTTTTTTTCCCAACCAACATCTGCTTACAATAAAACTATCACTTACAAAAAACTATATAAATAAACTTAAATAAAACTGAGTGCAACAGATAATTCTAGGTTAGCTCCACATGCATTAATGAGCTAACATATAAGATATCATTTGAATTTCATAGTAAAAATGTAGTAAATAATGGTTGAACAACGTCTTATACGTTGCTCTGATTCTGTGGTGAGAAGCTCAAGCACTTGTGTTACAGAAAACAAAAACAACTATGTTATTTATAAATGCGTAAGTTTGTTCCTGTTTTCAAACTCTCAAACTCAAACTAAAGGTGGCACCTGTTCACAAGCATGACGTATGTGCCAGCCATCGCTTAACTCCATATTGAAGGGAATGTAACGACCCGCCACATAGCGCCACCACCCCAGTGATATTTATTCCCCAATGACTTTCATGTATAAACTGAACGGATTTGGATAAAATTTGGTAGGAAGAGAGATGACATACTAGATTAACATACGAAATAGTTTTTGTACTGTTTTTAAAATTTTCTTACTCCTTTGAATCAATTAATTATTTTTTACAGTTTACACACCACACTGTATGTCTTAGTGCACAACTATGTAGTTATAAATTCAGCATGATTTGTAAAATGTTAAAGCAAGAAGGATAGAGTTTCGTGCCGGGATCGTCTCTGTAAGTTATAGGTTCCGAACCGGAGTTAGCGTCATTTGCATTAACTCTACCAATAGACGTTTCATAATAAAACAAAACTGAATTGAACTGAATATCCCTAAATAACGCAAAAAAAGTCGCGGGCAAAAGCTAATTAATAATTAATATATTTGAAAAACATCCCATACATTGCTCTGATCTCTCTCTAATCGTGATGGTAAGTAGTTCAAACAATTGCGTTACAGAAATAAAAAACGAGGGTTCCACAACACCCACACTCGAGACAACAGAGAAAAGATACATAGTTTTTTTATTTTTTGAATTCAACCCGTGACAGAGATGGCGTAAACGTGCTAGCCTTCACGCAAACTCTTAATACAGCTTTGTTAGTTCAAGTAGCTACCTAGCCCATAAATGTAACAGTTCAAGCCTACATTACCCTCAACTTGGCCTATCGCACCTATTGTTTCACATCAAGCGATAAGTTTACCGGTTTCGTGTTACACTATAACCCGTATAAAAGCATAACACGCGTAATCCTAATCAAAGCAATCAAAAGATGCAAACAAACCGTTATGTGGCCTGATTATCGCCGCACAATACCTTACAAGATTACAGCATGTTACAAAATAAGCTCTCTGAAACAAGGCACCTCGGTCACGCCATTGAACTATAGTGCTGCCGTACAATCGATTGTGCATCGATGATTTATTGATAGTGAGAGAAGAGCCGAAATAGACTAAAAATCGATCGGGATGTTAAATAGTATCAATCATATAATATTATTCAATATAATCGTAGTTAATCGATGTCATGTTTTGAAGCAACAATATCGATTTCTTTGGAATCAGCTAAGACAGTATCGCTGGTATGTCACAGTAAAAGTACTCAATCAGGACTAGCATACGCATTATGTCAAATTTATCGCATGAGACGACAAAAGTGTATATACTGTTGATTGGCTAATAGCACACCGCACTCGTATTTTCAGCCAATCAGCAGCTGACGCACTGACTTCAAACGATATTGATGTTTGTTAAGAGCGCGATAAAATTTAGTCGCGTGACGCATGCTAGGCCTGTATATTGGTGTGTCATTACAAAACAGTGATTAAAAATAAGGATAGAAATAACTTTTTGTAAATGTCGATTTCTTTGCTACAAAGGATGTCTAAATAGACTCAAACTACTCAGACTACAAATAATTACAGATTAATCAATTGCACTACCAAAATCGAAAAAATCGATAGTATTTTATTGATTCCAATATAGATTTCATTGATTTAATTGAAGGTATTGCCAATCTAAACAAATATAATCTAATAACCTTTAAAATTAATCAATTATATTGAATTATATTAAAATATCGGTAGTATCGATATTATCAGTCGATATCGATGATTATATTATTAAACGTGGTCGCAATCGGTAAATCGATATTCGATTATCCGGCAACACTACGGAACTATGAAACAAAAAAGGCTTAACTTGTGTTCAAAGGGCAATAGGAAATAAAGTGGGCTATAAATTTTGAATAATTCCTCCCTTTTATTGTGGGTGCTACCACAAGCCTTTGATACCGCTATTCAGGTCAACGTGAATTTGAGTCTGAAATACGTTTGGGTTCTTGTTTTCGTAGGCTGCGGTCGCTTTCATGTTATTGAAGAGTTTGACGTTTTAGGTTGATGGTTTTGAAAGGAACGGGAAGTGTCTGTCTGTATGAAGAATTTTTGTGTCGGGAGCGAGATGATGTTACGATTGGGTTTCGTTTGAAGTCTCTTATTGGCTAACCCGTTTTAAAATTTTAGAGATGAATAGATACAAACATTGTGAGTTAAAGTTGGTACTGTGATGTACATTTAATTTTGACGATCTCCTAGCCGAGAGGCGAGAGGGCCGAATTTTGACGTCGCGACGATCTCTGAGGTCACGGGTTCGATCCTCGGTCAGGTCAATATGGGAAACTTACCTACTTTTCTATGTTGTCTTGGGTCTAGGTGTTGGGGTACTGTTTGTTTCTGATTTCTGTAACACAAGTGCTTAAAAGCTTTTTACCACAGATTTAGGGTAATGTATTGTGATGTAATCCAATATTTATATTTATTTATTACATCATTTTAAAATTACTGCGCTAAATGCTTATAAAAAATATTTTTGTGCGGTGAGCATTTGTTATTCATAAATAATATTTTGATTAAGAAATTTCGAGTTTAAGATCGTTACTATAAGGTTGTGGTGTTATTGTTTATTCTGTGAAACAGTCAAACCTGCACTTGACTGCTGAATATAAAGGACTGCATATAATGCATTGGAATTTATTTGTTATAATATAGACCGTCATATCGAAATACATGAGCGGAGTGAAAAAATGAAGTTCACATGAAAGTAGTACAAAGTGAAATTATGAGTATACCAGTTTAATTCAAGATTCAAACCAATAAAAAAAAATTGCTCCATTAACCTGACCAAAAATCCAGCACGGTGATACTGTATCTCAAGCACGGTGATAGAGAGTTGAAATTTTTACTGATTATGTATTTCTGTTGGTGATATAACAACAAAATACTAAAAATAAAATAAAATAATTATTTAAAGGGGGCTGTCATACAACAAACGGGAATTTTTTTGTTGTTTTCTGCTCGATATCAATGAAAATTGTTGTTAGACGCTTGAAATATTTTAGCGTCTATCTCTTGTGTTTTGTTTCAGGTGCCTATCTTAGCCACGGAGGTTGTCAAACAAATTTTCGAGAACGAATTCAGAAGTTTTATGACATAGGGGACCTTAATTACTAGCTGGTAGCCTTTGAAAGGACCATTACTCTCAAGTCAAGATGGTAAACATATTTATCTACCAAAACATCAAGACCCAAGTAAACTCTAATGCTTCTGTCCTAACCGTCGTGTAATTTGGAACATTCTGCGCCATCAAGAAGCTATAATGCTAAGTGATTCACACCATAACTTCAGCCAAGGCTTGCTGTTTGAACAAATAACTCGTAGGTTCGGTTCATCATCAATTCAGAGTTCGCCAGACAAACTGGCGGACCAACTGAGATGTTAATATATTATTCACGGGCCATTATCATGCTCGGTGATGTTCGAGTCTGAGGTTAGGGCTTCTCATTGTTGGCAGGTAGCTTGTTCATCGCCGTTAGGTCTTTGTGTCTCCTTTTGTTTATAATACTATTGATTTTAATGTAGGTATGTTTTATATACAGGTTGGTACAACACACGACGTATACATTTTTCAGTTTTTACGCTATTCAACTAAATTTTTATGTTTTGTTTTCTTCGAAGAGAACTTAGCGAAGAAGTGCAAAACACTTCTTCACCATAAAGAAAGATACGTACGTACAGTAACAGTGTAAGCAATTTTCAATAAAATAACATCTTTGATAGTTACAAATCATGTCAGCACTTATAGCTGTCAAGCGTGTTCCGCTGCATTACCTCCCAGTCGCCGCCCGCAGACACAGCTCCAGACCTTCGGATGCTACCGCGAAGCTATAAATCATAGAGTTGCTACCTCCGACATGACTATGCAACGCGAACGCTACTGGTTCAGCGCCGTTTGGCACTCTGGCACAAGGAACTGAATAGCAGTGAGACAGCTCTCTGATGTTATTTGAGGCTTATTGTTTTTTATTATACTGATAACACTGTGTGGATTTATTGAAAGCTGCCCGGAAAAACCGGCTGATATTCCGGTTTTTTGATAAAAATTTTGATCAGAAAAAACAAAAGTTTTATTCATAAGTAACAGCCTTTCTGAAAAGACGTCTGCACATTTTTTTTCATATGGATTTTATTTTTATAAAGATGAGTACATTTTACTAGCAAAGTTATATGTATATTAAAAATATATATTCTGATAATTTGTATCTTTATTTTTTAAACATTATCACGAATACAATCAATTATAATAATTCCACATGGGCCAATATAGAGAACGTATTTTCTCATATTGTCTCGTATGTGGTTGTAATACTGTCGTTCTTTCTAATTTTTGACACATGAGGTCCTTAGCTATTGTAAGAACTGTTTAAGTCCAGTCTCTCAGGGTGCGGTGTACACATAAATGAGTTCTAGACACGGTTTAAGTGTAAAACGAGTATAATAGATAAGAAAAAACAACATAAAACTTGGGTAAAACTAACAATAACAATTTAGGCAATGTATGTGATATTGTCCAGTATTTAGTTATTTCAGCTATTACCATACTATTACGTATCTTTACTGCATCATTAATGGTGCGTGAATAATGCTCTAACGTCTCCGTTTATCCGCTGGCAGTTCGCTCGTCGGAATTGATAACAGACATGCACTACGGAATGTTATGCGTCAAATAGCAAGAGAACCTTTGTTTACTCTAACAACCTCTAACCTGAACTTGGAGCCCTAATGTTGTAGTAGACAGTACTTCATAAAACAAAAAAAAATTAGGGAAATGGAAAACCCGTCTGCGCATTAAAATGTAATTGAAAATTAAAAATCAAAGCTCTACATATCTTACACTCAAGACATATACACACATACATTCATACTCTGAAAAACATTACACTCCCTTATTTGGCAGTCGGGTAAAAATGCAAATAAATATTGAATGTCATCGCAAACATTTCTTTGATCCTTTGGTACTTACCATACTTCGCTAAAGCACTTGTGTTTCAAAAATCACTAACAACGACGATACCACACCTTGACCCGAGACAGTATAGATAAGTCAGTTTTTTATAAGTTCCTGTCCGGGAATTAAGCCCGAGATATGACACCTCTGGATCACTATTGGGCACAGATCTAATCTTTGGAATAAACTAGCAGATGCGTGCTGCTTATTTTTTTTATTTTCTTACCTTTTAAACCTTCCCTGAACCTCCATGATAATATCAAAAACAAAATTAGCTACATCGGTCTACCCATTCTTAAGTTTTAGCGAAACTAACGAACCACGATTTATTTTTACATATAAGTTAAATTAAAGTAAAAAAAATAAGTGCGCGCCAATAGACACTTACAAAAAGCCCTTTTAATCAAAAACGATATCTTCATGTAACCAATTTATGATAAGCAATTTTTTTCCTCGAGGGGAAATCTCTGCGGGGAACAGAGAGTGGTGTAACGAGCTTGCACCATATAAAACTCCCTCAGTGGCCACTTACATGAATAAAAAGAACACTGGTTTCATACTAGCGTTTTATAAGCGCGTATAAGCTTGGTTTTGGAAGCGTATAAGCACGCCTTTTGATACACACTTAATACGTATGAGCGAACCGGAGGTAGCTTCATTTGCTTTATATAGAGACTATTCATAAGTATTACTAATGTAATATATGTGAATAAAAAAGATTGACTTTGACTTTGACTTTGCTCGTATAAGCATATGCCACGAGAATAACGCAAAAAGTAATGTTTCTTCTTTTGAATCCACGTTGATATTGATATGACACACCCACCGGTTCGAACGAACACGCTGAAATATGCTCGTTTACGCGAGTTTATTTTTTCAAGCGCGTAATTTAGCGCGCGTATAAGCACTATGCTGAAACGACTGTATACGCGCGTAAAAATGCGCTAATCTGAAACCGCCTATGATTTGAGTTTAAGTGACAGCGAAAAATGTTATTACTCTTGGAATGCTTCATCAAATTTTCAGAAATCTGCCTAGGCTTCCAAATTGTTACGAAACCTCAAACGATTTTAAGGGAATCAAAAACAAAAGTCTTCAATTAACTTCTGCTGAGCACAAAACGGAACTCTCACTCGACTGAGCAAAGTTACTGTCGAGTTTAGAGTTGGGATCTTTGAAAGGGTCCAAAGTTGTCGAACGGCTCGGATGATTGATGGCAACCCTTTGACCTACTCGTAAAAAGGTGTTGCCTGTTGAAATTAATTATTTTCGAGTTTAAATCAGTTTGGGAAGAATTAAGGGCCTTTCTGCCCGTAACGATTACTGTCAGTTTTATTGTTCATCGTAAAATAATGTAGGTGTTAATATTTAAAAAAATGAGCTAAGTTTATTCTAACAGGCACCATGATTGTGCAGACAAATTTGATATCCGTTATAATAATATGGCCATTCCAAAGGTAGAAATTAATAGTTACCCAACCATTGCCTGTTATATTTCTAATATAATTTAATGCACCGCCATTATATTTTTTGTTTAATTCTTTACCCTGCCTCTCTTATAATAAATTAATTATTATAAGAGAGGCAGGGCAAAGCGATTTATCGCTCGAACTGGAGCAGCCCGACTGGTGAAATACCTCCACCTTACAGAAGACCGCAGCCAAATAACAATCACTTCGGTGTTGTTGTGTTCCTGGTGTGAGTAAGGTTTCCAGAGCTCCTGGGGGGTGCTACATTAGTAGCAGGGGTCAAGCCTTCAAGGTAAGGGCGACAAGTCCAGTAACAGCTGAATTATGCTGTACTTGTCGCCCTTAACCTAGGAACTCATTACCACTTAACATGGGATGAGGTCAATATTGAAGTGTACCACAAAAAAAAATCTGTGGGGTTATCTGGTAGAGAATCGTTGGTCATAATTTTAGAAACTAATGCTAAAATTATATTTTTAATTTATTTTGGCCACCACAATTTTCAACATTGTGGTGGGCCGTTACGTTTCTTTCAATTTGGTTGATTGAAGACATGGATACATCATGCTTATGAACAGGTGCCACCTTTGGCGACTGGTCTGCTCCACCTTAGCTTTTAAAAATACTCACTTCAGTACTTAATTGTTTCATCACTCATCAAAATAAACCTATATGATTTGATCTGATAAACACAAAGCAATAAGTTAAATACTGCTAATGTATTAAATCTACTGAGCGATTAACCGGTATCTTTTTGAAAGATATATGTAGATTCCGAATACGAAAAAGTAACTTTTTTGTACAGAAAAGCACATCAGACTTCACACTTTAAACTTTGCACCGCCCTTACGTTGTACGCGTAGGATCTTATATCGAGCTGCAAGTGTTAAGCGTGACTTGCTGTTCACCTAAATAAATATTAAAAGATATTATATTACTTGAATAAAGAAATAGTTAGTTGATTGATTAGGAAATGGACCCTAACAGACAAAAACTGGTACCGTCGTTGTTTCTGAGTAACACAAGTGTTTAAGCTACTTACCACAGAATTAGAGCAATGTATGTAAAGTTGCCCAATATTTATTATTAAAAAGACAAACGATTTCCACTTAATGATGTAATAGGTAGTTTTGTTATTCTTTTCGAGGAACGAAACTATAAAAATATTGTCTGATATAACCCACGATCATCTTATTAGAAATTTAACTGTTGACACTTCACCTTCATTACAAGATGCCTTGTGCTTAGCTTAGAAGTCTTTTATTACGCAAGAATACATTAAGCTTACATAAACAAACAGTTTCTAAGTACACTCGCAAACATGATGAGATTAAAACTGTACAGCTGACTCCATAGCCTAAAAACATCCATGTAAGAATGTAAAGAAATACTCAGTAGTTAACTGTTGAGACCAAGCGTATTTGGACTGTGACAAGGAAAGTATCTCGATTTTCGTAAGAAAACACTCGAAAATTCTTAGCGTGTGCTTATTTTATGCATAGCGCGACCCCGCCAAGTTACACAGTTTTGCTTTTAGTTAATAATCTCGCGTGAAAAGCGAATACGTTTTGAAGATTTTGCATCTTAAATCTAAATAATAAAAACAAAATAAATATTGAACAACATCATACAAGTGGCTCTGAAGGTATGGTAAGTAGTTAAAGCACTTGTGTTACAGGAATCAGATACAACGACGGTACCATAACGTCCACACCCGAGACAATATTGAGAAGCTCGTTTTCCATATTTACCCAACCGGAAATTGAACCCGGTATCTCAGGGATGGTGATGATGATGAAGTCTGGTCTGCTTGCCTATCGGCTACAGTAGCCGTCAATATAAATTAAAATACCGAGATCATTAGAAGTGGGCACACTTCATTGTCCTGTTAAATTTGCGCAAAGTTTGTAAACAAAAGAAATAGACGTGGTTGTCACAGTATTATGGAGGTGATCGAAGAAAAGGGCATAATCAAATATACTTGAAGCATATTTTAGTCATAAGTTTAGCCTCTAATTAACTACTAACTTTCTTGCCGACATCTTCTTGGTGGTTATATATTTCGAACCGGTGGTTCAAATTTTGATTTGTATAGACCATTCACAAGTGGCGTAATCTTATATCTATAAAAATTGAGAATTGTGGAAATCTTGGAAGTAGAGAAAAGGAAGTAGTAGGCGGTAGAGAAGGGGTTATTTTCAGTAGTGGAGGTACTGGCTGAAATAATTAAGTGTTTTTATTATTCGAAACTTGAAACTACAGGTTTCTCTCAATTCCGACACTTATCAGCAAATACATAAATGTGAGTATCGATTCCTTTAATATGTCCCAAGAGGGCTACTCAAAATTGAGAGTTGGATAATAATTATCTAACTTTTGAACTACACACCTGTTTTGTTCGTGAAATTGTGAGGAGGGAAACTCTTGGAACCCTCTCAGGTGTTCAATACCGTTACACTTAATTTTGGATTTAACCTGTTGCTGATGTTATTTTATTTTCTTTACCAACATTTTATTTGTAAAAACAAGACTTAACCCTCTTAACGACCTCCGTGGCCGAGAGGCGAGCGTGCCGGACTTTGGCGTCGCGCCATCTCAGAGGTTCCGGGTTCGATCCCCGGTCGGGTCAATATGGGAAACAATTTTTTCCGTATTGTCTCGGGCCTGGGTGTTGTGGTACCGTCGTTGTTTCTGATTTCTGTAACACAAGTGCTTTAGCTACTTACCACAGAATCAGAGCAATGTATGTGATGTTGTCCAATATTTATTTATTTATTTATTTATTCTTAGTATAATCTTTAATTTACAAAATAATTTTGCACAGTTTTCAAATTATACCTATAATATGTGTAAAAATGTTAATTCAATAGAAAATAAAGTTATTTGTTATAAATATTTATGAATTTAGATTTTTTTTTTCCAAAAATTTGTTTATTTTTTTAACCACGCTGCTACGACTGTATACAAGTATTTTGGTACGAAATCTGCGCGCAAACACTTCCATGCTCGCCAGTAGACCGACTTGTGACCTCAATTCCTGTTTATAAAAATTTTTACAAGTTACAATAGCTTCAACTTATCCGTATTTGATAATAATGGATCGATAGTACTTTTATTCTTAAGTCAAGTATGAAAAAAAGAAAGAAAGAAAAACATTTGTTGACAGTCACATAATTATCAAACAAACACACCGCAAGAAAATTGATACAAAACTAAAAGTACCTACGGCGTTTCTATCACTGCAGCAGCGCTGGTATTTTGTTGGAACCCAACTGTTTGAGCTCTTGCTAGTTCCCCACGCAAGGGAGAGTGAATACATTTAGTATAAAATCTGCGTGCTAACATTTTCGTTTCCACTATTAGACCGACTTCTTACACTCGGTCGTGATGCTCGTATAGCTTCAACTACAACAAGTATAACTTAGCGTTGCAGTAGCTATTAACATCCGTTGTGGGTATTAATATCTACTGCAGTGATAGTACAATTATCCCTAAGTCTAATGAGAAACTTGAACATTTGGTACGGAATCTGCGCACTTACATTTGGGTGTCAGCGGTTGACATACTTTTAATTTCTTTAAGCTGTTTCAAGTAATAGTACCTCTTACTTATCCATAGTTGCTACAACGGCTACTGCTTAGAAACTATGTCCCTTAAGTATAGTGTGAACTAGCCATTTCCCGACCCGTAAACACATTTGGTACGGAATCTGCGCGCCAACACTTCGGTGCGCGCCATTAGACTAACTCGTGGGGCTTGCTCGCGTGATGTACGCTAGTTTCCTTAGTTTCGTTTATATAAACTGTTACAAGGAACTGTAGCTTCAACTTATCTTTAGTTGCTGCAACAGCCACTATATCGACGGAACTATTATCCCTAAGTCAGTGTGAACAAGCCATTTCACGACCCGTAAACATAATTTGGTACGGAATCTGCGCTCAAACACCTCAGTGCGCGCCATTTGGACTAACTTGTGGCGCCCGCTTGCGTTACCATACCGCTTGCCTCGATTCCGATTTCCTCAAATTGTAATTAACACGGTTATAGCAAAGATTTATATATAGTACCTATACGTAAGTATTTTTTGTTCACTGTCAACTGCTATTGAAATCAATTCGACGCATATAATCACGAGGAAAACTAACCTTATGCTGCAAAAGCTCTCAGCTGAGTTTTTCCATAAGAATACATTACGGGGTCCTTCAAAAAGGTCTTTGAAGTAATCAATGCGCGCGTGATACCCCGGGTGCTACTAATCCATTGGCTATGGCCACTGGTTACCATTATAAAAGCAGTATGCTTGATTGTCACCTTCATGGTTTAATATAAAAGCTTTAGTATTCGATGGCGCCTTGAAACGAGCATATACCTACCAAATCATTGGCTCCAATGAATCCCTAGAAAGCTATACAATACCGAACATCCATATTCGATCGTGAAAGTAATAATTACCTTGCGATATTGGTAAGAATAGACTGCGCTGAAGAAGTCTCATCCCCTAAACATAGACAGATACACTGGATAATTTCCGAATTGGAATCCGTTTCCACCGTTTTCTAAATCTGTTTTGTAAGAAGGGTAGATACTCGTAGTTTTAAATATTAGAAACAGATTTTTTTTATAATATTATTAATTTTATTGTAATTAGTTCTAAACATATTCCGCAGAGGGCACTTACCGGAGGCTAACGATTGATACAGCAGAAAAATTTCATCGCCTGACTTGCGGTTAGCTCAGTTGGTAAGAGCAACACGCGCAACACGTGAAACTCGTGGGTTCGATTCCCGCACCGCAAGGGGAGATAAAATTTTTCTGTTTCTAATATTTAAAGTTCGCTAGTACGGCGTATAGTACCATAAAAATAATAAAAACTCGTAGTTTTAATTTTCTAAATTATAGCTTTGAACAGTAAAAGCCGTTATTTTTCGTTTCAAAATTCCTTTTTTCCCCGACTTCTTACGTTTAAGTTCCAATCATGTAAATCCGTTACAAAATGTAAGCGCAGCGCGGGTCGTTTCGGTGGAAGCCATTACACGGCCGCCATTTTCGCTGCCCCTCTGATGTATGCAGAGGTAACGTGGCCGTTTACTCGCTCCCTCGAGTGTATAATAAGCGTCTTGAAACAGAAAACCGTCTGCGAAGGATGAAATTGATTTTCAGGTTAATATTGAGGACCACGCCTTGTATTGAGGGTCCGTGCGTCTGAATGAAAAATGGAACCTTTGTAGGATCACTGCTCCAGTAGCCAATTGGCTACTTGACAGTGTTAACAATAAAATATGAAAAGTGTTAGATATGTTAGCTTATTAGTTAAGTAATCATTTTACATTTTTACTTTTTAATAAAAGCATAGTTAGTATTTTATTTTTGCAAAATAAATTTTAGTTTTTTTATCTGTGGAACAAAAGAACCGAAACGGAAACCACCATTGCAATTCGGAAATGACAGCTGTCGGCGAAAATTATTTATTTTAATTTGGCGAAACAATGATTATTTTACCGATTAAATTGAATTATTGTGTCTCTAATCGTATTAAGAATTTAATGAAACATTTTCCGTTTATCTAAATTAAGTTGTTACTATGCGTATCGGTTCGTTGTCTAGGACGTTGACGTCATAATTGCAACAGTGACGTGACTTGGCGTTTTCGCGCGCTTTTTAAATGTGTTACACAAAATCTTATTTTTCTCAGGTTATTTAGATTATTTCCAGATAAATCGAATTACTTGGGATATAAAATGAACGGGCGCATATTTTACAATACTTTTTCAAAAACTGTCAAGTAGCCAATTGGTTCGGAATCGAATCAAAAGCCGCTACGAATATGACAAGTTTGTGACCGTCAGACCTCACTAGCATGCCCAATACGTCAAAGTTCTCGCATGTGTCGAAAAAAGTTTGGCTATTAGCATGCGGCACTCCTGTTTTCAGGCAATCAACAGTTGATACAATTAATTTAAAAAAAATTGACATTTGTTAAGATTGCAATAAAACTGACTCGCGTCTTAAAGCAAAATTAAAAAAATGAATATTAGTTAGAGAGTAAATTGAGATGTCAAAAATAATGCAATATAAATGTGACCAAAATTACGTTGGGCTTATTTAAAAACCGGGTTATTATCTCCGGGTATTCAATTTGATTCCCGGGTCAAGCAAAATATCTTACGGACTTTTCAAATATGTATATCTCAGGTTTGTGATCACCAATCTGCATAATAAATCATTTCATTTTAAATATTAGAAACAGAAAAATGTCATCTCCCCCTGCGGTGCGGGAATTGAACCCACGACCTTCACGTATCGCGCGTGCTTCTCTTACCAACTGAGCTAACCGCAAGTTATTGTAGGCGATGAAATTTTTCTGCTGTATCAATTCCCGCACCGCAGGGGGAGATAAAATTTTTCTGTTTCTAATATTTAAAGTTCGCTAGTACGGCGTATAGTTATATAAAAATAATAAAATCATTTCATTTTATTTGGCAAGCGCGGAGATCTATCCAGTACTAGAAAAGCATTTATTACATTATAGCAAAGCTACAAACATTTTTACATATTGTTACGAACTCCTTATGAGTTATTGGTTATGTTTTTATATGCTTTTTAAATCTGTCAATTTGACTTGCCTTTTTTTTATCCTGTCAACCTATCTGTATTTTTCCTTTTACTTTTATTTTAAATATATTTTTATTCACCCTATTCTGAGTTCCTTGACCCTCTTTCCTTTCCCTCCGTAACACATATTAATATTAAACTTTGTTAAGTAGTTTTAAGTTTTTTTTAGAACTAACAATAATTAAAGAAATATTTTAATTAAACAATCAGGATTTACTTTACGTGGGAAATTATAAGTTGTGTCATTATAATATTTTAACGTGCTAAAATTTTATATGTTAAAGGTGCTTAGTAATAAGTTACATACCTATGCTACTGTAATATATCTTGTGGTAATATATTATGTCCTCGGACATAAACGGGAGTGCAGAGTCAATATGCAGTATGATGTTGAACAATTATACGTAACCTACTTGAATAAGTAGATAATTTGAATACATTATATAATGTTATATAATTTAAATGGTTTGTTATTGAGTTAACTAATCTGGAATGTTTATTTTTGCATGGCGTTACGAGAGGCCTAGCTTAGATGTATTTTTCAAGTGAAAACAACATTTCAATAAAACGTGACATTTCTAAGTGAAATGTCAAACCCATCCATTTTAAACAATAACGAAGTTCTTAAATTGCCTTTTAACTAAGCTCCAGAAGTTGATTTAATAACAGAACTTTTATTGTTAGATATTTTTTTTTAATTTCGTACGCAGATTGCGCAGTCTCTGATACAATTTAAACATCGTTCCTCAAACAGATCTCTTGCAGGCGTTCTCTGGAAGTGTTCCAAGTGGGACACTGCGCATTTTTATCGTAACTTGCTCTAAGTTATAAACAGAGTGAGTTTAGAGGACCGCAGCGTCGTTAACAGTTAGCAGATAACTGAGTGTCTGTATTGATTTTGCGTTAAAATATTCAGATGATGAGGAAAATAAGAGCGCGCTATGTCATAAGTAGCACTGGCTGATACCGAACGTCAAAATCCGACGAAGAAGAAAGGTTGATGACATAGGTGTGCGAATCTCAAAACCAAAGGAGCTTTTGGCTGGATACTTGCTAGCAGGGAAGACCGTCGCTGAACATAGTCCGTCTTTGAATGGTGGCCGAGACAGGGATGTGGGTTAGTTTACCATTCCATAAAAAGATGGTGGTTAAAAAACCCGGCGGTTTACCAATTGACCTGCCGTGCCAATAAATGCGTGACTAGGGGAGAACCTTGCTGGAAGACCGTCGCTGAACAAAGTCCGTCTTTGAATGGTGGCCAAGACAGGGGTGTGGGTCAGTTTACCATAAAATGCTGGCATTTAAAAAAGTCTGAGGTTTACAAATGACCTGAATGACCGCCTGCCATTTATTGGCACGGCGTGACTAAGGAAGAACCTTGGTGGAACATAGGTGATTTCTGAGTGTTTCCTGAGTAACCCCAGATAAAGATTAACCTTTTGCAGGCTTGCGGTTTTCTATCGTGGATCATTTGAATATCATAGCAATTGGACGGACTTGACTTGAGGTCTGAAAAATTTCTGACTGTGTGTATGTAGGATTTGTGTTTGTTTTGAGTTATTCAGTGCTCATCACAAACATAGATCTGATCCCAAAGTAAGTTACTTCAGCATTGATTTTTAAGGTTCCGTAGCCAAATGGTGGAAAACGGAACCATTATGGATTCATCATGTCTGTCTGACTATCCGTCCGTATGTCACCGTCACTTTTTTCCGAAACTATAAGTTGAAACTTAGTATGTATTTTGTGAACATCATTAAGATTTTTTACAAAAATATAAAAAAAAAGTACATTTCAGGGTCTGCCCATACTTAAAACTGAAAATATTTTTTTTTCAAACCAATAAACAAAACAAAAACAAAACAAAAATTGTTTATTCAGCAACTACACACGTATAAATTTTTCCAGATGTCAGACATCTCCTTTTAAGTATCAATAATAGTTGTGCCAGGAGAGCCCGCTCTTCTATAGTTTAGCGTTACATTATTAGGTATATAGTTACGAAATAAAACATAGTAAGTACATAGTAATTAAAATTAAACAATTTATCTTGTAGTACCTATGCAGTAGGTTACCAAAATGTGAAACAATAATAACAATAATATTTTTTGTTTTTAAATGCGTTGTAAACATAATGCAATGTATTGTATCTTTTGTGTCTCAGTATATGTATGCAAGTGTGTGTGTGAGTGTGTGTATGTGTGTGTGAGTGTGTATGTGTGTGTAATAATGAGCGTTTTTGTAAAGTAATATTAAGGAAAAATTAAATTAAACCAGTGCTTGCGTGTGTATATGTGTAAACAATAAATGTCAAGAATTGTACCTTAACAGATCTTCTATCTCGTTATAAGTTCTAGATTTTAGCCACTCTGTTATAACATGCTTACATTCTCTGTATGTTTTAGGGTATATATTTAAAAGCTTATTCACGGCATTATATAAATGAGATGATTGTTTAGCTTGCTGGCGTCTAGCGAAAACTGTCTTAACGGATACATTTGGTGCCACACAATTTTTTATTCTCTTTGTTTCAATGTTAGGATCATACGTAAGTGATTTGTGTAATTTTAAGACAATATTGTGAACATATAATTTGCGAGTTGTAAGAAGGTCACATAATGAGTATAATTCTTGTGTAGGATATCTATAGGGTTTAAAATACATGACTTTAATTAACGACCTTTGTGCTCTCTCCAGATCTATGAATTTCGACTTATTCGCTCCTCCCCATATACTTATACAATATATAAGAACGGATTGAACTAGAGATACATATATTTGATTTAAAATCTGTGACGTAGCAACGTGCCTTAATACTTTGAAGAACCAAATAAACTTTCTAACCCTAGATATTAGAAGTTCCATGTGTTCATACGAAGTTAATCGCTGGTCAATCATAACTCCAAGATATTTTGTACAGTCTACTTTGTTAATTTCAGGGCACAAACATCCAGAACCGTTGCAGTTACCACACGTATGAATTTTGATATTTAAATTTGGTTGAGTTCTATTGTATTTAGTAAAGCATATAAAATTAGTTTTGGACGCATTTAGTGTTAATAAGTGCATCCTTAACCATTTTGCAATCCTAGCCAATCCCATATTAGTGCTCCGTCTTACATCTTCCCAGGTTTTGCCACTAAATACGACTGCGGTGTCGTCCACGTATGAAAACACATTTCCGTTGAGTAAAGTCATATTACAAAGGGTGTTAATATAGATCAGGAACAAGGTAGGGCCTAGTACACTCCCTTGGGGTACTCCATAAGTTACTGCAGCGTCCTGACTGGAAAACTGTCCGATTTTTAGGCGCTGTCTACGGTTGGTAAGGTAAGATCTAAGCAATTCTAGTGGGGTGCCTCGTATGCCGATCATTTCTAGCCTGTTTACAAGGATTGGGATAGATACCAATACATCTATGGATAGGTCTTCAAAAATAATAAAGAGGTTTTAAACACCTTTGATTGTGTATTTACTGTTGTTTTCCTAGTCTCCCTTCTAACGCGACTCCGGCTCGCACTTGGCAGCTTTTTTTAATTGCCATCTTTGTATGGAATGGAATTGTAAATTCCTTGCACATAGCAGTGGTGCAGTATGCACTGTGCAACATACTCGTATATCTGTGGACGGTAACTCTCGTCCCCCGGGGGCTATAAATTAGCTTAGTTAGCGCCCCGGAGTCTGTTCTAATTAAAAAGTTGCACAATTGAAAAATAAAACGTTGAAGGAATTGTTTCGGATTTTCTCCTTGCAACTGCTAATGAAATGAAACTGTGAAGTATTTGTTAATTTAAAAAAATACTTATCATCTTCTTTCTTTTAACTAAACGTGAACTTGTAGTTAGCATTTTACTTTATTTCCTATACTGATTCTTTAAATTAATTTAAATCGTAAATATTAAATGTAAATGTAAATATAAACGTATTTATATATTTAATTGGATTTTATATTTTATATTTTTATATATATTTTGCACGGCCGTACTCGTTTCTCAATATCTACTATTTCCTCCACCTGTTGTCTGGACGATATTGTTTTCTAGTAACAAGACCGCCATACTATAATATGTCTGTGAAAACAATTTCTTTTTATTTTCTGTGCCAACTAAGGGTGTCTATCTACCTAACTACCTAAGTTTTAGGGTTTTGTACAAATGTCGACTTTAGTTCGGTAGTGTTAGCATAAACTTTGTATAGTATTTTTAACTGATGCACTTTTCAACTAACCGAAGACCATCAAGATTGTCATGACGACATTACATGACGACATCATGACAGTGATAGGATCAGTTTCACTGATTCGTTGCGTGGGAGTATCGACTTTTGAATTCGAACCAAAAGCTCTTGAGATTAAAGCTTTCAAAAAAACAAACTCTTCATGATTATCATTTTAGTATAGATTTAAAGATAGATACTATATTTCACAGAAATATTTACAGAAATTGGTTTTACAGACATAATATTCAATTGCAATTTAGGCGGCGGTTTAAAGTAAAAAATTAACACTAAATCCCTATTTCCAAGGTTATTAAGTCAACCCTTCATTGATATGGGATCACAATGGCAAAATTAAGGCTGAACTAAAAACAATCCCAACATTGGTTTACACTAACTGTCGGTGGTTGAAACTTGTAACGTGTGGTCGAATAATATATGTTTGTAAAGTGGCACCCTCGCCCCGTTGGGACCTGTTTAGGCCATTCTTTGAATTCTTTAATTTGGCAAAAAGCACAGCCTGTAGCGTGTTAAGGTATTTTTAATGAGAAATTAATTCACAGGCACCTTTTTATTAATTTATATAGGTATACTGACTGAGCCAAAAGTTGTCCAGCCCAAGCAGCACCTATTCTTTAGGTTACTATTTTTTTCTCAGGCTTGAAGTACTACTTGGCACCCCAGCTGCCTCAGCCCACACAGAAGACACCGAGACAGCAGCGACGGCCCAACTTACCACGCCTCCGCCCCGCTCAGACGGCAGCAGTTGTACTAACGCTGCTGCCAGAGGCTGTAGAGCGGGGAATGACGCTGAAGATGGCAATACTGAAGGCCAAGGACAACATCAACCTTGGTCTGCTGGGGATAACGGACCTCCAATGCCGCCGGGCTATCACAGGCGGCCTTATCTTGGAGGTCCAGGGCGGCTCTGAAAATGAGAGCCGCAACAAAGCGGAGGCCTTTGCGGGCCAATTAAAAGACGTGTTAGCGGCGGACGGAGTCCTAATTTCCCGGCCCGAAAAATGCGCGGAGCTGCGCTTAACGGGGCTGGATGACTCCGTAACCGCCGCTGAGGTGGTGGCCGCGATTGCGGAAATCGGGGAATGCACAGGGGCGTCAATAAAAATCGGCGAGATCCGGCGTGTTGGTCGTGGGCTTGGCTCCTGCTGGGCGCGTTGTCCCACTGCAGTGGCCAAAAAGTTGGTAGATGGCCGTAAGGTGAGGGTGGGCTGGTCTTCAGCGCAAGTTCAATTGCTGGAGACCAGAGACCTGCGATGCTTCCGGTGCCTAGAGAAAGGGCACGTCCGGTTGCATTGCAGGTCGGAGATAGACAGGAGCACCACTTGCTACAGGTGTGGTGCTCCTGGCCACCTTGCCCGTGCGTGCGAGTCACAGCCGCACTGCACGATCTGTGCTTCAGCGGGCAGGAAGGCCAACCATGTGGTGGGGGGATCGGCCTGTAAGGCCCCTAAGAAGAACCGGAGGCAGGTTCCCGGAGCGACTCAGTCGCAGCCGCCCCGTCCAGCCCCGATGGTAACGTCCGGCGAGTAAGGCCCCAATGGCCGTGAATACCGAAGGCGCCAGAAACGGGGAATTTCTGGCGCCGATCGAGGAGTCCGGGGCATGCTGGGTGGTCCGGCATGCCCTGTGGTGCGGCATCGTCAATCGCCGCACCGAGACGAGCTACGCTCGCTTGCGTAGCATTCGCCAGGGGGGGGATTGAGTAGCATCGCTTAGCGGATCCCAGCCCCCCCCTACATAAGCGCCGAGAAGGACCACCTCAGGGGTTTTAGTCGGTTCGAGTCCGACACACCACTCTCTGTCTCCCCGTGGCAGAGAGTGACGGTGCGTGGGCATTTCCCCTGGGAAACAAAAAAAAAAAAAAAAAAAAAAAAAAAAAAAAAAAAAAAAAAAAAAAAAAAAAAAGGCTTGAAGTACTAGTATATTCACAGTTAAAATTTATTTTTGTATGTTATATCAGTAATTTTTATCGTGTATATGGTGAATGAATAATGAAAATTCAACGAGAGTCCCGTTTTGTTTTGGTATGCTACGGGTACATAATAAAAGATTTAAAAATTATTGGACTACATAAATGCTACGTGTCTGTAGGGCTCGTAGCTTTGCTACAGCTCCTATCTTATATCCAAACTAAATTGCGGTATAAAAATATAACCAATCTAAAAAGCTATGTAAAATAAGCTAATCTTATAAAGTCCACATGAGTCAGGCTTGTTTTCCTAACAACATACGAGACTTTTTTTTTTTTTTTTGTTTTTTGAGGGGGGGAGAATGCATTTGCGCACCGTACCGCTGTCGTGGGGACGACAGCGGCGTGTGTGGGACTCCCCCGCCCAGAAGGGGCAGGGACTACCCGAACTAAAAACCCCCCCACGCTCTCATCGCCTTTGGTTGGCGCCATGGGAAAAACGGTGGAAACCACAACAGCCACGGCGCCAGACGGAATGGTATTTTAGACCTCAATTCGCCTCCCTGGATAGAGGGAGCCGGCGGGAACGACCGAGCGTGCTAAGCCGTTCCCGCCCTGGTGCGAAGGACCGTGCAAGGCCGTCCGGGGTGTCCCCACACCCGCGGCCGACTGGTCCCCGCCAGGAGGCACTAGGCGGGCAAAGTGCCGCCTTGCGCGCAGCCTCCTGCGTCTTCTGCACGCCGGAGCTGCAGGGTCGCTTTCGCGTTCCCTTTCCATGGCCTCCTTCTGCGAGATGACAGTCTCGCAGAAAGAGGCGACGGCCACCCAGGCCTCCTCGCGCTCAACCATCTCCCCCACCACTTTTGGGAGCGCAAGGTCATTTCCGACCGCTGCTATTAGCGCAGCTCTTTCGTCCGACCACGACGTGCACTGCTCCAGAGTATGCTCTGCCGTGTCGGTAGGTTCGCCGCATCCCCAACAACTCGGGGCCTCTTCGCGGCCGATGCGGTGCAGGTACGACCCGAAACAACCGTGTCCGGTCAGCACCTGCACCAGGCGGTACGTTAGGAAACCGTGCCGCCTTTCTAGCCATGGCCGTAGTAATGGCCCCACCGCGTCGAGCGTTCTTCGACCAACAACATACTAGACTGAAGTAAGTCTGACAACCAGGCCAAAAATGTTATTGGGCATTTCACGGTAATTACAAAAGCTCTATTGTAATTTGAAATCTAAAGTGATTTTTAAAAGTTTGCTTATATTAACAATACACGAAGACCAACTTGTCGTGATTAAAAATAATTTAATTTGTGTATTTTAAATGTTAAAGAACAAGAAAGAACATTTTGCGTCGTACGTTCTCGTATACGCTCATCATATACTTAAATTGTTAAATCCAGTAGGATTACAGTATGCATGACAACGAGAGATGACCTATCTTAATGTTTGTTGGTTGTGATTACCTCATAAAATTGGGATGTTGATATCACGCACAAATATTTTTAAATTACATGACTCGTAATGTTTTTTCTTTTTTGCAAATTATCCAAAAATATCAATGTTTAAATACCGAAACTAGTTAAAAGTGATCTCACAGTGTGAGTCCTCAAAGAAATTCAATGTAGGTATTACTGTGACAAGTACGAATATTTAATCATATCTCAGTTAACGCTTTTGGCAGAACTGTGATAAACTTACAATCATGGTGCAAATACGACCTCCATAGCTGAGAGGCGAGCGGGCCGGACTTTGGCGTCGCATCATTTCTAAGGCACGATCCCTGGTCGGGTCAATATGGGAAACGAACTTTTCTCTATGGTCTCGGGTCTGGGTGTTGTGGTACCGTCATTGTTTATAATTTCTTAAAATTAAAACACAAGTGCTTAAGCTACTTAACACATAATCAGAGCAACGTGTGTGATGTTGTCCAATATTTATATTTATTTATTACTGTGTGCAATATCCACCTCGCCTTTAAAAATTAAGTGTAAGATTAAAAAGTACCAGGAGCACATGACACACCGAGAAGTCTTATAGTAATCGCTCGTCGCCTGCAAATTGCGGCTATCATTTAAAGAGGCAACTTTTCCAATAAACGCTACGTGCGTACGAATGTCGTGCGGGCACGTGCATTGTTGCCTGCCCTCACTGATTTAGAGGCGGTTTCGCAGGTCCGACCGGTTTTAATCTTTCCGACCGGTAGGCGCTTTGTTATATCGGTTTTCCGGCCGGTCTGCGGTCGCCTTGCAAACTTTTGTATTTGATTGGAAAAGTGTTGAGCTGAGGTAATTGTTTCTGAAAGGTGGTCTAATCTCGTTTTGTTGATACGTTCGAATGAAAGGGTGAGGCTTTGTTTAGTGTAATCTAAGGTTTTGTGTTGTTTGGAATACAAAGGTGTTTGAAATCCTTTGTGGCTGATTCGCGGGAACAAAGTAAATTTACCTACTTGCGCTCGAAAGATTTCTAATCATCTGAACAACAAAATTATTATTATATTATTATATTTTTTGTGAATTTATCATATTTTGAAAGTTTTATTAAAAAGTAAGCAGATTAACAAGGTCATAGTATGTTAAATGCATTGTTTTGGTGATAAGTAAAAATCATACGGTTTTATTTGAGATACTTACAATTTTATTTTTGTCTTAGGCGTAGTGCCGTCGCTGAGGTCTCTGTTTTTATTCTTGGTCGGGTTAATATGGACAAAAAAATGTCTATAGTCTCTCGGGTCTGGGTGTGGTGGTACCGTCGTTATTTCTATTTCTGCGACACAAGTGCTTCCTCTTACCATGGCATAAAAATATGTTCATTATTTTTTTAATTTCAACATGCCTACCATGTTACCGTTGGCTAGGTGTATATAATTACGTTTGACACCTTAAATTTGTTTTAACGTTGTAGTTGTCAACCAGGGGCTTCAAAAAAATAAATAAGAAAGAGTTATAGAAATCGAATTCGGTAGTAAAACTCATCAGCCACATGATACCGTGTCAAACTGCGATCGTTGTAAAAACAAAGAGTGGTGGACGCAAAGTACAAGAAGTGAGCGGGAATATGTTTTAATTAAAGTATACTATACCAGTATCAAATCAGTGTAATACAATATTTTGAATTCCACCATTATATACCTACTCAAACTGTTTAGTGACAAAAATAATAGTTTTCATTGTTCAAAAAAATCCTTTTAAATCTGTTTATTTTATACGGCCACTGTTGTTGTTACTACTATGACAATATTCCTGAATGGAGGTCTGATAGCAAAATTAATTTAAACACGTTTTAAAATTAAAGATTTTCTAACGAAGTAAGTCTTACTACTTTTGAAGAAGACGTTAAAACAATATTTTTGCAATATTGTTAAAATAACATTGAAATAAATACATTAAAACATTTTTGTTTCGTCATAAAACACAAAAAAGTGGTTAACAAAGTACTGCTGGTACAAAATACACAGAAGTTATTTTTCATTGGCAGTTAATTATATTCAAATATAGTCAATCAAAGTCATACAATTTTGTTTTAACGAGTGTACTAATTAACACCTGTTCACAGGTCACGATTTATTAGCCATCTCTCTTGCCTTGGGCCACACACAAACATAGATAGTATAGATTACATAATACGAATTTTTTTATAATCCGTGTCACGCGACACCTGCGCCGAGTGTCGAATATTATTTCCCTCGTTAGTTAGGTGCTCGGCAACCCGATACTAGTATCGGCCGCGGTATATGTTACCGAAACCGTACAAAGTATTCGAGTATATTAAAATTTATCTGTCTCTAAGTCAGCTGGCGTGGACTGATGATGTGTGGGTCTGTGGTAGGCCTGGTATGAGACGGTCGACAGCACGTCAAGTAAACACTTGCAGTTCAATATCAGTTCTTATGCACAAGAAATAAGGACGGTACAAAGTCCAAAATAAACAGACTGACGTGCTCTTGTCTTTACAGTTGACCGAATTATTGAGGTTCGGTCTGTGGATAAACTTTATATGCAGGAAGCCGTCGTAAAGGTGAGTCTAGATTTGCGACAGTATATTGGGTCGGATCGTGTCGTAACTGCTGATAAGTTATTTGTTACAACCCCAAAAGGGGTAGATTTCTAAAGATACATTATAAATACGTTTCTACACAGACGATCTATAGAGCATATATTTGAAATTCCAAGTCTCTTACTTCAAAAATAAAGGAATTTCATACAAAGTTCCAAACCCCGTCTTACCAATTTAAGGGTGAAGTTTCGTAAATTCCGAGCTACAAAACTAATCTACCTATATTATTAACGTAACAAATGTATACTATATTTTTATAAACTTTAAGACTTTCGCGTTCCATTTTAAACATTTAAAATAATTTAACGGGTCAAAACGCGTCACCATTTTTTTTGGAGTCAGCTCGTGACCACGGTTGGTGCAACCTAACCGAAACGTCGGGCAGTAAGTAGTTCGTATTAACTACCAAATAAAAATGGTGTCGCGTTTTGACCTGTTAAATTATTTTAAAGGATATTTTTATCCTTAAATAATGCTAAAGTCGGATAATAGCCACTCGTAGATAAGTTCGTATAAATGTTCGTATAATTTCTATCCGTCTTATTTCTATTGGTCTCTACAGACCATCAGACTAGTTAACATGAATTTCCTTACTATTCGCAGAGCTATTGAGGAAACGGTTAAGCTCGTTTAATAGTCTACCAACGATAACTAGGGTCTTAAGAAAATGTTTAACATTTCCATATATCTTCTAGATATTTTTAATTAGGTAATTATACTTTTGTACAAATTTTTTGCCAAGTGGTTTTAATGTGCAACTTAAAATACTTTATCTTTCTTATCTTTCTCTCGTATATCAGTATCACGCATGGTTGATGAATGGATGCTCTTCCAACTGATCTGAGCTGAAGACGAAAAGGGGCACCATTCGGAGGGCATTTAATAACATCTGTCCCCTTCCAGATTTTTGAAGCCTTCAGCAGCCTTCAACCCGGGGAGCATGTCCATGACCGGTCCTTGACGCACGGGAGGAGACGTGCGGGAGGCGGGCATGACGTCAACGCGATGGGTCGGCAGACCGCGCGGCGCCGGCGCAACCACTTGCCTTCGGATCCCAGCCACGCTTGGACCCCTTCCTTACCACCGGTCGCGATTAAAACCCATATTGTAACATCGCCGTAGAATTACTACAAGTTTGTAAACGCTGAATAAACCAGCCTATTTAAATACAGTCTACTTTATTTACCAACCAAAGACCATCTTTCACAAACCGCAAGCTATCATAACGCCCAAGCCTACGAATGGTGCCTCCTGCTGGAAAAGTTTTCCACTATATACATATTGGTCCACAGAACATTCGTTGCAGAAATGTTTTAAAGCTACAGAATATCTCAATTTGTTTACTGAGCTGACCTAGGAACAGAAGAAAAATTCAACTACAACTGAAATGAATGGACAGCACATCGATTTTGTTTTGCATATATTGTATGTCCGGAATATTGAAAGTCTCTTAGTGTTTCACATCTCATTATATTGGTTTTGTATACACCAATTTTTTTGTGGGAAATATATATATATATATATATATATATGTGTCGCAGTCATCTGGTTGAACCAGCTATTTGATTGAATCACTAGCGTGTTTATTAAATGACGACGTTTAATTGAATGACTAGGCCGAACGTTGAATGAATAAGACTCACTGAACGTCCAACAAGTTAGCGGATTGTAACATAGCCCTTTGAACATAGCGGACGTAATCAGTCAGGTGATTGTAATTTAGTTCTTTTTTCTTCCACTGCGGCGTTAGTGCTCATCAAAACAAAGATGGCGTCAAACAGCTGGTACAGATATAATCGAATAGCACTGTGTTGATAATTTTTAGAGTGAAATTGAGATATAAAGTGACTTATTCGTAAAAAAATATTTTTTTAGCCTAATTGTCTTAAGAATTAAAATTGTTAAAACATATTAAAAAATCTTATTAAGGTGTGTTATGTCATGTCTGTCAGCTATGTCCCATTCAACGACTATGCTAAATGACGTTCAGTCAAGAAGTTGAACGTTATATTAAACAATTTGACGAGTTGTCCTTTAGTCATTCAATTAAACGTCGTCATTCAATGAACGCGCTAGTGATCCAATCAAATAGCTGATTAAACCAGATGACTGCGACATATATATATACTATTTATTTGCAAATATATATATATATATATATATATACATATTTGCAAATAAATACTTAACTCTACCTCATTCAAAAGAGTTAAAATCTATAGTATAGTCCTCGATTTCAAAAATGTATTTAGTCAATGTCCAATTATAGATAAGCTAAGCAAAATATAAAGCATAGTTTCCGATTTTGGAAGTGTTTTTAAGGATGCAGATATAGGGGCAGATTAATTAATTAAAGTGTCTTTTTTAGAAGATTATTTTGTCAATAATAACTAAGGCAAATTATACTATGATTCAATTTTTAAACTAAAAAAGCTCGCGTTGGAATTTTATTTAAAGTCCCAAGTCTTAACAGTTCGTAGGCATCCCAGTCCCGAGAACATTTCTTACAAGCGCTATCTGTGACGAATCTCGCATTTCTATGTCGCTCGGCGCGTAGCGAATCGCTTGTTTTGTCCGCGCTGTTCAACAGAACAATGTTTGTTCAGCGAGCCTATTGAGTTGTTCTGGCACGAGACCAGGAAGCGAGGTTTGAGCTGAAACACTTTGAGTGACGGCGTAACACTTGAGAGTCGAGGTTTTGTTCAATTGGGTACTGAGCATGATGAAATGGTAATCGAATCGGAATTTTATTGCTTGACTAACAGTCGCTAGTGATTTTGTCATGTAGAATTTAAATTTTTAGGGTATGAATATATGACATCCTTTCTCATCAGATTCTTAGAAATTCGACATCCCATTTCATCTTTTAAGAGGATGAATTTAGAGAAATCAATCCTTAACTGTATTGATGGGATCATTAAAAAGTGAAGTTTGTGTAAAAAACACCTTTAGACACATTAATTACTTGACACTTTGCTTATATACTACTCAACTCTCATGTATTTGTATGTATGAGGAGAGGTGAGTAACTCTACAGAAGTATCTCATAATCTCGGGGTCCTGGGTTCGATTCTCGGATCGAGCAAACTATAAATATTAGAAACAGAAAAAAAATATCTCCCCTTGCGGTGCGGGAATCGAACCCATAACCTTCACGTATCGCGCGTGCTGCTCTTCTAACTGATTGAACTGCGATACCGGGCCGATAAGCACGTAGTTCTAAACATATTCGGCAGAGGGCACTTATCAGAGGCTAACGGTTGATACAGCAGAAAAATTTCATCGCCTACTATAACTTGCGGTTAACTCAGTTGGAAGAGCAGCACGCGCGGTACGTGAAGGTCGTGGGTTCAATTCCTAATATTCAGATAAAAAAAATCTGTTTCTAATATTTAAAGTTCGCTAGTACGGCGTAAAGTACTATAAAAATAAAAAATCTTTCGAGCAAACTAAATGTCACAATTTTCAAACATAATTCCTGTACCGCCAACGTATTTGGCTAGCGTGGTCATAAAGCCAGTACCCATTTTAACCATAATGATTTGAATGAGGGAGAACCCTGCATAACCCTGCGGAGAAACATTAAAAAAGTTGCTACTTTAGGTACTTCACTTTTATCAAAATGTCCGTATTCCTTTTCTTACGATCGGCAAAGAATTACTATTTACCCTTATAAAACGAGAAATGTTTTGATAGCACCTCCATACGCAATACCAATAGAAACGGGCCATTGTAAGTTATTACCGCGGCAAATTGATCGGATAATTTCTCGTATTTCGCTTTATTGGCTCCGGATAAGCGGCGAATTACGGATATTACGGATTGTAATAAATCCTATTACGGAAATATTTGGGTATATGGCAATACGCGGATTAGTGGCGAAGCAAATAGTGTAAGCTAGCTATGGTGATGTTTATATGAGGTAGTAGTCGTTATGTAACTATGTTTGGAAAACCATTAAAGTTATTTTCTCAGAAGGTTACAATGATCATCATACTTGGGGTTCTATGTGCTAACAAAGCAGTATTCAAGTTTTTTTTTTATTATTTGAAGGACACCTTGATATGCGTTCAAATGTTCATAACAATTAAAGACTTAAACATAAAAAGATAAAGAGAGAACATTTCTCGACCACTAGGAGATGTATGATAAAATATATGATACAACGCCTCAAACTAAAAGTACAGTGGCTCCTTCACAGAAATTGTGTTCACCTACGTTATCCATTTGTCAATACTGTACGAAAAGGTGACGTCACTTGATTTTAAACGTAATGTATCTTAGTATTATTTGTTTACATAATAAAAAATTGTGTCTTATATTTTTGGTAATGTAATTGATGGACCGGGCAAATATTTTTAGTGGTCTACTCTATATTGAAAAAAATACAAAAGAACGTTTTGAACCACAAACTCTCAAAGTCAAAACTACCCTCATTTACGAAATCCCACTGCTGAAAACCCCGTGTACGTAATCTCATGTCCTTAACAATACGCCAGCATCATAACCATTCAACTACTCGTACACTACTGCAATATAATCTTCCAAACTGTTCCAAATACTACATCGGTAAAAGGTTCACGATCCCAGTGTTCTTATGTCAAAAGCAATACGGTCGGGAATGGTTTGCATTTGCAAACTAGCTGTTTTAAAACACAGCTGTTTTCTCTCAGAGCGATATAATTTTCCGTGTTATTGGGTTGCAACTCGCAATGTCTGTGTTGACAAGTCGGGACACACGAGGGACCGTTTGGACGAGCAAAAGGCTTTGTGTTTCGGATTTGAGAATGATAGCGAAGTGGAGGTGATGAGATGGCGTTTGTATGAAGCAACAAAAGAGGAAGATGATACAAACGGAAATTGCGTTGTCATCCTGATCTAAAAGCATTTGGATCGAATTCATTTCACTACTTCTAGTCTACTTACCTACATGCGCGATACGTCAAATTTATCGCACGAGACGACAAAAGTTTTGGTATTGATAATTGGTTGATTACACACCGCATTCGTTTTTTCTGCCAATCAAAAGTAACGTAACTGAATTTTATCGATTTTAACATTTGTAAAGAGCGCGATATAAAGAATGAAACGGGCTGATGATATCTGATTTTCATGTGTAGCTAAGTGTCATGAAATGTTTGTAACATTTATGTGAGTAGTTTATCGCATTTATCTTTCTATATTATTATCGCAATGAGTAACGTTATCATAATTATTATATCATGATAACAAGCCCCAGGCTATGCTTAAAAAAATCCCAAAGATCCCTTACTCAACTCGGAAATCGAACTTTGAAAGTATGACTATTTCAACCAGTAGACCATCGAGGCGTCAATGACAATTAAACAAAAAGATACACTTTTAGTATTAAAAAAAAATACAAACCTGTGTGTCCTCAAAGCCCCAATGCTATTCTGGGATTTGTTCCGGTTATTTCCTCCGTTTCCGGAAACGCCGCGCCTGCCATGATGTCCGGAATTACCGAGCTCTTCCGATACAGTCTTGAAATGCCCCCAATTGAATTAATAACGGAACGCTGGCCGGATCCGATCCGAGCAACATTGAAATTGTTAACGGCGGTCCGGAGATAAATCAATTTTATTTGTTAGCAGATGCCCTTGGTTTCGTCTGCAATATGCTGTCTCCGATAACTCTTCTTTATTCTAGCGTACCTATATTCCGGTCATTGGTCAGGACCAAACTAAAAAAAATGTTTTTGAGCCTAACGCTCCAACCCATACATAGAAAAAAACCAACTTGGATAAACAATTATTACAGTATAGTAAAGTATTGATACTCCACAATAAGAAACAATCGATTGTATCTAATCTTTTGTAAATTGCTAAATAATATCTTAAACTGATAGCTTTGCACTGCTTTTTACTATAGAAAAAAAATTGGACAAAATCGATATATTTTACAATCAATTTTGAATTCTTTGGCTAGTTTATTCTTCATGACGAACAAAACTATAATATTGATAGAATTGATAGTCTTGTCATTATGCCTGGCTCTGAGCTATCAATACTATTAATGTAACGCCGACTTTCGACAATTTGCTATGAATTGATAACACGAGCAATGCCATCATAGTCCGACATGCCTGGCCTGGTTGTAATTAAAAAATTATACTTAATTTAAAAGCCTACCTGAATCAACCTTTTGCGACAACTTTAAGATCAACAAAAAGCAATAATAGTGAAAACAGAGTTCCAAATAGTTCGCAAACTGACACAAAACTCGCCAGTCGATAGCCGAACATCGGCATTGACATAATCCGAACTCCATTACAGTCGTATGACATCAATAACCCGTTTAGCCGGACACGTTTTGTCCATTTACAATAACATTTGCTTAATGGAGTTTCCGCGAGACAAAAATACGGGACGAATATTTTTTTTCTCTGTTCGTTCCCGGAGATTACTGGATTCTGAGGAAAATGATGAGATTGGCTTACTTGGATCTGATTTGCTTACTGTCTTGATGGTAGATTAAAGAATTGATCCCAATTTGCAGCATTTGCGCATAAATGTAAAAAATGTGTAGAAAAACAATATGCAAACTTTTCTTTAAATTAAAGGTATATTAAGTTTCTTTGAGCACTTCTTAAAAAAATAACTTAAAACAAGTAAAACATCATAATCTGCATAGATTAAAAAAAAACTTTTGAAAGCCCTTCGTTGCAGATTACTTTCGAACCCATTAAGCGTTGATTGTAAAACCTTGAAATGGATAGCTACCAGATGACTTTATATAATGGTTATCCAATAGTATTTTGTTGATTATGATTTCTAATAATAAATGTTTCATTATTATTAAAATACTTTTAAGGAAGGTTTCATACCAGAGTTATGTACTCTGGTAATTTATAAATTTTAAAATAGCGAATAGTTACGTCGATCTATGGTAGTCGTCAGGATAATAAATACGACAAAATTATTGGTAATCAATAAATGAAAGCTAAAATACTTGTTCATCCATAAATTAGAATCAACGTCGGTACCTACCACAAAATTCCATATAATAAAGAAATTTGAAAATGAAGAGAGGTAGGGCATAGCGATTTATCGCTCGAACTGGAGCAGCCCGACTGGTGACATACCTCCACCTTACAGAAGACCGCAACCAAATAACAATCACTTCTGTGTTGTTGTTTCCTGCGTGTGAGTAAGGTTACCAGAGCTCTTTGGGGGTGCTATAGTTCAATCTTGAAGTGATATATATAAACAAAAAGAATCGCTCATATATGTGTAGTACCATCTCTTACACATCCGTCTAAACATTCTCAAAACATGCTGACCAAACCCACAAAGAGTTTTGTTCAGAAAAATTGGGGTTGGTAATTGATAAATTTATTTTCACGTTAGCAACGACGTAGATATACCTGTTTGTGACGTAATCAGTGACCCATGACGTGATAGTGGCGAGCCACTAACAGAGTTGACAAACCTAATAGAGTTGCTTTGGCGAGCTCAATATAAATTGTCCCACATTGGAAAAATTTATCAAAAATCAGATATAACCTTTATGGCAGTCCAACATTATTTTGTTTGGTATAACTGCTGTGTAACTCAGCTTAATTGTAGTGGCTTAATTAAGTTTCATTGAGTAATTATTTTAATGGAAAAATAACAGATATGATCACGATATTGTAATTATGCGGATACGAAATAAAAACAATAATTATCAGTTATGTATTGAATAATTCTAGTATCCAGTGAGTAGTCGATATATCACGATAACATTTCAGAAACATAAAAAGATAAACGTATACCTACTATAAAAACTTGAGAGAACTGGAGCAGTCCGACTGATGAAATAACTCCACCTTATAGAAGACCGCAGCCAAATAGCAATTACTTTGGTGCTGTTATGTTCCTGCGTATACTACATTAGTAGCAGAAGTCAAGCCTTTAGGGTAAAAGGGCGACAAGTCCAGTAACAGCTTTATTATGCTGTATTTATCGCCCGTAAGCTAGGACCTCATTACCACTTAACATCAGGTGGGATGAGGTCAATCATAAAGTGTAGAATAAATAAAACACATTTGTACTTAAATTAGATTTTCATATCAAATATCGACGCTCCGCAGTATCTAAAAATAATATATTTTCCTTATGCGCTTCTCTCTTCGCTTCAACAGATATCACGTTTGACGCCTGTAGTTAGTCGATATTCCCCTCGCTATCCTTCATGCTTTGGCATTATTGTCGCTTCGCTTCTCCGTAAGACTCGTGTCTATATCTATCCTTAGATAGATAACTCGTCATTGTCGAAAAGGCACCGGAACACTTTGACTAGCTTGCATTGTTGTCGGGGGTGGCTCCGTGGAATTTGCACTACAAAGGAATAATGTTGCTATGTTTGAGTAGTTATACGATATATGGAGTGTCATTTCGATAATAACTTAGGCGAATCAGGGCGCCTCTAACCAAGTGGCAGTCGGCGGACTGTGATATCGTTTCGACGGGTTTTGAATTTATGGGATTCACGTTTTAATTTGAAATTATGCATTATGCTCTTGAAATTTCAAAGTCATAGATTTTAAAGTGGTTGAAACGATATAGAAATCCGACTACTGCTACCCGGCTAGGTCAGAATTCAGAGATAGGTATTTTGGATCTGTGTTTTTATTATTCGAAAATGTATATACCAACTTACGGTTTTTTTTTATTGTAGCGCAGCATATTGGCTCCTCCCAGCCTGATGGTAAGCAAGAGAGGAACCCACATCGCGATGACAACGGATTTGATATCAAAATATCCTATCCGTTAGCATCGCCATACTGATGCAAGATGTTTCTTCACGCTCCTTTTGAAGGAATCCATGTCAAAGGAAGGAGGAAACACATGAGCCGGCAACGAGTTCCACTTTTTTATGGTCCGGCAAAGATAAGGGTTACCGAATTTTTTGTTCATGATGGAATATTTTCCACGGTGAAGCGATGACATCGTTGGCCGGCTCTTGTGGTTCTGTGTAGGAAAGGAGAGGGTGGGATAAGGGAAAACAGTTCCTCGGAACACTCCCCATGATAAAGCCGATAAAAGACACTTAATGAACCAATGTCTCTACGTAGTTGAAGAGGTAAAAAACTGAATATGACAGTTTGGAGTTTGTGTAGCCACACAAAGCTAACTAAAAAAAACAAATATTACAGTTCTCAGTTTCTCATTTCACTCATCTTTCCCTACCTCGTACAAAGCCTTACACTCCCCTTCGCAATTCCGTTCACAAATAACAAAACACAAATCAAAAGACTACAAAGGACACGGCGTATTCTATATTTTCCAGTCGTGTATACTTGACCTGGCACTAAACAAAAACAGTCACTGCTAAATTATCTCGGCGCTACCGGGTATCAGCGGCTGTCGCGAGAGATACCGCGCTGGTCGCAACTCAAATTTTAGACTTGGCGCAATGCTGAAGTTAAAAGCGATTTTATTATGATAAAAATTATGGATGTTGTTAGTTTGCTAGCGAAGAACATTCGTTTTGCAGTATTTTATCGCCAAGGCCACTGCCTTGCATTTTAAACTGCACATTGCACTATAAAGTAAAACCGAAATCACGGATTTAGTTAAGACCAGACAAGAATTTTATTTGAAGAATTTCATGTGATTGACTATCATACAATGGTGAAAGTATGTATTCGGAGAGACAAAGCTGTGAGTAATAAGGTACCAGATAATTATACTGCAAGAAGCAGAATTCAACAACACATGAAATAAATAAAACGCGTTTGACAATCAAACTAAGAATGTCAAATCTTAATACTGTTGAAGTTGCCAGAGCTGTTATAACTTAAATGTATGCTATGCTACCTTTGAACATGTTTGTCTAAATTGGTCCCTGTGTGAATGTGCAAAAACAAAAAAAAACTTTGTTTTTCCTCTACCCAACTTTGTATAAAAACTCAAGACTTGGTTTAAGCCTAGAATTCATATTACCCAATCAATAAAAAAAATGGTTTACGGTAAAAACATTCGACCACAATCAAACATTTAAATTTGTTCGGTTATTATGTAAGTTACTTTTGCGGTTTAAAATTAAATTTATTATATTTAATTTAATTTTTTTTAATAAAAGTGCACGTTTTTTGTTCCGTAGACAATCATTTTTTTTTATGTAGGTCATTTTAATCCTTAAACCTTCTTTTGGCAATATGTTTCAGTACTACAGAAAATTTCTAAAGTTAAGATCATTGTAGCAATGGTGTTTAAGTTTTGCAGGACAAAACTTCTTCAATTTGGTTTACCAACTATACCCAAGGCCCCAACTATCCATTGCGGATAAAAATTGCATATTCAAATGAGTTTCACCTCCGGCACCGTTCCCACAGTTAAAATTTCAGCTAGAGGGTGAAGTTCATTAATAAACTTAATTAAGTCCGCATTAAGAACGTCAGGGTGGATTAAGCGAACGTCACTTAAACGAATTAATAGGGATTTGGCGAGATTAGAGGGAACACCTCCAATAATACGGGTAGATATTGCGCGCTTAGCCGTCTTAGGTCCACGGAAAGGAAAAACAGGTTCCAAATTTCAAGACAAGACAAGAGTGAATTGAATATTACTGTTCATTACTTGTTCAGGCAAAACTCATGTTCTTCTTCATATTTACTTACAATCAGATGAAGTGGAAGGCAATGATGACGTTATAATATGCTTTGTATTATCATGAAAAAGAAAAGTAGGTATTAAATTTAGATGCGCCCGCGCCTCCGTTTGCGTGGAATTGCTATTGTAATTTTTGTTTGTATTTTAATAAAAAGAAACTAAAACAAAAGAAACCTGAAAGTGCTGTGCTTGGTGCAGCTGTTTTAGAATTTAGCCAAAGCATAACGACACGATAACTGTTAAAATCAATCTGGTATACGTACCGTTTATATCCGTATGCATGTGGTAAAATGTGTTTTTTTTTATTAGTTAAGACAAAAATGAAAATATGATCCAGTCCAATAATGGATAGGAAATTTTAATAATTCTCATAATCACAACCAATCCACTTCGAAAGCGGATAAAGTGTATTAAAAAAACAACCTAAGTCTTGAACTTTTGATAATTCTTCAAACATTAATCGTTTATAAATTTGGTCCATTTTTGGTAGTAGGCTTATAGAGACAAAATAACGTTTCGAGTAAGCTGTCGTTGAGCAAACCGCAAAGCAAATATTGCCTGTATGTTTTCGAATCCTTGCTAACTTTGACCTCGGCTTCGATTTATCGCTGACCTACATTTTGTTGTGTGTGTGTTTCATATACGTATGAATATGTAACGTGTAAATTTTGTCACAATAATTTGTTATCCAATTGTTAAAGAACAAACTTATATTATGTATAAACTAGAGTATCTGGATGAATCTGAGCTGTGCGCGGTGGTTTTTCTTGTTGGTATATCGTGTGAAAATATGTGTTGATGAAAAATTTATAATAGCCTTAGCCTTCGCCTTCGTAAGATTGGTGTAAATAATTTTATTGTTGAGTTTTAATTCCACTCGTCTCTTATTTTCGTGATAATTCGCTAGTTAAATTGAGCCTCGACTAAAACAGGGCAGAGTATTTTGTTCGGGAATATCCAAATTCAATTACATAAAAGTAAAGTAGTTTAGCACCATTGCAATTATAAAGATTGTTCGGTTTTGTCATAATAGTAGAAAATTATGTTTGAAAAAAAAGTAAATACCTAGATGCCAATTAAATGCCTTGATGGAGAGTTCCTATTAAAAGTTTTCCTCACAAAATAAGAAACTTGGTAAACATTAATCGATTTGAATTGGAACCGCGGTCTTCTGCTTTAAAAACAACGCCCCGTCTCTCATCCAATCATAATTGATTTTTCATCTCCCTCGCAGTGCGGTACTCAAAGTACTCAAACCCACGACTTTCACGTATCGCGCGTACCGCTGCGTAGCTCCAACTGAGCTAACCGTTATCGTAGGCGATGATTTTTTCTTCTGTATCAACCCGTTGGCCTTTCGAGTGACATTTGCTAATTATAATCGATCTTTCGCCCCTAAAACCTACATACTAAATTCCCTGACAATAGTTGGAGTCGTTCTCAAATTCTAGTCTTTATATAGTGCTTTTTCTAATATTTTGTATCTTTTTAGTGTAAACAGTGTACTTAATTTGGTACTTACCAGTATGTAACTACTATTCAGTTCAACACAATCAAAGATGCAGACACGAAGGTAAAGTATAAGTATTTACACTTGTTCAGCGCTTAGTTAAACAAAATTACATAACACAATGAAAAAATACCATTTTTGTTTAGGAATAGCCCGTTCCATTATCATTTAAAAAGCGATTAATTTTTAAAGTGAACATTAACTTTTTGGAAAAAAGTTGAAAGTCGGCTACACCCAAACTTAATTCTAGTAAATGGCTTACACTTGAGTATAATTGAGTTCACAGGTTTTTATTTTGATTTCCGAGATTGCAACGTGTTCAAAGAAGTTAATTTTTTTTTGTTAGTTTAGATTCTAAGTATACACCTATGTGTATAAAAAACGCCTATGCGTTTTTGAAGTAGCAAGTACACCAATAAGAAGTTTTTAGAAACTACTTAAGTTAGTACTTTACACCGCGAACTTTAAATATTTTAAAGAAACAGAAGAAATCGTGGGTTTGAATTCCGCATCGCAAGGGGAGATAATTTTTTTCTGTTTAATTAAAATATTGAACCGTTTCTCTTTCTGTTTTTTATTACTTCTCGATAATCAGAATCAGAGCCAACTAAATTTTGCATCCATGTGGAACAAAGGTCGCAGTATCAGGTAGGGCCATTCACTTAAACGATCGGGTCAGACCACCGATAATGGTTCCGCATAAATGTAAAAGGTTCTAACTTCTACTCCAGTAGTTAATGCGTTCAACGCCACTTGTAATCTGTTTCAAATGGCTTCACTATTGTTTTGTTAATTGCTTTTGAGGTAAGTTTGACCTATTAAATCGAGGAGTAGGTGGTGTACTAATGACTTTTTGATTAATTGGACCGTGAAATAAATTGTTCAAAAATTTAAGTACGCTCTTTTATGTTTTTAAATTAGTTCTTTTCTTATCATTGAATTTTAATCAAACTAGAGTAAAGCAAAAATAATATTAATATTGTATTTCAAGTCCTTTAATTTAGCAAGGGTAGAGATTTCATTATTGAAATCAACATAATCGTTATTTCAATGGGTACTGGCTTAATCACCATACTTGTAACCTGTGGCTTGGTAATCACAAACTCAAGCCATCCTCAAAAAAAATGAAACATACTTATCTCGTCCCGCGAACTGAATCTAGGACAGGAAAAATAGGAAAAATATGGAAGAAATACCCAGTAGGTTTTGATTGCCCTCAAAGTCAATCTATTTTTTATTCACATAGATTACATTAGTAATACTATAGTCTCTATAAATAAAATAAAATAAAATAAATAAATGCGCCAGACAATCACACCAATCACCTGGTCTCAAACTAAGGTCACCGAGGTCGTCTATATAAAGCAAATGAAGCTACCTCCGGTTCGGAACCTATAACTAAAGAGAACCTATAAACTCAGAAGTTTTTTTTTTTACAAATTAAAGCTAAACTTACTAATTTTGCACTAAGACACACAGTTAGTTTGTCAATCGTAAAATAAAAATTAAAAATCAATTATTGAAAAAAAAAGTATTTGTAAATTAACAGTAGGACTTACATGCGTCATCGTGGCTCAATACTGACATTGATTGAGAAAATGTGTCATATATTTTTAAAATAATATAAAGCACGCAAGTACAGGCGAGCATACTAGTTAGTGATCCATATGTTCTTGTCATTCATATACTCTACAACAATGTTCTATTTAATTTGTCCGCGAGAGAATTAGTCATTCATTTTTATAGTTTTTAGGGAACGCAGACTAAAGGTTTGCTAAATGTACATATGTATTTCATTTAACTTAATAACCATGCATTTACCAATAAAAATAAATAAATAAACATACGGGTACACGGATAACAAAGTGATCCTACAAATTTTACGTTTTCGCTTTCACCTCACGGAACCCAAAATTTTCAAATATTTCCATGTATTCTCCCTTTTTAATTTTAAAACTCATAATAAAAAACTCGGCGGTAGTCATTCAAAAATATTAGCCACTATCACCAAAATTCAGGCGCCGGGCAAAAATGACCCCACCCACGTCTTTTGTGCGGTTTAATTGCACTCCGCGGCTAAATTACAGCTGACAAAACACGGATGGCGTAAGTAGATTAATTCAGATTTTTTTTGAGTTTTATTGTCTGCAAAAGAAATGCAATGAACGGTGGATCCCCAAAAATATTAAATTTTCGTCAATAATTGTTGTTACCGTAACAAAATTTGTTCATTATAAATATTCATTTATGTTTTATTTTAAGAGAGAGAGGGCGATTTCTCGCTCGAACTGGAGCAGCCCGACTGGTGAAATACCTCCACCTTACAGAAGACCGCAGCCAAATAACAATCACTTCTGTGTTGTTGTGTTGTGTTTCTGCGTGTAAGTAAGGTTTCCAGAGTTCTTAGGGGGTGCTACTTTAGTAGCAGGGGTCCAGCCTTCAAGGTAAGGGGGACAAGTCCAGTAACAGATTTATTATCTTGTACTTGTCGCTCTTAAGTTAGGACCTCATTATCACTTAAAATTAGGAGGGATATGGGGTCAATCTTGAAGTGTAATATAAAAAAATCATAGTTACAAGAATTGCTCGTTGAAAGATATACATGTAATTAATAAATATACCTACTCGTATTGAATTAAGAGAATATTCAATTGACATAATATCAAATTCATTTGTCCAAAGTCTTTTATTCGGAGTTAATGGCACTCAGCGGCTGAAATAACGTCGACTGACACAACAGCAGCGGATAGCCATAAGTAGATTAACGTTCAGCCTTATTCGCCAGCCCAACGTTGGACGCCTTTATTTTTCATAAATTAAATTCTGTTTCTGCTGGCACTTTTAATCACTCGTCGTATGTTAACATTGAGAAATGACGAGTGTATTGACTTTATTTAACCTGATGGCTAGTGAGAAGAGTTAACTTGTACACCCTGTGTGCCGGCTCGTGTGTTTCCTCCTTTCTTTGACTCAAAAGGAGCGCGAAGAAACATCTTGCGGGACAGTATGGCGATGATAATGTATAGTATACGGTATCAAATCCGTTGTTTGATGTGGGTTACTCTCTTGCATACCATCGGGTTGGGAGGAGCCAATGCACTAAGCTACTATGAAAAAAATCACCTTATGATTATTAGTAGGTACAATGCACGTGTTAGGGCAATTGTCCTCCCAAACGGTCTTGCACCTTTAGACCCATTCTATTTGTGGTCTCCATTTTCTATGATAGCCGTTTTTGAGTATCAAACATGTGAAATGTTTGCTCACTCACGTTTTTGCATCATGCATATTCTATCCAATCCTATTTAAGTTTTGTGTTTGTTTCTCATTAAATTTCAGGCTCCGGAGCACGTCCAGACAAACACTTGCAGTTCGGTTCTGTTAACGATTTTACTATTTTTATCGTGCATCACACTGTACAAGCGAATTTTTAATATTGAAAGAAACATTTTAATGACTCTCTTTGCCGAATAGGATTAGAATCCACGATCTTCACGTTTTACGCGTGCCGCTATTGTAGGGTACGTATTTTTCTGAAATGAGCATTAGCATTCCAAAAACAGACGAAGACAAATCAGTCAACTCATGGCCAAGATCGGTGGAACTTAACTGAAACATTGTCCAGTTAATTTTCAAATTGAGTTACTAGTCCAGTTAAATTATTAAAAACACTTAAAATGGAACGCGAGAATCTAAAATTCCACGCACATACCATGGATTGAAATACGCGATCGCAGTAATACTAACAAGAATAACATCTTATCAAAAGGAATCCCCTTCTAATAAGTTTGATCTATTTGCTGCCGCGAGGGGATAAGTTATTTATTATAGCAGATTAGACGTATTAGCTCCAGTGGAGACGAACTTTTAACTAACTCCGATATGTTTGTCGGAACTTGCTGATAGCTATTCGTTTCTTTTGTAATGCTCCATTGAATTTCCGATGTATTATTTGTTGCCGCTTTGAGATCCTGTAATTGGTTTTCATATTGTTCAAAAATAAGCATTATGTCTACTTGTGCAAAACTGTATATGAAAGCACATCAAGAAAACTGCGAAACTGATTTTTTAATCATGTGTCGTTGAGATGTTTGAGTTCTGATTATATATGTTGTTAATCCTCATCAGCTGTGCCTGATTGTCTTGAAATGAATAATAAAAAACTTAAAAAATCTAAGAAATAAATAAATGTCTAAGAAATATACCTGTATTTCATTTTAGGCGTATAAACCATGTTAAAGACTTTATACAAATTCAAGTTATTTTATATGCATGAAAGTGTACATAAAGAGATAGTGGTGAAATCGTTCGCATACTTCACTAGTAGTAGTAGTATAATGATTGATCTGGTTGATCCAATTTCACACAACACCACCACAAAGCGATGAGGTCCAACGGGAGGTTTTAGTGGTACCTCTCTCGGGTGACGGTAAGGTGTATCAAAGCATTTCCCCCCGTCACAAAAAAGGTTCTAGAATACTGTGTTAAAGTAGGTATTAATATATGAAGGGGCTACTGCAATATAAGAGTATTATAGCATGCGGTTTTGCTATGATAGATATTTGATTCGATCCCCTCTTTGGATCTATCTTAATCCTTCTTTCTGGCAACATTTTAATTTCGTCATCTAGTCAATAATAATAGGCGTTTTAGGATCTAAGTTCCTTGCAAAAGAATATATTCAAATTTATAAAACCCCACTTCTAAAGCAATTATCTTTAAGCTCACATCTCAATTGAAATCTCAATCATTTAGATCCAACGGCATGTGGCAAGCGTGTTTTATTAAACACTCTTAAATCGCACTTTATTCGCCTTTATCTTAACAGCATAGAGTTCATTTTGAAATTCAAAGGGGGGATGCAACCTGCAGAATAGTGCAGTAACAGATGTTTGAGTCGACCCCAAATGTTTGAAGGGCACTCGAGAAGTGATTAGGGCTTGTGCGAGGTTATGCCCTTAAGCGGATTTCTTTTCAATAGTTTTCTTTGAAGGGAACAAATTTGGGCACGGAAGTGCGCGAGCTGGTCAAGTTTTCAGATAATTTTTATTTTTTACGTAAAAATAGCAACTAGCCTCCTTTAATGAAATCTTTTTCTGGAAATGTCAAAGGATAATTGCTATATTTAATTTTATGACAGACTGAGGTGTTTTTTTTTAACTGGATAGGGTCTATTCTTCAGTTAAAACATGGTTTTCTAGGACCAAAGTAAAGTGTTGAATACAAAGAGCGAATTCATGTTATATCTATTCATAAAATAGACTTATTCTGTTCTGAATACTATGATCCCTACTAATATTAAAAATGCGAAAGTAACTTTGTTTGTCTGCTACGCTTTTCCGCGATTTCGATGAAATTTGGTACAGGTATACGTTGAGCTTCAAGAACGTAGTAGGCTACTTTTTGTTAGAAAAGGGGGGAGGAATAAATGGGGGTAATACCACCTTTGAAAGTTTATATGGGAAAATGTTTATTTTTTAAGTAAGAAATATGAAATTTGGCACAAATATAGCTTGAAACTTGGATTAAAATAGAGACTACTTTTGGTTTCGATATTGCAAATGAAGTCGCAGGCACAGCTAGTTTTTTTATCACAATGGTCCGATTTTAAAACGTTGGATATGTACCATGTAAATTAAAAGGATCGTTCGGTTAAATTAGGCTGTATTGGTTTTTGATGGTATGAATACCATCAAAAACCAATACAGCCTAATTTTCGTGATATTTTTATTGACTTTAATATAAACTGTTCATATCTAGGTATAAGAAGTAATATAAATCTATATTCATTCACCACGACTCCGTATTAGCTAACAAAAGCGTACAAAACTTGGCTTATTTTTTCCCATTCAAGTTTCGCGATTGGTCAGTACCCTGGCTGGTCGGATTACTTCGCGATCTGAGGATTGGTCCATTGTGGGCACTCGTAAGCCGAAATGAATTCTGGTATTATTCAAACGCTCCACCGGTTATAATATACGTTTTGTATGGGGCTGTATGAATTACATCTTGATTTACTGGATTGATGGTTGAAATTTTTATGGGTAAGGTGTAAATATTTGGTGAAAAAAGTATTTTGACAAATGGTGTTGCTAAATTGATTTTATTTTAAGGCGTTATTTTAGAAAAATCTTTAATTAAATATCCATATTCTACATAGAGAATACATTTATGAACACATGAGTAGAGAAAAGGGTGGCGAGAAAATGCGGTACCAAGCCAGTTTGACAGACATTTGAACTTCTAAAATCTTTGTAAATGGAACTTTGCTGGCAATTGAAATTTTGATAGATTTTTTTTTCTTGCCGGCATCTTCTCTGTAAGTATATAGGTTCCGGACCTTAAGTAGCGTCATTTGCATTACATAGAAGTTTAATAAATATTACTGATGTAATTTACATGAATAAAAAATTATGAACTTTGATCTTTGACCGAAAAATATAAAACCGCTTTTCCAAAGTCACGTAGGGCATGCACGCTTGTCTGCCTTCCAACTATACTTAGAGAAGAGAAGGAATTCCTTAATATCAGTCATGTCTAGAGTGTGATATAGTGGATCTGAATGAACCGAGTTTCCAACTGCACCATCACTATAGACGACGAGGTTCAATAGGGAGCAGTAGTGAGTAATCTCCGGCCTTTTCCGGAGTGGAAGAGCCATACATTCGCCGGCATCTGCCCTAAGGTAGTCAAGGTACAGTGTGTCAAAGAGAATACTTACGTAAAAAAATAAAGACATGCATACCTACTACCATTACCATTTTTTTTGAGGGGGGGTGGAGGGGAAATTCTTTGACGATTCGTACCGCCATCTGAGAGAAGTTGTCAGCATGTATTGGACTCCTCTGCCTCGCTAAAGGCAGAGACTACCCACTTAAACCCCCAGGTTGGACTTCATCGCCTTTTGGTGCTGTAGGAAACTCTGCTCAGCCAAAACCACCACAACACCGCCGGCATATTATGTCATTCCTTTACAAGTAGCCCACTTGGCAAGACATATAGTTAACGTAACTAAGTTAGCAATTAAAATTGTGCGCTACAAAAGTGGTCGGTAGCAATATTATTGCAAAACTTATACTAGGAGTTCGTAATAAATCATTAATCGATGGGAAACCGAGCTGAATCGTAAATCGTGGTCGTAAATCTGTAGCGATCCAGTTATGGCACAGACTTCACTCTGGGGCGGATTGGCCCACATTTGGGTACAGTTGAACGTGTATTCTTTAGAACTAACTTACTACACTACTGACCTACTTACTAACTGAATTATTTTTCAGTTCAAGTTGACAGCTTGGTTAAATAGCATTATAACGTTACGGTTTAACAAATGAGTAAACGTCACACCTTAACTGGTCGAATTCGAAATTTAAAACTTCAATAAATTATTAAAAGCGTTTTATGAAGTTAAAATATAAAAAGCAGATTACGAAAACCAATTTTGTTAAAAAAACATACATTTCCTAACCGTCTACTAAGTACTTAAAATTATGTTTATTCACAAGAAATTAGAAATGAATTTCAAAATTTTTCATTGTGCTTCATACCGCATTAGGAAATCCTAAATACTTTAAAAGTCAGGGATTCTCCCACACCGCAAGGCGAAATAAAATTTGTTTGTTTGTTCAAAATAATAATTAATGCTTATTATTGGGAGACGCACGTATTTTCTGCGTAGCATTTAAAGATAACTTGAAACTTTATCACGTATGAACTGCGCAAAGGCGCAAAATGAATCAAATTATTGTTTTGCATGACTCCGGTATGCCCATTTATAAATTTAAACTTATTTAGCTGATATCTCATCTAACCGAAGTGTAAACAATATTTTTATAACTGTAAGCAATAATTACGGATGTGGCGATGACTCTCATTCGCTACGCAAGCAAACGGCACCAAGCTTATAGTATGTGGTGTAGTTGCAACTATCGATAGTTTTCCACCTAAAATTTATCGATTTAAAGTAGCCTATGTCCGTTCTTGAGGTTCAACGTATACCTATGCCAAATTTCATCAAAATCGGTTGAGAGGTTTAAGCGGGAAAGCGTAACAGACAGACAGACAGAGTTACTTTCGCATTTATAATATTAGTAGGCATAGTATCGAGCAGAAATAGGAAGTGATATCTAATGATTAGGTACGATATAATAGATTGTATATTGCAAACGATACCATCAATGGCAGCTATTATAAAAGGCTGTCCATTACCCATATAGTGTGACTTTGAGTACCTACATATTGTTTTCATTTAGTGTTAACCTATAAATCACACTTAAAAATTATAATTACTTAAGCTACAATTTGTATCTATTAGTGTGTAAAAACGTTTGTATACCTAATTAATATTTTACCTAAATATTGCCGATAAAATCGATGTTATTAGTAGTATTTCTGCTATTGATCGTTTTTTATTTATAAGCACTAATAGTAGGTCCATATTGTCTATAATATACTTATATAGTTTATTCTTAGTGTGTTTTTGTCAGAAATTATCAAAATTCAGAACGCGAATACGGACATATAACTGTAAAACTGGGTACCCTAACAGATTAATGCTTAAATCAGCAATAACTGATTTATATAGTAGAAATAGCTATCAAATGGCCGTAAAAATATACAACATTTTAATTGATGATATTAAGTGTCTACCTATTGAGCCATTTAAAAGAAAACTAAAGGTCTGGTTAATACAAAACTCCTTCTACTCTTTTAGAGAATATTTAGAATTCTCCCAAAAATGTTTATGTCATTGATAATTTCATTTCATTTATAAATGCATGTGTATTTAAATATTGTACCTACAAATTAAGTTTGCATGCCAGATTCTGGTGAAATGTGTGAAACAATTTTACTTGTAAGATCCTTACTGTACCACGTTTTAAGCAAATAAATAAATTATTATTATTATATTCGTTTTCAACAATACCGTCGGCGATCAAAATCAATGCCATGCTATTTTGCCTGGTTCTGAGCTATCGATAGTATCACCTATATCGATGGTCTAGCAATCGTGTGGCTATCAATTAAGTGTTGATTTATAATCGATAGCCGACTGTCGATTGGCAACACTAATAGCTTGATAATTTTTAACCGGAAGTACTGTTTATTACTTGTTCGCATTAAAACCAGCTTCCTGTACGAATGTTTAAAGTGAACTATACTTTGTGGTAATGCAAATTTCCTGATTTTAAATGGGTATTGCCTAAACTAAGACATATAGACTCAGCACAAAATTGTGGGGGCTTAGGGGCGAATTTTTCAAAGTAAATATTGTAACAATTAATACTACATTAATTGTTTTATTAAAATATTTATGCTTTATTTGAAATACTAGCTGTTTTTTTTTGTGAATTTGTTTGCGTCATTTCAGAGTTAAAAGTACCCTATATATTATTTTAGTATTTTATCAACCTACTACCTGTACCCGCGACTTTGTTTGCGTAACCTACAGGTTTTATTCATATATACTTTCATGGCCGGTTTTACCCCTATCTCCCATTATATACGAAACAAAAAGTTGCGCATATTTTAATCCAAGTTTCGAGATATATTAAAGCTAAATTTCATATTTCTGGGAGTTAAAACCTAAAACCCATATAAACTTTCAAGGGTTTAGTAGTTTTACTATGAAACAGTAATAATACATCCTGAAATCTAGACATTCATACATTTCACAAAACTTTCAAATGTATAGAGTAAGTTAATGCCATCATTTCAAATTCTGTATTACCCTCGTAATGGGCTACTTTTCCTGGTAAACGGTTTCCACTCCAGAATACTTTAGTATCCGTCTTAGTAGAATCATTATTTTCAACACAACTCAAATATCAGTCGCAAACATAAATTTTCTCTTGGAATCATTTATATTCATTGAATTTCAATCGACCTATGTGAAGTAAGTTGTTATTGATTTAATAAGCTGTGTTTTATTGAACATTTCCAAGAATGGCTACTGGTGATCGGATATTTTCAAGAAAGAGAAAAAAAATCTCTCCTTGCTGTTTGGGATATGAACCCATGATCTACCTACAAGTATCGTGTGTGCTGATCTTCCCACTGCTGAGCTCACCGCAAGTAATTGTAGGCGATAATATTTGTTCTGTTGTTACCTCTTCGCCTTCGGTAAGTGCTTCAGTATGAAATATTAGACAGTTGACCAACTAAATATTTTGCCCGATTATGTATGTACGCAAATAAACAAGATGCATTTGTTACATATAAATGACTAAAAAAGAATTGTACCTATAATTAGTAGCATTTTCATCTGTAATCTTAAATACATGATTTAAGAATTTATTCTATTGAATAAATCCAAAACCACAAGATTTTTATAAATATTAAATAGAATGAATATTAAAATCATGTGATTTTAAGATAGATAGAAAAATAAAATTATAGAAAAAAACCAAATGGAATCCACACTCACTATTGTTAAATAAATTGAATGTTACCTTTTTGTCAGACAATTAAGTTGTTGAAACGCGAGCGTCTTCTCTCCCATTGCAGTGCCCTTACTGAGTCTATAATGATCTAATTATAAGAATACCATCTGTAATGTATCTGCATTATAGCAGCAATAAATGATTGAGTATTGAGTATTCAAAATCATCATTTAAAATGGCTACAAATTTGCATAATTCAATTAAAACAGTCCTTCTCATAGTAAGAAAAAACTAAAGGAAAACTTTTTAATATGAACGATCCCAGAGGTAGAAGGTTCTTCAAAAAAAAATATGAAGGCTTCCCGAAGCACCTTGACGGCCGCTTCACCCCTACAGTAATCCCAAAATATTAAGCTAGTAAATCTGGAAAAGTTCAACGTTCATATTACTGTGATGCTCGCAATGGGGATTTTATACGGTACGATTTCTTAGAACTACTTTGGTCATTTGAAAATTCTTTGCTTGAACACTTTTATCTTCTTTTTAAAGCTTAGTGTCCACTTTTGTTTGCTTTGTTAATTTGAAGCGTACAAAAGATACTTTAGTAATGACTTAGTCTTAGTGGAGATTATAGGTACTGTTTCTTACTTTTATTAACACACTAGCGGTCCCGGCGAACTTCGTTTCGCCTTAGAGAATTTTTCCCGCTTTTCTGTTGAAATTTTTCAAATTTTACCAAGGATCCCTAATTTTGTAGCCTATGTCAAATAAGAAGAATGTAGCATTCTATTGGTGAAAGACTTTTTTAAATCGGCCCAGTACTTTTTGAGCCTATTCATTACAAACATACAAAAATAGGTACAAATCTTTCCTCTTTATAATATTAGTATAGATACTCACTCACTAAATAAATGGTGGTATTCTCCGTTCAAAAGTGTTTGTCAATGATATATGTTTTATATATCAATTTGATTATTATATAAAATTTTTAGTCATTAGTACAAGTGTATGGATGACTGCTATTTTTTTTCCACAACCACTGCATAAATATTTGGAAGAAATTTGGTAGCGAAGCAGATATTGTGCTAGAACAACATGAATGGTGAATTTTATCCCAAAAAAACGAACGAAAAACAATATTTAGTAATAAAAATATTTTAAATTTTATCTGTGCATTTTATAAAGAAACAGAATACATTCAGGAAAGTGCAAAAAAAGCAAATTTTTTACAAAGAGAAACTATTAATATTTTTATATATTTGTGGATTTGTAAGCTCACGTTCGTTTATGCAGTGCTACAGTTTAATCAATATATTATTTAAAGTCATATCGTCAACGTCGGGTATAAATCGACCCTGATACACACCTAACATTTGCATAAAGCCGTGCTCTCGTCGCCCTCTTATTAAATTTCTCGTGACCTTTCAAAGCTCTCATTTATTCCTAAGCCAACTTTAAAGCTAAGGTTATCTAGCGTATTTTGTAATTAAAATTTTCAGATTAGGCCCAAGTTTTCAAAACTGTCATATTTATGAAAATATAGGTCCTTAAAACGGTTACCAATGATACATCTAAGTGTGTTATGGTAAAAATTCAATCCAGTGTACAGTCAGCCGCGTCAGCTTACTTACCTACATCTGAGTAGGTAGGTACCATGTCTCATAATGAGCCTGTAAAACCTACACGTCAATGTTGTATGATGTACTTTTAGATTTAAAGATGATTTTAACTATTTCACGCAAAACTACTAATACCCGGTTCCAATATTTGCAAAACGATCCGTTAAGTTACGGATAGTAATTAATTATACAAGGCGTAAGCTAAAAACGACCGACAGACGAGTGATGACAGCTCAGATGGAAAGTAAGTTACTAGTTGCAAGTAATACTGAATGGATTTGAAATAAATTTTGTAGTTACCGGTTGAGGTACTAGAATAACATAAAGTATAAATTTTAGCCCAAAAAAATTTACGCAAGAAATACTAAAAAATTCGGAGAAAAATGTAATGATAAAAATCCTGCTTACATAAAATAGCGTTAACTGAATGTTTGTCTATAAGGTAACGATAGTGCACAGACCCAGGAAACCAGAAATAATAAAAAAACAAATGTGTGACTTTTAACCATATAAACACATCACAGACTACACACTTTGGACTATTACCGTCCTTATTTCATGCACATAGGAACTGATATCGAACTACTAATATTTACCTTGACGCGTTGTCTACTGTACATTATACCTTACGAAGTATACAAATATAACTATCGCACTTACCCTCATCATAATTCAATAATAAACCGATCGGTCCCTATTTAATTCAACAGCATATTACACGACAACTTAACATCGTGAGCCCTCTGACCTTCGGATGGGAGATTAAAACGAATCCAACGCATAATTACACGGCACTATTGTTCAAAAGAACGCAGCTCTCGATGGCGGATAAACTTAAGAATCTAATTAACATTTTGAGCGGGAATCAATTTTGATGACCCTACTATGGGTTTGATGTTTAACATTTCGTTGTTCGAAGATGAATTCGTATCCGAATTTTATTATTATAAACGCGAAAGTTTTTAGGAATTTATGAATGTTTGGATGTCTGTTTAGAACGTAAAGCTACGATTTTTTACATTTTTAAAGTGCTTTACGCCGCACTAGCGATAACCAATATCCAATAGCCGATAAGTATGTAGTTCTTAACATATTCGGCAGAGGGCACTTACCGTAGGGGTAACGGGGCTAACGGGTTGATACAGCAGAAAAATTTCGCCGCCTACGATAACTTGCGGTTAGCTCAATTGGAAGAGCAGCACGCTCGATACGTGAAGGTCGTGAAGATATGACATACTAGATTATCATGGATACTTTTTATGCCAAAAAATTGTGGGCGAAGTCGCGGGAAACAAATTAGTTTGGTATCAAATTTAATTTCTTCTAAGTATAAATATCAACCTACTAATTTTAGTAGTACGTCTAGTGATTTCAGCTAAGGCTCGTAATTTATAGGTCGTGGAATTGATTTTGTATCTTGTTTTCGGTTTGGTAAGGATTTTTTCAGATTCACCACCTAAAATGTCTGATAAGGAAAATGATCGATGCTGTCGGACTGTATACCATTCACTAGATTATGCGAATTAAGGAATAAGGAGTGGAACTGTGTGTTTCGCAAACTTTCGGGCTAAAAATTAAGTCTTGTGTAATTTCTTGATCTCGGTGAGATTGGCCATCTTGAACTTAATTAGACGGGACAGTGTGTATTGTTGTTATTATAAATGAGTACGATGTTTGTTAATAATGATTATCTATGACTCGATGTTTTTTCGAATCAATTTAAAATCAAACTTGTGCCACAGTTTAAAAACAAGAAAATACAAATTCATTTGTGAGTTTCGATCAAGAACATTTGGTAAGGGCACAGTTTATTCAGTCGATTATGCGTGCGAAGGAGGATTTTAATTTACAGAATAACATAGTCGTATGTTCGATCCATAAGGGACCATATACACAGGTACTAACACGATTACGTTCAGCTTAGTACAGAATCGTAGTCCTGAGGTATTGTATTAGATTATAATATCAGGCGATGTTTTTTTCGGATTTATATAGCCGCTCAAGTATGTGAACGCAAATTTACATTTGGCTCCCGTGGTTATGATGCCGTCATTGTTACAATATTTTGTTAATGAAAGCATTACATAGCAAGTGCTTGAGCAGCTTGCTTTATGATCGGTTCGATGAAATTAATACTTTAAGCTTATTTATTATTTAAATAGATCTGTACGGTTGGGAAATGTAATTGAACTTAACCACGTCCAACACATTTTACCCATAAAGAGCATACGACTTCTCGCATTCAACATGTTGAACACGATCAGTGAGTACATCAAATCTTGTCTAGTAAGTTAAATACAGCTATATCTCACATGTATTCACGTCCAACATGTTGAACATGAGCAATGCACACGTCTTATCTCGTCAACATTTAGAACCCGGGCAGTGCGCATTTCTATTCAGTTAAACATAGTATACAAGACTAGCACATTTAATACTGTCCAACATTTTCAATCCGAGCAGTGCTCATGTCTGTTTTTCGACCAACATATTAAACACGACCAGTGCGCTTATTTAAGCCTGTCCAACAATTTGAGCACCTACAGTGCGCACGTCTATCCCATTTAACATGTTAAACACCGCTGCATCCGTGACCCGTGCCTTCTTGCCCTTTAGCACTGTCGTACCACTAACCATTGTCTCTGATTTATGCTTTACCGATCAACACGATTTGTTTCAGAAAATTATCTTCAGCTCGTTTTAAATAGGTTATGTTACAGTTTAATTCTGTCCAACATGTTGAACACGGCCAATGCACAAGTCTAATCCCTTCCAACGTGTTGAACATTCTCGGACAGTGCGCACGGGCCTCTCGAAGCGTCCGCGTTTGATCGAGTTATGCATTATTAATGAACGCCGACGTGTAATTACAGGGTACACAGATTTATCGCGTTTGCGTCGCGTTTTATAAACACTTGAAGACGGTTGGGTGTGCATGGAGACTTATTTTGAAACCTCACAGCTTAATATTATTCGACATGCCGTGGATCGAGCAGTCAATTTTTAGTTTGATTTACAACGCTTAGTAGAGAATGGTGTGTAAAATTCGTTCATGTTAGGAGTCAGATAATTGTTGGATCCTCTGCTTTTAAACGGACTCACTTCGATGAATGCGATCGAGGATTTTGTAAATTTAATGCCACCGTTTCAGACCATTCAAAACGTCTTCATCCTTACGTTGTTGAGACTCCGACGGCTTAAATGGCCAACAAACGTCAAGGTAACACTTGCTGTTCGATATTTGTCCTTATGCACTCGACATAAGAGCGGTGTAAAGTCCAAAGTGTATACTTTGATGAGCTTTCAATCGTACAGAGCGTTTCGCTTCATCACTCTTTCTGATGCACTGCTGAGGAATGCTGATTTGGTTCCTAAGCGGGTACTTTGAGATATGTGTTGTGTGCAGCTGTTATTAAAATTCAAATTTGATACTATCCTTAACGTATTGTAATATGTATTGTATAATTTGTGTGTTGTTGCTGAACCTTATAATTAAATAAAAAAAGATACCTACTTATCTGTAGTTGCTAAGACACTTCAAACACTAGTAACTAATAATGGCTATCATACCAATGAGGGTGTTTGCGTATGAAAAATCCACTAGATGGCGAAACGTAAACGTAAGATACAAATGCTATTTGATTAGATATAGTTTCCATGACATTGACAGACATGTCACCATGACATTTAAATGACCAATCACATTTCAGTTGGACCCCACGCTACGCCTACGTAACGCCATGTAGTGAATTTTTCATGCGCAAACACCCTCACTTAAAAATATAAGCGACTGCTTTTATACTTTTTTCATTTGTTATTAGTCTGAATGTTAGGATATTGCTAAATAAACTTAATTAATCGTATTCAATATTCCTAATTCCATTGTAATTTATTACTTACGGTTATTCTTAATATTCTTTGTTCATACAGTTGGTTTCTCAATACAATATTTTATTTCTCTCCAACAGAATGCCAATAATTCCGTTTCAATCTACGTAAGTAAAGGCTCGATTTCATATGACTCCCTGCCAATACGAATTCTCATTTAATTAATAACGAATATCATTCTGTTCGCATTTGTTTTCATCCAACATCGCATCCAGTATTATTAATTACTAATAGCTTAATTGTAAAAACCTTTTTATTTCAAGTTTTAATGAAAGCTCTTTTTAAATTAAGCAACATTTTTTTCTGGATTTAGGTTCCTACCTATCCTTACCTATTACCTATTGTATCCTTACAGTATTAAATATTTTGTGTAACTCGCTGTAGTTTTTTTCAGCTTTTAAATATTTTTGTGGCATTACAAGTTTGTCAATATAAGACTGACATTTCCTACAAAGGCTTCCATCAATAATATCAAGTTTTGGCAAGCAATTAGTATTGGCTTATTCATCACGCTAGCCAAATATGAATTGGTGATCGCAAATACGAACTATCCTCGAAATCCTAAATATACTTTGCTTAGGCCGGTAGTCGAACCTGAGACCAAAATCCGATACCGATTTACCATTGCATAGATGTGCGGAGCTTATCAAACAAACAACCAAATATTTTCACTCAAAATATTAATTTACGAGTAGTCATCTAACCGCATCTCAATAAGTACCTTATCCTACGAAATCTAACAAGCTTTTTGTAATATACTTAAAATATGTATTATATATAAGATGCAATGGATTAGTGTCTATAAGCAACAAGTCTAATATGGAAAAAACCGCATTAATAATGTTTTGCGTTTTCTTCTATTTCTCCAACTTGAAAGTTGTTGTGAATAAATAAATAAAATTCATAAATATTGGACAACATCACATACATTCCTCTGATCCTGTGGTAAGTAGCTAAAGCACTTGTGTTACAGAAATCAGAAACAATGACGGTACCACAACACCCAGAACCAAGACAATATAGAAAAGTTTGTTTCCCATATTGACCCAACCGGGGATCGAACCCGGAACCTCAGAGATGGCGCGACATCAAAACACGCTTGCCTCTCGGCTACGGAGGTCATGAATAGGTCGCTTTTACCCATAAGACTGCCTAATTTGTAGGTACTGCTCTTTGCTATCAAACCAATCTACGCAAAACCGGACTTCGGCCGAGTTCGATTCCCGATCGAGTCAAGATGAAAAAACTAACTTGTAAAAACATTGTTCTGGGTCAGGGCGTTGTGGTACCATCGTTGTTTCTCTCTCAAGAACGCTCAAGTGCTTTAGGTACTTACAGAATCAGCACAATGTACATAAAGTTGAAAATTCTGTCGGTGCAAACAATACTACTATATTGATATTGCATGAGTATCTTGTCTAATTTTCATCGTTTCTCCTCAGCCTAGTCACCCTCTTTTGATTTGAATATAAAAAAAAACAATCTACAACAAAGTTTATTTTATGTGCACAGTTTTCCGATTGGAGCCCCAGCATGAGAAGAATCCCAAGCCATATCAATACAGACCACTCTCAAAACATTTCGTTATTCCGGCCAATGTCTCTGCATTGGACACAGCCTTTATTTAAATATTTAATTGCACGTAGGTGGTGACATTAACTGGAGCTCTGCCTTATAAAACGCATTAAATGCAGGTTAAATACGGTTTAAATGCAATACGATGCGTGTTTAGCGTTTTATTGTGAACAGACGCAGTTTTGGCAGTAAAGACCTGGTTGTTTGTAGATTGCGTTTTAAGATTTTAAGATGCTAAAGTTAAGATTATATGTAGTTTATGGACGGTACTGGCGCGGTGCTTTTTAAGTTAAAACAAACACGAATACAATTTGTCATTGGGAACATGTTATTTATTCTGTAATAGACTTGAATCGTGAAACAAATTAACTATTGAAATTATGTACAATTTGTAGAGTTACGTAAGTTTTAACTTAAGTACATCATAAAAATAATGTATATGTTTATGTTTTTTGGAAACATTAATTTTGAATTAAATAAAACTTTTTTGTTATCTACCTTATTGTATCGATCTTCTTCATAGTTCAATTTTATTTAGAATTTCAATTACTACACGTACTACCCTGGTATTGGTAGTAGGTATATAGTGGCAATTTTTAAGACGGAAATGATTTATTTCTGCAAGTGGATTTACAATAAACTCTTTTGAGCGTTAATTATTTTTTCTTACTAGCACCTCGACTTTGGTTATGTTGAGTGAGAAAAAGCACCACAACAATCCCAACAGATATTATCTTTTTGAATAAATTATATTCATGACAATAAGGCGTGCAAATTAATAATAAAGATTACTTAGGCGAAAATAGACCAAGTATTTAACTTTTCCAAATGTACTCAGCAGTATACTTATCATTGTCTACGTCTCACACTTCAATAGTATCACAATAAACAACAAAATGGTTTTCGAATATTTTTTTGAATGGTATTTCAAGTTACACAAGTTAAACAAGCAAAAAATAGAACCACTACATTCTTTTTACGAGTGAAGTTATACCGTATGCAAAATTAAAACGTGAAATAGTTTTCGAACTTTCTGTTTTTCCAGTAAATTGTTTCCAAAAACCACGTAGGGCATTATTCTTCAGCTCTAACAGAATGCTATCGCAGAAATATGTGCATATTTCTGAATACCTTTCCACGATTTCCACTTTATGCTAGTTATTTTAGAGTTTGTTATGCAGAAAGCGTATTATTACTTAGTTCCTTTAGTTAGGAGACATTTAATATAACTCAAAACGCGACTAAAATTAAATAAGTAGGTATATTTTAAGATCGAATTATTAGGTTTCACCTCAGCAAGTACTGTTACGGCATTATTTTTTACACCGCTATTTGATAGAAACTATATGCTTGCAAAAATAACTACAATATTTGAGTAGTTTCAGTAGTTAATTACAAACTACTTACTGTCAGACGATTGTTACGTTAATGACGAATACGAGTACTTTTAAAATATAAAACGCAAAAGCCTTAAATTTTATAGTTTTTTTAATTTTCAGACACTACATTACCTTGGGCCAGCCGGAATACCTTGGGTGCTCTTTTGCAATGAAATACGTTTTGGTTCACCTACATTTAAAAAAATGCTGAAATATTATTTAATTAAAACTAACTATTTAATTACTATTAAATTACAGAGAAGCATAGGTCTGTTGGCAGCTGACGTTTTTTTTTTTAAATATTGTTATTCCCAAGGAATGTTTCCCACAAATATGAGCGTAATATAAAAGATTGTTGAGCCGGACAGTGATTTCAAAACATAAAGTTCTAACGTAACACAGCTCTGTAACTATTACTGTTTTCATTACTCGGACTAAAAGAGCGTAACTGTAACAAAAAATTGTTTGGAAACTCCCAGTTTTCCCAGTAATTTGTTTCCTAACAGCCTCCCAGCCAGCGTAACATCGTACCTCGGTTCTGTCAGTCTACTTTCGCAGAAATATGCGCATACATCTGAATGCACCCCGCCATTCCCACGCTTCACATGGTTATTTTAGATTTATTTTTTAATTTTGTGAAAATAATTCTGTTCGCTTTTGCGCAGGATTTTTTTTATTAGATTTTTTTCACAGGCTTCTCTCTTGTTTCTTTTTCAGCTAATTTTACTAACCCTGTTCTAATTTGTTAAAAATAAGGAAACAATATGGTAAAGTAATAAAATACCATTATCACGTAAATAAAATCTTTAACTAATTTGTTGTACTCTCCTTTCTGTAATTTTATAAATTTGACAAATTTACGATTAAAATCTGCATTACAGTAATTCCAAAATCTGGACAATACCACAGGTAAGCGGCCAGCCTTTTCAGTGCACACGAATCATCTTCACCATTTCTTAAGCTAATGAACTTCTCTGAAGTTGAATTCTATCAATCTAAATAATTCATAAATTTGGATCAATCAACCAAAACATTTATTGTGTTTGGTTATGGGTTACAAAAAGTGACGTCACGCTAGATTTTCACGCAATGCCTCCTAGTTATTTTTTTTTTTGCACTTCAAGATTGACCTCATCCCACCTGGTGTTAAGTGGTAATGAGGTCCTAGCTTAAGGGTGACAAGTACAGAATAATAAAGCTGTTACTGGACTTGTCGCCCTTACCTTGAAGGCTTGACCCCTGCTGCTAACGTAGCACCCCCCAGGAGCTCTGGAAACCTTACTCACACGCAGGAACACAACAACACAGAAGTGATTGTTATTTGGCTGCGGTCTTCTGTAAGGCGGAGGTATTTCACCAGTCGGGCTGCTCCAGTTCGAGCGATAAATCTCTATGCCCTACCTCTCTTAAAAATAAATTAGTAAATGTATGTTTACGTGATAAAAGAAAAAAAGTGTGGCTTTTTTATGGTAAGTTATTGTTGGATCAAACTCAAATGTTTAATCATTTATTACAAAAATTACAGTTTTATATCAAGTAAAACAAATATAATATTTATTTCGCATGTAGAAAGTATTTAATCGCAAATATTACTGAAACACCACGAGCTTAAGTTTATCAAAACACAAAATCACTTAATTTATCTATCAGCAGACCATTTACAATAAATTCCGTGCAACCTCAACAGCCTTCCCTCAAAAGGAAATAAGCCCAAAAAAAGTTAAAACTCACGTGACCACAATAAAATACTTTTACGAGCATTTAAAATATCCACGACTGCTATTATACAGGTTTGGTTTTCATGACTCAATTACACGAGAGGTTTTAAAACAATAAAATTTAATATATCATCCATAGGCGTTCATTTTATTTTCTATCATATAATTTGAGCGCTACGGGTTATATTTATGGCTGTAATAATGTCTTTGATTTCCATAAATTGGGTCTTAATTACAGGTTTGTCGTTTTGTTCAGTATTTTGTTTTACAATAATGTTTGACCCTGTTCGGTGTTCGTTTTGTTTTATTTTGTTGGTAACTATTTGGTTGTAGAGCTGGATTGAATTAATTATTTTTGTTGCGTATGGGAATTTGATATCATATAGTTTTGATTTATTAGACAATGTTTGGCCTGAAGTTCAAATCAGGCATGTTTATTACTGTGCCTGTAAATATCTAAATTAAAAAAATATATATAAAAATTTCAATTTATACTAAGTACGAACAAAGATAACTTCGAGGTAAACATGAAATAAAGTACAATTAAAATTGCTACAACCTGACAATTTATAATTATCCATCTCCTTTTTCATTATATTTACTTCTTTATTTACTTTGTAATTTCTAAATAAAACATTTTTGGAACTTCATATGTAGGTAGGTACACCTAATAAAACTACTGAGTTTCTTGCCGATATCTTCTCTGTAGTTATAGGTTCCAAACCAGAAGTAGCTTTATTTGCTTTATATAGAGACTATTCATAAGTATTACTAATGTAATCTACATGAATAAAAAGATTGACTATGACTTTGAAAATATTAAACAAAGTTGACCCACAAACTTATACACCCTATTTTGTTAAATTCAAAACCTAAAAACGCTTACTGAAAAAAAAACAGTAAAAACCAAATTATAGGGATATCTCAAAAAACTCACGAATTTACAGATGTTTTACTGCCGCGCGGCCATGGTAACTGTACGTCGCTAGCTGCTTGTAGCTCATTGAACATCAAAACATAACATGGTACAGAAACTATTGCAATCACATTTATAACAAATTCTAACCGACTGTTTTCAAGTTTCGCTTATCCTAAAAACAAATTGTATTTGTTTGTCAGCACTTGCAAATTCTTCATATTATTTTCGGGTCAACGATATCAACATCCTTACGCGGTCGATACTGGCTCATTCCCCGGGGCATATCCAATTACATCGATTAAGTGGCAGAACCCCGGCGCCGAAGCATGAGTAACGTCTGTGTCGCGTGTTTCACTGAACTTCTTCGAGACTTTCATTTTCTAGGCCATACTTTAAAAGAAAGAAAGACGAAACGAAACACAAATGAACACAACAGGGAGGGAACAGAAAATCCAAGAAATGATACGGACGAAAGTCAGTGAACAATGGTAATCACACTTTCCAAGAAAAAATATATATTAATTGAAAACAAGCACAAATGCAAAAACAGAAATAAACAAGACGAAATACAAAACCAAAGAAAATCTATTGGACAATTATTGGACAATATCACATACATTGCTCTGATTCTATGGTAAGTAGCTAAAGCACTTGTGTTACAAAAATCAGAAACAACGACGGTACCACAACACCCAGACCCGAGACAATATAGAAAAGTTCGTTTCCCATATTGACCCGACCGGGGATCGAACCCTGGACCTCAGAGATGGCGCACGCCAAAGTCAGGCCCGCTCGCCTCTCGGCTACGGAGGACGTTATTCAGTGACCAATTTTAATCACACTTTTATATTCGTAGATAAACTTTCATCACTTTTAAAACTTCACAAATATACCCCACAATTTACAACAGATCGTTGGTTATCCGTACCTCAATCATACGAATACGCCTCTCCCGAATACTCATTCCCAAAGACTTGCACGCCCTATCTTTTTATTTCAATGGTATCTTTTCAAACAAATGTACGGGAACTATTTGAAACATCCCGACTCGGACATCTCTGCTGGTGGTCTCTATCAGATGGAACAGTTACTTGATTAATTACGACATGCCTGATTATGCAGTATGTGGTAAAATTCTTTGTTTTATCTCAAACAAGATTGAAGGATAGATAAGCTTAGAAGAGCACTCGTAGAGCAAAGAGACCTTTTATCCCGTTTACTCGTTTGAGTATAGAAAAAGATGGAAAATCTTGAGGTAAATGTGGTGGATGTCAAATTGGAGACGTGGAGTTACGGGGCTAAATCAAATCAATCTGTGTTTTTCCATCGTTTTAGATTCGGTTTTGTAAAAAAAGTTTTGAACGAGTCCTTTATCGTTGTCACATCTTTTAGGTCATTCGTTTCAAATAAATTATTTTTAAAAGTGGAACTGTACAAACTCTTTATCATATAAATTTTAAGACTTTCGCGTTCCATTTTAAACATTTTAAATAATTTTAGTCAGCTCGTGACCACGGTTGGTGCAACCTAACCGAAACGTCGGGCAGTAAGTAGTTCGTATTAACTACTAAATAAAAACGGTGTCGCGTTTTGACCCGTTAAATTATTTTAAACTCTTTATCAATTGGAATGATGACTCGGTATAAAAACTGATTCCATTTAGTCCGTCAGTTTGATTTTCAAATATAATGAAACATAGTTTTTGCTCTAACAAATTAATAAAAATGGATGATATTGCACATCAAAGTTCAGTGGAATCGTCGCTAACTCATAAAAGCTGGGAGAAATAGAATGACGTGCTAAATTTCCATGCTCAATGCATTTTTGTTTACATGATAAAGGAGAAGATGTGCCTTATATTTTTTGGTCATTTTGAGGTCAATTGAAAGAACTCGCGGGATGTGTTGACCTTGTGACTGTTTCCAATCGGGAAACTGATCCCAATAATATATTTTGTGATTCATACCTATTGAAGCTAAGCTTGTAAGGAAGCGTGTAAAGTTACAAGAAATACATTTATTTTGTTTGAGCGCACCGTCGCTCAACTTCTTACACATTATCAATTTGAAGACATTAGACAATTAATATCACGAAAGCAACTAACTTCCCGTTTATTGCTGTATTCCTGGTATTTTTACAAAGTATTAAGACAAAGTTACATATTTTTTACACGCGAACATATTTTTGACCTTGACACTTCCTCTTCCGGTTTTGTGATTTCCAAAATATGAATATAGCTAGTAAAATTGATTGTTAAAATGTTTCCTTACGAATAATTAATTTTCAAAATCATTAGTCAAGAAAAGTCTGCACTGGATTCTTCTAATTAAAGAGACATAGACAAACCAGTTTCATAGCGCAACTAAATCCTGCATCATATGGGCCTATCCCAATCAATAAATTTTACGTGACATGAAATAAATCGGACGATTATTTAGATCTTCTCGTGCCAATTACGATGTTTGCGTACTAAAATCCACTAGATGGCGATACGTAGGCATATAAAACCAGCTGCTACGTGATTGGTTATGGTTTACATGCCATTGACGAACATGTCACCATGCCATTTAAATCAAATTAACCGTGGAAATGTATATTTATATATTTATATTTTGTAAGAAAAGCAAAAGCTAGTCAATTTATAAAATGTCGTAATTTATTACTATTCTCTCAGTGACAACCCTTTCGCCGGGAATAAACGCACTGCGTCCCGAGTTCATTTTGATTCACATCACCCGTTAAGATAGCTGGAGTAGGTGCTTCGGTTGAGTTACATTTATTGCTGCTTTTAGAGCTATTGCACACGTATTGTTTGTGTGAAACACCGTTGATGGCTACGAATCGTGGATATTTTAACCTTTGGACGCGAGATACAAACTAATTAGTAATGGAAATGATTCCAAAATATACTCCAACAAAACAACATGAATGTTTCCGTAAAGAGGTCAAATCTATAACTACTGAATGAAAATGGCAGTATTCTACGTAGGTATACACCACTGGAAGAGATATTATATGGCAAGCGAATTGTAAACCAATTTGAGAAAATACAGTTATCAACCTGGATCTAAAATATAGAAATAATAGACAAGAATATTTAATTAGAATAGGGTCGAAGCCCACGACTATTAAATTAAAGTGGCAAAATCACAACCAAAAAAAGTACTTGAAGGGAGATTATAATGTTATGCAGGGGAATCGTAAATACGAAATAAGATAAATCAATATTCTAATTATGTGGTAGTTAGATAGAGAGCTTGTGTTACAGAATGCAAAACATCGAAGCTACTACAACACTTAAATTCGAGACAATATAGGAAAAATAGTTTTTTATAATAACACGATCGAAAAAAAAAATGTTCAATAAACTTCCGGAAGTAATTATTGAGTTACCTTTGTATAAATTTAAGACATATGTTAAAAGTTGTCTCTTGAAAAAAGGCTATTACCAAGTAGAAGAGTATATTAATGATAAGAACGCGTGGATCACTAACTAGTCTGCTCGCCTATACTTGCGCGTTGTATATTATTTTAATAAGTTTTCTCAATCAATGTTAAATTAAGACCACACAGAAGCATGTAGGTCAAAATGTATAAAAATTATGTATTTGAATATCACACATGAAGTCCTACAGTTATTTTAATTTAAATATTTTTATTTTATTTATTTCAATAACTATATACTTTTTTGTGTGTTTTTTCCAACTGACAAACTAACTGTATGGCTTGGTGCAAAATTAGTAATAAGTTTAGCTTTAGTTTCTTGCCGGTATCTTCTCGGTAATTATAGGTTCCGAACCGGAGGTAGCTTTATTTGCATTGTATAGAGACGATTCATAAGTATTACAAATGTAATCTACATGAATAAAAAATATTGACTTTGACTTTGAGTCGAACTCGGCACCTCATAGATAGCACAATGCCAAAGTCCAGCACACTCACCACCATTTCGATAACTTCAATAAAAAAAAATTGCATTTTAATGATGAAAAATTATGTCTAAGCACTAGACGTTGTCACAGGAATAGTGAGAAATAAAGAAATGTGCACACTTTAAGGATCACATCAAATAATTCTTTGATATTGGGATTCTCCTGTGACCGAGGGCCCCTGCTGGATGAGGACCCGAAGTACGAGTATTTTGTTGACTAGCCACCCTGCCACTGATGAGTTACTTATTTACTAGGTAGTTTAATATGGCAACCTATCGACGCTTTCAGCATCTAATGACTGTGACTCTACCATAATCTTTAATCAAAATATTTCGTGCGAAGAGAACCGCACGTAAAGAATTATCAATTCGCTTCTAGTTTAAACATCCTTACTCAACGAAGACACTATTGTTTACGATTTTGAAGACATATAAACCAACACCATAAAACGAACATTCGATTTTGTTATTAACATCTATTTATAATTCAGAGACGTTCATAATTACTGTCCTACTTACAAGAGGCAAAATTTACGTTCGGGATTCTAAGGAATTTTGTTAATAATATTTTCTATTAACGCTCTGTAGCTACCAAATTCTAGTTGCCTATTTTATGTGTAACGACTTCAAAAAAATAATAAGTTTTCTTTTCATACTGATCTACGGTGTCGAAATTTAAATATAAAAAAAAAACTGATATCCCTTTAAAGTGCATGTTAAAACAATTTATATAAATGTTTGTTCAATAAGGTATATTTGGCTAACCGATTGGGCAGAGAAAAAACATTGACTTTCCGAATCGGATTTATTTTTGACGGTTGTGAAGTCAGCCACAAAAAAGCTAAGAAAATAAAGGAACAAGACAGTGAAAAGTAGTTATCACGTCTTGAACCATTAGTTCTGGACAAAGGACCAGAGAACATGTGCCAGGAACTGTCGCTCCATATTTCACGAGTCCTCTCGGTATGGCCGGTAAATCATGACCGAGCATCGTGACTTCGGCAGTTAGTTTCAAGGATACATTGTTGCCATCTGGTACTTTTAGTTCAATAGCTCACACATCATTATTTTCAGATTTTACATCTTCTTTTACATCGTCAGCGAAATAATGTAGATAAATATTGAATAACATAACCTGTATTGTTTTGATTCTATGTTAAGTGGCTTAAGCACTTGTGTTACAGAAATCAGAAATCACGACGGAAGCACAATACACAAACCCGGACAATATAAAAAAGTTCGTTTCCCATATTGACCCGACCGGGGATCGAACCTGGAGTCTAAGAGATGGCGCGACGCCAAAGTCCGGCCTGCTCGCCTCTCGACTATGAAGGAGATTGGAAAAGCATTCCTTAAAAACATATTTTTGAATGCTCCTTTCGTAATCAAATCAAATCATTGAAAAATTTGTACATTTAGGCATGAATAGATAGTACCAATTTTTTTATTTTTTAAGTATACCAAATAATAACAAAATATGGTTGAAAAATTGTACATTGTTCACACTCAAAAAAAAAACAATTCTGACAATCAACACATTTGGCGATTAATTTTTAGTTAAATAAAGGATAGAAAACATTTAAACAAGCTAAACTGGATGCTTCGTTAGTAACGGCGAAACTTTGTAATCGCACCCAATTCCAATGCGAATTCCTTCAGCGATGTTAATCATACGAGTAAGCTGAGGCACTTAAATAGACTTTACTGCGCCGCCAAACAGTACTAAAAGGTCAATAATGGTTTCCCAATCAAGATCTCTATCTGTAGACTCATTAAACTCAAAAGTAGGGAACCCATTCTTAAATTAAACAATCGTAAAAGCATTCGCGTCGATCCAGTGTCGCCCACTCCTTTGTCCGAGCCATTTGCTAAGGAGTCCAAGTAAGAAGATTATGCGGGGTTCAAAGAGAAGCCAGCAACATCAATGAATCATTTGCTGAATATTTATGTATTAATGAGACTTATCGTTTGTGCACACGTAGGTTGAACCAGGGTCGGCGTTAGGGTGGCGCGCGGTTGGGCAACAGCCCAGGGCGCTCGGACTTGAACCGGCGCTAGAAAGCTACCCTGAGGTACCCAGATGTATTGCCCTAAATCGATGTATTGGTATACGCTTTTACAGGGGCGCTGGCGGTAATTCGTCCAGGGCGCCAGTAACGCTAGAACCGGCACTGGGTAGAACGTGTTACAAACAAAACGAATTGACATTGTAGTTGGATGCAATTACAAGTAACAAATAGGAAGCATCTAGTGAAGTAACTAAATATACTAAAAATAATTATGCAACAGTGTATAAGTATTTGTTGTATCGTGTGATAGTGTGCTTGTATGTCTTTATATTTATTCAACATTTATGTATATGCTACATGTTTTATGACTAAAATCTAAAAAAACCTAAAATTGACCTTCTGTAGTAAAATAATAATAAGAATTTCCTTAGTTGAAAATGATGCGCCTCATTCAAAGTTAAATTTTTGGTGTACCGTTTTATTACTCTTTAAGCAAAATATTAAAAGGGAAGATGACTATAATGGTAATAATTACCAATAATTACACCAATAATAGGTGTTAATTAATTGTATGGTTAACCTTTCTTATGTTTTTATCTCATAGAGATTGATATGTTTTTTTGACATCATGATGAGACTACGAGTATGAAAAAACAGTGCAAGAAAATTACAATGGTAGATATTTAATTGAATTATCTCCATATCGGTCCAATTTTCACTAGTCATAATAAAATAATTTCAGGGGAATCTTTAGTGCTGTCTCTGTTCATTTTCGGCCATGTTGTATGACAATTCTTACTCACAATCAAATAATTTGAGGGTAATCTTGGCCCTGCCTCTGTTAATTTTCAGTATTGTTTGGCGCTTGTGACCCGCTTCATCTCATGCCTTAGCCCGCGATATGAACGTGTAAGGTAAGTCACGACCGGCCACTGAGCCAAAAGCGACATTTTGATAATATCGCTCCCTTTACCCGGCTGACCCAGCGGACCTTTGTGCCCTATTGGGCCCAGTTTGTCTTTAGTGTATTTAGTGCCCATCGGCTGGTGGATGGAATGGAATGGACCGTTTTGTTACGCAAGCGGATTTTGGGTCAGCGTCTTTGTGTTTGATGGACTAGAATATACTTTCGTTTGCAGGGTAATGTTTTTAGTTGAATGAATACATTTTGTTCACTTTGTGTGTATCATAATTTTTACACTTTCCATTAATCCAGAGTGAATTAAGTTTTTTATTTGTTGTTGCGTTGTTTGAAAATTTTAAAAGAAATCTTACCTATCGGAAATTTTCCATTTGGACGATTAAATAAAATAAATAAATAAATATTGGATAACATCACATACATTGCTCTGATTCTGTGGTAAGTAGCTAAAGCACTTGTGTTACAGAAATCAGAAATAACGACGGTACCATAACACCCTACTTACCACAGAATCAGAGCAATGTATGTATGTAATGTTGTCCAAACGCATTTTTTTGATGACTTTTAGTATATTCATGCATGCTTAATTGTTGAATAGAATAAAAAAATGGGACATAATGATTTTGTAGTAACGAAGCCGGTTGTTACAAACTCCTTGATGAGAGCCTTAAATTATTATTTAGTACTCTATCTTGAAATCTTTCACTTTACCTCACTATTTATCTTTAATCGTCAACTATCGCTCTATATTTTTTCTTTTCATCTTTATGTTTTCTATTTATGAGTTTCCTATTACGTTATATCCTGTCTCTCTGCGTAACGCCGGTGAATTTATTAACTTACCTTTAAAATATTATGAGCACTGTATGGACAACATAATATTTTTAATGTGTTCAAACCTTAAAAAAAAACCTATAACACAAACTTAGCTCATTTTCATTGTACAGCTGAAAGATAAAACAGTAGACTTTATACAGAATCAATTTAAATAGAAGTGGTTTATATTGGCGCTCGGTTTGTTTATAGAAAGCAGGTCTAATTGTACGACGGAATTACCTAGTTCCCTCACAAAAAGAAACCTTAGCAGTGAAAGGAAATAGTTGGCAGTCATTCACGTCCCTTCTAGTGATGTTAGCAGATTTAACTTATGATATCGATAGTTCTGACCGCGAGGGTTAAATTTTATCGGTATTTCACGTTCACATTTTTTGACATTTTATTCACATCATAATTTTATCGGTAATCTCATTTGTTACGTTTCACTAATTTACAAGAATATATTCCTTATCTATATCTGAAAAATAAACAGGTTTTATGAAAACCAGAATCAAGAATAATCTTAACATACAAACTTTAATTTACATGTAAATAAAAACCCGGAACAAACACAAGAGTTCAACACTTTGATGTTCGTCTTGTGTTAGGACCACCACGACCTATGACGAAAAGGACACTGTGAACAGAATTCTATCAAGTCATAAAATAAAATAATCATGTTTCAAAATCATTGAAAACTTTTTTATTATTTTTCTTTACTCTTTGCATATTGTACTTTGTGTTAGAGCAAAAACTGTGCAGAAATTTATTTTATTACATTGATTTTCATCGACATTGCCCCCATCCCTACGCCTCCCCTGCTGATGAATTGACGCCCTTCCTTTGTCGCATTTATAACTAGGGCCTGCCCTTAGCGATTGATTAGCTGGCATTTCAGACCCTTTCAGTGGTAGGGCGTCTTCGGAGAAGCCTCATAAAAGGGCCATAGGGCTGAGGTCGGAACGCGGCTATTGAAACGTGAGCATTCTGGTACACCATGGTTCCTGTAGGAATCCTTATTTGTAACTAAAGGCATTAATTTGTCCACTAGTGAGTAGGGTTACAGATCTTCGTCATCTTTTTTAATGGATACATTTATAAATTACTCATTTGCATTTTAAAAATCATTTTGGTGCTATTGGTTGACCGCTTAACTGAGTCACTTCATTCTGTTCTGTATGTCTGTTCAATTTGAACTAGTTTATTTCTAATTATAATAATGACATATGTTAATTCCTAATTATAATGGAGCCCTTTTACACATTATGATTGTAGATCACCCATTTGCCGAGAAAAACTTTCTGATTTTATTGATCTCAAATCTTTAAATGTTATGTTATGTTAAAAAAGGGCCAATTCATTTAGGAAACTATATGTATCGTACCGTCATTGTTTCTTATTTCTATTACACAAGTACTTTGTCTACTTACCTAAAAATCAGAACAACGTACATGGTGTTGTTCAATATTCTTATTTCCAATTATGGTGTTAGTCAAAGTATTTACTGCGTTACCAAAACTTTCAGAACTCCTTTAATTTTGAGTTTCAAACAATCTAAAAAAAGCAAATGTCCTCGTAATCTCATCTTGGAAACGATCTGTCTGTCTATTTGTCCGTCTCGAATGTACGTAATGGAACATTCGCGATTCTACAAAGAGAGCTATTGCGTTATCTGTCTGCATGTTGCCAAGTGTCTAGACTCGCATGAAACGCCATTTTGTGCTTGAATATGTGCCTCGGGTACATACATGGAGTGACTTTTATTTGTGAGATAACGTCTCATGTCCAGTGCCATTTGAGACTAAGAGGTTTCAGTGTGTAAAAACAGCTCTGAACTATTAAAATAACCATAAAAACGTGTTTACTACTTATTTATTTTATTGATTAAAAATACGTTTAGTAAGTATATGCATGCATAACTTAATGACTTCTGATAATCCATCCAATAAGTTTAAAATGAAATGTAAACAAGTTAATTTATGAACTGAGAGTTCAGAAAATATAGTAAAATGCACCCCACCCTTTTTACTCAATTTATAAAAAATCATATCAAATTATTGTATTGTCATCGGTCCTTGAGACGTTTGCAAAGTTTCAAGTTGATCTGACGTTTAGAAACCGTTGAAAATCGTGCTCAAAGATTCCGTTACATACATAGATAAGTACAACCCAAGCTTATAAAAGCGTGTTAAAAAGTAATTTCTTTCAGTATTAGGTAAACAAAAATCTTTTTTATAATCAAAAGCATTAGTTATCTTTGTTAAGACAAATAGGAAAGATTTTTTTTATGTTGGCATGCCACTGTTTATACAAAAAAACCCTTGAAACTGCGAAACAAAAAAAAATTTAACAAAAGAAATGTTTAAATTTTGGTATTGGTTCGATTTCGTTTTTATTATTAGAATGTTCCACTTTTATTGAGTGACTTTGAGTTCCAAACCTGATATAGCTTTAACATTGACGATTCATAAATATTGCTAATGTAATAAAAAATCATAAACTTATTACAAAAAAAACGTTTAGTTCGTAGTAAATACAAAACCATCACTCTTGTAATCACTCTCGCAATCAAAACGCGACGCACAACAAAACCTAATCAATTACATTCAAACAAATTGATTAACTCCTAAATTGATCCAGAAATCAATGATGCGTGACCACAACATTAACGCGAGCATGTCTCTCGTCCAATTAGTCATGTCTTCTTTACTGACGTTATCTGATTCGCCGGTCAAGCTGTAGTTGACAGTCATTCTATCTGGTTCATGTTGGAAAAGGGTTGCCCCTGCATTATGGACGGTCGCCTAAAAATTTGTTCACGACTTTGAACCTTAATGGGCGGAGTTAAATCTCACAGCTGATTGTTGTGTTTGTTAATTTGAGTATGTTTTCTCGTTTTATTTGCGTGCTTGGTTTGGAGTATACATCTTGAAATAATTTTACTTAGCTTCTTTGCCGTAAACTGCGCTAGAAATACCGTTTTTACCAACAAGACTTACTTGCTTAAATTTTTTTATCACTTTGCAGTGGTATTCTCTTCAAGATAAAAATTTAGGGAAATACAAATAGCCCTATGGTTTAAAATCAGTCCAGCAAATGTGGGAAAGAGAGAAGCTCATTTTTAATACGACTCGCAGTGAACTATAAATTAAACTTCGCGTATAGGTTAACTGCCTCTGTGGTCTTGTGGTAATGAGTTTATGCTCGTGATCCAAAGGTCTTGGGTTCGATTCCCGGGGCAAAGTGTTTGTGTACTGTTTCGCAAGTTAGCCTAATTAAAAGCCCTTCCAACAGATAATTTTTGATCAGTCAGAAAAGTGTTTATTTTAATTGATAATCGTTGGTGCCTACGATGTTTTATCATCTTCATAGAGATTTTGCGGAGCGCAGAAGGCTCCAAATCTTTATACTCCCATCGAAACTGGCATATAACGCGCAAGCTCAAGGCCTCAAACCGATTCTGAATCCTTACCACGAAAAAATAATCTAGTAGTATTACGTAGTGGTAGTTTCGTATAGTATTGTACAGTAGTATCACTTTTCTTTGCTGCGGTGCTAATACAGTTTCTGTACTATTATTTCAATATCGACGTAAAACTATTTTAGGTATTGCCGTTTTTCGATCCCATAGACAAATGGCAAAAAACAGAACCATAATGGATTCGTCATATTATATTTCTGTGTCTCTGTCCTAGTTAGTATATGAATTCTGTGAACAGATTCAGATTTTCGCACAGAAAATAAAAATACCAAGGGTTGCCCATACTTAAAAGTTAAACTCAAAAAAATTTTACACGTCATAAATCGTAAACCATGATTACGTAAGCGATGTTTCCAGAGCTCCTTGGGGGTGCTACATTTGTATTAGTAGCAGGGGCCAAGCCTTCAAGTTAAGGGAGACAAGTACATTAACAGATTAATTATGCTGTACTTGTTGCCCTGAAACAAGGACCTTATTGCCACTTAATATCAGGTGGGATAAGGTAAAAAAAAAACACTACAAGTGTAATAAAAAAATACGATCAAAGTTACAATGAACTACAAGAACTGATATTTATATAACTTGCTGCTACGAAACCCTTCATTGGCAAGTCCGACTCGGACTTAGCCGCTTTGTCCGTTCGTTGATAAAGGCACTGGTTTTCATAAGCCCAAAGAAGTAGTTGATCTACTAACTTATCAAAGTACCACGACTCGTGCTGCAAACATGTCATATCTACGCATGCTCTACAAGTGAACTATGACGTCACAGTATGACGTATGAACCGATAATGTCGTGAGCTAACAGCGTGTAGAGATCATAATTGGATGTCAGCGGGCTTACATGCATTATGTCTTGAGTATATTTGATTGACATGGCAGTTTGATAAATGGATGCTCAGCATATACTAGCTAATACCCGCAACTTCACCTGCCTAATTTTGGGATAAAACGTATCCTGTACCGTTAGGGATAGTGCAATATTGTCCATTTGCCATAAAAATCAATTTTGTCTGTTATTTTATATTATTTCCATCCAAATTAAGAACTATAGGAAATATCTACTTACTTATTGTCCTTGCGTCGGCGAATCTGAAATATCTTCTTTTTTCCTAGTAAATTTCATCCAAATCTGTTCAGTATTTTGTGCGTGATAGAGTAATAATGTCTATTCATTCTCACAAACTTTCGTTTTTATAATATTAGTAGGATAGGTACGATACGGCTGATTTAATCCATTGCGCTATTATATATCATTCAACTAAAATATTTATTGATGTTATAAATATAAATTCATAATAGGAATTTAAAGAGTTTTAAAATATGGCGCTTCTTTTAAATACAGTTTTAAATTCAAGTTAATGCTCTTATGTCTAAATAATGGATTCCTTCAAAAGGAGCGTGAAGAAACATCTTGCGGGCCAGTATGGCAGTAGGATATTTCGATATCAAATCCGTTGTCATCGCGATGTGGGCTCCTCTCTCGCATACCATCAGGCTAGGAGGAGTCAATATACTGCGCTACTATAAAAAAAAACATAAAAAAATGGATGAAATCAAATTTTAACCTATTGTATTTTAAATTTCCAACTCTTATTTTAACTTATTATAACTTAATTCAAACTATATCAAGACAAAATGATAATTTGAATTGAATTTGGGATAGATCCAGTTTAAGTAAAAACAGCTACGACCTAAGTAAAACCCAAATTTTATGGTTGTGACGAAATTATTCAACAACAAAACAAAACTTCATCTAACCCAACTTTGAGCATTAACCAGACGTCTATTAAAATACTTTAGCTAAAAAACTTCCCATTGTATGCACAAATGAGCCTCGATAAAGCTGACGGTAGCAGCAGTAATTTTTATTTTATAGCCACACCTGCCTATTTACGACCCCTGGCCGAAATGGCGTTATAATATATTTAAATGAATTCCCAAAAAATGAAGGCTCGGGTGGAGTGCCAGTGGCAGCGGTCTGATTATTTGAAAGACTGAAGAGGTAGCTTATTAATGACCTTACCACTACATAGTGACGACCTCCGTAGCCGAGAGGCGAGCGGGCTGGACTTTGGTGTTGCGCCATCTCTGAGGTCCCGGGTTCGATCCCCGTGACAATATGGGAAACGATCTTTTCTGTATTGTCTCGGGTCTGGGTGTTGTAGTACCGTCTTTGTTTCTGATTTCTGTAACACAAGTGCTTGAGCTACTTACCACAGAATCAGAGCAATGTATGTGATGTTGTCCTATATTTATTATTTATTTATTTATAGTATAAAACAAAGTCACTTTTTCTGTATATACAGAAAAAGTGACTTTACCTGTATGCTAAGATCTTTAAAACTACGCAACGGATTTTTATGCGATTTTTTCGATAGAGTGATGTATGAGGAAGGTTGATATGTATAATTCATACATAGTAATGTACAGAAAAGCAGTAAACTTAATTTGTATTTACTTGCACCCGTGCGAAGCCGGTGCGGGTAGCTAGTTGGGTATAAAAGAATGTTCTTAGTACAGGCTGTTTCACAAATGTCAGAAACGACTCGGAAAGTCAATGTTTTGTCTCTCTCCATTATTAACGTTTAGAAAGCGATAAAACTTTTCCAAATTAGCTGCTCCAGCTTACCTTTCAAAAGTATATTATACTTAATGTTTTATTCATTTATCACTTACTTAAATAAAACAATATGACTTGGTCCAAAGTGGTTTACACATAGCTATAAGTAAGATACTACTGTAACTAATCTGCTGAGTTTCTTACTGGTGTCTTCTCGGTAGATATAGGTTCCGAACCGGAAGTAGAATTTAATGACGATTCGAAAGTGTTATTATATGTAACCTACTTAAATAAAGAAATATTTGATTTTGATACAAAATTCAACGATTAGCTTAATAATTTGTGTGTAAATGGGTTTTTTTACAACATCGAAAAAGTAGTAGAACAAAAATTGTTGTAAACGAAGGAATATTATCTTGCAAAGATTATATTGATGTATTAAAAATAACCTTGTATTTATCATATATTTTTTTTAAATACTGTTTAATTTTTGCACTTATCCAAAATAACAATAGAAATAAGTACATATTAAAATCGCCATCAAAGTGGCCCTACAAGTAGTTACATTTTTGTGGCGTGTCAAATGTCGCCCAACCGTATCTTGCACCTGTCGATGCGCCTACGATATTAGGGATTGTGCCATTTCTCTTTCCGTTTTATTTTGACAAGCCAAAAGCACTTAATTATTCATGTATTTACAACAAACGGTAGATTGTTATCGTACCGAAAATAATACTTTATAGTGTGAACTAGGCGATTACAAGCGATATTGCGTTCAATTACAATATGCTAAAACGTGCGCCCCTTATATCATGCGTTATCTTTACTTATCAATCAGTATAAAAAACTGCACAGCGCTACTCTTTGTACATTTTTTTACAGTCGCATCTGCTCCTATATTTTTTACAAAACGGATGTAGTTTAAATTTAGTTTACAGTTTGAACTGCCCCCGTGATGTAGTAGTAAAAGCGTTAGGCTTAAAAACCCGGAGGTCGTGGGTTCAATTCAAATCCCGCAAGTACCTAAGCTTTTAGTTTGTGAAATTTTGCAAATCTGAGGCAAGCACACCCAATAAACTAAATCATGTCGAATATTTTAGGTAATGTATAATTGTTTTAATTTATCTTGCCCGAATTAACTGTATGTACTCTTTTTTTACCAGTAAAGAGCTACGTTAAATTTTCACAGCGTTTTCGTGTGTACAGTTTTGTTAGGACATTTACAGATTGATTACCTAATACCATTGATCCATACCGTCAGTCGGTCTTGCGCCTGATCTCGTTCTAGCCCCATGGTTCTGCCGTCTTCTTGGTTTAAGAGAATGTTAAACACTCAGGCATTGTAAACCCAGTTCTGCGTAGTAAGTCAACCTCACTGAGACGGGCCCTCTTTGCCGAAGTTGTTCGGACCAACATTAAAATAATATTACAGTTGATTTACGTAGGTTTTATATCATACATGTGCAATACGTTAGTCTGAAATACTTTTAGCTGTACTTATTGGACTTAAACTTTGAGAACCGATTACCTGCGCAAAGTTTCCTATCTATGGCAATTTAAAAACTTGTATTTTGAGTTAAGTATAAGTTACCATAGAATAGGTGTTTTTGTTACATTAAGTTTAGTGTAATCATACAGATAACTATTCTTAGTGATGTCATCAAATAAACTTTGTTTGAGAAACTATCACCGGCGGAAAGTTTCGTGTCTATGGCACAGATTAATTGGTATTTTTAAGTACAAGTAACCATAGAATAGGTGTTTTTGTTACATTAAGCTTAGTGTAGTCATACAGCTAACTAATCTTAGTGTTATCATCAAACAAGGTCAGTACCATTAAAAAAAAACATACGAAACAACAAAAACGGTATTTTAAAGTTCTTGGACATCTGCAAGAATGTGACTGTCCATCATTTCTTATTTATTTTGAATCTGTTTTGATTGAAATCTGATTCACGCACTTGTTGATTACCGCTACCAGTCGCACCACACCCTTTTAGTCGGTCCAACTCCCGTGACGTGTGAAGCGTTAACCAATCATAAAGCACCTGCCCACAGACAGACAAAGAATCCACATTTACATGTATCACTATACCTGCTCATTATTCGACTTATACTCTTTACTCTATTGTACAAGCGTAATTTGGTTCCAGTTCCTCTTCCACGCCTGTCGAGTCTTTCGTCTATCTATGGCATTCCGGAGATACTCACTATTGTCTGTTTGACGCTTTTTATGTGATACTTTATGGTATTTATGTTCTTTTATTGTAACTCTTAGCCATTAACATTGAGAAGTTATTTCTTTTTGAAATTTCTTTGAGGCATTTTTCGCTTTGAAAGTTACGTGGCGTTTATGTGAGTACCTACTTGTTTGGAATGTTTTGTCTGATTTGTAATGATTAAATTGTAAGAGAAAAGTGTAGTATATAGTCAAAGGCATTCCAAACTGTACACTCTGGCATTTGTATCGCTTTTATAGGCAAGTGTTTACAGTAATGTGTTTGACCGTATAAACGTAATCTATTTGATTATGCTATTTAATAGAAATACTAGGATGCTTTTCATTAAAAAATAAATTAAAGGTTGTTTTTCGCTGAACATTCATACTCTATTTAGGATATTTGACATCGTTAACAATAAATATATCAATGTCGCAAAAGTGAACTTTATATTCCAACGGTAAATTTTCTTTAAAGTTATATTTTAAAATACTGGAAAACTATTTGATTATTAGTGTGTTGGTAAGTGAAGTTGTGATGTCAGTGTACTCTATTTTCTTTATAATGAATGAAGGAATCATTTTTTGACAGGTATTTAAAAGCATTTCAGTTGGCTTACCACTCCTACAATTATAATTATAAGTAGAGAGGACCAAAATTTCGATACAATTTGATTAGGAAAAATATAGTATTTATATAGATTCGGAAAAGGAAAGTATCATAAAAACACGAACACACAGTTAAACATAATTTATTTCATATTATTTAAGTATCACAGATCCATTTATTTTAATAGTCATCACGTTAACAAAAATATATATAGTCTACGGTGGCGTTGTATATATAGTTAGTCATTTACAAAACCAGGGTTATGCACACTACTTGCTGCGGGTACAAGTATATACATTATATAATCTGGTACATTATATACAGAGTATAAAGTAATAGTTGATGGTGAATTCATGGAATAATGATGAGTGTGGTGATTACTACAACATAAAATGTGTTTTGGGAAATAACCGTAATGAATAATAAGAAGATATTATCAACGTAGTTTGTACAGAACGCATTTATGATAAACTAGCTTTGCCCGCGACTTCGTTCGCGTGGACTACATCCTTTCATGGTCGGTTTTACCCCTTTCTCCCCTAATATTCGAAACAAAAAGTAGTCTGTATTTTAACCAAGTTTCGAGCTATATTTGTGCCAAATTTCATATCTCTATCTTGAAAAATTAACATTTTTCCATATAAACTTTCAAAGGTGGTATTACCCCTCCCCTCCTTATTTTCTAATAAAAAGTAGCCTATGTCCGTTCTTGAGATTCAACGTATACCTATACCAAATTTCATCAAAATCGGTTGGGAGGTTTAAGCAGGAAAGCGTAACAGACAGACAGACAGACAGTCAGACAGATAGAGTTACTTTCGCATTTATAATATTAGTAGGGATGAAATACATTATGTATATTTGCAGCATACTTATGCTACATACTTATGTCATGTCTTAGAATAGATTTTGTTGCTTTTAAACTTATAAATGTAAGTATGTATCTATTAATACAACCAATTAAAGGGACGACAAGGATCTAGGTATTACTGCTGTATCAATAACAAAGTAATTACAGAAAAAGGGTAATACTGGTTTTTTCCGTGGCTTTTATACGAATAGATTTGGGTTTAAGTTATCACCACACTCGAGTGATAGCGTGAATATCGTAAAGTTAAATTTATAAATGCAACCGGCAAGTCTTAAGTGCAGTCCTTCAATCGTAACTTACAATGGACCTAAGCAACGCGAAGTTTTATGACAAAGTACAATCTAATCTTAATTTAAAAGTCCACAAAGTTACTTTTGAGTGTGGACCCAGATTATCAAAGTATGAAATTAAAAAAAACCTTGGTGTGAACAAAAACTAGAAACTGTGTAATTTAACATTACATTTTAATAGTGTTGAAATAAGGTAGCTAATTGAACAGATAAGCTAGACAGATGAATTTCAAGAACATTGTATAACTAACTGTATTTCAAGACCTAATATCCTATTAGTTGAGTAGGTGAATCAGTTTCCACTTTTTCTTCACACCCATGTGACCACTAGTTTACCAGTAACAATAAGCTCAGATTAATTGCGTATAACATTTTTAGATTATTGCCAAATAGTGCTGTGGCATTTGAGATTTGGCACAATATTGAAATATCTAGAATAAGCACAAAACCATATTCGTAGCAAATAAACGTAAAACTAAGCGATAAATCTTTCGATATAGTAATGAACACTCAAACACTTATAAAAATTAAGAAAATAACCAACCATGACCAACTAGCGGTTGGTAGTGATTCTTTAAAAGACAATTGTAGGCACTATTATTGCTACTATAATATAATTTATTTTCCCCATCGCTTATCTACAGCATAGATAGTATTCTATACAAAATATACTACGACGATTTTACAAACTTAGGCATCGGCCTATGAAACTATATTTTTTCTAACGTAACATTTAATCTACGTAGCAACAGTCCGTTCGCCCTCGACTAATGGAAGTCGAGATCCGATTCTCTGATGATTCATAACCACGAAGGTCTACCTTGAAGTAGGTCGGCGGCATCGTGGCGGTCCATTTGGCGCAGAGCGGCGGCCAAAGCGGCGGTGGCTCCTGGCCCGCGTTCCCTGCATTCCCACAGCTCAAGAATCGCCTCAGTCGGCGAACTCTTAGTGGCGAACCACGTAGTATAACGATCAACTCCGAGCCGAGACGCGAGCGCGCGCCAGTCATTTCCCCGAGCGTTCGGCGGGTCCAATATAGCGCATAGCTGCCTCTTTACTCGAGCACTTAATTTAAATGGCCCCTCGCCAGAGCACTCGATGACTCCCGCCTCGCTCACAGTCACGGTTCTCTTCGGCTCCCCTTCCTCGCTCCGGCACATGCGAGCCTCCAAAAGATTCTCCGTAATGTTGAAGCTGCGCTGAGATTCGGCCCGGGGTGAACGCCCCCGCGGTGATCGACTTCGCACATCCTCTAGGGATATTCGGAATGTCTGCTTGTAGGATGGATTGGTCCTTTGACATGCGGAAACACTGAAGTCAATATTGTCGCAGTCATGCGTCCGCTCTAGAACGAAGCTGCAATGTAGGGCATTGTAGTGCGAGCTCCAGACGTGATTGAATGGAATTTCTTGGTACCCGATTCCGGGTTTGGCTTTCCAGCCGGGGCTGACGTGTTCCAAATTCAAGCACAGATTGGATCCGCCATCTTGGAAGAGCAAAGTCTTCGGACGGTCCAATAAAACGCCTCCCAGCTTTTTCTCTTGTTCCTGGCAATAGTAAGGGGCACAAGGAGTGTCTTCAAAGACATAAAGCCTTATGCTGTACTCTGTGCATGTCTCGTTAAGAGACGCAGGTGCATAAATGGCCAGTTGGAGCGCTTTAACGGCTTTCCCGTTAAAACTTTCCCCGACGAGCACGAAAGTCGACAGCATGTCCGTCACTAGATAAATTTTGTCATTGTCCAGTTGTGTGAAGACTGGTGTATTGATTGTTTCTTGGCCGAGACTTACGACTTTCTTCCATTGCGGCTGCGTTATTTCTGTTTTGGCGTTATTGTGGTCTATTGCGTACAAAGTTAGGTTCCAAAAGCCATGTTTGAGGCTCGCACAGTGTGGTATTTGAAGGATGACTGATTTGTTCAGTTGCAGTCGCGGTGGGCCACACTTCACTACTGGGCTCAGTTGCGTGATACCTGCAGGGCAAAATTTGTTCTTAATAAAGTATCTTAGAGTACTGAATACGATATGCAGTACCGCCTTAGGCGGTTCCCTTTTTTTATGACATAATTATAGCTCTTTGATATCATCGCGGTACCTGTATAAATTAAGTTTAAAAATAGCTGTGATAATTGCAAATGTATTGGCTTTGAAAAGTCGTTCGCGAGTATGTTTCTTTCTGTATGTAATCTGGATTCGCCTGGAGGTGCGTTTTATAATGGCTGTAATAAGTTGAAATTGCCGTGTCAGACAGTATAAGAAAATTTCAATTTAAATACTTGTATACATAATGCAGATAGTTTACAATATAAACAGAGTAAATCTCGAATGCACTTAACTTTTTATTTTTGATTCAACTATGTAAAATAAGTTGACAAGTCATAACGCGACACCATGTTTTATTAGTTAATACAAACTCAGTCAGCTGAATCAGTCAGCTCGTGACCACGGTTGGTGCGACCTAACCGAAACGTCTGGCACTAAATACCTAGTTCATATTAACTACTAAAAATGTTGTTGCGTTTTATTCGGGTTATTTTGAATATTTGAAATGGAACGCTAAAGTATCGTTTTTTTTTGTTGATGGTGGGGCTCGTTACGTCACTTGTGGGGTAATGTACCCACTAATGACGTCAAGTGACTATTCAATTAAATGTATTACCGTTATTTTAAATAGGTGGAAAATGTAAAAATACGTGTCCCAATATTCTTGCATAATCTAACAGACTGACTGAAATCCAATTTTTAGTCCACTTCCCTATTTTTTAATTAAATAAACAAAGTTCAAAATTCTGGGATTTACTTGTATTACCGTACGTAGGAAGATTCAAAGCAAACTTACCCTTTCCAAGTCTCGGCCTGTATCTGTCATCTCTAACAACAGCCACATACATCTGTTCCCTCCTCCCCCTACTAAGGGCCGCTTCGGGTACTGACAGAGCTATCCCAGCAGCTGGAAGAGCCAGTCTTGACCCTGAACTGGAGACGGAGAGTGACTGGGAGGTAGGGGAGTTAGAAACCAGCTCTGCTAATTGGAGGGTCACCGATTCGTTGGCTGCGTCGTACATGGAGCCAGCTGGAAGAAACGTCTTAGGTCAGATATCGATTATTATATCGATTAGATACGTGAATTCGAGTATCGATACCGATACATCTATCGATTTCGCTAAAATATAATCGGTAATTAGCAAGTCCTTAACAATGATGTTTCTAAGATTCCAAAAAGTTACTTCTAAACTACTCAATTCCAAAGAATTAATGCCAAAAAGTTACCTTCCCATTGCAAAAAAACCTACTTTCTTAGTTGGTTGTTTTCTTGACTACTAGTAATCATATATATTTTGTAATAGTTGTACTAAATATACACCACGAATGTGACTCTAAGAATTTTTCTATGCCAATAGACTTTCGAATCATACAAAATGTGTACGCGTTTATGGTATACATGAGTTGCATTCCCGGTCAAGAAAATACGAAAAACAAACTTTTCTATATTGTCTCGGGTCTGGGTGTCGTAGTATCGTTTTTATGATTTCCGTAACGCAAGTACTTTAACTATTTACTATATAATCCGAATAAATATTACTATATAATTACGTGATGTAAAAAGATTTTTTTATCATTAAGATGGTTTGTTGAAAACTTGTCCACAATTTGTTTAAACAGGCATACACTTGCAAGTTGTTATATACGTCAAAGCTCTAATACTATTTAGTATTACAATTCTTAGAGATAATATTTTTAATTAAATTGAAACAAAGCATTCTATAACTCGAGACTAATTCTAATTCTCCTACAATCTAAGTTCTAAACAACAATAGTTTGTGAAAGTCAAGCGGTTTTAAATACAAAACACAGACTTAGTTCATAATTTAGATCCAATCTCTTTAATTGCACTTTCGTTCGCTATTAACTAATCTAGTACCAGTCTGGTTATTTCGTTGTTTCTATCTATAATTTACGGAATAATGCTTATTGGAATAACTCATTTTGTAAACGTTTCGTTTAGAATGTTTTCACAGAAAAAAGACAAAATTGAAATTATGTCAATATGTATTTTTATTATTTTGTGTGTATTTTTTTTTGGAAAATCTGAAGAAAATAAACATTTTCTAACATTCTGAATATCTCAAATTTCATGAAACAATTATTACAATAGTCAGTAGAGTCATTAATTTATTGAATTTTATCATTTAAAGATGAAAGTATAAAATATACAAGTTATTAGATGTACATTTTCAAAATATAGATAATGGATTAATCATAAACGATTCTATCAATTAGCATCGGCTCGATAGATTTGGCTCTTTCCATAATTATTTGTAACAAATTTGACTTAAGGGCTAGAGGTTTATTAAGTTTGACCTTCTAATAGCAAGTGTATAATAAAGAAGTACTCACAACTAGTAAAACAGCTAGAGACGGAGTGTTCTGATTCACTGTACGGTTTGCTGTCGTAGTCGTCACTTTGGCCCTTGCTCGAGGCGCATGGAGTCACCTGGTGGTCTACCGGGGACGCATAGCTGTAAAAGAAGAGTTATATTGTAGTTTTGCTCTCTATACCATAACTGAAGTAAGTAAGAGTCTCAAACTCAACTAACGAAAACATCATAGTAAATAACGAAGCTTTAGCCGTAATTAAAACGAAAAATAGTTACTTTACAGCATATTTGAACTTCCTTCTCAGTTTCGCTACAACTGTAAATTTACACGTAAGCTTAAGCCAAATAATCAGCAAAATTTGCTTCCTTGCATAGTTTCGGGCGCATCGGTCAACAGTTAATTTTTGAAATCAATTAATTTATTCTACCTACTTTTGCTCAGGTTTCGTTTCAGGCACTAAAAGCTTTGTAAAAGCCCATTTGACAAACACCTTTGTGGTTTCAAGCTGAATACAAGCCTTGAACAGTTACAGAACTGTACATTTTTGTTCTCCGTTCAAGTATAAAAAAAACTAATAGGTATTACAATCCGGAAGTATGTATTCCGTAATACGGCGGATCCGGCTACCGGATTTGGTACCAATATACCGGGTCCGGAACCCGAATCCTGCTCTAACAGTTTAGTAAGGTAAAATAATATGTAACTCGGTCGTATCCATCAGACTGAAGACACCGAATACTTGCTGATCGTGGCTTTCATTTTTAAAAAGGGACAGAAGTTTTCACAGACCTATTAGTAAGATGAGGAACATCATAATGGTGTTCCGCTCTCGTTTCTGGAGGCGGGTGCTCGTATCTCGGAGGCCGGTGCTGCATCAGGTCTGGTGCCAACGACAGCGACTGCTTCTCAACGGTTGGGTACATTTCCGGTTGGAAGTCTGTCAAAAACAATTGAGTGGTTTGGAATTCGAAATTTTTTTTGTAAATTATCGGATGAACTTCTTAAAACGTGATTCCTTTAATATTTTCTATAAAGGTAGCAATTCTTGACATCGAAATTTTACTTATAAATACATAAATAAAGGGGCCAGACAATCACACCAATCACCTGGTCTCAAACTAAGGTTTTCCCTTGTACTATGAGTACCAGACGACGGATACCAACTGGGGGCGTCATCCCAGCACACCCAGACTCAAGTCAATTTAGAAAAGTTCGTTTTCCAAATAGACCCGACCGGGAATCGAACCCGGGACCTTACGCGCTTTGGCCGCCTACCTTAGCCACTGCGCCACCGAGGTCGCCAATACACGGACTTTTAAATAACTTAAAATCATTTTAAAAGCAATTTTCATGAAATCAACACGTAACATAACGTCCTCTGTTACGACACTGATAGTTTACAATGATTTGTGAATGGCGTTGACATCGCAATCATAATAGTTGCTACTGATACGACTACCTACAATATACAACAATGGTTTCTGAAACTTAGCCAAAGTCCTCGTATGATATCGTACCGATAATCGTGTATGAGTATTATCCATAAAGATCTCACCAGTTCTCGTCATCGTGTACAAGGAATGGTCCCTTGTCTTCCTCTGCAGCAGTTTGTAAACCACAGCAGCTCCAGCTAGGAATACCACCACAGCCACCGCTATACCGATGTAGAGTGGGATGTCACTGTGAGCCGCGACTGTTGGACAAAGATTATAGTTATAAATTAGACTCCATTCCAGTCAGAAAAACTATCAGAGAACAAGAATATATCGTATGCAAATAGTAAAATGCATTATTACTAAATAAGGCAAGTATTATTTTTCAGATAGAAAGGTGCAATTAAAGTAATTAATATTGGCAAGGTCAAAACGCCAAACATAGAGAGCCTTGTTTAAAGTCATGTAATTACCGGAATGAAAGTTCATTGGCACTAAGACACATTTTTTGTCCTAATAGAAGAAAATGTACATGGTCATGATAAATATAAATATCTATATTATACAATTCATTTGTTACTTTTATTTATTTTAAACGCCTACCTACAGATTATTTACTTTTACATATTATTTGCTGAAAAACTACTACACCACAGAAAAAATATTTTTGTGAGATTTTTTGACCAACTTTAAATCTGTATAGGTTTAAAAATTTCACTTATGTACTAGCATAAGTAAGATATATGATCTACATATTGAAATTCATGTGTAGTTATTTATTTCTGAAAGCTAATGATTACTAACGTCTTTACCTCATAGCAACACCCACAATATTTTTCAGCGGCTAATGACAATATAATCCTAAAATACATATTTTTCTTTGTCTATGAATATGCAAGGGGGTCCCGAAATACCTTTCTTTAAGTTTCGTCAGTTTAAAAGTGAGCTCAGTAGGGGTCTGACGAAAACTATAAAACCTGCATTTATGTACTACACCTGCATGTGATAAGCGCTCAGCACTTTACGAGTTTTACTATAAAAAATTGAGTAAGAACAATTGTGAGATACTATCATGGTTCCGTATTTGACGTTAATAGAAAACGTAGAAGTCTCAACAAATAATTGTGAAGTATTGTATAAATCCACTCATAATTACACTCAGAATAAAAAAATTAATAAATAAACATCACATACATTGCTCTGAATCTGTGATAAGCTTAAGTACTTGTGTTAAAGAAGTCCGAAGCAACGACGGTAACTACCACAACACCCAGACCCGAGACAATATAGAAAAGTAATTATTGTAAAGTCAAAAAAAGGCAGGTTGTGGTCTGGTTGACTAATGCCTGGTTCCAATTTTTGAAAACGGATTGTTTTAGTTACAGATGTTAATCAATTATTTGAGGCGTAATATAAAAACGACCGACGGACGACTGATGATAGCTGAGATGGAAAGTAAATTTGAAATTAGAATTAACGACTCATAAAAAAACGCCGTCCTTTTTGATACATTACGAATCGGACAATATTGAAACTTGGCATAAGCTATCAGTACCGACTTTATTGACTAAAGTTATGTATTTTCACGTTAAGACGAAATGAGAAAAATGACACTGACTTAATTTGTTCGCATAAAAATATCTCGTCTCAACGTTTATTTTTCTTTGGTACAGTACTCCTATTTGCCAAGCGGAGTTTCTAACTTTGCATCAGTACTCTAAAAGCACCAAAACTCTCCAGCAACCAGAAAATACTCTTCTAACTTTTATTTCTTAGAAAACAAGATTCAAAATTGCACAGCTCCGTACCCGTACACGGCTAGGAATTCTTGTGTTTTTTGTGAAACTTTCTGGCTCGCTGGTGCCTTAATATTATTTATGTCATCGCGTCCCAAAGTTTACGATTGTATTTGCGGCGCATTTTTAACAAGGATCTTTTTTTTTGTCGAACACTAAAATCGGATCGTCTTTTTATGTGGATGTGTGTCGGAAATATTTATGCGGTGTTAGGCCGTTTGACAATGCATTTGACTTTAATTAACTTGGATATAGAGACGTAACGATTTACACGTGTGGTGTTGAGTTGAGGAGATTTTACTGTTTTTTTTATGAGCAGGAGGCAGTGTGAAAATAACGCGACAAGAATGACACATCTGAATCATCTTTTTACGGGTAAATTCGCTTTCTTTGTCATTTTTGGACACAATACGACAATGCCAATTTTTTGACAAAATACAGTTACTGTAACACATATAGAGCGATTGTTAGAATGTATATTCTGCATTGCATAAAACAATTAAAGATTTGTAATTTTACATTTATCATGATAAAAAACGTACTATCTTGAATCTATAATACCTAATCAAATAAATTCAGATTCAAGTTTATGCAGAATTAGAGCTTTTTAAAGTTTTATTAGCAAGATTCATTAATTTTTGTGCTAGTTAGTAAAAAGTATAAACTTATAAATTCCTGTTTGTTTAATACTGTTTAGCAATGCCATATTATTTTTAACAAGGTACGTTCTATGGGGCAATCCATTATTCTTTGGTATATTTTTAAAAGGAATTTGTTACAAAAATAAAAGGAGGCGGTACTACGATATCCAGACCTAAGAGACGATATAGAAAAGTTCTATCTCCATATTGCTCCAACCGGGATTCGAACTCAAGGCCTCAGATCCAGCCCACTTGCCTTTTTGTTACGGAGCCAGGTCGTCAAAAGCATTTTAAAGTATAAATACTTATGAAGGAAATATATATTTAAACCAAATAAATCGTTTTACGAAACACCATAAAACCACTCGTAAATTATAATAAACTAACTTATCAATATTCCATTACATAATCCCGTAATCAAATTACCGAAACCATATTAAAAATTCATTAAATCGACACAAACAAACGCTTTCATATTAATTTAAACACCGACGGTATTCAAAATTGATGGCCGATGCGTTTTCGGTAACTTAAACCAAGTTATCCAAGAGAAATCTCGAGTTAATTAAGTTGGGAGCGATTGAGATAAAAATATCGGCTTTTTTAGTTCTTTTAGGTTCATATCGCGATTTTACGATGAAGTCATTGCCTCATTTCGATAGGTCGATAACGATCGTCGATGTTTCACGGATAATTAAAAGCTGGAGTTTGTTTCACTTGGAGCCCTTTGTTCGTCCTTGTGAAGTCAGTTTTACTTTCATTTTTTGTCCAATGGAAATTGTCAATATGTGCTGTGATATTTTTTTTATTATTATTTATTTTTAAATAAACTAAGAAGAAACAGAGAACATCAGATTGGTAAACAGCAAATAATTAAATACGTATACGTTCATTGAAAAAAAAAGTTTTGCTGATCTGATTAGTCATAATGTGGGTTACATTTTTAGAAAAAAAAAATTAAATGATTTTAATAAAGTTTTTATCTGGTAGCCAGATGATTTAACTTTATGATAAAAAGAAAATATTTTTGAGCGTATCACGTGACTGTTTTGAATACAAAAAATGAACCGATGTCATCAATCGCTATCTCACTGTTAATGTTATATGTAAAACAATTTACAATATTTCTTCCCTAATTTTTATTCAAGACAAGTTATTCGACACGCGACTATTTTTTTAACTTAAACCTGCCCTTGAACATCTTATCACGAAACCAACTATAGCCAAATAGATCCAGCCGTTCTAGAGTTTTAACGAGACAAATGAACAGCAGTTCATTTATAAATATAAAGAAATGCGCTTTGATAAAAACCAAAATAGTTTGTACACTTTTGCAGCAACCTACAGGCGCGAAGTGGAATTAACTTTCCAAACATGGGGACGGGGGCAAGTTTGCACCTGGCTCTGACTACGCACAGGGAATATGATTGCCTTTTAATTTAACTTCAGGCACAGGCTACAACCTCCACGTGTTAAGGGGAGAGAAGCGGGAAACACGATTAATATCGTTACAACTAGTTTGAATACACCGGCCCTAAACGGTTTGGTGATTGCAACACCTCTGGCAAAGTGTATTTACTACTTAAGCTCTTTTATTTGATACCTATATTAAGGGAATTGTGTCAAAGCTGACATTTTGTAGCGGCGGTCATCTTGGACCGATTTATCAAACACAGTTGACACTCTACTAATTCACTTTTCAAACCAAAAATAAACATAAAATCAAAATTTGTTCATCACCGCTTTAGAGCTATGGTGCCAAACATATACACACCCAGAGATAGACAGACACATCAGTCTGATTCAAATCAAGTTTGAAAAGCAAAAAACACTTATTTTAAAATTATTTCAGTGTTCAGTTTTTGAACAAACATTTGTGAAACTGGTGGATACTCATAATTTGTACTAGACTTTATGTGATTTACCGTAGAATATACTTATGGTGTAATTTTATTAGACCAACCTAATAAAACTTTATATCGAAAATAAATGAAAATATGCCTTAAAATAATTGTGGCAACATATATCGTCTGATTTATTTATTTATTTATTTATTTATTCAAACATCTTACAGCTTAACAGAAAATTCCAAAGCGCTTATAAGATACACGGTCATTATTAATATCAGTATTACATAATTCATACCTAAAAACCACACATATATGTAGGTAATAGATACAATGTCAGTCATAAAAATAAAAATAAAATGTCAGTATTAAATTAAATTACAAATTACAAATGGAACATTACAATACATCAATAGAAATTATTTCATAAGTTATAAAAACTAGTCAGAGATAGATAATGTCATTTAAAATTTTCCAAAACTGACAAAAAAGATGTCCTAAGCTATCCGCAAAAAGGTCGATTTCGTAGTGCCGAGCAAGAATGTCTCCAATAGTTCGCAGAGCGCGGGTATACATATATACCCTTAACACAAGCAAGACGCATAAACTAGGATCAAACTTCAAACATTTAATTTGATTTTTAAGCAAATAACGTTATTGCAATCTGCATAAATGTTATAGCAAAGAATATTTATAAGCTTAAGCGGCAGTTAACTTCATCCGTAAGACATTTTGCGAGGTTGAAATGAAATTGCTGAGGTATATATCTTTGGATAAGTTTGGATTTGCTTAAAAATAATCTAACAACTCTTATCTTAAGGATTCTAAAATCTCACACATTTAATTCAATAAGTTAAATCTCAGATTTTTTCTAGATTTGGCTTCTAAGAAAATAATCTCTTAAGTTTTCCATTCAATTATAATCGTTATTTAACTTAGTCAATGTTTAACATATGTCGCAGTTAGTTTTTGTCGTTATGTAAATAATGTCATAACGTTTATTACATAAACATTGTCACTGCAACTAAACGAAGCACACTAATATGAAATACTTAACGAAAAAAATAAGTCCGTTGATACGAGTAGCAGCACGATTTGTAACATACTTACTACGAACTCTCAAAACAACACAACAACTTTTTTTTTCACAAAACAACAAGCTGCTTCCCATAAAACATACGTATACAGAATAAACAAGGCCTACATAAAAAATTAAACCATCAAATCTTTGCACCACTTGAGAATTACGAATCTATTACACCAGGGACTTAATAATTGAGCCAATTCCGTGAAAGGCACACAGCTCGGGCCAGATGCCGAGTAACTAAAAATATACTTCCTTTTCCTTGCGCTCATAACTATGAAATGTTACACGGACAGAACGCTTTATAACAGCTATTGGGTGTAACTGCAACCGACCAGTATCAAAAGATCTGCCCACCCTCCTGCAACTTAAACAAATTCAGACCACTTGAAAGAACTTGTGAGGAATAACGAAGCTCCAGGAAAGGTGGACACCTTTGAAAGATTCGAGAGATACTAAAATCGGGCAGCGTGACCATCTGGGTCGTATCATACCGTCTAAATATAGAGGAGGACCTAAAATTTTATGGTTTCTTACAAAAACGTAGACTTCATTTTCATATCTTTGCTAGCCCGACCCAGCGCATTGTTGAGACCCATTTAAGAAATAAGAACCTGTTATGGTAATTTTATTGCCGATTGTTAACGACAGTTTAATTCTATCTAGCATGACACTGACAATATTTTAGAACATTGCACTCTAGTTCACATGTTTGATGAAACTGTTCCGAAATTGAAAATCATAGGTTTCTGTAAGCTGGGCCACTAATAAACTTTAATTCATAGATGTTTTGATACACTGAGCTATTATTTATCATTATTCTTGAAATAGGAGTAAAGGTTATTCATACAATTTTTTTTTGAACAATCTCAACTACTTGATCTTGATACCGAAAATACTTTATTAATGTCAGTTTTGCTGAATTACTTATTCTGAAATTTAATATAACACATCGTTGCAACAATAAAATTTTCGAAACAGTGTAGTTACAAGTATGAAAGCAATTGAAATTCCTACCTTTAATCATCTCAATGTAAAGGCTGTACCTGTCACTTTTGTAAAGGGCTTAAAAATTAATATCGCTTCAATAACACCCGACATGTCCCAAGCTCCCTAGGCGGTCGCAATTCAATCTCCAAATGGAAAATGATCAGTCCATATTTTGTTTATAATGGCAATAAATCATTTTCGTAGTCCCTGTTGACTCGGTTTCAATTTCCCATTCTGTTTATCGAACATTTTGATAAATAGCCCCCAGGCACTGAGTTGTTTTGGTTTGCTCAACAATTTCTTCTACCCCACAAACGATTCGCTTTTCACGCCAAATAAATCTGCAACCTCTGACATATTTGCCTATAAATTGGTATTATTTATCTACTAAGATTGATCGTTATTTATCTTAGATCATTGATCAGCAACTAGTTTCTGGAGGCTTTCGTTTTCCACGCGAATGAATGATGTATTGATTTATGACAGACGCCTCTCATCAGAGTGGTTATACAGTTAGTTTTTTTTTATCCGATGTTGTTGTTTTTTTGATATATCAATCTACAGTGTTATGATTGACGATATCAATCAATCTTCATCTGCTTTGAAAACTTTCTTTATCATTTATCAAATAATATTTTCAAGCCGTCAACAACCAACATAGTTTCGTTCTACAGAAAAAAACACGATTTTAGTTAACGAATATAAACATTGTTTCAATTAATCAAATTACAATTGCACTCAGATTCTGTCGCTACAAATTTGAAATACCTCTACAGTAAAGTTACGGTAGTATAAAATGGTGGCGTAAATTCCAAATTCCACCTGAATGACCGCATTTCATTTGGGACTCCATTATAATAAAAATACCTATCTTATCCGGCCTCTATAAACCGCCCATCGCTTTCAACTGATTCAAGTAACCCATGGAAGGCACCATCAGCAAATTACCCACATGAAAGGTGAATGAATGCTAAGAACGCCCGGCCCTCCATTCATTCACGCCGGACTCTTCATTAGCCTAATTGCTTAGCACAAAGGGGAATGGCGAAATTTTATAGCGCCTTTTCATCTTTGTTGCCTAAACATCCAAACAAAATGTGGATGCGTTGATTAAAACTCCCACAGGGAAAATAAATTCAACACTTTACATGAAGCCACAAAATTTGGATTAGCGTTATTAGACTCAGTTAAATGTGTCTCTTTATTATTTGTTTTTGCATCTAAAACTCCTATTTTATCAGCTACGTCTGGTTCTAGTAAAGCGGCCGTTAACCCATTTCTTGAAGTTCTATGTCTAATGAAAAAACTTTCTAATCTGACGTTTTATGTGTCGCATAATTTTTAGGAGATGTGTCAATATTTAAATTTGATGCAGTTTGTTGGGAATTTTGTACATCGACATTTTCATAATCTCATGATTTAAGACGCTAGATGTTGAGTTAAAAATTTAAAGCTAACGAAAGAATAATATCTGTAAGTTTAAACGTATAATAATTGGTCGAAAAACAAGTTAAACGATTTTCAATTCCGATTGACGCTATAGCAAACAATTGTAAAAATCAATTTATATGCAATGCAAGCATCATTATTGGAGGTGGGCCCAGTAAATGATTTGTTGTGATTCCGTCGAGTGAACGCAGCGGGTGATCGCAAACTGCACTCACATATCCCTCTTGCAACCCCAAAGAGAATTTCAACTTTATCAAATGCTTTGTTAAAGTCCAAATTTGAGCTAGCTGGAGTTATATGAGAATTTAATTCTGCAAGGCCTCCTACCACGTTATGGGCAGAACGACAAGGGTTTGTAAATTTGGATTGGTTTTCGTATCTGCAATCTCTGCTGCGGACGCAAAATACGGCTGGCACTGACAAATGTTTACACACGGTACAAATTTCGAAATTAATCCGATAAGTGTTGTACATAAATTAATGAGAGTCTAGTGGCTTAGCATATGGCAGGGAAGTAACGGATGTATGATTTATTAAATTACAAACATCGGTTTGCTGAGTGTTTAGGTGTAAAACTTGTTTATTCATGAGATTTATTGGCGACCATAGCTGCACAGTTACGCCATTGCGTAAAAATGCATATACGTAGTGTATGCGTAGGTTCAGTGTAGTTGCAGGAATAATAAAGTGGTTCAATGGCTGTTAATTTCATTGTATTTAAATTTATGACGATTCATGATCATCGTTCATACGAAACTGGAACAATGTGGTCGGACATGAATTTTATTTTATTACCAAAGATAAGAAACTGACTCACTATAAACATTGGAGTGCTGTTACTTTCTCGTACATTGTATGTTTAAGGAGTGTTAGTGGTTATCTGTTAACTTTTTGCTAAAAATGCGTTTTCACGTTTTTATTTTAAAATAATTCAAAGAAAGCATCTCTAATACACAGTTTCAATTTTGTTATTTCAAGTAGATTGAAATGTTTGTTTCATTTTTATTTACTTAATAATTATAATGTTTATCCGTTACATTAATTGATTGAAACTTCTCAACAAAATCTTTATTGAACGTATTATTCTGCAGAATTTGCCTAGTTATTCGAATAAAATCCAGAGAACATTTATAAGGTATACGTTTCATTGCCTTTAAATCATACTTACCAGTAAATTAAAATTCAGTCAGCGTTGCATATTTCACTTAATATCTAGGACTTACAAATAATTACCATTCCACCATTCCAATAAATGAAAATAAGCAATTTGGTTTGCAATGTTCGCACGGGTATCCCAATTTTATTATCATTTAATCGAAGTTTGATATGTGAGCAATTGAATTTCTGTTTATGTGAATTAATTTGGGAATGTTCATTGGCGGTGAGCCAGATTTGGTGGCTCAATTGGTTTATTGACCTATGGAGTGAGGTTAACGAGACTATGAAGGTGCATCAACAAAGTGAACGATGAAAAATGTATTGCTCTTTAATTTAAAATATTTTTGTACCGGAAACGTTTTTATTTATTCGCATATTTAGGAAAAATAACTTCTTTTTAATGATTTTATTGGTAAAATAAAAATTTATCCTAAATCAGCTGCCGGTATTGGAAAAAAGCTAGATAATAAAATAATGAGAATGCTATGCGACATAAGAACATTATTTTTGTGCGGCATTTTATGGTCTTGTATTTTTAAAGTAAGAGGTTAAAACATGGACTTATATTAAGTCCATGGGTTGAAATCATCATTTTTATCCATGGACAATTACAAATTATGGGTAAAAGTAGTTAACAACTCAGTACTTAAGTGAGATAGTGGTTGAATCCAAGTGTAGAAAGTATGAGATGAACGAATTATAATATGTACGATAAGAATATAATATTTCTTTTAGAAATAATAGAATTAATGATACTTGCTTTAGTAAATTTGATGTGATTTGTTCAGAAATCTTCAATAGTGACTAAAATATACAATAACGTATAAAGTGGACCATATTCGAATAACTTTCAAGTGTCAAGCGATTTGTCAACGCGTATAACTTATTTAAAACCCGATTGTGTATTTGAACATGCTTAAACTTGATCATTGGGTTCTACAGAGTCCTTGCAAAACTATAAAGCACCGAACATCAGGAGGGGTACTCTCAAAAACGAAACGAACAAACGAAAGGTTTCGTTTTTGAAGATTACTCAAAAGTTTAAGAATGAAGACGTGGTTTTTGATTTGCATAAATCATATTTTGTTTCTTGAAAACGCTTAATTTGCATTTGAAGTGAATTGGTTATGATTATTAGGATTAAAAATTGCCATCCGTTGTCGGATCCGACATATTTCGTTTATGGGAATAAACTCCCTGTATTCTAGCTTAAATTGTATCAATTTTCTTGACATTAGTAGAAATAGGTTGCAATTCATAATCAAAAAGATGAATTGTATTATATCCTTTAATGGTTAACAAGTTTAGTTAATATTGATTTGGACCTAAAGTGAAACCTTTACTCTTGATGACAAGGAAAAAATTAAATCTTCAATGGGCTTTCTATAATGGTCAGAAGATCCGCATTTCTAGTTTTCTCATAATCTGGGGCATGTTGGTATTATAAAAATGAAATATTACCTCAATTAGGTTCTAAAATATGTTACGGAAATGTTTCGAGAGATAAAAATGACAGCTCATTTCTGTGACATTCTTGCGGTTTAGCTAATCATAATAAAGAATGTTGTTTGGAGTGAGTTATTACGTTACACACGGATTTAAATTAAAAATTTCCGAGATTTATTTTTGACAAAGTTAATTATGTTGATATGATTTGGAATAGAAGTGGACAGAATATGAGTTAGTTAATTAAATTTATGGCTCTATTTTGAGAAGAGTTGATGAAATTTCTTACAAGCAAGCAAATAAATAACAAATGAACACAGATGACTTCATTCTTAATATTTTTTGATTTATTTTTGTTTAATTAAATTTATTTTTGCATATTCTGATGTGAAATAGTAAGCCTCTGCACCCACATATACATGGGCTTTGCACGGTACATACAATTTATCTAACCGTGTAATCTATTTATATGACAATTTCGTAAAGTGAGTGATGGCTTTATAATTAACAAAAAAGTATTTAGGACTTACAAATTTTTACATTATAAAAATAGGTTTAAGGTCAAGCTCGCTTGAATATGCTCATTATTTTTCGCAGTATTTCTAATCATTTTTTTTTTTATATTGCACTTCAAGATTGACCTCATCCCACCTGATGTTAAGTGGTAATGAGGTCCTAGCTTAAGGGTGATAAGTACAGCATAATTATTCTGTTACTGGAATTATTGCCCTTACCTTGAAGGCTTGACCCCTGCTACTAACGCAGCACCCCCTAGGAGCTCTGAAAACCTTACTCACACGCAGAAACATAACAAAACAGAAGTGATTGTTATTTGGCTGCGGTCTTCTGTAAGGTGGAGGTATTTCACCAGTCGGGCTGCTCCAGTTCGAGCGATAAATCGCTATGCCCTGCCTCTCTTGATTGTAATATAGACAATCTTTAGCTATTTTCATCTACAGACTTTTACTGTTTTCATTAAAATTATCTGTGATACATCATTGGTTGGGTCATTAGTTGTTATATACCTTGTCCATTAAAAATATATATATATTTGACTGCAGCACCTTATGACGGCTCTTTCCTCGGTCAAGCTTTGTGTAAACATCGCTCTTCAAAAAGAACACACTCGTAGATGAAATGGCTCTACTCACCACCGTGAACTCCGCAGTAGTCTCCAACGCAGTCAGCATATTGTATGTGCTGTCCAGAGCACGGAGTGTCTCCCGTGCAGGACCTTCGTCTGCTCTGGCGGCAATCGGCTTCGCAGACTGACCACTCGGACCAGGTGCCCCAACGGCCAGGCAGCGCTGGAAGTGAAGGTCATGTTAGGATGTCCAAAAAGTTTCTTAAGTTTGACTATAGCTGAGACGCGAGCGGGACTTTGGCGTCACGCCCTCTCTGAGGTCCCAAATATGATAACTGGTTAAATCATAATATGAAACGAACAATTTTGTATTGTCTTGAGTCTGGGTTTTGTGGTACCGTCGTTGTTTCTGTAACACAAGCCTTTTAGCTATAAGTAGCTAAAAATATTGTGCTAAGCCACATAATGGGATCACATTTGTGTGATGTTGTCCAATGGTTATTAATTATTAACTTTCGAATCCTCATAGAACTAAGAAAATTAACCTAGAATTTACGTATTAGATTTCAAAGAAAAAAATAATACAAGATATACAGTGATCTGAAATTTTGCTATTGTTTTCTAAAATATCACTTATCCTTAGTAGTTTGAAAGAATGTATGGATACAGTATATCTGGATGTAAAAACTAATCGGATTTGAATGGAATTTGGTAGAAAGAGAGACAACACCCGAGATTAAGTAATTTACATGAATAAAAGAGTAATTTACATGAATAAAAGAATATTGAATTTGAATTTGAATTGACATATAGGAACTAAACATTAGCATATTCATTAAATTAAGATGCTTCAAATGTAATACATATATGCACTGTTTGAAAGTATATTCCATTAAAAAAAGATCAAAAAATCAATTGGGCACTTAATTCCGAAGTAATAAACCAACAAGACTCTTAATTGTAATTAACATGTTATGCGAAAAATCAGGGCACCAATTATGGGATCGTTAGTACATATTATTAATTGCATAACTAATAAGGACGGCGCGACTGAAGTATCGCGCTGTAAATACAAATTAAAATACATCGGAGATGACCGTGGCCACAACTGGCGTTACAAGCGAGTGGGGAATAAATCACGGGTTTTTTACAAAAGAAATAATAGAGAGTCGGTGTTCATATGACTGGATGGCGTAAGTCATAAACGGCGGGAGATTGAGTACTATGCGTTAGAAGATTCACTTGGTGAAAGCAATTGAATAACGCAATTAAATGCCACTTCCGAAGTTACTGTAAAAGTAAGAATTAAAACATTAAGAGATTTCAAACCTAAATTTGTCGGCATCAAAAGTAGTCTTAAATTTAATTAAACAATATATATATTACAGCCTAGGTTACTCCTTATTACATTTTAAAAGCCCTGTCAAACCGGTGAAGCCAATTTAAAGATTAACCGGAACAACCAGACGGACAGACAGACAAAATTGTAAAATATGTTATTTGGGTGTATGTAGTATAAGGTATGTTACATACGGTACATACACCAAAATAAATCTATAATATAGTATTACAAACAAACATCCAATGTTATTTAACTATAGATACTTACATTTATAGTACTGAAAACCCGAAAAGGTCAGTAGTATATACATTGTACCCGTGGCTAGTAATTCAAAATACATATATTTGGGTGTTGTGGTACCGTCGTTGTTTCTGATTTCTGTAACACAAGTGCTTAAGCTACTTACCGCAGAATCAGAGCAATGTATGTGATGTTGTCCATATATATATATAACGCATGAGGGGTGAGAGCCATCTGCGCTCTCCCAAAAGCTCGGTGAAAATGATGAGGTTTCTTTAAGATGATAAAAAGTCCTAATGTCCACACAATATATGAGATTCTTACTTTTAAAAAATTAAAGAAAAAAAAACCTTTTTAAAAACAAGCTTTTATTATTAAATGAACTAAAAAGTTAAAAATAAAAGCATGTTACATTTAATACAACACAACATTTTCCTCAACCTATCACAATGTATGTTGTGTTGTATTAAATGTAACATGCTTTTATTTTTAACTTTTTAGTTCATTTAATAATAAAAGCTTGTTTTTAAAAAGGTTTTTTTTTCTTTAATTTTATTTTTAACTTTTTAGTACCTCTATTTTTAATTCGAGATTTACTACGACGTCTTCTCCTGTCTCTTCAATTTCGCCTTCTCTAAACGTCGTTTTCTTTGTGTAGTTGTTTCTGTTTTCTTCATGTTATTCCCACGAGTATAGGACAAATAACGGTCCATCCCCCCAGAGGTCCGTTGTAGAGGGATAAGGGCTACAATACAACAGGGTTCGCCCTGGTACCCTGAGGCGCAACGTTAGCGGCAAGACATGTTTATACACTCTCATACCATTCAGCCCTCGGTACGTGCTCACCTTGACATTGGGTCATCCATCCAATCAATCATATATAATTAATATGGGACGAAAGCAAGAGACTCGTCAAGACGAATCAAACGAGACCAAACTCGATGGGGTTGCGTCGTTTAATTACGGAGTTCCTATGGCCACCTTCCGGCTCCATCATCAGACCCTGGTTACCATATAGTATCAAAGTACTTGTCAAGACGAATCTAATGAGCCCAAACTCGATAGGGTTGCATCATTTAATTACGGAGTTCCTATGGCCACCTTCCAGCTCCATCATCAGATCGGCTCTATGTTACAATAAAATTGCATTGTCATCCGATTTATACATGCATTCTAAATTTCAGCTCAATCGGAAACCGGGAAGTGGATCAAATTTAAGTTGCAAGATTCGATTACAGAACGACAGACAACGGGACAGGTGAAACTAAATAAAAGCTTGTAACAAGAAATCATTTCACACAAGCACAGCATTTGAAGCTACACAACGATACCATTTGAACTACTTACAGGTAATACATACCAATTAACCACTTCCTGTGAGAGTAATTTGTTGTAACTCGTAATTTTCAAACCACAAACGATTATTGCCCGTTGCTTGCCCCACATCCTACTTTGTCCCCTTACACCGTGTGGGTGTACTGTATGCATATTTAAATACGACACTGTGTAGCATTTCTTATTAATTAATGCGCTCTCGCATAAATCAGTCGAGGTTCGTTAGGAAGGAACAACGATATGTGTAAAGGAGTTTCACATTGGATACAGTTTTTTTACGAACACTTTACGGCGCTCCATGGATATAAATTATGGGTAATGGCAACCTACTGTCACATCCTTAACGGGAGAACCGAATTCTAACCCGTGGCGTGGTTGAAGTGAAATCAGTTGATATGGGTCTGATAGGCCAAAAATGAATAAAGTTCTTACACCTACAGTTGATTATTTATATGTTTGTGGTATTTTTTTAACTGAGTACGCAACCGTATCAGATAAAAACTATCAGGACGATAAAGTATAAGCTGTTTGAATAAGGAAGGTTATTAAGTTATTTTGTTACGGAAATTAACGTTTGAAATAAATAATATTATTTATTACATATTCATTTTATAAAAGACGTTTTTTTACTATCTGATAAATAATTATTAATGACGAATGATAACTGGGTTAGCTTACTTCATGATACATTTTTAAAAAAGCAGTTGCCATAAATAAAGCTAACTTTAAAATGAAAAAAAAATATCGATATACTTTTGTAAACTGCAATTAAATATTGTATTACATGTACCTATTATAATAATCATATCAATATTATTGTTGTAACTGATATTTTCAATTTCACTTTGTCAACTTGCATCCAAAAAATCTAATATCTGGATATTAAACAAGAAATTCTAACTATCATTTTAATACTACAGCAGTTACAAAATTTTAAGATGGCGGGTCCAACAGATGTCTTCAAGCACACCACGGGTTAAAAGAAGAAGCAAATTTCAAAGAAAACACGACACGGAAGTACAGTGACGAGATAAAGTGGCTAAATTATATTACGATAATGCGCTCAAGTGTACTTGGAGACGTTTATGCGGGAATTTAAAACAATTGCGATGTTCGCGATGCGAGTACAGAAATGTACGAATGAGATACTGTAGGGTTGAATCATGGAATGTTGGCACTATGGTATTTCGGTCTTAGGAGTTTCGTCACTTTTAAACTCTACAATATTATTTTTAAAACAGTTCTTTTTTTATTTCAGTAAAAAAAAAATTTACTAGTTGATTTTTTTTATTTTGATCACTGTTACAAATTTATTTACTCGATTATGTAAGTCTTTTAATTGATTTTTTAATAGTTATTTTGAGTATCTATTGCCGATCTAGGATTCACGTTACTAGATAGATACTTTTAACTCAAGAACTTAAACCCAACGGAAGCAATTTTGAAAATACTTTAACACTAGGAATCACTAGGAAAGTATAACTCTTTGTAACAAAAAATTACTGTCCAAATCATTTTTGTAATCTTGTGGTAATCGCTGAAAATAGGTAACTAAAACAAATCCTCGAATATAACATTTATAATAAGTTAGCAAAAACTTAAAAATACGATATTTAAGTAAGTAATTTAGCTATTTATAACATTTTTAAATGGAACGGGAAAGTTTTGCATTCTGAACTCAGATTCGTCCTTTTAAGTTGGTTATCAAAAAGTTAGTCACATTTTCTAAAAATGTTAGCCTGTGGTTTTTTTTCAACAAAAAGTTGAGCAACCCTATAACAATCCTATTTATACGGTGGTGTAAGGACTTTGTCTTGTAACTTTATACGAATGAGTATTTTGCAAAAACGAGAAGTTGCTTTCTCGATTTCTGGGTCACGATGCTCGTTTTAGTAATATTTCTGTGTTTTTATCTGGGGTTGGTTCATTCAAAAACTATATGAAAGTAAACGACGTGTTTTGAATGCGATTTATTCATAATGAAACACCTGGGATGTGAAAAAAATGTTGTAAATGTTTTCTGTTTTAAAAGACATGTTTTAAGCAAATAAACGTTTACTGAGAGGGCCTCAGGGCCTATTATTATGAAGCGAATACTGCAGCACAGTAAGTAAATAAAACTTGTTGTTACAAATATCTCAATACATAATTGAACCATTAAAAACATAAATAATTTTGATCTTGATTCATTGTCAAAAAAATTATGATGTTTTAAGAAGACGTTCAAATTCAGATAAAGTTCAAAATTTTAAAATGCATTATTTTTTAGGGCATAATAATGACTGTCAGTTTGTTAACCTCATTTCGTGATAAAAAGTATCTTACAAACATGATTTTCTAGTATCTAGTCTGGCTTGCTACCAAATTTCATCTATATCCATTTAGTGGTTTTTGTGTAAAATAATATTTGACATCCATACATACTTGTACGTTTAAAAATTAATACATCATGCAAACGAGACGCATTTATCATAGCCATCATAACCTAAACAGTTTTTATTTTTATTACTACTTGGACCAATTCTAATACGGCTTCACTTGGGTATAAAGATATTTTAAAAAAATCACACCGAAGACAATAAAACGCTCTTACTTTTAACGATGATGAAACGTAGACAATACGAATTAGCACTAACAATGAGGCAGTCCAGTTCAGCTGGAATCTAACACGTATCGAGTGGGCTGTCTGATTGCATTTTTGCATAGATTTGCCAACTTTTGTATAAAAAGTGTGTTGCATTGTGGAATTACTGTATTTGTGTAGTAATTTCATCGAACGTTTAAGACGGTAACGTAATGACAAGTTAATAATTAAAATAATGATGTGTTTTTTTTTTTGTTTTAATCTATCCTGTTAAACCGTAAAATATTTCATATCTATCACATAATCATCTTTATCATATTTATTTAAATGACTTATTTTAATTTCGCAAAAACTTGATAACGGCTGGACTAAATTCATTAAATTTGTTTTAAAATAATTGCAGATCTCAAATGGGATAGGGTCAAAAATAATTGCGTTAATTTCCATTAAAAAAAGTACTCCGTGAGAGTGTAGGTGGCTACCATTTTATTCAAAATACCTAAATATATTTTATCAGCATTACACAAATTTTGTCGCGACACTTTTCGCCATTATGAAAACCAAAATAAACATACTCGTACCTCACTAACCAGCTGTCCTACGGAAAACGAGTCACTCCTAAACCATTTGCATTGTTCTTATTAATCCCTTGCCCAATAAAACTCGCTTTATTATGAATCTCGCTATCTTAGCGCTAACTGGTCGTAAAGCGGCCCGCCAGAGACGCCGACATGTGTTCCTAATTAGTGGTCACAGTAATCCGGCGTGCACTTGGAACAAATGCTCTTGATTGGATTTTATTGTGAGCTTGGCTGGTCTAGTTTATGAAGAGCCGAACATTGTTAGGAAGTTCGTTAAACAAGTTCACATACCTTTTTAAACGGTTTTATTTAGCTCACCCCGTTTGTTTTATTAATTGTTACTTAGTAGATGGACAAATAGTACAAATCCACTCACTTTACGAAGCATGATTTTTTATAAACTAGCTTGTATGTGACTATATCCACGGAATTTCGATACAAAAAAGTGTACAATCACGTGACTGTATACTTTTTTAGTACACGTGCACTGAGATGTATACAAAATCATTCTGATGCGAACTTTTTGGTAACGTCATAAGAGCTGAAGTGTTTACATTGCATTTCTCGTGACTGTACTATCTGCTACCAACTTACACCCGAATCCATTCAGTTGTTTATGTGCGAAAGAGTGACAAAGTGAAATTAAAGTTTTCTTCATTCTGATACTGGACAAAATTGGTGGCAATGTGAATTAATGAGTGCTAGTCAGCTAATGTAAACTGAACTCTAAGTTTACCTTGCTATTAAAATCACATAAACCTACATCTTCACAGTCACGTCCGTATTCAAGCCTTTGCTTATTACTAACTTTTAGTTTACAACCTGTTAATAAGAACCACGTGCTAACAGTGACAGCTTGTCCTACAAAATGTTTGCATCGTCTGTTCGACAATCTTAACTTCCGTGTGTATCGGGCACTGGGACGCGGCAACTCGCTTGTCTTCTCTCGCTTATAATTTTACTGTCGCTATGAAATACTTAAGGCCCTTTGATGTGCTTGCATGCACCGAGTTTACGTTCTCCTAGAATTTCCAACCGATTTTAGTGTTCTGAGAGTTAAATTTCATTTGGAATGTTTTAGTATGTTTCGTTTGAAATTAATTTTCTGATTACACGAAAATTGTAGAATATGTATACGACATGCTGACCTATTTTGATTTTGTTATACTGTGTACAGTAACGTGCACTATATGCCTACAAACTCATTCTAAATTCAACCTTTTGGTAATTAAATAATAAATAAATAAATAAATGCGCCAGACAATCACACCAATCATCTGGTCTCAAACTAAGGTTTTCCCTTGTACTATGAGAACCAGACGACGGATACCAACTGGGGGCGTCATCCTAGCACACCCAGACCCAAGTCAATTTAGAAAAGTTCGTTTTCCAAATTGACCTGACCGGGAATTCAACCCGGGACTTTACGCGCTTTGGCCGCCTACCTTAGCCACTGCGCCACCGAGGTCGTCAATTGCATAAGAGATCAAGTGTTAACCTATTATTGCTCGTGTCTGTATAATTTTTATTACACAATTATTTCTAAATGAATTTTATAAAATTTGCTGCATGACAAAATTTTCAAATGTCAAACCGATTCCGATGCAAAAACTTTTCACACCAAAAAGTAAATACTTCGATAATTATGTATCTGTTTCTTCGTTCTTGGAGCTTTCCAATAATAAAATAAATGAAGTGATTTAGGCTTTTCTTAAAGAACCACATATTTAGTGTTTTGTGTATGAAATACAAAGATTTAACCTTGAACGGACGGCCGTTAAATACGGCATACGGATGCCTTTCAATCGTAAGGACCACGGCGCGTGTTCTTTATACCCAGTATTAATTCTAAATGTTTATCGCTTTGGCTATTGACGTTTTTGCCGATCAAAGATAACTTGTGTTTTGTACCGTACGGTTGGCAACAGAAGAGGAAATAAAAATATATTTACAGTGAAATAATTTCAATCTCATGGTTGAAAAAAGTAGGAATGCAAATCCATCGAGAAAATGTAACACGAAGATAATAATTAGTTTACGCATTTAAAATCTTCATATGATATTTTAGAACTTTATATCAACACAAAGCCTAAAGTATGGAAAATTAATTAACAGACACATTAAATCGAAGAGCAATGGTGAAAATGTATGTACAGCGTAAATTGTGTTGAAAAAACGGTAAAGCAAACAACAAAAAAGTGTATTCCTTTTTTTGACTATAACTATAAATTCATTCAATAAAAGCCGGCGGTAAATTTGACATTATAAAAGAATGGTTTATTTTTGTTTGCTGTACGAGTATTCTGTCCAATAAAAATCAATCTGTGAATTATTTATGTTTATCCGATGATAAAACAAATGAAATTGTTTTTAATGGAGATGTCAAGGTAAAGATGGAGAATAAAATGCGAATATTATTTTTTTAAGTAGAACTTAAATGAAATCTCAATTTTTGTATAGAAAGAAATAAATGCGGTTTTTTGAAATCAGACATTTTAAGTACAGAGACTTGCAATTGTTCTTTATTGGGTTCAAACTGTTGTTGTCGACTATACTATTAAGGCGTTGAGTTGCAGTTTTGTTTTATGATTGTTAAGCTGTTAATCTTTATACTCATTCCTTAGTGAGGGGTCAACTGGCCGATTTATTAGTTGAAGGCAATTTGCTAATAATAGCCGGTCTTATGATTCAACTGTTTTTTTGTTTAGGCAATAGCTATATGATTTGAGTTAGATTATTCAACTGCTTGACTGCTGCCATCAAATAGGGGACTGGTTTTTTCAGCTTACCTCAAAATTACATACCGACTTAATAGTCATAACACTAACCAAATCTAAGCTGTAATATTCAAAGTAATTTAGATACTGCTACTGTTATATTCTCGGTAGAAATAGGTTCTGCATCGATGGTGGAGCCACTTTGTTTTGTATTCAATAATGATTCAAGAGTTTTAATGAAGGGTACATTAAAACAGTTAAATAAAAAGTTTGAATTTTTGATGTCAAGAGAAACGACTACAATCTTATGTTTATTATGTTGTTACTTATTCCTCATACTAATTGGAATTAATTATTGTACTTACCAACTAAAAGTTGTTGCGTGTTATCCAGATAAGTTTCTTCAAGAGCAGCAGAAAGAAAATAAATTGTTAGTAAAATTGTAATGTATACTTACAGAACATATTTTTTTCAAAAGAAGATTGAATACTATTTGAAGCCTTATTTGGCGGTGCCATTATTTAGGTCACCCCTGTGGATTTACAAAATCCTTGATCGAAGCTACGTACCAGCCTCAAAAGGCCCAAAAGGGCTACAAATTAGGTGATTATTTAAATGATGAAAATGAAAGGATCTAGAATATCCTCCATTCTTGAAAATCTAGTTTTGTTTATTTTATTTAAGTACCTAAGGGAAACTTTTTCATATACACGTGTCGAGTTTCTTATTGCTTATTCTCGCTATCACATTCCGAACACGGCAGTACAATACTCGATTTGTACTGACGATTCATAAGTGCTTTTATTTTTTTTAATTACACTTGGTATTCACAGTATAATAAATTTGTTACTGGACTTGTCGCCCTCATCTTGAAAGCTTGACCCTGCTACTAATGTAGCACCCTCCAGGAGCTCTGGAAACCTTACCCACAAGCAGGAACACAACACTCAAGTGATTGTTATTTGGCTGCGTTGGCTCTCTTAAATCTTACATGAATAAAGATGTTTCTGTTCTATTTTACTCACCACTCTGGCACGGCACGCAGTCTGAGGTCCTTTGGACAGCTTGACCCTGGCAGTGTGCTCCGCCATTCAGCGGGTAAGGTTCGGTGCAGGTGCGCGTGCGCCGTTGGCCGCCTGTGGCTCGCCCGTTGCAGCGGCAAGGTGACCAAGAACTCCAGGAACTCCAGCCACCGTTTACTGCGCAAACAAAAATGGATGATAATTCGGTTTTATAACATGTATAAGTGCAGTCATCAATAGACCGTTAGCGTTATCTGCCTCCAAGGGTCTTGTTGCTATTCCAGTTTAAATACTAAGAAAAAAACCGGCCAAGTGCAAGTCCACCTCGGTGATGAAGTGCTCCGTTTAAGGCTGCAGAATAATTAATTTATTGATTAATAATTATCCTCAAAGTTCACAATGTGTTTCTTTTTACACACACATTTTGGTACAAATACAGTATGGTTATTATAAAATAGGCTAGTACACACATATTCGCTGATAAGTTCAACTCGTAGTTAACAGTAAGTTTTCTGAACTTAACGTACTCTGCTCATTGTAAGTAGCATTTCTCACCTCAAACGATCATTTTTACGAATCTGGGTAAACCCTAAAGCATAAACAGCGTGTTAATGTAACGCATGGCAGTGTTCAACGTCAAGTTCTGTAGGAAGTTTTCTTGGATTCAGAGTTTTTTTCTTTGGTTTTGTTTACAATTAGTCAAAAAGTCGAAAAATTGTGGTCATTTATAACCTCAAGCAACTCAGTGCAAACTCAGGACGTGATGATTTAAAATAGACAAACAAATTGGATTCGATCTCTAAAGATCAAACACTTGTTACAACAAAAAAATTAGCTATATTAATTAAAATAAAAATCTGTTAAAATTATAACATGACATTCATATTTTTGTGACAATGCAATAAAGTCATGCATACAATTAGGATGTCATCATATTTTGAAAAAATAAGGTTTGGTCAATTTGACATGAAAAAGGTTTTGAAAACCAGCATTGCCTTTACAAGATGGGATAATTATGTATGTACTCATCATAATACATATATGAATATTCTCATCTATTGTACAATTTATGTATTTGAATTATGTCTTAAGTAAAATTATGGCTTTATTATTTTATTTAAAACTTTACAAAATAATGTTACATTGACAAAAATAGCATTTCGTTAACAATTATATTTACATTATAGTAGGTTAACCAACCAATATACCAAATACAATACGCAAAAATTCTATGACCTCAGAATTATAACAAATAAAAGACATAAATTTAATGTTTATCTGCTAGTTTTTTTACATTATCATACAATATTAAATACAGTTTTTTTTATTCGACACACATTTAATGGGAATTCTTATAGTATGACCGAACAGGTGCACTTTCTTAAAACAAAAATAACATACGTGTTTGCAACTACTAAAAATGTCGGTCGCACAGTTTTAAATTCACTTACTTGAAATAAATTTAAAATTCAATTTATTATGTCAAATAAAACTTGGCCTTTCCACAGTAATGTTTCAAGCCGGATATCTTTTGTCGAGATCGCTTGTTAGAAAGACACGCGAAGTCGCGTGCGTTACCTAGCTCCTAACTGCCTACCTAGAATTTACTTTTCTATAATTACTAATACAATGCTAACGGCAACCCAATAACAGGAATTCTTGATTTAGTAATTATGTACATACTGGTAACATATTTTAATGGACCAAAATACCATGGTATGGGTAAAACAATAGTTCAACTAGGAAGTGTGCCTGAAAGTTTTGTCTGTTGTCGTTTAGTTAGGCATGCAATTTTCGTCTTTACTGACTATAACACATGATAGGATTTAAAATACCAACATTTTGAAGTTATACTACTAGTTGATGGTACTACCGTGATTTTCCTTTGCATTGTAATACTGTGCATTTTCTATGTGTTGGAATTGTACTAAACTTTTTCAATAATTATTACATAACAATGAAAATAAATTGAAATCCTTTGAAACGTTAGATATGGCACAATTGCAATGTTTTGGTTTTATTTTATAAATTTCGACAAAGAAATACAAGAAGATCATTAATAGATGAAAAATTCTACATTTTTGTTTCTTTCTAAAACGATTAAGTAAGTCAAAAACCTACTTAACACAGATATAAAACCAAAATTTCCGCTTTCATTCACCGTAATCACATACAACTACTCTGTATCACCCATAATACATGCTATAATATTCCTTTAACAGCTTAGTAAGTCTAAAACGTTCACCATCATTTTCATGGTTACATACACCGGCTGTCCTACAAATTACGGCTAATGGCGCATCATTACCGAACGAAAGCCGTTATAAAGAATTCACGGGTGTGCCATGTGACACATGTGGTCCAAATTACAAGAACCCAGGTCCTTGGACCTACGAAACTGTGGGGACCACAAAAAGTGACGGGAGTTAATTATCCTTTGTTTTTTGTTGAGTTCACGCCTACGCGGGAGAAAGGGAATGAGTTTTGAAAATATGCACTTTAATTTGACTCATTTTGAAGTTGGTTAGTAGTTGAAGATGAAAAAAAATTGTTTTTTATGAAATGGTTTTTGATAAGTTTAAATTGAAATTGAATTGAAAGTTTAGATTATTTGAAAATAAAGTGTATTAATATTATAAATATAAACAATATATAAGGTCCATTGTACAATACTTAAGGGGTTTTAAAAACTACCTTGTTTGTCTGCATAATTTCGGGATAAAAAGTATTTTATACATTTATCTAGTATGTTATATCATCAATTCATCTGTCTTTCTACGACATTTTATCCAAATCCCTCTAGTAGTTTGCATATTCGTGAAAGTGGAAAGATCGAACATTCAGAGATTCATATTTTATTACGAACTTATGTGTTTAAAACATCAGTAGTAGGATCTAGATATCTAACAAATTTTCTATCCAAGGTAAACATCCAATATCTACACTCAAGATGTTAAAATGATTTAAAACTAACCTCCAATAGATTCACACTAAAAACCGACTCATTCGGTAGTCGCCGTCAATCAAAAACTAATCATATTAAAACCGAACAAATTTATGAATTGAATCACGCCATTAACCGGTCAGAACACTTTCAGTTGTACGCAAATGTTTTAAAATTCAATTTTAAATGCAAAATATTGGTCTCAGACCACCCGCGGCTCCCAATTTCGTGTGTTCTTTCCAATAAAAGTTGATTACCCTATTAGATCTCACGTATATTATTAACCTATTAAACCACTGTTAATATTAATAAAGTGCTTCCATATGTCGGTGGAGAAAATTGCTTTCCAAGCTTTTGTAATCTCGTGGTTCGCCGATAAATCGGTTTAGTATTGAGTGAGTACTCATTATCCGTTGATACCGTTTTTAATTTGGTTTACATGACATCAGAATGTAACATTATCAAACTTAAAACATTTTGTTTGAATAGAATGTCCCGTTATTATAGGTTCACTGGTGCAGTGTGTACTTAAAGTAACGGTTTTAGTCAAACTTGTAGTGGACAAGTAACGAACTGGTTAGAAATATGTTGCCTACAAAGTAAAAGTTTCGTATTAAATATTTGATATCTGTATCTTGAATTACCAAAGTCAAAATAATTACATTTTCATTATTCAATGTAAAGTTTTTATTTTATGTAACTTAACTTAGGGAACATTTTGCGTTTTTTTTTGTTCTTAGATTGCCGACAATTGCCGTAAATCATGGCTTCTTAAGCGCCTCAGTGACATTTCTAAACCTAAACAAACGAATTCGACACTACTAATAAATTGAAAATACTTGCACTAATAGCGGTCAAAATTAAAACCTTTTCATACGATTTGTTTAGTCCAACATGTGTCTATTTATTCTTTGATAATTAGGTACAAAAAATAAAACCATAATTGTTTTAAAGTCCATCGTTGTGTTGTCGTCGGTTTCGAAAAGTATCAATAGGGATACATAGGTAGGTTAGTTGATTTTAGTGTATTTTTACCTACGTTTCAGTAAACATGTACAAACTACTATCGTAGAAAACATACTTCCAGATAAATTTTATGACGCCACAAAACCTAAAACGTGACTGTCCATACGCAACCCTATTGTTAAAATACTGCATCATTATATAATTGTGTGAAGTAATAAAAAGTACTGTGGAGACGACACACGCCCACACCACGAAGTGATAACGACGATATATTGCCCAATTTGCACGTAAGTGCCACAGTTCCTATAGAACAGGCACAAAGGGTTTTATTCCCTCCAATAAACGTAATTGGTGTTAGTCTGCAGGAATAACTATACCAATTAGATCTCTCTAAATTGTCAAGCTCGAAATTTCGACCCTTTATTTTACTACAAATTGGAATGGGCAAGCGTTTGCTAGTTGGTAGGAAACGCATGCTAACTAAGCGTACAGGACAAGAATTAGCGTAAAGGACAATCTTGATAAAAAAACAGTTAAATTTTTAACAACTAAAATTGACGTCAAAAAGCAGTCATAGAAATCAAAAAGAAAACGAAACTCGAAACAACATAAGCAATCAACGAAGAACAGATGAATACTTTACACAGTTTAGTATCTAAAACAATTTAAGCTATTGTACTGTTTGTGTTGCAACTCAGCTAATCACCTTAATCTAGGTAATGAGACATAAAATATTTGCAACGAGTAGATCACTTTTAACTTAAATTTACGAATTTGTGGTTAGTACGGTCAACAACACGTACGTGTTTGGGATTCGATATTAGTTCTTATACCAACGGCATAAAGGTGGTGAAAAATGTAGGTAAATGGCCTAAGTGACATTTGAAGTGCTTTTATCATACAATTGTTATTTAAGCCTTTTTATGCTATTTCAAGGCTTATGATAGGTGGGTTCGTAGAACAAAACAAAAAGTACTTGAATGTTTAACGAACTCTGTAGCCGAGAGGCGAGCGAGCCGGACTTTAGCGCCATGCCATTTCCGGGTTGGATTCGTGGTCGGTGCGATATTAAAAACGAACTTTTCTATATTACCTAGAGACTGGGTGTTATTGGACTTTTTCTGTAGTAAAACTACTGGAGCTACTCCTATTATTAGAGAAATGTATATGACGTTGTCCGATATGTAGTTTTCTATGCAAAGCAAACAAAATGTTTCTAACTGCATTGAATGGAATGATAATAAAACAGATGATTCTTAATTACAAGACGCAATGCTATTCTCATGGTTTTGGACGTGTCAAGTCAGAGGTGTTGATTGCAATCAGTTAGCAGGCGCCATATTGCCAAGCGTGGGCGCTTCATTCCTAATGATCCGTCTGCGCCTGCGCACGCTATAATTGCAAGCCATCGGCGCATGCCCTTTGATCTTGAAGTAAAGATAGTTATTACATATAAGTGAGGGTGAAATGAGCGTTAAACAGCACAGGGAATTTGCGGCTGTCTGATAAATCGTATATGAAATAATGAAAGCTTTAAATCTTGTTAGATCAGGTTATTAAATTGTCTAACGCTTTTTAGAGGTAATCGGTTTGACGTGAATTTGTAATGCGTGGCTATTGAATAGTGTTAAAGTCCCGATTTAGTTTATACTGCAAGAGGCAATTTAAATTTCAAAATGTTGTAAAACGAATTAACATTATTGCACGTATTCTAGTTATTGAATTAAAGTTAGTGTTGATACAAGCCATAAATTTTATTGTAATTGGTATCATGTTGAAAGTTTGACTTCGATTGAATTCAAATTAGGCAATCTATTCTGAGATCGGAAAATGAGAAATTGATTTCTAAGTTTCGGAAGTCATAATAACAAATCTTTATTAATATTATAGTTTGACTTTTGAACTGTCATGGAAGAAATATTAAATGGATAATACTTAAACCTTTGTTTCGGCATATTAAATCTTCATTAACATAATTTTGAATCATATTATATTTTTAAGTATAAAATATTTTTTGGCTTACCATATACAGTGAGAAGAGCAGGCTCTGACACTCTTTTTCCAGCAATGTTCTCAGCTACACAACTGTAGTTGCCCATGTCCTGGTAACAAAACAAAATAAGTCATTACTGATATTCTTTTTCTATAAATCAGAAAAGGTTTACAAGAACGCGCTAGTTTTAGATGATAAATTGATGGTGCTTTGGTGCACCTTCAACAAACTAAAAAAATAATTGTCTGTGAAGTCGGTTTAGGGAAGGCAGTTTGACGAGACAATAATAAAATAAAAAATAAAAATAATTTATTCTCACACTTAAATTAAATTACAAAAGTGAGTTATCTCTAGGTACATATTGACGTGTGACTGGAGCCTAATGTAGGGCAACCCTGTATTTCAGGACTCCAGGTCCCACCCACGAGATCGAGGAGTAATTAATAATTAAATTTAAGTTAAGGAACAACAATGCTATGTTAAATTTTCATGAAAAACAAGAGTAACAAAAAATAAAAGTAAAAAAAAAGAAAAAAAAAGAAAAAAAAAAGAAAAGAAAGAAAAAAAAAGAAAAAAAGAAAGAAAAAAAAAGAAAAAAAAAGAAAAAAAAGAAAGAAAGAAATGCTGAGCCGATCGCTCGAGCTGATCATGATTCTCTCTCGTTCGGGCCGCTCTGTGTATGTGAAAATGAAGTCATCTTTTTAGTGCATGCTGCATAGTCACGCCAATATAACTTTTGATTTTCTAGTTTGTTTCTGGTTTGCCCAAATTTTCCTAATAACACAAATTTACGCGAAACGCCAAATGTACAACCGAACACAATCGACAGATGAATGCCGTCCTTCCAAACTTCGAAACTTATTAGCATTTCAAACAACCGTAATTTCTTTTGAATTATTAGCCTCAGTTATACCATTATTCATATTTTAAAACGGGGATAATTTCAAGTTGTTATATTTTTGCATAAAAATATTCTTGAGGTTGGAGTTTCGCAAAATTGCTCAGCATGCAAGGGTTGCCAGAAGTAGACTGTTTAGTGTCTAAGTCTCGGTTGGAAACAGTTACAAATGTCCACCTAATTTCACTTTTATTGCTTTTGACTCCACGTTTTTGGGGAAAAAAATGGTCAGTAAAATGAATGTTATTACAAGTAGTCCCTTATCTGAATTAGTTTACCGTATGATAACATACACAAGTCCAAAAGATTTTATCGGCTGGAATGTATTAGACATTTGAATAGTCCTGTAAATGCAGTAGGTATCCAAAAACTTTCACATTTAACTTTAAATTTAAGTTATAGTTGTAAAAATAAGTTGGTGTTTGTGTGGTGAACATAAGTGTTTGTTCTATGTGTAGGTGTTATTAAGTGTTCGGTTTGTGTTACCATCATCAATTTAACATTTCCTTGACACAAGCTATGTACTTTTGGATCGGATCAATATATACAATGCTATCTAATATTTATTTATAACTTCTATGCATATAACTGATATGACGCAAAACCATTTAAATTTGTATTGTCCTTCAGAAGTTACAAACAGTCCAAACTTTTAAAGTTTTTGAGAAATTTTGTGTGACAACCCTTTTACAACATGCATGAGCGTCCCTTTTACGCCCAAAGAGGAAGTTGCCAAAAAAGCCACGCGTTCAATTATGTATGTAAAATGAACAAACCCACTTCATTAAGGTACGCCATGGAAACGCACGCAATAAAACATGAACTGTCTCTTTCGAAATCACAAAGGACGCAACCATTAATTTAAACGACTGAAGCGACACATATTACGATTATATTAATTACGAAGAAGCAGGCGACACCTATGGTTGTAAGGATAAAGTTACACACAAGGCAGCCGCAGTGAGCGAGCGAGTGACACTAACAGTAATTAATCCATGTCTGCTCTCGGTGGCTAATTAGTGGATGCTGTGTAGCGGAAACAGGAGATGGAATGAGTTATTTGCGATTGTGCAGGGGTGTTTGATGCGGGCAGCGGATGTGGACGGACATAAAGAGTTCGAGGGCACGGGATGGGCGATGACAAGCAATCAAAATGTATTTGGGACGTTTTATGCGAGCAGACGCTTTGGGTTTAGGATGCGCCACGTGAGTAAATATTACTAGCTTTTTTCAAATGATGTATTTGATAAAAAACTCGTATATCATATAAGATATAATCGTATAAGAGAGGCAGGGCAAAGCGATTTATCGCTCGAACTGGAGCAGCCCGACTGGTGAAATACTTCCACCTTACAGAAGAACGCAGCTAAATAACAATCACTCCGGTGTTGTTGTGTTCCTGCGTGTGAGTAAGGTTTCTGGAGCTCTTGGGGGGTGCTACATTAGTAGCAGGGGTCAAGCCTTCAAGGTAAAGGCGACAAGTCTAGTAACATTTAAAATAATTTAACGGGTCAAAACGAGACACCATTTTTATTTAGTAGTTAAAACGAACTACTTACTGCCCGACTAAATAAAAATGGTGTCGCGTTTTGACCCGTTAAATTATTTACAATGTTTAAAATGGAACGCGAAAGTCTTAAAATTTATAAGTCTAGTAACAGTTGTACTATGCTATACTTTTCGACCTTAAGCTAGGAACTCATTACCACTTAGCATCAGGTGGGATGATGTCAATCTTGAAGTGCATTATAAAAAAAAAAATCAATTGCAAATGGGCCAAAATACGAGTGTAGTATGCCATCAACTAAGGTCATCAGAATTTGTTGACTTCTATTAGGTTTGCTTTAAAATTCTCGTACATAGAACATTAGGAAAAGTTTTTTGTTGACCATGTATCTCTTAACTGCATAGTTTACAATTATGTTTTGCAAATGAAGATGTAATATTATTTTTAAAAACAAATTATTGCTGTGACGTATTTTTATTGTTCGTACTAAATACAATTTAACGTGCAGATGAATAGTGAACATCCATTTAAAAATGGTTTAATTTCAAAAAACATTCATAGAGAAGAAAGGACAAAAAAATTTATACTTTGAGATGTAAATAAGTAAGCCTGTTTTTACTAATCATCATACAAAAAACAATAATCAGTAACTTGATGGTCAAGTAAAATACACGAAATAAGGCTCATGTGAAAAACACTTTATTGCCTACTTTTTAACGTTTAGTTGAAGTGCCCCATTTCAAAAAACTTCTTAAAACAAAAAAGTTAATCAGTTCACCTGAAAACCAAATTGAGATATAGCGCGTTAATCCCATCACGTCCATTTGTTGAAACATCTAAAACAATAAACGAACAACGCTAACAGTACAAGAAACGGAATTAAATTTAAACCCTTTTAAACTTTTGTCAACAACACCAGCTTTGAAAGGGAACACCGGAACGCGACAAAAGGAAGACCAGCGGGCGACAGCGACTTGTGTCGCGATTAATAAACGTCTGTCGCGTTCGCCTAATTAGTCGCACTGGCAGATAAATAATTCGCGATTGTGCGATTGGCCGCGCTAACACTTCGGAGAATGATCTTTACCCTTTTAGAGTTCCTTACAAGAAAATGATGTTGGAATGTTGGCAGTTTTGTCTTGAACATCCTTTTGTTTGTATTTATACTTTCTAGATCAGTTACAGACTTACTTTTTGTAATGACATGCTATTTCTTTTATTAAAAGCTTTACTTTGCGATTTATCTGCTAATATTTTTATCACGCATAGTTCTTCCGTTGTTGATTCTGAAGATACTCAAGAATAGCAAAGATATATTGAAAAAAATATGGAGGATGGATTAATGAATATTAATATTTCAACGTTATTACTTCATGCACAAATTATTTTTGAGAAATATTTCGTATCAAAGTTCGGAACAGCTAAAATTGATATTTGAATGACGAACAAAATATTAAAAAGCCCATGGAATAGTCGCAGAATTTATTTGAAAATAAAATAAAACTGTTGTGTTCTACCTGCGTTTTGATTTACCATTGGCCGGTATTCAAGCCTCATTCATTAGGTTCAACAGAGCACGTCGATTCTATCTACTTCTCATACCTCTCTTTGTATTCGAGCATCAATTTCTTTACATTGTCATTAGTCTTTCTTTTTGTCGATGACTCAATCGTCTGGACTTTAAATTTTACGTCCCGAATGCCAATTGCCTGTGCTTGATTCATGACATGACTTTTGTGTTTCCTTTTGCTAAGCAAGAGAGAATTTGCAGCAATTTTTCATTTGTATGTCTCGAAAATAGCAGGGAGTGAAATTTATGCGACAGTTCTGAATACGAGACTAATGCTTTTTTTTTAAATAAACACGGTTAAATGATTAGTGTACGATCTTGGAAAAAGGTCATCAGAAATGGACTGATTTGTTAACATTGATTGTCAGCGCAATTAGATTCAAAAATAAAACATGCAATTTTTAAAGATTGAATACGAACGATGTTAAAATAAAAAAATATACATATTTTTACTATTACTTGGTGTCATTTAAAAAATTAAGTTATGAAATCAAAAAGGAACAATAGGCCTTTTATGACATCTGATCATTGATAAGTACCACCTGAAGTAGCTGTACACAATTTAATTTTAAGGCTTTCTTTTTATTCCAAAGTACCTACCACTAGCCGAGACAATAAAAAATTACTAACGGATTTCGGCCAAGGCAGCAAATCTTATTGAGATTAACCTATAACGAAGTAGTCGGTTTATAGTGCCTAAATGGTTAGTGCCAAAATATGAGTGCACTCTTTCTGTCACTCTCTCCATCCGATGAGGCCAGAAAGACATCAGGTACAGGACCAACTATTTATATGCCCTACCGAGAGCACGTATATTTAAATACAAATTTAGGTGATCTTTCTGATACTATTCAAACTGCCAACAAAACACATTAATTTCACCCCCACAGTAATCGAATCCACATCTGGACTACACGCTTCTAAGCTTGTTACATTGAATATTAGTACAGAGAAGGAAATCTAAAATAAGGAACTAAAGTTAGATAGGTTAAGTGAAAACTTGTCATTGCTTTAACTGCACTCTTCCCATACCACATACTAATGAGTTACGAACACAACTACAAACAAGCCTTGTCCTTAAATAATTTAAATGACCTTGTTGTTAAACCACAGCAACATCCCATAACTTTGCATATGTCAAATAATTAGGAGTTACCGCACCACATGTGATACATGATTCACTATTAGCCTGGCTTCAACTTTGCATTCAGACAATTTTAGACCATTTCCCTATACACTTTCGAGATCAATTTGATCAACACCAATTTCTACGTTTGTGCCATTAGTATCTATTACACTTGTAATGCAAATAAATGTTTTATTCATGAATTCTACGGTTCAGTCTACAAACTTATTGTTATTGGCATGTGTTCTAATAAAGCTGTTTATATTTGCGGCATTTAAATGCGGTCGTTACGCAGTAACCAAATCAGATTGCCTATAAACTTTTATATCAAGTTAATGTGAATCGTAAATTTTTTCTTAACTTTGTTTATAAATGTCCACTTAATTTTATTTGTTTTTTTAACGTAACTTCTACATAACATATGCGTGAAGTTACATAATTTCTTATGGTAAAACTAAAGATATTCACGTAGTATAATAAAAATAAAGTTTTAACAAGACGTGGAATTATATAACATTTTGAAATGGGTTGGTTTGGTTACTTATTTCGTAAGACAGAAAAATAATAAAATATTTGTTTTTAAAATAATACTGTAACTTTAGTTCTTACAGTTTTCACTCTCTCTGGAGGGAATGACCTCTTGAGTCAACGTTTATAAGTAGGTTAAAGACTGTTTCAATCTACACCAATATAAAAAAGAGGAGAGTGTTGTACTTTTGTATGTTTGTAAGGAATAAACTAAAAACTACAGTGCTGGTTCCAAAAATTCTTTCACCATTAGAAAGTTACATTCACCCTGAGTAGTAAAGATAGTACTATAGGCTATATTTATTATAAGAAAAGTACAAACTCATGGGCAGCCTCTATTACATATAAAGAACCATCTCTTGATGCCTAAGAAAACCTCTCAATGAACCAGTATTCTGATATTCTGAATAATTTTATAACATTTTTAGGGTTCCGTAGTCAACTAGGAACCCTTATAGTTTCGCCATGTCTTTCTGTCTGTCTGTCCGTCCGAGGATAAACTCAGAAACCGTTTGCACTAGAAAGCTGAAATTTGGTACAAATATGTATATTAATCACGTCAACAAAGTGCAAAAATAAAAAAAATATTTTTAGGGTACACGTAAATTGGGAAGTGATTTTTTTTTTAATTTCAATCCCAACATGTGATATATCGTTGGATAGGTATTTAAAAATGAAGGGGTTTACTAAGATCATTTTTTGATAATTTTATATTTTGGGAAATAATCGCTCCAAAAGAAAATAAAATATAGAGGGGGGGCCCTCTAACTTTTGAACCATAAGTTCAAAAAGTATGAAAAAAATATAGAATATAGAACTGCATAAAGGCTTTCTAGAAAAATTATTTTGAACCTGATGGGTTTAATAGTTTTTGTAATCTTTGAAAAAATATTTTTTTAGTGTATACATACCTATGTCAAGTCAATGTTACACACAGATAGCCCATTTTTGTATCTTTAAGTGGAAAAACTTAAGTATTGTGATGCACTGAAAACTACACTGAGCGTGGCCCTATACACTTCAGGCCTATTTTAAAAAGAAAAACTGCAATCAAAAGTACTTTAGTGATAGATTTATGTGTACCTGCAACGTAGCTCTCGATATCAGTAGATTCCCTTCAGCTGATATGAGAACATTGTGGTCTTGCTGCAAAGGAGCTCCATGCTTCAACCAGGAGATCCTCGGAGGGGGGGCGGCAGCGGGTGCTGAGCAGCGAAGAGTGGCCGCGACTCCTGTCTCCACAGAAGTTGGGGATGGTGACGTGGCGAATTGTTTTTTCAGGTCTGTTGGAAGAGATGGAACCATTAGAATGTAACTATTAAGGATTCTAATTAAATGTACATGAAACAGTACTTAATTATAAAATCATATGAACAACTTAAAAGTATTAGAAACAGAAATTTTTTATCTCCCCTTGCGGTGCGGGAATCGAACCCACGACCTTCACGTATCGCGCGTTATCGTAGGCGATGAAATTTTTCAGCTGTATCAACCGTTAGCCTTCCGGTAAGTTCGCTAGTACGGCGTATAGTACTATAAAAATAATAAAATCGATTGAACTTAAAAGTATCCTCAAAATGATTTTAATTATTAGAAGCCAAGAGCCGAGCGAATCACGGGTACAATTTGCAGTTGGGTCATCATCATAGAACTTTTCTATATTGTCACGGGTCTGGGTGTCGTGACAACGTCTTTGTTTCTGATTCTGTTACATAAGTGCTTAAGATACTTTATCACAGAATCAGAGCAATGTTTGTTAAGTTGTCCAATATATATTTAAATTATATTTATGCCCGGTTTCAATATTTGCAAAACGATCCGATCTAGTTACGGATAGCACTAAATAATACGAGGCGTAAGCTTAAAACGACCGACAGACGACTCATGGCAGCTGATATTGAAAGTAATTTCGAAATTAGAATTAACGACTCGTATAAAATAGACATTTTTGACACATTACGAATCGTAAAATATTGGAACCGGGCATTAATCGATGTATTCCCAAAGCCGAACACAAAAATAAGAACAATGTTCGATACAAACATTGCTCTTAAAGTACTGCTCTGGCAATTTTATTTATTTAAAAACTTTATTGCACAAATATGTACAACAGGTGGACTTAATGCTAGGGGTTTTCTCTACCAGTCAACCCTTGTGTCATGCAGATAGTTTGTGTATGGGTGCGGTAACAGGCAATGTTTTCCTTCAGTTACACATTAAATCATATTATCGTACAAAATTTAATATCAAGTCAAAAAAGACTACAAATATAACAGCAAAACCGCTAACAATCTCATTGCCATGCTTTTGTTATTGACAAAGTTCGATCTACTTTTTCATTCTTCAAAAGCTGATTGACACTGAATAGCAGTAGCTTTTAATGCTACTGTTCCGCATACAATGCAATCCGAATGAATTATACAACTGACACCCTCATGATTGAGAAAATAATAATATGGGACGAGTTACAATATAGTTGTCAGTATCAATTTAGACGTCGATGGCCACAAAATAATCTCGAGGTCGTGAACTAATTCAATAATTGTTGTATCAGTAAGTACTGGGTGGGTTCTGTTGCGCAAGATTAGTTGTGGTGCAAGTAATGTTAATTATAATGTTTTGTTATTTTATTCAATACTAGCTGTGCCCGCGACTTCGTTCGCGTGGACTACATCCTTTCATGGTCGGTTTGACCCCTTTCTCCCCTAATATTCGAAACAAAAAGTAGTCTATATTTTAATCCAAGTTTCGAGCTATATTTGTGCCAAATTTCATATCTCTAACTTCAAAAATAAACATTTTTCCATATAAACTTTCAAAGGTGGTATTACCCCCATCTCCCCCTTATTTTCTAATAAAAAGTAGCCTATGTCCGTTCTTGAGATTCAACATATACCTATACTAAATTTCAACAAAATCCGTTCAGCCGTTTAGGCGTGAAAGAGTAACAGACGGACAGACAGACAGACAGACAGACAGACAGAGTTACTTTCGCATTTATAATATTAGTATGGATTAGTATGGATTTACATTTATACAAAAGTCAAAGTCAATATTTTATTTATTAACAAAGATAACATTTGTAATACTTGTGAATAGTCTCTTTATAAAACAAACGAAGTTACCTCCGGTTCGGAACCTATAACAACAGAGAAGATACCGGCAAAAAACTCAGCAGTTATTTTTTTTACAAAAAATACTTTTGTGGACAATATAAAGTCATTTTTTTCGATTGCTCAATTAAAAAAGATAGAAACGCGTTTTAAATTAGCCTTTTAAAATATTTTCTTTAAACTGTATCTACAATTTAATGGAAATTTTACTTTTTGCATGTATTTCATGTCATTTAATCTGTTTTGTCTTTTACTTTATATAATTTTCGTAGAACTCAAAAATGTTTCTGGAGATAATTGTTAAAAAAATATAATCGTTTTATTATTAATTCAATCGTCATCATCATTGCACACCTGAACGAGATCAATTTCATTATGTAATTATTTTATTTTTGAGCAGGACTCAGTACCAAAAGTACCCAAATTTGCACATTAAATTCCACAAAATAAAAATCAGTAAACCGGAGTGATTGTTTTTCTTTCCTTTACCTTCCTTAAAAAAACGCCTACGCCTATGTTTTGCAACAAAAAAAATGTCGCCATCTTCTCACGTCACTCTCAATAAAAAACTAACGAGATCGTTGATTACATAATTCGGTATCGCGACGCACCCGTCCCACTGAGCGGCCATAATTGCTTTTCATTAAACAATTAACAATGTTTTGGCAGTTTGCTAGTTCGTGAAGTACCGGGATGAAGTACGTTACAAATTGGAAGCAGTAATATTTTTTTAATTGAGAGCGTTGGGCGATGTTATCTCTACACTAAAGATAACAAAACCAGTTGCGTTACAGTTTTCAGATAGAAGATGTAATTAGAAGACAAGGTAAGATTTAAGAGTACCCAAACAATTTAAAAAGTTAGTTTCTATTAAATAATATTGACAACGTAATTTTCAATCTGGTCGACTTATTCATTAACCAAGTTTAAATAATGTGTTAGTTTTTGATTGATATTGATTTGAATCAAACCATCTTGATTTAAAAAAAAAACAAACAGTTTTGGATCTAATATTTTAAAAAGACAATTGCTTAAAATAATAAGACTGGATTTTTTTTATTTCTAGCTAATTTTTATTATTTTTGTAAAATAAAGTAAAGTTTCAATTCAATTTTTATTCAGTTCAGAAAGACAACTACTCAAGCTTCCTTATTGTGGTAGAAATAACAAAAGTAATTTTATTTTGTCGGAATCCAAGCTTATAACATATATTGCGCTATATTGTACCCAGAAATCATATACATATTTTTAATTTAAAATCAATTTATGTAAGAAATTTCTTCAATTTCTTCAATTTAATATAAGTATTCAATTGCATGTCAGTGATAAATTTCCAGTTCTACATTGTTTAGAGGAAATACTACTCAGTTCTCTAGAAATCGTTTTCTGAGTCACACAAACAAAAGTGTGCTTGTTCCAACTTTCGCAAACATAAATCCGAAACAAACTCCAGTTTTGACGAACCATAATTCCGCACGAAAGAAATCACCAAGTCAAACATGGAGAAGTTGCGTGGAAATAAAATTGCGTTAGCACTGCGACGTCTCAGTTGTGAAGTTGACTGTGGTTATTCGGCGAAATCTTAGCTTGACTCGTGATGTTATAACGATATTGCAGCGCATCGGGAATGTTTGCGGAAAACCAAACTGATAGTTTTAATGCTATCATCCGCAAGAAAACAGTCTCCCTGATTAGCAGGATTCGAGGCGGTCACAATAGCATCCTGATGACATTAGCGGACAGGTGTACATCGCCACTTTGGAGGTGTTTGGTGATGAGAGTGATCCCGGAACCTCGCATGTCTCGGTGATTACTGTAGGTATTAGAACCCAATCTCGTTAAATAATTTCATGAATTCTAAAAATTATGTTACTAACAATACCCCTTAAGTTAAATGTTACTAACACCTATGGATGTTACTTATCTGAAATAAATGTTATTTAATTTAATTTAATTTAATATAAACCGACTACTCTTAGGAGCGTACCTCTAGCTTTCACTAGTTTTTTATTTTTATATTACACTTCAAGATTGACCTGATCCCACTTGATGTTAAGTGGTAATGAGGTCCTAGCTTAAAGGTGACAAGTGCAGCATAATAAATCTGTAACTGGACTTGTCGCCCTTACCTTGAAGGCCTAACCCTGCTATTAATGTAGCACCCCCCGGGAGCTCTGGAAACCTTACTCACGCAGAAACACAACAGCACAGAAGTGATTGTTATTTGGCAGCGGTCTTCTTTTTTTAATATTTAAAATGGAACGCGATAGTCTTAAGCAGTTAAATATTTAAAATAAGCTAAAAGGTGAAAACAGTTCGGTTAGGTTGTTGGTTTTAATCAGTGAACTTATTTCAATGTATAATTGCTTTGAAAATAAAAGAAATACACAAAAAAAACTTGAAAGGTGTCAAAGGTCTAATGAGTAATCCCATTAACAGCCATCTTAGTGATTTTTCTGAAACTATAGCATCTGTATGAAAATACTGGCTTACTTTCTTTAAGAGAGATAAAGATGGAGAAACACGTGCGCGCAGCACGGCTTACAATTATAGCAAAAATTGTCGTCACATACTTTTGGTCTTAATTTTTCCACCTAGCCCCCTTTCGCAACGAGCGATAAGGAACTTCGTTTCAGTCCTACATACAAGCGAAGACAAACGATCCACTACAAAAGAGGCAAGGCGATTTGTCGCCCTCCACGCTTCAATAGGATTTGGACTCGCAGAAACTATCAATAAAACGGGCACTGCAGTCCTGCATAGCGCAACGGTAATGGAGCTACGAGCTAGATTTATGCCCGTACTCAGCGCAAGCACCTACTGCCAGTGATGAAGCGACTGTTGCATTTTGAGGCGGTCTGCAGACTGAGCAACTTTAGTTGACGCAAATATCTACTGTCTTCAATAAAATATACATACTAGCTAGCTATTTCCCGCACATTTGGACACGTTATTTTGGAATAAAAAGTATACTATTCATTAATTATTGTACGTAATCTAGAGGTTACCGTTACGATGTTGTTTGAAATTCCGTTCAATACGTTTTGCGTGAGAGAGTTAACAAACATTCATACATTCTTATAAACCTTCGCTTTTATAATATAAGTGGAATTGAACACATAAAGAAAAATATTTTGGACAGTAGATACTTCGCTCTGATTCTATTTAATTAATTTATTGAAATAAACTTTGTGGCACGTCAAAAAGTATGGTGTGTACTAAAGGCAGACTTAATGCCTAGATGCATTATATTTCAGTCTTTCTAAGAATGTAAAGCAGTTATGACACTGAGAAGAAACAACGACAGCACTTAGAGAAATATAGGTCAGATCAATATAAAAAAAAAATTGCATTACCGGGAATCGAACACAGAAACTCGGAGGTGGCGAGAATCCAGCTTGCTCGCTCAGCGTTAAAGATCGAAAGTGTTGCTAGTTTTAGCGACAGTCCCCTTATCACTGATAGCCGCACAAAAACAAAGTGTTTTCCCCTAATTTTTTTAATCAATCTATCTTTACACAAACTAAAATTATGTACTTACTTGTGTTTGCAGATTAAATCGTTATAACTTTGTCGTATTGATCTTAAAATTAAAATAAAAACGTAATAAAATTATGCCCTGATAATCGAAGTCATAATTTTATAGTCTATTTTAATAGTAAAAATAACCCTTAGAAGATAGCTAGATTTCGATTCCTCAATTCAAAATACTTCCATCAATTTAAGCATTTTCAAAGACAGCCATTCCTTAACCCATCTACGAACTTCGTAAACAACTTAAAACGTACATCAAACAGACGATATATAAACCGCTGTCCAGAGAAAATGGAGCAAAAATACAGCAAGAGTTGAGAGGATGGCCGCAGAAAATAAATTACAATAATATGAAAATGCGAGCACCGCGTTGGCACAACAAAATAATTCAATGTTAACTGCCAACAAATCCGTGCCCATGTACAGACTAAAAACACATCAGAATACACAGTTTGGATTTTGCACCGCCCTTATTTCGTTCGCATAAGAGCTAATTTTAAACTGCGAGTTTTTACCTTGATGTGTTGTCGACCCTACATGCTATATTTTTGATACCGCTGATATACTGGAACTAGCTAGATGAATCACTGTTTTATCAGATCAGAGGTTAGCTGAAGCTTTGTTCCCGTTACAACTAAAAGAATAGCTTTATCTCATTTTCATGTAATTTATACCAGTAATAAATTTCAACTTCATAATTTTCACCATGTAGTGTTTACTGAATCTTAAGTGCATACATTTTAAATATCAGGTCGCTTACTTTATAAACAAAGGTGTTTGAAGTAAGATACATTCAAACCCCGTTTACTCTCGTGGAGTTTCATGAAATCTATTGTCAGCGAACATCTTCATCTTATAAAAAATCTTAATATCAATAGATGTTATAGTTTCTGAGATTTCATGATTAATCAAACAGTGACTAGTATCTCGCTATTAAATATTCAGACGGTCTTACAATATTGCTAGAAAGTAGTAATCATTCGGTATATCAAAAAGTACCAGAAAATCAAAAGTTATCCCCTCATTTTATTTCCAATGGTAATGACATCGATTTACATAGCCTAGTGCTAGCAAGAGTAGTGTATCCACAAGCTTTTGAAAGAAATCCTCTAACATGGGAAATTACCGTTCTCTTAACATGGGAAATAAGACGAAATTTAACTGACATGACGTTATATCAAAACTATGCATTACCATAATTTTTCTGTTTCCTGGGATATTAGAATATTGCTGCACCTCCATGCAAGCTTGGACGCTTTTATTTTTCATCTTTTTATTCGTTTTAGTCTTAAATCACAATTCATCGCATTAGTATGGTAAGTTTTCTCAGAATTGAATCATTTGGTTAAGGTACACCTCTAATCTTTATTATATTTATGAGGTCATGCACAAGCTTGGTAAAAATTCTTCAAGTTCATCATATAATTATCTGTTTAAAATGTACTTCGTTCTTTCTTAACAACTGATATGAAATAATCGATTAAAAATCACATTTTTATGGCCATACTAATTACGGGTAGACGTTGATACCTTAATTGTCAACGTTATTTGTTAAATACCAACGTACTTATAACGGCATTTATGTTACACTCAGATACCAATGTATAATGGGTTTCATCATTATGATAAAGAACTTTCTTTTCAGTTCCATACTTTTATCGATTACTTTGATTGCCGTCTTTGCTGTTCTTTGTTATTTATAGTATGAACTAACAATGATATTGTCAGGTGGCATATTTTTGGAGCGTGTTAAAGCGCCGCTATGATGCCATGAAGTTCGTATATACAGCTAAATTAAGAAGTCGCGTGTCTCCCGAACTTGGCCGAGTATACGAACGAAAATTGTTTAGGCGAAACCATTTACAAGCAACAACCGCATAAAAATGCTTCTCTAGGGAACCGAAAATATGATCTCGGATTTTTTGAGCTTAACGTTCTAAGCAACACGCCACAAAGGCATATTATAATTAGTACGGGTAATAATTGCTTCCGTGATTTTTTAATATAACATCTTTATGTATATGCTGCCTAAGCAACAATACATAAATAAAAGTACGAGTGTAATAATCAATATAAAACATATCTTTCTGTATAGATATTATGTTTTTGTGTAAGTATGAATAAAATCTCTTTCTGAACATATACAATTGGAAAAAGACAAAATATAGCATTCCGAATCGAAATTGTCTGTGACTTTTGTGAATCGCCACCTAATCTCAAAGAAAGATGATAAAGTTGACAACCAGAACCAACGATGGTACCATTATAGATACTAAACTTTCAACATTTATAAACACCCAGACGCAGTATAAACACAAATGTTCACCAAACGAATGTTTGTCCTGGTTCGAAACCGCAACCCTAGGTTTAATAGCCAAACACACTAACATTTTTACCAACAGACCAATCAGAAGTATGCAATTACCTAATATCACCAAAACATTAGCCTATTTCCTTACTCGTGATTTTAAAACTACGCCAAATGGCCAAATGGCCAAACGCGTTCCGTATCTTTAACCCAACGTTTCCGAGGTACGAATTTCTTACAGGAAATGAAACGTACCCCATAACTCACTGGAACGAACGCAGGCCGGATCTTCCGAACACTTATCATTTACGCCCATCACCCGTTTTAAAGTTACCCCAAAGTGGGGTTCGTGAAGTAAATTTTTGTTATGACAAGTTTTACATCATTGCGAATAGGGTGGATGACAAAAAATTGTCGTTAGAAAATTTCAGTAGAATACTAAAATGTTGTATAAGCCCACACTAAGACCAGGTAATTGCTAGTCGAAGACCAGGTAATTGCTGTAAATGTTTACTTATTGGTAGTGACCGACCGAAACATGTTTTTTTGCCGAAACCGAAACCGAAACCGAAGGTTCGGTTTCATTGTAGTTTCGGCCGAAACCGAAACCGAAACCGAACCTTTTATAAAAAAAAAGTCCTTATAAAGTCGAAAAAATGTTAGTTTTTTCAAAAATTAGTATCTCGCCAACGTATAATTACAGGTTTCTACTTTCAAAGATATATCACAATGAAATTTAAGCACAGTTACAAAGGTTCTGTTTGAAAATTTAACTCATCATCATTATCATCATTTCGTCCTATTACTGTCCACTGCTGAACATAGGCCTCTCCAACCGATTTCCAGGGTCTGCCACCAAAGTGACCGGCTCAGCAGACACCGAGGTGTACAACTGCCCATAGAACCTCTCTATCTCCCGTAACACCTCTGACTTATTCGACGTTATACGCCCATCTTCGGTCTTCAGCTTCATTAGCTGGCCTTGCCCAATAGACTAGTCTTTTGCAAACACTTTGGAGCCTTGGTTCCGCTCGGTCGTCTCCTTAATACGTTGGGTATGGGACCCTACCGTATGGGCAATTTCTACCAGCCTGCTATTTATATCGCCCACTGATGCGCAGCTGTCTAGCCATTCGAAGCGATTTAGCAGTTCAAATTGAAAGCTCTCGGGGTTTTGGATATGTGCATTCGACGGTCGGAGCGTGGACTTCATCAGACGCGCTCTTTCAAGTTTGACATTGATATTCAATATGCCTCTGACGATTCGGTGATCGCTGCCGGTTTTAACCTTGTTGATCACAGAGACATCATTGAATATCTGTCTTCTGAAGCTCATGATGAAGTCAATCTCATTCCTCGTTACACCGTCGGGACTCAGACCAGGTCCATTTCCTTTGTGGCGGCTTTCGGAAGAAAGAATTCATTATAAAGAGTCCTTCTTTCTCCATAAAGTCCGCCAGCATCTGTCCTCTGGGATTCCGCTGCCCAGCTTCGCATTGAAGTCACCCATTACAACAGTGAAATGTGTTTTGGAGCTATGTATGGCCCTACTAATGTCCTTATACGTAGCTTCCACTTCGTCATCTGGGTGTGTCGTAGATGGAGCGTATACCTGTTCTATATTAAGATAATATCTCTTGGATATTTTAAGTACGAGGCACGCATCTCTATTTGACACACTTCCGACGGACACAATGTTGTTGATGAGTGACTTGTGGACGATAAACCCAACACTACCTTGGGACTTCTGTTCTCCCTCCCGGTAGTAGAACAAGTGACCGGTCTGCAATGTTATCGTATTCTCTCCCTCTCTTCGAATTTCCGATAAACCAATGACGTCCCATCGCAACTTGCTCATCTCTTCTTCCAGCTCGACTAGCTTCTCATCCAACCTCAATGTGCGCACGTTGTGTGTTACCTGGGCCAATTGTCGGTGGGGGTGGTAGCCCGATCTCTGCCCCATAAATAAAGTGAAACAAATATATTATTTGTAAGTTTCGGCTCGGCCGAAAGGTTCGGCCGTTTTTGGCCGAAACCGAAACTCTGGCCGAAACTTGATTTTTTGGCTGAAACTGGCCGAAACCGAAACCGAAACCGAAATTTCGGTCGGACACTACTTATTGGTTGAAACAAAAAAGCGTCGACACAGGCTTACGATGATGATGAGATGAGTCAGCCATTAATTTTAAAGCTCTACCTAAAATGGTCTGAGATTGTTTACTAGCGATGTGACTCCTGAAATGTACTATAACATTATATGCAAAAACATATATATCTGTTTTGTACTGTGTATTGAATTCTTATAAAAACTTTGATTACTTGGTAAAGCCAAGAGGCTAGCGGGCCGGACTTTGGCGCCGGACAATCTTGATGTCCTGGGTTCGATTCCCGGATTGGTCTACAGGAAAACGAACTTTTCTATATTGTCTTGCGTCTGTATACCGTCGTTGTTTCTGATTTCTGTAACACAAGTGCTTTAACTACTTACTGCGGTATCAGGGAAATGTATGTGATGTGGTCCAATATTTCCTTATTTATAAAGACATGGTTTAATACAAGCACGAGTAATGCGGTGCCTGAATGAATGCCTGAATGAACAGTGCGTCACTTTGCCTTTCAAATTTAACTCAATGAGTGAACAGAGCTAGCTAGCTTGCTAATTACTATTCGTCTACTTGATAATTATTAATGATGTTGTTACTATCCGGACGATTTAACGAATATTAACGGTAAGCGAATGTTTATCTGCTCGCTTAAGCTCTAGCATAAATAGTGTGTACTATTTTCGAAATATCTATTCGGAAAAATTGTTCATATTACTCAACTAAGATTAAATATTTTCACAGTTTTTATTGCTTTCTATTTTAGTGGTCAGACAGGGATCCAATATGAATTGTGACGGTATCATTATTCTGTTATATATCAAAATTCTGTCGTTCGTAAGCGAGACGGAGATATTTCTTCCTTCCTTTCTTCAAATGTTAATGCAAACTCGTTTAGTTTAGACCAATTTTTCAAATTTGTATACATATTATATTTTCATCCTTATATAATTGAATTACCTTGTTATAACAAAAATCTGTTTTAAACAAAATCTCTATTTTCTTTAACTAGCCTGATTTTTCAGTAAAGCAAAAATATGAGATGGAGTTTTTTTTTTCATTTGCTTAATTAATAAAAAATACTAAGATAAAATGATGTCTAATAAAGAGGCGGGATATTGTATATTTAGATTGTACGTGTTTCGTATTTGTGGATAAAATCAATATTTAGTCCACTTTCCTATTAAAACCTAGCTTTTTCTTTTCGAAATGTAACACCTAATCGACATCACTCAACGGAGGTATAAATCTGATGAACGACTGGACCGCCATTTACTTAATATGCGCGGAAGATTTACTTCTCGTGTCCACTGAATTAAATCGGCCCGCACTTAATGTCGAGCGGTTTAATGTAAATGGGACAATGCGTCTTCCTTGGACAGAATTTTGATTATGTTCCTAAATTGGGAATGAAGATCTGGGGCCGAGCATATTGGAGTGGCGCGATTACGTTCGCTTTTGAGAAGTTTAAGATTGCGTTAATGGTGGTTTGAGAACGCGTGCTTAAAGTATTTTTAGTGAAAAATAGGTAAACATTTGCATACGTTTTCATACAATAATATAAACAATGACATGTACATATGCTTAATTTAATTGTTACCTCATCTACCTACGTAATTTTGAAGAGATTAATTTGAATTGATTGGATTTTCATGTAAAAACTACTGAATGGATTTAGATAGAAATGAGAAGAAATTAAGATACTAAATTAATACGTAGAATATTTAAATAAATAATAAATAATTAAATCTTTACTTCCAATAAATATAAATAGGTTTAATTTATTTTTTCGGTTACTTTACTGCACCCATAAACCAACTATCTGCTTGATCCAAGGGTTGACTGGCAGAGACTGCTTCTAGCGCTATGTTCACTTATTGTACTTGTTTGTGGAATAAAGTTCACAAATAATATTGTTTTATCCCGAAATAATGTGAAAGAAGCCACGGGAAACAGCGTTTTTATATCAAAAAACCAGCGATAGTAATACATACAATGGGGTTAGTTTGCAGCACTTAATAAAAAATGTACCAAGAACCAATCACGTTCAATTAAGTACACGATTCAAAATGTGTCAAAATATTTCAGTCAATCAAAATCAAAATTGTGGACTAGAAAAAATCATGAGTTAAAAGTTACGTTACTGCTAGACTGATTGTAAACCAAATAGCTCAAAGGCAATATCAATCTCCCATTCAACATTTCCACAGCAAAACCATGCTTCAGTACAAACAGTGGAAACTCATAAATGTCTAAATATACACGAAACAGAAGCGGAGACACACTCTCGTTCTAATTGCGCGAACCGACTGTGTGTATTACAAGAGCACTAAATTTACGTCCTGACAGTTTTAATTGTACTCAGAGACTTAAATACAGTCTACGTTGCTATTAATGATGCCACCGAAATTTGGAACGAACGCCAAGTTCTTTCCGCTGATTGGTGAAAACATAGTAATGTGTATAACAATATTATAGGAGCGACTGAATTAATGTATAAACCTAGGTTCAATCAATCGTTTGATGTGCTGTGCAGTTTACGTACTTTTTAATCCATCTTCAGTGAAAAAATAGCTAAATATATTATTACAAGTATAATCACTTTTGATGGACAATGAGATTAATTAATTGTGTTAAAATATTTTTCAAAAATTTAAACAGATCTTGCGAGTTTTTTAAATAATTTGATATCAACGCGTAAATATTCATAGTTTTGTTTTAAATCATTAAAATAAAATCATAAAATGAATAATTATGAAATTACATAGAATGTCAAATAATATCCACAAACATAAATGTGTAAACTTAAAACTCTCATTTAACTACAAAATATGAACCCATTTGTGTTTTCAAATACACACAAAACTTGGCCCGCATTTTACGCTGCTCCCTATATTACACGTCTACATACGGAAACGTAACTGAACGTAAAAACGTCAAGGATAAGACAACTGCTAGATTTACTGGAGCACCGCTCCAACGCGATGTTTTCATGTTTACACTCCAAGTTTTAGAGGATCACCTAAGTGTTTCCAGCTAAATATAGAGGCAATTCGGTGTTATTTATATTTGAGCTTTTAAGAAGTGAGTTGTTAAGTTGAACGGTGGAATGAACTAAGATAATGGTAATAAGTCATGTCAAGAGTAGGGCGCTGCTGTTTTGATCGGAACTTGGCTCTATTGCAACATGCTGATGATTTAGTGCTGCGAAGTAATTGTTTCAGCCCACCCACTGTTTAACAAGCTTTGTAGACTGACGGCTTTAACTTGTTAGAACTAGGAGAGAGTAGGCTAGGTAGCTATAATAAAACTTATGAAGTTTTTGTCGGCAAATGTATATATGTATATGCAAGAGTCTAGCTTATGAAAACGAGAGCGCTGGTTTATGTTTGTAGAACCTTGGTGTTTTTTAAGTTTTAACTAAAAATAAATTAGAAATATTTTTATTTCACTGTTCAACGTCATTAGTCATTTTTGAAGAAAACAACCTAATGAGTAGAGATGTATAACTCATTATATAGCTATCTGAACTAGGTTCACGTATTCATATACATCCTAATATAAATATCAAGTTCTTTATGTATGTTTTTTGCTATTTTACAAAAAAACTTCTGAATAACTTTCGATGAAATTTGATAGAAATATTGATTGGATGCTAGATTAACATAAATTATACTTTTAAACCGAAATAAACGAAAAACGTCGTGGAAACCTACTACTTTCTTACAATTTACAGTGTTCGTTTTTTCAACACAAAACGAAACAAAATCTTGTCATTAGAAGTGTTACGTTTTTCCCGAAGAAATGTGTTTCAACACTACACTTCTAGCCAAAGATAGAACTATCTGGGTTAGCTAAAACTGTCCACGGAAACTCAAATTATGACTTTTGATGAAACGATGCACGCGCCGCGGCCGGAAGCGCTGGCTTTTTTAACCACTTTCATTATAATTTGGTATTCACAGCTCGGCGTAATGATAGCGATGATCGTTCAAATGATTTTATTTATTTTATACGAGTCCTTGCATCAGCTACTAAAACCGAACTATTGACTGTAAAACATTTAACGACTTTAGTCGAACTTACGAAACCGAGATTGTGGTTGCTTAATATTTGGCGAAGAGATTTAATTTTACTAAAAATAAAAAGTTTACAGTAACAATATTTTTGGTGCAACAAAGACAACAATTATGGTGTACTAATACAGCGTTCTGAGTTAACCTTAATTTATTAAGATAAGTCACTAATATCACTAATCTTGATAAAGTAAGTTTGACTCCTCATATTATTGTAATCTTCGGCTGGATTCAAATGACCAGTTAAGTGCTGCTACATGATGTAAACAAACAAGACATTTCATGAACCCCAAACAAAACTAACATGCAAACCATTCATGTCGACACTCACCACGTTTCCCTTGAACTATGTTTAATGAACGAAGTTTCAACCGTCACGTCGCTCCGTCGAAAATTAAACAGATTAATCCAGACTTAATTAAACGTCACGGAATCGCGCACCTCGAAAAAGTAATTTGAAATTCAAAGGCACTTACATGCTAATTCGACAACAGCTGGCTGACTCCTGATGTCGCCTCTGCTACTCCAAGCGAAACACGTGCACGTAAACCTGTCCTCCCCAAAATACTCTTCTAGCTGGTCCCTTGTCACATTACACTCCGCTTCAACGATCCTAACGCCACTTTGAGGGTCCACAAACTCGAATTGAGTACTGGCTACCGATCTCACATCGTTGCACTTGAAGTAAACTTGCAAAGCGTTTGCGGCCCGACACCTTAACGTGGCCGGTTTGCTTCTGACCACGAAAGCGTGTTGCGGCTCCTGTAGGAACATCGGTAGATCATCCGTTGAGCTTTGGAGATGGTCTCCTGACAGCGACGGTAGTTCGTCAACATCATCTCGGTTCTCATGGTCGTCTTCCTTGTTTGATTCGTGGTCGTAATCTTCTTCGAGATAGTCTCTATGGTGGGGTGGTGGGTGGTTCTTCTCTGAATTGTATGGGTCCAGAGCTTCGACGCCGGCCGGGTGGGCGTATTCAGGTCGCAGCGGGACTGGGGGGGTCGGGGCCGATGAAGTCAGTTCCGCCTCTGTCGTGTTCAGTACGTCTGTAACAAATGGAAATCATTATGAGTCATTGTTGGAAATTACCATAATCCAATTCGATGCTTCGGCTTGGCTTAGTCTTGGTATCAATCTTGGTTTACAACTTTTGAATTAATGTCCTATCAATATATATTATTACGGCTCATATAAATTTATGTTTGAATTGAATAGTGATAAAAGACATGACGATACGCCTACGGCGAAGTTAGAATTCTAAGTCAGCTTACTAAATGTTTTACCGTTGTAAGAAGAGTGTAGAAATCAATATTGTGAAGGTTTACATTTCCTTAGGAGTGTGTTGATTTGGTAAACATTTAACTTAATTTTTTTTATAGAAAATATAAGTAAGACCAACGTTTTTAAGAAAGCAGTTTGCTTTTGAAAACGCAGAGGTTACAAAACGCATGTAAAATGAGGTCGTATAAAATAACTTACCAATTATGTACATGTTTTGCTTATTTTGTCTCTATTAAACTTTTGTCATTTTACAGAATTATTTAATATAGAATGATATTAATGCTAGCCGATCAAAGTATCTGAAAGATACGTTTAATGAATTAAAGTAGATTGTTAAACATTGAACGTTGTTTGGCAAAATGATAATTTAAAAACCTCTCTCAAACTCCAGTAATGACTGCATGAAATGTTAAACGTTACCAATTAAATTAATAATGCGTGTTCCCGCATTAGGAAGCCATACCTACCACAGCAATGAAACACGATACAAACGTTAATAAGACTAATAGCTCTTACTTAAACTCCATCTAATTGTGGAGTTGAAATATATCGCGTCTCTGTGAATAAACGGCAACTGTCATAATAACATGTACCCCTCATGCCATCGATTTCTCCAAAGTCTGCACCTGGTTTGACGCCTCACAGTATGGCGGTGCTATTAAAAGAAACATTATCGATAGCGAAATGAAAGCAAACATATTTTAGACTGTAAAAACAATATTCGTTATTAAATGTCTGTGAATACTCGAACATAGATAAAGCAATATTTAAATTCAACACACAATTTGGTTTCGTGAATACTATAAATTTATTGTTAAATGGATTCAAAATCAATAATATCAAAATTCTTATTTTTATGCCATTGCGAAATTGTTTTATTTTTTTCAATGACATACATAGGTACAGTTCAATAGCAGTATATAGTTAAAAATGTATTTTTATAATGTTACATTTTCACGCAAGATCTCATGCTATCCAAACTATCTCAAATGTTAAACATCATCACCATCACTTGTGTTTAATTTTAGGCATTTTTTTTTATCGACACTTAAACTATCGATGCCTCAGCAGCACAACTCCCATATGCCTATTTACACGCAAAACATAGATATTTGGATACAGTTCACCCTACTTCACGAAACTTTGCCGCGATACCCAAAAACAATCCGTGTGTTGAAACAGCAAAGTCGATGTTGCGTTAGCAGACGCATTTTAAGTTCCCTCGTCAAAATTTCGCTCAGAAATTGCTATCAGCAGATCAGTGTACGTTACTCTTCCGACAGTGTTGACAGTAATACCTCTAGGAGTGTTATTATTTGTAGTGAGGGCTCCGAAAATAAACCGCAAGTCGCGTGAACCGAAGATAACTTAATTAGTTTCACTTCCGTCCGGTATATTTCTATTTCCGATTTTGTGGGGACTATTTCCTTCTGGATCTATTTTTCCTTAATAGGATTTGTTACAAGGGTCGTTTTTCTCGTCGCCCGGCATCGGGTCGCTGCTGAGCGTCGTATTAAAACCATTAAAATTCCAATTCAGGAGGGAGATTCTCAGGTGTAACTGACCTACATTAAACCACACGCTAACGGAAATGGGACGATTTTCATTCTGTACTGATGGTTCTTAAATTAAAAATCTTTTTCACTATAGACTTAGTTAATGTACAAACGAAATATTTTTTATTTCAATTTATTTGCACAATACTCTACCCATAAGGTGGTTGAGAGTTCATGCAAATTATTGATATGTTGTGTGCAGTTTTCTGTGTAAATTATCCAACTGTTTTTAAAATAAGAACCAGTCGCCTTTAAATCTGTAAAACTATTAATTTCTAAGTCCCGAGTTACTTCTAACTTATTATAATGATGTATACTTCCATTAAGAAATACAAGGCCCTTTCAAACAATATTTTGTTTGTCAATTGACTTGTATCGATTCAATCAAACTCAACATTTTAATTGTTAGATATTGAAAAAAGAGATCTGAGATATAAACGTCACTGTCTACACATGCTACGTTTACTGATTGAAAACGGGCTCCGATTTCTCAATTACGATACGTCGATCAAAAACACAATCTAATTTCATGTCACATAGTCATTTATTTCGACGGAGGTAAAGTCAATTATACATTCTGTAAGCCGCCCGTGGCCCGGCAGCCATTTCATTAAAGCCTGTTTATTCCTATGTCCGACTCGTAATGCCATGCGATTGTGTAATCATTTCATTGGTCCCGAGATTTTAATTGGTTTTTAGCACTCACATTTGATTAATAACTGGTTTGTCCCTTTCGTCTTCCGTCGTTATCAGTTCTGCACTCTCAAGCTTGAACAAATCGAACTCTTTATCAGAATTTTAATTAACGCTAACCGATCATTTCTTATTATCAACGACTGTCTTATTGAGATGCTCTTTCACAGATTCGAGTGTTTCGTAATTTAGGTCGTCCTTTATAACGAGAAGTGTTCACGCTTCTTTAAGTGTTATCTTGGCACATGATGAAACTCCATTTGGAAGTACTGTTACTAGCTAAGACGAGCGTGCTTGTCACGATGCGATTGTGAATTACAACGTTAACTCGGTAGAAAGTTCAGTAGATCGATCAATGTAGGTTCCGTACTTTCGAAACGTTATCAAATTGAACGGCGACCTTTCAGTCATAATTCAATACTGGCATTCGTTTATCGAGCTGTACTCTGGAGCTTGGTGAAATAATAGACGAGATGTTTTCTTTGTTTTAAAATGCTTGAGACGCTCTGAGGAAATCACAGAATTAATGTTAATGGAGAAATGCCTTATCGCCACGACATGGAGTGAAATATGTTTGGTCTGATGAATGTTCAAATTCTTGAGGCGACTACTAACGAGGTCTAAAAACAAACTGAAACTCATCGAATTGGCGTCATCCCGTCGTTGGGTGTTTGAAAGGGGCCGCTTTATGTCATTTTGTCCGGTATTCGAATAATTAGGGCTCGGATCGGCGCTATTCTAAATGAGAGACGTCTTATTGATGGCTTATGCTTAATCAACGTCCGAAGGGCATTCTTGTTTCTCGATGCTTGGTGAAACTTATTCGAAACATCGATATATCGACATTGTCCTTCATACGGGAATGTAGACAGTTTACTATGATTTTTTTTCCAGCTAAAGTCATCTGAGTTAAATTCTTGAGAGTACTCTGACGGATCTGATGTTACCTAGCGTATTTTAAGTGATTTGCTAACATTTAATTTAATCAACAAAGTATTTTTTTGTATTAAGTCTCTTATATAAATTTGATACAGTAGATATTTTCTCATTTTAGAATCAAATTTTCAGCTTCTCTTCTTCGCACAGTTATTTATATTTTCAGATAAAATTTGCCTTTCATATTGTGAATTGGGAACACAAGTTTCAAAATTTTGCTACGAAACAACGCTAAATGATTTGTGAGAAAATAAAAAGTCTCAACAAATTAACGGTTAATACGTACGATACCAACAGATACATATTGATATGAACTAACCTCTTAATTGAATATATGGAAAAAAGAAACAATAACAATAACCGAAACCAATCATGGAACACCACATAAAAAGTAAAAGAGGCTGCATTGAAAACGTGGAATGTACAGCTCACACATTTTATCAGTTAAGCATAACATATGCCCAGTATTAACCACTAAGTGGCCCTTGAGCAGACGAATAAAACTCTCCGAACATCTAATGGTTCAGATATAGGACATTAAACTCGCCTGTTTTTTGAGTGCTCGATAAACCTTCATAAGTTTATAAGAGCATCGTATAAATAAATCAAGAATGCGCGCGCTGATAAATCTGTTTTGAGAATCATCGACACCCAAAACATGAATCTCAGCTGTAGTGGTATGCCATAGTAGTTATATTTATAAACTGAAGTTCACTGCTTCTTTGATGAAGATATTTTCAATATAAATTACATTGTGTCTTATGGACTGACGTTTTCAAAAGCTGTCTTTGTATGCTTAGAAATTAAATTGATAGGGCTGAAATCATGGTAAGATAAAAAGTCGTGGGCATCAAAAAATATGTATCCAATTAAGGCCAGACACAATTAAATTTACTATTGTATTTGGTTTTAGAGTTTCATGAACATATATTTAGGCTCAAGAAACCATACAATTTGCTAAATTATTTAACAGAAATAATTTCACAGACACCTTTTTATTCATTTGGGAGACAGAATAACTGACTGAGCCACAAGTTGCTCAAGCCCAAAGGGCTTACTTATAAAATTTGTTTATAATAACAACCTATTAATAATGTAATGTTAGTATTTTTTTGATGACCCCTTAAACAAAACGCTTTATTTAATGACAAAACAAAAAAAACCTTGTCGCGTCACAAACAAAATCAAATGCGACAAATCATAAATATACTCGTAATTGACAACGGACTTTTACTTCCCGATAACAATTTAAAGCATGAGAGCAAACACGAATAAATCATCCATATACGAATCCTGATAAATCTGTTGGTTGGGACCGCAATAAAACATTCAAGCGATACATTCGCATCCGTTGCAACCAAGCTCGTCTTGGCGTTACCCGTGAATGCACTTAGCACTAAAGGAGACGTAAAAAGATGCACTCGATCTATTTAATGGGGACGTGGGCGGGACGTTACAGAAACTAAATCAAAGGGAAGACGGTCCAAGGTTAGTGGTTTATGAGTTATGTCGGCTTTGACATCGTTTGTAGATGTATATTATGTTGGTTTTTATGGCATCAGTGTTTCTTGTAACGTTGCTTTGACGTGCGGTGGGAGAGTTCTGGCATTTGGAGTCGCATTGTCAAATGACGACGATTTGATGGACTGATCAGATGTTACTCGTACTTTTTTAAGTATAAGCCTCTTTAAATATAACTTTGTAGTTACTTGATAGTTATTTAAGTAACTCACTCTCTATATAGATGATAATACTACAAAACAAAGTTGGCAGAAATGTATGTTTTAATAATAAATACACGTGGATTTCTAGTTTGCAATTTCATGCACATTATTTTGAGATAAAAGATTAATTTTCAATATTTTTGTAAGTAATCTGCATAGCAAACAATTCCATCGAGTAGGTAGTTTGTGCATGAAAGAGTAACGAGGATTCATCTAACCAACGAAACATAAAATTAACGATAATGATATTACTAGCAGTTATCCGTGATTTTATCGGCATAATTTTGAGATGAAACGTGTCCTCTTTGTATTCTTGTTAGAATCTGAAAAAGTTTATACATAGTCATTTGCAATGCCATAAGCCATCATATTGAGTTAAAGTTAGTTGTTTAATCATAATATTTTACCTTGTAGGTTGTAGTTGACTATTAAGTACCCCACTGTGCCCCCTCATATGTCATCTCTTTTCTCACCAATATTATTCCAAATGTGTTCAATAGTTTTTGTATGAAAGATTAACAAACTTACACAAAGACTATCAGACTTCCATACACCCATAAATTCTTACAAGTTTCGCGTTTATATTATTTTAGTAGGAATATTTATTGATTTGCGTTCAGAAATAAAAAAATAATCTACTTTTTATTGGTCATTATTTGATAAACACGAGTAAGGTTTATTTATTTGACAATTTGTTCCCGAAAATTCAAAATAAAATTTTTCGTTTTAGAATAATTTGTCCATTAAAGTCACTTAGCTAGTTGCTTCCTGAAAAACAAGTCCAGATCTTGAACATCTGTTACTAATGTTAACTAGTAAAATAAATTAACATAGCGAAACATGTGCGCGTCACTTGAACTGGAAAGAATAATGTCCCTACAGCTAAGTGAGGTTGTTAAATAGTTGTTTTATATGTTGTAATTGTTGAAAGTTTATTTCATTTTCATTTTAACATACATTGTAGTTAGCAACACGATGACCGTTACAACTTAGGTCAGAAATGAAAACAATAATTGTTTTTAGATATGTACAAACAAGTAAAAGCTTGCTTGTAAATTAAATATACAAAAATAACATACTGAATATAATAAATACCTACATAAGTATGAATTTGTTGTGTATCCTAAACTAACACATCTATGTTAATAATTCGCAGTAATATTAAAAAATACCGACCCTAGCATTATAACCCTTTTAAATTTAAAGCAAAAGGGACTTTTGCCTTTACAAATAAACAAACTCCGCCAACAAAAAGGTCCAGGCAAACTCGTCACGTTCGTAAAAGAATCCCTGAACCAACAAATTTCTGTTCTCTATTTTAATTACGGCCTCAGAAACGTACAAAGAAGATTCAAAAACTTCATCATGCTTAAGAAAAAATGTCTCAGCAAAAAGATAAGGTCCCAAGAGAGTTTGCACCTAATCTTGAATCAGATAACTCTGAGTACTCCACAAAAAACGTAACTGTCGCCGCCAACATTGCAGCAACCCATCACAATGGAGAAAAAACTTTGACTCAAGATAAAAAGGGCGATACAACCGCTCCAGCAAAAAACGCTGTTCGTCACGATCTAAGTGCTACTTCCGAACACGACAATCCCATTAAAATGTTCGTCAATACCCATAGAAATCCCGTCACACTTAAAACTCACTCACGGAACGATATAGAACCTCATTGTCTGTGGAACATCACAGACACAGCATGGTAACTGGGACACTGCACGTGGTTCGCACTTAACACTTGCATAGACATGATAATGAAGTGTTTTTTACTAGTTTCTACTTTTACTAGAGCAATGTGAAGTGCTGTTTCCATTTCCTGTGTAACAGGTTCCAGTAATTAAACAAACTTGTACAATTTAAGTAGTTTAACTTTATAATTTGCTTGTGTACCTTTGCAAGTGTAGGTGCTATGCAAATTATATAGACTAGGCGTAAAATGATATTACTAGCGAGCAATATATCACACATTTCAATTTTAAACGAGTAACCTTGGTTCCGTTACTTAACTTTTAAAAAGTATTTGATAATGGCCAAGCAATTTATTTTTCATAGTGGCCACACACGCAAACTTTTAACATGAATTAGTATCAGAAGTCAAGACGCAAAATATTATCTAAAACTCTAAACCCAATAATATTTTCTACCTTTTTGCATTATGACTTTGAAGCCACATTAGTTTACACTACACTAGAAATAAGCACGCATATTACATAGCACGTAAATTAAAAAGTTCTTAACATACAAACTTAATCCAGAAGCAATATTTCTGAGTTATTTTCAACAGCTTTTTGCCCCATTTTAAACTTGTTAGTACTAACACAAGCTCCAAGTTTATAAAGTAGTTTTCTTCAAACAGCTTACTGTACGCTAAAACTGGGACGCGTCCTATTTTTTACCCTACTCTAAAGAAACGTGAGGATTTTTTATAATAAAGCAGCTCTAGGAAATACTTCAACTGAAGGTGTAACTAGGAATTTACAGCAAGCTTTATAAGCATTTTAGTGTAGTTGGGTATAAATTTCTGTTGTAAAACGTATCTACAGTTTTGATCTTTTCAATAAGTTTTGAGAATGATTAAGAGTATCTCCGTGGTTTGGAAGATGCTTTAAGCAGGTAGTTTCGGTTGATGTCGCGTTTTTGCATCTCGTCACAGGTTATTCGACAGCTTGAGAACATGTTACAGTAGGTATTGTCAGTTGCCTAACACAATTCTTGTCCAAACTGGTAGAAAATGTCTCGTTTCGTCTCATTGCGATATAACGCAGAGTGACACGAAAATAGATTAATTAACTCGGTTAAACATATTTACTTGTAATTTACTGATGCGTTTGTTAATATTGTTGTGACCTTTTCCCTTTTGCATACGAAAGCGACATCTATTAATTGCTTAGTCACATGATTGACTATATTGCTGAGATATTTAATTCAGCTCCAAATTTTTAAACAAAAAACAAGGGTAGAAAACTAACTAGCTTTACCCAAGAGGGCTTGCGACGGGTTTAAAATTAATATTGGCCCTAACATCTCGGACCAATCCTGTGGACTCACAATATTTCACTTGGATGATTTATTTCGCATAACAGTTTTGATGTGTTATTTTATGGGTATAAAACTTCATGGAAATCGTTCAAATGTAAGAAAGTCTTTCTTCTTTAGTTTATTTTGCTTTCAAACTCATTGAGCGCGGAATTCCGGTCGCGTCCAAAAAATTTCTTACAATCACTCAAATGTGATTTTTTCGCCAAAACCGCACCAATAACTGTATTACGTTTCTGATTCTGCAAAAATTGAACTTCCATTAACGTTGAAATAGGAAACGCGCTCTCAAGCACACCTCACAGCTGCCGTGAATGAAAGAGAAAATAATAGGCAAGAACTCCCAGGAGACGCCATTATAACTCGACTAACAAAGGGATTATCTTGTTTGGAACCTCTTGACGGCACTCGACGCGTCTTTGTGTATCGAGTTACATTTCCAGTAAAGGTGGCTATTGAAGCAGTTTTTGTAGGTGTGGTTGGACTTTTTGTGTTTTTCTGCGACGGGGTGAGAATGTGTCGGTGCGCTCAAAGACGGCCAGTGATAATTTGGGAGGCATTTGCAGCTTGTAAATGCGTTGTGTAAATTCTGTGGGATATTTTTGGAACCTGTTTCCGAATTAACGGATAGCCTAATCTTGCCTATTCCTTGTAGTTAAGTAGCTTAAACCATTATTTATCAGTCTTCAGTTTAAATAAAATCAATCACGAAGATAGTAACTTAAATTATAATAAGGGTTAGTTGCATAACTTTAACGATAACGGATAAGCTGTCAAAACTGCTATACCCCATACATTTGCAATTTGACTCAATTCATTGGCTGTTAAAATTAACTCCTGCAGATTTAGATTTCCTGTGATTTTGAAATCTTTTTATTGATGTTTTATTTGTGTTGGTCTTATATTTGATTTATTTATTTGTTTAAAAACTTTATTGCACAAATAAGTAGAACAGGTGGACTTAATGCTAGGGGTATTATCTACCAGTAAACCCTGCATACTACTTTACATGCTTGTATAAGAAGGTATGTTGAACCACAAAGTTCGTGTATTTAAAACATTTTTCTTGGACGTGAATCTTTTTTTCTGTATTTGATTATTTGACTAGTTAATATGCCTTGTACTTGTTACTTTATATTTTGATGTGTAAAATACAAATTCCAGAATTATTACTGTAAATTGATATTAAAATCTTCGTAGCGTCCATTCAGCAATATTATAGTGTTTTAGAAAAAAATGAACGCGTATTTCAACGCGCCTTTTCCAGCAACCCATTTGAATTTAAGTAGGTAATTTCAGGAAACAGAACTTTTAAGAAAAACGTTTTAAGGCGAGGACCGTAAAATACGTTTTCCAGGAAAAGGCTACTGATTCCGCGACTCGCAAAAGTTTATAGTGGCAGTAAGTACTGAGATCCTACTGGGAAAACTTATTTATATAATATAAAAACAACACGAAGTTTTAATACTGAAACATTTTCTTTTGAGCATGTTCAACACCGAGCCAGTAAGAAACTCATTAGTTGAGGGTTGTGATTATACACGTGCAGCCTATGGATGTACTACACTCAAGGAGCATAAGGGCTCTACGTACCCAATACAAAAATGCTTTCAGAGCGCTGATGGGGCTGCCACGCTACTGCAGTGCTTCGGGGATGCTAGCGACAGCTGAGGTAGATAGCTTTTCTGCCATCATGAGAAAACGGATTGCATCTCTGATGCATCGTGAACGTGGCAGCTCAAACAGCCTCCTGAGGACAGTGGCTGGGAGGTTGGACGTGGGCAGTGCTATAATGCAGCACTGGACACGTGCTCACCTTACCAGGGACACTTCTATCACGTACAATCGATGTGCGTGATAGTACGTGTGCGTTTTTTAAATATTTGTTTTCATTACTAACATCGTTTTTAAGGTTCATTGTTACTAACACTATAGATGTATGTCCGAAAAATGTTTTAATTTTTTTATTTTATTATGGTTTTTCAATAATTCGTGATTGATTGTTAATACGAGTTTATTTTAAAGTATACAAGTGGTGAAACAGTGAAGTAGTGTCCATAACACATTTGTTTAAACTGCTTTGAGATTATGTCAAAGTTATTGGTCCAATTCTAGATTACTATTATTGATTTCATACTAATAATCATAACACAAGTCATGGCCCTAAAGGGTTAAAGGGTTACATGCCATCCGTTTTAAAAGTATAACATTTAATCAAAATAAAACAATCTAAGAGATAAAGAAAAAAATGCACGTTTCAATACTTTCACATCTTATAAATATGTGATCTGTCAGATTCGATTGATTTCGATTTTCGTAGTTCAGTCTCGAAAATTGCGTGTCAGCTGCTTTTGGCCTGATGAAAGTTTACCTTCGAAGATTGACAGCGGTTCGTGTCAAGAGTGTTGCTGAGCTAACGATAAATCTATCGATCGATAGTCCGATCCGAACACGGTGGTAGTATAATCTGACGATTCAAAAATGCTTTTGTAAAAGTTTACATGAATAATGACATTTTCTATTCTATTATATTCTAGTGTTTCTATTTATGGCACAAAGGTTTCGCAGCTATAAATTATGTCCCTCATTTCGATGGAGTGCTATAATTGGATACTAAAAAAAAGAAGGCAATAGCAAAGTGTCTTTCCCTTAAAAATACAATAAGAAAAGTGTAAATGTACACATTCTTAATAAACTATCATTAGCAGTCTAAGTTAAATTTAAATTACTTACAAGTCTTTACAGACTAGATTGTAATAATATTGTAGTATTGATGTTTAGTATCATACGCCATAAAAAAGAAGTTGATGGTAATACATCTGTGCCGACCTACGACATTACCTACAAGTCGACACAAATACAGCGTCAGCAGAATTGGCATAGTCAACAACGCTCTATACGTAATGCACGATTAGCTAATCAATACATCGATCCTACATCGCGATGTCAGAGTTTTTGTCGCCACTTACTACCTATATATACAACAAACCAAGATTGGTAGTTGGACCTTGGTCCCCGAGCAGATAACACCTAGCTCGGCAGAAGTACTTCCACTTTGAGTAAAGAACATACGTTTGTTACAAAACTATCAAAAGCATCAATAAAGAATAGTACTTATCATACGCCACAAAAAAAAACAACATTTTTTTTCTTTTTCGATGCTTATTATAGTTGTACTAAAAGCATCGATAAAGAACAACACTAGGACTTACCATGTTTACCATCAGCGGCTACGACGACCACCCATAGCCAGAGGAGAAGGCTCCCCCCTCGCGCCATCGCTTCACACGCGCGCGCGCATCACCTAAAACAATAACGCTGTATGAGATCGTGAAAGCGTTGTTTGCGCTGGCATAGTTGGAATAGCTGCTTATTAGTGGTTCGTGACGTAATAACGAATCTTACGTGAGCTTTTGGAAGCGGCGTTCGCAGTTCAAACTGCAGAAGGTTTTAATCAAAACAACTTTTTAAGCCACTGTTTTTTAAAACTTTAATTCGTAAAAAGAGTAATTAGACATGCCTGATTCAATAAAATTGGCAAAAAAAAGAAGTATACCATTTGAGGGATGGCCACAGTTAGAGTTTGGTAATGTTAAGGATACAGATAGCAAGTAACATTCTGATATTTTAGATACATATTCATTCATAAAAGCTAACTTTGTGTTACGGAAATCAGAAACAACGACGGTACCACAACACCCAGACCCAAGACAATATGGAAAAGTTCATTTCCCATATTGACCCGACCGGGGATCGAACCCGGAACCTCAGAGATGGCGTTTGCCAAAGTCAGGCCCGCTCGCCTCTCGGCTACGGAGGTGTGTCTACGCATACTAGCTAACGCTGTCTGCCGGGACAAGTCAACTCGGCGACACCTATTGGAGGACGGAAAAAACTTGCAAGAAGCCTGTGAAAGAATCCTCCCATATCGATCTGTTCTGTTAACCGCGCACGCAACAATAAACGTATATTTTTATTCATTAATTTTAAAATAAACGATACGAAACTTACAGTCGACTTTATTGAAGATAAGACGAGGGCCTACCTTCCGGCACATATGCTGACACTTAACAGTATGTTAAAAAAGACATTGAAATAGTGATAAAAGGGGTGTATAATTATTGTTCTTGTAAAAATATTAAACAAAATCCGTCATTTTTGAGCCCTAACGTTAAAGCCCACACAATTTTAGTCGGGGCACACCAAAGACCTTTGTATAGGCCGAACCGTGTCTAATTGGGGCTACGAGAGAAAAAAAACACAAATGGTCACATTATAGGCGTGGGTAAATAGGAATTGTGGAAACCTGCCCTTGCGACAGAAATATGAAATAATGTCCGGAACGAATCTCGTTAGAACAGATGGCAAGGATATCGAGCCAGTAAATTAGGATATACGAGTTTAGTTTGTGAACGGTTTTCGAATATTGGCATCGAAAGATTTGAAATAGTACCGAAGTAATTGAAAGTTTATGGAGTTAGAAATGTCAAATGGGTAAGTAACTCATATTATGAATCTGTTTAACATTAGAGCTTTTTCTGATTATAAACTTTACAAAAATTACACCACAAACTTGCGATGAATTCTTAATCAAGCCTTATAGAATCACTGTGTTAGATTTAAACCTTGTTCGTCGATATGATTTGATTCATTTATTAAACAGTTAACTTTAGCCTGCTGTAACTGAAATAAGTTATTACTGAAAGGGGAAATCAAATTCAGTGTTTCACAGTTTCGAATGAAGACTTATTTGAAATTATTATTATCTAAAACGTAATTTAAAACAGATTATAAGTATTAAAAATATCTGTTCAAATATTTGAAAGTTTTACGGCAGTAATGATGAATGTCCAAAATATTGAAATCTAAGTGATCAACATCATTCGGTCACTTTATATTTATAGCTAGTAATCTCGTTTAATAATCAATATCGCTTCCACTCCTGAGATAAAAACGTTTCTGATATTTGACTACATGTCTTAAACGATTAGTGTCCCATGTGTTCACGGCAATAAGGCTGAGTTTAGTACAGCGTTAAAAAACTTAAAACCCAAATATCTCAAAACAAAAAACAAAGGACGTTCATCATTTTGCAGTGGACCCGTCATTTGCAAACCTTGTTTTATCCACATACGATGAATGACCTACATCCTAAATCTCCCACCAACCTATGACTCATAAATTACGCGCATTAATCTACCCAGGACCTTGTACGACACGTGCTATCTGCGCCTTTATCTACCGGATTACAGCTCATAAAATGCCCATTGCTACTGTGTTTAATCTAAACGGTTATCAAACGATTTACTTAAGCCACAGATTAAGAGTCTTCGCGGAGATTTATTGTTGGAAATAATGAAATGTAAATGGGTCTCCCGTATGTGACGTTAAGTATGAACATTTTTCACAGAGATGCGTCGGTTTTGAGAATTATTTTTGTAGTCAAGTAAGCTCTTTATGATGCATTAGAAATGTAACGACTCGTGCTCATAATAATATGAGTGTTTTTGCTCTTTAATTATACTTTGCTTCGTCCTCGAAATTAGATTACTTGTAGTAGCACGCACGGAGTGGCCATTCATACACTAAACTTAAGAAATGACAATATTTTTTTAAAAAAATAAGACTAATTTTTGTCATTTCTTATGAGAAGTAACAATAGACAAGACTGAAGACTGCCTATTGTTACTTCTCATATGGAAAACACGTCACAAACTTAATTCGCGTTCTAGTGTCGGCCAATCTACACGTCATTTTTGAATTATTTTAATTTTCAGGTCCTAATATTCATCATGATAGATAGATAGATAGATATACTTTATTGCACAAAAACTTTACAGAAATAGGTTTTACAGATTGATTATAGTACAATTTAGGCGGTCTTATCGCTAGAAAGCGATCTCTTCCAGACAACCTTAAGGTAGAGGAAATAGTAGATGGCAAGAAATGGGTACGGCCGTGCAACATTAATAAGTTTTATTTCTTGAATTATATTCATAGTATAGCATTATAAACATACATAAACTCATAGATATATAACATAATATATATTTATATATATATATATATACAAATAAACATGCTTATCAAATATAAAATTAAGTAAAGTATTTTGACTAAAAAAAAAAAAAAAAAAAATAATAATAAGTTAATATGGATAAGTGTATGAAACTTACTAACAACCAACATGCCCAGCTAAAATTATAGATAAAAGACAAATTAACATTAAGCAAGTGAGAGGAAGTACGATTTAACCCTGGCTTTGAAAATAGGATGAGTCTCAGATAATCTGATAGATAAAGGTAAAGAATTCCATAAGCGTATAGATTGGACAGTGAAGGATTGGGAATAGAATTCAGAAGAATGAGTAGGAAAAGTAAGGAGAAGTTTACGTGAGGACCGCACATCACGATCCTGGTTGGGCTGCAAGAAACGGAAACGTTCTTTAAGATAGGGTGGAGCAAGAGGATTAAATAGAACATTAAATAGGAGAGATAAAACGTGGAGGTCACGGCGTCGACGTATAGGAAGCCATTTAAGCTGAGCTCGAAATTCAGAGACATGGTCATACTTGCGTAGGCCGAAGATGATGCGGATACAAAAGTTTTGAAATAGTTCATTAAGATTAGAGTAGCAACAGTCTGCATAATCAAGAATAGGCAACAGTAAAGCCTGCACCAGTGCAATTTTGGTGGGTATGGGTAAGAAATTGCGTAATCTATTAATAGACCCAGCAGATGCAAACATTTTCCTGCTAACCTCTTTAATTTGACTATCCCAATTCAAACAATTGTCAATATAAATACCCAAATTCTTCACAACTTGCCTAAGCGTGAAAAATTTAAGAAAATTTACGGTGTTCTTTCCAGTTTTAGTTCACTATATATAAGAGAGGTAGGGCATAGCGATTTATCGCTCGAACTGGAGCAGCCCGTCTGGTGAAATACCTCCACCTTACAGAAGACCGCAGCCAAATAACAATCACTTTTGTGTTGTTGTGTTCCTGCGTGTGAGTAAGGTTTCCAGAGCTCCTGGGGGGTGCTACATTAGTAGTAGGGGTCAAGCCTTCAAGGTAAGGGCGACAAGTCCAGTAATAGATTTATTATGCTGTGCTTGTCACCCTTAAGCTAGGATCTCATTACCACTTAACATCAGGTGGGATGAGGTCAATCTTGAAGTGCAATATAAAAAAAAAAACTATCCTTCAAATGACACCACCTTTTAACAAAAATGATGTCGTATGCATCTTGTACTACGTTTTGTCATCAAATGTATTCGTTGTTGCGAGGTTCAAACGTTATTAACTACTTTATTTAGGATTCTGTCCCCAAATGAAACGGAACCTCGTGGTTAAGACCCTCCTGTTTATCTATCTGTCCATGAATCACCAAGCTGTATCTCATTCTTTTTGACGACCTCCGTAGCCGAGAGGCGAGCGGGCCTGACTTTGGCGAGCGCCATCTCTGAGGTTCCGGGTTCGATCCCCGGTCGGGTCAATATGGGAAACGAACTTTTCCATATTGTCTCGGGTCTGGGTGTTGTGGTACCGTCGTTGTTTCTGATTTCTGTAACACAAGTGCTTTAGCTACTTACCACAGAATCAAAGCAATGTATGAGATGTTTTCCAATATTTATTTATTTATTATTCTTCAACCTACCCAGGACAAGAGACGGTCCCGTGTAATAGCGGCTATTCTGCCTGTGCTGCTGTGATGGTTTTGGGTGAACCGAAGATCCCACGAAATATCTTTAAAGGCGATGAGGTCCAATAAAAATATTTTAGTGGGTAGTGTCCGCCGTATTGAGGGGAGATACGTTCCACACACGCCTTCCTACAAGTAAGATTGCAAAAGAATTTCTTGCCTTAATAAAAGGCTGTATCTCATAAACTGTAGTTGAACAGTTTAAATTTTAACAAATGATTTATATTGATATTGCCGCTACAAATAACAACAAATACTGAAATGTTTACGGGAATTCTCTTACAACAGATTTTTTTTATCGTTTTAATACAGTACAGAACCTATTGTGCTCAAGTCTAACTTGCGATTGACTTTATTAAGTTATCAATCTTTTATTACAACAAAACATCCTAAACTCCGAACCCTGTGTTTGGATTGGCCCAAAATCGAATCCGATTGCCGTCCGAGCGCGCGGCCTTTAGCAATTACGTCAGAAGCTCGGTCTAGTAGAGTCTAAAGCACGTGTAACTACACTTTGCATCGCCCTTATGCCATCGGCATAGGGACCAATATTGAACTGCAAGTATTTACCATGATGTGCTGGTTACCTGTACATAACCTAGTAATGTCCGTAGGCTCGCTTGAGTGGTTCTGACCATCTTGTTTGGAAGTAGATGTTTGGTTTGTGTGGAATTGTATGATTGATTAGGAAATACCTGGATAACCAGGCTTAATTCGTTTTTTTATTTAATAAATTGTTAATCTTAACGACATAAGAATAAAACATATGAACTTGGGGCCTAGTCAAGCAGCAAATTTTGATATTCGTTTTCATTTATAGATTACTTTCGTTTCGACATAATTATTTATATTTTATAAATTGAAGGAATTGACATTTTGCTTAGAAAGGTTGGATGCATAGTAAACAACATTATAAATATATGACTAGGTATTTGAATTCCCCTTAATTCCAGAGCAGATTATAAGATGTAACAGGTTCAAAAATCAGGTTGTAAGAAAAACGTTGATATTATTATTATTATTTTTTATAGTACTATACGCCGTACTAGCGAACTTTAAATATTAGAAACAGAAAAAATTTATCTCCCCTTGCGGTGCGGGAATTGAACCCACGACCTTCACGTATCGCGCGTGCTGCTCTTACCAACTGAGCTAACCGCAAGTTATTGAAGGCGATGAAATTTTTCTGCTGTATCAACCGTTAGCCTTTCGGTAAGTGCCCTCTGCCGATGCAAGGGGAGATAAAATTTTTCTGTTTCTAATATTTAACGTTGATATTATTAATATGTGTAAATTATCTTTTTTTTTTGAGCGGGAGGAAATGTATTGACGCACCGTACCGTCCACCTGAGGGAGGTGACGGCGTGTGTGGGACTCCCTGCCCCTATACGGGCAAGAATACCCACTAAAACCCCCCGATGGACCTCATCGCCTCAATGGTGATGCCATAAGAACAGAAGACCTACCACAGCATCACCGGCATGTGTAAATTACCTACTTAATCCTTTCCCTATTCGCGAATCATACTCAGTAAAAAACGATGACCATTTTATTAAGGGCACTAGACTGTCAATTTGTTCATGTTTGTCCTTAGTCATGATAATCCGACTTTAATTGACATTATTAGCTTCTGTAATCTCTGTACACAAAGCTTAACTTCCAATGTTACTTCGTGAACGGACGTCCTTCACCTAATCTTTGCTCTTTAACTAAAGCTAACACGTAAAATGCTTAAACAATCTGCTGGCTAATTAGATCAGCAAACCGCTAAATCAGACGAACAATTAATCAAACAAAAGTCGTTAACCGAATTAACTGTAAACTCAACGGAATTTGTTTAACTTCCATCCAGTCATTAGTTGAATGAGCCGGGTACACACAGGTTTGTGGAAATCAGTGAGAAAATATTACGTTAGTAAAGTATCCTTAAATTTCACTTTATGACTTAATTTTTTTTCTGTGAGCTAATTTCCTTTAAAAAATAGTGTTTGATTTATGATAACCGTCCTGTGCCAGTTCTGTTAACTTGAACTCGGCTTTGACACGTTACCTTGAGTTCAAAGATTTATTCATTATACTCATATATTAACGCATTTTTTAAAGACTGTTTGGATGACTAACTCAGTTAAAATCTCGGGTAACTGCTAGTATTTTCATATTTTATGTCTCCTATTAGCACATTCTTAAAATACATTTTCCTTCTCTTCTCACGTTATAACATAATTAAATCTTTATGGTACTTCATAAAAAACAAGCATTTATTTATCTTATTTAGTATTCTCAGCTTAATAGGTCGATGTCTTTGAAAGCTACTTTATTTTAGCAATTTATTTTATAATAAAATTAGCTTTATACTTTAATTTACATGGTATTAATCAAGGTTTGTTTCTATCGATAGCCTAAAGACATAAAATAAATAAAATAAATAAAAATTCTTTATTTATCATAAACTTAACATTCTAATTACAATGTGGTGTTCTCAACTGCAAAAGTTATAAACTGTAGCGCAGTGAGAGCGCCCTCTCCCAGACAGTAGTTTAAGTTACATACTTATAAGGTAGACTAATGTATCACAATTAATAATAGGTATATAAAGAATAAAAATTAAGAATTAACATAGTAACTTCATATTTCGTAGTTGTAAAGATAAGGTTCAAATGTCCTACTGAAGTTTTCTTTACTGTGGACAAAGCGCCAGCGTATCACAAAGTAAATGCGGTGTAGTATTACCCAATACCTTGTAAGGAGCCGTCAACAAACTAAGTACAGGACGGACGCTCACTTACGACTAAAATTGTTTGTTTTAAATGCTTTCAGACACTAGACGGCACTCCAGCCTTCTAGTATTAAGATAACATTCTGTGTTGGTAAATATGGAAGTCTTCGGTCACATATGTGTCAAATAACATTCCTGTTTATAAATTGAAAGTAACTAAATATTTTAAATATTAGACAACATCACATACATTGCTCTGATTCTGTGGTAAGTAGCTAAAGCACTTGTGTTGCAGAAATCAGAAACAACGACGGTACCACAACACCCAGACCCGAGACAATACAGAAAAGTTCGTTTCCCATATTGACCTGACCAGGGATCGAACCCGAAACCTCAGAGATGACGCGACGCCAAAGTCCGGCAAGCTCGCCTCTCGGCTACGGAGGTCGTCATTCTCCAAAATGTTTTTTATTTTGTCTTACTAGTAGCTCTCTCCTGAATGAGTGTTGTGATTGTAGATTAATGTATATGAAATGCACTTATAATAATCTATCACCACCGTCAAGCATCGATATACTAAAAATAGCACTATTATAAAATTGCAATACTTTTACAGGGTTGACTGTTGACTTGAAATCGACCTTCTCTATTTTTTTTTGCTTATAAAATAATAAAATAAAACGTAATTTTTTTAATGAACATTTAAATTGTCTAGATCTTAACTTCATACACAATAGTCTGCTAAATATGTTTTCAAAATTTAATAAACCGACGAACACAAAACAATTGAAAATGCTTCAACAGAAGCCTGTTAATGCAAAGGTTAAACCCGTATACCCAGGGCCACACAAAAACCCATCTTTTCACACAGACATAGACATAGACATAGTTTGTTTTACTTGAAAAGCTTTATTACCATGTGTTATCACGCTCTCTATGGCTGACAGGGAATGACGTCACATTGGGACAATCGCAAGTTCGCAGCCGGCCTTATTATTGCGCCGACGTCCGAAGTTACGGGCTTTGTTTCGTTTCCGATAAGGCCCACTTCCGTCGTACTTATCTAGCTTTTATAAACAAACTGATCTTTTGCATTCTTGATAGCACTTGGCAGTTAATTTGTATATAAATTAATTGGAGGTGGAAATTTATTTTTAACATATTTTTTATTACTTATTTTGAACTCTATTTAAGACAAAGTAAAATAAGGCGTTAAAGAATGTTAACTCCGGGATTTGGTTGGTAATTTGAATTATGAAATACGTCACGGGATTCTAATGTTTAAGCGAGTGCTTCAAAAGATTGAAGCTTATTTTGTTTGAGTGTATGAGGACTTTTTATTTTTGAGCCAATAATGATTACCCTTTTTTCATATATATACGAAGTCTTGAACTAGGTTTACGTTATCAAGTCCTTAAATAACGCCTAAAATCCATTTTACGCCCCTCTTTTAATTTTTGAAACACCCTGGTTTAGCTTATTAAATTAAATATAGACTATTATTTAAGTATATTAAAGAAAAGTAAATATAGTTTACAAAGTAATATTTTTAAATAGTATACATAAGCACATATACTTGTAAATTTTGTCCATTCAGAATTTCATGCCAAATTTGGCATATCGTTCCATCAATCATTCACCTTCATTAGCTATTTACAGGCCTAATCAGCAGCTAATCGACAGGCCTAGACTAAAGTCTAAAGTCAAGACCTGTCGATTCACTGTAAAAAAATCGATCTCTGAATTAATTCGAATCGAACATACTACAATCGATTCTTCATAAAATCGAGGATTGAAAGATCGATTTTCGATCAATCGTAGCATTTTCAAACATGTCTTATTTACTATATACTGGACATTATTGATCACCATTTACCGTAAGAACTATAAATTGCAAATTAAGTAGTACCATGAAATTCTAAAATATAATATTACCGCTATATTCTTTCGAATGAAAAGTAAGAGTCGGAGATCAAACCCAGGACCTCTTGCGAGCAATATTGACATATTTTTTACTAACTAGAGACTCATCAACAGAAAAAAAATGAAATAAAACACAAATAACACGGTAGTTCCAAGTATGAATCAATTAGTCCGATTCGGGAGGGATTCATGGATCGATTCTGTGATCTGTTCAAGATCGATCCGAAAAATCGATTATTTTACACTAAAATATCGTAAAATAATCGCATCGCGTGCTCTCACTATCATATTTAGTATCAATAAATAAGATCATCTCTAACATCTCTCTTATCATACTTTGACGACCTCCGTAGCCGAGAGGCGAGCGGACCAAACTTTGGCGTCGCGCCATCTCTGAGGTCCCGGGTTCGATCCCCGGTCGGGTCAATATGGGAAACTAAACTTTCTATATTGTCTCGGGTCTGGGTGTTGTGGTACCGTCATTGTTTCTGATTTCCGTAACACAAGTGCTTAAGCAACTTACCATAGAATCAGAGCAATGCATGTGATGTTGTCTAATATTTATTTATTTATCATTTAGACTTGTATTGGAACACCGTTACAACTTTATACAATAACTATGTTCCTTTACACAAGCATCGTTCGTGCACTGTTTATATTTCGCATCGCATCTTTCCAAAGTTCTCATAACTAACTCGAATCGTTGCATATTGAACGATCTCTTATGTAACGACGGCTTCAGTGTTTGAACAGTTCGATGGAACACGACGTTTTAACGATCGGAGTTCCGTAGTTGGAGCCAAAGTTGAGAGTACTTGTCACAAGATAATATTCGTTTGAATGTAGTAACGATGTACCTATACAAGTGTAAGTTGTGAAATGATTCATGCCTGCAATTATCTCCTTAGCACGTTTTTTTATTTGATTGCGATAAACGTCAATGGCTCGGTTGAAATGGCCACCCATCTCATGCCGGACCGGATGTAACTCATTTTACCACTACTATACATATAATTAAATAACAGGCTATTTAAAGACAATAGGTATAAACTATTAAATAATCAAATACTAATGGTCCTCCCCGGTTTTAAATGTGTAGATATTTTTATAAATCTGACCACTTTTTTTCAAAATTACACCACCTAAGAATACTGCAGCTTCGCAACGGAGAAATATTTTTCGAATCAAAGTCACAGTCAATCTGTTTTATTCATAGATTACATTATTTATAGTTATTAAAAGTTATGAATACTATCTATATAAAACAAATGAAGCTACCTCCACAATCTTAATCAGTTCAATAGTTTCAAAGCTTCCAATGCAAATACACAGTCAATCAAGTCTTTCCTCTTACATTAGTTCGGACAACACAATAACAGCACAAAATAGTAATAACAGCCTCCAATATCAGATTCCTAACAAAACAATAATCAAGAAGATAAAATCAGAAAGCGGAAAAATAGCCCTTTAGTTTCATTCGCCGGCCCTAGGGCGAATTCATTAGTATGAGAGCACACGTACTCAGGAGGTATAAAATTCAATTATTGTTACTACCTTGGCCAAGTTAGAAGGGATTGCCGTTGTTTTTTGTGAGAGCCTCAGCATCTGTTGATAGGGCTTGCAACATTCGCCCTTCTAATTCTGTAGGCCAATAATTATAATTTTAAATGGAGTCGTAAGTTCGAAACTATTGCGAGATTACATGCGACTTTTGCTCTTTGGAATTCAAAGATGAGAAATGAACGTTATAAAGACTCGAAATGTCATTCTTGACAATAAACTATAAGATTTATTTTGTTAACAATTAATTGGCATGGTGTTTCAATTGGTGAAATCCAACTACAAAATTAAAGTACAATATAGGTCTTATTTTATTAATGACTTTGTATTTAGAATTTAAATGGTATACAAAGACTTGGACGACTATTGCAAGATCGGGTTCTTGACAAAATCCTTAGATGAGTTAATACTCTTTCAAAGTTCTGACATAAAATTTAAAAGTAAATAACGTTTACCTTAAGTCTGGGTAGGTGTCCTCAAAAAATATCTCTCTATATTAATTAATTTGATTATCTTGATAAATGACGGAATCTGTTAAATAAACTAACTTAGAATTAAGCATATGGGTCTTACTGATACAATATCATCACTTAAGCCAGTACAGTATTGGTTTAACAACAACAGTAACTTCAATGTATTAAAAAAAATAAGGAACATGTTAGTATATTAAATATTGCAAATTGGAATACGACAAGTTATTTTACTAACTAATCGAACTAGCTGATAAATCTCTATGGTATTATCAGCTAGTTCGAAAAACGACCAAAATATTGAACACTATCGAAAAGTTTTTCGTAAATAATGAACGTTACACACACCGCTATTTCTTTTCAAAGAATCATAACAAGGAGTTTCTGATATTATTACTTATTCAAAAGAGCGTGTTACCAGAGCCCTTTAATAGCTACTATGTAGTTCTCCGAAGGCTGTCCAATCAATAACATATAAGGTCATATCAGTCATGAACTAAATGGTATCTTTGATGTATATTACGAGGTTTACATGATCACACATAGCAATTACAAGCGCGATACTAATTGAGACTTTTGTGTTACTTTGGCAAGTCATGTTGAGTAATTTTAAGAAATCTATTCTCTAAAAGAAGAATAGGGCGTTAAGGAAGATGTTTCATTTTTTGTTTCGATAAACTATGGTCTTTATTTTTTTGCGGAGATTGAAATACATTCATAACAGATGTATGATTCTACCTCTATAATTTTAAGAAGTTATAAGACGTTCTTAAATAAATTTGTGTGAAAAGACGTAGACCATTACGTAATTTTAATTAATGTGCTCCTTATCAGTTCTGTTTCAATAAATATATTGTTTGATTGAACTAATCCTACTTTAATTATTAACTCAAATGTTATTAAGAATGCAGGTATGTATGACATACTAAAGGCATATAGGATAACTAGGTATCAATACTTAATTTATTAAAATATAGATAAAAAGACTTTGTAGGTATCTTTGTAGGTGTATTTGAATGGTAAACTTTTAGTAGAATTTTTCTATTGGTGCTGTTTGATCGGACTATACTTCATTGTTTATTTTCATAATCATAATTTTCTATCATCTTCATAATTTTTAAGTATTTATATTTTTTAACTCTGATGAGCTTAGTTCTAAATCTCAAAATTGTATTTTCTTATTTATAGCTTCATTCTAAAAGTAAAGATGAAACTTTGTGAGGTTGACTGACAAAGCATGCTGCTAGGCATTTGAACTTTTTAACAATTTTTAAAATTTAATAACCACCGTTGTAAAATAAATGTAATGTTAAAACTACCTATTTGTTTCCAATTTAAAATAATTTAAAGGGTCAAAACGCTATTAACTACTATAAAAATGGTGTCGCGTTTAGACCCGTTAAATTATTTAAAATGTTTAAAATGGAACGCGAAAGTCTTAAAATTTATGTTTCCAATTTATTCAAAAAAACGTTAAAAGTTACATTTAGGTCGATATCGTGAGATATGGCACCGATACTACGATTACCAATCTCATAAGGTCCTACCATAATGCAGCAATTTAAAGACATTGCATTAACTTTGATATAAATGACTACTAGATTAAACTGGCAACGTAAACGTGATTTGCCTATTACAGTATTACACCTAAGACTGGGACTAAAAAGGTAATTGCTGTACCTATAGCATCTTGATAGATGATATATGCTGTAATGCTTGTTTCACGATACAAATTACAACCTAGATTTATAACGAGATAGCTTAGCTGATTAAACATCACCAGAACAACATAAATAACTAAATATATTAATTTATTGATAGTAAATATATTTCCTAAGCTTTTTCAAGTTTCAATTTAGGCTAATGGCTGATAAATGCTTTTAAATGGTCATGTTCTACGTGGAAATTAATTGAGTTTTCGTGTAGTATGTTAGATAATAATATTAACAGTAAAATTGCCAAATAATTACAAATTTAAAGCAAACTAAAAATTGTATTATGCTAAGACTGGACGGTGGACTAACCTAGACTCAAACCAAATTAGAGAATTCCATTTCTCAAATTGCCGTGTCCGAGACTCAAATTACCAGGAGCCATTAAAGATAATATAAAATGGATTTAGCCAAACAATCATGTAACAAATAGTTTCCATATTACTAGCTTACTTTTGTATTTAATTAGTAATAATTAAATATTATTAATATCTTATGCGGTTAAATTTTTAAACGAAATAGAATCCTACTACTATTATAAAGGCGAAAGTTTGTAAGTATGGATGTATGGATGTTTGTTACTCTTTCACGTAAAAACTACTGAATGGATTTGAATGAAACTTTACCACAATATAGCTTATACATCAGACTAACACATAGGCTACAATTTTTGAGGTTTCTAATGTGAGGTCGTAAAAAACACACTTTTTTAGGGATCCTTGGTAAAATTTGAAAAATTTCAACAGAAAAGCGGGAAAAATTATCTAAGGCGAAACGAAGTTTGCCGGGACCGCTAGTATATAATATAGCGCCAGCGGGAGGCTTATTACCAAAAACGAAATATTTCGAATCCGATAGAAGACATCAATTTTTAACCCTCACAATCGCAACCAACTTACTTCTAATGCGAATAAAAAGGTTTGAAAAAACCAAATAGGTAGTATTTATTAAAGCATATCGAAAACCACGTTTTAACTCTTCACGTTCCTCATAACGAAATCTTTCGTTGTTCGTTTCGGTTTTGGTAATAGGCCTACAGGAATTTGTGTAAATCATTTAAAAGAATAGATTTGTGAATGATGAATTTTTTACAGCCATACATTTTCCTTTTGCATTTGTGTCACCCAAAAACGATTGTGTCACATAGGTACGCGTGTCTTCAAAGCATTGCGCCACGTAAGGAGGACATCAAAAAATCTAATAGGTGCTCTTCCCTAATCTCTGAAACTATCTCCAACACGTGACAAAGCATAGTAATGGGGATTGTCATTAGCCTATTTTCCAGAGGCGGCTGCTTCTTTATCAGATCCAAAAGTTTCTCCCATCACAATTGTTGGGCTACCGCTCGCGTCGTAAAAAAATAATGACTCCACACTGAAGATTGTGATAACTTCGTGACTCTATTCTGTATCATCAGATGCCTACATAGGCTCGTAAATCGTTAAACTATTAGAAGATCATCCAACTTTTAATACCTACCTGGTTTAAATTTAAACGTTAACAAAAACTGTAGCAACACGGCAGATGTAAAAAACTGTGGAACTCAATTTAGAGGTATTAACTGTAGCAATCAAATTATACCGGAATGATTAAACGCAAAAATAAATTTACACCTGCAAGGCATAAAATTTAATCTGTGTATTAAACAGCATAAGGTATTGTGAAATATTTAAAGCTCCCTACAGATTTTATCAAATCGTTGCCATAAAGGCTTCTGGATAAAACTTCACTTTTTATTGAAAGTTCAATAACATAGAACTTCACAAATGAAAATGTACCAAAAATGCCTTTGCTGCTCTATGATTATTTTATTTTTAATTTTATTTGTTTGAAACTACTATTTATAATTTATATCTACTGAATACTTAGTAATATTTATACTCTTTAAATTGTAAGTAGGTATCTATAATTATTTAGGTCCAACGGCTGCTACATTAATAATTATAAACACTCCTGAATTTCTAAAAACGACTTCATTTGGTAGTTACTTTTGTTTTTTATATTTAATAACTTCTTATTTTATTTAAACGGCTTTGAAATAAGTTACTATGTTAATCAAACTTGAACATAAAAAAACTGTATGATAAGCTTTTTTCTTCAAATTGCAGTGTTAAAAGTAGAGCTCAATTCTTACTTTGTAAATGATGATCCTTTCATTCTTCAAAATAAATAGAAATCATAAATAGTATACACGAAAATAGGTTTCGACAAATCAGCTACCCAAACAAAACCATAATCAACATCAAAGTTAATTAATGCAAGAGAGTACAATAATCACCTCAATAACGAATCACCTCAAAACAATCCACAACAATTATTCATAAGCAGCACTGAAAACTCATTAATCTGTCACTGATGTCGGCGTAAATAAATCCTTGCGTCCAACCGATACAGATTATGCCACATCACATGAGTGTTAAATTGGAAACAAGTCACTTCACGTATGCAAATGACAACGAAAACTGTTACCACAAACACGAGTGCGCGGTTACGAGACACGCAGCTCGCAGGCCAAGCTACGGACGTCCATAGCCACCGGTGTCGCGAGTTGACTGGTTCGCCTCGAACGGAACGCTTCAAACGGGGGAACAGGGAATCGCAGGGGGGAGGGTAGGGACGGGGAACCTCCAACCGAGGAGATAACTTTTGATCTTTTTGGAGGCATAGAAGATTTTAATGATGCAGTCACATCTGGCGATTCAGAAAAAGTACCTCTAAGTGTTAATGCATGTCAAGAGCTCAGTGGAAACGATGTGTTAGAAAAAGCTGCACTTAAGTTGCGGGTGACATTTTTAAAAATAACACCGCAAAGACAAGCGGCCGCATTGATTGGTAATGAAATTTCAGCTAAATATCAGACTGCGGAACCGTTTTAAGGTTTAGATTTCGAGGCAGACGAGACAAAATTGGAAGGAATACGAGATGCGGGGAGCGCGATATTGCGTTTTATATTCTTCCGTATTATTTTCACATCATCCGAGATATGTTGGAGCAGACAATATTGCGCAAGGCGGTTTTTGTCGTTGCCCCGCACATGTCAGGGGTTCTACAAAAGGGCCGAAGAGCAGCAGGTACAAAGGCCCAACCCCGACTCAAGTTACAACGGACTTCTCATAGATTAATGACGGGAACATTGTGGAGTTAAGAACCCAAAAATTTACAACTGCATTGTGTTCAGCGTTTAACAAAAGGGCACAAAAGATAGGATCAGCTTCTGTTATTACCTTATCGTTTAACTGAGATCTTCGTGATTTCTCTCACTTTTGGAGTAATACGAGAGCCATTATCAATGGGAGATTTCTTTTAACACGAAACCCTAATCTGAGCCGTACAGATGTTTGGGAGGCGTACCGTTAACCATCATACAAATAATCACATTGTATATTTCGAGCGTTCCCATATTTCACCAAATTTCTTCGGTGTACAATAGGACCCTATTTATTCTATTAGAAGTTTTAACTGGCCCCAATTTTGTAAAGAGTATATTGTGTTAAAACAAGTAAATAAAATGAGAGTATTGAACTTTAAGAAAGTTTGCCGATTTAAGAATTTAGGAAGATTGATATTTTTTATCTGAAAAAACCTTTTCTAGAAAGGTATGATTTAATATTATGACTAGGTCATATGTTATTTTTCTTGACTAATCAAAATAAATTAAATCTACTTAACCACGTTTTTAATTTAAATATTTTGAAGAATAAGAGGAACTTTAAAAATACTTACTATTAAGGGAAACTCCCTAGTACCCAAATAGCCTAGCCCCTTATAAATAAAACAGGCGATCAAATCATTCCATCTGACTAAAAAAGGAAAAAAATGCAAAATCTGTGACGCACTTCAATGATTACCGGAAAGTAAAACAGTCTTGATAGAAAAACGAATGTTTCCAAATCGCAACAGAACTAAAACATAACAACAATTTATTATTTGTATTGACCGCATTGATTTATGTTCGTGTCGCGATGCGAAAACAGACTCAAGAACTGCTATCAATAATAAAAACACTGCATTGGTAGCTGTTGGTGATAAATCATAGCGGTTGTGTAGAAATAAATACTTCACGACCTATTCACTGTGCGTAATGGGACGAGTTACCGACCAGCCTGTCTATTCACAAAACGACGGAATCTGATTTGAATTTGGAAATATCGTTTTATTTACTTCAATCGGAATTGTTTCTGACGTTTGTGGGGGACTGATTCACAAACGTCAGAAAGATTACTAAAATATATACAAATGGACCTATTAGGAAAGTTTGTTTTGTCTTGTCCAAATGTTAACCATAGGAGACAAAACATAGCTTTTCTAAATTCGAATCCGATCCGGTTCAAAAACTCGAGACTCTCGAATCTGTCAAATGCTCGCTAATATTTTCCAGTAAAAATATTAAGTTACTTTAAAGAATAATTATTTATTTCAGTTTGTTAAAGTTTGTGAGGATAAAGTAAGCATCATAAGTTTGTATATACCTCAGTAACTTGTGATATTAAACCTCCGCATATCTAAAGTACATAATTTAAAATCTAAATGCAAAAAGAAAGGTGGTAGCGAAGGTTTTTATTAATTTTACAACATTAGTTTTAGAACATTATTTTTCTTCTGCTAGCAAGTAAAATGTAAAAAAAAAGAATTAATACTAACATTTCACTATTTTAATATCCATACTTCCATACTAATATTATAAATGCGAAAGTAACTCTGTCTGTCTGTCTGTTACTCTTTCACGCCTAACCGGCTGAACGGATTTTGATGAAATTTGGTATGGTGATACACGATAACCTAGAAATGGTCATAGGCTATAAATAATTCCACGCGGGCGAAGCCGCGGGCGGAAAGCTAGTCTAAAATAAACCTAATCTACGGTAAATTTTGATACAGCTTAACTTTCGATTTGAGACGTCTTTAAGGCATTTGATCTATCAAAAATAATATTTTCAGAAACAATAAAAACAGGCAAATTAACAGTAACATTTGTAAGCCTGAAGAAAAATTACGTTTTGCAATGTACGTAAATATTGGGTACAAGCAAACATTTGGTAAGGGTTTAATTTCGCTTACAGTTTTAAGTATTTTAACAACCACCCAAACCAAACCGTAGGCCTTATAAGTACTTACCGATCGCAATCTCCGCTCTTGCGACTTGTCAAATTTATCGTCCTCATCGAAATTTTTAGCGTCAGCGCCTCAGATAAACTCAAATACGTCTTTACAAATTGCCTCGTTTTTTAAAATTCCTTATCTGGTATTATTTTGAGATAATTAAAAGTTGTAATCGTTGTGTTATTTAGCAAACTCATTTTTTTGCTCAAATAAAATATTTTAATGTAAAGCATAGTAGGTATCTGTTTGGTCTTGTTCCCGTGCAGATCACAGACCTAAATTAATGACATTTATTCATTGTTGCAATGCCAAGTACCAGCTCTTATAACACGTTTTCCTAGTTCAGATTGATAAATACAAACATAAGCTGTATTTGAAAAATCCAAAATTTACTTTTTCTACATCTTCTTTTTCAAAACTTGCATCGGTAACCTATAACTGTGAATCTGTTTTGTCTGTATTTTAGTATGGTTTACGAAAAGTTTGCGCTTAAATAAAAATACGTTAAAAAATATTTTGTTTTGTAGCAAAGATAGAGAGTTCTCACTCAAGACACACATTGTGATTAACGTATGGGTGGGATTTTTTTATGATATACGCTTATTATGAGATTATTCCAGTTCTCATTTTCGTAACAGTGAATTGGTTATAACAATGGAGGCTAAGCTTTCCAGTTGGGTACAAATTAAACAGATACTCAATTAGGAGAAGAAGATAAGCAAGTTGCTAGATCGACGACCAAAGATCGCGCAAAGACAATTTATAAAAATAAAACAATCAATAAAAATTGGTCAGAGCTATAAACATTGCTCTCATTATGTGGCAAGTAGCTAAAATACTTGTTCTTCAGAAATCAGAAAAAACGACGGTACCGTAACCCCCGGATCTCAGAATATATAAATCGGTTTCATATCGCCCCGACCGAGAACTGAACCCGGGCCCTCAGAGATGGCGCGACGCCCAATTCCGGCCCTTTAAACTACTCGTCAAAAATAAACCTTCGACGAGCACAATCCCTAAACGCGTCTTCACAAATTGCCTCATTTTTTAAAGTCCGTGTCTGGAATGATTTTGAGATAATTAAAAGTTGCGATTGCGTTCCCTGTTTGCTAATTAAGCCACAATAAATGGGGACCTAGCCGCGGCGCTGATTGCTCGCGACCGCGCCGCCATTGTTAATCCGGAGTCGTCCAGCGTTGTTCATCCATCCGTCTTGTACGATGCACTCTTTGGTCTTATCGAGAATTTCTGCACTCGCTCTAGGGATGTGACGGGATTGGGAAGCCGGGTAATGTTTCTTAATATCTTTTTTTTTACGTTACACTTCAAGATTGACCTCATCCCATCTGATGTTAAGAGGTAATGAGGTCGTAGCTTAAGGTTGACAAGTACAGCATAAATCTGTTACTGGACTTGTCGCCCTTACCTTGGAGGCTTGACCTCTGTTACTAATGTAGCACCCCCCAGGAGCTCTGGAAACCTTACTCACACGCAGGAACACAACAACAGCGTAGCGATTGTTATTTGGCTGCGGTGTTCTGTAAAGTGGAGGTTTTTCACAAGTTCGAGCGATAAATCGCTATGCCCTACCTCTCTTAAATATAATAAAGTGGAGGCACAAAATCTACAAAATGATTAATGTGACTTCAGAATTGCATAAAAAATTAGAATACGAGCATTAACTACATGTATATGTATTCGTTTCCTCAAAAATGATTTTTTAGATTCAGAAAATTACTCGACCTTTAACTTATGTATTAAAAGAGAAGACTCAAAAAATACATACGTAACAACTAACGTTCTTTTTTAATGTCATTCCTCTTTGCAAGCCAAATACAATCCAGAAACTTTTACAATAACTTTAATGCAGACAAATAGATGTTATTATCTTACAAAACTAACAAGCTCTATGTTTCTAAGAATGATAAATCGTGGAACTTCTTGACATAAGCCAAATAATAGTTTTGTTTCAATGTAATTTAAGACATGACTTTCACTACGATACGACACGATTTTCAATGTTTTTGTAAATCTTGAGTATTTATGTGTATAAAAATCTACAAGTCAATGTTATGTAGGTACATAAAAGAAAACACGTATTAAAATACGATAGATCATGATTTTTATTCACAAATAATCGATATTAGTTCGGTACAACTTTACATCCTTACTCACGTTCCCGTACAACATACTAGTGCCTTTATGGGCAATTTACGCCAGACTGCGATAGAAATGTGCAGAAATGAGGTCTGCTGCGGAAAACTCTATTTTGTTTTACGGTGCGAGTTGCTTTATCGGATTGGGACGTTTCCGAGTTATGTGGAGAGGTCAGGGCTCGAGATAGTTTGTCGATAGTTGGGACGAGGTTGCGTCAAGTATCGATAATTTGGTCAAGTATCGATAATTTGGTGCTGTTTGTGTTAGGGTTTGTTAACGTTAGCTATTACTTAGCCTTTTAAAACTCCAATTGTATATGTCGTGATAAAAATAGTTTGAATGAATCAATTTTTTATTATTTTTTAAACTCATCCGATAAAACATTGCTGTAGACCCACAAATTGAAAACAACAATTAATTTAAGATATTGTTAAAGAAAAAAATATTAATCACGCTGTTGAATAGGGACTACCCCTAGTTATTATAACAATCAATAAATATACGAAATTCTCAGTGAATTTACATTTTAATGCAAATTCTATCAGCCGTTACATCACGCGCAACAGACTACCTGATTTTTTTATAAAGTTCAGACAACGGCAGGTCAATACATACATTTGCAGTTCCAGATTAAATCTTATACGCACGACTGAGGTCCCGGGTTCGATACCCGGTTGGGTAAATATTGGAAACGAACTTTTTTATGTTGATTGGGGTCTGGGTGTTGTGGTACCTTCGTTGTTTCTGATTTCTGTAACACAAGTGCTTAAGCTACGAATCAGAACAATGTATGTGATGTTGTCAAAAATTGTTAATTTTTTTTATTTATTATTATTTATATGTATAAACAGATATATTATTTATATGTATAAACAGATACAGAAGATCTCAAGGATGATGATGACATGGAACGAGAGCGTAGGGCATTGTCGATCAGGGCGAACATGTTGGCTCGCAGATTTGCTCGCTGCTCGACTCCAGTTAAGGTCACGCTTTTCAAAGCCTTCTGCACCTCTTTCTATTCGAGCAGTCTGTGGGTTAAATATACCCAAAAGTCGTATAATGCACTGCGCATACAATACAATAATGCATTCAGGGCATTGCTGCGGCTGCCACGATACTGTAGTGCCTCTAGCATGTTCGCATATGCAGGGGTTGACAGTTTCCCGACCATACTGCGTAAAAAAGCCGGATCACTTTTAAGGCGAGTGCGCGGCAGCCGAAACAATGTTCTGAAGGTTATCGCTGACAGTGGGGACTGTCCACTAGTCGCACAATTATGCTGGCTAACGAGGTCACTTTTAGTAATTAAGTATTGTTATTAAGTGAATTTACTAACACGATATGGATCTTAGTTGTCTGAAAAATAAACATTTTTATTTTATTTTATTTTGTAAGAGCTGTAAAAGTCTAAAGTGTAGTTTGACGTGCTTTTATCTGTACAACGGTATTCAACCACATTTTTATGTTCAAAAATCAACAGTTGTAAAATACATGAGGACTAAAATGTAGATTCCCGTGAAAGAATACTTGTGTTTTCTGAAAAACACTGTCAGTTTTATAGTTAAACAGACACAGAGCTGAGTGGTTGACAGAAATTTGTTAAATAAAAGATGTTATTTATACTACTCTAAAGAGAGTGCTTTTTGGCATCTGGAAAAGTGTTATGTTAAGTGTTATTAATACTTAAAGACGCGCTTGAAATATTGTAATGCAGACGTTTGCTATATTATCCTCTATCTTTTCAGCCAAAAGCTGTCCACTATATACATATTTATTTGTCTAAAAACTTTACTGCGCAAAAAAAGTACAAAAGGTGGACTTAATGCTAAAAGTATTCTCTACCAGTCAACCGTTGGGTCATGCAGATAGTTCATACATAGCGCTGTCCTCAACTTTCAAAACTCTTGGTTTAACGCCACTTACATTCATAAATGACAAAGTACATTAGACATAAGCTAGGCAGGTAAATTGATTGTATGTTTTTTTCCATGTTTTCATATCTGTAAAATTTGAAAAGAGTAACTATGGAGTTTCTTGCCAGTTCCTCTCCATAACATCAACATTCCGAACTGGGCAGTAGTTTAACTTAATCTGACGATTCATAAATGCTTTTGTAATAGTTGACATGAATAAAAGCTTTCTATTCTACTACAGTAACAAGGTTGTCTGTTCAGTAGGAGGAATTACGTGGTCTCCATTCTTGAAATGCTACGAACAGAATGCTATTCATTATGCCCTGTCAGTCATGAGTTCTACTAGCTATAAAATCTGCCACTATAGTTTTGCAATTCTTAGAGCTGTATCGGTAATTAAAGTCAGCTACTTGTCGAATGCTAGGTAAAAAAGTAGGCAATGACACTCAAAATGGATAGTTTTTAAATAGTTCTCATCGAAATATGGAGTGAAATAACACGTTTTGAACATTGAAATATCATATTTCCCAAATATTTTTTACATTGATACTGAATATTCTGATGGAAATGTATTCATATCAGTTCCATACCCTATTAGGCATGATAACTGCACTTTAAATTGCAAGAGAGATATTTGTACTTCTGTCACAAATATCGTTTTTTACTCAATCAGTTAGTTTGTAGTATTTTTAAAAGAAACACACAAATTTCATCTCCGCTTGCGGTGAGGGAATCGAAGCCTTTACGTATCGTGCATGCTGCTCTTCCAAGAGAGCTAATTGCAAATGATCATAGGCCATGATTTTTTCTATTGTACTAACATCTTAGCCTTCGTGAAATGCCCTCTGCCGTATGCGTTTATAATTATAGACGTATCGTTTCTTTAAAAATATTTAAAGTTAGCTAATGCAGTGTGAAGCACCATAAACGTTGTAAAATCCATGGTTGCCAGTGTTAACATTATGGGATAGAAACGTGGCCCCTTACCATGGCCCTTATCCGAAAGCTCTAAGTTAGTCAGCGTACAATAGAGAGAGCTATGCTCGGAGTTTCTCCGTGAAATAACATTGCGAGTCGAAAATCATATCGCGGCATTTGTTGACTGCGCTGTTCGTTCGGGCCATCGCTCATACCTCAACTCAAACACAGAAAATTAATCCCAGTTTACTTCGTTAACTACTATCACTCTGTTTGTTTTTCAATCGTCCGCCTCGTTCGCTTGAATTTAGATATCGTATTTCGGATCGGATAACCGAAAGGGCGCCTAATATTCTACGTGACTCGTCGACGTAATAGATCGAAATTTTAAATTTCCATCTTTAGGGTTCAATGACTTGGACGGAAAATGTAACCCTGTACGTTTACTTCGTTTTTTAACAGCCCTGCGAGGTTGATCATAAACTCGACCTATATTAAAAAAATCGAATTATTACTTTAGTCCGCCCAGGAATCGTTCCTTTCATAATATACTACATATTTTAAAAAAATTGCATACTTATTTTAAAATGAATCGGGGTGAAAATAAAAAGCAATTTTCGAATCTTTCTTTTTGTTTCTTTTGATTGAGTTATTTCGTTAAACTTATAAGAGCATGAATGTATGGAAATAATAAATATGCTTTGACAAATTTGCTCAAAGACACCACTCTATTTCCAAAGTGCTTTTTCAAGATTCTTATTTGAATCGTTTCGTTCAAAATAAGATTAGATATAAAAATTATATTTTTAACGAAATTTAAAAATAAAAAGGCGTGGTCCTCTCTATAACAGACACACGCTCGAACTTGACCGGTTTTTTGTCACCAACTCGGCTTCCATTGTTGACGAGAAAAACTTAGCACCGTTACGCTTTTCCGCAATTTCTTTGCTCTTGCACTCACGTCTGTAACTGTATTTTCAATAATATACAATGTTGTATCTTTGTAAATGAGTGAACATTTTCTCCTTCCCTTGACACCAAATTAGACTAAGGCGGTATTTTGATATTTTGTCAATGATGTATCGAAAATCGATCATAGCGAATAATATCAATGAAATCTTGTTCACAGGTGTCTAAATTTATAAAGTTAGATAGATAGATAAGTATCTACTTTATTGCACTAACACTTTACAGCAGTTGGTTTTACAGACAAATTAAAGTCACTTAGGTGGTCTTATCGCTAGGAAGCGATTCCTTCCAATCAACCTAAAGGTCGAGGAAATAGTAGATGACGAGAAATGGGTACGGCTATGCAACATAAATTGATTCGTCGAATCATATATCTGATAAACATAAATTAACTCATAAAAATATAACGTAATATTATTTATATTAAAATATAAATATAAAATCAAGTAAAGTAGATTTTACTCAAACAAACAAAAAGGATGAGTGTTTGAAATTTACTGACAAGTGACAACCAACATGCCCAGCTAAGATTATGGATAGAGGACATTAATTAAGTAAAAGGAAGTAGGATTTAACTGTGAATTTGAAAATGGTGAGGTCTGAGATAGTCTGAAAGAATAAAAAACACTAACAACTATGTAAACAAGTACAAATAAATGTAATTTATTTACTTACAAATAGAGACTTCAAACTAAATAAGAGGTTTTCATCCTGGACCATTGAGGGAATAAAAGAGTTATAAAACTGGCTGCTGTGGTTTTATTGTACCTAATAAAATCTGCTGCGCTTCGATATCGGGCTTGCTTGAATTATAAAAGCGATATACAGGGATATAGCGACTGGGATATTGCGCGGAATAACTGGGAAATGCTTAATTGGTTTGAGTAAATTGGATTAACTTTACTTTTAAATCGAATTGACTTTTGAAGCGATGGCTGGCACATACGTCATGCTTGTGAACAGGTGCCACCTTTGGGGACTGGTCTGCTCCAGCTTACCTCTCAAAAGTAAAAACTTACTTGAGTACTTATTTGTTTCATCACTCATCAAAACCAAAACGATATGACTTGGTCCAAAGTGAGCTACACATAGTAATAAGTTAGATAGATACTGTAAATGATCTGCTGAGTTTCTTAGCGGTGTCTTCTCGGTAGATATAGGTTCCGAACCGGAAGTAGAATCACTTTGCATTGTATTCAATGACGATTCAAAAGTGTTATATGTAACCTATTTGAATAAAGAAATATTTGAGTTTGAGTTTGAGTTTTATAAGCTGGGTTTATTTTATTTCCTGATAACCGTGTTAGGTACATTTTGTTTTTCGCTTTTAGCTTATAGTTTTGATGTCAATCATATTTAAATCTATCTGTGTTCCTCGTGATAAATAAAAGCTTGAATTCTAAATTCCTTTGATGAGTAATCATCAGTACCATTATCATCACATAACATGCTCCATCACATAACAGATCTATTTACGAAAATTGAATATTTTTTTTATTTTTTCAAAATTGGCCGTAACTAATTCAAAATTATTTTTGGTTCGTTTACGAATTACTCAGTCACTAAAATTTTAGATCAGACTAACAAGTAATTATCTTGATATGTTAATTCTGCATAGTAATAAATTGACCCATCATTTCGCAAATATCCATTTGCACTTTAACTTTCACTGTCATAAAATTTTGACTGTCAATATTATGTTACATGCATACATGTAAATTATTTAGTTACCCTCTAACTCCATTTCTCGATTAAAAACTTTAGAGTAGCGGGAGTCGAGAGTGAATTTCAGAAAAGCTTTAACTGTTACTGGGCTTCCACACCACTAAAACACACAGATATAAAAATATTCAACAAGTTACCGCAAGTTATTATTGACTTACCCATGCATAGATTTAAGGTATATGTTAAATCATGTTTATTGAAAAAAAGAGTACTACAAACTTGATGAATATTTCAATGATAAACATATATGGATATATTATTTGCTCGCTCGCACAACATATTTTTAAGTTCTCTAGCCCCAAAAATTGTAAAGATTAGGATAACTACGGAGTTTCTTCCCGGGTTCTTCTCGGTAGGATTAGGTTCCAAACCGGCTGTAGCTTCAATTTTGGTTTATATTGATTTTTACGATGCATAAGTGTTACTTGTAACCAACATGAATAAATGAATTGATTATGATTACTCCATTTGATATATGACGCTTTGTTTCATGGTCTAGTATTTATTATCATCTTCACTGAGCATCAAATGATTAGCGTATTTATATTAAACAACATCATCCGAGTCTCGAACACGCTCGGCCCGCGGCGCGCTGCAGTCGTGCTACTGGCGCGGTCGCCTCACGATGCTATTTGTCTAGCTGGAGCCCGCGGCCCGTCCGCGCAATTTGCATCCGAGCCACGCCTAGCAGCCCTGCGCCGCATTATACGACCACGGTATCCAGAAAAGTGCATGCATTATGGTCGACAAATCTCGACTGTTTTGAATAAAGGCACATTTGGAATAAAGGTATACGTAAATAATAACACTCATGCACGAAGTCTTAGAAGCTATAATAACTAAAAACTTGATAGGTGTCAGTTAACTTCTTTAAAGAGTAGAAATGGACATTAAAAACGCACATTCACAATATAATCACTAAATAAAAATGCTTGCTTATGTTACTAAAGGTAACTAGCTTATCTAGTTCGATATTCACACTTTTATTGAGTTTTCAGCATTTTAATTTATATTTTACCTGCTTAATATGATACCATCTAAGCTGTTACGCATCGTTAAGAGGATGTCGATCTTATGACCACCCGTGGTATAAGGATCAATTTTCTTAGCATATTTCATACTCCGTGGCGTCGTCCGAGTCACGAACACACTCGGCCCGTGGCGTGGTGCCGGTCGGGCTACCGGCGTGGTCGCCACACGACGCTATTTGTCTAGCTGGAGCCCGCCGCCCTCCGAGCAATTTGCATCCGAGCCACGCCTAGCAGCCCTGCGCCGCATTATACGACCACGGTATTCAGAAAAGTGCATGCATTATGGTCAACAAATGTCGACTGTTTTGAATAAAGGCACATTTTGAATAAAAGCACAACGTTTACGCACGAAATCTTAGACACTGTAATGGCTACCAACTTGATATTTGTCAGATAGATTCCATATAGAGTGGACACATCTATTAAAACGGATATAAAAAGCGCACATTCACAATACAATCGCAAGATGAGGACGCTTGCTTATGTCATAAAACTAGCTTAACTAGTTCGATATTTATGCTTTTACTAAGTTTCCTGCATTCAAATTTTTTCTTTTAGTGGGTTACTATGGCAACATCTAAGCTGTTTTTCTACGCATCGTTAAGAGGATGTCTATTTCATGACCACCCACGGTATGTAGGATCAATTTTCTTAGCATATTTCATACACCGTGGTGACGTCCGAGTCACGAACATTCTCGGCCCGTGGCGCGATGCTGGTCGTGCTACCGGCGTGGACGCCTCACGACGCTATTTGTCTAAAGCCCGCGACCCGTCCGCGTAATTTGCATCCGAACCACGCAAAATGGTCAAAAAATAGCTGTATTATTTCAAAACCAGCCAAATACTTATAAACTTTATATCCTCTCTAAGGCGAGACGAAACTTTACCTTAGAGCACAAGTGATTTTTTGTTTAAAATGTGAGTGGAAATCGGTCCAAAATGGCCGGTGCTACAAAATGTCGGATAACATATTTTGGGACAACCCCCTTAATAAAGGTTTAAATAAATGTATCGAATTTGTCGGGTTTTTTAATTTTATTATTTCTCTCTCCATTGTTCCTTCCAGCACCCTATCTTCACGATCGGCTATAGATTTTTAATGCATCTTTTTGCGGTTCCGTGCTCCAAGTACGGTGTACCTCCTCCAATATTCATTTGTGCGGCACAATTTTTAGGGCTCCATACCTAAAGGGTAAACCGCCTCTATTGCTAGGACTGCGCTGTTCGTTTCTCACCAGGCTGTATTTTTAACCCACGATGCAAACACGACGAGGTTTTTTTAAGTTTGACGTGTATATGTGTGCGTGTGTGTGTATCTGTCTATGGCATCGCAGGTCCCGCACAAACGAACCGATTTTTATTTTTATTTTTTTGTTTAAAATATAAATAAGTCGGGAGTGTTCTTAGCTATGTTTAATAAAAATTGATCCAAGATACATATAGATTTTGTGATCTATACCTAATTATTATATAATATACATTAGGTATTAGTATACCTAATTTATTTGTATTTTTCATGGATACCAAATACATATATCATAATATATTTGGTTGCCATTTTTGTAGATGTACCCTACACCTCGTATGTGAGTCCAGCTCGCACTTGACCGGTTTTTCTGCATCGTAAACTTCGCTTGTATCATCTAAAACAAGCTCGTGCAAACAGAAGTTGTAATAATTTATTCAGCGTACTCTTGTTGATTTGGTTTTTTATTGCGGATATTTGACCTCTATACGGATAGTGTGTATTTTTACTATCTGGATGGAAACAGGGAAATTGCTCGCTCTATGGTAAAAGAAAATGAATTGGTAGTTCAACGACTTTTTAAAAAGAACTTGGGGCACGGTAGTGGTTTTACCATAATCTAGATCATGATTTTAGTTGAGCCTTCCATTTATTATTGTAATGATTTCTCAATTTGTGTATATTTTTAAATTTAGCATCACACGTTTGGCAATTTCGGCTTTGAAACCCTTGGTTTGGAAGGTAATGGCGAATGTTATTTTGTTAAAAAGGGTCACAAAAATGTTTTTTATGCCTGCTTACTACCCAAAACCAGTTCCAATATTTTCTGCATATACCGCTCAAAATCGTAGGGCTGACTTAAAACTGCTGCATTGCATGTAAAGTTTACTAAATAAAATCGGATATAAATAAAGTGTACATAATTAAAATAAGTACAGAGATTATGTTTGTATCAATGTTATCATTTATTAGCTAGTCAGTTATTTTTTTTTTAATTTAATATAATATTACGAACTTAAATTTATTGTTAAAAAAATTGGAGTTAAAGAAGAGTAAAAACATTTGATGCAAGTTCAGTGGTATCGTAGATATGCAATACAACTGTAGCTGATACTGAGGCAGGTTGATCACTATTTAACTTTTTTGTCCTTTAAATGTCATAGTTTGGACCACCTTTGATTTTTGTAATAATAGTTAATAAATGTCTTTTCTTTCTTAAGTATCTGCATTCTATAGAAACCCTAAAGAATTACCAAGTGTTTAATCAAACACCGAATATTCTTCCACATCGCTGTGCATATGACGTTTCCCTAATCAGTTGGCACCCCCACCACCCGCCCGTAAACAAGACTTCAACATGACCGCGCCGTCAGACGTGACGACAGACGACGGGTGAGCTGCGGGGCGAGAGTAATGAACTTGGCCATTGCACATCACGAGAGATGAGGCGACCTGCTCATTCATAATAAAGATTAAGCATACGCCTCTAGATATGACGACTTCGTCACTCGTCAAGGTACTGCCGGAAGACCAGCGCTGCAGTGGTATCGTTGGTATATATGTAATACCATACCACTGTAGCTTATGCTGAGGCAGGCACCTATTGACCACTCTGTACATTTTCACATTGTCTAAAATTGTACCCTTTATTACTTTTGTATTTTTTTTTTCTATATGTATCTGTGTTAATGGTCAATAAATATCTTTTCTTTTTTATTCTTTCTTTCTTTTATAGCTTAGAGCCGAACAGGCCGAAGTTTGGTTTCGCACCATCACTGAGGTCGCGGTTCAGTCTACGAACAGGTCAGCATGGCAAAGGAACTTTCCTATGTATCGGGTTTGGGTGTGGTACCGTCGTTAAATCTGATGATTGTAACACAATAGCTTAGACTACTTATCCCAGAATCAAAGTAAGGTATGTAATGTTGTTCAATATGTATTGATTTATTTTACTTATATTTATTTTAAGAAAGGTAAGCCAGAGCAATTTATTGTTCGAACTGGAGCAGTTAGACTGGTGAATTACCTCCACCTTACAGAAGACCGCAGCCAAATAACAATCACTTCTATGTTGATGTGTTCCTGCGTGTGAGTAAGGTTTCCAGAGCTCCTGGGGGTGCTACGTTAGTAGCAGGGGTCATACCTTTAAGGTAAGGGCGACAAGTCCAGTAACAGTTATATTATGCTGTACTTGTAGCTCTTGAAATAGGACCTTATTACACTTAACATCAGGTTTGGGTGTATGTATTATAAATACAAAATCAATTTTCTATGTTGTCTCGGGTCTGGGTGTGGTGCCGTCGTTAAATCTGTAACACAAGCTTATGCTACATACCATAGAATCAGACCAATATATTATGTGATGCTGTCCAATATTTGTTGATTTATTACATTTATTTATATTTATTACTTTTACGGGTCATAATCGAATCGATGAAGATGCAGTATTTTAATGCGTTGGACGGCCTACCCTATCCTCCTTGTCCTGGTGGTAGGTGCCGTGAAATTTATATATTATATTCTAATTAATTTATAAAGTATGTGTATTATTATCGTATATTTAAAAGATACCGTAATGTTATTTTTAATGCTTAATTTATTGTTGTTTAAAATGATTTCTTTTTTTTTTCTCCCATGTTACCGCACCCATATACAAACTATCTGCATGACCCAAGGGTTGACTGGTAGAGAATGCCCCTAGCATTAAGTCCACCTGTTGTACCTATTTGTGCAATAAAGTTTTTAAATAAATAAATAAATTTAAAGGGTTATATTATAAGGTATAATTTACATTCCTTAGTTAACATCATTGATAAAAGCACAGTTAATTAAAAAGCAATTCAATTAAACTTCCAACCTTAATCAACTATATATGCATATAAACGGGAAAAAATAATTGAAGTGTCTATTATGTTTGTAATTTTATAATAACCGATATTTACGAAATGCATAAATATATATAAGACATCCAAAAAAAAGTTTCCATTTTTTGACGGTCTGTCTGTTTGTTCCGGCAAATCTCTGAAAAGGCTGGAATAATTTTAACGGTACTTTCAATAGGAGATAGCTTTAAAGAAAGAGAAGAAGATAGAGATGACCTCGTGAGTGGGACTTTCCAGCGCAAAATAACGTAATTTATTTTAATTTTATATGAATGGACGTATGAAAACTAGTATGCTAGGCACCCTAAACGCTGTAGCCGATTATCTTTTGGAAATATGTACATATTATCTTTTATGCTATATATTTTGGTTTATATGAGAGTTTGCAAACCGTTGCCTTTTTAAACATCATTGGGCCCGTCGTTACGAAAACTGCGCCCTGTAGGCTCCAACTTGTAAAAATGCCCGGTGGATGTCTGGAAAACTGATTGTCGTGTCCGGTGGGAAAGGACACCGGGAACGCTCAGGTTCAGCCCGGCAGGCTCCGGCTTGGAAACTCTAGTTTATATGTATAGATATAGTTTTAAAATAGTAACTAATAAAAATAAATGTTGTAGTGATTTTTTTACTAAAAATAAATGAATCGTATATAAGTACTCCGCGCGTGGTCGCCGGCGCAGCTAGTTCAACATACGAAATCAAATTACTATCATCTGCGCGCCAAATGCTAATCAGAATTCCACTCGGCCGCATGTCTACTTTAGCTATTATCGTAAAGTATGAATTAAGTATCTATAGTAATCAAGTCTTTAATTATACGTTACCTCGTATGATCGTTGAAATGTATTTCTATACGATCGTAAACTCATCGCTTAAAGACGACAACTCAAAGGGGTCCAGAGATCAATAGCTTCGAAACATTGTAAATAAAGTATAATAACTTTATAAGACTTCTTAGAAGCCTTTTATTTGCCGTGAATATCTTTTGCGGTTTATTTTTACTGCACGGGTACTGTGTTGTTTTATTGTAATTAGACATAAAGAACTACTGAGTGAGATTTGTAGTGGCTAGCTTGTAATATGATAACTAATGTATTCATATGTAACGGCAAAGAAAGGAACTACTGAAGCGAAATGCGATACTTTGTAAGAATGTAAGGATTTCTGGTTGTATGGATGTCTGGATTAGTGTTGCCGTCGATTCCATTGTATTGTATATCGATTATTAATCGATTATGCAAAAGGGGCTCAAATATTCTAGAAATCGATGTGACAGTCGATAGTATCGATGTGACAGTCGATAGTATCGATTTATATCAATACCTATCTTTATTTAATATAATCGATTGATCGATTATAATGCGTAGTCAAATAGAATATTATCGATAGTATCGATATCAAGTTTTCAAGCGATACTATCGATGTAATCGATTATATCGACATAAAACTAATTTTAGGTCGATATAACAAGTATAAGATTATAATTGCTTATATTAGAGATAATAGTATCGATGATATCGATACTATTGATTGTCATATCGATTTTGAGATTATTTGGGGGGAGGGTTAATCGATTACTCGATAGTTGATTATCCGGCATAACTAGTCTGGATAAATGTTTGTAACCCGTTCACGCAAAAACTATGGAACTAATTTGGTTGAAAGAGATACGACATACAAGATGTTTATCTTGTGTTTACTTAGGGTACCTTTTATCCCGAAACTTCTAAAGAACAACAGCTAGTTGAATATGATCTAGCTAAATTATTACTTACTGTAGACTACAATAATTCAACTATTCCTACCCTCCTAAGTAGTAACAGTACCACATATTATCATATTTTCTGCTCATAACACTACGGTTGACTGGTAGAGTGTTGGCGTTAAGTCCACCATTTGTAACTTTATAAGTGAAGACAAATAATAATAATAAAAATCAATGGTAACACAGGATAACAATTTGTCAAAAATGATCAGACATAACCCTTAATAATAATAATAATAATAACAATAACCCCCCCATGGGATCACCTTGCCGTGGTGGGGGGGCTTACAGGAAGGCTTGCACCATTTTATCACATAAGCTCTAAACATCTTGTATATTCGCTTATGCACAAGATACTTCTATGCCAATGACATATCGGCTACCCTTCCCAAACTAACGATCCTTACCAACAACCCATAATGGAGAAGAATAAAAAGAAATATAATTTGCGGCCGCTTCCCGGGGGCTATCGCCGGGGCACACCTGGAGCCGACGCTGGGTGTTTCAGCATGCGAACCGTCGGTGGCGAGGAGCTGAGCAGGCGGGCCCTCGCTGGGCATGAACCCGAAGATGTTACTGTCGAAACTACTACAGACCCATTGTCACCCATATCCTCAACCCATAGCCTATTCCAGTCACCATGCTCATCCCAACACTCTTTTGAGAACCCAATAGAATCCCGGTCATCCACAACCACTCCTGTGTCAGTAGATGTTGTGCAGGAAGCAATTGCTTCTTTGTCTGCATCCACTACTGGCCCCAAACGTGCGCGAAAAAAATGGAGCCAAGATATGAATAAGTTCATTTGGCGCACATATTTGACACTTACTAACCTCGAACAAGTAAATAAAAGAGGATATTTAGGCCCCTTACACCAGCGGTTTACAGAAATATTCCCTTCCATGGAGGCTTCAAGACAGCGGATAGGAGATCAGCGCAGAGCTATTATAAACAATAAACTCCTTTCACAACAAACCCTTGATGAAATAAGAGCTGAAGTCTCGCAAGAGTTACAAAATGCGAATGAAAGATCAACAGCATCTCTTAACAGAACAGCTAATTCGCAACATCCACAAAATAACGCTACACCAAGCAATACAGACGAACGAATGAGATGGTCAGACGAAATGAATGAGATGGTAATGCGATGCTATTATGAAGTAACAGAATTTGGAAAAAATATGACAATCTACAGAAAAAAACTACGTGATAAATTTACCCTACACTATCCGCAGCTTTCTCACCTTACTGAACAACGCATATCAGACCAGCAACGGGCAATTGTGAGAAATCATCTCATACCAGGGGATAAGATTGAACAAATTAAACAAGAAGTAGCACTAGAAATGGAACATGTATCTCAATTAACTTTTAGAAGGGAAGCATCCTGTAATGGTATAGAATCTGTAACAGAAAATGATATTCAAATCGACACACAAATGAATCCACTAAGCAACGATACACTCACACACACTCAGGCATTATACAAAAAAATTCTTAAACATAAGTTTAATTTAACTTTAGACACTATTGAAAAACAGTTTAATGACACCAGTTTAATAAATTCACTAATACTGAGCCCACATCTAGGCCACATATACCAAAACAAAGACCTTCTAGGAAATTAAGTTTCATAACGGAACAATTAAATAAAGTTATTTTACCCCGACACTTATCTCCTGAACAAGATTTTACTACACTTCATACAATTATTTACTCTGCGGCATACACTTCAGCAATATGCAATGGTGCAAAAATGTATGAAGTAAACACAAACCAACAAACTCCTCAGAAAAGAGAAAGAAAACCTAAATGGCAAAGGCGGTTAGAGAAAAAGATAGAGACTTTTCGTTTATACATTGGACACCTGAGTCAGTTTATTAGAGGAAATAGAAATCATACAATTTCAAAAACAGTGGAAATTATCAAAAATAAATTTAAAATACATGCCAGTTATGAAATAGAAAATACTGAACTGGTACACTTTTTAGATACTTTGAAGCAGAAGTTAAATGCAACAGCAAGCAGGCTGAAGCGATATCTTACGTGCACTAATAGAAAATTACAAAATGCCAGATTTAATAGTAATGAAAAAGGGTTTTACAGAAACTTGCAAGCAGATAGTCACAGTAATTCACCTAACACATCCACATCCACCCACGAGCTACCTTCTCCAAAAGATTTACACCAATTTTGGGCCGATATATGGCAAAACTCAGTTGAACATAACAGATATGCTAATTGGCTGGAAAATGATGTGGCAGATATACCAGAGATGCAATTTGAAAGCATAGAGGCAGAAACTTTTATAGAAGTAATAAGACGCACTCACAATTGGAAAGCCCCTGGAACAGATAACATACATAATTTTTGGTATAAAAAATTTACTTGCACTTTCCCATACGTACATAATCATATTAATAATTTTATTCAAATGCCACACACTGTCCCAACATTTCTTACACAGGGAATTACTTACATGATAGCGAAAGACCAAGATACAAAGAATCCAACTAAGTACCGACCGATAACTTGTCTTCAAACCATTTACAAAATACTTACCGCATGCATATCTAAAACGATTTATAAACACCTTACCGAAAATAAATTATTAGCTGAGGAACAAAAGGGATGCAGAAAATACAGCCAGGGTTGTAAAGAACAATTGACACTTGACGCAATAGCTGTAAAAGAAGCGTATAGAAAAAGAAAAAGTATACATACCATGTTTGTGGATTATCGGAAAGCTTTTGACTCAGTGCCTCATAGCTGGCTTATACACGTGCTGCATTTAAACAAAATAAATCCCACTATAGTCTCATTTCTTAAAAATCTAATGCAAAACTGGGAAACAGTGCTTAAAATCAAACAGAATCATGAAACCTTAATAACTACTGAACCCATACATATAAGACGCGGCATATTTCAAGGGGATGCTCTTAGTCCTTTGTGGTTCTGTTTAGCCCTCAATCCATTGTCACAATTATTGAATAAATCACTAGCAGGATATAAAATAAACAATAGCCCTAATCACCATATATTGTCACATTTAATGTATATGGACGATATAAAACTATTTGCGTCCAATAAAGAAAGTTTATTTGAATTAGCTGACATTACACAAACTTTTTCATTGGATATAGGTATGGAATTTGGAGTAGAGAAATGTAAAATCAACTCAGTTGAAAAGGGAAAATTGCAGAACAACACGTACGTACTTCAATCCGGAGAATTCATTAGTCCAATGGATGAGAGTTCTACATATAAATACCTAGGCTTCCAACAGACTAAACATATACCTCATAAACAGACAAAATCAGAGCTAAAATCAAAGTTCAAACACAGATTAAAACAGATATTAAGGACACATTTGAATTCAAAAAATCTGATCAAAGCAATAAACACTTACGCTATACCGATACTAACCTATTCATTTGGCATAATTACATGGTCGCAGGCAGATCTTAAGACACTTCAACGAGTAATAAACACTAACTTGTCAAAACACAGAAAACACCACCCAAAATCATGTACTCAGAGACTTACCCTACCGCGAAGCCAAGGCGGAAGAGGCCTTATTGATATCATTAATTTACACAACAAACAGATTACTACACTCAGACAATATTTTTACACAAAATCCGAAACATCGCTACTACACAAATGCGCTGTCGAAGCTGATAAAAAACTAACGCCACTTAACTTAAATAACTCAAATCAACAGACCAACGAAAGATTAACAAGTAATCTAGTAAAGACCGATGAATGGTCACAGAAATCGCTTCACGGAAGGCACAAAGCCGATTTAGGCCAAATTCATGTCGACATGGATGCGTCAAACGAATGGCTAAAAAAAGGCGAACTCTTCCCTGAGACTGAGGCATTTATGATGGCCATTCAAGATCAGGTTATTGCTACCAGAAATTATAGGAAACACATTACAAAAGAGCTGCAAGTAGACCTATGCCGACATTGTAATAGCGCACCTGAAACTATTCAGCATATCACCGGAGCCTGCAAATCTTTAGTACAGTCAGACTACAAACACCGTCATGACCAAGTCAGTTCCATAATACATCAATACCTAGCATACAAATTTAAATTTATTTCTGAAAAAGTACCATACTACAAATACTCACCGCAAACTATTTTTGAAAACCAACATAGTAAATTGTATTGGGACCGAACACTAATTACAGACCGAACAGTACATTTCAATAGACCAGACATCACACTCCATGATAAAAATAACAATAAAATATACTTAGTAGATATAGCCATACCTAACACACACAACCTCCAAGCTACCATATCCGAAAAAATCTCCAAATATCATGAATTAGCTGTTCAACTTAAAATTCAGTGGCATGCAGAAACCGTACACATAATTCCAATAGTAATATCCGCAACTGGTGTGATACCATCCAGCTTAAAAAAGAGTCTTGAAATTTTAGAAATCCCTTCAAAAATTACATACTTACTCCAGAAAGCCAGCATACTTAACACTTGCAGAATCACTCGGAAATTTCTGTCCTCTGGATCTACAACATTGAACACTATGACGCTTGACTGAGGTCCGCGTCATAGGAAGATACACCCACCTTTTTAAAGGTTGGAGAAAGATAAATTCTTTAAAAAATAATAATAATAATAATAATAATAATAATAACCCCCCCATGGGACCACCTTGTCGTGGTGGGGGGGCTTACGGAGACATACAGATTTTATAGTCTATTACATCTTGACTACCCTATATTAAGTAGGTGATACTGCTATATGAAACCCCGCCAGTATCTAGGGGTTTTGAATAAGTAGTTCTCTAACCAACGGTCCCAAACCCTTTTAAAACTATGGAGAACGAAATTCGTAAATATAATTTGAGGCCGCTTCCCGGGGGTCGCCGGGGCGCATCTGGAGCCGGTGCTGGATGCCACAGTATGCGATCCATCGGCGATGTGGGGTTGAACAGGCGGGCCCCCATCGAACAACTTGCTACAGCCGACCAATTACCCCGCTCAGCATCGTCAGAATCCCTGTTTCCTTCTCTACCCTCCTCCCCAGCTTCTTATATGAGCAGCCCAGGTAATCCATGCCCATCACTTACTTCACTCTCAACAGAGTCTTCCCCAAACCTGCTTGTGGATGTTGTGCAGGAGGCATCTGCCGCCGCTAAAACTGCACCCGCCACAGCGGGCCGTCGTGCACGCAAAAAGTGGTCGAAAGATATGAATATTTTTATTTTGCGCACGTATTTGCATATCACTAAACTTGAGTCCGACACGAAAAATTACCTAAATACGCTTCACGCCAAATTTGATGAACAATTTCCTGAAATGGAAGCCAGTAAACAAAGACTTGGATGCCAACGAAGAGCAATTATTAACAACAAACTACTTAGTACAGAAGAAGTAAATAAAATAAGAACAGAAGTACAAAAAGATTTACAGAATAGGGATATAGCAACAACAATAACTACCTGTCCACAAAACTCACTGCAAAGAATGAGATGGAGCAACCAAATTAACGAAAGTATCATCCGCGGTTACCTAACTATCACAGACTTAGAAACAAATATCACTGCCTACAGGCAAAAATTACACGAATATGTCATAACACATCATCCTGAAATAGCACATGTCTCAGAGCAACGAATTGCTGACCAACGCAGAGTGATAATAAACAACAAAATGCTAACCGATGAACGAATTCAGGAAATCCGATATGAAGTAGCTAATCATCGGTATAATACTACGAATTCACTCATTGACTGCGATACGCAGAGTATCTCAAATACCACAGACACTGTAATAATACCCGAGAACTCAAACATACACATACAAAACAACTTACTTACTACACAAGATTCTTATGATTTACCCCCACGCAGAGATAGTGATCACGAAGAAATTGTTGATGAACCTCTTACTCAAGCTGTGCCCATGCTTCATTCCATTCCAGAACTTACTGAAATCGAAACAACATTTCTGTCAGCAATTGAGAAATTCAAAAATATCGAACCCACGATTAAACCATATATTCCCAAGCTAAAAACATCAAAAAAGCTGGCACGCATAGTGAGCTTTATAAACTTGTCGTTACTACCAAAATACTTACAAGAAAACGACGACTTCAATACACTTCACAATCTGATATACTGCGCAGCTTATACTGCGGCTATTCACAATGGATCTAAGCTAGATAATATACACAGAACACAAAAATCAAATCACAAAACACCAATATGGCAAACTCGACTTCAAGGTAGAATAGATGACTTAAGAACAAAAATATCTAGGCTTACAGAATACATGAACGGTAATAACAGCTCAACACTAAAACGGCATGTAGAGTTAATAAAAAAGCATTATAAAATACATACAAAACATGAACAAGAAAACACCGACCTATCACACTTTCTTGACACTCTTAAGCAAAAACTGAGTGCCTTGGCAAGCAGACTTCGTAGATACAAACAAACAACACTAAGAAAGACTCAAAATAAACAATTTATTTGTAATGAAAAAGCATTTTACCGTAATCTTAATAACAATAATACACAAACAAATATACAGACATCATCGACTTTACCGACACCGACAGCAACAGAGCTGCACGATTTTTGGTCTGATATCTGGTCGAAACCGGTTAATCACAAAACTAACGAGTGGTTGGAAGCAGACAAGCAAAACCAATTTAACTTACCCGAAATGTCATTTGACGAAGTCAGCTTAGACCTCTTACAGACTGTTATAGCTAAAACACATAATTGGAAAGCTACAGGTTCCGATAAAATTCATAACTACTGGTATAAAAAATTATATAGTATCCACCCTGTTTTACTGACTCACATAAACCAATTTATCCAATCTCCAAGCACTATGCCGGACTTCATTTCAACTGGTATTACCTATTTGCTTCCCAAAACTAAATGTAATTTACAAAATCCGGCCAACTACAGACCTATTACCTGCTTACAAAATGTATATAAAATACTAACTTCTTGCTTGTCCCATCTCATTTACCAGCACGCTGACCACAATCACATTTTAGCGGAAGAACAAAAAGGATGCAAAAAGCGAAGTCAAGGTTGTAAAGAACAACTCACTATAGACGCAGTAATATCCAGACAAGCATTTAAACGAAAGAAAAATATTTACACCATGTACATCGATTACAAAAAGGCGTTTGATTCTATACCACACTCTTGGCTTATATACATTCTACAACACTACAAAATTCACCCAACTATAGTTAATTTTCTAAATTATACGATGAAAACCTGGTCTACTAAACTGAAACTTAATAATCAAATTGAAACAGAAGCTATTAACATCCGTAGAGGTATATTCCAAGGCGACTCTTTAAGTCCGCTTTGGTTTTGTCTAGCACTCAATCCACTGTCAACTCTTTTAAATAATAGTAATAATGGATACAAACTTAAAGTTGAAAACCAAAATGTCAAGTTTACGCATTTGATGTACATGGACGACATTAAGCTGTTTGCCAGTAGTATTTCAGAAATAGAAAACCTTGCACATTTAACAGAAACATTTTCGTCAGATATAAACATGTCCTTCGGCATCGATAAATGCAGAATACAGTCAGTGCAAAAGGGGAAAATAGTTCACAACTCCTACCACATGAAAACAGGAGAGAATATTGATCCAGTTGACGACACGCTTGGCTACAAATATTTAGGTTATTACCAGACACGTAAAATACACGAAAAGTCAGCTAAAGCAGCAATAACAGAAAAATTTAAAACCAGACTACATAACATATTGAACTCGCAACTAAATTCTAAAAACACAATAAAAGCTATAAACACATTTGCTATACCCGTCCTCACATATTCTTTTGGTATCATACACTGGTCACAATCCGATCTCAAAAAACATCAACGTATTATCAATACCCACATGACTAAATACAGAAAGCACCATCCCCGATCTTGCTCACAGAGACTAACCTTGCCAAGGCATGAAGGTGGCCGAGGCCTTATCGATATACAAATCTCCACAATAAACAAATATCCACACTCCGTACGTTTTTTCACAGTCGTGTACAAGACTCAACATTACATAAGGCCATAGCTGAAGCAGACATCAAACACACTCCACTTAATCTCAAAGACCGAGCACCACAACCTAACGAAAAAATTACCCAACCACAACATAAACTTGAGACTTGGATGCAAAAGTCCCTCCACGGAAGGCACCGCCATGATCTCCTCAACCCAAACGTCGATAAGATAGCGTCGAACGCATGGTTGAAGAGAGGTGAATTGTTTCCGGAAACTGAGGGATTTATGTTGGCCATTCAAGACCAGACTATAGACACCAAAAATTATCGGAAGTACATCATACGAGACCCAAACTTGCAATCAGACCTTTGCCGACATTGCCATAGTGCTTCCGAAACTATACAACACATAACCGGGGCCTGTAGATCAATCACACAAACAGATTACAAACATAGGCATGACCAGATAGCATCAATAGTCCATCAATATCTAGCGAAAAAATTTAAGCTTGTATCTGATCAAGTACCCTATTACAAATACACACCACAAACGATTCTTGAAAATTCTCATTTCAAATTGTATTGGGACCGAACTATCATAACCGACAAAACTATCCACCACAATAGACCCGATATAACACTACATGACAAAAACAATAAACTAGTCTACCTCATAGATATCGCAGTCCCAAATACACATAATCTCACATCCACACACACTGAAAAGTTAACTAAATATACCGACCTTGCCATCGAACTTAAAAGTCAGTGGCGAGTAGAAACAGTTAAAACTATCCCAATTATCATTTCATCTACTGGTGTTATCCCCACAACGTTACACGACAGCTTACATATTCTCCAAATACATCCCCTCACGTTTTTGCTCCTGCAAAAAGCTGCAATTTTAAATACTTGCCGAATTGTGCGAAAGTTCCTTTCTTTAGGTTAATAAATCTTCATTTTCGTTTTGGCCAAAAGCCTGCGAATGTGAATAGGCCCCAGAAATGGGAGAATATATACGCATATAAATATAAATAATAATAATAATAATAATTCTTTATTGACGTAATCGTAAGTACAAATTCCTATGAAACTCTGACACTCGAACTAGGCTTAAGTGCCTGTATCTCAAGAGTCAGTGGCTTCTCCCAATTTTTGCAACAAGTGTGTCAAAAAAGCTAAATCTATCATATTTTTAACAAAGCACTGTGTGAATATTATGATTAAGACGTATAATGTTTAAATATAAATATTATGATTTACTTATAGTAGATATAATTATGTGAATTTATATTTTATTTAAATACATATATATGTGCACATACATATACTACATACATTATATATACATACATATTTGTATAACAAAATAATGTTTCTAGATTCATTTATATTAATTTGTATGCCAATTTAATTTGCCCGTTACTTAAATAGATCCTCTGTTTGTTCATAGCTCAAGGACAAAAGCCATTTCTTAACTACTGATTTACATTCATGATAGGAAAGAGGAATTAAATAAAAAACTTGCATCCTGCTTATGTGAAAAAGATTTTTGAATGGAATTTGAGTGACATTGGTATAAAAAGTATAACGTGAACGTTTTACTGTTAAACTTAATATAAGTTTATGTATTTACTTATAAATGTTAATGTTTATGTATAATAAAGTACCTAATTTGTTTTTTAACGTTAACACAGAATTAAACATTGTGGTGAGAGTCCCTATTTATTGAAATATCTTTTAAGATTGCACACTTGTGTTTTAAAGTGTTAATGTCAAAATTTCATTGCTTCGTCTCATTGCATTTCAAACGTTTACTACTTTTATGAATAACGCCCCTTTGACGGCTGCTTTATATCGCCGTTAACTTCGCCGGCTTAATATCTTTGATGTCAGAAAATAATATTCCGTATTTTAATGTTAGGAGTAAGTGACACGAAGTAGTTAAGTACAACTGCATCATTATTCTACTAGTATCGTGGTGAAATAACAAGATTGAATATTTTATGATCAAAGCTTTTATTAATCATTGGCTTCTGACTCAGTTTAAGAGCTGTTAGGAAACTTCCATATACGCTAGGTTGTGTAATTTATTCTATGTAAAAAAAAATAAACCCACTTGAAAATAAAACATAAATTGTTATTGTATTGAATTTGAAAATATTATTTATTTATCTATAAACTTTATTGTATAAGAACAAGAGTGCAAAAGGCTCAGTAATAATAATATTTTTAATACCACGTTTTTTAACCTTTTACCGTTACTGGTTCAAGCACAAGTCATTCATAACAAATTGAATTCATCAAAACTGTCTCAACTCAAAATAATAAAGGAATATGCTTACGAGTACCTACCTACACATATTTGAGGCATTAGGGAAACAACTAATAATGGTAACAACATTTTTCCTTTAGCTTCATTAGAACGAGAAATTCCTATGATACCTAGGGACACGGCAATTAGTTTTTGACTTTTCTCAATAAGTACTTTTTTAAGTTAACTCTGTTTACATCTAAGTGTGAAAAATGTTAACTTATTTTAGTTCCAAAGTGTATCAATGTTATCAATTTCCTATATCAACAAATATATCGAAAGTAACTGGTGCTGAGATGGTATAGTGCACAATATAAGTTAAATATCAAGGTGCGGTCTTGGTATTCAAATATAGTTCGTAAGTTTCACTTTATGTTTCAGTAAGAGTCATAAACTCTAGGGTTAGTCAACTGTTGAGCCGTCCAGCAATAAAATATAATTGAAATGTAAATATGCGTAAGACAATAAAGTCAATAATCCTATTTTACGCTCTCGTACGTAATAGTTTTGTGAATTAAGGCCAAAGTAAAACCGTAACGGATGGGGATTAGTGGAGGGAATCGTAAGCGTCGACTTTTATTTTGATCCAATTGTAGAATGTTTAGTCTTTAGTTTTACATAATATCATGTACCTATTTATTTTATTAAATATTAAATTGTGTTTATTGAAAAATCTTTGAAATATTTTACAATTTATTTCAATTATTGTGTCACAGGAGGAGCAGAAATGTAATGCGTCGAAATCTTTTTAAGAAGGTTGGCCAACAGGCAATGGTAGTTGTGAGGAAGGAATTAGATATAAGTTGAATCCTACGATGTGTGTATTAATGTTGTCTTAGGTTAATCAAATCAAACGTATTATGAGTAATCTTATATATATAAAAATGAATCGCTGTTCGTTAGTCTCGCTAAAACTCGACAACCGCTAGACCGATTTGGCTAATGTTGGTTTTGAAATAATTGTGGAGGTCCAGGGAAGGTTTAAAAGGTTAGAAATTAAAAAAAATAGGCGTTACAAAGTTCGCCGGGACAGCTAGTCTTATATATAAAAATGAATTGCTGTTCGTTAGTCTCGCTAAAACTCGAGAACAGCTAGACCGATTTAGCTAATCTTGGTTCTGAAATAATTGTGGAGGTCCAGGGAAGGTTTAAAAGCTTAGAAACTAAAAAAAATAGGCGTTACGAAGTTCGCCGGGACAGCTCGTTAAGAATATATATGTGCGGAATATTGTAGGACGTCCGGTAACGCAATGATCATAGATCACAAAGTTTGTTAAAAACGGGTCTATCGAACGGAACTGTTATGGCTAAACAAGTTATAGTGACGATGCTGCATAGTCGTTCAAATAAACTTAAGATTATAAGTACTACAAAGAAAAATCCATTTAAATGTCCCGTCCCAGTAAGCTGCAGCAATCAAATGTTAACGGAGTAGCTAGAGCGGCGCTTCTGCAAGCAGCACCATTAAAGTTATTATGAATTTACGTCGTCCTATTTGTATGACTACCGGGAGTTGCAGCGACCATCGCTCTAGTCAAGTAAAGTGAAGGACGTTGTACAAAAGCGTTTGAATTGCAACGAGAGCATCAGCACAGTAATTACAAACATAAACATATTTACAAGCATAAAAACGTGCCGCTTTCTGTGGAATTGTAAAATCTGATCATTTTAATTTTAACATTTACTTCAACGTGGATAATATTTGTTGCGGTTGCTCAGAGATGAGAAAAGGAAATGTTAGAAATGAAATAACGAAAACAGTGTATTAGGTAATAAGTTTATGTCATTGTAATAGAGGCAGAAAATAATTGTGTCAGACCGAAAGTAAATAAAAATAATATCAAAATATAATAGTACGCCATATTTAGAATCATAACTAAAATACACATAATTAATAAAACATGTGAGTTTAGTTCAAAATCATTAACAAGCTCTACAAAGCCAAAACTGCTGAATGAGTTTGGATGAAATTTAGTAGAAAATTAGATTGTCATAAAGGATATTTTGGGATAAGAAGTACCCTGGAATATCGCAAACAAAGTCGCGAAAAACATCTAGAAGGTAATAGACAAAATAGTAATAAAAACGAAACTATTGATTAATGACTACACTCAGATATAACTTAAGATACAGTTAATAATCAGCTACCTTTTCACAACAATATCGTCCACGACACATTAAAAACAAACTACAAATAAATATTCATAAATGCTTTGTATGAAACGAACCTTGAGAATTTCCTAGTAACAATTAGTCTTGATATTGTTCCCAATGTTTATACTAAGATCGTAATCTTCAAAATTAACAAGGTCAATTTACTTGTTTGTAACGATCGTGTACATTTATTTAAGCGACCCGATTATCTTGGATCAATATGGCTGATCCAACTTGGACCAAATTAATTCTTTAATATCTTCTGTAATGTTAAGACAAGAATTAAATTTGCATGTAGGTAAAATAACCGCGATTTCTTAAATAAAATGAACGTTTAAGTTAATCTCTTGTTTGAATTACTATTTTAATGATCAAATATACTATGTTTGCGGTAGAGCGGTGATTGCTACGGTATGCTTGTTTGTGTTTGCAGAAACTGAGTTAACGGAGATGGGTTAGATTTTATCCCGTTAATTTTTACTGCGCATTTCATAAGTTTAGTATGCAATATCTTGAATTTTGCAACAACGGGATTCTACCGTTTCTGATGACTTCAGTTGGTTTTGTATCTGAATTCGTGCTACATGTAAATTTTACTTTACAAAGCAAAATTATTGGGAATTAAAAAACGTAAGCCTAATTATGAAATTTGTCAACATTCCTTTAGCTATCATCGAATTCTTAAAATTAAAGTGCGTACTTCGATCAACATTGTTTAGATACACACTTGCAATCTAAATATGGCACCAGTAATACAAGGCTTCAAGCCTTCTTTGACTCTTCGTAGCTGCGCGCGTTATATTAATTATTTATTTCCTCAGTCACTGAAGGTTCAAATAAGACAAAACTGTAGACATTTTTGCAGTTCTTGTGTTGATATTCAGACACATATGTACCATCAACAGTTACCTAAAACAATATGTATACCTTGGATTTTGCATCGCCTTTATGTCCCGCACATAAGAACTATTTTCCAACTGCAAGGGTTTACTTTTATGTGCTGAGTTTATATGTATTTTGCACGGAACTGTAGATCCACAAAATCTTTAATCGAATCTTGTGTACGTATTTAAAAACCGTTTGACATGCAATGTAAGAACCTTCTCGTTCTCCTTTTAGCGCGCTTTAATAAATCATAACATTTTCCTAGAGCCTGCAGCCTCCGTCGGGATTAAGAGTGATGTTTTATTTGACGTGCACACGTACATTTTTCACACAAAAAGGCGGAAGATAAAAACTCTGAGCGAACGGGAACGTATTACGGGTGTTCAACTAGGCGTCAGAGAATTATGTTTGTTGATTGTTTTTATGTAGATTCGCGAATGTATTAGGATGTTTTTGGCGTTTTAATATGACGGAATGAGCGTGGGAGAATACGGCGCTTTTTCTGTTTTGTGAACGAAGATGGGTAATGCGAATAATTGGAAATTGTTTCCATTTTACTTGACTGGTTGAAACAAATTGCTATGTAACGGAATGGACTTTTGATAAAAAAGAAATAACTACGAGTGAACTTGAACCGGAACAACTATTAGGAAAAAATATGTTTGACAGGATAAAAAAAGCAATAAAGCTAATGATTCAAATCACATTTGATTGTGAAGCAGGGAATTTATCTGAAAAGTTTTCCGGAAGTTTTGTAAATTAGTATTTTTGTATTACACGCTTTGACTTAATAAGCTATTTTCATAAAGCTTTAGGTAAAAATGCATTTCGGTCCTAATTTATGTCAATGCAGAATTGTGGCTAAGCTTATCAAACTTAGAATATACAGGTGACTTTCGAAAAAAGGCAGTCCCTACGAAATTTAAAAATGTATAAAACCTAAGTGGTATTTTCAAAAAGTCATGCTTTAACAAAAATCTAGCGACTATTATGTTCATTATCATCAGCCTATAACAATCCACTGCTGGAAATAAGCCTCTCCTATAGTTGCTTTAGCCAAGCAATCAATCAAATATTTATTTAATCAAGTAGGTTACATGTAACACTTTTGAATCGTCATTGAATACAATGCAAAGTGATTCTACTTCCAGTTCGGAACCTATATATACCGAGTCTATCTAGGGCTTCCCGCATCAAGCCCCTGCCAGCCATCTTGTGGAGAATTGGGGATCATCACTCCACCTAGCCCGAGGGCGTCTACCTAAGGGAGATACTACGTTTGCCGTATAACATATATAACTTTAGGTATGTAGACTAACTGATCCCATATGATCTCACACCGTTTGACTTCCAGTTATCCCGGCCATCGAGCCTAATACTATCGACCCTTATTGCCAAACGCTTATCCCTTCATATTTGAAACACGTTTCAACATTTTCTCTCTCCACCTGGTATCAGCCATTACACATGAAGTCTGTATCTATAATTTAACTAGTCGGTATTTGGAGTATGGATAAAGTTACAGATTTTATAATTAAACAGAGAAAAAGCTAAGTTCTAATACCTATCTGTTTGTTCGGCTATAATACAAAACTAAAATTGGTTTAGTACAGTAACTAGCCTAAATAATAGAAAATGCTACCCAAAGTCCGCTGCGGTATCAAGTCATTACTACATAGCATACAACAATGTCGCTTTTTCTGTCTGTCCCTATGTATGCTTAGATCTTAAAAACTACGCCACGGATTTTGACTCGGTTTTTTATTATAGAGTGTAATTCAAGAGGAAGGTTTAATTTGCAATACATAAAAGAAAAGCCAACATTCCTAGAATGGCAACACGCACACCAATATATAAAAAATATGTGAACACATCATAATGATTTTTAATTGTTAAAATATAAATTTCATATAACGTTATATATTGTATTCAAGCTTCATATTCTCATTCTATATGAAAAAGTAGCTAATCTGTTTCATCCACAATGATTCAGAAGTTTTTGTGTAAAAAGGTGACAAAAAATTATTCATCCATACAACCCACTGATCATTGGTTTCTGACATTTTTCAATAGTTACAACATTTGTGTTGTCATAGGATACTTTGATAGCCTGAAATTCTGCATCATCATGCTTTTAATCTTCATTGTTTTATTGTTCATCTTCCTCAGCGTCTCCAAATTCATACGTATTCATAACTCCGCTTGCATTATTCATCTTGTTATTACCAAGTAGATAACATACCATTTTTGTCTCAGCCCGTATCTTGACTGAGTGCCCTATTTCGTTTGGAGACAATCCTCTGTGCCCTGAAGGGTCGACCTTAAGTGGGCCATGTCACGTAGGACCCCTGTTATGTCCCTATTTTTCACTGTAGTACAAATTCTTGTTGTTTTTCCCTAAACCCAATGGCGCTTCAAATTGTGCGTCACATTCGAGGACCTTTCTTTATAGTACAAGTTTCTTTTAAATTGTCTCTCGAATTACTGCCCAGTTCCTGTTTTGGAATTCTTTTAACTTTGTATTCAATTTGAGTTTATTACTGCTTAGATGAACAATGCTTTGGATTGGAAGAAAAAAAAAAAAGAAAGAAGACAATTATTTATTAAAGGTAGGAAGAATTTTATTGCCCTATTTCGTGTCAAAATTTCATTAATCGTTTTCACATGTGCAAAAGTTATTTCAATACATGAAGTAGAGTTTATAGATAGTTTTGAAAAAAACATTAATGTTAAAAAAATAACATTTTGTAAAAAAAAAGTATATGTTATGATACATGATAAAAAAATGTTAGATCATAGGTTATTAAAACTAGTAAATAAACCCCGCACGTGGTACAATTTATCCCTAAAATCCAATTTAGGTATACATAGTTTTTGGTCTTGTAAATCGTACTGTGAAAAGCTTATCGATTAAACACTTATTCGTTTTAGTTATAGTTCGATTTTAATTCTTATCTAGTATGCTTTCGAACGTACTAACTAGATAATGTTTTGTTATCCATTGGATGTGTTTATAAAGCAGAGTTTTGCAAAGCTTACTCAAGAGTGAGAAAAATTTAGTTTGTATCTAGCGAGAACGATGATCATGTTAAAAAAACTTTCATTAACTTTAACCAGCAGAGCAAACCAATAGGATAAGACATAAAGTCTCAGCATTGTATTGTATTATATTAAGCTACGCTTATCAACGTTTCGTATCAAATATGAAACGGTTGCTATATCTTTATCAGCATCTACCAGTTCATATTTCGATGATCGTAATTCTTAAATTTCCATGAGAATCAGCTTAATTAAAACATTTCTCACAAGAGTGAGCTTGAGCGTTCTGGTCATTAAACACACTTTAAATACGAATAAGGTGAATTAAGACCGTTGAAATTGTTTAAAAATTGGCTTCCCTTCCCTAAAACCTACGGTTTAAATATTTTTTGATAGTGGAATCATTATTTCAAATTGTGGAATTTCTATAAAAGAATTAAATAAATGTGAACTCAACGAACGGTGATACAACTGAAGGATGTATTTTATCAAATTATGGATTTACATAAAGCTTACTTAATTTAAATGAAATAAAATTTGTTGGATTTTGCAAAATTCAAGTGCTTCACGCGAACTAAAGTATTTCAAAGAAACAGAAAAATCTTACCTGATGTATAAATGACGTTTACAAACAATTTTATTTATCTTTACAACATGAATAATATTGTTTGTATAAGACTTTGTAGAACTACGTTTATCAGTATGAAGTATTTACTTTTGGGTTTTATAATTTGTTACATATCTACTATAGCAAAATCAAAATCAAAAATCTTAGCGGATGACGTAGCGCGCAGAAAAAAAAGGTTAAAACTAATTTTTATTAATAAACACGATTTATATTATCACAAACAAAATCTCTTCAACAGCGTTGAAAAGCAACGAAATTTATCTAAATTAAGACACAATAAATTTGAATCGGCCCCGAAATCGAAACGACCCTAAAAGGGTCTAAAAAACAATGCCCTGCTAAGTTTCTCATAGATATGCCATAGGGTCAATCAATCAACGTCCCTAAAAATAAAAAGGTGAACACGACCCACGTAAACTTGGGATAAAAAAAGTTTGGCTTGTATATTTTTTGTTACCCGACCATAGTGGAGGATTGTTTCGGGAACTATTAAGGATACGGGGACGGTCGTTGGATTCTATTTCTGTTTTGAACGTGGAAACATTTGGAATTGAATTCGAATTACATGAAGTAGCCTTTTCGATAATGATGGGTAGTTAAAAATCGTTGAATTGGTTTCGTGTTGCTTGATTGATTTGTGTATTTTGCTTATGTTTTTCGACACTTTAGGATAATGTACCCATATAAATGCTTCAGTACTGGACCAATAAGTTTCCAAGTGACTAAATACGCCAGATAAATAGTTAACAACGTGAAAATGTGTATAGCAACTCAAAAAATATTGTTTACTTCAAGAACAAAATAACGTAAACGTATCGATAGCCAGCGTTTGTACGTAGCATACGAACAAAAACCTTTGTATCTCAATTGAAGAGATGTCATCTAAATCAGTATCAATACCTAAAGCTAATTAAGTATTTGGATAAAATTGAGAAAACTTGCTTTAAAAGATTTTTAAGCTTATGAGAGTTGAGAGAGAGACAAAAACTAGCCTATGTCACTCGCCATATTTTCAACTCCACTTGATGAAAAATGATGACAATTCGTCGCTTCGTTTTTCCGTGAAAGATAAACAAATAGGCACATACATATACTTACTCGTTTGTAATTTTAGAATGAAATCACAACTCAAATACCAATGATTTATAGGAAGAACCTCCTTTCATAAGTATGTGCGCATCCATGCTAATATTATAAATGGCAAAGTAACTCTGTCTGTCTGTTTGTCCGGCTTTCACGCCTAAACCATTAAACAGATTTTGAAGAAATTTAGTATAGGTATACTTTGAACCTCTAGAATGGATAAAGGCTACTTTTTGTTTTGAAATAAGGGGGAATGGGGGTAAAGCTGTCCTTGAAAGTTTATATGGAAAAATGTTTATTTTTTAAGTAAGATATATATAATTTGTCACAAATATATGGGCAACTTTTTGTTTTGATTATAAAGGGAGGTAGGGGTAATATCGACCATGAAAGTATGTAGTCGCGGGCACAGCTATTTCTTATTAAGCGACCCCAATCACTCAAAGCATGATGTAACATTGTGTTTAAACAAATATATTAAAAAAAATAATAATTTACAATTTTCCAAGCATAAAATGTTAAGTATACCGACTGGTGAGTGTCGGTTCACATGGGAGACGAGCTGATGGATGAGGGGGAACCGGCGAGATTACTCCGCGATAAATAACGCGTGGAATTTCGTTTGCGGTGAGTTATATTTTGCGCTTAACGAGCCTTATATTTTGCGTCGCCACAAATTTGAGGGAAACTATGCAGCAAGTAATCCGGTTGGTTAAAAATGCGGGGCTTTTTGTGCTAAGTGTGCATGAGTTGCCGAAATTAATGTATAAGAAACGGCCACATGGGAATCCTTTAGTGCTGTATTTTAAGGAGTCGGATTTTTTTGAAATTCGATTTTCCGATTTTTTTTTTATTTTCGAAAACCATTTAGATTTTTTTGAATTTTTATTTTTTTTTGGTAAAAAAAATATTAAATTGATATAGCATTACAAGCCTACCTAGCGGTAAGTTTATTACCAAAATCACAATGTCGGATGTCGATGACCAATAACATTTTTTTATTATCTCAAACGAAACCAAGGCATTTGCATTCAGCATGCATTGTATTTCAAAAACATAGTGTTATTAGTGTAAATCAAAAACCACGTTTTGAATCTCAAACTTTCGATTAATCTTCAAAATTAACACCTTTCGTTTCTAGTTAGGCCCACTGATCTCAAAATCACTGGCTCAAGCAATTGTGTTATGGAAATTACAATCATAAACACCCAGGTGAAGAACTTGTTTAACAAACATTTATGATTTGTCTTTCAAGAAATCGAACCCGCAACCCTTGGTTTGATAGTTAGAAGCAGTAACCATTATTCCACAGAGCCTGACAAGGAAATAACAATTTAATGATTTTCACATTCATATTCTTCGTGAGAATTAGTGCAGATTGGGTACATCAAGAGATTTTCCTCCCAAACATATATGCACATATCCGAGATTCCGCAAAAAAAAATATGATTACTTCTCCCTTTGACAAATCCCATATTTCTAGCTCTCACTGTCGCACCCCATGGTCCTCACGAATGAATATTTATAACAGATGGTATACATTTTTATCGTTTTTCTTGGGATTTTTCTACCTGTCCCTGACAGGACACAAAAAAGTATAAGCGAGTTTCATTAGAGAGATAAATTACAATTCGTGTGTGGATGCCGATCGCCAAATTTGGAAAGTCAGAAGAAAGCAAAACGTACTTTTACGCATTATACTTTTAAATCGCAAAATTCTGAGGACTGCCAAAGGGCACTTTTTAAATCTTGATCATTATACAGACGAGTTCTTTCCCGTATTCTCTTTAGATTATCAATTTGGGATCACAATTTTGTCAGACTTCGGCTGGTTGAATTATTATATTCTCTTTTTCAATAATAAAATTCCAACTGTGCCAAAGGAATTATTTAGATTTTGGAAGTTTTTTTAAGAGCTTTGTGAACGATCATAATATAAGACCTTTACTCAGCAAAATGACTAAAGCCATAGGTAAATATGTGAAAAAGATTGAAGATGGTATTTGAATCAAAGAAAGTCCATTGGAAAAAAATACAAGAATTTTAAAAACGTCTCAATTGTTTCACTTCCGTATTGATTTCAATTTAGGAGAAAGCGTCCCTACTCTACTCTGGAAATCAAACAATCCGCTCAATTTAAAATTAGTTCCAGTAAAGTTTTATATTTCAAACTCATTTTAGGTTTGTGTTAACGATTACACATTTGACAACTAATACTTGTTATTGTAACGATATCTTTGAATCAAACATTTAGTTAGTTGACTGTTTATTTATGAATGTTCATAAAATCGAAGTACATGCTTAGTTTAAGTTAGATATAGGCGATGCAGTCTTAAATGTAAACGTCTTTGACACTGGTAGGTTTCTCAAGAGTAGCTGTGCCCGCGACTTCGTTCGCGTGGACGACATCTTTTTATGGTGGATTTTACCCCTATCTCCCCTTATATTCGAAACGAAAAGTAGTCTATATTTTAATCCAAGTTTCGAGCTAAATTTGTGCCCACTTTCATATCTGTTACTTAAAAAATAAACATTTTCCCATATTTACTTTCAAAGGTAGTTTTACCCCCATCCCGCCCTTATTGTTTAACAAAAACTAGCCTATGTCCGTTCTTGAGGTTCAACGTATACCTAAACCATATTTCATCAAAGTCGGGTGCGAGGTTTAAGCGGAAAAGCGTAACAGACAGACACAGACAGAGTTACTTTCGCATTTATAATATTAGTAGGGAAGTAGGGTTGCTAAAAGGACAGTCCAAAGCATCCAAAATAAACCAGAATCCAATACCAGTGCAATCATTTAAAATTTAACATAACAACATCACACATCCTTCTTTATTCCTTAACATACCAAATATTCATAGAAATCCAGCTAAAAATAGTTTCCCATTACCCAGACGCCTAACCATAAAATCACGTCATGCAAAAAGCAGCCTGTGGCGCAAGGCTGCGTAAAAGGGAAAATAATTAAGAGACAAACTCCATATCCATCTTACATCATATTATGGGAGTTTACTATAATGGGGCTTCAACCAGTTCCAAACGCCAAAGAGTGAAGAGTCCAGAAGTTATACTATGTACTGTATACATCCATACATAAATAAATATATACAGTAAATCGGATAACCTAGGTGCAATATTGATATAACAGCTTTTTACTACATGCAAATTTTTAAAATTTATCTCTGTCTCTTTGTTTCTGCTAATGTCTTAAATTGCTGGAGGGAATTTTATAGGCATGTAATAGTTGATGTAATAAAGAGCAACTCAGGTTGCTTTTATTTAAGAAAAATAAATTTAAAATCATCCAGTCCCCGCGAACAAAGTCGTGGGTACAGCAGTAATAAGGAAAATATTTGGTTAATAAGAGTATCTACGTAATCTATGTTTGTATTTTACTTACCTTTATCTGTAACAATTTTCTTTTTCGACGAATTTTATTTTAATAAGATACTGAAATGTTTTTCTTTTTTTGCAATAATAGGGGAGGTGAGCTGTGTGACAACTCGTTTAAATTGAAAATTATTTTAATGTTGCTTAGTCCATTTATTGAGGAAGGCTATAAGCTATGTAACATAGGAGCGAAGAAACAGTGGAAGACGTGGAACAAGCGGGAATAGCATGCGTGGGACGCCGGGGCGCGTCGCTAGTGTAGGTATGAAGGTTTGGAATGGTTGAGCCTAAATATGGCTTTCCCATAAGCTAATTGCAAAGACAAGAAATTATAATCTCTAGAAACGTATATAGAAAAGCATTTACGAATGATGGCTGATGACAGGAGAAAAATAAATTGGTCTAACATTTTGAACCCCAATATTAGTCGCAACTGAGTCAGTAGTCAATCGTCAAAACACTTATGAAAAGTCACTGTATAAATCAAATGATGCTACCTCTGGTTCGGAACCTATAACTACCGATAAGATACCGGCAAGAAAAAGAGCAGTATTTTTACAAAAAAAAAAAACTAAACTAATTCCTAATTTTGCCCCAAGACATGTATGTGAGAAGACAAATTAACTACAGCTTATTAAAAAAATATATAATTCATATTCATAAATCAATTTATTAAAAAAAAATACTGTTGGACTGAAATATTATATTATGCACCATTTTATACATTTTGGCACACATGACATTGATGAATGAAAACAATATAAAAAGCGTAAGTACAGGCGAGCAGACTAGTTAGTGGTCCACACTCTCTTGTCATTGTATCTGTTGTCATTGTCATCTTCTAAGGTTACCTTCTGTCTTTGAATGATGTAAAGTTGGTTTGAATAAGGTTACCTTCTGTCTTTCAACATTGATCCTTGGTGCCATAAAAGTCGAGGACTAGGTACTTATAATTTTGTTATCTCCCCATCTCTTTTCTGCGCCGACAGAACTTTTTATCAGGCCCTTTGTTCTATTATGGTTCCTTCATTGTTTTCCTTCGAAGGCGTAGCTTAATCTTCATAACCGATTATGGTAACGGTCGTGTCTTTTGGATTTTTAGTTTGGTATCGGTGTCAGGTCATATAGTTCACACGTCTGAGTATTCAATCGAACGGTATCTTTGCTTGTATTATAAAGATCTTTTGTATTTTTGTATGTAACAAATTAATATTTTGCTGTTAAAAACTACGATGCTACGAAATTATATTTTCAAAATATAAAAACAACGCTTGCTGATTTACAAAATTGTAATGTATAAAGTGTAAATTGAAATTGAAAGGTAACTTTAGGTTCAAAACTCCTAATTGTAGTCGAATGGACATCGTCTTTGTTACTAAATATTTTATTTTAATATTCAAAAACAACAATTTGACTTTATGTTTGATTTTTGTCAAAAAAAAGTGAAATTTGTTCAAACAGTGTTTTATTCAAGGCAACCAAAAATATAACGTTGAAATGAAGAATTGAATAAGTTTTCATAAGGCGGGATATAAGGCGGAATCACACAAAATGACTACGACATATCACTACATATAAAACAAGGTCGTTTTTTCTGTACGTCCCTATGTATGCTTAGATCTTTGAAACTACATACACAACGGATTTTCATGCGTCTTTTGAAAGATAGGCTGATGTATGAGGAAGGTTTATATGTATAATATATACATGATAATGTACTGGAAGGCCGAAAACTTAATTTACTTGTACCCGTGCAAAGCCAGGGTGGGTAGCTAGTATAATAAAAGCTAGAGCATCCAGCTACCCATTTGACCACACATGGCGGGCTGGTTGACATAAATTCTACCAGATTACGTCATTTAGGCCCAAAGCAGCGAAGGTAAATTCTCAAGGGAATCTTTATCTAGCCGCCATCCTGCGCCTAATCAAACACACTCGCTTATGAACGTAACACCTTTATGAGGTAATTACTTCCTGTGATCAAAGCGCACTGTAGAGATACGGCCAAGTCTGGGACCATGTTTACAAACACAGGTTGATGTTATATTAATTTTGTAAAATACACACATTTCGATACCCGTACTAACTTTTGACAGTAGATTAAGTCTAGCTAAAAATCTTAAAACTGATTTATTTAAAAAAAATATCAGATCATTTTTTAGTCTGTTAGGCAACGAACTACACTATTGAATTAATCTCATATCGGTCAGACCAGTGGTTTTTATAATTATTTATGGCCATTATTTAAGTATGAGCGATATAAAAAAAAACCACACCTACAAAGCCTTTATTAAACGATATTCTGCTTGGGACATTTTGTGATTTTATTTTCATTATCATAAAACAACGGATAAATAACGTTCACGCTACTAAAAACAATTACTTATTTTATTTAATAACGTAATGCGCTCACAAACATTATTACAAATATTTATTTGTGTACATTTGAAACACATTGCAAATATGTACACAAACAAAAAACATTGAACTCGTACAATTCAGGCAGTCTTTTAATAATATAAATTATAGTATAAATGGTATTCTCAGTTAAATACCAGTTGATATGCCTATCAATAAATAAATAAACAAACGTGAAAAACTGTCACCCTGATAGACTATCATAATATTTAGGTTTATTTATTTATTTCGTAGTAGAGTTTTTAACAACTTGGCGATTTTTTACAGTTTGAATCCCTTTCGGATACCCGTTATTGCAGTAATTGTTTGCCTCCCGTTTATCTAGATGATGTATCGGTACATCAGTCAATGTTGGGGTCAGAGTTCGTTCCGGAGCTTGGTTTAGGACCGTTTTGATTGATACGTCAAAGTTTTACAATGTTTGTTCGGCGTTGTCTGGTTTGGACGCGATACGTCATTGCTGTTTTTTGACAGCAAGCTGACGTTTATTAAAAAATGTTTAAAAAAATTTAAAACCTTATTTTATTTAGCTAGTACTGCTTCTTTTGGACCTCCGTAGATGAAAGGCGAGCGGTCTGGACTTTGGCATCGTGCTACTCGTATCTTTGAAGTCTCGGGTTCAATTCCCGGTAGGGTCAGTATATCAGTTTGTACCCTAAAATGAACAATATGTTTTTGATGTTACTGACTCAATTTTAAAAAAGCTTAAGCTTGGTTCAATAATAGAATTATATCTTTTACTTGCACAAAATACAGCGTGACACATAAAATATACTATCCATTGCTAACCTGGACAAATTAAACTGTCTTGGCGTGAAAAAAATAGCGAATTTAAAAAATAACTAATTGATATAAAAATTAACATGACTTATATGTTTTAAGACAGCATTACTATATAATATCTTATTTGAGGCAGGTAGATTATATAAAAACAATGTCAGCATGTGGAAAAATCTCATGCCTACATTTTATAAGCACAGCAATGGGCTGATATATATTAAATGAGTATATTATTGACGTTTGAACTTTGATTAGGGGCGCAATCAAAGTTCAAACGACAATGCAGCTTGGGATATAGTCTCTAAACGTCAATAGCTTTCCTCAAGAAAATTTAGATGTGTCTTCATACCACGATTTAGTTTTGCATACTACTTATGCAAAACAAAATTCCGACTCTCTTTAAAACTTCTTAGTTTCTAAAGTATTAAATTATTTAGTTTACTCTTCAGTTTCAATTAAGACTAAGAAACTTTGCTTTTACGAGCGCTAAAAGCAAACGACTTTCGCCATCAAACTTTAAGTGTCGTTAACAACCGAAAAATGTTAATCGCATTAACGGCTTGTCTGTTCCGAAAATCGAGAAACATTAACAGAGTAGCCGCTCCCTTTATGATACACGCTTAATTGAAGCAAAAGCATTTGCGCCGATGGCTTTTAGCAGATAGCGTCAATTCTGACGCTTCCTTTGATAAGGCATAAACCAGTGAAAGGGTGTTAAAAACAACACAAATCCATTGTGCAAATTTAATTAAAACACGTCGGAATGAGATATGACATGACCATTTGAGAGTGCATATTTACGCCGGTGAGAGTATTCTGCGTGATTATTTTTCTTTTGACGGTTCACTACCAAAAACAAAAGGAGCAAACGAAAAGTTTTTTTTTTATCATTATATTGTTTTTGTTAAATACAAAAATTCGCATTCGAAGGGAGTTGGTTGCGATTATGATAAAAAAAAATTACGACTCGTCATCGGATTCAACATATTTCGTTATTTGTTGAAGACCACAAGATAAAATGGTTTTATAATTTTTAACGGACTTCATAAAGGAGGTTTTTTTCAGAAATTCGGCTTTATATTTTTAGATACGGTGTGCTTGCTGATTACTTAGTCGTTCGCGAACCAACTTCCATGTTTTTTTTTTTTTGTTAAAAAGGATATCTTAAGAGTAATACGGTTAATACCACGTCAAGGTAAATACTAAGACTAAGACACAGGACGGTACAAAGTCCAAAATGTGTTTCCTCCTTCCATGGACATGAATTATTTCAAAAAGAGCGTGAAGAAACATATTGCGGGCTGGTATGGCGATGCTAACGGATAGGATATTACGGTATCAAAACCGTTGTTGTTGCAATGTGGGTTCCTCTCTTTCTAAGTATCAGGCTGGGAGGAGCCAATTTACTGACCTAGGTACTATACAAAAAATGTATGTAGTCTGATGTGCTTTTTAACAGAGATAATACAGATAGGTACTATAATAAGGAAATCACCATCTGATGATATATGTTACACAAATCGAGGGAAAAACGACTTTTATTTTTGCTAAGAATTATTGTCCAACCAAATACACATCACAGTGTAATTTGGTGAACAAATTCAATATTTTCAATAGCGCGATGAAGGTTCGACGTGAATTCAATGTTTTGGTTAAACATGCTGCTTTATTATTACCTCGTTTTGGAGCGATATTTTGTGTCGAAAATTCAGTAATAAACTAAAAGTGGCTTAGAAAATGGTATTAAATAGTTTACTTTTAAAACAGAAAAGCGTGTACTTTTACTATTTATTACTTTGTTCTAAAAACACCATACCTTCTGATAAAGTTAACTAAGTGAAGTTTATTTTTCTCTACCTCTATATATCTCCGTATTGCAGAGCTTTTATATTTTTAATGAAGGTAAAGGTTTTTATTTTCTAGTCTACGACATGTTAGATATTGAAATTCGTACATCGACATAGAGAAAACAAATGCAATATGCTTAAGTTATGTTATTTCAAATACGACACATACTGTCAAAACTCAAAGTCAAAGTTTGACGTTTTGGCGACCTCCGTACCCGAGAGGCGAGCGGGCCTGACTTTGGCGAGCGCCATCTCTGAGGTCCCGGGTTCGATCCCCGGTCGGGTCAATATGGGAAACGATATTTTCAATAATGTCTCGGGTTTGGGTGTTGTGGTACCGTCGTTGTTTCTGATTACTGTAACACGAGTGCTTAAGCTACTTACCACTGAATCAGAGCAATGTATGTGATGTTGTCCAATATTTATTTATTATTTAAAGTTTAACTTTGGCTTTGCCTTTCGTTTACGGAGGACGTCAAAGACAGATCAGATAGTTATTAAGTTGACAAATAAGGTTATTTTTATCCCAAAAAAAAACGCAAATAAAGCTACAAACAACAGCTAGTTTAAAACAATTCCAAACCGATACAAGCAAACATAAAACTTTTAAAGCCATTTCTCCACAAATTGTGATTAAGATTAAGATTTATTCATCTTCGCATGTTCTTCCATTTTTTGTACGCCTCAATGCATTGTTGTCTTTGAAACAATAGCCGTGGCTCTGTCATATCCGGATTTTATCATTCTAACACCATCAACGGAAACGCCAGGCGATATGAGTTTATAATGTGCCGTCATTGCCTTTTTACTCCATAACTGTTAGTATGGTATATCTGAATGATGTAAGCACCCTCTTCGACTCCATAGGACGCATACGTAATGGTGCCGTCACGAGCGATGGAATGTAAACACTTGTGCTCTTATGACGTTACCATAAAGTTCTTTTTGGAATTAACTTGTTTACATATTAGTGTATGTGACTGTACCACTGGTTTTAAAGGCGCGGTCTTTAATTAAAACAAAAATAATTGAACCATTAGTCACTAACAATGTTGCAATGTGTACTAGTTTCGCCGGATATTTGACAGTCGATCAATAGACCTTGTCCACCCTAAAAAACATAAAAATCTATCGAGTTTTATCTTTAGTATCAAAAATATTGATTAGATCGATACTGCCGATATTTATTTTAGGTGAATATAATCGATAAAATAATTATTATATTATATTTACAATACTAAGGATTTATTTATTTATTTATTTAAGGACAGCTAACAAGACATACACCAATAAATACGCATAACACGTTCAATTACAACTAAAGTGTACAGTGTTGCCTTAATTAAAAGCTGCCACGACATGCATAATTATTTGTGGAAGCAATATAGAAAGTATAACATAATGTACAGACAGGAACAAGCAGAAACTAATTCTTAAGACGCTTAGTAATGAGCGATAATGCCACAAAGATGATAGCTCGTATCCGTCCACAGTACATTATGTTCACCGTAATAATAAAAAACAGAAAATAAAAAATGAGCTCGAAAAAAGTTACAATATTAATGATAATGGGGCATTAGGCTGAATATTTGTTTGTATTTCAGAATTTAACTGTGATGATATTTAAATTAATGATTAAAACCTCACTATGCCATAACAACTCCTCCATCCATTCCATTCCTTGGACTAATAATGAGACTCAAGTGCGACTTGAGTCTCATTAGAATTAGTTCCCAATTTAACATCTTAACTTGTCTTTAAAGCTTAAAGACAAGAAAACTGTCAACAAAATACATGCAAATGTGTATGATATTATATGATAATTTACAGCTTTCTGATAATATCTCGTAAACGCGATTTAAATATATTAAAATTAGAATTTATATCAAGTTCAGAGTCTTTAGCATATTTTACAAACTGACTTTGCATTCTATTAGTAGTAGAGAAGTGGCCTAATTTACTTTTGAAAAAAATTGGTACAAATAGTTTAAAACGCGTGGTTCTAACAAGCTTACGTGGAGCATTAAAGTTCACTCTAGCCAAAAGATCAGGGCAGTCTAAAACACCATTTATAACTTTATGTAAGAATACCATTTATAACTTTATGTAGGATAAAATCGATAATAGAATAAAGTCAATACTATAGATAATATCGATTAATCTATCATTATTTATATATTAAATGGTCTTTTATGTTATTTCTTCTTTGATATCTTCTAAAACAGGGGATGCCACATGTTATCATTTGCAGTATCGAATAGTCGATGCACAATTGCTTATAATATGGCAGCACTAATTTGTAGGTTAAAACTAGTTATTTACGAGCTGGATCTAACTGAACTGATAGAAAATTTTGGTGTTCAATCAAAACAACAAGTGGATTTCATTCAAGGAGCATTCTTTACCAGTTAATCCTGGAGATATACAGAGAGTTTGTTTATGGGTGCGGTAACAGTGTAACAATAACTAATGGCATACTAGTTATTGACTCCGACTTTGTACATGTGAATTTGTGATGAAAAGTATCATTTATGTTATTTCAGTAACCTATCAGTCCAGCTATCAAAGTTCATCCGAATCCATACGGCCGTACCCATTTCTTGCCATCTACTATTTCCTCTACCTTAAGGTTGTCTGGAAGAGATCGCTTTCTAGCGATAAGACCGCCTAAATTGTACTATAATAAATCTGTAAAACCTATTTCTGTAAAGTTTTTGTGCAATAAAGTATATCTATCTATCTATCTATCTATCCATAATTTTTATGTGAAGGAGTAACGAAAATCCATACGAAATAAAAACACGTACGTAACATTAGACGTTGACCTTAAAACGTCAAAGAAAGTGAGCAAAAAAAAAATATAACAAAAACTTCAAACGCACGCGTGAGTCAATATTTTGAAACTACCGATGTCAATCCTGAGAAAACACAACTTGCTTATTTAAAAAACAAAGACGGGCGGGGTGCTAAAACTCTTTGTTTGTTCGGGACAAAACTTTATGAGCGGGACGTCCGCAGTCTTCAGGAATTTAGGCGCCACTCACATTAGACAGACCGATAGGAGAATCAGCCAGCATTAATGGAACATTAAAATGTTTACCGTCACATAAATTATCCTCTAAAGGAGCCGATGAATTCTCAGTTCCAACACCAATGTTTTATTGCTAATGGATGTTTATAGACTAATATAATTTTATTTTAAAATTTATCGGCGACCCCAGTCGATTCGTAATTTCGGTCATTTTAATGCTACTAAATCACGCTATGAAATTCTTATTAGGATCTAAATAATTTCCGGAATAGGATAGTGCACCGTAAAGTTTATTTTAATGGCGGCGGCGTGAAAGGGATGGGTGGTAAATGTGTAGTAAAGTGAAATAGAACGCTTTGGAACATATGCCTGTGATTGATACTATCGATTCTATTGATAATGTTAAACAGACCAATAGTATTAGTATCGATATTATTTTCGACCCACGAAATGTTTAGGAACAATACGTTACATTTGTATCGATAATTTTATTCAAGTAGGTTTATTATAACACTTTCAAATCGTCATTTAATAAAATGCAAAGATTCTACTCCTGTTTCGGAATCTATATCTAACGAAAAGACACCGGTAAGAAACTCAGCAGATCAGTTACAGTAGCAGTATCTAACTTATAGGTATGTATGTGTAGAACACTTTGGACCAAGTCATATAGTTTTATTTCGATGAGTGAATTAAACATTATGTATTAAGTTTTACTTCATTTAAATGTACATACGCTATAATTGGGAAACGATACTATTGGCGTTTATAAGAATTTTATTTAGTTTTTAAACTAGAATCTGAATGGTTTTAATGACTTTTAAATATTCGTTTTTATATCGATAATATTGATACTAATGATATTGTCACTTGTTTTCAGGGTAATTATCGATAGTTGGTGAACCCTATTTTCGAATAACGCTCGCAACAATAATTTGGCCCACGTTTAGTCCAGAGATTTCGAACACAACAATACTTTTACATCGGGAATGATTCGAAGGACGCACAGGAATAATGATATAGGTCCCTCAGGACCTACACAATGCGGCGGGTATAATAATAGTTGTAGATTTGAGAGTGATTTGAATATGAATGGCACCCTCCCGCGCAGCAATTCTAATAACAAATATGAAGTGTCGCTTTTGTACGCTCCCCTGATGATTTTGACTTCGGTATAACGAATCGGGTTTAAATTGTTATACTTTTTAGTAATTGTACATGTTATTGTACTTATACTGATGTCGCGTTATTGTGTAACCCTTTTAAATGATGATGAATGACCTATTTTTAGAAACTTTGAGATCTTATCGAGTTTTAGTGGTCGAGTTTGGGACGAGAGTTTAATTTTTTTCACCTTTGATAAAAACGTTTAAGATTTTTTTACTAACTACATAATAAAGTGTCTAGAAATAAATCACTTCTGTTAAATTAGGTAATAATGCCAGTACTACTCATTTTACAACTTTCTGATTTCTGTAGCACAAGTTCTGTGGCTACTTATCACAAAGTTAGATCATGTAAAGTCTAAATTATCCCTACTTATTATTACTTATTTTACGCGCCCCACTTAGCTTGGGCGGCCATAATCGAAATAAATAATCGTTACTACAAATAGATACCGTTTTAATATTCATATTATCTAAACACGATAATAAAATATAGGATCTCATATATCATATATATCTCAGAACTTAAACTACGAGTACTACCTATCGAGACAGACAGAACATAATTATTGATATTATGCAAATGTTTTTATAACTTGAACTTACAGAAATGCTGATAATTAATAATTCATTGAATTTCCTAATAGGCAATAGCACGTTCTTATATTATGAAGATTTTTGAACTTAAATGACGTCGCATTAGACCGTTTATTAATCCTATATTTGCTTATAATTGTTTATAATTTCTTAACACTCGTTATATTTTTTACTAGAGAAGATACTTCTCTGTATTTATAGGTTTCGAACTAGAGGTCTTTATTTACTTGATTTGGATTATTCATTCGGTTTATACAGACGACATAAAAAAAATTGTTTTCGTATCTTACAGAACAATTTACAAATTCTTACCCAAACAAGAAATTTAATAATTCTAACTTTGCAAACAAACTTCTTTAGTCTTCGCATTTTATGTGAAAGCGCGATCGTACTCACATGCATTTTATTGGCGTCGTAAAAATATGGCCAAGACTTCGACCGTTTAATATGCAACGATGTGTTTGCTCAGCACGTTCACCTGCGTGCCTGTTGCAAGATTTGAAAATTAATGTGCATACAATTATTTATTGCTCGCTAGTTCTTGCTCACGACTCGTTCATGTTTCGCGATAAAAAAGTATCAAAAGTGATCAAGAATAAGTTTAAACATATTCGGCAGGGAGCACTTACCGGAGGCTGACGGGTTGATACTATATAAAAAATTCATCGCCTACGATTACTTGCGGCTAGCTCAATTTGAAGAGCAGCAAGAGCGATACGTGAAAGTCGTGGTTTCGAACCACGCACCGCAAGGGGACATTTTTCTATCGGCTTTAAACAATAAAAAACATTTATTTGGAAACACGCATTCCTTACAGAACTAAAGTCGGAGGTCAGGTATGTTGATGTTAGCTGATATTTCTTATGTTCACTTATATGGTTTACTTTTAAAACCCCACTCACTAGTTTTATATGTCTTCACATTGAGAGCGTGGAGCGCCATAAGACCCTTCGCACATATCAAATGCATACCGTATGCGTATCGTTACGACCATTTACACATTTGCTGCCCCTAATGACCTGTTAAATTAGATACACTGTGTACATAACGTTTTAAATTCAACTTCATTTGCCAATACAACCCTAATTAATTTTTCTTCTGCAGCCCTAATTTGTACCTATCCGTGGCCTTATTTTATTCTTACCAAATTTTTCTAAGCTATTCTTACCATCCTAAGCTTTAGCTGTTTTAGCTTTTATGCTAAATCTGGCTCTTGGTGTCCTTCTTATACTTTTTTACTTCCATTCTCTCTTTTATATTGTTTTTATTCGTCAAAATTTCTCCCTCTTTCTATTTTTTTTGTATTATATTTCTTAAAATACTCCAAGTTTCCATTTCATTATTTTAGTTTCGACCATCGTTAACACCGGTACGATTCACGCCATGCGAGACCAGATGCACAAATCACTTTCGATTTAGGAAACTATGGTTTCGCTTTCTCAACATAAACGATTGGATAGAGACAAAACACACATTCCAAGTCTGAATATTTTCTGACATTTGTAAACCAATCCCCTACGATGTTTTACAAACGAATATCTTACGATTTGCTACAACACTGCTTCGCGTGCGGACTTATTTGACATCTTTGCTCATGCTGCACTCGTCATACGTACGCATTACGACACGCTTACGCTACGATTCCGTGTGCAAAGGAGCTTTGTGTCCGAAGAGTCGACAGAACAAAAAAAACTAAGTGTGAGTCGGACTTACCCATGAAGAGTTCCGTAGCAGCAAATAACATTATATAAAAGTTTATTTTGGAGTTGATTGAATTAAAGGTAAATTACGGCTTATACCGTATTACAACAGACTACTATCTAGATCTCGTTTAAATCAATTATTTTCGATAAAAGTTTGCATGGTAATGTACATCATCTTATTTTAAAAGTTGCAGGGGGACGCATTTTACCACTCTGGAAGTGTCTCTCGCGCAAACTATTCAATTAAGAAAACAAAATGATAAAAGAAACCTAAATATGATTTTTGCAGACCTATCCATAGATACGTACGTATTGGTTTGAAGAGAAACAAATTTTTGAGTTTCTGTTTCAAGTATGGGCAGTCCCTAAAATGTATTGTTATTTTTCTATTTTGAAAAAAAAAGACTTAATGAGATTCACAGAATACATCTACATAACAAGTTTCAACAGCATACGTCCTATAGTTTCGGAAAAAACGGTGACATACGGACGGACAGACAGACAGACATCAAAAAGGTTTCGTTTCTCGCCATCTGGCTACGGAACCCTAACAAAGCAACGTCAGTCTGTTAGTTCAGCTCCCAGCGTCACGTCTGCAGATCCCAAGTGTCGACTTTTCATTCGTGGCGTATTTTTACCGCGTTCCAACAACGTGTCGCCGCGACGCGGCTAAATTGCGCTGTCACGTCACAGTGACACTAGATTTGACGCGGCGACAGATCATTTCGGTCGAGTTGTTTTGAGGATTATTTTTTGTTCGGTGACTTGTTTTAGTTTCATTCCGATGTTTATTTGTTTGTTTAAAGTTCATCTACAACTTTTACTTGAGGATATGATAACTTACTGTGACACAGATTATGGCAATAGCATTTTTTAAATAGATATTAGTGAAATACAAACAATATTTGCTTAGCTCAGGCACCAGTTTCTTAATATCTTATATTTAATTCCCCTGGTGTATTCTGTACAGTGTAATTGTTTGAATATAGATTACCTTGTATGCTATGATTTTGTAAGGAAATAAAACGTTACCTTGTATTTTCTGTGAAAGCAGCAGCACAAATGCGTCGCAATCTTCGATATGATCACCTGAAAATAGAATAAGAATAAGAATAAGAATTTATTTATTAGCACACACAATCAATGAACAATACACAGACAAAGACACGAACAGATAAAAGGTAAAGTGAAAGTAAATTAGCAAAGAAAAATAAAAAACAAAGTGATTGCGCAGCTAATAAGGTCCCAGCCTCAGCATAAGCTGCTACGACATTGGATGCCGCAGGAGCGCTGGTATTCTGGCGGAACCTTTATCTGAGTGGCGCGATAAAAAATAAAGAAAATAAATAAAAATGTAAGAAGAAATAATGTTTAAAATCACATTTTAATCACAAACAAAAGAAGAAAGGTGCTGCGAGTAGTGTGCCGGAGCACTCTGTATTGCTGGATTGGCCCGAAGCGGTCAGTACGACGGGATAGGGAGGCAGAGAGGGGGCAAATAATACTCGTTTTACGAAACGTGAATTCGGCCCCCTTCTACGGTATCTGGCGACGCAACGCAACGCTATATTGACTGCGGTCGTTACTGCCAGGCAGTCTGGCAGAGCTTCAGCAGGGTTTCCTCTTCTAGCAGGGTTTCTTCTTCTAGCAGGGTTTCTTCTTCTTGCAGAGTTTCTTCTTGGAGCGTAGAGCGAAGTGAAGCGTGCCGTGACTGAGCTCGCTCGCACTTATATCTTGCGTTCCGTGAGTGCAACTAGCGCCTATTGGGAGGAGCAGTTTCATACCCCGTGCGAATTTGGGGTATGAGCGAGACCTATAGTGTGCGAGCGAGACAGTCCCATATGATTGCGTTGCCCCGAGCAATACCGTAGAGAGGAGTCGGTCTTTATTAAAAGAGAAAATAAATAACAACAAAGTATTTACAAATAACTAAAACTAGTGCCTATCTATCTATTAAGGGTAATGAAACAAAAAACGAAAACAAGGTTTATTTTTGGCTATGTACAATAATGATTAATGACTAGTGCCGTCCTGCACATCTCTCCCGCCGTGCGTCGTCCGCTAGGTCGTCGCATCTTCCTGTGTCTGCTGCGGGGCGGCTGGGTCCGTAGGCAGAATGACGAGCTTCTTGGTGGGTCTTCGGAGGGTCCCGCCGTTGGTGCGTACATCCACTGCTCTGATGACGTCATCTGGTCCAGGATACACGGCGGTCACTAGTCCTCGTGGCCATATGTTGCGAGGGAGATTGCCGTCCGCGACGAGCACTACGTCGCCGATTTTGATTGCAGGGCCCTTGCCGTGGGGCTCCCGCCGGTGCTGGAGGTCAGGCAGATATTCACGAAGCCACCTGGCCCAAAACATATCAGCCAAGCGTTGAGAGGTGCGCCAGTGTGCGCGCCCGACGAGGTCGACGTCTCCTGCGTCGTGGTGTGGTGGTGTCAGCGCTGACCCTCCCAGGAGGAAGTGGTTTGGTGTGAGGGCCTCCGGGTCTTCAGGGCTCACAGAGACGTGTGTGAGGGGCCGGCTGTTGACGGTGTATTCGCTCTCCATCAGCAACGTCGTGAGCACTTCTTCCGAGGGGTGTCGCTCGTGTAGTACTGCGGTGAGCGCCACCTTGACGCTGCGGACGAGACGCTCCCAGGCGCCGCCCATGAAAGGCGCCCCTGGAGGGATGAAACGCCAACTGATGGTTTTCTTGCTTGCTTCCTCTTCCGTTGCCCTGTCGACAGCTTGTCTGATTTCCTTGGCCGCCCCCTGGAGGTTGGTGCCGTTGTCTGACCATATCTCGGCTGGGCACCCGCGTCTTGCTATCATGCGACGTAGAGCCATTACCGCGGAGTCCGTACTAAGTGACCCCGCCATTTCCAAATGGACGGCGCGCGTGGTGAGGCAAGTGAATAGTGCGACGTATCGCTTCTGCGTTGCACGCCCTACGGTGACCGTTAGCGGCCCAAAGTAGTCGAGCCCGGTGTAAGTGAAGGGTCTCTGATGGTGGGCTAATCTGCTGTGTGGGTGGTTGCCGGTGGGCGGCACAGGCGGCGAAGATTTTCTTATGCGGCACGGTAGACAGCTGTGTAGTATCGCCCGCGCTGTCGGTCGCAGGCGGAGTATCCAATAATGTTGGCGGCACTCGTTGATAGTCGCCTCCACGCTGGCGTGCTGTAGCCGTCGATGTATGTACTCCATGTAGAGCCGAGTAATGTGGTTATTCCCGTCGAGTATCGGTGGCCTTTTCATTCCGTAGGTTATGTTGTCGGCGGCGTCGATACGCGCTACCAAGGTGATAACGCCGTTGACCAATTCTGTCGACAGAGGGCGCAGTCTGCTATGTGTCGACACAGTTTTGCCGCGACACATGTCGTGTATTTCTTCTCCAAAGGAGTCTTCTTGGCTTGCTCTCACGAGAAGGGCCTCAGCTGTTCTGAGTGTGGCCGCACTTATCGGTTTGTACTTATCTGTCTGGTTTTCATCTTTACGTTCCGGTGGGCTTCGCCTTACTGTGGGTATCTTCTGTGGGTACCTTTTCCACCCGGGGTCCTTTTCCACGTTTTTTCTCGTTCGTTTGTAGCTGACGGTTTCTTTCCTTCGCCCACAGAGTTCAATGAACTGCAGCACCCGTGCTGTGGTTCTTAGAAGCTTTTCCCACTTAGAAAATCGCGTGTTATCGGGCACCGCGTTCCGAACTGAAGTCTGTGTTTTCTGTGTTAGTACACAAGTCCTCTCTTCGCCCGTTTTCATCACGGGCGTAGGTTTGTCGGCAGGCCACGTGGATGGGTCTTCATGTAGAAAGTCAGGTCCCCGGAACCAGCGGTGTTCGGCGTTCAGCGCGTGCGGCGTGTCTCTGGTGGCGTCATCGGCGACGTTCAGTTTCGTCGGCACCCATCGCCACTCCTTCACTGCGCTGTTTTCTTCTATTGCGGCGATGCGATGCGCGACGTACGGGCGGTAGCTGCGCGCGCCTGTCTTGAGCCAGGTGAGTACTGTTCTGCTGTCGGTCCAGAAGATCTTCTCGTCAGGTTTGTGGTCGTGTTCTTCTATGACCACGGTGGCCATGCGGCTTCCCATAACCGCGGCTTGGAGCTCGAGCCGAGGGATCGACGTGACTTTGAGAGGTGCCACCCTTGCCTTGGCGAGCACCAGTGAGACGTTGATCTTACCGTCGGGGCTAATCGTGCGCCAGTACAACACTGCGGCGTAGGCGGCCTCGCTGGCGTCGACGAATATGTGTAGCTCTCTGCGTTGCGCGTCGCTGTAGCCCGCTAGACATCTCGGTATGTTGACGTCTTTTAGTGCCCGCAGGTGTTCCATCCACCGGTGCCAATGCTGTGATAGGCTTTCTTCTATCTTCTCGTCCCACCCTGTTCCCGTGCGCCACGTTTCTTGCAGGATTTGCTTCGCTCTGGCGGTGACTGGTGACGCTAGACCAAGAGGGTCGAAGAGGGACATGATGATCTTGAGGACCTCGCGCTTGGTCGGCCTGTCGCTGTTCATTATTCCCGATGGTAGCCGTGCCAAGTCGAGGTTGAACGTAAGTACGTCTGTGGTTGGTTTCCATATAAGTCCAAGCACTCTCTCAGTTTCCGTACCGTCGTTTAGATCTACTGACGTCTGTTCTGTAGCCGCTTCCCCGAGAGCTTCTAACACGCCTTTCGAGTTGGACGTCCATTTCCGCAAGTCATAGTGAGCTTCTTTGTGGATTCGACACACGTCCCGGGCGATTTCGACCGCATCTTCTTCTCGTGGGAAGCTCTGGAGGTAATCGTCCACGTAATGGTGTCTCACTATGGCGTCGTAGGCGGCAGGGTGACTCTGCTGGTACTTCTGTGCGTTCGCGTTCTTGACGTAGATGGCTGTCGTTGGAGATGACGTCGCCCCGAAAATGAGTGACGTCATTCTGTACTGCTCCGGTGGGTGATCGCCTCTCTTGTTGCCCCTCCAAAGGTACCGCAGTGCGTCTCTGTCTTGTGGTTGTATCTTGACTTGCATGAACATCTCCGCTATGTCGGCTGTGACTGCGACTTGATGCTGTCTGAACCTCATGAGGACGCCGGGAAGTGACTGCAGCAGGTCGGGTCCCGTGAGCAGGTGGTCATTGAGTGATACACCTCTAGTCTTGGCGGCGGCGTCGTGGACGATCCTGATTTTCCCAGGTTTCATAGGGTTGATCACGGGGAAATGTGGCAGGTACCACACTCTGTCTCCCGTCGTTTCTGGCGGTGCGCGCTCCGCGTAGCCCTTTTCGACGAGCGCGTTCATCTGTTCTTCATATTTCTGTTTGAGCTGCGGGTCTCTGTCTATCTTCTTTTCTGTACTCAGCAGCCTGTTGTGCGCGTTGTCGTAATTATTCGGCATCACGACGTCTTCGTTCTTCCACAGCAATGCGGTTTCGTAGCGCCCATCTTCTCTCTGTTTCGTCTGCCCCTGTAGGATAGCGAGCGCTCGCTGTTCTGGATCGCTGCGCGGTCGCTTCGGTGTTATGGTGAGTGACTCCAGTGCGAAATGATGCTTCAGCTGTTCGTCCATACTGCTGTCCGCGTCGACTAAGTGGTTGATGTAGTGCACGCGTTGTCCTAGCGCGCGCGTATGTGCACCGTGAAGCACCCATCCCAACGGTGTGAGAGACGCGACGGGCTGATGACGCTGACCCTCTCTCGTCTCGGCGGCGATTAACAGATGCCAGTTGTCTTGGCCGATGAGCAGCTTTGGCGTGGCGTTCTCGTACTTCAGCTGTGACTCGATGTCTCTCACGTGGTCGCAGCCGGCTAAGTCGCGTTCGGTGATCCGCTGGGCTGAGAGTCGTAAGTTGTTAAACGTGCGTGCTTGTATATCTTGGGTCCCCGCGGCTCCGTGCAGTGTGAGCGTGACTCGTCGCGACCCCGTAGCGTTGACTTCCGTCTTTGCGATTGCTTCTATGTGGAGCGGGTCGAGCGGTCCCTTGGCGCCAGTTTGTCTCGCTACCTCGGCGTCGACGAGGGTGACCGTCGAGCCATCGTCGAGTAGCGCGTACGTGTCGACATCGCCTCGTGGACCGGAAATCCGGACCGGTACTATCTTGAGATACGCTTGATTCTTGGTTGGGGTCCACGTAGAGGTGACGACTTCAGGCTTCTGTTCTGCGTCGCGCTTGTTGTAATGTAGCATGGTGTGATGGAGCTTCGGGCAACCGTCGATGTTGCATGGTTTCGTTCGGCAGCTGTGGTTTTTCTTCCTGTGCTTGAGACACTTGAAACAGAGGTACTTGGATTTGGCCAAGTCCCATCGGGCGTCGGTATCCGCTTCTTTGAACCGTTTGCAAGCGGCTGTGGTGTGTCCCGCTTTATCGCAGAGCGGGCATTCCTGTGACGTTTTCTGTTCTGTAGCGGCGTAGGTTTTCTGGTACGCCCTACGTTGCGGGCCCCCCGTCGCTTCTGTTGTTTGTTCTGGCTGCGCGTAAGGGCTGCATCTGTCCGCTTCTCTTTGAAGAAAGCGAGCTAACTTCAGTAGGTCCGCTTCATCTTGAGTCTGCTCTGCCGCGAAGTCGAACCATCTGTACCGCATCGCAGGCGACAGCTTCTCTATTGTCGCCTTCGTGACCTCGGGGTTGTATAGGTAGTAGATCTTGTTCAATGCGCGAAGTGTAGCCACGATGTTCACCACCCGTGTCGCGAAAATGCAGAGTTCCTTAGGCGAGTCGGAGGGGCGCGCCAATGTGCGCAGGCGCTCCAACTCTGACAGTGCGATGGCATCTGGGCGACCGAACCGTGACTCGAGTGTCTTCAGTATCTCTTCTGGCTTCGCGTTGTATATCAGGAGGCTCTCTACTGCTTCTTTGGCCTTCCCTTTCAAGCTGCGGCGGAGGCGCGCCACGTTTTCTGTGTCCGTGTGGGCGCCCGCTGTTTCTCGGTAGGCTGCGTGAAAGGTCAGCCAGTCTTGGTACGATCCGCTGTAGCTCGGCAGTTCTTGAATGCGTATCGCCGTAGGGTGTCCCGCCTTGGCGGCGAGCGCAATCGCATTCGCCAGTTCGGTGAGATCTATGTGTTGCGGCTGTCTGACGGTAATGGCGGTATCTCCCGCCGGTGTTGAGACGGGTTGAAGCGGGGCGCACGTGGTAGCGGGCTGTGCTTGTTGTGGCACGATGACTGCTGGTCCCACCGCGGTAGGCAGGTGAGCGTCGTTGTTCTTCAAACCCTTCGGTTCTGATGGCGGTTGACTCGGCGGAGACGGTGGCGGCGACGGATTGTGCGGCTGGTCGGCGATGGCCAGCTGTGGTTGGCTTTCGTTAAGCCATTCGGTGACACGACGTGTGGTTTCTTGCTTCGTCGTCACGGTGTCGTCGTCGTTGAAGTCGGTGTCTTCTTCTTCTTCTTCTTCCAACGTGGTGACGCGTGCTGCGGCGAGTTCGACTTGCAGTCGCAGCAATTCTTCCTTGGCCCGGGCGAGACGTAACGATCGCTTCGATCGGTGGCTTCTCTTGGATGACTTCCTGTCCCGCTCGGACCTCTTTTCCCGCTCTGCGGGGCAAGGGGTGCCTCCCCCCTGCACTGTATTGACGGCGCAGGGCTCTTCTTGCCCTGTAACTGTATTTGCCGCGGCGTGCGGACGCATAGCTTCCGCTTCTGTATGTGACGCTGTCAGGGTCGTCTCTGTGACCGCAGTTTCTGTCGTCGTTGTGCGTTGCGTCGATTCTGTATATCCCGTCGTGGTGTCAGTCCCGGTGGTCCCGTTGCTACTCTCTGTGCAGCCTCCCGACGAGACGGTAACTCCCGATGTGGTTTGTTCTGTCGGCACGGAAGTCTCTCGTGGGGGCTGCTCTGTGGCTCCTAAAGCAGCGGCGGGCGGCGGTTGGGCGGTCGTAGACGCCGGGGCGGGCTCTTCATTCGCCTGCCTCGAGCGCCCTTCTCGACCGCACATCGATCTGGTGACTGGCATCTTCTATTTCTTCGTGACGAATCCGGCTCGAAGGACCAAAATGTGCCGGAGCACTCTGTATTGCTGGATTGGCCCGAAGCGGTCAGTACGACGGGATAGGGAGGCAGAGAGGGGGCAAATAATACTCGTTTTACGAAACGTGAATTCGGCCCCCCTCTACGGTATCTGGCGACGCAACGCAACGCTATATTGACTGCGGTCGTTACTGCCAGGCAGTCTGGCAGAGCTTCAGCAGGGTTTCCTCTTCTAGCAGGGTTTCTTCTTCTAGCAGGGTTTCTTCTTCTTGCAGAGTTTCTTCTTGGAGCGTAGAGCGAAGTGAAGCGTGCCGTGACTGAGCTCGCTCGCACTTATATCTTGCGTTCCGTGAGTGCAACTAGCGCCTATTGGGAGGAGCAGTTTCATACCCCGTGCGAATTTGGGGTATGAGCGAGACCTATAGTGTGCGAGCGAGACAGTCCCATATGATTGCGTTGCCCCGAGCAATACCGTAGAGAGGAGTCGGTCTTTATTAAAAGAGAAAATAAATAACAACAAAGTATTTACAAATAACTAAAACTAGTGCCTATCTATCTATTAAGGGTAATGAAACAAAAAACGAAAACAAGGTTTATTTTTGGCTATGTACAATAATGATTAATGACTAGTGCCGTCCTGCACAAGTAGATTTCGATATTTGTTTGTCTCTGTGTGTATTTCACAACGTCTATTAAACGTCGATGCTGCTACAACGTATCTGTCAAACAAAAATAGTTTGATTACGATGCAGTGTTTTCATTTAAAAGCTGGTTTCTTTGCGGTTAAATAAATGAATAAATGCGCCAGACAATCACACCAATCACCTGGTCTCAAACTAAGGTTTTCCCTTGTACTATGAGTACCAGATGACGGACACTAACTGGGGGCGTCATCCCAGCACACCTAGACCCAAGTCATTTGAGAAAAGTTCGTTTTCCAAATTGACCTGACCGGGAATCGAACCCGGGACCTTACGCGCTTTGGGCGCCTACCTTAGCCATTGCGCCACCGAGGTCGTCAAAACCGAGGTTGTTTTTAGGTTTCTATTTTATGTTTATTATTTTAAGCTTCTGTTTAATTAATATCTGTCAAACAGCATTACTCGAACCATATGACTTGTACCCTAAACTACGTATAAGGATGTTTAGTGTTGGGGGTTTTTTAAATTGTTATTGTGTTTAGTGGGGCCAAATTTAGTTATGCCTACATTTTTGTTACAATGTTCTTAATTGATTTTTTTGATGTCCAAAAATTTTTCACTGCAAAACTACACAAATTTAGCCATCAAACCTCCCTAACACAGAACGCGATTCACAAATGAGAGACGCTCTTAGTCCACCGTTATGCCCTAAAAAAAGATGTCCGCCCATAAATCTAGATGTAGCTACAAATAATCCGTCGCCCAAAACAAACAGAGCACTTTAAAACTGGGGACCAACTGATTTGCATATGGAAAACACTCGCACATGTGACGCGGGGGCGTGCTTGCAAAAATTCATTCCGCAATCGATGGAAGCGCTGACCACTCTAGCGCCTTGCTTTATTTGCGTTACTACCTATGACTGATGCATGGCTAAGAGGTGTTCCAAAACTGAAATTCTAAACCATACAGTATACGTGCATTTATGTGTACTCAAGCTAAAGTGAACCTTAACGTAACGTTATAGGAACTTCGTCGTTTGAAATGGTTAGCGTTCCTCGTTGTTGAACTTAGGTGAGTTTAATCTTCAGGCAGGACAACAATTCGTGTGATGAGCATTTGTGTTCGTTCTGTGTCTAGAAAACACAATACTTAAAACACCTTGGTATTTAAAAGTGTATTTAAATATTAAAATGGTAGCACATTGACTTTATCAAATTTGTCAAAAATGTATGCTTAATAACTTCAGCAAAAAAAAAAAATTGAGCAATGCTTAACAATGATTTGATGACTGATATTTTCATATTTTTTTGTTTACCGAAGAAGTGAAATGTAACGAAGAAAAAATACATAACAAAACAACTTACATAAGTTAATGCATCTTAACCCATTTAAACTCTTACTATTACATTCTAAATAAAATATATTTTTTTTTCACTCAACATATTAAACAACTGGGGAAAAATATTCGCCAATTCGAAATTTGCAAAAGCGTGACGAATGACGTCGTATTTTTCGTCCTATTTATTAAATCGCTAAACATTACAAACAACCAGCCCATATTATACCCAAACCCAACCATCGCTTTCCAAATTGCAATATCAAATATCAGTCTATTCATTCGTGCCTTACATAACACAATAACGTCACATGCAGCGCAAATTTAACCCTAACGTTTCAATCACACCCGTTATGCAGGAGACAGGTCGAAAAATTCCCCGTGGTGTTATCCACGTACTGTTTACCCTTCCGTATGAGTACACGTTTTAACATAGAAGAGGAAATATGGTGCGACAGCTGTTTACGTGGTTCTGGTGCTGATAAAAAGATTGGGTACAAATTACGTGGTCACATGACCGTACAAAGCAAGCATTGAAAATTATATCAACAACCTACATATTTTAAGGAAATTTCCAGAATTGAATTAGGCTTCATAAATGATGTGTTAATATATATTTTTTGGAAATCTAAGATCCTGATCTTGGATCCTGAGATTAAAATCCAAACACTTATACCATGGTTAAAGGTCGTTTACAGATTGAATAGCCCCAGATCTATTAGGGCATGTGTGAGCGTATGCCCCGGAGGTCAAATTTAGGGGGGACCAGATCGTTACTCGGCTGACGAATCGACAAGTCAATATGAAGCATACTGGCACTGAATGTTGGCGGCTCCTCTAGAGGGTTATTTTCCCCCTAAAACTATGTATTCAAGGTTAGTTAATGGCACTAGTTAGTTTATTGTGTAGCGTGCTCCCGGCGGTCTATTATATTCATCAATGGAAAAAGTGAAAATACGAACGATAGTGGGAGTTTTTCAATTTTAACCTCGCCTCATAACGATCTGGGAATGAGAATATAGTTTTTTACTTTTTGTACACATGCTACCAATTTGAGTCCGAGATGAGAATGACCCGTTCAACTTTTTTGATACGAAGGCTTGTACCCAGAAGTGGGACCAAAGTGAAACTTATAATGCACGACTATATTCACGAATTTATTGACCTTTTCTGTCGTACAATACCAACCAAGGGTGTGCCTTCTACTCTTGAGGTCCGCGGAATGTTGGGTGCAGAGCCACTTGAGTGCCGTGGAACTTGGGGTGGTCCTTGGTCTGGGTCGAGACCGTGGTACAGTTCACGTACAAGGCACAGCTTTTAAGATAGAATCGGCGTTTGAACAGGCACAAATGCTCAAGCGACGCAAATATAGTACTATCATGCCACATGAGACCACGGGTCTTTCGTGCAGGATATTTCCTCACGTTTGGTCCTCGCCTCGGGTGATCCCAGGGCTGGCGGCTTTATTGCTCAAAAGCTCTACTATACAGGTGAACCATGCCGCCAGCGTACTGGGTACAATGCCACAAGGTAATGAGCTTGACTGCACTTTCATATTATAAGTTGCAGGCTTTTTTATTTTTGGTTTATTTAGTTTTCTGTATTACGGCATTTTATGTATATTCTTTTTTCGTTTGTAAATCAAATAAGTTTGATTAAATTCTTTCATTATAATAGTTATACATTGGCAATTTAATAGACCAAACCAAATTGGTGAATTTGATCTATTAGCAGCACTGGGCGTTATCATCAATCAGAGGCTATCGGTAATCTAATCGCGCCTGCTGACTCCTGGACACGCTGTGAATCAATAACCGCCGTGTAATGGAGATCTTGTTAACGTGACAAATTGCGTGACGTGTAACAGTTAAGGGTGTAATAATAATAACAACGTACATAACAAAATGTGACAAACAGTGTTTGTACCATGCACTTAAATATAAAACACGCACAATCAACCATCAAAAAACATTCCTGACTTAGTGAGTTTTTAGTTCTTCCAGTCTATTTGTCATTCGACCTCGACGACCTCGGTGGCGCAGTGGCTAAGGTAGGCGACCGAAGCGCGAAAGGTCTCGGGTTCGATTTCCGGTCAGGTCAATTTGGAAAACCGAACTTTTCTAAATTGACTTGGGTCTGGGTGTGATGGGATGACGCTCCCAGTAAGTATCCGTCATCTGGTACTCATAGTACAAGGGAAAACCTTATTAATACCAAAGTAATTTTTCGTTCAGACAAAACCAGCACTTTTTCTCTTCTCATTTGAAACAGATGACAAATCATTTCCCGATTACAATATTTGAAAAACAAATCATTCTAGTTACGAATAGTAACAAATTAGAAGAGGCGTAAGCTAAGACTGATGACAGCTGATATGGAAAGTAAATTTGAAATTAGAATTAACGACTCGTAGAAAAACGGATTGTCATTTTTGACATTACAAATCGTAAAATATTGAAACCAGGCATAACACAGATGTCACATTTAAAGACTTCATATACAAGCTCAACGCTTGCCGCTTATTACATGGTGTGTAGACACGTGACTGGTGACGTCATCCGTCGTTCTAAAAGAGACGTCATTTTTTGACACTGAGGGTGGCTGTGTCAATTATTTGCATTTGATAACAGTATTTTATCTGCTTGCGATATGAGCCTGAGATTGACAGGAAGACATGCTGTCTGGAAAGAGGGCTATTGAATTTGTATTTTTAACTAGGGTGGGATAAGATTTGAGATAGAGGCGGGTTCGGCATTTCTGAAATGAGGAGCAAAACGTTTTTGCATGAAATGTTTTGGATTTTGAAATCTCAAAATAAGCTCTGATTCTTTGTATCAAAAATAAATGTTACGGCAAACTAACAGTTGTTGTAAATATTGACATTAAAAATCCTAAATTACATAAGTACACTACTGATTAAATCTTATATATTTATTTAAGAGAGGTAGGGCATAGCGATTTATCGCTCGAACTGGTGCAGCCCGACTGGTAAAATACCTCCACCTTACAAAAGACCGCAGCCAAATAACAATCACTTCTGTGTTGTTGTGTTCCTGCATGTGAGTAAGGTTTCCAGAGCTCCTGGGGGGTGTTACATAAGTAGCAGGGGTCAAGCCTTCAAGGTAAGGGCGATAAGTCCAGTAACAGATGTACCTCATTCCCACTTAACATCAGGTGGGATGAGGTCAATCTTGAAGTGTAATATAAAAATAAAAAAAAGAGAGAGTAGAGTATTTGTAGAATGTAAACATCCACTAAAAACGAATTTTAGAAACTCCACAGGGTCAAAACGGGGCTTAGAAAGTATATACTGAAATTTTGGGGTTAATAAATTGTGGGTATTAGTTTGTATGACAGTACAATGTTAATAACAGTGACGTACTAAACTGAAATAGAGGATACATTTTATCTCAAAATTATGATCTTTTGGCCGACAATTAGTCAGAATTAATCCGTATATCCGTTAGATCCGTAGTTATCCGTTAGAGAAGAAATTAGAATTTCTAGTCTGTTGACTAGAAATTCTAATTTCTTCTCTAATATTCCTATTAAATGCCGGTCATTTGCAAATTAATTATAAACCAACTTAAGGTCGTATTCAAACAGAAATAGTAACGGTAAATCCTAACTAAGATCGCTAGAAATGTTCGTCTGTCATGGCGGAGATTAACGGATTTTGCTTAGCAAGAACGTGAGTGATTGAGCATAATAATATTTAAGTCCTTCGCATCGGATGAAATTACATTTACGAAGTAATTAAGATTCCCACGGGAACTTCTAATATTAATTACGTTTAACACGTACCTAGTTGTATCATAAATCTATTGTATTAAGAAGTGAGCATAGTGATATGAGGTACAAACTGTACAAAAGCTGTGATTGTAACAGCACAGCGTATCAAGGTAAACAATAACAATTCGATTTTAGATCTTGTTCTTACGACATAAGCGCTATACAAAATCCAACAAGTATTATAGTATGGTGTGAGGTCGACCGTACAGTCTCTAGTGTATCGCCTAAGCACGTTGTCACACTAAAGCTCTGAAGAATGAAGTAATATAGATAGATAGATACACTTTATTGCACAGAAAATTTACAGAAATTGGTTTTACAGACATATTTAAGTACAATATAGGCGGTCTTATTGCTAGAGAGCAATCTCTTCCAGACAACCTTTAGGTAGAGGAAATAGTAGACGTCGAGAAACGGGTTGCAAAATGCTTGAGAAAAATACTAACAGAAAATATCAATATAAATACCATAACAAGATAAAAATATAAAAAAAAATACGTAAAGATAAATAAAACTATAATAAACAAATAAATACCTATATAATAAATAAATATATAAATTTCCATAAAGTATTTATGATATAAACAAATAGAAATAAATATATGAAATTAAATTAATTGCCAACAAAGCTTAGCATTATTTAAATACTTTGTTAAAGGATACAAGTTCGGATTTAGTTAAGAGAAAGAAAGAAAGTTTTTACTCTTGATTTGAAAATGGGAAGGGACTCAGATTCCCTGATAGGTAAAGGAAGGGAATTCCATAGGCGTATGGACTGGACAGTGAAAGATTGTAAGTAGTATTCAGAAGTATGAGTAGAAAAAGTGAGTAGAAGTTTAAGTCAGATAGACAGTTGACTTAATAAGTTGTTTATAAACTGAAGCTGATACATTACATTTTATGTTATAGGATTTGGAGACGCTAATTTAGCTTCAATAGTCACCAGCTTATCTAAGTTGCTAACTGTTACTTAACAACAGAGCATGATCTCGGAGTCTTAGGTCCAATTTGTTCTTTTCTGTTTTATTTAAATTTTTAGTTAAGTGATTGCAGAGCATGTGTATTTTTCCTCTCATATTTTGTTGATAGAACCACACCCTACTCGCCCTTTAGTTTTTAGATATAGGGTGACCACTGAAAACCAGCGTCGTTACATTTGGGCCTCCTATCCAAATGAACGGCATAATGCTGAGTGGATAACCTTTTTGGCACATTGTACACTTAAAACTATGTATCTATATAATTACTGTTAAATGTTTTGTGCCAAATAAAATTTTCTTTCTTTCTTTCAATTGCTTCTTAGAGCAAAGTACCTGCGCTTTAAGATCTTTCGACCATAGTTCGGTTCCAATTATAAAATAGTAGTACATAAGCGTGGTTTAAGTAACTTTTAAGTACTTTTAGATAATAATAACAAGGCAGAGGGAGCAAAATAAATCAAAAAGTTTGTGGCCGATACAAACTGACAAACTGATGTGATTTTTGCTATTATAAATGCGACAATTGGTAATCATATACATATTTCTGGGTGTATGTTTTTAACTCATTCATGCAAATACTACTTAGTGTATTTAAATGAAATTTAGTCGGAAAGTAGAATACATACTAGAATAACATAGGATACTTTTTATCCCGAAATAACCCGAACGAAGTCGCGGGTAACTGTAAGTATAACACGCTTTTAGTAAATTCCTAAACCTTTCAAATAAACATTTGCAAAGTAAATCAACAAAAACTTTCCTCCTGCGTTGAGTTAAACACAAGCGGAAATAATAAGGGCGCCGACACACGCGCTAACGCTTGTTAAGGCGCCTGCACACGAGCCCGGCACGCGTCCAAGTTGTGGGACGTGTCGTTGAGTGGGTTGCGTTTTTTTTGACACAGGGATTGTTGGTCGATATTATCGTTTTTGGTTTGTTTTGATACGTGTGAACCTTGTAATTATAGAGAGGTGGGTTTTTCACACTAAAAAGTGGCAAGATCCAGACAACTAGTAAGGTAGTAACAATAGAAAATTAATTGTGTCGGCCTTTTAATAGGAAATTCGGTCTAACGAGGTTCAAAAATAATCTGTTTCTATAATTTTCTTAGCGCTTCTCGGCGCACTAGCGAAGTTTGAGTATGTTAAAGAAACACGTTGGCTAAGAGGTTCATATAACAGACAAATTAATTACCTTCGATAACTTGCGGTTAGCTCAGTTGTAGAAGCTGACTACGCGATCCGTCAAGGTCGTGGGTTCGAATTCTACTCCGCAAGGGGAGATGGTTTTTATTTTTATTTAATACTAGCAACCCGCCCCGGCTTCAGACGGGCGGAAATCGGTAATGTAAATACTTAGAAATATTGGCTTTTCTTTTCCCTATTGCAAATAAAAACCTTTCTCTTGAATCACTCTATCTATTTAAAAAAAAACGCATCTAAATTTGTTGCGTAGTTTTAAAGATTTAAGCGTGCATAGGGATATAGGGACAGAAAAGCGACTTTGTCTTACACTATGTAGTGATTTAAAGCTGTCACTACTTAGTAAATACTACTTTAGTTTGAGTGTATATTCTCATTGTCATTAAATATACACTCAAACACATATTGTACTGTTAGACACCATTACAAGTCCAACATTATGCCTAAATAGGTTACATGATGTATTGGCAAATGGTATACCGTCTATTTTACATTCATGAATGCAATAACCACTTCGACTTATTATTTCCGTATTATCAATTATGCATCAATTATAAATCGATAGTATCAATAATATCGATTGTATCCAATCGATGTTTATGTTATTTAAGGTGAACACAATCGAAAACTCGATTATCCGGCAACACTTTGTAATAAAAAAACTGCATGTAGAATTATTTTTAAATTGATAATTAAATTTTATTAATTTATTACCATTTTTGGTTCGATTTATCAAATAATTTACATAATCTTACTTAATCAGTAAATATTACAGATTTGTTTTAAAATTATGTTTGATGAGATTTAAGCGCTTTAAATAATTTATGACTAAAAATATGAATTTTTAGTAATTAATTTTTTAAAGTCATTAATTATTATTTAATATTTACCTTAAGTAAAATATGAATTTTTAGTCATTAATTATTAAAAATATTAAATTTTTTCTTTTATTTCATATTTTTAATGAAATAAAAGAAAACATGTTACAAACATGTTCAATTCCCCTGCCTTACGTACGAGTTGATAAGGACAATTAAAGGCAAATAAAATATATAATAGGTATTCATTTTATAAAAAAAGGGGAAAACATTACACGCTATTTTATTTCATCTCTAGCACAAAAACGTCTGAACTTAAAAAGGTCGTTTCAAATAAAATTAGCAACGTATTTCTCATCAATCTTCCCCGACATCTGAAACAGCTACTTCGGATCCATTCGTAACTCTGAATCGAAAATTTTCCAATTGTATTATTTTCTCGGAGAAAGGAACATCGGTTTAATGAACTCATTAAAAAGTTGGTAAGGTTTGAGGCGAAAGTTACGAATGTTCCCTTGACTTTGTGTAGAATTGTTATATCTTTTTAGATGATGGAAATGCTGCTAATTGGGACTTCTACTGCTGTCAATATAAATAAATAAATATTAGACAACAACACATACATTGCTCTGGTTCTGTGGTAAGTAGTTAAACTTGTGTTACAGGAATCAGACACAGCGGCGGTACCACAACACCCAGACCAGAGACAATATTGATAAGGTAGTTTCTCATATTGATGACCGGGGATCCAACCCGGGAACTCAGAGATGGCGCGTTACTAAAGTCCGGCCCGCTCGCCTCTCGGCTACGGAGGTCGCAAATATTATGAAAAAAAAATATTTTTGGAATATGGTCTCGTGTGTTTTTTTTTTATTTTGCTACCATACTTTTTTAACCTTTTGCAAGCATTTTACGAAATAATCGATTTATTGTTAAGATTTCTTTAGGCTTAATCTATTCTAGTTAATAATATGACCATACTTTGAAATTACAAAAGACTTAACTTTTGTTCAGATTTTTTTTTCATTTAAAAGTAAGTTAGTATCTATGAATAACCTTTTTGCAGTGTTTTATCCTTGGTATTGAAACAATAGTTTGTTTATCAAGCTAAACTATTTTGGTATCAAATACCTTGTCAATAACTGGCTCCTAATTAATAAATCTTATGCTTACACTTCTAACACAAGTTTGACAGATAAGAAATACAAATTTCTATTTCTTCTCTCTAAACTAAGACTCACACAGACATACACATATATAAAACATATAAGTGCATTCAGCTTGCAATGTGCATAGTTATTGGCAATTAGGGGTCCTTAGTACGCGGCACTCGGGCGTAACTACTGTTCTCACGGTCCATCGCCGGTAGGGTACCGCTAATTAATTGAAGGCGACTTTTCAACCGTCGATTGGACCCCGGGTGGGATGAGGCGTAGAGGGTTGTAATTTGAGACGTGGGTTATTTGGACCGTTTCTGGTTTTAGGGTTAAGACGATATTGGGTTACTCGAATGTTTTGTTGACAGAATTCATGAATTACTATTAAGTGGATTTAAAAATTCTTACCATTTTTTTCGAGTCTGATATTATACAGAATTTTTAATAAACCAAGGGACCAATAATTTTCTTTTTATTGTGCTTGTTAATAATTAATATAATTAAGTCTATATAATAGGTGCAAGCTCTTTGGCGCAAAAGATCCTGGGTTCAATTTACAACAACATTTAAATGAAAAACGTACTTTTTAAAATAAGCTTCGATTTAAATAGGTACTGGGTTGACGCGCCCAATTAGATTTTTTTAAATTTATTTAATAGATACTTAATGCTAAAGGAATTATCTAGTAGTGACATACCTACTCTATACAACTTAACTACTAGAGAAACAACCTTCCTACTTAACCAAACATCACAGGCATCTTACAAACCGTTTAACCTCTTAACATTTAAAGAATACCAGTCTCTATTTGTTCATGAATCGTGCTAAGAGCCTTCGTGTTAATGTACCCAAAAGTACGTGCAAATATGTCCTTCTAAATATGCACTGTATGTACTAATTCGTATATCGAACCAATGGATCCTAGAATTCGGAATTTGAAATTCTAAATCGCCATTATCGGTTCATTTTCGGTGTTTTTTTCCCACCAAATAGAGGTGATCCGTGTTTAGTGTCTGTAATGTTAAAGCGTGTAATGGAATATAATCGAGGTGTTACAATGAATACTAAACGCGCGATGCCTCAGAAAAGGTAAATGTCAATAAATATTGCAATTGATTTCTTTTCTTGCAAGAGTATTTGCTAATATATAATAGTTTGTTCACGTAAATAGCATGCCAGATGAATTTTAATGTATATAAAAACATCTGAGATTATCATGTTAAAAATGTTTGATAAAATGCTTGTCATTTGTATCTGCAAAAAGAAATCGAATCATTCTCTTAGTTCTAACAATTAAGTTTACAATTAATTGTGTTGTGATAAGATAAACTAAGATTTAACAATATCCAAACAACTCAAAATGAGTGACCTAGGTTCTCCTAAAAGTAGTGATGAAAAACTTTTCAAAATGGTCGCCTTATATCCTACTTATCTTAGAAGGATAGGATATTGGAAGGATGCAATGTGATATTGTGCAATAAATAATTTGAGTTTGAGTTTGAATTTAAGTTAAGTGTTTTATAACCCATGTAATAAGATTTAAAAATGGCATTCATTCGGTGACCTATTAATTTAAGTATGCACTGAGACACGGTCTCAAGGAAATGAGTTCGGTTCCTGGGTCAAGTAGAGTATATTTCGAATTTTCGGATCATAAGTCAGTTTTGTGATTACTAGCCTGCATTTGGCAAGCGTTGTGATTAAGTTCAGAATCAATTTTGTGCAGTTAATTTGATTTAATTATGTTTTTTATTTTTTTTAAATAACATGTATTTTTTACTTCAATTAAATACTAACTTGGGTTAAGCAAATTTTTAGTGACACAATAGACCATGGTCTGAAATAAAGATTTAAGTCGTATTCTAATGTTGTAAAAACTGACTACTACAATGCAACATTGAACATAAATGTAATATCATTTATGAACAGAATATTTTTTACACCTGAATGAGCAACAAACTTCGAAATACTGATGCAAGCTTATACATTTACAACATAAACAAGTTAACAACATTGCAACCACTCGGCCCATTCACATTTCAGTTGTATACTTGCACAACTACTGAATGGCCATCTACACCGGATCGTAGTTTTTGAAACGCTAAATGAATTAAGCCCAGCAAATTCCGCATCTGAGAATATCCGCCGGCCTCTCTGCATAAAGTAAGCATAAATATCACGCGCTCTATCGGTTCGGGTGCGTTTATTTTGTTAAGAGTTAGCGTTTTTTTAAAACACAATATAATAATTTGCAAAAAGATATGTTAATACACTGTTTTCGTTTATTAGAAAGTGGAAGACATATTAAAGCTTTAATAAGTAATTTCTACTTTGGTGCTCATAGAGAGTAAATGTGGAAGTATTTACGTGGGCAACACTGTACTGGCTGGAATAATTGATATGGTTTACGCCGTTGGTTCTTGGTTGGAAATGGTAAACAGCAAATAAATATAAAGGTAGATTGATAATACGGCTATTTCTACCGAAAGACTTATGTGTAATTACTGATATACTGAACAATTTGGCTGTACACAGGAGTTTATTGGAATAAATAACATTTTGGGTGGGAGCTCTATTAAAAAGCTCTGTCTACAGGAAAGTAAATGATAGTAAATATAAAATTGTACTTCTCTAAAAACAGCAGATGTCTTTCGTACTATTATTGTCTTGAAAGATGTCTAATTGTATTGACGATCAATAAAAAGTAAAAAACCAAAACAGTCTAACTCTAACGCTTGTACGTTTTTTTTTGATAAAAGTAAATTTGTAGAACGTGAAGTATTTTTCTAAATTGTCATAACTGATATCTTATTGTCTTGACGAGTAAACAAAAGTTTCAAAAAGAGTTAATTTAAAGTATATTACCAAAAAACCCTAACGATATATTTTGTTTCAATTGCAAACCGAAAACCGCTTCGCTTCTCACTTTATCCTCGCCCAAATCCCCTACGCTAGCACTAGGGTCCTGTCGGTATATTTCACGGCCGGTCTGCATTTAATGGCCCGGCGGTTCCCCGATAATTTTATTATCGGCGGATTTTTTTCCTGCCGATGACGTGCTCCAGCCATTTTATTGAAATAAAAATAATAGCGCTAGTTTCACATTAACGTCTCTGCAGGGGTCTTGGGCTGTTTTTTTTAATGAGTGCGGTTAATTGCCGATATATTTCCTTGATGAAACGCTGTTTCGGACGTTCCTTATTGTTGTGGGAAGGCGGCGTTATTAATGAGTTCGGCTTATAATTACTTTTTACGAAAATGGTATTGTAATTTTGCTCTCAGCTGGAGGAGATTGGCGGAATGATTTGGGTCGTCAAATCTGACTTTTAAACAAAATTTAAACAAAAGCAAAATTTTCTTTACAAAACACATTTTTTTTATAAACTTTAGATAGCTTGAGTGAAAACATGAATTTTGCATTAATAACAGTTTTATTTTATTTAAAGCTAGTAACCCCCTACTAACCCAATAAATATATTTTTTTAAATTCTCTTCAAGTACCAAAAAAATAATTTTGAGAAAGAAAACACCTTCTTTGAATCTTCACTTCTTCACACACACAAACATATCATTTCTAAATTAATATGTTTGAAAAGATTACTCCCCCTTCAATACATCAAAGATCATCAAAACCTGTAGTATTTTTGGAACAATTAGCTAAATGACATTACTCAGTAGAATCACTCAATTTTTTTTCGTTTTTATACGAAAAATGTAACTAAAACATGTCCTGCTTTCCTTTACTAACCTCCAATCTCACAAAAAAATAAGGACAAGAAAAATTCACGTAAGATTCTTAGAGTCACAACTACCCGCGTAACATTGGACACTCGGCTTAACGTCAGACCCCCAGGCTGCAATTGGCTACCACTAGAAAGGTCGCATCTATTATGCATACGCGATCTGCCTCGTACCTGTTTGTTTATCATCCGTCTCTGTGCCCTGTCTAGGTAGGTCGAAATATTTTAACGCTCGTCCAAAAATATTAAAACTGGATTGTACCGGAACTGACGGCCGCTAGCGACTTCGTGCGTGTAGAAAGTATGCCCACTTTTTTAACCCCAAAAGGGGTTTATTTTTAAATATTCAATATTAATACATATTTTGATGTATTGAGCATACATTGAATATTTTGATTCTCTATTTTTAAAAAATGGTGATTTACATACAATTTACTGAACCCCGTTTTCCCCCCTAGACGTGGAGTTTCGTAAAATCAGCTCTTAACGCATGTGTAAGCCTAACAAGAATATGCTAGCCTAATTTTAAGCTTGTAGGTATGTGTTATCGTTTCTGACATTTAGTATTTTCAATTAATGGTATTTACTTTTATTCAAATAGATTTGGTAAAAAAAGTGAGAAACATAACACGTCATTTATTTGTCTCTGGTATAATAAATAATAAATAAATAAATAAATGCGCCAGACAATCACACCTATCACCTGGTTTCAAACTAAGGTTTTCCCTTGTATTATGAGTACCAGACGACGGATACTAACTGGGGGCGTCATCCCAGCACACCCAGACCCAAGTCAATTGAGAAAAGTTCGTTTTCCAAGTTGACCCGACCGGGAATCGAACCCGGGACCTTTCGCGCTTTGGCCGCCTACCTTAGCCACTGCGCCACCGAGGTATACCTATATTATACAAGACAACGAAGGATATCGAGATTTTGTTGCACTACGAAATAATAAAAATTGTTCCAGACAATATCACCAATAACATCTCAAAGTATCTTGTTTTTTAGTGCCAGACAAAATATAGGTAGGTGAAAAGTAACTCGGAACTTTTACGTTTTGGTTGGACTTAGCATGTCTAATTAAATTACCGTTTGGTCATTTAATTAATTCATTACTAGCGGTATTACTTACGAACATACATATTTCCCACAATCCGTCATCATCTTCAATAACAATTTTTGACGACCTCCGTAGCCGAGAGGCGAGCGGGCCAGGCTTTGGCGTTGCGCCATTTCTGAAGTTCCGAGTTTTTTCACCGGTGGGTCAATATGGGAAACTAATTCTTCTACATCATGATTTCTGTAACACAATTACTTAAGCTACTTACCACAGAATCAGAGCAATGTATGTGATGTTGTCCAATTTTGTTCCCGTCATTAAGAACTCTTGTCGCATAACATTTTTCTTAAGGAAAATATATTTTCGATTCACAAGTTTAGTTTCCGAGCAAGTGTACAAACATTCGTCGGAGCGAGAGGTCGCATCAATTATGCATACACCCGACTCGACCGAATCAATCCCTGCATGTCCGCATAATGTGGGCCGAAACAAAAACTGCCTCCATAATAATCGGACGGATCTTGCTCCTTTTTGAAGTCGGACGGTAATTGAAAACGGTTCCGCGCTTCTGATCCGATAGAAATTTTTTGTTTGGATTGTTGGGAATAAATCAGGGTATACCAAATATGAGATGAGACTGGCGGGCTGTGGCCAATAATCTTAGAATTCTTCGAATAGTTTTGATCCTTTTTGTGACTGTATTCTATTTTTTTATTTAAAAACTTTATAGTACTAAAAAGTACATTCGAAACAAAGACGTTGTAGAGCACTCCTGTCTCGAACATAAGAACTAAAGTCGAATTGCAAGTGTTTACTTTGACAAGCTGTTCGCCGTAAAAGAGGTAGATTTAATCTTAGGAACATTTTCTACCAATTAACCCGTAGGTAGCGGTAACAGTAAAAATGTGCGTAAAGATTAATAAAATAAGATAATATTTTTTTTTACATTGCACTTCAAGATTGACCTCATGCCGCGTGATGATAAGTAGTAATGAGGTCCTTACTTAAGGGCGACAAGTACAGCATAATAAATCTGTTACTAAACGTGTCGTCCTTACCTTGAAGGCTTGACCCCTGCTACTAATGTGTCATCTCCCAAGAGCTCTGGAAACCTTACTCACACGCAGGAACACAACAACACAGAAGTGATTGTTATTTGGCTGCGGTCTTCTGTAAGGTGGAGGTATTTCACCAGTCGGGCTGCTCCAGTTCGAGCGATAAATCGTATGCTCTACCTCTCTTCTATAATATGTAATAACAACAACAATAAACGAGTGGCCATAAATACCAAAAAAGTAACTATTCAATATACTTAGCTATGCATGATTTAATAAGACACTAGTATAAGTTGAGCAAAATATATATATTTCCTTCTTTTAACAAGGCTTTCTACCGACAAATCGTTAATTTTTTCCCCGTTTGTAAAGTAGAATTAAGAATTAACATAACTTAAAATGAGAAATCGTTACTTAGTCCTACCTACACACCATGCCGTACGTTGGTACGCTAGTTAAAAATAAACGACCAAAGCTTATTCAAAACTGGCGCCCCATTTCGCGAGCCCAATTTTTCTAATCCTCGCTATCAAACACATCACCCCTTCGCTATCTTATTTTGGCAGAAAATTGTGCTAATCTAACTCCCCTCCGTGCGAATGTAAGGGCTTACGATATTATCGGTGTATCGAGGCGATTAGTGATGCGCCGGCGGCGTACGCTGATAACACAACGATAGCACCTAATGCAGATGTGTAGGGCTGTAGGGAATCGAATGGCCGTAAACACGATTGACTACGAGTTCACGAGTTCTAATTTAAAATTTCAAAGTCAAAGTCAATCTTTTTTATTTACATAGATTACATTAGTAATACTTATGAATAGTCTCTATATAAAGCAAATGAAGCTACCTCCGGTCCGGAACCTATAACTAAAGAGTTGATACCGGCAAGAAACTCAGTAGTTTTTTTTTACAAATGAAAGCTAAACTTATTACTAATTTTGCACTAAGACGCACAGTTAGTTTGTCAATTGTAAAATAAAAATTTAAAATCAAATTTTGGGAAAAAAAATAAAAAAACAAAGGTATTTGTAAATTAAATTAAATTAACTGTAGAACTTACATGCGTCATCAAGGCCCAATTCTGACATTGATTGAGAAAATGCGTCATATATTTTTAAAATAATATAAAACACGTAAGTACAGGCGAGCAGACTAGTTAGTGATCCACACGTTCTTGTCATTCATATACTCTTCTATTTTGTAGTAGCCATTTTTCAAAGTTTACTTTCCATATCAGCTATCATTAGTCATCCATCAGTCGTTTTTAGTATAAGCGTCGTACAAATTATTACTATTCGTAATTAGAACGGACCGTTTTTCAAATATTGGAATCGGGCATATGTTGTATTAGATGCTTACTATTCGTGGCGACCGATACCAAAGTCACGCTATTTAGTATTAGTAACAGTATTAGTACGCGGCGGATGTTACTGGAAGAGTGACCATTCCGAATTAACTAAGTGACAATAATATAAAAAAGAAAATGTCTTTATTCATAAAAAAAAAGAAAGGAATCTTCGAACCAACGCGATTGAAGTAAGACTATAGCCAAGTTCGGAATGAAGATGATGATGAGAAGACTGGCAAGACACTTGATACTTGAACTACTTTAACTTTGAACTTGACTTTTGTATAAAATAGCGGATAAAGAAATAAAAATCATAGGTACCATAGACAATCCTTTAATGTTGTGTACCATACACAAAGAGGGTTCAGAAGAAAGATATAAATCCATGCAATCTTACCAACTGTCGAGTTTATAACAGTCATACTCACGTGATAAGGAAAATTCATATTTAATACACATAATAAGTTATATACCAAAACATCGCGCAGATATTTAATCGAGTTTCAGTTAATTATTTTTGTTCATTGAAATAATTGTTAAGTATGAAAATTTTACTTCATTTTAAATATCAGGATTTTGAACGCAAACACTTTTTGAATTATTGACATTAACTGTAATGTTTAGCGATTTCTATCTCCTTATGGTAATTCACATCAGGACAAGAAGGAGCAAACATTTAATTCAATTCATTCATATTCAAAACCAACATTTAACCAACTCATTACACACCATTATTTGTGTAATACTACATTCTCCTTTTTTTACGGGACAACCCTACCACTCATTTCGTTTACAATTTTCACCTTGCGTAAACAAACTGTTTTGTACACCATACATTGCCGTTTCTTCGCGATAAAACGGTCAGGGGAACGAGGGAAAACATTAATGTACTTCCTTCTTAACAATCGTTGTGTAGACGTTGGAATCGCGTGTTCTGCGGCCTCGTGCAAATGTTAGTACTTCGAATAATAATTATTTGCCGGCGTTTATTGCTTTTGACCTACAGATAGTTCGCAACTGGTAAGGTTTTGCATGTAAGCGCCTTTTAAATGCAATGGAAATGCATTCTTGAGGAATGTAAATGGATTGTTATAAGTAGGGTTAGGATAAAAGTGCGTGTTATAAAAACAAATAAAAGAAAATATTGGTCAACATCACATACATTGCTTTGTTTCTATGGTAAGTAGCTAAATCACTTGTATTACAGAAATCAGAAACGGTGATGGTATCATAAAGCCCCAGACCCGAGACAATATAGAAAAGATCGTTTTCCATATTGACCCGACTGGGGTTCGAACCCGGGACCTCAGAAAAGGAGCGTCGCTAAAATCCGGCCAGCTCACCTCTAGGCTACGGAGGTCGTGTAGTAAATAAAATTGATTGAAATTACGTTATCTGCGATAAGTTAACGCTTTAAGTTTTATTACATTTTCGTTAAGTTAAGTAAAGTATTAAGTTTTATTAAGAAATGTTACTAAAATATTATATTATGACATGTATACTGTATATATTTGAAAGGAATACTAACATAACACAAAATTACCTGATCGAAAATATAAACCCTAAGTAATATGTTTTTTTTGGAAAACATCCCGACTCAAATTCACTGTGATGCCATCATCAAATCCTGGTTTCTGTATTATAAGTACCACTGTTGGGATTCATCTATCTATCTATTGATATTTCTCTCTGAATATCGATCTATCTATTGCTAAGCGACGAAATTATCGTAAGTATACTGATTCGGTAGAATTGTTATCCTCGTTTTGTAAGTCAGTCAAAAACTATCTTTAGTTATAAAATGTGCAGCTCACAGCTGAACTCTTACTTCAACTTTATAGGCTTAATTTAAAACCAATAAAACGGCTATGAAGTCAAAATTGACGTTAAAAGCTTATATAGTAAAATTGTCTTTGTAGGCTTATATCAAGATTGAAAAATCAGCCCTCAATAAAATAAGACGTAAAAATATGGGAGCGTACCAAACATCTTAAAGAGCGTAATACGAATATACTGTATCCATTCAATATTTCATAAAAATACTGTTCTTCACTCATATTTTGTTATATGCTTACATATTTCAACAATATGCTAAGAAGCGAAATGAAATTACTAACTCCATTTACATAAACGATTTTACCTTTGACGAGAATTACTTGTCAACGGCAGAGGCTTTGTAAAATATAAGCTTTATTATAAATTTTCTTGAAATTTATTTCTTAGTACTTACACCAACCTAATATTGGACTTATATATTAATTATTTGAAAGGACAAATGGTTTAGGAGTAACGACCTTATTAAAGCTTCATAAGATTGGTGACAAGGAAACGAACTGGATTAAAAATAAGAGTACTAAATTATAATATATTAGTAATATTTATAAAATACCTGTACATAGATATGCATATAATTTATACATATACGAATTTATATAATATTTATTAAACAAATGTAAATAAATATTGGACAACGTCACATAATTTGCTCTAATTCTGCAGTAAGTAGCTTAAGCACTTGTGTTACAGAAAAATAGAAGAGTTCGTTTCCCGTATTGATCCGACCAGGGATCGAACCCGGAACCTCAGAGATCAATGTATATAATTGAACTATCTTTTAAAGTTATAAGGATTCAAAAATACCGTAATAACAAAACATTATATTTTTAATTTAACCTGGATTTAATCAGGGCTTAACAAGTTTTCTCGATTAAACTGGTGCAACCAATCGGCCAATCCATAACACCCAATTTGACATGCTTACCGTGGCTAATTGATAATTGGGAGACCTAAGCTGCAGTTGCGTTGTTGGCCTTCAAGAATCATTAGGCTTCTTTTTTTGGACTTTAAATCGCGTAATCAAATCCAAATTCAAATTCAAAATTCTTTTATTCATGTAAATTACAGCAGTAATATTTATGAAACGTCTATATAATGCAAATGACGCTACCTCCGGTCCGGTATTGTTATAAAAATGGTACCACTGTAGGTACTTGAACTATTATAAGGTATCCCATGTCTGGTATATTGCTTTGCTACTGTTTAACAAAAAATTAAAAACTATCCATAACATAGAACAGCGTTTATAAAGATTAAATAATGCGTACAATTGTAATCAAACTATTTAAATGCGGGCGGAAGCCCAAGTTACCTTACCTTGGCAAAAGTTACAAACAAATAAGATTTTCAATTACAATAGATTCTAAATTTTTTCTCGTAATTAATCTTCTGTCAAATATTTCATATGCGTTTTCTCAAGCGTTATCTATATCGCCTCCTCACCTGATTACGTACAGACAGAAACACGTCTGACTAAACATTTTGGAGTTAGTACCTCTCTTATTTCGTGCGCATAAGAACGAATGTCGAACTTAAATTGTTTACGTTAGAATTGACGTGCTTTTGAATGTTCCTAAAAAGATGTCGCCACATAACAAACGGTAAATTAGGCAAACACCGCGAACCTATTCTCCAAGCCTGTGTTGCTCAAAGTGTGGTACATGCATCCCAGGGTCAATAATTAAGTCATGGATGGTTTTTCATTGGTTCATTGTCCTATATTATTAATCGAAATATCGACTTACAATAGCCTTTTGTCAGTATAAGACAATTGACGACCTCGGTGGCGCAGTGGCTAATGTAGGCGGCCAAAGCGCGAAAGGACCTGTGTTTGATTCCCGATTAGGTAAATTTGGAAAATAAACTTTTCTATATTAACTTGGATCTGGATGTGCTGGGATGACGCCCTCAGTAGTACAATCAATACACAGTCACATACATAAAAGTGACACGAACAAATAATAGGTAGGTGCAGTTAAAGTAAATAAACAAAAAAAACATAGTAATTGCCCAACTAACAAGATCCCAACCTCAGCATAAGCTGCTACGACATTGGATGCTGCAGTAGCGCTGGTATTCTGGCGGAACCTTAAGCTGCCTTAAGTGGCGCCGTGGAGAGAGGAGTGGAACAGAACAGAAGAATAATGACGAAAAAAGAGATAAAAAAAGTTAAATAATTTATTATTTTCTGAAGATGTCGATGTGGGAAATCAAGAAGTTTGATAACTCAATTCATTGACAGGGGTATGTGGAGCCGAAAGTTTGAGAAACTCTGCCTAAGCTAAGCGCAGAAGTGTTTTGTTATCTTAACAAACTAATTTTCTCCTTAAATCACAAAAGTCGTCAAAGTGCTCAAACAGTTTCGCTTCGTGTTTGTTAAAACAAAACCCGCTAATATTCGTCGTTTGTGTGTGAAAGTCAACGGCTAAAGTAAATGTTTTAAACGTTCCGGTTGGAAAAGTCGTTTTCGCTGATTTTACGTACTTGCGTAATGTCTCCGTGAAATTATTGAGGTTTCCAGTTTTGCCAACTTTCGACGTTACACTTAATATAAGTGACAAAAGTTTATCGCAAGATCAGCTTTCGAAATTCGTACACTAGCAACCCTCAATAGCTTCGTACGGGTGCGATAGACACTATAAAACGATTTTTCTATACCAAAGTATGTATAAACCTTCCTCTTGAATTACTTCATACCTACGTACAAGAAAGGCATGAAAAACCATTACGGAGTTTTAAAGATCATATTTACATACAGGCAGACAGACAGACAGACAGTGAAACATTTTAATAAACTCCTGACAGTTCGATATTAGCGCATAATGAATTTGAAATTTGTCACAACGTATAGTACTTCTCAAGCTCTTTTATTTGATACCTGTAATAAGAGAGTTATGCCAAAATATTTAATCCGCCATTTTGTACGGCAGCCATCTTAGACCAATTTCTGAAAACATAGCTAAGAACTCTTTCGACTAATTCCTTTTTCAAACCAAAAAAGTTAGATAACTACGATGCCATGGACTGAGACAAAACGTTAAATTAATAACACGCCCGTTTTTGCTTGATTTTAAAAAAGTATTTATAGGTAAAATGCCCGCTTAACCTGCATACTGCACTCTTATTCCGTGTGCACAAATTTATATTTACGAACACACCCTGCGGCGTCTGTGGTCCGCTGCAATTATATTAACCCTTAGTTTTATTCATGGTAGGTGAATGATGATAGTTTATTATTTCATTGCTGCCAACCTAACAATTTTATTAAGTTGGGGCTCGGATTATGTTATTAATAAAAGGTGTGCGTTTCGTTGTGTAAAAAATTGGGTTACATTCGATTCCCCCTGCAACCGCCGATCAGTGATTGTGTTTGTCACAGTATTGGAGAAGTTTTAGAATTATAATTAGATAGATATTTTTATTAAAAACTACTAATTATTTTATACTGTCGTAGATAATGGACAAAGTGACAAAAATAATCAATTCAATAGAACAATGGTACAAAACAAACATATATATTCTCCATACAGCATTTACTTGTAAACTGACAAGACATAAAAAACATAATCAGTTGTTTGGCCTTAACCAAACAATTTTTATTTTAAATTACATTTTCCTACACTATTTTTTTTTTATTATGAGTAAAATATACATTTTTGAAAATAGCACCCTTATTTAAATGTTAACGAAAAATTCTTTCTACTATTGTATATTCAATTATGGCTAAAAACACTACATATACAGATTCATTTCAGAAATAATTAAACACGTAAATACAACTAAATTGTATGTTATGTCTTATTCATAACTGAATAGGCAAACTTTGTAGCATTCTTTGAACTTATTTCAAGGATCCTACTTAAAACGACAAGAAGAGTATTTAAAATCAACAACCAACTTTGCAAAACTCTAAACAAAGGTCTGTAATTAGCCGTGGTGATTAAAACGTCACCTCTTTATTTGCAAAACGATTCAACGCTAAAACAATGCTTAAATTATTATTGTATTGGATCGGAATCCATTTTATTTTTAGTGTTCAAAAGCGGGTTCATTGTTATGACGAATCTTTTATGTGGCGTCTAAGTGAAAAACAAAGTGCGGAAAATATTGATTGTCACTTAATTATGAATAAAATAAAAATAATGATATAATATCACTGGGTGGAGGGAATTAAGTTAAGTTTACGTTAAGTTAAGCACTTAAAAATGGAAAGTGCATAAAAAACTAACATGCATCAATTTAATCTGGTTTCATGCTTCATTTTGTAAGGTTTCGTGAATACAGTTGGCGTAATTGTGCTTAGCGTATTGTATTTTTCTTCGGAAACAGAATTTCCTTAACATAATGTTCTTTTAACTGCTGAATACTGATTCATGTGTTTATAGCAAATTAACATCAAATTTCACCCGTAATCCCAAATAAAGACTTTGCACGAACATATTAAAAGAATTATAAAAACCAAAGAAATAAGCAAGTCTACTAAAGTCGGTTACATTATCTGTAACGACTTAAAATCGTCATCGAATTCAATTCAAAGTACTATGTGATGGCTCTTAATTATATTAACTAGGTTCGATTAACTTCTAAGTTCCTGTTACTACAAAACAAAGTTTTATTTTTGTGAAAGGAACAAATTTATTTATTTAATTTAATTTGTGCCACTTTTCATCAAGTTCGATATGAGACCTGTAATAAAATTTCCTCTTTTAAAAATCGTAAATACTAGTTTCAGTTTAAAATTATATCATTAAAAATATAATATTCTTATCCAAGGTCTACCTTTTTTATAATTTTGGCAATAACGCCTTCCCATTTTTTTTTGTTATTAATGGTTTTTAACTTGAACCATAGCGACCGGTTGCTTTGTTATAGCGATTTTCATTGTCGGCAATTCAATGAGCGTAGTTTTTTGAATCGATTCGTTTGAAAGTGTTGGACGTTATGAATGATTTATTTTTACGCTGCACCGCGTTCTCTTGCCGTTGTCGAGTCATGTCAAAATGTTTAGGAATTGATTGATAGTAATTGGCTACTCGCTTGTATGTTTCGTTTGTAGCTTTCTCAGTCTAAAAATAAAAGTTATTACTAACGCTTTATCAATGGAAAGTTAAAATAACGAACCGATAAAGTATCAAACTAAAAATTAATTTAACCTGTTGCGTATAAAAAATAGAATAACGTTCAAACATGCTATAATTTTAATACATTTGATATAAATAGATTGGACTCATTAAAATAGGGATGGAATTAAAAAGAAAAAAGATATTTAAAAAGTTATTTGATCTTGCAATTAATTGTATGTGATCATGATCCATATCTATCCATTAGTATTTACTACGAAAACGATTAAGTAAGTATAAAAATATAACAAAATATATGGGGGTACATAAGTTCGTACATTAACAGTAGGTTGCAGGATTTTATAATAAATACAGTTTAACCATGTAGTTTTTAACGCGGACACAAAACATAACAAAAATGTTAAACTCAAAATAGATCTGTACCTTGTCACATTAAGTCACTGTCTATCTGACTTGCTTAGTTAAGCGGATATTTGGTATGACAAGGTACTGAGGTGTATATGAACTAATGATGCTGGCTGTACGACCTCAAAAGCCCCTTTGGTAATAGTAAGATGAGATAAGTATCTCACACGAACTTGCAAAATCCATACTAATATTATAAATGCGAAAGTAACTCTGTCTGTCTGTCTGTCTGTCTGTCCGTCTGTTACTCTTTCACGCCTAAACGGCTGAACGGATTTTGATGAAATTTGGTATAGGCATACGTTGAATCTCAAGAACGGACATAGGCTACTTTTTATCAGAAAATAAGGGGGGGATGGGGGTAATACCACCTTTGAAAGTTTATATGGAAAAATGTTTATTTTTGAAGTTAGAGATATGAAATTTGGCACAAATATAGCTCGAAACTTGGATTAAAATATAGGCTATTTTTTGTTTCGAATATTAGGGGAGAAAGGGGTAAAACCGACCATGAAAGGATGTAGTCCACGCGAACGAAGTCGTGGGCACAGCTAGTGTTTCTATAAATACAGAAGCTCGTTTATACACATGTTAACATGGCAATGACAAGAACAGCGAATTTCAATTCCGGATTACAATGCTACGAGAATATAAATAAAAAACCATTTCAGTTATTTGTTAACGCTTCACCCATGCAGCTAAAATATACGAGAACTTAACTAACGCAAAAGAGTTAAAACTGACACATTTAAACTTTTGCGCGTATCGAATTGATACATCTTATTTAAGTTTCCCCTTCGTAAACGATCATCCTAAGTACATTATCACGCTGCTAATCGATTCAAACCCTGCTATTGTAGGGGGTAAAATCGACCGACCATATTATTTTATTGTTCTCACCCACACGACTATAATGCAACCCGAACTGGTGTGCACGACAGGGCTAAGCCCAAGTTTGGTAACTTAAACGAGATCCGATTAATAATAATAACATTACATACCATAGGATAGTTTTTAACCGACTTACAAAACGAGGATAACAATTCTACCGAATCGGTATACTTACCATAATTTCGTCGATTATAAAAATATAAATTTAATATTGGACAACATCACATACATTGCTCTGATTTTATGGTAAGTAGCTAAAGCACTTGTGTTACAGCAATCAGAAACAACGACGGTACCACAACACCCAGACCCGAGACAATATAGAAAAGTTCGTTTCTCATATTGACCCGACCGGGGATCGAACCCGGAACCTCAGAGATAGCGCGACGCTAAGTCCGGCCCGCTCGCCTTTCGGCTACGGAGGTCGTCAAATACTGATTATAGATACTGATTTTTTCTCTTCAAGAATCTTGTCACAAAAGTAAATAGGTGATTACGTAAGAGTCATTTAATTTAGAGTAAAAGTAGTAGTGGTAGAAAATATTGAATAAAAGTAAATGGCCAAACTGACAATTAATATCTGTAATAATAAATAATGTACATAATTTTATGAAAGATGTTTTTATCAAAACAATTAAACCAGACCAGAAAAAATATTTGGGAGAAACTTTTATAAAGATAATGACTTTTGAAAATTCTAAAGGTTGCATCTTGTGAAATTTAATACATTATATTAGTGATTTTTTTGTTATTTGGAAGTCTTTTAAAGCATACTGGTACAATTTCAGAAAAAAGGTATTATTTTGTTTTGTAAAATTGTCTTGGCCCTGTTTTAATATCCGCTCCTTTAGAGTAGGCTAATGTATTAAGTTCAACCTTATAATAAGGCATTAAAGTGTTGAATCCAGGAATCCCATTCACATGGATTTGCGGGAGCAATATTTACCGTAGAAATGAGCTTTATCACTATCAAAATAAGGACCACTTTTGACGAAATCATTAACAACCATAAAAATCTATTGATGATGTCATGTTTGTTAATTTGTAAAATGGAATCATCGTTTTATATTGCGATAGAAAATTACGGGTTACGTTCCCATGAAATGCTATCAATAATGGTTGTTAGTTAGATCAATATCGTTGGCTGGGAAGGTTATACATAGACAACGCAAGCAAACAAAATATTAACAATTAATTATTATTTATGTTTCCATAGACCGTAACATAGAGCAGACAAACATTGACTCGTTTATTTTAGTTGTGTTTTAAAAAAATAATCAATGAAGACTATGGGGTCATGGGATTTTATACGTCTTTTTCTCAATGTAAGGAACGTATGTTCTTTACTAAAAGTGGAAGTACTTCCGCCGAGCTAGGTGTTATCTGCTCGGGGACCAAGGCCCAACTACCATTCTTGGTTTGTTGTATATATACTTAGTGGCGACGAAAACTCTGATATCGCGATGTAGGATATCAATGTCATGCATTACGTATGGAGCGTTGTTTACTACGCCAATTCTGCTGACGCTGTATTTGTGTCGACTTGTAGGTCATGTCGTAGGTTGGCACAGTACTCCCCCCCTTTGGAGTCCAAGCACGTGCCCGAGGCGTGTAGTTGCAGGGAGGCAGCTGCTGCTACGCCGGTGTGGACCAATGACTCGGTCGTAGGGCTGCGATGGCCTGCTTCATTACACGGGCCCGGAACCAGGTGGCTTTGTCAGCTGAGGTGGTCCGGTGCTCTTGTCGTGGCTAAGCTGGCTGTTGAGGGTATGGAGACATGGCCTGATGCGAAGGCTCCGTTCTTCAAAGGCTGCTGATGTTCAGCTCAGTCGGGGTCACCAATGTAAGGAACGTATGTTCTTTACTAAAAGTGGAAGTCCTTCCGCCGAGCTAGGTGTTATCTGCTCGGGGACCAAGGCCCAACTACCATTCTTGGTTTGTTGTATATATACTTAGTGGCGACGAAAACTCTGATATCGCGATGTAGGATATCAATGTCATGCATTACGTATGGAGCGTTGTTTACTACGCCAATTCTGCTGACGCTGTATTTGTGTCGACTTGTAGGTCATGTCGTAGGTCGGCACACTCAATATATAGAAAGAAAGAAAGAAAAATATTTATTAGGTACTGTTCGTACATAATTAGGTAAATTAAATATAGGGACAGATCGCGGGAACCAACTTTATTTAAAACAATGTAGTGACGATGAAGATGATGAAGATTGACTGTATTTCCTTCTGACTGACTGTATTATGTATATTCGAAAAAATCTTAATTTGTTCTTTAAGAAATCTGATGTTTATAGTTTTAATACAAGAAATAAACATAAGCTTGCTATTTCAAACCATAGGCTTCGCAAGACCAGTAAAACATTTGTTGGATTAAGTATAAAAATATTCAACAAGTTACCGCAAGATATTATTGCCTTACCCATGCATAGATTTAAGGTCTATGTTAAATCATGTTTAATGAAAAAAGGGTACTACAAACTTGATGAATATTTCAATGATAAACATATATGGACATGATTGTCTGCTCGCTCGCACACCATATTTTTAAGTTCTCTAGGTCCAAATATTGTAAAGATTAGGATAACTACTGAGTTTCTTGCCGGATTCTTCTCGGTAGGATTAGGTTCCGAACCGGATATAGCTTCAATTTTGGTTTGTATTCATATTGACGATGCATAAGTGTTACTTGTAACCAACTTGAATAAATGAATTGATTATGATTATGATTATTGGGTAGAAGGAAACTAAAGAGGCATAATATCAGTTCAAACAACATTGTTTGGTATATTCAATGGTCTGCTTACAAATTAACGCATCTTAATCTGACAGCACAATGCAATGTTTTCAAATTGTTCCGATGTTGTTATGACTTGTCTCTTCCAAAGCAGTTGTTAATGTTGATTGGAATTGATTAACGATTACTTTTGATTTATGATCCTATCAAATTAATTGAAACCTAATTGGGCCTCCAAGGGAAATTAAAAAATGTGAATTTCCCTTGTTCTTTTGTGCTGAGCTTGGGCGTTAGTTATCGCGTATATTTTTTATTTTAATAAGTGATTATTACCATCGACTGCTTTTACGATACTATTGACTAAACGCTCGAAATAGCTAAGATTAAAAATGGTGCCTATTGTTAATTGAACAGAAAGTATTATCACGGAATATGTCGGGATTCCTCTGGCAACTACAAAAAAGTTTAAACTTAATTTTTTTTTTTATATTAGCGCAGTATATTGGCTCCTCCCAGCCTGATGGTAAGCAAGAGAGGAACGCACATAGCGATGACAACGGATTAGATATCGAAATATCCGTTAAATTCAGATTATTTGAGATTCATAACTTTTCATTTTATTTTTGACAAGAGATAATAATGAATATCACATTTGTGTAAAATATATTTTTTTTATATTACTTCTTTTTAACATAGTAATTGAAGGGTTTATAAAAAATAATTGATTCGATTTACTTTTTATGTATATCTTTAAAGATTTTTTTTAAATATTTATCTAGGTACTATTGCCGGCGATTTCGGTTACGTTATTTCGGGAAAAAACATATTTGACGTGTTCATTTAGTTTATCTGCTATTTTTATGTAAATCTATACGGTATCATACATCCAGATATTTTTAAAAACTTTTGCGTTTATAATATAAGCATGATAGTATGATTAGATAATTTTATAATATAAGCATGACAGTAAAATTATGAAACAGAAAACAAGATTTCTAAATAATAAAGTTGTCTAATTAATTACTAACAAACACCGATACTCTAACCTTCACTTACATTATGAGTCGAATTCTTATTTAACAGCGTTATCGTAACTCCGGCCGTTAAAAGCCCGAACTGGAACAAAAAAATACCCCACGGAACGAACCTGTTTTCGAACTGTTAATTCGACGTAGTTAAATACCGAATGAGTTTTGTTGTTACGGCTATTGTAAGGTTGCGGTCCAATCTTTGTCCGCTTAGAAGATGTTTATAAGTTAATGTTTGAGAAACAATTTTACAGGCGTCTTTTTTAAATTTGACGACCTCCGTAGCCGTGAGGCGAGCGGACCGGATTTTGGCGACGCTCCGTCTCTGAGGTACCAGGTTCGACAGGTTCGATTCCCTGTTGGGTCAGGGAAACTAGATTTTCTATATTGTCTCGGGTCTAGGTGTTGTGGCATCGTCGTTGTTTCTAATTTCTGTCACACAAGTGCTTAAGCTACTTACCACAACATCATAGCTATGTGTGTGATGTTCAATTAAAACAAAACATTAGGTGACAGAAATTCTAACTGAGACACAAATCATCCAAGCCCAAATGGGTCACTTATAAAATTTGTTTTTTAGATAAAGTAAGGTTAGTATTTTTAGTGCTTGATTAAATAAACCCTTTACATTTGGAAAACAAGTTTACTTTAGTACTCTTAGAAGTAGAGTGTTGTTATATTTTGTTGTAGGTGACAGTTTACTCCCACCTCTGTGGTCAAGTGTGATAAACAGCTTAAGCTCGTGATCCAAAAGGTCGTCGGTTCTACTCTCGTGGTGGCAACATTTTTATCTTGTTGTTCGAACTAGGATACTCGGATTAATTTGCATTACACAATACTAGCATACTTTAAATTATAATAAAGCCTAAATTGTGCCATTAATTTGTGACTGTAAAACTAATTTCCGTAACTTTGTTGAACAATAAAGTGTATTCATCTATCTACATAACTTAAAGTACCTATCAGATTTTTTAAAGTAACTTAGAGTATTTTAAGGGAGATCAGCCAAATTTTTTTGATAAGATTTTTCATTGCATTGTAATTTTTCATAATATTTTGATCGTTTATATTCACTGGAGACAGCTGTCAAATGTCTCCGCTGTTCAATTTTAATTACTTTTAAATTGTAAAATATTGTTAAATATTCTTAATTTATGTGTAATTGCTAGCGTTAGTTACAATTCCAAAGTGTAAGTGTAAGCACCAAGATTATGTGAAATACATGTGTATGTGTACATATATATATATTGTGAAATGTGATTCCGTAAACAATTAAAATTATTTTTTAAAGTAATAAGTGTGGGGTCATGTTTTATCAGCATTGTTTTCCCATAGATGTTATACGTTTTAATCACTGTACAGTCACGGAAGATCGATCACCTACGTGTGTCCATACCGTGACACCAGCAAATAAAAACTAAAAGACATTTTATGATTGTCCAAACAATCAGGTCATGCCGCAATGGCGAACATTAAATATTTTAAAGAAACAGAAGAATTAAATGTTACTTCTTGTCGGGATCTTCTCTGTCAGTTTTAGGTTCCAAATCGGAGGTAGCGTCATTTGCATTATATGTATAAACATAATAAATAATAAAAATAAATAAATAATAAAGAATTACATCATAGATGTAATTTACATGAATAATTTTTAACTTTGAACTTTGTAATATGACTTCTACAGTTAAAATAAATGTTAACGCTTAAGAGATATTGCGCCATATGTAAATAAAATTGATTGCACCTTAGCATACAGATGACGAAAGCAACAACAGTTAAAATCTCCAGTCATTCAACATGAATACAAGTCAACAAACTTCACAGGCCGCAAACGATAACTGACATGGAAGAATTAACTTGACGAGTTTATTTAGAGTTCAAGCAATTGTTAATTTCCTCCAATGAGCTAATGGGCCAAATCCTCTGTCGTTTTGTAATTGGTTGATTGGGCACCTCCCTGAAGAGTTTAAATGGTCTATGGGGTCATGGGATTAGCCGAAATGTAATAGGATAAATGTTAAATAAGCAGAGTACTCGTTGTAAAGTGAATTATTTGCGTACCGCTTCTATATTTCATTCTGTATTTTTTACTCTTGTTAATGTGAATCAGAGAATGTGATGAGATTTTCAAAATTGCTTACCACTTCTATTGCTTCATGTTACAACAAAAAAAAGCACAAAATAACACTACATCAGAAATTAGTTTTATGTTTGTGGTCAAAACCCTTTGAATGTTCAAGTATTTGTCACATTGTTGCTTAATGATGAACTAACATAAGTATAAGTTCTAACAGTTTCACCATAAATATTCCTAGTTAAGTTATTGGCACTGATAAAAAATGTTGTGTTTTTATTTACTGAAACATGTGTTTAAAGTTATTTAACATAATTTTAATTAAAAAAAAATCTCTTAAAATTTCATTGTAAGATGTCAAGCTTATAAAATATATCACGTTCTCACCATCGATAAACAAAGAAAACTGTGCCTTTTTTTTAACTCAGACAAACATAAGCAGGAATATCAGAAATATTATGAATGTTTTCAGTAGTTGTGATAACACCAGACCAAGTCATACACTATTCGTTTGATGAAAGTTTGTGGCATCCATCACTTTATTATATTTATTTATATCATATGTACTTATTTATATTTTTATCAGAAAGAGCCACACGTCATTTTTTGATCCAGTGATATTGGTAGTACATACCTATATTTTTTGTCTTAATATGATTACCACTCAATCTTAATCATTACGTAACGAGCGCAATTTTAGAACGTAACGATTTCCATACTCGTGAACACAATGGAGAAATTAAAGCTTTAACGGGTCTTAGACAAGGAATTATCGTTAATAGCATTCACAAACAGAAGTCCATTCGAATTGACGGTACAGTTATTATTATTGGAAATAACGAACCGTGTTGATCTGACCATATACGAGAGAGCGTACAAATTGTATAAGAGCTCTTAGGGGCTATGTGACCGTTACTAAATTGTAAGCTAATAAAAGTAATATATTGGCCGGATCGAAAATTGAATTAAAAAGGGATTGAAGGACTTCGAAACGCGTCGTCAAGTGAATTCGAGATGTTGGGATGTTTCAATTATTTTTATTGGGCATTGGCATATTTAGATGCTTTTTGATTGAGGATCTAAAGAAATGTGGGTCACATCCTCTTTTTGAAAACTTCACACTGTTGCTTAAAGTAACGAAAATATTTATATATCTTCAAATAAATTATCGAACTTAGGCTAAGGTCGCACTACGGTTTTTCCCCGCAAGCGGTAAATCGTGAAACCTCGAAGCCGCCCGAAACGCACGCGCTATGGTTAAAAACCGCGACGCCAATATAAATTCTATGGACTACACATTTTTTCCACCAAACATTCTGTAACAAAACACGGTGTTAATATCAGTGCGGCCGCTTCCATTCGTTTCTACAACTCACAAAATCATGCGGTTAGAATCCGCGGCGGTTTAGCCGTGGTGCGGCCTAAGCCTTAGGGCAGATTTTTTTACTGTCAGAAAATTAAATAATTTGCAAGCCGATTAACTAAAAGCTGTTTGAATTTAAAAGGTCTATAAGTAAATATGTCAGGGAATATTATGATACAATTTTAAAGAAGTCGTATAGCACTCTGCTAGACTTATTACTTTTTTAATAATTGAAAACGTAGTGATTTATTTTATCAAAATATTAATACTGATTTGGCGACAAAAATATTTGAATTTGAGCAGTAATAATAATGGCTCAATGAATACGATTGTAAAATATTTTGTCATTCTAGTCATTGCGTTAGATGTTTCGTGTAATGAGAGTTGGCTTTTGACAATAATGCTAATTCACGGAATTACGGCTTAAAATTTTAAAATATTAGTTTAGGTAAGATCATCTTATTTGATCGTCCTCTTTGCCAAGGCACAATGCCTAAATAAGCCTACGCAATTGCTAAAGCCCTGGAAACTAACTAATAGAGTAATTGTGAAACATCCCGGCGCGGCGCTTTGTGCGAATCTTCAATTACGCCATTTAGCAGGCAAGAGTCAGCGACTTCCCGCCTTGATTCCTTTTTTGGAGTTCCCGTGGGAACGGCTACTCTGACAAACAACACCTACGCATTAAATTTGGCTTATGACCGGTTCCAATATTTGAAACACAATCAGTTTTAGTTACCGGCAGTAATAAATTATACGAGGCGTAAGCTAAAACCGTTTCAAACTCGTAGTCAGTTGGAGAAAAACGGATTGTCATTTTTGACACATTACGAATCGTAAAATATTGGATGGAGCATCATCATAAAAGTACTAATGGCTGCTCACGAATTCGTGGAGTTAGCGAAACGCCTAATGCCTAATGAAAGCATAAAACAAAAGAAAGATACCTACAAACAGTCACATACCTCCATGTAGAGCATATCCAAAGGGAGTTGGGAGTAAGTCATGCTCACTAAAACGTCACTGGGGTGGTGGCGCTATGTGGCGGGTCGTTACATTCCCTTCAATATGGTTGAGTGAAGCGATGGCTGGCACATACGTCATGCTTGTGAACAGGTGCCACCTTTGGGGACTGGTCTGCTCCAGCTTACCTCTTAAAATAAAATAATACTTCATGCTATTTTCACTCATCAAAATAAAACTATATGACTTGGTCCAAAGTGTTCTACACATAGCTATAAGTTAGATACTGCTACTGTAACTTATCTGCTGAGTTTCTTACAGGTGTCTTCTCGGTAGATATAGGTTCCGAACCGGAAGTAGAATCACTTTGCATTGTATTCAATGACGATTCAAAAGTGTTACATGTAACCTACTTGAATAAAGAAATATTTGAGTTTGAGTTTGCATGCATTTTAAATTGCAAGTCCCTTACTTCTAAAACAAAGATCTTTCATAGAAACTTTCGTGATACTCCCTTAGATGTAGATTGTTGTAAAATTCGTTTGTAAAAGTATACACTTACCTTTCAAAGAACCTAACTGACAAATTTAAAGTTTGTAGGTGTTAAAGTGTATGAATTGTTTTGTGTAACTATACTGCAAAAATGAAACCTCTTAATATATAATTTGTATATTTAAACTGTCGTTACATTCCTTTCAATGTGGTTGAGTGAAGCGATGGCTGGCAGAGACGTCATATTTGTGAACAGGTGCCAGCTGTGGGGACCGGCTGCCACTTACCTCTCAAAATAAGTACTTAATGTTTTATACACTCATCAAAACAAAATTATATGACTTGGTCCAAAGTGGTCTAAACATGGATATAAGTTAGATACTGCTACTGTAATAAATCGGCTGAGCTTCTTACCGGTGTCTTCTCGGTAGATATAGGTTCCGAACTGGCAGTAGAATCACTTTGCATTGTATTAAGTGACGATTCAAAAGTGTTACATGTATACTACTTGAATAAAAAAATATTTGATTGATTGACTGTATGAAACTACGAACAAAATCCGGCCGAATGCAAGATACACCAAGTTAAATTGAACTGCTACCAGCAGTTTATACAATGCATTCTAGTTTATTTACCCGTCTATCAATCATGTTTAGAAGTATATTATCTTCATCGTTTCCACTACTTCGAGCTTGTATTACATACTCAGAACTGCTACCTTTTGAAGATACACCACCTGTTACTGATTTGATGTGCACCAGTAGTACATGTTGACAAACAGACTGTCAAGTTGTTAACGCTTGATGTATACAATTTGACTTAAACGTTCTGGTATTTATTTAACTGTATTTCATGGCGAGATTTGATTGTAGAATTTTGAGTTCAGCTGAAATCAACGTTTTAGACTATTCGTCAGATATGGAAACGTATGTTTAAAATTGCTCACATGTTAAACTAAGAACCTACAAATGAATTGAAGTAGAGATAACTAATTTTTGACAATTGAACAATATATATATTTTTTTATATGGCACTTCAAGATTGACCTCATCCCACCTGATGTTAAGTGGTAATGAGGTCCTAGCTTAAGGGTGACGAGTACAGCATAATAAATCTGTTACTGGACTTGTCGCCCTTACCTTGAAGGCTTGACCCCTGCTACTAATGTAGCACCCCCCAGGAGCTCTGGAATAGTGTTGCCGGATAATCGATTATCGATTAATCGATTATCCCCCCCTCAAATAATCTAATAATCATAAAAATAATTGCAAATTAATCGATTATATCGAAATAATCGATTATATCGATAGTATTGCTTTCAACTTAATATCGATATAATCTATTATATCGATTATATTGTATTTGACTTCGATTATAATCGATTAATCGATTATAATCGATTATATCTAATAAAAATAGGTATCGATATAATCGATTATATCGATAGTATCGATACTATCGATTGTCATATCGATTATTAGATTATTTAGGCCTCTTTTGGAATAATCGATTATAATCGATTAACAATCGAATCGACGGCAACACTACTCTGGAAACCTTACTCACACGACACAACACAACAACACAGAAGTGATTGTTATTTGGCTGCGGTCTTCTGTAAGGTGGAGGTGTTTCACCAGTCGGGCTGCTCCAGTTTGAGCGATAAATCGCTATTCCCTAACTCTCTTAAATACTTATAATCCTGCTAATATTATAAACGTTAAAAAAATTTGCCCAAAATGTATGGATGTCTGTTTGTTAATCCTTTTCGCAAAAAAGTACTGGCCGGATATGAACGAAATTGTGTAAAAAGAGAGATTACATATTAGATAAACGTATGGGATACCTTTTATCTCAAAATAATGCGGGAAAAGTCACGGGAATCAGTTAGTATCAAATGTTATTGATAACATTGCTATGTGGCTTGCTAGCCACGCCTGTACTTTACGACATAGTATTACAAGTACTGCTTTGAACCTTTGTGCGGTATAAACAATGTGTGTTTTGTATTTGGTATAGCAATCAAACAAATTCATTAATCGTGTATTTGATTTAATTACTGGAGAAACTTGTTCGATCTTGTTCGGAATGAAATAATATATTTGTGCAGGTTCCATGTAACAATTAATTTTGATGTAAGATCTGTTTGTACGTTTCATAATCTTATTCGTATCACTGAGGTGGAGGTTCCGAAACTTTATAGAAAGCTAAGCTTTACATACATGACAAGGTTCGGTAGTGGATAGATGACCGTACCTGACATATCAATTGCTACTTATCAGAAACATCTCTTTTTCGCTGCATTGTAGGTAATGCTGCTGATTCCAGTAGATTATTCCATATTTGTATTTTACTCGGCTTGAGAATATCGATCATAGGAACTTAAGGTCTTAACGCAGTATTCAAACCACGAGACTATCGGAAATAAGCTTTTAAGAGATAGAAATTCGAAAAGCCCTCTAAGTATTCCTAACAAATTGTATAAGACTTGCTTAGGTAACAAGAATTGCTATAAGAAATTAATGAACTACTACAAACAGTCGGACGAAATTGTAGCTGGAAGCTAAAATAAATAAGACCAGAAAGAAATATTATAGAAACTGCGACCTATTAATGGAAGCATGAATATAAACAAAGAGTTGCGGGCACGTGCTCCCGATCCATTATTTTGAAACGTCTATGGTTTAATAACGTAAAGCAGGAATTCTAAACCTTTTTCTATAAAAATGAACTTATTGCCGACATAATTTATTGAAAATTATAACGATCAAGTTTCGAATGCCGTTAGTCCTTGGCCTGGCTGGAATATCGATTTTAGTAACCCTATCCTACATAATTTAGGGGTTTGAGACATCTGACAATTGACTACTCGATAGTTTAAACAATAAAATATGAAAAGTGTTAGATATGTTATTAGCTTATTATGAAGTAATATTTTTTCATTTTTATTTTTTGATTAAAAGCATAGTTATTATCTTATTTTTGCAAAATAAAATTTACTTTTTGTATCTGTGGAACAAGAATCGAAATATTTTCCATTTATTTAAAAATTCGATATTTTCATAAAATGAAGTCGTTCCGATCTGTGTCTTGACATCTCGTGACTGGGCGTAGTCGCGCGCTTTTTAAATGTTATACAAAATATTTTTTTTTTTCAAATAAATCGAATTCTTGGGATATAAAATGATCCGGCGCACACTTTTTTAAAACTGTCAAGTAGCCAATTGTAGTGGTCATTTGCCTAACTCATACAGTCATCACACCAAACAGTAGTAACGTATGGGATCGTGATCTTATAAAAGATATCATTATCTCTTTAATTATATTTATACCAATTAGATGCATATGGATTGTTCGTTACTGTTTTCTTTAAGATTTTAGGCCAACGAAGCTCTCTTCGCTGAACATTCACTACTCTTGCTGGTAAAACGAGTGGAGTAACACACAAATATTCATTTTTTTTACTCCACAGGGTCGATCACGGCTGTTTGGCTGTAACTTCTTGGTAAGTGAAGGTTTATTAGTAGTATTAAGTAGAATTTTCTATTTATTTTGCAAGGAATTATTATTACCTGGTTGAAAGGTTTTTTTTCGACCACTATTTTTTTTTTTAATTTTTTTATCCAAACGTTACCAACCCCTGGCGTGGTGCATTTACATTCACGCTCAGCACAACCGATTTGAAGTCACCAATACGGGTTCCGAGATATCTCAACACGAATCTGATTCGAAGGTCTGATACGACTCTCTATTCGAAACACAATGTTTATTCAAATCACATCCTAGATAACGCCTCTTTATAATGTTTAGAGTACCGCAGCCTCACTGCAAACAGACTGTAATCTTTGGGAGTGGGCTAAGGAAAAAAGAAAAAGTCTAGCATTCGCTTATGCCAAAATTTGCTTGTGATATGGGGATATATTAGTTCAATCTGAATAAAACACTTTATGAGCCTAAAAATAAATTCTAAAATTCACTAAAATAATGTAGTTGATTAAGGTACGTTCAACTGGGTTTATTTTCGTTGGATCCCAATTTTTGATCCCATTTTTTAAGTATTTACGATTGATCCCATTTTCTATTTTCGTTGGATCCCATGTTAAGACAACATGTGTACTTTGCAGAAGAAAAGTGATTTACCCTTGTTCATTATTTAATTGAGGTTTTGTGTGCCAATATTTGTGCTATTCGGATAGGTTCCCGTAATTGGCCATCACAATCTGTTATTTATCTGTGATATGTGGATTTTTTTTTATATTCCACTTCAAGATTTACCTCATCCCACCAGATGTTAAGTGGTAATGAGATTCTAGCTTAAGGGCAACAAGTACAGTATAAAAAATATAATAAATCTGTTACTGGACTTGACGCCCTTGCCTTGCAGGCAGGAGCCCCTGTTACTTATGTAACACCCCCCAGGAGCTCTCGAAACCTTATCACACGCAGGAACACAACAACACAGAAGTGATTGTTACTTGGCTGCGGTCTTCTGTAAGGTGTAGGTATTTCATCAGTTGGGCTGCTTCAGTTAGAGCCATAAATCGCTATACCGTACCTCTCTTCATTCAGCACACCAGCGTTTGATATTTTGATAAAAGTATAATTTTCTAAGTAATGGATAAGCGATTAAATATTTAAATATTGAATTGCGTGATAGGTAACGGCTACTAGGGTAACAGGACTAAGAAGAGGTCATTTTTTGCTGCCTCACACCATGAACATTCAAATCTCTGTGGTCAAAGAAAGTGATGCGTGGTTTGATTTCACTTTGTGTACAAAATAATTAATATTTTATACTTCAAGTTTTTCTAGACAGAGTCCTATAGAAATTTCGATTTGTTTTTATATTGTTGCAAGACATAGTTTCTCCAGTCATTTTTTCACTCGACTTTGACGAAGAAAAAAAGGCAGCTATAATTTTTCCCAGTACATAATATATTATGTTCGGATGTCTATCTGTTCTCGCATAGCTACTAAATTAAAAAGCATGTATTTATAAATACGGTTGACACCTTATTTTGAGATGACTCTCACCAGTATCTCGAAATGAAAAGCCATCGTTAGCAAAAATTTTTTCCTTCTTGAATATCAATGATGGCTGCGAAATCTTATCATCATCACCGAGCTTACATTGATTCATAATAAATACATAAGCGTGTGTTCATGACTTTGCGTGCTTTTTATGCTAGCATAATTGTTATTGCGTAATATTTTTAGCTGAGGTCAGATCTTGAACTGTGCTTGTGTTAGATACAATTTTCATGTTGAAAGTACCCGCATTCAAATGTTTCTTAGCTTTTGGGATCCAACGAAAATAGTTTTTGGGATCCAACGACAAAAAAACAAAATTTTCTAAATATGGGATCCAACGGCAATAAAAAGTAATTATTTGTGGGATCCAACGGCAAAAATATTAAATTGGGATCAAAAAATGGGATCCAACGAAAATAAATCTTCAACTGCACGTCAAGGTAAACAATTGCAGTGCAATATTAGCTCTTATACGCATGACATAAAGGCTGTACAAAGTCCAAAGTGTAGTCTGACAAGCTTTAGTCAGTAGGTCGAAAATCAAAGTACAACACAATTTTTGGCGCTTAAGAATTTTTTTTCACAAATTCAAAAAGTAGCAGCCAGTATTAAATTCTCCCTTTTAAATTTGAAGATTGCATTTGTATACATTTTTGATGGTTTGGTTACATTTCAGTGGTCTAATGGTTTAACACCTCAAACCCAAATTACTCAATTGTACGTAAAAACACAATTGATTTTCTTTTGTGTCTAGAATTCCGTTTTATAAAGATTTGAGTGTCGGATTCTGGCCCAGGTTCTTTGGTAGTACTCAAGGTCCTCCCGGGCCTTACAAACTTCGTTTCGAATTTTTCGAACACAGTTCAACTTGTGATCACAATTTACGTTTGTTAAAAGCGACAAGCCTAGTGATCAAGCCAGTACATTTTTGTAAAGATGGCATGATTTCAATGATAGAGGCTTTTATTCTTTGTAAGGCAAATAAAAATAGGTCCTGCTTGCTACTCGAGAATAAGATTTTGAATAAGTAGGTTTAATTTAAAAAAACCGTCATCCTAGGATCCCCATTTCCCCATCCCACCTTTAAAAAATGTTAATCGAACATGCATCCATACGGAACCGAAATCTAAACACAGCGTCTTGCTCTACGACATTTTTAAGTCTTTTTCGTACGTTCAAATATTAGTTTAAGTCAAAGAAACGAGTATTTGATCTCCACTCCATCTCGGAAGTGGGGGTTCTGAGAACGGTGCCGGTTGTACGCTGACCAAACATACTGATTTGATTTTAATTCGTATTTGTTGTGTTCGTATTTGAAATGCCATATTTTTTTAAGAGGAACATTTTTCTATGGGAACTGATAAGAATCTATGGTATTGTCTTGATCATTTTTACTGAGCAATCTTAAACAGAGTTTCTTGCCGGTATCTTTGAGGATGTTTCTTTTTAGTTATATGAAAAAATAGTAGTTACTTGATTTGATACCTACATGTTTTATTGCACATTTTCAAATTTGATACTTTTTTAATTTTATGAACTTTTGGGATTCTAAGTGCAGGCTGGTGCGGCATTTGTAATATTAACAATAAATTTACGATTCAGTAGCTTTTTCATTTATTTTCAAGTTTTTATAAAGGACCATTTTTCACACCGCCGGAGACAGAATTAGTTGGAGGAAAATCATACGGGTGAAAGTGATGCAAAAGGGAGGTCACGACCCTCAGCAGTGAGGAATACGACGCAAGGAGAATAAAGGACCAGTAGTTACCCTTAACATTAAGTAGTATTAAAATAACATTATACTAAGAGTACGTGTCCGAATTTAAAGCAAATATAAGTGCATGAAAACTTAATATACTAACTGCAATTAAGCAATCTTTTAAATCTTATACTCCTGTTGTCATTTGTACTTGTATTACACAACACTAAATATACTAGTAAATGAAAAATTTAAGACGCATTTGTCAAATTTTATTTTCCTCATTAAGCTTTCCATTTCACTAATACAAAAATAAATTTTCAAGAACACAAACGCCCACTCCGACGTTTATCTAAATTCAATCTCCGCCGCTCACCTTTTAACTCTTGAGAATTAATAAAATACGGCCCAAGTTTTGAATCAAATTAAAATTTTCTAGACTTGCCACTTAAGTTTCTTTTGACTTCATAATTAAAGTCTTCCGAAGTAGGTCGCGTCGTTAAAATGTGTAAATTTCTTACCTCGCCGGGACACCTTTTTGGGTGACATTAATTTGATCTAATTTTGTGTCAGTGAACACAGGTATTAAAACATATCCTTCCCTTGTTTTAAAACGGTTTATATGTATCATACACGTTTTGTATATGTCGCAGTCATCTGGTTGAAACAGCTATTTGATTGAATCACTAGCGTGTTTATTAAATGACGACGTTTAATTGAATGACTAGGCCGAACGTTGAATAAATAAGATTCACTGAACGTCCAACAAGTTAGCGGATTGTAAAATAGCCCTTTGAATATAGCGGACGTAATCAGTCAGGTGATTGTAATTTAGTTCATTTTTTTTCCACTGCGGCGTTAGTGCTCATCGAAACAAAGATGGCGTCAAACAGCTGGTACAGATATAATCGAATAGCACTGTGTTGATAATCTTTAGAGTGAAATTGAGATATAAAGTGACTTATTCGTAAAAAAATATTTTTTTTAGCCTAATTGTCTTAAGCCTTAAAATTGTTAAAACATATTAAAAAATCTTATTAAGGTGTGTTATGTCATGTCTTCATTTTTTTTATCTAAATTTAGTTATCTTTTAAGTGGCAAAATTATGATCACCCAAATCAAACATTACAAAGTCAGCTATATCCCATTAAACGACTATGCTAAATGACGTTCAGTCAAGAAGTTGAACGTTATATTAAACAATTTGACGAGTTGTCCTTTAGTCATTCAATTAAACGTCGTCATTCAATGAACGCGCTAGTGATCCAATCAAATAGCTGATTAAACCAGATGACTGCGACCATAGATATATTATATTCCTAGATGTAACGCTAAAAACCGCAATTAGGACGTAGCTGTCTTATTCACATCTAGTCATACAGCGCCACCTAGTGTGACTGAAACAAAAACCACGCAAAGCTTGTATTGGAGTCCGCATCTGCAGATAGAAAATCTATGGACTGGACTCCGGAGTTGGAGTCCAGACCATAGACTGCCAATAGAACGTTACCAAATTGAAAATACATTCAATTTCAAATACGACTAATTTTAATGGCCGTATTTTATTCAGTGATGGGCCATAATTGAAAAATGACTTTCTAGTATTTAACAGTATTTGTAATAGTCGTAACTATTTACTAAACGCTTTATTTTATTCCTATGTATATATGTTACTAATTTATTAGTATTGCATATTTTCCAGAATAGTGCTACTAATCGACACCAACTTTATCATAAACCATGTTTTAACATGGTTTGATATATATTTTGCATCTGCGCATCCATTACGCAAGTCAACAATATTTCCACACACCTAATAAATTAAATATTTAAAACACCCCTTTGTCTATTTCAAAATACCGTGCCACTATTAAATAGAACTACAAAGTATAAACGAAAACTGTTTTTGGTTTCTAGCTTATGTAGGTACTCTTATATTTTAAATGGGAATACGAATCACTAATAGTCACACTTATGTATATTAGTATTATCAAATACTAGCGCATACTTGTGACAGGATCCATGGTATCCATATCTCGTATTTCAATAAACTGACATTGAATTGTCAAACTGAATTTCACAAAACAAGATTTTCTTATAATGTAGCAAAATTATGTATAATAATATATATATTAAATCAATAAAAACAAATAATTATTATAATTGCGGACGAGGATAACTGTATATCAAAGACCATGGTGGTTTCTAAGTTTGTGATTTAAAAAATAACGAGAGTTATTCAATATCGTCTTCATCGGTAAGTTTTGCAAAATCATTTTCGTATTATGTAGTAAAAATGAGCCAAAGATTTAAAAAATGCTTGTTAACCTTTAAGATTTTTAATTTTCCCAAAATAAAGGCGCATTTATAACCAAATTTTCAAATCTAAATAATGCATATTTGTTGTTGTAGTGATGTGCCAATGAAAAAAATTTCATCGTACGTGTCGATAAAATTTTCGAACACATTCACTTTTAGATCGCTTTTAGCACACACTTTTAGATCTGTTCAAAATATTTTCACTTATTTTATGATACCACGTAAATAAGAATTAATCAAGACTGGTAAAAAATGGTATCATGACTCTTAAAATATCGGCAATGGCATAATGTACCTATTGCATCGTATGAAATTTTTGATTTAGTTCGACATAAATTGAACAAGTATGATTCACGAGATATATAAATATAAACATGTCTAACTAAATTCACTTTATTTAATTTGTATTTTGTTACAGGAAATGTGAAAACAGAATCCCATTGCAGGGCGAAAATCAATAAAGTAAACTGCAAAGTAATATGAGATTGAGATCCTCTGATCTATGGTTGGACTAAACTACATGTCATTTGTTTGCGAAAAGTTTTAATTTTACACAAATCGTTAATTTTGCTGTCATAGAGTGCTTAAAAAAAAATTTTTTTTTATAATAAATATTGGTAGCACTGTCATTTTATTTTTTCGTATACTTATGCAAACATCATAAACGAAATCAAATATGTACTGGATTGTCGATATGCTGATACATTTTGGTATTCATAGCATACAGTCGTACAAAAGTTAAATTATTCAACTGCTTTCCTGTAGTCTTCTTCATCCTAGCACGTTAGTACTACTCTGGTGGAAATTATGAAGGAAAGCAGGGCTAGTTCCACCGTAGGTTTTGGTTTCCATAATACAAGTGCTTAAATTGTTTACTTTGGACTCAGGTCAATGTGAAAAAGATCCCTATTTCTTCACCATCCATATTATTATCACATTTTATCGATATTAAAATCGACATTTGCTACATTACCAAAGAATAAATAGATATTAATACTCATTTTTAAATTGTTAAACGTCAAAACAATGTTGAAAAAAAATATTTTGGGGTGGACGGTCACATTGTTGCTGTCATGATGCGGTTTCTATACTTTCCTTATTCTAAGACTGCGACATATACATAAGTGAGTCATTTTTGTTATAGTTAATGGCAAATGATTCATTTTTAAACGGACTTTACAAAGCAAGTAAATCAATCAATATGTTCAATCAAAATATAAACACAATACTAGTACTACTTACTGAACACAAGAGACACAGAGAGAGAGAGAGAGATAGAGAGAGAGAGAGAGAGAGAAAGAGAGAGAGAAAGAAATATTCGGTTGAGAAATATTATATGTCACTTGAAAGACTAATAAACAGAAATAATAGTACTTAAATCGAAATAACTTTATGTTAGAATTATAAAAGCAGCGAATAAATCTACGTTTTTCTGTTCCAAATTCATTATTTATTTTAATTTGAACAAAATATTAATCAAGCTTTTCCGACTGACCATTAAATTTCTAATTAGAGCTCTGCTAAAATAAATTCAAAGACGAAATTGGGAAATAATTTGCGTCATCAAAAGACGCGAAATGATTTTACCCGGAAAATTTTTCTTTGTCAATTCCATCGGATTAGCTTTACCAACTCACTAATTACCTATATCAAGTCCACCTTACTCTTTTTCCTCTCCTGTTGCAACAAATCGTTTCTCTCTATCTTCATTGCGAATTTTGTATGTTGGATTATTTTCCTGTTTCGCTTTCCCTGCGCAATGTACTGGCTTGCGAAGAATATCTCCGTCAGCTTGGGACTCGTTTGTGGTTTTTGCTCCGGGATGGTTCTAATTGAAAGTTACCCAGCAGAGTGACAGGGGCGCGTTAATAAGTCCGGCATCGCGGCTGTATTGTGCTTTGTTAGTTGTCAGATTAAGCCGTCCCTCGGCGCCTTAACTATGTAACAAGTAACATCTGAAAGTAGGATTTCTGCTTCCATTGTTCGGATAGTGGAATAATGAGCAGAATTTGTTAGTTCCTTGGTTCCGCTGGATAAGGAGATTGGAGACTTTAGCTAGGGGAATAATAATATGAGACATCTGATGTTTTCGAAATAATTGTTACAATATAACTGTAAACTGGAAACCAAACTAGTTAAGAGTTCATTTAATGCCGACAGTAATGGTGGTCACATATTCAATAAACATTTTCACCAATTTCGATTTTTTTTGGCATTTAAACTTAATTAATGATGTTGTGGTAAAGAAGAGACGAGTGCCTTAGGAGGTACGGTTGAATTTGGCTTTGTTAAGTTTTTGTCAAGTGTGAAGTCCGAATGGTATCAACAATTCACTAATTTTACAGAATATAATAAATTAAGTGCTACAGTCTGCATCTATAACAAAGTCTAGGGGCCTAGTAAAATAGCAGTTATCAAAATTCGATATATTTTAGACAAGATTGAAATTGACATTTCAAGGTCACTTGACTTTTTTATGTATAATGTCAATTTTATACCTTTGTAACTTATCCAAAAAATATTAAAGCTTGATAACTTCGACTTAACTAAGTAGCTAGGGACTTCTTTTTAAGTTCGATTTTTTGCAATCGCATAAATATATTGCACAAAAGGCATTATAAGAATATTATCCGTATTTAAAACCTCTCTGTCTTTCATTCTTAGCAGGACATCTTACAACTTTTTAGTCCTCACTTGCCAGGACATCGCGAGAAACAAAAACCTTCTTCGGTTCGGAACAAAAGGCATGAAAAAACAAAGCGCCATTAGCATGCATGCCTTATTGTCGGCAGGCATCGAACTCCGATCAATAGCAGACCTGAGCATTCTAAGCGACGCTAACGTATGATAATTGCCCGAGTTGCAGAACTAATTATTATTGTTGGTAGTAACGCAATGGTTGATTTAATGTGTACTACGAATGAGACTTAGCATAACTACTGGGATGTAATGGTTATGGTTTTGTGTAGACTTTGTATTCTGGTTCGAGAAATTGATGCTGGTACTGATCATAGAAATAGCAGTATAATAATTTTGCAAGCTAAACAGTTCCGGTAAACTGGTCAAGGTAAGGGTCTTGATTTTTTTTGTTGGCCCTATATTTAGGAGTTTAAAAATATAAATTGAATTTCTGCACGGGTTCTTGTAAAATATATATGTGGAATGCGATTTATAGCTCTTTCGTTTTCTTTTTAATTTCCAACCTAAATATTTCGCTGTCATCTGTCTTTCTTGGCGTGAATGCCAGTAAATGAAGTCTCCTGCGACTATGATCTTGATTTGCTAAGTCTTATTTCATTGGAGCGATTACCATATAATATCCACAACATTTACAGCACAAACCACATCTTTCTACACCAATTGTGCTTGTAGGTCACAGAATAAAAAAATGCTAAAAAGGAGAAACAAAGGTCGCGCCGTACAAAACTATTTTATAAGTAAATCATTCAGTTGGAAGTTATGAACGTTTTTCATAAAAAAAAACATTGTAATTAATTTAAATTAACAAATCTAAATCAAACCTTATCAGATTCCTAATCTTACAGTTTGTTGAAACCGGTGGAAACAGGCACAAGATTTGCGATCGCGTCAGCCAACTAGTGATGAGCATTATTGATAGAATAATGTCGATAAAATCGTTAACTCGGAATGCGGCAATGCTTTCATCGAACAGCGGTATTATTCAAGCCGGACCACGACATCTACTGGTGTACTGATACCGGTTGAGAGTAACATTTTATGTTAGTATCGATGGAATTGATAGTCTAGAACTATTACTGGAAGCATGAATGGAGTGACATATCAACTGAAGGCAGACTTCCTCGGGTCGCGAGCTATGGAAACTGGTACAATAAGTGCGCGAGATACTAAAGTGCACAATAGTGAAAAGTGTATCAATGGTTTTACAATAAATAGTATACTACTAGTATTCTTATAAATATGTTCAGTTATTGATTAAGATTTGTTACTGCATAGTTAGTTATTACCACTCGAATAAATTTTAAAACAAGATTTTAATTTTTTTTATTATTGATTCATGATTGGAATGAATGAAAAATCGTTTTATGATAGCTGACATTAAAATTAAACTGTGAAACTGATCAAAGTATCTTGCAAAGCAAAAACTTTGAGCAACGGCTCCAAGAAATCGTTCTCCTTTTTTTTTTATATTGCACTTCAAGATTGACCTCATCCCACCTGATGTTAAGTGGTAATGAAGTCCTAGCTTAAGGGTGACAAGTACAGCATAATAAACCTGTTACTGGACTTGTCCTTACCTTGAAGACTTGACCCCTGCTACTAATGTAGCACCCCCCAGGAGCTCTGGAAACCTTACTCATACGCAGGAACACAACAACACAGAAGTGATTGTTATTTGGCTGCGGTCTTCTATAAGGTGGAGGTATTTCACCAGTCGGGCTGCTCCAGTTCGAGCGATAAATCGCTATGCCCTACCTCTCTTAAAAACTTATTTACAAAACGTCGGAATGAGTTTACGGTTATCGGTTACGGTCAGAAAACTATGTTTATCTCATTTTTCACTTATACGATAGCACAGAGACAAAAAAATTACCTTTCGGAATCGTTTCTGACGTTTGTGAATCAGCCCCCTTGGGGTTTAAATAAATATGTTTAGAAATACTTTGATTTTCCAGTCAAGAATGTTATTCAACTCAATTAATAAATATGCTTTATTTATTCACCTGTTTGCCTATATATTTATAAGCTAGTATTAATATTCTATTCCGTTGTTTAGTTTATTGATATTTGTTATTATTTATTTTGTTGTAATCCACACACATTTTAACTATTACCTAGCTGTTTACTAACTATCTGCATTACGCAAGGGTTGACTGGTAAAGAATGTTGGTAGCATTAAGTCCATTTTTTGAACTTTTGTGAGTGTAATAAAGTTTTTAAATAAAAATTAAAAGTGCCAAACCATCGATCACCTAACTTCACTAGACCAAACTGCCCGATATGACATGCAAACTGTTGTGAGAAGCAGAACTTAGTCGCTAAAGCGCATTTTGCGTTGATTTACGGCCATGTTTATTCGGTTATTCATCGCTACTTAGTCGTGCCAGTTGGAAGGATTTAGCTTCTGTGCCTGAACACGTTGCTACTGCTTACTCGAATAAGAAGCGTGTCAAAAGATTTCGGAAAGCACATGAGGTTATTAAAAAGTCAATTACAGACTAGAGACTTTGAATGAAGTGTTCTAAATTGAATGCCGTTACAAACCATTTTTGTAAATAAAAACTTATAACAGATTGTCCACGTTAGTAAAGCACAAATGTAATTTAATTTTTTATGTGTGTAATTTTTTGCTATTTTCTAAGTCATAATTATTTGTGTAAAGAAAACGACGTCAGCAAATAGTTTCTAAATTTTACTGCAAGAAAATTTTCTTCATTACAAACTTAAACTTTAAAAACTTTACAAACTAAATAGTACTTTAAAGTTGTATCTGCTTTTATTTCTGTCACTGCACATTTGTTTCAATGCCATTAAGTTCAAAGTTGAACAACGCACGTCCGATATCATTGTACTAGCACAAAATGGTCTCTCAAATTAGCATACCAAAACTCTCCAAGTAAGCTTTGTTGGATAGGTACTGATTCATTACTATGACTCAAAAACATACTTGCTAAAGAGGTTACACTAGATATCCCTATACGACGCCATATCTACACTGTTACAAGAGGCAATGACCTCCACAAAAGACGTGCGTTTAATAACTATGTGCAACAGAAACCAAACAACGATATATTAACCATAGGGACTCGCTTAAAGCCAGCATAAATTGACCCTTCAGTAATCCATGCAAGACTAATTTTAGTGCATGTAGTTGTAACACAGGACGAGTAGAGGAGGTCTTAATAAAGTGGGCATTAGAACGGAACGTCATTTTATAACATTTATAACTGAACGACTGTTCTGAGAAAATAAGAAATCACCTTTATTTTGCTTTTGCCTTTCGTGTTAATTTGACTATGCAACGTCTTTGTTATTTGCTGTTCATTTAATGTTAGCTGAATGTATCATCCACATTTAAAATGTAAGAGAAATTATCAAAATAAGTTTTTTTTTCAGATTTGAAATTTAAAGAAAATTAGACGATTTAAGGAAATTCATAAATCAATTCTACAATTTTAGTATTAAAAGAAAAAGAGTGTCAATTAAATAATTCAAGTTATTGGACTATTCATGTCATGGAAATAAAATAAGATATTTTGATTTAAATCAGTAATCCTTATTTTTTTTACTTTCGGCAGTAAAAAAAATATTTTGAAAAGACCTAGTTCGCATTAAGCATTAAAGATTGAATGGCCCGTTAATTAAGATAAAAAGTTTTAAATAGAACTTCAAAAACAGAAAGTCTTGCTTGTCAAAATATTAGTTTATTACAAATGCATAGGCAAAAACTACGTTGTCCTAAACGTTAACTTAAGTTAAGTGCTTTAAAACGTTAAAAAAATATATTTAGTAAAAATTAAAGTATTTAATTGTTTTTTTATGAATTTTTTGTGACATTTTCCTCGAAACTCACAAACTCAGCAACAAGAAACAAGCTTGGAACAATAACACCGGACAGAGATACACTATCTTTATCTAGAAGCTGACTTCTGACATCCATTATCTGACCAAGTGTCATACACGCCGTTACTCTTTCTTATCGAATGTAAAGGAGAAAATTGCAATTACTGCTTGTATTGTGTGAACAGGAATACCAATAAAGTTGTTATTTAATTTGTGTTTAGAACGTATTTTATTAAAAAAGTGTGGACCAATGATATCCCATAAGATTTAATCTGGAACGGCACTGTACCCTACATCCATATTAGTTTTATAATTAATCTAACATAAACATGATTTCCTTTTATATTTATATGAATTTTATACCAGCTGCGGCTAGCCAATTGTCCTATACCATCCTAGAGCGTGTCCCTCCTTACAAAAATGTGTGCCCCCTGGTGTGCTGGTTCTACCAGATTAGACATAGCGTCCTGGCTGGGTGTGGTGCGTCAAACAATCAATCTATCAATCAATCAGCAATATGTTACTAAAACTTGAACCTAATTATAATTTCAAAACATTTTGCAGTGAACTTTCAACTACTCGTGAAATTTTTAGTTACAGTGTATCTCTTTGTGCAAACAATCCTACTAATCTGTAATAGTATTTCTTTTGATATTGTTCTTATATGTTTTTTGATTAGAATAGTAATAATAACGTTTTAGTTGACAGGAAAAATGCACAAAGTTATATATCTCGTTCTTTATGCTTATCAAGTGATCAGATCCATTCGTCTTTTATTTTTCATCTCAGTACTCTACCATCTAAAATGATTTGTTTGAAAGAAATAGAACTATATACTATTATGAATTCAAGTAAAAAAATCGAAGTACATTCAGCAGCACGTTAAAGTTGAACTTGTAGTTCGATATTAGGTCTTAAGCTCACGAAATAAAGGCGTAAAGTTAAGAGTGAGTAGTGCCATGTGCTTTTATTTGTACTGAGGTTATCAACCTCTACAAGCAGTATTTTATTTAACTATCATAACGTAATGTCCTCACTATTTAATTGTTCACTGGAAAATATTTACTAGTTCGAGTACATCCTGTGATTAATAACTGTTCTGCTTCTGTCATTACTAATTAAATTATCAAAGGTGATAGATTGCCATAATTACGATTATTACAGTCAGATATTTCAAAATAACGGCGTTGATATTTCGTAACAGTTCGGATTTATGAGCGATAACACGTTTAGCTACGCAAATCAGTGAAGTGTGCTTTCGTGATAAATGTATCATTTCCTATGAAGCCAGTTATTAGAACAACGCGTATGTAATTTCCTTGAAAACAAGTTTTTTTTTACATACAATTTTTTACACAATATATAAACTTTCACTAATCATCATTGTAATACCCAGATGATTGGACAACATCACATACACTGCTCGGATTATGTAGTAAGTAGCTAAACCACTTGTGTTACAGAAATCAGAAACAACGACGGTACCACAAAACCCAGACCCGAGACAATATAGAAAAATTCGTTTCCCATATTGACCCGACCGGGGATCGAACCCGGAACCTCAGAGATGGTACGACGCCAAAGTCCGGCACGCTTGCCGTCGTAAAAATAATCTTAATCAATTCATTTATACAAGTTACAAGTAACTCTTATGCATCGTCAAAATGAGCACAGACCAAAATTGAAGCTACAGCCGATTCGGAAACTAATTCTACCGAGAAGAATCCCGCAAGAAACTCAGTAGTTATCCTAATCTTTACAATATTTAGTGCTAGGGAATTTAAAACAATGGTGTGCCGAGCGAGCAGATAATCATGTCCATACATGTTAATAGTTTAAATTTTCATCAAGTTTATAGTATCCTTTTTGCATTAAACATGATTTAATATGGACTTTAAATCTAATTGAAGTACAAACTTATGTAACTAATACAGTGAAATATAAATTTAACTAATCAAAACATTTTTAAAACTACACGATTATTTCAATGCAAGCCTAATCAATTCCAGGTACTGGGCTTTTTATAAAAGCTATCCCACCGAAGAATTCCACTTGCAATTCATAAATTCCGATGAAAAACTGATAGCTATCAATCTGCCGATCTCATCGTCTGATTGAACTGTGATACTGTTTTGAATTCATAATGCGTACGCTCGGAGAAATGAGAAAGAATCTTTGTTTTGTTTCTTTGGATGTTATCATTGTTTTTGTTTAGTTAGGAGTCGAACTTTATGCTTTTGCCGAAAATATTATTGGAATTCAAAGTTTGTTTATAAACTTAGAATATCATAAGATGAACTAACTTCTAAACTATGCAAACTAAAAAAATAAATAAACGTATTAAAAAATATTTCGTGTTTGTTTTGTTTAGTTATTAAATATTACTTTAATCAAATCTATTTAGCTTCTGAATTAACCTAAAATTATTTAGTTGTTTTCACATTTATTGATCAATACAAAATTTCGCGTTAATTAAATTTAGAGTAAAATAAATTATCCAACTATAATATCAGTACTATTTTAAAGATACAATTATTAGACTTTCGTAGTTTTGTGAAACATATTTCCAAGAAAATATCACTTTCTAAATGTCTCATCCATTTAATATTTGAGATTTGTTTATATTATATTTGACGACCTCCGTAGCCGAGAGGCAAGCGTGCCGGACTTTGGCATCGCGCCATCTCTGAGGTTCCGGGTTTGATCCCCGGTCGGGTCAAATAAATAATAAGACAAAATAAAGTACTTACAATGAAAAAAAACCGATAGCTTGTTATTTATTCAAAATCAGCAATTGCTATTCCTATAAAATTGAAATGGTCTTCAGACTCTAATAAGATTAAGGCAGTAGAAACATTTAGTCACGCTAAGACTATTCAACTCAAACCGTCACAACCAAATTTTAATTACCTTTCTTAAGATTAATGAAAGGCAAGACCGATATGTTATTAATTTATTCAAAGACACATTCATAAATGAACATTCTGGAATAGAGAATAATGAATCGGAAAATATAATTAATGGTGCTATTCATATAGAAAATGAATAAGCCATTGAACATGGTTTGCCCCTTTGAAGTTTATTAAGGAAACTCTATTTGACTGAAAGTAACTTATAACTTATGGTATACTTGTATCTAAAGCTTGAAGAATCTTAGTAATATTTTGATACTAACTAATATGTAATATACTTACTTATATTGTGTGGTATTACATTTTAGTAGAAAACAACAAATAAAAGTATTAAGAGATATGTACAGAATTGGTTAATGCTTTTTGTTGCTATTTATTTCATGTTTGTTTTTGTTTTTACTTCTTTCTGTACTTCTTCTTGTTTTTAGTTTTTATTTTATTTGTGTAAATTTGTATCTTCTGTGTAGTGGTCAATAAATGTATTTTCTTTCTTTCTTTCTTTTAACTACGTAGATATGTGTTATTTTGATGTTTTTTATATATATTTTTAACTATTACTTAGACATATAATTTAGACAACATCACATTATTGCTCTAATTCTGTGGTAAGTAGCTAAAGCACTTGTGTTACAGAAATTAAAAGCAACGACGGTACCACAACACCCAGACCCGAGACCAAAATTGAAAAGTTCGTTTCCCATATTGATCCGACCGGGGATAGAACCTGGAACCTCAGAGATAGCACGACGCCAAAGTTCGGCGCGCTTGCCTCTCGGCTACGGAGGTCGTCAAAAACTCGTTCAATTTCAATTAAATTCCATTCAAATCCATTTAGTACTTTTCAAAACCTCACAAAGATCCATCCATCAAAATTATTTTATTTTGGGTATAATTAGTAGACTATTTTTATCATACCAAACCTTACAACTCAATTTTAGTTACCATTACCACACCACTTAAGGGAGGTAGGGCATAGCGATTTATCGCTCGAACTGGAGCATCCCGACTGGTGAAATACCTCCACCTTACAGAAGACCGCAGCCAAATAACAATCACTTCTGTGTTGTTGTGTTCCTGCGTGTGAGTAAGGTTTCCAGAGCTCTTTGGGGGTGCTACATTAGTAGCAGGGCCAAGCCTTCAAGGTAAGGGCGACAAGTCCAGTAACAGATTTATTATGCTGTGCTTGTCGCCCTTAAGCTAGGACCTCATTACCACTTAACATCAGGTAGGATGAGGTCAATCTTGAAGTGTAATATAAAAAAAAATCACAACTATTTACCCTTCATCAGAAGTCCTTCAACGCCTAAATCGGTTCCATATTCCCATTTTTCAACCTTAACACGCTCGCCTGACTCACATATTAGCATGTATGTCGTCATCGGACAACGGTGCTTTGTTATAAGGTTGTTAATTACCGAGAAACATAATTTAATGGCGGGCATCCGATAACCTTTGGGAGTACTGATTTTGTGGAGATAATTTAAGCATTGTTTCTGGCTTGCGTTCTAAGATTAGGTTCTGTGTAATTAGTTATTTATGTAGTGCATTGTTTTGTATCAGATTGAAGTTATTACTTAAAAAACTTTGACAAGGAAAATTGAAAAATTGTGAAGTTACACTTTCAAGTTTTTAAATGAATATTTTAGGGTTAAGCCTATAACATATAGAAATTGTAAAACAATACTATGTTTTGAAAACTAAACGTATGGTTTTTGATATTTTTTAGGTGTTTGCGGCATCTTTCGATCAAAAATGTGCTTTTATTTTAAGCCATACATTTATTTTTAGATATTCAATGAAACAAAGATCTATTTAACACTTTATCTTTGATTATAATACTTTTAAATAGTCATTGAATTTTATACAAGTATATATGTATCAGAACATTAACTCTTATACCAATTTCGAACCTTTTTCTACCAAGAAGGCACCTACTGGATCTTTTAATACTACTGAGACCAGTAGCAGTACTGAATTTAATTAAATTTGGATCAATTGAACATACATATTTTGTATGGGCTAGCCATCTCATCACTCAACCAGATCTATGTGAATGTACACGGTTACACAACTATACACCACTAAATCCATTAAAGAAGAAAATATATGGGTTTAGTTTAATGTTGCGGAAATCTACACAGAAGATTAGAAATCGAAATTACAAATCACCGGGGTAAATATCAGGCGCAGTCTCAAGTTACTGGCTCTAGCGAATCCAAGAGTTACATCTGAACCATTAATTAGTACTTCCCTCTGGGGGACGCAAATTGTTAGAATTCTGACTCTTACAGGCCCTTCTGTAGTGAGAATCTAAATCAAGACGTACGCCATACAATTTAGAGGAATTTTAATTAATTGTAGTTTTGATTTACTAAATAAAAAAGGCAGTACATTCGACCGTAAATATATTTTTTATGTGTGTTCTGCTATAACTTGGTTGTTAATGAACCGATTGAGCTTATTCTTTCACAATGATACCATTATACCAGGAATCCAGGGTCTGATGATGGCATCATAGATAAATCAAAGGACAAAGTCGAGAAATGTTAAAGAAATGTTAAAGGAAGCTTTAAAGCATACAGCTTTCAAATCTATTCAGTAGTTTAGAAGCGTAATCAATACACACAATCAAATTCTTTCTCTATAAAGAGTTAAAGTTTTAAAAATCATTTTTGTTTATTTCAGCTTGAAACAAAGCTTACTCTTAAAAGGCGAACGTTCGATTTATCAAAAGGCGTCTTAGAGAAATAGGCCCCTAACTTCTAACTCCGCCTAATGAATGGCACAAATTAATACCGACAACTTCATAATTACCGAAGTGCATTCAGGTATGCCATTTCCGGTTCTAGCAAATGACAGATTAATTGAATTTAGAATTGTGGTTGTTTTCAAAGCTAAAAGTAATTATAATAATTAATGCACCAGACAATCACACTGTTTAACTGGAGTCAAGTTTTCTCTACTATATTTATTGTAGGTACGTATCAGACACCGAGCGCTAACTGGGGCGATAAAATCAGCATACCTGAATCAAATTAGAAAATGTTTATGGTAAAAGACCCAAAAACGAACATGTAAGTTGACGAGCCGAGCAGGCCGTATCTTGGTGTTGTACTATCTCTTAGGTCGAACTTTTCTATATTGTCTCGGCTCTGGCTCTTGAGATACCGTTGTTGTTTCTGATTTCTGTAACGGAAATGCTGAAGCTACTTGCCACAGAATCAGAGCAATGTATGTGATGTTGTCCTATATTCATTTATTTTTTAAGTCAAACTTTATACTGCTTTATTATTTGTGAAATATTCTCTGTTATAACGTCTGCAGCACTTACACCCTAACAAATAATCTGACTGCTATGAGGAGTAGTCAGATTATTTGTTAAGGTATAAGTAACTTTGAAATCCATCAACTTGATCCCATATCGTCGACGCGCGTGCAATACCGCGTAAGTACATTTTTCCGTAAGTTCCAATTTGGATTGAAATAATATGAAATAGCAGACAAAATTAATCTTTATGGCAAACGGTAGATACGCGGTATTGCACGCGCATCGATGATATGTGATGTTCCCTTATATTTGTTTTAATATATAAAAGAAAACAAAATATATATCTTAATCTAGTTTTCCCGGCGATTTCTTGCCGCCGATTTGTATTTTTTTATTTTTTACCTTTTAAACGTACCTTGAACCTGCACAATCATATCAAAATTAGCTTAATTGGTGTCACTGTTCTCGAGTTTTAGTGAGACTAACGAACCACGATTGATTTTTATTAATATGTATAGAAGGTACTGAACTTTTAACATGTTGTTTAATATGAACGAGCTTAAACTGGTAATGATGGTGTTTCCGCATGAAAAATTCCACTGGCGAGACGTGGACGTAGGGTCCAATTGTTATTTGATTGGTGATTTAAATGTCATGGTGACATGTCTGTCAATGTCACGTAAACCATAACCAATCACGTAGCAGTTGAACTTCTCGCCTACGTGTCGCCATCTAGTGGAATTTTTGTATGCGAACACCCTCAATGGCTTGAAATCCTCGGAAACCTATAGAGCGCAGAACATTAGTTTACCTTGAATAAGTATCAATTTTCACCTCACATGACGTGTCAATGGCATTACACAAAATATTAATTGATTACAAAAAAACAATAGACTTATGTATCAAATAAGATACTAGAATTAACATTTACGTATTCAATCCACTCGCGACTCTGTACAAAAATAAAAAGCACATGGAAAAAGTGAACTCTGAAAATATATTTCATAGCGAATAAGTATTTCCACTCCAAGCCTTGAATAAATTAGTTTGGAAACTTAGATCTACACTCGTTTTGCCCGTAGTATCTTTCACGAGTCGTCTCGTAAGGTAGAATTTCCTTTGGGATTTCATTCCTTTTATTACGGCAGAATACGTTTTGTAATAACTTGAGTGTCGAAATAAAAGTCAAACGGTAAAGGGTTTAATTCTTGGTATATTTTTATACGGCAAGAAATGAAATCTATTACGATTGGTTTAATTGCTAACTTACATTTTAAGTAAATGCAGCCTACATGATTGGTTTTTGGTAGACATGGAGACATATCAACCTAACCTGATCTGTCCAGATTTCTCAGTGGTTTTTATATATGACGCGCAAAAAGAAAATAGTAAGTACATAAAAGCTTAATATTTTTAGGCATTTTACTTCATCGAGAATTTGTTTGACATATGTATATAGATACATTAGTATTGGAGAAAGTAAGAACATATTATCACAACTGTACAATTTAAGGCCAGGTGCCAACCATAAAAATGTTTTTAAAACATATTTCTACATTTTAGTAGACATGACTATTAAATACACTCGTGAACTCTCAATTGAACATAGACGGACAGACATTTCGAAACTAAAAGGATTTAGCGGCTTAGAAGCCGTCTCTAAAATTCAGCACAAAAAAACCTGTCTTAACAAACTTTAAAATTAGACGGATCTCAATTCAAACTTTTTATTTCAAACGTTATAATTATCGCCTTTATCCGTACCCTATTATAAGCGGCAAATCAGTTCGGCAAAAACCTCATAATTTCAATCACGCCCAACATAGGCAATACAAATTAGACAATGTCTGGATGACTTGCGTGTCTTTTAACAAGATTAAAGATATGTAATTAACTGTTTAGATTTCTTGCGAGAGCCCGAGAACTTTTTATAATCCGCACGCACGTATAATTGAGCGTGTAGGCAAAAAATGCATGTGTTACGAAGCACAGTTCGCTTCGAAGGTTTGGGAAGTTTAAAGCAACGAGGTGATTCGGCAGAGCTCTAAAGTTACTGAAATAGCCTACTGCTACTACCAAACAGCTACATCCGAAGCTGAGTTGGCAGTGGCGCTGGGTTGGCCATACTTGCCGTAGAACTGATAATCGTTGGCGTAAGAGAGTTTTGGAGTGACGTTCTGCGCAAGATCGCGAATCCTTGGATAGATCAAAGTGACGAGCTTTCAGCTTTCATAGGCCAAAAATCAATGTATTTGTTGCAAATGATCTTTTAAATGCTCCGAAACGTGTTGATAAGTAAAATTCTGACGTCACACGGTGCTATCTTCATAGAAAATCTATGACAGGTTTTTTAAAGTATTTCAGTTGGCTAGCCAGTTAACAACCCTACTGTTTTATCATATTAACAGGTTCAGCCTTCATCAAAAATAACCGTGGTGTACATATTGTATTCGATTGACTCCGTGCCAATTAAACTTGAAAGGTAACATGAGTGCAAAACATTTCATGCATTGATAGCGTTTAACTTTTGGTTGATCGGGTTGAAACAACGTAATGGACGGTCTCTTTACAAAGGAGTTTTTGTAACATTTTCAACATGTGAATGAAAACATATTTCTTCTACAACAAACAAATAAAAATTGATGATGAAAAAGGCCATCAGAGCTTTGTGGAGAAGTGTGTTTATGTCACTAATTCGTAAAACTGTGCAAAAACGAGTCGTCACACTAAATTTCAGTGCATTGTCTCTTAGTTAATTTTTGTTTACCTGATAAAATATGTGTCTTACTAGCTGTTACTCGTAACTTCACTCGCTTTTTTCGTTATAATACGTATCTCATATGTAAATCTACATGTCTTCTCTCTTTCTAGCAAATCCTTTCACTAGTTTTTGCGTAGAAAGAGTACAAACATAGGTACATTCCGACATCTATAACTTCCTATAAACTTTTGCGCTTATCATATAGTAGAAAATTTTTGGCTATCTAACTATGTTTTTTTTTATATTACACTTTAAGATTGACCTCATCCCACCTGATGTTAAGTGGAAATGAGGTCCTAGCTTAAGGGCGACAAGTAGAGCATAATAAAGCTGTTACTGGACTTGTCGCCCTTACCTTGAAGGCTTAACCCCTTACTTCTAATGTAGCAACCCCCAGGAGCTCTGGAAACCTTATTCACACGCAGGAACACAACAACACAGAAGTGATTGTTATTTGGCTGCGTTCTTCTGTAAGGTGGAGGTATTTCACCAGTCGGGCTGCTCCAGTTCGAGCGATAAATCGCTATGCCCCACCTCTCTTAAGAGAACTTTTGAGAGAAAAGAAAGAAATAAATGTTTATTTAGCGACCTGACATTACACTTATAGAACATCAACTTTTTTATAGTAGCGCAGTATATTGGCTCCTCCCAGCCTGATGGTAAGCAAGAGAGGAACCCACATCGCGATGGCAACGGATTTGATACCGGAATATCTGTTAGCATCGCCATACTGGCCCGGAAGAGGTTTCTTCACGCTCCTTTTGAAGGAATCCATGTCAAAGGAAGGAGGAAACACATGAGCTGGCAATGAGCAACTAATAAACAATATTATGTCACTTAAAATACTTAGAATTTACTTTATTGGATCAAACATAAATGTTTATTCATCTACCCGTATCTACTTTGCAGTATTAGTAAACAAAACGTACTCACAAAACACCGCAAAGAATCTCGCTAAAATCCGACACCGACACCTCACTGTGGTCACAAAAACTTTTTGCGCGCACAAAAACACGAAAGTGTCTAACAATAAAGTGCTACCGCAATTGTAACGTAAAAGTGTACAAACGCAAGTACTTCCGTCTGGAATGCGTACGTTTCGCGCGGCCGCGTAGGGTCGACTGCTTTTAGAACGTTCCTAATAGAATACGGGCTGCTGAAGTTAGGCCTACTGGATTATCCTGGCTGGAAATTTTTTTTCTTTATCTACAATAATAAAAATGAATCGCAAAATGTGAAAGTAAGTCCATAACTCGTCAACGCTTGGACCAATTTTGTTAATTTTTTTTTTTAATGTTTGTTGAAGTCCAAGGATGGTTTTTAGGCGAGAATAATTGAATGATTGCCGGAAAAACCCTAAAGTAGGTCTTTACATTCCAAATCTTTTCGACAGAACGAAGTTTGTCGGGTCCCCTAGTATGTTTATAAAAAAAAATGTTCCACGAAAAGTACAACAGGTTTCGTACAGTTGGACTCGAAATAGTAGGAGCTCTTTGGTCATGCAGATAGTTTTAAAATACTGAAGATAAGGCTATTTGGTACATTGACATCATTTACAAATAATTTTTAAATATCTTCAACCCGGACAAACATAGTATCTGATGAATTAAAGTAAAGCTTTTTGACTGAAATTTTTTAATACATTTAAGTAAGTCTCTACCTATTGTATCATCGGTGGTTTCTGGTTCTTGGTTTTGTAAGGAAAACTTCTGGTTTCCAATATCACATAAATGCTCAAGCTTCTTACTAAGCTAAAAAACAAAAAGATAGATAGATAGATAGATAGATACACTTTATTGCACAGAAAATTTACAGAAATTGGTTTTACAGACATATTTAAGTACAATATAGGCGGTCTTATTGCTAGAGCAAAAAGTTTTGTTTTTGAAGATTTATTTACAAATAAAGTGTTAAAACGTGGCTTTGGATTCACATTAATCATGTTTTGGTTTTCCTACTGCTTTTAAAGTAATGTGGTTCCAATTTGGAAAATTAAAAACTACTATCCGTCATCTGATCTTAACATTATATCGATTTTTTATTTTTATAGTACTTTACGCCGTTCTAGCTACTAGCGCGATACGTGAAGGTTGTGGGTTCGATTCCCGCACCGCAAGGGGAGATATTTTTTTTCTGTTTCTAATATTTACATTATGTCGTTTTCAGCAGGCCTGAGGTCTAAGGATGCAATGTTGTCTGATATTAATTGTAATTAATGCGGTCCACCTTCGCGGTATCTTATTCTGGTAAGTCTGGCACGAGTTAGTTGTGCCCTGAATGTATGGAATCTCAATCATTGGAAACGATATTGGCAGTTAGTGATTTGTGACTTCAGAGCTTATATACAATTAGAGCATCTGACTTTGTTCTCACGGGAATTGTAAAAAAATATTTATTCCGCGTATCAAAAAAAAACAAATTGCTCTCAATTTCTCTGAGATGCCGTCATCGAGTCCTTTTTCCACTTTTTATAAAAGTAAGTAAATTTTCAACATATCAAGTAATTGTTTTTTTTGGTAAATGATTGATGCCGAAAAAAGTTTTTAAATATTAATTTTGTATTTCCTAAAACTGCATAAGCAAAAAAAATTGGTATAGGTACATAATAATACTCCTTCACAATTGTTTGACGCTTAAACATGAAATACACCAATGTTTTTATTCAACGGTTGTATGGTTCCTTCCATTAAATATTCGTATAAGCAACAATATTTGGGTTCGATTTTAATAACCTTAGAATAATATTCTCTACAAGATGATATAACTTGTAAGAAATGGCCAATATTAGGCGGACATTGGCTGTTATTATAGGAAAATACTGAACACAGTGTCTAGAGAAGGAAAACGTGTTTTATTAGACATAATACTGAGGCAGGCTTTAGACATGCACACTAAGTTTTATGAGTAAAGGCACTACTATACTATACTATAACGCACACTTTCCATTATGTATATGGTTGAATAGAGCATGCAATCATCAAGATAATACCCAACATTTTAAGAGAGGTAGGGCATGGCGATTTATCGCTCGAACTGAAGCAGCCAGACTGGTGAAATAAATAAATAAATAAGTACATAATAAATAAATATTGGACAACATCACATACATTGCTCTGATTCTATGGTAAGTAGCTAAAGCACTTGTGTTATAGAAATACCTACACCTCACAGAAGACCGCAGCCAAATGACAATCGCTACGATGTTGTTGTGTTCCTGCGTGTGAGTAAGGTTTCCAGAGTTACTGGGGGATGCTACATTAGTAGCAGGGGTCAAGCCTTCAAGGTAAGGGCGACAAGACCAGTAACAGATTTATGCTGTACTTGTCGACCTTAAGCTAGGACCTCATTTCCACTTAACATCAGGTGAGATGAGGTCAATCTTGAAGTGTAATATAAAAAAAAGAGTCATAAGTAAAGTATCAGCCTTTTTAATACCCATTACAGGTCTATGGTCACCATCACTGAAATGAAGTTATCCTTACATCAATAGAGGTTTAGGCACGTCGTACCTTTAATAGCCACATACAATCTGGTAATTGCTGTGGTAATCACAAACCCTTTTGTTTTGGATTTCGGATATACTTAGTGCTATTCAGACATCAAATTTAGAACCCGGTAGTTTTTTCATTAGGAAATTGTGGCGTTATCGCGTAGAGCAACCACTCCTTTCATATAATGTTTGTTTCTTAATATATTTCTATTTAAATTTTTTTTTTAAATACCGATAAGTTGAGATTCAGTCATACACTTGTATTGTGTTCTTTTTAATGCATAAAAAAAAACATTTGTATAAATTCAAAATAGAGAAAAGCGTTGTATGTACCAATGTACATACAACGCTTTTCTATACTATAATAACAATTTATTGAAACTTTAAATTGAAGTAAAAAAATATATTTTTAATTATTTACATGTTCATGGCAAAATCTAACCACTTTACCTATTAAAGAGCTTAATTTTAAGTCGTTAGTACTTCGGAACGATTTAAAAATACAAATACAAATAAATTATATCGTCAAAGTCTAGCAATTTTGCAGCTTTATTAAAATTAGTCTTGGTTTTTAACATAATTATACATAATAATATTTCAAAAACTTCATTAACCTGATCAAAGTTTAATTAAATGATACTAATGACCTTCCTTAGAAAATGGGCCGAAGTAATTATTGTAATATTTCATTAGACATTTCATTGACATAGATATTTAAAATTATTTTTTACCCTATCTGTTAGCACAAATAATATCAGCCAACATCAAACTATATTAACCTAATCCCAATGGTATTATGAAACGATTTTTCAATGTATACTAAAATCCATTTAAATTTATCTAAACAGAACAAACACAAATGCTCACTATACGAATGTTTGCCCTGATGTGGATTAAACCCACGACCCTTCCTTAAATTATTATTCACCTAGTAGCACTAATCATCCTTCCAGCAAATGAATAAAATCCATCACAAACAAACAGTTTATGAAAACTTTTCAAAACTTGTCCTACTTTTGAATTAATTTAAAACTCCCTCATTCCTCGCATTAAAGAGTGTAGGTAAATTGTGCAAGCGTGTTTTTTAAAAATACACGTAGCTGAAGCAAAAGCCCGTTTTAGTTAACATCAGAATCCAAACATTATTTCAGTGGAACCAGACACCTTCGCCCGAGCTGAAGCGAGAATAAATAGTGGACTGGGGACTGAGCACACTGACGGTAGTCTAGAGTAAAGGGCACTGCTCACTAAAGTAGATCAGATTGTCTTATATTAGATAATCCATAATTTAGTAGATTCACCATACCTTTTACACAAGTTAATTTTCAAATGCTGTAGACTCATGCACGTCACAAGGACACATTTCTTACCACCATCTGTAGTACGTACTAATTATAAAAAAAACACTTTCCTTATACGGACTTGCGACAAGTATAATAAAAAGTATGGCCGCATCGATATATTTCACGAAAAAAATTGTCATTTTCGTTACTTACTTGAGAAGCAACAATTATGTAGTTATTTATTTAGTAAAACGGAGTGTATATTGCTAAAATCAACATAGCCTGAGATAACTATTGGTGGAAATTGTTTAAGGCAAATGTGTTATTTATTCTATCTGTAATACAATGATGCTGTTTTTTTCCTGAATAAATTAAAAAAATAAAAATTGGTACGATAACGGTATAATAAGGGATTTTTTAATCCTCAGATGAAATACATTATAACTATTTGACAAATGAAGTTATGTAGTTTTTATCAGACGAATAAGTTGTTGTTTTTTTATTTCAATCTTTAATTTATCGTATGTATTAGATTTACACCGAAGCTAAATTTAGACAGGTGAGTAAATAATATTGAGTTCGTTGATGGTAGAGCTGCATACAAATAAAAATATTAATAAAAAAAATCTAAATTAGTTCACCCCCTTGGGAGCTACATTGCCAGACAGACAGGCACATCAAACTTATAACACCCCGTCATTTTGCGTTAGGGGTTAAAACTGTTTCGGTTAAGGAATAATGTCTATGATTGTCAGGTAGCTGTCATTAATACCATTTTTTTGTTTTATTTTTGGCGGGAGAAATGCTTGGTGTATCGTACCATCACCTGAGGGAGGTAACATTCTGTGCGAGGCTCTCCAACCCTGAGAAACACCCACTAAAACATCCGGGATACCTCATCACTTTAATGGTCATTAAAGTTTTCAAAAATTTTCAAACACAATTTTAGAAACGACACATTTTAAACGGTAAATAGTTAAGCCAAATAGTTAACCTAACGATTAACGATAACCGTTAAATAGTTAACGGAACGATTGAGCTGTTAATATGGTTATCCACCGATTAAGAGCTTTATACATCAAAATCCCGGTGTGTCAGTTTAAAAATGCAAAGTTGTACTTTTGATCGAATAAATGATATGTGTCCGTTTATTTGAGGGTTGAAAACTTGGCCCTCAATATACTGTACTGCAGTCTTATTTTATCAACTGCAAATTATAATATGCAGACTATAATTAAAAAAATAAATAAAAATACGCTATCCAAACACAAAAGAAAACACCCACTCTCCATTAAATTCTCATATTTCTCATGGGAAAAATCTCACAGGCTAATATTTGACATAATTCTTCTACCCTTACTTAAAACCATTTCCCGTTGAAATTAAAACCTTTCGGAAGTCGCGGTGTTCAATGCGAACGCTTATTGAGACGTCCGACATCCATTAATGATGTCGGTGCATGAATGGGCACCTTTAAGAAGAAGAGCTTGTGAATTTAGAGCGTACCTGCAGACTGGCTAAGTAAAATCAATATTACTGTTTATTTTATCTAAAAACGGGTACTATACCGATATTACCCGTAGTATTTCGGTACCCGTACTTGTTCAAAGTAAGATAAGGAATTTTTGGCGTATGATTACTAGATTAAAAACAAAACACATGCTTTTTAATGGAGTTTTCCTTAGAAAGTATTTAGTTAAACTATTAGTTTATTTGCGTATTATTGCAAATTCCATTTTAAATTTAATTTTTGTTTCATTGCCGTTTGGTGATACTAATCTTAGTTCAGCTGCTGCCAGGTATATTCAAGCCGACAGAGTAGCATATATTTTTAAACCTCTTACAATGACGTTAAGTTCCATACCCACCGAAGTACCATTGACGTCTGAACATTAATTACTTCATAAATATCTAAGCAGATACTTCTTAACACACAAATAAATAATTTAATAAAGTTAGGCCTATATTTTTTTATCATAACGTTAACAATTTTAATTTCACAAGCTTTTTTCTATTAAATATTGTTGCCTTCCTTTATTATTTGATTAAGCACTTGTGTCAATCCCTAAACCTTATCATTCATATTCGAATATATGCATTTTTGTTTTTACTTTCATTGTGTAATAACTAATTCCGAATTTCCTATGTGTGTATCACGCAGTATTTGACAAGTGCGCACCACCTTCGCTAGTTTTTAATCTATAAACGACAAGTCGGTGCATGAATAGGCGCCTTTAGAAGCAGTTATTTAATGCTCCGTCGCTCTCAAAAGAGTCCTGTAGGATGCCATTTATGTCGCTAAAAGTAGGGCTGAGAAGATAATACAGCTCTCTCTCTTTCACGCCTTTTGAGCTTGATTGGGGGGAAAAGGGACGGAGTTTTGAATGAAATTGGAAAATGCAGTGGTGTAAAAAGTGGCATTTAGAGTTCAAAGGTGATGTCTTTGTTATTTGATCATTGCTATAGTCTTATTTAACAAATTTGATATTTTTTAATAAATAACACGAATATAATACATTAAAAATAATTCTACAGTTCAATTTGTTTTTAAAAATTTTACTATAATACACTAATTAATGCGCTTATGAGCCACATAAATCACTTGATAGCCAACAATTCACACAGCTAAGCCTTAAATTAAAACCCGAAATCCTTAGTGTGTTCTTTTATAGGCACATTTTAAACAAGTCAAAACAAAAATTTATAAATGAATTAACTTCTATAGCGCAGTAGCTAAGGTAGGCTCCTCAATGGTGGAAGGTCTCGGGTTCCAAGTTGAAGGCAATGCACTTTTCAAAATAGTCTGGAGTCTAGGTGTACTAGGATAGCCTTCTTATTGGTTGTGTAGTAGTAACAATACGAGGGAACACCTTAGTTTTGATTGACGTGGTAGGCTGGCGCATTTTACATATTTTTTTTTAGTTATAACCACCTCGAGGGAACAGCCGCACCAAACAATTAGTGACAAATTAGTCCTTGTATAATCAATTACATATGTAGATTCCAAATTTTTTGACAATTAATTGTAATTAGGATGTAATAAAATCATGGCTGACGTAGTCATGAATTCATTACATCCCAATCAAACATTTATTTAGAACTAGCCCTTGTTTGCGACTTCGCTCGCAAGATTTTGGGATGAAAAGTATCCCATATGTTTATCTAACAGATCATTTTGATTCATGTCATTCATCGTGTCTTTGCTTAAAATTCCATCCGAATATATTCTATAGTTTCTACATGAAAGAGCAAAAAAGAAATATCAAAATATCTATAAATTCTTACAAATTTTTGCGTTTGTAATATTAGTACGAGTAACATTTTAAAATTTATTAATTAGAAATGATACAAATCGACATTTTGGTATGACTTAAATCACGCATATATAGTAAACTATCTTAAAGTGAAAGCTAAAGCAGCCTGACTTTTGTACAAAAATAGGTGTAACATCAAATAGAAAACGTTTTCAATATCTCGGAAGCACAATTTCTTTTTGTGTGATGGAAAAAACTTTCGTAACACCTCCGTGAATAGGTTTTCTTGCGAACCAAATCTACTTTGGAATGTTCAATCACAATGTGTGTAGTGCTCACTACAAAAACGAGCATCTCGTAATGGGGAAAATGTTTCGTAATTTACAAAAAGTGAGCGTAAAAATTGTATCCACTGAAAGTAAAGGGCTTTGTCTTAGTAAGACACCGAAAACAGATAAATAAACTGGACTTTTTGCTTGTAATACTAAAATACGTTTTTTTTATTCTTACCTATGAATACATGAAAAATTTAATTAAATATTTGTTTTCTGTTAGTTCTTGCGATTTGAAACGGCTGGAATCATTTTTACGGCACCTTCTTTGGCAAATAGTTGATGTACTCGTAATACAAAGTAAAATATTTTGTTAATATTAAATATGTACATATGACATAATCGTAAATTATGCAAACTATATAGATTTTTACAATTTTTTATGGTCCTCCACGCCGCAACTAGCAAACTTTGAATATAAAAAAAAACATCTTCTCAGATGCAAAAGTGTTATCGATATCGTCGGCCGATATAGCTCGAAACTTATAGGGCAGAAGGTACTTGCCGAAGACTAAGAGATTAAAATTACGGAAAAAAAATCATCGGCTTCACAAATAGTCGGCTCAAATAGAAGGGCAGCACGCACGATACTTTAAGGTGATGGATTTTTTCTTAAATATTTTTAATGCGAACTATAACTTTTTTTTAACAACATGAAGACAAAAACTTTGTTCGTTAGAAAAATGGTCGATTGAGGGCCGCCATTTATGTTGGAAGAGGAAGATAACCCTGCATGCAGTCGCGACAGTGCTGTGGAGCTTGTAATGTATATAAATATATACGTAAATTAAATATGTATGTATTTTAGTTATCACGTAAGTTTATCTATGAATAAGTTAATAATTTAAAAAAGCGATAGTGTTTAGAAAATAGATATTTATTATATTGCTATCCATTCACGCATTCTTACTGTTACCGCACCCATAAACAAACTGCACGAAACAAAGGTTGATTGGTAGAAAATACTCCTAGCGTCAAATCCTCCATTTTTTTTTTAAAGTTTATTAGTAATTTAATCTATGATAAACCTACAAACAATAGTTCTGTCACCATTTCAACTTGCAGCCAACATCGAAATTATATTTTAACGCATCCCAGTGAAGTAGAGGCCGTAAAAAATTATATAAACAAAAAAAAAGTTATTATTGTGTGGCGCACGAGCCGTTAATCGAACAGTGATCTCAAAACACAAAAACGTGCTAACAAGAAAGCATAACCTTGGGACACCCCGGGGCTTTCTACGAATTCTTACAACTTTGATGGTAGGAGGAAAAATCGTACTTTTCTATTAATAGTAATTGGAGTGTAAAATTAATCGTCATGATACCGCTGCTTTGAACGATGAAATTAAATTAGATGACAAAAACTATAAGAATAATTCAATCTAGCTTTAAATGAAACTTGGTTGATTGATAGGCGATTTATTTAAGCAAGCACTCGGTAAAATGACGTGGTTGATTCTTTAGAGGGTAACGAAAGGAAAATGATGGTCGATCAAATTTAGTGGCTTTATTTATGACTACCGGTCCCAGCGAACTTCGTTTCGCCTTAGAGAATTTTTCCCGCTTTTCTGTTGAAATTTTTCAAATTTTACCGAGGATCCCTAATTTTGTAGCCTCTATTAGTGTAGATTAAGTGTATGTAAAGTAGAACTTAAGTGTATGAATTTGGTTTCAGTAACGTTCAGTAGTAACAATAAAATTTTCTTCGCATACTACGCGCATTGTGCAAAGCTTGTCCACGTAAACAACTTTTGATCTAATAGTGCCTTGAAGTGATCACGAAGTTTTCGAAAAGCTAAAAAGTACCGAACACTAGAGTATTCTATCTTGAAACTGTATGAGTTTTAACGTGACAAGAGGTAGACCTCTTTAAAGAAGCGCAGTCGCCATTAAAATAAAAAGAAAATCAGTAATATTGTGCTAAAATATTTTAACGAGTTGTAGATGTTAAACTCAATAACTATGAAGATACAAAACATTTTTTATTATTTTTTATTGTACAGATGGGATGAAATACGCGGGCCTCCGTGATGAACAATATTTGTGAGAACAATTTAAATTAAAGTCATAATCGTCTTGGAACCTGAGCTCCATAATAAATGCAAAACTGGAATGGACGCTAAGAGGCATGTGAAAATCATATCGACCTGCAACTACAATCACTATTTTTCCGTTGAGTAACCTTTTAGAAAAGTTTCAAATCGACCGCGAGAGTTATTTAAAAAATATATTAATCTTATTTACTACATTTCTATACATGTTTTGTAAAGTGAATAATAATTATTTTTATTTTTATTTTGTCTTTCCCTCTCTTTCCTTCTGGCCATTTTTCTGCTTCTTTCTTCCATTCTTTTTTGTTTGCGCCACTCAGCTTAAGGTTCCGCCAGAATACCAGCGCTGCTGCAGCATTGGATCCGATGTTGTAGCAGCTCATGCTGAGGCTGGGACCTTGTTGGCTGCGCAATCAATATTATGTTCTTTCTTTTTTTTGTTTGTTCATTTTACTGTTTGTCTTTTGTTCGTGTGACTTTAATGTGTATGTACCGTGTATTGATTGTGTGTGCTAATAAAAAAAAATCTGATTCTGATTCTGATTCTAATACCTACCAACGTTTTCACACATTCAAAAAGTATTCAACTCAAACGTTTTACATAAAAAGCTCGTAATTGTAGGTTCCCAGGGATATCCACAACATCACGCCCCACTAAATTTAGTTAATAATGCTCATCTAGTTAATTGTACCGCGCTAATAGTCGATGACAATGGTACAATGTGCCCCTATGCGGGTCATGGGTCGGGGTTGCCTGTAGGAAAAAAGATTTCTGGTTAGTAGATTTTACTTTCTTAACCTTTGTTGAGGAAAAGTACAGCCACAGTTTATTCAAGTTGTATATACAAACTCTATTTATGTTTTGCGGCCATCTCTCGCCATCTACTACCTTGAGGTTGTCTGTAAGAGATCGCTTCCTAGCGATAAGACCACATAAATTGTACTATAATTAATCTGTGAAACCTATTTCTGTAAATTTTTTGTGCAATAAAGTGTATCTATCTATATTAAAGTAATAATAATAAGCCCGATTCTAACAACACGCCACAAAATCATATAGATATCGGCATGACGGCCATCGTCATACGCCGATATAGACATATTAAAATTCTGTGAAAAATTAAATGCAAAAAAATTGTTATAATTAAGAATTATACGCCATTTTAAAAGCGGCTTAAGCGATTCTAAGAAATATTTCCCATATAAAACCGTTTTAAGTCTACAAAAGGTATTAAAATTTTACTTCAAACATAATTAACTACGTTTATTTATCTAAACATTATTTGAGCAATCTTTTAAAGACACTCGCCGCTTAGACTTAATAAGCGACTTGGAATAATAACTGAGACTCAATTAAAGCAAGCATCTGTTCTTGTATTCAACCGTTTAAGTAACGGACTCAACAGGTGCACCACTAGTGGTTATTTTTTGAACCAAAAATGCATCTGGCAACACTGAGCATGCAGATTTATATCTGTCACAGTCGTAACATGTTCATTTTATTATTGCCCTCCTAGCGGGGGTTATCATTAGCACAATAAAAGACACTCGATTACTCTCTCATTGTCATTCAAACTCGCTCCCATTTTTAGGGTTTCGCAGATTCTAAGGAACCCTTTAGTGTTACCATATCTGATTTTGATCTGTGCCGTAGTGTAAAAACTGTTGGGAATAGAAAGACAAAATTTGGCATTGGTTTCTAAATTTTTTTCATTATAGGAACTGATAAGAAGCGAAAGGTACAATAAAAAACCGGCCAAAAGCGTGTCGGGCCACGCTCAGTGTAGGGTTACGTAGTTTTCAGTGCATCACAATACTTAATGCAGTTCTATATCCAGATTTTTTTCATACTTTTTGAACTTATGGTTCAAAAGTTAGAGAGGGGACACAATTTTATTATCTTTTGGAGCGATTATATCTCAAAAAATTAAAATTATCAAAAAATGATCTTAGTAAACCCCTGTTCATTTGTAAATACCTATCCAAAGATATATCACATGTTGGGTTTGAAATTAAAAAAAAAGTCACTCCTCAATTTACGTGGGGGGGGGGGGGGGTCCCTAAAGAACATTTTTTTTGCACTTTGTTGACGTGATTAATATAAATATTTGTACCAAATTTTAGCTTTCGAGTGCAAACGGTTTCTGAGATTATCCTCGGACGGACAGACAGACAGACAGACAGACATGGCGAAACTATAAGGGTTCCTAGTTGACTACGGAACCCTTAAATTTGACAGTAGTTTAAAATATATTTTATGATAAAAAGAAAGAACGATAGAAAAGACACACTAATTAGAAGTAATATAAAATACTGTAAAAAACTCCTACAAAGAAGTCCGTAAAATGAAATATTATATATTACATATACCATTTATTCAACTAGAAGGAAGTCCAATAATTTTATGCTTTCTTCCCCTTAATATCTAAGTGGTGAGCTTGAGAAAAATAATAATATTGCTTTAGCTTGCTTGAAAGAATTGGAGAAGAAGTCACTATGATGTCAAAAATGTCTGAGGAGCAAAGAGACTAGTCTTGAGAAGGACAGACGGGAGTACTTTTATATAAAACATATTAGTTGTACTCTATCAAAGTACCGAACCCCACTTTGTTTGGCCACGCTCGTACTTACCCAGTTTTTACTCACCGATTCACTCCTGAGAAACCATGATTGATCGACGTCAAAATGACAGTTAATGATGAATACGACAGCTATCGATTCTCGAATCGATTTGGGTGACAAATCGATCATGCTCTTTTTTAGAGGTCTACCACTTTCTCGTTATATTTTTGCTTATCTTCAAAGGGTTCATTTGCAATCTTTGGTCTCACTATTGTATTCAGATCACAGATTAAATAGAAGGTCGACGTTTTAGAAACTTTTAATTAATGAGCTGGTAATATGATTCAAACTCAAACTCAAATATGTCTTAATTTAAGTATATTACATATAACACTTTTAAATAGTAATTGAATACAATACAAAGTGAGTCTACTGCCGGTTCGGGCCCTATATCTACCTAGAAGACACTTGTAAGAAACTCAGTAGATTAGTTACAGCAGTATCTAACTTATTGCTATGTGTAGCTCACTTTAGACCAAGATAAATAGTTTTGTTTTGATCAGTCATGAAACAATTAAGTACTCAAGTAAGTATATACTTTCGAGAAGTAAGCTGGAGCAAACCAGTCCCCAAAGGGCAGATTTTCATTGGTCTTCAAAAATCAATAAATCTGTCCATGTTTTTTCATTTATTAATTTTTAATTTTGCTTTGTGACGCGGTGTAGTCATTCTTAAAGGCAGGGTCTATATTTATAAAACACTAGATTAAACCAAATGTATGATCCAAAGCGTGTCAGATTTTGCATCCCTTATGTCGTGGGGGTAAGAACTAATATCGAACTGTAAGTGTTGGTTTTGGCATGCTACAGTACAATTTAATAAAATAAAGGAAAGTTAAAATAACATGATACATCAATTTAAGATGTATCATTTACTAAACAGTGTGTACAATTTGCGTTTTGACAACTACTTAATTAAGGCCTTATTGTGCTTAGACATAAGCTTGAATTCGTAGATAGAGATTGATTCTACGCTTATGCTTGAATGCGATCAATGGCCTCTACGGATTCTTTGAAAAACCATGTATCACTGTGTTTTATCATGAAATGGACAATTCTTACGTGAGGATGGACATTAATTGCCCTGAGTAAGACTTGAATCATTGACTTTTCTTGGTTCAACTTGATTCACTCACACCTAATCATTGTTAGCCCACTTAAAAAATATTAACAATGAGTATAATGATACGCCAACACCCAGATACGGAAAAAAACGCAACTTTTCTATAGACGGTGTGGTTGAGTCTAAGAAGTAATACGCCATCGGATGATATCGTTCAATTGAAAAGCTGGTCTCTATCATAACCACATTCCGCGTCTCATGCATTCGAACCCCTATAATTGAATCTAACGTCCAATCCGATCGACGTCTTAGATCATTCTGCTGCCCTGGTATAATAAGCGGAACAAAAACAAATCACGCCGGGACAGTTACAGATAACCGATTTCGAATGCATCGTAAATCTGTACGCGTTACAATTAAACCAGTGTCGCGTTAGAGGCGGTGCACACTTCTTCGTTGAAACAATAAAACTTAACAAAAAACTAAAAGGAGGGATTAAGGATGTTTTCCCAACAGTTAGCTAATTTTTGAATTACCTAAAACGCAAAACTTTCTCATGTACATATAAATATATAATAATAAATAAATATTGGACAACATCGCATACATTGCTCCGATTCTGTGGTAAGTAGCTTTTAAGCACTTATGTTACAGAAATCAGAAACAACGACAGTACCATATCACCAAGATCCGAGACAATGTAGAAAATATCGTTTCCCATATTGACCCAACCGGGGATCGAACCCGGGACCTTAGAAATGGCGCGACGCCAAAGTCCGGCCCGCTTGCCTCTCGGCTACGGAGGTCGTCAAAATATACTCAAAGGTCGTCAAGATATATTGCGTTAATATTTATCGCTTCTTTGGACGCGCATACACTTTGGACTCTGCACTGCCCTTATGTCATAACATGAGAACTATAAATGGAACCGCTAGTATGTTTACTTTGACGTCTATCTACCGTACAGTTTTTACTAATTATAGACGACCAATAACTTCAGTAACTAACTTTAGTTAGGCTATATTATATTTTGTTGTGGTGGTTCTTAAAAAAAATCCCACAGCATTACCATTAAGGCGATGAGGTCCCCCGGGGGGTTTTAGTGGGTAGGCCTGGCCTGCTTAGGGCAGGAGAGTCCCACACACGCCGTCACTTCCCTCGGGTGACGGTACGGTGCGCCAAGCATTCCCCCCCGCCAAAAAAAAAAACTATTTATATTTATAAATAAATGTTTTCATTGTATTTTGAAAATCTTGACTGGTGGACTAATAAGAAACCTTTTTTTACTTCTTCATCCTTAAAAGAAACACAATATTGGATATCTGTTGTTACTTACAAATAATTTAATGTTTATTTAATTGCAACTAACTTCAATATGATAATATGTACGTCTGTCTTGCTCCCAAATTATATGGGGTCGGCGTAATATGTTTTCTCTTCCATACCTATCAACCGTCATAGATCTAATCACACCCTTTTCATTCATGTCATGTTTCACACACTCCATCCATCTTTTTTTGGTCTTACCCTACTCTTCCTTACACAAACAATCATATTCATCGTTTTTTTGTTATTTTTTCTATCACATGGCCATACCAGAATAAACGGGATGATAAGTCTTATAGTTGACTAGCTGTGCCCGCGACTTCGTTCGCGTGGACTACATCCTTTCATGGTCGGTTTTACCCCTTTCTCCCCTAATATTCGAAACAAAAAAGTAGTCTATATTTTAATCCAAGTTTTGAGCTATATTTGTACCAAATTTCATATCTCTAACTTTAAAAATAAACATTTTTCCATATAAACTTTCAAGGTGGTATTACCCCCCCTTCCCTCCTTATTTTCTAATAAAAAGTACCCTATGTCCTTTCTTGAGATTCAACGTATACCTATACCAAATTTCATCAAAATCCGTTCAGCCGTTTAGGCGTGAAAGAGTAACAGACGGACAGACAGACAGACAGAGTTACTTTCGCATTTATAATATTAGTATGGATAGCGCCACAAGAACTTAACGTTTTAGTGAAATACAAGTATCGATACACGGCGCTGATTAAATACTTTTATGAGATTGCTGATACGCTGTTTTCCTGCAACGCGCAACTAACGGTAACGGTATCAGCATACATCCAGCGTCAATTAAGTTTTTGTATGTTAAAAATTATAATAACACTATGACCTTGGTTTTGAGTCCAATTAAATTGAATATAATAAACATACGTATACGTACGTTTTGACATATTCATGATGACAATGCAAAATGTTTACTTTGTTGACATTGAGGGGGGGGGGGGTGAGGTCAATGGATTTGCGAACCATACTGCTGCCTTAGCAATGACAGCTTCGTGTGTGAGCGAGATATCTAGACCCCGCCCCCCCTTTCCATCGCCACGTCATGGCGCTGAGTGTTGCAAACAGTCCAAAATAAGTAAAGAAAGAAAGAAAAGTAAGACAATTATAATTATTCTGAAAAGAGGCAGTGGTGAAGCTGTGCAATTCGATTTTGAAATTTCGATAACGAAAACGTGTAAACGCCCCTTTATGACGCCGGGTGACTTTACGAGTTGTACCTGGACATGTAATTGGAACGTCACTGGATATTGATCGAAATTTATCGCGATAGGACCGGGCACCGGCATCGCATTCAATTTATTTTATAACAATATTATAATACGTGTATTCTGTCGCAAACAGCATGGCGGACAAGCTGAAGGTACATACGATGTATGCCATATTACTCGTATAATTCTACCAATATTTATAAATGCGAAAGCAATTCTTCTACGCTTTTTTTACGCTTTCCCGCTTAAACCTCTCAACCGATTATCATGAAATTTGGTATATGTATACGTTGAACCTCAAGAACCGACATTGGCTACTTTTTTTAGAAATTAGGGAAACGGAGGTTATACCACCTTTGAAAGTTTATATGGGAAAATGTTTATAAGCAAGAGATATGAAATTTGGCACAAATATAGCTTGAAAATTGGATTAAAATATGGACTTCTTTTTGTTTCGACCATGAAGAGATGTAGTTTTATATAAAAGTAAAACATTACTTACTTATTCTATTTATACTGTGAAACTGTATTTAACAAAAAAAAATATACTATAATCTTACATATCTATTACAAATAAAAACACTTATATAATATAAAAACTGGCATTAACTGTAAAATTATATTTTTAAAATACGCTTAATTTAACCTATCCTGGTTTTTATGTAATTATATTTAATACAGTCTATGCGAATTCACTCAATGAACACGAAAATATGTCCACTGTATCATGAACTGTGTTTATGATCTGTAATGTGAGAATAAGTGGCGTTTTCACCAGTAGGTTGGTCCTGGCTACAGGGAGGGCCAACAGTCACGGGCGCCGCCGCCGCCACCGGTCCGGCACGCTCAGCTGCAGGTAGCACAGCAGCTCCGGGTTATGCTCCAGCCATCGCAACACCCAAAATTCATATAAAGTTAGCTAAATATAAATTTTAATAATGGACTTCGTGATATAAACGATGTAGACAAATTAAACATATTATCTGTCCTTAAATAACTGCGGTCTTATTAAAATTTCCATTTTCCATCAGCACTTCAATACACAATTGCCGCTGGACTAATGGGCAATTGTATTCCAAATTTTGGAACTAAAATTCTTAATTGTTCACGATTCCGAATATGAATCGTTTCATAAACTAGATGCGGGAAGGTTTTCTATGCGCACGCGTCGAATAGACATCAAAGCCGCCGATATGCGTCAATGATCATATGGGGACAATTAGGTAGAATATGTACATACAGACGGTTCAGTAGAAGCTACTTGCCCATGACATATACCTATAAAGAGCTATGTGTGGTGATGAATGTAGAGTTGATTTACACAGTCACAAATATAAACACAATAGAAAACATTAAAAATGGAGTGAAGGAGGTGGAAAAATAAAGTGTTCTTCGACAATATTTATTACGTAGGTCCAGAATTCTATGCAAATAAAAACAAATTATATTGGCCCCAGGTAGGCTGATATGATGAAAAATTAGAAGGTAGCCATAGGAACACCTGTTCCGTGGACCAATTTAGCTGACATTTGATATGCCTTCGTAACTTTGAAATATATTGTATCGTGGAGCTGCTATAATGGAGAACTTGAAGGTATCCATAGACACCTGTTATAGTTCCTGGACACCTTAGAATATTGATAAACTGACTTTGGGGTAAACTGACTTTGGGGTAAATAACTGTTCTATTTTTTTCCCTTATATGCATAACCTTAATGGTTAAGCAAGTCAAGTACAAAAAAAGACATTTCAAGCAACTGTCCGCTCTGTACATGTTTGTTCTATGCACAGGCCACCTTAGTCGTGACGGTCGCGCCGGATACGAGCGTCGCCTCATTGAAATGTTGGTCTTTGCCGAGTATGCTTCCACGCCTGAATACCATTATGGCGCAGAAAATTACTGGAAACTGAGCACAACTGTTATAGGAAACGAGGTACCTTATTACATATTCAGAACAAGATCTGTTGAATGAGCTTCGTTGGAGGCTCGCTTGGTACTGGTAACGGAGTAATTAACGATGAAGAAGATTTATTACTAACTAGCTGTTGCTGGCGACGGTTTATTCGGGATTCGAAGTATCGTTTATGTATTTTGCCGGAAAGCCTCCAAAAGTTTATGAAATTCCATTTGTTCATTTTTGCATATAAGATGATCAAACAACCTTCCATACAATAATATGTATTCTTAAAAACATTCGCATATATAATATTAGTATGATTTGCATAAAATATCTTACATACTTTTATCCTCTTTTACTATCTTTAAGTTATTACTTATTAAAATCCAATTAACACCAAAAAAAAAATATCACTAGCTTCAAGAATGACGAGTTCCTATAAAATTTCCCCTTCCTCCTCATCCCCTTTTTATTTAAATGCTAATTTACAGATATATTTTCAAGCTTCTAACCTAAAATTGAGGATACTTCAATACAAGCTTTCAAACGCTAGACAATCACTCCAGTTGACCGGTGAAAGCCCTAAATCTTCTTTTAGTCTTTGCTCCTTAAGTATTTTGTATGTCTAAGTACTTAATGAAGGATAATAACTGCGGACGTCAACGAAGCGCACCAAAATTCAAGCCAATTTAGACTTTAATACAACAATTTAGAAACATTTTTCAAATTGACGTGGCACACATTTTACAAGAAAAACAAACCATAACAACGACAGGGAATAAGGTATTTTAATAAACATCCTCCTTATATTGAAATCCTTTTAGAATGCGTGCATAACAAAGTGATGTATGAATAATAAAATCATTGCTAATGTATCGTAGAATAGGGCCCTCGCTTGCCGAACCATGTATTCCCCAGCGACACAAACTCGTGCTTAATGTTTCCCGAAGTTGTACACGTGTATCAACGTTGTTGATATGGTTTTGAATCCATTTGTATTTTCCACTGATTTTACTCTTTCATTGGTCACTGCGTGATGTTATATAGCTTAAAGCCTTTCTCGACAAATGGACTGTCCAACACAAAAGAGCTTTATAATTCGAATCAGTAGTTTTTGAGATAAGCGCCTTTAAACAAACTCTTCAGTTCAGTAATATAAGTATGCTGAATGCTTCCCATAAAATGCTGAACAGACGATCTTGTCACGCTGTAATAGGGTGATGGATGCAAGTCGAACAAAGTCGAGAGTTGTGGATTGTTTGTGGTAGGCCTATGTACTGCAAAGTAGGTGTTTCGGCTTAATACTCATTAATACATTGCACACCTTTTTGTTTCCAACATTAAAAGGAACTAATATATACTAGCTTTTGCTGCACGTACTTTGCAGGTGCTTGACAAACCTAGACCTGCGGCGCTTAGCATTCGGCCTCGGAAACGCAGCCCGAATCTCCGACTCGACTCGGGGTGTTGGACCGTCTGCAACGGGGGCCTCGTGCTTTTTTTTGAGGCGCTAGATTTAATAAATTAATTATTATTATAATATTTAATCAAATGTGGCCTTAGGAGCTATGCCACCACGGGGGCTTAATGCATATAGGCTTTCTTTACCAGTCATGACTGGACTATTTGATTTGCTAGGCTAAGTAAATATGTTAGATTTTTTTATTGCACATCAAAATAGACTTCATCCCACCTGATGTTATGTGGTAAATGCGGTTTTAACTTAAAGGCGACAAGTACAACATAATAAAGCATTTGTTGGACTTATCTCCCTTACCTTAAAGGCTTGACCCCGGCTGCTAATGTAGCATCCCCCCAGAAGCTCTGGAATCCTTACTCACACGCAGGAGCACAATAACACCACAGGGCTTGTTATTTGACTGCGGTCTTCTGTAAGGAGGGGGTATTTCACTACTCGGGCTGATTCGAGCGATAAATCGCTATGCCATACCCCTATAAGTTAGGTATAATGAGAAAAGGTACTAAGGTGTGTAACAACTGATGATAGCGACTACCCCTTACAGCGTTGCAGTAGTATTCGTCGTTAAAAATTGTGACTTTCATATTCGAATACGATTTTCGTAGATGCTCAGTACAACCGCGGCCAAAACGCACTTTCAAGTAAACAATTTAAAGCAACATTAAAATTGAACTAATTAATTCAAGCCCTAACCTCGTTCTAACCGCGATGTCGGTCACCCCGTACCAAAGGTTCCCCTTATTTGTTCAGGACAAGGCAAATACAGCATTGTCCCGAAACATCCCAAATCACATAGTGACGTGTATTTAATGTATTAATGAGTTAAGCTGCGTACGGGACGATTTAATTGCTCCAAACTCGATTGCGAAAACGTTTGGTTTGTCCAATTAAATTCGTGTTTGTTTTGAACGATGGTGTGTCGTTGCTAACGTAAGTTTATTTCGAGTTTGTAACCAATTGTAAACTTACTAGAATAATCTTTTTATTCACATAGATTACATTAGTAATACAACCGCTGAAAAATTTTTTGATTTACGAAATTTAAAATAGTTTCATTATAGATATTAGTTTAAATTAGTTTATACAATTTTATTTATTGTTTTAACCCGAGACGTTACCCATAGTATTTCGGTTCATATTAAAATGTCAAAATATGTTGTTCGCGATTGTTTGAAGAACTCAAACTCAAATATTTCTTTATTCAAGTAGGTTACTTATAACACTTTTGAATCGTCATTGAATACAATGCAAAGTAATTTTACTTCCGGTTCGGAACCTTTATCTACCGAGATGACACCGGTAAGAAACTCAGCAGATCAGTTACAGTATCAGTATCTAACATATTGCTATGTGTAGCTCACTTTGGACCAAGGAAGGAATAATGCTACTAATATTGGAAAATGTTTAGTATTACAATAAACACGTTATTTTAGCTATACCTAATGCTCACTCAACAATATTTAACAAACACTATAAAAAAGATATCAAACTTAAACACTTCATTTACAATGTCAGCAAAAAATAATGAAGAATTAAAAATATCTGCATGACCCAAGGGTTTACTGGTAGAGAATGCCCCTAGTATTAAGTCCACCTGTTGTACCTATTTGTGCAATAAAGTTTTTAAATAAATAAATAAATAAAATAAATATACTATGATTGTGTTCAATTGTTTAATGGCTTAGCATTTAAAGGTTACCTTTCTTATATATACCTTATAGCTATAATAATGAATGTGTTCAAAAGTATTAAGAATTATTACTAGTCCCCATCATCTATCGAAATTAAACTGATTATGTTATAGATCGTTTCGTACAATACTAAATGTCATAACGAAGTGGTCAATGCCATTAAAGCTAAACGATTTTTTTATCCCATTGATAAGTTCAAAGGATTATTTACGTGGTCCAAGAGAAGAGAATAAACGATAACTAGGCCGTAATAACCTATACCTTGAAGGTTTGACCCCTGCTACTAATGTAGCACTCCCCAAGAGCTCTGGAAGCCTTACTCACACGCAGGAACAAAACAACACAGAAGTGATTGTTATTTGGCTGCGGTCTTCTGTAAGGTGGAGGTATTTGACCAGTCGGGCTGCTCCAGTTCGAGCGATAAATCGCTATGCCCTACCTCTCTTATTATGGGAAACGAACTTTACTATATTGTCTCGGGTCTGGGTGTTGTGGTGCCGTCGTAATTTCAGATTTCTGTAACACAAGTGCTTAAGCTACTTTCTTATTAATATTATTATTTTTGGTTTATTTATTTGATCTATTCTATTTATAAATATTATATTATTTTAAACTACTAGCAACCCGCAGCTGCGCTCGCGCACTATACCCGGTATTTATCTCATTTCACTTATTTTTCGATCCTACTGATTGCAGCATCCATACTATTATTATATTTAACACCGGGTGTAACTTTCATGTTCAAATAAAAATGATTTTATTCTGCAGCTAAAATGTCAGTTTTTTTAATGTTGTCTCAGCTTACACATAATGGAGTTTTTTTATGTTATTGCGTAGAAAATAAATGCTTTAGAATAGTTATATATATACAAAACGCAGGTTGATTAAATTGTTGATTAAAAAGCAATATAAACTAATTATAATATACTAATTATATTTTCACTTATTATATTTACTAATTGTATTTCTATTTATACAAACTCAGCAAGAGGTACCTATTTCTTTACGTATTTGTCAACTCGCAAGTTAGCCAAATTCTTATTAAGCACGAATGTGCATTAGGACCTACAGTTTGTTTAATTTAAATATATATATTTTTTAATTTTTCTTATTACTTTGAATCAATGAATTATTTTTTACAATTTACTACCTACATTATTTTATCTAATTACTACACTGTATGTCTTAGTGCAAAACTAGTTATAAGTTCAGCTATATTTGTAATATGAACGACAGAGTTTCTTGCCGGGATCTTCTCTGTAAGTTATAGGTTCCGAACCGGAGGTAGCATCATTTGCATAAATATTACTGGTGTAATTTACATGAATAAAAGAATATTGAATTTGAATATACCGGCTATTTTAATTTTCTGAGTTCAATACTAAGTGATTATGCAATTTATCTCTATTATATACATTTTGTGTTTTTAATCGGAAATATGGAGTTGATGTTATTATAATTGTTAATATTTTTTAGAGGACAAAGTAAACTTTATCATTTCAGTGTTTATTATAAATGAAATTCTGGATGAATTTATCTCTTAAGACTTGGACCATATCCCCCAGTGGGAGGACGGCGATTTTATACTACCTTTTGGCGGGTTCTTAAAATCTAATTCCGCCATCTTTTATAGCCATCTTAATGGCCAGATTTTGTTACATTATAATTAAATTTTATATCCTCGTGGGAAACGAGAACAGATTACAATTAAGAGACGATAATCCATGTACCTAGTTTAATTACAGAAGTTATAATGTTTATCTTCAGTAGTTTATTTACCCACTTAAATAGTGTAAAGAGAATTAATTATCTCATTTTATAGATCCTTTTGACTTAATTAAAATAGTTTTCTTAAAAATTGATTCTCTATCCAAGTATTTCATTTAAGTTAGGCTTATTGGTTTTTTACTTAATTTCATACACTGATCCTACATATTTGTTTAAATCTTAACTACTATTTAAATGTATATGTTAAATGTGAGTATGTATTTATATTTTATATTTTGTGTGTATATCATATTTTGTCTTGTGGTTTTGTTTTTGATAACATGTCGACTTCTATTTTGTGCTGCCGCCGTTCCCAATTCTCAATACCTAATAATTCCTGAATGGTAAAAAAAATATAAAATTATATCTGTTTACGGGAGAGTAACTGATAATATAGTAGTTTTCAAACAATTTTACATCTTTTTTTCTTTTAATAATTCGCTGGTATGTGCCAGGTGATAAATTACAAGTCCTTTTTTCCACACTCACGTGCAGAACTAAATGATTTTCCTCAGATTTAAATTTCAAACGCAATCACGATATTTAGGCGTTCTAAGAAAGATCTCTCAAAAGCAGCTGATCAAAACAAAACCTGATAGGAATATCTGATAAATCTTGTTTTAAAACATTACTATCAGTATTGTATCTGCTGCATCTTGCTTTTTTTCAGTCACTTCACCGACTAGATCTGACCGAAGCTGGGTACAAAAAACTCTTTGTCCTACCGAAATCTAAGACCACATCTCGCCACCCAAGATAGACGATAATAGTCGCCTAATAACTAGGCGTGTCGGCGAAATGTGGTAGACGAGACAAGATAAGTTAACTTAGAGTTAAGTGACAAAGCTGGGTTCCGTGTAAATAAATTTGTCACAAATACTTTACTGTACGATTGACAGCATTTCATAGTACACAAATGCAGTTCGATATTAGTTTCTACGCGCTTGATATAAGGCCGGTGAAATTTTCAATGTGCAATCTGACAAATTTGTAAAACATCATTTTTGGCAAATATGTGTGCTTTTTATATTTTAGTTTATATAGGAGACACGCTCCCGTGGTGTCTGTTTTGTAGGTAGAAAATACTTTATTACTTTAACTTATTTTATAACAGTTGAAATGCAAAATATTTATATGATATAATATTTATGAAAACATAATGAAAAATGTATCGCTATGCAGTTTTTCACTATTTTGACGATATTATTTTTACAATTCTTCAGTTACAATACCCGTAAAGAAGACACAATAGAACGATTGATGGTGCCAGAAAAAGTCCAGGGTAACGTTCTCAAACAACTCCGAAATTCTGTCATTTTTTGAGTTTACTTAATATGATAGGTTAGATGGATTTTATTTTTTAGCCTAACTACTCATGTTATAAAATAATTTGGTTCTAACGGATATTTAGAAATAAAATAAAAGTATGATGTATATCGCATATTGTACTAATATTATAAACAAAACTTTAAATGGGTTATGCATGAAAGTTTTTAAATATTAGACGTTAAAAGTCCTGAATAAATTATGATGAAACCTAAAAGTTGAAATACTGTACCTTTTTATGACAATAAAGTTACTTTCAACAGCGATTATTATGAGACATTCGAATTTTTGACCAAAGTTAAAAAATAGCTTCTCAAATTATCGACAGAACCCTAAAACAGTAACAATCGAACAGAAACCATTTTGCAAAACATTTTTTGTTCCAAACTAGTTCGCGTCCTTTGATGTGGCGAATGCAACAAAAAATTAACAATGCAGATAGATAATTTGGCCAGGGGGCGTGACTAGATATATTATGCATGTCTAATCTGATGAACGGACTTGGCGAGCTTTCTAGAGGTCTTAAACAGACCAGTAAGTTTAAATGCAGCCAAATAACAATCAATTCTGTTTTGTTGTGTCCCTGCGTGTGAGTAAGGTTTCCAGAGGTCCTGGTGAGTTCTACATTAATAGCAAGGGTCAAGCCTTCAAGGTAAGGGCAACAATTCCAGTAACAGATGAGTTAACAGACATTCTGAAAAAAATTGTGCTGTACTCGTCACCCTTAAACTAAGACCTTATTACCACTTAACATCAGGTGGGATGAGGTCAATCTTGAAATGCAATATAAAAAATATAAAAAAATTTGCTCGAAAAGAGCTTGTGGCAACGGAATTAGAATTTGATGACATTGATGAATAAACAAATGAGTTCGAGGAACAGCGGCCATGGATCCAAATTGCGCAAAGCAGAGTTTGTAGATCAGGTGGTATATAAGATAGGCCATGTTTAGAAGTGGAGATACTTTGCATGAAATTATGATAAGGATGGTGAATATTTTATTAAACTTATCGTAATTTATCTATTATTTAGTTTTTATTTATCTACTTAATGTAAGTAAAAAAGAGATTAGGATTTTTTTAGGTAGAAGATACCTTAAATAACTTAAGCCTTTTTTATATAAAACACAAGTGCTCAAGCTACTTTGGGATCAGTGCAATGAATGTCATGATGTTCACTGTAGCTAATTCCATCAGGTCAAAAGCCTAGCCCGAACAGATAACTCAAGACGACAATCTAGGTACTAAGCGGTTAACATCTCGGCGCCAGACTCATAACTCCCGGAGCGCTCACTAACTTCTGTGTCGTCGACTTTCTTGGCAGCCCCGATGCGGCGGCTTGCCAAAGCCTTTTCTGTTTCACGCACTAATCAACAATTATCTGAACTGCTTTTTGTACCTAACGGTATGAATCTTCGGCTGCACGCTGCAGTTCTGCTGCGGTTACGATATATTAGTCTTCTGGACGACTTCCGTAGCCGAGAGGCGGGCCGGACTTTGGCGTCGCGCCATCTCTGAGGTTCCGGGTTCGATTCCCGGTCGGGTCAGTATGGGAAACGAACTTTTCTAAATTGTCTCGGATCTGGGTGTTGGCTGGTGTAAAGTTAGTTATCCTTATCGACCCTATTTGAAAATTTGTAATGGTGATTGCTTGGTATTATTTATAGTCAATTGATGTTTTCCGATTATTATTGTGCATCGTGATCGTATTAGCATCGTGAACAATGAAAAACATTTTAAATTTTTTTTGGTTAAAAATAAACAAAGAAACGCATCTTTCATATAAATATAAAATAAGCTTGTCTATTCGGAAACATTTACATACACATAATAAAAAGAAACCTGTTATAGCGTGTACAACAAAAGCCCGCCAGACTATACACTTTAAACTATACACAAACCTTATATCGTTAGAATAAGAACTGATATCGAACTACAAGTTTACCTTTACGTGTAACGTACCTCCTACTATGATACTTTTACTCTTATTACGAATATTGATTCTTCAATCCAGACACTACTTATTCAAAGTCATACATTTCGTGAGTCACGGTGCGGACCTCTTAATATGTATGAGGGAATTAAAACATACAAGGGGAAACGCAAGAGTGAGATATGGGTTAGTCGGTTTATTTAAATAAAACACGGTGTGACCTTCCGTTTGTCCGTACAGTCGGCTTTAGAAAGATATGCAGTTTGAAACAGTAAAGCTTTTTTTGAATTTGCATAACCTGATTTGTTTTGATCACAACTTAAATAAAATATTTTATTTATAACTAGAGGCTCGCAGGGTATTCGCACGCGTAGGCTTTCGGTAAATTCAAACTTTTCTGAAATTTTTCTCTATCCCTACTAATATTTCCCTACTAATATTATAAATGCGAAAGTAACTCTGTCTGTCTGTCTGTCTGTCTGTCTGTCTGTCTGTCTGTTACGCTTTCCTGCTTAAACCTCTCAACCGATTTTGATGAAATTTGGTATAGGTATACGTTGAACATCAAGAACGGACATAGGCTATTTTTTATTAGAAAATAAGGGGGAGAGATGGGGGTAATACCACCTTTGAAAGTTTATATGGAAAAATGTTTATTTTTGAAGTTAGAGATATGAAATTTGGCACAAATATAGCTCGAAAATTGGATTGAAATATAGACTACTTTTTGTTTCGAATATTAGGGGAGAAAGGGGTAAAACCGACCATGAAAGGATGTAGTCCACGCGAACGAAGTCGCAGGCACAGCTAGTTGTTATATAGTTCCTCCATACCATTTTGCCCACCTGCGTAGCGTAGAGGCTATACGAAAGCGTGGCTCTATCTGATACACCGAGTTCGATTTCTGATCGGGTCAATATGGAGAACAAAATAATCATGTTCCATTTGATATATTTTATATTCACAGTTGAACTTGTTTAGATACTTAAGTGTAGATCAAGATCTAGCCCATTTTTTAAGGCACTTATGCTCCAAAGCTGTACTTTGGTTTGTTCTTGTGTTTTTAGAAGGGGGGTATTGTTTAATTCTATTTTTTTTTATTTTCTAAGCAGTCTTTAAGATTAATGTCATAAACCTATGTCCTGAAGTTGCACGTTTTAAATAGGCTGATATTTCCATTTGTACTTCTTTTAATATATGTACTTTATCCACGTGAGCATATCTGCCTTTAAACTTGGTAAATCCATAAACAATTGTAGTGTGTATACTTGTTGATACAAAATAAAACTAGTGTAGGATTATGGACCAACATTACTTTTATTTAGTTAATCGATATTGATATAAAATTGGCGGGCAGTGGCTAATGTCATTCTACACGTGGGATTTAAAGCGAACGGACGTGTCTGGATTTATACGAAAAAGTTGTAGATATTATTTTTTAGCTTAGAAGATAAAATATACGGCTATCAGTACTGGAATACTACGTAATTAGTATGTTTTATTACAAAAACGAGCATTCTTTAAGAAATTAGTTCTGAATCTCTACAAAATTTGTAAGCTAAGTGTACATGTACATTATTACCATAGAACACGTTGCCTGGTTTGTTACCGATTATTTCAGTACGCATCGATTTGTCCCGGTAATGGAAATCGTTAGGAAGCCTCGCCTCTCCTGACAAGTGTTCTGTAATATGCAAATCAGTAAAGATAAGTTCATTCCGGAGAAACAAGCGGGTGAAACTGAGGTTTTGACATAGTTTCCTGTGATTAGTTGTTAAGAGTTAGATTTTTTTTTAAGATTTTTTTTGGTTTGGTGTAGCGTAGTGGTAGGAAATAATAAATAAACTAAAATAAAAATAAAAACACTAGTTTCGAAGAACTAAGGCTAAATACACAGTTTTTTAGTATTATTACACATATCTTATAACAAGAAAAAATTACAGACCAAGAAATTATATTCCGAGCATTATTTAAAGTATTGATAGAACCCTCGGCCTTTGCCGCATGAGGCAGAATTACCACTAAACGGAGATCTAGATCACCCTGCGGAGAAAAGATGACCACACAGGCCACGGTCTCCGGAACGCTGTTACGAAAAAGCAGGGTGATCAGACATGTAAGATTGAATTTGAGTTCCATAATAGTCAGTAATGAGTGCTAATAATTCTCTTGGGGCCGAGGACCCTAACAATTTTACCATTAGACCATTAAATATTATGACACAGGTTTGAACTCAGTAATTTAACACAACAACAGTTCTTGGTTCAGATATTCATCACAACCTCCGTACTACTAAAGCCAGACCAGTTCATAAGCAAACATCCCTTTCGGCATATGACGGCGAGTCGATATTAATTCGGCAAAGTAACCCGCCGGCTTCCAATTACCTAAAAACGGTGGCCCATTCAATTTGGATCGGCCGAGCTTCTAGGCGGCTCTCCGGTAGGCACGGTGGGCTGCATTTTTGTTTCTGCTATTGATTTTTAGGCGGACCGTCTTACATACTCCCATTTGTGAGTTTTTAATGTTAAATGGCGATTAGACCATTATCATGAGGAAAGTTTATATCTAAACTTTAAGATTTTCGCGTTTATTCATATTAAACATTTAAAATAATTTAACGGGTCAAAACGCGATACCATTTTTATTTAGTAGTTAATACGAACTACTTACTGCTCGACGTTTCGGTTAGGTTGCACCAACCGTGGTCATGAGTTGACATGATGACATGGCTGAAATTGTGTCGCGTTTTGACCCTCTTCTTGTTAAATTATATTGTTCTTGTATATATCTGCAAATGTCGCCTGAAAATCTATTGATTTCCGGTAATGTTTTAGCTTTTGTAAGAATTTCGTGGAGTCAATGATCCAGTTTAGATTTGTTATCAGGGATATCGAAAGTAAATTGCACATGACAAGTCGCTTGACATTCAATGCGTATTAGAATGCTTTCCGCTTTATAAATTACTAGCTGTGCCCGCAACTTCGTTCGCGTGGACTACATCCTTTCATGGTCGGTTTTACCCCTTTCTCCCCCCCTTATTTTCTAATAAAAAGTAGCCTTTGTCCGTTCTTGAGATTCAACGTATACCTATACCAAATTTCATAAAAATCCGTTCAGCCGTTTAGGCGTGAAAGAGTAACAGACGGACAGACAGACAGACAGACAGACAGAGTTACTTTCGCATTTATAATATTAGTATGGATTTTGTTGAACATTAACATTTATGCCCAGTTCCAATATTTTACGATTCGATGGAACGGTTTTGGCTTACGCCTCGTATGATTTATTACTATCAGTAACTAAAACGTATCGATTTTAAAATATGTGAACCAGGCATAAGTTTAGTAACTTTCAACAATGTAAACCTCAGATATACAACTATGAGTGTTATAGATAATCTCAGTTTGATAAAAGTGTTGAATGCTCGTCATGCTTGATTCATGTTTCGATTGACATAAGTATAAGATGAAAACAAAAACAATGTTATTGATTAACTGCGCTGCGCCAAAAATGTATATGTATTTTTTTAATTTAGTTTATTATGCTTCATCTCATTATAAGTGAACTGTATAAAAAGTTCTTATGAGAAATAAATGTCTTTAAACCTAAACCTAGATATTTGTACATATTGAATGTACATTATCTGCTTCAAATTTTCGAAATAAATGTTTGTAATACTAAATACCTTCGTCAAACCTCAAATTGCGCAGTTACTAATGCCTCGTTGCAAATTTGCATTGTGCGGTAAAGCCTTGTCAGTACTCAATGCTGTCGTGACAAGTAGGTATAGGAACAGCTGTTCGCGTTAACCGTATTTCGGTCACAAGCTTGCAGGCGCCATCTCGCGGACAATGTGAGCCAATTAGTACAACACAGTCAGCGCCGCCTACAAAACCATATCGACCCTGGTTCTATTATGTACCTAGCATCCTACATTTTGCATGTTTTGCATTATCGTACGCTTGCTTAGCTTTTTAAGTGCTCACAATGAATAGGACCCTATTACTGAGACTTTGCTGTCTGTCTGTTAGCCCGTCTATCACCTGGCTGTATATTAAGAACGGTGACAGCTAGACAGCTGAAATTTACACAGATGATGTATTTTTATTGCCATTAAAACAACAAATATTAAAAATCAAATATAACAAACAAACAAGGGGCTCCCATAAACAAAAGCAATTTTTTGCTTTTTTTGGCTCGATATCTTAAATGGAATATTATCATTTAACATTTATAAATAATATTAAAATGTATATTTACATTAATGATAAAAAAACAATTTTTAGTGGGGGCTCTCATATAACAAAAAATATTTTCTTCTGGGTTTTGTCCGATATTAAAATCAGCGCCAGGTAAAGCTTGAAATATTATTATCAGAAATATAAAATTTGTCTACCTTCTGTTCTTTACATAGTCAATGGTACGTAGCCATTCGTGCACGAGTTAAACATGTGACCAGATTTTTTTTCGAAAACATAAATAGAATAGAAATAGAATTGAAAATGTCTTTATTCATGTAAACTTTTACAAAAGCATTTATGAATCGTCGGATTATAGTAAACTACCGCCGTGTTCGGAATGTTGGTGCTTTTAAAAAGAACTGGCAAGAAGCTCCATAGTTAATCTTTTCATAATTTACCAATTTGGAAACATGCAAAATAAATTAAATATAAAGAATAAAGCTTTTGTCAAGTGTACGTAAAATAAATAATGCAAATCCAAGCATATATTTTTTAAATTTTTATAGTACTTCACGCCGCACACTAGCGAACTTTAAATATAAGAAGCAGAAAAATTTAAATCCTCTTGCGGTGTGGGGGTGCCACACCACCATGACCAGGGGAGAAACAATTTTTCTATTTCTTTAAAATATTGAAAGTCTAAATACGTTTGTCATTCATATAGTCTTCTATTTTGCAAGAGCCTTTCTTCATGAGACAATTTTTAATCTTTACTTAGATCTATGCATTGGTAAGGCAGTGACTCACGATTACCCCAGACAGAATGTGATGAGAGCATCTTTGAAGGCCCAATCCTACACCTGGGTCCTCTGACTCCCCACTCCTTTGCTATTAGTGTTATTACCTTTTTTCATTCCCTGTAACGAGGGCCTGGCTTTATTACAATTTATTGCAGTACTTACTGTATGCGTATATCTGCAGACATTCGAGCACTGTTATTCCCATTCTGTTTTGTTGAGATTATGATATTTCTAGTCGGATATTTCAATGATTAACTGAATTATAAATTTATTTCGCATTAAGGGACCGTGGTTGTTCTGGGTTTCTGAAACACAAGTACTTTAGCTACTGTTGATATTTATTTATGTTGATTTTTTTGTTTAGTATGTAACCTCAACGTGATTAACGATTTGAACCAACCCTACTGGACAAGCTTTTTAAAAGAACTCGATCGATCTTTTTGGGTCCAAAAACTGACTACATAATAAAAATACACACCCACCAAACCAAGCTGAACAACAACCTGATACACATGGTACAACAATTCAAAAACTCAGTCTCTTTTTTTATACTGACTTTGCGACGTAGAAATTATTCGTTCAGCAGTCTAAAACATCAGCATCTTTAGTTTATAAATACAGAACTCAATTCCTTATCATAATAAATCTACGCTCAACTAAATACGACAGAAAGACAGTTTCTTCGTGTGACAAGCTACTGGGATGTATACAAACTAATTATGCTGACTGTATATTGATAACTAAAAAAGTTTAAATAAAAAGTTTTAATATCACTTTTATTTTTATGTTAAATGGCGACTTATCTTCTTTAACAAAGTCTGCCAGTGTCATGTGATAATTGATACAATTTCAAGATAATATACTAACAGATGGTTGGTGTTTTATAGCTACAACGATTCCGTGGTCAAAAGGGTGTTAAAACAATGTCATCAAATAACTTCTTAATAGGTATAACAACATAACATCCAGAAATATACAATTAAGAGCTTATGTTTATTAAGTTACAAATTTAGTTTAAAATTTTTGTAATTTATTTTCACTTCCTTTAACACCTCTGTTCCGTCGAAAATGAATTAAGTATCTTACAAAAAACGCTTCGCATCACAACGAAATCCATCATTGTTAGCTGCAGTCCTCTCACCTTCATTACTGACAAAATGCGTTCAAAAAACATCAAGAACCTGACCCGTCTACCAAATGATCACAAATTACTCTCCCAACCGATTCATCTTTTGTGCGAGTTAATTTTTTCTTACATTGATTTATTAGTAACCCTCTTAGCGCGTAATTAAGAGACGTACCGTTAGGTCTCTCAAAAAGAGAAATGTTCAAAAGTTTCAAACAGTCATATATTAGTGTAACGTATTGCCTCTCTGCGACTAAATGGTTTGTTGGAACTAAATTTGGTGTTTGGCCCTTAGCTAGTGGATATAGAGCGGCGTATAGTGTATTTAAAGTATGATTTATTGCGTTTTTATCTAAGATATCTGTTGCATTTGTTGTTTATTTATGTTTTTTTGTAGTTGTTTCGTGACTTGATAAAATATTTATTTAATTAACTTGTTTTATGGTTGGAAAACAATTAAAGATATGATTTTTGTTTACAGATTCAGTTAGTTCTATTCAATTACATATTCTTGAGATCGCATTCATATTCATGTTTGACATTGTGTACTTTTGTCGAAAAAGTTAAAAAAGGACGACAACTAATCACAAAAAATACTAAAATCAAGTAAACAGTGAGTTTATGTACTAAATTATTAAGGATAACGCCATCAATTATAGTTTCAAGATAAATCAGTTGAAAACAAGTGTCTTACAAAGCTCATCTTGGTGTTCCCCAAGGTACGATATTATCACCGAGTCTCTTACCACTCTCAACAACAATACCTAGGTTAGTAAGCTAACCGAAATCCTCACCTTGTTTCCAAATCCAATTTGCACTCAATATAAAATCCAATTAAACGGCGAAATATTTACAAACCTCTATCCATACACTCGACACACGTATGTGTTGGCATTCATTAAGCATTCGATTAAGTAAAACGCACCGTGTGTTTGCTGTACACTCTGCGCGTCCATATTTGACAACATTTGAATGCTGGAACGCTTTCAGATTAGAATGCTTTGCTGTTTGATCAAAAGTTTAGAGTAGTGAATATTAAATATTTTTTAAAAACAAGGTAGCAAATTTCACAAGAATCTCAATTCTCTTAATTGATTTACGAAATCACAATTATTTTTTGATTTAAAGAGACACTATAAGATGGACAATGTTCTTCACCATTCTCAACGTAATACAGGTAGAAACATTGGTTAAAATTTACACGATTGTTTCAATTTAGACTTATAACAATTCTATATGCACGTCGTATTCTATAATGATAAAACATTTTTGAAAATGTTTATGCAGTACCACAGTGTAAACGACCATCTTGCTAGAATCTGATGTCTTAAACTTAGAAACACTATTATTCTCATCATTCCATGCTAAGGCACATGGAAAATTGAAGCAGTGAAGCGAGTCTTAGTAAAAAAATAGACATCTCGTTATAAAATCTTTGATATATGTATTATTAGCCGCATCTTAAGAATGAATCAGAAGTTGTATTAACTATGGTGCAAAATTAAAGTGACTTCAAATAAATATAAACACGTCTGATGATAATGAAAACTGAAAAACAAATTACACCTTTGTATGGATCACAGAAATATGAATAGATAAAACATATCTGTGGCCTGGTGCTAAAAGGGCCAAAGTACGATAATATTGATTATTGATATTATTGGCACTAGGCCACAGATATAACTAAAGGGAAAGATTTAAGGAAATACGTTACATCTCTACTAAGCAATCTTGTTTAGACAACTCTAGAGGACAAGAAGAAAGTTAAATATTTTGATGTATGTATTTTTTCTTTCGTTTTAATTTCAGATTCAAAATCTCATCGTTAAAATAGAGACGGAAAGTCTCACCGTTATTTACTATACTGTTGGTGGTGCTACGTAAAGTGACAAGTCATACACCACTCTGTCTGAGAAACATGTCTAGCTCTTCAAGTTTCTTGGCAAATAAAGGGAACGCACTTTGTTCCTAGACGTTGTTATTCTCAGTATTTTGATTAAATTTGAATTAATGGCTTTCTTGTTTGGTTCACTGTTCAACTGATACAAGTAATTTATCAGTATGATCTCCAAGAAGTATCTTTGTGTGTTAATAGAAAAGAAAAAGTTTCCTATATTTAAGTTTATCTGAATTATTATTATTATTACTTTGTGTTCATTTTAAATATTTTAACTTACTTATTATTTAGTTATGAATTAGAGAACATGCTAAAATTTTCGATTGGCAAAAATAAACTACAGACATTAAATAAATTGATTTTAGGCAGCGTTTGTTTCAATACCTCGATAGTTTAGCTTTTAAATACCAGGTTATAATCTCGTGGCACTGGGTTTGAGTTACGAGAAATTGAATAATGTTTGTTTAATTGTTTTATCACGGTTTGGGTTTGTGACTACAATCCAACATTTTAAAGAATTAATAATTTAATCCTGATGATGCAACTGAACAATACTTGCGGTTATAATTTTCACTCATTAAATTACCTTTAGCGATAATATGAAGACTATAATAACATTGTATTACAAAACAAGTTTTCTATTTTATCATATTTCCTGTTAAGATTATGAGGAATCAGAGAAGAGAACGAATAAACATAAGGAAAAATAATGTTATTAAGCAAGTATGTGATAGAAAGCAAGTAAAAAGAATGACAGAACCGAAAAGTATACGATAAGAATATGAATACGAAATGAATTTTGTAACGCTTGATAGTTACTATTCTCGTGTATTATGTTTTTATTTTATTTTTTAGATTACTTATGCACTTTGTCACTATTACCGCACCCATAAACTAACTCTCCGCATGACCCAAAGGTTGACTGGTAGAGAATGCCCATAGCATTAAGTCCACCTGTTGTACTTTTTTTTGTGCAATAAAGTTTTTAAATAAATAAATAAATAAATATCAAAACTACACGTCAAATTTATGATTTAAAATAGAAAAACCACAGTTTGGACACAGTGCTATCGTTGTTCATAGCCTGATGAACGAATATAAAAAGTTGTGTTGTTGCATCAAAAACGATGTAAAAATTTATAAAACATTAATTCCTAAAATCAAAACACTAAACCGTCGTATTGTTCCATTGAATTGCCACAAGCCATTTCCAATTGCAATAAAAATATCCGACATCCACCTGAGGTGTGTATTAGCATAGTCTGATATTTGCATAAAAAATTATGCGAAACAAACAAGTGTTAAGCCAACATTGCATAGACATTCTGTTACCGATATATTGAATCTATTGTTATTTTAAAACGTTTAAGTCGTGTCACAGTGGTTGCATTTTTGCAACTATTTAGTAACAACAATCGAAGGTTGAGATATGAGTCTGGCCAGTATTTTAATTGAAATAATAACAAATTGTATCTACTTAAATGTCGTGTTTCCTTGATAAACTTGACTTTTGTAATTACTTCCCGTTGCTAATGGGAAGTTTGTTTCCATTGTTGACTTCTTTTTGTTTGTAATTTTCCTTTTTATAAATTTTTATGTATTAAAAATCAAGTTTCTATTTAATACAAAGAAGTAAAATTGAAACCTTAACCATGTTTTTGGTGGATTACATTTAACGAAGTATTAACCCAAAATGGTCAGGACGATTTATTGGTTGGTTTGATTTATGATTTCATAAGTAAATTATTATTTAGATGACAACGATGTATGGAGCTAGAATATCTGTTACATTGAAAAGAGTAAGTGTCGAGTTTCTTGCCAGTTCTTCTGGACATCATCAACATTCCGAACACGGCGGTAGAATACTTAATTTGTACTGACGATTTGTAAAGCTTACACGCTAGATATATTTTTTTTCTATTCTTTTTTAATAAATAATTTTATAAAGCGGATCGAATTCAAAAGCGCATTCAGTGTCAAGCACCACGTTAACAACTTGCTGTAGACCCAATTGTGCCTTAAACTAGATATAGGCCTCCACGGAATCCTTGGAAAGCTATAGAGCACCGAACACTCGTATTTTATTGTGAAGCTGTTTTCATTCAGACCATTGACATACACTGGCAGGGGTGGATTTCCCAAAAAGAGCTCTGTGGCCATTAAGACAAAAAGAAGAAAAAAATAATTGTTTCGTTTCATAGCACAAAATCACTCCCTGTGATCCGCCTCGTAATGACGACAATGAGACGTCGCTTCCATGTAATATTCAGTGGAGAATGGCGAACGCAATCGATACTCGATACTGTCTTCGGCTGAGGACTTGATTGCAGCATTCCTGTCATGCGGCTCTACGTGGGAATTTCAATTTTTAAATACGTTTCTATTTTGCTGCTTGCAAAGTTATGTATTTTAAATAATTTTTTTCGTTGTTGTATCTGATTGAACAAAATAAAAGTAGGCACGAATTAAAAAAAACTCCTATTCGTAAATCAAGGCGTTTTTTGTATCTTTTTGTGAAGTTTGAAAAAAAATGTTTTAATTGTAAATACAAAAAAAGTTACTGCTTATGAGTTGTTACTTAATTGTTATTCATTCAGCACATGTTTACAGGGAAGGCTAAAAACCGATAACTTAAATGAATCATTAAAAAAAAGATTTTCTGAAGACTTGTTAGATTCGAATTTTTAAAATTTATGATAAACTTGCAGATCGATTTTAGTTTTTATTTCTAAGGGTGGTAACAAGTCCAAAGTGTGTGGTCAAATGTGATTTCTACTGAAATAGACAAAACAATATTTTTCTTTTTAAAGTAAATAAAATACTTCTTTAAAATCGGAAAGACAATACTTCATTGTGGAACATAAGGTAGGTTACATGTTTAAAATTTTATTGTTAGCATGACACGATTTTATTTTGCCTTCACACGTGCATAAAAATAAATTAAAATGCCCTTAAACGATTCCATATTTAAATATTTAAAAATGTAGAAAGGAATGTAAGTAGTAGAAAAACTCTTAAACACAACAGTATATTTTTATACGAAGAACCTAAATAGCCAACAATTTTCCTAACAACGCGGCAATTCATGCATAAATTATACACGAATAACGTCAACCAATCACGTTTCTAGAGTTCCTTAAGCTTCAGATTTGCTAACTACATATTAATATAAATATAGGAAATTATAAAATTTAAGTGAATATATGAATTTGACTAAATGGCTTAGTGTGCAGCGCAATTTTCGTGCGGGTCCACGGAATTAATCTATTCAGTTTCCTTTCGTCTCGTTCCATATATGTTGTTCAAGCCAGAAGAGTGTCTCAGGAAAATACAATTCGGATGATTGGCAGCAGCGTCATTTTGTGAATCAACCGGTCCGCATAAGTAAAAAATATTTTACTGTTGCAACATGTATACCATTTTTTATTTTTTTTATAATTGAGAGTTAATTTCAAAAGTTGAGTAAGGGTCTTTTTTTGGGGTGTGGTTTATTAAGGGTTTATTTTAATGTGACCTGGAACATTGGACATAGAACCATAATACTAGTGCTTCCGCTTTTGTTTTGGGATCATGTCAATTTATGGGACTGTGGCGTGACATTTAATAATTGTATGCATTTTGTCTTTTGTAAAATAAAGAAGATATCTCTATGATTAGTATTTTTTTAATAGGTAACCTTTAAAAATCACAAGGTGTCTTCTCGATATAGGTAGATATAGGTTCCGAACCGGAAAAAGATTACTTCCGCATTTTATTTAATAACTTTTCAACAGTGTTATATGTAACCTACTTGAATAAAAAAGTATGAGAGTTTTAATAACTACAACGTAATTAAGGCAGTAAGGAACCACGCATGCCATAAGTCAACTTTGAAATGCTGTTATTTTTCTCCAGCAACTCTCTCTCTCTTACACGACATTGTTTACTTGCTGATTTGTTTGACTACAACAAAACCTTCGTTAGACACTGTGTAAAGAACTTTCCAATTGAAATATTGCCTTTGAAAGAAGAGTTTGTTAGCACATTTAGCGCTAGATGCGCTCCTTTTGTACTTGTCCTTAGATGAAGAAATTAAATAGAGGGAACTTTACGTTGAATTGTCTGTGTAATAGGATTTTACCTTCTTTTGGTAAAATCTAACATGACATTTGCAATGACGGTTTCAAGCTTTTAGATTTATCTGTTCTAGCAGTATTATTTGTAACATTATCTAAAATTTATCAAATGACATTAATTGACTTGATATCAATATCAATTGATTAATTGGTGATTGATTTGATAAATGTTGGATAAACACTCGTATTTAAATAAACTAGAGCCAACGATGGTAACACAATACATGGGCACTAAAATACATTTATAAGCATCCTGAAAGTTGTTTATCGCACGAATGCTTACCACACCTGGGGTTTACACCCACGACCCTCGATTTAATTTGTATCAGCTAAGGCCTTACACCAAACCATTCAAATACACTGAACTGGATATCCAAGAGTCGAGAGTGAAGTCGTGTTATAATTTAGTGAATTCAACATTGTGTGTTTTAAAAGCGCATCGATTATACAGCACTATCAATATGGTCACTAGTTTTCAACTATCTATAGGGAAACTACCGAAAGTTGGGAAACACTGATATTAATAAATGCTCATACTCTCCTCTTGTTGAATGTATACTCTAAGTCTGTCACCATTCACGGCGTTTCGTTAGCGCGTTGGTAAGGAGATGCTGGAGAAACTGTCTCATTAAAGTTGCGCTCGGAGATATTACGATTTAACACAAGACAGACAGACACACAGTCGTATCTCACAGGAAACAATGGCTGAGATGTATGCGACGTAACGTATCAAATGGTGAGAACAATTATTTTGCGTTAACTTAAAATACCTTGTCAGTCTACCTCAATATGGTCTAATTTAAGTACTAGATTATGATATTTCAAACCTTTGGAACGTAGCTTCTGTTTTTGATTACCACCCCCCCCCCCCCCCATTTGGCTATTTGGAAAGAGTGGTAAGTTACGCAGTACCACTTGTAATATAAATAACCATGGTTGTAATTTTATTTTACTTATTACTTTATTAACAATGCTCGTCAAGGCTTAGCATCAAAATAAGACCTTCATCATTATACTCGTACGAAATTTTCCATATTATAAACATTTAATTCATATAGACATATTTTATTTGACCGCCAAAACCTTTTTTACCCTGACAATCAATGATGGTTGCGAAGCTACCATTATGGGTTATGTTACGATAAAATATATATTTTTTATTTTTATAGTAAATAATAATTAAATAAATATTGGACAACATCACATACATTGCTCTGATTCAACGGTAAGTAGCTTAAGCACTTGTGTTACAGAAATCAGAAACAACGACAGTAGGTACCACAAAACCCAGACCCGAGACAATATAGAAAAGTTCGTTTCCCATATTGACCCGACTGGAGATCGAACCTGGAACCTCAGAGATGGCACGACGCCAAAGTCCGGCCCGTTCGCCTCTTGGCTACGGAGATCGTCAAAACCCGCCAAAGTACCCCGTAAAAGTACTTTACGCCGTACTAGCGAACTTTAAATATTAGAAACGGATTTTTTTTATCTCCCCTTTCGGTGCGGGAATCGAACCCACGACCTTCACGTATTGCGCGTGCGTGGGTGGTTTCTAATATTTAAAATATATTTTTGCAAAGTTATATTTGTATGCCATTTTACAAAACTTTATTATAATTTTCACTTCAAGATTGTCCAAGCATCTATTTAATAAAATTTCGCAAAGCTCTACTATACTGTAACTTTGGTGATATCATTATTTAAAACACAAGCGCAAACCGCATGGATTCTTGTCTGCTTATGCTAAGTTACAAATAACAGTATTCTATACTGTTTCACATAACAATTGCATTTCAAGAGATTTTAGAAGCTCCTTAAAGTAAAGAGTATGCACTTTACACACCTCTGCATGCGGATTTCTTGTACAGTTCAAACTATGTAATTTGGACTTTGTGTCTTAATATCGTAGACATAAGAACAAATATAGTACCTCCTATGATTGTTTACTTTATGTGATATTGACCGTACATTAGACTACAAGTGTCCACATAAATTCATAAAAACTGCGTATTCCTAAGCAGTGACTAATTATTTAACCTTCCTACAGTTTTCAGTTGGTCTGTCAGACCCACATAATGCACACAATGAAAACTTGGATAAATAAAGGTTGTATTTACTATTACTTAATCAGCGACACAAAAAAATATATAATTCATTGAATTTAATTGATTTCTACCTGAGGGAATTTTCAAAATTTATTCGCATACATGTTTTTCTTAACGTTTTGTATAATGTGTATTCTATTATTTGCTCCGTTGCTGTGTATAGTAAATGAATTAAATAATAATATTACATAAAATTATTAAGTTCGAAGATACGGATTTTTTTTAAATATATGTTTTGGTATATGCTCCCAGTTTCCGTCCTCTTTTATACTAAAGTTACACATAAATTTCAAATCACAGTTTAAAAAACTTAAAGGGTCAGTAATTTTGATATCGGAATAAAATGTAGGTATTTGATTTATTAATTCAAACCGCAAATACTACACTACACAAAAATACCACATTTACTCGTTAGGTATACATTATCTGTATCATGCCTTTTCTATACTTACTTAAAGAAACCCTCACTTTCTAAAGAAATTATACTCTCATTTTTATTTAAATAAATAATTTATAAAAGAAGTAGTTGAATGAAGGCCTTGAATTGGTGTCTATTTTATATGGCATAAAGTTTAAATAAAAAGAAGGTGGTCTCTGAGAATAATGATGCGTGTTTATTGGGCACGTGAGGGTTAAATTTACAGAACCTATCAACGATTATGTGTAGGTCTCAAAGCTATTTTACTTACTTGAGATTATCAATTTGACGTCTTTACTTAATTTTATAGCCAACATTTGTTGGAGTGGTATACTCAAAATGGCACATTTTATTGGAATGCAAATTTAAAGGTTTGGGCTCAATTTAGTTCAGATGCTTGACCAGTCCTTCAATGTTGGTTGATATAATATCTGATCTATCGATGACAGGCCGGTTATAAATCAAACCTTATTTCATAGTTTTATTAATATTTAAACGAAAAAGTTATGTTTGAAAACAAGCGATGTTCTTGTGTTGTTTTTCCTTGCACTTCATGTTACACGCTTTTTAATTTTTAATCTTTGATTTTGTTTTGTTTTTTGGTTTGTGTTCATATTTTATTATTTTAATATAAATTTATCATTTGAGAAAAAAAAACATTACCTACAGTCCATAGAATAATTAGAGAGTATTCTGTTCTTCACAAGACTGTGTTCTGTTGACAAAAATATGTTGAAAATCTAATTGGTCCATCTGTCACAGTCAATATTGTAGGTATGTTATCCATATAATTTATTTACATACTATGTCGCAAAGAAATATACTTGACGAATTGGCTGAATTTTGGCAAGTTGAATCGTTAATTTGATTTTAATTTTATTGATGTAAACATAATCATTGAGAAATGTTTATTTTGTTAGAAAAATAAACAGAAAATCTATTAAAAGGTACATATCAAAACATCACCTTGAATGTAAAAGTAAAATAAAAGCGATAAAATACTCAGAGGTAGTTTAACTTTTTTTTACAATTGAATAACGCTACAGGTACTATTGAAATCATTTGGACGAAAATTGTCTGCATTTATTATCATAGTTACTTATGTCTTTTACTTCAATAGATCAGAGATTATAGTATCGTCAATATAATCTGCAGCAACCTCCTTCCTGTGCATAGTCGTAAAATAATTTACCGAACGCGCCGTCGTCAAACGCAATGGTAAGCACACATTTGCATATTGGAATATCCCCATAAAGTTTGGTCTGAGTGCGGCCCACAGAGTTCCCGTCTCAAACAAAACAAGGCTATAAAGGCCCAGTAAAGGCCTAGGTGTCCTGTTACCGTTGAAGAAGACATTTCGCTGTTAACTGCCTTACGAGCGAACTTATTTGTGGGCGGTTTGTAATGATCCGGTTTGTGGGGGATAAGTTTGAGAAGCTGTGTTTTTTAGGGTTTTTTTTTAATTTTATTTTAATATATACAATATTTTATATTAAAGAACAGTTTCATTTTTATCTTATTGTAGTGCGAGAAAAAAGTTTAGTTATACGCTTGGTCACTAGACTTGGGCCGCGATCATTTTATTTACGAGTATTAACTGTATCTTATGTTACTCAAACGTTTTGCCACATTTTAACGTTCAAACATAATATTTTTAATAAAGCTTAGAAATTTATGCACACGATATTGAAAAACAAGTAGGGCAGTTAATAAGACAGCTTTTTTTTTTTACTTTTTGACTTGAATTCGTAATTGGTAGGCGCGTTACACTAGTGGATTTTTTTTCGATAACCAGTTCTAAACTCTACACTATTGCAAAACAAAGTTTCAGTGACGTCATCTTATATAAATAGATTTTGTTTTTCAAATCCAACGAAAAATAGAAGAAATTAAATCTGGTACACCAAGACGAAGTTTGCCTTGTCTCCAAAGCATGTTATTAAAAGCTAAAAAATTACGCTCTGGGAGAAAATTTAATTCATTTACAATGCGATTCAAGAATGACAAAGCTAAACGCATTGTTTAATCGGTCGGAATCTCAACGATTTGGAAAGATGGAGAGTACTCACCATCTACTTATCATCTGGTCATCTGGAAAAGAAATAAATATAGTAAGATTAATATCACACCTAAAAGTTATCTAGAAGATATCACTTCCTAGCAATAAGCCCATCTACATTATCGATTTTATTATTTTTATAGTACTAAACGCCGTACTAGCGAACTTTAAATATTAGAAACAGAAATTTTTTATTTCCCCTTGCGGTGTGTGAATTGAACCCACGACCTTCACGTATCGCGCGTGCTGCTCTTACCAACTGAGCTAATCGCAAGTTATCGTAGGCGATGAAATTTTTCTGCTGTATCAACCGTTAGCCTCCGGTAAGTGCCCTTTGCTAAATATGTTTAGAACTACATACTTATCGGCCCGTGGTACATTCGTTGCAGAAATTTACATCAGCACCATCTACATTATGCTTTAATTTGTAAAACGAATTTCTGTGCAATAAAATATATGTATTCATATATTACATCACTTACTCGCTAGTGGTTTATGACTTGCACCACACAAGTTCTTAAAGTTACGCCGGTAATCAGATTTTGTGCGTAGATGAAGTTATATCGTTCGGGCAGTTTCTTCGGCATTACCCTTATTTATAACAATGACTTACACTGAGCTAATACTAAAGGTATTGTGGGTGAATAATCCTCAATGCCTAGTTCCAATATTCGATGATCTGTTCTATGTAGTTATGGAAAGTAATATATTGTACGAGGGGTAAGCTAAAAACGACCGACTGATGACAGCTGTATAAATAAATAATAATAAATGCGCCAGACAATCACACCAATCACCTGGTCTCAAACTAAGGTTTTTACCTTGTACTATGAGTACCAGACGACGGATACTAACTGGGGGCGTCATCCCAGCACACCCAGACCCAAGTCAATTTAGAAAAGTTTGTTTTCCAAATTGACCCGACCGGGAATCGAACCCGGGACCTTTCGCGCTTTGGCCGGCTACCTTAGCCACTGCGCCACCGAGGTCGTCAAATATGTAATATAAATAAGTATGGAACGGTATTATTTAACAAGAGCCTTCCGCTCCCCCGAAAGTTCGGTGAAGATGAAAAGGCCATCTGCGGCCATCTATATAGTCTGTTAGGAACAAAAATGAAGGCTGGTAGTTAGTGTAGCCGGATAATCTATGTATGCATATTTTATTCTCGTGTGTAATTTTCTGCTATTTATGATTATTAATTTTGTTGTTATCCATACTCACATTTTTACTGTTACCGCACCCATAAACGTACTATCTGCATGACCCAACGGTTGACTGGTAGATAATGCTCCTAGCATTAAGTCCACCTTTTGTACTTTTTTTGTGCAATAAAGTTTTTAAATAAATAAATAAATAATCGATTTTCGATCAATCGATTGTGTCCACCCCAAATAATCTAAAATCGATTGGACTATTGATAGTATCAATATTATCGATTTGATCGATGGTATTGTTTAATCTAAACAATTATAATCTAATAATTGTTAATAATAAATTATATCGACCTAAAATTAATATCGATATTATCGATTACATCGATAGTATCGCTTCAAAACTTGATATCAATACTATCGATAATATTGTATTTGCCTACGCATTATAATCGATTAAATTAAATAAAGATAGGTATCGATATTATCGATTGTTAGATTTTTTGGACCCCTTTTGCATTATCGATTAATAATCGATACACAATCGAATCGACGGCCACAGTACTAGTAGTCGGTTGGAGAAAAACGGATAGTAATTTTTGACACACCACGAATCGTATAATATTGGAACCTGGCATAAAATCACTAAATTAAAATCTTTGCTATCATTATCATGACCTAGTCAATTGCTACGATTTTAAAAAATATATATATATTTAAAATGTGTTCAAAATAAGTTCTGAACAAGGCATCTTTTTAAAAATTAAGGTCAAGTTAACACAAAAACTAAAACTGGAATGTCAATTCCGCGATAAATAATGCATTAATTACAAAGCTTGATTAAAACATTATTTTTTCATGTTTTTCGCTAAATTACCTGTCAATTACTCGAACAGCCTACATGCTCCTTAAAAGAACAAGCACTAGTGAAGTTAAAGTGCAGGCATACACCATCATGGCGGCAAAGAAGATAGGTCATTGAGTGTATATACACAACATTGTGTAAATGTCTGTTTGAATAAATTACGCAACACCTTTAAGCAAAACGTTCTGAACGCAAACTGTCACAAGGTAATGTTTAAAGATACTTTATTTCTCATCAGAATACAATTCACTTACTGAGAAACAATAAAAATACAAAACAGGGTATAATGACTGAGACAAAAGCTACACATTTTAAAAATAAGGGTCGGTAATAGTGAAATTTCAGGCAACTAGTCACAAGGCGATACAATAACGCGCTTAATAAACAAAGTATTCGCACGACCAAAGAGTTGACTATCCTTGGCATTAAATTCACTAGGTATCATTTATTTTGTCTTTGTCATTTATTCTCTGACCAAACAGATGTTCTCTAGAAAAAAAGTCATGTCTTAATTACATTAAACCGTGAATTAAAATGAATAAAAAGATGGATGAATGCGGAAGAAGCAAAAATTATGAAGAAATAGAAGCAAATGGAAGGATTTGATCTCAGCTTATAAACAAATAAAGATATACAGATAGTATGCAATGAGTGCACTCCAGCTTCGTTGTCTCTCAATCTATAAGTAGCCGTTTTATATGCAGTCAGGCGACTTGAAGTAATTATTGTAACTGTGCGACAGGATTAATCACAGTGGCTGTTGATTTGTTTGTGTTGAGAGGTAGTTTAAGAGCTGACTCCTATTTTAACCAAATGAATGAAAACTATTTGGCAACCTTTTGTATTTTGGACGTAGTTGTACAGTCAGCTGCCTTAGTTTGTAAACAACAAAGTACCTTGTCACTTTAAGTTAAATGTTCAACTGACGAGCGTAGTTATGCGAAACCATAATATGACAAAGTACTGAGTTGTATACGGACTAAAGATGCTGACTGCACTTAGGATAAAGTTAAAAAATCAATATATTCGTGTAAGTAGAATCTCATCTATGGCATTTGATGCACCGGTGTTGATTCTCTAAAAAGTTTTCATTTCTTGCTAACAAATTTTAATTTCCAGATTTTTATCAACGAAAGGTAAATCAAATTATGAATCCATTTATATGCTTTTGAGGTATTTTAAAGCTATCTTGGATGCAAATTGTTTTAACGAAGCTATTAAAACATATGTTCTTGTACCGTGGCCAGTAAGTAAGTATGAATTGGGATCCAACATCAGTTAGATAACTGATTTCGAAAATTATCAGCGTGAAAGATAAACACAAAGATGGCTTAATTTTTTAAAAGAATTTGTGATGAATATGGTTTACTTCAAATGATACATTATACATTGCATATATATTGGAATGAAAAAAGCAGATAATAAAGTTTATACTCAAACAGATGAAAACTATATTATGTTGTATGGTTTTAAGTCAAAGTCAAAGTCAATATTTTTTTTATTCACATAGATTACATTAGTAATGCTTATGAATAGTCTCTATATAAAGCAAATGAAGCTACCTCCGGTTCGGTTTATTAATTGTACCTATTTGATAAGCTCGTTGGCACTGTGGCTAAGTAAGCACCGCGAGAGCTCCCGGTTTCGACTGTCGGTCGACGAATTTAGGAAACGATATTTTTAAATTGGCTTTGATCTAGGTGTGCTGTGTGAACGTCTAGTGAGAATCAAACCTCTGTTACTCATAGTATAAGGTAAAACTTCGTGACTTTATTGATTGACATTAATTCATTTATTTCTTATTCTAGGTAAACACGTTGAAATGCAAGTTTTATAAATCAATACTGACTGTCCCCGATACTATTACTAATGGATTTGTCGCTACAAAACGTATCTTCTCAATTAGCATAGCGCGACGTTTTGCAAAAGTCCTTCTAACATTGCACTTCGTTATTATCTGCAGTATAGATGCATTTGAATAAATTATTCTAAAACACAGTTGCTTACTACTCCGGGCGATTCCGTATTATCGACTTGTGATATCAAATGGATTCAGCTACTCAAAGATTATATCGGGGAGTGGTTACATACATAGTAACAAATAAGGTTATGGGGCGGTTAAAAGGTATTTGCTTGTGCGAGAAGTAACTAAGGCATACGAGAAAGCATGAGCAGCAATGAGAAATAAGATGCAAAAGACTTTACTACTGTACTGATGTTAAAAACAAGTTAGCTGATGTGGTAATAATGAGATTACATTTAAGTTAATATTATAACTTAGTGAGAAATGACGGATGGTTCTAACATAAATCAGCAAAATCTGTAGTAATATTATTATTATTTTTATAGAAGCACAGTATATTGGCTCCTCCCAGCCTGGTGGTAGGTAAGCAAGAGAGGGACCCATATCGCAATGTTGTACCCGTTAGCATCGCCATACTGGCCCGCAAGATGTTTCTTCATGCTTATAAAGCAGATAAGTTTGTTTGATTCTTTAAACGAGCTAAACTCAGGAACTACTGTTTCAAATAGATAAAAAAAATATGTTGTATTGGATAGTCCATTTATCGAGGCAGGCTTTAGGCTATGTAACCTCATGCTGTAATCAATAGCAGCGGTCAGTGGAAAATGTGGAGAAAATCCTGGATGGTATGCGTGTGATAGATATTTTATAAAACGTGTATCATGTTGTATTTTAAGAATCATATATTATGTTGTTATTTTAAATTATTAATGAAGAATATTAAGGCAATTATTTTGTATTTAGAATAACCCTCATTATAAAAAGTTGTTTTTCATCAGGTACGTTACTTTGTAGCCACCTGTGATAGATATATTAAGAAACGAGTATTATGTTATATTTTAAGAATCATATATTATGTTATTATTTTAAATTATTAATGAAGAATATTAAGATATTTATTTTGTATTTAGAATAACTTTCATTATAAAAAGTTGTTTTTCATCCGGCACGTGGCTGCAAAACGTCATTTTGAAGTCACCTGCCTAGTTGTTTGTTCACTGGTATAAAAGGGGGACGTTACAAAGCGTCAGGGGGTTGCTTTTTGAGCAAGCGAAGCGTTAGCATCGGAGATATACAAGGTACGATCTTATAGTTTTACTTGACCGTAGGGGGGTATCTATGACCTAGGTACTCTTAATATATTTATATATATTGTGTACTGTTATTACGAATTATATGTCTAGAGATTATATGTTTAGAGATATTATGGTAATAATTAAAACGTGTGGCAACAACCCTTAACTTATTTACTTCTTGTGTACTTAGGTATATGTGTATATAATAGGCAATCCTTATTAGCAATGGTACACATATGTAGATTCATGTCTCTGTAGATATATGTGTATACATATATACAGACTTATTGTGAGCATATATATATATTTTTGTATGTAGTGACATATTTATATTGGCCAGCACATGTGTATTGTGTAATGATTTTAAATTATATATATAGGGAAATTAAGTGATGTAAGGTACATTTATGTTAGATTAGCCTTGTTATTTACTTGATTATAAGCAAAATAGTATTTTCTTGCTTGAATAAATATGTTGCTAAGTTAATATGTATTATTTAATTTCCCTTCACCAGTTGCCTAATCATTATTTAAGTTATATCGATAAATAGTTTGGAAATGGATGTTCAAAGTAATGTAAATAGATATATATATAAACTAAATCTAACACGTGCAAAGGCGTGGCGGGCCCCTAGTGTACATCCGTACTGAAGGTACTAAAGGGTATACGATCTAATAATTACTAGTGTACAGTGTATTAGTTCGTATTCACATAACTAGTCCATAATTCATTTACTACATTCATGATTAGTTCATTTAGTTACGCAAATCGGTGATAAAGAGCAACATACGGATTCGGGTGTTAAGTATGAAGGAATAACATATTTTATGTAATATTCCCTATTTATTTGTTATTAGCAGCAGATTCCACTAGAGCACCAGCACTGACGCGGTGTTAAAAATACCGTAGCAACATTTGCTGAGGTCGAACCCAAATTATTTGTATGTGATAATTTTGTGATGGTCAATAAATGTATTTTCTTTCCTTCTTCAAGCACTTTAGGTAATTTTATGAGAAATGTTCTCGACCTAGTCAATCATGCAATTTAACTGAATGGAGTAAGGAGTTAAATAAAACATACCAAAGCTAGGTTCCGTATTAAATGAACTTGAACGATACATATTTTTGTGCTCTTATTTTGTACATACATTTTTGTTCTCGTAATGAGCTTTATCGCTCTTTTCATTAGTCAATGATTTTGTTCATATCTACAAACTATATTCGTAAAAGATGCCAACATTTCAAAGCATGTAAAAGCTAATGCTTGTACTTAGAAAGATAATATTATCTGAAAATTTACATCACAGTGAGAGCCAATATACGGCTGCGTTCACAACAAATAATGTGTTTCTAAATGCTGTTAGACAGTAGCTTCAAGTCCGGGAAATAGCACACTAAGTACTTTTATCACAGCCTCGTATCACGTGATCTTAAATTGTGAAATATTCGATATTTAAAGTCACAGTGAAATCAAAAACAGTATGTTAATTCTACCTCAAAAATTTTAAAACGCAATGTGGAATCGATTTTTATTTCTTTCTACATTTTTGCATGAAACTTTATCTTCTTTTATGGATCGAAAGATCTTTATTGCACAGAATATTTACAGGAATTTGGTTTTACAGACACATTACAGTAACTACAATGTATGCAGTCTTTTCGCCAGAAAGATATCTCTTTCACTTTCGGGTAGTTGAAATAATCGTTAACGAGAAAAGGGCCGTGGAAAAATATAAATTAACCAACTATTTGTATATATCTTTGGGTTCTGAGATATTATGTTCTGTATATTTAATTTAGTACAAATGTCACATAATGTTTGGTAAATTCCTAATCATTATCATAATCAACAATATTTGCCTGTTTCTAATATTTGTAGTTCGCTAGTACGGCGTATAGTACTATAAAAATAATAAAATCGATTAAGATGCCAATGTGTCTTCGATTCCGTGGTTATCAAACATTACTGCAACGAATGTACCACGGGCCGATAAGTATGTAGTTCTAAAACATATTCGGCAGAGGGCACTTACCAGAGGCTAACGGTTGATCCAGCAGAAACATTTCATCGCCTACGATAACTTGCGGTTAGCTCAGTTGGTAAGAGCAGCACACGTGATATGTGAAGGTCGTGGGTTCGATTCCCGCACCGCAGGGGGAGATAAAAAAATTCTATTTCTAATATTTAAAGTTCGCTAGTACGGCGTATAGTACTAATAAAATAATAAAATCGAATATTTGTCTGTACATTTTCCTTATAAATCATTATTTTATATTGAAAACTGGTCAACAATTAGTTTTATCTCACATTATTGTATGTTAAGATGAAACAAAATGTACTGTATAGAAGAAACTGCCATTTGCTGGGAAGTAATAATAACGGATTCACTCTGAGCGGTATAGGTCCTCTCTTAGATAATTGGGAGGCCTCGTCAAATAACAGCCAGCTAAACTCGGTATCGATTCGACAAGTTTATAATGTACGTATTTTCGATGTTAGAGGATATGATCGGTAACCAATCTGATTCCATTCCTTACCCTTTTGTCAGTTTTTTAATTTAAAATTTAAAAAACTTTATTGCACAAATAAGTACAACAGGTGGACTTAATGCTAGGAGCATTCTCTACCACTCAACCCTTGGGTCATGCAGATAGTTTGTATATGAGTGTTCCGCACCCGCACAGGGGAGAAAAAAAAAGAAATCATTTTAAACAACAATAAATTAAGCATTAAAAATAACATTACGGTATCTTTTAAATATACTACCTATAATAATACACATACTATATAAATTAATTAGTAATAGTTTTTCCCATTCCGCTCATTATATAACAGTTTTGATATTTGTTTACCATGCTCATTGACTTTTCTAAGCTGTACCATAGCACCACAATTTTAACCAAGTCCGAATTATCGCTTATTATTCCCATAGATAATTTCAAGTTTCAACTAGCAATTCCAAACGTAGTTATATTACAAACCGGTGTTTGAAAATTGATTAAACGTTTATCGGTTTGCTTACAATCGGTAGCAAGAATGCGGTCACTAGATATTTGTTGTTTTATGTACTTGATAAAATACCGTGAGTTATTTTGTACTGTACCAATTTGTTTATTTGCTGTAACAGTCGGAGTTATTAGTGATATAAATATCGTTATCTAGACAACCGTTGCGAGCTGTTGTTTAATAGCACGAGAGTACAATATACGTATCTAAATATTATGTACAATCAAAACATCAGACAATAATTAAATACACTTTGGATTTTGCATCGCCTTTATGTCATTGACATAAGAATAAATATCGAACAACGTGATTGCCTTGACGTTCACCGTAACATGTACAACACAAAATTTTGTATATTAAATGTATGGTATGGTTTGGTACCGGGTATTTTTTTAACTTGTCGCTATAGGAACCTAATATCATAGAAAAAGACAAATAAAAATTACAAAAACTTCCCAATCGTATTTTTAATAGCTCCCTTAAGTAACTAGATAAAACAAATTACCCCGTCAAAACTGCCCACTGTCCAAGCAATTAAACTGCCACTAACTATGTAATTGCCAAAGATTAATTAATTAACTGGACGACAGAGCGTTTTATCGTCTTAATTACGATCGCGTGAATATTACCCTTCTGACACAACACTGAGGAAAAACAGAAGGGACTCAATGGACGAATTTGTGTATTTTTATGCCTACACAAGTTGCTAGATGCGTTGATACTTGTTTTCATATCATTGCAGAGCGTATACTTTACTAGGAAATAGATTTACATTTTTGGTTACTTGTATATCTAGAGTTATAAGAGTTGTGAAAGTCTTATATCCGGTTCCAATATTTTACGATTCGTAACGTCTCAAAAAGACTATCCGTTTTTCTCCAACCGACTACGAGTCGTTAATACCGTTCCAAAACTTACATTACATACCAGCTGTCACCAGTCGTCGGTCGTATTTAGCTTACGCCTCGTACAATTTATAACTATCCGTAACAAGAACGAATCGTTTCTCAAACATTTAAACCGGGCCAAAAACAATATAGTTATTTGCATTCTGACAACGTCCAAAGCTAAAATTGACATCTCGAGATCGAATATCTGTCTCTTAATTAGATTCTACCTCTTCAGTTTAACCTGGCCTTCTGTATCTTTTTACTCTATGGCTGTAATACGGCGCGGTCACGCTGTAATCGCTGTAATTAGCGAGTCTAAATCACACAGGTTATCTAGTTACAAGATTACATGTAATTTGTTGTGCCGCCTTTTGGTTACAGTTTTATGTCTGCCTACAACCTAACACGGGAAGGGACAGTTTGTGACATAAAAGTAAAGCTGTTTTAGTCTTCGTAAAATGTATGTGAAATACCCGATTATTTGAAGAAGTAGACTAAATAATACCTTTAAAAAAGTAAGTATTGTTTGTTTCGTCAAAAGTAGACACTTTAGATACGATACACTGTAGATTTTGCATCACCCTTGAGGCATAAGGACTAAATATTGATTTTTTTTTATATTACACTTCAAGATTGACCTCATCCCACCTGATGTTAAGTGGAAATGAGGTCCTAGCTTAAGGGCGACAAGTAGAGCATAATAAAGCTGTTACTGGACTTGTCGCTCTTACCTTGAAGGCTTAACCCCTACTACTAATTTAGCACCCCCCAGGAGCTCTGGAAACCTTACTCACACGCAGGAACACAACAACACAGAAGTGATTGTTATTTGGCTGCGGTCTTCTGTAAGGTGGAGGTATTTCCCCAGTCGGGCTGCTCCAGTTCGAGCGATAAATCGCTATGCCTCACCTCTCTTACATTTCAAATATTTATTGTGATGTGCTGTTGACCTTCGTATGGTGTTTTTTGTGAATAAGTAAATAAAATAAAATATTTCTTAATGAAAGATCTGAGCTTCTTCTTGATCTGATCTTTAATCTTTGGAGCCTTTTTTTGGAGGAAAACTACATTGATGTACCTTTTAGTCGATGTGAGTATAGGTACAGCATGTGTGGGACTCTTCCTACTCTGAAAAAGGGAGGACTGCCCAGTAAAAACCCTGGTGGGCCCTATCCCTTTGATGATGATGCTGTGGAAACAGAAGACATACTACAAAACCATCGGCACCAGCCTCCGTAGTCTGATACAGGCTGGAGCTGATTAGTCAAGCTCCAATGCCTCTTTTGCAACATAACGCCCTATGGCTAACTACAACTTTACAAAGACAGTAGTACATCAAAAACTCGAAGAATTACACACGCCAATAATAACTAATTTCTGACTTCGTACGTTTTCTTCTATAGGTTGTGCGAATCAACGTCCACTATAGCTATGTGTTCCTAGTACATATTTCCAACTGTACAAAGACATAACAAAACCAAACGGCGCCACAGAAGCGAAACTTGCATAAATTACAATATTTATCAAACGTGTAATTTGGATTTATTGAGCATGAAGTAAGCCATTCCGCCTATTATGTTTCCATCTAATACAATTAGCATTTAATGTTTGATAAAACAGATGCAAATTCGAAGTGTCAGAAGTGTTCCAATAATATGAATAAATATCTGATCTGAGTAAATAGAGGCGCCATGTTATTGCTCCTATATACTCTTGATTCTGCATTGACATCTCTATGGTAGCTTTGATAAGTTTTATTTTTCTACTAACAGTCGCCCACAACGTACGCGTGGAGTTCCATACAAACTTTCATCCTCTATTTTATTCCCTTGGGGGTAGAATTGATTAAAATTCATTCTTACCGGATGCGTACGTCATAGCATCTACCTGCATGCCAAATTTTAGCCCAATACATCCAGTGGTTTGGGCTGTGCGTTCATAGATCACTATGGCAGCCTTTTATCCATGCCTTTTATTAAGTCAATGCCTTTGAGTTATAAATATTTAGAAGATGTCATATTTGGTAGGTATGTGACCAAAGGTTTTCTGTTAGTAAATAATATTTTACTACAAATGTTGTAATGTGACCTAAAATCACCAAGCCCGTTAACATTAACTTTGAGTTTGTCATCTGACCTACATACTTGCTATACTCATTGTCGGTCAAGAAACAATTATTATTAACACATTATACACATATATTTTTATCCTCTCGTCTGTCCAAAGCCACGTCGTGGTCGCGCTCAAAAAATGCCCATCTGTCCACAGCCACGAGGTGGTCGCTGTCGACTTATAAACTTTAGGATCGAAAAAGACGTAGCAAATGTATATTCATCTCTCTCTAAATCGTACAACGTGTAGATAATTAAACAAAGATAGCAAATAATGTCACGCTCGCGTCTTAAAAGAACCATAGACGCTGTAAAATAATAATACATTTAGTCCGTTCAATTGTTCGGTCAGTGACGCGGTGTGCCGTATTTACGCGCGAAGTTTAAAGTGTTTAAAGTGGTTTTGGAAGGAAATATTGAAAATAAACATGACTGGGTAAGTAATAAATACTTTTCTATTAACATACAACACATTAGATTAGGATTTGTACATAAATTGATACATTTTATCAAACATTGCTTGCCATTTCGATCGCCATGTTGATACCATGTTCATATTCATTTCAATTGTTTTGAATGCAAAGTACTTTGTGAATGGTGAAAATTGTTTTAATATCATTAACATACTTTTCTACAAACGTAACATTCATTATATTTGTGCGATTTTGATTGAATATTTCGTAAATCTAAAAGAAACAAATGTCGGTCGCGGGACTGTCACGGGTCGTGAGGTCATTGCCACGGAATCCGCCATTTTGGTGCACAGGCTAAAATAGTATGGATACGGTTTTGGGAATGCCAGTGTGCATAATTTTTATGAAAATGTTTGGTGTGAATTATTATTTGTTTTTTTTTCATTTGATTTGATTTTATTTTTATTGTGTGTGCATGATATTATTATTTTATTGCACGTAAAAAAAGAATGGTGAAAGAATTTTTGAAATCTGTCTAGCAGTTTCGGAGCCTATTCATTACAAACAAACAAACAAACATATTAGTTAGTTCAGTGTTACCCATATGCCGGGTCGCGACCCTGTACCGGGCCAGTAAAATAAAATACCAGGTTGCAACATTTCCGCCTTATTTTTCGTCAATTTCTGCGAACTTGGTTACTATAGTAAATAAATAAGCAATTGCTCCGTACTTGGCACTAAAATATAGTGATTAAAATGCGAAACTCTATCAGTAGGGACTAATCCCTACTAATATTATAAATGCGAAACTGTCTGTCTGTTACGCTTTCCCGCTTAAACCTCTGAACCGATTTTCATGAAATTTGGTATGGTAGGTTTTCCATTATTTCTTCGCTCCTTATAGTTGCAGCGTGGTGTTATATAGCCTAAAGCCTTCCTCGATAAATGGTCTATTCAACACAAGAAGAATTTTTCAATTCGAACCAGTCGTTTCTGAGATGAGCGCATTCAAACAAACAAACAAACTCTTCAGCTTTATAATATTAGTATTTTCCATTATTTCTTTGCTTCTAATAGTTGCAACTTGATGTTATATAGCCTAAAGCCTTCCTTGATAAATGGTCTATTCCACACAAGAAGAATTTTTCAATTCGAACCAGTCGTTCCTGAGATTAGCTCATTCAAACAAACAAACAAACTCTTCAGCTTTATAATATTAGTATTTTCCATTATTTCTTTGCTTCTAATAGTTGCAGCGTGATGTTATATAGCTTAAAGCCTTCCTTGATAAATGGTCTGTTCAACACAAAAATATTTTTTCAATTCGAACCAGTCGTTCCTGAGATTAGCGTATTCAAACAAACAAACAAACTCTTCAGCTTTATAATATTAGTATTTTCCATTATTTCTTCGCTCCTAATAGTTGCAGCGTGATGTTATATAGCCTAAAGCCTTCCTCGATAAATGGTCTATTCAACACAAGAAGAATTTTTCAATTCGAACCACTCGTTCCTGAGATTAGCGCATTCAAACCTTCAGCTTTATAATATTAGTATTTTCCATTATTTCTTTGCTTCTAATAGTTGCAGCTTGATGTTATATAGCCTAAAGCCTTCCTTGATAAATGGTCTATTCAACACAAAAATAATTTTTCAATTCGAACCAGTCGTTTCTGAGATTAGCGCATTCAAAAAAACAAACTCTTCAGCTTTATAATATTAGTATTTTCCATTATTTCTTTGCTTCTAATAGTTGCAGCGTGATGTTATATAGCCTAAAGCCTTCCTCGATAAATGGTCTATTCAACACAAAAATAATTTTTCCATTCGAACCAGTCGTTCCTGAGATTAGCGCATTCAAACAAACAAACTCTTCAACTTTATAATATTAGTATAGATAATTTTGTCTGAAAGAGATTGCTTTTTACGCAGTACTTTTTATTGCTAAGCAATAAGCCTTAGCTCGTTGCGGTGCATAAGTTGGAAAAGCCTCAAAATTCGTACTGGTCACCCATCCAGTTACAAGCTAACGCGTACTTTGTTTATTGCCACTATTATCAGTCTCGCACGCAGGATATCACTAGGCTAAGACCACTTTATTAAATTATTAAAATGAAAATTCCTTATTTTTTAAATGTCGAAATATTTTTAAATAATAACATTGTATTAAAAAAATAGATTGTATTAATTAAAAAAAAAAGACAATATAACTTATTTGTATTTCATTTTCATTATTTATGTCAATGATTACAATATTTACAATTATTAAAGAAGTCGCCACTGGGCATATCCATACTAGCATAGCTTGGTACTACGTCACTCTTGGTACTTTTTGTGGTGAAATTGTATATTTTAGTAGTTAATTTCTAATATTATTTTGTATGAAAGAACTCTCTTTGTTTTGTTTTTTTATGTAGAAAATGTTATTAAATTTATGAATATACACTCACATGTAAATAAATTGCAAAATAGTTCGTTACAAATGCAAAAGTTTGAGGGCATGTTTCTGAGGTCATTTTTTTCAAGTGTTTGTGACCCTTCTTTTATATCTTAATTACTTAATAATTTTAATATTTGAAACTATTTATAATAAGAATAAAGACCAAACTATAGAGTAAGTTAAGATTTAGAACCACTTGTGCTTCGGGAGTCGTCGATATTGAAGTAAAAAATGTGCCATTTTTTGTAAGTGTTTTGGGTCGTCTTAAGTGGCCCTCATTCTTGTCGAGCTTGGGGTGTACAAAAAATGTTTGAAGAGATGTGTTTTTTTTATTCATTATTGTAAAGTATGTTATTTTCATGTATATAAAATTAATAATTACCGAAATAAATGCTTTATTTTTTTATTACTTAATTTTTTATTCAACTTTCTGGAAAAAAAACGATTCTAGCACTTTTACCCATCCAATTAAGTTAATATCAAAAAAGGGAACATACATATTTATACGTATTATATTAGGTTCCTTAACCACGATTCTAACAACATATTATTTTATATACTTTTTATACATAATTCGTAAGATATTGCCATTTTAATGACACGCGCCACCTAAGTAATAAATCACTCGTATAGGATTTGACAGATGTGCTAAGTCAGCCATTTTGACAGGGACCGACGAGAGGTTAAGAGAGGTAGGGCTTGGTGATTTATCGCTCAAACAGCCGAACTGATGAAATACCTCCACCTTACAGAAGACCGCATCCATATAACAATCACATTGGTGTTGTTGTGTTCCTACGAGTGAGTAAAATTTTCCAGAGCTCCTGGATGCTACATTAGTAGCAGAGGTCGAGCTTTCAAGGTAAGAGCTTTATTATGCTGTACTTGTCACCTTTAAGCTTGGACCTCAATTCCGCTTAATATCAGGTATGATGAGGTCATTCTTGAAGTGCAATATAAAAAAAACACCCATATTAAAATGTAGCTCTAGGTTTCAGTTAAATCCATAAGAGTTTATTTTTATTCGAATGGCACCAATATTGGTTAAGTCTTTCACCAACAACAGATACCTTTTATCCTTCCTAAAACAACTCAATCAAAGTTACAGCAACAAACAACTAGTCTATAATTACATTATCAGCTCTAAATGACTAGTTCTTGTTTCAATATATCACTGAATATATTACTGAGCGTTCAATATTCAGTCTATAACAAGGTACAAGCAAGAGGCGGCCCAATATATTCAATTTACTTGCGGCTCGTCGTGTTCACTTAGGATCGATGACTTGCTTCTTTTTATAGTTTAACGACATTTCCCATGCTGGATCCATAGTGGAACAACACTATTGTAGGTTATACATATTTTACGTAGTCATTGTAGGGTGAATTTTACGATCTTTATTGAAGAAGAAAAACTGTTTTATCAATAACTTGAAATTGAAATGCAATTTAAATTTAAAGTTATATTTATAATCTTAATTGCACAAAAAAGAACAAAAGGTGGGCTTAACGTTAGGAGGATGCTCTACCAGTCTATCTTTGGGTCATACAGAGTTTAGTGTATCTGGAAATAAAGAAATTAAGCAGTATTCGGTAAGTACAGATTAAAATATTTTATCACACTAATAAATTATCAATAATCAAAGCTGAAAATATAATTTATGTTTTTGTACAGCCTTACTCATTTTTTGGTTATTATTATTTACTCTATTTGAAGGTCTGGAACAGATCTCTGCGTTGTTTTGTAGGTACCATATCTTGTATTTACGAAATCATCTACCAATGTCGGAACATTGTATATGATTCATACAGAAAAAAAAATATCAACTTATCCTCTTCAACAAAGTCTATTTCTGCAGATATCACGTGAGGATTTATATGTTTTCACGTCAAAATACGAGCGTCCGGTTCTTTATAACTTTCTGAGGATTCTGTGAAGAGCAATGAGTATCCATTTAATTTATATGTTACTCTCAAGTCACCAACAAATAATACACTAAAGCTCACGAAATCAATTCATCACAGAAATATCAGAGACTAATTTCAAAAGTAGCACTGTTACTTAAAACTACTATCACCACAACAATAACTTCACATCTCGAAGTTAAGCAAAGAATCCAGACCACGGGTAAGAAAAATAAAAACTATTCCTACATTTTCCATTCTCTCCGAATTCTTATTCCAAACTTACCGTAACTTGATCGGTTTAAGTTTCTTACTACATTTAAGTTTTAGAACACATAAAAGTTGATCGAAAATGATTGTGACTTAAGAATTCAAAACTCACGGCGGAGTCGAAAGAAAAACCAATGCTGCCGGGCGATCTGAATTTTTTATGGCATAGGGCGCCGTGGCCCCTAAGAAAAATACCACCATGCTTGCAGGGAAAGGCTAATAAACGTCTGTTGGAATAACCATCGATGTCAGAAGTTTTTGATAACCGCAGCATAGGGATTTGACGGTCTGAAAAGGAGTAGATTTGTATGAAACAACAAAAACAAGAATGATCTTCTAAGATTTTTTTGTATCAACACTGAATAAGATTTACTGAGTAAACACATTAGCATGTAATTTATCAAACTATTAAAATTATTTTTTCTTAAATGACAACATAATGATATAAGAAAACATGTTGATTGAAGATCTAAGTCGTCGGGTAAAAAAACTATATTATAATCTTTTTTATCTTTGTCGTTTTGCTGTAGGATCCCGAAAATGTAAGGCGATTTAGAAAATCTTGAAACAAAGCAAACCTTTTACAAAGATTACAATAATACACAAGAGATTTACAGAATACGTTCTATAGTTTCGTCCCAAGTTAAAGGAAACGCCCGCTCACTCACCAAACACTATAGCACCTCAAGCCCAAGAATAAACACCTAGAATGGATTGCCACATCCGTCCCCTTTCACACATGACCAGCCAAACACTCTGGAAACATCTGGACATTCTCAAGGGTGTATTGTATAAACGGCATGTAAAATAGCCTACAATCCAGTCAGGCCTTTAATTTGATACCCCGCTGGTAAGTAAATACTCTTTGTTTGTTTTTGCGGATTTACATAGATCGATTCAATTACTAGTTTGAGGTTATGTAAACTAAGTTCGCTAACGCAGGTTTTATTAGAGATTTCGTCGACAGAAATCTTCCTCTATATTAGAAAACCCTTTTCTGGATTTTTTATTCCATCAGAATGATTGTGACGCAAAGATAACGAATATAGATCAAACCGAAAAGAATTTATCCATTAACTAAAACAGTCACGGTATACTTTCTGGAAGCAGAATGTAAAGAAGACTAACTGTAGATTAACTTGTACTTAATTTCAAAGTTCTAGTGGTATAAGGTCTAACACCTTGCAAAGTTACTTTTAAAGCTACTACGTTCTCTTTAGGATTAAAAAAGATGATTCTTTATTACTCATGAAACCTGAAACCAAATAAGATTTAGCTTTCAAGCATTTAGATACATGATCCATGACCCATGCGGTTGATTTAATAGATTATCTGCAGTATTAAAGATGACGTTACGCCTATGTCTAAAAATATGATTTTTTAAATATTTATTTAAATTTACAATTCGAAACATGTTGTGTAAATTCCTTCTAACATCGCAAATGATACATCTTACCGTATTCTAAAATTAGCATCAAATGCTAGATCCCAACCAACAATTACGGAATTCATTCGTGTGGATTTTACGTCGTGTTTCCTGTGCTAAGTCGTTCACGTCGTATTTTACGAAGTGGCAACACCATGTGTTATTTTCCCAGCAATATTTCAATTTGTCGTTGTACAAATTGAATTTTAATGCCACGAAATTGTCTTGTTATTGTTAAGATGGAGACTTATTGGAATTGAAATTATGTTCGAATTATTTATTGAATACATTAAATTCTTCTTGAAGAAAAAGAAAAACAGTTTTAATATGATTTTACCTATTTTTTTGAGTTAGACACACTACACACGTTTCTCCGATTTTGTGGTATTCAGATAAAGCACTTTGGTACAGAAATCAGAAACAACGACAGTACTACAATATTTAGTACCGAGCCAATATAGAAAAGTTCGTTTTTAATGTTGACCGGACCAGGAATCGAATTCAGGACCCCAGAGATAGAGCGACGCCAAAGTCTGACCCACTCGCCTCTTGGGTACAAAGGATGAGAGAATGAGTATCTTTTTGTCGTATAATCGCGCAAACTTAAACTTAAAATTATCACAACAATGCTGTTAAAACTAATATTCAAAAAGCTTGTACAAGAGCTTACAAAAAAAATGTGTTCATGCTAGTAATTACAGAGGTGTGTAAGTACACTACATTTTACTCAACAAATTCGTTTTGTTATATTTAGCAAAAAGTCAACCCAAGATCCAATGCTTCTAGACACTTAGACTATTTTACTTTGAACTTTAAACACGCCCACATTAAGGGTTACGCTAGATCTAGGTACAATGGATGAAGGTTTAATACCTCGTGGTAATGTACGATCCATCATAAATCATGACACATCAATACAGAAAGCAAATACTTGGTGTAACTGGTTTCAAGCAACAAATCGATTTAATCCGACTAGATTTATTGCCATGTAATTTATATTTAAGCTGCTATGAAATGGCGGCCTGTGAAACGGTTATTTTACATAGTACAAGTTTATTTTTTAATTTGTACGCTATAAAATACAGACAAGCTGACAATGGAGAGCGTCTGTGGATAGAAAACTATATTGATGAAGGCTTTAGTCGAATCGTAAATTTTCATTTGGTGATAAATTTAAGTAAGACGTTAGATTGCCTTATTGATAGGCGGAGACAAAATTTATTTGGGAAAGATTTTAACGATTATCGATTCACAATTCTTGATCTTTATTCATATGCAAAGATGTGGATTGGAGCCAAAACTATTGTTAATGGGATTTTTATTGATGAATTCATACTTAAATTATTTTGGTAAATTAAAAGATGAAACGGATTAATACTTCAGGATTCGTCCTTTTACTTACATAACGTACTTATTTGTTACTCTTAGGTAATAATCGTGTTAAGCAATGTTACGGTTTTTTTTCTAAAGTGCCAATAATCTAGTAGGCCATTATTAGAATGATGTATTGATTTCAATGATGAGGATCTTTGCCAAACGTTCGAAATTATAATAGCTTTTAAGTGTGTAAAAATTTATTCAAATGTCTTCAAGATAATCCAATTTAATACTTGTAGGTATACAAGAATAACTTTAGAAATTGTTGAAGATAGTGCAATACCACATACCTAGCATTTTACATAAAAGATTAATTGTGTCTGTTATTTCATATTAGTTCAATCCAAATTAGAAATTACGGAAAAATGTACTTACGTGGTATTGCACTATCTCCGACAAAATACTTTAAGTAATTGACGATTATTTCTAAAGTCCCATTGTAATATTCCTGTAAAAACATCACGTCATTAAGTACTATCATTTTTTCAACAACACATTACCATTTTTTGCTTACATCATTGTCTTAGCTGATAAGACTTCGTTCAATCTTCCTTAACAGACTTTAATTCCGTAAGTAGGCTGGTATCATCGCTATACGGCGTATATCAAAACCTTTACAAGCCTTATTGACATCGCTGTCTCGTTCTTTCTTTCTTGTTTTCCTTGTGCTAGAAAGGGATGGTTGGAAGCACGTGCAAGTTCCCAGATTAAAATTGATTGTGTGGACGGTGCCTTTATTGCGGGCATGAGGCGATTGATTCTTCATCAATCTTTATTCGCGGTATTAAGAAGTTTTTTTTCTCTTATTTTGGGTGTTTAACGCAAAAGGTTCTTTATTTTAACGCTTGGAGGCCATAAATGAGGCAATTTTGTTTCATTACCGCTTATGTCGTAGATAAACGATGTCTTGAATTGGGAAATTCCTTTTTGAATTTTTCATTAAGAATAACACTTCTCGTGATTGTTTTTTATTCTGGCAGGAGGATACTTAACCTAAATAATTGCATGATCACAAATACGAATGTAAAGTCCAGTATATAAAAAGTTTCATTATTATAAGTTGGTATACCTGTAGGTAAATTAAAAAATGTATGAAATAAAATTTGAAAATATAATAGAATAATTGTATTGTTTTAATTTTCTTTTTCAATTCGGTACTGTAATGTTTGCTTAGTATAGGTACACCACTTCCATGTGTAATTTTTAATGCTATTTAATATTTAATACAGAAATATTTTAAATTTATCAGATTAAAACTTCTTCACTCCATTATTTATAATATAACATCAAATAATGATTCTTAAATATACGTGATATTAATGTAATTATGTCATAGAAATTAGAATGCAAAATAGAACTAAACACTGAGATTGTTACGGTTAAAGATGGGGCAGTACAAAAATAACATAATGTATAAAATTTTAATATGATTATAACGATGTAATGTACTTCCTACATAGTTATGTTAAAATGAAACGTGTGTGTATTATTGTAGTAAATTGTTATTATTTATCAAGTAATTCAACCAACGACTCAGTAACAAGTTTACCAACTAACTAAAATTACATTTTTCTGTTTCTTTCAAATATTTAAAGTAAGCTAGTGCGGCGTCATGAAGCACTATAAAAATTGTAAAATTCTAGTTGTGTTTCAATGTGTAATCCGACATCTTATCAAAGTCAATATTTTTTATTCATATAGTCAGTATCTATATAAAACAAATGAAGCTACGGCAGACATCTTGGATATCTGTTCAAGTGCCACGATGCCATAAACAGGCCTACATTCAAACTTATAAATACCCACAAAATAAATGTAATCCAATTAAGCTGTTTACCTATAAGTTGAAACTAAGCACAGCATTAACAATAGTTAAACGTTATTTTACAGTTTTAAAATTACAACCAGGCTCGTGCAGCTAAAGTTCAATTTTACGACCTAAGTGGTGCAGTGCCTAAGGTAGGCGGCCAAAGCTTGAAAGCTCCCGGGTTCGATTCCCGGTCAAGTCAATTTGTAAAACAAACTTTTCTAAATTGACTAAGGTCTGGGTATGCTGGAATGACGCCCCAAGTTAGTATTAGTCGTCTGGTGCTCACTATGAGCAACAAGGGAAAACCTTAATTTGAGACCAGGTGATTGGTGTGTTTGTCTGGCGCATTTATTTATTTATGAAGTAACTGACATAATATATCCTGACTAAATTTTAGTACTTACGCAACAAATTCTAACGAAATAAATTCACACTTCCCAACGCTTTGAATACCATCGGAATCCGCTTAAGCAAGAGCACGATCGATCATTCGTCGTAAAGAAGCCTGCGTTTAAACAAAATCCGATTGTCTAAATGGGGCTTGTTAATTAAAAACGTCAATCAACGGCTCGCGCGTAACGGCCGATTTAGTTTCTGGAGGGGCAAAGATGAGGCGAGGTCTAGAGGGCGGTTTACTAGAATAGATAGTTCAATCCACAAAGATACACCTCGCCACAATCCGAGCTACTATTGTAAATGCGAAAGTAACTGTGTCTGTCTGTTTGTCTGCCCAGCTTTCACGCCTAAACCACCAAACGGATTTTGATGAAATTTGGTATATGTACGAGTATACTTTGAACCTCTATACCGGATATAGGCTTTATAGTTTAACGAAATTAAATATTGGGGGATGGAGAAGTACTTGCTCACGATCCGAATTAACATTATACATGTGAAAGTAACTCTGTCTGTCTGTCCGGTTTTCACGCCTTAACCACTGAACGGATTTTGATGAAATTTGATATAGGGGTAATACCCATGAACTTTATCATTAAATCAAATTATATTGTTACACTTTCATTGTATTTTCGGGTATTGAGGTAGTACAATTGGTATTATTCAAAAGCAATTCGCACTGTTTCATGGTAAAGAGAACCAAGACACACATACACTAGAATACGCATATTAACGTATTTACAAAAGTTCATAAAACTTGTTGTGAGTTCAAACACAAAATGTAGATTTAAGAGTGAAGTGGTTGGAATGTTAAAAGAAAGGAAATTTATATAAACAGTGAAATACACATAAATGCACATAAATATGTATATATGTATAAATATATTTATTTATATACGTATATGGGAAACAATATAAGTATCTGAGTACCTTACCGTGGTTCCTTATCTTTGTTGTAATAAAATATCGTTATATCTACTATTTGGATCATTTGATGGCCTGAATTACAATGCTACTACAAAATACTAACGATTCAGCGAATTGCCTTAGATTTGGATTGTTACTGCATAAGTTACGACAAAATGTAATATTGTTTTGCTCATTAACTAACAACTAATCACTTACAGTTAATTAAGGAAAACTTGTTATTGGCCTAATAATATGTAAATTGCATTGAAAAACATTTATACTTAGTTAACGCTGTTGGTTTTCTCAATAAATAAATAAATAAATTCTATACCTGAAGTCTTCCCGCGCTAACTTAAAAAATAGTTTATAGCAGAGGGCAAACAATATCTCCATTTATCGTTAGTTGGGTTTATTAATTGTTTCTAATTTTCTTTAATTAGTTTAAAAAATTAAATTAACACAAAGTAATATTGTATATTTCTAAAACTCTTAGGCCTAATAAAAAAAAATAGACTTGCAATTTCAGCTTACTGGATTAATTTATAGCTATATGCTATAAAATTATTTTTTAATGAATGACTACTATACATTTACTTAAATTTCTCATTGTTATTTTGTAATATGAGTAAAAGTAAAAATAACACCTATTTTGATAGAATTGTATATGACCATTCAGTCATGGCCTTTTAATGTTAATTCAACGATTTAGACCGTCTGTTGTATTTCATTCTCTGCACATCCTCTCTTTCAATGATGGAAACAAATAAATCGCCAAATTAAAGCTCTTTAAAGTTTATTGCTCCGTCGATATTGTCGGCGGATTTCTTTCTCACTAATGAGACAACAGGTTTACGGCATTTCGGGAAAATTACTGTTATTGAATCACATGCTTAACTTAAAATATTGGAGATATAAATTTGGTACGTGGTGAGAATGTAATAAAGACCAATCTAATAAATCGAGGTAACATTACAGAGTTAATGGGTAAATATGGTAACACTTCCTGGACCATTATTTCACATAAACGTGATTTCAATTTTAAACTCGGTCCAAGATTTCGAAACTGTTTGCTTTTCGAATAAAAAGCGTATAATTTCAGTTTCTGGGACGTCAAAGTCATTTTGTTTTCAATTTCGAAGATACTTTATTTTATTGCGAAATAAAGGTAAGGGTGACAAGTCCAGTTATAACTTTATTGTGCTGTACTTGCTGCCCTTAAGCTAGGACCTCATTAACACTTAACATCAGGTGGGATGAGGTCAATCTTGAAGTGCAATATAAAAAAAAATACGTTTAACACATTTTCAAATGCTTACACAATTTAGCTGTATTTATAGGTTATGACCGGCGGTAGCATCATTTGTTTTACATAGAGACTTTTCATAAATGTTGCTAATGTAATATACATGAAAAAAAAAATTTTTGACTTATTTCGTTCTTAAAATTATGTTTCTAAATTTTAGTGTAGTGTTGTGTTGTTTACATAATTGATTAGTTAACGATTTCCAGTTAAAGATCAGTAACATGCATGTAAGCTTTATGAGGTTAAGCAATGCATGAAGGAAAGGGCACTATATAGCTTTCAAATAGTTACTTCTTAAATATTTAATACGTAATATAACACGCACGCAACACACAAACACGCATACAGTCCATCTGGTAAGTTGTTACCAAAACCACATTATGTTCACTTGCATATTTAAACTTCTTGCTCTTAATATCTTTGTTGAATAATCTCATAATGAAATCCCATCGAAAAAATTAAACAGACCGCTTACACTTTTACTCATATAGCCTTCCGACGTTATAAACATTTAAAAAAATATGAATTTATTATCACTATACATTTATCTATAGCTATAATGATGGACTGAAAAATAATTAATGTTATTTTCCAATCAGCCAACTTTTTCGTTGCTTCTTCATAACAACTGTGGTATTTATAGCCAGGCCTGAACTTTCCGACCTCAAATATAACCCTTCTATTTTGGTATAACCACAGTTTTTGATTAAGTCCAGTGATGACATTTTTCCAGAGCAACAAGAAAATGGAAGGAGAGAATTTAATAAATCAAAATTAGTATTCCGGCGTCAAATCCCGAACATCAAAATGCAAAGCTCGGACAACAACAGTCGCCGTCCAATTTAGTTACAACAAAACGGGGCCAAAGATGCTCATCTTGCACTTGGAAGATTAATTAGAATTGTAAATGATCCATTGGCGCAGGACTTGTCCTACTGGTATTCTGATGTATGCGTTATTACACCGCTAAACTTTTTTGACAAACTTCTATACTGGTTATTTTGTTTCTCAATAGATTACTATTATAGAAGTTTGTCAAGAACGTTTCAGTGTACAAATTATTCTGCTTAGTTTATAGACCCAGAATTACACAATTACATTAAAAATAGGTTGTGGCAATTATTTGCTTTTCGAAAACATTCAACTAGCTCAATGCTGTTTTTCAATCGCAACATTTGCTCATCTAAAGATGAGGTGAAAATCGCAATCTACCTATCAAAGAGCTCACTTGCCATTGACCAGATGATCCTAATCCGGAACACTCATGATTGTCAAGATTGTCAAATTCCTTAATCCCGTACTAACTAGATTAGCGCAGAAATGTCAGTAGAACTAATTCCAGATAATAAGCTGAGACGGAATACAAAGAAGTATGTTTCCGATTAACATAGTTCGGATTTATTTATTTATTTAAAAACTTTATTGCACAAATAGGTACAACAGGTGGACTTAATGCTAGGGGCATTCTCTACCAGTCAACCCTTGAGTCATGCAGATAGTTTGTATATGGGTGCGGTAACAGGGGAGAAAAAAAAAGATATCATTTTAAACAACAATAAATTAAGCATTTAAAATAACATTACGGTATCTTTTAAATATACGATAATAATACACATACTATATAAATTAATTAGAATATAATACATAAAATATGAAGGTATACTTAGATTTACATAATATTGATAATTAACATATAAAAACAAATATCTACATAACTATAAATTCAGAAGATAAATAAATTGGTTCAGCAATTGACAAATTCATGACTATCATTACTTGTTAGCGAGAGAGAAGAAGTATTCACGAACTTTATTTTTGAAAATTCCCTTAGTCAGGGATTGTCGGATTTGTGATTACCAACCAATATTTGGCTTGCTGGATGATTAAGTCACATTCCCTCTAAAAAGGTTGAGTGAGGAGATATTTGGCACAAACATCATGCTTGTGGACATGTACGATATTTGGAAAAAGTATAATCCAGCTTACCTACTGTTTGTTTGTTTCTTCAGTAATCAAAACAAAACTATACGGCTAGGTCCAAAGTCGTCTACACACAACAATAAGTTAGATATTGCTATTGTAACTAATCTACTGAGTTTCTTCCCGGTATCTTTTTGGTAGATGTAGGTTCCGAACCAGCTGTAGAATCACTTTGCATTGAATTCAATGACGATTCAAAAGTGTTATGTGACCTACTTGAATAAACAAATATTTGACTTTGACTTTAGTCAATTCAATTCAATATTCAATATCTTTATTGCATTTCACATGGAATAAGTTGACAGATTCTCTTAAGATTGAAGCCCTGTAGAGGGCGTTGCAATGATTCTATATAATGTTTTTATAAAATGTATTAGAGGTTAACACTTTTTAAACTAGGGAGGTACAACCCTTTGTTGTAATGATGGTTTGATTTCGATAATGGAGTTCTTTGCCTTGCAATATAAGGTTAATAGCTGAGACTTCCGATAATTCACTACGTTATTAAGAGATAAGCTACATCTATTTTGTCAACACGGTCTCTTAGTGAGATAAATGCCTAAGCCCTCTCGATCCTCCCAGTTAACTTCAAATCAAAATGTTTACTGTAAACAATCCTTTTGAAGATTAGAGAGGAATTGAAACACCGGAGGAATATTTATAAGAGTTAATATTTATAGAATCCCTGATTTGTCTGCCTTATCGGCGGGAAAATTATCCCGAAATTTCGGTTCAGGATTCGACTGAGGCTGTTTATTGTTTTTGGAGTTTAACTTTGTTGAATGTTTACTGCTCAACGGGCAGGGAAATTGGTTGCCTTTCGCCGCTATCTTGTCTTATATTTTGTTATTCTGTGGAATTAGGTGGGTGGGTCGTCTTTGATTTCGATTCTGATACTAACTGTTGCTTGCGAATTTATTTCTGTTATTTTGGAATAAAATGTATTCCTTGTTCTATAAATCTAGTATCTCATATATATCTATAATTTCATCCAAATCAATACAGTAGCTTTTGCATTTAAGAGTCACAAACATCAAATATATAGAACATAGATTAGTAGAATATTTTATAACAAGAGGCGATGGCTTTTTTTTATAAATGTGGTACAATATTTATAAAAACAAACTCTTTTTCTTCTGAAAACAGAGTTGCAAGCGAATAATTAGCCACCCATATCCCACGTTGTTAAAAGTTATTTTCCTGTAAAATTACTCCTGCTTTCTAAGAATTCCTAAAAATTTCACCTCTTTACTTAACTGAGCGACAATTTTATGGTACGCCGTAACTCGCGTTCATGGCATTATTAATATCGAAGCATATTTCATACCAGACAAGAGATTATTATGTGACCTAATTCCTTGGATGAGACGGTGTAGGGTTCAAAGTGGCGGCTTTCTTTGATGCTGTTACTGTAAGAGCTGATAACATGACGTCATTTAAGGCGAAATATTTGCGAGCTACTTTAATGTTTGGTAAATTAAACGCCTTGCGTTTAATTTTCTGAGAATTTTTGGAAACAGGTTATTTTACAAATTTGATTGAAGAAGACAGGTAACGTTTGTATTATAGAAAAATCATGGTTTCGATACTGTGATAGTAACTTTAAAAAAATGTTTTAAAATTTACTTTTTTTTTATATTTTTATAACATCGTTTTAGAATGATTGCGCACTTCATTTTAGAATGTCCTGGGTACAGGAAAAGGCATATCGTGTGATAATTGCAATTTATAAATTTAATATAAATATTTTCCCCTTAAAAATGTATACTAACTGCATTTGAAAAAAAATATATTCTCCATAAACATATAATAATTACTACTCTTCCATGAATAAGACACAAAACTAATCATACCGACGACCTCCGTGGCGCAGTGGCTAAGGTAGGCTGCCAAAGCGTGAAAGGTCCCGGGTTCGATTCCCGGTCGGGTCAATTTGGAAATCGAACTTTTCTAAATTGACTTGAGTCTGGGTGTGCTGGGATGACGCCCCCAGTTAGTATCCGTCGTCTGGTACTCATAGTACAAGGGAAAACCTTAGTTTAAGACCAGGTGATTGGTGTGATTGTCTGGCGCATTTATTTTATACATAATAGCTATGGCGTTTGGTATATTATATAAATGTATTCAGGAAATAAATAATACTTTTCTATTTAATAACAATTTAGTGCTTCTAAACTATTTACTCACCCAGTTATTCGTTTCAGGAATATTACATTACGAATTGGACATCATATATATCGATAGGCTATTGAAACACTCAAAGCGTAATCCAAAGCAGTAAGTCCATCAGCACAAATTACAATCATGACTAAACGGAGGTCGACAAAGCTCTTGCAAATATTGGATAACCTCCTAAGAGGTAGTCAAACAGAACTAGAGGATGATACACCAAGAGCCATCGATATACCACACAGTGTTGCAACACTGTAAAATACGTATCGATAATAGAATTCATAAGAGCTTGGCCTCATATTAAAAGGACTTAAAAAAAACTTCGGCAATTATGAACTAATTTTAAAGATATTTTTGTGGGAAAAGTTATATTTTAACGGTATTACCATTTAATAGAAACTACGATCGGATGATGGTATTACAGACAAGTCAAGGGGAAGTCGATTTAAAACAAGGTAGATATTACTATTCGATTGTCAAATAAAACAATGTAAAACACATTGGACATTATCACATAGATTCTGTGTTTATATCACCTAATTCTGTGGTAAGTAGTGTACTTGTGTTGTAGTAAACAAATACGGTACCCCAACGCTCACACTCAGTGATGATATAGAAAAGTTCGCTTTCCATATTGACCCGATCGTGAATTTAACCCAAGACCTCATTGGTAGTGCGATGGCAAAGTCTAGCTCGCTTGCTTCTCAGGAAGGTTATCAAATGATAATTTGGCGATAAGACCGAGAAAACGACGCAATAGAAAATTAATTGGCTGGCTTTCAGAAGAACTTCTGGGCAACCTGTGTTTGTACCTTAACTTTTTGCTAACAGTCTACACTCACGAAAGTGTGCAGTCCTTCGAATCGAAGAAATAAATAAAACACTTTCTGGTACTGGTACACGAGATTTGGTAACGTAAACCAAATCGCCGCTTTCTACCAAAAAAGGAACATCAAGCAAGTTTCATGCATAAATTATATCAGGCTCACTCATTTGTCTTAATTAAATCTCACACGCCAAGCGATTTCTCAAAAACAAATCCAGAAAATCTCCATTTCTTGTCTTATTATATATTATCTTGACAAGATCAAGAAAGCATGAAATTAAAATAGGAATGTGGCATAAAATGAATTTTCTCTATTCTTTACTTGTTTTTCTTAAAATTCACCACTGTCCCATGAATTTCCACCGTTGAACATGGACTTTGATGGAACGCCACTGAACTAGATCTTCAACCCTCTGTTTCCAACTGTTTTCAACTATTTTGCATTCGCTATCACATACCTATACAGATAGGATATAAAAGTGGTTTCAGTCTAAAATTACATAGTCAAATAATTTAAGATACCTGTTTTATGTTTTAATAATGAAACAAACATTTACTGTGATACGTTATAATAAAATTAGCCCGACTTCAAGTCATCGCATTTTTTTTAATTTGTGATGTTAACATCCCTACACTGGCCGTTGATGCGCCGTATTTTTGTGTATTTTTTTAAACAAAAAAATTGTGTCTTAAAAATCTCACTAACGGACTAAAAATAATCATATTTTTTTATCAAATGATCTTCTCTGCTACTTACGCTACGCTTACCATGACATGGCACGCCTACACCATCGGTTGCTGGTTCTCCAGCATATGTAACCAGATTACTGCCATTTCATTCTATTTTTCTTTGGGCTATGTCAATCACTTTGGTTCACAATCAGATAAACTCATTTGGATTGCGATCCTTCAAAATTATTCAGAGCATAGCCAATTAGTGCGGGAGATTTAGTTGATATTAACATTTTAACCTTTAAAAATTATACCCTATTTAGATTTAATTTCTGGCGACAATTATTTCCTAACTTTTATTTTGACCTCTAATTACGATCTTATACAATTCAAAGTTGAATTGAAATCAATGTATTCTGATCAATTTGAATTTATTTGCCCATTCTCAATACTACTCCATGTGTCTGTTGCTCCAAGGAAGTTCGTATTTTCATCTACAAAATATTTCCTTTTGAACTTTACTCCACAGATTTTAGATTTAGAATCCACTAACACATGATCACAAAGTAGTCAGCGCTCTCTGATGAATCTGTTACAAAGTGTTGTTTTAGAGTTCACTAAAACAATATATGGTGTGGATTCAGTGTACAGCTACTCAATCCAAATACGGGATTGATCAGATAGTTTGTTACAGTGTTCAGTTTGTTTATCTTGTAAATTTATGTTTAATATAACGCCAGTAATTGATAGTTCAGGATACGTACTTATGCTTTATTAAAATGTACACTGTATGAGGTGGACAAAATTAAAATGATCATCCAATAGCAATGGCAAGTCCTTTGTATTCACTTGGACAAGTGGTGGAATTTGAACTTGATTATTAGCCTTCACGAGGAGGAAGTGGAGATTCGTGTCCAAAATGCCTTTAGTTGCAGTAACGCTCTACATAAGGTGTTAGTGTCCAAGCTTATAAGTAGAAAGACAAAGATCCGTATCTGAAAAACCGTGATACGGCCCATACTAATGTACGGCTGTGAAGCTTGGACTCAAAAACAAGAGAACAGACTCCTGGTCACAAAACGTAAGATTCTCCAAAAAATCTTGGGATTAGTGAAAAGACCTGACGGCAGTATGAGAATTCACAAAAATGCCGAAATTGAAGAGCTTGTGACTGAATCTAACATCATTGGGGAGACCAACGCTCAAAGACTTCGATGGTTTGGACACTTGGAGAGAATGGGAGAGGATCGCAGCATCAAGAAAGCTTATCTGGGTCGGCCTATTGGACGTCGGCCGGTTGGCCGCCCTAGGTATCGCTTAGCCTTCACAGAACCCTTGAAAAGCTATAGAACACAAAACGCTCATGTTCTATTGTAAAAACTATAAGAAAAAAAATATTCACGGGAAGTCGGCAGAAATAGATTTTTCTAAAAAAACTAAAGTAAAATAAAAAAAATACTTACGTTTGAACCCTTGAAAAGCTATAAGAACACAAAACGCTCATGTTCTATAGTAAAAACTAAAAGAAGAAAAAATACTTACGTTTGAATATTACTGATTTGCTTTTTATACTCGTACTATAAAAATAATATATCATCCAAACATTTCGCATATATGTTTTTCGTTTCTTATTTAATCGAGACATTCTTATTATACTCCTAGAAACCAATCAAGTAATAAATAAATATTAGTATTATTATTGAGTTTTTCCGGTAGGTACTCGTATGAGTTGCTAATTACATAAACTTGTATTACATCCAAACAATTAATTCAAATTAAGTCAATTAATGTACCGTGCCAAATATTTGCTTTCATGTTTGCGTATTGAACATGTCATAATTTAAGTCAAATGATAAATATTAATCTGTTTGCTTGGAGATTGATTTATTAATCACCTCGCCTCAACTAGGTAGTCCTAAGCAAACAGCAGCCGAAGCCATCTTGCTATGGAACATTGGGATAAAGCCATGAATGCAATAATTAATGTGATCGGGAAGTGTACAATATATGTACGATGTATTCATAAAGAGGTTAATGACAGTTTGGCAATACAGTGAATGAACATGATGAGCGATAAATATAAGAAAACTAGCTGTCCCGGCGAACTTCGTAACGCCTATTTTTTAGTTTCTAACCTTTTAAACCTTCCCTGGACCTCCACAATTATTTCAGAACCAAGATTAGCCAAATCGGTCTGGCTGTTCTCAAGTTTTAGCGAGACTAACGAACAGCGATTCATTTTTATATATAAGATTTAAGGGAACTTTACCATTAGCAGAAGTTTAAGAGGAAAGTTGATAAAACGTCAATCTGCTAAACCGGAGCATCTTGTTATTTTTAATAATACATACAAACATTTTATTTATGCTGCATCAAAAGTAATTGTCATCTTTATATTTCTTTTTTGTTGATGTGCATACCAGATTTTTTTAGGTATATATTTAATTTAAGATGTGATGTAAGTATGTGCACTGTTGGTGTTTCTTTTAAATAAATAAATAAAAAAAAACGTTGTTTTATTTTGTTGTTGATTTTAGTTATTTCCTGAAGCAGAAAATACGTTATCATTACAATTTGAAAATTAAACTGACGGACCAAAGATAATTGTAGTTTTTTACCGAGCCATCACGCTATTTTCATTCTTAAAAGACAGTTAGCAGTTGATAAACGTTCAGTAGAAGTATTTCTCGCACATTTTCAAGCTGTTACCTTCGGGATTCGGAGCTAAACGTTTTAAAGTTTTAAGAGAGGTAAGGCAAAACGATTTATCGCTTGAACTGGACCACAACTGGTGAAATACTTCCAACTTACAAAAAACCGCAGCCAAATAACAATCACTGCAGTGCTGTTCTGTTCCTGCGTGTGAGTAACAGTTATTACTCGTTAATACGAGTAATAACTACATCATAATTGATGTACCTACTTGTCGCCCTTAAGCTGGGACCTGAATACCACTTAATATCAGGTGGGATGAGGTCAATCTTGAAGTCCAATAAAAAATAGTAATAACTACTACTCTTCTCAGAGTAATATCTGAGGGGAATTTTGTGATCACATTAATTTTGTTTGTAATTCAAAAGCCCAATACAAATTTCGAGACTCAAATTAAAAAGCAAAAACTGATGTGGATGGTCCTCAAGATTCCAATTTTCCCAGAACAAAATATTTAAAGTCCAAATAAATACTTGACATCAAAATTGAAAAAACGAAAAAGCATCAAGAACCGAAACAAAATAATTGATAGCAGATGCAATATCTCTTCTGTTTCAAATTAGACGCAGCAAGAATTCTAAAAGGAACAATTTGTGTCATCGCTACTGATTAAAACTGACAGCGTGACTTTATTATCTCCAATTGGAAGTAAGGTGTTGAAACCATCTGGAAAGAATGTGGGGAGATTTTTTGTGATCGTAAGTTCACATACTTAAAACGTCTGAAGAATGGCTCAGACAATATTTAGATCGTTTGTTCATTTTGCTTTTGAAAAATAACTTAGCTGAGTACCATTGAAAATGTTGAACCCAAGGAATATGATTTGTTGAATGTTATGTGGTTAAAATGCCTCGAAATTAAATAAAACAGAAGTCACAGAAAACTCACGCAGCTGGAATTCTCTAACTTATTAAGTCGCATAGTTTTTGAAACTACCACTTACAGTTTAGCGAAAGTCCAAAGTTCGAGCGGTAACATTTTGTTATTGCACTTCGATTAGTGCGCAAAAGCTCTGGAAAACTAAGAATCTTGCCAAGTTAGCTCGGTGGAGAAGTTAGAAATCCTTTTGGGCGACGGCTAAGCTAGTCGCTTTATCGATTGTAAGTTCTTCTTACTTAACTCGGTAAAGAAGAACGTTACCAACTGGACACTGAAGGATTTTGGATAATTAAGCAGTTACAGCATCATCATTTCGGCCAAAGGACCATACATTTAGAATAACATTATCAATTGCAAGTATTTCAATAAGTAGCTTTATTTGCTTTATAAAGAGACTATTCATAAGTATTACTAATGTAATCTATGTGAATAAAAAAGATTGACTTTGAATATTAAAATCAAAAGTCGAGTTAAAACAGTCACCGTTCTGACTAGTTGCGGTTTGCATATACGAAATTGTTTCTCTACCAAAATGTACCTTCTCGGTAAAATTCTTTTGTTTTATGGGTCTCTGGTAACAACTTTGTTAAATGTCCATCTTTCTGAAAAAACTTGGGAACTTTTGAAAAGTCTTTAATATTTTATTAAAAGTACCTACTTATCGGCTTAACGTGTAAATTTGTATCAAAAGTAATATAATCAAGCGCAAATATTGACACGGAATATAATCGAGCAAGAGCGATGTTCACCCATCGTGCGCTAAGAAACTTTGCCTGACGGTTTTTGCATAATGCGGTCCACTGAACTGAGCACTATTCTCTGGGGTCACTGTAACAGTTGAACTTCTTTTGTCTTATGCGTCCCTGGTACTTTAAAATCGTTCATCTTATATGTCTCCTAACTATTGAACCGATTTAAATGACATTTCGTATACCGTAAAATGTCATGTCAAAGGGTAAAAAAAGCAAGGTGAAATATCGTTTTCTACACCTACTAAAATAAACCTTAAAACTTATTTTAAGGTTGTTAATTAAGTATAATTAAAAAAACCATTAAACATAGTTTATTCGTCAATTAAATTCCAAAATCAAAAATTAAATCAATACCGAAAATTCATAAATTTATAATTTTTCTAATGACTTTGTATCGTGTTTGGACGTTCAAAGGCAATATGCCTTTGAACGTCATACTGTTTCATTTCAAAATTAGACAATTATAATCAATATTCGCGTATTTTAGAACCTTATCGTACTAAGGACATAGGTACGTTGGTATGTATAGTGCTTACCTATATTTTAAATAAAAAAATACAAAATTAAGCCAAAACACTGTTACAATATCTCAATCAAAAGCTAATCGAGTGTGAACAAAGTTCAGTCGTTTCGGCGGGGACGCTTCGCTGACACATTTAGCATAATGCGGTCATCCGCTGAGCCAGCCAGCCAGCCAGCTTCTGGGCGTTCGTGAATACTTTCAGCTCATGATTTTAACGGTATGTAACAATCAATTGATGTTGCCTTTGGGAATGTAAGCCTAGATCCGTTGGAGCACAATTAGGGGTCTTATATGACAATACTTATTAGATCAAATGTTACCTGTTAATTATGAATAAATCGTTTGTATTTGTGTTTGTATAAAATATTAAACGAAAAAATTTATGGATACATTTTTAATTTCTTGTAGTGCTTCTGTACAAGCGGTTTTAAATATTTTAAAGAAATCGAATAATTCCGTGTGATGTTGAATTACTCTGCATCCATCACGAACTTTTGCCGTATGAGTTTAGTATGTTGTTTCGAATTCATAAAAGTAGAGGGCAAATATCGAAGGCTTATGACCGGAAGAAAATAAAATTGTGTCCCCCCCCCATCTAACTTTTGAACCATAAGTTCAAAAAGTATGAAAAAAAATTTTAGATATAGAACTGCATAAAGGCTTTCTAGGAAAATTATTTTGAACCTGCTGGGCTTAATAGACTGAAAACTACGGAACCCTACACTGAGCGTGGCCCGACACGCTTTTAGCCGGTTTTTTTTAATTTTGGAGCCGGGTATAAGACGTACCTAATAACAGAAAAATAAACTACCAAGGAGCTTATGACGAAACGTATGATTCGTTCACAAGTTTTTTAGTAAACATATTGTTAGGTGGCCGACCCTTTTTTGTCGTTTGAAAAAAAACACTTTTAAAGAAATACTTAATTGATCGTCTCAATTAGTACACACGCCGAAATTTCCGAGTTTCCTACAGTCTACGCTTACCACGAGATACAGAACCTAACAGAATTGGAGGAATAAAAATGACTACAGTTAAAAATTACAATCCATGTAAAATAACACATTGTGAATTAAAATATTGAACAAGCAATACTTACGATGTATATAGGGTTGTAACCGGTTCTGCATAAAAATAAACCCTCCTGCCTAATACATAGCCATCAAGTCGGCGTGTTACATAGTCACAGATCAAAAACAAACGAGTCAAATGACAGATGTCACAGCCGCGCGACGCCAACGGCGTTTGGCGGGCCGCCAAAAATGAGGACCATATTTTCACTTTTAAACTGCATCCGTTATAGTTGAAAGTTCAGTAATAGCTTTTGTTGGCAGTAAAATTGATATCCGAGAAAAGTCTAAGTATGGTAAAAATTGCCGAGGAATGCTAAAAATGGAGAGATTTTTAATGTAAGACTATTTAGAAGACAATAAAACACATTAAATATTGGACAACATCACATACATTATTCTGATTCTGTGGTAAGTAGCTTGAACACTTGTGTTACAGAAATCAGAAACAATAATACCGCAACACCCAGACCCGAGGCAATATAGAAAAGTTCGATTCCCTTATTGACCCGACCGGGGATCGAATCCGGGACCTCAGAGACAGCGTGCTGCCAAAGTCCGGCCAGCGCGCCTCTCGACTACCGAGGTCGTCAAAAAGAAGATAAAATTTTAGTTGATAGGTTCCAAGCTTCCATGTTTAATATTCTTTAACTAAACTGAAGCAATCTTGTTTAACAAAGCTTGAATGTAACTTACAATGTAAGAGAATTATGTAAGTTATTTTGTACGCTCGGGGACCTAATATCAAATTTTTGAAGTTGACTTATTCAACTAGTTGAGCTAATTTAGTAATTGCTTTAATAAAAATTTTGTATTTGCTTTAAGTGTGGCTGACGATGTGTAATTTTATTCCTAATCTAACAGGGCGAAATGAATAATCAAATCGACGAACCAGTTATTTTAACACATAGATACATATTGATATGAAATGAAATAGCTTACTGAGAATAACTCGTCAAATGAAGCGACGTCACTTTAAATCCAATTCAGTGTACAAAATAGTTTAAAGAAACAGAAAGTATCAACTCCTTGTGCAATGTAGAACTCGAATAAGACCTTCACGTATTGCGCCTTGCTCTTCATATTAAACTATTTACTAGTTAATATTGATTTTTCTGCTATAATTATCTTTAAGTTTTTGGTAAATGCCAACTGCCTTATAAGTTTAAGACAACATATTATTGTCATACTTAATATTTAAAGTTTGCTAGTGCAACGTACTATAAAAATTATAAAAACATGCAGAGATCTTGGTGTACTACGCTACGCCAAAAAACAGGTATAAAATCAAAGGACAGATTTTTATAGATAGTCAGCACACGATCTGTTACGGACAGAAATAACAAGATATTCCGATTAAAATTTTATTCACAAAATCACTTATTAGTACAAAAAATAGGAAAAAACCACAATCGAAACCCCGTTGCTAGCCGAACAAATTACACACACGATAACAACTGCCTAGCAACGGGGTTGCCAGATCTGTCGCCAACACGATCGTTAATAGTTTTTAGGGTATTGTATGAAAGCTTGTTTTTGAAAAAGATATCGACAAGAAAAAAGAAATTTTTCAAATAATTTTACAACTTAGTTTTTTTTTTTTAATCGATAACTTCACCGACGCCTGTAGCAATTATTTGAAACAAAAAATCAATTAGATGAGAATGCAATATTAAGACAACTCCTTATAATCAGGTCCCGAATACACAAAAGTTACCTTTTTTGCGTAACTCCGTAATTACTTTTCGACACTCATTTATAACCGAAATGGACTCATATTGGACTTCGTCATCGATTTAATGACATGCATGATTTTTCACTTCATACGTGTATTGGCAGGTTATTGCTGTTTCGAGTTATTACGAGCATAAAACAAATTACTTGTCATCGAGATTTATCGAGCTCGCACCGGAGTGGTGGAGAGTTAGCGATTTGACTTAACGCTTAAAATTATTAATACAAAGTTAAACAATCTGTTTATTTTTCTACATTCTTTGCCAAAGGAATACATTAACTTCATTCAAGATATAAATAAGAATAAGCCTTACCTTAGTGATAACTTTGATACATTGTTTAAAAAAATATATTTTAATGTCCTTTTTTAAATAAATAACGACCAGTGTCTCATTGAAACTAGTAAACTATATTACATTTATATAAAAACTCCGTTAGATGGTAAAAAGTGTAACGTAAAACACCATTTTTTTTTGAGTAACGCTCTATGCAGCCGTTCCGTTCGGGGAGACGGGGCAATCCCCGTCCGTACCCAATGGTACGGACTTGCACCTACTAAAAACTCCACTTCTTTCCCCCCCAAAGCCTATTGTGGTGAGGGCCGGGAAACACCATGAAAGCATGCTACACGGCCCAACGTAAAACACCTACCTAAATTCTTAAGAACATTATAAACGTGAAAGTTCGTATAAATGTATGTATGGTTCGTATATATGTGGATGTTTACAAAACAGCACGAGATAAAACGAAATAAAAAATATCAATAATCGAACCATATTTCTGGCGCACTTTTTTTTGCCTCATGTTACATACTAGAAAAAAGAATTATTTGATTCGATATTACTACAAAATGTATCAAATTAATGTATATATTTACGCGAATCTCAACACAATGAACATAAAATTTAAGATTGCACGCAGATTAAGATTTAATTAACCTGCCTGATACGGCGCGATGGTGAATCGGTGATGTATTACAATTTGCAATTTGGGTCATTTTAAATTGCAATTCCTTAAAATCGATTTCGTTTCTAAGAAAACCCGTTTTCATTGACATTAAAATTGCGATCGATATTAAAAATAAAAAAAGTACAAGATCACATTTGTTGGTCAGATTCTACGGGAAGTTGCTAAATAAAGCGCTTGTGTTACTAATATCGGACTACGGTACTACAACACCCAGACCCAAGGTAAAGAAGACAAGTTTGTTTTCCATAGAAATCGAACCCGTCGCCTTAGAGATAGCGCCACATCAAAGAGGTCGTTAAGTTTGGATGTTTCAATTTGAATATAATGTTATCTAAAATTAGGATCTGGACGTGTATTTGACTAACAACAGATTTATGTGGTTCCAATATTTTACAAAAATCAGTTTTTCTACGAATCGTTATTTCTAATATCAAACTTACTTTCCATATTAGCTGTTATCAGTGACTGATCGTCTGTCGGTCGTTTTTAGCTTACGCTTCGTATAATTTATTTACTATTCGTAACTACAACGGATCGTTTTTCAAATATTGGAACCGGGCGTAAAAGAATAACGTAATAATACATTACTTTTAATCTTAAAATAATAAACAATGTCACGGTAAACAAATAGTGTAAGTAGTGCGTCATAAGGTGTTTAATAATCAGGAAAACATTTGTTTCCATTTGGTCAGCTTTCTTTAAAATTGCATCAAAATTAACCCCACCCGTTATTCGCACCCGTTTCTCGATATCTACTATTTCCTCTACTTAAAGTTTGTCTGGAAGAGTTTGCTTTTTAGCAATAAGACCGCCTAAATTGTACTTGAATATGTCTGTAAAACCAATTTCTGTAAATTTTTCTGAGCAATAAAGTGTATCTATCTATCTATTAAAGTATTAGCTCCCATCAGGACACTGCAGAGCTAATCGTTTCGACCAGTGAGTACTGGCGTAATCCCGCAAATGTGGGTTTGCAATTACAAAGGTATGTAACATTTCGAAACATACATTGCTCGACCCGGGAATCGGATCCAGGACCCCAAGACTGACCAGGTACTTAAATCACAAGACTATCGTAGAGCTGTCTATTAATAGTCTATCAATATTTGACATCATATCTTTAGTATTATTTTGAAAATATCGATACTATCGATACATTAATTACAATAAAAAGTATTCGTGATTAATATCAGCAAAAATGGTAGTGAAAGTATTAAGCTCCGATAGTGTAATATTATTGATTGTTTTTCAAGCTACCAATAATATCGACTTTTATTTTTTTATATTACACTTCAAGATTGACCTCATCCCACCTGATGTTAAGTGGTAATGAGGTCCTAACTTAAGGGTGACAAGTACAGTATAATAAAGCCGTTACTGGACTTGTCGCCCTTACCTTGAAGGCTTGACACCTGCTTCTAATGTAGCACCCCCTATGAGCTCTGGAAACCTTACTCACACGCAGGAACACAACAACATAGAAGTGATTGTTATTTGGCTGCGGTCTTCTGTAAGGTGAAGGTATTTCACCACTCGAGCTGCTCCAGATCGAGCGATAAATCGCCATGCCCGACCTCTCTTAAGCGATATTGTTACAAAAATGGTAGTGAAAGTATTAAGCTCCAATAGTGTAATATTATTGTATCGACAATCTAATCTTAAAAATATCGTTACGATGGATACTTTTGCTTTCAATCAGCAGTAGTTGTGAATTTGAAAAATCGATACCATCCATTTTGTTACTAATTTTCGAGGTGTAGGAATAGTTTCACCATCGATAGTTGAGCAAATCTACTATCAAGGCGTAAAGCTACTAGATTCCTTTTAATCATCTTCTAATGCGCCTGCATAACAAATCAGCTATAATTACTGCAACGCCTTGGGCAAAGCTTTGCTTGAAATATTCCCGACATGTAGTGTTAATGGTGTTATTTTACGGCGCAACGTGATTGACAAGTTTGTCGCTTTTCCGGCCATAATGATATACCTACGTGGAGGCGAATTATGTTGGCGCCTTGCATACTAATAGTAATTGTAAGATGAGGCAACGATACATCGAAGATATTTTTGATGGTGCAAAAGATATATTTTTTCTTCTTGACAGTAAATGAAATAAATTTAAAAGATAAGTGGAAGCACTCAATACAGTATTTGGTGAAACCACCGTTATAGCTGTCTATTTTTTTTACACCATTTCTGAAATTGAACACATACAAGAACCAGCAATCGGTGATAATAATATTATTGTCTTCAAGGAGTAAAATTACTTCTCATGCTTTAAGCCTTACACATGTTGCATGTAAAGTAGTCTATATCTTATATTGTATATAAAAATCATCGCAGTTTATTAGTCCCGCTAAATCTCAAGAATGCAATGGCCAGACCGATTTAGCTGATTTTGTTTTGATACTTATGAAGGTTTTAAACGTAAGAAAGTTTGTACAAAATAAACGCGGCATAACGTTTGCTGCGACAGCTAGTTACAATATAATATACACCAGGCCTTAGTAGTATAAAAATTTACATTTTTGCCAAATGTACCTACGTAGTAGAAAATTATTGTCATCGGACACACAAATGAAACATGCCAAATAACAAATAAATGTTGTAACATTTCGGTATGAATATGAACAGTAAAACAAAGTTACCATGGCTGGAACCACTGGTAAGAAGTTCCATACAAAGCCCTTTTAAAGCAAAGCTGGTATATAAATACATATTCATTCCTATTACGCATTTTTGGTGCATTCTTGATTCTTTCATTGATTACAACAAAAACGTTTTATTTTATTTGCTAATTAACCAATTACCGATTGCACCCGTATCGTAACAGATAGTAAGTAAAATACTTTTGTTAACATGAAAACCACCTGACAGCTCAAAATCATTTAAATTGAGTGCCAAATATGGGAAGCTTTGACGCGGTCACAGGCTCCACACAAAGCGACATACTTGTTGATGATGAACGTTTGCGTGGAGCCTGTGCGCTCCTGAGTGCTCGGTTAATTTGCGTTCCATATCTGAGCCGAGATAGTTAATTTGAAAGCTAGTAAACTTGAATGACATATTCGGTACATTTGTTTGTTTAGCTTAGCTTTTTTCTGCTGTAGGTAGAAGACATGATTTAAAGTTTATCAACATCCTGAAAATGTTGTTGTTAAAAAATTGAATGAACAGTATGTAGGCAGTACGTGAAAAAGGTATATTTTAAAAACATCCGAATTAAAGATCGTATTAATACGTAACAAATACAGAGTAAGATACTGTGAGTGATTGCAAAGGAGTGTAAAGATCTATCATGATAATGAGTGATCTCAGAGAGTTAAATTAACAATTTAACTTAACATTATAATAATATAATTAAAAAAAAATCAAAAGTGCCAATGAAATAAAATGAGGCATGGTAATGCCCCATCTAACCATTTCCACGCTCTTATAAACTATGAAATATTGATGCAAATTTTTATTAGTAATGACATGTTTCAAACCAATCGTGTTAATGATAACACACTTTGGAAACGAAAGTAAGTTAAATACATTGGTATTTTAATCTTTCTGTGTATTATAAAATAAATAAATAAATAAATGCGCCGGACAATCACACCTATCACCTGGTCTCAAACTATGGTTTTCCCTTGTACTATGAGTGCCAGACGACGGATACTAACTGGGGGCGTCGTCCCAGCACACCCAGACTCAAGTCAATTTAGAAAAGTTCGTTTTCCAAATTGACCCGACCGGGAATCGAACCCGGGACCTTTCGCGCTTTGGCCGCCTACCTTAGCCATTGCGCCACCGAGGTCGACCATTATGTTTATATCAAAGATCGTGTTAGCTTTGTTTAAAAGTGAGCGTCCTCTCTCTAATTGCAGTGCCCTTACAGGGTATTTAGTGATCTAATTTTAAGTTACCACCTTGTAAACACTAAAGATGCAATAAAAATATTGAGTATTGAGGTTGGATTTGAGTTTTGGACTAAAATATAAAGTTTTGATTGCGTATTATACATGCATTTTTAACAAAGCGCGAATTGCATTCTCCCAATTGAACCAGAGCAGTTACGTATAGAAAGTGGTCCAGTTATCCAACACTACTATTATAAAAACAAATGTTACGAAATAAGATAAATCGGAGAAAAAAATTATCATCCCAATTCACAGCAAATCCTTTCGACGTTCCCATAGCTACCACAGATCCCATCAAATTAAAAGACTCTCCCATCAGACATAATGAAAACGGAAATTATCGATCAACTGTCAATCAAATTAATAAAGATACCGTAATCCGATCTAAGCTCGAGGATACTATTATTTCCTACTTAACGCAAAAGGATGAAGTGGTACACAAACGGTGCTCAGAAACCCGAAACCGAAGCAGTGTAGAAAAGGCAAAATTGAAAAAAAAAAGTTTGGAACAAGAATAGTCAATAGCCATTCCACATTGTTTGCATTGTACTACACGTGAGTTCCGTGGTATCGTGTTACTCTTCACAAATTTGATGATAATCTTGTTCAAGCCAACGTTGAACCATCCATCGGCGTATCCATGCTAGTGACAAAGTTTGTCAATGAAGTAAAAAGTGCAATGAATGTTGAACTTTGAGATAATTTAGATAATGTTGAGGATGACACAGATTTGTTGGTGGTTAGAGAAGGATCGTGTATCCCTTAAGAGCGGTCGCAAGTTGAGTGAACCTGAATAACCTAAATTGTTGTCAATGGGAGCATTGTTTTAGTGGGGATTCTTTAAAGTTCATCGTCATTAATTTATTAACTAATGTATTTTTTTACATAATGAATAAATTTCATAATCATAGTTTTTGTTGAACCTACATGGTTTTATGTCAATGTAAAAAATATAAATAGGTATGTAAAATATTTAGGAAGAATAACCAAAAGTACGCTTAATTGATTAAATTGACCTATCCAGAAACTTTCAGATTCCATTCATCCATTTTCTACGCCAAGAGTTTCCCTTTTGAGTTCAACCTTCAAGTTTCAAACAATATAAAAAATGAAACGGGTATTTCAAATGCTGACTTAATAACTAAAAGAAGGCAGACATTTAAAAAAAATACTAAACTTAGACATCACGCTAACAGCGTGTGAACACAAAAAAACCTTTAACCTCAACCCTGGCTAAAAAGCTAAATTACAAAAAGTCACGGTAACCGACATCATTCACGTCCCTAATTAGAGAACCTACACCGCTGACGTAGGTCAGGACAGGAATTAATCCCTTTAAAAATACATTCGCGACCCGTCCGAAAATACTAGCGGTATGAATAAATAACGGGCGAGATGCTAGTGCTGGCTGTTCGACTCATATCGGGACGAGCGGAAAAACAATATTTTTTTTAAGGTATCTAAAACAGAGAACTTAGGTAATCGTTAAACATGTCTCCTTCTAATAATATTTTTAATGTAAAAGTTTGTAAGAATGTTTGTATGTAATGTTGAAAGAGAGGCATAGTGATTTGTCGCTCGAACTGGAGCAGCCCGACTGGTGAAATACCTCCACCTTACCACAGCCAAATCACAATCACTTCTGTGTAGTGGTGTTCCTGTGTGTGTGTAAGGTTTCCAGGGTTCTTGGGGGGTACTACATTAGTAGCAGGGGTCAAACCTTCAAGGTAAGAGTGACAAGTCCAGTAACAGCTTTATTATGTTGTACTTGTCGCTCTTAAGCTAGGACCTCATTACCACTTAACATCAAGTGGGATGAGGTCAATCTTGGAGTGTAATATAAAAAAAAAGTATGTTTGTTACTCTTTCACGCAAAAATACTTAACTGATTTGGTTGAAATTTTTGGTAGGAAAAGAAATGATCCACTAGGTTTAAATTTAAAATACTGTGAGTTCCCATCTATCATTATTTGTCATATATCAATCATATCACATAACATAATACCTACATCGTTTTACCAAATTTTATCTAAATCTATTTGGAATTTATAAAATTAGTAAGAGAAGGTACAGATTAATAAAGACGATGTAATCCAATTAGAATTATTGAGTGTTATTATACGTTTTACTGGCTTTTATATCTAGATCAGAAATATAGTTGATAAAAGTCAGACTTTGTATTTTGAACTTTGTACGGTTCTTAAAATCTGGTCATAGAAATTTAAGTGGGGCCACATTCAAATTGCCAAAAATTGTTTTACAAGAAATCCCAACATTAAACGTCTTGTTTTATAAGCATTTGTCATAATCGTAACGCATTCATTAGCCGCCCCAAATTCAGGCCAGATATAACAAAGTCATAAATTTGATGGCTTTATTTCATGTATTCTACCTAAAAATGGGACATTTGCCAAAATCAGCGTCGAGAACATCACTAGAGGTGACCCAATTCTGTCCGCGGTCCATTTTCGGTGACCGATTTCGTCGCCACCGCGAGATTCGAGTCTAGAATGTAAAATCAACTAATTTGGTGCAATCTATCGGATTAAGGTCAACACTGGAATATCTGCAGATGCAAATGTCAGCTGATATTTATGGCACTGCAGTATTTTGAATTGAAGACGTTGAAGAGTTCAACTTCTGAGGCATTGGTAGTAATAATAAAAATCTGGTAAATGTGGTACAAGAAATCAAGCTTAAACACTATAATTATTTCAACACAGTCTTTATATGAATTTTAGATATATCAATATTGTTTTTAAATTGTAAAGTTTTTTTAGTCTTTGTTTAAACTCAACATTTAATCATTGTTTTAGAGTCAGCCTTTTTAAGTTATTGGGATTTTTTCAGTATTGGTTTAATCCAAGACTCATATTTTATGAATATGGCTGCTAGATTAGGATTATTTTTCATAATCATTTAATCTGGCATTGATTAATTTTTGTTTTATAACAAGCTTCAAAAGCCAAAACAATACAATCACATAACACTATAATAATAATATTTATTTTTTGTGTAGGTATATTAAAGTATCATTATTTATGTATGTACAAATACTATTATTTCTTCTTTTTCTTTTTTGTTTATGAAAACCCAAAATGAATGGGTACGTTACTGTGCAACCTCGCTGGCGTCCGTGCGTAATCACTCGGCAGGACTCACTGAAAACCAGCGTCATGGCCTGCGCCGTGGGCCATGACTTATGCTGAGTGAGGCCCTTTTATTTGGGACATTACGCCTTGTCATAGTCTGCACCGCCCGGCTGACGAGGAGATCGATTTCTCGTTTTATTGTATATATATGAGGGAGAGAGGTGTGGGCGTTCTTCATCTCCCATGGTGAAATCAAACAAAATACGAGCTTCGACACACTCTTTGATTTATTGCGAACACTGTCTAATAATTTACAATCACAAATAATCACACACGGCTCCGATGGAAACCGATTACTTCTGGAACGCGGTGAAGTCGGTCGTATGTCGGACACACCCGCTCGGCTCGACGTCCGTTCGAAAAGTAACGTTTGTTTCAAACGTCACCCGTTGCTTGTCAAAACCGTAGGGTTGCCAACACACAAATCGAATACACCCAAGTCGATATCGATTATCAACTTGACGTTCCGATTTTGCTCTCTGCGACACGGCCATCTTGACACGTCACACGTCCCAGTGTGATGAGCCTGAAGAGAACAAATTCCATCTGCAATATCAAAGCATCTCTACTCGGCCTATCCTGACTAAACGAGTCAGAACAGGGCTTCAAACAAACTCTCATAGTAATTCAAAGTTTATTCTCAAATAATTAAACATCTTTACTAGGGATAATTACAAACTACTTCTAACTATAAACTGACCACTGACCATTATTCACTCAACCACATACTTCAAGAAATTAACCAAGACTACTTGCTTTATTAAATCACTCATATCGACTCCATCGATCACGGTCGTCTCTATCGCCTAATTCGAGCAATAGGACTCATGCCACTTCACAAAGTGACGATCTCTCAAAAGCGGTCGTCACTATTGCCTAATTCGAGCAATAGGACTCATGCCACTTCACAAAGTGACGATCTCTCAAAAGCGGTCGTCGCTATTGCCTAATTCGAGCAATAGGACTCATGCCACCTTTGCAAGGCGACGATATCTCAGAACCGGTCGCCACTATCGCCTAGATCGAGCGATAGCAGCTCATGCCACTTTCACAAAGTGACGATAACCTTGCCACCCTCACCAAGTGACGATCACCACGTTGCCTCCCCAGAGCAAACAAATTACAACTTAATTCCTTGATTGAATAGTGGTCAATGGGCTCACACTTTCCTCTACATCACTAGTCTCCGAGTCTACAGACATTTCATGGTCGGGCATCTTTCTCAAACGATCGTGCGCGTACTTATAAGTGCGCTTAGAATTCAATGCCTTCAAAGTATATCGATCGTTCTCTAACACTTCGATAACTTTAAACGGTCCCTTATACTTAGGGTCCAGCTTTGTCTGATTTCGTTCCTCGTTTTGTAAAAGAACGAAATCACCGACAGAAAACGGAACGATTCTAGCTTTTGTCGCATCGAAACGAGTCTTGTCATAGTCAGAGTTTTTCTCCATATTAACAATCGCAGCCTCCCTAACTTGGTCTAAGTCAACGTCAGGCTCTATATCCTCAGCTAACATTATCTCTAACGGTCTACTAACCCTGCCTATCAACAACTCTAACGAACTTGCCTTGGTAACACGATTTATGGTACAATTTAGCGCAAGTTGCACATCAGGGAGAGCATTCTGCCAAGATTTATTTGAAGTTTCAGAAGACGTAAGCATGTTTTTAAGCGTCGACATAACCCGCTCTACTTGCCCGTTGGCTCGTGAGCTTCCAGTAGCGATCAAGTGTAATTTAATATTAACAGAGTCGCAAAAATCACGAAATTCCTGGCTAGCAAAACAACGGCCTTGATCCGCTATAATTCGCGTAGGCGCACCAAATAATGAGACGCTATGTTTTACGGCTCTAATACTACTGGCAGTGTCAATATTTTTTGTATGGTGCAAAAGAACATACTTAGTAAAAGCGTCTATGAGAACAAAGACGTATTCCTTTGTGTCTCTTTTACCACTAAGTTTGCCAGTGGCATCTATGTGCACTGTGTGCCAGGGAACTGCTACCTTTGGGATGGGGTGCAACTCAGCCTGAATTTTGCCTGAATGCGATTTAGAAACACGACAAGTTACACAATTTTCCACAAATTTACGAACAAATTTCGTCATGTTTTCGAACCAATAGAAATCGTACATCTTTTCCAAAGTCTTTTCCCATCCCAAGTGTACCAATCCCTCATGCATACCTTGAACAATAGACCATCGTAATGATCTCGGAACAATTGGTAAACAACGTGTTCTTCCGTTGCGTTGTATTTTGCGGTATAATGTACCTGAACGCAATTCGTAAGTTTTGGAAACATCGTCATTAAGATTACCATCAGCAAGATCACTTACTAGTTTACTTATGTCCCTATCTCGTTGTTGTTCGGCGAGAAACCAACTGTCAGAAATTTCAGCAACACAAATTCGCTTAGCTTCAACTTTATCGAAAGTTTTGTCAGGTTTTGGAGGTAAAGGGTTTCGAGATAGAAAGTCTGCATGAACCATACGCTTTCCTTCTCTATGTACCACATCAAAGTCAAAACTCTGTAGGAAAGCCCACCATCTGTGGACTCTCGGTGTCAAGTCGAGCTTTTTACGAGCCGACTTCAGCGAACTGCAATCCGTCACGACAACAAACTTGCAACCATGTAGAAAGTGCCTGAAGTGCTTCACTGCGTTCACGACCGCGAGAGTCTCCAACTCGTAAGAGTGGTATTTCGCCTCGGCGGACGTGGTGCGACGGCTATAGTAAGCAATTACATGAGGCACGTTATCTACTTTCTGAATAAGAATAGCGCCGTAACCAATTGCACTCGCGTCCGTATGAAGCTCGGTTTCGCGGTCAGGATCGAAAATTGACAATACCGGTTCATTCGTCAAAACGGACACAATCTGACGCCTAATCTCTTCATGTTCTGGATTCCAATCAAGTCTACCATTGCCAGATGTCAAGGAGTATAAAGGTGCCATGACCTGGGAAAATTTGGGTACAAACTGCCTAAAATAAGAGGCTAGGCCAATAAATTGCCGCAACTGTGTAACAGTTTCTGGAGGTGGTAGAGCAGTAAGTGCCTCTATTTTCTTAGGATTAGGACGAATTTTGCCCTGACAGACTTCGAAACCAAGGTATTCGACCTTTTTCTTTAAAAAAGAACATTTTTTCCAATTTAGCGAAAATCCTTTATCAGTCAGAGTTTTAAGAACCACCCTCAGTCTTTCAAGTGCCTCTTTTGGATCTCCAGCAATTACAAGAACGTCATCCATGTACACAACTACGAAAGTACGCGTTAGATCACCTAGAGCTTTTATTACGGCACGTTGAAAAACTGACGGTGCGTTACGTAGACCGAACGGCATAGCCAGATATTCGTACTGGGAATCCGGTGTAATGAACGAAGTACATTCGATAGAGTCAGGGTGTATGGGGATCTGATTAAATCCAGAAGCCATGTCTAAAATGGTAAAGTAGTGCGCGCCATGTAATCTCGCAATCTGATCCGAAATCAAAGGGAGGGGAAACCTATCTGGTACCGTATTGTCGTTGAGCTCGCGATAATCAACGCACATTCTGTCACTCCCATCCTTCTTCTTAACCAGAAGAATGGAACTGGCAAATGGCGACGAACTGGGCCTGATAATATTTGCTGCAAGTAACTCGTCTACTTTTTCACGGACAACCCTGCGTTCCTCAGGACTCAGTCGGTAAGGACGTCGGTATACGGTCTTATTTGGATCTTTTAAGCGAATTACCATTGGTTCAGTATCAGCACGAGTAGTAGGCACTCCGTTTGTAAATGAGATTTTAAATGACTTAAGAAGCTCTACTAACTCGCTCCTAAACTCAGGGGGTACGTCAGTGTCTAAGGAATCAAAGTCAATATTGGATTTAGTCACATCACAAAAATTTACAAGTATAGTCCTAGTGAAGGTCAATTTGTCCGAGGTCATATTAACAGCTATACCTAAAGCTAGTACTTCGCGACCTATCATAATGTCATAATGTAGACAATTATCAGGCAAAACATGAAAAACTACTTCAATCAAAATATCATCGACTTCAATTTGAGATGTGATTTGCACAGTACTAAAAATAGCAGTTTGGCCTATGCCAGTTAATGAAACACTATTATTGCAACGCTTGCCTCTAAAATGACGTGCAACTGACTCTCTAATTAGTGAACACTCGGCTCCTGAATCGTATGTAAAATGGAACTGCTCACCAGCATGACGCAGCGTCCCAGCAGGCGCGTTAATGTGGCAAACATTCACGCGCTTCTCCTGCAAAGGCCCTGCCGTGTTGTTGGCGTTGCTCTCCTTGCCGCTTCTACGTGGACAATTCTTCGCGAAGTGGCCTGCAGCGCCGCAGCTGAAGCAGCTGGTGGACGACGAAGAAGTCTTCTCACTCGTTGGTGTCTTAAATCTACCGTCTTGGTTACTCAGCCCCTTTCTGGAACGACATTGTGCCGCTTTGTGGCCAGCTTTCCCACAAACATAACATTTCACAGAAGAACCATCCGAATTCACACGAGGTTTCTTGGCATCTTGGTTACTTTCAGTCGAAAATGGTGATTTTCGTTTCATAAAAGAGACAGCCTTCAGTTCTTGCTGCAACTCGTTCCTCGTGGTAATATTTTGAGTGAAAGATAACCGTTGGACACGATTTTCAAACTGCGAGATATGCGACAAAACAGTTGACACGGCAATCTGTTCCACCGAAAGGTTTTTCCACTTGGACATGATTGATGACATCAATTTAGCCGCATATGAAGCCAGACATTCACTATCTTTAGGTCTACTATTTTGCAAATTAATCAGGAAACCAGCAGCAGTTTCAGCACTCTCATACCTGGCAGTAAACAGGTCCTTAAAGTTGCTCCATGTCATCCCGTGGAAGGATACTTGTGACAACCACACTGAGGCTTGCCCTTTAAGTGCACGACTCAAGGCTAACATAAGTGGAGCACCTTGCATATCCGGATCCGTGATACACATATCCGCAGTAGAAATCCATGCACGAGCGTCCATGTTTTCTTTATCCGGGTCAAACTCAGGTAATCTAGTGTCCTTGCTAGACGTCGGCGCCTTCATGGCTTGAATCAGGGCCATAAAATTCCGATTCTGCTGTTCCATCAATCGCATCCATTTTGTGTCTTCATTGTTGGTTGTATCACGCTCGTTTTCTTCACGGTTGCATCCCAATTCTGATGAGGGAGAGAGGTGTGGGCGTTCTTCATCTCCCATGGTGAAATCAAACAAAATACGAGCTTCGACACACTCTTTGATTTATTGCGAACACTGTCTAATAATTTACAATCACAAATAATCACACACGGCTCCGATGGAAACCGATTACTTCTGGAACGCGGTGAAGTCGGTCGTATGTCGGACACACCCGCTCGGCTCGACGTCCGTTCGAAAAGTAACGTTTGTTTCAAACGTCACCCGTTGCTTGTCAAAACCGTAGGGTTGCCAACACACAAATCGAATACACCCAAGTCGATATCGATTATCAACTTGACGTTCCGATTTTGCTCTCTGCGACATATATATTTTTTTTTTTTGTCGTTATCTCTTTGTCTCCTCTCTGTATATGTGTACTTGTTTATATGACAATGTTGTGATGTCTTTTAGTAATAAATGTTTCTTTCTTTCTTAATACTCCCACCCACGATTAACATCAAAGACCAAATGAATACCAGAAGCGCAACTAAATCCACCATCCAACACTAAATTACAACAAAAAAGCAGACCTGCTCTACCGGCCATAAATCATAATTACATCCGAGTTTCACACGTGTACCCGATATATATTAATTAATAATTTCATGGGGCATATTTCTTCTGTAATTAGGGACACACTGCGCTCATAGCAGCTGTCTCCAATTACTCGTCGTTTGGACCGTGAGAAGTTGTTGGCTTTCGATCGTATTAGATAAATGTTTAAAGGTTGTTTTGACGGCAAGTGTGAGCAATGAGGTGTATTCATTGTGGTCAAATTTGTTGATGAAGCTATTCTTAAGCAGTTTCTGAGGATAGTGTTGCGATACGGGTGTGATTGCGATTAGGTGTGATATTAATTACTTGGTAAAAAAGGAAAAATAATTTAAACACGTTATTTGGTTTGGTAGTCGGTCGTCATCTGTTTTTTTAATTGTCAACTTTGACACAATTAAAAAGAAATAAAAAGAAATTAAAAAGATAACTAAAAAGTCTGAATATGGTGTCTTCAGACAGATAGTCTCAAACATGGATTATGATTTTGTACTGTTTTACTTAAAGGTGTTCAAAGTAACAATTATTGTATTCTTGTAAATTACACTAGTAACGACAAACAGAAGAATAGTGAAAGAAAAAACATAAAAATGGTTTTTAGGGTTTCGTACCTAAAGGGTAATAGGTTTTTTTTCTCGGTGGCAACACTGGGGACAAGTGTCAATGGTCTCCGTTAAATCAAGTCAAGTGTTAATTGTCTCGGGCCTGGGTGTTGTAGTACAATCGTTGTTTCTGATTTTCGTAACACAGATTCTAGAGCTACTTACGGAATCGGAGAAATGTATGTGATATTGTCTGATGTACTTAAAAGAGGTAGGAATAACAATTTATCGCTCGAACTGGAGCAGCCCGACTAGTTAAATACCTCCACCTTACAGGAGATCGCAGCACAGCTTTATTATGTTGTACTTGTCGCCCTTAAGGTAAGAAGACCTCATCACCACTTAACATCAAGTGGGATGAAGTCAATCTCGAAGTGCAATATAAAACATGTAATTTTGATTATATTAAATTTTAATTTGTGAGTGATTAACAAAATTTATTTCATAGTGTATCTACCGCATTAAAATAATCATCAAGCAACAAGAGACTTATGTAGCGTACATAACATAACAAGGCACTCCTTGAAACAAGCTCAAACTGTACATGCTATGAAACCCTTAACAAATGTTCTGTTATTAAAATAACAATGAATATCTACTGGCTTAATCACTACACTTGTTAAACGTGTGTTGTGAAAGCAACCTCGAACTATATTCAAATAATCCGAAACATGCTTTGCCCGTTCCAAAAATCGATCCTAGGACCTCAAAGCCATGACTCGGAATTCTAGGTATCATTAAACGGTGTAAGCAGTTAGATAGATAGAGACACTTTACCTATTGCCCAAAATATTTAATGAAATTGGTTTACCTACAGAAAAATAAAAGTACGTTTAAAACAACTATTTATATTTTAACGAAATTATAAAGAAAATCATTATGGAATGTGTAAGTACGTTTTACCACTAAATTTACAAAAGGATTGGGTGGAAATATTTATACTGATATTCCAGCTTCGAATCCTTTATTTGATTTCTAGGAAAATCCAATGAATGACATTCCATTTTATTTGTCTGAACGTGCTGGAAAACAATTGTTTTAAAGCCAATCTGATACGTCAAACCGTATTTTACGATCACAAAATTTGTATGCGACTAAAAAAATGGGTAAAACAAGGCGTTAAAATATTATAGTGCTATAAAAAATTAAAGACTCTCGCGTTTCGTTTTAAACATTTAGAACAAGCTAAAGGGTCGAAACTCGACAACATTTTTAGTAAATAACTAATTATATTACGAAAATAATGGTCATGATACGTGTGGAACAAATGTGAACAAAACAAAACGTATCTTAGTTATCTTAGTTTAGCTCACTTCAAGAAATGATCAAGGATTCTAAATATAAACAAAAATCGGACATCAGATATATTGATTGCTGTAATTCTGTACTTACTTAAGCACTTGTGTTACAGAAATTAGAAAGAACAATAATACCGATACCATATAGATAGAAAAGTTCGTTTTACATATTGACCCGACTAAAAATCGCGACGACTCAAACTCAAAGATAGCGCGACGCCAAACTCCGGCTCGCCTCTTTGCTACGGAGGTCGTCAAATGAAACAACATCATCATTTTTACCGACCTACTAGATTCAATCGTGCGTTCTTATTGAATTTTCTACTGAAACGTTAAAAATGCTTTCCCATTAAAAATATACGTTCTATCCCGCCCATTAATAAATAAAATATGTAGCAGGGAAACCTAATGTTGATTTTTTGCAACCCTCGTCTGTTCAGAGTTAGGGTGGGATGAAGGGAACGATTTCACTGTTGTTTTTCCGATACCTATATACGCGGAAAGTGGATTTCGTAGTCAAAATGCTTGCTTGTTAGGCTCAATAGGGAACCGGGCTAAGAACAAAATACTGAGTGATTTTAAAAAATATTAAGACTCGAATTTTTTCATATATTAGAAACAGAAAAATTATATCTCCCCTTGCGGTGCGGGAATCGAACTCACGACCTTCACGTATCGCGCGTGCTGCTCTTACCAACTGCGCTAACCGCAAGTTATCGTAAGCGATGAAATTTTTCTGCCGTATCAACTGTTAGCCTCTGGCGCTAGTACGGCGTAAAGTACTATAAAAATAATAAAAAAGTATTTTTTCACTTGCCAATTTAATAAAAAAAAGTCCATTGGTAGTTAAAACGCTGCCACCAAAAAGGTTTCCACTAATATGGTCATGCGACAATTAAATTCTATGTATCGCTGTTGTTTTTCGATTAGTTTGAAAATATTAGAATACGTGTTCCATATTTTAAACGATGTACCCGACGGAATAACACTTGATTTTTTTGTATTATTATTATTTACTTATAAAACACAACAAATAAGTTTATAAAAACGGTAGAGCCCCACAGTAAAATTATATTCGTGAGTTACCTCTATGTCTTTATGGAGATCAAGCTGTGCGCGCGACTTCGTTCGCGTGGACTACATCCTTTCATGGTCGGTTTTACCCCTATCTCCCCTTATATTCGAAACAAAAAGTACTATATATTTTATTCCAAGTTTCATGCTTTATTTGTGCCAAATTTCATACCTCTAACATAACGTATACCTATAAAATTTTTTATCAAAATCGGTTAAGAGGTTTAAGCGGGAAACCGTAACAGACAGAGTTACTTTCGCATATATGATATTAGTAGGGATTTTCTTGTATTTACAGTATGTTGGTGGTCATCAAATGTATGTTCTTTTCTTTATTGTACAGTTGTGAGTTTCAATTTAGTATGCTAGTCTCCAAATTCCAAGGCACCTGTTCACAAGCACGACGTATATGTCAGTGTTGCTTCACTCAACCAAAATTTTAAGTAATGTAACCTCATAATAAGAACTTAAATCTTACCTAGAATCTTTACCGTGATACACTTTTAACGATACCGGGAAAGTGTAAAGTCATATTTCAGAAGACCACCAATAGTTGAGGATGCTTCTTTTTCCTCAGTAGTTTAACGGTTTCACACCTAATCGTCTTGCGGTTGCTGTGAGGCACTTTTTTTTTAAGTCAGCTTCTGTCCTTGCACATAAGAAAGCTACATGAAAGCATTAATTACTTAGCCATTGGACATCGACAAAGATAGTGGTGCAAGTGATAAGATTATTGATGGTTCGTTTTGAAAATATTTTTGAGTTGATAATTGTCCTATTTTATACTGGCGTCCCGCCACGGCTTCGCACTGATGTAATGTAAATACTTAGAAATATTGGCTTTTCTATTTCTTTAATGCAAATAAAAACCTTCCTCTTGAATCACTCTCTCTCTATCAAAAAACCCCGCATCAAAATCCCTTGCGTAGTTTTAAAGATTTAAGCGTACGTAGGGATATAGGGACAGAAAAGGCGAATTTGTTTTAAACTATGTAGTGATGTGGTGGCTAGCGACCAGCTCACCCAGCTACGCACGAGTGCAATGTAAAATAATATGTCTGTATAATACATATCTCAATTCACTCTATCTTATACAGGAAACCGCATCAAAATCCGTTGTGTAGAATATGATTTATGTTTAATTTGGAATAAAAATGCGTATAAGGTGTATTTGAATGCACAATCTGGTCTAAAATAAAGTTGTCTATGTGATAAGTAGTTTATTACTCGTTTTTGACATCGTCGTTGTTTACTTTAGGTATAATGTTAGACATGAATATTATATTTTGAAATATATATATAAGGCAAGGTAACATCAGAATGCGACTAATAAGAGTGACTAATCAGTAGAAATTGTGGAAAAAAGGAGCATCGCACGCGTGGGACGGGCTGGTAATTTATTTATATCTGAGATTAGAGGTTCCGGGTTCGATCCCCGGTCGGGTCAATATGGGAAACGAACTCTTCTGTATTGTCTCGGGTCTGGGTGTTGTGGTACCGTCGTTGTTTCTGATTTCTGTAACACAAGTGCTTTAGCTACTTACCACAGAATCAGAGCAATGTATGTGATGTTGTCCAATATTTATTTATATATTACCAACGCTTCTCCGCTACCTCTCATGACTTAAGTATTCCCTTAAACGGGGCAAGACCACAAATGGATGGAGTCCATTTAATCTCGCGGGATTTAATTGCAGCACCTTTCGGATCGTTGCGGGGCCCGTTCATTGGCGGCTAGATTTATCGGCGCCTGCGATGTGGGACCGGACGCTTTTTATTGGTCAAATCGTCCGGCTTTGAGTCGTTATTGCTTCTGTGCTGAGGATTTTCCTGCGTATTTTTACGATTTGAAACGAAAAGTGAAGTCATCAACTTGCCAATTTACTAAACGTTTAAATCAGGTTGAAATTCGGAAAGTATATTTTAGCTCTTTCTTACCTTAGACTATATTAGACAGAGACAAATCCATTCATCGTCGTTTTTTAACTGAAGAATCATTTCTGACGTGAATCAGTCCCCAGGGGCCTAGCCAAGTATCAGTTAATGAACTTCGATAAAATTGCAATACGTTTAAAATGTATATGATATACATAGTTTTAACACAAGAAATAAACATAAGCTAGCTATTTCAAACCATACGCTCTGCAAATCCAGTAAAACATTCGTTGGATTAAGTATAAAAATATTCAACAAGTTACCGCAAGGTATAATTGACTTACCCATGCATAAATTTAAGGTCTATGTTAAATTATATTTAATGAAAAAATATATAAATAATCATGTCCATATATGATAAACATATATGGACATGATTATTTGCTTGCTCGCACACCATATTTTGAAGTTCTCTAGCCCAAAATATTGTAAAGATTAGGATAACTACTGAGTTTCTTGCCGGGTTATTCATTTCGACGATGCATAAGTGTTACTTGTAACCAACATGAATAATTGAATATTATGATTATGATTATATTATATTTTAAGATCATGTGACTTTCATTTTGTCGATATATTTAAAATTTATAGAAACGTGAAAGAGCTATATGGGGTTCAATGGGGGGGGGGGGGGCACCATGTTTTATCCTTAAGGGGTTAAAATACCCCAAATAGCTAAATTAATAAGCTAGATATCAATGGTAAATAGGGGTAAATTAGGGGTGGCCTGTAAGAGCAATATGAATAGTAGCGAGACAAAATATTTATTTGTTTAATATGAAACTAAAATAATTTAAACTTCTTTCCAAAGTCAATATTCCACGCGGTCAAAGTTGCGGGCACAGCTGATATTTGTATATTGTACATCGCCGTTCCGCAGCAAAGCCTCTACCGCATCGGAACAAATAGGCCTTTATCGTGATTGATACCAGTTGTCGACCACTGCGTCGACACATGCTAATTTATGCTAAGCCCACCACTTTCCCTCCCCACCTAAACAGGCAAAAACAAATCTTACATCTCCTCAATAAGGCCTTTGCAATACCAAAGTTAGTTTTGTAAGAATCTAATCTAAATGCGCCGGGTTAGTTAATGTAACAGTTAGCTATGCAAAGAGGGTTTTTAATTTCATTGTCCTTGTTTTGTTTGTTACGTTACCGGGTATAAGGCAATGGGTTTTTGCTGTGATTTGTTTTCATTACAGAGGTTAAACTAAACGACCGTAGCATTGCGGTCCAGTATTTTCACTATGTGTACAGTTTTGTTCGTTTAAAAATAGGACGTAAATAATAAGCACGAGCATACTCACGAAGATTCTTATCAATCTTTTTTTCTTGTTTTTTAGCATCAAATGATTTTATTAAAAACAGAGAAAGCTATACTGTGTCACTATTGAATGATGAACAATAAAAAGTGACTTTACTAGCGTTTCAAAATAGTTTTTCCAAGAGACAGGCACGAAATGGAGTAGTAAAAACTTACTGCTATGCGTAAGTGGTGGTAGTCGTTTCAAGTGCGAATGGTCCTCGATTCGATTCTCGGTTAGACCAATTCGTAAACCGATTGTTAATATTGACTTAAGTCTTGTTTGATGGCCTCGGTTAGTAATCAATCCAATATTTCTTTATTAAATGTTAATACTATTAGACTGTCATTGTACCTCATGCAAAGTGATTCTTGTACTGGTAGGAGTCCAAATTTACCGAGGAAATGCCAGTAAGAAACTTGAGATAATAGTTTGTAGCAGTATTTAACTTATTGCTATTGGTATATATCTGTATGAGCTCAGTCCAGTCTTCAAAAACTTAGTGGCACCTGTTCACAAGCATGACGTATGTGCCAGCCATCTGTTCCCTTTACAATCGTATTGAAGGGAATGTAACGACCAGCCACATAGCGTAGCGCAGCTCTTGTTTTATGAAGACTGCCCACTTTTTTTTGGACCTTTTAAACCTTCTCTAGACTTCCACAAATATTTCGAAACCCACATTAGCCAAATCGGTCCTGCTATTGTCGAGTTTTAGCGAGACCAACAAACAGCAATTCATTTTGATATATAAAATTATCATTTATTGAAATAAAGCATTTTGTTGCCAAACCAAACGCTTTAACCTGAAGCACGTCCGCTATATATAGCTTAAAAGCAGGTATTTACCTTCCATATTGCATGAACCGAATCGCAGACACCATACTCGTATACCTTTCGGTTCGGACTGTAAACTCCGAAGTTTCGCAGCGTCCATTACTGTTGAGGCTTACAATGAATAACATATGCACTGCAAACATTTGTCTTTCAGTCCCGTTTTTAACGCGCCCCTACTTGTGGAAGCTGGTGAACAGTCACTGCATTCTCGCTTTATTTGTAAAGTCGTAAATCATTGTTATAGGTGGAGATGAAAAGGAATAACAAAACATCTTTTCACCAAGAAAACATATGAAAAGAAGGTAGTAGAACAAGTAGACTGTTTAATATATTTGTACAAAAACTAGCATACTTTTACAAGAAAAACTCACATTCATAGAAATAACAGCAGAAATAAAAACAGTTTTGCCTTTCCAATACGTAGACTTCACAAAATAGGTAATCCGTTTGTTGGTTCAAGTATTCAAATGTTTAAATTGTATAAATTGCCTTAGTTTATTTTTATTGTTGTTGACCTTAACTTTTCTTATTACAAACCTACCCTGTGTGTCTTGGTGCTAAATTAGTTTTAAAATCAGTTTTGGTTAGCTATGAAAATTCCAAGGTTTTTTACCTGTTTCCTCTGTATTTACAAGTTCCATTTCAAAAATATTTCTCTTTCACATTTAAGTCGCAGTAAACTATTTCATATCTGCAGTGCTAAGCTTCTATGCTGGTATTTTAAGAGGCCCGTATGATTGTGATAGCCAAGGTTGATCCGAACTTCCAGCATCACATTTAGACCAAAGGTCCCACACACTCTGACTACTTTCCTAATAATGTCAAATTCTTAAACGTTAAGCGCATAGGTAATGTTTTGTCTCTATCATGGTGAGTGATCCGAGGAACAGTTTTCTCTTATCCCGCCGTCCCCTTTTCTACACATAAATACAAGAGTCAGCCAATGATGTCATCGCTTCACCGTTGAAGATATTCCATCGCGAACCAAAAAGTTTGGTAGCTCATATCTTTGCCGCACCATTAAGAAGTGGAACTCGTTGCAGATGTTTCCTCCTTGCTTTGACATGGAGTCCTTCAAAAGGAGTATGAAGAAACATCTAACGGGCCAGTCTGGCGATGCAAATGGAAAAGATATTACGTCCTCAAATCTGTTGTCATTACGATGTGGGTTCCTCTCTTGTTTACCATCGGGCTGGAAGGACCCGAGTTCGTTAACACCGAACGATGTGTAGTTTCAGACATGAAAGAAAAGCGTAACTTTTTGCTATCGTCGTATTCAAAGTCAAAGTCAAAGTCAATCTTTTTTATTCATATAGATTACATTAGTAATTTTTATGAATAGTCTCTATATAAAGCAAATGAAGCTACCTCCGTTTCGGAACCTATAACTACAGAGAAGATACCGGCAAGAAACTCAGTAGTTTTTTTACAAATGAAAGCTAAACTTGTTACCAAATTTGCACTGAGACACACAGTTAGTTTGTCAATTGTTATAAAAAAAAAATCACTTATGTATCCTATTGCCATCGCGTCACGAGCACATATCAAGCACGACTCAGCGTTAAACTATGTTAAGTTTGATTTCGTATTTTTTCTACGTCAAAACATGCCAGATGTAAAGCATCAACGAATCAAGCGAGCTATTCAACTTAGATCACGTAGTAGGGAACGATTGGACTGTACGCACGAGTGGCCCTTGCATTTGTATAATAAATAAATTACATGCTGTTGGTATTTCTGTCGATCGCAATCAAACAACAGACGGGCACGTCAGTAGCAATGCGGATATATACGAACAAGTGTAGCTGGAGCTCGAAATTGACGGTATGTCTGGGTGAATTGAGATACTGTCGTAACTAATACCAAATACATAGAAATACCTTATTGTGCACAAAACTTTAGACAAATTGTCTTTAAAAAAAGCAAATTAATTATACTACAAATTAGGTGGTCTTATCGCTAGTAAGCGATCTCCTCCAGACAGAGATAGAGGAAACAGATGACAAGAAATACATGTAAATTATTACGCAGCAATGCTTAGGATTTATTGTAAATAATATAAATTTAATATGTTTTTCACGTCATTGCATGGTAACTTGATAAAAGTTGATAGATGACGTAAGTTGTTTATGGATGTCAAGATAATGAGCGGTTTAGATTTATTCTCTATGATCTGTCATTTTTGTCCTGTCTAAAGAAAAGCATATTTTATAATTTAATTAGAGTTATGTAAAGAAGATCGACAAATAAACTTTAAATGTCGTTTCTTTGTATTTCAGGTAATTTTAAGCTTGTTGTGTTAACGTTATTTCTATTTTCCTAAATGTAAAAAGTATTAAATAAAAATCTTTGTATTTCAGAGCAACACATTGTTTGATTTGTCGTTACATACTCCAAAGTAAATAAAGATTAAAAGACGCATTGTCTTATATACATGCAAAATGTTGATTATTTACCAGTTATCCCAGCAAACGTTGTATCACCTATTTTTTCTACATTTTCTTATACTTGGAACGTTTCTTGGACTATGACAAACATTTCAGGTGTAACCACCACACCACCACAATTAGTTTTCATACAGGTAGATTTATCTACAAAACATTGTTAAAGAAAATTTCTTGAAACTACGTTTATACTATCTTTGCATAAACGCTTGTAGGTCCGTCTTTCTACAACTTTGCACTGCTTATCATTGAAGCATTGGTTTAGTCGTACTGACAAAGTTAAAGCGACCATATTTTTACAAATACACCTTAATCAATGCTTTGCATGAAACTTTCAGAAAACCAATCAAAACAAACAATAAAAACTGAATCTGATTGGTTGAAGGTATTAAAATATCGAATAGGCTTATTGGACTGTTAAACTCCAGTAGTAACCCACCTTAGGTCAAATGTCCTTGTTGATTTTCAATTGTAATTTAAACATTTTTGATTGAGCTCTTCATTATAGTCATAATTTCAGAACATAGACATCCACTATTGTAAATTCCTTCTCAACATTAAGACCTCCATTGAAAGCGATTTACATCGAGCAACACTCCTCATTGCCAAAGAAAAAAACAAAACACCACTTTTGATTTCCCACGTTTCAACTTGCTGGACTAAAACCAAAAATACCTGCAGCCAAATATTGTGTAACAGCTACAGTACTAATATAGATAGCCTAATTAGGTCCTTATCAAGATTCCCGCTTGCCGTACCATCCATTACATAACCTCTGTTAAGCAGAGTTTATACTTTAAGAGTATTATCGTTCTTACATGTTTTAATTTAAGATATGGACTTTTTTACTTGTTTATATGGTAAAATAGTAAAATACTCTAATTACATATTTCATCATCAATGTTTCGTTACTTGTCTTTGTTTTCAGCAAATAGCCTGCGTTGGAAACTGTTTGCTTAGTTTCGACAATATTTTCTGTTGAAAGGTTGAAAATTCTGACAGATCTAACAGGTACCTCACAATGTATGTACTCAGATACCTATCTGCACCACACTTCACTGCTCTATACAGTAATTATATTTGAACTAATTTTAGTATACTAACAATAAAAAAAAACAAGTAAAACTAACAAATGTTTTATAATTTAATTTTTGTATATATTTTTTTATTATTTTTCCAACACGGTTAATAGTAAAAACTTGATCGATCCATGTAAACTGACCTAAAGTTAGAATATCCTCCGTTCAGAATTCCTGAGCGAGTAATCTTTTATTAAATGACGTTATCATCTGCTAGATGTTTATCAAGCGGAATTTATGAGACCGAAGCAAAGAGTTTGCTCCCTAATATTAAATTACGAAAATTAGGTTCATGTTATGATATTAGGCACGTTACTTAGGTGATTAGTTAAGGTTTGCTACATGACTTAGAAATACTAGTTAATAGGCGTCGAAGAAGTGACCAACTTTTATATCAGATGTCCAAAACCCTCCAAAGGACTCCTGAATAGTTTTAATATTTTTTATTATCCTACGTTACCCCATTGGTGGGGTAAATCCTTCTTTTGGAACCATCTACATAGATTTTTGCTTTATCATCATCCGAAGTATTTATCTCTGCTTTGTGATTAACCTCGAGTTATGATGCCGGACCTACGTATCTTCTGAACTGAAATTAACATACCCAAGAAAGTTAGCCCAATTTGGGGTTACCTTGGGGTCTTAAGTCAATTCAACACGCTTACAGCTAAGTTTTAATTACGCAATAACACAGTCAACTTTGGATTCTCTTATTAGGTATCGAATCACAGAAAGCACGGGAAAATGGTGATGCAGGGAATTCAATGAACAAGAAAGAAGAAGGGGATAAAGGACCATCTAAGAAGAGTTGAGTTTAATCAGTAGTAGCTTGATGAGCTGGATTCGCATACCCGTATACCTTTCACAAACCACTGAACAGAGAATTGCTGGCAGTATTCACTGACTTTATGAATTTATTTATTATGCTGTACTTGTCACTCTTAAGCTAGGACCTATTTACCACTTAACATCAGGTGGGATGAGGTCAATCTTGAAGTGTAATATAAAAAAATATATATATGTACGTATGTATGTTTAAAGTTTAAACAGCTATGACCTAGTTTAAGATGAGATGCAAGTAAGAAGGTGCTCTATATAATTTTGCAGCGTATACCAGGTATAAAGCTAGGTGTGCACTACACTCGTGGCACACATCAGGACAATGAGCCAGTACACGAGTGCACACTCGGGTCATTAGACCGCAGCGCTGTTTGAGCTGCGGACTACACTGAGCCATGCTAGTGACGTCAATTTATGTTTCATTCTGGAAATCGAGATCGGTATTCAAAATTACTCTCGTAATAGGTATGATAGTCACCAATCGAGTATTCTAATTTTAAAAAATGCTAGAAAAAAATAATAATGATAAAAGAGGAAAGAGTAGAAAGGTACGAAGTTTCAATGCAATTATGAAATTAAGCTACATATTCAACTAAACTTAGAAGATTTTAATTTTTGTAATATATTTATATTTGTAAATATATAGTTTAGTTTGTATTAATAAGTTAGTTCTTTTACTTCATTTAAATGTTACTCTTAGAAAGTATTAAATAAAATGCCCATTTAGACTAAACTGGGTGATTTACCTGACTACGTACATAGTACGTGGTCAGGTTTTTTAATCTTATAAATAATATTTTACGTGTTTCCCCTTGCTAGAAACGAGTTTTTGCTAATAAGCATGTTTAATCATACTGCATCACTTTTTATAATTTACTTATTTCTAACTACCCTCAATAATATATTAAGAGCTGTGTGAGATTTAATATATCGTAATTTATTCCGATATGGTCTACTTCCTCTGTGTTTGCAAAGCGTGTATCACAGGTTTGAGCCTATTACGGGGTCCCTGACCCGTTATAAATATTATTTATTTATTTATTAGGTACACTAACAGAACAAATACATAACATTGCAGGGGCACGTGATACAAAGATAAATTCTGGTATAAGGGACATTCAAAATGGGAGCAACAACAATAATAAATTATGATCCCGATTCAACTACTCTAGTTATTTTATTGAAGCCAAACCACAAAGATCTTGGAAACGGTTGGACAAGAACAGCACATTGACTTTCCGGATTGAAATCGTTTCTGACGTTTGTGAATCAGTCCCCATTAGAATGAGAATGATCAAACAAGTGAGGTATTCCAAATGGGTCAGTCAGTTTCTTCTTTTATATTTTTAGGTACCTGAAGCAGCTATTTAATCCCCACTTATTCTACGGGTGGAATCGATTCCGGTACAATCCTGAGGCACGTCACTACACGACGTGTGACACGCTCTCGAGGTAATTGCCGAGCTCCAAAGCGCTCCTTCGTCTGAATCCGGAGTTTGCAGTCTAATCGTACCTGTGGCGATGACAGACGGATTTCGAATAATGTTCACATCGTAAATACCACATACTTCCGTTATTTCCGTAACTACGCCGGCAAAGATCATACTTACGTCACAACCATGCGCTGGCATGTTAACCAGCTTATCATTCGAGTCAAAGTAAAATCTTTTTTATTCAAAAAGGTTATGTGTAAAACTTCTGAATTGTCATTGAACACAATCCAAAGTGAACCTATATCTACCGAGACAATACTGGCAAGACACTCAATAGCTTTGTTACGGTAGCAACACTAACTAATTGGTATTTGTGACCCAAGCCTTGCAGTTTTGTTTTGATGAGTGATGACACAATTAAGTACTGAAGTTTTTATTTTAGGGGGTAAGCTAGAGTAGGTAGACTAGTCCCCAACGGTGGCACCTGTTCACAAGCATGACGTTTGTGTCAGCTATCGCATCACACATCATTCATTCAGGCTCACTGTCGATTTAACGGTTTTAAGTTCTATTAGTGTATTTAAATGGTCTTTCCACTATTATACTACTGAATGTAAACAAAATTTATAATAATTCTGATTTTCCATTCATTCATTATTCAATATAGGTACCTATTTGAGGAATAGATAGAGATCGGTCTCTTATAGCAATTTAGGTCTTAAAAAAAATCTTTACACGGTGAGTGACATGATATCGGTTATGGTTTTAAAAATGGATGTACTAAAACAATTTTGTGGCCGATATTGTGCGATCGTAGCTCTTATTGTGCTCCAATAGAAAGGGAAAAAATGTATTAATGAATATTGAACATATGACACACACTGTTTTGATTTCAGCTAAAGTACTCGTGTTACAGATATAAGAAACAACGATGGTACAAAACCCAAACCCGAGACAATATATGCAAGTTTACATATTAACTCAAGCGGGAATCCAACCCAGGAGATGGTACGGCGCCAATATCCGGCCGGGTCGCCTCTGTAAATATAACCTACTATTAGAAATATCCAGAAGGGGTCTGTTAAAATGATTACCACTGATCACTTAGTAATGAATCATGTATTTTGCACCAACTTTACAACTCAAGAGACGTCCGCTCACACCGACCGCCAGTGCTCGAATGGCCGCCGCATGCACGATTTTCTTAACGAATCGCTCACAATCGCGATATATCGACTTTAATTTGATTTGTAAAATTAATTACCATAAAAATGTAAATTTATTTTTCCCATTATTTATAAACGCTAACAGTCGGCTGTCCTGTATACGGAATGACCCTATTCCGATGCCGGCCATTCGATCATTGGTATGTCCTCATACATAATTTTGTACTCTTATTCTAACTACAAATATAACCGTCAACATCACATCAGGGAATTAGCACACGCAGCTCGACAGAAACTCCCGTGCCCACAACTCAGGCGCATATACAAAGTCCAAGGCTTTTATTATCTGATGTGCTTTTGACCTTACACAAAGACATTTCACATTATTTAAATCCTTAGTCCTATACCTACTTAAGTCAACAAAACATAGTTAAATTCGTTAATTAGACAACTTGAAATCAGGCAATTGATAAAGTAAACACTAACAATAAATAGAAACATAAACACATCTTTTCTTGTTTAAATTTTAACTCTTAACAACACTGTTTTCCTTCAACTTATGGAAATTTTAAACTCAAGTAATTTATTTTCTGCAATTAGTTATATGATACTATATAACAATCAATAGAAACATCTCTATTTTCTTTTAACCAATTGAAAATCATAGTTTAATTACTGCAATTAATTATATGATTGTTAAAATAAATTAGGCACGAGGATTCCTCTTCCAGTATCACCGTGGTTCCGTAATGACATTAGGGTTTTCTTTCATGTTAGGTAGACATCCATCCATTCATTTATTTTATTTATACATTTCTCCCTCATTTACATTTCTTTTAATTCCTGCTAACCTGAAAATGTATGCGGAGTTAATATTTATTCAAATCATTTTATACAATGCTCTACGTACTTGTCAGCCTTTGATGCATCCTGTTGTTAAAAGGCTAGAACTCAGAGAATAAGGTAATAATGTTAAAATAGATAATAAAGTCATAATTGTGAGCTAAAAATAAGATTGTTTATAAAAACTTCTTCTATATTAATAATAAATGTTAAGACTTCTTAGTAATAGATATAATACACTTGGAGTTAGACATATCTTGCAACAACTGAACGCATATTTATATTTATATATATACATGTATCCCTAAGGAATAGTGCATGATAATACTTCGACATCCTTCACCCAATCCACTGGTGAGTATCGCTTGTACTTCAGCATCGTCCTTTCATCTTATATTAACTAGTTGTACTTCGGCATCCTTCACTGTAGCTTCACAAGTGAGTACCGCTTGTACTTTAACATCATTTCTTGCTAGTGAGTACCGCTTGTACTTCGGCATCCTTCACCGGCTCAGTCAGTGAGCACCGCTTGTACTTCGGTATCAGTCAACGCCGCTTGTACTTCGGCATCCTTCACTGTCCTGAGACCATTATAGGTGAGTACCGCTTGTACTTCGGCATCCTTCACTATCTTAGTAGATATATTGTACTAGTGCTTGTATTTACCATATTTATTTAGCCAACGGGCCATCACATCAGGAAGCGTTACATTTACGCTATTTCTGCAACATCAAAAGGAGAAGGAATCTTTGGGAGGACTGGATGGGGAACAGGGATGTTGGAAGCTGCCCATAAATAAAGTCAAAAGTAGCTAATGTAACTATGCGTGATCTAGTAATCTCAATAGTTAATTTAAATTAAACCACCCTGGCGTACCCTTTCAAAATTAACTTGCTTAATTTATATTGATTAACATCACAACAATAAATAATATGTGTAAAACTATTGAAACATCAAAAAGAACTTTGGAGAAACGCATTACCTAATAAAATATTCACAAGACCCTAATTACTCATTTGTACCTTAAAATTAATTAGATTTACGGCTCTCGTCACTACTAGATACCTCGTCATCTCTACATGTGTTATCTGAAAGGCTAAACGTTATCCAGCTTTTAAGATGGTCCGATGGGTATATACTTTTGTATTTTCGTTTTGAGTGGCCATCTATACTACAAATTTCATATCTATCGTTATTCAAAACGGCACTAACTCTAAAAGGGCCTCGAAACTTAGGTTGTAATTTCTTACTCTTGCCATCGGCGGGGTTGTGGTGATTTGGTATCATAACCAAGTCACCAACCTTGTAGAATTTTGCAGGAGCCCTAGTGCTATCAAAATACTTTTTCATATAGTCTTGATTACTTTTTGTATTCTGCTGAGCAGATTGCCTAATATCTTGCCGGAAGGATTCATCGTTTTCTTCACCATGATCTTCATTTAACGCATTTAGTATGGAACTTTCACTATCATTAACGGTGCGAAAACCAAAAACTATCTCAGCTGGAGTTTTGCCAGTACTTTTATTTTTTGTATTATTTAGACTCCATTGTACCCGTCCTACGCTCTCGTCCCATACACGCTCGTCCATCCCATGATTAGTAGCAGCTAATGACTCTAGTATAGTGCGGTTGTACCTTTCAATTTGGCCATTAGCACGAGGTGTGGCAACAGCATTGAGGATATGTTTCAGGCCTAGTGTATCGATAAACTTTTTGAATGTAGCTGAAGTGAAGCTTGTCCCTCGGTCCGAAATAATTACTTTTGGAACCCCAATAATATTAAAAATATCTTGTAATATTTTAATTGTGGTCTTCGATCTAACGTCCTTTACAGGTTTCACAAAAATAAATTTACTAAAGCCATCAATTACCCCAAGAATGTATGTATTTCCCTTTTTACTTCTCACAAATGGACCCAAATGATCCATATGTAACGTGTGAAATGGGGTGTTCCCTTTGGGTATTGGGTGTAAGTAACCACTAGCTTTGGCTGAGGTGCCCTTATTATAAGCGCAGTTAAGACATGATGAGACATATTTGCGAATAAATTTATTCATTTTAGGGAACCAATAGTCTTGTTTAATTTTATCCAAAGTTTTGTCGTAGGCAAAGTGACCAGCCTCGTCATGATTCAATTGACAAATACGCCATCGAGCCCCTTTAGGAACTACCCATTTCATTTCACTTCCTACTCGCCTATATACTTTATCATCTTTCACAACAAAGTTTGCCTTAATGTCTTTAACCTCATTGTCATCACAACCTAACACTAATTTTATTTTCCTCAACTCTGGGTCAGTCATTTGAACCGTTTGTAGCCAATCATTTGTTTCCATGTTCATAATTTCGGATTCAAAACAGTCTGAAACGTCACTAAATTCGTCCCCTTTAATTGCATTTCTACTTAAGGCATCTGCATGCTTCATTTGATCTCCAGGTCGATATTCGATGCAAAAATCGTACTCTTGCAGGAGTAGCCACCATCTAGCAATTCTGGGCACCAGATCCCTTTTAGTTAATGTAGTTCTTAATGCATTGCAATCCGTGTATACTTTAAACTTTATTCCTATCAAATATGTACGGAACCGTTTTAATGAACAGACGACAGCGAGGGTTTCTAGTTCATAAGAATGAAGGAACTCTTCATCCTTTGTAGTCTGTTTACTAAAGTATGCTACTGGTCTGGGTGGTGACTTCTCGTCAGCTCTTTGTAGGAGTATTCCTCCTAGACCTAATTTACTCGCATCGCAGTGAACTTCCGTTAAGTGTCCTGGATCATATAATGCAAGCAATGGCCTTTGAGTCAATTTAGATTTTATTAATTGAAAAGCTTTCTCCTGGTCGTCACCCCATGACCATGGAATATTTGATTTAGTTAAAACTGTTAAGGGCTTAGCGATACTAGCAAAATTAGGAATGAATCTCCGGAAAAAACTGGCTAAACCTACAAATTGCCTAACTTGATGAACTGTACTTGGAGTTGGAAAAGAAGCTACTGCATCTATTTTTCTTTTGCCTAGCCTCATTCCATCTTTCGAGACTTCAAATCCCAGATATTCAAGTTTACTTTCAAAAAAATAACACTTTTTCAAATTTAAAGTCAACCCGGCCTGACGTAATGCACCCAGAATTTTTCCTAGTTTATTCAGACCATCTTCAACTGTTATAGCAGGTGACAAAATGTCATCCATATATGGCATAGCTAGTTCGTACCTATCCCTTCCCAACGTCTTATTAATCATATGTTGGAAAACGGCCGGCGCATTCACGAGACCAAACGGCATGCGCGTATATTCATAATGCCCATCGGGCGTCACGAATGCCGTCAGGTGTCGGGAACCCTCCGCCATAGGAACCTGGTAATAGCCAGATTTTAGATCTAAACTAGTAAAGTACTTTTTGCCGTTTAAACGATCGAGTTGGTCATCAACCACCGGCATTGGATATGAATCTTTTACAGTTATCTTATTCAAAGCTCGATAGTCTATACACAATCTGTACTCGTTGTTTTTCTTCTTAACTAGCACAATAGGACTTGCATAGGCTGAGTTCGATTCCTGTACAATTTTATTTTCCAATAGTTCACTAACCAACCCTCTAACTATTTCACGCTCTTTAAAAGATAATCGATAAGGCTTATATGAGACCGGACTTTCATCATTCAATTTAATATGCATTTGAGAAACATTAGTAATACCTAATTCACTCGTATCTAAAGCAAAACAATCCCTATAATCGTTTAACAGTTTTAATAGATGTTTGATCTGCTCTTGGCTAACATCGGGCCCTACATTTATCATATCAGAAGAGATTTCGAGTTTATATGAAGAGTCATTATTGTTATTTTGTTGTATGTGATTTACTTCAAATTGTTGTGGTAAATAAGAATTGAAGTTACCTCGTATTGGTAATAAATGTGCACGGGCTAAAAGTTGATTATCTGTAATTAAAACCTTGTTCCCGGATATATTGATGGCTAGAATAGTCCCTAACCCCTGATTAAGCTGATATACACCTTGGAGTATTATATGTTCGTGATTCTGTTTAAGAGATGTACTACCTGGAATGTATATGTAACCAGTATCAGCTGGGTCAGAACGTATGGATATACACTGCATACCGTTTAAATATGTAAAACCGTTTGCGAGTATTTTAACCTTTCCTACCTCCGTTTTCTCTGAATATAAAACTAAATTTTTGTTTGTTTTATGTACGATTACATCAGGTAATTCCGTAAAATTTTGACCAATAAGCACATCAGTTTTCAAATAATGATTTGTCAATATTCACATCTACTGTAATCTGTCCTATTGGTTGTAAGGTACCAAAAGCAAACCCTTTCATAATAGGTAGATTATCCGTGTTAATTGTAACTTGCAGATCATCTGCTGTACTTTTAGTAACAATTGTACACTGACTTCCAAAATCAATAAATGCCGTCCTATTAGTTCCATTTATTTTAATATTTTTATGATATACATCCATGGCCTTACCTTGAGAAATAATTTGTTGGACTTCCTTATAGGTATTGTTCAAATTCAACGTATGTTTATCTGGCATCAATTCACGCTTACAGTGTTCAGATATATGTCCCATACGTTGACACTTCAAACATTTTTGTAAAGGTTTGGGACATTTTGGAACGGTATGTCCTACTTCAGAACAGTTGTAACATCTTACTATCCTTGTTGAGCTTTGTTTAATAGTTTTGTCGGTAAACTTACTAGTATTTTGTTTATTCGAGAAATTGGAACGTTTGTTGTCTATCGTTGCTCTTGAATTTACGCTTTTAACTGAAATACTCCTAAGAAATCGTAAAAGTTGGCTGGGGCGCTTAAAATTAGATCCCTGTGCATTTAACTGAATGTTTTGATCATAAATTCCGTGAATTATACAGTCTACCGCATCTTTGCCCTTAATGTTACACCGACTTACTAATTTGACCTTTTCATAAAAGTACTCTTCTAATGTCTCCTCCTTTCTACTCCGTCTATTTAACATTTCACTTAACCTATCGGCATAATTTCTATCATCGGGAAAACATTTTAAAAGTTTTCTTTGCCAATCTTTCCAACTTAAATCAATTGACGTTAATCCTTCATACCACCTCCGTTTTAGACCCGAAAGCTTAGGTAGTGCATGATAAATAATTTGTCTTTCTGTCCACCCATAAATGCTAGCTACTTCATTAACCTTCCTAAGCCAGGCACGTGTATTTTGCGTTTTCTGGCCGGGATCAAACTGAGGTATGACTTCTTGAGAACCAATATAAGAATTAGACCCTGTATTATTTATAGCTGCTATAAAATCTTTCATAAGTTTTTGGGAAGAGTAGCCACGACTTCTTGCCCTAAACCTTCGATTAGCTGTGTTTCTATTTTTAGAACGAGATCTACGATCATGAGAGGCTGAACTACTTCCGTTAGACGAGGGGCTACTTTCAAAAGATGATTTGCTTGTTGTCGAACCCCTGCGATACTTCTTGTGACTACATGTGTTACTCCTTGTATGACGAGACCGCTTTGATTTCTTTTGGTACCGATTTCTATTAGAAAACTTTTTCTTTGATGGTGACCGACTGGGTCTACTAGAAGAGCCACTTCTAGAACTGTTAACTCTCCTACGTTTACGATTTGTGTCGTTATCACATGAGGTAGCCGACGAATGCCTAGACCGTACCCGTGAACGTTTATTAATATGTGACGATATAACCACATCATTTTTGTATTTTCTAAGCTCAGCTCTAAGCATAGAAGATCTTAAGTCAGGTGTGTACCTGCTTTGATCTGTGTCAGACATTGTTAGCTGACTACATAAAAGTATTAGGTATCAGGGTAGGTAGGTAAGGTAAGGTATTGGGTAGGTGCAAAACAATTTTCATTATTACAACTGCTTATAAAAGAAGTATAAAAATAGAATGCCTTTTTGACCAGTTTACAAGGTAAGTTTACATTAAAATCCAAACTATAAAACTCAATAGTTGTATTGGAAGAACCATTTAACTAAATACTTTAAAGTTATTCTTAAGCAATAGTTCAACTGAAAACAGATGCCAAGTGGCATTATTTACATGTACACCACCAAATCTGACAATGAATAAATTTGCAGTACCAGCTTTGTATATCTTATATCATCAATTTAAAATGCAAAATAATAGGTATTTATGTCCCTATTTTAAACAAGCATTAAGGTAGGTACTAGAAAGTGTGCGTCAGTTATAAAATACTAGTAGGCACATACTTCGATAATGTCCTCAATATTCGATTGATGTAGGTTTTAAGGTGGGTAGGTACACTTAACAAATTATGTTCGCCACAATCTTCAAAATTAACACTGCTGTTGAATAGTTAACTGCTGATTTGTTAAAATGTAATGTACACGTTACCGAGAATACCACTTTCAGATGTAAGGTAAACTGGTTAACTTATTGTTAATTAATACCGTTACTGAACTTGAATTAAATTTTATGTAAGTATACGTTAAATGTGACTGCTTTAATCACATGCGTAATACATATATAATATTATGTAACACTTAGCGTTTGAACGATGGTATTCACAGTTTTTTTTTTAAAGAAAAGTATGAACTTACCACCTTATAGGCGTGGGAAAGCAGAGCAATACTCCTTCGATCCCGCTTCTGACTTATTAGAAATATCCAGAAGGGGTCTGTTAAAATGATTACCACTGATCACTTAGTAATGAATCATGTATTTTGCACCAACTTTACAACTCAAGAGACGTCCGCTCACACCGACCGCCAGTGCTCGAATGGCCGCCGCATGCACGATTTTCTTAACGAATCGCTCACAATCGCGATATATCGACTTTAATTCGATTTGTAAAATTAATTACCATAAAAATGTAAATTTATTTTTCCCATTATTTATAAACGCTAACACTACTTTTAACAATCATAACACTGGCAAGTTATGAGTTCTAGATAGTTCTAGGTAGTTGAAACTTAACAACTTTTATAATGACCTATGCTTCTTGTTTGTTTATATGTACTCTATCATTGTCTTTCTAATAATTCTGAGCGAGCTACCTATAAATTGTATCTATTATACCTCAAGTTTCCACTATATTTTGAAGAGAGGTAGGGTATAGCGATTTATCGCTCAAACTGGAGCAGCCTGACTGATGAAATACCTCTACCTTACAGAAGACCGCAGCCAAATAACAATTACTGTGTTGTTGTGTTCCTGCGTGTGAGTAAGGTTTCCAGAGCTCCTGGGGGGTGCTACATTAGTAGCAGGGGTCAAGCGACGAGTCCTGTACCAGATTTATTTTGCTGTACTTGTCACCGTTAAGCTAGGACCTCATTAACACTTAACATCAGGTGGGATGAGGTCAATCTTGAAGTGCAGTATAAAAAAAGAAGAAAAAAATGGATTTTATTCCAATTTCCTAAAGCCTCTCTGCTACAAAGCTTTTCTCGCTGGATTCTTCTCAGTAGGACTAGGTTCCGAACCGGCTGAAGCTTCAATTTTGGTTTGTGTTCATTCTGACGATGCATAAATGTTACTTGTAACCTACATGAATTAATGAATTGACTTCGATTTAGCTCAAAAGTGACTCCACTAGACCACCGAAGCGTTAACAAGATACATCAGGTGAAAATCAGCATCGATACCGAAGTCCTACTTGCTTGCGTCACTACGCTACGTGTCACATGCTCTCGAGGTAATTGGCGTACTCCACAGCGCTCCGTCGTCCGATTCTGAGCATTGCAGTTTAATCCTATCTGTGTGCGATGACGTATTACCTATCAACTATTTCTATACTTAGATGATATCCTATTCTATTATTCAGATAGTAGCTCAAACCTCCAGTTCTGGCCATGTTGTTTTTTATTTGCAGCTATTGGTATGTAAACAAAAATCCAAGTCCATTCACTCGTTCATTCAATGTTCACTCAATGTTCAATCATTCACTCAATCTGTCATTCGTTCGACGTCGATGAACATTCTCACTTTAATACAGAACGTTGACAAGTGAAGACGTATTTTCATTTCGCCGACCCTACCTATACCTATAGGTTATGGGCCCAGTTCACGTGGTTCTAAAATTGTTTTCCGTTACAAATTATTTTCAATGTTAAACTAGTAAAATGGACCAGCGAGCAAAAAGGAATATTCAACCGTTTAATGGCGACCGTTATAGCACGTGGAAGTTTCGAATAAAGTCTCTTTTAGCCGAGCTTCAAGTATCGACCGTTATAGAAGAGCCAGTACCCGAAAATCCCGATGAAGTATGGATACGAAAAAAACCTAATCGCTAAAGGTACAATTGTTGAATATTTGGGTGACGCATTCTTAAATTTCGCTCAAGGTACGGACACTGCAAAATCCGTTATTGATAACTTAGATAAAATATACGAAAGACGAAGTTTAGCCACACAATTGGCGTTACGTAAACAATTACTAAACTTAAAATTGCAACCAGATGTTAATTTGATCAACCACTTCACAAATTTCGACATTTTAATTACTGAGTTGATTTCTGCTGGTGCGAAACTCGAGGAGATGGATAAAATCTCACATTTATTACTCACGCTGCCTGCTACATATGATGGGGTCGTAACTGCATTGGAAACACTTGGCGAAGATCATCTAAACCTGGCTTTTGTAAAAACACGCCTATTAGACCAAGAAGTTAAAATCAAGAACGAAACAGTTACCGGATTAAAAGTACTTCAAGCTGCAAGTGGCCAATTCTCATCCAACATTCCATTTCACAAAAGGAAGAGACCAATGACTCATACATCTACCCACATTCATGAGCACAAGAAGAGAAAATCTAATAATAACTACAACAATCAATTCAGAGATAATCAGCAATTTAGGAATTCAACGTATAAAACTTCAAGGATGTACTGTGATTTTTGTGGAAGACGAAACCATTTTAAACAAGACTGCCGTTACTTTAAGAAAACTCAAGGAAACAGTAGTGGCGGAGCAAGTAATTCACGGCAGCATAACACCGCTCACACTGCCGTGCCGGAGCAAGACAAAGAGGACAGTTTCGCTTTTATGTTTTCGAAATGTAAGTTTTCATACCCTCATAATAACAGTAATGAAATTACCTTTATTTTAGATTCTGGCGCAACGGATCACATTATAAGCACAAGGGACAACTTCTCGTCATATACACAACTCAGTTCACCTTTGAAAATACATGTAGCCAAAAATGAAACATCCATACAGGCATTTGGACGAGGGCGAATCGATGTAACCACAAATCTAGGAGTACCAGGTTCAATCGACGAGGTTTTGTACTCACCGGAGGTTCCCTATAATTTACTGTCAGTAAATCGAATGCAACAATCAGGTATGGAGATTATTTTTAATAAAGAAGGTGTTCGTGTTTACAAAAACAATAAGTGTATTATGTCAGGTGAGAGGCGCAATAATTTGTGTAAATTAATATTTGTTGTTAACTTGCAAAAAGCTTTGAGTTTAAATAGAAATTCAAATTTATATGATTTATGGCACAAACGACTTGGACACATAAATAAACAAAAGTTTGTGAGTCTCAAAAATATGATTGACGATTACTCGGTTATTGATCAAATAGTTCCACCTAAAAATGAACTGTGTGAGCCGTGTATTCTTGGTAAGCAATCCAGACTACCTTTTGCGAAGTCAAAACCAACACGTACAAATAACCGGCCACTCTTTATAGTTCACAGTGATGTATGCGGTCCTATAACTCCCACTACAATTGACGATAAAAACTATTTTGTAAATTTTATTGACGATTACACACACTACACGGTTACCTACTTGTTGCATTCGAAATCTGAAGTATTAAAATGTTTTCAAGACTATGTTGCTAAAAGCGAAAATCTATTTAATTGTAAGGTAGTTAATTTATATTGTGACAATGGCCGTGAGTATCTGTCTAATGAATTTAAAGATTATTGTGTAAACAAGGGAATAACATATCATTTAACTGTGCCCTATACTCCAGTTCAAAATGCGATATCTGAACGCATGAATCGTACATTAACCGAAATGGCTAGAACCATGGTTGCAAGTGCGAAATTGGGTAAACAGTTTTGGGGTGAAGCTGTATTAACATCAACATATTTAATAAACAGGCTACCCACCAAAGCGCTAATTGGCAAAACCCCGTATGAAATGTGGCACGGTGTAAAACCGAAAATAAGTCACTTGAGGGTATTCGGTTCCACTGCTTATGTGCACAATAAAACTAGAAAAACCAAATTTGACGAAAAATCATTTAAATGTATTTTAATTGGATATGCACCAAATGGCTATAAATTATTTAACTCAGAAAATAATGAATTCTTAATCGCCAGAGATGTATTGTTTGAAGAGTCAAATTTTGGTGAATCTAGATCAAAATGCAGTGATGAAATACCTAACAAAATCAACAAGCCTAATGAGTTGGTGGAGTTGATCAAGCCAATATGCAAAAATGATAATATTCCCGCCAAAATCAACAAGCCGCAGTCGGTGGAGTTGATAAGCACTGAACAAAGTGACGTAAATAACAAGTCGCTAAATGACGTAAATAAACCGTTACAAAGTGACCTGAACGAAACGTCACTTGATACCGATTCCGGTTGCTTGCGAAAGAGCGATAGAATTCGTAATCTACCCCCTGTAAATTATGAATTAATGAATGACCCTCACTTAACGGTTTTATCGCTTTGTTCCACACAACAGTTACCCTTACCAGTGCATTTTAACGATATTTTCAATCGGTCGGACACAAATGAATGGTTAAGTGCTGTAAAAAGTGAAATCGATTCATTACGTAGTAATCAAACATGGTATTTAGTGCAAAAACCTAGTAATACAAATATCGTGAGTTGCAAATGGGTTTTTACTATTAAAAATAATGAGTTAGGTGAACCGATACGATACAAGGCTCGTTTGGTCGCGCGAGGTTTTAGCCAACAGTACTTAGAAGACTATGACGAAACGTTCGCCCCAGTAGCGCGTATCACTACATTTCGATTGTTAATGGCATTCGCAAATCAAAATGATTTACTTGTTCACCATATGGATGTGAGGACTGCCTTTTTAAACGGAATTTTAAAGGAAGATATTTACATGCAAGTGCCAGATGGCATTGCATCTAAATCTAATCAAGTGTGTAAATTAAATAAAACACTTTATGGCTTGAAACAGTCTTCACGGTGCTGGTACGAACGTTTCGATCAGGCAATTAAGGAAATGGGGTTTGAAAGTTCTAAAGTAGACCCATGTCTTTATATTTTAAACAAACATTCGATTGACAAGGACGTATACATAATTTTATATGTTGATGACTTATTAATAATAACTAGATGTGCTCAAACCATGCAAAAACTTAAACATTGTTTAATGAATCAATTTTCAATGACCGATTTAAAAGATATTAAGTTATTTCTTGGCATTCGAATTGAAAGATCAAATGGTAAATTGACCCTGGATCAATCAATGTATCTACAAAATGTTTTAAACAAATTTTCCATGAATGAGTGCAATCCGTCAAAATCACCTTTTCTAAACAAATTAAACTATGACGCATTAAATAACGATGTACACTACAACGCACCTTGTAGACAAGTAATAGGTTGCTTGATGTATGCAATGCTCTGTACGCGTCCTGACTTGTGTGCGGCTGTTAGTATCCTCAGCAGGTTTCAAAGTAAAGGTAATGAGGAATTGTGGAAATGTTTGAAACATCTTTTGAGATATATCAAGGGAACATTGACGCTAAAATTGACTTACCATAAATGTGATTATAAACAGCTAATAACCGGTTACGCGGACTCTGATTGGGGAAGTGATGAAATTGATAGAAAAAGTACAACAGGATATGTATTTCAAATGTTCGATAATTGTACTATTTCGTGGTGCACACGTAAACAAAACACAGTTGCCGTTTCCTCAACAGAGGCCGAATACATGGGTTTATTTGAAGCTGTTAAAGAGGCTATCTGGATAAAGTCGTTACTTAACAGTATGTATATAACCGTTACTAAGCCTATTTTAATATATGAAGACAACAACAGTTGCATTAGCATTGCTAATAATCCTACAAACCACAAAAAGTCAAAACATATAGATATAAAATATAATTTCACCCGTGAACAAATATATAATAAAATAATAATGCTAGAACATATTTCCACAGGAAACCAACTAGCAGACATGTTCACAAAGGCGATCCCTGTCACAAAGTTCAATGATTTAAAATTAAAACTTAAATTAATATGATACTATAATGTACGTATTTCAAAAGGAAATAAATAAAAAAAAATGTACAAATGTAAGATGATTACCTGTTACTTAATTTCAAATCATTATGTCAAATTTAGTACTTATTATGATTTGTTTACAATTACATATTATTTGCTTGCTAAAATACTATGATTAAAATGTATCATGTACTTGAATTTTTGAGGGGGACTATTGGTATGTAAACAAAAATCCAAGTCCATTCACTCGTTCATTCAATGTTCACTCAATGTTCAATCATTCACTCAATCTGTCATTCGTTCGACGTCGATGAACATTCTCACTTTAATACAGAACGTTGACAAGTGAAGACGTATTTTCATTTCGCCGACCCTACCTATACCTATAGCAGCAAAATTTGCTGAGGCAACTGGACATGAAATTAAACAAAACCCCTTCGTACACGGCGTCGTAGCGTAAGCGTATCGTAGTAAAAAAACACGTCAAAGTAAACACTATCAGCTCAATATAAGTCCTTATTTGCACGACATGAAGGCAAAGTCAAAGTCATTTAAGTGTTTTATTCATATAGCCTACATAAGTAATACTTATGACTAGTCTCCATATAAAACAAATAAAGCTACCTCCGGTTCGGAACCTATAACAACAGAGAAGTTACCGACAAGAAACTCAGTTGTTTTTTTAAAAGAAAGCTATACTTATTACTAATTTCGCACCAAGATAAACAGATAGTTTGTCAATTGGAAAACAAAAATTCGAATTCAATTAAGTAAAAAATAACAAAATAAAAAACAAGGCAGTGCATATCCAAATTGTGTAGTCTGATTATGTTGTCGTATTGTACTCGTCATCCTCATACATAGACTTTGTCTATACATATATACGAAGAGTGCAATAAAAGAGCGTAGGTACATGTTAAAAAAAGTCCGCACGTGGGGCAGTGTTGGGGCGAATCGTAAGCGATCTATGTATTTGAAAAACATTGCAAATCTCTTACGCGTTAACTCGTAAAGACACTCTTACGACACGCTTACAATACGACTGCGTTCATAAACACTAAAGGCTTATACATCTGAAGTCAGGCACACGATCGTCAATTTAGTCACTACTAATAAATCATAAAAAAAAATTAAATAAAAAATATTTCATCTACCTAACTAAATATCAGTTATCTAGCCAATGAAAACTCTGTAAGCCTAAAAGCCTATTAATTATGATATTTACAGTGTATCTTGTTGACAGGACCAAGATCAAAGCTCAAAATAACACAAAAAAAAAAACATATTAAGAGCAGAAATTAAACTTATTTCGGGTCATTTTAACAGAATTATGTTTTTTTTTGTCAAAATACAAACAAATACACAATACAAAATCATGCCATGCTCTATTTCTACTTAATTTAACGACCCGTTTTAATGAAATCGATTGCAGTAGACTTCCTGAAACTTAACTAAGTAGTTCAAATACTCGCTTGCTCCAGAATAATGCACCAACTGCAGGTCTGGTTCTGAATTTCTCGCATCGCCACGCCTTTGAATCGTCTTGTGTGGCGTCGGAGGTAAATAGTGCTCGAACTTGAACGTATTTCTGTGATTAACCCATTTAAGAACAGAAAAGTTATAGATTAGGTTAGAAATTTGTAATAGTTACATTAAATTTATTTTTATGTGTTTAAACATTCATTTGGGATCATCTTTATTTAGCTGTAAAGTGTAACACTGTTAAATAGATAGATATACTTAATTTCACAAAACATTTACAGAAATTGGTGTTACAGATAAATTATAGTGCAATTTAGGTACTCTCCTATTGCTAGGAAGCGATATTTTCTTGGCAAATTTTGGGTAGAGCACCTAATCATTGATATAGAAATTATCCATACTAATATTATAAATGCGAAAGTAACTCTGTCTGTCTGTCTGTCTGTCCGTCTGTTACTCTTTCACGCCTAAACGGCTGAACGGATTTTGATGAAATTTGGTATAGGTATACGTTGAATCACAAGAACGGACAAAGGCTACTTTTTATTAGAAAATAAGGGGGGGAACCGCCTTTGAAAGTTTATATGGAAAAATGTTTATTTTTAAAGTTAGGGATATGAAATTTGGCACAAATATAGCTCGAAACTTGGATTAAAATAAAGACTACTTTTTATTTCGAATATTAGGGGAGAAAGGGGTAAAACCGACCATGAAAGGATGTAGTCCACGCGAATGAAGTCGCGGGCACAGCTAGTTTACAATAATTGATTATGGCTTATTCTATTATATACGAATTATTACGAGGAAATTTATGAAAAATATATTTTATAGATACTTGGTTTGGCCTAGGATCGAACCCAGAGCTTGAAGATTATTATGTATCTATTACTTCGGCCCGGTTCCAGTGTATAAATAACTTATATATATTCCAATATAATATTTTTTTCGAGGCGTAAGCTAAAAACGACCGACGGACGACTAATGACAGCTGATGCTATTTTTGAGAGAGACAGGGCAAAGCGATATATCGCTCCAACTGGAGCAGCCCGACTGGTGAAATACCTCCACCTTACAGAAGACCGCAGCCAAATAACAATCACTCCGGTGTTGTGTCCTGCATATGAGTAAGGTTTCTAGAGCTCTTGGGGGGTGCTCATTAGTAGCAGGGGTCAAGCCTTCAAGGTAAGGGCGACAAGTTTAGTAACAGTTTTACTATGCTATACTTTTTGCCCTTAAGTGGTAATGGGTTTACCACTTAACATCAGGTATGATGAGGTCAATGTTGAAATGCGTTATAAAAAAAAAAAAAAAGTAAATTTGAAATTGAATTAACGACTCGTAGAAAAACGGTCATTTTTGATACATTACGAATGATAAATATTGGAACAGGGCATGAAACCACTGGACTGTTTTTCTCTGCGTATCGTGTGAAAAAAGCAATTTGTTTCTTCTTTGATTGACGTATTTCATTTACTTTTCGCTCCACCTAATAACTGCCGGCTTCCTCGGAACATCTGACCTGAAGCTTTTCAATACAAATATTCTAATATCCTTTCTTGTTCAGTGAACCGACGCGCCTTTCTCTGAAAGGCTATGAAATATTTTTATTCGTATCCGAACCCAAGCAATAAAGGAAGATTAATATTTTGTATTAGTATTAAGATGTTTAATATTTTACTCGAAATACAGATATTGTGAATATCAATTTGTAAGGTGTATCGTAAAAGGTTTATGGGGGAAGTAAAATGATTTCTATGTATGAAAGGCTGAAATGGGAATAATTTGGAAACGTGTTAATGAATTAGTAAGATAGCTGCTTTTTAACGGACCTCAAAAATAAAGTGTTTTTCAATCCATTTTTTTATGCGTGATCGCCGAATAGGTGACTGGTATATTTTATACTAGCGGTCCCGGCGAACTTCGTTTCGCCTTAGAGAATTTTTCCCGCTTTTCTGTTGATTTTTTTCAATTTTTACCAAGGATCCCTAATTTTGTAGCCTATGTCAAATTGGAAGAATGTAGCATTCTATTTGTGAAAGAATTTTTTAAATCGGTCCAGTACTTTTTGAGCGTATTCATTACAAACATACAAAAATAGTTTCAAATCTTTCCTCTTTATAATATTAGTGTAGATTAAATAGTATATTTTTTAGGCAAACTGAAAAAGTATCAAACGGTACCCAACCTACTTTACTAGTCTAGACATATATTAAGGTTTGTCGGGTTGACAGTGCAGTCAGACAGTATATTATTCTTGAAAGAACAATTAAAAAAAGGTATGTTTACTTTTAATCTACACAAACTTTTGTAGTTTAAATATCTTTTATCACCCATTTGAGTAGCTGAGTTTTCTACTGTAATGGTAAATGCATCAGTATTTTTTACATTAGTTAAGTTTCCTGCATTTGTTTTTTTTTTGACTTCCTGGGATAATGGTATTGGTGCAGAACGGTGGTACTACGAATCAAAATAATCACACAGGAATTAAAATTTCAACGAGCCAGCCGAACTTTCTAACTTCATGAATAAACAAATAAATCGTAAGTAAATAATAAAAAACACATTGGACAGCATCACATACATTGTCCTGATGTTGTGATAAGTAGGCACTTTTGATACAGAAATAATAAATAACGACGGTCCCACAACACGCAGAACCGAGATAAAAAAAAAAGTTCGTTATCCATATTGACTAGACCGGGGATCAACCAGGCACCTCAGCGCGCAACATAAAATCCGGCGCGCTCGCCTCTCGGCTACGAAAGTCATTAAAAACAAGTAAATAACAAATACATATGGAACATTACATACCTTGCTCTGTTTCTGAGATAAGTCGTTTTAGAATTTATGGTACAGAAATCAGAAACAACAACGGTACCACAACACCCAGACTTTACTACTTTTGTGATACATAGCTGTTTACACACGAATGTCCTACATGGCATACCATCTATCGGCAAAGTTAGTACGCTAACACCAGCAACTCTTGTCTCCAAAGGTTTCGCTTCGCAACTAGTTTAATTAACACCTGCAATTATCTCTAGTGTTAGCTCCAGGCGCTGCTCGGGTACCGCTGTCAGTTGTAACAGTACGCTGGATTATTCTGGGAATGTTGTCTCGTATTTAGTTCCTAATTATATGGGTTAATCCTACCGCAGTTAGGTAGGTAGATGTTTGAGTTTGATTAACCAACGGTTATGTATATAAATATAGTGATGGTTGATTTTAATAAATAATATCTATTGAAATACATCACATACATCACACTAATTGTAATTTCTATTTTTGTAACACCTGTGTTACAAAAATAGAAATGGTACTATAACACACAGACCCACGACCCAATGTACAAACGTTCATTTTCCTGACTGACCCGACCGGGAATCGAACCCGAGTGCTTAGAAATAGCCCAACCCCAAAATACGGCCCTCTCGTATCTCAGCTTCGAAGTTCGTTAAATTCATATATTGCTGGTGTAATGAAAGGTTTAAATAGTATATGATTGAAAATTGGCGTGAATATCTATTTTGCAAGCAAATGCCTCATAGGTTAACTATATTCCAATGGCGCCATTAATACGTGATGAGAGGTGCGGGGGAATTTTAAGTGAGTAGTCTCCGCTATTTTCAAGGCGGGGGAGTCACACACGCCGCTGCCCAGGCAATGGTACAGTGTCCCAATGCATTCCCTTCCCTTAAAAAAGGGTAATACACTTTAAAAAAATACTTTTTTTATTTATTTTGGCAACAAACAGTCATGTTACATTCCAATACAGCAAGTAGACAATAAATAAGACATACACAAAACGCTCTAACAGTATAGATAGAATAAATAATAATAATAATAATAATAAGGGAAGTGACGAGCCCATCGCCCGCTGGTGAGAGTTGGCGATCTTCGCACCATGAAGAGCGACAACTTTCTATCAGTGCAGTCAGTCTCCCCAGGGCAGCTTGTGGCGGGCTGAATGGGATTGACACCCCTTGGGATCCGTGCCCTTCCTTCCTTCCTCCGCTTGCCTTAGTTGGCCGGTGGGAGTGGACCCCACAGGGGCCGCAGGACTCTCACCTCTGGCTTGCCTTAGCCGGCCGTCCAGAGTGGGGCGTCAGAGCTATATGCTCGCAGGGTGGAAGTGAAAGATGCCTAAGTCGCGAGTTGGCATAGTGGCGTAAGCCACTGGGTAGACAGCGGTGCACACCTCTCCACACCCTGAGCCGCTCACACAATGTTGCTCCCCGTCGCTCCTGCTTCGTGCCTTGAGTGGGCGACCAATGGGGGGCCCATGACAGTGAGATGGCGAGTCACCACCTGCCCATTTTATTCGTGTTTTTAAACATTGATCGGGCAGGTGCCATAGTCCTTCCCATAGTCCCGGTAACCCAGTCTACTAGCACCTCAACCTAATAGCCCAGATCCTTTGTTGTTCCATTCCATTCTATAGTCCTGCACTGACCGGGGGTTGTCCTTGGCTGCATTTTATAGTGTATACAGGGATAATCGTCGGTTGGTGTCACATCACATTAAGATCATACTTGTCTTTAAAGGGCCTCTACGTGTTGGCTTCGGCCCCATGCACGCCTCCCAAAAGTCCGGGACTCTGTAGTCCCGAGATAGTGGAAAAGGATAATAATAATAATAATGTAACACATTAGCAAACAAAGAATATACTAACCGACACGACAACGTGGCAAAACAAATCCATCAAAATCTAGCATTAAAATACAAGCTGTTAAATGAATACACTCCATATTACTCATAAAGCCCCAAAAAAATACTCGAAAATCAATCTGTTAAACTGTATTGGGACCGCGATATAATCACAGATAGGACAATTCATTGCAATAAACCGGACATCACGCTTACTTTAAAATCCTGTAAAGTTACATACCTCATAGACATTTCCATACCCAACACAGACAACTTAACAAAAAAACACAACGAAAAAATACAGAAATACATAGCATTAGCAGATGAGATCAAGCAAATGTGGCACCAACAAACTGTTAAAATAATCCCAATAATTATCTCTTCCACCGGTATAATTCCCAAAACATTACACACATCCATAAAAGAGCTCGATTTACAAAAAAATTCATACATTAAATTACAAAAATCCGTTATACTCGACACCTGCAATTTAGTTCGCCGTTTTTTCAACTACCCTTCCGTCTAAATAGTATGAGGTTAGGTACTTGGTACAGCCCGTAACTAACCTTAATTTATAACTAGTTTTATATAAAAAAACTAAGATAAAAACTACAATGTTTAAAATAATAATAATAAATCTTTATTTCTTCTCTGACATAGTTGGTTGGTACAAAAATTATGCTTAGTCTATTGTTATTCAAACTATGTGAGAGACTGGTGTCTGTACTAGGAGACCTGTATGACAGATTACCAGCCTCTCCTACACCGGACCGGTGAAGATAAAATAGATAAGCTTACAACTGTAGGTGTGAACGTAAGTGTGAGTGCGTAATAGTTGGAGGTATGTGTGTGTGTATATATATGTATGTGTATGTGTGTGTGCGTGTGTGTGTGTGTGTGTGTGTGTGAGTGTCTGTACGTCCTACAATTTTAAGAAACCACATTTAAAATACTCTCAGTCTTGTCGTAATGAAGAGATTTCAGCCATGTCGTGACTGATTTTTTACAATTGAATCTCGTCGTCGGATATATGTTGATTATTTTATTTATTTTATTGTAAAGATAAACCCCCAGAAACATATACAACCGTTTAGCAAACCGTGTTGAAGGAGTGCTTTCAAGACTACATACTTTGTGTTTAAGACGCTTATTGCTTATGTTTTCAGGGTTATATGAAAGGGAGGAGTGTTTTTTTAATATGGTATTCAGAATAAAAAGTTGCCTTACATGAAGAACATCAAACAATGCAAAAAGCTCTTTAGTCGGAAATAAATATGGTAAAAATAGACCCACTTTTATTACTGCCCTTTGGGCTCGTTCAAGTTTTATCAATCTAGTCTTGCAAGCACCCCCCCAAACCGTTATACAGTAGCTCAGTATCGACTGACAAAGGGCGAGATACACCATTTTAATAATATTGAAATCGGAAACGTGGCGTAGATTTTTAAATATATATATCAACTTACGAACTCTCGAAGAAAGAAGATCTATATGTAAGTTAAAACTGAGTGAGCTATCAATTACAACACCCAGATACTTAATGTCAGTCGCTAAGTTAGTGATAGGCAAGAACAGGAGGAAGTATTTGAGCAGAAATGAGCTTTAATTGTTAAATTATCATGTATAGGTTTTACCATGGTTTTGATAGAAAAGGGTATAAATTTTGTATTTTCGACATTAAGTATCAGGGAGTTATCAACAAGCCAAGAACAAACCAAGTTAAAGCCTTGTTGCGCGTTGTCATAAGCTTATTCCCAGGTGTCACCATCAAAAATCAGAGCTGTATCATCCGCGAATGCTACAATTTTGCCATGTGGGATAGGAAGATTACACAGGTCGTTAATAAATGTCAAAAACAAGGTAGGGCCCATCACACTTCCCTGTGGGACACCGCAAGTGATGGGTAAATCGACACTTGTCACATCACCAACTCTAACTCACTGTTTTCTACCTGATAGGTAGTCAACAAAGAGGCTATGCTGGTTATTGCGGATTCCGAAGCTCTCCAACTTGTCCAGCAGGAGTGGGACAGAGACTGTGTCAAAAGCCTTGCATAAGTCTAAAAATATCGCAATTACTTTCCGTTTGTTATCAAGTTTAGTAACGATATGATCAGTGAGTTCATGAACGGCATCACTTGTTGAAATACTAGCTCTAAACCCGAAACTGGGAGGAGGATAATAAGTTTTGTGAATCTAGGTAGTATACTAGTCGTTTATTTATTAATTTTTCAGCAATTTTGGATAAAGAAGGTAATAATGAAATAGGCCTGTAATTATTGACACAGTGCCTATCCCGCCTTTGTGGACTGGAACAACTTCAGCCAGCTTCAATTCCGAAGGAAATACACCAGAGTTAAACATCATATTGAAGATATGTGTTAGAGCTGTAGCTAAAATTCGTGCATATCTCTTAAGAAAATAGCCGGAAATACCATCACGACCAGTTGAGTTTACTTTTTTGAGATTTAAAATACATGCTATAACTTCATGTTCGTCAGTAGATGTAAGTACAAAAGAGGAATTATGTGAGGGTAAGTTTGATTTCCTAACTGGCGATCCATAGTATCTGCTCTCGAGTAAGTTTTTCCCGATGTGGACAAAAAACGTGTTTATGTCATCGGCAGAACCTGCTGGGTTTGAGGAAGAAAGCAAGTCCAGAGCCGGGTTGATAGATTTTTTAGAGTGAGTTATTTGTTTAATAGTATCCCAGAGCGTCTTATTATTCTTAGCAGCAGTTTTTTGTTTATTTTTGTCATAGTCTATTTTTAGTTTTTTAAGAAGCCAATTACAAAAATTTCGGTACCTTTTATAAGTTGTATTAAGTATGTCGTTATGAGGATCTTTTTTAAGTTTTTTGTGCAGCTTGTCTCGAATTTTCATGCATCTCAAAACTCCTAATGTTATCCATGGTTTTCGGATTCTTTTACGGTTTGGGATTTTTATTGATTTAGTGTTCGATACGATTAAGCTATTTAGTTTACTAAAGAGTAGGGTCATAGCTGTATTAGCATCCGTAGTTTTTAATATAAGGTTTTATAAATAAATAAATAATAAATAAATAATAATAAAATTATAAATAAATAAATATTAACTATTAGACAACATCACATACATTGCTCTGATTCTATGGTAAGTAACTAAAGCACTTGTGTTACAGAAATCAGAAACAACGACGGTACCACAACACCCAGTTCCGAGACAATACAGAAAAGTTCGTTTCCCATATTGACCCGACCGGGGATCAAACCCGGAACCTCAGAGATGGCGCGACGCCACTGCTCCGCGCCGCTCTCCTCTCGGCTACAGAGGTCGTCATAGATAGAACAGTAATATTATTGTAATTACAACACATTTTAATACTAAACATAACACTGGCAAGGTAATTGTTTATTTTATTTGAAGTTTTTGAACTTTAATATTGCCTTGTTGTTTACTTCCTGTCAACGTCTACCTCTTAAATATATTTGCCTCAAGTTTCTATTGGCTTTTCAATGAATTTCGTTGCACAATCTTCAAACTTTTGTGAGAATGTAAACATTTTTAGTTTGTGATTTGTATATCAATTTCCTCAAGTAACTTGAATGTCTGTCTGTAATTTTTATATTTGTAAAGTTTGTCCAGTGGAATGGAAATAAATTTATTTGTATTTATATTTTAAAGAAACAGAAGAATTTCAAATTCAAATTCAAATTATCTTTATTGCACTTTATCACATTACAACATTTGAAGATGGTTGGTACATTTAAAAGGTATACATGTGACGCCCTGCAAGGGCATGGCAACATTGAGGGCTAACTACATTACAAAACTTAACTTATTTATTATATTAAGATAACATAACATTTATTAATATTTATAATTTAATATAAACTAGAGAAGATACATATTAAATGAAATTAACAATATTATATATTATTTTTAATTAAATTTATCTGTGAAGAATTCCTCCAGACTATAATAGCTTTTACTAACTAAGAAAATATTCAATTTATTTGTAAAGTGGGACATCTTTTCAAATGATTTGATATTATTGGGTAAATGATTATATATTTTTATTGACATGTTGTGGGGGCCTGTTGAAACTAATTTCAATTTGGTAAAAGGTTGTTTCAATTTGTTTAAGTTCCTATTGTTTCTTTTATTGCCTTTAAGTGGGGAGTATAAAGTCGCGAATTTTCTTACAAATTTGCAGGATTCTAGTATGTAGATTGACGTTAAGGTGAGTATTTTATATTTAACGAAAAATGGTCTACAAGATTCCATTTGGTCTATGTTCATTAGTATTCTTACACACTTTTTTTGTAGAACAAATAGTTTATTGATCTCACTGGAATTACCCCACAGAACTATTCCGCATGAAAGTGAAAATTTAATCTACCCTTTTGTAGGATTCGAACCCACGACCTTCGCGTATCACGCGTGCTACTCTTCTAACTATTTTTTACTGTTTCTTTAACATATTTAAAATGAACGAATAAAATTATATAAAAAAATCTATGTGTCTACATAATAAACCTATCTAGTACATTTTAATGCACAATAGTCTCCCTATTTGAGACACTTGTCACGGTTTAAAATTAAACTTCAACACAACGACACTTACCCCATTTCACCAGACCTAACTCAGCGGTTTTTTCGTAAACACAAAAAATATCTCACATCGCTTTCGCTTAAGAAAATCCAGCCTATTATAATATCGCTTCCACAGCCTACGATCTAATTCCCCATTCATCGAACGACGTATTCATACCATCACCTTCGAAGCCTCCACAATCCCGACCCTAACCTTAACTAAATAAGAAATAGAATTGCTTAAACGCACGCTATTAGGTTAATCCTTATGGAATTCGATACAAAATAGCTTTATATTTTTTTGGAGGAAACTTGCGAGATGGTGCGAGCCGCTTCTAAATATTGGATTAAGATGAAAACGTGATTTACAGTCGATTGCATTGGGAAATGTTTTGTGAAGAATTATTGTCTCCGTTAAAAATGGCGTACGTGGGTATCGCTTTTGCATGAGCAACTGGATAACGTGGCATTGCTTTGAATTTATTTTAAATGTAAAATTTATTTCACTTTTATGATAAGTTTCGCAAGACATTGGTTTAAGCTAATTGCCAATACTCTTTTGAATCATTCATCCATTTTAGTTGCAGTTTAAAGCAAGATGAGAAATGTGAGAGGAAAAAAATAATGAGGAGGAAACATTATTTTGTCAAAAACTTTCTGTAAATGCCGATGGTATTATTGTATTGATGAGAGACCAGGAATGAAAAACCAGATAGGAAATGTGCTTACAATATTTACGTAGATCAATTTAGCTCACATCCCAGAAAGTATGAAAAAAACTAACCATTTTAGATCGCAAGTAGCCAAGAATAAAAATACTTTAATTTGTTTTCTTATATGGCGGAACTCGCAAGGCAGAGTGAAACAACGTATTTTCGTGTCTGAACAAAACAGCTAAGAAGTCGGTAAGCCGGGTACAGTCGGCGATCATTTAATTAGTTGTAGCCGAGCTAAACGGGATAAAGAGCTGAAAGGGATGAAGGGCTTAACGGAATTTTTATTGCACATTTTCGTTATACGGTCAACAACAATTTAAAATGTATATTATGTGCTGTAGCTTCAACTTTGGTTTGTATTCATTTTGACGATGCATAAGTGTTACTTGTAGCCAACATGAATAAATGAATTGATTATGATTATGCAATTTTGATTGTACAGTTTCATCCAATTTAAATATACGTGTATTTTTAGGGTTCCGTACCTCAAAAGGAAAAAACGGAACCCTTATAGGATCATTCGCGTGTCTGTCTGTCCGTCCGTCTGTCACAGCCGATTACTCTGAAACCACTGGACGAATTGAGATGAAATTTGGTACACATATGTAAGTTAAAGACCCAAAGATGCATGTGTAACGTAAAAAAATAAATTATGAATTTGGGGTCACTTTTGGAGGGTAAATCACAACATTAAAAAAAAAATTCGCTAACCATATCGTGTGACATATCAAATGAAAGATCTTGCTGTAAGGATTGCAAATATGTATCATTTATAATCTTTTAAATAAACAGTTTTTAAGTTATTTAAGAAAATAGGCGAAAATTGACCATGCCCCCCCCCCCTTATCTCCGAAACTACTAGGCTAAAAATTTTGAAATTACTGACTAGTGGAATACCTCTACCTTACAGAAGACTGCAGCCAAATAATAACCACCTCTATTATGTTGTGTTCCTGCGTGTGAGTAAGGTTCAAGGCAAGAGCGACAAGTCTAGTAACCGATTTATTATGATGTACTTGTCACCCTTAAGTACCTCATTTCCACTTAACATCAGGTGGGATGAAGTCAATCTTGAAGTGAAATATAAAAACAAAAGTAGTTCGCATCGTTCGCATTAACGGCAATAATATTTAATGTCCAAAATATTTGAATCTAAGTGATTACCGTCACTCGGTCACTTCATATATGCAGCCAGTAATATCGACTACATACAATGCAATATTGCTTCCAGTCCAGAGATAAAAGCGTGTCTGATATTTGACTATGTGTCTAGAACGCTCAGTGTCCCAGTTATTCTCGGCAATAAGGCTGAGTTCTGTAACATTTTAAACATAAAATCTTAATATATCAAAACAGTATTGCAGAGGATATTTTATCGCGTTTGACCCGTAAACTTATTCCAAATGTTTGAAATGAACGCAAAATTCTTAACATCTTTCTGATTCTAGTAATGTGGTTACTTAACCGTCAATATGCAACAATGAGTCATGATACTTTTAAATACTTTGTTATTTTAGGTTAAATTTTTTATACGCAAAATTTTTGATGTGATACTCGTAGATTATACAAGAGCCTTAAAAACATTTCTCAGTATATTAAACTCATTAGGTATTATCAGTTTTATAGCAAAAGGCTTATGTGGAGATAAGCAACATAAAACGGAAACACAAGCTCAAAGGTTTTGCATTACAGATCCTTGCAAATACGCCCCATAATGATACACTTCTTTCTTCCCAATCTAACCAGTGACATTGTAATCTTTTGTTACCAGGACAACCCCCTATTCGGGGAGGGAGGGGCGGGAAACTATTCATTTCCCCCGGGATCGAGACTAGAAGAAATTCGATCAAGCATTCATTCAATTAGTTGTCTGATTGACGTGATGCGTTGGAGGGTGAGATCATTATAAGGGTTTTTACTTCGGTGGAAAAGGTCGGGGTTGAAGACTAAGGTAATTTTTGGAGAGGTTTTATTTAGGCTCTTGTTTTGGCGTGTAAATTAATACTAATTAAGTTATTATGTTTAATATAGCATACACGTGAATATAGCAGGCATGCTTGATATATTTTGAAGCGTCATTATTTGTTTAATTTTATTTAATTATGGAAAACAATTAACTCTTAAGAGTCAGTCGATATTAGCTTATATTGGATTTTAAATTTGCCATAATGCATAAGTACTAGATACATAAACCCATTTATTTGATACCCATATGAAGACAGTTGTGTCAAATATGTATTCCGACAATTTGTGGCAATTTGAAAATGTAAGAAATCTGTACAAAACTAAATGAGTTTATAAATTCATATATACCCATTAAAATTATAGAAAGAAAATAGTTTTTTCGTTTCACTAGCTGAACTGTAAGTACTTCTAAAAACGGAAAGAAAAAGCGAAAGGTTACGTTCTTGAAGATTAATCAAAAGGTCGGGAATTAATAATGGTTTTTAATTTGCATAAAAAATATTATGTTATATTAAAACGCTTAACTTGCATTCGAACTGATTGGCTCCTATATTGGGAATTAAAACGTCTATCCGTTATCGGATCTGACAAATTTCGTCTTTGGGAATAGGCCTCCTGGTACCAGGTACCAATAAATCACCAAAAACGTTACTTATGCAAATATACCAAATTTGATTATGACAATGATACCAATTTATATTCGCCAAACCTTTTTATCTAATCCCATATTTTTCCCGCACTGTCGTATTTTCACTACTCCGACTTTAACCCTTAAAGTATTACGTTGGCTGCGGGGTTTTTTATTGTCAAAGAACCCGGCCAGCGCACGGATATCCGATAGTGGTTAATTTATTTACTCACCGGGCCCCTATCAATTGACCCGGATATTTTACCCGGCTCCAGAATTATATCCGTTCGCGTCCGGATGAAAATGTCACGCTGAAAGTTACGACCGGAATTAGTCTGGTACCTAATACTATTAAAGTTAAGGAAGAGATTTTTAAGGATTTCGTCGGTCAAGCTCGTAAAATTTAAATTGGTTTCTGTTTAGAATTATTTTGGATTGTAATTAAAACAGGTTATTTATTTTAAATAAATGTCCTACTATATTATAATATTTGCTATTACTTCGTGTGGATCTCGTGGCGCTATAGCAGGGGTTTCCTAGATTATTTCTTATGCGCTCCGTTTTGAAAAAGAAATAATTTTACGCCATCTCTTGCCCAGATTATTTTACACAGGGTAGAAGTAAGGATTAATCTCACCGAGTTCAATATCAAAAATGTTGGTATCTTGAACTTTTCTCTTCCTTTTTTGTTTATTTCGAACTTATTTCTTACGCATCTATTTAAAAATAATTAATTCCACGCCCCCCCCAATTGAAATTGGCACTGACTATCAAATAGTTACAGAGCATTTTAAAATAGCATGCAAAGAATTAAGATATCCAATGTACGAAAAAGTTATTTTTTACGGTAAAATAATTATTTGTGAATGGTGTCACCGTCCCAATTGCAGCTTCCAATATATTAAATTATTTAAAAAAATATGCCACAGAGACATTTACACTGAAAAAAAAAGCATACAAAAGTAATATTTATATAATATTTGGTAACGTTTAGAATGCGAATAATCGTGAAAGCGAATCCCATTTCACCTTGAGCCGTTACACCTTGCCCGCGTAAACAGAAATAAAAACATTTCTCCCAACATCCGAGCGTAAACATAAGAATCCATTTCGTGAATGTATAATACAATAAATTGGCAACGGTAATACCAACCCTGGGGGAAACCAGAAAAAAATATGATGTAAAAGAAAAACTCAGCGAAATCAGCAGTTGCCAACTTGCAGAAACTAATTCAATCGTCGTAGTGTGGTATCCCCCAGGAGTCAACTTTGTGTCTCACTTCTTTGTCCATGGTTTTGTGGCGTCAGATTGATACAAATTGCTTCAGGGAATTTAGCTGTGATTACCTACTCTGGCAGCAGTTTGAGATATCAATTTTTTACTGGTTAACCTTTGTAGTTAAATTGTTTTGTTTTTGGTCTGTAACTGAAACTGCTGAATACTGTTGAAGCTTACTTTTCAGTGTTTTTTTTCCTAAATTGAGATTGATTCTCAATGTGGTAACGATTTGAAAAAAAAACACGAATGTAGGTTCAAAAGGCCTTTTATCAAAAATCCATTTTAGAAGATTAATCGAATGTTTCGTTACTAAAACGAAATTTTTAATTTGCAAAACTACGTAGATGTAGATTCTATGTAGATTTTTGAAAACGCATTTGTATTTAAAATGCGTCAGTTGTAATTTTTAGATAAAGATATAGATTAAAAACTAGTATTTGATATCGGATCTGAAATGTTTCGTTTTTGATCATACCTCCGTTTAGAAAAATGTTTTTTTTTTCAAAAGTTTCAAAAAGTTACCTACATTTCCCAGTATACAACAAAACAAGAGTAATTTACTCAATTTTGTTAAAAGAGCTACTGCTCATTAACACACATTAAAATAACACACTAAGAAATCAAAATTAACGATGCAACGGTGACAGTTGTCAATCACAAAAATTTTAGTAGCATATTTCTTTGTTATATGTGATAAAATCTTTATTTCAAAATGTTTAAATAGAAAGATTTGTAAAATAAGTTAGCAACTTAGAGAAACTAATTCAATCTCGGTAGTGTGACATCCCCTAGGAGTGAACTTTGACCCTCTCCTTTGTCCATGGCTTTGTGGCATCATGATATAAATTGCTTAAGGAGTTCTGTGCGTATATAAGAGTATCAGTCTAGTGGCTATTTTACCTATTCACTAGTTTACAGGCTTAATACTGTGTTTGAAATAAATTGATTATATTAGAATGAAAGAGAAATGACGAACCTAATTTAGTGTTATTAAAAAGTAAGTTATAGAAGATCTCTTTTTTTTTAACTGACAGTGAAGATGATTCCTTAAAACTAATTTCTCAATACTTAGATAGATAGATAGATATACTTATTGCACAAAACTTTTACAGAAATTAGTATTGCAGAAAAATAATAGTACAATTTAGGCGGTCTTATCGCTTGAAAGCGATCTCTTCTGGACAACCTTTAGGGAGAGGAAATAGTAGATGACGACAAATAGTAGCCTAAAGAGTGAAAAGTCTTAAATATATTTTTTTGTATATCAGAATGGCTATTGTGTAATTTTTAACTCCATGACAGTGCCAGTAAGTTAATAGTTTGGTTGATTAGTGGTGACAATCTCTTTCTTTAAAAAGGGGGTAATATATTTTTATCTCTGTCAATCATTATGTTTCGAAGAAAATAAAACATGGTTCCGAACTCCAATCTGATTCCAACGTTTTGTGAAAAGGTAGGCATAATTCCTTTGTCACTTATTATGGAAATTTCATTACATTTTGTACATATAAGTAAATCCCAAATTATACCTACTTTATTACAAAGTAAATTCGTACTTAATAACTTTATCTTCTTCTGTATCGTTACACTCCTCTCAAAGTGGTTTTGAACCTCATTATCAATCACGGTAAGCAATTTATATTAATAATACGGCGCCATTAATCACGGACTGCAGCATTCCGGGTACATTCATAAACCGAGCACTTAGTTGTATCCTTGATCTGTCCTATCTATCGCATTGGTTATGTCGCACATCGTCTGGTACCCTTAACTTTTCCTTGCATGGAATAATTACTAGCTTAGCACGTACCGACTGTACTTATTTTGTGGAAGCCACAGAAGTACCACAAACACAAATTTTAATAAATATTATTCCAAAGTGGAACCCGAACTCAAGACTGTTAATTTCAGAGTCATAGATGATATTCATCGGGCCAGCCTGCATTTAGGCCTGGAAATTTCAGTCCAAAAATCAGATCCCTTTTCGATTATTTTCAAGGACTCTGTATTCCAACGGCACATTTTTCAAAACAAGCTTCCAGAGCCGCGAAATATCGAAAGTTAAATTCGCCATAAAAGTCGTTGTTTGTTCCCGAAAAGCCGGAAAACACAATTCGGTAGAAAGCGGATGAAGACATAGCTATTCTGATCACGTCGCGGTCGGAATGTCCTGTCGTTCGTGATCGGAGAATTCGTGTTGTGGTGGAGGTTTTAGGTCGCAATTTAGGGGATAATCTTGTTGATGCGGTGAAATAATCATCGATTCATAGGATGAGTTCAGATTTTTAGAACTGTTGTTACATCTGGCTTTACAGCTCTAGAAATAAATTCTTCAATTAAAATGATGTGACCAATCAAAGGTTAATAAATTTTAATGAAGTAAGATTCCATCTGGACTGAAAATCTGATTTAAGTCCCTTTGTAAAATTATCCATTAATAGGAGATGTAATAAAAAAATAACGGTGGTACACTGCTAAAAGTTATCGCATAACGTCATTAGTGGGTACATATTTTACCCACCAGTGAAATAACGAGCCCTCATCCCACAGCTTGGCACCGTTTTATCGAAATATTTTTTATTAATTTTTATTAATTGGCAAATTAAAAAATACGTGTCTTAAATTTTTTATAACTTTATAACGAACTAAAATCAATCTGGTATCCTTGACTTAGTCCACTTCCCGATTTCAAGCAAAATATGATTACGATATTTATTTTAAGTAATAAGCAGTCGTAGTGTTTACCGTGTAACATAAAAAAGGCTTATGTCGACGACAGGTTGTATAGGTTTACAAATCTCTTTACATTGTTTCATACTTTTGTCATTCTGATGTCACTTTTGACACATTTCGATTGTCTGCTGTTATTTTTCCGTCTGGTCACGTAAGCTTGTGGTTTTTAAGTTTTGTTATTTTATTTCATTTTTAATATACTTTTTAACATTTAAACCAGCTTTTATTACATACAGTCCATAGCTTATATAAGACTTGACTCAAAACTGGACACTCACACAAGACACAAATATTTTGAACCTCACAAAAAAAATGAATAGAAAAATTCAAATTAAAAAAAAATATTCCATGGTGTCGTAATTGGGGCCAACTTGAAATATAATCTTATTTTTTTATAAACTTTATTACACCAATACAACTTTACAAGAGGTTTGCAGTGCTAAATCATATTTAAGTTAATTTGAATACTTACTTACATTATCGGAATTAAAGTTTAAGATTAAAAAAATCTTGAACCGGAATACCTGCTAATACCTGCACGAAGTTTTGTTTACAAAAAACTGGTGCTCGTTTGTCTTTCATTTATTAAAAGCTAATATATATATTTATGAGTACGATGAAGGGTCTCCCTTGAAGGGATGTTAATAAAAGCCGCTGAATATTTGATGTTTCCGTAAGCGAGGGTACATCATTAAGTCAGCGGAAGCCGCGATAAGTCCAGCTTATTTAGCCAACTAATAATGTGCATTAAATATTCATGATTACGGTCTAAAACTGAATTCCGATTGAAAAAAAAAATGAGAGTTGGTCTCGAAATTCCATTTGATGACGATTTAGTTTCTTTGCTTAGTACCTATGTACTTTAGAACGTTATTTTTTGCGATAAAATGTTTTTTTTTTCTTAAGAGTTATGGAATCCGTAGAATTATTTAGGGCTTTACAGTTAGCAACTTAATAATATGTCATGTGTTTCCTCCTTCCTTTGACATGGATTCCTTCAAAAGGAGCGTGAAGAAACATCTTGCGGGCCGGTATGGCGATGCTAACGGATAGGATATTTTAAAATCAGATCCGTTATCATCGCGATGTGGGTTCCTCTCTTTTGCTTACCATCAGGATGGGAGGAGCCAATATACTGCGCTACTATAAAAAAAAATGTCTAAAATACTAGAGCGGATATCTGTTACTCCTATTTAATATACTTTAGACAAATAAAAACGGTAAAGTGTTGTTTTGCGTAGTGGCAGTTTTTTATGACAGTATGATTTATGATTTTTTTTTATATTACACTTCAAGATTGACCTCATCCCACATATTAAGTGGTAATGAGGTCCTAGTTTAAGGGCGACAAGTACAGATTCTCAAAATACAATGAAAACTTATTTTTTCTTCTTCTTCAAATGATTCTTCACCTATATTGGTCGCAGCGTAATGTTGTATAGCCTAAGCTTTATTTTATAAACGGACTATCCCACACAAAAGTAATATTTTAATTTGAACTAGTAGTTCCTAATATTAGCGCGTACAAACAAACAAACAAACTCTTCAGCAAGACAATGGCCGCTTAGAATGCGCCACACGAGTAAATTTTATCGCGCGATTTACAAATGTCAAATTCAATGCGTCAAATGCTAATTGGCTTAATTTACGTGTGCAGTGAGCAATCAGCCAATCAACGGTATCGAAACTTTTCTCATATCATGTGAGAAATATGACGTTTTTCGAATGCATGGCGCGCAACTGGTTCACTGCGCGTTCCGACGTTCAGTCAAGGTCTGAATCATAATACATTTAATTGAATATCCACGAAAAACCCAACTTAATAAAAAAAATGGTAAAACCACTTAAAAGACATCAAATTTCGTCAGTTACTTTGTTAGCAGTCTTTCCAATTACCATAAACTATAATGTTAAACAGCGGCCAAGTCCCGGGTGATCAAACAAGGAATCGCTGAGCCGTTATTAATGGTGAAATTTAAATTTTAACGCTTCCAGTTGGCAGGGTAAGGCGAAACGGGCAGAGTCCGCGGAAGTTTTCAAAAGCTCAGTGATAACTTATTGCTTGGCGTAAGTTATGGAACATAACAGGAAAAACGTTCAAATTATGTAAACAAAGTAATGCACTTACAAAACCTTGGTATTAATATTATGTTTAATAACACCCGATATTTTTTGTGTATTTGACTTAGAGTGAGACGATATTTTTGTAAGTAGATTTATCTGACCAATAGCTGTATAGAATTATCGTACTAAATATGGACGTAGATGTCATTATGTACATTATTCAACTTTCAACCTTCTCAGAATACTGATAATACATTGCAAAACGAGACTTTTACCAGTAGTCTAATCACGGGCTCTTTTATATGAAATTGAAATAAAAAGAAAATTGCAATTTAAATATTTTTAAGGCAAAAAATACAATTTTGCAAATACTGTTATTCAACATTCTTGCCGTGTAAATTTGGCAATTTTTTTTTTGTTAATTGTTTTACACAAAACTTTTTTTTTAATTATGTCACAGGACAGTTTTTCATTAATCCCTTACAGTTTATAAGAATAAAGCCATTGTTTTAATACAGTCCGCTTAATTTCGTGACTTGGTCTTGCCTCCATTTTAAAGACAATACAAAATTTAATTAAACTTTAGTCTGGATAGTTTATTGGTTCTTTACCGAGGTTTTGTTCTATGAGGGTAGTTTTAGTCTTCATAACTTGAATGAACGATTTTAAAATCATTCATGGCTTCTTTATATTCATTTCGTCGGTTTGAATGAATTTGTGTTATTTCATTTAATCCATTTTTGATTGGTACTTTTTACTTATATCTAAAACTAGTGTCTGAGGTCTAATGTCTACCAGGAGGTGTAGGATAATATAGGATTAGAAGGATGTAGGATAGGATATCTAGGATAATAAAGACACTGTAGTATAATGCTTAAAACATGAATTGGCATTCTAGACAAATTACAATACAATTTATGTGATCTCTTCCAGGCATGCATTAGATAGAGGAAAAAGAAGAAGACGAAAATGACCGTTTCCAAAATAAATTTGACATAGTAGTAAAAAAACAATTTATTTAAATTATTCGCTCCTAAGCAGGTATGACTTTGCAATTTTTTTAAGCATTTATTTTTACTTTTATCAATTTGCTGTTAATAAGGTTGCAAACGCTGTCTTAATGGATCCGCCATCAAAAGCGTTCACAAAAGCTGGCTTCGTTTAAAACGTCTTTTCCCAGCTCCTCGTCACTGAACGTCTTAAGTTGCACAAAGTGAAGTAAGTGTAGGCATTCGATAGACTCTCGTTAAATGTTCCTCACAAAGACTATTGTGTTTCGCAGACGTCGAGAGATGAAAAATTTACGCTACTGGTAGCATGTGGGTTCGCTTGCGAATATTTAGTTTACACGTTAGTTTTTTTTATGAAATATTAAGATAGCTGTGACCGCTATTTCGTTCGCGTGGGATACATACTTTCACGGCCGGTTTTACCCTTATCTCCCATTATATTTGAAACAAAAAGGAGACCATTTTTTAATTCAAGTTTCAAGCTACATATATTTGTAGCAAATTTCATATCTTTAACTTAAAGAATGAAAATTTTCACATTTAAACATTCAAGAGCGGTGTTACCCCCGTTTTTTTTTTCAAAACAAAAAGTAGTCTATGTCCGTTTTAGAGGTTCAGCGTTTACCTAGGTATACTAAATTTCATCAAAATCAATTTCACAAAAGCCGGATATAAATTAGGAAACCTGAATACCTTTACCGGAATCTCACTTTCCATCATAAAATGAAGCCTGTATGTTTGACTAGAAAGAAGAAAGAAAGAAAGAAATTTGCGATCTCTCTTTAAATTATTAAGTCCACAGACAGACAATCAAAAGATATGGATATAATTTCGCTACCGTCATAAGAGACTTTATTCAGCAGACTCCATTGTAAGGTTTCGAAGCCAATGGATTCGCTTTCTATGGAATATTGGAACTCAGTTGTAAGGGAAAAGAAAATGATAACTTTTAATGATATACGAGTATCATGCGCCTTGACTTTCAATATAAGCCATAATTGATATATTATGTTATATACATATGTATATAACATGAGTTAATGTATGTTTATCTTGTTATACTATAAATGTAATCATAAAATAAAAACTCTATTTATGTTGCCTGGCCGTGCTTATTTCTCGCCATCTATCTCTTCCTTAAGTTTGTCTGGTAGAAATCGCTTCCTAGCGATAAGACAGCCTAAATTGATACTACTGTAATAAATCTGTAAAACCTATTTTTGTGAAATTTTTGTGCAATAAAATATAATAAGAATATGAGTTGATAATTTCATTGGTGTTTAATGTTATTAATTATATCAGACGAAAAAACGGAGGAAAAGCATGATCAGTATGATGATCACGCATAAATGTTTTACAGTAGACCAATTTTGATAATTTTATGCTTTTTTGTGAAGTTTTTGTGCAATAAAATATATATATCTATCTATTGCTTAAATTATTTATTTAACTCTTTCGGAAGGAAGAAAGAAAGAAGGAAATCGTTTATTTATCGACATACACCGAACACTTTGCTTGAAGAGAGAAAAGCTTGACTACACACTTTGAACTGAACACACGTCGAGTTAAAGATAAGTATTCAATATTTCATTGGTGTTAAATGTTATTAATTATATCAGACGAAAAAACGGAGGAAAAGCATGATCAGTATGATGATCACGCATAAATGTTTTAGAGTATATCAATTTTAATAATTTTGTGCTTTAGCTTCCTTTAGATTTTCTTTTTAGCTAATTAAAAATAATATTTTATGCGATATTATTATACAATATTGACCCGCCCCGGCTTCGCACGGATGTAATGTAAATACTTAGAAATATTGGCTTTTCTATCCTTTATTTCAAATTTTTTGAATTACCCTATCTATTAAAAATAACACATCAAAATCCGTTGCGTAGTTTTAAAGATTTAAGCGTACATAGGGATATAGGGACAGAAAAAGCGACATTGTTTTATACTTTGTAGCGAAGCTACCTTCCGGCGAACGTCAAGTCGCCCTTTTTTTACAATTTTTTTTGCAAAAGGTAAAAAAATACATACACAATTATATAAAAACCTAAATCAGATTAATCGGTCCGACTGTTTTGGAGTTTTATTGACAATAACGAACCACTATTGATTTTTTTTAATATATATTTAGAAAGAGATATAAAATATATCTAAACTTAATTGTTAGACCTATAAGTACGTTAATAAGTAAACTAATTAATTAAGTTATGGTCAATAAGTTGTTCTAATGAGCAAACAAAAAAAGTTTAATAGGCAAACAAAACCAAATAGCACTTTATTAAAAACAGCAAACAGAAATTGTATTCTTGATTTCGCTTCCATATCGCCAGAACAATTTCCTAGAACACTAAGCAATATCTTTTGCAATCTAAACGAGCTATCAAAAGAGGACCGACCGTCTTTTGTGAGCTGAACAGAACATCACTTTGTTTCAAAAGAACCTAACAAAGACGTGGCTTCAGTGGAAAACAACAATATCTTTGGCGACTATGATTTGGAATTTTAACCCTGTGGCTTTAGCAATAAAGATTGCGCCAAAGTTAAAGAAAGGGTTGCAGATGCAACCTTCTATAATGTCAACTGAGAACGACTAGGTGTTACTCATGGTGGTATACGTTTTATACTTCATTTTGTTAAAGTTAAATTGGATTTTATGAAATGACGTCGTTAAGCTGCAAGCTGGAGTGATGTTTCAAAGTCGTTTGTTAAGTATTGCTTGCTCCTTATTCTCTACCAAATTTGATGACCTCGGTGGCGCAGTGACTAAGGGAGGCACCAAAGCGCGAAAGGTCCCGGATTCCCGGTCAGTTTGGAAAACGAACTTTACTAAATTGACTTGGGTCGTCTGGTGCTCATAGTACAAGAACAAACCTTAGTTTTAGACTAGGTTATTGGTGTGGTTGTCTGGCGCATTTATTATTATTATTTTTTCTTTTTTTTTTAATATTAGACAACATCACATACATTGCTGTGATTCTGTGGTAAGTAGTCAAGTCACTTGAGTTACAGAAATCGGAAACAACGACGGTACCACAACACCCAGACCCGAGACAATATAGAAAAGTTCGTTTCCCATATTGACACGACCGAGGATCGAACCCGGAACCGCGGAGATGGCGCAACGGTAAAGTCCGGCACGCTTGCCTCTCGACTACGGAGGTCGCCAAATTTATAATGACTAGAGATACAGTCAAAGGCTATTGTTAAATATTGCTTGTTCCTTATCACGCCTTAGCGTAACCCCACACTAGCGTCTTTCGAGCGTCAGCGTCTTGCCGGCGACCTCCGCCCACTAGCGTTGGTTGGGCGTTGCGTCGATTCGGCGCCCGCTCAGCGTCGACGCGGCGGCGGCCGCACAGCGTCGGCGCGGCGTTTGAGCGGCGCTTGCGCTGGGCGTCCTCTGCACATCGCGTTCGAGCGTCGCGCCGCGCTGACGTTATGTACAGTTATTTCGAAAATGGAAATGTAAGATTTGAATAACGCACAATATAATGTTTTATATTGCAGTGATAAATTAATGCTTTCAACTTGTAAAGCTTACGCCTTGTATAATTTCTTGCTATCTGTAACTAGAAGGTCGTTTTCAAATATTAGAACTGGGCATAAGATGAAATATAGGTGAGAGATACACTTAAAAGACTACATACTTTGGACTTTGTACCAATCTTATGTCGAGCACATAAGAACCAATATCGAACTCAAAATGTTTACCTTAAAGTGCTGTCGACTGTTCAAGACTAAACCAGTTTGGTTTGGGAACTTTGAAAAGTTCCCATAGAAATTATGAGGCTAAGCATAAAATTACGTTCTAAGATTCATTTACAAATTTAATATTAATGTTCTTAATTACTATTGAACGAAGTATCAATATTTAGTTCTTCCGCGCTCAAATAGTTTAGTAATTAAATTTTAAATGAGCCATTTATAAACGTAAGAGTTGCCTACCTTTCCAAAATATCTATACTTACTAATATTATAAAGATATTGAAGAGAGGCAGGGCATAGCGATTTATCGCTCGATCTGGAGCAGCCCGACTGGGGAAATACCTCCATCCTACAGAAGACCGCAGTGAAATAACAATCACTTCTGTGTTGTGCGTGCGTGTGAGTATGGTTTCCAGAGCTCCTAGGGGGTGCTACGTTAGTAGCAGGGGTCAAGCCTTCAAGGTAAGGGTGACAAGTCCAGTAGTACCTTTATTGTGCTGTACTGGTCGCCTTTAAGCTAGGACCTCATCACCATTTAACATCCGGTGGGATGAGGTCAATCTTGAAGTGCAATATAAAAAAAAAAGATTTTTTTTGTGTTGGATAGTTAATTTACTAAAGTAGGCTCTAGCCTATATAACATCAAGATACAACCAATAGTAGCGATTAATCAAGGATTTCCAATCTTTATTTTTTTATCGGAACCTAGGTACTAAAACTGCATGACGTTGCAGTAATTGAGCAAATTAATGCATTAGACACCATATCATTTCCCCACCGGATATACCCACTATTCCTTTGCTGTTAGACGCCCAGTGTCGCCCAGTCTATCGGGCAATTTCCATAGTACAGGGTACAATTGATAGATTTTTACGTCCATCTTTTAAAATTTTCATATATTTGTAAGTTTTTAAATAATTCTGAATTTCATAATACACTTTTGAAAAGTAATATTTGAAAAACGGTCCGTTTTAGTTACGAATAGTAATTTATACGAGGCGTAAGCTAACGACTGACGGACGATTGATAACAGCTGGTATGGAAAAAAAATATGAAACTATATTAACGACTCGTAGTCGGTTGGAGAAAAACGGATTGTCATTTTTGACACATTACGAATCGTAAAATATTGGAACCGGTCATAAATAAACGGAAAGCCGAATAGAAGAAGAAAATAGAAGGATTCTCTCAAAATACAGAAAAAATCGAGAAATGTGCGTTTTAAAACATACACATGCCTTTTACACTAAAAATATTCGCTAAGCAATAAATTATTTTTGCCTTCTGTGCAACGGGTTGATATAACAAGTCGTTACATTAAAAAATGTACCCGACAATAAAACCAATCAACTGGCCTCAAAGAAAGGAGTTCACTTGTACAGTAAGTACCAGACTATAATGTAATGCATTTTTTGAAAAGAAATATTTCCTTATTCTAGTTTTATTATTAATTTTGTTTTTGCACATATTTACAGGATTCTATTTGGTTTTTTAATAATTAAGTAATGAATACTATTTTCAATCAAATATTAACTTTGTCATGAAGAAAAAAGCTATTTTTAAATTACAAATTAAATTATTTCTTCTGAACTACTACAAAAAAGTAGGTACTAAATAAACAGTTGCTACTATATTTCTACAACTTGGCCTTTCCAAACATTTTAGTTCATCAAAGCAAAGTTTGACGTAAAATTTGTGCAGTGCACCCTTATACTAACATAATTACTTTTAATGTCAGAAATACACCCCCATTTGAAAGGACACTGTCTCCTAAAATATTTACCTGGAAAACGTGGGTTATGGGGAATTTAATTTGTAGTAGAAATTAGCGGTTTGCGGTAAAAGGTGCTGAATTATTAAGACCTCGAATCGATTGGGTTGCGGTAAGCGGAAATAGTGGAGCGGTTAAAGTTTAATATTATTTAGATGACACATAGACGTAACTCAGTGCATCCAAATTAAATCTCTATATAAAAAAAGAGAAGAATACTTTGATTCGGTGGAAAACAGTTGAGGTAAAAGCATAGTCGATACTATTAGAAATTCTGGTTTCGTTAACTACATTTTATTAATTTTGTGTTGTATTGAACAGTATCGAAAGTACCTTAATATAATATACTTTAAATTCCAAGAATATTTTACTAGTTAAGGTTTAATGAGTTAGTTAGTTCATCATCAGTTTAAAAAATTGTGATTAATTTATTTCGCATTCGACTTATCAATATTGATAATTAGTGAATTATATTCCTTTTAAAATTGGGAAGTAATGTTACAAACTTATTGTTCTTCAATATTTCAAAACATGTACTTGCAAAACGATTAGAAAGCGGACCTTTAAATACGATAATTTATTCTTTCTAAGCCTGTAGTAGCAGTATTTAATTGTATATTTTAAAGATTTTTAATATGATCACAATAAGACTACATGATTTAAATGAATGGAACCTTAAAACGTAAACGTAAACGTTTGTCAAGGAAACTGGCATACATGGCTGTAGCTTCAAGTTTGGTTTATATTAATTTTGTTAATGCATAAGTGTTACTTGTAACTAAAATAAATAAATAAATTGATTATAATTATGTTAACACTACTAATATTCTAAATGCGAAATATTGTAAGAATATGTGATCTATGGACGTGTGGATGTATGTTTGTTACACTAATTCCATTAAATACTAGATTAACCCAACCCACTCATAGGATACAAAATTGTTTCGATATTTTTTTTTTATTACACTTCAAGTTTGACCTCATCCCATCTGATGTTAAATGGTAATGAGGTCCTATCTTAAAGGCGACAAGCACGTAATAAATCTGTTACTGGACTTGTCGCCCTTACCTTAAAGTCAAGCCTACAAGGTAAGACCTACTACTAATGTAGCACCCCCCCAGGAGCTCTGGAAACCTTACTCACACGCAGGAACACAACAACACAGAAGTGATTGTTATTTGGCTGCGGTCTTCTGTAAGGTGGAGGTATTTCACCATTCAGACCATTTATACCTAATACTTCGAAATAAAAGTATCCTATATGTATAATTCCTAAAATAACGTAAAAGAGGTGGTGGGCAACAGGTATACCTACTTTACTACACCCAGATATGATAGCGAATTCTGTTCTCACATCAATTAAAAAGTTTCTCCATTAACGTGACTGGTCACACCTCACAACAGCGGTACCAACTTTCAACTAAATACGATCCGCGATTCAGTTTGCGTGCAAAAACTCGAAATGACGAATGGCGCCCGGAGGAAGTTGTCGTCAATTGTGTATTTTGCTCAAAGAAAATACCAATTTGTTTCCTTTATTCCTGTCTGAACTTTCTCAGCAGTTGGCGCTGACAATATTTCTTGTAATTTACTCGCACTCCTTCTGGGACAGAATAAATTTGCTCACAAATTCACCGGATGCGATGTCCGCAACAGATGTTCAGTTTTACTTTTCTCTTGCGATGGAAAATTTTTGCTTTACGTGTGAGCCACTTGGAGTTTTGAAGTTTCTTGCTGTGTCTTATTCCTGGGGTATAAGGTTGGAATTGAAATCGTCTGATGCCTGTTGAAGTTAGATCTGTGAGAAATTTCGGATGTCGTCCCGTTCATTTTACTTTTAAATCTGTTCGCGTTGTTCTTAAGTGTTTGCTTATTGATTTTACTTGTTAGGTTATGGATGGAATTTTTTTAATAAATAATTTTATTAAGATCATTTGAAGTAAATTTTATTTTAATATATTTAATACTATTTCGTGCACCAGATATTCATTTGATACCAAAACAACCACGCGAAGGGATCGTAAAAGAGCACGTTGGACATTGAGAACAAATACTAAATGGCAAATTATATTATTTAAGACCTCTAAAAGAAGGTAGAAGCTATACAATTAAAGGTAATTTTTCGTTCGGCAAACAAATTTGACGTCAATAATAATGAAAAATTATGTTTCCGTATTTTATTGTATTAAACTTTTCAGTCTAAAATTATGATTGCCCAAATTACAACGGATTTAATAACTCTTTTATACACAACCCTATAAATGAGGTAAATGAACTTGGGTAGATTAACAAATTTTTTAATAATTGTAAGTTTGATAAATATCCGATAATATTACATTCATTGAAATCGGATCCAACGATAATACCACATCCTATTAATATCATAAAAGCAAGCAATTCCGGAAATTTTTGCTTCTCTATAACATCATTGTGAGTCATTAACTAGAAGCCTGAATTTTCACTGGCCAAGTAGGCTTGGTATAAGCATAGTATATGGGTATATCAAATTTGATTTCATTTAAATAAGTAATCTAAGCATTATAATGAGTCCAATTGTCTTAGGCACTTTCTCACTGACAGATCATCAAAATTCTAGCAGACATAGGAGCTTCAAATTGGGAATGTAATTAGTGTTCAGTGTATGAATCAAGCATAAACTGTTGTTTTATTACAAAAATTACCAAAGCAAGACATACAATGTGGCGTGTCAGTTGTCAAAAAATTGTGCTTTTAGTGATTTATTAGCACTAAAGAGACACACTTCAAAGACTCTATTGAAATGGGCCAACATTTACGAACGGTACGCAGCAGAATTGATGAACTAGGAATATTTTCACGCATCAGAATCGCGACCCTGCGTGAGGTACAAAAAGTGCGTCGCTGCAAAAAGTGTCGTGTAATTACACATTGCGCGGGGGGACGAAACGCGCGCGACAATACACGCGACGCGAGACAAAAGGTTTTGTTTTACTTTAATATCTCACCGCTGTCACGCGGTAGATTCACTGTTATTAAAATGGCCTGTAAGCCTTTATATGCCTTAAACTCAGTGAACGAAAAAAACATAGAAGTATTTCTATCGCTCGAAAATGGCACCATGAAAAGTAAGGCACGGTGGCGTTGTTTTAAAAAAGTGAGATAGCGACAGTACATAGTCTGTTTCCAAGAACGCAGCGAGTAACAGGCGCGGACCAATCACAGCGCTAGTTTCATCTCATTCTATAGTCTATTTGTCGATCTAAAGTTTTTTTTTCAAGGGTCGATACTTTAAAACTATGCAGAGAAATATAATTAGAGTGCCAGTTTTTAATATCAATATAGCCATTTTACATACACATGCATAAAAATAAAATTAAAATAAATAAATCATATTTTTATACTAGTGCGGTGCGAATAAAAAAAATAAATATCAATTCATGAACATTTTTGTTTTCTTTGTGCTTATTTATCCAATTTAGGAATTCTCCCATTTAATTCAAACTTTATCAAAACCGATTTGGAACTAGGAAGATAGATGTCGTCCGTTCCCAATTAAATAGAATAGCAATTAATATTCAAGTCACTGTATTGAGTGCCCGCCTTAACATAAAGCGAATTAACATCGGATAGTTTTAGAGATCCTTGGCTAAGAAACCACATGAAGTGGTGTGAATAAATAATAGCACATATTATGCCTCCTTGAATGCTACTACCTACTACGACGACCTCCGTAGCCGAGAGGCGAGCGGGCCTGACTTTGGCGAGCGCCATCTCTGAGGTTCCGGGTTCGATCCCCGGTCGGGTCAATATGGGAAATGAACTTTTCCATATTGTCTTGGTTCTGGGTGTTGTGGTACCGTCGTTGTTTCTGATTTCCGTAACACAAGTGCTTAAGCTACTTACCACAGAATCAGAGCGATATATGTGATGTTCTCCAATATTTATTTATTTATTTATTTACTAATATTTATAAAATACCATATACTATATTCTTTGTGGGTTAAAAGAAACAAGTAATTCGATTTTGATGAAACATATTTGACGACATTTATAAAAAAACGCTAATTATTCTGTTGAGAAGGGTTTCCACAGCTTCTGAGGGGTACTACATAAGTAGCAGGGATCAAGCCTTTAAGATAAGCGCGACCAGTCCAGTTACAACTTTGTTATGCTGTACTAGGACCTCAGTACCACTTAACATTAGGTGAGATGAGGTTATCTTGAAGTGCAATATGAAAAAATAAAAAATAAAAGTCAGTGTTCCAAAACTGAATGCAAAAGATTTAAATCTTTTTTTGGTGCCGCCAGGGGGATTTCTCTCTTTTATTAGGGAATTTGAGCCAGTTTCGATTTTTGATGGCCTCTGAATGTATTTTTTTATATCGTAAATTCCTATGTAGAATTTACGATATACTAGCTTCGTCCGTGACTTCGTTCGCATGGACTGCAGGATTTCGATTTTTTTTATAAAATATAATTATCTGTCTTTCATAGCTTTCATTAGCTGGAACAGGCAGACAAAAAAAAAATATTTTGGTATATATACCGTATATATATTAATAACAAACAGCCACTCCAATTTTATTTATATCTATAGATTTTCCATACAAGGCTGTAAGAAAATGATTATGACGTAGCAAGGAACATAGAAGTCTCTACACATATACATGCCTACCCACACACGCTCAAAAACACTGTCTTCCTTCCAAATCAATTGGCTATTAAAAGCCACTCCTAAACAATATTTTTTCATTCGCAGCAAAATAAACTTTCAGAACACCAAAGGCGAATCAGGTTCGCGCTTGCCCTCCTCAGCAGTAATTGCTCTGAATCATTAGCATTTAAAACGATGCAATAAAAGTTCCGATAGAACCGCGGCAATTTAAAGTTTCGCAAGTTTTTCTTGGTCCCGTATCTGGACAGCTACAGATGTTAGACGACTTCACCCGGAGACTACGAGACCTTCTTATGTTATTTATCTAAAAACTTTATTCCACAAACAGGTGGTGGTAAGCACATTGTTTACCAGTCAACCCTTGAGTCATGTAGAGTTTGTATGGGAAAGATGGCATTAAGAATTCCTAAAGAGAACGTATTATTACGTAACCTAGTCATGGCTATGGGATCATGTGATTGATTCTCAGGTCGAAAAAAGCTTATTTAGATTGTTCGTGATCAAGTTGGCTAGCGTGGCAGTTAAACCAGTAGTTTCCTTCTTTCTGTCTTTTAAAAGTATAAAAGAAAATATCATCTGTGTGTAGCGTGCTTTTAGGTTGTAAATTCATTACAAAGCGGTCTACTAATACTATTATTCGATATGATGAGCCTAATATAATTAAATTAGCTGATCGCTACAATCATTTTAGGGGAAACCAAGCCTATCATGATTTATTATTATATTTTGGAGATATGGTTAGAACTAAAAGGTTAAAGCACCTTTCGAAAAATGGAGTCATCATTACTAATTAGACGATTCAAATTTAGAATATCCTCACTAAACTGAAAACCTTGTAAATAAATTCAGCAGGATTTAAGCCCACGACCTTCAGGTTTTGAAATGCTTTAACCACTGCACAACACAGGCAAAAATGTACACAGTAGGCTTTAAAAGACCGATTGCGCTCTCTATATATTTCCAATGGCTATAACTGAAAGTCAGCGGTTTGCCTCTGGTAAACCCATCGCTGAGCTACTGCTATTATACACCTACACACGCTGCAATATAGATGACTGTCATCTGGGCATTTTTATTAGATTTAGTTTAACAATTTTAATGTATTCTTTGCTTCTAATTTTATCGAGCTATCTAACTATTTCTCGTGTTATCATAACCTAATAGGTACGCATTAACTCTTATTAAAAAACCAAGTATCTCAGTAAAGAAGATACTTTGCATCAGAAACATGATAGGTGGCACCGTTCGTTTTATTCCGGTCATTTTTTCAACCGCACAACGTTCTGCGTAGAGATTTAGCGTTTTTATCGCAATTAATGCCTTAGCCATCGCGACGCCGCTTTTGCGCTATAAACATCTGTAAAAGGGCATTAGAAGGTCTACAAACGAAGGTTGGTTCTTTTAACTGCATTAGGATAAGTTGGCTAACTTATAGTGCGGTTGAAATTACGATAGAGTACACTTTGGACTTTCTACCGTCCTTTGGTTTAGGTCATAAGGACTAAATTCGAATTGCAAGCACCTTGATGTGCGGTCTACCATGCTTGTATATGTATAATTTTTGGGGACTAGCTGACAGTTATAACATGCAGTTTGGTTAATCGAATAAGGCTTTTTATAACTCTTAAACCTGAGACTGCAAGAGTTTGTTTAGAACTCTCAGTGATAGTCTCAGTGTAATTCAGAACTTTTATTTATTTTTTTCCTTTTTTATCAATTTGTAAATTGTTCTGAAAATTTGTATGGCAGTGTTTATGTTTTTACTCGACTGTCATTTACAGAGGTCGTCCAAAAACTGTTGGGTCTGGTTAATATAATTGTAATACCAGTGTTTCAGTTAGTTATTTTTACATAGGTCATATAATTGCAAGTGATGTGTCTGATATAAATTTACAAATGAATGGGCTACAACCGGAATCAATATCAGACTTGACATAGTTTACTTCGCAGTTTTCAAATGTTCTTTTTAAATGTTATCGAATTAATGCTCAAACGTTTGTACCTATCTTAATGATTAGGCCAATATTTGATCTAAATGAGGCTTAGAATGAGGATATTCATTGCAGAACTAAAGTTAATGACTTAGATAACTTTTTTAGCTGCAAAATAATTAAAATTAATAAAAGAAAAGGAGTAATATTGATTGACGTAATCAACAATGGGAGAGGAAAAATGAATGGCCGACGTTATGTCGACTGTATTAGAATTATTAAAGAAAGAAAGAATGAATGAAAAAGAAAGGGAAAAAGATCAGGAATTGATTTTGTCTTCCATATAAAGGAGGAGTTAGAAGTCAAGTTCTATGAAAAGGTCAAGGACATGTTATTGCTTAGATCAGGATCAGATCATTGAGGGAACTACACTGATAAGAGGTAAGCTCCCAAATGTATAATGATCATTGCAGGCAGCCAACCACGTAAAACTGATAGCTGGTTCTGAAATGTTCTATGATGACGACAACATATCAGAAAACGTAGTGTAGGTCCATATGATGGAGAGGACTGGACACCATGGAAGGAAGCATAGCATAACACAAGTTCGAGACTCGAGGAAGTTTAAGGGCCAGTGTTCAGTTGTAAGGAACGCTCCTTAACTGAATTGATGATAATTCAATTTTTCAGAGCAGTTGTGAGTTTATTTGGCAACTTACATAATTTTAAAGAATTCATAAGATTTAATCAAAGCATAAGAATTAAACATGACCAATAATAATGAACACTTAAGAGCTTGAACAGATAGATGATAATAAAACATGTAAAGAAATTAGTTTTACAGACACATGATAATACAATTTGGGCGGTCTTATCGCTAGAAAAGGACATCAAAATTTATTAATGAAAATCGATAACCTAAATAAGAATCTTGTTACAGTACAAGCATGGTAAAATAAGCAGAAATGTCTTCCTCCCACTTTTATACAAATATGACCTTTTTTCATGGGAAACCGTTCGCGCACCCAACCATTCGTCGTTCCCATTCACATAACCCAAACACGCGTCAATAAAACGCAGATTTGTCGCCCAATCCTTCCACAAACACTGATATTAAATTTCGCAGCGAAGCTTCGGGCAGCTCGTCCAAATATTAAACTCGGCCCAAAGAAATATGTATATTGCGCGGTAACCGCAGGATTAAGTCAGTGTCAACACGACCAGACGACGTGCTTTGCACATTCGTGCAGTGAAATGGGATAGATGCACTGAAATCGTTAATATTTCTTGTCGGTTAGGAAAAAGAAATATTCTTGAGGAAGTTGAACAATCGTTAAAGATAATTCGGTGGCTAAGGCAGGCCTCGAAGTATAAAACTTCCTGGGCTCTATATTCGGTTAGGTTAGTACAGAAAACGAGTTTTATTAAATTTTTGGTTTGGGTATTGCGGTACTTCAATGTTTTTGATATTGTGTACCAGTGCTTTAGCTACTTACCACATAATTAAAACAATGTTTTCTTATGTTTTTATTGATAATATTTATTTGGGAAACTAACAGTTTCTTAAATTTTATGCATATGAGTGTGTTGGGTTGACGTATCGAGCTCGTATCCGCTTTCTGGTAGTTAAAGTTGAACGGAAAATCTTATTTTTTGTTGTTTGGTGCTGTTATTAATTGTTGAATTAAATTGGTGTCATCATGATAAAGCAGCATTCGCGTGCGTTTTTATTAAAGGCATTTTGGGGCAACATTTCATTTAAGTAGCATGCACAAATGAAGCAAATGAGAAAAAACATGACCTAAGGCTATGCTGTGCATGTCACTATTTAATGGCACTCGCATCCACTATTGATATTATTTTGCAACTGCATATTTTTCTACCGAATCTTTTATTAAAATTGTTGTTTTCTTACTTTTTACGCAGATACTTTACGGTCGATAATCATCAATCCTTTTTGAAAACGTTATAAGTAGGTTCACAAACAATTCCAGCCAACGTTTCTCAAAATAGTTGAGTTGAGTATAGACTAAAAATTATTATTTCGTAGCGGTCTCATTTCTCTGCACCGACTTGCATCCAGCTTACAGGACTTAGCCAAATGGCGGCGGCAGATCATACTAGATCTGTGGGTATTTAGCCGTAATTCGTATTTATATTGGAGTCGTAAATTATATCGACTGTCGCTTGCGATTCAACGTTATTTGTACTCGCACTAAGATCACTGTGGATTTCCTAATGAATGAGTATTGTGTAGTTCTAATAATATTATAAACGTGAAACTTTGTAAGAATATCTATTATGTTTGTTTGTTTCTCTTTCACGAAAAAAATACTGATAGGGATTGTTTGAAATTTGGTAGAAGTACAGATGAGGTACAAAATTATTATATTAAATACTTTTTATTCCGAAATAACGCGAACTAGTTAATGAAGGAACGTTTAATACGCAAAATGCCCTAATTTTGGTAAAATAATTTAAGGGCGCTTACACTAGATGTGGTGACGTGTAGAAATTCGGGGGTAAGCTTGTTATTAAACTTATCGGGTTCGGGTTTAAGAACTTTATTTAACTCATAAAGAATATTACAATTCACTTACTGAGATAACTTAATTTCTAGGTAAATAATTGTATGCTAAACAGTGAGCGGTACTAAAATACAAAACCAATAAAAAATTACAAATATGTCGGGTAGGATTCGCAAATATCTGCGTCTACTAGTCGACCGCTATCGCACCGAGCAACCACGGAGCTAAGAACGCAAAGAGCGTACTCGCAATCTGGATGCGGCATACGACTGATATCTGTTTTATTTCCATTTATATATAGTTTGCGTTGAAATTATTTTTACGTGTCTTTTATTATTTAGGTAAGTACTCGTTTTTTTTTTTTTATTATTATTATATACATTTATACAACCTGTAACGGAAAGGGGGTAACAATGTAAAGTAGGTGGATACTATACCTTGTATAGATTCTATATACGAAATCCCGAGTTAAAATAAACACTTTATTGTTTTTATGAAATAAAAAATGATTAACTATAATGACTGACTAAAACGTAAACAAACGCATCACAACACTATTGAGTCGTCGTCGAGGAAACGAGCGTTTTGATGGTTTCGTAAATCTCTTTCTCTAGCTCTCGGTCGGCCATCACGCTGCCGTCGGTTGCTCCGACACAGAGAATCATCTCGAATATTCTTGATTGCTCAAAGACATCACGAAATATCACTAGGCTATCCGTAGTAAGTAGGTAATCCAGAAAGGCAAAAACAGAAGATGTTGTCACGGCGACGACAACTCAATGACTTAACTGAATTGTCAAAAAGAGAAACGCTAAACCAACAAATTTCAGATGTGATTCAGTAAACACTAAAAGATGAACCACCATTGTGATATTTAAATTAATAGCATAATAGGTAGGTACATCCAAGTCTTTCGACGATTCCAACAATACTGTGATAGTGTTGTGCAAGCGTGACTTAGTCAAAATTTTGACTTGTATTTGACTGATATTTAAAAAAAAAATATTGAATCAATAAATGCGTGTACACAGCTACAAATGGTCCCATACAGTTTGTAACCGTTAACTGCTTTGGTATTTTTGATATTGTTATACCCTTTCCGTTACACGTTGTATATATTTGTTTTTTATTTTTATTTTTTTTTAAAGGTTTTCTTTCATTTTAAAATCGAATGTTCGGATTTTTATATTTAAAATTAAAATACATGTGAACTTAGTGACAGAATAAGTACATAAACTATGGCTTTTGAAAAAAAAAATATTGAAATGCGTATGAGCTATTTAATATTTTTCCTTGAAAGACTACGTTTTATTGAAATGTACAAAATGTTTGGTTTGAAGTATACTAGTTTTGATTATAAAAATGTAGGCATTCCCAGATCGAATACACAGCCTTTTAGTTCAAAAGCCAGTCAGCACCAACCATTGTTCTATCACGTCAGTTTACATACAAACGCATTCTAAACTGAACCTTATGATTAATAACACAAGCGATGTGTTTACATTTGACTGCTCAAAACTGTACGATACCAAAGCAAAAATTAGGAGCAAAGCCTGCCATCAGAATATCCTTCCACTAGGCTGAATCTTTAATCTCAATAGACAACCAGCTGAGTCGCAGCAGGGCGCCCCATATATTATTATCGGTGTCATCGGTTCGATTCCCGGACGATATATCAACCGCCATGATACAAGTCAGGGCTGGAAACAAAATGAGTCGTGCATGAGGTGAATTTGAATTAGTCTGCTGATTCAACGAAATGGTGCACTACTTATGTTGCAAATAAAATACATAATGTATTTTTTTTCTGAGTTGGTTAATACTAGCACGTGCTTTTGTTTTTAATCTTAGGAATATTCTCATACTTCTAAACTATTAACTCTCAATATTTACATGTTTGAAAACCATCAAGCACGCCGTTTTAATGTTTAATTAGTGGCCCGCCAGCCCGTACTAACCCCGTTTTATCCACGTTTCCACATGCTTTTATTGATTGTAGCGTGATGTTATATAGCCTTCATTTAAATGAAATTTCCAACACAAACGGAATTCTTCAATTCGACAACATCAACATCACATACATTACTTTGATTCTGTGGTAAGTAGCTAAAGCACTTGTGTTAAAGAAGTCAGAAACAACGACGGTACCACAACACCCAGACCCGAGACAATATGGAAAAGTTCGTTTCCCATATTGACCTGACCGGGGATCGAACCCGGAACCTCAGAGATGGCGCGACGCCAAAGTTCGGCACGCACGCCTCTCGGCTACGGAGATCGAAATAGTAGTGCCTGAGATTAGCGTGTTCAAGCAAACCATCTCATCTGCTTTGTAATTAAAGATTTATGTTTTCTTGATTTCTATAATATCGTTAACATAATTAAATTTTGGTGTGTCAAATCTCAAAACAATGCCCTACGTGTTTTCTGTGAAACTTCTTAGCTCCAATGTGCGATGAGATGTCGTCTTTTTGCCTCTCTGTGTGATGTTTTAAGTGTGATTCTTTGCCCATGCATAGATTTAAAAATAGATTTTTGTCTTAATTTAAAAGCTTATTACAATGTACAGCACTTTATTAATGAAAAAATAAATTATTCATCTGCACTCAAGTAGTCTCTATTATTTCGTTTTTTTTTATATTACACTTCAAGATTGACCTCATCCCACCTGATTTTAAGTGGTAATGAAATCCGTACAAGATGATAAAACTGTTACTGGATTTGTCGCCCTTACCTTGGCTAACCCCTGCTACTAATGTAGCACCCCCCCAAGAGCTCTGGAAACCTTACTCAGACGCAGGAACACAACAACACCGAAGTGATTGTTATTTTGGCTGCGGTATTCGGTAAGGTGGAGGTATGTCACCAGTCGGGCTGGTCCAGTTTGAGCGATAAATCGCTATGCCCTGCCTCTCTTCGTTTATTTGCAAAAAATAATTTAGTTTAAATACATATCTCTAAGTGGTATTTAAGATACATTTATTTTAATGAAGCTAAAGCCTTTGTAGCAAGGCAAAATTTGTCCAGTATTTTTTTTATTTAAGTTCCTTACAAACAAAAATACAATGCATTCCTCTACAAAATTAATGTAAATTACTGAAGATTGAAGATTACTTAAACATTAAAGTCAACTAGCTTTACATAGTAAATTCACTAAATAACAAATAAAAAACAACAAATCTAATTAACTATGCTTTAACTTCGACTAACCATGCTAAAAGTAATGGACTCACTAAAACTTGCTTTTGCATTTCGCAGTATATTAAATATTGAGGAAAGCTTGTTTATACTCCATTTGTAGCGACCACAGTTCAATTTAATGATGACACACAAACCGTTTAAGCTTTTGCCACGACACCGGTATCTTATTTATTAAAATATTCATGAAAACTTATTTCAAAGTGCACCATCGCAAATAGTTCGTAATGACAACCTCAAGTGTCGGCTTCTCACAGCTGTAATAAACGCATATTCTTTTTTATAGCACAATTTTATCGACATACGTAAACACAGTCTTCTTTATTAATATTTTCATAAAGCAGAAAATCCAGTAGCAGAAGTTTGGCCGGCAGCAAAATAAATTTGCAAGTGCAATTTCTTTGCAACCTAAAATTTACAGTCCCAATATCACACACTTTAATAAATCGTGCCTTATCTGCAAGTAATAAGGGTGTATTACCAACGTGGTAGACTATTTTAGATGCATATACAGAATGGTAGAAAGCTTATGAATAGGCAATAACTCGTCCTGAGGCGCTAGCTGCTATGCACCAGTTAATGACAGTTGTATAGGCGAGTTATGTAGATTAATACCAATTTTGCGGTCCTGCAACACGTAGTATGCACTGGATGTGAAGTTGAAAGCTACTTTTCAATGTTATGAGCTGTAAATATTTTAAAGTAACAGAAAAAAAATATTTTCCCCTTGATACGACAGAAGGCACTAACCGATGGATAAGAGGTTATACGACAGAAAAAAATATTTATTTAACTAATTAAATTAAAAAATCTATTTTCAAGACTGTATCAGGCTGAACCCTTTGAGTTGGTGTTCCTAAGTTAAGCTAAAACCTGTAAGTGTGTCTGGTAGCTGCGATACAAGCTTAAAGCTTAGTGCCATTTAAGCCGTTAGAAATATGTTTATAAATGTAACTGTTTTGGTAAATAAATGTATTGTTATTATTATTTATGTTATAACTATTCATTCACAGAAATTGGTATTCCAATTCCAAACCAATGACAAAATTAAATTTAGGTGTAAATCAAAGTTACTTTCACCATTTTGTCAACTAATCATAACCACGCCATTTTAAATGATGTCCTAGTCGAGAGGCGAGCGGGCCGTGTCTTCGAGGTCCCTTGTTCGATTCCTGGTTGGGTAAATTTGGGAAGCGCAATTTTATTTACTCGGATTCACCGTCGTTGTTGCTTACTTCAAAATCAGAGCAAGAGTATGTGATGTTGTCCAATATTTAAGGAAACATTTATTTACTTATCATTTTATTTATTTTATGTGTAGTGGATGTGAAATGAAAAGAAGCAAATAGTGTAAAAACCCACTATATTTAGCGATATAAAATTAAATACACTATACACACGTCTTCCACATCGTCGCCGTTTGTCATTCAAATCTAACTATCTGTCATTCTCTTCATTCGGATACAGGCATCGCACATGCACTACGTTCGGATACATCAGCTATCCTACATAATATATAATTTCGCCACATAATATTTTTGAAGATACAAAATTCTCTGAGTGTATTTCTCGTAGTCCAGATGTCAACTGTTGTGACAGGAAAAAATCCTTCACAAACGCATCCCCTAATAAGCCGAAATATTCGCACTGCTTACCAAGTTCAAACGACCCGCCGGTCATAGCCAGGAAGCATAATGTGTCGCGGCCCATTGCCTCCAAACGACGCCGCGAACCGCTCAATTCGCTCGATCCGCTTAAATTCGCTCATTTCGCTCCTTACGCACATCCTGTTGCATTAATTTAGGTGTAGTCTTTTGTTTTTTTAGTTTTCAAAGTGACGCTCTTGTGAATTTTTACTTTAATTGTGTGCAAAGAAGTAAAATAACACTATAGAAACTGATTAAAAATAAAGATAGACTTAGTATAAACGGAAAAGCATGATGACGTCATTTTTTTGCTCGGAAGCATAGTTACATGAAAAATTATTGGCAGAAACTTGTTTTTTTTTCTTAGCAACAATTATTTTAACCGTATTTTCTAAAATTTCCGTGAATTTTTTAGCAAATGTAGTTAATATCCTTCATTATATATAGTTTCATAGTATCGATGGCGCTTTTGTTTAAAAAAAGTACATATCTCATTGCGATGTGTCTACCTTGGCCTGCTGTGGATTAAAGAGTAATTAGTTACAACACTGCTTTGTATTGACGACCTCGGTGGCGTAGTGCTAAAGTTCGCCCAAAGCGTGTAATGTCCCAGGTTCGATTCTCAGTCTGGTAAATTTGTGTCTGGTTATGCCATTTTGTATTGGCCATCTAATATGCATGGTTTAAGTAAACGCCTTTGTTTAAGCCCAGTTGATTAACTTGATATCTAACGCTAACTTTTTTATCTAGTGAGTTAGTTTTATTTAATTTACTTATTATAGTTTAAACTTTAAGTAAAATTCAAAAGTTTACGCACTACAATTGCTTTTAATGCAATCGATTCAGGATAAACAGAAAGAGGGGAAATTGCCATTTTTCATATTTCCGTTAGATCCCGGATTTGATTTGCAGTCACCCCAAGCCAGGAAACGAACTTTTCCAAATTGGCTTTTGTGCCTACTTGTCTTACAAATTAATTTCATTTGTTGCATCATAATTTTAGTGCGCTTGATAAATTATTTGCATAATTATATGTATTTTTTAAATATAGTATAATGATTACATGCTAATAGCATGTAAACTAATAATGTAAAAATACTGATTGTTTAATATTAAAGCTATGAACTTCCGCTTTTATACGGTTGCTGTTTTGACTCGTCTAGTGACGAGTTTAGTCACGAGTTGTTTGTGCACCAGTATAAAAGGGTGGGGAATCGGATCATGAGGCCAGTTGCTTCTGAGCGAGCGAAGGGCGAACACCTGGTGAACATTAAGGTATGATAATTATTAATTACGGCGTTATGCTGATAGGTTATATCTAAATTGCTAGAGCTGAAATATGCTTACATTGTGTGGTATTAATAATATGTGTTAAGATAAATAAATAAAATGTATATAGACATATGGACTTATTGATGTCCATAATGTCCTATGCTTACATTGTGTGGTATTAATTATATGTGTTAAGATAAATAAATGATATAAAATGTATATAGACATATGGACATATTGATGTCCATAATGTCCATTATAATGGTGTTTTGCTGACATTTGTTGTATGTATATTATATACATTTTGTAACTTAAGTGGGCTTATTTTTAGACTTGTTTATATAAGATAATGTGTTTGAAGATAATTGCGTAGCTTTAAATATATAATGAATAAGTATTTAATTTACATGGGTTTTATTTAAAAAGGTTTGGTATCCCTATATATATATATATATATATATATATATACACTATTTACACAGTAATGGTAATTTACTACACTAAGATGGTTTCAACCATATAAATTATGTAACATTTTTATTAAATCTATCACGCTCATCATTCAGCCTTATATGTATTAAATATTTAGGCCAAAATAATAATCTAAATGATATCATCTCTGTAACTCCGCACCGTTCCCTAATTTGTAATCGTTATTAATAACAATTAGTTAAGATTATTTCTCTTAGAATATTATTAACCACTCGCTTTATATCTGCTGTACAAGAAACACATTACACACATTAGTGTCGGAAACTAAGTTTTATTTATTCGACAACCCCTGGAGGAAGAAACCCTCTCACTCCGATATAACCAGGTCTCATCGTGTATATTGGTGACCCCGACGTGATTTCCGTGTTTGCACATCGCAATCGGCTTTCCACAAGCGGATCTCACCGATTAGTGATTTCAAGAGGCATATAAACACGGGGATCAGATGCTAGCAAGCTGCAGGGTGAATTAATCAGTGCGAAAAAAGCCATTAAGTATGACCAGCCCAGCTACTTCAGGCGCTAGCAACGGCCCCTCAGAACTGGCTACTGTCACGGTATCCTCACGACTCCCAGAATTCTGGTGTGACCAGCCGCGACTTTGGTTCGTGCAATGCGAGGCAATTTTAACACCTCAAAAACTCAGCGACGAAGCTAAATTTAACCTAGTTGTAACCAAACTAGGCAAAGAAGTTATCAAGCAGGTCAGTGATATTCTGTTGTCTCCACCTCAGACAAAGAAATTTGAAACCTTAAAGTCAAGATTATTTTCTGTTTACGAGGAATCTGAAAACCGCCAGTTACAAAAACTACTGAGTGAAATTGAATTGGGTGATCAGAAACCTTCGCAACTATTGAGATACATGCGTGACCTGGCGAGAGGTAAAATTCCAGATGAGACACTCAACCTGATGTGGCAAGGACATTTACCATCTTCAATACGTGGAGTTTTAGCTGTGACGGAAGTCAAAGATTTGGAGAATTTGGCAGCAATCGCCGACAAAATTTTAGAAAATGTACGACCGCAGCAGGTGGCTGAGGTTTCCACCGACAGATCCTCATCATCAGATCCTTATACAAATCTTCAAGCACAGATAGCTCAGTTAAGTCTGCAAGTGATGGAACTACAGCGATCAAGGCCAAGGCATCAGAATTTTAATTTTAAGCGTCATCGGTACAACGCCCGAGCATCTAGATCATCGTCTCGCGTTCGCAGTAATTCGATCCAGCGCTCGGCTAATGATTCACACGGGCTCTGTTTTTATCACAATAGATTTCGCCAGAGAGCTAGAAAGTGTATAGAACCGTGTTTTTGGAATCAAATATCTAGCCCTAACAAACAGGAAAACTAGTTTCGGTGCAGTCAGTGGCGGATGTCTGCACCATCTTGCCTTCCCACCGCCTATGCGTTACCGGTTCAGTCGATAAATGCCATATTCTATAAATGACACACTAGTCTAAAAACGACACATTCTAAAAACGACAAAATCTAAAAACGCCACATTCTATTAACAACTTATTCCGCAAAAGACCGATTCTGGAAATGACACATTCTATTAATGACATATTCTACAAATGCCACATAATTGGCTACTTGACAGTGTTAACAATAAAATATGAAAAGTGTTAGATATGTTAGCTTATTAGTTAAGTAATCATTTTACATTTTTACTTTTTAATAAAAACATAGTTAGTATTTTGTTTTTGCAAAATAAATTTTAGTTTTTTTATCTGTGGAATAAAAGAGCCGAAACGGAAACCACCATTGCAATTCGGAAATGACAGCTGTCGGCGAAAATTATTTATTGTAATGTGGCGAAACAATGATATTTTTACCGATTAAATTGAATTATTGTGCCTCTAACCGTATTTAGAATTTATTAAAACATTTTCCGTTTATCTAAATTAAGTCGGTCTTATGCGTATCGGTTCGATGTCTAGAACGTTGACGTCATAATTGCAACAGTGACGTGACTTGGCGTTTTCGCGCGCTTTTTAAATGTGTTACACAAAATCTTATTTTTCTCTGGTTATTAACATTTTTCCAAATAAATCGAATTGCTTGGGATATAAAATGAACAGGCGCACATTTTACAATACTTTTTCAAAAACTGTCAAGTAGCCAATCTACTTACCGCAGAACCAGAGAAATGTATGTGATGTCGTTCAATATTTAATTAACTTAAATCAAAAATTTAAAAGAATATTTACTTTAATAATAATGCATTTTTAATACTTATCTGTATATATTATTATTTTTTTCAATATATGATGCACAATGTTTATTGAAAAATTTTGTGGGTAGATTGATAAAAGCTATTAATAGTTATCGCTTCACTGATTTGTTCGTTGTCGTGGGGAATTATACCGTTGATCATGGATAAAAATGAGTTACTCTTTGACACCAATCAGAAAGGATACGATACTCTTATACATAACGGGTTTCGTTATAATAAAAACAAAAGATGCAACAAGGACGGGAGTACGCGTTGGCGATGTGTGAACCGAAAAAACTGTAATGCTTCCATTAAAATTGACGTAAGTAGAACAACTATTTTAGGAAAATCACAACACACCTGTCAAGCTAATTATGAGAAAAATGCAATTTTTTTAAAAATTAATAAGCTCAAAAAATTAGTATGTGAAAATCTGGCACCTATTAAACCTTTGTTTGAGAAAATGTTTGAAGAAACTGATGAATCATGTCAACCTGGTACATCAAAACAAATACACCACATCCCAAATTTCCACGACAAGAAAGATTGTCTGTATCAGTCACGAAAGAAGTTTTTGAAATCAGAAAGATTAGTGTTTGAGAAGTTAGAAAATGTAGTTGTTCCACCCGCACTTGGAGAGAAGTTTTTAGTAATCGAAGATGGCGACGTGGAGAAAATATTAGTGTTTTCAACAACATTGTCACGAAAAACTATGCGGAAGACAAAAAAGGGATACTATGCTGATGGTACATTTAAATCTGCACCTCATCCGTTTTATCAACTCTTTACTTTGCACGTTGACATAAATTCGGACAAAAATGCTACTAATATAATACCCGTTCTATATGCATTGCTTCCCAATAAGACACAAAGTACTTATACCAGACTTTTCACATTGATTAGAGGTACATTACATGTCAATATTTTGGAGTTCAAAAGTGATTACGAAGTGGCGATTATAAACGCAGTCAAGGATGTATACCCGAGTGCAAAAACAACAGGCTGCTATTTTCATTATCAGAAAGCAATTAAAAAGAAAGCTAGGGAAATGAAGGTCACTAGAACAAGTGAACAACGGAAGCTGATTCGGATGATTTCTATTCTTCCTCTTTTACCACCAAGGTATATATCTGAAGGCTGGGACATTATTTCAAACCAAATTGACGTCATAAATACCATGGCTGGTTTCAAAAAATATTTTCAAAATCAGTGGTACCCACGGATGAGTCCAGGTTTGTTGAGTTGTGCCGGTCAACGTCACCGTACGACCAATAGTCTTGAAGGCTGGCATCATAGAATCAATGTACTCATTCCTAAAAGGCCAAATCTATACTACTTCATTAATAAAATACGCAAAGAAGGCAAGCATTTTGACATAAAAATAAAAAAGAGTTTATTCGAAAGTCAACGTAAAAATAGAAAAAATAAATACATACAGTTTGATAAAAAATATTCAAGGATATTAAAGCAATTAAACAAAGGAGAGGTTAGCGTTGAGCACTTTTTGAAAAAAACTTTATACCTTCAACTTCTCCTTTAGACTTCTTGTCTTTAATGTCTAAAAAGTGATTAAGGAAAAACATATGTGCTGTTTTTTTATTTTTTTATGTATAGCTGATTAAGGTTAAAGTTATATTATAATGATCAAACAAGAAATAAAAATATTTAAAGCATTTAATGACTTGTTATTTAGCACCATATCAGAATGAAACTTAATTTCACAATTATGTGGCATTTGTAGAATATGTCATTAATAGAATGTGTCATTTCCAGAATCGGTCTTTTGCGGAATAAGTTGTTAATAGAATGTGGCGTTTTTAGATTTTGTCGTTTTTAGAATGTGTCGTTTTTAGACTAGTGTGTCATTTATAGAATATGGCATTTATCGACTGAACCGCGTTACCGACCGCACAAGTGGTATACGTTTTTTGGTGGATACAGGTGCTAATGTTTCAGTATTACCTGCTAAAAAGAAGCTTTACTATCAACCCGAAGCCGACAGTAACTACAAACTATATGCAGCTAATGGTAGTGAAATTAAAACTTTCGGAACAAAAAAGCTAGAATTAAACTTGAAGCTTAGAAGACCGTATTCCTGGACATTTATATTGGCAGACGTGAAACAACCGATCCTTGGCGCTGATTTCCTAAGCCATCATAAGCTATTGGTTGATGTTAACGGGCGCAAACTAATTGACTCTCTCACAAGTTTAAAAGTTGTTGGCTCTATGGTTGAATGCGATGATGTTTCAATCAAGACGATCGACGTCACAAATCCGTTCTACGATTTATTATCAGCATATCCAGATATCACAAAACCGATTTGTTTTAAGGATACTCCCAAGCACAACGTTATGCATCACATTGAGACAACTGGTCCACCCGTGTTTGCTCGTGCTCGTCCACTACCACCGGAAAAATACAAAAAAATCAAAGAAGAATTTATTTACATGCAGCAAATCGGCATCTGTCGTCCATCTAAAAGTTGCTGGTCAAGCGCTTTACATGTGGTGAACAAAAAGAATGGAGAATTACGGCCCTGTGGAGACTACCGCAGCTTAAATGCAATCACAAAGCCAGATCGATACCCAATACCACGTATCACAGATTTCACTTATTTATTAACGGGAAAGAAGATTTTTTCAAGAATTGATCTTCACAGAGCCTATCATTTTATCCCGGTCGCTCCAGAGGATATAGAAAAGACCGCAATAATAACACCGTTTGGACTTTTTGAATTTCCACGCATGAGTTTCGGTTTACGAAATGCTGCGCAGTCTTTCCAGCGGTTTATGAATCATGTCGTGTTTGAAGGGCTGGATTTCGTTTTTAATTTCATCGATGATGCAATTTTGGCGTCGGTATCTGAGGCCCAACACCGCGAGCACCTGCAAATTGTTTTTGAACGTTTAAACAAATATGGTGTAACTATTAACTTGGCAAAGTGCGATTTCGGGAAAACTGAAATTGATTTTCTGGGATATCGAGTGTCAACCTTGGGAATCACCCCTTTGGAAAGTAAAGTAAAAACTATAACTGAATTTCCTAAGCCAGACACCATTGAGAAGCTGCGCCGTTTTTTGGGGATGATTAATTTTTACCGAAACCATTTACCACGGGCCGCACAAGATCAAGGTATTTTAAATGGTTATCTACACAACACTAAACGCAAAGATAAAACGAAGATCGTGTGGACAAAAGAAGCTGAAGAAGCCTTTCAGAACTGCAAAGATCGTTTGTGTGAAGCCGTTTTGCTGTCGCATCCCATCATCGGAGCAGATCTTGCGCTCATGACGGACGCCTCGGGTACCTGCGCAGGCGCTGTTCTACAACAAAAAGTGGGTCAAGAGTGGCAGCCTCTGAGTTTCTTTTCCACCAAATTCAGTGAAGCACAACAGCGCTACAGTGCTTACGATAGAGAATTGCTCGCTATTTACATGTCGGTCAAACATTTTCGACATATGATTGAGGGCCAACAAGTTACTGTATACACTGATCACAAGCCGCTCGTTTTTGCCCTGCATAAAAAAACTTCAAGTAACACGGACACACCGAGGCGACTTCGACATTTAGACTACATTGGTCAATACTGTACTGGAATTCAGCATATTCAAGGATCACAAAACATAGTCGCTGACACCCTGTCACGAATAGAAGAGATAGAAATGCCATCACCATTTAATTACAACGAGTTAAGCGAAGCTCAACAGAATGATGAAGAATTGCAAGAGTTACTTAAGGCGGAAAATTTGAGATTTAAAACGTTTCACTATCCAAATTGCAAAGGACCAATTTACTGTGAAATATCTAAACAATCTGCACGTCCATATTTACCAGAGCGGTATCGTATGATCGTATTTAAAACAATCCACGGAATAAGCCATGCCGGCGTGCGTTGTACTAGAAAATTAATAACAAACAGATATATTTGGAAATCTATTAACAAAGACATCAATAATTGGACCAAAGCATGCCTGGACTGCCAAAAATCTAAAGTTCAACGACACACCATATCACCTTTTTCCACATTTCCACACAGCGATAGATTTCAGCATGTACATGTGGATATAGTGGGTCCACTAACGTACTGTCAAGGCTACAAATATATTTTAACAATGATTGATAGAGCCACAGGGTGGCCAGAAGCAGTGCCTTTAAAAGATATTACGGCTGAAAGCGTAGCAGAAGCATTATTTACGCAGTGGATTGTAAGATTTGGATGTCCATTCAGAATTACAACTGATCAGGGTAGGCAGTTCGAATCCCATTTATTCAGTAATTTGACAAAACTATTGGGCATATCTAAAATTCACACTACAGCTTATCATCCGCAAGCAAATGGCAAAATTGAGAGATGGCATAGAACACTGAAAGCAGCATTAATGGCTCGTGGAAACACCGAAAATTGGGTAAACGAGCTACCAATCGCACTATTGGGTTTGAGAACAAGCTTGCGTGATGACACGCACATATCTGCCGCCGAACTAGTTTATGGTACAACTCTCAAGCTTCCTGGTGATTTTTTCGAAACATTTATGCCTATTGACTCTACTAATGAAACCCTTATACAGAACCTAAGGGAGCATTTACGCAATTTGTCATCGGTTCCGAGAAAACCAATAAGGCAAAATAGAATTTTCGTGCATCCATCGTTACAGTCATGCTCACATGTTTTCGTACGCTGTGACCATGTCTCCAAACCTCTGACACCTCCCTACTGTGGACCATACAAAGTCATAGAACACGGGAGCAAGTTTTTCAAAGTAATGATTTCAGAAGAGATTAAATCAATTTCAATCGATCGATTAAAACCCGCATTTATGATGCACAGCGATAATGAAATACAATCCGAGCAAATAGATAAGTTCAATGATCGCTTTCTAGACTTCGGCCCTGAAAATAGTAGCACAGCTAGTACACATGTTGAGACTAATAAGGGAAACAATCAATATAGAACCCGATCCGGGCGAATCATCAAGCCTACTGTGCGATTTAGGACAGCGTGAGCAAGCCTCTCAATTCGGCACATTACACTTAGATTTTTCGTAGCTACGTGTTCTTTCGACAACTAATTATCAAGTTATAATGGGAAAAACTGCAAGCCGCGAACAAGTTATAATAACTCAAAATGGAGCGGAAAACAGAGCGGATTCTAATTTCTTCTATAACATTACCCATAGCAAGTTAGATTTGCTAACAACTATCATACTGGGAACATTGCTGATAGCCTTATGTTTCTTGGCATTCCGATGTTGCAAAAACCGATACACCAACCTCCTGAGACGGGAAATTCGTGGACCTCGAGCCAGCCGCAGGGGTCACGAGCAGCCGGTGCCGCCTCGCGCCCCTGCCTATTCCGTCGCTTGATGTGGCCGTCAAGCATCAGAATTTAAAAGTGTCGTGTTACAGTGCAAAGTGAAGTGCCGTGAAAAGTGCAGTTAATTTTAAATAATGTAAATAGTAACATTTTTATACAAATTTACTCAACTACCTATATATACAATTCAATTTTTTTTTTTTTTTATATGAAGGGAAGTGTTGTGCCTACTTGTCTTACAAATTAATTTCATTTATTGCATCATAATTTTAGTGCGCTCATCATTCAGCCTTATATGTATTAAATATTTAGGCCAAAATAATAATCTAAATGATATCATCTCTGTAACTCCGCACCGTTCCCTAATTTGTAATCGTTATTAATAACAATTAGTTAAGATTATTTCTCTTAGAATATTATTAACCACTCGCTTTATATCTGCTGTACAAGAAACACATTACACACATTAGTGTCGGAAACTAAGTTTTATTTATTCGACAACCCCTGGAGGAAGAAACCCTCTCACTCCGATATAACCAGGTCTCATCGTGTATAGCTTTAAATATTATAATCAGAAGAATGCTTTCGATTTAGTCAATTTCTGGTTCATGCATTGTTTAGAGATATCCATACTTTGATATCTTAAATGTTACGCAAAAACGTTAAATGTATGCAATATTTTGACTGCGATTATAGTTCCAAATATTTTTTTTTGGTGTACATTTTGACTTATAACACAAAACCATCCATGTGCTATAAGTTTAACCGTTTAATAACCCAAACAGATTTAATCTAATTATCCCTTTAATATAACTCAATGAAACTTGCCTTATTCCTATTGAGTTTGTTATCAATGTTTGCAAAAACAGGATAAATAACAGGATTTTGATTTTTTTTTGCATGATACAGTACCATCCTACGGTGTGTTAGTAAATTAAGTAAGTTTTTGGCAAAAACAAATTTGAAAATATGTTTTTACTAGCTGTTGCCCGCGACTTCGCCCGCGTTATTTCGGGATAAAAAGTATCCTATATGTTAATCTAGTATGTCATCTGTCTTCCTACCAAATTGTATCCAAATCCGTTCTGTAGTTTTTGCGTGAAAGAGTAACAAACATCCATACATCCATACTTACAAACTTTCGCCTTTATAATAGTAGTAGGATAAAAGGTCAATTATTATTAAGAAATCGGGCAATTACTTATTTAGAATTTCCAATTTTTTATAATTTTACTGTACAACTCTTTTTCTTCCCACGCAGAATTTGTTCCAAACCTTGACCAGTCCTTCATAAATATAACAAAAGATATTTGTTAAGTATATACAGTACATATAAGCACCGCCTTATGTCGTTTGCATAAGAACTAATGTCAAACTTCAAGTGTAATTGTAGTACCTAACTATGATTAAACCATTAATTTGACATTATGTGAAATGTCAAAAATGTATGTAAGCTCGCAGGGCGAGCAAATTCACGAGTACAAGCTAGCAATAAATATTCATTTCGATTTTGTCACCAAAAGCACAAGTCATTTTGATCTGATATTAATTCACGCCCAGATCGTTTTACCGAAACAAGTCCTGTTCCATAAGGGTAAGGTTGAATTTCGATTCGAAAATGTAGCAATAAGTGCCGATAGAATTGAGATACGAGGTGACACGTGCGTCTTATTGGTTCACAAGTGTTTGGACAAACTGTGATATTGCTTATTCGGGCGGAAAATCTTTGGGTTAGTCTCGCTTCACCCTGTATTGTGCGGGAGAGCGAAAATAGGATTTATTTATGACTGGTTTTGGAACAGGCTGTATAAGACAGATTTGATTCTATTTTTTAGAAAAAATTTTTTTTCACATAATCACAATTTTTCCCAGCGGGATCCAAACCCAAGATCCTCCGGGATTTAACATTCCATAATCATATTTATGAAACTTCGTTAACGAAATTTAAAATAGGTTTGGGACAATAACACTGTATCTTAATTGAACATTTTTAGATGTAAATAAGACAGAGTCGTATACGTTTAACGTGTCTGTCTTTCTGTCTCTTTAGTAATGTCTATTGCGTTATAACGCTATAGACAGATAAATTTTTTCGGTGTTTGCTTGAAATATAATTTAGTCGGGAATGTTCTTAACTATGTTTGATAGAATTTGGTCCAAAATAACCGCCGTTACAAATTTTCGGATCATATATTTTGAATGTAAGTGATATATTTTTTTGACTACATCATAACTATATAATAACGTTTTTACTTTCATCGTTGATGGTTTTGCATATTTAATTAATCGAAAATAGGATTTAGCGAACATTTACAAAACTCAAGCAAAATCTCATTGATCAAGCGAAAAAGTTTTACATGAAATTTATCGCTTATCGTTAATATGACATGAAAAATGACATCTCTCGAACGGACGTTAGCAAGTCATCTTATTGGCTGGCTCATCAATCTCGGCTAGGGATGCGAGATTGTTTCATTTGATTTTCGTAATCGTTACGAAACGAAGCGTTACGCGTACAAAATCACAGGCAAAAGCTAGTCGTTAAAAAAATCAATAAAATTAGGTCCGTTTAGATAAGAAATAACAATCGAATAAATTTCAGTACAACTGCCATGTTTTAGATTAATGTTTTAATAAAACTTGTAAATGAAGTTCTTTAAACAGCTTATAACTTATTGGCTGCTTAATTTTCATCTGATGATTGAACAAACAGCCTTCAAGCATTATTTACTGTAATTATTTTCTTAAGTCGGGTAAAAAATGTAATAGAGCCTTTATCACCCGGGAATAGTATAGTTTCCAGCAGTGAAATAATTTTTCAAATCGATTCAGTACCTTTGAAATCCATACATTGCAAATAAATAAAAAAATATAATATCTGTTACAATTTTACATCATTACAGGGTCAATGTAATTGTATTTCTTAATTAATGATATTTATTATTATAACAAAATGAAACAATATTAACAAACAAGTGCATAGTCAAAAAGTAAAAAAAAAATGTACCAATCCAAAATCATTTGATAGCCAGTACATCCCTAATCTCAAGAACGTTATTGATTTTATTGCGGAGCCCTGATTTGATTGGTGGTTTATGTCTGTCCGTTCGTTCGGAATGATCCTCGAAGTGTTTTTGTTATGGATTGGATGTCAAGAGAGGAAAGAAGATGAAATATCGAGAGGCGTCAATCAGCTTTGTTTCTATTTTTAATAACTTAATACACTTTGGAGAGGAGGCAACACTGGCGAACTAAATACTAAATGTATTTATTTATACAATTATAATATTTTTTCCGGAATAACCCTTACAAGTTGCAACTTGTAAGATAAATAAACGCGGAAAAACTAGGTATTGCGTTGCCCGCAATTTCGTGATAAAAAGTATTTTTTGTGTGAATTCATTATTTCATCTCTCTACGTATTTTACGGAGCGTGAAAGAGCGACAAACATACATCAATACATACATATATTTTGTAAATATTTCCCTTAATACGGATCAATTGGTAAAAAAACAATGTCAGTCCGTCGCTCTAATTTTCAAAATATAAGGAAAACTTTTTTTTTCTTCAACAAAGCAAATAAAATTTGATGACGAAATAGTGCAAGTGGACTAAAATTTGGTACAACCTGTGTTTACGACGCTTTTTCGTGAAAACTACGAAGAAGTGTCATCATTCAAAGTATAATCGCAATGTATCATCGTCAATTATTGTTTACAGAATTTAATAGGGGTTGACTGCTAGATAATGCCCCTAGCATTAAGTCCATCTGCTTTACTTTTTAGTGCAATACACTTTTTAAATAAATAAATGTGTATTGTGTCGATAATTTTAACTAAATTAGATTTTGGTCCCGTATCTGCCGAAATTTCAAAACAAAAAACTTACCTCTGAATCTTTTACTAAGTCCACCTTACATTTTTGGTAGTCTAACTGTTGGACCATACATTTTTTTTTCATCTACCCCATTGAAATTGCAAGCCACTCGCGACCTGAGGCTCTAACTTGGGTACGTCCTCATACTCACTCATCCTTATTTGAAAAGTTAAGAACCCGCAACAAATTCAGTAGACACAGAAGTGACACATGTCTTGTTGACATCGACCGCACAAAAAGCGGAAACATCAAAGGGGTTTGGTCCTAAGGATTTTTTCTCAAGTTTATCATGAGTATCGGGTTGGGTATATCGATCCTTGAAATCGTAAGTTCGATGATGTCGAGAGTAGGTATTGAGAATTTAATGGATTTGACCTGTATGATGGTATTTCAGTATCATTCTAAATCTTTAATTAAAATATTATTGAATGAAAGCGTAATGCTTTGGTCCTTTTTATTTTGCAAACACACAAAAATATGAAAATAACATTAAATCGCTAGGCTTATTAATTATATTTAACATTCTAATATAAAAACTAAGTGTTTTAATTTTAAGAAAACTTGAATTTACGTTTATTGCAATACTGAAAAAAACATCTCAAGTTGCATTGCTTATACAATCGGACCTAAGTTTATTGTATATTCATAAGTATAACAAATGTAATCTACATGAATAAAAAAATATTGACTTTGACTTTGACTTTGTATATTTATTTTTTGTTGTTTTCATTTTCTGTCTCCTTTCTGTATATGTGTACTTATATGACAATGTTACAATGTTTTTAAGTAATAAATGTTTCTTTCTTTAATTCACCATTACGCTTGCTCTCGTATGAAAAATCAGCGGTTTTCCACTGATCTACTTTCATTTTGTATCACTGCGTCACCCTTGAATGTCCTCTTAATATATAAGTATTGGGCTTAATTTATTCTTTTGTTTTAATTTTAAATCTCTTCGTAAACAAGTAAACGCATTAATTCCAAAACAGCATAAGAATCTCCGGAACACCGTCTTATTTAAGTGCACAAAATATCCGTTTCATGGAATCAGAAACTCCGGTCACACCGCCAGCATCTGTTTGATGTAATTTCTCAGGCCATTACGGGACTCGCTCTGGCGTGCACTCAAAGACGGCCAATGGGCTGTGACTGCGATGCTGACATTTGTTACTCTGAGTCAGTTTTATTCTGGGTACAAGCTTTGTTTCGCTCTTTACGGCTACAGGAGTTGCTATCAATGTAACTTTTATTTCTACTCGCACACCTTTTTTCTTTTTGTGCTCTAGGGGGAAATGCCTACCACACCGTCACTCTTTGCGGGAAACAGAGAAGGGTGTGTCGGGCTCGCACCGACTCAAACAACCTCGGCGGCCAACGCTGCGCAGTTGTGGGAGAGTCGAGATATTTGGTTAAGTGATATTAAGGCATTCGAGTAGTGAAAAACCGCCTTAGTGCTAGTTGGACTCGCCCATGAACCTTACCTTAATATCATTTTTGATGACCTATCCATAGATATCCACACGTATTTGTTTAAAGAAAAAAAAATAAGTTTCAGTTTAAAATATGTGGAGCCCCTAAAATGTATTACTTTTTATCTATTATTGTAAAAAATCTTAATGCGATTCACACAATACATCTTCATACCAAGTTTCAACAGTATATGTCTTAGAGGGACCCCACACTAGCGTCTTTCGAGCGTCAGCGTCTTGCCGCGCCGACGTTGTTTGGGCGTTGCGTCGACGCGGCGCCCGCTCAGCGTCGACGCGGCGCCCGCCCAGCGTCGGCGCGGCGTTTGAGCGGCGCTTGCGCTGGGCGTCCTCTGCACATCGCGTTCGAGCGTCGCGCCGCGCTGACGTCATGTATAGTTATTTCGAAAATGGAAATGTAAGATTTGAATAACGCACAATAGGCAACTTTAGCATTTATTTTCTCGAAAACTAAAAGTACTTAATTGAAAATGGGTTTCTTCGGCAATATGAGCTAGTATTTTAAGCTACATCCATATTTGCTATCAGCTAAAAAGTCTTCTACCTACTGATTCTAAAACACGGGCGGGCCGAAACAATTGAGTTGATCATTGTACTGTTGTCAAAATAAACGCTGCGGCACGCGTCGGGCCGGCGCGGCGCCTGTAGAGCGCAGTCCTGGCGTTCGTCATTTCGACAGCGCCGCTGCGCAAGCGTTGCGTCGGCGCCGCGTCGACGTTGCGTCGACGTCGACGCTCAAAGAACGCTAGTGTGGGGTTACGCTTATAGTTTCGCAAAAAAGTGACTATAGCATACGGACGGACAGACAGAAATGACGAACCCATAAGGGTTCCGTTTTTCGCTATTTGGCTACGAAACCCTAAAAATTCGAGGTCCTGTATCCGACGTTCTGTAACGAGGTCCGCTACAAACCAGTAAACTACTCATGTTTAGTGAACATAAATGTGGTTAAAGAAAATCACAGCTGATTGACGAGCCAATATCGTATTTACCTCGCAATGAAACAGCGGTATACCGCGTTTAGGACGGAGAGCGAAATGCTAATACTGTGAAGTATGCATTAATAGTCACGGCTAATGAAAGGGCGCGTCCATTAGTGGGCCCAGACTATGAATATTCAGAGCGTGACGCATTACGGGAAGGCTGATGCATAAACTGAGATACATGGTAGTATCTCATTGCACGCCCGACTCTATTCAGGTCAGATTATGGAGTGTGAGTGTGTGTGAGTGGCTTATAGTGATAACGCCGCCTTTGTTGTCATTGGTTTAAATTTGTAACGCCATTCTATCGAAATTCCATGTTAAATAACCTTTTTTTTATTTTCTTCTGCATTGTGGAAATGAATCTGACGATGACCTGATGATAGACGGAACTTTTTTTAAATGATTCGTATGTATTTTAAAATGTATCGGCCAAAAAGAGGGTTTTTAAACAACCTAAATAAAAAATAAACTACCATTCTCTGAATTGTATGGTAAGTAGTTATATAAATCAGAAACAACGACGGTACCACAACACTCAGACTCGAAACGATATTGAAGAGTCTTTTCTTTATTGACTCCACAATCGAGTCCAGTCTTACGAGTATATTTTAAACCACGATTAAACTAAATTTTTTTCCCAAGCCCGTTTTACGTAACCATTACTTCTTTGACTCGAAATGGGACATTGATTTGTTTAGGTCGAATAATAAATAAATAATAAATAAATAAATAAATAAATTTATTTACCAAAACAGTTACATTTATAAACTTATTTCTAACGGCTTCTGCACTAAGCTTTAAGCTTGTATCGCAGCTGCCAGACACACTTACAGGTTTTAGCTTAACTTAGGAACACCAACTCAAACGGTTCAGCCTGATACAGTCTGGGAAATAAAATTTTTAATTTAATTGGGATTGAGCTACTAATAAATGAATAATCAATAAAAAATACACCTTATTTAACTAACTAACTAACTCAAAAAAAGGTACTTGGCTAAAAAGTGACCCAACGAATTTGTATTAATAAATTTTCGCGCGCTTTCATTTCCGGGACAGCGGGACTCGTAATTGTAAAAAGGGACAGTCCCATTCAAAACGGGACGTCTGGTCACGTTACCGTTGTAGTTTTAATACACCTCAAATCTCTTACCCAGCGCAACCGAAGGGCATGTAGAGTTTGACGTCGGTCGGGGCAATATGACAAACGAACATGCCTATTTAGGGTCTGGGTGTTGTATTACCGCCCTTGATTTCTGTAACACAAGTTCTTTAATATATCACAGAGTCAAATCAGAGTATGTAAAATTATCTTTTATTTATTTTAAAAGTTTAAGATTATTTAACATAAAAAGAAATAAAAAAAAAACCCTTTTTTAATCCATCTCTCGCAGACGATTCGCAAACATCGTATATGATTATGATCCCCGATGTTAATCAGCGCCATCGGTCACTGTTTGTAAGTGAACATTGCTAATTATTGATTTGATTAAGTGTTATTGGATTGGATTGTTCAGGATGCGCGGAATAATGCGTTTTATGTTAATAATTCGCGGAACATGAATTAATGTTGTCATATGAATGAATGAGTTCATTAAAATGACTGTCTTCTTTGGGAAATTGAATAGGGCTACGATCATATGGCAAACTGGAAATTTCATCATGTTGAATTACGTATAAAGTTTGATTATATTTATCATCATCAGTAGTGATCTACTCGTAGGTACTCGTACATCGAACAAGAGAGGTAGCCCGACTGGTGAAATACCTCCACCTTACAGCAGACCGCAGCCAAATAACAATCACTTCTTTGTTGTGTTGTGTTCCTGCGTGTGGGTAAGGTTTTCAGAGCTCCTGGGGGGTGGCTACATTAGTAGCAGGGGTCAAGCCTTCAAGGTAAGGGCGACAAGTCCAGTAACAGATTTATTATGCTATACTTGTAACCCTTAAGCTAGGACCTCATTACCACTTAACATCAGGTGGGATGAGGTCAATCTTGAAGTGCAATATAAAAAAAAACATGCGATTTATTTGTGAAGGTTTGGACTATTTTGTTTTTTTTGGACAACATCACATACATTGCTTTGATTATGTAGTAAGCTTTCTTTAAGCTTATTTTTTATTCGTCAGTACCTATTATCTTTTGGTAAATGTGCCTTAAGCGGGTATTTTTATTTGTATTTTGTTATTGATAAGTGTATTATGCATTACTATTTAAATTAATGAAGTGAATGCAAACAAAGTCACCGACAAGTCTAACTCAGCACTTTGTAGCTCAAATGATTCTAGCTCATTTCTTGCGGAGGTCGTTAATTAGACCCAGCGAAACCCTTTCAAAGGTGCGACGTACACTGAACTAAATTACTTTAATTAAAATAAATAGGTTAGGTTAAGTATTGCATGTAAAGTCAACAGATTGCATTAAAATGGTAAATTTGAGAAAAAAAGAAAATCACAAGTAGAGTCATTTGTCCCTTATTTAAAAATTTCAACGTCAAATTCTATAAATAGAAATGTTGACTGGATAGTCAACTGAAATTTAAATCATTTATCTTCATCTCGCTTCCGAAAATAGATTTTCCTATGGAACACATCACAACTCTTTGCCTAAATATGTATCTTATCTAGTATATTATAAATCGGAAAGTGAGTTTGTTTATTTGTTCCGCTTTCATGCAGTAACTACTAAACCGATTGCTTTGAAATTTTGCAAACGTAAAGAAGTCCGAATTAAATAATAGGGTACATTTTATCCCGGTAAAACTTTATATTCCCGAGGGAAAACAAAAATATAGTTTGCTTGATGGATGGATTGGAGATGGCGCTGTGTGTCGTTTAAAACAGGGTAAAATATTGCAAACGAATATTAACATGTACCTAAATTTAGAAGCTAAATGATACGATAGTGAATCCCCAAAAATGAGGAATTCCCAAGGGATGACGTACAATTTGTTTTATCGTCTAAACTGTTTTTTTACATCTACTTATATAATTTAGTGTACCATTCAGTTTTTGTTTAACAACTAATCGTTACCAGCGTTACATCGCGCTTCTTAGATTCCGTGGAAATGAGCAGTTTTCTTAAAGTTGTGCTTTATATCGCACTAAAACCTAATTTCACGCAGGTGAAGCCGCGGGCCGAGAGCTAGTTAAGTTATAAATATTAAAGAATGTTATGTTATCTTAATATAATAAATAAGTTAGTTAAGTTTTGTAATGTAGTTAGCCCTCAATGTTGCAACCTTTTACATGTACCTATCAGCTTCAAATGTTGTAATGTGATAAAGAGCAATAAATATAATTTGAATTGACAATTGTGGTAGGTATGAATAAATACAAAAATCGTTACTATAGCAGTAATAAATAGAATTATGTACATAAACATATTATAAAACTATCATGATAAACCTACAAATAAATAAATTGTCCCAGGTCACTGCCAAGAAGTTAAATTAAATCTCATGAATATATGCATATTGCCACTTTCAAACTCATCTGATGTAGTGTATTTACGTTGCTGTCAGTAATGTCTCGACGTAACCATTGTACGTCGTTCCTAAAAGCCAAGCCTGGCATCAAACCAGCGACGCTTGCTCCCATTCCACGCCATTACCTGCTCATAGATTACTGTCTCCCGTCGTGCAGCCGTGAACTATTAAGCATTAGCAACAAATATGTGCTAGGTAACGTCCCTAAGGTCTAGTGGTTTCGACAATTTTTTAAAAGCTTCACGTCACAATAGCCAGAGAAGAAGAAGATTGGGCTAGCTGCATGCTCGATTTGTGAACGCAAGGGAAGATACAATTATTCTGTCTCCTTAAAATATTATCCTACTACTATTATAAAGGCGAAAGTTTGTAAGTATGGATGTATGGATGTTTGTTACTCTTTCACGCAAAAACTACAGAACGGATTTGGATACAATTTGGTAGGAAGACAGATGATATACTAGATTAACATATAGGATACTTTTTATCCCGAAATAACGCGGGCGAAGTCGCGGGCAACAGCTAGTATAGCTATATAACAAAATGGGTGCGCTTTGAGGAATAAATTAGGAGCGCTTCATTAGGTGCGCCTCAAGGAATACCTCTCTTTTCAACAGCTGAACTTCTATTCACTGAATTTTTACTGGTAAATAGCTGATCTATTACAGAATAAAATAGGCTGATCCATCTGACCATTAATCAAATAAGGATTAAAGCTACATATATAACATCACGCTGCCACTATTGGAGCGAGGAAACCGTGGAAAATGTAGGAAAAATGGGAAACTATGCGCGAGAAGCCGTGGAGGGTTGAGCCGTTGATATAATCGAAGCTTTGTAAATTAAAAAGCTGTAATGTTAAATTGCATTGGTAAGGAAGAAAATAAGCATTTTAGATATCCAAATTAAATTAAAACGAACTAATCTTAAAATGTTGCTTAGATCACTACTTTGATATTATAAACGAGGATGTTTGTTACTCTTTCACTCAAAAACTACTGGATGGATTTTGATAAAATTTTACAATATTATAGCTCATACATCATAATAACACAAAGGCTACATTTTATAAAGATTTTGTGTGAATTATATAAAACATGACGATTTTAATAGTTACGCGTTGACAAATGAGTGCGCGATACGCGGTGGCAGGCGAAATTTTTTAAGTTAGACATAGACAATTTGGTACAAACATAGCTTGAAACTTGAATGTTAGGGGTGATAGGGGTAAAACCGACCATGAAACGATGCAGTTCATGCGAACGAAGTCGCGGGCACAGGTAGCTATTAATAATTATTAATTAAGTCTAAATGTTGGCAAGGTAGCATTATAAGTATAAAAAATATATTATATTTATACAATAATATAAGATAGCAAATAGGTATTCTACGTATTCCAGAATACTTATTTCTGACCTAAACCCGTCGTCTAGCTCATTACCTTTTTGACAGATCAAATCTTAATCTCCAACGCCGAACCTTTTCCTAATGAGCGTAAATTAATTAAATGGTCCGGAATAAAACTACAGGAAACCCGGCTTTGCTTGTCCGAGGGACCAGGGATGGCTAAATGACTTGGGGGTGATTTGGTGTATGGGGTGTTTTAAAAGGGTTTATGACGGATAATAAGGCGGCGAGATGAAAATCTACTTAGTAAGCTAAAACACTGGATTGGCATGCTGGAATTAAATGTTGGTTCCTTTTAAACTAAATATTGATTTCAGAAAAAGAAAAGTGAGAAAATAATTTCAGCTTTTTGGTAAAGTACAACTTATTTAATGCTAATTCATGCTCGCTGTTTGGTCCGCATTTACTTTTTTGATTAAGTAATTATTTTTTTATTTTAGTCGAATGTCTTAATCGTCGCGCAATTTTAAAATAAATGGGATAATTTTCAGTTATGGTATTGTAGGTTTTGATATTAAATAAGTGCATGTACAGTCGCCGTCAGATATATCGGAAAAGACAAGGTGACCAAATACTTCTGAACAGTTAAAATGTCAATAACTTCTATACACACAATTTACCAATAATATCTCAACACTCATCTATACAGGTAGCTAAATAAATATAAATAATATAAATATTGGACATCACATACATTGCTCTGATTCTGTGGTACGTAGCTTAAGCACTTGTGTTACAGAAATCAGAAACAACGAAGGTACCACAACACCCAGACCCGAGACAATATGGAAAAGTTCGTTTCCCATATTGACCCGACCGGGGATCGAACCCGGAACCTCAGAGATGGCGCTCGTCAAAGGCAGGCCCGCTCGCCTCCCGGCTACGGAGGTCGTCGGAGCTAAATGAGACACATGACGTGCGTGACACATATTGACGTTATGAGTGTTCAGATGGTATTGGTAACTTGTGGTGTATAGAAATTTTTGACATTTTGACTGTTCAGAAGTATTTGATCATTTCGTCTGCTCCGATATATCTGACGGCGACTGTACATAAGTATTAAAAATTACGATCTTTCTACCTACAACAAAACGCGTAATTAAAAACGGGCTAAGATTCGCTCTTCACTCACATTTTTAATATAAATAAGCGATAATATTTTATTCAAGAATGCATTTTTAAACTTTTGTATGGAACGTAGGTATGTTCTTTACTAAAAATGGAAGTACTTTCGCCCGAGCAGATCACACCTATGTTATCTGCTCGGGGACCAAGGTCCAACTACCAATTTTCGTTTGTTGTATATTATTGTTTCTGGCGACGATAACTTTGACATCGCGATGTAGGATCGATGTACAATAATTGGCTGATCGTGGTCTACGTATGGAGCGTTGTTTACTACGCACATTCTGCTGACGCTGTATTTGTGTCGACTTGTAGGTAATGTCATAGGTCGGCACACTTTATACGAATATTTAGTGGAGTAAAAACATAGCAGTGCATTGTGCAACGAATGTTTACAATGACCAAAACAGACATTTCAAGAAAGAAAACAACGCAAAAAAAGCTCCCTTATAAGCTTTATAGCAAAAAGGCCATTTTAATAATAGTGAATCTACCGCGTGACAGCGGTGAGATATTAAAGTAAAACAAAACCTTTTGTCTCGCGTCGCGTGTATTGTCGCGCGTTTCGTCCCTCCGCGCAATGTGTAATTACTCGACACTTTTTGCAGCGACTGTACTTTTTAGGGTAACATTTTCAAATGGTATGCCCTCGTTCATCTGTCTGCTTGCTAGCACATCATATTTTTAAGTTCTTAGTCTTAAATGTTGTAAAGATTAGGAAAACTTCTGAGTTTCTTGACGGATTCTTCTCAGTAGAATTAGGTTCCAGACCAGCTGTAGCTTCAATTTTGGTTTATATTCATTTTGACGATGAATATCTACGTGTTACTTGTCACCTACAGGGATAAAATGTTCAATAAACTTCCTGAAGTAATTACTGAGTTACCTTTGTATAAATTTAAGACATATGTTAAAAGTTGTCTCTTGAAAAAAGGCTATTACAAAGTAGAAGAGTATATTAATGATAAGAACGCGTGGATCACTAACTAGTCTGCTCGCCTGTAGGTACTTACGCGTTGTATATTATTTTAATAAGTTTTCTCAATCAATGTCAGATTAAGACCACACAGAAGCATGTAGGTCAAAATGTATAAAAATGATGTATTTGAATATCACACATGAAGCCCTACAGTTATTTATATTTTTTTTTTTTTTGTTGTTATTAGATCAGCAATCAGTCCCAGGACTATAAGCAGATGTGATGTTTCCGATAATATGGCATGCAGAGTGTGCTCTCCAGTAAGAGCACCTACTCATATTTAGTAGATGAATACTACTGTCGATTTTGTAGCTCTAGGATGTCATATCGCTTGAGCCTTTTGGTATAATCCAGGATAGTCAACTGGCGTGCCAATATATTGGGATGATTTATCAGTCGATTCCTGTATTTCACAGAGGCATTTCGAATTTCTTCCTTTACTGTTTTAACTGACAGGTGTTGGTGCAGTTCAGCATTGGTAATATACCATGGTACATTCGCTATTGATCTCAGTATCTTGTTCTGTAATCTTTGTATGATATTAACATTTGAGTCCTTAGCAGAGCCCCACAATTGTATACCATAGGTCGATACAGGTTTCAATACAGCCCTATATATCAGAAGCTTGTTGTCCAGTGATAATCGTGAGTTTCGTCCCAGCATCCAATACAGGTTCCTGTGTCTGATCGAAGTTTCATCTCTCTTGGCTTTAATGTGCTGTTTCCATGTCAAACGACGGTCTATGTGGAGTCCTAGATACTTGACACAGTCATTTTGTGGTAGTGTGTTGTCTCCAAGTTTGACTGTTGGACAGTTGCCTTGGCGCAGGGTAAATGTTACGTGGACTGATTTGGTAGCACTAGCTTGTATTTTCCAGTTTTGCAGCCAATTGTACACATTGTTGAGGGCGATTTGGAGTAATTCCGAGGCCTGTTTTGGATCTTTGTCACTTGCCAGGAGTGCCGTGTCATCAGCAAAGGTTGCCACAGTGACACACGATGTGGTTGGTAGGTCAGCTGTGTAAAGCGTGTACAAAATAGGTCCAAGCACCGATCCCTGCGGGACCCCTGCCTTTATCTCATGAAAACCAGAAGTCTCTCCGCCTTCTTTGACATAGAATATCCTGTCTGAGATATAAGATTCCAAGATTCTGAGACAACTATGTGGAAGTGTCTGTTTTATCTTATACAGCAAGCCTTTATGCCACACCTTGTCAAATGCTTGCTGGACATCTAAAAATGCCGCCGAGCAATATTCTTTGTTCTCCAGGCTTTTATGTATGGCAGCACATACTCTGTGAGCTTGTTCTGTTGTCGCGTGTTGTCTCCTAAACCCAAATTGGTGGTCCGGGATTATTTTACGCTCTTGTAGTATAGGAGATATTCTATGAAGTAGAATCTTTTCAAAGACCTTCGACATTGTAGGGAGCAAACTAATTGGCCGATACGACGATTTTTCATACGCAGGTTTGCCGTGTTTATAGATCATAATAATTTGGGAAACCTTCCAAAGGTTTGGGAAGTACTGCAGTCTTAACATGGCATTATACAATATTGTCAGAAGTACAACCGCTTTTCTTGGCAATTTCTGTAGAATTTCCTTAGTTATAAGATCAAATCCTGGTGCTTTTTTAGAATCGAGATTTCGGATTACTTTCTGTACTTCTTGTGGTGTTGTTAGCTTTAATGGTGTTGTAGGTTGAGGATCAGTATCAAGCAGGGAGTCCACGACCGCTTCAAAACTTGGATCTGTCATTGTATTTGGTATGAACACTGAGGACAGGTGTTTAGCAAATACATCTGCTTTTTCTTTACTTGTTCTGGCCCACTTATTTGCATCATTCTTGATAGGGGGCTTGGCTTCTTGTGGTCTATCATATGCTTTGGCGAATTTCCATAATGAGTAGTTGGTAGAAGATGTTGCTGTAAGGGATTGCAGTTTAGTTTGCATCGTATCGTCATTAGCATCTCTGATCATTAGTTTCAGCTCTGTTATTGCTTTGTTGAGTGCAGTTTTGTCACCAGGGTGTCGACTTCGATGCCATATCCGACGCAGCCTTCGTTTTTCATGAATTTTCTGTTTTATTTCCATGGTATAGTTTGTAACAGATTCAGTTCTTTGTAACATAGGGGTATTTTTCCAGCAAGCTGTTTTTGTACCATATTAGTGAAACTCTCCACAACAGTATCCACATCATTGACAGTTTTCAATTTTACGTTTAATTGTATTGCTCCGTCAATATACTCGCGGAAACCATTCCAGTCTGTTAGTGAGTTAGCGAGAGTAACAGGCTTCTCACATACAATTATAGTATTGCTAGCAGTTAGTATTACAGGCGTGTGGTCAGAGGAGCCATCCAAGCATGAGTCTGCTTTGAAATAATTTCTGGACATGCCCTTGATAATAAAAAAGTCCAGCAAATCAGGCTTCTTGTGTCTGTCTGTTGGCCAATATGTGGGTTCTGAACTAGAGATAGTGTTGAGATTAATTTGATCCAGACATTGTTTGAGCTGTCTACCTCGTGTTGTTGTCAGTCTAGAGCCCCAATGCACATGCTTCGCATTCCAGTCTCCTCCAACCACAAATCGACGTCCTAGTGTGGAGAAGAAGTGGGTAAACATAGTTGTGTCTATGGCATGTCTAGGTGGGCAATAAATAGATGAAACATTAAAGTTCCCAAACTTATCCTCAACCGCTATAGTAGTAGCCTGTATGTGGTCTGTTTTATATTCCGGCAGTAGATGATGTCTTATTGAGTTTCTTACTACTATTGCTGTTCCTGCATGGGCTTTGCCATCTGGGTGGTTGGTTAGGTAGGTGCAGTATCCTTTCAGTCTCACGAAGCTTCTATTGGTACAGTGTGTCTCAGAAATCAGTACAATATCGAGTTTATGCTCTGTCATCAGTATTTGCAGTACATCTGTGTTTGGCGTAAGGCCATTAATGTTCCAGGTAGCTAACCGGAGACCTATTTTACTAGTTTAGTGACTAGCGTTGTTATGAGACCCATAAGGGTACTCATTTGTTGTAATAAAATATCGAACTTTTCTGACTGTTTGAGGAGCATTTCTATTACTGGCTGGATTTCTTGTTGGGTGCTTGCGATTGTTCCAGTTTTGAGGGCCTCCGCATATGTTTTATCCCCAGCTCTTTCTTCAGTGTTACTGGGTTTCTGTTGTCCTTGATCTACATTTTCAGGTCGATTGATGCCTTCAAGTCTCTTGATTTTTATGTGATGACTTTTATTGGTTTTTCTTGCCCGGATTTCTTTGTATACCTCACAGCCTTTGTAGTTAGCTGGGTGTGCGCCATGACAGAGGGCACACTCGGCTGGTGTGTTACGATCTTGTTTAGGACAGTCTGCTGTTCTGTGTGATTGTGCACATTTGACACATCTATATGGTCGCATGCAGTAGTTTTTTGTGTGACCATACTGCTGACACCTTTGACACTGTATTATAGTTGTTCTCCTCTTTGGATCCTCTATGATAACTACCTGATTGCATATGAGCTTCAAGTCTTTAGTTACTTTGTTATGCTCACTTTGCACCAGGTTGACAAAAAATGTGGATGTTGGTTTTTTATGTGGTCCGTATTTGGCATTAATGATTTCTCCAGAGACGGTATTACCAGTTCTTTCTATATCTCTTTTGATTTCATCATGTGGTGTTGAATGATGTAGATTTTTTATGACTATTCTGTAGTGTCTCTCTTCTTTTCTATTGAATGTATGCCCTATAAGTCCTTTCTGCCTCACAATATCGACAAGCTTTTTGTAAGATTCAACCGTATTGGATATGATTCTGAGTTGATTCCTATTCACAATTTTGTATGAGAACTTGTCTCTTTCAGTGACTGTTTGTAGTAGTTCTGTAAGCTTGTTAACATTTTCTATCCCATAAAGAATTATAGGAGGAGGTTTACTCACTTTCCTATCTGGTCTTTGTACATCTTCTGCTGGGTCTACAGGAAGGACACTATATCTATTTGCTGTTTGTATTTTTTCCGGGGATGGTGTTGAGCTCATTTTTTTTCTCTTATTGTTTTGGTTGACAGGGACTCTTTGCCAATCTGGGGGCCTTGGTTGAGCTTCAATTGTTTCCATTACGGGTAGGTTTACAGAGCTGGTAGCAGTATCAGTTTGACCCGTGGTTGGTATGCTCCCTGTAGAAGCACTTCTTGCTTTGCTCAAAAACAAGCTAGGGTGGAATGCCTGCTGAGTATATTTACGTTTTCCAGTAACATTCCCTGCTGTAGAAGCCTGGTTGCCTACTTCTACAGAGTCTTCGGTAGCCAATTTCACACTTTCTGGCCCGGGTACCAGAGAGCGCCGGGGGTTAGCCGGATCGCATGACAAAACATTCTCATTAAACGACATTTCCATTGAAAAAAGGGGGGTTGGGAAATATACAACTAGCACTTTCCCAAGGTACCAGCGTCACAGTTTTAGGGAGATTTAATTCCTCAAGGTTTGTGAGTTCCCTAAGACAGGTTACTTAACCGCCGCCTGTTATTCGGCGTTATTGCTCGTTTGGCACCACCCAGGGGGCACGTGTAGGGTGGATCGTTTAGGAGAAGATGGTAAATCCTACGGACGTGAGCAACTTCACCCCCCTTATTTATTTATATTTAAATGTTTTTATTTTATTTATTTCAATAACTATATACTTTTTTTGTTTTTTTTTTCGAACTCTCAAACTAACTGTATGTCTTGGTGCAAAATTAGTAATAAGTATAGTTTTTTAATTGTAAAAAAAACTACTGAGTTTCTTGCCGGTATCTTCTCGGTAGTTATAGGTTCCGAACCGGAGGTAGCTTCATTTGCATTGTATAGAGACGATTCATAAGTATTACAAATGTTATCTACATGAATAAAAAATATTGACTTTGACTTTGACTTTGACTTTGAAATGAATTGATTATGATTATGGTAATAATATTAGTACGAGTGGGTACTAACGTCCGGTTCCAATATTTTACGATTCGTTATGTGTCAAAAATGACTACCCGTTTTTCCCCAACCGACTAGGAGTCAATAATACCGATCCATAATTTACTTTCCATACCAGCTGTCGTCAGTCGTCCATCGGTCGTTTTTAGCTTACGCCTCGTATAATTTATTACAAACCGTAACTAGAACGGATCGTTTTTCAAATATTGAAACTGGGCATAAGAATCTAAAGTCCAACCATCTGTAAGTCCGTCTGTCGCTGGCTTTATCGCATGACATACAGTTCATGAAATGTGATAGGTAAACAGTCGACATTTTCACAGAAGATGTTTTTCTGTTACCGCTATGACAACAAACTTTAAAAAAAAAAACCTGACAAAAAATTTCATTTTATTGATCTTTTCGTGGCGAGATTTTTCTTAACAAATATGTAGGTAGAGCCTATATGAAACATGCAAAAAACATAGTTAATGTGTAATTCATACACTTAAATTGCCGTTTATTAGGTTCGTTTTTGAACTTTTAAATCGCTTTTACTCAAAATATCTAATTTTGAGTCATGATGACACATGTTGTCATGTGTGATTTATTCTTATGTACAGTAAAATATCCAATTATATATTGACACCGGTAGTACAAAATCAAAATGGAATAACAATTCTGCCTACAAGTACCATGGTTTTAACATAACTTTCTTAATTCATTAAACTAGAGCAGAAAAAAACAGTAAATTTTCATCTCCACTTGCGGTATTATATTTTGTCCTATGACCTTCACGTACATACTTCAAGGGCAGATTAATATTGTTTGTTTCTTTCAATTATTTAGAAGTTTTTTTCAATTTTTTAGAAATTTCAGGTTCAGGGCGTCTACTCTTGAAAACGAAATATGTCGGATCCGATGACGTTTAGTATTTTTTATTGCTCATTATCGCAACTAACACACTTCGAATGCGAATAAAGCGTTATCAAAAAACAAAATATTATTTAAACAAATCAAAAATCACGTTTTAATTCCCTAACTTTTGATCAATCTTCAAAAACGAAACCTTTCGTTTGTTCGTTTCGTTTTCAAGAGATAATCTCAGGTAAGCGACTAATTGTCTTTGCTCTATTTTAATGAATCATGACGGTAAGTTAAAACCCACTAATAGCAAATTATTTCGTTTTGGTTCTATACACTTGTGTTCAGTCTGCTGGAATCATTGAAGATAATATCTATTAAACCTAAGCAATGTATTTAATTACATCCAATTAGCACGTCATTATGAGGAAAAAGCGTAAATTAATTATTTGAATATTTCCTTAATTTAACGTTGCATTTTAAGAAATGTTGTTAGTGTTATCTGATGAATTTTGCATTGGAATTGTGGAATTTAATTCAATTCATCTCCTGAAATTATAAAAAAATAAAAAATAAATAAATAGTTATTATTTAATTATTTATTAATATAAAAATTAAACATTAGATATGTAGGTATTATTTCATTTGGCAAATTGATAAAAAATATTGAGATAAAACGTCAAGTTGCGGGGTTGGGACTCGTTACGTAACTGGTGGGTAAAAATATACCCACTTAATGACGTCAAAGGGCAATGCAATTGAATATACTGCCTTTATTTTTTGATTAGGTGGAAATATAAAAATACGTGTTTCAAATATTTGAATAGTTTTACAGGCGGATAAAAAGCAATTTTTATTCCACTTCCCCATTAAACATAAATATTTTATTGAGTTCCCGTAAGTTTTTGAAAATAAATTTTATTTAGGTGAAGTAATTATCTCTTTGAGCAATATAGATTTCCAAGCTTCCTTTGTTTCTCGAAGGTTTGTGTATTAAACATATTTTATAAGAAATTACAAAACATATTCTAATCTTTATATAACTCTTGATTTTGAACACCGAATGGTTATAGGTACAATTCAGTTAAATTAAGAAAGAATATCCGTAGTATAAAAAGAAATATTCAATATCATTATTTAAAGATACATTTTAAAATGTAACTTTATTGTCTTCATGCAAGCTGTATTTATTCAGTAGCGATATCAATAGACCTTAAAATCTAGAAAATAAAGTTCTTATTCTTGTATTTTTTTACACTTGTCTTATGCACATATCTTACTAAACAAGTGTCGACAATGAAAACAGTTAATTTGCATTGCACAATTAAATGTTTGCGAAACAAAACACCTGCGAATGTCCGTATTTAAAAGTGTACTTATTTTTCTTAATTTCATCATCAAATGAAAATGTTTTTGTATAAAATGTAAATGCAATGTATTTTACATTATATTTTTATTTCATAAAAGTGCGGTACATAAGTAAACTGAATCTACTAGGTAGAAGATACGTCGAATGGCAGAGGAAGACATAGTACGGTTGAATCAAGATAATATTCATAATAATGAATAATTCGCTTACATTGCAGTGCCCTAGTGGGGTCTATAATGATCTAATTATTAGAATACCATCCGTACTGTATCTACATTGTAGGAGCAATAAATGACAGAGGATTAAGTATTAAATGCGCCAGACAACCACACCAAACACCTAGTCTCAAACTAAGGTTTTCCCTTGTACTATGAGTACCAGACCACGGATACTAACTGGGAGCGTCATCCCAGCACACCCAGACCCAAGTCAATTTAGAAAATATCGTTTTCCAAATTTACTGGGAATAGAACCCAGAACCATGTGTTTTTGCCATCTACCGTAGCCACTGCGCCACCGAGGCCGTCATATTAAATTAAATTAAATAATACATTAATAACTATGCACTACTAAAAAAAGCGTAGGAAACAAATACCAGTACCACTGTGAAGGATTAATTCAATTGCAATAATAATAAGTGTGTTATGCGAACCAGAAACGGAAACGTTAATTAACTTAAATAAAACCAAACCAAGAAAGAATCCACCAGTTAATATAAACTTTAGTTTTTTAAATTAAGAATGACCTTTGTTATAACATTTGCTTGTTTGCCCGTGTGATGAACTTATAACAAATATTTTGTTGACAATACAACTGACAGTCATGGTCGTAATAATAAAATACATTTTATAGAAATCAAACTTATCAATTTAGTGCTATGATCATATTACATAAAAGTGTATGACTTGGTCCGAAGTTATAATACTACTAGCTGTGCCCGCGACTTCGTTCGCGTGGACTCCGTTCTTGAAGTCCAACGTATACCTATGCCAAATTTCATCAAAATCGGTTGAGAGGTTTAAGCGGGAAAGCGTAACAGACAGACAGACAGAGTTACTTTCGCATTTATAATATTAGTAGCGATTATAACTAATCTACTTAGTTAATCACAGTTTCTTCTCTGTAGATGTAGGTTCTGAACTGGAAGGACCATCGCTTTACATTGTATTTAATGACGATGAAATAAATTGAAAATTTAACAAAATAAACCTGACATTATAAAATGTGAAAAAAGCCCTTTTATTTGATTCTTATAATAAGAGGTGGTGACATAAAAATTAGGAATTCCGTCATTTTCTGGCGGCGACCATCTTGGATTTGAAATTTGGCTATAAATATTGTATTAAGCCCTTTTATATGATACCCACCCATATTGTGGGAGTTCTGTTATACATATACATGCAATCCATAATTTTGTGACGGCGGTCATCTTGGATCAAACATAGCTAAGAACAAAATCGGTTCATTTGTTCGGGAGCTGCCATGCCATAGTCAGATACACACACCGACACGTCAAACTTATAACACCCCGTCGTTTTTGCGTCAGGATTTAAAAAGTGTTACCTATATGTAACCTACTTGTATAAATAATGATTTGACTTCGAATAGTGAAGTATATCAGTATGAACAAATTACCCCCCCCCCCCCCTACTTTCTAACAAAAAGTAGCCTACGTCCGTTCTTGAGGTTCAACGTATACCTATGCCAAATTTCATCAAAATCAGTTGAGAGGTTTAAGCGGGAAAGCGTACCAGACAGACAGAGTTACTTTCACATTTATAATATTAGTAGGGATTCACGCTCCAAAGCAGTCGCACCTTCAGTAGACCAAGGGCACAATTATCTTAAAAACAAAACTAATAAAAAAACTGAAAGTTCTTAAGTCTTGTAAAGCACATGTCTAAAAAGAATATAGTGTAATGGTTTATGTCTTGCAAAGGAGGACAACTTTAGAGTATTGATAACAGAGCTAGACCATACTAATGCAGAAAATATCTTAAAATGGCTCTCTTGTAAAATTGCAAAAACAAAGCTATTGTGCCCTTTTTTTTTTTTTTTTTTTTCGGAGGGAAATGCATTGACGCACCGTACCGACACCCGAGGGAGGTGACGGCGTGTGTGGGACTCCCTGCCCTTATGCGGGCAGGAATACCCACTAAAACCCCCCGGTGGACCTCATCGCCTTGATGGTGATGCCATGGGAACAGAAGACCTACCACAGCATCACCGGCGGAATGGCCGCTAATTAAGCAGCCCCTTCATCTCCCCCTGATGATTTAGGGGAGAAGCGTGGATGGCCGATCCACTAGACCATCCCCGCCTCGCAGTGGAGACCGTGAATTTAATGCCAGCTGTGGTGCCCTCACACCATCAGCCGGCCGTTCTCCAGGCGGTGATAGAGCGCGACTGTACTGCCGTCGCGCTCTCAGCCGCCGTCGTCTGCGGCACGAGGGAGCGGATGGACTGTTCTCCCGCTCTCTTTCGGCTGCCTCTTTCTGTGACATAACAACCTCGCAGAAAGAGGCAGCCGCACCCCAGGCCGTTTCACTCCCAAGCATGGCCTCTACCATACTTGGAAATGAAAGATTTGACCCCATAACCGCTGTGAGCGCTGCTCGTTGCTCCGACCAAGTAGGGCACTGTAGCAATGTATGCCCTGCGGTGTCTTCCGGTGCACCGCAGTGCCAACACGCCGGGAACTCCTCTCGACCTATTCGGTGCAGGTACGCCCCAAAACAGCCGTGGCCAGTTAGTACCTGCACCAGCCGAAACGATAAAAAACCCAGCTTGCGCTCGAGCCAGCGGAGAATCACCGGCCCGAGCGCATCGAGTGTCCACCTCCCCGACGGTGACACCACGAGATTTTCTCCCCACCGCTGGATCATTTCTTCCACCGCTTCTCGGCGAACACGAGCTAAGTCCTCCGGGTAAAAACTTTCTCCGGAGGCCTTCTTTGCAGCCTGCCACCGGTAGGCGGTCGCCTGAGCCTGGGCCTCCAACTCCCAGGGCGGCATCCCGGCGAGCACGCATGCCGCGTCGAAGCTTACCGTGCGGTAAGCTCTACAGGCACGTTGAGCGATGACCCTTTGAGGGCGGCGCAAACACCTCCAATTCTTTTTATTTCTGAGGGAATCAGCCCAGATTGGCGAGCCATAGAGAGCCATACTTCGTAAAATGCCGGCATAAAGTCGCCGGCATTTGGCCCTGGGACCCTTTAAATTAGGAAGAAGCCATGCTAAAGCATCTGCCACCTTAACAAGTCGCGGCGACAAAGCGGAAAAATGTGGGCTAAAACTCCAACGCGGGTCTAATATAAGGCCAAGATATTTCAATTTAGCCCCAATTTCTATTCTAACACCTCCAACAGAAATAGAGGCGTCAGACGGGTAGTGCTGCCGAGGCCTTGGAAAAAAGATGGCCTCGGTCTTGTCAAGTGCCACCTTCAGACCCAAAAGGGCAATCCGTCTCGCAACAAAGTTGCCCCCGGCTTCTGCCAGACGGGCTGCTTCACTAAAATCTCTCCCCCGGGCAGTTACTAAAGTGTCGTCCGCATAACAGAAAATGTTCATACCAGGGAGAAGCTCCCCGCGCAACAACCAATCGTAGCCGATATTCCATAACAAGGGTCCCAAGACAGACCCCTGTGGAACACCGGAACGCGCGCTGTATCGGCGGAGTTCGCCGGTTATATCAAAACAAATTACCTCGCGATTGGAGAGGTAATCTTTTATTAACGCCGACAGATAGGAGGGCACCCGGTGGAAGTGAAGTGCCTCCAGAATGGTAGAGTGAGGGAGAGTGTTGAAAGCGTTGGCTATGTCAAACGATATAGCCAGCACACCCTCCCCTCTCTCCAAAGACTCCATTACTAGCGACTTAAGACCAGACAGGGCATCGATGGTAGATCGTCCTGTCCGGAATCCAAATTGACTGTCAGAGAGGTCAGGACCGACCTGCCGGAGATGATCCTTAAGGCGCCCGGCTACAATGCGCTCGAACAGCTTCCCAACCTCGTCGAGAAGCACAATGGGTCGATACGCCGATGGTGAGTCCACTGGTTTGCCCTCTTTGCGGAGGAGGCATAATTGCCCTACTTTCCACAGCTGAGGGAACTCCCCGACCCTAAAACATGAGTCGAAGAGCTCCCTAAATTTTCTTTCCATGAGTGTCGCCCCTAAACCTACAATCTTTGCCGGAACTCCATCAGGACCAGGAGCCGTCTTTTTGCCACGGAGGCAAATTGCAACCGTAGCAAATTCCTCCTCCGTTATTAGAGGGGCGTCAAAGGGTGCAAATGTTGGCTCTTGCTCTAAAGGGTCAGCCATCGTTGGCGGGACGAAGCTTGAGTTGCTGTCCGGAAACAAGGCCCGGACGATGCGATCTAATAACTCCGACTCAAGGGTCTCTGTTAGTGGGGGACCTATAGGGCGCAGCTTTTTGCGCGCGGCCCGGTACGGTCTCCCCCACGGATCTTGGTTTAGATCTTCCAGCATTTTCTCACGAGCAGAGTCTTTCGCAGCGCCAATAGCAGCTTTGAAGACCTTCTTCGCCTCCAGGTAGCTGTTGTAGAGTAGGGTCTCATTTTCTAAGTCCCTTTGAGCACGGCGCCTGCTCCTGGTAAAAGCTCTGCGGGACGTGATACATCTGCCCCGGAGAACAGCGAGCTCCTCCGACCACCAGAAACAGGCGCGTCGGGGGGGCGGACGACAGGACCGAGGCATGCTAGAGTTGCATATCTCGGTCAGGGAATTACGAAGATAAGATGCCGACAAGTTTACATTTGGACCAGCTAGGGAAGGAGAAAACCAATCTTGTAAGAAAGTTACCTCTCTAGCGACAGTTCGGTCTAAGCGAGATATTGCCCACCTTCGGAAAGATGATGATGAGGATGCGGCAGAGCCCGATGCTCGGCGGGGAACCTGAGATGAGACCACAAATTTGATGTACTTGTGATCAGACAGGGTTTCAGCCGGATCCACCCTCCAGTCCACAACCTGTGCAGCAAGAGCAGGGGTGGCAAAAGTTAAGTCCACCACCGACCCCCCCTGTTGTCGCACGCAAGTATATGTAGTGCCCCGATTAAGAAGAGAGAGGCCCACTGCAGCTGCCCAGTGCTCTACTACTTGCCCCCGCCTATTACTAGAGGCAACCGGATTTCCCCAACGGGGTGACTTGGCATTAAAGTCACCAAGCACGAATACTTGGCGACCAGATGATGTCAAACGACCCACAACACCCTGCAACACTCCAAGAAAGGTTTCGAATTCCTGCAGGGGGCGGTTTGGAGAAAAATAAACACCAACTATGGCAATATTACCCCACAGACCTGCCACAAAACCTGAACCCCGCTCAAAATGTGATAATGGAGGAGAAGAGGAAGAAGGACGCCTTACTATGGCTACCATGCCATCTCGGTCACCCAGCCAACTGTCAGGGACCGAGTATGGCTCAGCCACAACCGATATGTCAACCAACCCCTCCGCCATAGCCTGGAACAACAAATCCTGGGCTAAGCGGCAGTGGTTAGCATTCGTCTGTAGAAGGTTTAGTGGGGCCATTATTTTTCAGCCATTTCCACCTCCTCCACTTCTTGGTCTTTATTACTGGCCGAGCCAACTGATCGGGCCATCACCCTTCCTTTTATTGGGGGAGGATTACAGCTCCTTCCCCTCATTCTATGACCTGTTGGCCGCCCACTCACCGCACAAATTGCACAGTGCGGCTTTTTGCTGCAAGTGGCAGCCTTATGACCTACCTGTCCGCAACGGAAACATAAACTTTCCCTCTCGACTGACGAGGGACATAGAGGACGGGTGTGGCCTACTCCCAAACACTTATAACAACGAAGGGGTCGGTCCTCCATAGCTCGAATAGAGGCTGAGCTAAATCCGACCAGGAACCGACCACCCTCTAAAACCGTTTTTGCGGCTGACACCGGACACTGGATATTTATTGTCCCCATCCCCAAGCGACCGGGACGAATTTCTCCCGCTTTAATTTGGTCGACTGTGCAGCCACCCCTCTGGGCGACCAGTTCAATGATCTCGGATTTGGACACAGAGTCATCTAAATCCGAGATAAGCAAACCAGCGTACTTAATTGGTCTCACCACTTTAGCAAGACCTTCATCCACAACCGCACGCATCTGTGCCGCAAATAAGTCCGCCCTCTTTCCCGAGCCTTCGCCGGGGAATTCAAAAAGCCGGGCTCCTGCTTGGGTCCGGCGTGTCCGGATCGATTGCGCTGTCGTAATGCCTACTTCCTCAAGGCTTATGCCAGCTCGAGCTCGGGTTAGCACTGCCTCATAAGTTTCCCCTTTTTCGACAGCCTCCGCAGTGAGAGTCAGTATAACTGCGGCGGTTTTAGGGATAGACAATTTCGGCTGCCTGGACCTCGAGGCTTTATTTTTGTTTAAAGCGGAGGTGGTGGCAGACCTAGGATCGCCAACTGACGTTGCTGCTCTTCTATTTGCATTAAAGGGCTGGTTCAGCACTGTCTGCGAAAGGTGAGGGGGAGCTACCGACTTTTTACCTTTACCCTTTCCCCTTTTTACCACTTCCACCCAACCGCTATTGCTAGGTGTTGTAGATGGCAACATGACGTCTTCATTTAAGACCTGACACGCCGTGTCAGGTAATTTAGGTGGATTTCTCCCATTCGAAGAATCTGAGATAGGTATGGGACTGGAGATTAACCTAACCACACTAGAACTTCTCGCCCTCTGGGTCTTTGGTAGCTCTGGAACTTTAAAGACCACCGGCAAATTTTCTATGACTAGGTCCTTTTTCCTATCCGATGCCAATGGTGGACGGAGCTGTCTGGCAGGGAGCAATCGATCTTGGATGCCCTCAAAGCGAGCATCCATACGGGCGCATAAGACCACGCGTTCCTCCCTCAAAAGCTTTCTCACTGTTTCCTCCAAACTGTTCACCCTCGACTTTTCCTTCAGAGGCATCTCCACTTCCATTTCTTCTTCAACAACGGCTGAAACTGGGGTCAAAGCCGGAGATGTGCTTCCAGACCTAGTTAACCTGGCCACAGCTGCCTCCAACTGAGCTACTCTCTTTATTTGCTGGTCAAGCTCAGCTTGCAGGCGGTCCACCATCGCTTGCAGACGGATCGTTTCTCCGGATGACGAGCGTTTCAGTGACTTTTCACAGATAGCCCTCATGTTCCCTACGCTCTCCTGTAGCGCCTTTTGGGAGGCCCCCTTTAAATGAGAGGACCTTGAAATTATGGACGTAGACCCCTCGGCCTCTTCGGTCAACATCCGCTGTAACTCCGTAGCTGATTTCCCCTCCAAGGTGCGGCCAAAGCCTTTATTCTGCACCTGTTTTTTTAACGTCATCTGAGCTTCGTGTTCCGATTCATGTGCGTCCTTCCTCTCAGCGTTCAGTTCACGCTGCATCTAGGCACTCTTCGTAGCTGGACGCCCACGTCCCTTCTTAGGCTTAGACGTGGTTTTAGATCCCTTGGCTTCAGCAGTGTCCGAAGAGGATCCTTTTTCTACACACTGAATAGGCCGCTTACGCCCTTTAAGGAACCTCTCTCGATGTAAAGTCAGCGAGCAATCTGACACGTTGGTTAAAGTTTCCGACTCGGAATCGGACAACTGACCTGGCCTGCAGAAAAGGCTCCCACTAGCGACAGATGTCGCAGAAGATGAGCGAGTTCTTCGCCCAACATACTCCGCGTCCGAAGACGCACCAACAACTTCCAGCGCAACAGAACAGGCGGCGCCCACCGCATCCAAGGATGCCACATCAGCAGTTTCTCCCACTACTATTACGTAGCCAGCCGAACCCGTCGCGCCGCGAGGCTACCCCGCTATACTACGCTCAATAAAAATGACCTAAGGCCCCGACAGGGTAAGCGTCATCATCCACCACACGTCGCACACGCCCTCAGCTGCTCTTCTCAAACTGAGAATAGTAGAGAGGACTGTGTGTGTTGTGTCAGATATCAGCCGCTGACCGGCGAAGTCAGCGCAAAACGCGGAAGGGCTCCGCCAGTCAGCGTTGCCCGGGGTGCACCACGTGGAGGTTTCTGGACTAGCACCCCAAGCTATTGTGCCCTGTTCTACCGAAAGTGCGTTATGATAAAATGATTTTAATACGTATATCTATAGAGTATCATAATCATTGACTATTTTATTAACCTTTTTGTTATGTTCAATTAATTGATAAAATAAATAAGACGCATGACGTTCTTCAATTCTTTTAACAAACATGTACAGCTGTTGGTATTGTTGTCATAACTACTAATCGTCCTATTTGTATCTTACTGGAGCAAATTGTATTAACCGCTATTTTTAAATGTTTAAATACGTATAAAAATTGCAAGTCGATAGTATGTTTCAATAAAGTGTTTACTGAAAATATTTTTTTATTCTATAATTGCTTCGCAATAACAATCTAGAATACAGAGTTTTTAAATACATTACATAGCGTCGCTGCGCGTGCAAAACGGCGAAGAGTAGTTCGTAAATACCACGTATCGGATTTTGTACGACTCCGATTAAGAGATTAAAAAACCTGAATATATATTTTTTTTATAGGCTGAATTATTATTATAAAAAAGATACTATATTGTTACGCGCCACGATCGATGTAACCAGCGCCATCTAGTGTGGAAAGGCGGGACTACAGAGAGTCGAGACGCGTACGCCAGAATTTACTAGAACAATGACCTTGAGAGCGTACGGCCGTTCAAGGCCGCACTGCGCGCGAATGTTCCGGATGTTTCTGCGTTGGAAGGTTCGGGAACGGCCGCGGCAATATAAAAGGCCGGGATTCACCGCGACCGGGACAGTATTGAATTAGCGATACAAGTGATTACTTCGAAAGCGATTTTGAAGTGCGACTTGGGAGCGATTGTTGTTTTAATTAGTGCGTTTTAAGGTTGTAATTAGTGGCGTTCAATTAAAGTGTGACTTTTGGTAATTTTTATCGGCTGTTTTTATTGTCACGAACGGGATTCACCGCGACCGGGACAGTATTGAATTAGCGATACAAGTGATTACTTCGAAAGCGATTTTGAAGTGCGACTTGGGAGCGATTGTTGTTTTAATTAGTGCGTTTTAAGGTTGTAATTAGTGGCGTTCAATTAAAGTGTGACTTTTGGTAATTTTTATCGGCTGTTTTTATTGTCACGAACCCGAAGCTCGTAACAATTGGTGTCAGAAGTGGGATTTAAATTATGCCGGTTTTACCTAAAGACGACACGGAGGGTATCCGTACCCGGAGTCAACGCCAACAAGAGACGGACCAGAGACGTTTTGCTGGAGCTTTGCCGCAGGAATCGGAGAGCCAGTTATTAACCACGGAGGCCGGCCCGTCCACAGCAACACCAGCAGCATCGGCAGCACCAGACCTTGCTGCTCTGATGATGATGCTGCAGGAGCAGTCTCGCCGACAGGAGGAACAGGCTCGTCGGTTGGAAGAACAGCTTAAGCGGGACAAGGAGGAACAGGCTCGCCGCCAGGAGGAACAGGCTCGCCGCCAGGAGGAACAGGCTCGTCGATTGGAAGAACAGCTTCAGCGGTACAAGGAGGAACAGGCTCGCCGCCAGGAGGAACAGGCTCGTCGGTTGGAAGACCAGAGGCAGCGGGACAAGGAGGAACAGGCTCGCCGCCAGGAAGAGCAGATGCTTCTTTTGAAGGACCTTCATGCCTCTTTCGGGAAAGATATGAAGGAGGTGAAGGACAAGGTTGCTCAACACGACAACCGCCTGTCGGAAGCTGAAATCAGGATCGACCAAGTGAAGAATCGGGTTGACGACGTGGTAGAGGACGTAAAGAAAAAGCTGGATTGCCTTAAATTTGGAGAAGCAATCGCAGCTCCCGTAGCTACAACACCTTCGCTACGTGGATTCAAAGTGCCACCGTTTGACGGAACTTCTTCCTGGTCGGCCTACAAAATCCAGTTTGAGGCAGTCATGAAAGCGAATGGCTGGAATAAAAATCAGGCCATGACTGCCCTCACCCTAGGCCTTCGTGACCAGGCTTTATCAGTTTTGGAAGCTCTCGGTAAGGAAGTGACTTACGAGCAGCTCCTTGAGGCACTGGAGGCTCGATATGGCGACGCTCACCTGGAACACGTGTTTCGCGCACAGCTCAGGGACCGCGTGCAACGCAGTAGCGAAAACCTGCAGCAGTGGGCCCTTGAAGTGAAGAAGCTGGTGCGTAAAGCTTACCAGTCCGTACCAGCGCTTATTGATGGGAACCTGGTGCAGGCGTTCATCGACGGCATCCGCGATATTGAAGTTAGGGCTGCTGTGAGGCTCGGGCACCACGAGACGCTAAAGGATGCCTTGGCCCATGCCCTGGAAGTGGAAGCTGCGCGACAGGATCATCGATCCCATCGCGTCAGGGAGGTTGTAGCGGCTACAGTTCGGCACTGCAATAAAGGATACCGCCCTAGATGCTACGGCTGTGGGGAAAAGGGCCACCTTCGATCCAGTTGCCCTAAGCGAACTGCAGAAAGAGAACTACGGCTACCTGCAGACCTGATCATCAGAATACCACCTGATGCTCCAGGCAGTATAATCGATTATGCGAATAACTGGCGGTACAAAATAAATGACATTTGTGAGCACGTCAGACAATCGGGCCAGAAAATGTCGGGAAAAATGAAACCCCTTGGTGACCGCAAAGTGAACAGTAGAGTGTTCGACGAGGGTCCACAGATGAGGTTGCGCAATCCAGTCCACAGCAGAGGGAGATCTCCTGGGCTTCAGTCTAGATGGGAGGGACCATACCAGATTGGGACTGGGGGCAATGACGTAACCTACCGGAAACAGAAAGGTGCAAGAGGCACTCCTAAGATTGTTCATGCGGAGAGATTGGCGCGTTATTATGGAGCCGATAATGCTCGGGACGAGCATGTCTTAGGAGGGGGCAGTGTTACGCGCCACGATCGATGTAACCAGCGCCATCTAGTGTGGAAAGGCGGGACTACAGAGAGTCGAGACGCGTACGCCAGAATTTACTAGAACAATGACCTTGAGAGCGTACGGCCGTTCAAGGCCGCACTGCGCGCGAATGTTCCGGATGTTTCTGCGTTGGAAGGTTCGGGAACGGCCGCGGCAATATAAAAGGCCGGGATTCACCGCGACCGGGACAGTATTGAATTAGCGATACAAGTGATTACTTCGAAAGCGATTTTGAAGTGCGACTTGGGAGCGATTGTTGTTTTAATTAGTGCGTTTTAAGGTTGTAATTAGTGGCGTTCAATTAAAGTGTGACTTTTGGTAATTTTTATCGGCTGTTTTTATTGTCACGAACCCGAAGCTCGTAACAATATTTAGTACCTTTTTTATAATTTACATTAAAATAATTTAAGAGAGGTAGGGCATAGCGACTTATCGCTCGAACAGGAGCAGCCCGACTGGTGAAATACCTCCACCTTATAGAAGACCGCAGACAAATAACAATAATTTAAAATAATTTTAGGGGTCAAAACGCGACACCATTTTTATTTAGTAGTTAATAAAAACTACTTACTGCCCGACTGCGTTTTGGCCCGTTAAATTATTTTAAATGTTTAAAATGGAACGCGAAAGTCTTATAATTTAAATAACAATCACTTCTGCGTTGTTGTGTTCCTGCGTGCGAGTAAGGTTTCCAGAGCTCCTGGGGGGTGCTACGTTAGTAGCAGGGGTCAAACCTTCATGGTAAGGGCGACAAGTCCAGAAACAGATTTATATGTTGTACTTGTCACCCTTAAGCTAGGACCTCATTAGCACTTAACATCAGGTAGGATGAGGTCAATCTTAAAGAGCAGTATATAAAAAAATTACAAATTACTAAGATATACAGGTTTTTTTTACATCCTAATTGAATTATTAAGTAGCTTTTTTGTGATTTGCTTTATAAGAATATAACGTAAATTGATCGTATCTCGTTAAGAGGGTGCGAGATTTCAATACCGCGCCTTTTGCAGCTACGCGGTATGAACAGACTGCTCTTTCGCGGTTTTGCAAACGCGTCTACGATAAAGAATTCAGATTTGTTACTAAAACATAAAATTGAAACCCCCGAGAGTTTTGTTATAATCTGAATGCTCAAGCCTGTTTAATAATATAATGTAATAATAAAAAACAACATCAAATACATTGCTCTGGTTCTTTGGTAAGTAGCTAAAGCACTATGTTACATAATTCAGAAACAACGATGGTACCAAAACACCTAGACCCGAGACAATATAGAAAAGTTTCCTATATTGACCCGACCGGGGATCGAACCCGGGACCTCAGAGATAACGCGACGCTAAAGTCTAGCTCGTGTTTGATTGATACCTGTTGAAGGAGATATGACAAATATGCAACTATTTATAGGTGTTAAAATAATAAACGTCAAATCTATTTTATTCTATAAACTGTCACTGTGTGTTACTTATTCTTGTTATGAATCTTCTCTATTGTACGAAGCTCTTACTTACCCGCAAATAAATCTGCATACATTTAGATATTCTGGAGTTCCTTATTAACAATTAACATCAATAAAAATGTGATGCCGCCTACTTTTTATTCTGATGTGTTCCAATCAAAATTTGTAATCACGACTGGTATGTAAGCGAAAAAAAATAAAAAATTAAATTATTTTGAATAAAAGAAATACTTTTAAAGCCTATAGAGTTTTATCAAGAGCTAAAAATAACTGAACGTTCGTAAGATAAAAATGAATTTCGCACCAAAAACCTACAAATTCGGTCAATATTCGGTTAATTATGCTTATTTACGTTACAGACCGGTTCACAATAAACTTGTTTTTGGAATTGACTGATAACTTTTATTAATGGAGTTATTCTCAATCTAGCTTTTGGCCGCGACTTTGTTCGCGTAATTTCAAGACTACTATTTAGCCTTTGAATTTTTTATAAAGTACTTAAAAGCCAATGTACATCTATTTTTTTTCTTCGTATTTCTTTCGTTTTTATAATTGACACGTGGATAAACTTCCAGCAGAACTTTTTTCTTTCTGAAATGAAGTCAAGAGTTCGAAGCTAATACTTTTATTTTTTAATTCTTAAGACAAAGTTAATTATATGGTTGTAATATAAAATAATGTTTATAAGTTGTTTCAGTAGCATACTTTGAACATGCATCTGATAAAACAGAGTGGAACTTTATAAGCACCAGTCATCTTTTTTTTTACGCCAGTCTTCGTTCGAAAGGCATGCTAATATGAAGTTCTTCATTATTTTTATTTTTGCAACTGTAGTGTTGGCTGATAATTTGATTCGCTATGACACGTTCACCGGAAATACTTTGTCGGCGGAAGAATTTAAAGAATACGAAAAATTAAATAAGACTTAGTAAGTAATTTTTTTTATTATATTTGTTTAATGTAAACTGCAAGCGTCTTTAGTTGGGAGTTGGCAGATTTTTTTAAAATTTACATATTCAGACCTGATGATTAAAAAATAACAAAAAAGTAATTAACTTTTTTTTATGTTTTGTTTAAAGAATGTAGCTATAGAATATTTACAACATCGTTTTTGTTTCAACTGACTATCGTTATCACTGTTTTTAACTATTTCCTTACAAAAAAAAAAAATCAAATGGTATTTGAGAGACCAACCTTTTTTTAATTTTAGAAAATATTTTAAGCTTAACCAACCATGTCATAAGACTAATAGGATATGGACAAAAAACTCTTTCAAATAGTAGTGGCATTTATTGTCTCTCAATTTTGAGCTTGAGATAAAATTGACATGCAGTTACTAATAAATCAGTATTAATGTTTACTTTATTAATATAAAAAAGAAAATTTAAGGGGTGGTCTCATACAACTAAAGCATGTTTTTTAGTCCGGTATTAAAATCAGCACCATATAAACGATAACATAAAAAAAAAATCGTTTTCTGTGGTATATCTAGCTGATATGGAAACCTTCGTGTGCGAGTCTGATTTGCACTTTGTTTTTAAATAGTTAGCCAACGAGCGCATTTGTGCACGACTTTGCTATTTTTTCAAGCACACATTTATAGGTGAAACATCTGTGTTTGAGTTGTGTCTGTCTTACAACAAATGCATACGTAAATAAACATATTTAAGTCTCGTATTTTTCATAACACAAATGCTTATATTGACGACCTCCGTAGCCGAGAGGCGAGCGAGCCAAACTTTGTCGCAATCTCTTAGGCCTGGGTTCGATTCCCGGTCTGGTCAATGTGTTTGGGTGTTGTGGTACCGTCATTGTTTCTCATTTTATAAAGCAAGTGCTTTAGTTTTGTGTTTTTGACAGAATTACAACAATATAATGTGATGGTGCTCAATATTTATTTATTTATTATTTTTATTTTATTCTTTTTAGTTTTCTCATGTATCAATTATTATATAATTATTTTTCGTATCCCATTCAGCAAACCCTTTCTTTTAATACCCATATCATAGGGGTGCATTTCAAATAGCCTGCCCGCCATCTTTTACGCCCGCCATCTTGGACGCCCGCCATATTAGATTTGAGTCACGTGACTATTTTTTTCGTATTCCTGACAGCAAACCCTTTCATTTGATACCCAGATCATGTCAGTACATTTCAAACAGCCAGTTCGCCATCTTGGGGAGACCGCCATATTAGATTTGTAATGACGTTTCTTAGCTAATCATTTATTGTCATCAGAACTCAGAGGGTGTGCAAAATTTCATCCTAAACAAAGACCGGGAAGTGGGTCAAATTAAGATTCCAAGATTTTCTTACATAGTTACAAGTAAAGCTAATAAAAGCGTGTTAAAAATAAAAGCTTCAGATAAACCCCATATATTGTACTTAAATATGTCTGTAAAACCAATTTCTGTAAATTTTCTGTGCAATAAAGTGTATCTATCTATCTATCTAATGTCATTGCTAGCGGACAAGCTACAGGCAAGAAAGAAACATATGAGAAATGATATATCACCGCTTCGGCTCTTAAAACCTTAATATAAGGATCACTTTAGAATGAGTTTGGTTACATATTAGTGTTCGTGACTTATACTTAACAACGGGGCTGCCAAATTCGTCGCTAAAAATAATATTTTACATTTTTAATATGTACTAGTGAACCGCCCCGGCCACTCAAAATACAATGCAAATACTTATTATTTAAGACTGTCTGTACTTGAACATGTGTTATATATTAAAACTTACGAAAATAACACTAAAACGAAATATTAACTCTGCAAAGGAAAAAAAACCACGCGCGAGGTACTTGTTAAGTAGTAATAAAGACGAAACCAAAACTCCTGCTTATTTGTTAATAGTTTTACACTGTTCTATTACTGAAATATAACTAAGAATTTCAGCAAGGAAAAAGGCTTTAAATTAAAATTATCGCATCAAAATCGGTTTCTTCAGTTGAGAAACAATGTCATACATAGACGGACAAGCCTTTTTCCCTCTTGGTGTAGGTGGTAGTAAATGAAAACACAAGCTACAGCAAAATGCTTACCTAAAAATACCTATAGGTTTTTAGCGATAAGATGGCCTTAATTGTGCTGTAATTTTGATGAAATAAGTAAAGACGATTCAAAATAAAATAAAACTATATTTAAAATATTAAATTATTGGACAACAAAATGACATGTCGCACGAATAAAGGACGAGAGACCATAGGTTGTAGACGTCAGGCATAGACATCAACACCATGGAGTGTAGACGTTCATACATCATCATCCTCTCCTGGACGTGTACGCTCTAAAATTAAGCCCATTGACGAAGTGAAGAATTCATGCTTCGGCCGATGGAGCCCCTTTGTTAAAACATCAGCGACCATGTCTCCAGTGTATTTATATTGAACCACAACTTGTTTGGCAGCAATCTTCTCTCGTATGAAGTGGTAGCGGACATCTATATGTTTGCTGCGCGCATGATAGACTGCATTTCCTGAAAGACTAATCGCACTCTGATTATCGCAATAAAGGATAATGGGTATACCTTTAAATTCTGGTTGAAATTCATCTGCTAGTTGTTTTAACCAGAGAGCTTCCTGAATAGCTGATGCCAGAGCCATATATTCAGCTTCTGTTGTAGAGAGGGCTATGGTCTGCTGTTTCTTAGAATTCCAGCTTATTGCAGCACCTTGGAATATAAACAGGTAACCTGTACAAGATTTTCTATCTTCAACATCACTTGCCCAGTCAGAATCGCAATAGCCAGATATTTTCCCATCAACATTTCTTTTATAAATCAATTTCATGTTCATTGTAGCTTTCAGATACCTCATGACTCGTTTCAGAGCTGTCCAGTGTTCATTAGTAGGTTGACTATTGTATCTACTCAGAGAATTCACCATATAGGTAATGTCTGGACGAGTCCCTTGTGATAAGTACAACAAGCAGCCAATTAATTCTTGATATGGAATGTTCTTTAAAACTTCGTGTTCCCCTTCAGCCTTTTTCAGTTTAACATTAGCGTCAGCAGGTGTCCACATCGGCTTACAATTATACATTTCAAATCTTGTAAGTATCATTTTTATATACAAAGACTGATCAACAAAAATCTCATCTCCATTTTGTGAGATTTTTAAACCAATGCAGTGTTTGGCAGTTCCTAAATCCTTCATATAAATTTTTTTCTGTAACTTTTCTTTTATCATCTGTGAGGTTTGCTCATTATTAAAAAAATAAAGTATATCGTCTACATATACTGCGATAAAAAGCATATCATATTCATTCAGAATACGGTAGTAAACGCATGGATCTACATTTGAACGAGTCATTCCAATTTCCAACAAAGCATTATTAAATTTCTTGTTCCATTGCCTGCTGGCCTGTTTAAGTCCGTATAATGACTTATTCAGTCTACATACCTTATTTTCTTCTTCATAGCCAGGTGGCAGGGACATATAAATCTCTTCGTCGATATCGCCTTGTAAGAATGCTGAGACTGCGACCATTTGGTGTATTATTAGTCGATATTTAGCGGCAAGACCAATCAGATATCTCAAAGATGTATAACGGACAACTGGAGCATATACTTCATTGTAATCGATTCCTTTGACTTGCTTATATCCTTTAATCACCAGTCTAGCTTTATAGCGTGTAATAGATCCATTGCCATCCAATTTAGTTTTAAAAACCCATCTATTAGGAATAACTGATTTTCCTTCAGGTAAGTTGACTAGTGTCCAAGTATTATTTTTAATTAACGCCTGATATTCTTCATGCATAGCTCTTTTCCACTCATCAGCCTTTTCACTGTTAAGAGCTTCTTGTAGACTTTGTGGATCACTGTTAAGTAAATTCATTGTAGACTCAACATTCTGGCACATCAGTGATGAGGGATTTTGCTGAACATCATTATTATGGCTTCTCATTCTACGCTGCAACGGTCTCAAAGTTATATTTGATGCCGGTGGAGATTCAAATGTTCTATCAGGTAAGTATGTCTCATCATTAACATCTTCAAATTGATCGGAATCATCGGAAATACAAATACTTTGTGATGTCTCTCTTGCTTCGTGAATCTCATCATTAACGTTTCTTTCCACAGATTGTTCAGATTCATCAGACATAGGTAAGTGTAAAGTTTTCTTTGCTTTTACTTCAACACTAATTTCCTTTGTATTTTTATTTTCCTCTATCTCTATGTCCTTTTTATTAATATATTTTTCTTTTTCAGGTACATCATCAACTTTATTTCTTTTAATTGAAGCTTCTAAGAATACAACATCCCTACTAATAACTCCTTTTTTGGTTTCAGGATCTATGAATCGGTAGCCTTTAGTGCTGTCGCTATAGCCAACAAATATTAACTTACGTGACTTCACATCAAGCTTAGTTCTACTTTCTTTAGGGATATGCACCATTGCCGGACAACCAAAAATTCTCATATGACTCAGATTTGGTTTCTTTCCAGTCCATACTTCATACGGGGTCGCATCGGATAAGGTGCAGGTGGGAGATCGGTTCACAATGTATGCAGCTGTAGCAACCGCCTCTGCCCAGAATGTGACCTGCAATTCAGCATTTAAAATCATGCATTTAGCACGCTCTATCAAGGTTCTGTTCATCCTTTCGCTGAGACCGTTTTGTTCCGGAGTATACGGATTAGATGTCTGGTGCAATATACCATGTTTTTTTAAGTAGGCTTCAAAATTTTTATTCTTGTATTCTGTCCCGTTATCGCTTCTTAAAGTTTTTATTTTTTTATTTAACTCATTCTCTACTCTATTCTTGAATTCCACAAATTTTTCAAATACCTCCGTTTTGTTTTTAATAAAATACACATGTACTCGTCGGGAAAAATCGTCAATAAACGTCACAAAATACCTTGCCCCTCCAATAGAAGTATGCTTCATCGGTCCACATACATCACTGTGGATAAGCTCTAGCAAGCTAGTTGCACGGGAGCCTTCTGTAGGGAACGGTTTTCTTGTTTGTTTGCCTTCGAGACAAGTAACGCAAATAGTATGTTTTATTCTTGGTAATAGTTCCACACCTTCTGTACAGTTAGGTATTTTATTAAGGCTAGTGAAATTTAGGTGACCCATCCTCTGGTGCCACAAATAAGTAGTATCGTCTATTTTAGCCATCATGACTTGCATTTCTTGATATTTACAAGTATTTAACAAATATGTCTCATTAATCAATTCAGCATTTGCAACCAACTTGTTACTTGGATTATAAATTTGGCAACCATTTTCATTAAATATTACCCTACATCCGCTTTTAATTATCTTGCTAACCGACAACAAATTCGTTTTTAATTCTGGTACATATAAAACGTTTCTTACTAGAATTGAGTCCGTGCTGCCATCTTTCGTAATTACTTTGATACATACATTACCACAGCATTCAACCTTTAGTACTTTGTTGTTAGCAATCCGTATGTTTGGTACAGATAAAGGAGTGATATCAGTGAGCCAGTCCCGGTGCATCGTCATGTGCATAGACGCCCCTGAATCAACATGCCAAAAATTTGAATCATTACCTGCAGATGCTGTAAAAGCTGCGACATAACCGGTGTTTTTATCTGTTTTCTTATTATCTTTTGACTTCTTGTGCCAACAATTTTTACTGAGATGTCCATGCTTATTACATGTAAAACATCTTGGGCCTTTCTTTGTACTTTTGTGCTTCGTGTTTGTATAAAGAGCGGTAGTGTCTGACGTCTTTACTTCCTGCAGTAATTTGTTCTTTACTAAATCAGCACTAATCTTTATACCGGAACTTTCTAAGCCCATAATCATAATCATGAAACCCAATTCCTATGTATTTTTGTAGGTACAATAAAGTTTATCTTTCTAACTAGAACGATAGACATTTAATACAATTAAAATAGAAAGAAAATGAATGTCGATTTAGTCGAAAAAATTTAACGTTGTTTTAATTTTAAGTTTTGACAATTACTTTTTTTTTATTTATATTTTTGTTTTTATTTCTGTTCGTAATATTTATCTGTATCAAATGGAGTTTTATTCTGAAATAAATGATAAAAATAATAATTAATTAATAATTTGCCTCCGTAAACCTCATCTGAATACTTTATGGTTACAGTTGGTGTTCCGGGTCATACAAGCCATGTGACCCTAAAGAAGGAAGGCGATTGGACGTGACATGCAACAATCTTAAGTACCCTTACAGAGGGCCGCCCCACACACCTTCGTCGAGGGAAGTTCCTCTAAGATTTGGTGAAGGTACAAACAAAATTACGGCAGACTACACTTTGGGCTATGCACTGCCCTTATCCCGCCCTTAAGAACTTACAGCAAATTTTCAAGTATTAACCTTCACCTACTGTTAATAGTACGATACGCAATCTTTTTACCATAAATTATATTAACTTTAAAGAAACAGAAAAAATCATTTCCTCTTGCGGATTCAAATCGACCTTCACGTATCACGCATCTGCTCTACCAACTGATCTAAACCCAAGTAGTAACACCAACAGTAAATTAAAGTCAGTTTACCGAATCCACGTCAGTGTGCAAACGAAATCAAATATAAACAAAAAATTTGATTGACTATGCTTTAGGCCAAGTTCAATTTTCAACTTTTTGCAGATAATAATCCCAAAAAAACGAAAAGCGGCAAAGAACCAGGTCCGGCTAGAAAAGAGAGAACTCAAACACTTCCTGAGGGCACTGTTCCCGATCCAACGTTCACATCGATGACCGCACATTACATGCTGTTCGTGGTCAGCTTTTTTACTGCATTTCATGATACTGGTAAGTACAGCATATTATGATACTTTAAGCAAATAAGTAATTATTAAAATAGTAATTGAATAATCCTCTTTTCGGTGAGTTTCTAGCAGTTCTTTTGGGTTTCAACATGATCAACAGTTAGGAGAAGGAATACTATTTCAGTTGTTAAAATAAGTTTTAAATAAGGGCAGACCATTAAATCGGCATCCATTTATATCTCTCTTCCTTTGTCGCTGCAGTGAATGAATGAATAAGAAACATATCAATATATTGACATTGGCTCTTAGTACGAGAAAATGTTATGTATCTTGCAAGTCTTCATGAATATCAAATTTACCGTGTCTAGTAAAATTGTTTTTAGTCGTCTGCCGACTCTTAACTCAAAAACCTGGCTTCAAATGGTTCACGTAATAATACACTTGGCACTCTTCGTCGTTCTGTTAGCTTGAACTTGGCTTAGCACGCTGCCGCGTTTCTTTTTGTTCAAGATTTATCTACAAAAAAAACAATTAACATTATTACAGTTTTTTCAAAATGCCATTTCCAGCTAAATCATAACTTTCTGTGTAATATTGCATTCTTACACATTTCAATAAATAAATAAATAAATATTGGACAACATCACAAACACTGCTCTGATTCTGTGGTACGAAGCTTAAGCCCTTGTATTACAGAAATCAGAAGCAACGACGGTGCCACAGTATCCAGTCCCGAGACAATATAAAAAAGTTAGTTTCCCATATTGACCTGACCGGGGTTCGAACCCGGGACCAAAGTCCGACCCGCTCGCCTCTCGGCTACGGAGGACATCAAAACTTTACTACTGTAGTGTACTAATTGTAAAATAAGGTTAACGACGTTCTATTTTCAGTTAATTACAACAGATGGACAACCCATTGCTGCCAACCGGAGGGTAAGAAAGACCCAATATGCTATCCGATGGAAGTACCAACAGACGATCCAGTTCACCAGTTTTCTGGCATCAGGTGTATGAATATGACAAAACCGTTGACGTACCAGAATGTCGGATGTTTGAAAGACGCATCGATGAAACCGAGAAGAGTAAGTATTTGACGTTTCCAAATGTTTCTAATTTGGAAGCTCTTTACATATACTGTTAATACGAAACTTCTATTAAGTCTATCAGTTCGAATACCAATGAAGTCGGTTTAAATAGGTTTATAATATAAAATACTTTTAATATGTCAATAAAATACGCTAAGATACATTCTGTACCTAAAGGTAAAAAACGGGTCCTATTACTATTTTGAAAAAACATCTGACATGTATAGATTGGAATGCGGTGTCAGGCAGGGGGGATTAACGTCTCCTAGGTTATTTTGCCTGTACATCAATGAGCTTATCGCTGGGCTCAGTAGCATGCAAGTGGGTTGTTCCATAGATGGTCAAATAATCAATAACATCAGTTACGCGGACGATATGGCGCTGCTGAGCCCGTCGATAGGTGCTTTGAGGCAGATGCTGCGCTTTTGTGAACAGTACGCTTATAAACACAGCCTTAAATACAATTGCAAGAAAAGCGAAGTCGTGGTGTTTACGGCGCGCGGCATCTCCTGTAAACATGTCCCTCCTATTCGGCTGAATGGTGAGCAGTTACGCCTGGTACCTTCATTTAAATACTTGGGTCACATGCTGACGGCTGACTTGAAGGACGACTGCGACATAGGAAGGGAGCGCAGAGCGTTGTCAGTACGAGGGAATATGCTGGCCCGCAGGTTTGCACATTGTACGTGTGAGGTAAAAGTGACACTATTTAAGTCCTACTGTCAATCTTTTTACACAAGCGGCCTGTGGGTTGACTACACGCAAAAGACCTACAATGCTCTGCGCGTCTTATATAATAATATGTTCCGGGCGCTGCAGGTGGGACTGCCGAAATTCTGCAGTGCGTCTGGCATGTTCGCCGAAGCTCACGTAGACGGTTTTTATGCCTTAATTAGGAAAAAAATATTATCCATCCAAAACAGAATGCTTGGCAGTTCCAACAGTATCCTAAAGGTGTTGGCGGGGAGGTGGGATAGTGCACTAAGGCGGTACTGGATCACGTCCCTAATAAACCCGCAGGCGGAACAAATTTATTACATCAATTAAACAATTTTTAAAATTTTTAAAATTACTAACAGTAGATATAAGAACATTGTTACTAACATATGGATCCGAGTTATCTGAATAAAAATATTTTAATTTTTTAATTTTTTTTTTAATTACTACGAGTTTGCAGTATCACAATTATTTTTTTACACAAACACAAATTTAATACATATTAAAAATGTATTATATTTCCCTTGCTTATTCTTGTTTCATTATAAAATAAAAACAATATTTTTTTAATTTCTTACCTTTTTGACCTTTCCTAGACCTCCATAATTATTTAATAACCGACATTAGCCAAATCAGTCTTGCCGTTGTAAAGTTTTAGCAAGACTAACGAACAGGGATTCATTTTTATACATAAGAATACCTACTATTTATTTATAATTTAATTGTAGTCGATAAATGGGTTTCTTACTTAACCATTTCTTATTTTTATTTGTAGATCAACTCTGCAAGTAATTTCTTGGACTTATCCCTGGTTTATGGGTTCGACAATTCATTTAGAACATTGAGCGATGGCTTGTTACAATCTGAATTCGAAAATGGTAGAGAGTGGCCAGTCAGCACCAACTACCCACAGGCAGTTTGTCTTCTCAACGAGCTTCCTAATGAGAAAAGATGTCATAAATTTCGTGAGTATATTTTAATCCAAAAAGGTTCAAGAACATTAAGTGGCCGCTTAAGTTAATTAAAACCGGAAGAGTAAATTTTATCGTGCTCCGAACAAATATAAAAATCGATAAAATTCAGGGCCTCAGCTGCTGATTGGCTGAAGCTACGACTAAATCAACAGTATCGAAACATTTGTCGTCTCGTACGAAAAAATTGAGATATTGAGCTTACTAGTAGGGCTGAAAGGTTATTTTTGATGATGATGAGGTGAAATGTTTGTATCCATCGGAAGACCGCCTGATGGAAAGCAAATAAAATCGAATCAAATTTTATTTTTATACACATGTACGATTAAAACACTTTAGACTTCATACGTCGTGTCCTTAAAAACGAATTTAGAACTGTAGGTGTTACCTTGACGTACTATCGACCATACCGTATGTTTTTCACTGTCACCTACATTTTCACCTGAAATTACTCGTATAAGTGAAATATGACTGCACTGATTTTAAGTCAATTTTTATCTTTACACAGAATATTCAGAATTATTTCAAGATATAATATGGGCCTATTGACTTAAAATTTAGACAAAAATATAATAATAAAAGGTAATTACATTTCGCATAATTGTTACGGAAGAGAGTCGTAAACATTATTTTGTTTTATTGAGTCATCAACCGTATTAATATATTGACATGTGGTCTAGTCTAATCAAACATATACATACATATTACATATATGTGCTAATCAATATAATTTGCTTTTCAGCTCATTTGAATGGTTTGATAGGAAGCAATTTCTTCGGCATAATATTTTGGAGGCTTCACAATTATATCGCAAGGCAGCTAAAAAAACTCAACCCTTCTTGGGACGATGAGAAGTTATTCTCTACTGCCAGAGATATCAACATAGCTATCTGTGCACAAACATACTACTATGAGTTGATGCCTGATTTTTTGGGTAAGGCATTTCCTACTTTATGTGAACAAGTCTATAAAAGCCTTATACAATCGCTGGGACCCAGCTTCAAATATCTGTGTCATATAACTAAAGTAAATATTAAAGTTTTAAAATCCAGATGGGAACTTTATTAAAAAATATTTTAAAATATGTACTTTCTCTTATGCTAGGAAAAGGTACATTTAATGCTAAGTGGTATTCTCCATCCATCAACCGTAGAAGCTTAAGCGAAACATAAAATAGTGGTGCATATAAAATTTTTAATGGAATTCTAGTTTCTTAAATGTTAAAAAATAAAATATTCTTGGGTACAGATATTTAAAAAGAAATATATTAAAAGATGAAACATAATATGACAATATTACTATTAGCATAATTTATGTTTATTATATGAACGTTTGTTACTAAGAAAAATGATCTAAAATTAAGATAACTTACATGGCCTACAACCCAATGGATGTATAATTGAATTCAATGGCTGGGCTAGTCTTTTAACCAACAAGTATTTTAAAGAGTCTCGTTGGAATTTCAGGTAAAGATAATCTTATAAAAGATGGAGTTATAATAGCAGAGAAAGGCTATAGAGACGACTATGACGAAAACCTTGTACCTGAAGTCAGTGATGAATACCTTTACAGTTTGCGGTGGTGTCACACAATACAACCTGGAATGATGAAGTAACTATTTTAATGGGTTCTTTTTAATTGAGCTTCAAAAAATACTACCCTTACCTTACCTAAATAATAGGTTTGGGATTTTTTTATAAGTGAGCCGCTTGTTCTGGTATAACTTGTGGGTCAGTCAATATGTCACCTAAATTAAAAAACGGTGCTTGCGAAATGATTTCTTTTTTGTAATCACTTTACCATATGAGCTAAAACACTTTCACTACTGAACTTAATTCAATGTCTCTCCCCAATACTTACATAGCTATTGGCTTTTTTTCGCTTACATTAATCACAATTGTGAGTAGTTCGTTCACCTTAAACTGCATTTTCCAATACGTGGTCGCCGTTATATAATATTTCTGCCCCATTGGATATCAATTCTACAAGCTGTGTGGCCTGTCCATTGTCACTTTTGTTTGTATTGCAAAAACCAGGTACCTTCTTGCTAAGTTCATGTTTCAAGACAATGTCCTATTTTTAAGTATATTTTAAGTCGTCGAATTTACGAAAAATCTACGACATATCTTTTGATTGCGTAATCTTTAGTTTTCCATAGCTCAAATAAGCATTTAATAATAATTTCAATGTTGTATCTGTACATAATCCTGAGACAAACGACCTAGACAAACAGACAGACGGACATACAAACAGCACAGGCAGACAAATGGACAGAGAGACAATAAAGTAATATTTAAAAAATGTATTATGTTGTCCGTTAGATCGCAAAACAAATAATAACCGTAAAAACAATATTATAACTAAAATTATTTTTTCAGACATTACGATCCGAATGGCAAATATTTAAAACAAATTCCAAGTGTTAACTTAACTCTAAGGACTGGGTATTTTGCCCTTGGCAACCACATGGAAGAAATGACTCAGAGCTGCTTTAGACAGCCAATGTCGAAGATCGATCAGATTGTTGAACCAACAGTGAGTATATAGAACTAATGGCACAGTCAAAAATGCCAGTCTTTGTACGGTCAAGAGCCCGTCAGACTATACACTTAGGACGTTGCACCGCCCTCAGGTGTCATAAAGTGCGTTACACGAATTTCATTATTTTTGCCCCCTATTATTACAGAGACCTCCCCCACCCTAGACGTCACATGTTTTGCAATTTCACATCAAAAAAATATTTAATTAAAACAGAAGTTCTGTAATTATTTTTATTTCAATTTAGTACTTTTTTGATGAAATCAACAATAAAAAACACTAGCGACCCGGCCCGACTTTGTATGAATGCAATGTAAATACTTAGAAATGTTCGCTTTTCTATTTTATTCGTTTCGTTTTTAATAATTATTTTTTTAATTTAATTAATATTTCAAATTACGCGATTTAATACATACATTTTGAAATGTGATGTCACTAAACTCAGGATTCCTCCCACCCCTTGTCACATCATGTCACTCTTTGTCGACCCCCTTCTCCGCCTTGTTCTTGTAAAAGTGCGTCTAATTGTGACCGTAAACTTCTTTAAGATTAAGATTTATATTAGTTTGACTCAGATCCCTGTAGCTAATAGTGAAAGTTCTCCTTCAAATTCATCAGCTAATCAATTTATTAGTTTCTTAGATTTGTTTTGTATCTTCCTTACAGTTTTGATATGAAGACATGCTTGTATTTCAGATGGCTGAAACAGGTCTTGGGTTCCTTCAGTATGCGTTTGACGTACCAGCAGCTGATCTTATCAAGGGAGGTCTTCTGGGCATCGGAACATATGTGCAGTATAGAGAACTGTGTACAGGGAATAAATATACTTGCTTTGAAGACTTAGTTACCAGTGGTGATATGAAGCCAGAAGTAAGTGCAATTTTGAGCTTGATGTACTAACTAAAGATAATGACGTCTTATAGGCTGTAATTAATACAACTGTATCTTTTTTAGGCGGTGAGGTTAAAAAACAAGATTTTTTAATTCTATAGAATTTCCATTTTGAAGATTTTTCAATTTTTTTTTCATTTTTATTACTTGTACGGATGAAAGCACGTAAGACAAAATACACACTTTGAACTTTAAGCATAAGAATTCAAATAAAACTGCAGGTGTTTTTTTACTTGGAGGTGAAAACTGGACATCGAAAATATTTTTTTCATATTTTTCAAATACACAACTTAAACTGACTTTGAAAACAGAAGTAACTAGTTAAACGATAGTATTTTTTATGGGCGTAGTAATATTTTTGCAATTTTTTAAATCATCATTTAGCCCTATCACCAGCAAGAAATGAAAATCTATGGTTAATAATACCTAATTAACATATCATAGAATCAACATACAGAATTATTTACAGGAACAAAACTATACAAAAAACATAATAAAAAAATGATTAAATTATTTTTCATATTATTTTCAGTACGTCAGAGTTATTCAAGACGTGTACGAGTATGTTGAGGATGTCCCACTAATGGTTGGACTATGGCTTGAAAACCTGATCCCTGGAGGCCATGCGCCCCGGACACTGTACTGCTTGAAAGCGAGGCAGATGAAGAAAATTGTTCAATACGACAGATTTTGGTTTGAGAACATAAAACGACCGAACGTTTTGAGTGAAGGTTAGTTTACTTATTGATTTTATGGTAATATCTTTTACAAATAAAAATGAGTCCCTAAGGGAACTTAGTCACCCCATCACGCGTGAACTGCTCGGCCAATTTCACATTTTTTTGGTTTTGTTTGGTATTATCAGGAGAAGGTTCTTAGGAAAAAAATAAATAAATCAATTTAATTAAATAGTCGTTATTAGGACAGGATAACATCTATCAGGTCAGCTAATAAGTTAAAAATTATAAACAGCATTACAACAGGTCAATGGACCTGATCATAAAATAAATAGCTTAAGGATATCAGTTACTGAAGCCAGAAACAGCGAAATACTTACTCACTGACTGATTCATGTTGAAATCTCAGAAACTATCACAGATATAATTGACCTGATCATATTCATTTTATCCCATTAGATATGGAAACCAGAAACAGCGAAATACCACTCCCTGACTTATCTACTGATTAATCACGAAATCACGGTGTCTTCTCGGTAGATATAGGTTCCGAACCGGAAGTAGAATCACTTTGCATTGTATTCAATGACGATTCAAAAGTGTTATGTGTAACCTACTTGAATAAAGAAATATTTGAGTTTGAGTTTGACAGAAACAATCACAGCTACAAATTTGAAATTCGGCAGTTAAGGTTTTTTAATAATCTTAAATTACCGTTTCGACAAATCCGGTCTTTTGGTGTATAAACCCGCTAAGAACGAATTTTGCGGAACTCTACGTTTTAAAATGCAGGTTGATAATCACTTACCTAAGCTATCGACAAAAGTTCAGTAAAAGTATACTTAGTTGGTTTCTAATAAGAATGAAGAAAGAAGATACCACCAGAAAGAAGTAGGTACCACTGGACATTGCAGCATAGTATTGAAAACATACCCTGTTTTGTATTTACAGCTCAACTAGCCCAAGTGAGACACGCAACTATGGCGTGGGTTTTCTGTACTGTTGGAGACTCTGTCATAAAAATACAACCCAAAGCGTTCCTACTGGAAAGCCCAGAGTAAGTATGATTTAAGGGCTCCAAAAACCTAAAATACTTTGCAAGACTTCGGCTGCTTAACTGTGTTACTGTGACAGTATGAATTTCACAGTTAACTTAAATCCGTTGCCGCTTAACAAACAAACAAATAACTACTTAGAAACGGACTAATGCCCGATTTCAATATAACTAACTAGTAGTATTCGGATATATATCCGAATTTGTTATCTTCCTAAATACCAAATCTCATTAAAATCATTTCAGTAGTTTTTGCGTGCAAAAAAATGAGATTAAAAAATGTGCGAATGGCTATAACTCTCCTGACGATAAAGCCAAGAATGAAATTTGCTGACCTAATAATCTTGCCAAGCCGATTTTAAGCTATAGTCTATTACTATATAACGGTTGATAAGTAGAAAAATTTCATCGCCTACGATAACTTGCGGTTACTTCAATTTGTAAGAGCAGCACGCGCGATACGTGAAGGTCGTGGGTTCGATTCCCGCATCGCAAGGGGAGATAAAAAATTTCTGTTTCTAATATTTAAAGCGACAGGTATCTTCTGCAAAAAACACGCTAAAATTATGAAACAGTCATACAACATAAAATATACATGTATAACTATCTCTCCTAATGAAGAGTAAGTGTGGATCAGTTTTTATGTTTCAAATGGTTATAGAAGCTGATCTACGGTTAATTATGTATTTGCACTGCCACGTCATTACTTTCATGATCAAAAAAGATAACACAAGACAATATAACGTGTTGTAGATAATCTGGCATTATAAAATCTTTGTTTTGGGTCAAGGTAAAAATCTATTATGAATATTTATTGGCTACTTGAATGGTTTTTCAGAAACCAAATCACAAGTTGTTCAAATATTCAACCAGTGGACTTGACGCCGTGGAAAGAAGAGAGTGAAGAAAGTGGAAATACATCGCCTCAAAGGCCGCAACAGCCGGAAAAGCCGGAAAGGCCAAAAATGCCGGAAAGGCCACAAATGCCGGAAAGGCCACGAATGCCGCAACCACCACCTTATAAATATAACTATCAATGAGCATGTAACGTATTCCAATTATTGAACATTGTCCATGTTAATGTGAATTTATTTCAAGTATGGAATAGTACTTTATGCATTGTATCTTGTTTGATAATGAAATTTTTGTCTTATAGTTTGGAATTTGATATAATTATTACTATTTTGAAATCGATAGGTTTGCGTTTATATACTTAGTTTAATAATTACAGCCAATATCCAATGTGTGTGAATGTGAATGATGTTCAAGCGACAACGAAAATAAAAAAAATGAAATCAGTGTTTAGTTAATATTTTATGTACAGTCGCCATCAGATACATTGCAATTGGAGCAGACAACGTGACCAAATACTTCTGAACAGTTTAAAATATCAATAAGTTCCATAAGCATCAAGTTTTTTTTTATATTGCACTTCAAGATTGACCGCATCCCACCTAATGTTAAGTGATAAATGAGGTTCTAGCTTAAGGGTGTCGTACAGCATAATAAATCTGTTGTCGGACTTGTCGCCATTACCTTAAAGGCTTGACCCCTGCTACTAACGTAGCACCCCCCAGGAGCTCTGGAAACCTTACTCACACGCAGGAACACAACAACACAGAAGTGATTGTTATTTGGCTGCGGTCTTCTGTAAGGTGGAGGTATTTCACCCAAAATGGACTGATTCAGTTCAAGAAACAAAAAAAAAACCAAAGGCCGATAGCATTGCCTGCCTCCATTTGTATTTTTTAAATTTGACTCAACACAAAAATACTATTAATAACTATTTGTGTTCTATGTAGCCAAAGAAATATCAATCATTATTTTAGGACGCTACAAAAAAATAATAATATGGTCTATAGTATAGATTTGCATTCGAATAGAAGGCAAACATTCATTATACACGGTTAACATGAAATCATTAAAGAAGGTTTAAAAAAAAAAGTTTAATGCAATAATAAAACATTTATTTCATAACTAGTTGTACAGTCGAACTGAAATTGTAAGTTAAGCGATGTTTCGATTACAACTTTGTCGTGGGATTAAAACATTTAAGTATTAAAAAAAAACGTCTCATCACTATTTAAACGCCTATCATCAAAATTGATGCAAAGTTGAAGATCATCTCGACATTCATTTATTATTAATTAGGTAAGGATATAAAAATAAAACATAGCTATTTACACATATCAAAACGGTAACAAATGCATATAATTTTGCTTAACTACAAGATCCGTTCAATTTGTACATATTTATAATAATATGGGCCGGTTGCCAAAAACGAAAACAATAAAATAAGACCAAATAGAACTAATTTTTATCAAGTAGTTAGTAAAATCGTTGGAAAATCAAATCAAAGTGATAATTGTTACTTTGATTGCTAAACAAAGTACCCTATTACCACTTACATTCGATACGACCACGTAGTAATTTATGTTGTTAGTTGTAAAGATTGCATGAATTTTTCCAACTTTCCCAATTAAAATTGTAACGACTTCGAACTTCAAATCATGATTGATCATTCCATATATCTACTACTATTTTATTTTGTCTGTGGTACACTGTATAAAGTATTTTCTGTCTTGTTAATTATCCTCTGTTTTGCTCTACTATTGTCATTTTTACTTTGTTTATATCATTTAGCGTACACACTCTTTATCATGTCATTTTGATTTGTCGTTAATTGTTTTATCTGTTTTTCTTTTATCATCAGAATCAATTGTTTTCGTTTTAACCTATCCTTAAATCTCGGCATTCTTAAGACAAAGTAACAGTTTGTGAAACAATATAGCGTATCGATAAACCTTTGGTGACGTCATTCACTTTCTCCTCCGGTTTGATGTTGTTTTCTTTGTTGTCCTGATGTTAGAGGCAGTTTTTCTCGTAGGTGCATCTTCACAGGTTGAGTCCTGCCACGCGAAGTAGTCCAGGTCTACTATCTCGTCGCAGCTCACCTCAGGGTTGCTGTAAATATTAACATTTTTAGGTATCTGTATAATGCCGCGTACCTATAGCATTTGCCATATTTTTTTTTATACGCCAGACAATCACAACTATCACCTGGTCTTAAACTAAGTTTTTCCCTTGTACTATGATTACCAGACGACGGATAATAACTGGGGGCGTCATCCCAGCACACCCAGACTCAAGTCGATTTAGAAAAGTTCGTTCTCCAAATTGACCCGACCGGGAATCGAAACCGGAACCTTCCGCGCTTTGGCCCACCTTAGCCACTGCGCCACCGAGGTCGACAGTTTGATATTATTATTTAAATCCTAATTAGAACTTAAAGAAAAATCTATTTACGCGATATTGCACTATCCCCGACAATATGAAAACGAATAACGATGTAATCGTTCTAGGAATTAACATATCTACTAGTTAAAGAAATGGGAATATTATAGAACATTAAAAAATATTTAGAGATATTAAAAGGAATAGAGTTTCAATGGGTCTAAAATAATAGCTTGGTACTATGATAAACTTTAAAGAATTTACCACCAATTTTGATGGATCCAATTATATTTGAAAATATGTGTAAGCACATAAATTATCTAATTTATAAATAAAAACAGTTTTATGTATGGGGAGCCCTTAAAATTTATTGCTGTTTTTATATTTTTGTGAAAAATCTTAATGCGGTTCACAGAATACATCTACATACCCTGTTTCAACAGTATAGGTCTTTTACTTTCGTGAAAAAGTAGCTGTTACATACGGATGAAAAGACAGACAGACATGATGAATCCAAACATAAGGGTTCCGTTTTTTCACCATTTGGCTACTGAACCCTAAAAAAGATCACTTACTTTTCTGAAATCATTTCGAAGGCACGCTCTTGGATACTCGATACAGAATCTCCGATGTCACACAACATGCGGGCTCCGGTACCACCCCAGCGGATCTGATTTAGTTGCTCTGTAATAATTAACAAAACAATCAGTGAGAGAATTACTTTCCATATATTGATGGATAAGAAAGTTCTTAAGCTGATAAAAGTAAAATCCGTTTACTTTAAGAATAAAGAACATCAGAAAATTGCTAATGTACCACAATAGGGTAAGTAACTACAAACGTATGTTGGCCAACTATGAGAAAACCAAAAATGTTATGCTTCTTACCCTCAGTGAAAGCTGCAGGCCTCGTCGAGCTCTCGAACCAATGTCTGTCAGACTGAGTGGACCGTATCATCTGCTCCTTAATGAGGCAGTAGAATGTTTCGGGCACGTAAGTACCATCTCTGATTATTTCTGACCACAAACCAGCAATCAAATCGATATCGGAAACATCTTCGTAAGTTCTCTTCAGCTGTTCAATTCTCTGCAATGTTCAATACAGTGAAACATATCAGACAACTTGTATCATTAAACGATAAACAAAAAAAAGTTGATATTCTTTGAATGAATGCTAATTTTACCTCTGGTGTGATGTACGTTGTTAGTTGGTCGAAGTCGGTGATAGTATCACCGAAGCAGTATTCAAGATAATTGATGTAAGGCTGGAAGCCAAAATATCTGTTTTTGGCGCAATCATTAGTCATGATATCATTGGATTGTTGGAGAGGGCCCAGACCAAGATTGACGATCTAAAAAATAAAATAAAAATAGGTATTAACATAAACTAAATAATAGAAAATTGACGATTTATGTTCTATTCTTTCGACACAGGTCTTGTCTTGACTTTGACCATGTGAGCGCAGGTGTTGGTGGAGGGACAAGAAGATGTTCTCACGCCAGCAAATAGGCTCTAGGTTAAACGACTAATCGAAATATTGCCGAGACCAAAACAGAACTATGAAATTATCATTTTTATCGGTTAAATTTGCCTGCAGTTCCCACACCAAACTAGTAAAATATTACACAGTGTATATTTTAAAGTATTTCGAACCCGCAACCTCCAGGTTTTTTTAAGGTAAAGGTTTATATCAATTCACCAATGAGACAATCGAAACCTTCCTCAAATACATCAGACTATCAATTAGATATGTAATTCATTCAGAAAATTATGTCTTTTACTAAATCAATGTTCATCCATTAAAATAACCACTTTTTTATTTTTACTTTAGTATAAGTACTAAAATATAAATAACTTACATCAGGGTCAGCTACAGCATCAAGAGTGTTGCCAGTAGCCTGTCTAAAGCATCCCTGAGTGATTCCATCCATATTGTCATCTTCCTTGATGTAAGCGATTCTAGCGGTCAAGTTTACAATCGGATACTGCTTCAAATAATTTCCTTCAGTATCGTAGAACCTGCAAATTGTTTAAAAAAATTATATAAATAACCTCTTGTTTTTTTTATGTTGATTAAAAACAGGATTGAGACTTTTGTAATAAAGTTTGACTCCGTCCAACTTATTGGCCAATATTCTACAATCACTTACTTCAGAGCACCATCTTGAATCAAATGAAGCCATCTCAACACAACTGGGTACTCCAACGAAATTTGTGGAAGGAGAGAGCTGTCGTAAACGTCCCTAAATCCATAATCTTCCCCAATCACTCCGTCATTCATAAGATTCTCTTCTCCTGAAATAATAAAAAATAATTTACGTCATGTTCAAGTAGTATGAGTATTATTTCCGTTTTGATCACTGTTATATCATTTTATTCAAAATCTTTATCAGACAAAAATATGCGCTCACTCAGAACAATTTACAAATATGCAGATTTAACTAAGAGAGAATTTAACCTGTGGTTATTACGAAATAAAACTTTTTTCATTTTTAATTTTTTTCATTTTCATTCTAGTATTTAATTTGTTCAACCATTTACGCAAATCCTTTAGTAGTTTTTACATGAAAAGTAACACACATTAATTTATCCATCCATCCAGATTTTCACGTTTTTAATATTATGTAGAATTTTAAACCTCACCCATCATAAGTGGCATCAGTTCATAATAGTACTGTTGAAGTCCAAGGGCAATGTTAATTTCCCTGGCAGTCTCAAACAGCTGATCATCGGTCCAGCAGGGGTTGACTTCGGCAAGTCTGGTAGCGATATGGTTGTGGTGTCTCCAGTAGAAAATAATACCAAAGAAGTTGATACCGAGCAAGAGGTTGATACCACCTGGAAAGTTTACGATTTGACATAATTACTTAATGTGTTAACACTTAAGGTAAAAATCTAAATTTTGCCATGTATTAAGGCAAAAAAATAATACATTACAGTTCACATGACGTTATAATAAAACATATGTACCACGATAACATTTTATAACAGTATGTTAATATGTTAAGAATGTTAAGTTATAAACACTCCCATATTAATGTTCTTTGCACACTAGCGTCCAACATTGTTGTAGAAGATTATAAGCAATTTGTAAAAAAAGACGAATAGTTAATGCTTTAATCCCGTCCCAAGCAATCGCTAACGTGAAACTCTCAGTTCACAGTTAAAGATTGCTAAGCAACAAAAATGCATGGATATTTTGATGATGGTTAAAATACGTACTTGTAGGCGGGTAAGTTCTACCGCTGATAGTTTCGACAACTAAAAGACCACCCTCGTTCTGTCTTCTGGCGGGTTCAATGCTATTACCGTATACTGGAGACATATCGAATGTTGGAGTAGCATCAACGATCTGTAATAGCATATATTTTGTTAACGTATCAATTAACTTACACCTGTTTGTGGATAAAATCAAGTAGATTGTTAAGTACGTTTCACAGCTTGGCAAATGCTTTCCCCAAGCATCCTTTTATTTATCATGTGAAGTGGCTAACTAGACCATTACACCCTTTTTGACGATAGCAGTCACTCCGCAGGTGCAAAGAAAGACGCACTTATTTGTTATTTCCACACGATCTAGTCAGCGAACCTGGCTCATATAATCACTACATAGTATAAAACAAAGTCGCTTTTTCTGTCCCTATATCCCTTTGTATGCTTAAATTTTGAAAACTACGCAACGGATTTTGATGCGGTTTTTTTAATAGATAGAATGATTCAAGAGGAAGGTTTTTGTTTGCAATAAATAATAGAAAAGCCAATATTTCTAAGTATTTACATTACATCCGTGCGAAGCCGGGGCGGGTCGTTAGTAAGTAATAAAATCGTTACGTCAACGTAAATACCCTCAAAGGCGTCGTAGTTTCCGGTAAACATCCAGAAGACTGGAAAGTTAGAGGCTTGGTCATGTTGAGACATCTGATGCCGGAGAAACGGTGGACCGGGTCATCAATTGGCACTGGGTTGGGAGCACAGTACTTGTCACTGGCACCTTCTGCTTTGCAGCAGTATGGTCTCCAGGATACGTAGTTGGCTGAAAAAAGATCATGAATTTTTTGTATTCCTTTGTAGATCCATTTTATTCTGATCCTTATTTGATGTATCTGGTTTTGGAGCAACATTGGGCCAATATTATATATGACCTTTGTGATGTTTGCCATTACAAGAAAAACAAATCTATTTGGATCGGAACTGGAAACGTCGTCTTAACCTGCCCTTTGAAGCACGAAACCGTCTAATTGGGCATAAAGTAATTAACCCTATAATGGTGTAACAAACAGCGGAAACTTTTAAAAGAAGAAATTATTTTTTTAATGCACTTACCTTACTACACTTACTACATGGATGTAGTAAAAAACGTCGATCAATATTACATACATTGACCTGCGTCAGTATTTACAAAGGTCAGTATCAATACGTTTTGTATCTTTCCAATCGTATGCGTTAACAAAGCGACAGTATAGTTTGTGAAATTGAATTTATTTTGAATTATGTGAAAATGAAATCAGAAATTTGGTGAAGATGAAAAGACCCTCTGTAGTCATTATTAGTTAGTGGTTGAGGAACAAAAGGATCATTGTTGAATGTTTTGTGGCTGACACGTCAAAAACTGTCAATCGCGATGCAGTTGGACCTTACGCTTAAGTATTGCCGTCTAGTGTATTTATTTATGCATGGTACAGTCGCCGTCAGATATATCGGAGCAGACAAAGTGACCAAATACTTTTGAACAGTTAAAATGTCAAAAAGTTCCATACACCACAAGTTACCATTAATATCTGAACATCCATTACTTCAATAATATCTGAGCATTGCTTTGCTCAACTTATTTTCTAGTGCCTTGATCATTCAATTTTAGAATGACAAATATCTTCATTTGATATTCAATGCCCTTAACGTGAGTGACAATTTTTGCATACTTACTGGTATCCCTAGTATTAGTGATATCGGTGGCAAAGAATACCAAGATGTGGGCTGCAAGGTGGGTGATGGAACGGTCTGGTATAACACCTTGTGGTACGATGTCAGTACGGACCTTTCTGCAGGCTGGAAGGGCATTGCCAGATTTAGCCAATCTGGGTTGCCAGTCTGTAAAAAAATATATAAGTTAGTGAAAGTTTTCTAAATTTTAGCTAAAAACACTCCCGATTTATTCATCTTTCAAACAAAAAATCTAAATCAGAATCGGTTCATTTGTTGGGGAGCTGCAATGTCATAGACGGATACACACACACACACAGAGACATGTCAAACGCGTAACACCCCGTCGTTTTTGCGTCGGGAGTTAATAAAGTATAACTAAAATATATATGTGCAAGTTTTTATCAAAACGAAAAATTCTTACGAAAACAATTTGGTTTTGTGTGTGCCTGCCTAATGATATGATAAGACTAATTTTTTTCTTAAGTGAAGTTATGATTTAGGGGAGGTCTAAAACCAGCAGTGACTAGAATAGGAGATGATAATAATGGCGATAATCCACCAAATCTATATAAACAAGCACGTGCACTAAATCGTATATACGTATTCTAAAATGAATCGTATTATAAGTCAACTATATTCATTTTTGTGCTCAATGCTTGATATCACCCAGTTATGTGCTTCTCAAGCTGATCGCTAACCACTACCACGCTATTATTCGAACTATCAGTGCAATGTTGCTGCTGTAGTTAACTGCAAGATGTCGTTATATTATAGGATCTGGAGTATATATATTATATATATTTTATTTGCTTACATTTATATGTACATTAATAAATTTATTTATTAGTACATTTAATATATTATATTATTTTGTACGTTTGAATATTCTATTCTGGTGTTTAGTTTACTGCTATTTATTATCTTTTATTTTGTAGTAATCCTTACACACATTTTAACTATCATCTCACCCATAAACAAAGTATCTGCATGACCCAAGTGTTGATTGTTAGAGAATGCTCCTAGCATTAAGTGCACTTTTACTTATTTTAGTGCAATATTGTTTTTAAAGAAATAAATTAACTTACCAATTTCATTGACGACGTTGTAGTCAGCAGGCAAGACTCTGTAATAAGGAGTCCTGGTGGCACCAGCAGCCGGGTTCTCTAAATTATTGCAAGTTCCATCGATGCGTCTCGGCTCAGTTGAGTCGCAGTCTTCAACGAGGATTGTGCAGTTACTAAAAAGAAGAAGAAAAACTTACATACTTAAAGAGTGAATTTTGTAGCTGCCCATTAAATGTTTTTTCTGCTTTCGTTATGCTTTTTCTTTTCTTTACAGAACGAATATTTTAACATAAACCATTAAATTATATTACTTCAATATGTATCAAATGATCAGCATAAAAAAAATATTGAGATAGTTGAATGCAATGTGAGGCAACAGGGTAAGCACTAATGTCTTAGTCCTTCAACGGTTTGGCAATCGGTGGACTTGTTAATTGGTAACACTAAATGTTTAAAACTTCGATGCTACCTTATGAGCATTCAAAAAACTGTATACAGATTACTATAGGTCGGAGTAACCTGTAACACAGGGTATTCTAGTACAGGATTCGTCCTCTCACTTTGGCTTTAAAGCTACAATACAATTATAACATCATAAATACCATTGCAAATGTCAATGTGAATGGAAATAAATGGTTGATAATAATAAATTTATTATCATTATAAACACTCCAAATTTATCAATTGAAGAAAACAAATTTCATCTCCAGCGCAGTTAGGGATTAGAACCCACGACCTTCACGTTTCGCGTATGATGCTCTACAAAAACCAATCGCAAGTTGTTGTAGGTGACGAGTTTTTCTTTTTTAACTTCTAAGCTTAAATTGGCGCCCTCTGCCGGATAAGCTTAGGACTACATACTATTCAGCCCCTAGCACACTCGACGTCGACGATGACATTAGTTTTTTGTTTCTTTAAAATATTTAATTATCCCTAGAACGACGTAATACATTTTTTTTCTGTTTCTTGAAAATATTGATACTTCGCTAGCGCAGCGTAATGCACTTTTACCTATTAAAAAAACTTGAAATAAAAAAAGACTTACGCAGCAGTTTGATTAGCGACGTATTGTTGGTACTGTTCATCCGTCAATGGATACTGGTAGTACGAATCATAGTAAGTCTGTGTGAAAGCACAACTGGCAAAAGCCAGGAAGACTGCTACTCTTGTACTCCACATCTTCGACCAAACTGTTGGTGAACTCTGAGAAAGTGAAGGTATGTCAAGGGACTTTTATACTACATCGAAAACAGGAGTCACGTTTGGCATAAATGTACGATGCTAATTTATTTAAATGGAACATCATAAATTTTCTACGCTAGACATATTTTCTTTAGGGTACCTTTTTTATTGTGTTTTCTGTTGCAATTTTCGGGTAATAATTTTGTCATTTGGTATGTGTAATTACTCACGGAGAAACTATATAATCAGATACTATTTATCCCGAAATTACGCAAGCAAAGTCACGGGATACAGTTTTTTTTTATATTGCACTTCAAGATTGACCTCATCCCACCTGATGTTAAGTGGTAATGAGGTCCTAGCTTAGGGGTGACAAGTACAGCATAATAAATCTGTTACTGGACTTGTCGCCCTTACCTTGAAGGCTTGACCCCTGCTACTAATGTAGCACCCCCCAGGAGCTCTGGAAACCATACTCACACGCAGGAACACAACAACACAGAAGTGATTGTTATTTGGCTGCGGTCTTCTGTAAGGTGGAGGTATTTCACCAGTCGGGCTGCTCCAGTTCGAGCGATAAATCGCTATGACCTACCTCTCTTAAAACAGTATACATAAGAGTTCGAGTCCCGCACCGCAAGGAGAGATGAAATTTTTCTGTTTCTTTAAAATACAGTACTTGTATAGGTTTAATTACCAGATCCAGATTTCGTGGTTCTGGGTTTTATTCTCGTGTCAAGGAAATTATGACTTGGATAATTCGAATTTAGCTTGGGTTTGTTACAAACCCTCCTTGGACCAGGGTGGTGATTCAGCCATATAGTAGACCCGTTATTTAACGAAGACTGGATTTCAATAATGGCATTGAAACATCAAATAAGTTAATTCTTTATTTAACTTAACATTTTTATCTTTATTTTAATCTTGCTGTCATATTAATTTTAGAACCATTTAATCTGAATCGCCAAATTTTTGTAAATTTAGAGAATTTATCGACAAGTTTGAAAGGAAAGTTTTAATAGGGAGAAAAAACAAAATAGTTGCCAGGAAAATTAAAGCTCTATATACCACAGATAAGGAATTAACTAAATAGTGTGAATAAAAAAAATATCCATACAGAACTCATTAATTTAATTCAAACACACTTAACCTAATATATTCTCTCAGCAATCTCTAAATAAAGGAATCTATCTTATTAACATGTTTCGACGGCTGTTTGTCGTTTAAAAGATAAATAGTCTTTTGTATCAAAACTATTAAGGAATTTTATTTGTTTTCCTAAGCCTATTCACAGTTAGCATATTTTACTATTTTGAAGAGTACCATCAAAAATTGACGTGCAAATAAAGATCATATAATGGGTAACGAATACAGTCAACCTGCACTATAGGTAGTATTGATGGTTTTTTTTTTCAGTTTCTTTCGAAAAGGTTTTCAAATGTACAATTAGCAACCTACAAAGGTGAGTGGTGAGGTTGGTTACCAATTATTAGAATTGATTGAGTACATACTAAGGTTGCGAATTGAACATTTGATGAAAGCCTTTCATACCATTCAGACCTATGAAGGTGACATTTATATTAAAGAGGGAAAATGAATCAAAAGTTTGCCAACAAAAACGTAGTTTTTATTTTCATAAATAATTCATTTATTTGACGACCTCCGTAGCCGAGAGGCGAGCGGGCCTGACTTTGGCGACCGCCATCTCTGAGGTTCCGGGTTCGATCCCCGGTCGGGTCAATATGGGAAACGAACTTTTCCATATTGTCTCGGGTCTGGGTGTTGTGGTACCGTCGTTGTTTCTGATTTTTGTAACACAAGTGCTTAAGCTACTTACCACAGAATCAGAGCAATGTATGTGATGTTGTCCAATATTTATTATTTATATATATTTATTTATTTAAAAACTTTATTGCACAAATAAGTACAACAGGTGGACTTAATGCTAGGGGCATTCTCTACCAGTCAACCCTTGGGTCATGTGGATAGTTTGTATATGAGTGATGTAACAGGTGAGAAAAAAAAGAAATAATTTTAAACAACAATAAATTAAGCCTTAAAAATAACATTACGGTATCTTTTAAATAAACGATAATAATACACATACTAAAAAATATAAAGAATATATAAAATATGAAGGTATACTTAGATTTACATAAAATGGATAATGTATATATATATATATTATATATACTTATGTTTTATATTTTGAAAACGCTTAATTCCTACTCCAAATTAGTTGATTACGATTATGACAATAGAAACTAGGTATTCGTAAATGGATCCGACATATGTCGCTTTTGGGTGTTAACTTGAGAACGTTTGCTACAAACATTACATAGCACCCACATTTATCAACATACCAAAATATATTTCATGCATATTATTTTTTATGTAAATAAGTGTGAAACAATAGGACATAGCAGCCAAATAAAAGAGAACCTATTACTGTAAACACTAGTACAGATATTTGTTTGTCTACACAGCTGTACAGTAATTTGTGGAAGCCAATTAGTGATGTGCCACCGCAAATTGGTGTGGAGGCGACGAGAGATAAACCGCAAGACGACGCTAGTGTTGCGCTATTAGTCTGCTATTGGCTAGGTAAAATTTTATTATTGTTTTAGTTAAAAGAAAATAAAACTATTTAGGAAAACAGTTCAACTGGAAACTAAATAAATGTTTTATTGGACAACATGACAACCATTGCTCTAATTCAATGGTAAATGGCTTAGGCACTTGTGTTACAGAAATCAGAAATAACGACGGTACCACAACACCCACACTCGAGAAAAATTTCGGTTTCCATATTGCCCTGATCGAGAATCGAAGCCATGATCTCAGAGATAGCTTGACGCCGAAGTCCGGTTAAAGTCAAAGCCTGCATCTGTATTTTATCAACACTTGACATAATGACTTGAAATGTGATGTTAGTTTACAGGGTCTCCATACAGTTTGAAAAATAAAGGAAGTAGAGTTTAGTTTGTATACACCTCAGTACCTTGTCACACTAAACGTCCATGTGACTGAGTAAGTGAAATAGACAGTTAGATTAATGTGACAAGGTACTGAGTTGTATACAAACTAAAGACGCCGACTGTAGGTACTCATATCAACCTTTTACATTGGTTTTTTGATTTTTTTTTTGTAATAATACATCAAACATTTTCTTTGAATAATGACTTAAAATTGCAGTGGCGACCCATCATCCAATTTCATTGTATTTTTTAGACAACTTCTTTTAAATATTTTTTTTAATAATTAATGTTTTTTGTGAATGTGCGTAAACGATCGCGTACATAATTCGATTCTTTGCTTCAATCATCACATATCAATACTTAATATTTTAATGCATTCAAAATTATACATCTCTACATACAGAAACATATTTCTACAGTAAATCGCCTGACGGTCAACGAATCCAAACATGACGGATTTAAATTCATCATTACACGTCCAAAAAAGCTCCAGCGATGCCCGGCACGCGACATCACCATTAGAAACAGATGCTGGGGGCACGTGTGAATAATAATCATGGGGGGACTAATTGACAGGGCGACGGGTTTTGACAGGTCGGCACGGACGCACCAGTAATGAGAGACTGTGATTGTGGGGACTGTTTGTAGACAAATTAGTGGGTTTTTAGTGGATGTACTCAGCTAGTGACAGCGTTGGAATGAAAAAAAATACATTTTTAAATCAGCATCTACTTTCATTTACCTTGGTGACTGCGAAAGCGTCGTCGGGATCTGGAAGGACGTTCCAGGCATACGTTTGAAGGGGCGATACACTAGACTATTCGGACGGTTCCCAGTGGGCAAAGAAACGGTAAGTGGCTTAGTATTTCTTATTTTTCTGAAACACACGTTTTCCATACGATGATGTTCTAGCGTTCGTACAAGATTTCTTTAAAATAAAATGTATTATGTTTCTATATTAATGAGAATTCGTTTCGGTTCGTTAGTCACGCATAAACTTAAGAATGGGCAGACCGATTGAGCTAATTTTGGTTTTAACATATTTGTGTAAATCCAAAAAAGGTTTAAAAGTTTAGTAAATTTGAAAAAAATAGGTGGCACTACGTTTGCCGGGACAGTCTGGGAAAAACACATTCTTTATTTAATATTGAAATGGCAACTAAACTTTTACACATGTAAATTTTATTTCGGCAAAGTCGAGTGAGATAACATAGTTTCACGAGAGTGATATTCTTTAGTTTTCATTCTGTGTAGACCAATGATCCAGCTTAAGCTTATTTCAAGGTACTTGCGGGCCAGTATGGCGATGCTAACAGATAGGATACTTCGGTATCAACTCCGTTGTCATCGCGATGTGGGTTCTTCTCTTGCTTATCATCAGGCTGGGAGGAGCCAATATACCGGTACTGCGCTACTAACTTTTTTTTTTACTTTCGATGCTCCTTTGAATGCGGGTTATTTTATATAAAAGCAAAATACCTGAGACCTATTAGTCTCGAAATCTTAGAAACTGTTTAATAGGGAGGTTTCTTACAGAGGGTAGACGATTGATAAGAATGAATTCTTTAAAACTCTATCCTAATGGGGGGCTTAACCTCTTAAGGTTTGTGTAAAAATTGCCTTTGAAGTAAGCCACTTCAAATTTAAAATGTGTGCTTGATGTGGAGGTTTTTTAAATTATATTCTTCTACGCGTGTGAAATATCTTTGTATTTTTTAAACCTTAATGCATGGTTTAAAAATACATTGGTTATTTTTTTTGTTATATGTTTTTTTTTTAGTACGCCGTTTCTGTTTATTCTAGTTTATATAAAATGAAGATCTCATGTTAGGAACGAATTTGAATCACACTTTTGAAAGTTATCAATACCAAAAAACGAGTCATTTGTATAAATATTGTATACTTTCATCTCTGTAGATGGAATATGAATATAACAGTTACAGAACTGTTTTGTTATGTAACAAGCAAACAAACGGCTGAATTTAATTTTAAACTAACGTTATGTATTAACTAAACAATGCCTAACCATGAAAACGGTAAAATTAAATAAAGTCATCGCATATCTTCCGATTTTACTTTTGAATCGATTATTAAAATTTTACTAATCGATATTTTTTGGAAAAGAATAGTCGAATCATCAATAGCCATTCCTATCTCGGGTTCAACTTTGACAAAACCGCAGACTCAACTAGTTCCCGATAAAACTTCCACTTGACTTGTCATCAAATAATCTTCTTACAATTTTCTCCCCACCTTATCGTTTTTCGTAATCCATTTTGCACCGTAAACCGTTGGCAATAAAGTCCAGAAGTTTACTTAATAAAATGAAATATTGGCGTGTAAGTGTGTTTGGCCGATTAAGGCGAACTTCTGTCGATTCAGCTTCAAACAGGCAGTTTGCGAATACTGACAAATTAAGGGTATTCATATAAAACGTGGCGTCAGCTGTTTGGGGTTTCGTTCACTAAAACTGCTAACGAGATATTTTTGGTATAAGCTAGTGAACACAAGAACAGCAGATATAATTTTCTTAGGAGTCGTTAATATAGTCTATTTACATTTTTTAATTACTGGTCACCAAACTTATTAGCGTTAGTCTAAGATCCGAACATAAAATGACCTTCGCCGAGCTGATAACAAAATTAATGTTATTTTATAACAAATTTAGAATTTAAAAAAATATGTAGGGAATGGGTTGTCTAAAAAATCCTGAACTATTTTTAAATTCGAAACCCCCGATTAGAACCAAGTTTTTTTAAAACAACGCTTAAGCTCTCACATTTTTTTCTATTATCAAGCAAGTGAAAGCAACTGGAATCGCCATACCCGCTTATACCTGACAACCGAGTAGGTTGTCCAGGGAACCCAACAGCTGCACATTATAATTATACAGCTGGATACTTAAAATCTTTCTTGAAAAAAAAAAATCTTGTTATATTTAAGTAGCGACATTTGATGAAACATTATTTTTAATAAGGAAACATATCTGTCCGTGATTTTTTAGACATTGTCAACATATTTTCTAATATATAAAATTTGGTATATAATATGTTTCATTATTTTATCAACTCGGTGAAAGTCGTTTTAAATTTGGATCTTAGACCGACCTCCGTAGACGAGAAATCAAGCAGGCCAGACTGTTTCATGTTCCATCGCGGCAGCTGATATCAACCTAATGTTTAAATCACCACAATTATTCCGTCACGTGTATATATTTACATTTAAAAAACAGCAAGCCTTCATTTTGTGTTACAAATTGAATTCCGCAAACACTCTTATGCCAAAGCAGTAAGGTTTAACATTTCACATTCTGAATTCTCAATTTAAACTAGAATTTTCTTTTTTTCTTGTCGTCTACAAGACTATGAATTTTTATAAACTTATCTTTAATTACACTCCATTTCATGGTTTTACAAGATAATGTTTATTTAAAACTTTGTTTAAGACAATTAATTTATCGTTACAATTGAGTATTTATGTAAATTGCATGTGTTGGTGTGGCTTAAAAAGTCTGATAATATTAGCGCTATTATTTAATTGGTTTATAAAAGTCTATTAACTGTGTGTGATACTAGGTTATTTTATTTTACAACCACCATCTTGCTGCAGCTTTACTCACGTGCAAGCGATCCCAGTTAATTTTAAACTTTTTTTTTACAAACCTTGTCCTGACAATCACAAACATAACAAAAAATAATTATCCAATTTGATTCTCGATTACCGTCTTGGAACGTCATAATTCCACTTATAATATACTAGCATTCCGCCCGCGGCTTCACCCGCGTGGAATTCGGTTATATTGCGGTGTAAAGCACAACTTTAATAAAACTTAACTTAAGAGCGGCAGGGCAAAGCAATTTATCGCTAGAACTGGAGCAGCCCGACTGGTGAAATACCTTCACCTTGTAGAAGACGGCAGCCAAATAACAATCACTCCGGTGTTGTTGTGTTCCTGCGTGTGAGTAAGGTTTCCAGAGCTCTTGGGGGGTGCTACATTAGTAGTAGGGGTCAATCCTTCAAGGTAAGGGCGACAAGTCTAGTAACAGTTTTACTATGCTATACTTTTCGCCCTTAAGCTAGGAACTCATTACCACTTAACATCAGGTGGGATGAGTTCAACCTTGGAGTGCACTGTAAAAAAAAAAACTTCTCATTTCCACGGAAAAATCTAAGAAGGGCGATGTAACGCTGGATACGATTAGTTGTTAAACAAAAACTGAATGGTACTACACTATATTATATAAGTAAATGTAAAAAAACAGTTTAGACGATGAAACAAATTGTACGTCATCCCTCGGGAATTCCTCATTTTCTGGGATTAATTATCGTATCATTTAGCTTCTAAATTGACTTGATTGTATTCGTTTGCAATATTTTACCTTGTTTTAAACGACACACAGCGCCCCATCTCCAATCCATCCATCAAACAAACTATATTTTTGTTTTGCCTCGGGAATATCAATTTTTTCCCGGATAAAAAGTACCTTATTATTTAATCCGGACTTCTAACTTTACGACTGCAAAATTTCAAAGCAATCGGTTCAGGGGGGGGGGTACTCTCAAAAACAAAACGAACAAACGAAAGGTTTCGTTTTTGAAGATTATTCAAAAGTTTAGGAATGAAGACGTGGTTTTTGATTTGTATAAATAATATTTTGTTTTTTGATAACGCTTAATTTGCTTTCGAAGTGATTTCTTTATGATTATGAGGATTAAAAATTGCCATCCGTTGTCGGATCCGACATATTTCGTTTTCGGGAGTAGACGCCCAGTAGTTACGGCGTGAAAGCGGAATAAACAAACAAACTCACTTTCCGATTTATAATATTAGATAGATAATACCAATCTAATGAAAATGCATCCTTAAAAACTGGAATTTTTAAACAATTGATGTTGAATATCGCATAAGTACTTAAAATATAAACTTTTTATTCGCTTTATACCTAGGTACTGGACATACTTTACACACATAGATAGGTAATATAAATTTACATCAAGTAACATTATAATAATGCCTATACTATGCGAAACCAAAAATAAAAATCCATACTAATATTATAAATGCGAAAGTAACTCTGTCTGTCTGTCTGTCTGTCCGTCTGTTACTCTTTCACACCTAAACGGCTGAACGGATTTTGATGAAATTTGGTATAAGTATACGTTGAATATCAAAAACGGACATAGGCTACTTTTTATTAGAAAATAAGGGGGGATGGGGGTAATACCACCTTTGAAAGTTTATATAGAAAAATTTTTATTTTTGAAGTTAGAGATATGAAATTTAGTACAAATATAGCTCGAAACTTGGATTAAAATATATACTACTTTTTGTTTCGAATATTAGGGGAAAAGAGGTAAAACCGACCATGAAAAGATGTAGTCCACGCGAACGAAGTCGCGGGCACAGCTAGTAAAAATATATAATTGTATATTTGTTCTGTGTCGGAAATCAAAACTAGCAGTCGTATTTCATTTTATTTTAACTTTATTAGCTTTACTTAAAGTTTAGATACTAAATGTTGCTTAAATTACGATTCTTATACTTAATACCAATAATTGAAACACCACACTGTTCCTTTAAATAACGCTATCCCTAATATTGTTAGTCACTTGAGACCTAAATCACTGTAAGCCTAATATCTGTAGTCCTATATATATACCTGTCAGCTGAAATTATTAGATACTTTTTGTCAATCATCATTATTCATTTATTTAGTAACTATTTATCAACTAATGTTATACTTGTTAAGTAAGTAAACTGTATACACGTAAACTCCATTTGCACTGTAACTGTACCTAAATATTACACTTTCTTAAAAACACCAGCACAAATCTTCATGACAGTATCTATTATTTGTCCCTAACAGGAGGGATACTCTCAAAAACGAAACGACCAAACGAAAGGTTTCGTTTTTGAAGATTATTCAAAAGTTTAGGAATGAAGACGTGGTTTTTGATTTGCATAAATAATATTTTGTTTTTTGAAAACGCCTAATTTGCATTCGAAGTGATTTCTTTATGAATTTGAGTATTAAAAAATTGCCATCCGTTGTCGGATCCGACATATTTCGTTTATGGGAGTAGGCCCCCAGGTATCGAATCCCCAAACTCTTGGTTTATCATACAAACGGTAACCAACGAGCCTGTCGACAGATCAAATCAAATAAAACGTTCAATTCCCCATTAGTTCACAAAGTACCAGTGCGTTAACCGTTTATAAATCTCTGAACGGCCCATCTCCTTTTGGTCAAACAAACACTGTCAATACACGTTTCTCTTTGAGTAAACGAAGTATTGTATTACTGAATAAACTGGGGAGGAAAACTCTTCATACGCCTCTGCACTGCATTTTAAAATGTCGCCGCTTATTCTAAAAACGCCCTTAGATGTTTACTTTTACGGTGGATAATGGAGGAAATAACAGAATGGGTGAGTTGTTTTTATTAGATTTCCCATAGTAGGGTAGGTCGAGGGAAGCGGTAACCATGACAACGGCACGGCTGCATAAGAACATGATGCCCGATAGTTTTATATCAACTGGAAATTATTATGAAAATACGAGAAAATCTGCGACAAGGAAATTGAGTGCATTGGAAATGGAAATTGTATTGACGTTGTTATTGATAAACCTAATGATCTTAGGAAACAAATATACGACATGGTGACTACCAAGGTGGCGTAGTGGCTTAAGTAGGGGCTGAAAGAACGAAAGGTTGCAGGTTCGATGCCTGATCAGTTCGATTTTGGAAACAAAAAGTAGTTTCAAAACCTGTAGGAGGTCGTGGTTTGGGATTACCCGGGAAACAATGAGCAAATCAAAAATACAGAAAATACAAAAATCAGATTCAAAGGTATTTTCTTTGAATAAAGTTATGCGTTTTAATTTTTTTTTTACTTAGCCTATAAACTGTCCCACTGCTGGGCAAAGGCCTCCCCATACACTTCCATGCGTTTTAATAAAGTAATTTATTGATCAGAATATCCATAAGTCACATATAACTATCTAAAACAAACCTCATTCCGCCAACACTCGGATATTAGCTCACGGCCGAACGAAGCTAAATTTAATTTAGCTCCGGAACTGTTACCTTGCGTTGTCCGCGCTTCATTTCCTGAGGTTCCACGTATGAGCTTTATATGCAAATAATAAATAAAAGTTTAAACTAGAGAAAGTATTGATTACATTAGGTGGGTTAAGAAAAATAGCACACACTAAAATATGGATAGATAGATATATAAATATACTTTATTGCACAAAATCTTTACAGAAATAGGTTTTATAGAATGATTATAGTACAATTTAGGCGGTCTTATCGCTAGAAAGCGATCTCTTCCTGACAACCTTAAGGTAGAGGAAATAGTAGATGGCGAGAAATGGGTCCGTGCAACATAAATACAGTTTTTATTTTAGAATTACGGACTACTCTCTGCCACGGGGAGACAGTGGTGTGTCGGACTCGAACCGACTAAAACCCCTGGGGTGGTCCTACTCTGCGCAGTAGCGGGGGGGGCCGGGATTCGCCATTAAAGCATTACGCAATCCCCCCCCTAAACGCAATTGCCGCGCGAGGCGCAGCGCGTCTCGGTGCGGCAGGTGGAGTTACCGCACCACGGGGCATGCCGGACCACCCAGCATGCCCCGTCACCTCGAGCGACGCCAGACTTCCCCGTTCTGGCGCCTTCGGGACTCATGGCCTACGGGCCTACTCCCCCGTCATCTGGACGTCAGGGGCGGGGCGGGTCGGCTGCGACTGCAATTGAGTCGCTCTGGCGGCCCGCCTCTGAGCTCTCTTGGGGGCCTTACATGCTGGGCCCCCACCTATGTGGTTGGCCTTCTTGCCGGCCGCGGCACAGACCGTGCAGTGCGGCGCTGCCTCGCACGCACGGGCAAGGTGGCCAGGAGCGCCACATCTATAACACGTGGCGCTCCTATCCGTCTCTGACCCGCACTGCATCCTGACGTGCCCCTTCTTGAGGCACCGGAAGCAGCGCAGGTCTCTGGTCTCCAGCAGTTTGACTTGCGCTGAAGACCAGCCAACTCTTAGTTTTTGGCCAACCACCAACTTCTTCGCGACTGCGGTGGGGCAGCGCACCCAGCAGGAGCCCAGTCCTCGGCCAACGCGGCGAATCTCCCCGGTCTTGATGCTCGACGCCGGACATTCCCCAAACGCCGCGATCGCGGCAACCACTTCGGTGACGGTGACGGAGTCGTCCAGCCCGGACAGGCGCAACTCCGCGCACTTTTCCGGGCGGGAGACCAGGACTCCGTCCGCCGCGAGAACTTCTCGTAGTTTACCGGCAAAAAATTCGGCTTTTTCCCGGTTCTCCCCTTCCGAGCCGCCGGATATCATCACCATCAGGCCGCCGGTAATGGCCCGGCGGCATTGGATTCCGGTGATGCCCAATTCCCCCACATTTATTTGGGACCTCGCCTTCGTGAGTGCCGCCAGCAACGTCATTCCCCGCTCAACAGCCTCCGGCAGCAGTGTAAGAATCACTGCCGCCGTCTGCGGGGGGCGGAGGTTCGGTAGATTGGGCCGTCGCTGCTGCCTCGGCGTCTTGACCGGAGGCTGAGGCAGCTGGGGTGCCGTTTCCGGCGCGCCTTTCTTCTTCTTCCCCCCCTTTCGAACCACCGTGGCCCACGTCGTGGAAGGGGGAGGGGGTGATGCTACATCCCCTGGCTGATTCATGTAGTAGCATCGTTTGATTTATATAGAAAAAGAAAGAAAGAAAAACATCACAAAAAAAAAAATAAACGAATACAACGCAAGACAATTATTACTGATATTTAAATACATATAATATATAAGGCCAATTTGGGTTCCACCTCCGCAAATGCCGCTACGACATTTATAACGCCGCAGCAAAGCTGGGACTATTCATATACTATATATATATATACTATATTCATATATGGTACTTTTTGAATAAAAAGGTCTGACTATTGACTATGTTCGTCTTTTGTTAATCAATTTCTATGAGTCAAGCGCTAGATTTAGTGTTTCTGTTTAATCACTACTGATTTAAAGATTTAGTCCACTCTTAATTACTGAATGTTATTTTAACAATAAAAACGTAATTTGTTATTGGTATTTTCCTTTGGCACTTTTATCTCAGTTAACCCTTAAACAGGCAATGGACAAATAGTTACCACTTCAATTTGAACCTTATGACCTTCACTTACCGGCGAAAACCAATGAAAATTTTCTATACTCCTTGCCTGTGTGAGGGTTAAAAGAATACACCAAATAAAATGGGTCAATCAGTATAAGAATCTTCATCATGATAAGAATCTTCCTCGTATTCAGCCCTTAAAGTTGCTACGCTAAAGCCTATAATTACATCTCCCTATTTACCGTAATTCAAAAAATAAATTCACCATCTAATACCCTGCAAATTAATATTACACCTGTCGCTACTAAAATTAAATCAAATTAGGTATTATATTTCTTTCAAAACCTCGTGAAATTGCGGGCCGTAACTCAACGTTTCCACGAATAATTCATAACTCATGAAAATGAAAGATGAGAGTATCATACGGACTTGGATCGCTGTAAATATCTAAATAGAATTTATTTTCTGTTTGGTACAAGTGATAAGACATACAATAGTATAATCGCGTTCTGATTGTATCAATACTTTCAAGCAACGAGGACTAAATGATAACCTCCATAGCCGATTTTGTGTTGCGCCCTTTCTGAGGTCTTAGGTGCGACTCCCTGTCAGATCAATATGGAAAACTAACTCTTCCAAATTGTCTCAGGGCTCGTTCTAAAACGATTGGTTCCATTGTTGTCGAACCCTCGTTTCAGAATCTATGTAATAATAAATATAATAATGTTGTTCAAAGTTAATTCAATAAGATATCGTTTATATTATATCAGACGAAATAATGTGGCGTGGTTCAACATTATTGTTTATAATATTTTAACTGACATATTTGAAATACTACCTAGATAAAGCAGAATGTGGTATGAGAGCACTTGACTTCATTTCAATTCAATCAAAACTTTAGTTTCTTAGTTTTGATTATCATAAAAATACCTACATATTGAAAAAATAATATGATAAACTAAATCTTAGTGTGCAATGTACACATAAAGCATCTCAAACAAACAGCTTATTAACTTTCATTATTAGTTAATTGACTTACTTAAATAAAGTTAACGTAAAGACACTGCTCACGTATGACAATATTTGCAATAATTGTTTGCATAGGATTATTTTTAGTTTAAACTTGTTTTCAATCAGTATTATCATGTTTTTAATTTTTAACCATTTTTAATCAGTTTATGTTTTTAAAAAAGTTTTGTTTTAAAAAATGATTAAAACTTACAATCTCAAACTCAAACTTAAACGAAGCCTAGAAATAAATAAGTTTATAAGTTACATTACATAGTACAAACTCGCTCAACGCTTCCGTTCAATACTTAAATCAGTACACCGAAATAAAATCATATTTCATTTAACTTGTCACTAATACCAACTCGACTTTCTTCCCAGGGGATAGAGTCACAATTTCCTTGCGGTCATCCCAGGCCATAAACAAATGTAGTGCTTAGTTTTCCTCGGAATATTGCAATCAGTCATCCCTTTGGTGTGTGGCGTGCGAAAGATTAATGAAACGTTATTCTAATTAGAGTTTAATCTAACTTTGTCAAGCATCGGTTTCGTCCACTTGTAAAACATTGTGTTTCGAGTTTAATGGTGTTTAAATTACGTCTGTTTTATCGTGATTGCGAAATCAGTAGTTTTTTGTCTTTTGAAGATTACTTATAGTATTTTAATTTGGACCTAGGGGTCTACTATCATAAACGAAATATGTCGGATCCGACAACGGATGGCAATTTTTAATCCTCATAACCATAAAGAAATCATTTGGAATGCAAATTAAGCGTTTTCAACAAACAAAATATTATTTATGCAAATCAAAAACCACGTCTTCATCCCCAAATTTTTGAATAATCTTCAACAACGAAACCTTTCGTTTGTTCGTTTCGTTTTCGAGAGTACCCCCCCAGTTCTGATACCTTTGTTTCAGAATTTTAAAAGACAATAGCCAAACGAAGCCTGACAGTATTTAGTATGTCATAATGCATTCGAATGCTAATTATCTAGATATAAGCAGCCTGACGCAGTAGGAAAAATGGAGATAGATACTATCTACATTTGCCACCGACTTTTAGCTCCCATTGTTTGCAGCTTGATGTTATATACCCTTAAACCATCCTCGATAAATGAACAATTAATCACAAACATGTTTTTTTCAATACTTACCAGTAGTTTCTGAGATAAACGTGTTCAAACATCCATAAAAACATAAAAATATTCAGTATTATAATATTACTAGCTGTGCCCGCGACTTCGTTCGCGTGGACTACATCCTTTTATGGCCGGTTTTACCCCTTTCTCCCCTTATATTCGAAACAAAAGTAGTCTATATTTTAATCCAAGTTTCGCTATATTTGTGCCAAATTTCATATCTCTAACTGAAAAAATAAACATTTTTCCATATAAACTTCCAAAGGTGGTATTACCCTCCTCCCCCCTTATTTTCTAATAAAAAGTAGCCTATGTCCGTTCTTGAGATTCAACGTTTACATAGGTATACGTTGAATCTCAAGAACGGACATTGGTATAGACCAAATTTCATCAAAATCGGTTGAGAGGTTTAAGCAGGAAAGCGTAACAGACACACAGACAGACAGACAGAGTTACTTTCGCATTTATAATATTATAGTAGGGATTACAGATTAAAATTAATCGATTTTACCGCTACTTTGATCAGATTATTACAGAAGTATCTTTTATCTTTTTCTAGTCTAGCAACTAAATTTCATACAAATTTAATGAAACTGGAATCAAAAAAAAGGTAACACTTTAGTTCCGGTAGCTCTTAGTATATTGATATTCCCATGATTGGAATGTATAAACATAGAATAGAATAGAAATCATCTTTATTCATGTAAACTTTACAAAAGCTCTTATGAATAGTCAGAACAAATTTAAATATTCTACCACCGTGTTAGGAATGTTGATCATATCGAGAAGAACCGGCAAAAAACTCGACTTACATACTCGTAGTATATAAGATAAATAGAGTAGAGTACAGTTTTTAGAATAAGGAGCCAAATCTCGCTGTTTCTGATATGCACAAGAACGTAGCTACTTCCCACAGAATCAAAGCAATGTAGGTATGTAGTGCAATCAATTAGTATTTTTTATTAGCTAAAATATTTTAAATACACAAAAAATTTGAATTAAATATAGAAATATTCATGAGAATAACACTAGTAATTTTAATTGACCGTCTTTACAAACAAATTGAAGCTACCTCTAGTTTGAAACCTAAAACTACAGAGAATAAACCGGCAAAAAAATCAGTAGTTTTAATTATAAAGAAAGGCGAAGTTATAACTAATTTTGCACCAAGACACAGTAAAAGCGATGTCTCAACTAACCCTAAAATCATACGAAATCTCCTTAACGTCAAAATATCATACAGGGCCGGAATTGCTGCTGTATTTTTACGATCCCATAAACACGAGATGGGCGGAACCCACAGGAATTATTTGGATGTTATCCAAAATATATGGACGTGCTGAAACTCCAAGGAAATGCCTCGTAACTCATATTTTACTCGACCCATGATTTGTTTGGTAAAACAGAAGTATCTGATGTCTTTAGGCTAACCTTTTTTCAGTTATTGTATGGGGTTCATATTTATTCATTTTTATAATAACTATACCTACCCATTTTTATAATAACATACCGTATCGTTTTTGTACCAATTTAAACTCGTTTATTTTGATAAATAAATATGCTCGTACTTTATTACTCAAATACATTTACTGAACTTCATTTTCCAGACAAATTATAGTACAGTGTAGGCGGTAGTATCACTAGAAAGCGATCTCTTCTAGACAGCTTTCAAGTAGAGGAAACAGCAGATAATAAAAAAATTTACAGCCGTGTAAAATAAATCTATGGTCTGCCTGACTGTAAATGTCGCATGTCAATTTGTGTTGATAAGTTTAGTATTTTTTTAAAGTAAGTGATACTGGACATTGGCGGCATCACTAAGTTGTTTCTAAACTCGGTACAGAGACCATTAAAAAAAACCGGTCAAGTGCGAGTAGGACTCGCGTGGAGAGGGTTCCGTACGTTGGGCTCATAGGTCACAATAAACTAAACAATTATTTATCAAATGTAGGTAAATAAGTTACGTTTGTTGACGTCGATTTTTAAAGTAATTAATTCTTCTTATTCTTTAGCTAATTTACTTTGCTTTGAAACGTGTTCATGGTAAAAGATTATTAGATAATTAAATACCTCTGGAACCTGGTAAGGACTCGCATGAAACTATATATGGCTGAAAATAATCACATGGCACAGGCAGGTAACAATAAATAAACGTAAATTTAACAAAACAACCCTTTTTTTTTAATCCATGTACTTCTCATAGGTTTTCCTGTAATCTATAGGTAAAGAGCTATACCTACCTTCCGCATTAATTTCAAAATTTTTAGCCTATTTTCTTAAATAACTTAAAAACTATTTATTTCAAGATTATAAATGATACATATTTGCAATCCTTACAGCAAGATCTTTCATTTGATATGTCACACGATATGGTTAGCGAATTTTTTTTTATGTTGTGATTTACCCTCCAAAAGTGACCCACAAATTCATAATTTACCAAATTTCATCTCAATTGGTCCAGTGGTTTCAGAGTAATCGGCTGTGACAGACGGATGAACAGACATACACGCGAGTGATCCTATAAGGGTTCCGTTTTTTCCTTTTGAGGTACGGAACCCTAAAAAAGAGAAAAACATTTTGAAACTTCATTTTTAAGAAAACATTATAAAAAAGTTAGTTTTCCAGATTGACCTGACCGGGAATCGAACCTTAGAGATGGTACGACGCTCGGCTCACCCCTTTTGCCACTCGGCTACGGCGGTCGTCATCATAGTGCGGTCAACACTTGCATTTGCATATTAGTTCTTAATTATGCACTTTACATAAAGATGGTGTAAAGTCCAAATCTGTTGTTACGGAACCTGTCATGTGCAAGTCGCACTTGGCTGGTTTTTTTTTGTAACTATTGTTGTATCTACCTTATTAATGGTTATAATGCATGCGGTGTTCACTTGTAACTGATTGTGTACTTAATTAAATTATTTACTTACAGATGTTTCTTGCTGGAATGTACAAATTCAATAAAACAAAATAAAAAAATAATAGTCTGACTTACATTTGATCGTGCCTATAAGGGATATAAGTTTTCAATTCATTTAAATTCAAATCATATTATTTCGGGGATAATCAAGTAGTACAATGCTTAAAACTATATTTATACACCAAGTATATTAATTGTTTGTTAGCATATTTGTTTTTTATGTGTTTTTATCTGTATGTCTTTTATTATTATGTTCTTACTAAAACAAAGAACTCGGTACTTAAAATATTTTTTATCGAAATTAAGAATTGGCATTCATTAGTATCACAAAAGCCTCGCTTCATTTCCACCGAGTTTGTTTAGACGACTTTAGGAATTCGATACCCACCGTTACTGTTCCGCTTCGATGCATTTTCCACCTTATTGCTTTGAATTTAAGCATTTACGGCAATGAAAAAAGTTTGGACAAGTGCGAGTCGGATTTGAGTACACAGTTTCAGACATCTGGTTAGAAGGTCTGCGTAATTTTAAATTCCAAAACAATAATATACACAAGATTAACATAAGGTTATAAAAATACTAAATAATTTTGAAAAAAGTATGAGAACTGTCAACAGGAATGACAGCTAAGTAAAGATAGAAGCTGTCTTATGGATCCGATGGTTGAAGTGGTATAAAGTAGAGCAGTGAACATATTTTGAAGCCATCAAGTTCCCCCACATACTCTCCACCATAGCCGGTAAGAACCTGAAAGGCAGGCTACTTAACGGCGATGCCCGAGGCTTTGCAGTTTGGTATCCACATGACTCTGGTTCCCCCTGAATCCCTTTTTTATTTTTTTAAGGGGAGAAAATGCACTTTCGCACTATGGTGCGAAAGTGCATTTTCGCACCATAGTGCGAAAGTCCGCTGCCCTGGGGACAGAAGCGGCGAGCGTGGGACTCCGCACCCAGAAGGGGCGGGACTACTTTCATTGCCTGGTTGGCAAGCTAATACTTAGCTGAGCTATCCCTATTTAAAAAAAGAGGCAGCTGTACTCCATAGAAAAGTAAACTTGGATTTGGATTAACAAAAAAAACCTTCAGTTTGAGTTATGATTGGTATTAATATTAGGAACATAAGAGCGGTCAAAATTCAAACTGTTAGTTGACAGGTATTTTTCATAGAATTTCGCCATTTAGTAATGACGTCTATTTAGGTTTGAAATTTCTCGAAGTTTATAGTACAAATAAAGCTCTTTTATTTTATAAATATGTTGAAAGAGTAGTGTCACAATATGTAATCCAATATTTTGATGTGGCCCCCATCTTGGATTTCGATCAAACATAACTAAGAACATTCACCACTAATTCATATTTCAATCACAATTAAAATCGGTTCACAGTTTCCGAGGTACAATGTTATAGACAGACAAACAGAGAGACAGACACATCTAACTTATCGTTACGCTATTGTTTTTGCATCAGGAATAAAAAAAAAGCAAAAATAAGAATGAGCTTCACGCGGAACCCAAAAAAATCGGATCAATAAAACGAAAACTTGTAAAAAAGTCACGAATGCCAGGCAGCATTAAACATTAATGCTGTTTCTTTTTGCAACCCCTTGTTTTTCCACGGAAATTGCTATGATCCCCCCGAAAGTACACTCGAACGCATTACGCAAACTTTCTTTTGCAGATAAATATCGTTTGGTAATAAAGTGATGCATTATTAAATTTCTGCCGTTTGATGTGAAGGAAACAAGAGTTGGCGTTGCTTTCGGGCATGTAATTTTTCCTATGTGTGTCAACATGAGTGGTTAATATTGTTTTATGGAGAACTGTAGGTTATACTTGGCAGGTAGGCAAGGAATTAATATAATGAGAAAAGTCTTCATATCGATCTTTATGAAATTAGCGACGTAAGTAAATAGGATTATGTTTTCAAATTTGAAATGTTTGATGCTTTTTAAATTTATTAGATATTGAATAACTGACAATAAGTACCAAAACGTGTTCGCGTAAAATAATCGCCGTTGTATGTGTAACAGGATTTTTGGTGATGTATGACCCAAAAAGTTTCAGATTTTGTCTTTCAAAAGTACTTATTTGACAAAAATATAACATTTTTATTTTCATAGACATTTCTTGCTTAAAATCAATGTTGTGAGGTAGGTTTTATATCAAACTTAATTTATTCATCTTTTACCCGGTGTCTGACCCGGGTCTATTTGACCCACGCTTATTTAAAATGAGTGTTTTTACTATGCATTTTTGCAGAAGCTAGAGTTAATGGTCTTCTTTCCAATCAAGATAGTTTTTCAGTCGTATTGTGTTCTCAGAAGTGGATCAGGGCTTAGGATTCGTAGTTGCTTAGGTAGAAAAGATACGGACTTACAAGATTTGAGATGATAATATTACTTGTTTATGCAACTGTAGATTATATTCATATTTGTTTTAATTTACGAAAAAGTACTTTTGTGTCCTGTTTATTTCTTTGAGATACAGGCTGATAATTTACAAAATAATCTCTTAAATTATAAAAAAAAATCTTATCGAGTTTTTATCAGTCACTTAAAAACTTTTAAATAACCGTCGTTTTTCCGCACATTATCGATATGTTTCTGATATATTTCAAAATACAAAAATTGTGACGATTTAAATTCGGGTCTACTAGACCCAACCTTACCATCGGTGTAACATATTTTTACTGAGCTGACGCCGAGTTAAATATCTTCAACTGACGCGTTATTAAATAGCCTCTTACAGCAGAAGGGTGCTAGTAGCCATCTGTTATTTATACCTAAGTTAAGAAGACATTCTAAAATATACCAATAATAAAATAGCTAAAAGCACGCCTGAACAGAAGTAATGGCTGCCATAAAACTTAAAATCAAACTCCCCGTTGTTCTAATGGCAATTTGAATGCAGCCGCGGCGCATCCCTAATGGACCAGAGAGATAATGTGGGCGACAGTGCATTAAGAATTGAAATGTAATATTGTTTTTGGTGTGAAAAAGTTGTAGCACTAAGGAGCTAGCTATCTGTACTGATACTTTAAATGACCTCGTTGTAGAATATTTATGAGGTGGATTAAATTATTTTGTTTTTTGTCTAGCGTTTTGTCTGTGTAATAAAAAGGCGCTGCGCATGTTGTCTTTGCTAAGGAATTTCAGTTCCTATAGGTTTATTTTCATAGAATGAAAAAACAAAGAAAATTTAACAGACAAGCCAAAAAAATGATATAATTTTTTCTTTTGTGGAAATAACTCATCGATGAAGTGGTTTTAGCACATAAAGTAGAGCAGTAAATAATGTAAATCGTGTAAGTTTTTCGAATATTTTGTAGTGCTTTAAATGGTTGATTAATTTTCAAATATTCGATGTTTTTTCTTAAAAATATAATGTTCATAAGTCAGGACAAAGTTCATCAGATATAAAAACCTTTGTAAATTCAAGACGATCGCGTGATTTCGGTATCTTCAAAGTTTTGCAAGTCTATTGTTTTTTATTCGATTGGTAAAATAAAAATAAATTATGAAAGTTTGTATAGAAATTCGTCGTTTTGTAAACAAAGTATGTTATATTTATTAAGGCTTTTTTTTATTAGACTAAATCACATACATTGCTCTGATTCTGTGGTAAGTTGCTAAAACCACTGATTAAAAAAATCAGAGACATTACTGAAATCAAATGCTAAATGGAGCTTTACTAACTTTATTTTTAAACTCTGAAAGAAAGATGGTGATAATAACACAACAGTTGCCTTCAAAACAAAGTCGCAAAGAGTAAACAGTGGCATTTCACAGACAGACAGTTTATTAATAGGTACTCAAACCACTCGCTGCCACCAAAACATGCCAACCAAACGAACGACAACAAAAAAAATCAGCGTTCCACTCTCACTGTCACTCAAATCTGACCGTTATTTACAAAATTAACTGCTCAGTTTATACAACTGTCTGCCTGTTAACAGAAAGCTTATTTTCAAGTGCACCTTTTCGTGAAAAGTTTGTTTGATGGAATGACAACTTAATGTCAGGTTGTCATTTGTGGATTATGCAAAGTAGCCACCAATATTTTTTTCTATTAACATAATACGCGTGGCTGTGTTTGATGAAATAAAGCAACGTGGGAAAGGCTAACAGCCGTTTTGGGCCACACAACTCATAGTCGTATTAAAAATAGAACTGTTGCTATACAAATTTAAGCCTTAACTTTCAGTGATAAAGTTGTAAATTTTGATTGATAGTGGTATGCGGGTCTTTTGGTGACTGTCAATTCTCGAGTTTCAGAGGTGTCGTGTTTCTGTATAGACCCTTTGTTTTAGTCTTCAAATGAGGGCAAATAGTTTTTTATTCATTTTTATGTAAAGCGCATCAAGCTGATTGGAAATTAGACTCGACGTTTTGGTGGCTCAGTAACTCTGTGGTCCGTTGCAATGAGGCTGGCTTTGCCACCCTGCCTCAGATACCGCACAGTGTTAAGACGGAACTCCGTCTTGTTCTCAGTGGAAAAGCTGGAGTGAGGGGTAAGCCTGACGCCCGTTTCCTCAGTCCAAAGGGGGAGGGGCATATGTCAGGGCATAACGTTTTATCGTTCGAACTGGAGCAGCCCGTCTGGTGAAATACCACCACCTTACAGAAGACCGCAGGCAAATCACAATCACTTATGTGTTGTTGTGTTCCTGCGTGTGAGCAAGGTTTCCAGGGCTCTTGGAGGGTGCTACATTAGTAGCAGGGGTCAAGCCTTCAAGATAAGAGCGACAAGTCCAGTAAAAGATTTATTATCCTGTACTTATCGCTCTTAAGCTAGGACCTTATTGCCACTTAACATCAGGTGGGATGAGGTCAATCTTGAAGAAGTGAAATAAAAAAAAAAGTTGCGTTTTGCGCGGTGAGTTGGGCCGCTTGGCGGTAAGTACAATAGGGGAGGCTGTGTAGAATCCGCAAGGAATCCCGACTCCTTCACAACAGCCCAGCGTTGGCCAATAAGGGTGTTTAAGCTGGTGCGAGCCCGACTCACCACTCTCTGTTCTCCGCAAACAGTGAAGGTGCGGTAGGCATTTCCCTTTCGAAGAAAAAAACCTAATATATTTATCTACCAAAATAGCATACCTAATTACATGATTAACGTAGCCTTTACATAAATAAAGATAACCAGGCACGTGTAACCATTTTAACTCGTCGTGATCATTTCAGATGAAGGACGTCCATTGATAATTATAGGCCTCTTGAGATTTCCAGAAGTAATTTTGTATGAATGTAGCAAGCTGTGGAGATTTTTACATGCATACATCGTTTGCTCACTACCATGACTAGGTCGTTAGTCCAAGTTGTGGGGATACGTACAACGTTGCAATTGTTGGTACATTGCTGCTTTTAAACAACCTTTCTACCCCATCTGCCATCAGTTCTCTAAACTACATACCTATCTCTTTTTGAAGTTAAGATATGCCGTACAGTTGCTCGGGGTAAGCAGTACTATAATGCGGGACTTCTCCACTTCCAGAGCTAGGACTAACACTATTAGTTTTAAAATTCGGAGAACTAAGACGGTAATTAATAATTGTTCTGTTATGTAAATACAAATTTATTAGTTAAACTTTGCATTTTAAGCATAACTCTGTCCACGTTGGTTGACTTTGTGTTTTCTGAGTAAGTTTTTACCTCGTTTTCACCCCCATTCTTTACTACTAATATAACGATGGCAAACTCCTTTGTTGAGACACTGAATTGTTTTGGATGATAAAAATGTACAAAAAAAAAACTTTCCCGGTTTTCTTATCATGGTACTATCGTCTGGATATTTTTTTTCCCACAAAAAAACATCAAAAATGGTTTTGAAAATGATGAAATTATCCGCCAGGACATGAAAACCAATATAAATACGATCGAATTTGAAGAGTAACAATCATACATTTAAATATTATAAGAAAACTTTAAAAAATATATTCAAACGTTTGCCTTTTTTTATGAGATAGGCTCAATCTTGCTTGAAATAATGAAAGGTGTGAATAAGGCCAAAGATCGTACATGTTTTGCATGGAAGATGTTTATGATACTAGCTATTATTTACGACTTTGCTCGCGTTATTTCGGAGTAAAGAGCTTCCTATACAATATTTTAGTATCTCTGTTTATCTTAGAACCATCTATTCAGTAGTTTTTTAAGTCGTCAGTTTAGATAGTTGGAACACCCTCTTACAATCTCAGTCATCTGCATCCTACTGATATAATGGCATGGTTTTCAACACAAGTGCTAAGCAATGGGTCTGGCGCTATTAACTGCGCAGGAGTGGATACAAGTATGCGCGCCAATTACAAGGGACGACTGACAAATGGGCGTGACGCATAAGACCGAATTAGATCTGAAAACACAATATATTATGCAGTGTTGGAAAAAGGTGAGTACATTTGGGCAGAAAAATTGGTTGCAGCTTAAAATAGGGTAATGTCCCATTTCTGTTTTGGCCACAAATTAATGTTTATTAGTTTGACGACCTTCGTACCCGAGAGGCGTGCGGGCCTGACTTTGGTGGCTCCTCATCTATGCGGTTCCGGGTTCGGTTCTCGGTCAAGTCAATATGGAAAACGCACTGTTCTATATTGTCTCGGATCTGGCTGTTGTACAGTCCTTCTTTCTGATTTCTGTAACACAAGTTCTTTAGCTACTTACCATATAATTATAGCAATGTGTGTTATGTGTCCAATATTTACATTATTTATTTATTATCGTTTTGCGTTCTCTATTCGTCACCGGACTGAAGTACCGGAATTTGACCGTTTTTTATACCGTAGTTGGGTTCAATCGTGTTTAGTTCTGTAAAGAATTGTAAATGCGTTCTCAAAACACAAACATTTTAAATTAGTTGTTTAATTTCTGTCAACAGATTTAAATTTGAAGGTCAACGAACCGTCAAAAAGCTATCATTTAGTGTTTCGTCTTCCTTCTACCTAATCTTATCCAAAACTATTTATATAGTAATTTTCTCGTAAAATAATTGAAAACTGCATTCAAGTACATTCTTACATCAAGCAATCCATTACATTCTTCCAAACTTTCGCATTTATAACTAGGATTTAGATTTCCAAGCAGGTATATTAAAATCATTCAAATTTAAGTTGATTATTATTTTAATCATAGTAAACGTTTCAAAACAAATTAAACGTCATATCCGTGGAAACCTAAGTTCAACGAATGTTACTTCACACAAACCAAACTAGCAAGTAAGTTTGTGTACACTTCTCGTCTCGACTGTACTCCATACTCATGCAACGTTTAATTTGACAAATGGCCGAGCCAAACACACGTACGGACGCGACATTTAGTTTTAATTTAACGTACTTGAACGCGGATGTACAAATTAGTTAATTATTTACCAAACTTGTTTGAGATTTATGTGGTGGCTTTAAAATTGAGGGTACTTTTAAGTCTGCCTTTTGTACTTTTTCAATGAACGTGTAAAAATGAAATTAAATACACTTAACTCACTTTGAAGTTAAGTCATCAGAACAAAAGTTGTTCCTGTTTCGGAAAGGAAGGACAAACCAGTGTGACCCGATTTAATGATTATTTAAATAAATCAATCATTTCTTTGTTCAAGTATGTTACTTATGACAGTTTTAAATCATCATAGCTAAGTGGTTGTAGCGCCTGTCCAGAAAAACAGGAGAGAGCGAGATCTAATCTCGCCGGGGCCTTCACAAACAATGTGATGATAAACTTGGATTATAAAAACAAAACCCGTTTTTTAGGGGTGAGAGCCTTCCGCTCCCCCGCAAGCCCGGTGAAGATGAAAAGGCCATCTGCGGCCATCATCTATAGTCAGTTAGGAAAAAAAAAAAAAAAAAAAAAAAAAAAAAAAAAAAAAAAAAAAAAAAAATCATTGAATCCAATTCAAAGTGACTGTGAAAACATTATTAAGAAAATCAATTACGTTTTAATTGTGAACCTTCGATTAATGTTTTTTTTATTTTTATTTTAGTAGTTTAGTAGTTCGGTAGTAGGCTTCTTTTCCCGCCAGTCCCCGATGTACCTTTTTTTGTGAGAAATGCCTACCGCACCGTCACTATCTGCGGGGAACAGAGAGTGGTGTGTCGGGCTCGCACCGACTAAAACCTCCTCGATGGCCGACGCTGCGCAGTTATGGGGGAGTCGGGATTTCTTGTGGATTCTACACAGCCCCCCCAAAAAGTTCCCGATATACCTGGGGGAACAAGCTAAAGCCGGTCTTTAGGGGTAGAAATTGCGTCAGGCGCTGAGGCCGTTAAAGTTAGACCATATTCCCATGGCACTGTCAATAACTGATGAAAAGTGCGGGGGGGTTTTAGTGGCTAGTCGTCGCTATTTTCAGAGGGGGTCAGTCTGCCTTTTTTCCCAGCCAGCGGAAAATTACGGCAATGTATTTCCTTAAAACAGGTCTTTTGACCCTATTGAATTCTATAAACCAAAAAATCATTTCTCTTTTTAAAATATGTTTAGCCTACCTATTCTAATGAACTTGAAACCGCTTAAAAACTGTTCCCGTATTTAAATTAATAATAATAAGAGAGGTGGGGCATAGCGATTTATCGCTCGAACTGGAGCAGCCCGACTGGTGAAATACCTCCACCTTACAGAAGACCGCAGCCAAATAACAATCACTTATGTGTTGTTGTGTTCCTGCGTGTGAGCAAGGTTTCCTCCTGGGGGGTGCTGCATTAGTAGCAGGGGTCAAGCCTTCAAGGTAAGGGCGACGAAGTCCAGTTACAGATTTATTATGCTGTACTTGTCACCCTTAAGCTAGGACCTCATTACCACTTAACATTAGATGGGATGAGGTCAATCTTGAAGTGTAATATAAAAAAAAATTGTTTGGTCAATTTCGGCAGACGCAAACAATGTTACTGACAGTTTCTCCACTTCCATTCCACCCAACGCCACACCCAGTTCTGTACAACCCGAAACCCACCTGCAAAGTCGTCGGTGCGCAAATTTTGATATTGCCCTCCTCTTTTTTAATTAAACACTTTGAAACTTGGAAAAAAAAGTTTCCCGAGCCTGTGCAAACTCCGTCGCCGGTGAACGGTGTTTGATTAAAAGTTAATTATCACGAAGCGATGCGACGAACGAGACAAAAATAATTGGGCGCGATCAGACAAAAGCACGCCAGGCATCGCCCTTATTACGGTGGCGTAAGTACTAATATAGAACTGGGAGTGCTTACCGCGACGTGTTGCTGACCGTATTGACGCTTTTGATTTGTCGCAGAGGTTTTCTAAGTTTAGGAAAGCTCCAGTCAGTAAGAATTTGGTAAAAAGGCAATTTTTTTTCGTATGTATTACCGTATTAGCTGTTGCTCGATATATTAAAGTAACCAATATTATAAACGAAATATAGAAATATAAAATATACCTACCTGCATATGGATACATAATTAGTTACAATAAATACGAGAAGAAACAATGGACAAATCTGGAAGTTACTTAAATGAGCTTGATACATTCAATATTCGTTTAAGTTCTTAAAATGAACTCACAATGATTTTTAATTACATTAAAGGGCGAGATATGTAGATAAAAAATAAGTCACAAATTATGTACAGTCACCATCATTCATTAGTTTGTATAGTTACACCCCCCAGTACCTTGTCACGTTAAACCTCCGCGTAACAAAGTACGTCAGTTATACCTTAAACTTAATGTGACAAGGTTCTGAGTTGTTAACTAACTTTACAAAGTTTATTTACACTTCACACACCTTACAACAATAAAATAATTATAAAGAAGGAGAGAAAGAGGAAATACGGAAAATGTAAAAAAAAACACAGAGAAAAGCAAAAATAACATAGACGTAATGTCACAATCGGGAATTATTTTTACAAAGAGCCGTGCATATGTACAGATGACAGGAAATTATTTTTCTTAAAAACTTAATAAATAGACATTTAAACAACAAGGTTGATTCAAAATAACTATATGCATAAATTTAGGTGGCACGGTCACGGCATATTTAGAAGGCTACTTACTTAGACTTAGTCTTGGATACCTCGCTTATTAAATGCAAAACAGACGCAATCCCAAGTACCTTTAAGTATTTTTTTTTTCTTTTTTTTTATTTTATTGCACTTCAAGATTGACCTCATCCCACCCGATGTTAAGTGGTAATGAGGTCCTTTTTTTTTTTTTTTTTTTTTTTTACGGGGAGAAATGACGTGATGCACCGTACCGCCACCCGAGGGGGGATGGCGGCGTGTGTGGGACTCTCCTGCCCTAAAAAGGGCAGGCCTACCCACTAAAACTCCCCGGTGGACCTCATCGCCCTAAACGGCGGTGCTGTGGGAAGCAGTAAAAACCATTACCACCACAGCACCGCCAGGCGGAATGGCCGCTTACGCGGCCCCGTCTCCTCCCCCCTGGATGTTCGGGGGGGTAAGCGGGGGTAGCCGATCCACTGAGCTATCCCCGCCTCGCACTGGAGACCGTGGGTGCAATGCCAACTGGGGTGCCCTCACACCACCAGCCGGCCGGTCTCCATGCGGTAACATGGCGCGGTCAAATAGACGCCGCGCTCGTAACCGCCGTCTTCTACGGTGAGCGGGGGCGGACGGGTCGTCCTCCCGCTCTCTTTCGGCTGCTTCCTTCTGCGACATTACCTCTTCGCAAAAGGAAACAACCGCGCCCCAAGCAGCGTTGCTCTCGAGCATGGACTCGACCACATCCGGGAGCGAGAGATTCGGCCCTATCACCGATATGAGGGCAGCGCGTTGCTGCGACCAGGCCGTGCACGCACTCAGCGTGTGGGCGGCACTATCTTCCGGCGCGCCACAACTTGTGCACGCCGGGGACCCCTCTCTGCCTATCCGGTGCAGATATCTGCCGAAACAACCATGGTCGGACAGTACCTGCACCAGATGGAAGCTTAAAAAGCCTAACTTGCGCTCGAGCCAGCGCAAGATTACTGGCCCGAGCGCATCCAGAGTCCAACGCCCCGCTGAACAGTTCTGCAGGACGACCGACCATCTTCCCACCATTTCGTTGGTCACCTCACGCCGGACGCGTGTCAGGTCCTCCGGGTAAAAACGTTCCCCGGAGGCCTTCTTTTCGGCCTGCCAAAGGTAGGCAGTTTTTGACGCCTGGGCGTCGAGCTCCCAGGGGGGCGTCCCTGCGAGGGCGCACGCAGCGTCAAAACTGACGGTGCGGTACGCCCTGCACACCCTCTGTGCAATCGCCCTTTGTGGGCGGCGGAGGGTCCTGATGTTATCCCTATTCAGGGAGTCGGCCCAGATTGGGGCACCGTAGAGAGCCATACTTTTAAGCACGCCGGCATATAGCCGACGGCATTTGGCCCGAGGACCCCCCAGATTCGGCATCAGCCACGACAGGGTGTCCGCCGCCCTAAGGAGACGCGATGACAGGGCCTTAAAATGTGGGCCAAACTGCCACCGCGCATCCAGTATTAGGCCCAAATATTTTATTTGGGCTCCCACCGACACCCTGACGCCCTCCACGACAATGTATGCATTTTGAGGGCAGCGCTGCCGAGGCCCCGGAAAGAAAATGGCCTCGGTTTTCTGGAGCGCTACCCTAAGGCCCAACATTTTAATTCGTTTGGCGACCAACGTGCCGCCCACTGCAGCTAATCGCGCCGCCGCGCCGAAATCCCTCCCCCGGGCAGTCACTAAAGTGTCATCAGCGTAACAGGTGACTGCCATGCCCGGGAGGAGGGCACCGCGGAGTAACCAGTTGTATCCGATGTTCCACAGGAGGGGCCCCAAAACTGACCCCTGTGGAACACCGGAACGAACAACAAATCGACGAAGCTCGCCACGTCCGTCGACGCAGATAACCTCTCGATCCGAGAGGTAGTCTTCAATCAAGACAAACAAGTATGGAGGCACTCGATGGAAACGTAGTGCCCCCAAAATTGTAGAGTGAGGGAGGGTGTTGAAGGCATTGGCTATGTCAAATGAGACAGCCAAAACACCCTCCCCCCTCTCTCGCGACTCCGAAACTAATTTTTTAAGACTGAACAGGGCGTTAATAGTGGAACGCCCTGCTCGGAACCCAAACTGAGCGTCCGAGAGGTCAGGGCCGACCTCTCGAAGGTGCTCTTTGAGGCGCGTGGCTACAATCCGCTCCAGCAACTTTCCTACCTCGTCCAGCAACACAATTGGTCGGTAGGCCGATGGGGAGTCCCGTGGGCGGCCCTCTTTGTAGAGGAGGCACAGTTGTCCCTCCTTCCATAGTTTAGGGAACTTCCCAACCGAGAAACAAGAGTTGAAAAGTTCCCTAAACTTTTCCTCCATCAGTGTCGCACCCAGGGCAACAATTTTAGCTGGGACCCCGTCTGGCCCAGGAGCAGTCTTTTTGGCACGGAGACAAAGAGCTGCCGTGCCAAACTCCTCCTCCGAGATTGGAGGGTATTCAAGAGGGCGGCTGGTGGTGCAAGCGGGTTCCAGCCCCGAAGAACCGCTCATCACTGGCGGGGTGAAGCCAGGGTCGCAGTCCGGGAAAAGAACTCGGACTATGTTGTCTAGCAAACCTGGCTCAAGGGTCTCGGTAAGTGGGGGACCGATGGGGCGCAACTTGTTGCGTGCTGCCCGATATGGTCTCCCCCATGGATCTTGGTTGAGACCCTCTAGTAGTTCCGCCCTGGCAGAATCTTTTGCTGCACCGATCGCGGCCTTAAATCTATGCCTCGCCTCTTTGTAGGCCTCATACAAGAAGGCTTCATTAGAAAGATCCCTAACTGCTCGACGCCTACTCCTGGTATAGGCCCGCCGGGCCGCAATACAACTAGTTCGGAGATCGGCGAGCTCCTGCGACCACCAAAAGCAGGCGCGTTTGGGTGGTAGACGGCGGGACCGAGGCATGCTGGCGTCGCATACCTCGGTCAAGGAACAACGAAGCTGGGCCGCTGAGACATCCACATTTGAACTGGCTAGGGGAGGCGAGAACCAATCTTGCAGAAAGGCTGCCTCCCTAGCAATTTCCCTATCTAGGCGGGCCAAAGCCCACCTGGGAAAGGGTGAAGACCTAGGCCTATCGGGTGCCCGACTTGGAACGCCGGCTGTGACCACAAATTGGATATATTTGTGGTCCGATAATGTCTCAGTCGGGTCCACCCTCCATTCCGTCACACGTGCGGCGAGAGCAGGGGTGGCGAACGATATGTCTACCACGGACCCTCCCTGCTGTCGCACGCAGGTATGTGTGGAACCCCTGTTGAGAAGGGAAAGCCCCACTGCAGCGGCCCAGAGCTCGACTAATTGACCTCTCAGATTGCTGGAGGCGACTGGGTTTCCCCATCTTGGCGATTTGGCATTGAAGTCGCCCAGTACCAAGACCTGAAAACCGGACGACACCGCGCGACCCACCGCGCCTTGCAAGACCCCAAGAAATAATTCAAACTCCTGCAAGGCACGATTCGGGGAAAAGTATATGCCAAAAATGGCGATGTCACCCCAGAGAGCCGAGACGAACCCAGAACCCCTCTCAAGACATGAAATAAGGGGAGACAATGACGACGAGCGCCGAACTATGGCCACGGAGCCATCCCTATCGCCCATCCAACTATTGGGGACCGAATATGGTTCGGCCACCACAACAACGTCCACCAACCACTCCGCCATCGCCTGGTACAACAAGTCCTGGGCTGAGCGGCAGTGGTTGGCATTCGTCTGGAGGAAGTTGAATTGGGCCATTATTGCATGGACATTTCAACCTCCTCCACTACAGCCGGACTCAGCTCTAAAGTACTTGGCCGGGTCTGGGCCTTTACCTTACCCTTCTTTAGGGGAGGCCTACAGTTCCTCCCCCCCATGACATGGCCGACCGGCCGCCCACTGTCTGCGCAGACCTGGCAGTGCGGCTTCTTCTCGCTGCAGGCGGCGGCTTTGTGGCCAGGTTGCCCGCAGCGGAAGCACAAATCTTTGCGCTCTGCGGAAGAAGGGCACAAAGGACGGGTGTGTCCAATACCCAGGCACTTGAAGCACCGGAGAGGCTGCTCCTCCAGTGCACGGACGGTCGCGGAACTAAATCCAATTAAGAAGCGCCCGCCGTCCAGAACAGCCTTGGCTGCTGCAACGGGGCACTGGACACGGATTGTGCCCATCCCCATGCGCCCCTGCCTTATTTCCCCTGCTTTGATCTGGTCAGCCGTGCATTTACCTATCCCGGCGACCTTTTCAATAATCTCAGACCTGGAAACGGAGTCGTCCAAGTCTGATACGACGATGGCTGCATATTTAATGGGTCTCACTACCTTAGCGAGACCCTCTGGCAACACCTCTCGCATTTTGGCCGCAAATTTGTCAGCCTTGTCCGCCGAGCCAGCTCCCGGGAACTCAATAAGCCGGGCTCCAGCCTGGGTCTGGCGAAAACGAAGGGAAGAGGCCGATGTAATCCCCAGTTCAGTCAAGTTTATCCCCTCCCGAGCACGACGGAGCACCGATTCAAATGTTTCCCCCTTCTCTGAGGCCTCAGCAGTTAATGACACGACCACTGCTGCGGTCTTAGGGGGAACCAACTTTGGCTTCGGCTTAGCGGCCGAAGACTTCTTCGTAGACGGGGGACCAGTGGCCTTAGATACCTTTTTATTACACCCCGTCAAGGGAGCTGACTGAAAAACGGGCCGTGGAGCCGTATCCGCTTCCGAAGACTTCTCCCACTTTCCCTTGCCCCTTTTAACTACGGTCGACCACCCCTCATTGACTGGTGTTGTCGAAGGAAGTAACAGATCCTCTTCTATGGCGGGAGCTAGCTGAGGAGCAGCTCGACGGGCGACTCCAGTATCCGCCTTAGACGAGACAGCAGGCTCCGCAATATTTGAACCAGGTACCACTCCAGGCACCTTGGACCTTTTTGCCCTTTGCGACTTCGGCGGCTCCGGAACCTTGAAGGTCTCAGTAAGCCGTTCGAGGAGCACAACTGGCTCCTTTATTCGATCCGCCGCCAGAGGCGGACGGAGGCGTTTTTCAGGAAGGAGGCGGTCTTCCAGCCCCTCGATCCTAGCATTGAGCCGCGCATTTAAGTGGGCCCGCTCCTCTATCACGATCTTGCGGACTATGGCCTCCAAATTCGCCGCGCCAACTATCGACTGTCCCGACACAGACTCCGCCATATCCATCGCCGTTTCAATTGGGGCCAAGACTGGTGCCGGTGCCGGGGAAACGCGACCAGATTTAGTCAGCCGGGCCACCGCAGCCTCTAACTCAGCCACCCGCTTTAATTGGCCCGACAATTCAGCCTGCAGGCGATCTACTGTCGCCTGCAGCCTCTGCGTCTCCTCTGAGGAGGTTCTCTTGAGGGCCTCTTCGCAGATGGCCCTCATGTTTATGGCACTCTCTTTAAGTGCCTTTTGGAAGGTCCATTTTAGGTTAGAGGACCTTCTTATCATAGATACGGAGCTCTCCGCTTCCGTGGTCACTAGGCGCTGCAATTCTGCAGCCGACTTTCCCTCTAACGATGAGGTGATGGTCACTCCATACCCGGCCTCATTACGGGCCTCACGCAAACGCCGCTCCGTTTCCGCTAATTGCGCCTCGTGTTCAAGCGCGACAGCGGCCCTCTTTGCAGCGTTCAGCTCTCGCTGCGCTTCCGCCAGACCGGCATAATCGGCGGTAGTGACGGGTCTTCCGCGTCCTTTCTTCGGCCCTTTTTTAGCCGACCGGCTTTTTGATTGTGGGGTATCAGAGTCCCCATCCGATAAAGGGCGTTTACACCCCCTTAGATACTTCTCCCGCTCAGACGTTGTGGACATTTCTGAGACGTTGGTAAGTGTGTCGGACTCTGCCCCCGACACAATGTCCTCTGGTCTAGCAAAAAAGCTAGAATTTTCCGAAGTCAAGGAAGCCACAGAAGGTGCGCGACTCCTTGATTCCGGATACTCCCTCTCCGACGCAGCTGAACAGTCGGCGTCACTAACTACGTCCAAAGACGCACCATCGTTTTTTGGCGCAAAAGAACATGCGGCGCCCTCCGCATCCGAAGATGCCACTACAGCAAGGGGTTTTTTTGTTTTAGTTTTAGATTTAGATTTTGAGACATTCATAATTGTTCCCACGAGTAGAACGGATTTAACAGACCACTGGAGGCAGAGCCGAATACCTCCAGCTACCCTACCCTCGCCCGCCCCCGTTGCAGTATGAACTGCAACGGGGGCGGGCGGTCCCGTGCAGGGAGGCCGATGCCACCAACCACGACCGGGTTTAACCCACCCGGTCACCATCCCTCCAAAGAAAGATGGCCCCGACGCCTCGAGCACTCACAGCGTCGGGATTAGGGGTTTTTTATTGTGGTATGCTCCACTTGGGCCAGCCAATTAAGGCAAGCCCCCTGGTCTGATCGAGCCGATAGACATGATCACCAGACACTCGACCAGGAAACAGGCTGCCCGACGGTGACCGAAGTCTGCTACAACCGACTACTTTTACGCAGTCGGCCGAGCCCGCCGCGCCGCGGGGTTACCCCGCCAGATGACGCTCCGAAACCACGGACGTCATAAAAGGTCAAGTTGACCAGACCAAAAACAAAGGCCCCGACTGGGTGAAGACGACGACGCAGAAAACTACGACTTCGACCTCGCACAACATAGACCCCCCCCCCCCCCCCCCCCAGTGTTTGGTCCGCGGGAGCTACGCCCCAACCCCCGGCTGCCGCCCGCAAGGCAGCCCTATAAGCGGGAATACCTTCCGTGCGGCAGCCGCGGGCTTCCCCTATCCGCCACCTGGGGACGCGCCACGTCGGGGTATCACCTCCCCGCCCACTACGACGCTGCAACGGGTGAGTGGTGGTAATGAGGTCCTAGCTTAAGGGTGACAAGTACAGCATAATAAATATGTTACTGGACTTGTCGCCCTTACCTTGAAGGCTTGACCCCTGCTACTAATGTAGCACCCCCCAGGAGCTCTGGAAACCTTACTCACACGCAGGACCACAACAACACCGAAGTGGTTGTTATTTGGCTGCGGTCTTCTGTAAGGTGGAGGTATTTCACCAGTCGGGCTGCTCCAGTTCGAGCTATAAATCGCTATGCCCTACCTCTCTTACAAATTTTAACAGGACGTGAAAACAAAAACCAATAAAACGAATCGAGATTTTTTTATAGTTCCAGTTTCTTAATGTGTATATATATATATATATATATATATATATATATATATATATATATATATATATAGTTAGAAGAGGCTTAAGTATGCCAATTTAGAGCCTCTTTATTACTTTGTGCCTGTGACAGTGGAGACCATGGGCTGTTGGGGGTCGGAGGCGAGGGACTTTGTGAAACAGGCCGTAGATGGCCATTGCTATTCAGCGTGGTAATGCGGCCAGTGTGATGGGCACCTTTGCGCCGGGGACTAACGGGTTCGAGTAACAAATTTTGTGTGTTTATGTTAATTAGTTTTTGTTAATAGTTTTTATATTCCCATTGTGTAAATTAAAATATTCGTAATTTATTACTAACTATGTAAACTATATATAACCATTAAGAAATAATAAAAAATACCTCCATTCGTCTTATTTTTCTTTTGTTTTTGCTGTTGAATAAAGGTATTTGGGACTGCGTCTTTTTTGCATTTAATGAGCGACCTGTGTTGCTCGAAGTTGTACGTAGATCAAGGGGAGACTCCATTTCTTCTTAAATCCATAGGCCACCAATAAGAATTAAATCACACAGAATGTTAGAGACTCGTAGACATTTCTAATAGCCCTTAAGTCCCCTCAAGTGAGGCAAACAGTTTTACGCTATTGTCCACTTCTTTTGACTTTGTTATTGCTAAAACCAACATATCTTTTGCAGCTGTACTAAGCAATATTAAACTCTAACGTGGTGCGTTAAAGATCAGACGCTTTCTCCCGACACCCCGTGTTCTGTTCGTGACGTTACCATGACAACGAATATTGACAAAACGTCCGGGCAAACTGATCTCGCTGTTAAGACGCGGTGGATAAGGTTGAAAGTTCGTGGACAGAGATATTGCGATATAAATTTTCCGTTGAAATCATGGAATTGTGCAATTGAAAACGTATATTTTTGCTCGGAAAAGTGTTTATTGGTAGCGATTTGAAACTTGAGGAAATAAAGTCAAAGATGACAATGTTTATTCTATGCAGCTTCAATAGTCACGTATCTGAGTTTCACAAAGGGAGAAGTTCTTTTGATGAAAAATGCTTACAAGAACAAAATGCGAGAACTTCACTTGTCTTTGACTTGTGGACCGGACTTTGGCGTCTCGCCATCTATGAGGTCCCGAGTTCGATTCCCGGTCAGGTCAATGTAGGAAACAAAATTTAGGACATAAGGTCGTGAGAGTGTCTGCATCGCCCGCTTGGCTAGGAGAACGCTGACTTTTTACGTTTTATTTTTCTTTTTTTGTTCTTAAATCTATATTTTTTGTGTTCTTGATCCGTCTTGGCTTCACCCTGTGCGGTTTTGGAGGCTGGGTGACAAGGCCAGCCTCAACGTCCCAGACCACGGGATTACTGAGCCCCCCCATCGCGACAAGATGCGGAACCCAGCGGGGGGGGGACCGTCTTTAAACCTAATATTAACACGCTTTTATTTTTGTTTCTATCCTTTTTCTTAAATTAGTATATCACCAAATTTTACACAAATGCGTTCATTAATTTTTGCGTTTTTTACGCAATAACAGAACATAATATACATTGCAAATTAACATAATTTAAATTTTATTCGCAAAAAATGAACATTTCGCGGTTATAATATAAATAGGATTCCTGGCGTTCTGATCACTAGTATTTTGTCCATCATAGTGATTTGAGTAAATACTGAAACATGAACATAATGAAATACCTACAACTAATTAGAAATTCAGGCTTCCCTAGAGGACCAGACATCCAGGAATTAAGATAATAGATTCCAGAGAACCTCTGACAGCACAATTAGCGTAATGAATATGCGGGCGGCAAACAGTCTGTTCGTCTGCACACAGAATACACTACGTAAATTATACTAGAGTCCGGAAGCTTTAACTTGACCGATGATTTATTGGTTAATACTTGACGCTAATGTGTGTGTAGCTTGAGAACTAGTAGGTATTATGGAAACCATAACGAACGGAGGTAACACATTACAAATGTAATGAAAGGAGTTCTATTAACGATATCAATGCCCACAAACAGTAGTTTGGATAGTAGTCAAATAATCCTGTACTATGTCCATCACATTAATGTTTGTCTATTTGCCTTGTGATACATGATAGAAGAAATAAGAAGTTAGAATAATATGTGAAGCAATACGTTGATTTTTTTAACCACAGACGCACAAACGATAAATGTTTTTCAACAATCCGAATTTACCTAGATTTCGTGTTGTAATTAAGTATCGTTGTGCAAAAACAATAAGTTTTAATTCTTTTACTTCTTTCGCATCAGAGGACCTCTGATGTACAAGTTTGTGGACAAATAGCAATATTGAATCTGAACTAGCGATACCAAGTCTAGGTCTTTTCGGAATGTTGAAAAACAAATATCGTTATTTAACTTCAAAAAACTAACAGGACTATTCATTTTTACATTGTAAGGATTGTTCCTTAATTTATAGATATTATATAATAATAATAATAATTGCGCAGGAACTTTTAAAATTTTGATGCTTCTTGACTGCAAATCTCTTTATTGTGATACAGGTCTGTTACTAATTACACTAAGTTTCCGAATATGATAATAGCGTTCAGGTTGGAGACATAGTAGCTTCCTTATCCTAAGGTTGGAAAGAGGAAACAGACTAGTTATTTCATGTTGAAAAACGAATCTATCTGAAATGTAAATACTTTCAGGAAAACTAAACAATGAATACTCCATCATAGCAAAACCAACAATGATTTTGAATCAAAAAGGTGGACTTCAGCAGTGTTGGCAGTGTTTAATTGATGACGTTGGTATCCGAAAAGCGAGCATTTTATGTTCATTTAAGTATGCGCTATAGCTAATAGTCAGCCTTCCTAACATCTCACTTCAGGGACTGTGACATCTTGGACCTTAGGGTCCTCAATTTAGAAATCAAGTTCCAACTATCCTTTTCTTGGGTTAATCAGCACGTTAACCACATTAGGATTGGCTTTACAAATTTGAAAAAACTGAAACATTATTTGCTCTTAGGAATCATAACTGGGACTCCAAGTATGATTGAAACGGCAAGATTGTTTTTTTTCCGTTACTTTAACAGCGTTATGTCATTATGGTCTTCTTTTGTGCAGTTCCCCGCAGCTGACATACTCGTACAAACTACTTTTGTATAAAAGAAGAGGGCTGGCTGCGCTATTACTTTAATGAAAATAATGTTTGAATCTAGAACTCTAACTTTGTATATTTTATTTAAGTACCTCGTATAAGGAAACATTTTTATGTTTGAATAGAATAAGTGTCGAGTTTCTTTCCGGTTCTTCTCGAAATCATCAACATTTCGAACACGGCGGTAGAATACTGAATTTGTACTGACGTGAGTTTACATGAAAAAAGATATTTCGATTCTATTATTTTCTACCACTAGATCAATGAGGTGTTTACCTAATCATACGTAGCAATCTTACAATTCAACAGTGATTATCCTGTTCATGCTTAGTGGTTACACGATCCACATTCACTGTTGCACCAATTTCATTAATTTCAGACAGAACCAAGCCAGTATTGCAACTGGAGTATTTCCTTTTGATCTAGCTGATAAATTTCTCATCTCGCTATTGTAATCTGGTCTCTATTGTCTCCGAGTTAGACTGTGATATTGGGTAGCAGATTGGCTTACAGGTTATCCGTGCAATTCAGTCCCATAACCGGTAGAATGTTCGGAGATGTCCAATCGTAGTAAGTGGACGTTCCTAGTGCGGGATTCGTCTTTGGTGAGCTAAAATGCTGCTTTAGGAGCTTTTCATTGTAAACTGTTACTAGATTTAAAATTTTATTACGTTGGTTGCAATTGAAAGTAGTTATGGTTATTTTATTACGAATACAAGTTTATAACAAAAATATACTGCATGATTGTTTGTGTTTTTGATCAAGTTTGTATTAAATTATGATAAAAAATCAAAACTAAATGTAAAACAAAAATAAGTTTTATTCTTGTTAATTTCAAAGATATGAACAGACCATGTTTATATGTTGTTTTCAGTTTAGACAGGAAGTTTTCGAATCGATCACTTAAATATTTGATAAGTAAAATATTATCTATGCTAACGAAAGTGCACCATGATAATATTGTATAAAAAAAACTTTTATTAACGAAGATTTTTACAATAATTCAGCACACAGTGAAGCAACCCATTTAAGTAATTTTAAAAATACTTGTAGTAGGGTTGTTTCGCTCTTGACTCTTGCTCTTGCAACACTGTCCGTTAATAAACTTAATGTAGTTAAAAGGAAAAAACCATTAATATGTCGTCCCTTCCTTATGTAAGTGAAAGAAGAGAGCTTACTTAGCTCACATAATAATCTGGTAGGACGTATGTACTCTCTAGTGCAATTCTGTGTTTCGCAAACGTTCGAATACTACAATGTCAGTCATGGGTAATTGGTTGATCTAAAAAAGATTAGCCACCTTGGCTGAAATCGGCTAAGGCGATATTACATTCCATTCATACATGTAAACGAAGTGTCCTTCATTTAGATTTAATGGGCCGCATAAAAACTTTAATGTTTAATTGCTCTATGATCTTGTCTGTCAATTGTGTCGTGTTATAAGCTTATGTTATGGAGAATAAATAATACGTAAAAATAAGATTACATTATGTAATTAGATCAATTAATAGTGGACGATATGGTGAAGCCATAGCTTGAAATGTTGTATCTATATTTCAGTTTAGTTTGTGATTCATAAGTGTAAAATATTTATTTGTAAAAGTGAAATGTTTTGTTTATGAAATAAAATTGTTCTATATTTCAACAACACATTTTGACTTTGAGTTTCACTGGTCATCCTAAAATATATTTTGAAGCACATTATATACATTAAGATTGTAGCATCATTTTAGCTCCTCAGTACAGTTCCCAGACATTCGTCCGCTGGGACATAGCGCATACTCGCCTGCACGCAATGCGAGCCGGACGGAATGCGCGGGACATTGTGCCTCACTGTGCACCGTGCATTCAGTGTTGCACTATACACCTCTGTGAAAATCGTACACTGACATAAGGATTATAATTGCACCTGATGATCCACGCCCAATGTAAGCATTACCCTTATACTAAGTGTCAGTGAAGCATACTCAGATTAATGCAAATTTAAAAATGTTTGCTTGAATATGACATATTTAATATGGAAGTTTAAAATGTTTGATAAAGAAACAACTATAATTTTAATAAGAGAAAATAATACATGCTGTCAAAAGAACATATAAATAGTCGATCATGTCGCTCCATCCGTCCTTTTGGATTGTGAGAGTGAACAAAAGGAGAGTGCACATCGTATTTCGCAAATATTCGATCACAACAAACCAAGTCCTGGGAAATTGGTTGATCAAAAAAGATTAGCTACCTTGGCCGAAATCGGCCGAGGCAATATAGTCACACACACGTCTATGACAATCGTACACTGATAATAGGATTATAATTTATATTTGCACCTAACGATCAGACCAATCATACAGTCCCAAAATAAGGAACCGTGAACAGGGCGTTAAGGTAAACAATTTCAGTTCGACTTTAGTTCTTATGCCAACGATATGATAGGCGGTGCAATGGCCTGTGTAACAAACATACATCCAGATATTCATATCTTCTTACAATATTTTGCATTAACAATATCAGTAGAATTAACAAATAGCAGTTTGAAACGAGAACTGTATTTTTTTCTGTTTATCAACTAAAGGCTGGTTCCAATATTTGAAAACGATCCTTAACGAATTAATTAATAAGAAAAATAAATAAAGCGAGGTGTAAAAACGACCGACGGAGGATGGATGACAGATGATATGAAAAAAAAATTGAAATTAAAATTAACGACTCGTAGAAAATCGGATAGTCATATTTGACACAAAACGAATCGTAAAATATTGTAACCGGGCATGAATTGGCACAAGCACTACAAAGCTTAGGCTATATTCACTACTAAACTAATAATGATGTCCCAAATCACTCATTAGACACAACTTACATTTTATGAAACGATTTGCCTCACACACACTACAATAAATCCATTAGACAATCGACACAAGAATTCCATCAGATCGGAAATATCGGAGCGCGTGCTTTGTGCAAACAATTCAATAATCGATTCAATATCGGCGCGAGACGGAATCGATCACGTCTCGATGCGACCGAGACGATCGCCTGTGCCCAACACAAGCCACAGTGTACCAGGTGACAGCAAGAATATAACTTTTCCTCAAAAAACAACTCCCAATGGAACACAATTTCAGAATCAAATTCAGAATTTGCAAAATGGATAAATGCTAGTACAAATACTTAGTTCGTAGAAACAAACTGTTATAGTTGATTACGCAAACGAATCAATAAATTTATATCAGTCGATATCACATACATTGACTCAAACCCAAAGTAAGTAGCTTAAGTACTTAAGTTTTGGTAATTAAAACTAACGGTGAAACCACAATCCCAAGAGCATGTGGCTACGGCAAGTTTGTAAGCGTAGAAGTGGATGGATGAAGCGGAGGATATAGATGTATCATTACCGACCTCTCTGCACGCTGCATACAGCAGATCCGCTGCTGGGAGCAGAGATTCCAAGCGAAAGCTTGGCTGGCGTCCATTAACTCTCACACACGCTCAAAACGCATAAAAAATACGATGGAACCACAATATTCCACCTCACTTATGCAGCACGCGCGATACATAAAGGTCATAAAGGTTTGAATCCCACACTTCAATGGAAGATGAAAATTTTCGGTTTAGAACATTGAATAAAAAATAATAAATAACTATATAAAAAATAAACACCTGAGTTTCACTTCATTTATTATTACCAATTTTTTTTTGACGCGAGGAAATGCATAGGTAGCACCGTACCGTCACCTGAGGGGGGTTACGGCGGTAGTCTGGTAGTCAAGACTACCCACTAAAACCCTCCGTTTAGACTTTATCGCCTGAGTGGTGGTGTTGTGGGATACAGATCAACCTGACTAACCACAAAGCACACGGCAATTTATCATTACCTATGTTTAACGCATTTATTAAGTTTTGTTAGAATTTGTGTTAGTAACACACATTTTTATCGACTCTGTAAGCTGTTCCACTGATATCAGTTACACTGTGTTCTTGTGCAACGTTGCAATTTCAAATGCGTGTGCAATTAACAGTACCAAGGTATGGTCGTGTATTTCTTGTGCCCAATTAGATTGATACAATGTTTACTTATCTACTTCAGTTTATTGAATATTTATTTGTCTATTGTCAGGTCTCTGAAGTTCAAAAGTTAGGTGTTTGTCTTTATTATATGTTAAGGTCAAACTGGCGTTAACAGTGCATGTTCTAGCAAAAAACTAAAAACGTCATTCCATTTTGATCTACCAACTTATCCTAAAAATGAAAGCTGACCAATGAAATAGTCTTGACATTCAAAAAGTTAAAATACCCAAAAATAATAAATATTCTATAAGACTACACTTCCTGTTATCAGACAGTAAACTTTAACGTCGTTAATGGTCATTATTTCCTTAAAAAGCTTGACCCGATTCTCATCGAACATGAGTTACAAATTAAGCGAAACGTGTTAAAATACCGCACTAACACAGACAGACAGTTAAATGGCGCCTCACGACTCCGTGAAACGAAAGTAGTCCAGTAAAATTCAATTAGAATGTTGTGTTAACGTCTATCATTCATTATACATATGTTGATTTTAGCCAGTTAACGAAAAAAACGTAGAAGCATTTCCAATGGTTGAAAATGGCACCACGAAAAGTAAGGCACGGCGGGCGTGGCTTAAAAAAGTGAGCTAGCGCCGGTACGAACACCGTTTCCACTGACGCCGTGTGTCATAGGCGCGGACTAATCACAGCGCGTGTTCAATTCCAATCTACGAAATCACGTATCTAACGACCTCTTTGACGAACGTCTTTTTGTCGTCTTTAACGCATTAGCCTTAAAATGATTTTAAAGTGTTGATATTTTATTACTATATTGCATATCTATTGCTTGTGAGTTTTGCATTTGTGTGTGTTTTAGTGACAGGAGTTCTTCCATGTTTTTTTCGTTCACTGATAATAGCCAATATACCGGAACTGAAAAACAATTATTATTTATTTATCCCTGATAAGAAATAACAGCAATAGTCCTTACATTTCACAAAATGGTTGACTGACCACTTTAGGTTCAAAGTACAGCTAAAAACGCATATTATTATTATCATTTAAAAGCGAAATGTTTTATCAAAATTGGAATTAATGCATTTTATCAAACTTTATTTGAATGCAATTGTACGAATCTTCATACAATTGCATTAAAAAACCCAGATGGGTGGTGCTATATTTTTCATTGACTGAGCAATATTAATCAGTAGTATAATTTTCTATAAAGAAAATCTCTTAAACAAAATTGCTGTTGTTCGACCGCTACAAACCTTTAGACCATAAGTTTACATCAACAAATTCGTTTTATGTTTCTATATTTTATTTGGCAGCTACTAATGAACTACCACAGTTTATTAGTAGCTACCAAATATACCACTCAGATATTGAACGAGTTTTTAAATAGTTTCATTAAAATGTACATAAAATATTAAGAATCCTTTTAAAATCTTAATATCGCCAACGTAATTAACGGACTCTTCTTTACTTACAGGTAGTAAGCAAAAAAGGCTTTTCATCAAATGCATTTTCTTTAATATAAACTTTGAATTATGACTATTATAGAGATGAATTGTTGGTAATGAAATGATACCAAAAATGTCTATAGCCTTCAAAACGTTAAACTGTGATTTAATTTTACGACTATTCTCGAAATGGTGTAATCGCGACATCGGCTAACTTTTACAATATTGCAGCAATTCGATTGGAATGGAGGAAGTTTTAACCGCTGAAAGGAACATTAGAGTGGAAGAATACGGTGAACAGCACATCAAGTTAAACACGATTTTAGTTTTTATAACCGCGACATAAAGGCTGTGTGTTGTAGTCTGATGTGCTTTCGACCGTTTCTATGTATTCTCATCGATAATAGTGAACTATTTTTCATAGACTACAGGTAGCTCACATAATTTTTTTCTAAAATTACTATTGAATTTGTTCATTAAAAAACTATCATTCTCATTTTTTAACTTGAAAATTTATGCGTGTGGATGTGTGGATATTTGCAACTCTTTCATGCAAAAACTGATTAATATATGTGAATGAAAATTTGAAGTAAGATTGAATACAGTAATTAAAATTAAAACGGTAGTCTTTGTTTCCCAAAATTTACCGAACAAAGTCACACGCAACAGTTGGTCAATTTATTAAATATTTGGCACTTATGTTAAGTATGTGAAGAAGACACAATAAACACAATAAAAGTCATCTTAATAAGAACTATTTCAACTTCAGGAGAAAAACAAAAGATAAGCCTACTAATGGCCCATCACCAGACCAATTCCATTAATCCATAAAACAGAACAAACAAATCTGAGGACTCAAAGCGGGATCGCATTCATCGTCGCAGGAAGACAAAGCTCCGCAATTCGTTCCTATTACTCGCTCACTGATATTAATTCTGGCATTACGCCGAATTCGTTTTAGCACGAACAGAACGGGGCACTTTTTATCCGGGACCCTCATTTGTTTCAATCGAACGCTGTGATTGAAGTGTGACTTAGTTTCTACAAAAATATCAGAAGAAATCAGGTCAAATCATAATAATATCTTCATCTAAATTTACCTTTAATATTAATGGCAAGGAAAATAACACATTATGAAGATAAAAGTTTTGTATGTTTGTAATGAATACACTCAAAAACTACCGCGCCGGTTTCAAAAATTCTTGCAACATTGGAAAGCTTCATTCACCCTAAAAACATAGGCTATATTTAGGCTAGAAAATACTTAAGTTCACGGGTGCAAAGTCGTAAAATATTCAAAAAAGCACTGATTGATGAAGTAAAACAGCATTTCCCAATAGTTTCTTTTTGGTCAGAAAAAATATGAAGGTTTATTTAATAGATTAATTTTAATGTGTTTTTATCCTCCAAAAGTTGGTAATGATTAGATATCAGTAATCCTTACTTTTACTGGTACAGTGTAGTTGGGAAGTTAAGAAACACTATTTCAAGTAAATTCTCCTACAAATAAATACAAATAGATAACACCTTTATCTTGTATTACGATCGTCTCCCATAACGAACGCCACCCAAGTGGTGACTCAAGCGTTTGAAACACTAAAAATCGGTACAATCAACGAAACGGTAACCGCGCTCAGTTTACGACCATTCTTGAAATCCTCTGACCACATCTAACCTTCACAACATTGCAACAGTTGAATGGGTATTCAATACTGGCATAAACCTATACTTTGCCGGTCGTAAAGCGCCCAGAAATTTGTTGCAGTTGCTACAATGTCATGTTCTTGCTAACTTGCCGGATTCTTCTCGGTAGGATTAGGTTCAGAACCGGTGGTAGCTTAAATTTTGGTTTGTTTTCGTTTTGAAGATACGTTACTGTTACCTTTGTTCAACATTATTAGATTGATGTATTATGACTTCTTTCATGGTGGGCACACGTAAACATTTTGAATGCTCTCAGCGACTACGAAATTTGTTGATATCAAATGCGAACTTATTTTACATAAAATCGTGAGTTGTAAAATTTGATTAGTTTGTTTATCTAGTAATCTCTTTATACTCTTAATTTGTACAATAGTAAATAAGATGAAAGTGACCCGTTACGACTTGAATATTAACATTTAATTTCGTTTTATAGCCAATTGCTAAGGTAATTAAAGTAAAAAACATTTTGAAAATTCATAGACAACTCACAAGTCGGTTGTCATTTTGGTTTAGCAAAACTAAACCTTTTTTTACAACTAACAATGAAAACTGTATGTCTTGGTGATAATTTAGTAATATGTTTAGCTCTCATCGTAAAAAAACGCTGAGTTTCATGGTGGTATTTTTTCGACCACCATAAGATTTATTAAGATACGATTCTTAAAAGTTTATTATTTAGATAATTTTTATGACTTTGAGAGCTCCGGTTTTACTCAAAATCTTCAGCAGCAAATGTTCCTAGGCATTCTAGGTTCACCTAAATCACTGTGACCATCATAACAGTCGTATAACGTATCGGCCTCTAAGGAGCGCGGCGTTTCCGGACACTAAATCAGCTTAACGCGTTACTGGAACTGCCCGGACACTCCTGGAAGTAGGTGGGTGTTGTTTTTTGCATATTCATGACTTTATGCCACCCCTTGCTGGATTTACCGGTATTATATCAGAGAAAGTCCTGCAAATATGATAATACTTGTTTTAATAAAGAGTGTTTGGCTAAAGAGTATTTCATAGGTGGCCGAAAGGCAAGTGGACCAGATTTAAGCGTCTCGTCATATCGGAGGTCCTATATGAAATCTGATATTTTTTATTCATGGCTTATACTACCAATAGAATAGATATAGACACGTAAAATTTATACAACCCCGTCGTTTTTGCATCGGAAGTTAAAATCAAAGAACCATTTCAAACATAGCATGCCTCAAAAGTAATAGAAGTCGTAAAGAATCTTAGAGCAGCGGAGCGCCGGCCGGTTTAATGAAACAAGCAAATAAAAGGATAAATAAAGAAAGTATTCTTAATAAACTTGTCACGCGAGAGGGTGAAAGTTAATTTCCTGTTTCGTCCAGACTAAGGATAAAAGGAATGTTGTCTTTTGGAAGCTATAATACAGAATATTTACTGCTTCAGTTACAAATATTTTTAAGGCATCCATGCTGTAATAGAGCCGTTTATGCTACTTCCATATTAATTCTTTGCGAATTATTTTTAAAATATTTTCAAACAATTGTGTCGTCAGTGAGTTGATTAGTAAAATTATGACGTCAAAAACTTTACAGGTTTTACAGGTATATAAAAGTTTGATCTTATGGCTAGCCATACAACATCCAAAATAATAAAAATCTGAAAGTTCTTGTATGTATATGGTGATTTATTTTCAGGGATATTGCCCAAAATATGCGTAAAAATCAGCTTTAAGTAGTAAGTGAGGTACGTACTATTTTTATGTACCTTCATCACCTGATGACCTGAAAATTGACTGTCTGAGCAAGCAGCCACATGTCGTTCGTCAGAAAATACGTGGTTCTGGTAGCCCAAGGATCTTATGTCAGGATGTCTATATTATATTATATGTTAATCATACATTCTCACACTTAGACCAACATTGAAGTTGTTGGCTGATTGGCATCATTTAATAACTGTTCTTTTACTCGCTAATTCTCAGATGGACCAATGGCCTTAAAAGGAAGAATTAGTGTTTTATTGGCGCCCGCAGTTCCGGTGCTTGTCGCTTTGCTATTTATACAGGAAGGAGAGGGGGGGAGGGGGAAGTCTTATAAAAAAGTTTGTCCCGTTAATGCGATTTGGTGGAATAGGAAACGCGATTTCCTTTCGTTAAATGCTAAGATTTTAAGCCGGAATTATTTTATTTATTTATTTGGATTGCCAGAGCAAAACTACATTTAATTTTTTTTAATTAACTTTCACAATGTACGTACAAAATCTAGACTCGAGTGTTATCATTTCGGCTCCTTGTCCCGACCTCATTATGCCAAAATAATTATTAAGGAGGTGAAATCAAACTGTCAGAAATATAACGTCGTTTCATTTTTTTGTTTAGTTTATAAAAAAACGATTATCCTAATTATTGTACAGGACCTGGAAAAGATTTATTGCAATTAAAAAAAAAAAACATGCCAGTAATTCCAAAGATATAATTGATTTAAGCAACAATTAAAATAAGCATATGATAGAAAACACTCTCACATCAAATTGAATAACCGAAACGTTTTTTAACTGTTAAAACAAAGTTTTTTTTAAATGTACTGTCAATCATAGATTATACATAATAAAAAGTGAATTGTCAATAGCACAACAAGGTTGATACTTACAATTTGATTATGGCACTTAAGTAAAGAAAGAAAGAAACATTTATTACTTGCAAGTAAGTAAAGGACATAGAAGGCTAAAAGCTCAAAGTTTACATTTAACCTGCTTTTGACAGTACCGTGTATATTTGATAAACCCATTATCTATTATCAGAAGAATAATGACACTTTATACTTGATTAATGATCTCTGTAGCCGAGAGATGAGTCAGATATTGGTTACGCATAAGGTCCCGAGTTCGATTCCCGATATGAAAATGAACTTTTTTATATTGTCTAGGGTCTAACTTGCGTTTCCGTTGTCAGTTCTGATTTCTGTTATACAAGCGCTCTAGCTGCTTACCACAGAATCAGACGCACAAAAACAATATAAGTATAGTATATAGTTATCCAACATTTATTCATAACTAGGTGACCCGGCGAACTTTGTTCCGCCTTAGAGGCAATAAATTACTTTAAAAAAAGCAAAAAGAAATTAATCAAAAAGTATCCTATGTCCTTTTCCTGGTTTTAAACTACCTCCCCCCCAATTTTCAGCCAAATCTGTTCAGCCGTTCTTGAGTTATAAATAGTGTAACTAATACGACTTTCTTTTATATATATAGCTCATAATTACTTATAAATTAATTATAAATACGACATATTAGTATAAATATCTTGATAAGCTATTAAAAGTGTGGTACTGCAAACAGTTCGTTAAATATAACTTTGAAAATCAGAGAACTCACATACAAACTGCTCAGCCCGAACACTCTTATGGGTAGAATTTCGAAAAACTATTTTATATGTAATTCATGACTTTTAATGAACAACTTTCATACTGAATTTCATTCTAATAACCTTAAGAACGGCAAAATTTCATGTTAATTTTGAACCCCCGTTTTACCCCATTTGGGGTTGAAATAACAAAAATCCTTTCTTAGTTCTTACGTCCTTTATAAAGAAAAACTGAGCAAAATAAAGCTTCTAACTCATAGTTTAGACTCTGTGTTGATAGATCAGTCAGTCAGTCTTCTTTCGCTTATACAGATTTAAATTAAGCTTCACCACACCGACGAGATTGCTACCAAATCATCTTTTCCCCGTGCAGACCAAAAACAACTCAAATCATCGCTCTCGCTAAATCCCTTGAGAATATACGCAAATTGCAATATTCGAGCGATACTTTGCCGCCACAAAATTGCACTTTTCAATGCCTCTTTCGGGGTGTTTGCAATCAACCCCATTGATATCTGAGGATTACAGGGGGTTCGTGATTAAAGGCTCAGAGCGCGGAGCTATGATTTTGCCAGATTAGTGGTGAAGAATTTACTTAGAGAGGGGAATTTGAAGTGCAATTATTTGTCTACGTAATCAGTATCATCGCTAATTGTGCACGTATCAATTATTTATTTAAACACCTTTATTGTACATATAAAACACTAATAGGTAAAAAAATTAGGTAATACTCGTAAATACGCCAGACAACCACACTAATAACCTGGTCTCAAACTAAGGTTTCCCCGTACAATGAGCACCAGACGCCGGATACTAACTTGGGGCGTCATCTCAGCACACCCAGACCCAAGTTAATTTAGAAAAGTTCGTTTTCCAAATTGGCCTGGCCGGGAATCGAACACGGGACATTTCGCGCTTTGAATGCGTACCTTAGCCACTGCGCTACAGAGGTCGTAATAGTGGACTTGACACTTGGTTAAGGTAATGCTAAAACTTAGTTTATTGTTGCAGCAAAAGAAGATGTATTAGTAGTAGAATATAGTTGAAGACGGTTTAATTGCATTAAAAATCATAAAATAAAAAAATCCTTGCGTTGTTTTAAAATAAAATTGGTTAAGTAAATACGTATCGCTATCATTACAAATTTTAAAACAAAGTTTTATGTGTTTTAATCATAACCATAATAAAAGAAACCATAATTGAAGCTACAGCCGATGCGGTATTTTTATATGTAGTATTTGTATTTCGTATCTCTCTGAACTCTTGAAATTGGCAGAATCATCGTTTTTAAGGCGTGAGATTGAGTCCAAATAAAAAAAAAGTATTTATTTAACGTGCTGTATAAAAGTCGACCCAGTGTCTTATTGCATAGTTCCATAATAGCAGAAGCAGAGAGATCATACCTCTCTTGTTTTCCCGAACCATTACCGTCAACGTGGCACTTTTAACTGTTCCATTCAATCCTCATCTTCATTGTGCATACGTCAATGGGGAACATCATAAACCCTTTACAGCCACATAAACGTCAAACCATACCCGCGTGGCTTTATTTGAACTCTGGACGTAACATAAATTAACCGTTTTATGTTACTTTTACGAAGTTATTTAGCGAATGCAGACTTAATCTTTGCTGTTAGCTTTTTATGTATCCATATGATTCTAGTTGCTCTAGGAAGTCGGGGTAGCACTTAATTTAATGCGTGAAATATGTTTCTTGGTATATTAACGGAACGCGTTTCGGAATGTTGGTTTGACTAAAGGCAATTGTTTTCTCGAAATCGATAACTTTTCTAGTACTTTTAAACGACTTTAGAAAATGGAGGATTTATTTCCATTCGACCTGTATACGTTTATTTTTTAATTAAGAATGAAGCTGATTTACATTGTCCAAATAAAATTGCTAGATTATCTAAGAAATAAGAATTATGACTGTGAATACCACACGTAACTTAACTGTTTACAGCTTATATATATAATAAGAATTAAAAAGTATTAGGGGATAACTTGTCTTTATTAAATTTTAATCTATGTAGATGACATTGGTTCACAAACATTATAGGTCAGAAAATACTGAATAAGGATGCATTGTGATGACATTTAGTAGCTCCACAGATATTACTAATATGATAAATGTGAATGTTTGTGAGTATGCTTAGATGTTTGTTACTCTTTCACGAAAAAACTACCTAACGGTTTTAGATAGAATTTGGTAGGAAGAGAGATAACATACTAGATTAACATATAGGATACTTTTTATCTCTTAACAACGCGGGCAAAGTCACGGGCAACAACTAGTTAGATACCAAAATTATTTATGAAACACTTTTAACCAAACTTAACGCAAACAAATTTACGAACAATAGCTGCTGGAGCATAAATTGCATCCGTAACTTAACTAACAAACAGTTCAAATTCAAACAGCAAACAGGAAACAATGCTCTCATTACGGACAGTTAATTCGGCACCAATGAACCGGCTGGATAACACTCCATCATCGCCAGTTTCCATTCGTTGCGCACAGCGTAAATACGTCATATCAATAGCACCTAATGACCTGAAGCTCGTTAATTAGACGTCATTTCACGCATCAAAAGCATAGCGTCGAATTCGGTGTGCGTACAGAGAGTGATACTGTTTGAAGTTTTGTGGACCACTTGCAAGATATTATTTAGTGCGAAAAACAATAACGGCAAACAAAGCTTAATAAAGCGAATGGTCATCAGCTAAATTTTCCCAATTCCTAAGTACAGTCAACAGCACATCAGCAGCTCGATTTTAGTTCTTAAGCCCATGAGAGTAAGGCTGTGAAAAGTCCAAAGTGTTTAATCTGATGTGCTTTTGATTACCTATACGAAAGCAAGACTCAAAAAATAATAAGGTCGACAAACTAAGAGCTTCTAAAATGTTTATTATTCGAAGTATGCTAAAAATTTAATGGCGTGATAAAGTCCTGAAACTTATTATGGAAAAAGACCTAGAAGTAGTATTTTTACAATTGAAAAATGAAATATGGTAATAGATTTTCGACTTACATAAACAATGACGTACTTTCTATGTACATATGAATGGGGGGGTTTTATAAGGCGTGTGATGGTCGTCTATAAATTTTGAGCATACAATATTAGCGTATACGTATCATGAAAATCCTGTTCTTTTAAGATCATTTAAAACTATCGGATAGTTGCCAAAACCTCCTATCCTATCATAAAATGTGATTCAGTTTTTCATCAAACACTTTTCAGATTTACCTACATCTCTCTTTTCTCGCAATCAAACTTCAAATTATTTAGGTAAGTTTAATTACCTTCTAATCTTTAAAGAGTAAACATTCATCATTTAATATCTTTTTAGTTATCTGCTCTTTACTGTTTATAATAAAATACCTAATGCTACTCTGTACAACCACATCGGGAGCGTCAAGTATAATAAACAATGTTTACAGCGGAATGACGTCACACGCCGAGTGGTTGCAGCAGACACGCTCGCACTGTTGACCGGCCAAATTGGACGGTACAGTCGACAAGCAACAAATTTTAAGCTTTTGAGTTTACGACATTGACTTAAGGTTCATTTTGGAATGAGTTTGTGTCCATACTAGTGATGTACACTGCATTGTTTCCAGCTGCCACGCAATGATACATTCGATCGTCGTCCGTCTCGTTCTTCATCAATTTACGTTTAGGCACAATAATGTTTTCGATTGAATAAGAATAACAATAAAATGAGTAATAAGACCTTCACATTAAATTTTGTAGCGTGAAGGTAGCGGTAATAGCGTGATTATAACAAATCCTTCATTAAATTTTAAACTTTAAACCAGGGTTATGTGAAGTTCAAAGCATGGTCAGACTGATTCATTAGTATTTGACTATAATTTTGTTACTTTTAGGGTATGCATTTAGTGCAGCGGGCTGCTAATAAAGGCTATGCAGTAATACCCCGGACATACGCGGTAGGTGGGTCCGAGCGATTGCCGCGTAAGTCGAATTCGCGTAAGTCGGGGTTTAACTTTGCATATAAATACATACAAAGTATGTTTAATCGGGACCAGAGTTTGAAAAAAAACATTAATTTAGAAGAATAATGTTTAATAAAGTGTTTAATAATATAACAATTTACATTGTAATGAATAAAGTAACCTAAACCGAAGTTATTTTGATGTCGAAGGCTTATATATATTTCTAACAATGTTGCCTGATGAGTTCATTTTTTCTTCTTCTTACGCAAAATTTTCTCGTAGTATACCAGTATTTTTTTTATACCAGTAAGTTTTGTAGTAAAAACGCGTTCTTCATTAGAATTTTTTTTTTTATTTGATTTCCCTTTTCATGTTTGTCTTTTTTTTTATCTTTTATAACCGTTCGGATTTTCAAATTCCGGTAGGTCAAATTTCTAAGCCAACTCAAAATATTAAATTTTTGCTTCAAATCTTTAATTATATTTGGTTTACACTCCAAAGAGGGTGTTTTTCTTTTCTTGTTAAGCTCCAATGACGCATTTTTCGTTCTTTTAGATGACATAATTAGAGAATATAAGTAAAACGCACTGCAAATGAAAAACCGCGTATCTCCGAAGTCGCGTAAAACGGGGTAGCGTAAGTCGGGGTATTACTGTATTAGAGAGTAATCCTTTTAGTCTAAGATCCGTATTAGAAACGACGTTCACCCATTTATTGATGTAGTAGTAGAAGAATATGTTTCATATAAAATTTAAGATATTCTAATACATGTACCTATTGAACTTTCTGTTCATCTTCGGTTTGTCATCTAATGACATATATAATATTATATGTCATTTGATGACATATTTAAAATCAAAATTTGTTTATTGTTACCTTTTTCTTACTTTTTGTATCTATTTTTGTAAATATGGACAATGAATGTATTTTATTTGTTTTTTTTTCTATATTGAATAACATATTATGAGTGGGTTGACTAAAAAATCCTGACTAAAATTTAATTAATTAATATTTTTTTACTACTTGGGTATTCGGTATCAAACTGAGACCGTTGTTTGTTGTTTTTATCAATGTTTAAGATTTGGCCAATGTTTTGTGTTATATTTAATGAAAATAACCTAAACAGCCAATCTTAGTTCTTATTAGGTACTTCGTAATGAATGATTTTATTTATGCATTGGGTTTTATTTCGCAGTGGGCGCAAGAACTATGTTAATTTTTTTATTAGCTATTAAACAGTTTTAGACACAGCAGTTGGTATTTTACAAGAACACGTCTTCTGAATTTCCAAAAGCACACAAGTTCAATACTTATAATATTGGTGTTTTTATTGTTTAAAAACATCTAAGGTTTAAATGGATGTTCTGAAAACGAAATAACTGAGAAGTGATAATTTTATACTATCTAGAACACATATATTAATTATCTAATATTAGTAGATAGAGTGCGTGCACTAATTTAAACACATGTATGAAAGTCTCCGTAAAAAAATTAAATGCTTAAAATATAACACACTATTGTTAACTAAACAGGAAACAGTAAACACAAACACAAGACCGCCCCTTTATTCAAAAAGCCTTCGATAATCACAAAGATACCAATATTACAAATCAACTCCGTGTAACTAATGGCTGCGTAACACACGAATCAATACTGTATAATGACGTCAATCAATAGTTTTAGTTTGAACTAAAGTGCAAGTGATCAAAAGGGCGAGGGGAGGAAGGCAAATATCGGGGAGTGCAGTGTGGGTAATTTACCAATTTACCCCAACAGCTATAGAGGAGCACTAAAACAATGAACTTAGGTCACATTGTTTGGTGAAAAAGATATACTTTCCAAAAGTAAAATAAATGTCATGACGACGTATTATTGACTAACCCATGCATAAATTTAAAGCTTATATTAAATCATGTTTAATGAAAAAAGGCTTCTTACTATAAACTCGATGAATATTAAACTGATAAACAAATATTGATATGATTGTCTGCTAGTTGGCACACCGTGTTTTTAAGTTCTCTCTTGTATTAATTATTGTAATGATAAGGATAACTACTGAGTTTCTTACCGGATTCTTCTCGGTAGTATTGGGTTCCGAACCGAACCGGCTGTAGCTTCAATTTTGGTTTATATTTATATCGACGATGCATAAGTGATGCTTGTAACTAACATGAATAAATAAATTTATTATAATTATGACTAAGCAATCTTAATGCAACAAGGGAAAGCCTCACATGTCGATGTCTTTTTTCCAGGCAGCGGTATTTTGCGCCCATGTTGCACTAATCAATCAATCAGTCAATCAATAAAATATTTCTTTATTCAAATAGGTTACATGTGACACTTTAAATCGTCATTGAATACAATACAAAGTGATTCTACTGCCAGTTTGGAACCTATATCTGCCGAGAAGACAAGACATCGGTAAAAAACTCAGCAAATTAATTATAGTAGCAGTATCTAACTTATAGCTATGTGAAGACCTTTTTGGACCTAATCATATAGGTAGTTTTGTTTTGATGAGTGAAGTAAAAATTGAGCATTAATTTTTGAGAGGTTGGTAAGCTGGAGTAGACCTTTCCACTGCGGTGGCACCCGTTCACAAGCATACCGTATGTGCCAGCCATGGCTTCACTCAACACAATTACTTCCCTGATTTCCTTTCCTTTAAACGGGTAACCGATGCACCAACCTAGTAAACTTTCATCATGTGGATATAATTTGGCCAAGTTCTGAGTCTCACTGTCAATATTACTGTGAAATTTAACAAACAGCACACTGTTGACGCTTGACTGACGACAGTGGGCGGGTGTGTCCGGGCAAAATTAAATGACCAGGATTGTGAATCGATCGCACACATGACGCGTCGAATGAAAGACTTTTGAAAGTGACTGTCGATGCGTTTAGTTACGGTTCGTGTACGATCATTTGTTAGGTAAAAGTATTGGGGATGTGTTTGGGTAAATTGTTACGTGATGTGCAATGTTCGTATTGCAGCGTGACTGACTTCCTCGACGGCCTGATGCTGGCGGGCAAGGCTGGACGATAACTTGACAAGAACTTAATTTTGAATATGACAGAACGGTTTGACAGCGACGGGACAAAGGTGTGTTTGTAAATAGCGAGTTTATTTTTAATTATCATTTGTGCTGAATTGCATTTTGTTCATGAAGACGAGGACGCAACAGTGCGGTTTTGTAGGCATTTCTTGTGATGTTAATGAGAATCAACCAACCGCAAGGTCGTAGATGCACTACATATCGATAAAATAAATGATGGCAGATAGTTTTATATGTGTTCGTTAAAATATTAAATTTACTAACCGCCCACCGCGGCTTTGCACGCGTCCTATTCCCATTTTTTACGAATTTTTCTCTGTTTTTTCGCTCCTTTTGGTTGGTTGTTGTGTTATATAGCTTTCCTCGATAAATGGGATCTCCAATACAAATATAATTTTTCAATTCAAACCCGTAGCTCTTGAGATTAGCGCGTTCAAACAAACAACCCTTCGGTTTTTTAATATTATCATCGCGCACGACATCGGCGGCGCAGTGACTAAGGTAGGCAGCCAAAGCGCGAAAGGTCCCGGGTTCGATTCCCGGTCGGGTAAATTTGGAAAACGATTTTTTTTCTAAATTGACTGCGGTCTGGGTGTGCTGGGATGACGCCTTTAGTTAGTATCCGTCGTCTGGTGCTCATAGTACAAGGGAAAACCTTAGTTTGAGACTAGGTGATTGGTGTAATTGTCAGGTGCATTTATTTATTTATTTAATAATAGGCACATAATCTCCATAGACTATACAGTATTGCCTTAGATAATGTGAAACTGAAGTACTGTTTGCATTTGGGCCTGAGCAAAAATAAACAAAACGTTATTCAATCTGCCTCCCATCGCAAGCAATCGCTTGATGTTCGGAGTAGACAGGCAGACTGTGTGGCCACAGAAACTGGGGTGTTTTCCTTTCGTAATTATTTGTGGTACCGATTGCGTAAAAGAGGGTTCTATATATATGTGGGTTCAGAGAAACTAGGGCTTTTTGCGATAATCCTTATTTATTGAATTTTAAAACACTTTTTATTACAGAGCAGTTCGTCGTCCGTCTTCAAATCGTTTTACCCCTTTTCTCACTCATTCCTTCTTTCACTCATTCGTTCATTCTTCCCTTTCCTTAATCCTACGTTCCATTTCACTGCGCTTTCGTTCCGTTTCACATTCTCACCATCCCACACTCGGCCATCCTGCTATTAGTCTGCCCTCAGACTGAGCGGACATATCAGTAACTCTAGAAGTTACATTTTACACGGCTTAAACTACATAAACACTAAACATAATAATCTCTATTTTTATTCACCTGCTTACATACGACATTAAATAAACATGAACTGTGAATTTCTGTAACATCTTCCATCTCTGACAAATATAGCTTAAAAGTAAATATGATTGAACAACCAACAATACTTCGCTGTGTCCCGACTTACATAATAAATATAATTAATAATGAGGATGAGAAATTGAACTTACAAAGCGACTGCAAGGATCCGGCCAAACCTTCATGTAATCAGCGGACGTGGATGTCTTCCTAGGACCTTCCATCGAAGTATCCATCTTCTCTACTTCATATCTATCCTTTCCTTTGACACATGTAATCTTGTATGGGCCAAGGTACTTAGGTTTCAATTTCATTCCTACTCCAAACTGGGTCCTCTTGATTGCTACAATATCACCACACTGATACTGAGTGCTCTTCTTTCTTTGTTTATTATAATTCTTGATATTTTCTGCTTGTATTTTTAATATTTGCTGCTTGGCTCTAATTCTTAAATTTTCCCTGTCTTGTACATAACTACTTCTATCTTCTTGCAATAATAAATCATAAATTTCAACATCTTCTTTGATCTTCATCTTTGTTCCAATTAACAGTTCAAATGGAGTACTGTCCACACTTCTCTGATAGGTACTATTAAGAGATCTTTGTAAACGACTTACATGTCTATACCATAATGTAGGATTCTCTATACAGAGCTTGGTCAGCACTGAGATGATTGTCCTATGTATTCTTTCAACCTGGCCATTTCCTCTGGGTACACCGGTTGTAATCATCACATGTTGAATTCCTTCATCTTGACAAAACTCTTTAAATTCAGTACATGAAAAAGCAGTCCCTCTGTCTGAAATTATCCTGGTTGGATTTCCATAATGTTGTTGAAAAATCTTTAACTTATCCAATACCTCTTTACCTGTAGTACTCTTTGTAGGAAAAATCCAAGTAAACTTTGTAAATGCATCTATCATGGTTAGTATGTAGTTATACTGTTTCTTCGTCTCACTCATAGGTCCAATGTGATCTATGTGAATTGTATGAAATGGGATTTCTTGCTTTTCAATTGGGTTGAGAAAACCTTCCTGTTTTCCTTGTTTACGTGAAGCTAATAAACATGGTATACAACTTACTACAAAATCATCTATCTTCTTATTTATATTTTCAAAATAGTAATCTTTACTTATTAATTCCATCATCTTCTTTTTGGAAAAATGTCCATTACCATGAATTATTCTCAATATTTCAGTTTCCATACTTTTAGGTATAACCAACTTCTTCTCACTTCCTCTATATAATAAACCAGAATCTAAACAATAATCTTGATATGGCTGATGTTGTAATATATCCATAATCGCCTTCAAACCCTCGTCCTGTTCTTGGGCATACTTGATGTTCTCATGCAAACTTGAAAACAACATACTCACAATGGGAGGGTTTCTACTCAGGGCATCTGCATGTCTCATTTGACTACCTCCTCTATGCTCAACAGTAAAATCATAATCTTGCAAAAATATAATCCATCTGGCCACTCTTGTTGATAAAGATAGCTCTTTCTTATTGATTGTCATTTGAAATGCCTTACAATCGGTTATTACTTTAAATTTGATACCAAATAAATAATGTCTAAATTTCTTTATACCTTCTATTACAGCCAAAGCCTCCAATTCATAACTTGAATATTTACTCTGTGCTTCTGAAGTTTTCCTGCTCATATAGTGAATTGGGTGTAGTTCACCATCATCCTGTTGCATCAAAATCGCAGAATATGCAACACTGGAAGCATCGGTATGCAGTTCTGTGGGCAATCTAGGATTATAAATTTTTAATACAGGCTTGGTTACCAGTTTTTCTTTCAATGTTGCAAAACTCTTTCTCTGTTCTTCTGTAAAAGTAAACTCTCTATTCTTTTTTAATAAATCCGTCAAGGGCTGGGCTAACATAGCAAACTGTGGTATAAACTTTCTAAAGTATGAACACAATCCAACAAAACTTTGAAGTTGTACTATATTCTTTGGTTCCGGATATTTTCTAACGGCATCTGTCTTTCCTGGGGATGGTCTCACCTCTCCATTTTCAATTTCGTGGCCCAAATATTCAACTTTGCGTTCTAGGAGCTGACATTTTCCCCAATTAATTTCCAGTCCATACTCGGAAGCTCTCTGCAACACCACTGATAAATTATCTATGGCCTCATTCTCGGTCTCCGCTGGAATTAGCAAATCGTCTATAAATATCAACACAATTCCCTTTTCTACTAGGTCTCTGAAAATTATATTGATAAATCTAGTAAACACCTTTGGACATATTGACAAACCGAATGGAGCCTTCAAAAATTCATATTGTCCGTTCATAGTGACAAATGAAGTATACTTAACGGAGTCTCTATGAACATTTAAGTGAAAAAATCCATTTTTTAAATCTAGCGTACTAAATATTCTTCCTGACCTACACTTGTCAATAAGGTCATCGATGATGGGTAATGGATACTCGTCTTTAACCATTTTTCTATTTATAAGCCTATAATCAACACAAACTCGTATACTACCATCTTTCTTCCTAACCAGTACCAAAGGACTTGAATACTCAGAATGACTCACCCGAATTATTCCCTCATCCATCCATTTAGCTACTTGTTGGTCTACCTCACATTGTTCTTTCAAGGCTAACCTCCTTGGTCTCTGAGCCACTGGAATATCGTCTTTTAATATAATACGCAACTCGATCGGCGCCTCTTTCGTCTTCAAGGGCCTGTAGGTATTCATCAAATGCCTTGCCTGTTTTCGGGCTTCAAAACTCACCTCATTACCTATAACATCAAAATCAGAAACAACTGTAAAATTATGCAACCATTCCTCATTCGAAGGCACAAGCGAAACATTGTTGTTGTTCATTATCATCACAACATTCTGTAAAAACTGTTGGCCTAGAATTACAGCGTATGACATAGCATCGTTGGGAACAATATAAAACAAAACATCTTTAAAACTATTGTTTTCGACACACACCGTAACAATAAAGCGTCCTTTTGCTTGAACATGCGAAGCTCCTAATCCGCGGAACACTATTTCGCACTGCTCGTAATCGTTTACATGCAAAGCACAGAAGCTGTCCCATCTTATCAAATTAACGTCGCTGCCAGAATCTATTAAAGCCTCGAACGTTTTCCCACATAAAACTATGCTTTTCATCGGCCTATGCATTTTCTCGGCTTTGTTTACGTTCACGACAGAGGAAATGTCATTAACACACTTTATGCTTGAATTGTCATTACTACCACTACGCAAACACGAATCGCCTCGCTCGTATTGGTTCGGATCCGAGTGAACATCGACGCACATCGCCTTGCCGCCAGTGTAGCCAACCTCACGCCGCCATTTCGTTTCGTTCGTTCGGTCAGCCGTCTCGCTCGCTCTCGTACCAGCACCTGAGCCGCCATTGCACTCTCTCGAAATATGACCGAATGAATTGCACTTAAAGCACTTCGTTCCTCGTTGCTTATCTGGGCATTCCGATGACACATGATTTTTCCCACCACAATTATAACAAGTCTTTGATGATAACGCATTATGCTGCCTTTGCGTGCGATGATGATTAGTATGATATTGTATGCCTCCTCGTCGTTGATTTTGCAGGTTGCAGCCGCTCCTCGTCTTCTCCTTTATTGTTTCATACACCCGTAGTTTTTCTTTCAGGTCAGAATACGAAGTAACTCCGTACAACATCATTTTGTTGATCTCGTCGTCCATTATGCCGTCCACGATATACTTTATAGCGACATAATCTGGCATCTTGCCGCGTTTGCCCAACTCCTTCATCACCAACATGTAATCAATGCACGGTTCATCTGGTCGTTTTTTCCTGGCACTCATCATTTCGTGTACCGTCTTGATGTCAACTGTGTCTGGAAATTCCTTGGAGATTGCCATTTTTAAATCTTCCCAACATTTAAACGGGCGCTCCGATTTGAGCCAAAGAGATGCAGTACCCGTTAACGATCTTCGTGCAATTAACAAGGTTTGCAACTCCGACCAGCCAAATATCTCGCTGTTGTCTTCAATCTCCTGCACCCATCGTGTCACAGGATACGTCTTATCTTGACCGTTGAATGTAGGGATCAATTCCGCCGACATGTGTAACGTGTTGAGCTGCGTCGTCGTTGCAACAGTCTCAACGTCTTCGTAGTCGTCCTGTCTGCTCTTGCGTCGCTCTTTTGTGTCCTTAGGCATCGCGAATAACGATTTCTGCAATTTCTAAGCGTCGTCGTCGTCGTCGTTGTAACCGTCGTTTTTTGCAGTGACCGTCACTCTCAGGATTTTCGCGTCGTTTCGCAGAAATTCCAGTCTCTCTTGATCCCGGTGAGCCCCCAAAATTGTGGGTTCAGAGAAACTAGGGCTTTTTGCGATAATCCTTATTTATTGAATTTTAAAACACTTTTTATTACAGAGCAGTTCGTCGTCCGTCTTCAAATCGTTTTACCCCTTTTCTCACTCATTCCTTCTTTCACTCATTCGTTCATTCTTCCCTTTCCTTAATCCTACGTTCCATTTCACTGCGCTTTCGTTCCGTTTCACATTCTCACCATCCCACATATATTACCAAATACCCCGAAACAATTTACCAGACAATGTATTGATTAGCAAAATTGTGATGTCACATTGTGCTATATTTATAGACGAACCATGTTTTGATAGGTATTAATAAGTATTTTAATTAACTAGCCAGTATTAAGTTTTGCGCCATTTAGGTTGAAAATAAATATTATGGAGTAGAATTAAATAGACACCTAAGGCAATGTTTATTTATGTTAAGTTCCAAATTACTCCATAAATCCATTGACTTTTTGTTTTAGTAAAAATAGATACTTTTAAAATAATTTAACGGGTCAAAACGCGACACCATTTTTATTTAGTAGTTAATACGAACTACTTACTGTCCGACGATTCGGTTAGGTTGCACTAACTGTGATCACGAGCTGACTGGTCTTGCTCGCCTTCGTCTGTTCGGGGGAGCTTGCAAATTTTCATCCAACCTCCGGTTTTGATCCGTTAAATTATTTGAAATGTTTAAAATGGAACGCGAAAGTCGGAAAAAATGTATATAAAAGATACTTGATCCAATTTAGTAGTCAGTTTTGTAAAGAATAAAGCAAGCAATCTTGTAACGATTGAGCTTTACAAGTTTGGTTCCTCTTAAAAATACTGTGTGAAAAATAACTTCGCATTCTGCTTGAAATGCAATAAAATTAATGTTTTAGATTCTTCATCAAGCTAAACATTAAAATTTCTATACTAATGTATAGACTTCAACGGGAGCGGTAAAGTTTGAAGTTTGGAATTTAAAAGAAGATAGAGAAAGGTCTTGCGCGGGTGCAACGTTATAGGTAATGTGTTGCGAACCCAAAATGCTAATATTTATATAATAGGTATATTTTATTTTCAGCAATATTTCAATTAAGAATAATAGTGGGTAGTATTCACGAGGTATCATTCTCAAGTATTGTTCATTGTTTTAAGATTTCATAAATAACATAAATATAAATATTGGACAACATCACACACATTGCTTTGATTATGTGGTAAGTAGCTAAAACACTTGTGTTACAGAAATCAGAAACCAACGACGGTACCACAACACTCAGACCCTTTTAGTTTAAATCAACGTTTTTTATAAACTTGTCATTAATTGAATTGATCCTTGAATAAAGATACACTAGGTACTTAAATTGAAAAAAAATCCATACATATATTTACAACTATAATCGCCCATTTCGTGGCCCCACACACCCCCGTACTCGAATCTGACGTGACAGTACCGCCACTGACATATCCGAAATCGCTGCGACATTCTCCGTAAACGTCTTACCGAACAATGTGTCCCGACACTACACGACCACTACCTGCGTATTCGCTTTAATCTCAATGCAATAAAGTGCAATTTCGGCTACTGATGTCGCTTGCACGAATTCTATTTATGTAATAGCAAAATCAAACTTCACGTGTGGGCAGGAGGAGCTATTTTTGCTAAACCACTACTAGAGTTGACATGCCAACTGTAAGCCTTTGAAAATAGAGTGCATTTTTGAACGTTTTTAGGCGAAGTCCAGGTTTTATGGGGTGCAAATGTGGAAATATTTGAGAAAGTTTTGGATTCGTTGCAAAGTGACAGATTCGATTTTAAGTTGTTTGCTCCGGGGACTAAGGTGGGGTCGGATTTCATTTACGGCTATTTATTTAACAAGCGCCAGAGACGTGGAAAGTCATGAACACTTTGAAGAACTGGTTAGCAGGGAATTGGCGTTTGCTTGCTATTAACATGTTTAGGAATTATGTCACTTTGCGCTGATTTTAAGGTAAAGTAATGGAATATTTGTCGTCATTATTTTAATCAAAGGGCATCCATTGTTAAACATCGTCCTCTTCCCTAAACTTCCACAAATCTCGGTTTCTTTCACTTAAAACCTCCTTCAAATAAAAAATGCCATGTTTGCCAATGTTGCCAATGCAAATTCTTATAATATTCTGTTAAAATAACATGATATTTATTTAGGAGGGTAGTTATTACTACATTTTTAAAAATTCAATAACATTAAAATCTTTACAATAAATATGTTATAACGGTAGTAATTTAGTCGCTTTTTATTTTTTTAAAGCATTTTTCATCTTTTCTCTAAAAAACTCGTATATTTCATTTGTGTGGTATCAAAAATGTGTTTTTTTTTTTGAAGATTCGACAAAAAAGCTTTTCCTGAACATAATTTGTTAATAAATAACGCTTCACTTACGCATTCAATATAAATTAAAATTATTTAAAATTTAAGGGTTCCACGTTGAACACTTAAAATAAGTTTATCTACTTTTAAGTAATTAAATTATTGATGAACGGAACGTCGAAGAACGAAGTAAGAAGTTTCGTATATTAACAATTATACATGATTTTGAGTGTATGTAGGAAAAAATATATTTAATATAGGGTGCCCTATTTATTTACTACAAAAACAAATATTTTTTTAACATTTTAAAATTAAAGATTTTAAAAGGGGAGACTAAACAAAAGTGAGTGAAGACAATACCAGTGGCGTTATCTGGTACACGTTTCGCAGGTCACCCCCGCCCCCTCGTGGCATCCCCTGCGTTCACACTACCCTCCGTCAGCCGTCACTAAGTGCTCTTATTGGAAGTATGTATTTTGCGATTGCGACAAAAGTCGGTACAGGTACAGTCGTGCGCGACAGTAGCTAAGAACATAGACTTTATTACAACCACTAACAACTCGCTTTTTTTTTTCTTTTTTTTTATATTTCACTTCAAGATTGACGTCATCCCACCTGATGTTAAGTGGTAATGAGGTCCTAGCTTAAGGGCGACAAGTACAGCATAATAAAGCTGTTACTGGACCTTGAAGGCCTGACCCCTGCTACTAATGTAGCACTCCCCAGGAGCTCTGGAAACCTAACTCACACGCAGGAACACAACAACATCGAAGTCATTGTTATTTGGCTGCGGTCTTCTGTAAGGTGGAGGTATTTCACCAGTCGGGCTGCTCCAGTTCGAGCGATAAATCGCTATGCCCTACCTCTTTTTCTCTCTTCTTCAGTTTTGCACGGGTGTAATGTTTGTTTTTTTTTCAGGGCAGCTTTCTTGTTCTATAACTTGTCTGTTTTTTTTTTAAATTAACCTTCCTTTGGATCACCCGATTGCACAAAATAAAATGAGATCCCGTTAAAAAAAATTAGACGTTGTCTAGACTTATTATTTGTGATCATGCTGAATGTTGTAAGTAACGAGTGAAAGAGTAAGAATGGGAAAGTAAGACAGTGCGTTTTTCAGACGATTTACGACGAAGAAAACAATGTATTTTAATTACTTAATTTAACTTTTTGGTTAATACATTTTGATTGAACTACAAAATACCACAAATTGCATCCTGACCCGCTTCAAATTCATATCAGAATCCATTGTGTAGATTTTTAGATCTAAGTATACAGATAGCAGGAAGTGATTTCGCTTTTTAATTTAACAATTATTTGAGAACTAAGCCGTTATTTTATCGTTTTGTATGAAATAGATGCGAGATTAGAACATGCGATCACTGCTTCCATTTGTAAACAACTAAGTAAAGATAAAGCCATGTAAAAATCTCTTACATGTTCATTTTGAAGAATTTATAACATGCGGTATTTAAAAATGGTACATGATAGATTTTTATAATTTTTATGGTGCTTAACACCGCACTAGTGAACTTTAAAATATGGTACATTTATAAGCCTGATATATGATGAAATCATTATGAGACTGATAAATGTATGTAGAGTAAGTTTATCAAATGGTATTAAATAGTGAAGTCAAAGTGAATAGATTAATATCGTGTTGGCGAGTAGTTTATTTGGGTAATGGTGTTCGAAAATGCATTGTGTATGATAGTCAAATTATTAGTAAGTACTTTCTATGAGTAGCTGATCGTCTTTTGTGTTTCTGCCTCAATATTCTATTTTAAACAGTTGATATGAAATTGGCGACATAATGGACGCAATTATTATTAGTTTTAATTTTAAGTTTAAATATGTTATCACGTAAGTGACTATTTGTTTTTAGTGATAATAAAGATCTTTAAACCTAACCTAAAAATAAAATTATTGTCGAAATTTCGTAAAGATTTAATAGCAGCTGATAAACCAACATAGAAATGTGATCTTACTACTTTCATCGACGTTACCATCATTTTTTTGGCATTTATAATAAAAATATCGAAGAATAATTTTAACCTTTTGTAACAGCCTGTACTCGTGAATGACGAAAACTGGGGTTCAAAAACGCAGAATATTTATAATACGAGTTGGTCCACATTTCGTTTTGAGATCCAACTGATCGATCAAGATATGAAAACTTAAAAAAATCGCCAATGAAATAATAAATATCTCTCTTCTTTGAAAAAAAAACAATCAAAAACACCACCCTTATGCCGTAAACATAAGGACTAACTAATACTGAACTGCGAGTTTACCTTGACGTGCTGTCGACTGTACTATTTTTTCATGAAGAGCGCTTTCTTGCGATATAACCGTCTTAATTGTACTAAAATTCAGCTTTTATTATTTTTATAGTACTATACGCCGTACTAGCGAACTTTAAATATTAGAAACAGAAAAATGTTATCTCCCCTTGCGGTGCGGGAATTGAACCCACGACCTTCACGTATCGCGCGTGCTGCTCTTACCAATGGTGGTAAATGGTAACATATTCGGCAGAGGGCACTCACCGAAAGGCTAACGGTTGATACAGCAGAAAAATTTCATCGCCTACAATAACTTGCGGTTAGCTCAGTTGGTAAGAGCAGCACGCGCGATACGTGAAGGTCGTGGGTTCAATTCCCGCACCGCAAGGGGAGATAACATTTTTCTGTTTCTAATATTAAAAATCAGCTATCAAAATTTATTTGAATGTTTAGCGACATAATCATAATCAATTCATATATTCATGTTGGTTACAAGTAACACTTATACATCGTCAAAATGATTATAAACCAAAATTGAAGCTACAACCGATTCGGAACCTAATCACAATAAAACAAAGTACATTGTATCAACCCACACGGGTGAAGCCATAGGCAAAAGCTAGTCTTTCATAAAAAAGTTAGGTACAGCACTATAGAAGCAACGCAATGCATCGCTCTAAGTGCGCGAAGGAATGCATACAGATGCAGTGTTTACTGTCTGGCTCTTTGATGGACCTTTTCACGTTTAGGGGGAAGGGGGGAGGATTTGCAATCACTCTTTTCTGCTCGGCTTGAGTTCGCACTTTACGTATGATGTTAGAAAAGTGCTGAAGAACGTATTCAATGAGGAGTTGTAGGTATTGTTATGTTGTATGTGGGTATAGATATCAGTGCAATCCATACTTCCATCTACCTATTATATAAAAATTAATCGCAAAATGTGTTGGTAAGCGCATAACTCGACAACGCTTGGACCAATTTTGACAATTATTTTTTTAAAATGTTGGTTGAAGTCCAAGGATGGTTTTTACGAGAAAATTCGAATTATTGCCGGGAAAACACTAAAGACAGCCCTTTCCTTTTTCCAGTACAAACGTTTTCTAACTAAAATTTAGAGTCAAGCCACATTTTAAATCTCATTGACAGGACGAAGTCTGTCGGGTCCGCTAGTACTTAATATTATTAATGCGAAAGTAACTCTGTCTGGCTGTTTGTCTGTCCGGCTTTCACGCCTAAAACGCTGAACCGATTTTGATAACATTTGGTATAGATATACGTTAATCCTCTTAAACGGTTACATTTGGTTTTGAAAATAAGGGGGGATGAGGCTAATACCCAATTTAAAGTTTATATCGGAAAATGTTTTATTTTTTAAGTTAGAGATATAAAACTTGGATTAAATCGACTATTAGGGGAGATAGGGGTAAATTTTTCATCTATTCTTGCTTTGATATTAAGTTTTTCTAGAAGTTGAATGTCTGTGGATACTGTTTTTTTATAATGGAAATCAGAATTAGGTAAGATTACCTAATTCTGAGCTCCAAAGCATCTGCTTTGGAGCTCAGAAGCAGATGCTTTGGAGCTATGATGCCAAAGACATACAGACAGACATGCCAAACTTATAACAATAGAAGTTATATTTGACAACCTTGCGCCATCTCTGAGGTCCCGGGTTCGATGCGCGGTCGGGTCAATATGGGAATCGAACTCTTCTGTATAGTCTCGGATCTGGGTATTGTAATATCGTCGTTGTTCCTGATTTCTGTAACATAAGTAACTTAAACTACTTACCATAAAGTCAAAGTCAAAGTCAATATTTTTTATTCACATAGATTACATAAGGAATACTTATGAATAGTCTCTATATAAAGCAAATGAAGCTACCTCCGGTTCGGAACCTATAACTAAAGAGAAGATACCGGCAAGAAACTCAGTAGATTTTCTTTACATATTATAGCTAATAGAATCACAGCAATGTATGTGATGATGTCTAATATAAATAAATACATAAAAAAATATTGGACAACATCACATACATTGCTCTGATTCTGCGCTAATTAGCTAAAGCTCTTGTGTTACAGAAATCAGAAACAACGACGGTACCACAACACCCAGATCCGAGACAAGACAGACAAGTTCGTTTCCCATATTGACCAGACCGGGGATCGAACCCGGGACCTCAGAGATAGCGCGTCGCCAAAGTCCAGCACGCTCTCCTCTCGGCTACGAAGTTCGTCGAATATTTATTTTATTTATTTAATCCATCGTGTTTGCGAGGGCTTGAAATCAAACAATACCATCCAGTCGGCGCTAACTTTCTCACTAATAACAGCGTGAACTAACGTACTGGCACTTACAAATAATTAATATTTGCCCAACCGGAATGCTTCTAGAATAACGTAAAATTACACTCATAGCACCTCGTTGGGAGTCGTCTTTTGCGCCCGAGGCTCTCTGCTGCCAATTTGAGGCTAGCAAATTGGCAACTCTGGTTAATTAACGTTTACTGTGTCAGTTCGTGGCGGGGCCAGGAGAACGGCGATTGTAAGGAGATATTTTGAAACGATTTCAAAAAAGGGAGAGGTTCCTTTTGCCTCTGAATCTTATGTTTGTGCTTATAACTCGATTCCTCGAAAATATCTGAAGATGACAAAATTAAAGAAGAGATTTCATGGATACGTTATGCTTTCCAGTTGATCCCATGCCAAGATGGCAAGAAAGTTAGTCATGTGCCGCAACAAATTAAAAAAAATATTTTTATATACGTCTAGTTTTGTTTCTTGGTGGCGGTTATATGTTTTTATAATCGTAGACAGCTAAAAGTTACAAATAATTGACACTAAGTGGGTTGGTGCTGAGGGTGTGTTTAGTTAGGTCAGTTCGGATGTCCCACAATATCACCATTCAAGCAATGAGGTTCGAACGGGGAGGCAGGAGTGTCCACACGCACCATCGACACAGGCTGACGATATGGCGCATCACGGATTTATACCCCGAGAAAAAAAGAAAAAGATCCCGGAATAAAACTTAAAAAAAATCATTCAATCAATCTATAACTTTGAATCCGTGCGTTCAATGTTTTTTTGTACCATGGATTATTAATGTTTTTTTTATCTTATGGCTCTGGAACAAAGATACTGTTTAAGTTGTTCATTTTAATGCTACGCCGAGTACTATTCGTGGGTGCTACAGTGTAACGTCCTACAGTTTCGATGTTCATTTCGCCTGTTGACGAAAATACGAAATAAAAAAATCCTCTTTTATATTACCGCTATTTTTACAGCCACCGTCTTCACCGTTGTAGTAATTGATAGCTACGAGTCGCGAAGAAACGGCTTTGAAGACACGCTGTTATTGAGACGACGCTGACTGAAGCCGCACGGACAACGCGAAATAAAAAGTCTTTTACATCCTGTTTTGAATACTACTAGCTAAAATTATTATTAAAAAAAAAAGATTTTTCTATCAAGTGGATGTCTATTTTTTGTGAAAGAGATCATCAGATCCTGGTTTCCGTATCATGTTACCTATTTTTCTTGATTGAAATACCTCCACCTTACAGAAGACCGCAGCCAAATAACAATCACTTTTGTGTTGTTGTGTTCCTGCGTGTGAGTAAGGTTTCCAGAGCTCCTGGGGGGTGCTACATTAGTAGCAGGGGTCAAGCCTTCAAGGTAAGGGCGACAAGTCCAGTAACAGATTTATTATGCTGTACTTGTCCCCCTAAAGCTAGGACCTCATTACCACTTAACGTCAGGTGGGATGAAGTCAATCATGAAGTGCAATATAAAAAAAATACATCTGAAATGAATCAGCCTGCTCATCCATACCAATCCACAACCACCAGCCCACAGCGCTAATGGGTATAAAACAATGCGATATGGCTACATTACAGGACAATAAAACCGAGTCCCCGACGTGAGACCGACAGATGTTGGAGCTGCATCAATTAACGGATTACCTCCCCCCTCACCCCCTCTTTAGCCGATTACCAGTACTGAGCCGAAATGCGACGGAAGCACCTTTTTGGCTGGCAACTTTCTGTGAAAATACGCAGATGTAAGGTTCCTCAGTGATCATGTAGGTATACGGATATACTTGGTGTGCATACCAATCCAAAGTATAAGCCCGTAGCACCCATTATTCTGGCAATAATTTAATTTCAATGAACTTGTTGCACACAAAGCTCAAACCTTAATATAATTAATTAAATAATTCGACAACGTCACATACGTTGCTCTTATTCCATAGCAAGTAACTAAAGCAATTGAGTTACAGAAACCAGAAATAACAATGTAACTACAATACCTACCCCGGAAAAAATATAGAAAAGTTAATTTTCCATATTGACCTGACCGGGAATCGTACCCAAAACAGACATGGCGCGACACCAAAGTCTTGTTTGCTCACCTCTGGGCTTCGGTGGCCGTTATATCATAACTTTGTAAAAAAATCCAAGAATGATAAAAAGTTCTTAAGCCGCATTAATGTGATGGGCAACTACGAAACCCTAGATTGGGCGTGGTAACACGTAACTGACTACTTTTTTCATAAAATATTCTTAAATATTCTGTCCAACTACAAACATTGTATGCTTGCAAGTTTGATATCTGCACAGAAATTTTTATGTGTAAACTTACTTATTAATAATAAATTAATGTATTCATGTTGGTTTAATGTAGCCCCTAAATTATTATTATGCAACGTAAAATTAAAAAAAAAATTTTGCTATTGCTAAATTTGAAGCTTGTTTATTTGATGAGAATATTATCTAAGTAAAGTGCGTGTGTATTGAAACAAGTAAATGAATTAATTTATCTATACACAATATTAGCATAATTTAGTAACTAGATGACACTGTTGATATTTAGAGAGACCAGGGATTTTTTGATTCCCTAAGTGAGTGTTCACTTTATGTGACAAATTAACGCCATTTTAATGTTTATAATATATCTTAAACTTAATTAAACTTGTAAACATCTGGATTTAACTCGATCTGCAAACGTAACTTACGTCAATCTTTTCTAAAACAATTGTGAGCATTCGTCACTAGACATAATATAAATTAACGTAAACATAATTGTTTTGACACAATAAAACGTTAAAACGGTTACAACCTGAAGGATTTATACGACGCCGAGTGAAACTGAAGACTTTAGAAAATAATATTAAGCGCGTATTTCATTGTTAAGGAGAGAGCACACTGGATAAAATGAGTGTTACGGAGTTACCAAATAGTATTTTGCAAGCGCAACAGTTCTTAATTTTGCAACCAATGCACATATTTTGAGATGTTATTTTTTGTCCACAATGTGTTGTCTTTGTCAACGTAATAATACTTTATTACACACAAGCGCGGTGTGTCCGGTAACCACACCACTTCTTTCTAATCCATGCAATTTGAACTCGTGATATCTTTAGATTTCAATGTCGCGACTTCGTCCGCGTGGACTACATCCTTTCATGGTCGGTTTTACCCCTATCTCCCCTAATATTCGAAACAAAAAGTAGTCTTTATTTTAATTGAGCTATATTTGTGCCAACTTTCATATCTCTTAACTTAAAAAATAAACATTTTTCCATATAAACTTTCATTATTACCCCCCCCCCCCCCTTACTTTCTAACAAAAAGTAGTCTATGTCCGTTCTTGAGGTTCAACGTATACCTATGCCAAATTTCATTAAAATCGGTTGAGAGGTTTAAGCGGGAAAGCGTAACAGACAGACAGAGTTACTTTCGCATTTATAATATTAGTAGGGATTATGGACATGAAGTTGTCATTTATTTATTTACTACAAATGAAGAGCCTTTTCTAGTGGCGTCATTTCAAAAATATTTATGGGTGTAATTGGTAGGAAAATCTGAAGTGAAAAGTATATCATGATTGAAATTAAAAAATTGATGACATTTTATAGTTTTTAATCATTCTCAAACAAACACCTGATATTAACTCACGTTAATTTTTATAATTACAGATAAATGTAAGTGTAGTAAAAATCGCGCTTGTTTTTGTGGAATTGTGTTATTTGCTTCATATATTATTTTGGTTAGTACCTATTCTGCCAAAACGAATTGTTATTTCACCAACTATATTATGTGTCCTCTCCTTTACTTGTTACGTAGTACGACAAGAGTTGCATGTTTCACAACATACAGACGAGCACAAAAGTATTATAATTCAGAGATATATCAACCACCACTTTACAGTCACACTACACTGGCTGAAAAGTTTTTTCAAAGCAGATATTTTTATTGAAATTAGGTAAATCCTACTAATTGTAAAATGTTTGTTACTGTTTCACGCAAAAACTACTAAACAGATTTGGATGATAATTGGTAGAAAGAGAGACAACATACTAGATTAACATATAGGTAAGATACTTATAAGCTTGCTAGCTTATAAGTTTTAGCTTATTAGTTATATTTCAATAAAACTTTTCATTTTCTCTGTCTTCCTTTTGTATTGAGAGGTCACCAAGCTTCTTTTACGAAGTCTACCTCTGTCAGTGTGACGTAAACAAAAAGCCTAATATAGGTATCTATAAAAAATGCATGCGATAGATGACAGTGCTCTATATCATTCCAAGGATTCCATGGAAACAAACACGCATCGCGTTTCAAGCCTCTTGTCCACGTTAACAACTTGATTCAAGCCCGATAATGTCTTAAAATTAGCTTGAATTGGATATTGGCCAACACAGGATCCTCGTAGACTTCATTAAAGAAGCCTAATTGCCATTTGACATAAAGAGAAAAATACAGATAATAGTCTACAAGTCACTGTACACAAGGTAAAAAACAAAAACATAGAATAGAAAATAGAATAGAAAATATCTTTATTCATGTAAGCTTTACAAAAGCACTTATGAAGAGTCATTACAAATAAAGTATTCTACCGCCGTATAGTTTTGGGATTCAAATCCTTTTCCGACGTTTTGTGTAAAGTTCAAAATTCATTTTTTTTTATTCATATTAATATAATCAGTTATATTTGAACCGTCTATATAATGCAAATGACGCTACCTCCGATTCGGAACCTATAACTTACAGAGAAGATCCCGGCAAGAAACTATATATTACTAATAAATCTGGACCTGTAACTAATTTTGCACTGGGACATACAGCGTGGCATATAAATTGTAAAAAATATTAATTATTATGTTTAAAGAAGTAGAGCAAAAAAACATTGGCGCCTCTACTGGCTGAAAACGATAACACAAATTCACGTGCATGCTTGCCTCATTTAGCGTTCACAAGCTGTAACCCTATTCTTGAGTCACATTCCAAAAATATAGACCAATTTCGTGTTCATTGCTATGATTCTCGGAACGCCGTGACTAAGACATGTTCCTGTTGTACTTTAGTCAACTGTGAGTCAGGAAGATGTCCAGTATTTCGGAAACAAGCGAAATAAATGGATTCAGGAGAAACGTTCAGAATTGCTTATGGGTAATTAAACTCTATGAATATTCTCTTTTGCGATTATTTGTGACTAAAAATAATCAATAAATTTGGAAATTCTCTAACTTTGCGGAATTAGGATAAAATCATACTTGAAGTGATATATTTTAAAAGAAAACCTAACCTTTTTAAAATTAAATAACCCAAATATTTTATAACCCAAGTAAGTAACATTTAACACTTTTAAATCATTAATTACAATACAATAGATAATACACATAAACCGCATTGTTTAGCATAAAAACAAAATATATTCTGCTCCAAAAAATAACAGAAGTTAACATTCCACTGACATCTTAATTAATTATAAAATATTTCATCAAGTATTTAATAATTATTCCTACTAAAAAACATCTGCCTGTCTATTCCCAAAACAGTTCCACAAAAAAATCTGATATAAAGGTACCAATCCGAAGAATCTTAACAAAAAATCCGATTGTATCGCAGTCGTAAACCAAATATTCCATATTGTCTTATCGGAAACATTAAAAACGCTAGTGAAGCATGGAGAGGAATTAAAAGCATCAATTAAGCCGTCGGACCACCCGCTCGAGCGTTGTCAGTACTTTATTTCTCTGAGACCTATTAGGGTCGAATATCGAGTCATCGAGTTAGGGCCTTTTATACGAGACGACTTTTGTTATTGATCCTTCAGACTCGATCGTCATAATCAGACTTACCTAATTTTGGACCGAAGAGAATCTTAGTGTTGTGGTACTTCCGAGGTCTTTGCTCATAACCCTCTTACCAATATACCACGATGATACCGATGAGCCAATACTGGAATAAGCGATAGATTATGTCATAACTTCAGTTGGTTCAACTTTACGGTGCCAGAACAATATCCATTTATTCTGTCACTGCGAGTAACTACTTGATAACTCTTTCAAACAATTTTAGCCCTATATATTTAAAAAAAGCAAGTTCAGCATTATTACAGTTTCGATTCTGCTTAACATAAGATTAATGGCTAGCCTTAATCAGCTTAATGTAAACATTGAAGTTTACCAACAATAATTTAAAATATTCCAAAGGCAAACAACAGTGTCAGAAATTATATAATGAGCTAAAAAGTTAGTTTATCTGTATATTTAATGTCTTACTTTTGTTGATTTTCAATTATTCATGTCATATGTAAATTAATAAAAAATACAAAAGCTTATAATTTCCCGAGAAAAATTCAAAGTTATATTTGATACTTTTTAAAAATTAAATTTAATAAAATCCACATGGATGACCAATCGTATCGTCGTCGTATCGTCATCTCTAAAAACGTGCCCTTTCAAGTGGCTAACAAATCAAACAGCTATTTTAGTCTCGAATCATTAGTCAAACTATATGAGCACAACGAGTTCAAAGTTTCCTTTTGACTGAATAATGGATTTGGCTTTCTTACAATCCTTCTGATTAAAATATATTCGTAACTGTGTATACCAACTAAGTTGGGTGGAATTGTTTGTTGCAATAGGGTATTTTAGTCTTTATAGGAAAAATCGAAAAATATATTATAAAGATATTGTGATAGCTTATACAGAAAGTAGTTGGTAAGTGTTAAATATAGTTCCTATAAATACTAAATATATACTAGAACTCAATTCAATTTTGCGTTTTTTTATTAGTGATATAAAACCATGCAATAGTAACCAACATAGCTTTATGCCACTACATAATAACTGTCTTTGGTTTTAATAATCTTTATTTCAAAGAATTTTTATGTACATTTATTTTTAAATTATAGTAAGATATATTTTAGCAATCGCGCTACCCTCTTTTATTATATTTGTTTTATATATTTATATATTGTTTTATTCGATAGCTAGCTTTTCAAGGGTGCTTACGAAAGCGCTGGTCATGTCGGATGACTTACATTTAGATTACCAAAAATATAAGTTATGTAAGTTTTACTTCATCATATAAATTAAAATGTATTAAAATAGATTACGTTAGAATTGAGTTCGAAGTTACTTCTTTGCAAAGTTTTTACGAATTAATGACGTAAACATACCCCTCCACTGTACTCGAATGCGCTGTATCGTCTTATACTTGTATTCAGTATTTAAGCAAACACACGTTTTCATTTAATTTTGAAAATCTACCTAATAGACTAAATAGAATCATGTATTGTTTACTCCGTCATCATTCTTATTGTTTCCGTACCACAATGCATTAAAGTAGAATCCGTGGCAGGAGATCTATAGCAATTTTTAATTCCGACAATCAAGTTAATTTAGTGATTTTAAAAAACATTTTAGATTCATGCCAATCAAAACCTACAGTTTAACTCCCAAACTTGCGATTAATCTTCAAAAACTAAACTTTTCGTTTGATTGTCTCGTTTTTGGTAGAAGTCATACGTTCTCTTAACAGTTCAGCATTCATATTCACACAGTACAGGATGTCTGACCATTTATTTTTATGCCAAAAATGTATGGGTCTAGAATAACTTTAATTCTTGAAAATCTAGCTTTGTTTACTTTATTTAGGTACCTAGTATAAGGAAACATTGTTATATTGAAAATAGTAAGTGTCAAGTTTCTTGCCGGTTCTTCTCATCATTCCGAACACGGTGATGGAATTCTTAATTTGTACTGACGATTCTTAAGTGCTTTTGTAAAGCTTACTTGAATAAAGATATTTTCTTTTCTATTTTATTAAACCCCTTAGCTTGAGGAGCATCGGTGGATAGCACCATAGAAATATTTACTTTCCTTATTCTAAGGATAGCACTTTGTTGTGTCAGCAACAAAGCATCCGACAGATGTCAATCTGTCGGCATATAATCCTTATTAATTCAAATCAAATGATACTTGTTTTCGTCTTTAATCAGAGATAACCAGCAATCAGTCTTAATCTCCAGTTTTTTTCAATAAATAGGCTTATTTCAAAGTAAGAAGTATCTTACTGAACAACATCAACCTTGTTTATATACTTCTAAGAAACTTTTTACATACGTGCAAGGAAATGCGCTTATCTATTAATATTTTATCTGTTGGTTACCCATGCCATCTTTTGCACAGTTAGATGAATAAAACAACAAAATATTTTTAAGCATTGTTTATTGTATATAAAATATCACAGTTAATAAATTACAATATTTACAGTTAGGCACTATACAACAGTACCGTCAATATTTGGGTCCACGCTTTTGAACCTGTAAATTAATGCTTTAAGATAGTCAATAAGCAGATTAAAATGCGTGGAACTTGTATGACTGAGTATTTTCCTAACAGAGTCCTTTCTTCAAACTTCTAATGTCTTTTTAGAAGTAGGTATACAAGTTTTCAAAGTTAGTCTATGGTAATACTTGTAATTGTCTACTAAGCTTTGTTTACATCAATAACAGCATTGATTTACTTGATAAGATTAAAATTCTATGAGTGAGTTGCACAAACTCAATTTTAAGAATAACGTATTAAAAAAAAATACGTTTTGATGCATTGGACAACACACCGTCTAAAATATTTAACACATTCATTGCCGACAATAATAAAGCATAGAAATGGAGTTCTTCTTTGAACTTATTAAGATGAGTTTGCCCAACTCACACCAAATAAATCAAATAAGCGAGAAATAATTTATTTTGAAGTTAAGAGAACACACAATTCTGATTACTTTGAATCATTAATTATGAATACCGTTTTAATTTCAAAAGGGATAAAATACATGGTCATGTTTTCAAAGGATCGAAGTGCCTACATACTACAATGCTCATAGTTCTAAGAAAATTACATTTAAGGACTCTGTAGAAATAACTTTAGTTCTATCGCAACAATAATTAGACCTAATTTTCAGTCTTTTGAAAAAACTTTTTCGAGTACATTAGGCAGTTTTGTGTTATTTCATAACCCGTCAAAGTTAATAAATGCAATAAATGTAAAATACCTTATTTAAAGTAACAAACAGTAATGTGTAATTAAAAAAACCTGACCAGTACAATTAAATAAACAACTTAAGTTAATCAAACAAAAAATATTTACACAAATATTTTTTTTTACAAAAGATCATACGTATTTAAAAAAATAAAACTACACAACACGCACAATGATTTTGAAAAATATGATTCGTTTTAACGTACCTACATTCGTATATATCCAATGACATCAGTAAATGTCTTTGTACGCTCAAGAAATAGGCAAAAAACACAATAAATACATTTCATCTTTGAGCTAAATAAAAGTTTGTGCGCTGTTTGTTTAATGTTTGTTTTCTTGTCAATTCTGAATACCGCCCTAACGAAACTTCAAACAGGAATCTTAAAACAGTGTAGCTACGCACACTATAAATGTGTTTGGTCAAGTAGTTCACATCTTTGCAAATGGCGTCAAAATATGACGCATGTATTTAGTGCAATTCATATAGCGACTTGTATTTGAAAACTAGCCTGCATAGGTAGGTACTTTATTTTAATAGGTTCTTTTTCCTTTTGTCAATGATTGTCAAAAGCCTCTGTAAAAGTGTACGCACATATAGAGGATAAGTTTTTCATCCTTTCCATTTCAATGACGAAAAGAAGGCAAACGGTATTATAATTGTGTTGATATCAAGTACGAAGCAAAAGTGTCACCAACAAAATGTTCACTGTTATTTTCTGTTTGACAGTTGTCAAATCTGTCAAATCACACTTTTAATTATCTGACAATGGGGATTTAGGCCTGGTCAACTGAGATGATTTTAAATACTTGTCAAAACACAAATCATAGACTTTCTATGAAGATGCAAACTGTGAAGTGAAGTCACAATTTTACTAATCAACATATTGGCCTATTAATTCGTTTCGGTGCATTTTACAGATAATTTGCCATAAAAATATGGCCGGTTAAACAAATAGTCCTCTTTTACGGAATTGATGCCTTAAAATTATTTGTGAATGGTGATAACATCCCGATCGCCGAACCGTCTGTTTAAAGTTATAATGAGTTTATGCAACGCATATTCTTCTGATAACAAACAGTAGTAGCGGTAAATGTACCTATTCAAACAAACAGTAAATTAAACCAAAATAATACAAAAAATCCTTGGTAAACAACTCTAAAAAACTTTGAAGTGTTCCCTAAACATGTTATTTTAGACTCATTTGACGATGGTCAAGCAAATTTTGTCTCTATAGCTGGTGTCGAGAGGCGCAGAGGGCAGAGTGACTGCTACGTCCACTTTGGAGACTGATGATGAGGAGGGCATCAGCTCAGCCAGTTGGGACGAACACTCGCTGGACCGTGAGGTCATCGTTCGAGCTGTCAAATAAAATGCTAATTGGAGCTAAAGTGTATTCGCGTGTAATGTAACGTATACATATTCGAGCATTACATGAATAAAAAAGTAGGCTGATTATTGCAGTACGTAATGATACAAACGTATATAAATCAGTGAAGGAGGTGCTCAGTATCATTACAATGCGTACCTTGTAATCATGACACAATGTGTGTTATCAATGTTCTTTGCTTTAAGTCTATGTCACATTGCACGCAAATACTTATCAATTAGGGAGGTAGTATTGTATTTTAATGCTCAAAGTCAAGACCACTTTTATAAGTACAAGGTAATGTTATCGATATCTATCAATAATTTTTGTACTAGCAAGAATACTATCGATAATATCTTTGGTTTATTATTTTTGATGAACAGCACTATTGGTCGTATCGTATACTTATATATCGATAATATTGCTTTCAATGTCATACAAAGTGACAGCCAATGTCAGTTACTTAGTCTAAGATACTTACAATTCGTATAACAGCTTGATGCAGACTCGCCTGACGGGCTGTAAGGCTTCATTTCGTAATGATTGCTTCCAATCGAAGACTGCTGTCTACTTCTATGACCAAATGGAGAGGCGTAGCTGTGACCCAAACAATTAGATGAGTTAGATCTTGATGTAGAACTTCGGTTTCATTTTTTTATTTTGTTTAGTTGTAATTAGGTAGCCCGTCTGCAAGCTATAATAATAATACCCGAGCCCATCGCCCGCTGGTGAGAGTTGGTGATCTTTGCACCATGAAGAGCGACAACTCTCTATCAGTGCAGTCAGTCTCCCCAGGGCAGCTTGTGGCGGGCTGAATGGGATTGACACCCCTTGGGACCCGTGCCCCTGAGAGTCGACCAGGCCCCTGCCTCTGCTTGCCTTAGTTGGCCGGTGGGAGTGGACCCCACAGGGGCCGCAGGACTCTCACCTCTGGCTTGCCTTAGCCGGCCGTCCAGAGTGGGGCGTCAGAGCTATATGCTCGCAGGGTGGAAGTGAAAGATGCCTAAGTCGCGAGTTGGCACAGTGGCGTCAGCCACTGGGTAGAAAGCGGTGCACACCTCTCCACACCCTGAGCCGCTCACACAATGTTGCTCCCCGTCGCTCCTGCTTCGTGCCTTGAGTGGGCGACCAATGGGGGGCCCATGACAGTGAGATGGCGAGTCACCACCTGCCCATTTTATTCGTGTTTTTAAACATTGATCGGGCAGGTGCCATAGTCCTTCCCATAGTCCCGGTTACCCAGTCCACTAGCACCTCAACCTAATAGCCCAGATCCTTTGTTGTTCCACTCCATTCTATAGTCCTGCACTATATATAATATTTATTGCTCAAAAAACAGTGTAGTACAGTATTAGCATAACTTTAAGCCTATAACTAAAGCTTTAGTATAAATTATGGCATCTGCTGCCGAACTGGGATTAGCTCATCCAAATAATGGGATTTGTATTTTACTATTTTCCTAATCATAAAATAACGGCTAAACATTGAATCGAATTCTCGTATGACATCATCAATAGGTACATTTATTACCCAGCAGTGACGCAACGAGTTCCATCACGAAACTTTGCATCGTTTTATCTCAGTATTTTTTGATTGATTTCGCAAATTAAAAAAAATCGCGTATAATATTTTTTAAATTACTTTGGAAATTTTAAAATCTGGTATTTTTGATAAAGTTCTCTATTGACCTTAAGGTGCGATATTTCAATTTGATTTTTTTTATAATTTGTTGAAAAAAAAGTTTGTTCTACCTAAACAAATAAAAACAGTAAATGTGGTCTAAGGAAGAGTAACCGTTTGATGATTTTAGTCAAAAGATTCTTTATAATTCCGACTATGTGCTGTATGATATGGACATAAGAACAAATATCAAACAGCAAGGAGTACCGTGATCGCTGTTTACCATACAATCTCAATACAATAAAGAGCTTACCTGTCCCTGACATGGGGCATGTCGTAGTGGTTATCCGGGCCATGCATCCAATACTCGTTGCAAGTTCTCGTCAAGTCGGGCCCAGCGCTGCCTTTGTTGCTAGAATATGACTTTGGCACACCTGAACAGATAATTGGTTCTAGAATATCTATATTATTTGAATTTTTAAAGTCATTAAAAAAATAGTAATTAGAAAATCATTTTACTCCAGTACTATATTTATTTTGGTTATTGCCACAATTTGTAGAACGTGTTATAGTAAACAAGTGAAATATGAAACTACACGTTGGGCGCCAAAATTTTACGACAAAGCTCGGTTCCAATATTTTACGATTCGTAATGTGTCAGAAATTACTATTCGTTTTTCTCCAACCGACTACGAGTCGTTAACACTATACCATAATTTACTTTCTACAGCTGTCATCAGTCGTCCGTCGGGTCGTTTTAGCTTACACCTCGTATAATTTTTTACTATCCGTAACTAGAGTGGATCGTTTTTTAAATATTAGGACCGGTCATAAGTCTTTGAAAAAAAAATAAAGTAGTGTAAAATCGTATGGCTAAAAGTCTTAAAAAATATTGAAGTAGTAGTAAATACATTTAAGATATATTTTAGTTTAATACCAATTCGATAGTATGTATATTACTTTTTTTTTCCTGACTGACAAAAGGTGATGACCTTAGTTGACCTTTTCACCTTTACCGAGCTTGCGCGGGAGTGGAAGTCTCTCATCCCTAATATATATATATGTTACGCAATGTTCTTTCTTTCTATAGTTACCATTTCTAGCAGCGACGTAGCCAGGTCTGGTGGTCCTGTATTTGCACCATACGTACAACACTGCAGCCCCAGCGATCAACATGGCTACTGTGATCCCAATTCCTATATAGAGCGTTGTGTTGTTGTATAGCCCTAGACAAAAAATATCATTTTAATATTTTCATTTAATAAAAGTAACTTACTTGAAAAAATACTACCCGAGGATTGAATCGATCGGTTTTTATATTATTTTTATCAAACTGTTGACTTTTAACTACTTTGTAGGTAAAGATTCCGTCAAATTAGGGATTAATTTCAATCTAAGTGAACCTTCAGGAATAATAATGATGTCATTTATTGACCAATGTATTGAAATTTCAAGGTGTATGCTAAATTAAAAAACAATCGAAAATTAATTTATAAGATGAATTACTTACCATTGTAAGTAATTCATCTTATAAATTAATTTTCGATTCAAAATGAATCAAATAGATTTCGTTTTTACATCCGGAATGGCTATTTCAATGTTTATTCTTTCTCAAAGAGTGTATATCCATAACGGATTTTGTAAAAATACAGGGAGTCAATAATCTTTAACGCGTTTTCTCAACAAATTTTATTTTCGAATTGTGCCCCTATAGTATGAAAGCGATATAATACGACTATGATTTTCATTGGATGTTATAACTAGTATTACATTGGAGCAATTTCAATCTGATCTTTACAGCTGTTACCAAGCGTGATGTTGCTTTTTTTTCTAAACTTAGCAAAAACGAAACTTAGTAAATTGTGAAACGTACTTAACCCCCCAGCACACAACCCGTCTATACAAGACGCGTGCTGTAATGTGGAGCCGGAACATGCGCCCGCGCATTCTCTTCGTCTCACTCGAACGCAGTCTTCTCCGCAAGTAGACCAGGCACCCCATTGGGACCAGGCTCCACCTTCATTTAGAACGGTAAAAGATATAAAAAAATAAGTTTAGACCACTTTCATAATCATATACAGGCCTAGCATGCGCAATACGTCAAATTCGTTATCGCATGAGACGACAAAAGTTTCGATGCTGTTGATTGGCTAATAGCACACCGCACTCGTATTATCAGCCAATCAGCAGCTGACGCACTGACTTTCATCGATTTTGACGTTTGTTAAGAGCGCGATAAAATTTAGTCGCTTTGCGTATGCTAGGCCTTATAGTTTTGTTTTGATGATGATACATTAAGATTGATTATTTCGACCTTTTTTTTGCCGGGGGTAAATCCAGTGATGGACTATACCTCCGCCCGAGGGGAGGCAACGGCAAAATTTTTAATTGTTATGGAGTTTTTGTATATATTTTTTCTTTGCCTCAAGCTATCAGTAGTCTTTACGTATTTTTCTAGATGCTAGTTCACTTTAATGATAGTATTCTAACCTCCTTGACACCGCAGACAGTCATCATCCGCTTGAGAGGCTTGGCCCCTGCACGGCGCGCCCCCATTGGCTGGCGGTGGTTCCGTACACGTGCGCGTGCGCCGGCGCCCATTAGACTGCGCGCCGCACCGACACGCCGCCCACGCAGACCACGACGACCAACCGCCGTTCACTGGGACAATGGACGATTTAAAATAAAGAAATATCAGAATTTAGCATTAACATTACCTTGCATTGTCTTAAACGTTAGAAACGTTCAAGATTCGAAAAAAATATGCTATGTTACTATATATAGGTATTAACCTATAGGCAGCATAGCATAGTATATACATTTTTTAACAAGGTAGGCTTGTAACCAGCCGTCAGGACTTAACAATTGACGACCTCCGTAGACGAGAGGCGAGCGGGCCTGACTTTGGCGAGCGCCATCTCTGAGGTTCCGGGTTCGATCCCCGGTCGGGTCAATATGGGAAATGAACTTTTCCATATTGTCTTGGGTCTGGGTGTTGTGGTACCGTCGTTGTTTCTGATTTCCGTAACACAAGTGCTTAAGCTACTTACCACAGAATCAGAACAATGTATGTGATGTTGTCCAATATTTATTTATAAAAAAAAAATCATATCGGGAATGGGTAGGCCATTTGCAAGCTGTCAATGGACAAAGTCGTATCTTGAAAATTGTACATGGGACTTTAATCAAATTAAATAGCATTCAAATGAAGTCTTTATTCAGTAGTGCATGAAAAAGATTGAAGCTAAGAATGAATCAGCAATTATACGAGTATTTTTCTTGCTTTTAGATAATATAGAAAAATCTAAAAATTATATTTGATTTTTTTAAATTCTGTACAAATTATTTATTTGATTTATTAGTTGCTATTGGAATGTTAAATAGACTTCCGTTAAATATGCTTACAAGGTTTTCCACACTATAATAAAGACATTAAAAAAACTGTATTCAGAGGAAAAGTATTGGTAACTCTTAACACAACACATCAGTACTATCCTAACTAGTACGGTGAACAGCACATCGAGGTAAACACTTGGAGCTCGGCTTTAGTTCTTATGCCCGTGCATTAAGGGCGACACAAAGTCCCAAGTGTAGCCTCATGGATTTCGACCGTACAATACCATATTCCTAGAACGACATCGCTTTGCAACATTCTACTTCCTGCCAGTTCCAAGGATTGTCTATAATGGTCTCAGATTCCTTCGCCTTTCAATGCAAATTGATCGGCTCTCATATTGAATGTGCCAACACGTGGTAGCGCGGATTTAGTTATTTCTACACCTGTTCATTAACTTTCTGCCCACCGTCTGCTGAGGAATGCTGTGAAGTAGGATGTTGTAACTGCGCGAACTTTGAAATTGAGTACATCTTAAAACTGCTAAACATTTATTGTAAAAAATAATATGTAATTGGTTGAGAAAATATCAGATTATTAAATTCATATGTGACTATAGTAGATCTAGTTAGCAGTCAACAAGTAATTTGAATTTAGAAATTAAATGTTTTCTGTTTGTTATTTCAACTCACATAGATGTATACTTTTTACGAACGCATAATTAAGATGACATTCGTCTTAAAAAATCAACAATGTTTTTTTATACTCTTTAGTATAGATTCACTAACAAGTAGATACAAGTTTTTGTAAAATATTTTTATACACATTATTTTATTGTTTTTGCGTGAAAATACCAACATAATCATGGGAAATAATAAAGCTTATAAATATTTTAAGAATATTGAGCCAGTAGGCTCAAAATTATTGATTTTTTTCTACTACTGATCTAACCTACTGAGATATTTCATTACCAAATTCATTTTCTAGTTTAATGCCAATAGGGATATTGACTGGCTAGTCAACTGATATACTTTTAAATAACAATCGCACCACGATTTCTTCATAATATTTCTACAAACATGCACAGTATGACGTCACTATTTTAATTATCAACACACCAACTATTAAAAAGTGACGTCACATTTTTAAAGTTCCAAAGAGTTAGTCACCAACTCACCATATATCGACAGCACTGCGATATCGGATTCCCTGCGTCCAGCGATGTTCTCAGCCACACAAGTGTAGTTCGCCATATCCTGTGCAACGTGTTCGGAATTGGTAATCACGCAACTAGTGGCGAGTTGTGCTAATTGAGTGGCAATGGTATGTCTCAGAGTGATATCACTTCGACGGCATATATTTTGATGTAATTATTACACGACATCACACTTTAACTGAGATTTTGGTAATAAATACTTCAAGTTTTCTGTCTGATTATAAATAAATAAATGAATAAATGCGCCAGACAATCACACCAATCACCTGGTCTCAAACTAAGGTTTTCCCTTGTACTATGAGTACCAGACGACGGATACTAACTGGGGGCGTCATCCCAGCACACCCAGACCCAAGTCAATTTAGAAAAGTTCGTTTTCCAAATTGACCCGACCGGGAATCGAACCCGGGACCTTTCGCGCTTTGGCCGGCTACCTTAGCCACTGCGCCACCGAGGTCGTATCGAGGAGGTATTGACACATAATAAAATTTTCATTTTTAATATGTCTTGAAATATGTGCCTTAGACTCTCTTATAAATTCATTGTTTGTAAAATTTTTGAAAGCATTAAATTTATTGTGACATTTGTATGCCTATATGGCTGATCTTACATCATAAATGTATCACAATAAACAGCTTGATGGACCGATCAGATAAAAGGAACGTCGTCGTCAAAATTGTATACGGTTGTGAGAGTATTGTATACGATTGTATACGCATTGGATAGAAACCGGTGGAGGCAGATCGTCCGTTCCTGATGCAACCAACGTGCTGACCACGATCCTCAGATACGAGGGACCGACCACAGAGAGAGATGTATCACAATAACTGCCACAAACGTATAAAATTTTATTTTGTGGATAACAAAATGAAACACTTTGTTACGGAACGTAAACGTCTTATTATTTTTTTTAATTACTAGTAATTATTAGAAGAAAAAAAATTTGATTTGATGTTTCGCAAAAATTTTAAATTTAATAGGGACTACACAAAAAGATGAAAAAACCTTGAAAGAGTCGAAGAAGAATATTATCTTTACCTGTAACCCCACTTTGGGGAGTACTAGCGTCTCGTCTGTAGCCTCAACTGCTACCCCGTTCCTGGTCCACTTGATAGTAGCTGGAGGTGCAGCGGGGGGTGGCACGCATCTGAACGTGACGTCACGGCCAGCCTCCACTATAGCCGATTGGGGCTGCTGGCCGAACTGCTTCTTTATGTCTGTGTGAAAAAGAAGAACGTCAGAAATACACCTTATTACTCAATTACCTATCTAAAACATATAAGAATATGAATGTTACGCGCCGTTGTGGGGTGGTCAGAGTATAAGACTCAAAATTACTAGTCATGAGTTCAAAACCACCGAACACCCCTATTCTAAGTTTTACCTATAATTTTTCTTGGGGTACTGGTAGAGATAGACTTCGTTAAATAAATAATAATAAATAAATATTCGACAACATCACATACATTGCTCTGATTCTGTGGTAAGTAGCTTAAGCACTTGTGTTACAGAAATCAGAAACAACGACGGTAACTCAACCAGGACCCGAGACAATATAGAAAAGTTCGTTTCCCATATTGACCCGACCGGGAATCGAACCCAAAACCTCAGAGATAGCGCAACGCCAAAGTCCGGCTCGCTCGCCGGCTACGGAGGTCGTCAAAATATAAAATATTCTTAGTTACCATTTAAGTAAAATAATATACACAGGGAAACTTCTTTCAGTTATAAAACCTTTGATCAGATATATTTAATCGAAGCTACTGTAATCAACTTCAATAACTTTATATTTACACTTGTAAACAATAGTTGATACAGTATGACGAGTTAAATACACTGATGGTGCGTCCCAAATTAACAACAGCCATTATACTGTACAAATATTGTGACATGAAACGAAACAGTAATTATGATCTGAAAGAAAAACATTGTGGATTGTATTATTGATTATCAAAATCTCTTCCTGATCAGTATTAAGTGCTTTGCTACGGCTGCGTGAGTGGCCCCTTTTGGAGCAATGATAGCATTCCAGGCTGTTGCACTCAGAGTAGCGGGTTTGACTCCTACTCAAGACAAGTATTAGTTTTTTTAAATATTTTGCACCTCAAGATTGACCTCATCCCACCTGGTGTTAAGTTGCAATGAGATCCTAGCTTAAAGGCGCCAAGTACAGAATAATAAAGCTGTGACTGGACTTGTCGCTCTTGAAGGCTTGACTTTTGCCACTAATGTAGCACCCTCCAGGAGCTCTGGAAACCTTACTCACACGCAGGAACACAACAACACTGAAGTGATTGTTATTTGGCTGCGGTTTTGTGTAAGGTGGAGGTATTTCACCAGTCGGACTGCTCCAGTTCAAGCAATAAATCGCAATGCCTTACCTCTCTTAAAACCATAGAGATATTGTAGAATACACTCCAAAACTAAGCCGATTTCATAAAACCATTGGAAAGCTACTTGTTAGTTGTAGCTTGTTTTATTGCTAGAAAAGCCTAACTTCAAGCGTTAGAAGCCGCGGGCTGACGCTAGTTTATTATAAACGCTTAGGTTATTCTTATACGAATGATTGACATTGAATGTAAAGTTAACATAAATAAAACGTTAACTTATTTTAAAGAAACAGAAAAAAATCATCTCTCCTTGCGGTGTGGGGTTCGAACCCAGGACCTTCACGGATCGCGCGTGCTGCTCTTTCAACTGACACTCGTACGGCGTATAGATTTAACACTAATATTTTCATTTTCTTATCTACATCTCTTAGATACCCCTCAAAAAGAAATATCTTGGAAGCGCGCTCAGACATTGTACACGCCATAAGTCAGCGTCATAATTTTTAACTGCCATTTTTTAGCCACAACCCTCACTAGGGGAGGTTCCGGAACCATTACTGGGAGGAAGCATTACTTCCGCTCGTTAACCCTACACTTATCCCGGATAAATGTTCACTAGCTATCGGATGTCTTGGGCGTGTGTCTGTCATTACTCTTGAGCTGGATACTATATGTCATATACTTAATAAGAGATGGGGCTTATTACTTTGGCTTTTTTACTAATTGTATTCTTTTGGGGCCTTTAAGCCAAGGTTGAAGTTCTCTAGAATAACAAATTACCAGCTTTTTTCAAATACATATTATAGTTAGTTATTACCCATGTAACGATATTAAAAATATATTTTTGATCTTATGTGCTGAATTTAATAGTATTTTTTTAATAATGCACTAATTAAAAATGTACTATTTAACTAGTTATGTAATTGTTTTGCCTCCTATTAGTATAATATTTTAACATTATATGCAGAACGTAGATACGTGTAATATAACCTATCTTAGTAGTTTGTTTTTTAATACTTTTACTTTCATAATATCAGTCATTGATGCTAGCTAAATAAATATCGCACTATGTTCCAACGGCTTTTCATTGTTTGTAAATTATTTTATTTAGCATTTCTTTTGGTCAGTTAGTATCTAGTTTCTTTTACGTTTGAAAATTAACTATTTTTTTAATCATCTTAAACGTATCTAAAATCATATGACGTTTATAAAAATAATAAAACAGAAATCAATCGACCGGCTGTTTTTAAGCAGATACAGTTAGCTACATAAATATCTTTACACTTTACTGCTTCGTCTTCTTTTATTAAAACTTGATTAATAAAACTAATTTTTAAGGAGTAATTTTGAACTGAATAATTTAAAAATCATGGCAGCCGTTGGTTGCCAACTGTACGTGTTATTTCTTGAATAACGATGTGCTTGCAACGCAACGCTCAAAAGTAACATAAGACAGTTGACACATGTCAGGCGCCGAGCCCCAGACCATTACGCGTCTCTTCATTAACTTTCGTTCGCATTCCTCCCACAGATTTATTCGTCAGCAAACCAGTAATCTTTGTTTGGCACTTTTCTCTGACATCCTCAAGACAGCTACGTATGGGCAAAGAATACATTGCTCATTAATATTTTTTAATTGAAAGGCACGATAAGATTTTCTTTTATTTTAGCGATCACCACTCGAAAATTTGTGGATGAATATTCAGTGTTCATTTTATTAGTGGGTGTTTATAAATATGCTACGGTAGAATATAGATACACAATTTTGCACTGAAAATTTACGAGAATTCATTTTACAGACACTTTATAGTACAATTTCTTGTGTGTTAATGTTTATAAAAACAATGCTCTATTTTTTTTCCTGTTTGCTTACTTATCGCTACATACCCCGTATATATTCTGTTTTATTTGGGCTGTATTAATTTTTCGTTTATGTTAATTGTCTTTTATAATTGTAAAAACTTTCATGTTTAAAAACCATATATATTTATTGTTAACCCGATATTAATGCCTTGTGACGACAAAAGTCTACATATCAGTTTAGAACACACATTTAATTTTATTTATGAAACTAATTATGAACAAAAAATATGAGATTAATTGACCAATACATTGAATTAAATGGCAATATTAAAACAAATCTAATCACTCGTACTGTGAAAATCAGTTTTGTAGTATGCTTGGTGCAAACACAGTTATAAGTTCAGATGTCTTTGAAAAAAACATTGCTGTTATTGGAATGTTCTCAGCGATACTTTGCAATTTGGAAGAATAAAAAAAACAATCTTTAATATCTACAAAAGAAGTCTCAGTATCCTTAAACGTATCGTCGAACCAACCTAATTACACAACAAATTAACAAGGCTGGTTGTTAATTGAGAGGCGCCATCCAAACAGCTGGCCTCTTTAACTTCTAGTAATCATACCCAACATATAGTAGAAACTAAAACATATCAGACTACACACTTTAGATCTTGTACCACCCTTATGTCGTACGCTTAAGAACGAATATCGAACTGCTTACCACTAGAAAGGCATATATACCAGGGTCGGGATGTCACTCCGATACCTCGACAAATGCTGAGTATATGTCTCTTAAGTCACCTAATTTTATTTATAAGTTGATTTTCTATAAATGCTTCGTCATGTCACTTAATTTTTCTTTCTTTCTAATTGCAAGTGCTTACCTTGACCCGTACAACATCTGCATTATTATTACGCTTTGGTAATAAACAATAATGATTCCATCCAATCCGTCAGTTAGATTTTCAAAATACATTTTTTTTTTTTGCTGCAGCAAATGAAAAATAATAATGATGATACAGCGCATCAAAGTCCAGTGAAGCGGTGTGTTTACTAATTTGTAAAAACTACACGAAGAAGTGACGTCTCGATATTTCAGATATTATATCCCAGTTAGTATCCGTCGTCTGGTACTCATAGTACAAGGGAAAACCTTAGTTTGAGACCAGGTGATTGGTGTGATTGTCTGGCGCATTTTGTTTTTTTGTTGTTTGATATTTTACGCCATGTACGTAATGACACTCTTGATATGAAGAATAAGCCTAATAAAAAGCAGATAAGGCATAGATCTCTTTAGACTTCCCTTATGGTCGGAAAACGTCATATCTAACTGTACCTACGCGTAAGCTGTGATGTGCTGCTGACTGTACACACAAAACAAATCCTACTAATATTGCGAAAGTTTGTAAGATTGTATGGATATATGGATGTATCTTTGTTACCCTTTCACACAAAAAAATACTAAATCGATTTAGATGAAATTTCGTAGACAAATAGACGAGGTGCTAGGTTAACACAAAGGACACTTCATCCGCAAGAACCAATACTTTTTGTTTCGTTAACGAAACTATATGACTTGGTTCAAAAGTCTTCACATAGCAATAACTTAGAAACTGTTACTGTTACCTACTAATCCACTGAGTTTCTTACCGGTGTCATCTCGGTAAATATATTTTCTGAACTAGTAATGCATTGTTTTCAACGAAGATTGAAATGTGTAACACAATGTAACCTACCTGTATAAAGAAATATCTTAGTTAAATCGCAAGATATATTTTTAGAACTGGCAATGCATTGTATTCAACGATGATTCAAAAGTGTTACCTAATTAAAAATGTAACCTAATAAAAACTTAAATAACCCAATTAAAAAAGTAAATTTTTACTTTGATCCTGTAACAATGCAGACGAAGTCACAGACAACAGCTTGTCTCCTATAAAACGGACTAACTGACCTTTGACACAAACTTATTTAAAGCACCAACATAAAACTAAACCCAAGAACACACGTTCAAAGTCAACTGCCATTCGAATTCCGACCCGAGATTTATTCGTCAGTGTCATCCGAAAATCATCTCGCTCGAGATTTATTTTCTACAATGGGCGCGACTGTTAATTGTCTGCGCCGCTTTATTTTTATCTCTTTTATTTAGGAGTTTCCTGCTTTTGGAATTCTACTGGGCATTGTCTCGAACGAAATTCCAATTTATAGTTGACGGCGTGTAATGGTGGGAGGCTGAAATGCGTTTTCGAAATCTGTTTTTACCGCACAAATAGATTAGCATGGATGTTTTTTTAAGAAGTAACTTAACTAACAATAGAGAAACTGCAACATTGTGGTTCTAATTGCATTTTTTTTAAAACAATTACATTATTTCATTTTTGAAAATGTAATTAGGTTCTAATTACATTTCAAAAAATGAAATTTTGGTGCGGTAGTACCTATATCTTTCAGTATTTATTATTGTGATTGTGTTTTTCTTGAGATGTGGGACAAGGTATCCACGTAAGATAAATTGCACAGAAAACTAACAAATTTACGATTATGACATCACGGCTGCTGTTTAGAGAAAGTATTATTTTCTAGATAACCTTTAGCTAGAAAACAAACCTTTGGTCTCCGTAAATAAGCATAGCAGCTACGTGCCCATTTAAAATGTACTATGTATTTTACTATACTAGAAGAGCTTGACTCTCATAACACAGGGCGACCTTATATGAGAGCAGTTCACAAAATGCACTGTTTATGTGTTTTCTGGAATAAACGAATTTTTATTTTAATAATTTATTATGTATATTCTCCCAGCCTTGAAATTTGTCCTGAAAGGTTGTTTGGGACCAAAATCTTTTATCGCTACATCATACATTGTATGGCAATGGTTTTACATCATACATTGTACAGCAGTGGTAAGTCGTATTTGTAATAAAATACATTATCTATCTTTTATTTTATCTTCAACAATGAAGAAAAACATTACTTGGTTAAAAAAATTTAATTCAAATTATGCCAAGTTATAAGCAACAAAAGTTTTAAATTTTTGTTTCTTATGGCATTCAAGTAACAACTCGGTTTCCATTTTTAACAAGCCAAGCTCACAAATATTCCCAAGGAAAATATAATTATATGTAGGTGCCAATTAACATTTCAAACTGATAAAATAAACAAAGCCATTATAAATCCTAGTTGTGTTTAATTCTCCTTAATGTATTTTCATCCACATATATTTTTACGAGGATTGACCTAGGCCACAGTAAAAAACATAGCAGTAAAGTTACAGTAGACTTAATTCCAGAAGTTACATGAACGTACATCTTGTCGTATAACCAGTTTAAAAGAAACTTAAAGAAAGGCTTTTGTCAAAATATTTTTAATACGAATTCGATTATTTTGACTGTAAAACATGAGTTGAATTATAACTTCTATACATCAAACAAAGCTCAGACATTTTTTGAAAACAGCAAATATTAAATATTCTAATACCCTTGCAGGTAGACGTGTTTTACTTATATAATGTTGCAACATTTAGTAAAATATACATTCTCTTTTGGTATTTAATTTTTAATAAAATCTAATACGGAGATATAAATACAGATTTCAAAATTTCATTCGGTATCCTTTTTAATTACCCGATTAAAAAAATAACCAAAATAATCCCATGTCCTTTTTTATCTTTTTTTAACTTAAGCTAGATATATTGTTTTCAGGTCATATTAGTTAATGCAACTTAATCTTAATTCTTCTTAATCTTAATTGGAATAGGAAATCTATTTCAATACAAAAACATACGGCAATTATAAACGCAATGAGATCGGGTAGGTATTGAAAAAGATCAGCTTCACTGACGTTTACTACACTGTGTGTGTTTTAAATGCTACGCACTAAATTAATGACTGCATTTCCTTGTCGAGTTATACCCGTACCTGTTTAATTACCCATTTTAAAAGTAAGGTTATAAATATCTGGTACCTTTTAATGAGCCATATTCGTAGTATTAATGCTTATAGCTCAATCAAGCGGTATCATGTAAAGCAGGATACATACGACAGGATAACACTTGGCGCCAAGAAACGTCGTAATAAAAATAATTTCAAAAAATTATCTTAAACATTCCTTTGTGAAACTAAAGCGCTGTCTTGATTGTATTTTAATATACGTTACTATTATTTTATTATATTGATTAGAAAAGTAATTACCAAATAGGGTATTACTAAAAAGTACAAGAAATTTCGTGATTTAAATATAGAGAAAATCTTTTGATAAAACAACTTACATTAAATCACTCGTTATATTACATTCTTTAAGTAGTTATTACTTTTTTTTCTATTTAAATTGATAAAACTGTATCTAATGTTTATTTCTGCCTTAAAAAAAGATAATAAACAGTTTCATTACATTGTTAAAAATATATTTCTTTCATGATTTTTGTAAAAAAATAGGAAAATTAACGAGTTTCTCGCCAATTTCTTTTCATTTAAAATAAGTTGTCGGTTCAAAGTGATTCCTAATTTATCCGTTTAAAGCCTTTAAATATTTAATGGAATGCTAAAGTATAAAGATCCAAATGTTTTATCTGTCTTCTTAGGCTCCGAAGCACTGGTAGATAATTATATTTGGTTCGTTTACGTCTTTGTGCAAGAGTACATTTTTCGTAGCTATCATAAATAAAAGTAACTCATGCAAACTCAGCTTAACATTATTTAGTGCTCATCTCGTGTGTAATATTCGCGTTTCTTGTTACAGCCGGAGAGTTGATTGGGTCATGAATTATTCGTTTGATTACGAACGTACGCTTCTTGTGTTCTTATCTTATAATTTTTTACATAATTGTCTGTACAATAAAAATCTTTTGATCACTTTGTATCGTTGGTTTTGTTGCAAGTAACATTGTACGATCTACAGCTCGTCAAGGTAAATAGTCGCAATTCGATATAAGTTAATTATATAAAGACAGTATATTTCAAACTTCATTCAATTTAAAAAACTATCAGGAGTCTAAATTTCTTAGTATATTTCTTGATATATTTATTGCACGAATAACATTGTAATCTCATGCAACTTTACATCAAATCATTGTCGACTTATGATTAGGAAAAAGGACACTTATTACTAATGACGAGATAACGCGAACGGAGTCGCCAGTTAGATATAATCCTGCTTTTATCACGATCGTTAACGAATTACATACAGAAACAAATATATAAATAGATAGGCAGCCTAAATAGGGAACATCAACAGGTACACATACATGCATTAACGAACGCGGCGGTAGGTTTAATGACAAAATTTACATATTCATCAAGAGAACTTCCGTTTACTTGAACACATTAAAGCGATTAAGTTGCATTAACTAGAGCCTAAACTACGTATATTATCATATACATATTTACTAGTGGTTCGCTGCGGCTTTGCGCGCATATTCACTAGTTACAAAAAATGTGATAAATATATCAAAATAAATATTAAACAACAACACAAACATTGATCTGATTCTGTGGTAAGTAGCTTAAGCACTTGTGTTAAAGAAATCAGAAACAATAACGGTACCACAACAGCCAGACCCGAGACAATAAAGGAAAGTACGTTTCACATATTGACCCGACCGGAGATCGAACCCGGGACCTCAGAGATGGCGCGATGCAAAGCCCGGTCTACTCGCCGCTCAGCTACGGAGGTCGTCAAATCAAGAACCGCATGACCGATTTTGTGCAAACATAAACCATCTACTAAATAGTTCAAACAAAGCCTAAACATTTGATTCGGACATGAAAATGATTTAAAAAGGTATGTAGCTCTTCGAGAAATAACTCCAAATTAATGTAAAAGCCTTAAAGCATGCAAACCTTTTACAACAGTTTTATGTTTCAAATCTCCAAACAAAATAAGTCCTTGCAAGTACAATACAACGGCCTGTAATTCGTAGGGGAAACCAACATAGCCAACTCACATACATAATGCAATAAATCTAAAGGCAAAGGCACAATTAAAAGTTTAAACATGTTAATTAATGCTGGAGAATGTTCCAACTCGTGACTAACGCAATGAGTAAGCTAACGATTGGGCGTCAATGGTATTTTATCGGCCTTCAATAATATTTATTTACGTTAATATTTAGTTGGGTACATTTAAATGTTAGGGCTGATGATTAAAACTATATAGTTAATCCAACAGTTACAAAATTATAGTGTTCACAAACATTTACTAAGAGCGCCTAAGATAGACTTTGCATATAAATTTAGCGCCCCGTCACTGCTTCGTACTGTTTTTACGAATATGTGACGTATGCTCCCCTTCACTGAAGTTAATTGCGCTGTACCATCAACAATTTTCACTAATTTTTTTTAAACAAAAAATACATGTTTTGCTTCCAGAAATAAAACCTGTTTTTTTTTTGTAAAAATGTATTAGTTTTATTTACCTATTTCGTATTTCGGTGTAATATTCTATATTTCCATCTGATACAAATAAATTATTATCGGACATTAAAATCGTATGCTTTTTTAAACGTTGTATTGGCTTTCGAAGTGTTGTTTTGAATAAAAAAAATGCTCCTAGTGTATACATGTGTGTAAGTTGACAATAAAACTTATACTCACAAGCATACTCAATGAAAACCGACTGGCTCCTGATCTTCCCTCTACTATTCCAAGCGTAGCATTCACACCCGTAAGGCCCCCCAAAGTACTCATCCACCTCGTTCCTCGTCACATTCAACTCCGCCTCCACCACCCGGACCCCATTGTGAGGGTCAACATGCTCCAACTGGGCTGTTCTCTCCAACCTCACACCGTTGCATTTGAAGAAGACTTGGAGAGCGTTCGCTGCTCGGCAAACCAAAGTGGCCGGCTTTGTTCGCAACACATACGCCTGTTGGGGCTCTAAGAGGAAGATTGGGAGGCCGTCTATGGTCTCGTCGTTTTCTGGTAGCGGTATGTAGTCATCTTCCTCTACAACGGGTTTGAAGTCAGCCAGGTACGGGTCGAAGTCGGATAGGCCGTCCGGGTGGATGTATTCAGGTCGGGTCTCTTTTTCTGTTGAGTGGTCGGTGTCTGGAACAAGGGTATTGAAATGTTTATAGTGTAGTAGTGTTAGATTACATATATTTACCTTATATTACGGCAAGTATGTCATGTGGAAACCAAGAATAAATTAAATTAAATATTGGGTAACATGATATGCACTAGCTAAGTAGGTATACTAGTGTTACAGAAATCAAAAAACAAGGACGGTACCATAACACCCAGACTCGAATTAATAGAGATTAGCTACAATTAAACCTAGGAATGTACATTACACTTGTAGATATTAGATTGTCAGATTGAATAATAGTATTTTTGTGTAAAAACCGTCTGCATATTTTATCAACATATTTTCATTCAGCCATCTATTTATATTAGAAGCAATATCTTTATTAAAACCTTTTTTGTACTCGCTTTTTTATCATTTGTAAAATTAAAGTTAGCTTTATTAAATAGCCATTTTAATGTACCTAGTACACGTAAATAAAATGTATAAAAAAAAATCCAAAAATATTTAAAGCATGTTGCATGCATGTTTTTTGGAGTGACCTCCGGTTTGAGGATTATAGAATTTATTTAACCGTTAGAAATCAGCATAACTCTTAAATGACAAAAAAAAACTTAGTAAGAAAATAATTAATGCGGGCGAAATAAACCTAGTTCAAAAAAGAAGAAAGTATATAACAAATCTTGTTAAGCCAAGTATACATCAGTAAAACACAAACGTGCATGAAGTGCATTCAATGGTTACGTCTATCACAACCGCAAAATCATCCCATCATTACATTAGCACCCGCCTTACCCTTAAAACGTGTTCTACCGAGCTCGGGTAAAAAGCGGCTACCTGATCATTGACAGGCCTCAAGCGGCCGGACGAGCCAATTTCAAGCGAGATTACTAGCTACGATCACCGCGCTTGGATGTTTGCCCTAGGAAGGCTTACTTTCGCAGATAAAATAGAACCAATGAACCTGACTTGCCGTTGAATTAAAACAGAGAATTTAAATTCGAAATTCGAAACGAAGCATTCATGCATTTAGTGTTCCGTTTGCTTCAAAAACACGATCGGTTTTTGTTTATACTTTTTAAAATTAAAATAGCAAAAATTGAAAACAAAAACAGATCGTGTTCTTCTGGCAAATTAATTTGTAGGTATTATTTATCACTGAAAAAAAAAATCCCCTATCAAGGTAATGCCTAGATATGCATAAAAAATAGACGTTCGTTTGTTTTTTTTTTTTGTTGACTCTTGAGTTTTTTTTTATTATTGAGTAAAAAAATATCCTCAGTCAACAAACGAATATTTAATTTCATCGACGTTCAAAACGACATAGCAACACGTTTTAACAACAGTTTATAAAATATGCGTACCTACAACCACTTTTCTCCCCATTTGATTTCCATTCAGATAAAACTTGTTAAAATAAGCGTTTGTTAGTGGCCCTTTATAAAAAGCCCTTTTAAAGTAACACCCCACATGATAATTGCGACTGACAGACGAACGGACGCCCGACTAAGGGAGCGAAATATTCCTGTTTCAAGTGGGAAACACTCAAAATACGTTGTATGCGAATTATAACAAAAGAATTTCATGTAACAAAATACAGAATACAAGGTAGGTACTTCAATAATGTTACTAGTACGAATAAAATTCAAATAGAAACTCCAAACACTGATTTGTATAGCATTTTTACTACGGTTTTAGAGAAATATTTTTTGTAAAATGTGAATTTAAGCTTTTGTAAAAAATACCTATGATGTAAAAAATTAAGTACAATCGTCAACATTGAAAAACAAGCTTATTTACAATGCACTTTAAATATTAATAAAACATTGTCCTCACCAAAGTACCTAACTGAAAAATTATTATATATCATTAAAATCAAATCATCTTCAAATTCTCATACTATCAGTTTAAAAATAATTTGTTTTTTCATTATACTAGATCACTGTATTATTACGATATTTTTAATTCAACAACTTAAAAAAATATTACAAAAATTACCTCCATTTTGCACAGTGCCAACGAGCATGATCAACAATAAAACTGTTTTACAATTATTTTCAAACAAACACATCACTATCATAACACAAAAACCTCTTATCGATAAATCACATTTACATTTGTTTTCCCGCAAAACCGCACTTAGTTAATTTTTGAAAACTTTTTCACAACACATTTATAATTTGCGCATTTTTAAACACTCAAAAAGTTTGTTTTCTTTTTTATTTTCGTTAAACCACGTGTTTGTGTGGTTTATGGGAGAGCGGGCGTGCGTACGGTCCCTATGGTGGCTCATGACATACTGGATTGGTTGTTGAATACACAAGCCGGGCATGCATCCCATACATTTATAGTCCGTGCCATATGTTGAGCTAAAAAATAAATAGGCACGTTGGTATTTACGGGTTAATTCTGTATTTGAATTAAATGCTAGTACTGAAATTGTAAAAAATAATCTTATCGAAGCAAGGGATTTTTTTAACAAACATAAAAATAAAAAAAATACGTTTTTCACTAAAAATAAGTACAGTCAACCTTAAAAATTATTTAAAAAATTATATTACTTAGATTACAACTTTATAGTACCTAATCAACCCTAAAAAGTTTTGCCACGTTTAGTTAATTTGAAGATACTAACGCCATCTAGTACGGACTGCTGTAAAACTTATCGCTCCTCAAACACAACAAGCATCTCTAAATTTCGAAGCGCTTGCTTTAAAAGCTTCCCGCTGAGCTTTCGTTAAAAGCTTCAACGCGTTGAAGTTAGTTCCGTATTCTACCGATAGTCGCTTTGAGCTTGAGGAGACATCTAGCCGATAAAATGGGAATTAATACGTTTAGTTTGGGTGATGCTCGTTGTTTCTAAGCTCAGCGTAAGCTTTTTGGTTACGCTTTCAGTAGTTTTATTTCTGTATGAATTGGTGAGATGGCGGTACGCTCACATATATTTGTTTTTACAGCGCTAGATTAGTTTCAGTATCAGTTTGTTGAGAAATTTATTAGATGCCACACATTAGTTTATTTAAAAAAATACACTACAATTCTTTCATTATTTAATATGGTTTAATAAATATATGTCACCCACTGCTGCTATTTATCCTGCGTTTATCTTTTTGCACGGCCGTATGACCGCAAAGTGAGTATTTATTTCTCGTTATCTACTATTTCCACTACTAGAAGTTGGAAAAAGTCGTTGTTTTACGATTAGATCATCTTAGTTGCATAAAAAAACATTTTTCCTTATTAATTGTACAATATAATAGTCATGTATCTTTGTATTTGCAATAGAATATCGTATAATGAGCATTTAAATATTACTACTATCATCATCAGCCTATCACAGTCCACTGCTGGACATAGGCTTCTCCAGGAGTTCTCCACTTTGTTCTATCCAGGTCCTCCTGCATCCAGATCCTGCCAGCCTTGCGCAGAATAACTCTCCAACACTCCTGAGGGCGTCCTTCATCATTTGCCGAGAGGTACGTGCGTTTACCGTAATGTAGAAGTAAATTAGTTCTAAGACTTTATTTCAAGCATAAAATGTTTTACCGAATGCTTTCGTTTCATTAAACTAGATGAAAAAAATTGAAAGTGACCATTTTCAGCGATGAACGACTTTTGGCTTAATGATAATATCACTATCTCTGGAAATGATATTTATTTGCTGTCATATAGGTCACAATCACATAATGCACAATAAATTGAGGGAACTGAATTTTATTTTAGTTAAGGTTAAACTGTAAGACTTTCGAGTTCCATTTTTAACATTAAAAATTAGTTAATGGATGTGTTAGCTCGTGACAACGGTTGGTAACCAAGCCGAAACGTCGGGTAGTAAGTAGTAAAAAATGGTGTCGCATTTTAACCCGTTAACTTATATCAGTCAAGTGGTTTTCCATTTAAGTAAAATAAAATAAAATTAAAAATATAACGATCTCCGTAGCTGAGCGGGCCGCACTTTGTCGTCGCACCATCTCTGAGGTTCCAGATTCGATCCCTGGACGGGTCAATTTGGGAAATGAACTTTGCTATATTGTCTCCGTTCTGGGTATTGTGGTACCGTTCTTGTTTCTGATTTCTTTGACCCAAATTCTTCGGCTAGTTACCTAAAAACCAGAGCAAAGTATCACATGTTTTTAAAAATTAAATAATAATTTACGTGGACTGTAATAATGAAAAAGTCGCTTTTGGTCGAAACGTATCATTATACGTAATTGTCATTACAAGTAAGATCAAAAAACAAAGCAATAACAATGAAATATTAAAAGTAATATTTCATTGTTATTGCATTGTCATACAAATGAGTCCGTAACACATGTTGTCCAATATTTATAAAAAAGAAAATATTAATATTTTATAAGTAACTTCTATCAAACTATCTATCTATTTATGAAGTAATGAAAAGATCAAGAAATTAATAACAAATGAAAAAGGTACTTAGTAACTTCGTCTTACAGTACAATAACTAATGACGATGACTACGACTATAAGATAGATGTGTGTACACAAAAAAAAACATTTAGCAGCAATTTAAGGTTATCTTAAATGTAAAAATTCCACCAAAATTATGCAGCGAATTATACAAACGCTTCGAACCGTCCCTGTTTGAATTCCGAATGATTGATTCCAAATTCGAACTCACCAGAGCTGGCAACATTGAATATTGATTGCACAAAAGGCGTTTGGCGCCAAAGCGTATTCTCAATTCAAAATTATTCCAACACCACCTATTCCTTTTGATGCTTCAAAATATGTAAGTAGCCGAATTCCAAGTCACATTTTTCTGGAACAACATTTTCTCTCTTTCTCTGACTTCAAGGTAAACTTTTCTGTCTCGCTCCTAATTTGAGGTACGGAAATTCAAATTTGGCGGGTTCACTCGCCTTTCCGTTGGAGATTTTCAAGTATAATGAGTCTATAAAGGTGGCGCAATCAATGGTAATATCAAAGGTGGATGTTTTCGAATCTATTCGTGATTTTCAAGGTGAATCTTGAATAATGCAAATATTTTGTGTACCGACTGACTTTTACTTTTTCCTAGCTGTTTGCTCTTATTCAGAAAATAATCTTTGGTTTCGGTCACTCGAAAAACTGTTTCCTCTATTACACATGTTTTATCTTTGTATCAATGAAGCGAACAACCAGCTAGCACAATTCGCTTTTTTTTTTATATTGCACTTCAAGATTGACCTCATGCCACCTGATGTTAAGTGGTAATGAGGTCCTAGCCTAAGGGTGACAAGTACAGCATAATAAATCTGTAACTGGACTTGTCGCCCTTACCTTGAAGGCTTGACCCCTGCTACTAATGTAGCACCCCCCAGGAGCTCTGGAAACCTTACTCACACGCAGGAACACAACAACACAGAAGTGATTGTTATTTGGCTGCGGTCTTCTGTAAGGTGGAGGTATTTCACCAGTCGGGCTGCTCTAGTTCGAGCGATAAATCGCTGTGCCCTACTTCACTAAATTAAATTCGTTAATTAACTTAATTATTTATAAACGAAATAAATAAGTTTATAAAACAGGGAGTCCCACAAAACTATCCACACAGTTTGTCTGCGGGATCAGGGTTTAACATAATTTGTGCCAAGAGGCCACAATGCACTTTCTTTTATTTTATTTTTTTTGTCTCTTGTTGGATGTCTTGTCGAAAGGGTAAATTATTTAAGAGGTACGTTACTTGCTTTTTAACGTCTTTAATTAGCTTGCTGTTGTACCTACATTTAAAAATAGTATATACTATTGCTAAAGTACTATTTCTAAATTTTATAGTAAGTTATCTTACTATTATTATAAACGTAAAAAGTTTTCAAAAATTTATGGATAAATGGATAGATCTATCCATAATGTTAAAGTCCCATATTAAAAAAAAAAGTGTAAATTAATAATTCCCTGTATAAGTATCATGGATGTTGCGGATCCACTTTTTCCCACATGCGGATGCGGAATCTAAGAGGCTCACATCCGCGTATGCGGATGCGGATGCAAATATTCGCAACATTCCTGATAAGTATGAAGTACAACGGAGATGTAAAAGTATTGCCCTTGTACGGGTTAAAAGACGGGGTAGTAGTTTGTATAAAAACCGAATGGTTTTAATTACTTATTATCTGCTAATAACAAACCCCACGTTTACGAAGCCGCTTACCGATAAGATTGTGATGGGCGCTTAACGATTAAGCTACTTAACAACAAGCCGAAAAGAGTTGTTCTCCAGCGTCGCTCCTTAAATGTTCTCAGCCAGTACTCGAAGTAGCAGATTAGTGGGCTCCGCTAATCACTCGGACGAGGACGAGGCCAGCGGTTGGGAAGCCAACTTGATCGAGTTAGGCCCCAAGATTCGAACAATTCGCGGGGGCCAGCGCTCATTTGCGGCGCGTGACCAACTTACTAATACGAGAGGGTTTTACACGGGACGAGACGATCTGTTAGACTAGGTATTTGTGGTCTTGGACATGAGGAATGCTAACGTGGTGCAGTCTCGGTTTGTTATGGTTTATCCCTGAAACGGACAGATAAAGAGAGGTAAGGCATAGCGATTTATCGCTCGAACTGGGGCAGCCCAACTGGTGAAATACCTCCACCTTACAGAAGACCGCAGCCAAATAAAAATCACTTCGGTGTTGTTGTGTTCCTGCGTGTGGGTAACGTTTCCAGAGCTCCTGGGGGGGTGCTACATAAATAGCAGGGGTCAAGTCTTCAAGGTAATTGACCTCATTACCACTTAACATCAGTTGGAATGAGGTCAATTTTGAAGTGCAATATAAAAAAAAATACTACACTATTGATGGATCTCCTATTAATATTTGACTGGAAAAGTTTGTAAGAATGTTTAAATGACAGGATATTTGAATTGCCAACTTTTTTTGATGAATAAAACGTATAAACTGGTTTGGATATGAAAAAAATAAAATATTAGAAAAAAAAAAGTATTTTTCAAATTTTATGTTTTTATTGCTTTAGAAACGTATTTTTGTGTGCTTTTAGCACTTACTAACAATGTTTTGTTATCTTTAAGTGTTGCAAGATAATCAATATTCAAATTTAAATTAACAATTTGTTTCTAATTAAATTTATTGATGCTTTATTTTTCTCTTCTCGCCACTTTGAAAGCAATACAGTAAAGGTTGAAAATGAAGTATTTATATATATAATATAAGTACAATTGTGAAAAAGTCCTTAAATAAATATATAAAAAAAACATAAAAAGTAGCGCCTTCTAAATGCCGTATTCGTGAAGTGTCGCCCGCTGTAGTGTCTCGACGAGCAGCAATCCGCAGTATTTATCCTCTCAGCCCGAATACGGATTTGCTCAGAGTTTATTCGATTGTGCGGTGCTCGGCTCAAGGGGTGTAATCGCGTATGAGTATCAGGTGTTTTTGTTTGAGGACGTAGATAAGTATTGCGACGAACATAAATAATCGATTTTATTATTTTTATAGTACTATACGCCGTACTAGCGAACTTTAAATATTAGAAACAGATTTTTTTTATCTCCAATTTTTTTCTGTTTCTTATATTTAAAGTTCGCTAGTGCGGCGTATAGTACTATAAAAATAATAAAATCGATTAAGATGCCAAGGTGTCTTCGATTCCGTGGTTTTCAAAAATTTCTGCAACGAATGTACCACGAGCCGATAAGTATGTAGTTCTAAACATATTCGGCAGAGGGCACTTACCGGAAGGCTAACGGTTGATACAGCAGAAAAATTTCATCGCCTACGATAACTTGCGGTTAGCTCAGTTGGTAAGAGCAGCACGCGCGATTCGTGAAGGTCGTGGGTTCGATTCCCGCACCGCAAGGGGAGATAAAAAATTTCTGTTTCTAATATTTGAACATAAATAAGTACGAAGATTGGTAGGTATAGTAGGTCTGGGAGTAGACTCCAACGGAGCAACGACAAGCAATTTTTGAGTTTCAAAAACGCAACCAACTCACATCGAATGCGAATAAAGAGTTATTAAAAAAGAAACAAAATATTTAAAATAATTTAACGGGTTAAAACGCGACACCATTTTTATTTAGTAGTTAATACGAACTACTTACTGCCCGACGTTTCGGTTAGGTTGCACCAACCGTGGTCACGAGCTGATGCGATTGACTCGTTAAATTATTTTCAATGTTTAAAATGGAACGCGAAAGCCTTAAGGTTCTTAAAACAAAATATTATTTATACAAATAAAAACGTTTTAATTCGTAAACTTTAGATGAATTTTCGAAAACGAATTTTGTTTGTTCCCCCCAAGGAGGCCTACTCCCGAAAACGAAACGAACGTTGCGGACGACGGATCCGCAACGTTCGGCGACTTTTGCTACTCTTCAAAGCTTTCGAATCCGGCGTATTCGATTCCCTCCGAACTATTGGTGTTTTTGACACTTATCCGTTCGAATGAGCTACTCCCGAGTGCAATTTGACGTCTAAGTTTTCGTCGTCCGTTCTGATCTAAACGTCAAATCTTACGACAACATTTTCTTATCGTTTGGAGTCCGGTGAGGATAATAAATTAAGATTAGTGTATCACCATGGCTCGATATTTATTATACGAGGACGTCTTACGTGTAGAAAAAGCCGAGCGAAGTCGGAAACGTCGCCAACTGCGGCAAATATTCTTCACCAAAAGAATTCCAGGCGGTGAATTCATTCGAAGTTATTCGCTAAATAACAGTGTTTTCGAAGAGTTGTGTAAAGAACTAAACCCGTTTCTCCCTAAAAAAACCAGCTTCTGGAATAGATCCCGTGACCAAGGTAAGTCCAGTTATACAATTATAATTTTCATGACTAGAATACTTTCTGTAGCCCGCGACTTCGTAGAATTAGTTAGTTAGTTGACGATAAAAAATATCCTATTTGTTGCTCTAATATACCTACTTACTTATAATCTAGCTACAAAATTTCATTCATACATAGGTATTAACTATGTTAAAAGTGAAAAGAAAGAGTAACAAATATTCATGCTAACAGATACATATACAAATAACTATAATTATATGCAATCATAAAAGAGAAGTGAGTATTTAGTACATAACTTGGTTCATTTAATTAAGCTAATGAATAAATGAACCTGTTTATCTCTACACTTTGTTCTACTTTAATGATTATGCGGTAAAGGGTGTTTTTGTACTTAGCCAATGGTTTTTAATCAAGGCTTAACATAATATTTCAGGTTCTATGCAATGTATGACCTACCTGGCATCTGTGGATGCATTGACTGCACCCATATCTCTATAGTAAAGCCTATGCATCAGGAAGAAAGGTTTTTTAATAGAAAACATTAGAGTATTTAGAAAACCTTGCCAACAATACAGATGAGACTGATGCTATGTTATTAGGTAAGTTCAGTGTTAATTTGCGCAATAAAACATATACTTAAATAATGTTTCACTTGTCTGTGTCCTTATCACGAACAAAACCAGTAATCAAATTATTTTAGATAGTAATAAAATAGTTAGGAAATTTAAGGAAAGGTGAGTAGGAAGTGTATCCACTGAAATTGGCAATTAACTTTCTTTTTCCTACAAGTACATAATTATGCTTGTGTTTACTATGAATCAATGTTCACCTCCGAGTGTTAAAAATTTATCAATCTAAAATGTCATGACAATCTTCTTAGATTGTAAGGATGCTTTTCATCAAATGATTATAACATATATATATTGTTTTACAATGTGAGGAAAATTATAGCTTTAAATGTTTGATTTTGATTCTTAGTAAATGTATTTTTCTATTGTTTCAGGCAACAAGAGTGATTGTTTCAAAACATAAATAAAAAAGAATGTACTTTTTAAATGATTTTATTTATTTCTGTTAGTGTTCGATTAAGATGTTGTAATTAACCTAATGTTACACTCAAGGTGTTGTGTTTTTCCCTCTCCATGTTTAATATTTGCTTTCGTTCATCATTATGTAGCACCATGGGATGAGTGTATTGTCGCAGTATTGGCCTCGAAACTGTAAAATAAAAAAAATAATAAAATAAATTCCTCGAGTTTGCAATTCTTTCTTTCTTTCTTCCTTTTAATACATACTGCAAGTCAAGTCAAATATTTCTTTATTCAAGGGTTACATAACATAATACTTATGAATTGTCACTGAATACAATGCAATGTGGTTCAGAACTTATATCTACCGAGAAGATACCAGTAAGAAACTCAATAGATTTGTTACGGTAGCAGTGTCTAACATATTGATGTGTATCCACTTTAGACTAAGTCAAATAGTTTTTTTTTATGAGTGAAGAAACATTAAGTACACTACACACTTAGTGCAATGTAATTTTGAAAACACACACATTAAGTCTAATCGCCTGAAAGAACGTGTTACCTTTTTCCATTGCTGGACTGTTTTAACGGCACCCCCATACTATTTAGCTGCATCGAAATATCCTCCCATAGTCGCTTAGAGCGTGCCCGACCCTCCACGCTGTGAGATATCCACGGGCCAACTCCTTATGAGATGTCAAAAAATCTAGTAACGCCTCTACTTGGCATACTGTCGCAGTCATTGAATACTGAAACATAAAATCACAAGAATCTAAGTTGCGTACTCCAACCAGCTAACTTTGTTGGACAAATCCAAAAAAATTGCACCTATTAACACTGTGAAAAATCTAGAACTCAGAAGTAATTCATCAATTATTAAACAGTAAGTAAATATTATTATTTTAACAATTCATACTTGCCAAAAATTTACAAGGAAGAAAAAGCAAAAAATTATTTGATTCAAAGTTTACTGAACAGCGAAAACTTTCAAATCTGTCACTTGTCAGAAAAAATCTTGGTGTTGCCAAAAATAATTAAAAATTTTGTCACTACACATGAACACAGTTTTTATAAATCAATGACTTTAATTTTAAACAAATCTGGATAATCAATTTTACAGATTACTTATGTAGAAATATTAATCACGAATGCAGGAAAAGAATTTCAATCACGAATGTAGGAAAAGGTCCTAATTGTAAATGTGTAAACCGATTTTTTTTTCGTTTAACACTTCAACAGTGTTCGATTCGCTGACATAGAGGCTTAGCATGCGCCGCGAGAGTAAATTTTATCGCGATTTTATGAAGTGTCAAAAAAAATAACGTCAACTGCTGATTGGCTGAAATTAGTACGGTGGATTATCACCCAATCAACGGTATAGAATTTTTTATCGTCTCACGCGATAAATATGACGTATTGCGCATGCTAGGCCTGATAAACACGTCACTTAATTTCAATAAAGAACATCGACTGAGGTACGGACAGGCGTACGAGTGGGCCACGAGACCGGGCCTCACATCCCGGTGATAATGTAGCGAGGCACCGTCTTGTTGGAACCACATTCTCACCCAGCGGAATTTCGTCTATCATTTCTGAAACCATACATGAGGACAGTACACAGTCCAATGTGTACATAAATTTTATTTTTGTACCATATTTGAACAGAGTTGTAACATGTTGGCAACTTTATTTGGGATCACTTTTCGATAGCCATAGAGTAAATTTTAATATGTTTTATGAATAAAATAATTACCACGATTTAGTCAATATTAGGCATTAAAAAATTATTGGTACTTAATGTAGTGTTAATTAAACAAAAAAGGGATAAATCCTTAATTTTAGAGCTTTTTCTACTGCTTTAAAACAAAATCATTCTGTATTACCGATTTTTCGAAGTTTACCGTTCGGAATGCATCACTAAATATCCCTCCACGGCACGTCCGATGGTTTGTCTATGGATCCGCAAGAATGAGGATCTACTTGTTCGTATACGACAAGCGTGGGGAGTAGGTCTTAAATCCGAAGTTCGTTGATTCTTCGTTTCGATCCGAAAGTTCTTTTTCGTTTTCGGGAGTAGGCCTCCAGGTTCGGCCACGCTTGATGAGTGATTAAAGATAAATACGTAGTTTAGCTTAGTAAAGGCTAGTATTGTGAAATAAAATAGTGTTATAAGAGAGGTAGTTTGTGTATTTTGCATTGAGTACAAAAAATACATGTATTTATCTCTACAAGAGAGGTAGGGCATAGCGATTTATCGCTCGAACTGGAGCAGCCCGACTGGTGAAATACCTCCACCTTACAGAAGACCGCAGCCAAATAAAAATCACTTCGGTGTTGTTGTGTTAGTAGCAGGGGTCAAGCCTTCAAGGTAAGGGCGACAAGTCCAGTAACAGATTTATTATGCTGTACTTGTCACCCTTAAGCCAGGACCTTATTACCACTTCACATCAGGTGGGATGAGATCAATCTTGAAGTGTAATATAAAAAAATAAAAAAAAACTCTATTGAGAAGTGGAACAAATTTTAGTTCTTGAAGATCGTAACTGAAATGTTGATATGTTTATTAATGTTAATATGCTCTTTATATTCTGTATTAGTTAAAAAATATCTGAATGTGTTTTTCAGGAAGTTTTTTGTGAAATAATTTCCAGTTCTAGTATTTGAAAAACAATCTGTTCTAATTATGTACAGATGGTACTAAATTATACCAGGCGTAACCTAAAAACCGACAGGCGGACGACTCATGATGACATCTGTATGGAACGGTATTATTTTACGACTTGTAGTCGGATGAAAAAAAACAGATAGTAATTTTTGACACATTACAAATCGTAAAATATTGGAACCGAGCATATTAATGAGTCATAAATAAACTTCAAAAGTGCCAATCAACTTCAACACAAAATAAAAAGTATTGTAACTACTTGCCTTGTTTAATCGATGACCTCAGGAATAAAAAAAACACATTTACTACCTTAAAAAAATTAAAACCCCTTTCCCTAAGCCTCGCAACATACTTAAAGCGATAATCGCTTTACAGCGCAACGTCATAACACGGAGATCGTCCTAAGCCGGTTAATGCCGGCGCGTCCAGCGAGCGTCAAACACAATTTTACGCCGCGGTGCGCTCTGAGCCGATTGCGGACACGACAAGCCTGCCGGCTTACTGGAAAGGAGCTAATGTGGATGCGGCATTTGTTTGAAATTTAAAAAAAAAACTTTCTTTAACGCAATATAACGGTCTTTAATTAGAGTTTTTATTCGATTGACCCGACAGCTTAACCAATGATCGATGTTAAGTATTTAAAGAAAGAGGGTCTTATTACATTGTTTTATGAAAATTATGTCATATTACAAATTTTGTTACAAGTAACTTAAGCTAAAAAAATTGACTAAATATTACAACTTCAGAACATTTTAACTGGACTTTCTAAGTATATACTTACCGTCCTACAAGTTGTTTAAAGTATTTATGCGGAATAAACTAAATGGGATTGGTCAAAGCGCAGTAAAATCATAATTATTTTAATTACACTTAGTTCCGCCGTAGCTTCACTCGCGTAATATGTCATTTAGTAAAACTTAGTGTAATAAGTGTTTGAGCTTTTACTATTGACGGCTTCTACACGTCACCACTGACACTAGCCCATCATAAAGTAAATAAACTAAAAATGCGATTTGCATGCAAATATTACAAAATGGATTTACTTTAAGGCCGTAAACGGCAAGTAAACGACTTATTTAAACAATTTATTGGCTTTCAAGTGTAAGCCTGTTATATACGATTAGCAGAACAAAAAGTTAGATCGGCATATCCATTATCTTTCTCAACCCTCACAGCTAGTGGTCACGTATTGGTTAAAGTGTACGCTGCGAACATTCGCAGCTTATCAACGGTCTACGGGCAGAGGCGAGGACTGTATAATAACGCGGTGGCTGGATTACCAACCTAACAGTATTCCATTTTAAAATTTAAAAGCAATGTGTGGCTTTCTATTGCTTTGCTTGTTAAATATCGGAATCATTTGAAATTTTATTATCTAGCTAGTACGTGCATTAAAAAATGCATCGCATGACAAAATCTTCCTTTTTTTTTTTGAATCTGGAAAAAACAATGATTCTATTGGTTTATATTTAAATCAAGTTACGTTTACAGGTGTATTTTTGAAAAATAACTATAGGGTGAATTAAGAAAAACACAATTGTAGCGCACGTAATAAATATTCTAAGTAATATTTAATAACATCTGCAAATTATGATTTGCAGATGTTATTAAAAAACCAATAAACCAATAAACTAATGGGGATATTATGGGGATATCCCAATTGGTTTATTTTAAAAACTCGTTTCAACTACAGGTGATTTTTTGAAGTAAGCCTATTTACGATTGCTTGAAAGCAATATCTCAACTAAAGATAGGTTTTCAAAACCAAAGAAAAATTGTTTGATATTTTTTATGTTAAAAACAATTAATATTTATTCAAAATGAATCACAATTTAGATGTTTTTATTGACAGGTGCATAAACAAACAGATAAATTGGCGCACGTGTTACCACAATTCGTGTTTCGCATTTCAATTTCCATCATATTCACACTCGAACAAAAAATAATTACGAAGTTAATAAAAAACCAAAGCTTCCAATACAACTCCACAGCACCGTAAAAACACATCAGCTTACTATCGAGTACAATTATTTTATTTTATTCTCCGCGACAAAGATAATCAGATAAAGGTTTTAATTCCAGTAAAAAATATTAATAAAGTGTCAGTTGTGCTCTATGGGAAAGAGTGCACTTGTTGTAGGAGAGGGAGAGACCAAGATACTTTTTGTAGGGTAGTGAAAGAGACGGCAATGAACTTTGATTGAGTTCAGGGTGAGTAGAAAATCCTTATGATATTGTAGCATCTCGAAACCAAAATTTGAATAGTTTTTTGATAGCAACTTCATTGAGTAAATATTTGTGTTTGCTTTTTAAAGAAAACAATTTTACTTTCATTTGTAAAAATTTGCCATTAGATAGATAGATATATATTATCATAATTGCACAGAACATTAACATAAACACATTATGAGTAAAGTTTAGAAGTTTTTATCGCTAGAAATCAATTTCTTCCAGACAACCAGTTAGAAAAAATATTAAATATCGATAACGGGTATGGCAGTGCAAATAATGAATTAAAAAAAAAATAACAGAAAAATTTGAAGCTAAACACCTACATAATCATTGTGCTATTGTGAAATATTATTTCAAAATTTACATTGCGCATTATTTATCAGTAAAATGTAAAAAAAACTTTGTAAATAATTCGTTGATTTACTTTTCACCTATACAAATTTTTCCTTACAAATTATATAATAGTGTGCGTTTGTATATATGCGAGTTATGTATAATTTATTTGATGGACCTATATGAAGGTTAAAATAAAAAGCTTACATAATAAGTTTACCCAACAGTCGCATATTTTAATAATTGTTAACAAAACAGTCGCATATTTTAATAATTGCCATGCTGTTATGAATCTTGTGGGTCCACAGAAATATGAATGTTACTAGCTGTGCCCGCAACTTCCTTCGCGTGGACTACATCCTTTCATGGTCGGTTTTACCCCTATCTCCCCTAATATTCGAAAAAAAAGTAGTTTATATTTTAATAGAGCTATATTTGTGCCAACTTTCATATCTCTAACTTAAAAAATAATCATTTTCCCATATAAACTTTCAATGGTGGCATTACTTTCTAACAAAAAGTAGCCTATGTCCGTTCTTGAAGTTCAACGTATACCTATGCCAAATTTCATCAAAATCGGTTGAGAGATTTAAGCGGGAAAGCGTAACAGACAGACAGAGTTACTTTCGCATTTGTAATATTAGTAGGGATGTTTTCCATTATTTATGTTTAGTTATACAACTTCAATGCCTTACAGTGCCTTTTTTTTCTTCATGTTTAAATCACTAGAACCATAAATATTTAAAAATAAGTCTTCTACTGTAATCAGAGCTAAAAATGCAACGTTGCATTTCCAAGCCGTCCGCATCCGCGGCAGTGTCAAGGGATTTAATTAAATCGTTTCATTAAACGCAAAGACTTAATTATGATTTTAAAGTAGTACCTGCGTCTCATGGAAGCGAATATTCTCTCGAGTCCGAAGTTAATAAAAAACCTAAAGTTTAGATCTGAAAATTTCGAAGTTGAAAAGGACTTGAGGTTTATTGTTTATTATACACTCCAAGATTGACCTCATCCCACCTGATGTTAAGTGGTAATGAGTTCCTAGCTTAAGGGCGAAAAGTATAGCATAGTAAAACTGGGCGTCTACTCTTGAAAACGAAATATGTCGGATCCGATGACATTTAGTATTTTTTATTGCTCATTATCGCAACTAACACACTTCGAATGCGAATAAAGCGTTATCAAAAAACAAAATATTATTTATACAAATCAAAAATCACGTTTTAATTCCCTAACTATTGATCAATCTTCAAAAACGAAACCTTTCGTTTGTTCGTTTCCTTTTCAAGAGTAGACGCCCTGTTACTAGACGTCGCCCTTACCTTAAAGGCTTGGCCCCTGTTACTAATGTAGCACCCCCCAAGAGCTCTGGAAACCTTACACTCATGCAGGAACACAACAACACCGGAGTGATTGTTATTTGGCTGCGGTCTTCTGTAAGGTGGAGGTATTTCACCAGTCGGACTGCTCCGGTTCGAGCGATAAATCGCTTTGCCCTGCCTCTCTTAAAGTATGCTCCCATACAACAGTTACATCCTATTAAAATTGTAAACGCAAAAGTTTGCAATAATGTCAGTATTTATTAGAAGTCTTGTGGTCTACTCCCAAAAACGAAATATACCGAATCCGATGACAGATAAATTTTTAATTCTCATAATCACAACCAATTCCCTTCAAATGCGAATCAAGCGTTTTTAAAAAAAACAACCTATTTATGCAAATAAAAAAAACACGTTTTAACTCCCGAACTTTTGATTAATCTTCAAAAACGAAACGTTTCGTTTGTGCGTTTGGTTTTTGGAAGTAGACCTACTGGATGTCTACATGTATGTTTTTGATACTCTTTGGCTCAAAAGCTACCAAATGGATTTAGATGAAGTTTGGTAAAAAGAAAGATGAGATACAAGTGTGTAATTTTTTTTGCTATTCCAAAGTAATGCGAAAGAAGTCGTTGAGCGTGTTGCCGACGCACACTGTACAGCTAGTAACGTTTTAAACATTGTCAATTTATAACAATGTGTGACATTTTTCTACAGCATATTAAGACTGCCACATGCTTCTAAACTGATTCAATTTGTTGCATAACATTATTTTACAATATACATATAACCATCAGATAGGTTCCTTTTAATGAAGGTCAACAGATCTTGTTGTAATTGGTTGTATAAACGTTAGTATTTGGAAACGAGTACAAAAAATACTCGTTTTCAAATTAGTAGTTACAACTTAATTAGATGAACGTGTGCGTTGAGGCCGCACCCTCTAAAAACAAGCGAATTTTAAAGTATCAATTAGAAAAAGTTCTTAAACGAGTTATAAAACCGTTTAAGAACTTTTTTCTTATCTAACTAACCAGATACCAATTGACCAATGTTCGCATATTCAGTTTTCATAGAGGCCCTGCCAACTCTCTGTATTTTAAAAAGGTTACAGATACCTTAAGTGTACCTTGCTTCTTGTAAAAGCTGTGTAAAATAAAGGTTTTACATTTAAGACTGTAAACCACTGGAGCTTATAGAGACAAATGATTATTTTCCATTTGTTAAGTTTTGTTTAAGATCTAAAATCTTAGGAATCAACTGTAAAGTTTTCTTTTTAAATTTTGATATATTTTTGTTGTAATAAGGCATGGTGTATGATAGCTGAATTATTTATATTCTAAAATGGAACAACCATGCTTTTCCATGCTCTGGCCACCACCAAATCTCCACAACAATATATTGGCATGGGGTCAGAACATGTTTCGTCGTATCGATTTGACACAACAACGCAGGGCGACTCAAACTCGATTATAGGTTAAAATGAACATAGGGTGTCTAGTAGTTTTTACGAAGTAAATAAAGCGAAATGTATTTTATTTCTAGTAGGATTACTAGCCTGTCGATATAAGTAAAACAGGCGTTACTGTCATTATTTATCTTTTTTTTTTATTTATTAGGGTAAACAAACAGTGACAAAATAACATAGTGATACAAATACAGTGCTACAAATAGTTGTGTACTTTTGACACCAACACCGTTTACCTCAAATTAATTTTACACAATACGTTGAGAGCAAGCACACTACTTAAAACTAAAGACGAAAACAGGTGAAAAGTACATGCGTGAGCTGGTATGCTTCTCGCGCATGTACCTTTCACGTACTCATACAATATGAAGTAATGTAGAATTTGATTATCTAAGCTTTATCTAAGCTAAGTATAAACATATCTTAAGAACTAATTAAAAAGCAAAAAATATTTACTAATCACTAAATAATTCCCATCAAAATTTCGTTAAACTTGGCTCGGTTTAGACATTTTTCATTATTTATAATGAATAAAATAATATTAACTTCACATAAATTGTCCAGATCAAAGTGTAAGTGTAACTTAAGCACTTGTGTTATGGAAACCAGAATTTACCAGCGCGGTATTGTATAAAATATACATGTTTCTTGAAAGCTTTATAAAAAGCACAATAGAGTAAGTTACTTGAATCTATAATACACATTGGTATTTTAATTTGCAATAAAACAAAATAAAGTACTTACAGACCATCCAAACCTTTCGACGAAATATACTTTGAAGGCCGGGCTTCATCTTGCGTCGCGTCATCTTGTAATCGGTCAGGTCAATATACAAAACTAGCTGTTCCCGCGACTTCGTTCACGTGGACTACAGTGTTTTTCCAGTTTTTTCCCACTAACCCCCGTCCCCAAGGAAATTTTGTAATATCTTGTTGCAACTAAGCTTTAAGTTTACTAACGTACCTGCATGCCACATTTCAAGCGTCTAACTTAGGCGGCTTAGAGTTTTCATACAAAAGAATTTTCCCGCTTACTCCCATTCCCGTGGGAATTTCGGGAATTCCTTTCTTTGTGCACCTCTACGGTACCTAAGCTCCGTCTCTTCCAAATTTCAAGTGCCTACATTTAGCCGTTTAGGCTGTGCGTTGATATGTCAGCCAGTCAGTCAGTCAGTTTCTCCTTTTGTACATATATTAAGATAAACGTTTCTGTCTCAGGTAGTTGTTGCTGATTTCTATAATATAAGAATTTGTGTACTTAATAAAGCTGCCACAGAATCTGAGCAATATATGGGATGTCCAAGACTTATTTACTTGCAGCTAATTAAACGCGACTTCACAAGTGTGTTATTCCCTTTGTCGACTGATTCTTCGCTTCTATTGGTCATAGTGTGATTTTATGTAGCCTTAAGCTTTCCTCGATAAATGAACTATCCAACGTCGAAATAATGTTTCATTTCCAAATTTTAGCGTCGGGAGATCAGAGGGCTGGTTTTTTCCTTGACCAAAAAATAAGTCTGGCCATACAAAGAGGGAACGCTATCAGCCCTCTTGGTACCATGCCCCTTGGCAGTGACCTGGCTATTTTTTAACACGCTTTTTTTTATTTGTAGGTTTTTTATGTTTTTTGTTTATAATATTTATTGAACTGTCAAGTATTAAAAACATGTTAGTCACTGTTTAAGTAATAAAACTATCTTTACCTTGAAAAAAATATTCCAACTAGAAATTCCTGAGATTAACAAGTTCTAACAAATAAACTTTTCAGCTTTATTATATTAGTACAGATTATTCTCGCCTTAAAATGTAAGCAAAGGTCCATATCTCGGCCTAAAAATAAAAGAAACACCTAAAAATAAAATCTCACGTCCCCTTTACTCAGCTGGTGAGTAAGTACAGACCAATCAAAAATCAATTGCCGACCGACATGAAAGTTTCGTGCCCAATATTTTCTGCTGCCAAGTGACAGTTGAAACCTGATACAGTATTGCTTTCACAGCGAACTAGCTGTTTTGGAATAGTGTGGACATTACTTAAAAAAAATAGAAGCAGAAAATGTGCCTAATTGTATTTGTTTTGTAGGTCTCTTTCTATTTGAACTATATTGTAGGTTTGATTAGATAGATAGATACATTTTATTGCACAGAAAAATTTACAGAAATCAGTTTTACAGACATAATCAAGTACAATTTAGGTGGTCTTATTGCTAGAAAGCTATCTCTTTCAGACAACCTTTGGGTAGAGGAAATAGTGATTATTATTTTTCTTTGAATCAGTCAATTATTATGTACCCTAACGCAATGAAAGCATAAAGTTTTCTCTATTATGACAAATACTGTTGAACACTTGCAACTGGTTTGAAAGTAATATATTCATACCGCGAGTAGCATATTTTTTTTAATTGTTATCTCTAAGTAAATGAAACGTTAGGTTCATTTTTGGTTTGGTTAATTCTGGCTATGATGCAAGTAGGTTTATTTTCCTACGGACTTACTATTCTTTTGTACAGATAGAAGATAAGATGGCATTTGCTTCAATGTAAAATCCAGTCTTTTCAAATTGGCATCATAGTCAAGGCGGACACCAAGCTGTGTAATGAAAGCACAACCGTAAAATACGTCAGCAAAAAAAGACGTTTGGATATTTAAAATACCTTGAGAAAAAAGTCACATCCACAAGTTTCCCCAGTGTGCCAGGTCAGCGCTACAAGTCGGACACATAACGAATTTAACAGAATATGATTTTGCGACGGGAGACGTTTTAGCGCCACTTTTTACGGTTCCCGCGGGACTGCGCAGACTGCGACGAATATGCGGGAAGGGTTCGCGGTGATAGGTATTTAATGTCACTTGTACTGTAATGGAGTGAAATTTGTTCGTTGGTTGGTAGTGCTTGTTTGGTGCTGAAAGCGTGGCTTTTCGTATATTGAAGTTGCTTTCACTGTCAGTCCAGTTAAAGTATTGAACTGATCGACGCATTTTACTCTATTTTCCGTGTTCCAACGGAGACGGTGATTCAAGAGGAGCTTTTATTTTAATTAGCAATAAAAAATATTGATAGAAAACAGCAAAAAGGAAAAAGTTTAAAGATTGATATCTGCTGCTGAATTGATAAAGTAAAAAGTTGTGACTAAATTAAGAAATTCATTTCTCAATTAATTAAACCGATATCAGCAGAAGCATTGGTATTATTAATTTGTGCTTCAAATGTTTTCCACCTTCAAGTAATTTGGCTCTACCATAACAGCCAATATCGGCTTTCGTGCGGTCTTAAAAGCGAAGCCACTGCACATCATTTTTGCTCGACATTGTAAACGCTTGCGAGTTTATGGTGTTAAAGGTTTTAACTGACATCTTTGATTAGGCACATTTCCAAGCTTAAAATAATTATTTTAAGTAGTATGTTTTGAGAGAGGCAGGGCAAAGCGATTTATCGCTCGAACTGGAGCAGCCCGACTGGTGAAATACCTCCACCTCATAGAAGACCGCAGCCAAATAACAATCACTCCGGTGTTGTTGTGTTCCTGCGTGTGAGTAAGGTTTCCAGAGCTCTTGGGGGGCGCTACATTAGTAGCAGGGGTCAAGCCTTCAAGGTAAGGGCGACAAGTCTAGTAACAGTTTTACTATGCTATACTTTTTGCCCTTAAGCTAGGAACTCATTACCACTTAACATCAGGTGGGATGAGGTCAATCTTGGAGTGCATTATAAAAAAAAAGTCCATAAGTATATTTTCTAGAAATCTGTGCAAACATGCTTTGTAATTTATTTTGAGCGGATACCTAAATCTAAGTTTACTATTCGTTCAAATTAAAATATTTTTTTACTTTCAAAAGTCGAACAGTTTGGAAATCATAATAAAAAGTTGTCATCTATGAAACATCATAACACACAAAATCTTTTTAATAAACCCCCAGCTGCGTCGCAGACAGCAAAACCTCTCGTGTGGTCATTCCCATACCGAAACAATACAGCCCATAAGTGTCCCCCAATATTAATTTCAAAAATCCTACGATACGATAGCCACTTCACATCTACTGAACCTCCTCTACACCTCTACTCAATACCATTTATATTTCTAGAAACTACTTACACCCCCTTTAACAACAGTGAAAATACAATCTATAATAGACGTTACATGCGAAAAAATAGAGTTGGTTTTCTTTTGAAATGGAATTTGTTAAGGGGCCCGTGCAATGCGATCGGCACTTGACGTATTAGCGGCCAAAATAAAACAAAGAAATAGTTCGACAATAAATGATAACGGCTCGCTGGGTTCACTAGTGGCACATTGTTTTTTCCGCGATTTTTCGGAGTTCAGCCCACTGTGCAAGAAGTGTGCAGGTTTTCCTATGAGAACTAAATATGGTGGATTTTGAGGATACACTTGAGAGAATTTTGTTCTTAAGCTTTTTCTTAATGCTTGAACTAAGGCAGCTTGTTTTTAAAGATGGTTGGTAAAAAGCTTTTTGACATGGGCACGTACAGTCAACAGCTTTAGTAAACAACTCAGAACCTTACCATATTAAATTCCCTCTCTTACGTTACTTTGTTACGTGTAGGTTTAATGTGACAAAGTACTTAGGTAAATACAAACTAATCATGCTCAGGATATAATCAACATATTTGGAACGATTTTTAAGAAAAAATGCGCAATACTCAACAGTTCGTTTTTTTGTCCTGATTTTATTTTCCATATTGGATGAATTATATTTTTATTGTTGGTTTTCACAAATAGTCACGTGGTTTATAAACCGATTTTGTTGATTATTTTTTGTTGAAAAGGACGAATGGGTCTAATAGTTGCATTCTAGAGAAATCAAGCAGAACTGTTGTTTTTGAAAAATATACTTACTTTGAAAATAGATGTATTATTCAGCCATTTAGGCATTTGCCTATAATAATTACTTTGCATCAAAAGAAAACTTTATGGAATAAAACAGGCGTAAAAAATATTTTTTTATTTGAATAATGGAATACCGTGCAAAAAGGAGCGAGAACGTTAATAATATAAATACGGTTACGAAACCGTCCCAAAACATACATAGTTTTTCCCCGGACCATTTAAAGCAGACTCTACAAAGAGCAAAACAGGTGTCGGCTACAAAACTCTACAATATGAATGGTCGTAGCTATTAGCTGACTTAACACGAATGAAGGGATTGACGGTTTGCGAACCCTAACTTGGTTTTCTTAGTAATGACTGAGCATTTGACCCTTTTTATATATTTTTTTTATAATTTGACTCATCATATCGATATTAGAACTAGATTGTTAAAACGTTTACTGAAAACTCAAAAAATCAATTAGCGCAGTCAGTCAATGATTATTGAAACAAAGTTACAAATATAGGTTCCTTTTAAAAAAAACATGTATACGGATAATTGCATCCTTTGTCATTGAAACAGTCTTGCATACATTAATATGTCTTATTCAGATTTACAAATAAAGGCAATGTGTTACGGTCATTATTTAATATTTGATTGAGAAATCATAGCACTATGAAATCATTGCTTGTACTTTTATGAAGCCTGTGTTTTGAAATGGCAAACTATTGTTTATTTCTGATGATAGCGCCATAATATGGGTATTCGTATTTTTAGGACCGTATTTTTGTACGTAAAATATATAGTTTACGTACAAAAATACAGTCAAACTTTACTGAGACGATAGATAATTAATTTTAAGGTTTTAATAAAAAGTGAACTGATCACTTAGTTACTATTTAAAGCTATAAAAGAGCTTTTGACCACTTGAAATCTGTATCTTTTGGTTTAAGTGTTAAATAGTCTGAAAATAAAAAAAACAACCAAATACGTTTACCTTACCGCGAAGTTCACCAGAACAACACCGCTCTTGTTTTTGTTCAAACGGTGAGGACTGAACAGGGCTGCGGCAGACCCCTCACGATACTGATAACACAAACAGGTTCATTATTAATTGAGATCCACTATTGTACTCTGACGTCTTGTGAGGAAGGTCCTATCTTCTGTTTGTTCTCTTAATATCTCTAAACAATGATTTGATTCTAGGGAACAAACTACCAAAAACAAAATATGTCGTATGACAGATAGCACTTTAAAACTATCATAAACATATTCAACTCACTTCGAACTCTTCCAGGTTCGATTCCCGGTTGATGAATTTACGAAAACTAACTTTTCTTAATCGACTTGAGAGATCTGCACTTTGACGCCCTCCGTTAGAATTCGGATACTAGATATCGGGTCAAAACGCGACACCATATTTATTTAGTAGTTAATACGAACTACTTACTGCCCGACGTTTCCGTTAGGTTGCACCAACCGTGGTCACGAGGTGACTCCCTTAAAATGGAACGCGAAAGTCTTAAAATTTATACTAGAAATCGGGCTTGGTAATCATACAAGAGAAAATTATTTGAAGACCTCTTGATTGCTATGATTATCTGGTGTACCTGATATTATATAGATACTCGTGCTTGGTATGTAAATCATTTTAAAAATTACTGAATCGATTTAGACAAATTTGGTTGGAGACAGATACCAAATATCAAATAGGAAAGGACATATTTTTAATAAACCTCTGCGAACAAAACAATGGACAACAGCTAGTTAGATAAATATTTAAATATAATTGTCGCTCGTACGCTTTAACAAATTCATCCCCAAGCTACTAATTTAAATAACAAACAATTCGCAACACGAGCCAGCCCTAAGGGAGAGTTTGGCATGACAATGGCTCGGTTCAAATAGTTATCTATTTAAACCTGGATTAGCACTCGATAAACCATGATTAATAGCCGCGCCGACGGACTGTAGCGATAGCAAAATAGGTATGGTATTTTTTTTAAGTCATGTCATGTTTTTAAAGTCAGATTAATATACTAAAGATGAAATTTGTAATGTAAATGGTTTTGGCTTACCGATGCTTACTAAAACCATTACTACCAACATTACAGTGCGTCACCAAAAATCACTTGCCATGCAGTCTCGAAAGTGGCGAAGTTGACGAATCCCCAAAGACTGAAAAATATCAAATAACAAGAGTAAAATGACTGTCACTAATTAAATGTGTTAAGTATCAATTTTGGCCAAGGCAGCCAACCTCATTGTGACCAACCAATCACGCACGTAATTGCAACAACTTTGCTTTTCTTTTGCAACACAAAACTGTACTCTCTCTTCCTTCACTCTTTAATTTCATTTGATTCCGATAGCATGGTTCCTTTTTTCAAAGCTTTTCTACGTTTTCTCAGGTCTGGGTCAACATCCAACCACAACAGACGGGCAGATGTTGTTTTCTAATTTCTGTAAAACAAGAAATTACGCCACTTGCCACCGAATCTGAGAAATGTTTGAGATGCTGATCAATTTTATTTATGATGTAAATGGTGACTTGTTTTGGCGACAGTACCGAGGCGGAGCGGCGTATTCGCGGCGATGCGCGGAAGGTGGCGCGTGCGGCCGGCAGATAGTCTGCTGGACCGGATTAACGTGTCCGACAGAATTTACGGCGGACGTACGGACACCGGACACTTTCAGAGAACCCGCACTAGCTTTTACTGAAAAAAATTTAGCGGCAGCACCCTGGACTATGTTCCTGACTAGCGGTCGCGGCGACGCACTCGTAATATCCCCGTTTTTTCCACATTTCCCATCGATTCTTCACTTGTATTGGTCATTGCGTGATGTTATATAGCCTAAGCACATTTACATTTTTTGTACATTTCTAAATTTTCAAATTTCGTGTCCTGTTTAATGTTTGTATTGTTTTTATATATATTTTACTTATATTTGCTGTTTTTTTTTTGTATGGTTATGTATCATAAAACTAACTTTACGTAACTTTTATACACGCCACTCACAAGGTCTCGCTTGAAAACCAGCGCTGATGTGGCACTGTGCTGCAGCAGCTCATGCTGAGGCTGAGACCTTATTGGCACATTATCATTTAAATAATTTTGAACCTACTGTATGTAAAAAGTTTGTGTGAGCCAATAAATGTTTTTTCTTTCTTCTTCCTAAGCCTTTCTCTATTAATGGACTATGCAACATAATTCGAACCAGCAGTTCCTTATATTAGCGCGTTAAAACAAACAAACTCATCAGCTTTAAAATATTAGTTTAAATTTATTTATGTGTGTGTATATATATTTACTTTCATACAGTTATTTGGTGCCAATATGTTATCAATTTAAATCAATCAATCAGCGAGGCATGTTAGCTTTAATAAAATAATTCTTATTCTGTTTCCCTTTTCTTAAAAGTTGATGAATCATTTGATGTTTCACTGGTACCGTAATTAATCTCAAACCGTATACCAGGACTGTATGAAATTGAACAGGTACATATTTGAATATTCAATACCAAGAGGAACAGTAGGTTACAGGATCGATTTCAGACGAATTCCAGGCCAGAGTGATCGCAGCACTCACTATAACCACCCTCGGGATATTCAGTGTGTTAATCCTGGATTAAATTAGAATACCTTGTAGTGGGGGCTTAAGATCATGAATATTGTCGCATATGCATGCCGATTCGGTACAGGATGCTCCAATATTGCTAAAATAATAAATTTCAATAAGTTTAATTTGTCAAAACTTGTTTATTTATCGTACTACAAACTAAAACCGATCAAAACTTTATGTGGAATTGGAAATCATAACTAAAAAAGAAAAAAAAATCAAAAAACATGTACATAAGCTTGGTTGGCCACAAGTCTTTTATTTAATACGTGCTCAAGAAATGATTGTTTATTTAAAAAAACTCAATTGTTATAACATAATTATAATCCTACTAAACTTATCGTCTCTGAAAGCAACCAATCCGTCTGCCCCAGTCGTTAATTAAAATGAGCCCTATCCTTAAACGCACCACCCTGTTTACCGCATTAAGACAGTCCAGCGGCTTATGTAAACCGAAGACGGTGGGAACCACATGCCCCTCCACACCTGGTGGGTAGATTACCCGACGTTATGGTAACTAAACCATCTCAAAACTTAGGTAGTTTGCAGTTACTGAATGGTTCCTGAAGAATTAGAGGACTATAAAGTCCTTTCTGAGTCCAATCAAAAAGTGCGGGCGAATTCGAGTAGCGAAAACGGAAAACCAACTTTTATATTTATCATTCACTCTTGAACATAATTATTCATTCACTCAAAAAATTTTGAAATCTTAGTTATGTGCTTGATTTCAGACGAATGGTTTCATATGACGACCTTTAATATCAGAGAGGCGAGCGGGGCGAATTTCGATGTGGTGTGTCCCTGGTGCGAGTCAGGATTTCAATATGGAAAACGAATATTTCTATATTGCTTCAGATCTAGGTGTCATGGTACCGTCGCTGTTTTTAGGGGTCCTTTTTAGGAGTACCTAAAAAGGAAACTAACAAACGAAAGGTTTCGTTTTTAAATATGAATCAAAAGTTTACGAATTAAAATGTGTTTTTTATTTGTATAAAAAAGATTTTCATTTTTGATATTGTTTTATTGTCATTCGAAGTGAGATGGTCGCGATTTTAAAAGTAAAAAATTGGTCTCCGTGATTGGATCCAACATATTTAATTTTTGGGAGTTGACCTACTGATAAATGTTACGCTATTAATTTTACTAAATTCAAATTCAAATTCAAATTCAAATATTTTTATTTCAAAAGAATATGGTTATAAAGATCTTAAATCTTAAAATTATGTTGCTCACATACTCTGCCATTAGTGGCGTAGAAATTATATGAATTAAGCATTTTATTTAACATTTATTGGCATGGTAAACAATAATTAGGCACAAGGTTTAAAAAATACATATTAAATCAATTAGTTCTCTTTAGTCGTCTATCTCTAATTAGTCACTAATATTAAACATTGAATAATTCAGTTTCATGTCAAGATATTCCTTGTTAGAGTAAAAACATTTCTTAAGCAACCATTTATTCAGTACACTTTTAAATTTATTAGTATTTAATGCTCTGACATCTGTTGGCAACTTATTATATACTAGTTACCACTTAATCAGGGAAACATATGTGAAGTTGTTCAAATGTTTATTTATTCTTCACCTTCACCTTCAGTAAGACCATTTTATGCGTGAACATACGCCTTTATCCAAGCTGGGTGGACAAAGATCATGCAGAACTATCCGTGCTACGTACATCACGTGACGTTACGAGCTAACAGTCAATTATGATGAATAATACATAGTTTGAAACAAGCTCTTAAGCCCACGACATAAGGGCGATAAATAGAAAGAAAGAAAGAAAGAAAGAAAGAAAGAAAGAAAGAAACATTTATTATTTAAAAACATCACAACATTGTCACATATACAGAGAGGAGACCAACAAGAAAACAACAAAAAAAATAATAATTATAATAATAGTAATTATATACATACAAAAAACAAAGCGTGAAATAGATCTCTCCTCGTCAACAAATAGTGTGGATTGTATAGTCTAACATGCTTTAGACTGTAAGTTTTTTCTTTTTCTCCTTCTAACAATCGTCATTGCATGATCATTGACTTACAGTATTGCTATGGGCGTTTTAAACAAGGTTTCCGATTTTTTCTTGAAAAAGTATTCTTATAACTTTCGCTTGGGCTGTATTTCAATCTAAAAAAATTTTCAGTTCGTACACCGAAACAGAGAAAACGATACTAGGAGCCTTTCCTGGCAGAAGAAATATCCAAAAACTGGCAGCCATATTATAGAAGTTGAGGTATCTGATCAAGTTACTGCAAAATACTTAAAAGAAAAGACATCATATAGTCTGCTTTTAGAAGATTAATAATTCCAGTGAAACATCTGCATGTTTCACTGGAATCAAGCTCAAACTGCTTCCAACTTTAGCACACCTGCTTAAAGCAAAGGTACTGATTCCAAATTGAACTAAAAAAACAAAAAGTTTAATCAATAGTAATGTGACGTTTATAATAAATCTCAATTTAAGGTGCTATAAATCTATTATACAAGGGAAAACAAACCATGAATCAAAACAAATTACCCAAGCCCCTATAGCCAGAAAACGTATTTTAAACACAATTTGACAAAACGCTTCGAAACCACATTTCCCGCGCTAAGCTTCTTAGCGTCGGCCATTTCCTCGGGCGCGGTGACGACAACAAAATGGCGTCGGTCGCGTTCTTCGTGCCGTTCAATTTGAATATAGAACAGCATACGTCGACCCGGCTCCGCGACACTAACTCATCGGATTGTGTGAGATGGCGCGAGAATCGTAAAAATATATTCCTTTATTAGAACAAAGAGGTAATGGACTCTTGCAGGCAAAATAATTTAGTTGAAGGGACTACTCTCAATAATAAAGATGATATTATTATATATTTGAATTTCGCTATGTACTACTTTTGTAGGCAAGAAAAACTCTTAGATATCTTACAAAGAATCGATAAAAGTATATCAGCAGTGGCATATGAATTATTTAAGTCCTACTGCTATTAATGATTACTTGAAATTTTAAAATGGCGCCCAACGTGTTGTAAATAAAAATAAGAATTTATTAAGTTGTTACTTAATTAAAGTCCGACTGAATTCGAAATATTTATAAAAGCGATCAAAAAGGCTATTAAACATTGTACTTTTAGTTAAAGATAGTTCTTGTCAGTATCTCTTTTTCTCCTCCTAGCCAGCTTGGGATCAGCTCTTCTAGACATTATTTGCCAGTATACACTATCCCGGATTGTCTTAGATATAAAAATTGAATTTTTCATTCCTTTTTACAAAATGCCGGCACATAAAAACTACCTCCACACATTTTCTGTTCCAGAACAGAGAATCGTAAGGCAGCGCTAAGAATATGTCGGTCAAAGCACGGCAGCGGGAGATAGCGCCAAATCCTCGCCCGGGAAAATGGCGGCCAACATGGCGTCGTAAAAAATGTATTAATAACTATCCCCGGGCAATTTGTGGCGGAGATCCGCTTTATTTATTAAGTTGTTTTTCACTGTATCTTTGAGATTTCTATCTGTACTTTTTTATTTAAAAACATTATGTTTGCGAAAACACATTTGGTGGTGATTGTTTGATCTGATTTTGTTGCTAACTTAATGTCTAGTGTAATTTTTGTTTGTCTGTTGAAGTTGCAATAATCTAATAGATACTTAATTTATTTAGTAACTAGCTCCAGTTTTGTACTGGCGCAAAGTAGATAAATACTAATTAAGTTTTAAGCTACAAGTCTACATTAAAATATATTAATTTATTACTTCAATTTTACAGTTAATTTAATATATGTATACTTTTGAATCACTCTATTAACAATCCGAAATTTTGAAGTTCTAAGTGCACATAAGACTGTCCCTGTTTTAAAGCATGTAGATAATATCAATTTTAAAGAAATCAATTTTTTTTTTATATTGCACTTCAAGATTAACCTCATCCCACCTGATGTTAAGTGGTAATGAGGTCCTAGCTTAAGGGCGAAAAGTACAGGATAATACATCTGTTACTGGACTTGTCGCCCTACCTTGAAGGCTACCCCTGCTACTAATGTAGCACCCTCCAGGAGCTCTGGAAACCTTACTCACACGCAGGAACACAACAACACAGAAGTGATTGTTATTTGGCTGCGGTCTTCTGTAAGGTGGAGGTATTTCACCAGACGCGCTGCTCCAGTTCGAGCGATAAATCGCAATGCCCTAGCTCTCTTAGCTATCTAAATGTTTGGTGGAAAGTTCAGTTGCTGTGCAATTAATTCTTATTTCATTTAAGTTAGTTTGCCTTATAAAGCTATTCAAATAATCAATATAGGTTGTAAGGTAAACTTTTTGCGCCAATTTTAAAAAACAAAATAATTAAATGTGTCAAAAAATCACTCCACTTATCTAGTACGAGACAGAGACACTCAATACGGTCGTTTAATTTTAAGCTTAAAGTTAGCAATGAAAAAAATAGCCAATTTATTATTACTAAAACCGCTTTCCACGTGATCAATGCATCAAATGAAATCAGAAACCAACTCACCATAACAATAACTCACCACAATGCCCCACTAACATCGCAAACTGTTTGAAACACCATCCATTTGAAATCTGTTCTGTCCGTGTCGGATCATAACGTTTTCAAATCGGTTCATAACGTTTTGGAATCGAATTAAAATCGACAACGCGATCGAATTTGCGAGTTTCGAGTGAGAAACGCGATGGAGCGTAAGTTAATGGTGAGATTATGCGAATGTGCTGAACAACTGTTTGCAGATTTAAAGCGTTTGTGTATTCGAGTAAGAAACTGCAACATTTATTCATTTTGAATTCTTGTTATTAATTTAACAATAGATAAATAATAGAATAAATTCCAGACCGGTGGTAGCTTTTATCTTGGTTTGCATATTTTGACAATAGTGGTATTCCTACTCGTAACTTAAATTAATAAATATTATGAATAAATTTTAGTGAATAATGAGTAAATTGATATAAACCTGATAAATTAGGATTATCTTTTTAAAAATTAAGTAACATTTCCAATACAAGATATTTAACACATCGATAAATGCTACATTTTATCACATCACTATCTATGTAATTTTATAGGTTTATAGCTACGTTGACATTAATTTATATATTTAATATTGTAAATAAACTGCAAGTGGTAAAAGTATTCTTGATAAGTAAGTAAAATAAAAAACGGTAATTACGTTAAACGCGTGGCACTCAACGTTGCCTATTTGTTCCGAATCAAATTGAACCCTTTGCCTTAATAAATCATATTTAAAAAAAATCTTCTATCGCCTCAAAACGCATGCCACTAAGCGCGATCAGATCTAACAAAACATAAATTTTAAATTTCGAACGGCACCCTTTGAATTCCCCCTTGCGCATTTCGAATCATCAACTTGCACAGCCAAATGAATTTAACTTTCAAACGAATGACGTTTAGGCTTGTTTTTAATTGCCAGCTGAGAGTATGCAAGTTAAAGCGCTTTTGTTTCAAACTCGAGCTTAAACAGAATCTCCGTTAAACACCAAATGAGGTTGAGCCGCGAATACGAAGATGTTCCTATTAGGCGAGTGTCTGATTAACTTGGATGTTAAGAACACCTCTTCAAGCGCTTTTCTGCAAAGAGTTTAATAGAATTTGGCGTATCTGCTAATGGAACGGTTGGCGTAATGAAATAAGGCACTTTTGTGTGTAATGTCACCAATAGATTTGCTCGGTGTGTTTCATAAAAGTTCTATGTTAATATTAATAATCTCATTTTATTTTTAAAATAAAAAACTTTGAGTTCTTAATTTTGTATTATTTATAGATAACAACAATACTAAATAAATAAAAAAACCCATATCTTAATAAATTTGTTCGTTTCAGAGCTGCGGCACTAGAGACAAGTCACGCAAACATACGAGTACATAGGTAATTGGGAAGACCAAAATTTAGTTTTTAGTATTTTGGCATTGGCCACCTAATGAATAAATAACAATGGTACATTTAATTGGATTTCATTCACGGATGACGCATTAGTGGGTAAGTAAATTTTTTACCTACCCGTGACCTAACGAGACCCTATACCGCAACTTGTCATCGTTTTATATAAGTATTTTTTAAGTCAAGTCAAGCCAATCTTATTCACATAGATTACATTGGTAATACTTATGAATAGTCTCTATATAAAGCAAATGAAGCTACCTCCGGTTCGGAACCTATAACTAAAGAGAAGATACCGGCAAGAAACTCAGTAGTTTTTTTTTACAAATAGAAGCTAAACTTATTACTAATTTTGCACTAAGACACAGTTAGTTTATTAATTAGGCAAATAAAAAATACGTGTCTTATCATCCATCCATCCATCCATCAGCCTCTTTTTGTCCACTGCTGGACATAGGCCTCCCCTACAGAACGCCACAACGCGCGGTCCTGCGCTATCTGCATCCAGCGGCTCCCCGCACATCTGACGATGTCGTCAGTTCATCGCGTGTGAAAAGTGTTCAACGTGCCTTATATTATTTAATAATTATTTGATAAACTTAAAATTATGGGTTGTATTATTACATTTCGCTATTGCGTCGAGGTTTATTAATTAAACCACTTCGTCCGCATGGTGGAGTTTGGCCCATTCCATCTCGTACCTGAGATAAGCTCTGTGGTACACACGCTACTGGTAGTGGGATGTGAATGGCTGATTTTTTTTATTAGTATACTAGCTTCTATCTTCAACTTCTTACGCGTGAATTAGTGATATGAAAAAATCTATAAAACCCAATGAAAAAACTTCCAACCCCTGTTTTACGCCCTTACAAGTGGAGCTTCGTAAAATCCGTTCTTTGAGGATATCTTCAACATTAAAAAACCAACCTAAAAATTTGTACGTGTAAGTTTCTGAGATTTTACGATTTATCATTCAGTGAGAGGAATTTATAAACGACGTAGAAGAAGAATAAAATTGACGACCTCGGTGGCGCAGTGGCTAAGGTAGGCGGCAAAAGCGCGAAAGGTCCCGGGTTCGATTCCCGATCGGGTCAATTTGGAAAACGAACTTTTCTCAATTGACTTGGGTCTGGGTGTGCCGGGGTGACGCCAACAGTTAGTATCCGTCGTCTGGTGCTCATAGTACAAGGGAATAGTTTGAGACCAGGTGATTGGTGTGATTGCCTGGCGCATTTATTTATTTCATCTTAGAGACGATTTATTAAAAACTAACGTCCAGTCAAAAACTGTCAAGGTAAATACTTGTAGTTCGATATTAGCTCTTATGCAAAGGACATAAGGGCGGTGCAGTCCAAAATAAATAGTCTGACGTGTATTTGATTGTTCCTCCAACAGCCAGACGCTCGAATCTGTTACGCCCCTCTCTACATTCTGCGATGGCTAACTTTTCACACATTTCATGGCCAAATTTGATTGGAAATTTTTAAATGCACGTTGCCGAGTTGGTAAAATATTGTAATGTCCAAAAAAAGGATGGCGTTGGAAATACTGTTACGTTGTCGTCTAATTGAATGATCCCAATTGTATGATTTGCATGATCCCAAAAGTTTGGAGAAGGAAATGAATAATTACTTCCTTTCGTGAATTGATACGGATAATGACAGTCATCCAATGATGTAACTAAAGCTATTATAATAAATGCAAGACACAATAATATACTGACTTACTTACTTAAGTGTAATTTATCATCATCATCATCATCATCATCATTAGCCTGCGCACAGCATCATCGAACATTTGGAGAGGCATATGTCCAGCATCACTGCTGGACATAGGCCTCTCCAAATGTTCGCCACTTCGCTCGATTTTTGGCTACTCTCATCCAGCTCCTGCCAGCCGTCCTGCGCAAATCGTCACTCCACCTGGCCTGGCGTAATTTATACTATGTATTTGGATATTGACTTTTGGACCTAGTGAAATAATTGAGGGTAGTCAAATATTTTTTAAATAACAATGTTCCTAAAAATCACGTGTACAAGGGGCTTGACATTCTGAACTTGTAAATGCGTTTCACTTAATCAATATTTCAATTATCAATCACTATTGAACTCTACTAAATAATCAACAACAAATCGATACAAAACTCAAGAAATCATAAATTACAAACAATAAATGAGACCATGCTTTCACTTCACTTCAAAAAGGATTCAAATAAAAAAAATCTCTAACCACATAAATGCATCAAAAAAGAAGGAAGCTTCATTTGCTTTATATAGAGTATATTCCTAAGTTTTACTAATGTAATCTATGTGAATAAAAAATATTGACTTCGACTTTGACTTTAAAGTTTTCACTTGCACTATTCTACTAACTGCATACGGAAAGTTCTAACTAAACAAGGCATCATCCGTTATCAGCCCCGGTCATAAATAGCAACCCTTCACAAACGAACATACAGAACATCGCATACTATCTCAGGCATAACGCGCCGAATAAATTCTCTTCTGTCCTACTGCTAATTAAAGGAAATGGCCCAGAAACAAGATTGGGATATTGTTCTCTACAAACCTCCACCCCTCCCTATCCAACACCCTTTTCCTCGTATCTACCCGTCTCGTTCCCTCTAAACGTTGCAGAGATGTCACTCATTATGCTAAATATCCCCCTTTGTTAGGGAGGAGATGGTAGATAAGTGCGGATTTTTCCCCGGTTTTTTTCCCAAGGACCTGACAGTTGGTATATGGAGGCAGATTAAGATAATTCGGTCGAGGTGTTTTTATAAGTCGCTTAATTGTCTCAAAAGGTTCTTTCTGCTTTTCGGTGGCTGAGCTCATTCCGTGAGATTCCTTTAGGAGATATTTGAATTTGTTCCAGCTGCAAATTGAAAAGGGTAGGTGATTTCAAATTTTTTATTATGTCCGGGCTTTATCGAAACTAAATGTTAAGGCTTTATTCCGACTATTTAGTAGATGGTTTATGTGAAGTTTGCATAAAATCGGTCGAGTGTTCTTCATTTAAAACATTTTTTGCGCGTGAAACCGCGACAGACCGCTAGTAAGGTATATATCGGTAATCTGTTGTATAACTAACAATAAAAAACAATTTAATGTTTATTTTTAGAAGTTATACATTTGTTGAAAACTGGAAATCGACCCTTCAAGAGATGGCGCGATGTCGAAGTCCGACCCACTCGACTTTCCGCTACGAAGGTTCTCAATAAATGGTTTTTAGAATTTACTAACAGTTCCCGATACACCTCACTCACAGAGACCACACCAAGATACATTTAATTCTTTGCTATTAACATTGTAGGGTCATCACGTCTAGGTAAACACATGTACTACGATATTAGTTCTTATATGCAGAACATAAGGGCGGTGCAAACTCCAATGTGAAATACTTATCTGCAGTACTTTTGATTGTTCAGTGTCTGAAGAAGGGGATGTCCAGCTTATATAATAGTGTCTTTAGAATGTTGGTACTCGCTCATAGATTTTTTTTATAACGTACTTCAAGTTTGACCTTATCCCACCTGTGACTTCCTAGCTTAAGGGCGAAAAGTATAGCATAGAAAAACTGTTACTAGACTTGTCGCCGTTACCTTGAAGGCTTGACCCCTGCTACCAATGCAGCACCCCCTAAGAACTCTGGAAACCTTACTTACATGCAGGAACACAACAACACCGGGGTGATTGTTATTTGGCAGCGGTCTTCTGTAAGGTGGAGGTATTTCACCAGTCGGACTGCTCCAGTTGGAGCAATGAATCGCTTTGCCCTGCCTCTCTTAGTCTCCTTAGCAGGAAAGCGGTTTTCTTAGAGACAATGCTAGGTATTATTGAACACTTACAGAAACATAATTTTATTTTGGACAACATCATATACATTGTTGTGATTCTGTGGTAAGTAGGTAGAGCACTTTTGTTACAAATATCAGAAACAACGAAGGTACAAAACCCAGAACCGAGACAATATCGATCTATATCAACCCAACCGGGAATCGAACCCTGGACTTCAGAAAGACGCGACGTCAATATCCGGCGCGCAGACCTCCACATCTCTAGGCTACAGAAGTCATCAACACTATATAAATGACAAATATGTTTGGACTTGATAGCATTAATCTATGTATACGAGACATTAGCTATATTGTGTGTATGTTTTTTTGTATATTTCCATATGTGTAAAGAGTAACTATCGAATTTCTTGCCGATACTTCTCGATATCATCAATATTCCGACCACGGTGGTAGTTTCAATTAATCTGACGATGCATACATTTTAGTAAGAGTTTACATAACTAAAGACATTTAGTATGAGTTTACATAAATAAATATAATAATAATAATAATAATAAATGCACCCTACAATCACACCAATCACCTGGTCTCAAACTAAGGTTTTCCTTGTACTATGAGTACCAGACAGCGGATACTAACTGGGGGCGTCATCCCAGCATACCCAGACCCAAGTCAAAACAAAGACACTTTATATTCTATTCTACAATTATTGTGCTGACGTTTATTACAAAAATGTATAACAAACGGCACCCATTTAACAAAGACACTCCAAACCATTAGCAGGGTTAAGTTCAAGCGAATCTTTCCATCGAATTAACCCTTCAAAACCGACGGTGGGCAATAAAGGCCCGGCATGACTGTTACATCAAATTGAGACATTTAACATCGAGCTAATGGTTTACAAGCGACACCGATGTTAATGCGAATTTGCATTAGCGGGTTTTGTTGTTTGAAAGAAATGTTTTTGAGATTTAGTGGTGCTTTCGCGGCAGTGGCAATGTTTAAAAAACGATATTGAACTTGAGCTTTATAATAGAGTTGACCAACTGTCTTCAGAACTAGCAATGTAGACAGTAGCGTTAACACAAATTAACAAATATTATTGATTGCAAGCAATAGTCTCGATAGTATTGATACTGTTAATGATAATATTACCAATACTGTAGTTAGTTTTTAAAACATGATTTATATTGTCGATGATTAAATAACCGACAATATTATCGTTTTCCAATTATAGCGTAAATAGCAAATAGTATGCAACTAATCTACGCTCATATAATGCGGATTTTTATTTATGTGTTTTTGAGATATTTACTAACTATGTAACTCCAAAGCTAAAGCAGTTTATTAACCTATCTATTGATAGAATAGTGTGAGCGGTCGATTCTGTTAATATTATTTTTGTTTATCAATACTACTGGCCTGTTTAACAATATCGATATAATCGATACGGTAGATCAAGTATGCTATGATTAGCTATTTGGATGGGTGGCCATTTTCAGACCTGTTTAATATGTCGGAGTTCTGTCTAGTTTTTGCAAGATAAGATTACCTGAAAGAAAGGCCACTTTAATTAAACGCTAATTCACTCTGGCTTGTTTATGTCTATATTTCTCAAAATATTGCTTTTATGTTTTTTTTTATCAATGTAGCGTTTGAAGATGACCGCATTAAAGGTTTTAGATAGACGCGAGGCAACATAGAAAAGTTCGGGATTTGAACCTGGGACTAGAAACGTGACGCGACGGTAAAGTCCAGCCTGCTCGCCTCTCAACTATGGATGTTGTCAAAAAATGCTAACAATTTCTTCCAAAGATTCCAGAAGAACGCAATGCATATTGGCAAATGCCGAAACGCCCGCTGCCAAAACACACCGAATTAATTATCTCCTCACTATCAATATGCTCTTTCATGCAAGCAACTCTGAAGAAAGACTCTTGGCTGCGGCAAAAATCGACAAAAAACCTTCATAAATCATAGAGGGCAGACGGGTTCGCTGGCTTCGGAATACGGAATGAGCCACCGCTCATTTGGGGGTTATTTTTTTGCGGACTCCCACTCTGGATGTGATGTAAGCGGTCTCAAATGGCGGATCTATTTTCCTGGGATGCAATGTTTTCTTTCAAGAAGTTGGTACCTGCATAGTGTTTCTTCTCCTTATATAAGACGAGAACAAAATTGGTAAGAACATCGTAAAGCGTTGACCTGACCAAGGTAATTGCTTACCTTGATAAACAAGGTAAAAAAGGAATGTGGTCAAATACTTGTTTCACGAAAAATCAGAACCAACGCCCTTACCATAACAAAATATGTGGATTTAAACACCCACGCAATACGCAGAGCTAACACAAATTTCAAAACACAATCTTTTTTACGTCTAAAGTCTCATATTAGAATAAAACAGAAAATGTCTTTATTCTTGTTAAATTTTACAATAATATTTGAGAACCTTCAGATCAAGTTGGACGGCCGCCGTGTTCGGAGAAAAATTTTGATCAAAATTTTTGCTGAAGATGCTTACTTACATCTTCACCCCACAACATATTTACTAGCTTAATAGTTCCAGTAGCCACCTGCATTGCTCGCAACAACAAATGAAAAGATACGATGCTGCTCAACTTTAAGAGCTCAATGATGCAAATAAAGGTACTACCTACACAGCAAATTCAACACAGTCATACCTCACCGAAGTTTGTTCTAAAGTCTTTAGAAAATAAGTCCTCTTCCTCTTCCCATTCAAAGCTTTCTCCAGCAAAAGTAAAAAACATTATCCAAAGAAAAATCAGGCAGGTAGCCTAATTAATTCATTCGAAAAATATTAAAAAGAAAATCCCGGACACAATGGGACTAGTTGTCCTGGCGCTTCCTGCCCTGTGTCCGTTTCCGGTACTTTCTTCGGTCCAACAAGGAGTTTTTCTGTTCATTTGTTTTGTCCTCTTTTTGTCTGCAGGATTTCTGACTCCCGTATTTCACGCTCATATTGTTAGACATTTGCATATAGCTCGGCTTGTGAGATGGTTCTCAAAATCTGATTGTAGGTGAAGAAAATTTCATACCTTGATTAAACTCCGTTTATCCGCATCAGTGTCTATTTATATGTCAATAATATGATTTATCCTACCGGTTTTCCGGATCTTTTGGGCTAAAAAAATATCGATAAAGAGTTTTTCTCCTTGCGCAGACTATGCCGGCATTTTGTGAATAGGTATGCTGGTGTTACAATTTTAATCTGATACATTAAAAACACAAAACAATGAAGCCACATTCGTCATTCGCCACAAGCTTAGTCCAGGCTAGCAAACATCAAAAACTTTTTCCAATTAAAGAAATAGAACCAAATCAAGAATATTTAACCATTTTTCTTCCTTACCGTCCTCTTTCCAAAACCGTCAAGTCTACCCCAACCATACGATCCTCATCCGACTACAGCACATATGTCTAAGTGGAGCTGCGTAATTAAAAGCCTGCACTTAGGGCAACTTAATGCAATTACTGCAGAATTTTTCGCGGCATATGGCGGCTCGAACAACGGGGGAGAGTGCGGTTTTTTAGATGACAACTAACAGGATAGCGTTGGTGCTGACTTGACTGAGGATGAAGTTATGGTTTTGGATGTAAAATCTGTATTAAAGTTGAAAAGTTTTTTTGAGAAAATGACGCTGCTCCTACTGATACTCAAAATAAAGATGTAGTTTTGGGAATGAGAGTTCTAGCAAATAATCGGAAGAAAAAAAAGAAAAAGAAAATCAGGATAAAGGTATTATGGATATGGATCCTATTGTTATAGTTATGTATATTTTAGAAGTGTATCAACAAATATCCTAAATCCTCCATTAGATGCCGGTATTTTTATATGAGTATTATAATCACTTAAAATTACTTAATTTTTAAAGCCCTTGAAATTATGAAGTACCAAAGTCTGTATTAACGCCAAATATTCTTCTTCATAGTTTTACAAAATTGAATCCCAAAAATTATTACATCGGCGAACTTAAATTTTGGATTGAGTTTTGCAGTTTGATTTAATGTTGGATTATCAAATTCAAAGCTGCTCATATTTACCGCTTCCAATAATGCAAAAACTTTGTAAGTATGGATTGAATTTTCAATTAAAAATATTTGTTCAGATAAATAATTATTAAAATTGCTTTTGTAAACTTGAAAGCAATTTTAGAGCAGTTAGAGTACTTCCACGCATTCTCTCCACATATCACTCACTGGTCCAAATTGCTAAAATTCTAAATACTCCATCGTTTCATTAGCAGGGGCCCGTGTCCCCAGAGAGCTCGTAAGCCCAACAGTACATATGGCATGTAAATGTTCATCGTATTGCTTAGTACCCCTCTACTAACTGTTGACTGTTCAAAAAAAGCGTAGGGTCCGTTTAAACAGTGGTTGGATGTTAAGTATTTTTGGGATTTTTTTACCGCAGGTTGCCCATACAATCCAAATTAAACATAGAAATAGTTAATTTAAATCATAAAATTTGAAGTAAATTTGATACTATTGTAGTAAAGCTCTACTAAACAATTGGGTAACATATTCGTTGTACTATAGAATATTTTTATATTTTTCAACCATGAAATTTTAATTTTTTTTATTCATTTGAATTACATCAGTACAGTTATGAAACGTCTATATAATGTTAATGATTTGTAGATTTGAAATCTATAACTTACACAGAAGATTCCGGCAAGAAACTCTGTGAAAGCACTTGGGTTATGTAAATTAGAATCGACTGTGTTCTATAATACTTATAGATATGAAAACAAACTCAGACAGCCATCACACGTAGCGTAAAAGACAGGATAACTCCTAAAGGAAACAATCTAAGTAGCGGAAATATCATCATCACCACCTCAGAAGACTCAATTGCAATGGTTGGTTTTTGACCTACAGTAGAGTAAAAGGCTAACATTTTACTTATTGCCTGTTGTATTTCATCATGTCTGCCATGGATTAATTCTATTCATTGAGTTTCTTCGTAACATCAAAGTGGAGCATCTGATTACAATACATTGATAACTTACTTCTGTCCCGGGTCGTGGGGGACCGAGCCATTATAATGATCAGATGGCAAGACCACTGTCGCATATGTTCTGTAGTTTCGTGTAGGGGGTTTGACAAGTTTTGATTTTGCTTTTTAATTATTAAAAAAAAATACAAAGTAGTTTTTGTATGAAATCTTATTCATTCAGCACTCTCCATGTTTAGTTAATCTAGTTTTCTCTGAAATTTGGTTTTTGAAACATTATAATTATGAGTCTGGCTAACATTACTAATATACTAATACCAAGAAACATGGTGTACCTAGTTGTTAGGTTATAATTCTTCTTTTTTGTAAAACACGTGAAAACAATGGTATTAAAAATCTGACTGTTTAAAAATCACTGAACTAACGTCTAAAGATATTCCGTCACTGCCAAGATTTAATACATGAGTTATATCAAAAATATCAACTTCAATATGAGCATAATCTATGCAGTTATTTTAATTACTGATTTTGGTGCTCGCCTTAGAATAACTATCAATTTGTTTTATCTAACTGTACTCCACTTGTTAGCGCATACAATAAGCATTATTGCAATGCGTTCCGCGATTGTTAGTGCAAATGCTGATAGAATGGTGGCCCCTTGATGAGAACATGTTAATTTTTGTCAACGAGTACTTTTGACAAAATCTAATTAGTAATAGACTAAAATATTTGCAGTTCAATATTTCTAACTCAATATTATTTATTGACCTTCAGAAAACGCTAATGAACACCAATTATTGCCTCAAGATATATTGGTTTAAATACTGATTTTATAATACTGGGTTCGATTCCTGGACCAAACAGTTTAATTGACAACCTCTATAGTTGAGAGATGAGTGAGCCAACATTAATGATCGGATTGATATGAAAACTAACTTTCCCGCAATGTCTTTAGGAATGGGCCTGACTGTTGTGGTACCGTCGTGGTTTCTGATTTCTATAACACAAGTGCTTTTACAACAAACCACAAAATTAGAGAAATGTATGTAATGTTGTCAAATTTCAAATTTTCCGAACTTTGTTTGAATTTGGGACCATCACTAACTGGCATGTGGCAAGCGTGGTGATTAAGTCAATACCCCCCGTTATATCTACGACTTGGTTTTAATGACAGACCTTCTCTGCAATGCGACATCAATACAGTTATTCAAAAAAATGTCTCGGTAGATACTCTTTATTATTATAAATTTAATTTATTATAATAATTAGTCTCAATATCACTGTCAATATATTTATTGACAGTGATATTGAGACTATTCTGACAATAAGCAATAGTGTTACTTTTCATCTCAATTTTAGATCTTCTTACAACTGTATATTACTAAACACCCTTAAGTAACATTTTTATGGTTTTTTAGCTAAAACCACCTTATCAAGATGTATTATCGTCAAAATATACAATAATGTTCGTAATTACTAATTTACAAAACGTTGGAGTTGGATTCGAATTTAGAAACTTTATTTTATCTCTTTCTTGACATAAACGATTACACGGAGACAAAACATTGACTTTTCGAGTCGGAATCGTTTGTGAATCAGCTGCCTGATTGATTCTCGGGTCATTTATTCATAAATCGCCACTAAGAACAAAAAAGGCAACATTACGAATTAAAAGTGTGAATATTAATTCTATCTGTCTGATTACTTATTAATACCGAATGATTACATTTCCATTTATCGATCCACCAGTTTTAGAGGTCATCGCATACGATTCTCTTGAAAATGCATTTAACGCATCCCATATGGTAACGGGGCATTGGCATGGGGGCGCATTGTCCAACGCGGCTTTTACACCATATGGTCTAAAAATTCATAAACAAGTGCGCACCGAATCCCGGTTAATGCTTTGCGATTGAATTGGCTTTGAAGCCTCTGCCACAAACGAATTTCAACATTAAAAACGTTGCACCAAATCTCAAAATCCTTGGTAAGGCAAACTTCGATTGATAAGTAAATATGTGATTGCAAAAATCGACATTGACGACGAAGAAATAAGATTCATTCTAGATCAGACAGATAACTTTATTAGTGTGCTAGTAGAAACCAGCACCAGTCCAAGTTTTAAACGCGACAAAACTACAATAAGCGGACTTGTAGACCCAAACGAAAGAATAGACGATTTGATACTTAAAGTCAATGAAAATATAGTTCGAATTGCAGTGAATGAAGTTTTCAATGCGATTTCGACAATTAATGGGGTGACTGATCCACGAGAGTAAACTATTGAAAGTATAAAGGGGATGATTGCAGTTCATGTCGCAGCATTATGGGCTATTGTTGGCGAGCTGAACACCATATGGTAGGTCGGTATTAGTCCTCTATTCTGTATTATCGGTTAAGCATATTTTAATATCATTCGGAGTACAGGTGTTGTTTTGATTTATGTTAGGATCGTCTGTTCTGTTGGTACGGAAGTTGGTTGAGGGTCAAATAAATTACTGGGAAATAATTAATCATGCTAAAATTTGAAAAATTTTTCTAAGGGCAATAGAGAACAAAACTAAATGTAAATTGTTTAATTTTTTGAAGGCAGGAGATATAAATATGTTTGAAAAACTGGGACTGGGATATTTTAATTTTGTCAGCTATTTATTAGATACCTAAAGAGAGCTTAATTTGATGTAACCAATATAAGTATACAATAATTGACGTTTGATGTAATATATCTTAGTATACAGGTGTATAATATCATTTCAATCTAAAACCAAATAGTTTTCCTAAATAGATACGACTCATAGATGTCACTGATACGATTTATGTGACAAAACATTTTTTTGTTTATTTTCCTACTTATTCTTCAATTGCTAAGAAGGTTAATTTTGCAATACGAAAATCGTGTCATGCTTTATGACATGATTTTCATATTCAAAACCAAAATTACAGGCAGAGGACACTAACCGTAGGCTAACAGTTGATACAGCAGAAAAATTTCATCGCCTACGATAACTTGCGGCTAGCTCAGTTGGAAGAGCAGCACGCGCGAAGCGTGAAGGTCGTGGGTTCGATTCCCGCACCGCAAGGGGAGATAAAAATTTTCTGTTTCTAATATTTAAAGTTCGCTAGTACGGCATATAGTACTATAAAAATAAGAAATCGATCAAAATTACAGCGATTCAAAAAACAAAACAAGTTAACAAATCTCACAAAAAGTTAGAAAAGGCATGAACAATCAAATAGCAAATAAAGAATCTATCTGCTCTTTCCTACGATTCATCAATCGCGACACAGACGCGTCGCCGACGTGACATCTTATTACTGAGGCGACAAATGTTCCGGCGACGTTGGCAGCAATCGACGTGTGGCGATTGATGGGTGTCGCGCGACAAGTGGCTCGAGGGTAACTCGTTTTCTCGATGTGATTAAAAAAAGGTTCGATGGAGCTAATGCTAGTGCATTAGTTACTGATTAAGAACTAGGGTACACTTCCAGTGAAGTACCACAAGGGTAAGGGCGAGATCGGAATGTCGAGTAAGGTCAAAATTAAAATAAAGTAATCAATAAAACTTTAAAGAGATACTTTGTTAAGTTCCTAATTCGACTTCCTATTAAAATCAAGGTCAACGTTTTTTATTCATGAACAGTTTCCTGGGGAGAGATTTCAGCCGTCAAAAATGATTTCTATTCTGAAATGTATTGTCTAAAAAAATTTCTCGTTCATCTCTTCAACATGGTTTCCAAATTTTAATCCTATTTCGATGTTTTGATGATCGGTAGGCTAAATTATCTTAATAAACCAAATTTGGTGCTACTACTACCGTTTTTAAGCCCAGACGCAAAAACGACGGGGTGTTATAAATTTTACGTGTCTGTGTGTGTGTGTGTGTGTGTGTGTGTGTGTGTGTGTATGTGTGTGTGTGTGTGTGTCTGTCTATGACATCGTAGCTCCCGAACAAATGAACCGATTTTGATTTAGTTGTTGAAACTAAAACTTAAAAAAACTACCGAGTAGATACCGACAAAGTATCAGTAGTTTTATTCTACTCAAATCGAACTGATTTGATATGTTTATTCATTTAAATTACCTCAGTAACATTAGTTTATGAATCTTCTATATAAAGCAAATCTAAATAAAGCTACCCCCGGTGTGTGTCTCCACAAAAAAGTGTTACCCTAAACACAAATTAAGTAATGAAAATTTTAAAAAAAGAAACAACAGCATGTCTATAATCCGTTCCATTCATATCTTAATATTTGCAAACAAACCTCGATTTATTAGCCGTAAGCCGCTTTGCGAATCAATCCTCGGCTGCTATTGATAAGTAATTGTGGGCACGCGCTCGATATCACGACACACGTGGCTCGGATGAAGGGGTGGTGTGGTGTTGATAGGGAAGCCGCCTTGACGGTTCTGAGTCATGTGGCTATAGAAACGCTGTTGGCTATTAATTTGTTTTAACTGATGGCTCCTTTTCTATTAATTAAAAGGAAAGGCGCCCTGACGCTTTTGAGTCATGTGGCTTTAAAACCCTGTTGGCTATTAATTTGTTTTAACTGATGGCTTCTTTTTGAATACTTGATAGGAAAGGCGCCCTGACGCTTTTGAGTCATGTGGCTTTAAAACCCTGTTGGCTATTAATTTGTTTTAACTGATGGCTCCTTTTCTATTAATTAATAGGAAAGGCGCCCTGACGCTTTTGAGTCATGTGGCTTTAAAACCCTGTTGGCTATTAATTTGTTTTAACTGATGGCTTCTTTTTGAATACTTGATAGGATAGGCGCCCTGACGCTTTTGAATAGAATAGAATAGAATAGAAAATGTCTTTGTTCATGTAAACTTTTACAAAAGCATTTCTGAATCGTCAAGTCAAGTAAACTGCCACCGTGTTCGGAATGTTGATTCTATCGAGAAGAACCGGCAAGAAACTCGATAGTTACTCTTTTCAAAAACTGACACATATGGTAGGTATAAATCATGCAAAAAAATAAATAAAATTGTTTATACAATATAGCTTATGACTAATGTACATATTTAATTTATTTAATGCTATCAAGTCCAAACATCTTTGTCGTTAATGTAGTCCTCTATTTTATAATAGCCTTTTTTCATTAAACAATTTTTTATCAGAGACTTAAATTTATGCATAGGTAATGCAGTGATATTTTCTGGCAGCTTATTGAAAAGCTTCAGACTTAACCCCACAAAAGAATTACTAATTTTATGAAGTCTTAGATGTGGAACAGCAAGCTTATGTTTATTTCTTGTGTTGAAATTATGGCATTCTGATTTCTTAGTGAAGAATGTAAGTGTTTGCGTACGTAAACAATACAGTCAAAAATGCATTGTGAAGCTACTGTTAAAATATTTATTTTTTTGAATAATTCTCTAAGCGAGTCTCTTGTTCTAAGACCGTATATAGCGCGTATGGCTCTCTTTTGCAATACAAAAATAGTCTGCACATCAGCTGCAGAACCCCATAGTAAAATCCCATTCGACATAACACTATGAAAGTAACTAAAATAAACTAATCTTGCCGTTTCAACATCAGTCAAGCTACGTATTTTTCTTACTGCATATGCAGCTGAACTAAGTCTCCCTGCCAGGGTAGCAATATGAGAACCCCACTGTAGTTTACAATCAATAGTGATGCCAAGAAATACTGTAGAATTAATCATTTCTAGAGGTTCACCACTTATATATAGATTTGTTTTCACTTGTCTTACGTTTGGCATCGTAAATTTTACACATTTTGTTTTCTTAGTATTCAGTAACAGGTTATTTATTGTGAACTACTCTCTCACAAGTTTTGCATTGGTTTTCTACTAATAACCTAGTCCTCAATGCAAAAAAGACTAAATGTATTAAATTTACAATGCCTAATGTAAGGCAAATTAATACTGATATTATTATGAATAATGAACATATTGAACTCGTTAATTCAACAACTTTTTTAGGAATCACTGTAGATTCTAAACTACAATGGGGTCCTCATATAGGTGCTCTGGCAGAAAGACTTAGTTCGGCTGCATATGCAGTCAGAAAAATTAAGCATCTTACTGATGTTGAAACGGCGAGACTGGTTTATTTCAGCTATTTTCATAGTTTAATGTCATACGGTCTACTGTTGTGGGGCTCTGCTTCTGACATACAAACTATTTTTGTATTGCAGAAGAGAGCTATTCGATCTATATACGGCCTAAGATCGCGTGATTCACTCAAATAATTATTTAAAGAAATTGATATTTTAACTGTAGCGTCTCAATTCATCTTTGACTGCATTATGTATATTCGTAAAAATCTTAATTTATTCTATAAGAAATCTGATATACATAGTTTTAACACAAGAAATAAACATAAGCTCGCTATTTCAAACCATATAGGCTCCGCAAAACCAGTAAAACATTCGTTGGATTAAGTATAAAAATATTCAACAAGTTACCGCAAGGTATTATTGACTTACCCATGCATAAATTTAAGGTCTATGTTAAATCATGTTTAATGAAAAAAGGGTACTACAAACTTGATGAATATTTTAATGATAAACATATATGGACATGATTATTTGCTCGCTAGCACACCATATTTTTAAGTTCTCTAGCCCAAAATATTGTAAAGATTAGGATAACTACTGAGTTTCTTGCCGGGTTCTTCTCGGTAGGATTAGGTTCCGAACCGGCTGTAGCTTCAATTTTGGTTTGTATTCATTTTGACGATGCATAAGTGTTACTTGTAACCAACATGAATAAATGAATTGATTATGATTATGATTATGATTATGAACCATTGTAGTATTTGAGATAGACTATTATTCACATCGTCAAATGTTTGTTTTTGTCTGTCAACTTTAAAAATAAGTGAAGTATCATCAGCAAATAATACTATCTCACTTTTGAATTCTGTGCCTTTAGTCATGCTATTAAATTTGTTTTAACTGCTGACTTCTTCTTGAAAAGTTGATAATGCAACTAAGTTATCTCACATCCATATTATCTCTGAAGAATTAAGTGGCCAGCCTCTGTAGCTAACAATTTGGTTTATATTCATTGCCTTAGTGTCACTTGTAATCTACACAAAAATAATTCTAAATTAATTGCATATTGTACAACGTAAAGTATTTCGTTATTTTTCGTAGCTAAAGCACTTGTTTTATAGAATACGACGGTACCACAATACCTGGACCCGAGGCAATATAGGTAGGGCCTCAGAGATGGCGCGACGCCATCGCTATATTCCGGCCTGCTCGCCTCTCGATGAAATGAATTGAGTATTGTCTTATAAGAGTATTTATAGAATTCATCACATCAAGCATAATTTATTGAATATTAAGTCTCATTTTATATAAGTATATAAGTAAACGACATATCAATAACCTTAAAATTTTTGCAAATAAATTCACACTATCAAAGCATTTAGGAACTTTTTCAGCCAAAATTGTAGTAAATAATCTGATTGTTTATCATATTATTTTCAAAAATTATTTTTATATAGCATCTCAGTATATTGGCTCCTCCCAGCCTGATGGTTGCCAAGAGAAGAAACCCACATCGCGATGAAAAATATTTAAAAACAATTGAAGGATACATATAATACATGACCTTAAAATGTATGCAAATTAATTCATAGTACCAAATTGTTTAGGAACCTAAACAATAATATTACTATATAATAGAACATAAAAGAATTTAGTTTTGCAGGTGTTGGTATTAGAGTACAGATTTCTCATTAAGTAAATAAATAGCCATCACCTATAGAAGAAGAAAAACAAACCCGACGTTTGACTGATGACCGCCGGGCAGAGGCCGCATCTGCAACTTCGATTGGTCTGCACTCCCGAGGATTGGGTGACGTCAGGACAGATTAGTTTGTAATATTCTTTGCGAGCTTCAATTGTGTTTCTTGTCCTAAGAGACAGCGGTGATTGCGATCGGGTGAGGTTTTAATTCGTAAGTATATATTTTTTGGCTTTACGCTGGACGATGTTTTAAACACAATTTGAAAGTAAAGTAAGTAGTTTTACACTTTACACTAATGTTTAATTTTTATCCCTATAACTTTAGCTAAAAAATTAAAAAAAAAAAGTTTTTTTTTTATATTTTGTGAATTTTTACTATTTAATAATAATAATTTTTAATAATAAAAATTTAAGAGCCAAAATATATCGAATGATAATCACAACAAAAGAAATAAAACATAAATTTCACTAAAGAACACCGTTGTTGCTCTATAGGATTCTGTGAAACCTATTGATCCAGTTTAAGCTCGGTGAAATGAACACAGATACAATTTGGCCTAAAGCAAACTGTTCATGTGGACAAGTGGTTTAACACTCGATGCGGGTTGAATGTGTTCAACATTATAAGATTATTTTTTTTATCACTCAAAATAGAAAAAAAGTGTACAAATTAACACCAACATTATACATTAAAGCTCACGAAACCATATTCGATTAAAAAATATATTATAACCAATAAATCTAATCGGCCTTGCTCTCTCCTCACTCACTAAATCTAAAAAAGTGTAAAATTTTAATTCACTGCAACAAATCTCAGTTAACTCAGCTCACCACCCACTGGTAAATAAAATGATTTAATTTGTAAATTTTTCAAAATATATTTATTTATAAAATTAGTTATCATGCTCATTATGGAAACAAATTTATTGAAAGTAGGTACATAAATATCCCTACTCCCTACTAATATTATAAATGCGAAAGTAACTCTGTCTGTCTGTCTGTTACGCTTTCCCGCTTAAACCTCTCAACCGATTTTGATGAAATTTGGCATAAGTATACGTCGAACCTCGAGAACGGACATAGACTTCTATTTGTTAGAAAGTAAGGGGGGGGGGGGCGTAATGCCACCTTTGAAAGTTTATACGGGAAAATGATAGACTACTTTTTGTTTCGAATATTAGGGGAGATAGGGGTAAAACCGACCATGAAAGGATGTAGTCCACGCGGACGAAGTCGCGGGCACAGCTAGTACCTTAATAAACTTCAATATTTTCCTTTTGAGACATTTAGCAATAGTAATTTAATATCACTTGCAAATTTTGTAAAAATAAATTTAGATTCACTTACTTTTTGCTTTTCTTTATTTCCATCCATAAAATTTGCACCCCCTTAACAATTGCACTAACCCTTTTAACTGAAACCATTTAAACGAATTTGTAATTAAAACCAAAAACACTGCTTCGAAAATCTCATTAGCGCACCCCGAAAAATAAATGGAACAGATTTTCATTGAGTGCGAACGAATGGCGAAAAAAATGGCTAAAATCTGACAAATGGCTTTCCTTTAACGTCTGGGCCTATCTTATTATCGTTACTGACTACCGAACAGAACTCATTTGGGTCTACTTTTTACTTGTCTATAAAAATGATGTTACTCGAACATGCACTTTCTGGTTTCAGAAATACGGTATCGTTTACTTTGCCAAATTTGACAGTATTAGCTTCTGGACGGTCGTAGTGATTTTCGACTGTATCTTTAAAAGGTTTGTGTTCAGTTTTGTATGGTCCTACGGCAAGTAGGATATCAATTTGAGAAGAAGCGTCTGTGTTAATAGCATTATTCGCAATCTCATCCATACACTCGGGGGTTAGGCCCACTACGAGAGACGTATCATTTTTTATGCGACATATAAAACATATTTATTGCATTCATAATCGGTGGAGTTTTTCTACGGCTGTGTTTGGATGGGATAAATAAAAAATAATTGCGAGAAAAACTTTTGCGGTTAAAGAAACTTTCGCATATCATATTCTAGTGTTATTATCTATCTTGGTAGTATATATTGGATATAAAATGAAAACTAGCAACCATAATCATTTGCATGGTGTACTGGAGTTACGGTTGAATTTAATTAAATAGATAAAAAAAATGTGTAAATATTTAAAAATAATTTTTAAAAGTTTTAATTCTTTTTTAAATATTTTTTCTATTACAAATGTAAGAACAAAGTAATTCAAAAACTTAAACATTGAGCAGGTGCTTAAATGCTTAGCCAAATAATTAATGCAAACTATACAGTTAAATAATATTATTTGAACCAAAAATCTGTAATAAATTTACTTCAAAAAAGGAGTTCACGTCATGTTTTGCTAACGCTACCTTGAGCAAAGAAAACAGAGATTTCTATATCACAGCACTATTGTCGCGCTGACCCTACCACAACTCAATGCGCTCTCAATTCGCAGCAGTTATTATTATCTTGACCTGGTGATTTAGCTCTCCTGCTCTCTATCGCTCCGAACCCCTCTGATTGGCTGCCAAGACGCCTCCACGCCTCTCGCTTCACGCTCATTGGCCGATGCGGACACGCCCCTCGACTTCAAAGGCTCTGTTAAGGGTAGATCAAACCCCACTTATATATTTTCCACCCTTATGTTACCCTCGCATTCGCGAAAGAACCACCGGATTGTACGCACGCGTCGTTCCTCTTCCGCCGCGATATAAGTGTAAAAAGTTTTGGTTCGTGCGCGTCAAATTAAATGTGCAAACAATGACAATGGACGTTCAAAACAGCTACCAAAGTTATAAAGAAGGGTCGCCTGACTCAAAAGAAACTAATTTGAACATCGAAAGTGCAAGAACTTCGCAGATACTGAAAACTGAAATGCATTCTACTGTCGTCGGGGCAGGAAAGACTGCCAAGAGGTCCTTCGATGTAGCGTTCCTCATGATGCCTGATGAAAAGCTTCGTCAAAAACAACCTGAGCGGCAACTGAGGGTCTCAAAGCAGCTTTTCAACAACGAAGAGTGGGAGCAGCCGTCCAAAAGAATTCCTGAGGTTTACAAGCACAGTGAGTACTCCAACGAAAATACCATGGACGCGAAAGACCAAGACGATGACCGCATCCGTGTGAATAACAACATATCACCCGGTTTCGGATCCGACATCAATATAGACGTTGGAACAGATGAATATCCGAATAAGTCGGTGTATTGTAGTGATTCAGAAAATTCGGACCGTTCCAGAAGCCGCCCTAATTCAAACGAAAGCGCAGCTAGGCAACCAAAATTTCTTCCCGAGTACAAAAATAAAATATTTGATGATCCAACACTGATTAGCATGCAGTCCCGAGCAAGGTACGAGAATAGATACTCTGATAAACTACCCGAGATGTCTCCAAAGAGCGCATTTACGAAAGTATCCAACTACAGTCTTAGATCACCAAACCCTTCAGTGAGCCCTGATAATCTTCTCTACCAGAATTCTGTTAGTCCACCGCTTTCTGCCGCTAGTCCACCAACAAGTTCCTTCAGCAAAAACCCCGGCTTTAACAACTTACTCACACCAGCGCATTTGCTAAACGGCAACAATTTCTTCAAAAGTCAATCTGTGCCCTCTACATCTCCAAATTACCCCGAATCAGGTACAATGCATCAGAGAAGCGGATTCAACAAGAACGCTGAATTTACAGAAAAGCAATCAGAAAAGCAAACGCCACAAATATCTCCGAACAAACTTAACTTTTTGCCCTTCAGGCCCGAAATACCGTACCTCCAAGCCGGGTCTTCATATCCGTTCGGCGTTCAAAACTTCCAAGGCCCGAATCCAGATTTTATGAAGTTTCCAGTTCAACCTCGTGAACCTGTGAATCCGCTCATAGCGAATCCTGCCGCGGCGCTTCTTAGTACTCTTTTACCGCCAACCCTAGCTGCTTTCTCGCTGCCAGCACAAAACGTGTGCGCTAAATGCAGCGTTAGTTTCCGTATGACGTCAGATCTCGTATATCACATGCGTACGCACCATAAAAGTGAATCTACGGTAGACCCAACAAGAAGAAAGAGAGAGGAAAAACTTAAGTGCCCGGTTTGCAACGAAAGTTTTAGAGAAAGACACCATTTGACTAGACACATGACGGCTCATCAGGACAAAGAGGGGGATATGGACGATGTGTCCCCCACGCAGAATTTCAATAAGAAAAGCAAGCAATATTACGCCCACAATGGGAGCTCACTTATCCACAAATGAATTTAGCATGCAAATGTATTCAAAATGTTTTGGGACGCAGTTGTAACTAAAGAATTAAGTATCGGATTTTAAACGCATAGTAAACTTTTTGACTGTGTCAATTCTAAAATTCTTTCCTGTTTTAGTTAAATCTTGTTGTTATTAAGTATATCCTCTATGTGCAATACTAGTTGTTAAGTATTTATTTTGTAAATAATAAAAATTAAATTCTAGTAGGAATCAATAAATAAACTATTAAGATTTTGTAGTGTTTTTATCACCCATCGAGTCTGATATTTTCTAACTCACTAACTAATTTATAAAAACAATTTAATTTTAGATTTCTAAATTCAACAATTGAATCGAACGTCAATTTTGATGATGATGATTTATACGATTTACTAAAAGAATTAAATAAATTAAGTTATTCATTTAAAAAAAACAGGACTATTGTCAATACAATACGTTGACGTTTAGTATGTACCTACGAATAAGCATTCGTATTCCTTAGACGTCTAAAAAAGTACTATGAAGTTTTTATTTAATTAATTCGTAATTTAAGTTTGAAATTCAAAACAGAACCACTTGTTTTCGGTGGTTGATTTTCCTAGCCTATGCATCGAAAACTAATTAATTAAAACAAAGAAGAATTAGTTTATGAAAAAAAATAGCTGTCATTACAACCCTACATATTCTGCTAATTCGATCATATTCTACATCCATTGTCATTAATAGCCGAACATTTAGGTCCAATGTTCTCACAATGTTAACTCCATACATAATGAGATCTCTAACTGGGTTTGTTAGCGGATCGAATTGTTAAGTTAGCGTACCGTTACGAATCTCACTTTGGGGTGCAGGATGAAGCCATCATGCGTTATAGATGTATCGAGATAATATGATGAAATGAAATGGTATAAAAGAGTAGTCCTTGGAGTTGTCATAAACAAGTTTAAGCAGTAAGTTAATAAATGGCTAATTTCTGATCTTGACTTTCTCAAAGGCCTTAATAATATTATGACTACACGAGAGAAGCTATTTTGCCAAAACTTAGTGTATATTGTTAACTTCATTAAAAATTATTCAATCAGAAAGGTATGATAAGAACTGACGGTACTCTTATTACAATGAAACATAAATAATTGTTTAAATTCTGATGAAAAACATTGAAAACCTTGACAGTTTTTAAATTCATTTTGATTTCCGATCCAAAAAGAAACCAGCAAATCAAAAATCAGAAAGCTTGAAAAGCTTTAACCTTTTTAGAGTGTTACAAATAGAGCTAAATCCATAATGAGATTAACATTTAACAAATCGCATCGAAAAGCAGACACGTTCCCTAACCTAATTAGCACATCCCCCTGTCTTAGCGTGTCTAAACAGGCGTGTCCAAACTCTTTGTGAACGTCACTGTTCATATTTCCCATACACATCGTGGGTGAATGAATGAACGGAGTTAGCACGGCCCGTTAGATGGGCAGCCGTAGTAAATTGGTCTGGGAACAATCGGTCGAAGCTTTATAGGGAAGTTTGAAAGCTGGATAGAAATCAACGGGTCAGCATAGGTTGTCCAATGGCTGGTCTTACAGCTGGCTTACAGGTGCCACCTTTAGGGACTGGTCTGCTCCAGCTTGCCGCCCAAAATAAAGACTTAATTCTTTATTTTATAATTTGATTCAGGATCATGCTCACTCCTCGATTACTGCGATACAGGCCTCGAGCTTAGTGCAGAAGTTACCGTTACTGTAACTTGCCTTTGTTTTTGCCGATAAAAAATGATTATTATTATATTCTATTATTGACTCATCAAAACAAAACTGTATGACATGGTCCAAACTGCTCTACACATAGCTATAAGTTAGATACAGCTACTGTAACTAATCTGCTGAGTTTCTTACCGGTTTCTTCTTGGTAGGTTCCGAACCGGAAGTAGAATAACATTGCATCGTATTAAATGACGATTCAAAAGTGTTACATGTAACCTACTTGTATAAAGAATTATTTGGTTGATTGATTGGTCCACGAAAAGACAAAGTTGCTAGTACTTTGTGAATTACCTAGAACTGCCCAAGGAACTGCAGTAACATTTATTTTATATAAGTTTTTATCTAAGTGTATTTTTTTATTTTTTCTCAGTTTCCTCATTTTATATATATAGTTTTAATTGTTTCAATTATATAGTTTATTAATTTGTATACCGGCGTACCGTGCGTTCGCACATTAATATTTCGTTAAGAAATTGTTTATTGGCCGCTGCGAGACAAGCTAGTTGCTTAGTGCAGTGACCGCCTGTTAATTGTACAAAATGTAACCAGTGTTTCAGAAAATAAAGACTATTATTATTATTATTATTATTTGATACAAACATCTCAGGAAGCTTGATTTGTACAAGTAAAATATAATTTCTCTTGCTGTTGAGATAGGGGTTTTCTTTAAGCGAGCACCAAAAAAAATATTAACCTAACCTAAATAATAGGTTGGGCACAAATTTAATAAGTGAGCCTGTCAGTATTTCTATCGCCCGAAACAAAAAAGGTGGTTGTGAAATTATTCCTCTTTAGATAGGCATTACTTACGAAGATATTGACATTTCTTATTGATTGAGTTCAAAATCGGAGATATCTAAAACAACTTTAAGATACTTAGTAAAGCCGTACGTTATGAGACTCCTTCGCTCTATTCTTCTAGCAGACTACCTACTAAAAACCCTCCCAAATATATCATTGCCTATTGTTGAGAGTCGTGTAAAAATAATTGAATTATGACTCCTACGGCTGATTTGAAAGTGTTTGCATTTTTTTCTGCGTTCTCAAGTGCACTTTTAACAAAAGAAAATTAAAGAAGAATAATGTGTGAGAACTCATTGTTCTTCTTTCACTGTCACAAGTTCGTTTCGTTGCTAATACCTACTTCCTATACAAATTGTGGGTGAGAGTATGTATGAAAACGGATTGATCGTTGGATGTGCGGCCGTGGGGAATCGTTCTGGGAACCAGGGTGCAGATTATTTTTGGATGGGGTTCGTGACTGTCTGTGGTAATAGATGTGAGGACTGATGGGGTTTTCATAGGTGAAGATTTGATGTTTTGGTCTCAATGCGTAACACTACCAAATTTTAGGTTTTTAAGGGCCACAAAAATTTGATGTTGTGTTCTTGTCTGTGAAGGATATAAACACGATGACTTCAAGTAAAACGCGAGAATAATTTCACTTTTTGGATTTTAAATATTGAACTTAACTATTCGATATATGGGTGAATATACAAAAATTGGGTAACTCAATGTCATCAGTCAATATATGCAAAGTCTTATTATATTTTATTGAGATTAATATTTATTTTAAAACAATGAAAAGTCCTTTATTTGGTCACCCAATCACAGCTCTTCATTTTAAATACAAGTTAATAAAAAACCACAATAAATGCTTAAAACGTCAATCCTTTGGCATGTCACAATCCCAAAAACAAACAATCAAGTGACTATCTATTAAACATTATCATTGATTTAAGAAAACTTTCTAATCTACTACAATCTGTGATGTACATAGTAATATAAACTACAACTTTCATAATGCAATGTTCTCCACATTATTTTAAAAAAATTAAGTAACTTTGTGTTTCGTTTCATTCGTCAGTCCGTTGTGCGTTGTTTAAATTTGAAATTCTCGCCAAATTATTACCGACTCAAAGTCAAATCGCTATTTGAATTTTAATGTTGGTAATGAAGTTAGTTGCGGACCGCACAATTTGATGGCCGCCTTACCCCTTACCAGTGCTTGGGTTGTATTTGTCGTCTATACACGTGCTGAGTCAGTCAAAATTTCAGTCCTGTGGTGAGTCGTTATTTTCTTGTTAATCTCAGGTTTGTTTTCATTTATACATAGTTAATTATGATTTGTTAAAATATAGTTTGTTGATGCTCGAAATTACCAAAAAAAACATTAGTTCTGATTATAACCTTAAATTATGTATTTTTCGTCAGTCCGTTGTCGTCAGTCCTTTGTCAGGCATAGCGCCAGAAGACTGACGTGGTTCCATGGTACTGATGTTTTTTTTAATTTTGGAGCACTTTTATCTTAATTGCTACCTTGTATAAGCATTTATATTTCAGTTTTAAACATGCGGCACGCTTAAAGCAAATTGACTAGGGAAGAAATACTAAAAAAAAGAGAGAAGCCAAAAAGTCTCGCTTAGCCAGAATTAAAAGCGACCCCATTAAATATGCGGAATACAAAGAAAAACAAAAACTTCAGTACTTAAGGAAAAAAGAGAAAGGACAAAGAAAAAATTTTGTAGACATGACACCACGAGAGCAACGAATGACTAGAAAAAATGGAAAAATTATTCATCAAACTACAGGCAAAGAAAACAGCTCTTGAAACAAACCACTATAATTTTATACGCCAGAATAGTCCTTCACTAACTGACGACGAAATACAACCGATAATTAATGAAGAAATCAGACCTGTTATTAACGAAAACCAAAGAGCAAAAGAAGCTAAAAAGAGAAGTGAAAGGCAGATAAAATCTAGAAACAAGGAAATAAAAAAGATGAAGGCTAGTTTCAAAGCTTAAAACTAAACTAAAAACTCAGCGTCAAAAGTATACACGAGTCAAAAAGCAGCTAAAAAAAATAATAACATCTGTTGAAAAAACGCCAAAGACCAGAATTGAAGACATGAGTGAAGATATAACTAAAAAGAAAGAATTAGTGAAGAAGGCCCTTTTTGGGGAAGTTATTAAAACACAATTGGAAGAAAACTACACAAAACTAAAGACTCGTGAAGAAAGAAACAAATTTAAACAAGTTATATCTGGAAATGTAGTAGACAAATACAAACTATGGAGAATAAAAAACAAAGCAGTCACCTACAAAAAAACTGGACATAATCTGACAAATAAAAAAATAAATAATCTTCCATAAGAAATTTTTTAAAAACCACTCCATGTGTAATCAGTTATTCCCTATTTACCCGACTTCGACCATTTTGGGTGGTACCCCCTACATTGTCAAACCGTGAAATACTTGAAAGACATGTGCCATTATTAAATCATAAGATATTTGTACCAATTTTTATTATAATTCTTACAAAATGGTGTATTTTGTCAGTACTATGTTACCCTCGTCAGTCCCTTGGCAGTCAAATTCTGAAAATTTGAAATATCTCACAATCTACTTAAAAAAGTGACTGGCCCGATTTGGAACAATATATTCATTAGATTAGCCATCTTATACACCCGAATTTGTAGAAATTAGATTTAATAACTATAGTAAACAAAATATCCTCAAGAGTTACCCAACTTTTGTATAATCACCCATATGCAATTTAGAACTTTAAGGTTTATATTTTGAGAAGTCAAAATAATTGACATAATTCACAATGACTGAAATTGGTTTTGTTAAGTTTCCTTAATCCAAAATTCAGCTCTTTTTTAACACGCTTTTATTAGCTCGGGTTGTATGTATTTATGTATGTAACGGAATCTTTGAATCTTAATTTGACCCACTTCCCGGTCTTTGATTAATATGAAATTTTGCACACGCTCTGAGTTCTGATGACAATACATGACTAGCTAAGAAACGTCATTACAAATCCAATATGGCGGCCTCCCCAAGATGGCGAACTGACTGTTTGAAATGCACTTCTATAATATGGGTATCAAAAGAAAGGGTTTGCTGTCAGGAATACGAAAAAAATAGTCACGTGATTCAAATCCAATATGGCGGGCGTCCAAGATAACGGACAGGCTATTTGAAATGCACCCCTATGATATGGGTATTAAATGAAAGGGTTTGCTGAATGGGATACGAAAAAGAATTATATAATTATTGATACATGAGAAAACTAAAAAGTAGAAAATAAAAATAATAGTATAAAAAACTAAAAAACACGCTTTTAGCTCGCACTAAAAATTACAAAATAATTCAGACATTTAAGAAAGAAAGCGTGGAGCGTTTTGTCCAAAAAGAGTAAAGATAACATAAACGCTCCACGCTTTCTTTCTTAAATGTCTGAATTATTTTGTAATTTTTAGTGCGAGCTAAAAGCGTGTTTTTTAGTTTTTTAAACTATTATTTTTATTTGGCTTAAATAACAATGGATTGTAAGTGTCAATATATTAAGGCTGATTCATATTTTTACGTTGAAAAAAGCCAATCCGAATTTTTACTTTTTCTGAGATCCTGCATCTAATGTATTCAGTACTTTAACAATTTGTATTACTTTTAAGAGTAAGGTCTCAATCTTAAAGTTTTGAAAATAAGGGGGAACAGGGATAACATCATACTCGAAAATTTATATGGGAACATCTTTATTTTATAAGCTACTACTAAATATGGACTACTTTTTGTTTCGAATATAAAGGGGGGGTAGGGGTAAAACAGACTATGAAGTAGTGCATACAAACAAAGTCGCGGACACAGCTAGTTTTTAAAATTAGTATATATAGACAGCACGTAAGATTACACATTTTGGACTTTGCATCGCCCTGTAAACACGAGCGTAAGAACTAAAATCGAACTTCAAATTTTTACCTTTAGGTGCTACTAGCTGTGCCCTGTGTGGCTGTGTGGACTACATCGTTTTTCCAGTTTTTTCCCACTAACTCCCATTCTCGTGGGAATTTAGCAATATTCCGTTGCAACTAAGCTTTCAGTTTACTTAGGTACATGTATGCCTAATTTCAAACGTCTAACTTAAGCGGTTAAGATTTTTCAAACAAAAGGATTTTCCCTCTAATTCCCGTTCCCGTAGGAAATTTGAGAATTCCTTTCTTAGTGCATCTCTACGGTACTTAAGCTACGTCCCTCTCAAATTTCAAATGCCTACGTTTCAAAGTCAAAGTCAAAGTCAATCTTTTTTATTCACATAGATTACATTAGTAATACTTATGAATAGTATTTATATAAAGCAAATGAAGCTACCTCCGGTTCGGAACCTATAACTAAAGAGAAGATACCGGCAAGAAACTCAGTAGTTTTTTTTACAAATGAAAGCTACACTTATTACTAATTTTGCACTAAGACACACAGTAAGTTTGTCAATTGTAAAATGAAAATTAAAAATAAATTATTAAAAAAAATAAAATAAAAATAAAACAAAAGTATTTGTAAATTAAATTAAATTAACTGTGTAGGACTTACATGCGTCAACGGGCCCAATACTGACATTGATTGAGAAAATGTGTCATACTATATTTTTAAAATAATATAAAACACGCAAGTACAGGCGAGCAGACTAGGTACTGATCCACACGTTTAGCCGTTTAGGCTGTGGGTTGATATATCAGTCAGTCAGTCAGTTTCTCCTTTTATATATTTAGATTCTCCGTACCTACTTATTCCATCGAACAAAGCCAAGAGGTCATACCCACCGACCGAGACCAATGCTTCCCGTATGTCAGCCGGCACATTGTGCAGCCCTTATGTCTCGACGGGAAGCTCTTAATAATAACCCGCTTTTGTTACTATTTAATTTAGAATTTAAATTACTGTTCAGTGCCTCTTTGTCTTCATTAAAATCTTGGGCTAGAGCAAAGATGGGACGCGGAATAATCTGGTTCGTTAAATTTCTTAATCATAATAGTAGAGCATGTTTTGAAGTTTTTATTATTCATAGCTGACCCGACGGACGTTGCCTTAGCGACGAATTTAATTTGTATTTTTTTTTCAACCACGACGACAATAGTATTCTTAAACTTTCTTATTTTCCGCGCATTTTTTTTTTACTTTTATAGGAATCTTCTCCTGACAATAACAATACAACAAAAAAAAGTCCAGCCGGCGTGGTAATACCACCTTTGAAAGTTTATATGGAAAAATGATTATTTTTGAAGTTAGGGATATGAAATTTGGCACAAATATAGCTCGAAACTTGGATTTAAATATAGACTACCTAATATTTCCTTTCTCATTGAGAAAGGGGTGAAACCGACCATTAGAGGATATAGTCCACGCGAACGAAGTCGCGGGCACAGCTAGTAGACAATAAGTATGATGACAGATGAGGAATTGTAAAAAAACATTTATTTAGTAAAGAAAGGGTGTTTTTACGTTACTATTTCGTAAGGACAAAAAAGTAACATCGCGCTACATAGTACCATAATATAATTATTTTTTTTTAATTTAACTTTGAATCAAACGTATTTTAATATCAATGTTTTTGATAATACCGATATCAATATCATCATAGATGGATCAGAGTTTTTTCTTCTCTTGTTGCTATTTAGATTTATTGCACAGCATATATTACAAGGTACATATATTATTAGCACACAATTTACATATTATTACATAGTGCAATCCTGATTTAAGCACTAAAATATAAAAACTATAAAAAATGTATTAAACAAGTTTTATTTTGAATACAAATCTAAAGCCATCGCTATCAACAGCCATTAAAAGTAAAAAAATAACAATGAATTTAAAATCAGAACAGTCATTTCCAAATCCAAACAGTCCAAAACAGTAGACGGTCGCGCATTATCAATGGAAAGCTCAATATTTTCCGCTCAACCAGCTCCGGTGGGCGAACAAAATGATAAATATGTATTTCTGAACGCATTTACAAGATTACAATATTAGCGAGCGCACGTCCTCCGCGCGTCATTACAAATGATAAATAGCCGACGCACTTCGATAATCAAATTCAAATTTGGAATCTGCTACCCCCTCTCTTTATTCTTTTTGGGGTACCGGAACGATTGTTAGGTTAAAAACTATTTGGAATTCCAAAATACAAATTAAAGTTATTTAGAAATGAGTAATCGTTTTAGTTAAAGTACAAAAAAATGTGTTGTGTTAATTAAGTAAACGTCAGCTTCATCTCACAGGGTTTATTACTAAGATTTTCTTAAATTATATGTAAAGATACCGGTTGAAAAGTTGAAAATTTAATAAAAATTAAGGTACAGATTTTAAATGGAATAACATTTAAATAAAACGTGTACAAAACCAATATTGAAAACGTGTTTAAGTTAAAAAAGCGTTTTAGATAAACCTGTCCGAAACAACAAATTAATAAGGACCATTGTAATTTGTCAGTTAGTAAGAATTAATTTTACACCAGATTTTTTAGCTCTCGTAAAATGTGGAAATTATTATTTAGCAACATTCTTATAACAGCATTCTCAGGAACAACATTGCCTGCTTTAAACATGGGACTTAAAAAAGAACATCTCTTAGTCACAGCTCTATACAGAACCCTTCACAGCATCGCGCTATATCTTACCATCTTTTTTTCTTTCCCGCAACGGCATGCTCCGTCATACAGCCAGCCTGTTCTCTATTGTGAGAAGCTTGTGACTTTATTAACCGTGAACCAATGGTCTCTTAACCGATCCGCCACGGCGACACGTGACGCGGAACCGATCATGGTTCCGTACAGATTTGTATGTGTTTGCATGTACGTTTGGGGGAGATGGCCGCCCTTGATAGGGATCGCCTGATTGAATTAGGTGTCTCGTTTAGAGATAACGGATTGAGGGAGATTTTTTTAATGTTACGAGAGTTTTTTTAGACATCGTTGGTATTTGAATTTGGAATTTTAAATTTGAGAGAGATTAGAAAGCGCTTTAGTGTCACTAGCGCGCAGTGCAAACGTGTATTGTGTTTCGCTTAATATACGAGTAAATACACCTGAGATGGGCTCATATCATTTTGCAGCAAAATTTTGCGACCGACGCTTCGCATCGAACATCGTTTTGCCGAATCGTAGAATTTTCTATGGTAGCTTCATCGAAAATTATTCTTTAAAATGATATGAGCACCTGATGATGATATATTACACTTCAAGATTTACCTCATCTCACCTGATGTAAGTGGTAATGAGATCCTAGCGTAAGGGCGACAAGTACATTAATAAGTTTTATTGATGCATGAGACATTACAGCACCTGCTTTTGTAAAAACTGTTTTAAATGCCTATATGCCTAATCTCAACAAATAAAACTCAACCACCCGACAACAACAATCACCATACGAATGTTTGTCCTGGTTAAAAATCGAACCCACAACCCTTGGTGCAACCAATGTTCCATAAGAAGTTCAAAAAACCATCAAGACTTTTGTTCATGTGATTACTCATAATCATTGATATTGTAGACGGCAGGCCGGTTATCATGCAACCTCATTTTAGTTATTTAAGAAAAAAAATCCAAATAGGATCGAAGGCAGGCCGGTTGTAATGCTAGCTTAATTTAATGATTTTAAGAAAAAGAAGTAACCTATGTATGTTCGAAAAAAATATGAAACGATATTCTTTTGTTTTTCATCTTTGCTTTTTCTCTCGCGCTTCAATGACACGCATTATATTTCTTTGTATTTATTTTTTTGTATTCAAGTTAATGTTAACATTTTATCATACTAAACATACTTTGAAATACTCAAAATCAGGTTTTTATTAAATATGTATAGTCCACATTTATTGATCTACTTTCGAAACAATGCCCTAGTTATAAACATAAGTACGATTGTTCCTACTACTTGGTGTCGCACCGTACTGTATTCAAATGTGTTCGGTCTGTGTTACTGGTCACATCCGTCATCGCGAGCCAACGTCTGCAAACGTTCTACAGGGATACAGGCTGTTTCATATTAATTTACACTTTATTTTTGTAGCCATGCTCAAATGGTATCTGTAAAAAGATGATTGTTACCAGTTTACCGATTGTAAACAGTTTTCCGTAACAGAAGATTATAGCTTGGAAACATCCAAGCGACAGTGTCAGATTTAACGCAAAAAAAAACATAATTTCGTGATAACTCCTCTAGTAAAAACAATTAGCATAAGATAGCATCAGCAAGATCAAAGTATTTTCACCCCGATAAAAGTTATCATTACAGAACACAATTTCAAAATTTATCTATCTGAATAATGATGATATCGATATTATCAAAAGTAATAATTTTGATTTTTATTACTATAATGCAAATAATTTATTTTAAAAAATGTAGAACCTACTGTAGTTCCTTTAAATATAATATGCAATCCTATTAATACTGCTAAAGAAAAGAAAACACTAAGTCTACATCTTCCTAGTCGCGGCCTACACTAAATAACCTATTTACTTCACCAGATATTGTAGGCTCTTTATATGATTTGAGTGTCCCTTAACAGCGTGCTAATTTGGGCTATATCAATAACTCTGTTTTATCCTTTCCTTGAGACTCCAAGCATAGCCCTCTCCAAAGTCCGCTGAGTGACTTTTAAGTGGTAGCGGACCTACCGGTGTGTTTTATTGTAGCTCAATGAAATATTTATACTTTGGTGTAAATTTACAAGTAAACACCCTGTATTTGAGATCGCGAGGGTCGCCCGCATCCCCAGTACGAATATTTTCTATTGAATTACGCACGGTTCGGCGCGCTAGCAAAAATATTGTTCTCCTCGCGCTTGGGACACTCCGTATAGTCCATTGTCGCGTAGGATTTGTGGCTGTATTTGTCTGTCTTGGTGTGATCTTAGTTCGGAGTTAGGTGACCCGTTTCGCCAAGTTAAGAGCGCGGTTGCTATATAAAGAAGTTGGACAAATTTTCGATGCGAAATACAATGAAAAAGCTTTAGTATTAATCTCATTCCTATTTTGAAATACCAAAGAGATTTCATTCAATTTAAAAACTCCTTCCTAATACATTTAACACACTTTTTACTGAAGCTACATGATATTTATTGTTTCACCTTAAAAGTGTAATAATGTGTGAAGTTGCCACGAGTGTAATTTTGAAGAAACATACAAAAAAGGTATGTTTATAAAATAGAAAAAATTGTCACCAGCACAACTTTCGGTTACAACATTGCAATATTACACTTTTTTATATTTTATACATTTTTTTACACATTATGTTTTATTTGTTCTTTTTTATGACATTAATGTTTGATCGATTCTTGTTTTTAAAAAACAGGTTATTATTTCTGCTAATTAGTGCCATTTACCCTTTTTCCACTGTTGTAACTGAAAGTTGGCCAAGACCCATCTTGGGGTCAAAGTATTACACCATAAGCGTTGATGGGTATTAAAATATTTCCAAAATTGAGCACTTTTATTTGCAATGTGTTAAAATCGATATTAATTGAATTATTAGGAGATGGAGTTTGGAAAATTTGATGATACATGTAGATATATACTAATTGAAGGTTTTCAAAGGTACAGAAACTTGAGACCAATCACATTGTTCTAATACAAACAGTAACAGCTAAAATATAACTGTCATTTGATTAAGCAAAGATTAATATCAAGCGTTCAAATATATACAAAGGTCCGAAAGTATTTAATAGTCAGCGTGTTAATAATTAAAACGAAAATATACGAAGGAATCGTATTTTAATACGTATTTAAAAGTACCTCAGTTGATTATCCAGTCAACATGACTGACGTAATAAAGCCTAAGAGAGAGAGAGAGAAGCACTGAGAGAGATACAGAGAGAGTGAAAACCACTGAGAGAGAGGATTAAACGGACAGACGGAAAACTGAATCTTCATATATACTCGGGTCCCGGTTTACTCTTAAAATACAGAACCCTATTAATGTTTTTGCCATATTTCCTGACCAGCCAAATTTGCTCTCACAACTTATCAATGCACAGCAAAACGGAAACTAGCGAATAAAGTTCATAGCAAATAACAACGGTTGACAGAGCCCGCATTCATTAGCATACGAATTAAATACGGTGAAATATGGTTTAAATTAATATGGATGTATGCCGCCGCGCACAGCATTAACTAGTCTGCTCCTATTGGGACCGAAGGCTCTATTTCTAATCCAAAAACATTATTAAAGTTAAAGATTTTGAGGTGAAAAGTATCCTGTATTAGCCTCTTCTGAAATTTACACAACAGTAAATCTATTGTTTCTTGCAGGCCTAGCATACACAACGCGACAAAATTTTATCGCGCTCTTAACAAACGTCGAAATTGATAAAAGTCAGTGCGTCAGCTGCTGATTGGCTGAAAATACGAGTGCGGTGTGCTATTAGCCAATCAACAGCATCGAAACTTTTGTTGTCTCATGCGATTAATTTGACATATTGCGTATGCTAGGCCTGTTGGCGTACAAATGGGTCATTGTGATTTAAGTAGGTACCTATTTTTTTTTACTCCGTTCAATATTGATTGCGTAAAAGAGTAAAGCATGTATACATATTAGGAACAGAAAATTTTTATCTCCCCTTGCGATGCGGGAATCGAACCCACGACCTTCACGTACCGCGCGTGCTGCTCTTACCAACTGAGCTAACCGCAAGTTATCGTAGGCGATGAAATTTTTCTGCTGTATCAACCGTTAGCCTCCGGTATGTGCCCTCTGCCGAATATGTTTAGAACTACATAAAAAAAATCTGATTCTAATATTTAAAGTTCGCTAGTACGGCGTTTAGTACTATAAAAATAATAAAATCGATTAAGCATGTATACATCAGATATTTGACTTTAGTAATATTTCTAGGACTGTGGTGAAATAATTTTGCTGATTCCTTCTCAGTCTTTTGAGTACCTACCTAGATTTTTCATCCAGGGCACCAACAAGTTTAACTCTTTAATTTAAGTTTTAATGGAGCATATATCTTAAGATATGCTGTACATTTAAAGTGTATATTTATCACTCTAACCTTTCAAAACGACGGATATAGTTTCATAATCATATTATGAAGGGAGCTTCCTTCAAGTGCACTTATTAAATGTATGGTGGTCATAACCAGATAACAAATATTGAATTAATCCATAGAATTTGTTGCCGATGCTAAAAATTTTTGATGTTTCTTTACATTTGATATTTACTGTTGATAAAAAGGATAAAATACACGTGTGCACAATAGGATCCAATATAAATATGTCACCAGACCATGCATTCACCATAATAAAATAAGAACGAATCAGTCTTAAACAGTTGCGTGACTAGATCAGATTCCAAAGTTTGCTTTGGAAGCTGATCTAGTCACGCAACACGAAAGCATTCAGCTGCCAGTACCACAAGCCCAATCAATAAACCGAACACAAAGGTGCAACTCACGTTCCCAAACGGAAAACAACCTTCTGTAAGTTGAAAATAATAAGCGGCCTTTCAGGCAATATTCGCTGAATACATTATTTTTGTCTTGCGCAGCTCAAGTTGGCAACTTATTAGCAATTTTAAACTCCAGTGTGTGGAGACCCGGGGTTTGTTTATGTAAAGTGGGAGAAACTTTGCTTTTTCTTCGTACTTCGCTTGGTATTAAGTGGTGGACTAGCTGCTGCCTGCGACTTCGTTATTCAAGTAGAAAAAGTGGAAGAGATTGCTTTCTAGCAATAAGACCGCATACATTGTACTTTAATATTTTTGTAAAACCAATAATATATGTAAATTTGACTGTGCAATAAATTGTATTTAACTATCTTTCTATCCCCTATATTTTTTTTTAGAGAGGTAGGGCATAACGATTTATCGCTCGAACTGGAGCAGCCCGACTGGTGAAATACCTCCACCTTAGAGAAGACCTTAGCCAAATAACTTCTGTGTTGTTGTGTTCCTGCGTGTGAGTAAGGTTTCCAGAGCTCCTGGGGGGTGCTACATTAGTAGCAGGGGTCAAGCCTTCAAGGTAAGGGCGACAAGTCCAGTAACATATTTATTATGATGTACTGGTCACCCTTAAGCTAGGACCTCATTATCGAAATCAATTTTTGCGTGAAAGGGTAACAAATATATGTAGGAAAAGGTGTTTGTATGTAGTATTTAAGAGTTAGTTTTATTTTGGGCAGTGGCAGCATTTGAGTTTATGGTCGGGTTTTTTTATATTTCGACAATGTAATTATTTAATCTGTACGCGAACGAAGTCACGGGCACAGGTAGTACATCCATATATTCTTACAAACTTTTGTTTTTAGAATAGCATTCGTATTTAAATGTATCATAATGGTTGTTTTACTAGAAAATACAAAGCATTGGAAAGATATATTACAAAATGCAAACGAGGCTAAATAAATCAAGTCACAGGGTTATCCAGTGCTCCTGGAGCCATCTGCTAATTTGCCAAAACAGAAGCGAAACAACTTAAAATTAGGGGCTGAAAGTTTCGGTTTTGCTATCGGTTTCGGTTAAGTTTCTAGAAAGAGAAAGAAATAATGAAATAAATTTATTGACCGATTCAAAATGTATAAACGAGTTATAGTAACACAGAATGTTTGATGGTCAATTGGGTTCCACCTCAACAATTAATGCTGCAATAGCATTATTTCTAACACCGCTACAGCGTTGGTGTTCTGGTGGAACACTTTTGCTTGGAAATATAACTGAAGCCTGGGCTTTTGTTATCTTCCCACGAGTCCGGAACCTTTCGACCCTATCTACGAAAAAGTATTCTCTCGACCCGGTTGTTTTTTGCATGTTCCGTTCGACCCGTTTTTCTAATAAGTGCAGTGAAACCAACAAGTGTTATTTGATTTGATTTAAATATTTTGCTAGAGAAACTATTTTAAATAGAGATGAACCGAATAACCAAATAGTATTCGGTTCAATCTGTACCGGACCGGATATTTGGCCGAATTATTCGGTTAACGAGTGGCGGCAAAAATTAAAAAAATATATCTATGACGAATTAAACAAAAAAAAAGAATGTTATTGATTGACCTTGTAGATAGATAGATATACTTTATTGCACAAAAACTTTACAGAAATAGGTTTTACAGGTTTATTATAGTACAATTTAGGCGGTATTTTCTGTCGATCGATCTTATTCCAATTTATTTGTGACTTGAGGTAGTTTCGCACTCGTACTATTCCAGCAAATTTTCAACTCTTACAAAATTGTCCTCTCAATTTTTCAAATCGTTACAGTATTTCTGAAATTGCCATAAATCAGCGAACTATTTTTATTTATGACGTGGACAAAAAATTAACCGATGTTTTAACTTGACATACCTCGTTTTTTACTAAGAAGTGATGTGATAATGTAATGATAATAATTATTATGTTGTTATAAGACTAATTATTGTCTCACTGAATTCGAAACATTAAACAAATAAAAAACACAACATCGTTCGTATTTCTAACTAACCACTGTAATTTGTTTTAGAATTACACAAAGAATCTCAGTCTAATAAAAATTAAGTGCAGCATGACTAATGATTAAAAAATGTTTTTCCTCTATTTGTGAACTTCAAACATTTTTTTCGGTTTCAGCAAACCTGATACTGAAATTCGGTTTTAAAATGTCTTCTCCATGGAACGCTACTAGAAATTAAAATACGGCTACCGCTTCGAATATTTTAGTTTAAATATATACGGATTGGAAGAATAGGTTAAAATATGCTTCTCGCTGGGAAATGTACGGGAGAGCTGTTTTGCCAAATTTTAAAGGCATTACTTGTGCATGATAATTATTAAAAACGAGCAGTTCACTGGGAGGTTATGTGTTGAAAATAAGCAAGGATTTATATGTTTTTAAAGTTCTAGGTGCCCAAAAAAGTTCTAAATTTAAGTATTTATGTGCATGAGGATCAAGAATAGAGCTAAAGGAAAACAAAATATAAATTACATTAAATAAGCGTTTCATTAAGTACTAGTCAGTAATTACTAATGTAGCAAACTAATTAACCTTTTGATTTCATTATTATATGGCATTTTTGTCTTTAATCACAAATTAATAGAAAATTTTGACATACTAGAGATAATTTTTTTCTTATCATAATCAACTATTAATATTATTAATGAAAATGGTTCATCAATACTGTTTGCGATGTGAAAAGTTAATTAATTAAAACCATTGCTGTTTTACACTTTATTTGACATAATCAAAGTTCATAAATAATGTTATGTATTGTCTTCTTAGCTATTGTAATGAAGCGGCAAAGAGGCCGCTTAGCAAATACTATCAAGGAAAATTAATCTCGACTAATATTATAAAGCTTTAGCTTTATGAGCGTGTTCTAAAGAAAAAACTCTAAAGAATTTGTTTCTTTATTTGAACACGCTCATCTCAGGAACTACTAGCTCGAATAGAAAAAAAAAATTTGATGGAAGTCCATATATTACGAAGACGCAAAATAAGATCACACTACAACATAGTGCTACATAATGCATTGAGCCTTATATCATTTATAACTAAGTTTCAGAAAACTTACAATATTTAAAGTAGGAATAGGTGCGGGCTGAATTTAACGGATTCCCAAACTACTAAGTTCATAATTAAAACATGAATTCGAATTAACATTGATACGGCTTCCTGCGCCAAAGGTACTAAGGGTCAAAGGCACCTCCACAATTCGTTAATTTCGAACAATGTAATACAAGTACGTTGTCTCCTAGGAAGGGCCTACGAAATATTGGGACCCTTTTGTGTGGCGACGGATGTGGAGGAAGTGAACTAGTTTTGTGCACTATAATTTATGGTTTACCTTTTGTGTGAACTGAAGTAGGAACACTATGAAACTGTCAACATTTTTTAAAAGAATATTAGAGGACTTTGTTGGTGTAATTAAAATGTTTATTTCATTTTATAACCCCTAACAATTATTGAAATTGTATTTCTTGTTGGATTTTCACTTTGTCATAATGCACTCAAGCCCTTTTTTGATACCGACATTTCTTAATGGCAACCCCATTCCCAACAAACAAGTTAAAACATTGTCGATTTATTAATTATATGAACAAAACCAAACAAAATCAAATCGGTTTATTGGCTACGCAGTTACAAACGGCACAGAAATGTACCTACACACACATACAGACACAGGCGTCAAACTTAGAACTCCTCGTCGTTTGGTTAAAAAAACAGAGTTTGGGTGCTAGGGTTCAAAATAAAAAACATCATATTACCGTCTACGAAGTAAGATTAAATTATTTACTTAAGCCTCACTGTCATCTATATCGCAGTGGTAGGCAAAAGCTCAACTCAAGGCCAAACTCTTGTAATGGGTACATGTATTTTTTTTTAAATTTCGTAATTAGTGCATAACTACCTTAGATCGCTGTAATTGGTCAAAGTCAAAGTCAAAGTCAAAGTTATTTATTTGTAAACACAGGTTACATAAAGATGTTAATTGTAATATAAATATTCCCGCTATGTTTGCCTAATATTAAGGGCGTACAAATATTTGGTTTAACAATGTTACTACAGAATACAAAACATACTTATTGTCGATTAAATAGGTAGGTATCCTGCTACTACATGTCTAACAATGTCATAATATATATATAGCCTAACAATGGTGTGTACATCGCTGTTTTTGATTTCTATAGCACAAATGCTTTTTATAGATAGCTAGATATATACACTTTATTGCACAGACAATTTACAGAAATAAGTTTTACAGACATATTCAAGTAGGTACAATATAGGCGTTCTTATTACTAGAGAGCAATATCTTCCAGACAACCTTTAGGTAGAGGAAATAGTAGGTAACGAGAAACGGGTACAGCCGTGCAAAATGTTTATTGAGAAAACTAACAGAAAATATAAATACCATAACGAGATTAATACAAAAAAATACATAAAAATAAATAAAACTTTAATAAATAAATAAATACCTATATAATAAATAAATATATAAATTTCCATAAGAACTCTAATCACACTATATTTATTTATAGAAAAATTTACAGAAATTGGTTTTACAGACATAATTAAGTACAATGAAAATATAAAATAAAAAAATAAAAAGAGAATACCTACCTATATACAAAATATTTACAAAAGATAGTCCGCTCCAGTGTTTAGGGTGCCCAGAATGCTAGCAACATTTCCTCTTTGAATGGCCAGACTTAAACGTTGGCCGAGGTATTTACCAGCATTCTGGTCACCAGAAACCTCTACGAGGCGAGCGGACAATTCTTTGTATAATGTTCGGGCCTCTGGACCCCACGGCCCCAAAGTCTCCACTCCAAATGGGGCGAAACGATAGCAGCTGTCGAGGCCCGAGTACTTTAAACGTTTACGGGCCTCCGCCGCGGCAGCGGCTGCCCCCGCGCTCCGAGGGTGGAGTGGATATGGCTTGGAGCAAAAGTATCAGCACAAGTCGCATCCCAAACCAAAGCTTTGCCTTTACTCCATGGAATGAGCGTCATCCCATCAGGCCTCTTTCCATCATTCCGACAGATACCCAGAGGCTCTAGGACTGCCGGAACTCTGGAAGAGGCAAAGGCTCGACGAAGGATGTCGTTAAGGCAAGCGTGGCGAAGAATGCGACCAGCGCTTCGGGCACATGATAAGCCGTGGAGACCAAGGGGCCCTACTAACTCGCCACAGTTGCAGGTGTGTGTGGCGTTCACTCTCAAGCCGAGACGAAGGGACACCGAAATGGACAAGGTGACATTGTCCATAACGGTTCCCACGTTAGCCGAGGGCAAAGCATGTAGCCAAAACCCAGATTCCCTCTCTGTGACAGCAAGGAGACGAGCTCGCTCTAAATCACTGCAAGACGAGGAAAGTAGGCCGTCAAAAGTAATCTTGCATAGAAGCTCGTCCCATTGCCGCTGTGAACAGTTTAAATTGGGAGTATTGTTAGGGCAAACGATGGACCAAGCATTCCTCGCTTCTGCTAGGCAGGCAACCTCAGCATCGCCAAGCGACGAATTAATAATCGTTTTGACGAGGTTTAGCGTGCTGTAAGCAGAAGAGAGGAATGCTGGTAATGCTATGCTGGATGTTTTGCGAGTACCTAGGCCTCCAAAACGAATGGGCAGGGACGCTTGAGTCCATGACCTTTCGTCTAGGGGGCAATTTAAGATTTCACAAAGTTTTTCTTTTAAAATATTGTCCAAAGATGACAGCAACTTTTCAAATTTCCAAAGTGGAGAGCACCGCAAAACATATGTAAATTTAGGGACAAATGTACAAAACCGAATTAACGTTAAAGCCATATGGGAGTTTATATTTAAAAGATTTTGAGAATACTGCTCAAATTTTGATAATTTTTCCGAAAAAAAGTTAGGAACAGATTCGTCAAAAATGGGAGCGCCTAGGAGGTGAAGAGATTCTTTATTCAAAATAATTATGTTGGGTGCTAAATCAGAAAATTGATTGATAATTTCTTATTTATTTTGGGTATTTTCCGAAATATAGAGTTCACATTTTGCAAAATTTAGTTCCAGACCAATTGTTTTAAATTCTTGAATTATTTTTTCTAAATCTTTGTGTACAGTATAAACATCTCCACCTAGTGTCCCATCATCCAGATACCATAAGTTTAATTTAGAATTTAGTGTCGAGATTATAGATTGTATAGAAAGACTAAATAAAGCTGGCCCAAGAGGGTCACCCTGTTGACAACCGACGGAAGAAGAAAGTAAATGATTTTTGTAAATTAATTTTGAAGGTTTGCTGTAGCATTGCCAAATGTATTTATAAATATGTCCGGTACTATTTTTGACTTGAGACAACAGGGTGCCTCTGTCTACAGAATTGAATGCATTTTTAACATCCACTTTTAGCAACACCTCACCACAATTATTGTTAAGAAAAGTGCGAACAGAATGAACTGCTGCCTCGCAACCTTTAGAAGTGCCAAAGCCAAGTTGGGTTGGATAGAAAAGGTCGTGTAAATCCGGCAGTAATAATAAATAATAGTAATAATAGTAATTTCCATAAAGTATTTACGGTTTAAACAAACAGAAATAAATATATGAAATCAAATTAAATACCAACAAATGCTTAGCTTTATTTAAATACTTTGATAAAGGATACAAGTTCGCATTTAGTTAAGAGAAAGAAAGAACTTTAGCTACTTACCACAGAACCAGAGCAACGTGCGTGATGTTGTTCAACAATTATTTTAATATTATTGTTCAACTGTAATTATCTTGACATTCCTATCTAACCATTCAGTCACTATTGATATTAATACGACTTGCGTTAACATTTCCCCAATCACTTCCGAGGATCGAATGGGTGCGTCTATAAAATTAAATTGAGTGTCATCCATTAAGGTTCGATTTGCCATAAATCGGCCATCGCATTAGCTTGATGCATGGAGTGACGCCGCGGCGCAAGATTATAGAGCAATCGTTAAGGGGAATAAAACTTTAGATGATAACCCGAAGATTCTTAACAGAATATTTGAGTAAAACAAATAAAAAAATAACGTTTAAGTCTGGCCATTCAAAGAGGAAATGTTGCTAGCATTCTGGGCACCCTAAACACTGGAGCGGACTATCTTTTGTAAATATTTTGTATATAGGTAGGTATTCTCTTTTTTTTTTTATTTTATATTTTCATTGTACTTAATTATGTCTGTAAAACCAATTTCTGTAAATTTTTCAATAAAAAAATATTGGACAACATCACATACATTGCTCTGATTCTGTGGTAAGTAGCTAAAGCACTTGTGTTACAGAAATCAGAAACAACGACGGTACCACAACACCTAGACCCGAGACAATACAAGTTCGTTTCCCATATTGACCGGGGATCGAACCCGGAACCTCTGAGATGGCCCAACGCCAAAGTCCGGCACGCTCGCCTCTCGGTCACGGAGGTCGTCAAACTTTTCATAAAGAAAAAATATATTATACTGTACTTTAGTAAAAAAAAAAGAAGATTTCCAAAATTTAAAATTATTTACCTTTAGTTAAATATGGATTTTAACATAAATAATTACCAATTAAGATTAAGCCGTCTTAAGATTCTAATGGATAAAATAAAAATTGATCGTCTTACTTGATTTTTGAAACATCAAAAAAAAAACAAAATGAACATTATTGTGTACTGAATGTCTAACTGACCGTGATTTAATCTAGTAATTTTAGTTCATTTTCGATTTAAGGCATGAGTCAAGTTTTTGCAATTTAAAATGCACTTGACGTCTCAATTATCCTAGGCATGAACGCTTACACGATTGCCGACACAAAAGTCATGTTTAGCAGTTGCCGCCTTTGGAAACTCTTCTTATCAACGTAATCTACACATTTCAATACGTTAGATACGAATACTAATACAAACCTACTGAGTTTCTTAGGTAGGTAAGGTAACCTATATATGTATAGGTTCCAATCTAGAAGTAGCGTCATAATGCAAGGTATTTAATAAATTTATTAAATACCTTGCATTATATAATAATTTTATTATATAATAAATTTGACGACCTCCGTAGCCGAGAGGCGAGCGGGCCTGACTTTAGCGAGCGCCATCTCTGAGGTTCCGGGTTCGATCCCCGGTCGGGTCAATATGGGAAACGAACTTTTCCATATTGTCTCGGGTCTGGGTGTTGTGGTACCGTCGTTGTTTCTGATTACTGTAACACAAGTGCTTAAGCTACTTACCACAGAATCAGAGCAATGTATGTGATGTTGTCCAATATTTATTTATTTATTTATTTATTTAATGACGATTCAAAAGTTGACGTTACGTACTCGAATTAAGAAATATTTGATTGATTTGTAAGATCCATGAAAATCTAGTCAGACTTGTAAAGCTTCCTGACATCAGTATCATTGGTTTAATGATACAACCAAGCTCTTATACTTAAGATCAATCATAGCGGACCCCAGGTCAGTAACATAAGCATAGTCTCCATGCATTGCATGCACCCAGCATGCTAGGAGAAAGGACGACTTTATAAGGCGTACATTTTCTGCCTCAATTCCGTAGTATTTTTCAGCTTCCCCTTAACCAAAATATGATTACGCTATGTCATACGAGTGTGATGTCTGATTTATAGATCACGAGAATGTGCTCTCGCTGATTGTGTCTTTGACAAACAGCTCCTTGAGACAAGCTTATTACGAGATGGGAAGAGCTTCATTGATAAAGATCTATTGTTTTGAACTAGGAAAGAAGGTTTTTTTTCTTTTCTTAACTGATTAACTGACGATGGCCGCAGATGGCCTTTTCATCTTCACCGGACTTTCGGGAAGCGTAAGGCCCTATCCCGAATAAACACAGGTAAAACCTATTTACTATCCTGCTTAAATTATAAACGCAGAGCAAAAACTTCTCAACGGATTTACATTAAATTTAGAGATGCTATACTATATAAACGATAATATTTTTATCCTGAATTAACGCGGGATAGGTAGCAGGTAAGTTGTTCTTAAAACTTTAAATTCGATATTATTTGCAATGGTTTTTCTTTTTTTATTGGTTTTTGGAACCATTTTTCGAGGTTAAAATATGTATAGGGTGACCACTAAGGTACGTTTAATAATACTTTACGGTGTAAGGGCCGTGCAAAGCCCAGACTGTCTGTATGCTTTTGATCGTAATATAAAAATTTATTTCTTTTGAATCCCAGAGTGCTTGACCATCAAATTAGTTGATGTTTTCTGATAAATATTTATTTATTTTATGTAAATATATATTATATTTAAAATGGTAGTATTTGTGTGAATAATATTTAAATATCAATGTGTTTCGTTTAATTCTTTATTATTATTATAGTATCTGTACGTACATTCATACCGTTACCGGATCCCTAAACGTTAGTTTTATCTCAACTCATATGTCATGCAGATAATTCAGTCAATTCTTAAGTCGTCTAGATTTTTATATGTGAATGACTAGAGAATTAACTGGTAGAGAATACTCTAAGAATTTTAAGACCACTTTTTGTATTTTTGTGTAGTGAAGTCTATAAATAAATTACCCCAGGAGCGGTAACAATTGTACCAACGAGTTAATTGCACTGTAATCTAAATTAAATTTATTAACAAAATAAAAATACTTTGTCACTTATTCTAACGACGTCATCATAAACCAATGCAACGATACTCGAAACGTTTTAATTACTTCCTCATTCCTTCCGAAACGCGAAAATAAACAAAAAACGCTCCCCGTTTCCGTAAGCAATAATTCTTACATTTTGCCCGCTCAGACGAGAGCGAAATATTGTTTCGACTAAATTTATTCAAGGAATAAAACCGGTGGAGCTTCCGATAGCGATAAAATATTGACAATGCCATAGCTGGCGAACAACCTACCGATGTGCGGTAAACCCTAAAACGGGGTAATAAGAACGAATGTCCTATTTCGTTTTCGAAAGACTGTTTGAGATACTGGAAACGAAATATGTGTAGTGGATGTATTTATTATATTTACAATGCACGGGTTGTTTTTGTAGGAGCTGATACATTGGGTGACCTACGATTGTGTACCTATAGTAAATATTTATTTATTTATTTTTTGGGAAACAAACAATTTAACACTTAAATCAGCAAAGTTTCCACAATTATGTCAGTTACAGACACGTTTACATCAGATAAAAAAAATAATAATAACAAGATAAATTTTCATAAATATAAGTTAAATGTTAATTTACAATAATTTTAATGTCAAATTAAATATGATTTATGTCATAGGAATTGAATTAAACAACACAGGTCATAATAAATTCAAATTAGTTAAAAAAAAATATATATATATATATACAGAAGTACTATCATATGGTTGTGACTTTTATAATGTAAGTGTTTAAGTAACTATGTACTTTCAGTTTTAAAAAATGCTGTGGTCTTATTATGGTTGTCAAGACATATAGTTAGTAACAGTAAAGTTGAGTCAGTGCAACTCAATTAACCAAGACTTATTTTACTTGCAAATGGTGACATCATGTAATTGTTACTGCTACGTTTTTTTACATCTAAACTTTTCTAAGGCGATTCCTAAATTCCCAATTATTTAAAAGCATTCATTTAATAATTAAACGAAACATCTACTTTGTTGATTGTTTAGATAAACAAATAAATACATATTTGACAGCATCACTTTCATTGTTCTGATTATGTTGCAAGTATCTCATGCACATATTACGACACAACATTAAGACGGTATCAAAACACCCAGACCTGAGATACGGAAAACCCTTCAGCAGTGGATGTTTCGGCGTATTATATTCATGATTCTTACATAAAAATCTTGTACACTTAAAATAACTGTCAGTCGACAACAATGACAGAGATCAGAGCATTGTACAAAAAGTTCACAAAATAACAATATCAGTGAATAACGATCTCATTTCTCATATTCCAAATTCAATTACGGCTTTATCTCCGTCGAAAGCTAATCACAAAATTATCTCTAAAACCGAATTCAACCCATCACATAAATCAGGGAAGCTCTCAAATCGGCGAACGATAGAACACTTTCTGCCGCTAGAGCAGAAAGTTTGCGCGATTAACTCAAAAGCTCGAAGGCAAAGCTTCGCCACTACACAAATCACGGGCTATCAGATAAAACTGAAACTTTCACTTTGCGCTTCATATAATTAGCGGTAATGACTTATGCCGGTGCGGACTTCATTAAGCCCGGGTTATTGATAAAAGGTTTTGTTGGTATAGCAAGAAAGTTGAGTTTGTTGAAATCATGAGAAGTACTTTTTGATAGCATGAAAATTGAACACAATTTTAGATGGATCTGTTAGATATCAGCTGAATGCTTTGCGCGCTGGTTCATACTTTTATTAACACACACTAAACGGATGTCGCGACAATTTCATTTAATATGTATATTTATATAAAGCACCATTTTTCGCTCGAACTGGAGCAGCCTGGCTGGTGAAATACATCCACCTTACAGAAGAACGCAGCCAAATGTTAATCAAATTAAAATTAGTTAGGCTTAATTAGTAGCAGAGGTCAAGCTTTCAATCAATCTTCAAGGTCAATCTTGAAGTGCAGTTTCAAAAAACTTTCACTGACTGTACTCGTTAATATGTGTGGGTAGTTTCAAAACACACGCAACAAACAAAAGGCATTGTAGTTCTGCCTAATAGCTAGCCCTAGTAATAACACATCAACTTGCTAATTCTCTAACCTCAAATGTATTCTTTCCGGTAACGTAGCAACGATTTATCAGCCATTTCGGATCGCGCCGGACGCGCGGGACGCACCGATGGCCATTTCATTATACGCCGAAAATGTTCAAACTGGTCCATTGTGTGCAGAGGTGATGCAATTTGAACTTTAACGCAATGGGATAAAGTGGTGAGAAATAAAGCAGAGATCGGTGTCGAACGGAGTTTTCTAATCCGGTAGCTTCACTTGATGGTTAGGATGTATTGTTGACTAGGAATTATTTTAGTATTCCATTTATGATATACTTGGTACCCAGTTATTCATAGACTGTACCAGGTTATGGCTGAGCCGAGTTTCATATAGCATCACCTAAACGGCGATGAGGTCCAATCGGGGATTTAGTGGGTAGTCCTACGCCATCACCTCTCAGGTGAAAGTATGGTATTAATACATCAATGTGTTTCCCCTCGAAAGAAAAAAAAAAGGTGTTCGTAGGCTTCTGGCAGTTATTGGTCCCTGGTTTCCCCATGGCACCGTCAATAGGCGATGAGAAGGTGGGTGTGGCTTTTTTATTAGGGCAGTCCTCGCTTCTATGGAGCGGGGAAGTCCCACACGCTGCTGTCCCCACGGCAGCGGTACCTACGGTACGCAAAGGTATTTACCCCACAAAAAGTTCTCCACAAGCTAAAACAGCGACAGTAATCGAACCCGCTACCACTGCGCCACTAACCGCAGGTGAGGCGAGCCGCGGACACAGCCTCCATTGTGCACCTGAAATATTGCCAACCACCAGGGGTGCTAAACAATTTATTAATATTTTACATAAAATACCGTATTTTGAAATTTTGCTTTCAACGTTTACTCAATTCGAGTTACCAAGCTAAAATGTGTAATCGTAATCAATCTTAAGCAATTCATTTATTTATGTTGTTTACAAGATATACATCATCAAAATGAATACACATTACAAGTGTCATACTAAAAACAAAAATCTATCATTGATAGCCGGAAAAATAAATTAAAGTTTTATCTTACTAAAATTTTAAACGCGAACATTTAAGAATTGATTACTGTCTTATTAGATGTATGATTTTTACAATTTTACGCAAAAACAACTATGTAAAAAGGTTTGGGTAACATTTGGTAGAAATGCCGATGAAACACTATATAAAAATAAAGGATACTTTAATCCCGAAATAACGCAGGGTAAGTCAAAAGCTACGATAAAGCATTGCTCGCAAAATTTAATCTATCCGTTTCAGTCTATGCATTTCCCATTTATATGAGATCTAAAATCTCTCACCTCCGGCTGCAAACCCCTGCCTTCCCTCGCGCAGTCATTAATTCCAGGGATCGAGTATTGTTTCCTGCGGCCCACGGGCTATCGTTCATCCAATTTTCGCTTTAAAACCCCGCCCTTTCCGACATATGACGGACGAGCGAGACGGAACACTCATCTGCGAATATTAATTGGACCGGTCGCCATGGCAACCTCGGCTTCCGGCGGCCCGCATCCGGTGAGACCTGAAAAAAGCTTTCAGTAAGCTGTATTGTCTGTGCCCGAGATTAATGGCTTTTCGGTTTTTTGTTGCGTTATCGGTTTTAAAATATGGGCGGTCCTCGGGCTTTGTTTGCGATTATTCGGTTTTGTGCGGTTGGTATTGGGTGGTACATATTTTTTTGTTGTTTTGAGATATTTTTTTTTTTTTTTTCATTTTTTTTTTTCATTTATTTAGGTAAATAAACAGTGTTGAGATAACAGAGTCATTAAAAATTTTCTTAAACAATTTAAATAATTCCAACACCAGCAACGTTTACCCCAACTTTAAGTAAAAAACTTAACTTAGAAAACAAGTGTTGAGAGAAATAGACGAAAAAATAAGGTTGTTTCGTACATAGAAAAAAACATCGTAGTAGAAGAATACTTTCTTAGGTCTAAGTTACATAATCTATGCATGAGCATGATTTTTATTAAAAATATGTATATATATTTTTTTCTACGAAAACAATAACAATTTTTTTTATAAAGCAGGCACTTACACAATCTTAAAATTTGAAAGAACATTACCAGCAATCTAGTCATATCACAATCAGATCTTATTTATAAAAGATGAGATAAATAACACTTTGGGTATACATACAAAAGTCAATCAAGATTAGTGGACAAACCGCGTAGATTGTCATAAATTAGTTTTTTAAAAGTATTGGAGTGTACTGAAAAAATATCAATGGCATTAAAGTTATTATTATAAGAATTTACAAGTCGAAATAGTGGTGAGCGTTTGCCGGCATTTGTGCGGCAACGGGCAGTGGCAAACAGTTGACATGAATTACGGCAGTGAGCCTTCCTAGGAACTTTATAATATAATTTATTTGTAATAGGGATACAATCGTATCTATTATGGCATAGGTCATATAATAACATAGCCTCAAGTTGTTGCCGTCTTTGTGTGAGATTTAGGAGGTTGTATTTCTCAAGAAGCTGTGAATAGTGTAGACGACTACGAAAGCATCTAAATTGCAAAGCGCGTAGGAATTTTTTTTGAACCAACTCCAAAGCTGCTATGTACTTATGATAGAGTGGATTCCAAATGGGCACAGCGTATTCTAGTTGAGATCTGATTAGGCCTTTGTATAAGCATAAAAATGTTGTATATTTAGCAAATTCTTTACTTGATCGCATAACAAAGCCATACATTTGAAAAGATTTACTAATAATGTTATCAACATGAAGTTCAAGATGTAATTTATGATCTAATATTACTCCGAGATCCCTAATTGAATCAACGTTTTCAAGCAGTGTACCATTTAGACTATAATTGTAATTGTACTTTGTTCTTTTTTTAGTGAAAGTGATAATTTTACATTTATTTAAACTAAGACTCAGTTTGTTATTAATACAATAAGTAGAAAAGCGATCAAGATCGGATTGAAATTTATTTTGATCGTCTGTGTTTTCTATAATATTAAAAATTTTCAGGTCATCTGCGTATAACAGAAAATTGCAAAACTTAAAGCAGTGATGAATGTCATTTATAAACAGAATAAATAATAGCGGACCTAAAATAGAGCCTTGTGGCACGCCGGAACTAATTGTTACAAAATCTGACTCGTAGCCTTTAATAACTACCTTTTGGGTACGGTTGGTTATATATGATTTGAACCATCGCCACAAGTTTCCCCGAATGCCGTTAAAAGCTATCTTGTCAAGTAATAATTTATGGTCCACGCTGTCAAAAGCTTTTCGAAAGTCTGTATAAACACTATCAATTTGTTTATTACTGTCAATACCTTCGAAAAGGTATGAGGTATATAATAAAAGGTTAGTTGTAGTGGATCGACGTTTTACAAAACCGTGCTGTTCTGGTATGATAATTTTATGCAAAGATGGATAAATAATGTCATGTATTAACCTCTCAAAAAGTTTTGACAAAGTGCAAAGTATGGATATAGGGCGATAGTTTTCGACACTTGACCTTCCACCACTTTTAAAGACAGGCACAATACGTGCAGTCTTCCAAATTGTCGGAAAATCCCCCTCGCGTAGACATTTATTAAATATGAGAAGCACTGGTTGGTAGATCGTCAGGGCAGTCAGTCTGAGAAATATCGGCGGCAAATTGTCTACTCCTGGACCCTTTGAAGTATCAAGTATACGTAGTTCTTTCAATAGGCTTTCTTTGGTTATGGTCACATTACTGATGATTAGATCGGAAGTGTGATTATTGTCTTGAATTTGACCTATGTCGTAGTCATTAGTTACTTGCGATGGCTTAAAGACCGAATGAAAAAAGGATGAAAAGAGGTGACATACGTCACTTGGGCTATCCGCAACCAGATCACCATAAGTCACTTTGTCAGGGATATCCCCACTCATTTTTTTGTTGTTTAAATATCTCCAGAAATGTTTAATGTTATGTTGAATACTATTTTCAACTGAATTCATATAATTTTTATAACACCTGTGTGACTCTTTTTTAAATCTAGTCCTGTATATAGCAAAAGACTCGTAATCAGATAAATTTTTATATGTTTTCCATTTTATCCACGCTCTATTTTTATCTTTGAAAATATGTATTAGAGCTGGCGTAAACCAAATAGGATAATTAGAGGACTTTATAACCTTAGTTGGTATGTATTTTTTTATTATTTCATAGGTTTTTTCGTAAAAGAGCGAGACTGCAGTTTCAGAGGTACAGTTCAAAAGCAAATTGTCCCAGTCGATGCTTGAGATCTCTTTATTTATTTCTTCATAATCAGCCTTATTGTAGTTAAATTGAATACTCGATTTTTTTGTGAAATGTTTATCGTTAGTATTATTTATTGGAATTAAGGTATAGAAAGGAGGGTGGTTTTCATCTGGATGCACCAATGGTGAGGCAATAGCCGTAGTTGTATCATTTACATCTGTAATAAATAGGTCAAGTATTTTATTATTTGTATTTTTGAATATGTTTATTTGTTGGCCATTTAAAGTAGACATTAAATTTATAAGAGATTTGTTAGGCAAGCAGTATGAACTGGTCATAACGGGTTTCAAATAATGGGTTGAGGTTTCACACCATTCCAGAGTTGGTAGGTTGTAATCACCAACAATCATGAAATTGCTTACATTAAAGTTTGAATATTCTAATACCTGCGTGAGAAAATTAAAGTGTGATATATATATTTCCGAACTTGTGTTAGGAGGAATATATGCGGCACTAATTACACAACAATAATTCCGCGAGCGCAACTCAAGGAGAACATGATCGACGAGTGGTAAGTACGGAGCAGAAACAGTGGCGCGGGCGAAGGGAATCGCGGGCAACTCGTGACGCACCGCGACCAGTACCCCGCCGCCGTCCCGCCTGCCGCTACCAGCACGGTCTCTGTCACATCGAAATACCCGGTATCGTGCATCAATAAACTCGCTATCCGATATTTCCCTATGTAACCAGGTTTCTGACAGAATAATAATATCGTAGTTGTTACTTAAAATATTCATGTACAATGTATGCAATTTTGTTCTTAAGCCTCGGCAGTTTTGATAATACACTGTTAATTTGCGACTATCCATGATGCGACATTGCATAGAATAAATATGTTAATTTAACAGAGGTTTGGGGATTAATGATATACGACAAAGTGAAAGCAAAGATAAAGAGTAAACGAACTAACTTATTTTTGTTGGATGAGTGATTGCGATAATTTAAGTAGAACTTAAACGCATGTGCCCATTCCGAAAGTAATATTTCGTTTAAGTAGATAAGTATAAGTAAGTAACAATAAATTAAAATTAAAATCAGGTTTATCAGAGTTTTTAATGACCATATTATATGCCAGTATGAATTATAGGAAACAAAGATATTACTTAGACATTCTCGATCAAATATTGATGTTTGATTAAATACTAAATGTTTAAGTGAACTTGTAATTGCCACTGCCTGTACATTACAAAATAGTGAGTTATTTAAATACTCCTTTTTGCTTATGTAACAATCATACCAAGAATCAGTAATGCCTACCAGCATACGCAGTCGATAACAATACAATGACAAACGCTGCGTTGTATCCCGTCTCGAAGTAACACCTACATGATTACTAGCAAGAAAATACATATGAATATTACTTAATCCTTGCAATGTCGGCCGCATTCCGGATTGCAATAACCGGCGAGGTGTCCGATTTACGTGCCAGGATGGTACCATGCTTAACCCACACGTATTTAAAGGCTTGTTTTTTTGCTGTTTCTCTGCATTGGCGAAACAAGTGTTTGTTATAAATTGTTAAGTGTTCGTTAACATAAATTGAGGCCGGCGCTCCGCTTATAGAAAGCTTAGTCGAGTCCAGTCCCTTAGTGGATCGGTAGGCGGTGATGACATTGTCACGTAGCATTCTATTGGTGAGCTTGGCAATAATATTTTTCGGGCGGTTGTTTTTAATGTCGGCGTGTGGGACGCGATGAATTGAGACGATGTCCGAGGCACGGATAGGACATGAGATCACGTCTCCCAAGCGTTCAACGATATTTACTAGATTCTCACCTCGCCGTTCGGGTAAATTACAAATTTCAATATTACACTGCCTGGCGTTTTGTTCCAGCGATGCAATTTTTTGTTCAAGAGTATGGATTTGTGTTTCCAGAGCAGTGCAGCTTGACATCTTTTCTTCGATTTTTTGTAAGCGGTTGTCAAATAAATCCTGGCGCTCAGAAGAAAAGTTCAGCGATTTCTCCATTTCGCCCAGACGATTATTGGTTTCGTGTAAAGATTTTGTGATATTGACATTGTCGGCATTGAGCTTCATCATGTTCGCATTAATTTCACACAAAGCAGCTGATATTTTTGTCATCTCGACGGAAAGGGCAGAGCTAATCGCAGACGCAATACTATCAGTAATTTGAGCATTCCAGATTAACAGTTGTTTGTTGAATTTTTCTTCAAGACCAGTCAAGTTGCCGTCTTTTCTGTCATCCGGTTGTTTACGTTTGCGGGCATTGATCCAGTCGGCGAGATCATTCTCGTCCTCCAGTGATGTGGGTATATTGGTGTCCGATGAGAACTTATTCGGCGGTGTGTGTTGCAAAGACATTGTGCGTATGCGCAGTCCGTTAACTTCTATGAGTGCGAGGAAGTAAAAAAATATGTAGCTGTCCTTTAGCCTGGCGGTGAAGTATGAGGAAACCCCGCTGTCACGATCGATAGAAGCGACGCCAAAAAGAGAAGAAACACTAAACTCTAATTCTATTACACTCTAGTAGCCATAATCTTGAAGGCTACTTGCACGCGATTATGACACTTACTCTCTTTTGGAGTTTACGTTATACGGATGTTTTTCGTATGTGACAAATATTGCAAATTAAAAATAAAGCGATAACACTACCACTCTCAACACTAGCCCAGCGATGAGTATATATTTTGAATTATGTACCTGCATGAAGATTAAACTTAATTTTTTTTTCTCTAACTCGCGCACCCATTTTGTAGGTATTTACTCGTACAAGTGTTTAGTAATACAATGTTCTACGTTATTCTAATTTATTTGGAACACGAAGGTTTGTAGGCAAAAATGTGTGGATGTCAGAATGTTTGTTGCTGTTTCGCTTAAAAACAACTACATGAATTTAAATGAAATCTGATGGGCAAATAGAGTAACGTATGATATTTATCTCGACTACGAATTAAGTCACATACAACAAGTAGTTAATAAAATGATGATAAAAATTTGAAGAGTAGCTATTGCCAGCGAATACTTATGGTTATTTTGAAACAATGTGGTGAAATTTGTAGTTTCATCAAACAAGCAAAAAACATTCATGAATGCGACTTTTCTCTCCTATAATAATAAAACAGGTTAAAAATAAAAGGCTCTTACAAAGAAGTCCGTAACAGATTCCTCAACGATGAAATAATCTTTTAAGTTTTAGATTACTATCTTGTAGTTTTTATTTTTGTTTTTCAGTAAAAAGAACTGGAGCTTGCAGCTAAACTTTGTTTTAAAATTGTATTCCGGATCATGCTCACTCATCGACTACTGCGATACAGGCCTCGAGCCTAGTGCAGAAGTTACCGTTATTGTAACTTGCTTTTGTTTTTTGCCAATAAAGAATTATTATTATTAAGTTTCGGAGTCTTTTTAATACAAAAAAAAAGATATATTTTTTCTTTATAATATTAGTTTAAATATGTAATGACATGTCAGTACAGAAATATCTGTATGGAGATATTGCTACATATTAAAATCGTTTTGTAGTTGTCCCCACAAATATAATCAGTCAAATGGAATAAAGTTACATTGCAAAATTTGAAAACTGAGACCAGCTATTACGTTATCGAAAGAGACGAATCAGTGAGCGCGGAAGTTATAGCGAAACTCTGACACGTTTCCGATTCGAATGTCTAAAAACTGCCTCTTAAGGGGAAAATTCGGAAAATGGGCCAAAATGAAAAAAAAGTGATAAACATGAAGTTTTTCATTACTGACTTATTTTATTTACTAATAAGTTTCTGATACTGATGCCATGATGATGATCTGAAACCAAATTAAAATATAAATACATAAAATTTTAAATGCAAAACTAATTTAGTATTTTTTCAATGCGTAGATGATAAAATAACTGTAGAAAATTAAATTTGGGACTTTGAGCGTAAATAGGTACTTTAAAAACCTGTTTAATGCAATAAAAAAGGAATTATTATTTTTTAATTAACAGTTAACAGACTTAGAATACTTCGCAAAGTGAAAGTGTTCCACGGGGGATTGGAACCCACAGTCTTTGTGGTTTTTTTTTATGTTTTTGCGACTAACGCTTTAGGTACTACACCACGGAAGCAATTGGCTACTTGACAGTTTTTCAAAAAGTATTGTAAAATGTGCGCTTGTTTATTTTATATCCCAATCAATTCGATTTATCTGAAAATAATCTAAATAACCAGAGAAAAATAAGATTTTGTGTAACACATTTAAAAAGCGCGCGAAAACGCCTAGTCGCGTCACTGTTGCAATTATGACGTCAACGTCCTAGACAACGAACCGATACGCATAGGAACGACTTAATTAAGATAAACGGAAAATGTTTCAATTAATTCTTTATACAATTAGAGACACAATAATTCAATTTAATCGGTAAAATAATCATTGTTTCGTCACATTAAAATAAATATTTTTCGCCGACAGCTGTCATTTCCGAATTGCAATGGTGGTTTCCGTTTCGGATCTTTTGTTCCACAGATAAAAAAACTAAAATTTATTTTGCAAAAATAAAATACTAACTATGATTTTAATTAAAAAGTAAAAATGTAAAATGATTACTTAACCAATAAGCTAACATATCTAACACTTTTCATATTTTATTGTTAACACTGTCAAGTAGCCAATTATGAAATCGTTTTGTTTTTAATACCTATACTAATATTATAAAGCCGTAGAGTTTGTTTGTTTGAACGCGTTTATCTTGGTCGAGTGGAAAAAATATTATTGTGTAGTAGATACAGTCCATTTATCGGAAAAGGCTGCAACCAAAAGGTGCGAAAAATCAGTAGAAAATGTGGAAAAAAATCGGAAAGAAGGATTTTTTTGTGACATCACATTGCATTTATATGTATAACAGTATGTATAACTTATTAATAATAATTAAGACACCAAAAATGCTAATACTTCAAATTTGTCGAGGTATTGAAGAGACAATCCGAAAAGGATAAAATACGCCTTCGAAGCCGCTTGTTTAAAAATATATCAACATTTTTGTAACGGATTCCGAGCCTTAACACAGCTTACCTGCTAATCGCTTATGGAGTCACCTCAATATATGCGAAGCGAGTGTGTGTAATGCGATACTCAAATGCTTTTTCTCATTCAAATGGTTCGGAAACTGTGTGTTTTGTGATATGTCTGCTTTATGGCACGTGACGGAGATAATTGTGCAAATGGCAGTTTAAGAGTTGTATTAAGGATATTAGGGCTCGATTTTTAAATTTTCAGATATGAAATAATAGTAAAATATAGTACAATATAATTTATTTCACATGTTATAATATTTCGTAACAAAATGACTAATGTCCTGTTCCAATATTTGAAAATAGATACGGAAAGTAATAAATTATGCGAAGCGTAAGTTAAAAACGACCGACGAACTGATGACAGCTGGTAAGGAAAGTAAATTTGAAATTAGAATTAACGCTCGTAATCGCATGGAGAAAAACGTGATTCATTTTCGACACATTACGTTTTCAAACATTAATGACGGGCATTAATGACGTTTTCAAATAACTTTAATTTTTATCTGACACTTAAAAATATCTTGTTTGACGCGTAACTATATTTGATGTGTTTTTTAAATTTAAAATCATTATAATGTGTGATGGTGATTGTTGATTGGTGACATATTCTTTTTTTTTGTTAAATGAATTTGTTTCTTTCGTCAAACTTTTTTATAAATAAAAAGTACGAACAGAGGACTTCATGCCTAGTGGCATTGTCTACAATGCATTGTGCATGAAACTTATGATGGAATATTTACATGATATAGTTTCATAAGTAGTAATAAACGTAAACGTAAATAAGTTTTGGAGAGTGGAGTAGAAGAAATCTAAGCTTCTAAGCAGATTCCTTAATACAAAGTGGCAAGGTGTATTTTTAACCTGATTTATTATAGGTAATCTATCAATTTCTATTCTTCTTTTTTATTATTTTCTTTAATCATGTTTCAAAAACTACTTTGAGTTTCTGAAAGCTTGAATTCAAATCGAAAGATTTGTACCTACTAACATTTTTGAAATGACAAGTTTTCCAAATAAGTTACCTATTTTACCCTTATTGTCCAAACAGGTCGTAATGCCAACATAACCTCAAAGCGGCGTCAGCCACTTCATTTCACCGAGCGGCGCTGTTTAATATTTATGAGTTCGCAAAACGCATCAGCCGCGGTTTGTTTAATAGCGTTGTTTTTAAACGACAATTTGGCGGGAGCGAAACCCTTTAGGCTACGACGCTGGGAGACGCAGGGTTGGCTCTCGCTATTGGAAAAGTCCAGTCAAAAAAAGGGTGATAAAACCGTGACCCGTGACGACCTCCGTGGCCGAGAGGCAAGCGTGCCGGACTTTGGCGTCGCGCCATTTCTGAGGTTCCGGGTTCGATCCCCGGGCGGGTCAATATGGGAAACGAACTTTTCTGTATTGTCTCGGGTCTGGGTGTTGTGGTACCGTCGTTGTTTCTGATTTCTGTAACACAAGTGCTTTAGCTACTTACCACAGAATCAGGGTGATGTTGTCCAATATTTATTTATTTTATTTATTTATAAAGTGTAGTAAGTAAAGTAATGTCACGTGCACAATTTTTTTAACCACCTTTTTTATTCGAGGGGTAAAGGCCCATCGCGCCATCACTCTACGGGGAACAGAGAGCGATGTGTCTGGGTCGCGCCGACTTTAACCCCCTCGGTGGCCAATGCTGCGCAGTTGTGAGGGACTCTACGCAGGCTCCCCCACAGTACCTACCGCTAAGAGGACTTCCTCGCTGCCAGGCTACCTGACTCGCTCCAGCCCTTGGGACCAAGGTACCAGGCTTTCCCCACACCTGGCGTCTTTGGTCCCTGCAGGGGATCTGCAGTACGGCTCCACTGCCTACCGCCACTTTCACTCCAAGAGCCAGACGGAGTACCGAGACCCACCAGTCGTGGTGGGTAGGGAGGCCGGCAAACGCAATACCGCATCTTCCTCTTCCTCCGCGGCCCCACCACGACGCGATTGGGGCCCCGCGCGGCAGCGCGCCACTGCCGGGTCGCAATGAACAGCGAGGCCGGCAACAAAACACCGAGTCCTTCTTTTCCTTCGCGATATTTTGATACACACGAAGCTTTAAAATCAGTCACGCAACGTTTGTTCTTAAAGTTCTAACATATTAGTGCATACGACTTTAAAAAATGTTTATTAAGTTACTCATGGTACTTTAATAAATCACCCATATGTTTGTTCTTAGAAACTTTTTTGGGAGCAGATTGTGGTGTGTTCCACTGGTCCATTTATTATTGTTTATCGAAGTGATAATACATTTTTGGCTGACAAACTCATTATTATAGCATCCGTTGACGAGCATAGCAACTTAATGCACGTAGATAATAAAAATAATGCATCTAGAACCCCATACTAGATACGACTGAAATTACAAAAGTATATTCCAATAATACTGCGCTGCATACATACGATGATTACAATTCTAACAATTTCAAATGAAGATTAAATCATTCAAGTGCTGTTTCCGGAACAAAAATATAAATTATAAAGTGTCCGTTCCATTTGCCAGCCCTGACCGACGTCAGGGGTGCTAAACAGTAGCGTATCCGCGCAAACCGCGTTACAGCGTCATCTCGGCCACAATCTTCGCTAACTGATTTACAAGGGGGGTGCACACGATACGAGATACGTTTTGATTGATCTGTCGTGACAAATAGGCTTTAAATTGATGTTTTTGTTGGATCTGTCTTTGTACTTCTGTCTAGAAAAGTACACCGAGTTCTTTGTATTTTATACCACGATGGATTGAAGCGAGCGTTGAGTTTTATTGCTCATCCTTACGATATTTAAATTAAGATTTTGTTTTATACTTACATAGTAATCTTTGTAAACTAAGTTGATGTGACTTGTGACAGATTTGCATTAATTTTTGTAGAAAAGTAATGTGGCTAATTGTAAGTTTCTCTACTTTATTATCCTTTTACTTTGATAAGAATATTTGTAACAAGTAGTATCTGATGTAAATATATAAAAAAATGTTAAGAATTATCCATATTATCCATGGAATGGTGAATTATAAATTTTTCATTACCATTCAATTGAAAATAAAAGACTAGTGGTTTTACATTAGGTATGTAAATAATTCTAAAGAAAACTACACATTTTGAAAGTTAAAAGTAACAAGCTATAATTTTTCTTTGATTAAAGTTTAGTCTTAACTTAAACAAACGTTAAACAATAGGTGATCGCCCTTATTATAACTCATATCTTTGCCGTACTATTAAAATGTGGATCTCATTGCCGGCTTATTTAGTTCCTCCTTCGTTTGACAAAAGGAGCGGGAAGAAACATCTTGCCAATATGGCAATACTAACGGATAGAATATAACGGTATCAAATCCGTTATCATCGCGATGTCGCTTACCATCAGACTGGGGGGGTGCCAATAAACTGTGTTGTTATAAAAAAACAAAAGCATTATCGTCGGAGGTTTTTAATTTTGTACATTCGAGGTCTATTCAATCACGGTCAAGTTTAGAGATATCTACGTAAGTGTTTGTTTATTAAATTGATGATACATATTTTGATCACCTTTATATAGTAGTGCGTGTGTATACCCCAAGCTTAACGGCGGCACAACAGTTGTCGAAGTTAAACTCGATCTGGTATTTGCATATTCCAATCTCGACGCGCCGCGGGCCGGGGCGTAGAGTAGGCGAGTTTATGTAGCTGCTTGTATACAAGTTATATGGCTTAGCTAATGCAGCAATGATTATCAACTTACTAGTAACGAAAGTTTTATATGAAAACATTTAAGATAAAAAAAAATACGAGTATTATTAGGTATTTGACGACTTTGATTGCGTAAGTACATTTAAAATCACGACGACACAATACTTTTTTTTGAAGTGGAATATGCCTGGCATCTCTGATCTCCGAGACCAAAAGGGTGAAGACCTCAAGGCGAAAATTGCCCCTCTGCCCAGCTATACACTACCCCTCTTCAAGAAAAGAGGAGGGAGGCTTCTCGTGCCAAAACTTCTGCAGTTGATAAGAGAGATCCTAAAAAAGGACGTCGCAAGCCTCAAGCCTCCGCTGTTCAGAGTGCACCAGGCTCGCCTGCTACCACTTCCTCACCAACCAATAAGAAGCAGGCACTCATGGAGGTATTCCGACCCAGACAACTCCACGCCAGACTCTTCTGATATGACATCCAGACTTACCACTTTTAAATTTGCAACACCTTCCTGCCATTAAAACGAGTAAATAATAATTAATTAATTAATATTGTACAAAATCACAAACATTGCTCTGATTCGATATATGTAACACAAGTACTTAAGCTACTTATTGTGATAAGATTGTGATACAGATATCAAAAACAACGACGGTACCACAACACCTAGACCTGAGACAATATTTAAAAGTTCGTTTTCCATTTCGACCCGATAGGAGATCGAACCCGGGACCTCAGAGATTGTACAACGACCTGCACCTGATGTTAAGTGGTAATGAGGTCCTAGCTTAAGGGTGACAAGTACAGCATAATAAATCTGTTACTGGACTTGTCGCCCTTACCTTGAAGGCTTGACCCCTCCTACTAATGTAGCAACCCCAGGACCTCTGGAAACCTTACTCACACGCAGGAACACAACAACAAAATAGTAACTGATATTTGGCTGCGGTCTTCTGTAAGGTGGAGGTATTTCACCAGTCGGGCTGCTCCAGTTGGAGCGATAAATCGCTATGCCCTACCTCTCTTAAACATAACACTTTGTCGGTAAAACTACTAATGCTCGGTTTCAATATTTTACGATCCGTATTGTGTCAAAAATGATTATCCGTTTTTCATGAGTCGTTAATTCCAATTTCAAATTTACTTTCCATATCAGCTCTCATCAGTCGTCTGTCGGTCGTTTTAGCGTACGCCTCGTAGGTATAATTTGTTACTATCCGTAATTAGAACGAATCGTTTTACAAATATTAGAACCGGCTTTTGATGAAATTTAGTAGCCATGATCGATTATCAGTTAAAAAAAATACAAATAGACATTAGATTACCAAACTCATCTTCTGACCGTACCAGGCTTTCCCAGGCCCACCCTTGAACCCTCCCCTCTATAATCCCCGCCATTTAGCGCAAGGGTTGCCAATTAAACAGCTTCCGCGGTGTCGGACCACTTTTATTGCTGTCCGTATTTGCATAAAAATACCAGCCCTGAGATTCAAGGTATTTGGGTGACAGAATCTAATTAAGTGTTGTGTTATTAATAAATCATCTCAATGACATAAAAAATAAAATAACTACTTTATTTTATAAAATTTATACTAATATTATGAATCGGAAGACTATGTTTGTTTTATGACTTCGAATTCAAAAACTATTTTTTCGTTGGATATTCCATTTATTAAAGAAGGCTTTAGACTACATTGTGAAATCAATTCTGATACAACATGAACAGTCTACAGTTCAAACTCCCCAATTGCTAGATTGTGTAGATTAGTGAACGAGTACAGTGCCCACATAGATATTCACGCGGATTCACCCAACAAGCTCCGCGCTGCACTCAAAAAACTGTTAAATTAAGAGTTACACATTATTAGTTTGTTATTTATATTTTTTTTTTAAGCATTATTATGTAGTAATTTTAGGATCTAAGTTATATTTTCACGTATTGGTTGCATGATGTATTCGCCTTTAAGTGATTGTTGCACCTGGCTTTTGTTTTAGTTGCATTTAATATTGTACTAGTAATAGTGTAAACAAATGTTGGTGAATCAATAAATAAATAAACATCATTCGACCAACAGGGGTAAAAAATAAGATTTTTTTTTATAGTAGCGCAGTATATGGGCTCCTCCCAGCCTGATGGTAAGCAAGAGACGAACCCACATCGCGATGACAACGGATCTGATATCAAAATATCCTATCCGTTAGCATCGCCATACTGGCCCGCAAGATGTTTCTTCACGCTCCTTTTGAAGGAATCCATGTCAAAGGAAGGAGGAAACACATGAGCCGGCAACGAGTTCCACTTCTTTATGGTCCGGCAAAGATAAGAGTTACCGAACTTTTTGATTCGTGATGGAATATGTTCCACGGTGAAGTGATGACATCGTTGGCCGGCTCTTGTGGTTCTGTGAAGGAAAGGAGAGGATTTTGATAAGTTACTTTGATTTTATCAATTATATTGATGCATGCAAGCATGAAAAATATGAAAATTTTTTTGTCCAAATATTATGACTAATGTACACTAGAACCATTCATTTAAATATCAGTTTTAAGTTTTTTTACTTCATTATATTATTTTTACATTTTGATAATTGATATATTATTGTTTTTAACTCGGTAAAAAAATTGTAATATGTCAGCTGTCATTCTAAAAAAAAATTAAATATTTTTTTGGGTAACTTGTTCGAACCAAATACTCTTATTGACATGGTTAAAAAGAGTTTCCATTATAACGCATTACCTGGGGAAGTTTTATTACTAAGCTTAAAGATACAATATAAAAAACCGGCCAAGTGCGAGTCGGACTCGCGCACCGAGGGTTCCGTACAAACCTGCAAGGTTTACAAAGTTCGTTCATTACGACAATCGAGTCATAACTATGGTATTTTTATTGCAAAATGAAATTCATAACATTACAATGGGGAAAGATGGAGGAGCATAAATATTTTGTAATGTAACCAAAAATTTAAGGTTTTCGGAATTTTTCCTTTATGTGTGCTATAAAACGTTGCTTCATGCCAAATTTCAAGATTCTAGGTCTGGTGGTGGTCTGGACTGGAAGTACCCTTTAGGTTTTGATTCCCTTGCGAGTACTTGCGAGTTTCAAAATATGCAGCTTAAATTGCTGTTTCTTTTGATTGCGTTGACATAGAAGTTTGATTTTGTTACAGCTTAAAGGTATTATAGACTTGAGTATTTGGTATGAATTTCAATTTAATACCTCTACGCGTTTATGAGGAAATGGGTAGTAAGTTTAAAATTATTAAAAAAATATATATTATGTGATGTAACTAAAAATTTATGGTTTTCGTAATTTTTCCTTTATCTATGCTATAAGACGTTGCTTCGTACCAAATTTCAAGATTCTGATTTCACGGGAAGCACCCTGTAGGTTTTGATTCCCTAGCAAGTGTCGAAAATTTGCGGCATAAACGGCTGTATCTTTTGATTGCGTTGGCTGAGAAGTTTGATTTTTTCACAGCTTCAAGGGACAGTAGACCTGAGTAATTGATATAAATTTCAGCTTCATACCTCCACGCGTTCCTGAGAAAAAGGGTCTTGACAGACGGACGGACGGACGGACAGACGGACAACAAAGTGATCCTATAAGGGTTCCGTTTTTTCTTTTTGAGGTACGGAACCCTAAAAAGTATGAAAAAAAATCACCTTTCAAACATTACGTAGGTTTACTGCTAACACATTTTCACGTGCTCGGTTACAATCTACCAGCTTCGGTCCACAAACAGCCAGGCATGATCAGTGGCGTTGCCGCAATCTGCGCCGAGTGCGGTAATGAATTGGCTGGCCCGTGATTGATGCGGCTCGCGCGTCATCCGCTAATGGCGTCCGAGGCGAACCGACGCACTGGGTTCATAAAATGCCGTGGTTATATTGCGTGATATTAGCACAAAACTACACAAATTAAGACTTGGTAGGAATTTGAAACGAAAAATTATTAAATAGTAAAATATGTGAATGTTGGAACCAAGAAAAAATACTGTACGACATAACACATTTTGGCAACCATAGTGTAAACAAATTAAATGGTTTGATATTCATGATCCGAGAAATATCTTAAAAGAAGACTATTTATAAATAAATTTCAAGCCATCCGTGCTTTTTCAAATCACGGAAAGACAGGGAACTTTTAGTAGTAAAATTAAAAAATATTAAAAAGTCCTGCCTCATTAACCAACGTCAAAATGATTATTTTAAGCAATTTCTTTTGTTTTTGTCCAAACGTTTAAGAAAAAGGCAGATTAATTATTTACGAATTTGAATACGTTTCCTGTGAATACCCCCACTGGTCTGTCCACTAAAGCTGACACGTCTTTTTCACCCAGTGCGTACAAATATTAAGGGTGAGCTGGCATTTCATTACATAACGAAATATGATTCACTGCTGCCCGGTGAGATGGAAAAGACGTTTACACTGGCCTCCGTTTACGGCTTACTATGACTGGCTGATGTCCGCAGGTTAACAGATTTACTTCTGGTAGATACCAGCCGTCCGTGGGCGAGGGGACTCCCCAGCCGGCCTTGTGTGTTTTTTTACAGTTGCGGGAATGGCTTGGCACTTTCGGCCATTTCCACCAGTCCCCCGAACAACCCGGAGGAATAAGTCCTTTAGGGGTATCAATTTCACCGAAGGCGCAGTGGCCGGAATAATATTTTCTCCAGACAGCGGAATAGAGCGCCAATGCATTTCCATTCCTTAAAAAAAAGGTAAACAGATTTACTTGGGGAGATATACACACTTACAAATATTCAAACTGATTACCTTTTTACATTATAGACGTCTCGATGATCTAGTAGTTTAAGTTAGTAACGGAACATGATCTCGTGTTCAGTTCCCGGATCGAGCTCAGTATATTTCGGATGTTCCCAACTAATTGTGATTACGTTTGTAAAGCTTTGTATGTACTTTTATAGACTTCATTCAAATAGCTAAAGAATAAAGCTACGCGTCAAATCACGAGACAAAATTTGTCCATTAAATACCAGGCATATCTATATTAGGTAATATTGACAGTACATAAATAAGTCTACCTAATTCCGACCTCTGGTAATCACCAACCCACACTTAGCTAGCGTGATTAAGGCAGTATACATTGATGTAATTTTATTTCAATAATGAAGGCTTGGCTTTGCAGTAGGATATAAAATGTGCGTGTGAGTAAGGTTTCCAGAGCTCCTGGGGGGTGCTACGTTAGTAGAAGGGGTCAAGCTTTCAAGGTAAGGGCGACAAGTCCAGTAACAGATTTATTATGCTGTACTTGTCACTCTTAAGCTAGGACCTCATTACCATCAGGTGGGATAAGGTCAATCTTGAAGTGCAATATATTAAAAAATAGATTTAAACTTTCAAGACTCTTTATCTCACAAGTAGAATAACCATTTTCTTGCAGTAAAAAACAAAACTAAAAGAATTGGAATTTTCTAAAAATAAAATTATTTTCTGTTTTTCAGTAGCCTGTTTCCATTGCCATAACAATTTGACCCAAGCTTGGAGTACAAATAAATCTATCATGGATGTACAAACAAAACGACATTGTGTCCATATTCTCCGGCGACTGTGTCAAGACGCTTCGGCATATGTGACAGCTCAGCCCAATCTACTAAATGGACTCTTGAAGCTAGTAAAGAAACATTGAAGATGAATTTATACTAGGAAATCCCTTAAGAAATCCAATCTTGTTCAGGGGTAAATTTGTCAATTTACCTAGGTATAGTATGATCCAATCTTTTCTTTATTGGTCAATCCAAGATTGGTCAAAAAATTCAATTCTATAATAAACAAATCGAGTTAAACAGTGAAAAGCAAACATAAAATGTACTTGCTGTGTATGTTCCGATGAATTTTGTATTTGAAGTTACTAAGAAAATCTCCGTTAGTGAGATAGATGGCAAATATTTGTATGTGAATTTTAAGAAAATGTATGTAAACTTGTTTGAAGTAATTATTTTTCAAATTAGTGCAGTTGGAATGTATAGTGAGATATCTGTTTTAAGAATTCGGTAATGCCAAAGGCATCAATACTTCTTTATGAGTTAGCTAGCTATCGCCTGCTGCTTTGCTTTTGTTGATTTTTGTCGGCATAGAAATTCTCTCAGGAATCTATGGGGTCTGTTCCAAAGATTTAAAAATCTATGCAATGGAAAAAAACGTAAACACTTATATGTTTATTAATAAGAGAGATTTTATAGATAGGTACGCTAACATGTGGATGTATCCAAACGTAGTACATTTGCGATGACTCTATGAATATCTGAATGTAGCGATGACAGTAACAACGGCGGTGAGCAAGACATAAGGTTATAAATTTTGTTTTACAAATACATTTGAATTTAATCTATTTCCCATCCACTTCATATGCCCTGCCATCTACTTTTTCCAAAGTTTTTGAGCACCTTATTAAAAATGCCATCGAAGGGTTAGTCGAGCACAAAGGAATACTGGCTCGCACTCAATTTGGATTCCGCAAGTCTAGAGGGTCGGTAGATAGCCATTTAATGGAAAGACTCAAAACCTCCGCTAGTTTTGAAAAGTTAAAGTCTTTAGATAAAAATAAAATATTTGTCATATAAAATACTGGCTGTGCCCGCGACTTCGTTCATTCATTCATTTATTCATTTATATACAATATTACAATTGTGTTTGAAATTTACATTTACAATTCAATCAACTAAAATTATCTAAACATTTATTACATACAATATTTATATCAACTAGCAAAACATTATTCATTAGATTCCACTATCAATTTTATATTAATTACTAATTCACATGCCAAGCAAATACATTTTAATCAAAGATGATGTAGATGTCAAAATTCATCAACACTATAGATGCACTTTTTCAGCAAGAAGGCTCTTAATTTGCTCTTAAATTCATTATTATAAAAGATATCCTTCAACTCTATTGGGAGTTTATTAAATAGTCTGATGGACTGATAATATGATGAATGTTTGACCACATTGAGCTTCGGTATCAGTTTACTCTGGAAGTCCTTTCTTCTGGTACCCTCTCTTATCCGTCTGTCTGTTTCGTTCTCAAATGTTATGCTTCGCGAAATGGCATAGAAGAACAAATATGTATAAGGATGGTACGGTGAGAATATTCAGACTATTAAAGTGTTCTCGACATGAATGATGATGTGGAATTCGAACCATTGTTCTTATGGCCCTTTTCTGAAGAACAAAGGCACGTTGAACGTTATATTTATAGCTGGCTCCCCAAAATAATATACTATACCTAAGTCTAGATTCTATTAATGCATAATAAACCATTCTGAGGTGCTTAATATTAACTTCTTCTCGAAGGCTTCTTAACACATAACAAGCTGAACTTATTTTCTTTTCCACACTTGCAAGTTCATGTTTCCATTTCAATGCTTTATCAATATGAACACCAAGAAATTTAACCATCTCAGCTCCGACTATCGTTTCACCATTTAGGGCTACATTCAAATTCTGATTCTGTTTAGCATTTAATGTATGTTCAAAAAAAAATATATTTGTCTTTTTACTATTTACCCTCAGATAGTTCGCTGAAAACCATTCATTAAATCTACTTAAGGTCTCATTGGCTTTACAATAAAGACTGTCAATGTCCCTCGCAGATATAACTGCATTTGTGTCATCGGCAAAAAGTACCAATTGTATAGATTCAGACATAGTTTTGCACATGTAATTAATAAGATCGTTGACAAAAATATTAAAAAATATGGGACCTAATACGGACCCTTGAGGTACCCCTTTTGTCACGTTCCTCAGATTGGATTTATGCAACTGTTCTATTCTGTTTACGTCAATGTTTCTTATTTCAACATACATTTTTCTGTTCGCCAAATATGATCTGAAGAAATCTAAAAGCCTGCCCTTGATACCATAATATTCTAATTTAATAATCAATAATTCGTGATCAACCATGTCAAAAGCAGAACTCAAATCTAAGAAGAGACCAGCCACTTTATTTTTAACATTAAGTTGAGATACAATGCCATATATCAGTGTATCTATAGCTTCTGTAGTTCCAATACCTTTGCGGTATCCAAACTGTTCAGGATTCAATACTTTATTACTATTAAGGTGAAGCAGTAATCTGCTTTTTATAATTTTTTCAAATATTTTACCTTTAGTTGGAAGTATTGACACCGGTCTATACATTGCCGGATCTTGTTTTGACCCTTTCTTATGTATGGGAACAATTTTACCAATCTTAAGTTGATCTGGAAAAATAGCTTCATCTATACATTTATTATAAAAGTTACTCAAGGGCTCAGCTAAAATGTCAATGTTATCTTGAATTATTGTAATAGGAATCTCGTCATAGCTGCATGATAACTTAGAATTCATTCTTTGCACTACTTTTTTCACCTCATATGCTGTAATTGGGTCAAAAACCATATTACAATTAACTTCTTTCGTGAATTTATGAAGAAGATTTACAGCCTCGTTTACTGATTTACCTTTGATACCACTACGATTTTCAAACTGTGTCGCAAATGCGGTTGCAACTTTGGATCCTTCAGATATAATGTTATTATTTACTTTTAATTTTAAGTTGCTAGCAGCTGCAACGAGGTGATTCCTGTGCCTATTTACTATCTTCCATATATCTTTTGAGATGTTTTTTGATCTTTCAATTTCAATTTTTACTGCCAACTTTTTCGCATTACGGATGATTTTTCTGTAGAGAGTAATGTAATGTTTCTTATAGTTTGCTACCGACTGATTGCATATATTTCCATTTGATGAGCACAATACACGCTTCATTTTGCTTGACACTTTTATCCCTTTGGTTACCCATCGCAAATTTTGTGTTCGAGCTAGCTTAACTTCAATTTTTTTCTTCTTAAAGCTTTTTTGGTAGATGTGGACAAACTTTTTTATAAACGTATTTATGTCTACATTGTACAAGTCTTCTTCTAAAAGCAACGTTCTAAAAATGCTTTTATTTCTACTATTAAGTATTCTCTTTCTTACAACTTTTAGAGATGGTCTCTTGCTAGTGTTACATGATAAAGTTTTAGCTACAGATAAGGTGCAAGTTAGACCTGCATGCCCATCTCCTATTCCATTATGGTCGCCTTCTATATTTTCGATACTTTCGTCTGGTAAATTCGTAAAAAAATTATCTATACACGACTGGGAGTTGTTACGCTTAAACGTGGTTGTATTTTTTATAAGCGGTCTGAAATTGTAACATTTTAATAAGTTCAATAGGTCATTACGCTTTGTATTATCAGTTTGTAGGTCAATATTAAAATCTCCACATAGAACACACTTATTATTGAAAAAGTACTCCAATAGTGACTCAAGACTGGCCATGAAGTTATCAAGATTTTTATCATATGGGCTTCTATAACAACAACATATACATACACCTGTTCCTAAATCTTTAATGCAACATATTTAAAAAAAAATGGAATTATATAATTTTTTAACGACATTTGTTAACTCTTCGTAATTGCAGTCATTATGAGCAAGTATTAATGTACCTCCTCTTTTCTTATTCAATCTTGTATTGTATGATGCTAACTTGAAATTGGTAATATTAAGTAGGGTTGCTGTATCCTCATTTAGGAAATGTTCACATATACACAAATACTGAATTTTTACATTCAGATTATCCAAGTATAATTCTATTTCGTCTTTTTTATTATTTAACCCACAACGACCACAACGTCGTTCGCGTGGACTACAGGGTTTTTCCAATTTTTTCCCGCTAACTCCCGTTCTCGTGGGACTTTTGCAATATTTTGTTGCAAGTAAGCTTTAAGTTTACTAAGGTACCTGCATGCCAAATTTCAAGTGTCTAACTTAAGCGGTTTAGATTTTTCAAACAAAAGGATTTTTCCGCTAATTCCCGTTCCCGTAAGAATTTCGGAAATTCCTTTCTTAGTGCACCTCTACGGTACTTAAGCTACGTCCCTTCCAAATTTCAAGTGCCTACGTTTAGCCGTTTAGACTGTGCGTTGATATGTCAGTCAGTCAGCCAGTTTCTCCTTTTATATATTTAGATTGTGTTTTCATATGACTCATATATCAGGGAGCATACATTCGTAGCTCCTAGCCATTGTATAAGCGATGACAAGAGCACTGCGTAGCGTTTTCCAATTTAATTATATTAGCCAACTTCAAGCGTATTCGCCAACGTTCCATCCGAGTGACTAATTTAATTTTTGGGTGCAATCCCTGCGATTCAATGTTTCAGTTAGACGTTTTAAAAAATTAATAACATTGGAAATGTTGCGATTCAGATGCCAAGGTTTTTGGTAAGTAGTTAAAATGCAATTAAGCTTGTTAAAACTTGATTTGGTTGGTCAAGATGTCTATCTAATACAGTGAGCACAGATGATGACAATAGAAATGTTGACTGGGTAATGAAACAATGGTTCTATTACTAAATAGAACCGTATGAATGGTAAATTTATATACTTCAAAAAATAAATAGAAATTGATGATGATACAACACATCAAAGTTCAATGGAGATGAGTCACAAATTCGTAAAAACTGTGTGAATTGATAACGTCGCGCTAAATTTTAACGCAATGTTTCAAAGTAAATTATTGTGTACATAATAAAGGCAAAATTACGTGTCCATACTATTTTGGTAGATTACCAAATAATAGATTACCAAAATAATATTGAACAAAACATACATTTTTTTTCGTCTACTCTATTATCATAAAATGTTTTTTATTTCAGCTGACAAACGACAACTGTTAAAAATAGGCAACACCCAAAGTTAATTAAAGCTGTTAGAAATAATACCGAAGTAGCAATTGCTAAGTCGGAATCTAATTAACCATAAAGTTAACTCTGTGTGAGTTGTTTATCTAGTTTATATTGTACTAGCACCCTACAATTTTGTCATTTTAACTTATTGATAGTAAATGTTTATTCAAGCAATATAAACATACATTGTTTTTAACTTTTGAAAAAAAACTCTCATGACGAAACTCTACACTAACCAAATTCACCATTTCTAAACATTAATCTCCACGTAAAATGTGCATCTGCTACAAAACATAATAATATTTCAAAATCCATATTCACACTTTTCGCTGCAACATCCAACTCCCATTTTACACGCAGAGCGAAGTGTTAAAAACATAATTCCATAACTATTTATCAGTGCAACACTTATATCATATCCATGCATTTAATCACCAAAGTGCCTTATTGTATCGCACCACCCTCTGCCACAATATAGCAGTAAATTTCAATCAAAATGATCCTAACTGCCGGACAGGCAGAAGGAACTATTCTGGGATTTGGAGCGATATCGTAACGACATCGATTGGGTCTGTAGGTCTAAAATGAAACAAACAAACGAAGGTTTTAATTTATAAGATAAATCCAAAGGCGGGATTTACAACGTAGCTTTTGATTTGCGTAAATTTAAAAGTTCTTAAAAAAGTTTTACTAGAATTTAAAGTGTGTTAGATACGGTTATGAGAATAAAAATTGATATTCGTCATCGAATCCGACATATTTCATTTTTGGAAATAGGCCTAGGATTGCGGCTGTCAAATGGCAATTGCTTCAATATAAAAACCAGTCCCGTCCAATCAGAATCACAGTTTTACTCTCAGTAGCTATCAGGCTAATAAAAAAATATCCCATTTATTGAGGAGTACCATATAAAGTGGCAAGAAAGAAGTATCCCCAAGAATAATAAATAAACTTCTATATTTATTTAGACTTTGCATCCATAAATTAGTGTTTGAATACCCTTGGACCTGCCAATACGAATAGTAGTTTGTACACAGTCATGCATCCGTCTACGACGCTTGCAATTCCTCTGAAGTGTCGAAGTCTGCCGATGTCTTGTGGACAGGCTTAACTAGAATAATAGATATAAGAATCTGATCAATGTCTCTCATTTTATCTATATTTCGTATGTTACGGTTATTGCAGTATGGTAAAGGCGGTGACTTATAGCAATGTTGATTCCTATAAAACAATTGGGGAATTAGTTCAAACAACGAAACAAGCTTAGTAAAAGATACATTTCTCAGAGGTTCTGGTACAAAATGGCATAGCTGTACCAGAATAGGGTCGCTGGCGGCGGCGACGGGCGGATGAAATATGCGGCCGGAGCGGAGCAGAGAGAACACGACAGGACACTTTAAAATATTAGCGAGAGCATTGTTGTTGTAGCGACCAGATTCTGGTGATTTTTACAAAAAAAAATCTGTGAGACAATGCTTACACGAAAAAAATAAAAACTAGCCAAATACGTTCCGTCTTTTTTCAAAAGATACATTATACACAGGTGCTTTAGCTACTTACCATAGAATCAGAGCAATGCATAAGATGTTGCATGTATTTTATATGGGTCCTGCACCTGACCTCTGTTCTGCCGTGTCGGTATGTCGTTCATCGTATAAGAGTGTAGGAAGAAAGATTGCACTTGTGTGTTGCTCAACGTAAGGACACTATAAACCAAGTTGCGAAATAAGCTGAGGGACATAATAACAACATGAGAAAATTAAAAAATGAGGTTATGACACAAAAAGTTACATTAACTTTTGTATTTTAACCCTACACTGACGAAAAATGAAACGAATGGTGGTTTTGTAACCGTTTTATAGCACTCACAAAGGAAACAATCTGCAAACCATACATTTTATATAACATCAAAATTAACAAAATCCTTAAAAAATGTCCCCAGATGAAGCCACAGGCAAGTTATATTTATTTGAGTTATGTTTTCGTTATTACAACGTTTGTTTCAATTACTCAACGCGCCACTTGTAATGCTCCTGAACAGCTACTCACATTGCTATGCGCATATGAAGGAACAATACGTGCAGCCTTTTATTTCCTATTGGGCTTCCATATTGCTGGAAAAACAATTTTAAGAAGAATAGGTAATGTGCCAACTTGTTTAACGCACGATAATTTAGATACTTACTATTTCCACAGAGAACAATAAACCTGTGTAATCGGCCATTGTTTTTGGATGTCACGACGAACTTTTTTTAATTTACTTAAGTCGATTCGTTTTCTACGCGCGTATAAGCTTGGTTTTGAAAGTGCATGTAGGCGCGTATAAGCGCGCTTTTTGGCACACGCTCAACACGTACGAGCGTTGACGCGGTTCTAAGCTCGTATAAATGTCGCAGTCATCTGGATGAATCAGCTATTTGATTGGATCACTAGCGCGTTTATTAAATGACGACGTTTAATTGAATGACTAGGCCGAACGTTGAATGATCAAGCTTCACTCAACGTCCTACAAGTTAGCGGATTGTAACATAGTCCTTTGAATATAGCGGACGTAAAATCAGTCAGGTGATTGTAATTTAGTTATTTTTTTTCCAACGCGGCGTTAGTGCTCATCGAAACAATAATGGCGTCAAACAGCTGGTACAAATCTAATCGAATAGCACTGTGTTGATATTTTTTGAGTGAAATTGAGATTTAAGTGACATATTCGTAAAAAAATTTTTTTTGCCTAAGTGTTAAAATTAAGACTTAAAATTGTTAAATATAATGAATTATTCTTATTAAGGTGTGTTATGTCATGTCCTCTTTTTTTTTTCTAAAGTTAGTTATCTTTTAAGTTGCGAACTTGTGGTCACTTTAATCAAACATTACATATATACCATGTAACACTTATCTTTTATAGGTCTAAGGCTAATAATTAATTTCTAAAAATATATAATACAAACATATAAAATAATTTCACTATGTACAATTAAATCCAGAACTATAAATAATTTACTAAATACATTATGCTAATACTGTTTGAAGCAAACTTAATCTACCATAACGGCTAACCTACCTAAAGTTATAAAACAGAAATGTACCTAATAGTTTTAAAATGTGCGCTGAGACCGTAGCCGCACGCAAATATAATGGGCGACGTCATACGTCCTTGTATCTCGGGTGGTCAAGCGAGTGACGAGCGGGGGGACATCGGCCGGTCGGCACTCTGATCACTGCGCTCTCCGGCATAGTTCCTATCACCTACTACGCTGCGATAATATCAGTACTTAGCTCCGTCCTGGTTAGAATCTGTTCTTACTACAATTAAATTTAACTTGCGAGTGGAGTGTTCTACAAAACGTACAATAAATACTTAGTGCTACTAATTCCCCGGATTGGGTGAGTGTTGCAAAATTGTTTAATCATCCTATTCCTACCCTACTTTTTACCAACTCTTCATCAACTATGTAAATTAAATATAATAATTGTGCGTAAATTATATACATAATTACATGGTTTTAACTAAGCTTTTTGCTATAAGCTGCTTTGCTACAAGCTGCCTGTACATCATCGTGCAACATAAAATACAATTTTCCCTAATGTTGTAAAACTTCTACATTTAATCGTATTTACCTACCTGTTTAGTTTTAATGTTGAAATTTTTGTATAGTTATTTTCTGTGCTGAATCCTACTGGGTGAATTGTGATTTTGCTTGTACTGCAACATCTTTGATCGCTAATTGATGCTTTAAGAAGCCACGCTGTAGTTAGTAGCTCGCTTCTGCCGTCGGATCTGGATGTTGCTGTCAAGTGAATGAAGTTGGACATTTTCTAAAACATCCAATTGGGGCAATTCCAGGGTTCCAGTTCCAGGAGTGGAATTGTCTATCTACCTACCGCATCCCTGTCTGCTGCCCGCCCTGTGACTATTAAACCCTTGCTGCGGACGACATCGGTTCCTCGCTACTCACAGGACAGTGGTTTCTTCTAAAAGAATTGTTAAAGTTTCTCGACTAATCAACTGAACCTACTTCCCTGAGAAGCAATAAACTATATGTACCCCGACTTTTATTTGCTCACGCACCTAAAACGTGACACCATTCAACGACTATGCTAAATGACGTTCAGTCAAGAAGTTGAATAAACAATTAAACAATTTGACGAGTTGTCTTTTAGTCATTCAATTAAACGTCGTCATTCAATGAACGCGCTAGTGATCTAATCAAATAGCTGATTAAACCAGATGACTGCGACATAAACACGAGCCGAGAGAGTTTTTTTTATATTTCACTTCGAGATTGACCTCATTCCACCTCATGTTAAGTGGTAATGAGGTCTTAGCTTAAGGTCGACAAGTACAGCATAATAAAGCTGTTACTGGACTCGTCACCCTTACCTTGAAGACTTGCCCCTGCTACTAATGTAGCACCCCCAGGAGCTCTGGAAACCTTACTCACAAGCAGGAACAAAACAACACAGAAATGATTGTTATTTGACGGCGGTCTTCTGTAAGGTGGAGGTATTTTACCAGTCGGGCTGCTCCAGTTTCGCTTCGTTAAAACGCTATGCCCTAGCGCTCTTAAATAGTAATGTAACGCAAATAGTAATGTTTTTTCTTCAGAATTATGTTGATACTGACAGGACACGACTATCGGTTTGAGCGAACACACCGAAATATGCCCGTTTACGCGAGTCCGGTTTTTTGAAGCGCGCAATGTAGCGCGCGTTAAATACGCAAATCTGAAACCACTCTTAACCCATGATGGAAAAACGAAAAAGAGCTTTAAGTTTGACGTGCCTGTTTATTTGTTTCTTTGTGTGTCTATCATCATAACTCCCAAACGAATGATCGGATTTTGATTGATTGTTTTTTGGAAGGTGAATTAGTCAGCAGTGTTATTACCTACACATGACATGTTTGATGGAAATCGGTTCAAGATGATGATCGCCCCAAAATGTCGAATTACACAACTCCCTTAATAAAGGTATTAGATAAAAGGTTTTCATTAGTACTGTTCGATAACTAGTTGGTTGGAGATGCAGATAAATAAAAGTGGACTGTAAACTGGTAAATTAACTTGTAATGGCAAAGGAAATAAAATACAATAATGCGCGCGCGTGCCGTCAACGGTGCTCTGTCGCGAAGTGACGGTCGGTGGACCTCGGACCCAGCTCGCGGGCCGACGTCAGCCGACGGTGGTCGAATGCGCCCGAACATCCTCCCCGGGTTGATGCCTTCAATCAATAGGAAGAGGGCAGACGTTGTTGTAGGCTCGCAGCAGTGTCCCCTTCTTCGTCTTCAGCTCGACGACCCGAGTGGCTCCGTCGCTCCCTGGGAAGACCTTGGTGACGCGTCCCAGTGACCACACCAGTGGCGGTTGTCCCTTCTCCTTGACAAGGACAAGAGTGCCCTCAGACAGCTGTCCCTTTGACGCGGTCCACTTAGTCTTTTGCTGCAGCAGAGAAACATACTCTAAGTGAAAACGGTTCCAAAAATGTTGCCTGATGTGCTCCATTCTGTGGTATCTCTCCAGCCGGTCGATGGCGATGTCAGTCACCTGTGGATGCGGAATGGATGTGAGTGGTTTTCCAATTAAAAAATGTGAAGGAGCTAATGCAGTAAAATCTAAGGGATCAGAGGAAATAGGAGTAAGAGGACGAGAGTTTAGGACTGCCTCTATTTGAGTCAAGCAGGTGGCCATCTCCTCATACGTAAAATGCGTAAGACCTAAAAGTCGTTTTAGATGGTGCTTGGTCATACGAACGGCTGCTTCAGCAATGCCATTGAAATGGGGGGAGTAAGGAGGCGCGAAAGTAAATTCAATGCCCTGCTGACTAATTTCAAAATTGATATCAGATTCTTGCAGAAATTTGGCCAACTCATTGCAAGTACCTACGAAGTTGGTACCGTTATCTGACAAGATGCTCCTGGGCCTGCCACGACGAGCGACAAAACGGTTTAAAGCAGCCATGTAAGCTTCTTTGGTCAGATCTGTAACGAGCTCGATATGAACCGCCTTTACGGCGAGGCAAACAAATATACATATGTAAACCTTTATAAGCTTACAACCTCGCCCCTTGCGATCGGCTATCAATACTGGCCCGGCATAGTCTACACTACAATTAAAGAATGGACACTCTAGATGCGTCCTAGTAGAGGGAAGCTGGCCCATTATGGGTTGAATAGATTCAGCTTTATGTCTGAAACATTTTAGGCATTTTCTAACGATTAATTTTGACAGATTTCTGCCTCCAAGAGGCCAGTAATTTTGTCGCATGCTAGCCAATAACATCTGAGGGCCAGCGTGCAGTAAATCAATATGAAATTTTTGAAAAATAATATATGTAATGTGATGTTTACCACACAACAAAATAGGATGTTTAACATCAAAGTTATATGGAGAGTTATCTAGTCTCCCGCCTACACGAATAAGACCATCTGCATCCAAGAAAGGACTCAAAGACATAAGTCTGTTTTTGCGTGGCAATGAATTTCCCGATTTTAATATGCCATACTCTTTAGGAAACATATTCATTTGTGCATGACGTAAAAGGAAAACAAGGGATTGGTTAAGTTCGGTAACGGATAAGGAACCTGTAACCTTATTATTCTTATTTTGTAAATTATAAAGATATCTAAAGCAATAAGCAAGTGATCTATGTAATTTATTAAAATTTGATGATGAATTAATTAATGATATTATGAATGACTGATTTTGTGATTGATGATTATTTGACGAATTAATTTGATCGGATGAATTATTATTTATGAAATGAGATGACACAATCTCAGGTAGGTCTCGTTTCGCGTTTTCATTAGGCATTTTTGGCCAGTGTTTTTCGTCTTTTAACAAAAATTGAGGACCTGACCACCATAAGGAACACTCGCTGATAAGGTCAGCCTTCAGCCCACGAGAAACAAGATCTGCCGGGTTGTCCTTAGACGGCACGTAGCTCCACGTATGCCCTGCAGTGCTTTCCTGTATTTCATCGACACGATTACGTACAAAAGGCTTTAGTAAATTAGGTGTCATAGACAGCCAACTTAGCACTATTGTTGAATCGCACCAAAAGTAGCATCTACTAATAGGCAAGGTAAGGGAGTCTAGGACATTAGTACACAGTCTAGATCCTAGTAAAGCGGCTGATAATTCCAGTTTAGGCACCGTAACTGGCCTAATTGGAGTTACTCTATTCTTAGAGACCAACAATTGTGTTCTGACTGACCCTTCCCTATTGACAGATCTGACATACACGCACGCACCGTAAGCCCGCTCAGATGCGTCACTGAAGATGTGAAGCTCAGATGTGATTGAGTCATCACATATTACCCACCGTGGTATTTTTAATGAGTTCAAGCACGGGAGAGTCCTTACAAATGACGCCCAAAGAGCCTGCATCTCATCTGAAACTTGCTCATCCCATTCACTCTTTGCTATCCATAAATTCTGCATCATCATCTTGGCCTCGATAACACAAGGACCAACCAGACCTAAAGGGTCAAAAATTTGACTAATTACTGACAAGATGTGACGCTTTGTGACATGATTTTTGGGTTCAATATCAATTGAAAAAGCTAGAGTGTCAGAATCACACAACCAGTGCAGACCTAACGTTTTTGATGACACGTTACTATTCTGCGATAAGTTTAAACTATTTGTACCTTCTGTAGTACCAGTTATTTCAGCTAACACCTCGGGGCTATTGGACTGCCATTTCCTCAAGTAAAAGTTAGCTGAAGCTAAGATCGAAGCAACCTCTTTACCTAGTGCTACTACATCTGCAACAGAGTTCCCACCACTTAAATAATCGTCTACATAGAAGTCATGTTTGATTGAAGAGCTGACCTCCTTATTGGTGGTGGTCTTAGCAAGACTGACTAGGCATTTTGTAGCAAGAAAAGAAGCTGCAGCTTGGCCGTACGTCACGGTGTTGAGTCTGTAGGTCTTCAACGGCAACTTGGGATCAATGCGAAAAAGAATCTTCTGCAAAGATCGCTGTGAAAGGGTTATAAGAACAGCCCTATACATTTTCTCGACGTCGGCTGAAATCACAAACTTGTGCTGACGAAAGCGGAGTAATATGGAGAAAAGACCATCTTGGACAGTGGGACCTACCATCTGGATATCGTTCAGCGACACTCCAGAGGTAGTTGCTGCTGAGGCATCGAAGACTGCCCTTAATTTTGTGGTAGTGCTTGACTCTTTGATAACGCCGTGATGTGGCAAAAAATATTCAGTAGTACCACCTGAAGACTGCTCCCTAGGCGTGCAATCCTCCGTCATGTGTCCCAAACGCTCGTACTCCTGCATGAAAGCAATATATCTCTCTTTGAAGACAGGATCACGCTGGAACCGACGCTCTAAAGATATAAAACGACGCTTAGCCATCTGGTAAGAATCGCCTAAAACACTAGGATCCTTCTTCAGGGGCATGGTAACTACAAATCGGCCAAATTCATCACGGGTTGTGTGAGTACGAAAACTCTCTTCACAAGCTCGCTCCTCCTGAGATAACGAATGCTTCGCAGACACAGAATCGAGTTCCCAAAATTTATTCAAGTTCTTATCGAGATCACTCATAGTTAAATTACAATAATGAGACTGCATGTTTGATGGACGTAATGGAAGAGCAACAGAGCCTGATACTATCCATCCAAACTTAGTGTCACGCACAGTAGGCTGATTTTTACCTAGGTTAATAGATGCAGTACCTAGGACATTCCAAAATACCTCTGCTCCTACGAGAATGTCAATGTCTGACGGAATGTAGAATGAAGGGTCAGCCAGCTGTATATGCGATGGCACAGGAATATTATCTATATCTATCAAGACAGACGGTAATATTTTTGTGATAGCTGGCAAAACTACACAATTAATATTTGCTTTGTATCCACCGCTGCGTGATTCGATTATTACATCGCAAGACTGTGTACTAGTGGTTGTCTGACTATTAATACCTGTTACAGTGGAGCTCGTGTTACGTCGAAGTAATCCCAGCTGAGCACTCAATTTATGAGTGATAAAGTTGGCTGTGCTACCGTTATCGAGGAGGATCCTGGCGTCCATCTTGTTGCCTCGGTTGCCCACGACGCTCACCAAAGCTGTGGACAGTAAAATATGCGAAGCAGTAGCATGGTGCATAGAAGTGTCACTGGATAAGGCGACCTTTTCTGGATTGTAATTAGAAGTAGAAACACCTCCAGAAACGTCAGTAGATAAGGCAACACTTCTCGGAATAGGATCTTGGAATTCGGTAGGTTTAGGGTCCTCAACATGTAACAAAGTACAATGTCTACCTTTACAATATTTACAGCGCGAAAATCTACATCGCTTAGTTAAATGGCCAGAACGTAAACAATTAAGACAGACTTTAAACTCTTTTGCCTTAGCAATACGCTGTTCAACAGACAAACTTCGAAATTCTTCGCAAGAATACAAAAGATGATTTTTATTACACAAGGGACATTTGATTGGTAAATTTTGATTTTTTATTCGATTTAGATTATCGCTTTGATTAGTAACAACTACAAATGATTTTGATTTTGATTCTACAATATTAGTATTATGATTATGATTTATTTGTGATTTTTTGTTATATTCTACCGTTTCTAATAAATCAGCTTTTTTACTAATAAATGTGCAAAATTCTGACAATGTAGGTGATTTATCTAATGTACTACGATACTGCTCCCAATCTCTACTAGTGACAGAATCTAGTTTAGTAGACATCATGTACACTACTAATGTATCCCAATGCTCCGTGGGCTCATTCAATGCCTTTAGCGCTCTAATATTTTTATTTACGACGTCAACCAAACGTCTCAAAGACTGACAAGATTCCTTAGAAATCGCTTGGACATTGAATAATGCCTGCACGTGATTATTCACTAAAAGCCGGTTGTTATCATAACGATCACATAGCAAATCCCACGCCATTTTATAATGCTCACTTTTAAAATCAATATTTTTAATCACCTCTAATGCATCACCCTTAAGCGAGGCACGGAGGTAGTGGAATTTGCTTATGTCGTCGATGCAGCTACTATTATGTATTAGTGACAAATATGTATTTCTATACTCAAGCCAGGACCGATATTGGCCATCATAAGTAGGCAAATCTATTTTAGGTAAGCGAATAAAGTTATGTTGGAACGATTCACCTGATTGTTTGCCTGCCGAGCTCGCTACAGACCCGCCGCAGCCGCTGCCGCCGGCGCCGGCGCCGGCGCTGGCCAGCAAGACGCGCGCCTGCGCTGCCGAAGCATGGAATCGCTCCTCGAACTGGGCGCGCTCCTCGTACGTCTCGTCTAGCTTGTCCGACAGCACCTCGATTGATAACTGTAATTCATCAAATTCATCGTATATGGCATCAAATTTACTCAAGCGTCCTTCTAACTCGGTGCGTTGCAGATCGGAAAGGATCTTACAGCTCTGCAATACCTTTAAAAAATTCCCAAAAACGGTCAGCTTTGCTTTCATAGCACTGCGCTTTCGAATTAATAAATCTAATTCAGACATATTGCAAAACAAGCACGAGAAAATGAATAAGACGGAATGAGAAAAAAATTGATGAAAAGTAAGCTAATATACGGTAAATATTACTAATGAGGCGATAGATCTGCACAATAGAAAAAAAAACCAGTAACGATAAGCGCGTGACCTTGATGCGAGTAGCCCACTGACCTACTTTACGCACAGCTGTAATAAAAATATTGCAATAACCGGCTAGCGGTAGGCAGTGCAAGCGCAATAGATGTGCAGATAGGTAAATTACGTTACGAGAATTTAACCGTCACTGATGACTCAAAGTTAAAGCAGTGAAGCGCTTAAAAAAGGAAAGTACGTTATTAAAAAACGTTTAGCAAGGAAGAAGTAAGGAAATAATTGGAACAAACTCACAAAACACCCTGATCCTTATCCACAAGAAGAACTGAATCACTCCCTCGAAGCGATGACTCGGCGTAATACGACCAATTCGATCGATTCTTCACCAACGTCGTTATCGAAGACTTCAGGAAAACACGTAGTTCTCTTTATTAGGCAGGTATCGTATCGTTCCTCTATTCCTCTGTTGTCTTCTCCTCTTTGTATAACGGTGCCTTCGACGAAAAACCGTTGTGACGATGACACGACGCTTTCAAATTTCAACGGCGAGCCGACCTTGTATCTTCAACCGCCGCGATGATTTTATTCGCTCCAATACGCGTCTTCCAAACGTAGGACCAATTTGTTCGATAACTAGTTGGTTGGAGATGCAGATAAATAAAAGTGGACTGTAAACTGGTAAATTAACTTGTAATGGCAAAGGAAATAAAATACAATAATGCGCGCGCGTGCCGTCAACGGTGCTCTGTCGCGAAGTGACGGTCGGTGGACCTCGGACCCAGCTCGCGGGCCGACGTCAGCCGACGGTGGTCGAATGCGCCCGAACAAGTACTCAAAATTTGAAATCCATGATGCTCTAAAATCAAACTATAGTATTTTTCTTAGTATTTTATTTAAACGACAACTTATTTATTACTAGCTATGCCCGCGACTTCGTTCGCGTGGACTACATCCTTTCATGGTCGGTTTTACCCCTTTCTCCCCTAATATTCGAAACAAAAAGTAGTCTATATTTTAATCCAAGTTTCGAGCTATATGTGTGCCAAATTTAATATCTCTAACTTCAAAAATAAACATTTTTCCATATAAACTTTCAAAGGTGGTATTACCCCCCTCCCCCCCTTATTTTCTAATAAAAAGTAGCCAATATCCGTTCTTGAGATTCAACGTATACCTATACCAAATTTCATCAAAATCGGTTGAGAGGTTTAAGCAGGAAAGCGTAACAGACAGACAGACAGAGTTACTTTCGCATTTATAATATTAGTAGGGATTTTGTAATCGCCCAATAAAAATCTTTTTCTTTCGTGAGTCGGTATCATTGTTAGATCAAGTATTAAGTAACTACAAGTAGGTAGCCACAAGACTACATATTTGTCACAGAACTCGTGAATATTGTATTATTTTGTCGCTCTACACAGATTGGTGTCGATGTTTTGTGGGAAAAGTTTCAGCATAACACTTATGTATGCTCGGTAATATATTTTACTACTGTAGTTACATGTCAAAAGACTTTTTGAACAACATGCTCGATTTACATATCTTTGTAAACTGGATTATTTATTTATTTACACGAATCTTACCAATATTAAAGTACAAACTAAACCAACAAAAAAAAATATTTTTGTCTTTCATAGTTTGTGTTTCTCTATATCGAGGAACGCTTCACTACATAGTATAAAACAAAGTCGCTTTTTCTGTCCCTTTATCACTATGTACGCTTAAATCTTAAAAACTACGCAACGGATTTTGATGCGATTTTCTTTAATAGATAGAGTGATTCAAGAGGAAGGTTTTTATTTGCAATAATTATATTACAACCGTGCGAAGCCGAGGCGGGTCGCTAGTTAGACTATTAAACATCATCTACCCACCAATAGGAGCGAATAATCATAGTAAAGGTAAAATGTGGATAAAATGAGAATTTTCTCAAACTCAAACTCAAATATTTCTTTATTCAAGTAGGTTACATGTAACACTTTTGAATCGTCATTGAATACAATGCAAAGTGATTCTACTTCCGGTTCGGAACCTATATCTAACGAGAAGACACCGATTCTGATACTCTGTAACAAGTAGTATATGACTGAACTCGTTGATATTTATTTCGTAGGCCATCCTTAGGAAATATTTGAGCTGATTTTTTTATTAATCAGTAACTTATTATTGGAAATCTGAAGTACTATTAATCATCATGCTTGTTTACCCTATCAAAGACCCGGAGTACACAGTCATAAAACACAACCTGCCGAAGAGGTTCCGGCCCCAACTGAACCTCCCCCCACATCCGTGAGTATGTAAACGAGTTGCGTGTGAAGTTGCTCTCGTGATTTAATGGTGACAACTTTCGGCGAGTTCGGTTATTGTTGTGGGAAAAGTAAGGTTGATGTGTTATGCAACAATTCAGCATGTATTTGTGGTTATAAAGGTACTCTTGAAATCGTAGTGACTACCATAATATCTACATATAGTGAGAGAAGTAGCGATTTATCGCTCGAACCGGAGCAGGTCGGTGGGTGAAATACCTTACATAAGACCGTAGCCAAATAACTATCACTTCGGTGTTGGTTTGTTCCGTGTTTCTGCGTATGAGTAAAGTTTTCAGAGCTGGGGGGTACCCATCCCCTAGGATATTAGTAGCAGGGGTCAAGCCTTCAAGAAGAGAACAAAAGTCCAGTAACAGTAAGCTAGGACCCCATTACCACTTAACAATTCAATCTTGAATTGTTAATATATATATAAAATTACTATTCAATATTATATATATCTATATTTACCTAGGTTGAGATATATTTATATTAATAAGTATAGCTTTTTAATTGTAAAAAAAACCACTGAGTTTCTTGCCGTTATCTTCTCGGTAGTTATAGGTTCCGAACCGGAGGTAGCTTCATTTGCATTGTATAGAGACGATTCATAAGTATTACAAATGTAATCTACATGAATAAAAAATATTGACTTTGACTTTGTTTTAAAATAAAATGAAATAGTATGAATATAAAAAAGTCATCCATATTTCCTATTAGGTAATGGAGCCTACACATTTATCGTCACTTCGGTGCGTCCAAAAACTCAATATTCTAAAGAGGGTAAGATTGTGTGCAAATTGAATTGACCCCGCGAATATGGACTGCCGTCCCAGGAGGAGTTCTATTTTGTTAGTTCTGTGACGACTAGTAGCCAATATTTATTCCCCTAAAGTATTCTTGAATCTTAAAACAACGACATTATTATGCCTATATTACAGTCATATCTGGGACTAAGATACACCAAAAATAAATAATTGTTTTATGTACGGTCAAACGTACTATTAGGCGGCTAACCCAGTTTTTTTCACAATCAAAACACTTTTAAAGGAACACTTAATTTATTGTTGAATTGCGTGTAACACACACGGATTTTGTATAGCCTACCGCTTACCGCGAGGTACAGGATCTAACTGAAGTTGAAAATACGTAACAAAATTGAATTGGAAATTAAAATGCAGAGTCAGTGGAAAATACTAGAATATCGATTTTATTATTTTTATAGTACTAAACGCCGTACTAGCGAACTTTAAATATTAGAAACAGAAAAAAAATAATAATAAATATTTAAAGTTCGCTAGTACGGCGTTTAGTACTATAAAAATAATAAAATCGATTAAGAAGCCAGGTGTCTTCGATTCCGTGGTTTTCAAACATTTCTGCAACGAATGTACCACGGGCCGATAAGTATGTAGTTCTAAACATATTCGGCAGAGGGCACTTACCGAAAGGCTAACGGTTGATACAGCAGAAAAATTTCATCGCCTACGATAACTTGCGGTTAGCTCAGTTGGTAAGAGCAGCACGCGCGATACGTGAAGGTCGTGGGTTCGATTCCCGCACCGCAAGGGGAGATAAAATTTTTCTGTTTCTAATATTTAAAGTTCGCCAGTACGGCGTTTAGTACTATAAAAATAATAAAATCGATTAAGAAGCCAGGTGTCTTCGATTCCGTGGTTTTCAAACATTTCTGCAACGAATGTACCACGGGCCGATAAGTATGTAGTTCTAAACATATTCGGCAGAGGGCACTTACCGAAAGGCTAACGGTTGATACAGCAGAAAAATTTCATCGCCTACGATAACTTGCGGTTAGCTCAGTTGGTAAGAGCAGCACGCGCGATACGTGAAGGTCGTGGGTTCGATTCCCGCACCGCAAGGGGAGATAAAATTTTTCTGTTTCTAATATTTAAAGTTCGCCAGTACGGCGTTTAGTACTATAAAAATAATAAAATCGATTAAGAAGCCAGGTGTCTTCGATTCCGTGGTTTTCAAACATTTCTGCAACGAATGTACCACGGGCCGATAAGTATGTAGTTCTAAACATATTCGGCAGAGGGCACTTACCGAAAGGCTAACGGTTGATACAGCAGAAAAATTTCATCGCCTACGATAACTTGCGGTTAGCTCAGTTGGTAAGAGCAGCACGCGCGATACGTGAAGGTCGTGGGTTCGATTCCCGCACCGCAAGGGGAGATAAAATTTTTCTGTTTCTAATATAATACTAGAATATGATGTGAAATATTTAGTAAGCGTTATTTGTGTAGTAACTAGGGATGTAACAGTAGGTCAAGGTAAACAGCATAAAGCCATAATAAATAAATAAATATTGCAGTGCTATATTGATTTATTTATTATAGCTTAATTTCAACAATAAGTAGGTACACTAATAAAATTTACTTTTACAAATCAACCTCAATATCTAAGTGTCTTATCACTTAAAGAAAAGTACTTCATGCACTAATTTCAGCGTACATTACACACTAAAGACATTCTACACACGAATTTTTAACAAATTAAGTAAGTAAGTACTGAAGTAACAAACCATCACAGTACTTATGCCTATGACATAATCGGCATCAGTGCTAAGCACAAAGTTTGACGTTCTTCTGATGGTACAGTCGACAGCACGCCTAGGAACTAATTTGTAACCGAATAGTGTTTATCCTAATTTACAGTCACGATTAGTAGAATATAAACATTAGAGAGAGTTCGTATGACATCATCGTAAGGATCACTTTAGAATGAGTTTGTATACATGTAGTGCACGAAGCCTGATGACCGTACATATTCTTAGTTATACGTCAATTATATTGTCAACATAGTAATTGGGAAGTTCTGTCTAGTTAGAGGTAGGCTAGGTAAAGTTTTGTATTCAATAAATTTTATATTGACTAGGCTTATTTACCTACTAAATTAGAAATTGATTTTGAAACTCTTTTTGTAACTAAGTAGTTATAAGTGCCTCATAAATCATTTTTAATAAATTTCTCATCTTGCCAAATTTCACCTTCAACCGTTCAGTAGTTTTTGCGTGAAAAAGTAAAAAATGTGCATTCATACCTTCATGTTTTCAATATAAATAGTGTTTGTCCTGTTTGACGGCGACGACAATTTGGAAAAGTTGATTGTTGTTGGGAACACCGAAGGCAAAAGATCGCGCGGTCGCTCACCAACTAGATGGACCGATCAAATAAAAGGAACGTCGTCGTCCAAATTGTATACGGTTGTGAGAGACGCATCGGATAGAAACCGGTGGAGGCAGATCGTCCGTTCCAGATGCAACCAACATGCTGACCACGATCCTCAGATATGAGGGACCGACCAAAGAGAGAGTCCTGTTTGAAGAACAAATCCCAACGACCTCTTAGAGAGAATCACCAAGATAATACAATAAAAAAAAACTTACAGACCTTAAGATTACTCTTCAACTAAGCCCTATAAAACAAGCCCTGGCTTATACCACCACCTTTGGAACAAACTCTGAGCGTCGAACAAAACCGAAATATGCTATTATAATATTGGAGGCCAAATGAGATGTCCGTGGTATAGCTTTACGCCCGGCCCGCCTCCCTATTACCTCATCGCCCTGGGCAAGAACCATGGCACCAGAAGCATGTTCAGTTGTACTGGAAACGACGTTATAAGTTTTTAACACTTTTACCCGACTGCCGAAGAGAAGGTAAGGTTTTTTTAAAGTGCCTCACGCTACCACTTTAACGTGGCTGCCGAAGAAATAGTCTAAACTTATTCTAATTTTCGAATCCCATATCGTTAGGGGTGACGATTTTTTTCTGTTTCATTAAAGACGTAATACTTTGATTTGATAGACTTATTAAAAGAAGTAAGAATTAGCTGGAAGCAACAGGCCAGCCTGTAGAAAGTAACCTTTTCTTTCATTATATTGTGAGTTAGCCCTAAAATATGCCTGCAGAATATAATAATAAAAAACATTTAATAAAAAATCAAACATATTACTTGTATTTTAAGATCTAATATCGAACTTCAAAAAAGATTGACTTTGACTTTGACTTTGACAAGTGTTTATCTTGACATCCATTTGACCGTAGGTACACTGAACATAAGCTTATACCTATTGTTAGCATGTTTTTTTCGTGTTTCCATTTTTGTAAATTTTGAACAGAGTAACTATCGAGTTTCTTGCCGGTTCTTCTAAACTCTTAATTCTTCTCTTCTTTAGCAGCAACATTCCGAGGGATAGTTTAACTAAATCTGATGATATATGAATACTTTGATAAAATAATTTATATGAATAAATTTACATTATTTTCTTTCAAGTAGCCACATCCAGATCTCTTCTAACGTCTGCCAACTATTTCGTTCTACTGATAAAAAATCTGAAAGGTCTGGGGTAAAATATGTAATACCCATATTGGTAGGTGCGGGCGGCTCGGCATATTGAGTGCTCTGTTTACGCGTGAAGTGTAATTGCTTCTTTTGTATAACACTTGATCGTGTTTTATCATACTTCTTCCATGTTCAAGAGTAATTATTTAAGTAAGACTGCAGACACTCACTGCGGTGTTGTTGTGTTCCTGCGTGCGAGTAAGATTTCCAAATCTTCTGGGGGGTGCTACATTAGTAGCAGGGGTCAAGCCTTCAAGGTAAAGGCGACAAGTCCAGTTTACAACAGCTTTATTATGCTGTACTTGTCGCCACTAAGCTAGGACCTCATTACCACTTAACATCAGAGGGGATGAGGTCAACCTTGAAGTGCAATATGAAAAAAAACATTAGTAGCAGGGGTCAATTATTATATTATTTATTATGCTGTACTTTTGAGATACGTATCCTTCATAGGTAACTCTGTTTTGTTTCTTAACTGTATCCGTTTATTACTTTAACAGTATTGTATTCTTTAGTCACTTTTTATTATGGCACCCAAAAGAGTGGTGTGGTGGCGCTATTTCGCCAGTCGTTACATTCCCTTTAGTATGGTTGAGTGTAGCGATGGCTGGCACATACGTCATACTTGTGAACAAATGCCACCTTTGGGGACTGGACTGATACAGCTTACCTCTTAAAAATAAATACTAAATGTTTCTTCACTTATATAAACAAAACTAATTCATGCAGGATGTATGTTCGTTACTCTTATACACAAGAAGTACTGAAAAGATTTTGATAAAGTTTGGTCGAAAAAATGTGACTTAAAATTTTGACATAGGCATGTTATATTTTTTACCATAATATGCGCGATTTTAACTTTACAAATACTGGACCTTATTGGATGATCATTGTGTTGTTATGATCTTAATTGTAAGAACAAGGTTTAGAAAAAAAGTCTCAAAATTTTCTGGGACCGTACGCAAGCGACGCCGCGGCGCGCGCTTGTAATCACTATATAGTATAAAACAAAGTCGCCTTTCTATCACAATATATATGCTTAGAGCTTTAAAACTACGCAACGGATTTTTTGAGATTTTTTTAAATAGATAGAGTGATGTATGAATAAGGTTTATATGTACAATCCATACATATCAATGTACAGAGAAGCCAAAAACTTCATTTGTACCTATTTACTTGCAACCGTGCGAAGCCAGGATGGGTAGCTAGTAATAAATATATATTTTTTTATTGCACTTCAAGATTGACCTCATCCCACCTGATGTTAAATGGTAATGAGGTCCTAGCTTAAGGGTGACAAGTACAGCATAATAAAGCTGTTACTGGACTTGTCGCCCTTACCTTGAAGGCTTGACCCCTGCTACTAATGTAGCACCCCCTAGGAGCTCTGAAAACCTTACTCACACGCAGGAACAAAACAACACAGAAGTGATTGTTATTTGGCTGCGGTTTTCTGCAAGGTGGAAGTAATTCACCAGTCGGGCTGCTCCAGTTCGAGCGATAAATCGCTATGCCCTACCTCTCTTAAAACTTAAGCTAAATTTAAATAACTTAAAGCTGCACTCCCTCAAATAACATCGCCTTTTTACCGTAGTTTCGGTATGAAAACACACACAGTCCTATTTCATTTGTAACAACGAACATAGAAATATACGAGTTAACTTAGCAACTTCCATAACACCAGCCACAATATTACCCGAACTCCCGTATTATCCGCAAGAATATGCATAACAACATTACACACGAGCTTCCTGCGGACAGACAGACAAACAGTTGTTCGTAGTTGCGAGGGGCCGTGCGCTCTCTTATGTTCAACCGACTGGGTTTGTAGAAGAGACGTAGGAAAGGCGAATGGAGGAGCCTGTTTTATTTACCAAGTAGTGATGGCTTATAGCCTAAAGCCTCCCTTGATGAATGGACTACACAAAAATCATTTTCCTATTCGAACCAGAGGATCTACTCCCAAAAACGAAATGAAAGGTTTCGTTTTTGAAGATTATTCAAAAACGATTTGTTTGGGTATAAATGCCCGGTTTCAATATTTGAAAAACGATCTGTTTTAGTTACGTATAGTAATAAATAATACGAGGTGTACGGTCTACACCGCACATTTTGTTCGCCGGACGCGCCGCGGCTAAGCGTAACCCCACACTAGCGTTCTTTGAGCGTCGACGCCCACGCAACGCCGACGCGACGTCGACGCAACGCCGACGCGACGTCGACACAACGTCGACGCGGCGCCGGCCCGACGCCTGCCGCAGCGTTTATTTTGACAACAGTACAATGATCAACTCAATTGTTTCGGCCCGCCCGTGTTTTAGAATCAGTAGGTAGAAGACTTTTTAGCTGATAGCAAATATGGATGTAGCTTAAAATACTAGCTCATATTGCCGAAGAAACCCATTTTCAATTAAGTACTTTTAGTTTTCGAGTAAATAAATGCTAAAGTTGCCTTTTCGTGCCATGTGTCAAATAGGTAAAATATATTTTTTCCTTTACAAGTTGAAAGCATTAATTTATCACTGCAATATAAAACATTATATTGTGCGTTATTCAAATCTTACATTTCCATTTTCGAAATAACTGTACATGACGTCAGCGCCGCGCGACGCTCGAACGCGATGTGCAGAGGACGCCCAGCGCAAGCGCCGCTCAAACGCCGCGCCGACGCTGGGCCGGCGCCGCGTCGACGCTGAGCGGGCGCCGCGTCGACGCAACGCCCAAACAACGTCGGCGCGGCAAGACGCTGACGCTCGAAAGACGCTAGTGTGGGGTCCCTCTAAATTAGGTCATGCGCGCGTCAGCACTTTACACTTATCTAACGATACTTTACTGAACAACTGAGTTCGAAAACCACCACGATCGGAAAAAGACCTACCTATCAACTAACTGTATATCTAGGAACTTTAATAAACTACATCTCGTAAAGTGACTTTAACTACTATCTGGCACCGTCAACTACGTGCCGGACAACATCAACATCATACAACTTCCTGTACGGTGTGCGTGGTCAACTAAGCGCAAATCGTACACGAGGCGTAAGCTAAAGTCGTCTGTCTTTCGTATTTAGCATACGCCTTGTATAATTTATTTCAATAGCTCGCGGGCAACAGCAACACATAAAAGCAACAACAACAGCCGCCGCATCCACTTCCATTCGCAGATCTTGAACACTTCCGCGACCCGCGACGCACATTCGGGAGTTATGCAGATTTCCCGTATTTATTGGGAAACTTTACCAGATAGGAGGCGACACGGCGAATCTGATTCCGACTCTGATACCGCCAGATTTATTGGCGATATAAACGTTCGAGGAGTCTTATTTACCTACACTCCCCTCGAATGTACTTCGTATGTGATTGGGCTACATAAAATATGGCGCCTGGTTTAGTACCTACGTAGTTATTATGTACTAAAGGATTGCTACTTGTAAGAGCATTCGTGAGGTAGGCAAAACAATAAATATTGGACCCCTGCGAATAAACTATATGTAATTTAAAACAATTATATACAAAAGTATTTATTTCTACTGGTGTTGTGATTGTAATAGGATTAGTGAGTATGTAAAGCAGTGAAATAAATATTAAACAGCATCACATATGTACATACATATGTTGCTCAGATACCATGGTAATCAACTAAGGCAATTGTGTACCAGAAACCAGTAACAAAGACGGTAACACAACACCCAGATACGAAACAATATGGAAAAGGTTGTTTCCAAAACCACCTAAATTGTACTATAACATGTCTTTAGAACCAATTTCTTTTAATTTTGACGACCTCCGTAGCAGAGAGGTGAGTGTGCCGGACTTTGACGTCACACCATCTCTGAGGTCCCAGGTTCCACCTCGGTTTGGCCAATATGGGAAACGAACTTTTTCATATTGTCTCGGATCTGGCTGTTTTGGTATCGTCATTGTTTCTCATTTCTGTTTCACAAGTGGTTTAGCTACTTACCACAGAATAACACCAAGTTTAGCTTTCATTTGTAAAAAAACTACTAAGTTACTTGCCGGTATCTTCTCTGAAGCTATAGATTCCGAACCGGAGGTAACTTCATTTGCTTTATATAGATACTATTCATACGTTTTACTAATGTAATCTATATAAATAAAAAAGATTAACTTTAACTTTGTATGTTATTTAGTCCGATATTTATTTAATTTGTGCAATTTTTTCTATCTATCTAACTGTCAAACAACTAGTATTTCTTGTCTATAAGTATCAGTGTAAGGCTTTACGACAAAGACTACCGTTACGTAATAAAGCCATCAATCAAATCGCTACGAAACTTATATTATCTTTTTCGTTTCTCCCCCATTACTAAAACGGCGGGTCCATAGATTTTATCTGCCAATGGAAAAAACACTATATCTACTGATTGACCAAATAAAAAATGGATGATTTATCATTTTTATTGCGAGAAAAACATGTTTATGAGCATCTTAAGGGCAAGGCTGAGAAGGGCCATTCTGAATGGAGACGGATTTTTACCGACTAAACGAATCCTTATAAGAGGGTAATGAATTAAGCGGATTTAACTCCACCATCATAATAAAGGTGGAAATGTGTATGGCCTTACGAATATTTATAATTCTACGTACTGCTTCCGTGGTCTAGTGGTAGCGAGATTAGGCTCATGGTTTGATTCTATCTCCGGTGTTATTACCAGTTTTGGAAGGACGTTCTTAGATTGATCACTTAAAATGTCGAATAAGGAACATGATCCATGAATCTTACGCATGATCACTCTACGATTGAGTCGGTCTCCCGTTCTATCAGATTATGGTAGTGAAGGAAGTGCACATAAGATAGGTAGAACAACATATAAGATACTAGCTGTTGATCGAGACTCGAATAACTTTATGTAGGGTCTGGGTGTTCTCAGTTACCACACTTTGCATGATTCTTATAATCTTTCCCATTTATAAGATAACAAGGATATCGAATTTATTACATAAGATTTTATCCCCAAATATTGTCAGTGTAGTTGCCCATGTAAGATATTGAGATGGCGAGTGTTCGTTATTTCCCCCCTAAAGCCCAATTTATCCTGCCCACAAGTATCTCAGTGAATAGCTTTTGTTCCCATCTTACACAATTGTGCTACACTTTCCGGTTATTACTACTGAGTGCACCATATTGATGCACTTAGAAGTAAGATCCGACTGGTGTATCCCATCTCACATTGATATTTAAAGTGTCAAGGGACCTCTACGTGTTGGGCCTGTGTCCCCACCCAAGCCTTGCAAAGGTTCGGAAATGTGAAACTTTCCGTGAACTCCAAAGGAGGCAACAAATAATAGGAAAAATGTGTATGGTCTCTTGAAACTAGTTTAAACTGGTTCATTGTCCTCCACATCTCCTTGGAAAGCTAAAAGACAACGACCACCTTAACTCACGCTACATTGGCAGAAAAAGACTTCGCAAAAAAATTCTAGTTGCCAATGAACAGACAATAAAAAGTAAAAAATGTTAATATTTGTGCTCATAAGTGTAGCTACCTCGACCGATCGCAGAATCACCCCAACGCTAAAGTATAGAGCAAAATAATCATCGGGCAATCGCGAGCTCCCCTCGGGATTGTTTCAACGACTCCAGTCCTGATTATCATTGTTTTTATGGACGACACTCTGATTGGGGTTAGTTTTGTTTTGAACGCGCGAAAGTTAACGTTTTTTTATGTGTGGCAACAATTTGGCGATGGGTACAACATTGTATTATTCAAATATTTGGGGCTGTGCAGTTTAGTGCATCAATCCAACCCAATTAAAAGTACGAGTAACTCCCTTAGCCTGATTAGTTCTAACTTCCAGACTTTCAGATAGTTTAGTTAATTCGCTTGGGCTATGCATCGTTGCAGGTGGTTGCTTCGTTTGTGAGTCAAGGATCCACAGACACATAGGAGGTGCAAGGGTGTTTCCTTGTTCTCCTGGTAGTATCTTCAGACATCAAAGTCACTCTATTTCATGTGATATAAGTGTATTTGTCTTCAATGTTAATGTGTCGTTCGTGATTGTATTGGGTACATAATTAGGATCTTAATATAGAAAAGTATACCTCATTACACCGTGCAGTCTCATTTTTGACATCTCTTTCTATACATTTGACATTGGCGGAACGCGTTTAGAAGCAACGACTGCGTTGGGATAGAGTCTACAAAAAAAGCGTCTTTTTAATTTGCATTGTCAGGTTAGGGCTTTTACTACCGCACTGCTCCAAGGCCTGCTAAGCTGTAGTAGTTTATCAATCTCGCGCGAATAGCCAATCAACAAGTAGTTTTGAGTGTCTTAAGATCTTGAAGACACACAATTTCGTGGAAACTTCAAACAAACTATAGATCCCCACGTCATGACGTTCATAGGTCTATAAATCAAAACAAGCATTGCAAAAAAGGCCTTAAGTGTCGTACAGTCAAATGTAATTTCAACCTTATACAGGTGAAAAGTATGAACATTAAACATTGTTACTAATGTTACTGTCACAGCTACGAAGCGAATGAGAGTGAGAGAATAAATATTGAACAACATCACATACATTGCTCTGATTCTGTAGTAGGTAGCTAAAGCACTTGTGTTACAGAAATCAGAAACAACGACGGTATCACAACACCCAGACCCGAGACAATAGAGAAAAGTTTATTTCCCATATTTACCCGACCGGGGACCGAAGCCGGAACCTCAGAGATGGTGCGACGCCAAAGTTCGGCACGCTCGCTTCTCAGCTACGGAGGTCGTCGAGAGATGGCTTGTAGCCTAGTTTCCCAGGTGCTATTGTTTAAGTCACAACTGTATATGTAGGGAGTATCCAGGCTGCATCTAGACGCCACTCAAACCCATGGTATTTCGCTAATCCTGAACTACTGCATCACTAAAGCTGAGATCGTACTTCGGTAACGACGTAGCTTGAGTACCAAATACTCCCGCAGTATACTCATTCCTCACGGCTCCTCCGTACTTGGTATTCAGAAGGTGTTCGCAGTCGTTACTCTGCTGTATAGATGTTTAAGTGAGCATTTAATATTTTATTAGAGCAAGATTCGCAGAGAGCGCGGCAACTGCTAGGGTTGACCAAAACGGTTTTTCAGCTCTGATTTTGTACCAACAAACATTTAGGTAGTTAATAAAATTCCCGTCGTTACACAAAGCGATTTCCGACTAACTTGTATTTTTCGCGGATACGTTAAGACGGACCCAATTTGAATTTTGATGCTTCCGCTTGTTTCTTATCCCTCAAAACTTTCAATTCCTCGGTAAGCAAAGGTGCAGTAGCATGTATCATCCTTACAGAGCAAACTGTTTATCATACAGTTGGATTAACAATGAGTTACTATTTTGTTCATGAGTAACTAACTAGTTCTGTATTCAAAACTCGTGATTTTGTAACAAACAGATTATGGTTGATTTGCTGGTTTAAAATAAATATTATTTCTTAATCTTTAATGACTGTATTTTTCCTCCATTCACTAAGAACAATCATAAAATACTTTAACCTCGTAAGACCGATTGTCCTTTTAAAGCCAGACACATTTTATTTTCTATTGTGTCTGGTTGTTTTTGTCTTACGACTTTCAAGGTTTCATCCTGACGGCGAATGCTACCGGGCCCGGCGGCAGGCCGGGTTGAAAAACATACCGGGTTGCAATCTCCAGTGCCAACCCTGCACCAGCAGAGTGTTATCTAGATCACGTAACGCGGATCGCGCTCGCGTCTTGCATATTCCGCGGCTTTAAACCTTATCGTTTTATATAAATTAATTACTTGGAACAGAGACGCCGCTGTGTACCGAGCTTACGAACAGTGTTTCACTTCAGAGGTAAACGGTTTTAGATAAGTTGAAATTGGTGGTTATTCCATACTTTGGGGTAGATATACAACCTTTTTTTAACGTTTTATTAAATAATTTAATTAAATACTAGCGTACGCTCTCTTCTAGCAATGAATATAGCCTATGCTACTCAAGGTGAATGTCGTTTTCCAATGGTGAAATATTTTTTGAAATCAGCACGGTAGTTTTTGAGTTTATTCATTACAAACATACAATATAAAATCATTCCTCTTTTTAATTTTAGTGCAGGTTAGATGAAAAATTTAAATGAAAATGTGTTTTATTTCAGTAAATCATTTACAATCAACTGCCGGGGCTTTCCAGAAAGTAATAAGATGATACTTGTGTAGGGAAAGCCTCGCTCTTCCTGTTTAGTGTTAGCATATCGGTTTTACAATATATTTATTGAGTAACCATAATAATTAATAAAAGAACGAAAGAAGAAAAAAAAAGAGAAAAAAAAAAATAATAAATGCATGGATGCCCAGTGTGTTGTTATTGTGTCTCTCTGTGTGTGTGTGTGTGTGTTTGTGTGTGTGCGTTTGTGTGTGTGCGTGTGTGTTCGTGAGTGAGTGTATGTGTGTGTGTTTAAATGTATGTGTGTGGTGCGCGAATCTACATGCTTACTTCATGTTGTTCTTACCAAAATGTTTTCCACCTCGGCATAATTTAGAGTAGAAAGCCATGTAGTCACAGCTTTCTTACACTCTTATAAAGTCATTGGGTAAATATTTAATTTTTATTTTATTTTATTTTATTAGGTTTACTTACAGTTTATATACTAAAATCTAGCTTAAATTAACAACTATACTTACTTGCTAAATATGTAAACTGGTTACAAGTAAACTCCACTTGCACTAACAATGTAAATGAACATAAAAGTTATTAATTAATTACTTATTTTTATTTTTAAGTGTAAACAATCTAATAGGTTAGAGATATCTAATCTTTCCCACACATTGATTTGCGTAAACTGCTTACTGAGTCATGAAAGATATCAATCTGGCTACTGTTGAGATTGAGGAGTCTTGACAGGCGTGGGATGGCAGAGTTGGCACCTTGGACCGTGCGGCGGAGAGGAGGGCAGAGCGGAGTTATAGGTTTTCGGGGGACTCTACGGGGAACTCTTAGTGTAAATAAAGACAGCAGGGGGGGACAGTTAATTCTGCTATTAAGGACTTTATAGAGGAACGTCATATCTAAAAGATCTCTTCTTTTCTCTAGTGATATCATATTAAAATGTTCAAGTCTATTCTCGTAGGATCTTATTTTTTTGGCTAGTCCTTCAGAAAAAGCCAAGTGCCACAAGAACCGCTTTTGTACCCGTTCAAGCCTAAGTATATGGGTTGCATAGTGAGGCCGCCACACTACACTGCCGTATTCTAGAATACTCCTTACATACGTATTATATAACATTATTTTAGTTTTTGTGTTTTTAAACATATTTCCATTTCGTAATACAAATCCTAGCGCCTTAGATGCTTTATTTACTATTTTTTCTATGTGGGGTACAAATGAGAGCTTTTGGTCGAAGAATATGCCAAGGTCTTTGACTGTATCAGTGCTTTGCAATGCTATTTTCTGAACATGATATTGCGTCCGAAAAATGTTTAGCCTGCGTGTAAAATGAACTTGATGACACTTAGAGGTTTTGAGGCACATTGAGTTGCTTTTGCACCAATCAACTAGCTTATCTAAGTCTTCCTGTAATTTCAAAGCGTCACCCCGCGATTCCACAACACGACCTAGTTTCAAATCATCAGCATACAAAAAAAAATTTGAGTGGCTAAAGCAGTTAGGCAGGTCATTTATAAACAAGTTAAAAAGGATTGGTCCCAAATGGGCCCCTTGTGGAACCCCCGAAGATATGTGATGTTTACTAGAGTTGTACCCATTAATAACCACATAGAATTTTCTATTAGCTAGATAAGACTTTAGCCAGTCCAGCAAAGACCCATCGAAACCAAAGTGTTTCAGTTTGCAAATAAGCACATTGTGGCTAACTCTGTCAAATGCTTTGCTGAAGTCTGTATATACTATATCTACCTGTTTCTGTGCGTCAATGGCTTGTGATAAAAAGTTTTCAAAGCATACCAAGTTGGTACTAGTTGATCTAGCCTCTAGAAATCCGTGCTGGTGGTCATTAAAAAACTGTTTACAGTGATTCTGTATCTTAGGACTGACCAAGGATTCAAAAGTTTTAGCAAACACGCCCAACAGAGAGATGGTCCGGTATTCCTCAACATCAACAAGATTACCGCCTTTATGAATAGGGACAACTTTTGCTATTTTCCATTCATTGGGGAAAATACCAGAATTTAAAGAAGCGTTGTATATGATATGCAGTGGAAGAACTAAGGTTCCCGCGCATTGCTTGACATAAAGTACTGGAATTTGCGATTTATTATATTATAGGCGCGGGGGGCTTGAGCTATATTTTATCGATTAGATATACCCACAATCAGAGTAAATAAAACATTAAGATACATTTTAGATAGATAAAACGCAACTGTCAATAGAAACATGCATTACAATTTTAAAGTAAGGGCTTGAAAATCAGACACAATGTAAAACAAATTGTGTTTGGCTTAAAATGTACAATAGTCAATAGTCAAATCTTTTTATTCATGTTGATTACATCAGTAGCACTTATGAATATAGATTATTATATAGATTAGCTTTATAGACCATTCATAAGTATCACTAATGTAATCGATGTGAATAAAAAAGATTGACTTTGACTTTGACTTTGAATAGTCTCTATATAAATCAAATGAAGTTACATTGGGCCATACAAGGTAAAAAACTGTCGGAAGCAATTAGAGCTATAGAGTTTTCTGTTTTTTAATTTGTTTGCAAATGTGGCACATAAAAGCGTAGTAGTGGCTAGAGGTAAAGCTTTAAATGCCGAAGGTCGTAAGTTCAAATCGCGCAGCAATCTTTTATTGTTCCAGTTCTCAAATTCCAGGACCGTTAATAAGCCAAGACATGTCAACATGATTTAATTACGTGTGCTCCTAAAGGTCAATCGTGGCCACTTTTTCAGAGAGCCTATTAATCACCTCAAGGGCAAACTTCAAACTGAAGTTTATTACTTGCATCAAAAGCGAAACGTCAAAGATAGTCTTGCTAGCAAAGCTTCACGCCTTATTAAGTATGCGAGCCAAACAATCAATGAATTATGGGGGGCGACGCAAATAGGCACTTCATCACCAGGCTTAGGATACCGCTGTGCTGTTTTTGCGGACAAAGAAATATTGTGCGGGGTATTCCCACCAATATTTTATTATTAGATACGTCCGTGATTTTGTCCACGTTATATTTGGCAACAAAGGAACAATCCGATAGATGGCGCGACTATGGTGACAACATCTTCTTCTTCTTTTGTGATGTTAAGTGGTAATGAGGTCCTAGCTTAAGGGTGACAAGTACAGCATAATAAATCTGTCACTAGACTAGTCGCCCTTACCTTGAAGGCTTGACCCTTGCTACTAATGTAGCACCCCCCAGGAGCTCTGGAAACCTTACTCACACGCAGGAACACAACAACACCGAAGTGATTGTTATTTGGCTGCGGTCTTCTGTAAGGTGGAGGTATTTCACCAGTCGGGCTGCTCCAGTTCGAGCGATAAATCGCTATGCCCTACCTCACTTAATAAAGCAAATGAAACTACCCCAACAACAAACAGATAGACAAGAATAAGACTATCTTTTCTTAAGAATTATCTTCTAAGAAAGAACAAAGCTAAACAGCAAACATCTTCCGTAGCTGCCAATAACAGTATACCCCGAAAAACAAACAAATCCACTCAAATAAAACAATACAATAAGTCAAAACTGAGCGCGAAAATTAGCCGCAGAACAAAACAAGCTTAAAAGTTATTTTATTTAGATTTTTTATTGCTCGCCACGTTTATACTACCGCAGTGCTTTCCAACTATAGGGCACTGTGTAAAGTTAAGAAAAAGCCACCGTCTATATGAAAGTGTTCAATACAAACTAACTGTGTGTCTTAGTGCAAAATTAGTAATAAGTGTAGCTTTCATTTGTAAAAAAAACTACTGAGTTTCTTGCCGGTATCTTCTCTTTAGTTGTAGGTTCCGAACCGGGCTTCATTTGCTTTTTATAAAGACTATTCATAAGTATAGTTAATGTAATCTATGTGAATAAAAAAGATTGACTTTGACTTTGACTTTGAATAAATATGTTAGCGACAATTTTACATATAGGTATCAATTTAAAGACTTAAGTTTGATATAAAACCACAATTATGTATTTGTTAGTTTTGGTTTTGTTTGGTTATAATCTGTTTTGTTATATTAAGATAAATGCATTGTTGTCATTGCTTTATCACACTGTTGTTAGATACATAACTATGTTTTGTATGTTCGTTCCTAAAATTCTAACACTAAGTTAGTGCCCAAAAATAATTAAAAACTTGGGGTCTACTCTCATAAACGAAATACGTCGGATCCGACAACGGATGGCAATTTTTAATCCTAATAACCATAAAGAAATCACTTCGAATGCAAATTAAGCGTTTTCAAAAATGAAAATATTATTTATGCAAATCAAAAACCACGTCTTCATTCCCAAACTCTTGAATAATCTTCAAAAACGAAACCTTTCGTTTGTTCCTTTCGTTTTTGAGAGTACCCCTCCTTATGTACTCGTAGTTTATAAAAAATCTCATGTAAGTGAATGTTTAAATTCTTTTGAGAAATAAATATCTTAAACCTCAATTATAAAGTAAAATGTATCCATTGCGCGGACATTAGGTGACGGCCTTCTTAGCCGAGAGGTAAGCAGGTCATTTCTGAGGGTTCGATTTCCGGTCGGCTCAATATGGAAAAACTAAGTTTTCTCTATTGTCAGGTTTGGGTGTTGTAGTACCGTCGTTGTTGCTGATTTTTGTAGCACAAATGTTTCAGCGTTTCAGCTACTTACTACAGAATGAGAGCAATGTATGTAATAAGTATGCCTCAATTGGCAACTTGATATTCTTATTTAGACGACTACATCAACTGTATCCCGTCATGATATGCATTAAAAAAAATAGTTTGAGTCTAAGATATAGCTACAGGTTTAATTTGTTCTCTCTCTCTCTCTCTCTCTCTATCTCGTGAACCTGTTTATTTGGTTGGAAACCCCAATTTAGCGAATTCTATGATAAACAATGACATCTCGTAAGTCAAAATCTGTCAAGCTGTTCAGGCTTTATGGCGTGTAGGCTAAACATGGCTAAACATCCCCACGGAATTAAACGAAAAAATAATGTAAACAATCTGAAAAATTAAAATTTTAAGCTGAACTGTTAAATTTTAATTTTAAAAAACAAATTCGAAGATAAGGGTAGTGGTTGAAAGCAGTTAAAAACACTGTGCTTCTAGTTTGTCTCTGGTTCGGTCGGGGCGGCGGCATTATGGCAGCGTCGCCGCCAAGTTTTGATGATTATTGCTTTATTAACCAATATTGAGTGTAGAACACTGCTTTGGGGCGGGTGCGACCGAAACATCAAGTAAAACGTGGTTAGGTTAACAATAGTCAAACATATACCAAATATCACAAAATATATAGTAAAGAAATTTCAAAATCATACATTCACAGAAAGCTAAAAACAACGTATGATTACTATGACTTAGTTCCCAAACTAGATAATCCTGTCTCTCGGGAACTGGAGTTAATGATTAAACATTTTGTATATCACATGAATATATTATACAAATTTTAATGCACTCTCAATTTCCAATCAAAACTGGAATCAAATTGGTTTTTAAATTTATATCTATGGTGATAGCATTATGTTATTGTCTTCTCAATTCATATTTTTTTGCTTTAATATTTTCAATTTTTAATAATTTCCGAGATAATTAAAACTGATGAAATAATTTATTAAAAACATTTGCTGCCAGAATGGATTTTCACCTGTATCTTAATCGAATGATTTGAATTATTGTGAATAAGATTTTTAAATATAGGTACAATTACTATTTGACATTTATTTAATATTTTTTTCTCAAAAAAGGCAAAATGTAACTAATATTAAATATTTCATCTTAACTATAGATTAACTAAAGCTACATCTGGTGCAACCAGCTCTCAGAAGGTTTCCCCGGGGAGTGGCAGTTAGCCGCGGCGTCGCCTCTTGATTGGGATAGTCGTAAACCAATCTACACCGACTACTATACCACTAGTGATGCGAAACGTTGTTTAAAAAACTATCGATAAAATAAAAAAATGTATGTTTTTTTTTATTATATTTATAATTTAACTAATTAAAAATACGAAATTAAAAAACTAAGCTTTGTTTTCAACAATTTAAGTCACAGGTGAGTTATGTTTTTTAATATTTCACTTCAAGATTGACCTCATCCCACCTGATAAGCGGTGATGAGGTTCTACCTTAAGAGCGACAATTACCTACAGCATAATATAGCTGCTACTAAACTTGTCGCCCTTACCTTGAAGGCTTGACCCCTGCTATTATTGTAGTTCCCCACCAGGAGCTCAAAAAACTTACGTATAGTATTATCACTGTGCTCACACGCATTTATGAAATGCAAAGGTAATTTAAACCTAGCCTGAATGCAAAATGAGATTACCAAACCTTTAAATTAAAACGTACGCTACGGTACTTACTTATTTTCAGTACTTAGGTATTTCCAGCACGATTGTTGAACATAAAAAACTATTTTTTTAATATTTATCGATTACCTATTGGAATGTTTGTTCAAATTCTTAATACTAATATTTAAACTTATGCTTACTCTATCGACTACACAACATCCCTAGTTGTTTTAAAACGCGACCGTCTCATATCAACCGTTTTTACACTAACACCGCAAGACTCGACGAGTTCAATTAATACACCCCTAACTGAGGGTAGCGTGATGTAAACTTTCGCAATACAGAGCAATTTTGACTATCAGACGATTGCTGGCGGACGAGTTTGATGCAGTTTTCGTAATTTATTTGATTATTTATTTTAATAGGAATATTTTTTACGAACTTTAAACATTCAGAAACATGTAGTGTTATAGTTGTGTTCTACAAAACGAGGTTAAAATGTAAAAATACTTTTTATGCTGCTGCGCCAGCGCTCCTAATGGTCCCTGGGATATGTGACGGTGCCAGAGTCTAGGCATGTCGCATCCCACACTAAGGCACGTCCCATCTATCATTCAACATTTAAATTTTTTAGTTTGTGAAAATTTAAATAGGTATTAAAATATTCAACTTATTATCCCTCAAGTGAAAACCAAAATAATGATGAATATTATTATGATCCTTCATTTGAAATAATGTTATAGTTGCTTTCAACTCAAAGTCGTTTATTGTAATTTCTCGTAAATAAAAAAAGAAAAGGTTTGTTGCCACTTCTTTGTTTATAAAATGACTTTTCTCAATTACTGATTTGCATCGCCATCTAGCGAGGATGTAATAAGTCACAAAAAATACAATGCTTTCTTTGAAAACGCCATCTAGCATAATTTTAAAACACTGTGTGGCTAAGGCTCGCTATGCAAAAGCACGGCGTGTCCAGCTTAGCACCGCTTCTATTTGTGGTTTTTAGTATGATCGCTAGATGGCGTTTATATTCAATTAGAGGCAAAAATAATTATTAGTGTGTAAAACCAATTTCTGTATTTTTTTTTGCAATATAGTATATGTATTAAGGGACTGGCGATGACACCACAATATTTAACTACTTACATACATATATATGTATAATATTATAAGCACTAAGATACAGAATATTTAGAAATGTTCATCACAGTAACGTTTTTTTTGGGAATCAAACCCACAACCCTTCTTACCACAGCTAGAAACTCTAGCCATTGTTCCATCAATTTATTTATCTAAAAACTTTATTGCACAAAAAAGTTGTAAAAAAAACATTTTCTACCAGTCAGTTATAGTAGATACGACTACACAGACCCAATTATAAAGTATTAGGCAAATGTAAATTAGGTTATCTAAACATGAGTACAAAAACACCATACACTACATGAAACCATAAATAAAGATCAAACTATTATTCCTTAATCCATCCATTACCCCTGAATTGATCAATACAACAATATTTTTTTATGGCCGCTCAGTATTAGCTTCTAATGGACGTTTATGGTATGATCACGGGGAAATTTATTATTAGACCAGGAGCTCAAAGATCGAATTAAACGTATTCAGTGTGAGGTACTTCAACCTGTAACTAAATGCTGCTGGAAGGTTTGCTGTTTCTCAGATTAGGTATGTTAATATCAGACATACTTTTTAGGTAGATAAACGGTAAAAATATAAGTATAATTACGTAGTGAAAGTATTAAATGGTGCCATAACAATTTTGACATATGATTTCGTCATTAAGTAGGCACCCACTATTCCATTACAGTTTTTAAATGAGGGTGCAGTGGTCGACACTAGTAAACTTAAGCTAATATAACTCACATAATAAAATAACATTGTACTTTCAATCAGTCAAAATCATTATTTTAAATAAAAATCATAATTAAAGTTTTGCCACCAACAGCGATTTTCATTAATCAAAATATGTGATGTCACTACTATAGGTAATTGTCAATTTTATCAGTAAGCTAAATAGTAATAGATACAAGAAAGGGGTAAATTCGTCCAAGACCTTGGTTGTAATACCAATTTAAAATCAAGTAAGACCATTAAATGGACCATTTCAATTTGAATTGACAATTTAATCACTTTTAAAAGAATCGTCTTAGTTTACAATCAGATTCTTTGAAAAAGTCACGCAAGTAGTAATATTATTATCATAGTAATTAAGAAGTAAATTAATTAAATAATATTGAGTTTGAAAAAATATAAAGACATTAAATGCTTACAATTTATTTAATATTCCGACCGATCGTCATTTTCAAACATTCTTATTTTTAATAATAACGCCGTTTAGTTTGCTAAGCAATTATCATAAAGATGATAATAACTTCATTGAAAGTTTTGATTCTGCCAGCTACAAATCTCAGAAAACTGCAAACATATAAGTAGGTAAATTTCACGAAAGACCTATATAAACTCGACCAATCAGTACCAACCGTATTTAACTAAACTAGAATAACACAAATCTATTCTACTTACCTAACCCTAATATCTCAATCCAAAAGCTTAAGCCGGTTCGCTTTGACCGCCCGGTCTATGATGCAAAGTGCACCAATTTCCGCATCCACGTTATGGCTCTTTGATCGTCTGATGTAGGTATATAGAAACGATTTGTTGGGCTCAGTTTTATGTTAAAGTTCTATTATCGTCCATTTCGAAAATAGAAAGTATATACATAGATAGGCAGATAATTATTTTTGTTATATGAAAAATATTTAGTAGAGAAATTCATTGTATAAAGTAATTAATGAAATATCAAAAGGGCTGATACAAATGTTAGCCTCAAAAATGGCCTCCATGATTGAAATCAAATCATCGTCACAACCAATACGTAGGCACTGGAGGGCTGATGATTCTGTTTATTGCTACTACTGTTGATAATTGCACTTCAAGATTGACCTCATCCCACCTGATGTTAAGTGGTAATGAGGTTAAGGACGACAACTACAGCACAATAAAGCTGATACTGGACTTGTCGCCCTTATCTTGAAGGCTTTGGCCCCTGCTACTAATATAAAGCACTGAAGTTGTTATTTGGCTGCGGTCTTCTGTGAGTTGGAGCTATTTCACCCTACCTCTCTTAAAATGATTATATTAAATCCGTCAATTAAATTTTCAGAATACAAAATGTATGATGTGATGATACAGCATTTTAAACTTCAGTGTTGGAGTGTGTTTACGTCATAATTTTTTAAAAACTGTACGAAGAAAAATACGTTTCAATTCCCAAATTTTTGATTAATCTTAAAAGGAAACTTTTCGTTTGTTCGTATCGTTTTTGGGAGAAGAGCCCAAAGTGAATAGCGCTTCCGCGCGCCCTATGACGTAAAATGGCCTACATTTAATAAATCCATAAAAATTATATGTTAATTGGCTTTCACAAATATTAAGTCTTAAACTAGTTACATCAGTATCCCCTCTTTGGTCTATATAGACATGTGTCTGGTAGATACCGCTCTTCCTTCATCCTTCAATTATATTCTTAACAATTTACTTATTATTAGTGGCAAAATATTAATTTACTTTTACTTAGATAAATACAGCTAGTTCAAATGTTACCCATTCTCCCACCTCATCTAAAACAAACATCTCCATACAGTGTTCCCCACACAAGGTGTATTATTACAGGTCTACAGGTGGCCCGCCTCCCATCCCCGGTCTATTTCGGTGCGCCTGCGCAGAAATTGGGTCAAAGTGGCACTTTCGTTTATGGTGCGCGCGTTATAGAGTTTTCGTCTGAATGGGACTCTGGTTTTATATCTTTTGCATTCAGGAGTTTCACTATAAGCGTGGCCTATTCTTGGAACTAAGAAGGAAGTCTCCTAATATTTACTAGGTACTAGAAATCGAATTGTGAAGCCCTATCAATATGTCTGATTCCATTATTCTCGTTTACAATTCCTCGGAAAGATTATGTTTGAAACAGGAAGGTGTCATTCATCAAATTATTAGATCAGAATGTCAATAAGTTTTAGTATAAAATCATAGTATGTAAAAATGAATCCCTATTTCCCTTGGTCACGCCATCACGCCTGAACGGTTGTTCTAGATCAGGATCGAATTTGCGACCTTTGGTTTTACTCAGTTCAGTCAGTAGGGAGGACTAAGCCTATTGCAATCAAATAATCTTTTTTGGGGGGAACATTTCTCTGCGAACCGTACCGCCACCTAGGAAAGGCATCAACGTGGTGGGACTCTCTTGCTATAAAAAGAAAAGAGACTACCGACTATACCCCTCGATTAGACCTCATCCATTTAAGCAAGATGCTGTGGGAAACTCAGCTCAGACAGAACCAACACAGCAAGTCAAATAGATGGATATCATCAACATGGTTAAGTGCAGTGATGGCTGACGCCATGCTTTTGAACAGATGCCACCTTTGGGGATTGGCCTGCTCCAGCTTACCTCTCAAAAGTTTCTTCACTTATCAAAACAAAATTACATGGCTTAGTCCAAACTGAGCTATGTACACTTAGCAATAAGTTAGATACTGCTATACAGTAGCAGTATCTAATCTACTGAGTTTCTTGCCGGTATCTTTTCGGTAAAAATAGATTCCAATCCGGTAGTAGAATCACTTTGCATTGTATTGACGATTAAAAAATTGTTACATGTAACCTTCTTGTATAAAGAAATATTTGTTTGATTTATTTGATTGAGATCTATGACATAAATTACTACAGATTAGTGATGTATCGAATACAATTCTTCATTTAGGAATGCGAATGCAAAATTATCTGTTTTCAAAACATACGCAAATTTTCGCTTTATTGAATTTGGCGCCATTGTCTATGCCTTGGGGGCAATCTTATTCGAGCGAGATGGGTTCCGTTTCTATTTTAATCTGAGAAGAATATAATCTTAGATTTTAAGTTAAAGAAGACTTTGTTTATTTACATTGCGTTACTATATTATATAGTTTTTGTCAACCAAGTTCATATGAAAACTTTATAAAAGCTTGATCACTCAACAGTTATGTAAATAAACAAATAGTACCAAATTATAAAGTAAAGACTGATAATGTGAAAAAAGCAACGTAACCTCGGACGTTACTTTTTTTTTTGCTTTACGTAACAAAAGAAATGAATGGATTTTGATTTAATTTACCTAGTATTATATTCATATTGTTTTACTATGATATTCATAATCGAAAAAAATATCACAATTTTAGCGAATCCGAATGCGAATATGCGGCTATTCACGAATGCGAATATTTGTTAGCATACATCACTACTCCAGATTCACAACTCTGGTAAAAGAACCGCAAGCCGCCCCCGGTGGTCTGGCGCAAGCGTCGCGTTGTCAGCGTAATGAATAATACCGGGAATGATAAAAATTGACGCTCTTATCGGCCTCTTCGCAGGTGGCACTTGGCCGTTTTTTACCGTGCCCCCCGCACCCCTTGCGCGCAATAAATCATTTGAGTAGTTAATTATTTTGATTAAAAGCGAACTGCGGTGAAATTGGTACAGTCGGCAACGGGATTGTGCCTTTGTACAGTTTTCTTCTGCTGATTGTATTAAGGTTCAAAGTTGACTGTTCTCGCGTCTCGTGATCCAGGCAACATTCCTGATGGATATTTGATGCAGGATTGTAAAGCGAGTTTCTAAATGTTAATGGCTTGGCGAGTTTATTTTTCATTAATTGGGTCTGGGTGTTTCGAAAGATTTTTGTGCGCGGAAATGGTATGAAGTTTCTTAGACACTTGCATTTTTCATAATTTCTAAGCTTTAGTCAAAGCGTTAAGCGTTAATTATCATTTGTATGCCTACAAGGCAAGAACATGTAGAACTACAATGATATGTAACATCTATAACTTACTCATGTTTTTACAAATAAATTATCTTTCTTTCTTTCTTTCTTTCGTTAGTCTCAAAAATCCGATAGGCGTGGGTTCCAATCCCGTAGAACAATTTCACTTTGTGAACTTTTTCCAATTTAGTTAGGGCCTTGCGGGCTTGTATCACCAGATTGTCCAATAAAATGATGATTCCATGCTTCGGGAGGCATTCCGTATCATTCGATAGAGTAACCCTGTAGTTTGTATCGGAGACTAGCTTGCTCCCGGTCTCCGATACCGCTCAAGGTGAAGCCATGATACCGAGGAGGTTTTAGTCAGGACAAGCTCGACATACACTCTTTTCTCCGCAGAAAATGACAACCGGGTAAGAATTTCCCCCTCAAACGTAATAAATAGCCAGGATCGTCAAGGCTCCTTGTAGACACATGACCAGCATACATGCTTGGAGAAAGAAGAGTTTATCACACCACAAGAACGAACTTAAATCTAAATATACGAGTATAAAAGGAGAATCTGACAGACTGACATATCAACGCACAGGCTAAACGGCTAAGCTTGAAATTTGGTAGGGATGTAGTTTAGGTACCGTAGAGGTGCACTAAGAAAGGAATTTCCGAAATTCCCACGGGAACTGGAATTAGTGGGAAAATTCTTTTGTATGAAAAATTTAAACCGCTTAAGTTAGACGCTTGAAATTTGGCATGCCTTACCTTAGTAAATTGAAAGCTTAATTCCACAGGAAAGGGAGTTAGCGCGAAATAACTGGAAAAACCCTGTAGTTCACGCGAACGAAGGCGCGGGCACAACTAGTATTTCACATAAACAGAATAATTACATCTCCTCTTGATTCCCCAACCGACGATAATTTAGGAGGAGGACGCGCTAACTAAAAATATTCTAGTCCAAGATTTTTGCTTCCATTATAACTTCAAAACTCTCGGTTGGTCCCCTGTGCTACCAAAAATCTCAAAGCATCCTTACACTGCGATAGACGACGATTTTTTTCTAGTTCCATACCGCAGAAGGAAAACAGGGAACAGGATTACTGAGTTGCCTGTCTGTCTGTAAGTTCTCAGGAACGTGTTATATTATCAAGCCGAAATAGAAATTAAATACTTAGGTCCACTTTTTTTTATTGCCCTTTTAGATTGACCTCATCCCACCTAAAATTAGGTGTTAATGAGGACCTAGCTTAAGGACGACAAGTACGACCTAATAACAGCTGCTACTAGTTACTGGACTTGTCGCCCAGAGCTTGTAGGCTTGACTCCTGCTACTAATGTAGCACCCCCCAGGAGCTCGTGAAACCTAGCTCACACGCAGAAACACAACACACTGAAGTAACTGTTATTTGGTGCTGGGAGCTGTGAAAAAATAAAACTAGAAGTTAGCCAAGGAAATCAAAAGATACAGACGATTAAAACGCATTTTTTCGAACCTCGGCACAGATGCAAAACATACAGGGTTCCAGATAACTCAAAATCTCGAAATCTGGTACGAAAACGTATATAAAATATATTTATTTCTATAAAGCAAATGCGAGGATAAACTATTTATTTTTAGTTACATTATTTGTTAAAAGTGTTTTGAATAATTTAAACAAATACGGAACACGTCTAATTACTCGCATGAAACGACAAAACTTTCGACACTGTAGATTAACCGATAGCACACAGTACCTATCCAATCAGCAATGGTTTTATCAAATTAGTCGCGTGACGCATCGTAAGCAGCCTTAACACTAGAATTATGCTTGTAGAAAAATTTTCACCCGAAATAACGTGATCGAAGTCACGTGCGTAGCTAGTTTGATTTTAAAAGCAACAATATGAAAGTTATATTACTACCGAGATGGGCTACCTACCAGTTTTTGATACTTAGAGCAACAACAACTACAGCTGATAAAGTACATAATGAAAGAACGATCTAACTAAAGAGGTTTCTTGCGGGCACAGTCCAAATGCAATTAATCAGTCTGGAAGCTGCACTGTATTCTAGGAATGAACTAAGTTTAACTAATAACCGGCTTTTATTCCACGTGTGCAAATTTTAAGAACAGGTGCCTTACCAAGAGCCTCAGTAGAAAACTTAAACGCATTCAGCGAGCGATGAGAAGAGCTATCATTATAGAGATTTGTGTACGTTAAATAAGTCACCGGTATAGCTCTTAGTTCTAAAAATGTGTCTTTGGTCTATCAGTTAGATTATAAACAAATTAAAACACACATGTTATTTTCATATAAACACATTATTTTTCTTAAATCATAATCACAACAAGTTACTTTTGCAATGATTAAAAATTTGCATTTGGGTTAGCGCGACGTCATTTCTAAGCACAGTTTTTACTAGATAGTTTTTTTTTATATTACACTTCAAGATTGACCTCATCCCACCTGATGTTAAGTGGTAATGAGGTCCTAGCTTGAGGGCGACAAGTACAGCATAATAAAGCTGTTACTGGACTTGTCGATCTTACCATAAAGGCATGACCCCTGCTACTAATGTAGCACCCAAGAGCCCTGTAAACCTTACTCACACACAGGAACACCACAACACAGAAGTGATTATGATTTCCCTACGGTCTTCTGTAAGGTGGAGGTATTTCACCAGTCGGGCTGCTCCAGTTCGAGCGACAAATCACTATGCCCTACGTCACTTTTAGTGACGTTAACACCCCTTGACTGAACTTTAACACCATATTTTTTATTAATTATAGCATATATTATATCGCTCCGTTAAAAAGAGCATCACGACTGGTTTTAAATATAAAAGCCTTCTGAAATATGAATATCTATATGGAAACGCAATAAATTAATTAAGGCATGGAACAAACTAGAATGGCGGCGATGTGTCCCGCAAACAATCACATCACGTTTCCCGCGGGAGCCAAAGGTTGACCGCAGAGAGCCGGTTTGCAACTTTGAATATCGTGGCAAATCTTTCGCTGTTTTGCACGCGCAGAGACGATTTGCAACCAGTCTAGTAATATAGGCAATCTCCCGGACTGCAGTGATATTTAGAGCGTGTTGTTAGTGTATGGGGTGGGGTCGGCGCGGGGCGCGTGGGACCACCGCCGCGCGCTCCGCTCTGTAATCTGAGCAGCGAGACCGGACACTTTGTTACCGTACCGACGGTTTAGCAGGACTTTTGCGCAGTTTTGTTTGGGCACTCTTTTCGGATGCTCCAATTTTATTATTTGATTGAGTGTTTTCAATAATAGCACAGAAATGCACCTGCCAGTAATTTGTGACTTTCTTTTTTTTTAATAATTGGCTTTTGGTCCTAATATATATATTTATTTATGATTACATGTATATATTTTTATTATTTTAATTCAAGTTAATTAAAACTATTACTTTTAAACATTAAAAAATATTTTATCAACTGTTAACATACTTTAATGATAAAAATACAATTATAATCGTTTGGTTGCTCATAAACTGGGCTAAAACTAATTCTTAATTCAAGTTTTCTATTAGATTTATTGTTATAAATAATTGATAATTGCAACACACGATAACATTTTTAGTTCTTAATACAAACTACTTACAGCCGGTTTCAGTTCGCGTTTTGACCCGTTACCTTATTTTTAAGGCTTAATATTGGAACGCGCAAGTCTTATATCCCTTCATTAGGGTTGAGTGAAGCGATGGCTGGCACATACGTCATGCTTGTGAACATGTGCCGCCGCTGGAACTGGTCTGCTCCAGCCTGGCTCTCAAATATAAATACTATATTATGTTTCTGACTGGGTCCAATTATGTTATTGTCAGGAGAAAGTCCTTAAGAATACTATTTGTCGTCGTTAGTGAAAACCAATTCGAATTAAATGGTCGTCGTTATGACAACGTCTGTCGGTTCAGCTAGTTTTTTTAATATAAATTTAATATATCAACCACAGTTCAAAGTACCGTTCCCCGCACAGTAACAAAGGCTCTCGCGATTTTTTTACTTTTTCGTACCAAGACGCAGCTCCAAAATTGAGTTGTACGGGTCTCGCTGGTTTTTTTTTATTATTTTTTCCCTTTTTACGGCTCCCCGGCGGTCCCCGGTAATCACTTGTGAGTTTATTTGTTTATCGGTCCACGAGAAAGGTGAGGTTATGGTGCCTTGAGGTTTGAGATCAATTGGTTGGTTAATAATTAAGTTTATATGCCTTCGTTAGTTGTTAGTTCGGAGAGAAAACATTTAAAAGGCTTTTGTTTTATATTGCACTTCAAGATTGACCTCATCCCACCTGATGTTAAGTGGTAATGAGCTAGCTTAAGGGCGACAAGTACAGTATAATTAATCTGTTACTGGACGTGTCGTTAAAGGCTTTACCTCTTCTACTAATATAGCACTCCTTAAAAGCTCTGGAAACCTTATTCACACGAGAACACTACAACACAGAAGTGTTTGTTATTTGGCTGCGGTCTACTGTAAGGTGGAGGTATTTCACCAGGCGGGCTGCTCCAGTTCGAGCGATATATCACTATGCCCTACCTCTCTTAGCTTTTGGGGGCCGATTTACAAAAGTCAGAGACGATGCTGATTCGAAATGTGTATGTTTTATCTGTGCCTGATCTATACTAATATTATTAAGCTGAAGAGTTTGTTTGTTTGTTTGTTTGAACGCGAACTACTGGTCGAATTAAATAAATATTTTGAGTTGCATAGACTATTTATCGAGGAGGGTTTTAGGCTGTACAACATCATGCTTCGCTTTGGGTGATTTTTACCTGACTGTTCATTTTTAAGCAGTCGGGTAAAAATTACCCAAACCCAAAACCGAACTAATTTATGTCACAAATTTACATACCTACAGACAAATCTGCACACCTTCGTATACTCAAAAATCATAACCCTCCTTTTAAAGCAGTCTGGTAAAAATTACCTAAACCCAATACTGCACCAATTTCTGTAACGAATCTACATACATACAAATCTTCACACAGTATGTGTATTCAAAAAACATACTCAATACATTTATTGTCAATCATATGGTTGTGTTACATTCTGATATAATACATATGAACCCTGATGGGTTTAACAATTAATTTGAAACGATTTTTTATTATGAAATGAAGTAGGTATGCAAATGTTAAAGTCATAGGTAGCCCTCTTCTAAAGCAGTTGGGTAAAAATTACCCCAACTCAACACCGACCCAATTTGTGTCCCACCATTGGTAGATCACTCAAACAAATTCCTTACAATTTTTTTCGCGCCATTCCCACATTAAGTCGCAGTGGAATCGTGACTTCCGACAAACGCGGAGTTGGCCAAAAAAACGCCCGCCAAAGACTCCGGCATAGACGTATCCTTTCATAGCCCACAAAGGTGTTTCTCGGTACAATTTTGTTTATTTAATCTGCTTTACTATGAGACCGACACGTACGGTAACAACCAGTCTAGGTAAACACTTGCAGCTCGAATTTAATACTTATGCCTGAGACATAAGAGCGATAAAAAATATCTAGTCTGACGTCCTTTCGTACACTCATTGATATGGGTTTGGGTACCGTATTGATGTGAAAGTGGACGAAAAAACTGTTAGTCTAAGATCCGAATTGGAAACGACGATTTCGGGCTTTATCCCCGGTCTTGTCTATACTTTTCTATATTGTATCGGGTCTGGATGTTGTGGCATCGTCGTTGTTTCTGATTTCTATAACACAGGTGCTTAAGTTACTTTCCACAGAATCGAAGCAATATACAGTACATATGTTATGTTGTCTTATATTATTAAAAAATCGATCTTCACCCATCTGCTGATTGGATGAAAAGTGTATGTATGTGTTGGCTGAAAATTCCAAGCCAAAATTATTTATTAAAAATTATAAAATACTTTTTATAAAATAAATTTTAACTATTAATTTAGCGGCGATTTTAAATAGAGTTGATTTACCTATTGTTAGTCTTATATTCTGAATTACTTTTCTAATCATATAGAAACGTCAAAAACGTTTTGTGTTTTTTTAAAACAACAACATTTGATACTCGTCTAACATTTTAAATTTTATTCATTTACAGTTTACTGTATATATTAATATTTTTATATTTTTAACAGTCTCATTGTGACATTGTGTACATGCTTGGCTGATCACAATTACTAATATCTTACTAAAATTATTTCACAATTTTTTTAAAGTTGCTCTTGAGGTGAATGTATTTGAATGAAATATTTGATTGATAGATACACTTTATTGCACAGAAAATTTACAGAAATTGGTTTTACAGATACATTCAAGTACAATTTAGGCGGTCTTTTTGCTAGAAAGCAATCTCTCCAAGACAACCCGAAGCTAGAGGAAACAGTACAAGATATCAAGATTTTCTAAATTTATAAATGGAATACTTTAAAACCAAAATAAAATTCACTCGTAGCTGTAGCAATAGGTAGTATTTTTCACAACTGCCTGTGAATGAGAATTAAATAAATTTATTTTAAATTTATTTGACATTAGTCAAATAATAATTAGTAAAATCACCTGCATAGTCTAATGGTTTAAGCATAGAAATGACAAATATCAGACGCAATAAAGAACATATACAGCGAGCAAAACATGTAACTACTTGAGCTCTTATTTTCATACCTTAAGATTCACTTCAGAATGAAACTCTAACACATATGTGAACGAGACTGTACACTGTCGACCTCCTAAAACAACGTTGGACATACAATCCTAACATTAGATCGATTTTAAGCTTGATAATGCGAAACTGTTCAACATAAAAGCAATTAAAAACATCCTTTTATGTCATAGAGGTCATTGCTATGTAGATATGTAGAGACTTACTTATTTCTTGTGGTAGAAACTTCTTACTTACTTTGAGGACGACATCTAATGAACATAAAACTTCAATTAAGTCCTCTGTTTTACTCACACGTAGTTGTATCCTAGTTTGACAAAGATAATTGCTTGTAATAGATTTAGAGGTGGTGAAGCTTGGGTGCATTGATTCATGTATTGGCTGGTACAACATTCCGAACTCGGTAGAATACTTAATTTAAAAAAATATATATTTAAAACTGAACGCTGTTCTTCTTATGATCCATATTTGAAACAGTTGATTTTAACTGAAAATTAGTATTTTATTGTGAATGTGTTAAAAAAAAGGTTTGCCACGACTTCTTTGAGCACGAAACTTTTATTGTTAAAATAACTGAGAACTGTATTATAAAGGTTAGTGTAGGGACTGTTTATTTAAATCAGTTGCGTATTAAACGGTTTACCTTTATAATCGTATAGATATGATTTACACGCAACTGACGTTATGTAGTAATTAAATTTGAGTTACTGTTTGAAATATTAAAATAACTGCTATTTACTACATGCATTTGTATACATACGGTATTGACGGGACCTTAAAAAGTAACTTAGAACTGCATTTATTTTACAAAAAATATTTAATTTTAGAAAAAACAAATAAAAAAAAGTGTGTAGTCCACGCGAACAAAGTCGCATCATAACACAACCGGTACGCTCCAACTTCATCGTCTCTTTTTCTATTGGTAGTTGTGACGCATTAATTTTAAATGTGCCGAATGACGTAATAAACGCGGTAATCTTAGAAAATTACCTTTTATGTGCTACAGACAATCCATACATAAAACCTGCCTTGACAAACTGATTGTTCATCGTAAAGCCGATACCGCCAATTATAATCAGTTGCGTTTTGAAACATATGTACATACGTTTTAGCAATAACAGATACAAACAAAACGTAACATATATCGACTGGAGATAAATTATCCTCCTAATTGTAAAGAGTACAGCAAGTAGCTCTAAGCCGTTAGGAATTTAAGATTTTCGCGTTTAATTTCACGAATTTTAAATTAGTTAACGGGTCAAAGGCGACAACATTGTATGAGTAGTAGGTAAATACGAACTTCTTACAGCCCGACGTTTCGAACTTGCACGTCGTTGTCTGTTCGGGGAGCTTGCAAATCTTTTTCCACATTCTCGCATATATTTTTTTAAAGTCACACTATACTCCTCTATCCCCTCCGTATCTGAAAGAACGATTCCATTTCTTGCAACCCATCAAAGAGCATGGTATGCGATCTTCCCGTAAACTTCTACTCACTTTTCCTACTCATACTTCTGAATACTACTCAGAATCTTTCACTGTCCAGTCCATACGCTTATGGAATTCCCTTCCTTTACCTATCAGGGAATCTGAGTCCCTTCCCATTTTCAAATCAAGAGTAACAACTTTCTTTCTTTCTCTTAACTAAATCCGAACTTGTATCCTTTATCAAAGTATTTAAATAATGCTAAGCTTTGTTGGTAATTAATTTAATTTCATATATTTATTTCTATTTGTTTATATCATAAATACTTTATGGAAATTTATATATTTATTTATTATATAGGTATTTATTTGTTTATTATATTTTTATTTATCTTTACGATTTTTTTTTATATTTTTATCTTGTTATGGTATTTATATTGATATTTTCTGTTAGTATTTTTCTCAAGCATTTTGCACGGCTGTGCCCGTTTCTCGATGTCTACTATTTCCTCTACCTAAAGGTTGTCTGGAAGAGATTGCTCTCTAGCAATAAGACCGCCTATATTGTACTTAAATATGTCTGTAAAACCAATTTCTGTAAATTTTCTGTGCAATAAAGTGTATCTATCTATACTACAGTATTCGGTATTGTTTTTGATCGTTCTAACCGCGGTAAGCATTTGATTATCACTGGATTCCATGCTGTAACAACTTATATCCGTCTTCTTTATATAAAAAAAAAACATATTTTTTATTTCAGTAGTTTCATATAACGTCGGGCAGTAAATAGTTCGTATCAACTACTAAAAAATTAACTCGAGTTTTGACTAGACCATATTTAGGACACAATCGGAAAGACCATGCCCATCAAGATGTTTGCCCTGTCTTAAAAACGCAATAACCTGTTGTTTACCAAAATGCGAGCTTGAATAGGTTCCATAACATATCTTCCTTACAGACGCAGTTACAGGCACAGCTAGTACAACTGAGGTAGGTGCTCAACCACAAGTGCCCCAGTGGAGTCTGCGTCGGCGCGTCCCAGTCCATTCGATGCAAATTCTCACATCGACCGTTTTGGCCGACGGAGGGAGTCAAATACTGAAGCGGAGGCGGTAGCGGGTGAGTCCGCTTTCAAATATAATAGCGTATTGTAGTCGCTCATTCGAAATCGCTATGCAGAAAGATTTTTGCTCTAAGTACACATTTTAAAAGCTCAAGTGTTCAATTTTCACGCCTAAACCACTGAAATGATTTTAATAAAATTTGGTACAGGTATACATTGAACCTTTAGAACGGACATATGCTATTTTTTCATTTTGAAAATAAAGAAATTGGGGTCTTACCGCCTTTAAAGGTTTATATGGGAAAATAATATTTTTTTTAAGAGGTGTAAAGTTTCGCACAAATATAGTTCGACACTTAGATTAAAATATGAAATAAATAGTAAAACCGACCTTGAAAGTCCACGCGAACAAAGTCGCAAGCACATCTAGTCAGTTATAAATATAAATAAATAAATAAATAAATATTGGACAACATCACATACATTGCTCTGATTCTGCGGTAAGTAGCTGAAGCACTTGTGTTACAGAAATCAGAAACAACGACGGAACCACAACACCCAGAGCCGAGACAATATAGAAAAGTTCGTTTCCCATATTGACCCGACCGGGTATCGAACCCAGAACCTCAGAGATGGCGCGAAGTCAAAGTCCGGCTCGCTCGCCTCTCGGCTACGGAGGTCGTCAAGTTATATTTATGAAAAGACTATATAAAACGAATGAAGCTATATCTGGTTTGCAACCTTTACCCACAGTCAAGATACCGGCAAGAAACTCTGCAGTTTTCATTTGCTGCATCTTACAACTTGGACCACAACGCAAGGCACGTGAAGAATGCAATATTCACTTGTACGGCGCAAGGGCCGCTGTAAATAGCGACGTGAACCAATGAGGGATTATGGGATCGCGGCGATTGTTCAGCCGGTATGCGCGTGCGCCGCTCCGCCGCCAATTATCATCGCTAAACCGAGATAGCCTAGAACGGGGTGTCAACACTCTCGAAATTTCGGGAAAGCTGGTTAAATATTTATTTACTTCATACTAATCACTCGAAAGGTAAGAGAGGCGAGACATAGCGATTTATCGCTCGAATCGGAACAGCCTGACTGGTGAAATACCTCCACCTTACAGAAGCCGCAGCCAATCTCTTCGAGATGTTATGTTCCTGCGTGTTAGTAAGGTTTCCAGGGCTCCTGGGGGGTGCTACATTAATAGCAGGGGTCAAGACTTCAAGGTAAGGGCGATAAGTCCAGTAACAGCCTTATTACGCTGTACTTGTTGCCCTTAAGCTGGGACCTTATTACCACTTAACATCAGGTGGGATGAGGTCAATCTTGAAGTGCAATATTAAAAATAAAATACGGAAGACCAGGGTCGGTATGTCACTCCTCGACAAATGTTGTGTATTTGCCTCTTTAATGACATAATTAATTATATACATAATTGTATACGTGGACTTCGGTGGCGCAGTGGCTAAGGTAGGCGGCCAAAGCGCGAAAGATCCTGGGTACGATTCCCGGTCAGGTCAATTTGGAAAACGAACTTTTCTAAATTAACTTGGGTCTGCTGGAATGATGCACCCAACTAGTATCCGTCGTACATAGAACAAGTGATACCCTTAGTTGAGACCAGGTGATTGGTGTGGTTGTCTGGGGCATTTTAATTTTGTTTCAATTCAATATAACAGGTAATTTTTGGACCAAACAGTAATTTTAAGTCTGCGATCCTATTATTCCTTACTTTCAGGAGTAAATTCACAAGGTATATTTGCACTGCAAAAGTTAATTAAAACAAAATGTCCGCTGTCTAATAAATCAAGACGACTTATTTAGTTGTAGCCTACTTCTCTGTCCAGGCCGAGTGCGTAATAAATAAAGACATTATTGTCATAATTCTTATTAAGGCATAAAATTGTAGCGTTACTGGATTCCTTGTAGAGAAGGTTGAGCGCTCATTGAATTTGTTGTGTCTTGCCTGGGAACGTAGTTTATTCTTTTATTTTTTTTATTTTTTTTATATTACACTTCAAGATTGACCTCATCCTACCTGATGTTAAGTGGTAATGAGGTCCTAGCTTAAGGGTGACAAGTACAGCATAATAAATCTGTTACTGGACTTGTCGCCCTTACCTTGAAGGCTTGACCCCTGCTACTAACGTAGCACCCCCAGGAGTTCTGGAAACCTTACTCACACGTAGGAACACAACAACACAGAGGTGATTGTTATTTAGCTGCGGCCTTCTTTCGGTTTGCGGTTTCTGTAAGGTGGAGTATTTCACCAGTCGGGATGCTCCGGATTGAGCGATAAATCGCTATGCCCTACCTCTCTTAAACTATTAAGGAAATTTAATGATAACTCAAAATACTTATATCAATCTTTGTGACAAAACGTATGGACAGTGTTTTTTTTTACGTTTTAAAGAAGGAAATTGTTAATATCTTAACCACTCAAAGTATGTATCATTAGTGGTTCTGGCTTGCCTGGCCTTGGTATTTAAAGAATAATTTATTTTTCAAACTAACTCTATCTTTTTTAAGTCAGGCCCGAACCACAGTGTGCATATGACTTATAAGGCGCTTGTTAGCTAGCTGAATGTGGTAGATCTACAGTTCCATTCAATATACAAAAAAATAGTAGATACCGCGTCATTACGAAGGTGTGTATATTGCCAAAAAAAAAACCTAAAGTGTCAAAGTGTTTAATCTAATTCGAAATTCGAACGATAGCAAAACAAAGCATCATAATTTTATATGCCTAGTTTTTCCAGTGCTATTTTTTTACTTATTATTATTGAGTGTGTAACCTTCGCGAGTAAGCACTACTCAAGACGTTGTCGACATATTTATTTTATAATTTTGTTTACCCATAAACGGTCATCGTTTAGCATTTATTAAGAATTTTATTAAGCTTGCTGCGTTTGGTTTTATAAAATGCATTAAATATTTTATAATTACCATCAGGTCCTTTTTCAGTTCAACAAAGGCTGAATAAGTGCGTGGCGACGTAATAGTAAGAATAATATAATTTATAATTATTGTACGAAGGTAAGTTTATATTTTATAAGGTTTCCAGCGAGTTTCCACTATGAACTGTAACTGCTGTTGTACTTTTCTTCCGGCGACCCACACCTGACATAATTGTTGAACAAAATATATTAAAACACAAACAAACAAAATATATTATATTGTTAAAACTAAGATATATTCAATATCTAACCTAATAAATTTAAATACAAACTATTAAAGAGATCAATATGGCACGTTACAGCATGGTATTTGAATTAATATTTCCAGAGATGTTACTGTTTCAAAATTTTTTTTTTTATAATGCACTCGAAGATTGACCTCATCCCACCTGATGTTAAGTTGTAATGAGTTCCTAGCTAAAGGACGAAAAGTATAGCATAGTAAAACTGTTACTAGACTTGTCGCCCTTACCTTGAAGGCTTGACCCCTAAAATGTAGCACCCCCAGGAGTTTTGTAAACCAGTAACACAACAACACAAAATACAGGGATATAGCGTAACGACGGTACCAATACTTAGTATGTACTAGCTTTTACCTGCGTCTTTGCCGCGTTTTTTCGGGATAAAATGTATACTAAATATGAATCTAGTACATCATCTCTTTTCCCACCAAATTTCAAGCAAATCCGATAAGTATTTTTTGCATAAAAGAGTAACGTTTCCTTTAAATATGTTTTCTGTTATTTTCTTTTTTTGTATCCATTCCTTTATCGTTATTGTTATTTTTACTCATATGGCTGTGTTGTGATGTCTTTAAGTAATAAATGCTTCTTTCTTAACGAACATACGTCCAAACATTCATATATTCTTAAAAACTTTCGCGTTTATGGTATTAGTAGGATAAGACGTAAAAAAGTATCAAACACACACCCATAGATCCAGACAGCTACAGATTCTTACCGACTGTCACGTTTTAATAGCATTATCAGCATTGCATGCGTGCAAAGCCGGGTCGTGTTGCTAGTGCAATAACATTCAAGTGCAATATCAGCGCGACCAATTAGGCGCGGGTCTGTTGTTCCCACGGGACGCACATTGCATATTTTCGATTCGACTTACTTAACGCAGTGAGCCCTTTTTTAATAAGAAGAAATACATTAATGCACCGTCCTATCACCTGAGGTGACTGCGCAGGGGAGGGTGGTGACTCCCTGCCCTGTAAAGGACAGGACTACCAAACTACCCACATTAACCTCCCGATTAAACCTCATTGTCGAGACTGATACTGTGAGAACCTCGACTCAACCATAACCACAGTACCAAGGGCGGAATAGCCGCTTTTATGCGGCACCGTCTTTTCCCCCCGGGTTTAGTCGAGGGGGAGGAGCTCGTTGTACCACGTATATGTACGTTTATGTGTATGTAGTCGAATGTACCACGGGGCGATAAGTATGTAGTTCTAAACATATTCGGCAGAGGGCACTTACCGGAGGCTAACGGTTGATACAGCAGAGAAATTTCATCGCCTACGATAACTTGCGGTTAGCTCAGTTGGTAAGAGCAGCACGCGCGATAGGTGAAGGTCGTGGGTTCGATTCCCGCACCGCAAGGGGAAATTAAATTTTGTTTCTAATAGCTAAAGACTTTGTTTGTTTGTTTGTTTGAACGCGCTAACCTCAGGAACTACTGGTTCGAATTCAAAAATGTATTTTTGTGTTGGATGATCCATTTATTAAGGCAGGCTTTTACTTTTATTTTATATACATAATTATTATTTACTCGATTAAGAGTTGTGCTTATTAATAATATAATGTATTTCCTCCGTAGGGACTTTTTTATTTTTTTTTCTAATGTTACAAACAGACACTTTCAATTATCATCATCTGTATGGATGTACTTATTTTAATTAACAGCACAGTGTGTTGGCACCTCCCAGCCTGATGGTAAGCAAGAGCGGTGACAACGGATTTGACACCGTAATATCCTATCCGTTAGCATCGCCATACTGGCCCGCAAAATGTTTCTTCAAAGGAAGGAGGAAACACGTGAGCAGGCAACGAGTTCCACTTATTAATGGTGCTGTAATAATATGAGTGACCAAACTTTTTCGCGCTTTTATTTGGCACATTACACCTTGTCATGGTCTGCACCGCCCGGTTGACGAGGAGATCGATTTCACGTTTTATTGTATGTATTTTTTTTTGTTTTCTTTTTGTCTCCTCTCTGTATACCTATGTGTACTGATATGACAATGTTGTGATGTCTTTAAGTAATAAATGTTTCTTTCTTTCCATGGAATATTTTCCACGGTGAAGCGATTTTAACGGTGTATTGATTTTAATTCTTGTTCCTACTACATAGTATCGACTTTTATAAATACAGAGTTTTAAAATGGAACACCAATCAAAGGCGCTATGTCATATATGTTGCTTTCCATATTTGCATCAAAACTCAGTTCTCAAAGCAGAGTGCATTTCCCACGTCGCCCAGGTCTGGTCGTAAACCGCTTAAATTGGGCGACGTCTTATTTCGCGACCACCCAGAGCCATTGTGCGCCGTCGGCGGACCGGAGACCCGAGGTGGGTAATTAATAGACGGGACGCCTTGATGGTCTACTGACTCCGGCCCTCTCTGGGCTCGATTAACGCAGAGGTTCCCGAGCTTCGGGAAATTTTAAACTAACATACGCTTTGTACGACTTTACCTTAATAAATTCTGTAGCCATTAGCCTGTAGCCATTGCGTAACGAAGGTCTGTAATTGATAAAATTAGGTAAGTACTTATAATTTCCTTAGATTTGACCTTTTGTGATCATTCGGTGATCGATTTATCATCCATATCTGATGCTTCATGGAAATCGTTAGATCTATCTCTAAGATTCAAATATGAGTACAAGCTGTTGCTCATGACTTCGTAAGCTTTCGCTCGTTATTCTATATGTTATGGTAAGTCCACGCATGCCGCAGGCATTTAGGCTGCCTTGCCGCTGACTTTGCCGCCGGCTTTATACTACATGTCGAAGCAGCGTGCCGCCGACATTTGAAAAGTCACTCGTGCCGTCGGCTTGGCCGCCGGAACGTGGTGGCGGGTATCTGTAGATACGCCGTTAATCTAGCATTATATCTTGGTGGGTAATTAATAAAGACGGGACGCCTTGATGGTCTACTGTCTTCGGCCCTCTTTGGGTTCGATTAATGCAGAGGTTTCCGAACTTCGGGACCTTTCTCACTTTGTACAACTTTGCCTTAACCATTTTTGACTTCTTGCTCATAGCCATTCAGTCAGGCAGGTCATTAATTTTTTAAATTAGGTAACTATCAAGTTTTTTTTTATTCGACTATTTGTGATCGATTTATCATTAAAAAATATTTGTCATTGGATTAATATCATTTTTGGAACAGACCAACTATACTATTTATGTTTTGGTGCAAAATTAGTGCTATATTCTGCTTTTTTATAATATTTTTTTACAAACTGCAGTTTCCTGCCGGCATCTTTTCTGCGCTTATAGGTTCCGTACCATCCAGACATCCATTCATAGATCGTATCGTTTCGTTCGTATCCATACATAGATGTATGGATACGAACAAAACCTTCCAACAAACTTTTGCATTCATTATAAAAAGATCTATGTAGATCTTTTTATAATTGTGTATGTACACATTCACAAAAATTACGCGTTTCAGGGTATAAGATTTAATAGAAATCAAATGAAAGGTCTTAATTACTACATCTCAATACATAATTGCTAGCATTTGCCCATGGATTTGCATGCATGCACTTGATATTATGCAAACTTAAAAGTTTTATATCAGTTGGAAAACAAATAAAAGGTCTTAATTAGTACTGAACAAAATTATAATCGCTAGTATTTGCTCATAGCCTTGCTTGCTTGCACTTGATAATGGATTGTAATTGCTAGTGTGTGACTTTTCAGTGGTCAGGATTTCATTTTTACTCAGTTGTACTCAGGTCCTGATAAAGCACATACGACTACACACTTTAAACTTTTACCATCCTTATGTCGAGCACATAAAAACTAATATCGAACTGAAAGTCAAGATCAGCTATCCTTGGACAGCCAATGAGCACCAAACGCACGCGTACTCGTATATCGTAGTTGAACCAACTCTCATATGAGACTGGCTGAATAAACTTCGTTTAAGAAGCTCAGTTGCCTTTCAAATAAAAACCAGCCAAGTGCGATTCGGACTTACGCACGAAGAAAGGCAAATCGCTATGCCCTAGCGATTTGTCGCTCGAACTGGAGCAGCCCGACTGGCATAATACCTCCACCATACAGAAGACCGCAGCCAAATAACAATTAATTCGGTGTTGTTGTATTCCTGCGTGTGAGTAAGGTTTCCAGAGCTCCTGGGGGTTGCTGTAGTAGCAGAGGTCAAGCCTTCAAGGTAGGGCGACAAGTCCAGTAACAGATTTATTATGCTGTATTTGTCACCCTTAAGCTAAGGCCTCATTACCACTTAACATTAGGTGGAATGAGGTCAATCTTGAAGTGTAATATAAAACCATTACCTAATCATCATTAGAAATAATTATTTATTTCTGAAGTAAAATACACAACTGAATATTCTGTGAATATTTAAATTGTCTAGTTTTTGTTAATATCAAACAAAAATCAGCAAAATAATTACGTTTGTTGTATTTTTGTTTATGTTGTACTGAGCCCCTCTTAATTTTTGTTTTGTTTTTAGTATTTGTTGTTATAGCGCCAATAAAAATACATTACCTAATAAAAATTTCACTCTCTCCAGCTATCACGGTTTGAGAGATACAGCCAGATGACAGACAGACGGACGGACAGACAGCGAAGCCTTAATAGGGTCCCATTTTTACCCTTTCAAAGTCAATTTTTTTTTATTTATATAGAGTACATTAGTAATACGTATGAATAGTCTCTATATAAAACAAATGAAGCTACCTCTGTTTCGGAACCTATACCTACCGAGAAGATACAGGGTAAGTAACCCTAAGCAGAGGAGGAAACAAGCAAACACGCATTTTAGAACAATCGTAATTCTAAATTGTGTGGACACGACTAAAAGCGAAAGACACTAATAGTTACCTAAAAGCAATTTTAGCTAATGACTTGTTCGAACGCAACTAATGTTTACGTAATGCCCTCCCAACTGTTGCAGTTGGTTAAGGGTCAGTGAGACACGTTTCTGAAGTTTACTAATGCCCGGGTCCATTATTTATTTATTTATTTATTTAAAAACTTTATTGCACAAAAAAAAGTACAACAGGTGGACTTAATGCTGTGGGCATTCTCTACCAGTCAACCTTTGGGTCATGCGGAGAGTTAGTTTATGGGTGCGGTAATAGTGACAAAGTGCATAAGTAATCTAAAAAATAAAATAAAAACATAATACACGAGAATAGTAACTATCAAGCGTTACAAAATTCATTTCGGAAACAATTAAATATACATATAGACATACATGAATAAATATAATATATATATAAAATATGAAGCTATACTTAAATTTACATAATGAGCATATATATATACTTATATATACATTAGTATAGAATACCACTTTAAAATATAAAATAAATAATAACTATATATAAATGGATTCAGCAATTGACAAATTCATGGCTACGATTTAGCGAGAGAGAAGAAGTGTTCACGAACTTTCATTTTAAAAATTCCCTTAGTCAGGGATTGTCGAGTATCAGCATTATTTGAAAAACGATCCGTTTTTGCTACGAATAGTAAAAAAATATACAAGGCGTAAGCTGAAACCGTTCCAGACTCGTAGTCAGAGAAAATAGGATTGTCATTTTTGACACATAACGAATCGTAAAATATTGGAACCGTGCATAAGTAGCTTCCTTTTTAATATCTTATTATTTTTTTGTTAAGTACAGAGATCAGGAACGTGGTAAGTACTAGAACACCCAGAGAAAATTCAACTTATGAGAAATAAAAATTGCAAGTCGTGATCGGCTCCGACATTTTCGCAGGTAACCAGTACAGGTTTCGCAGGTTCAAGTTCAAAAATTACGAGTTCCACTATGCCACCAGTTTCTGGTATTACGTTTCCTGAAATGTCTTATTTATTTATTTAAAAACTTTATTGCACAAAAAAAGTACAACAGGTGGACTTAATGCTATGGGCATATTTACGACTTCAAAAAAGGAGAAGGTTCTCAATTATATAAATAAATAATAAATAAATGCGCCAGGCAACCACACCAATCACCTGGTCTCAAACTAAAGTTTTCCCTTGTTCTATGATCACCAGACGACGGATACCTACTAACTGGAGGCTCGAGCTCAAATTGAGCTGACCGGGAATCGAACCCGGAACCTTTCGCGCTTTGGCCGCCTACCTTAGCCACTGAGCTCGTCATATATCTATATATATGACGACCTCGGTGGTGTATATATCTATTATATAAGTTATATACATATAAATAGTAGCTGATACTCACACAAATTCATAGTAGCCGATTCTCAGACCTACTGAATATGCATAAAAAAAAATCATAAAACGGTCAAGCCTCATCGTAGGAATATTGTACCTAACACAGTGACACGAAAAATTTATATATTAACTTTTCCGTCTTAAATCGACTTGAACTAGTACAGAACCCAGCTCTATCACCGTAGTATTTCGGTTTCGTTTACGACGCGTTTTATGTTGTGCGGCGACGTCGCGGCGACATCGTTACGAAGCTATGGGCTGTAAACGGTGTGCGACGATTTTTGCAACGCGCTTCTTAAATAGACATCTTTGTCACATTTGTAAAGGAACTTGGTGCATTTAACAGGTTTTGTAAGTGGCATTTGAGCTGTAAATTATATTAATCAATCGTGCTAATTTACCCTCTTTATGGTGAATGATTTTTTCGAGTTTCATAATCATATTTGTTTCGTAAGTAATATAGTGTATTTTTAATTTTTTTTAAACACACCCGCATAGAGAACTTGGAATTCGCTTGAAATTACAAAAGAGACAAATAAGAATGTATTTATTTATGCATTTATGTATGATTATTTGCTACCGAAAAGTGGCTCCCTCTGTCAAGTGCTCATGCACCTTATAGAGAAAGTCGACACAATTTATATAATTATATTTATCATAATATAATCTTTTGTATGCAGCGCCACTTTCTTTAAATATATTGGGAATATTGGACAACATCTTATACATAAATCTGATTCTATTTTAAGTAGCTTAAGCACTTGTGTGACAGATATCAGTAACAACTAACGGTACCACAACACGTAGACCCGAGACAATATAGAAAACGGCATTTCCCTTACTGACCAAACCGGGATCAAACCCGGGACCTCAAGGAAGGCGGAACGCCACAGTCCGGCCCGCTTATCTCTCGACTACGGAGATTGTTAATTCTTATATTTAATATTTCTTTGTTTCTTCTTTAATCTGATTATAAGCTTCAATGCTACCAAAGGACTATGTCCGTATGGAAATTTAAATAAAAGACCCTTGAACTTGTTTACCTACGAAGTACTTAAACACACAAAGCAGAAATACGTTTATAATAACTTATTACTGCATTTAATCGCAATGCATTTTAACGACGACAAAAATTAAACAGTCATTATTACCGCATGGTCATATTAAATGTGTTTGCAATTTGTGCTGCACTCTTAATAGAAACACAGTCTGGAAGTAAACATAAAGCAGAAACATCGCACTTAGATAGCCATAGACACTACACATTATTCTACGGTCGCTAGTATGAAAATATGCAACAATATGGAAATTTAACGACTGTTACATTTTTTTATTTGTTATGTCCATAATTGTCAGGACAAGGTTTAGAAAAAAAAAGTTTCAAATTTACAGGAATCATACCTGTGCACAACGTTGCACCGTTAAAAACGTCTCTATTCCTATTGCCTTTTATTGTGTGAATGTGTTAGAGATGTAAACTAGGCGTTAGTAACTTAACAACTGACTGCCAATTGTTTATTCATCAAAACTTACAAATAAAATAAAATATCAACAAAAAGAGCAAAAAGAATTTACAACTATATACAACTCTTAGCTATTTACACATTTCCAATCGTCCGAAACAATTTCCGCGTGAAAGTGCAGGGGGCTGCTAGACATACAGCATAATAATTAAGCTTTATATGTGCCACTGGTAGGCACAAGCCTCATCTCAACTATAAGATTTAACAGGCCTCACTCCACACCATGGACCCAGTGCCCAGTGGTGAAAGAGTCTGTATACGGGGTGACTAGCCTTATTGTCAGACGTTCTCAAGTCACCACCACCACTGGTTGTTAGAATAGTAAAAAGGTATTTGTAAAGGCTTTCAGCCAGTACTAAAAGCTAAACGTGTCTTCTTAAGTACGTAAAAGCTTGCATTTTTCTTTTTGTGTCTCTAATCCTTTATTGTTTTGTTTATGGCTGTACTGGCATGTCTTTAAGTAATAAAGTAGTATTATCGTATATTTAAAAGATACCGTAATGTTATTTTTAATGCTTAATTTATTGTTGTTTAAAATGATTTCTTTTTTTTCTCCCCCGTTACCGCACCCATATACAAACTATCTGCATGACCCAAGGGTTGACTGGTAGAGAATGCCCCTAGCATTAAGTCCACCTGTTGTACCTATTTGTGCAATAAAGTTTTTAAATAAATAAAATAAATAAAAATTTGTTTATTTCTTTCTAATTAACGCCCCTGGGTTCAGTTGGCCTGATCCCATACTGATCGCGGCGTGTAAAGTTTAGCCTTCGGTATCGTTCCGAACCAAGTTGCCATCACACTACGAGTACCTCTTCCTTACTGCAGTAGTATTTAGATTGTGTCTTGCGCCGGCGCAGACGATACGCTTCGCGGCGCGGAAGTGGGGAAGATCGCTCTGATAGCCACCATGATAACAGGTGGAAAGCACTTCTGATGGGGATGCTAAAAATAGAAAGAGATTGCCATCTTTTAGGGTTTTATAGCCGTCAAAGAGTTTCGCCTTGCCTTTTCTTCATTTATACTAATATTATAAATGCGAAAGTAACTATGTCTACATAATATAATTTAAAAATCTAGAACGGACATAGCCTACTTCGGCACAAAAATATTTTGTTTTTAAAAAAACGGGAAGTTTAAATAGGAAAATGTTTATTTTTATGTTAGCGAAATGAAATTTTGCACAAATATACCCCATCAGTTGAATTAAAAGTAATCTCTATAAATTACTTTTTGTTTGGAAATAGGGGTAAAATTTACAATGAAAATATATATGTCGCAGTCATCTGGTTTAATCAGCTATTTGATTGGATCACTAGCGCGTTCATTGAATGACGACGTTTAATTGAATGACTAAAGGACAACTCGTCAAATTGTTTAATATAACGTTCAACTTCTTGACTGAACGTTATTTAGCATAGTCGTTGAATGGTATATAGCTGACATTGTTATGTTTGATTAAGGTGACTATAAGCTCGCAACTTAAAAGATAACTAACTTTAGATAAAAAAATGAGGACATGACATAACACACCTTAATAAGAATTTTTATTATGTTTTAACAATTTTAAGTGTTAAGACACTTAGGCTAAAAAGATATCATATTTTTTCAAAACTACTGTATTAAAAATTGGGGTAAGAGGAAAAGGTTGGAATCTCAATTTCACTCAAAAAATATCAACACAGTGTTAATCGATTAGATCTGTACCAGCTGTTTGACGCCATCTTTGTTTTGATCAGCACTAACGCCGCAGTGGAAAAAAATTGTACTAAATTACAATCACCTGACTGATTTTACGTCCGCTATGTTCAAAGGGCTATGTTACAATACGCTAACTTGTTGGACGTTGAGTGAGGCTTGTTCATTCAACGTTCGGCCTAGTCATTCAATTAAACGTCGTCATTTAATAAACGCGCTAGTGATTCAATCAAATAGCTGATTCAACCAGATGACTGCGACATATATATGGAAAAAAAATTGTGTCCACGCGAACCGCAACTTCGGGCACAGAACGCCGTCAAGACTAGTTATTTATTGTTTGGCGCATACAATTATTCAGTAAAAAGTTTTTTTTTTTAAATATATATGTATATTGGACAACATCACATACATTGCTCTGATTCTGTGGTAAGTAGCTGAAGCACTTGTGTTACAGAAATCAGAAACAACGACGGTACCACAACAGCCAGACCCGAGACAATATAGAAAATTTCGTTTCCCATATTGACCCGACCGGGGATCGAACCCGGAACCTCAGAGATGGCGCGACACTAAAGTCCAGCACGCTTGCCTCTCGGCTACGGAGGTCGTCAAATTAAAAATATTAAAATGTTTTGGGTATGGATTTTATGGCGGCAGACTTGTAAAGTATAATTTTAGTTTCCTCGTAACATTATGATGACTAAAAAATCCTATATGTACAAACGCATGGACAAATCATGTTCTTAACATAGTATAGTAACGCTTAAACTACCACTGTTTTAATTTGCGGTATATCGATTAAGCTACATAAAAGGTCTACATTCAAAACATCAGTCATTGCCCTGATTCTGTAGTAAGTTTAGCATTTAAGTTTCAAACAATAACTGTGCTACAACCCCCAGACCCGAGACAGCAATGAAAAATTAATTTTTCATATTGACTAGGAATGTGGGACCTCGAAGATGGCGCAAAGCCATAGTCTGGCCCGACTCTCGGCTCATCAAAAAATTAAAAACTAAATACTTTTTCTCTCATAACTCCTGCATTACAATTTCCATTTACGACCAAGCTTAATGCTTTCAGTTAAAGCTCGTCTCGTAAAACGTAAGCAAGTAAAGCCGCAAAATACGTGTAAATGCGCTAACAGACTTTTAATATTGTTGAAATGACTCAATCTCGCTCAATTGACTATCCAGACAGTCACAACGTACGTAGTGGACATAAAATTGCTTGTTATAATATGAAAACGATACTATTAAAACACAAGAAGTATTAATACTAGATGTGGCACTATAATAACTGTGTTCGCTATTTTCGCCTAAGATGTCTGTTAAAATGAAAAAAATATTAAACACGCTTTGTTCGAGATTACATTTTCATTAAAACGATGAATATTTAATTTAAGACGTTTGGGTTCCATTTAAAGTAAGTTGACAGGTCCATACGCGCCATCGTTTTATTCATTTAAAATTATACGTTAAACAAAAAAATACTTGACGAACGTTTTATCCCGTGTGAGGCCCTCAGAAACCATTGCCAAATCGTTAGTATTTTAATAATTTGCTGCCAACGAACAACGGATACTCGATTATTGATCTGAAGAATGAATTAGTGAATATGCGTTTCCACTTGACGTAGCCTGGTCAAAGGGCATAGTGATTTATTGCTTGAACTGGAATAGCCCGACTGGTGAAATACCTCCACCTTACAGAAGACCGCAGCCAAATAACAATCACTTCTGTGTTGTTGTGTTCTTGCGTGTAAATAAGGTTTCTAGAGCTCCTGAGGGTGCTACATTAGCAGCAGCGGTTAGGCCTTCAAGGTAAGGGTGACAAGTCCAGTAACAGATTTATTACGCTGTACTTATCGCCCTTAAGCTAGGAGCTCATTACCACTTAACATCAAGTGGGATAAGGTCAATCTTGTGTAATATAAAAAAAATCCCATGCCTCTTCCATTAGTCATAGGCTCTGTGTATGGCGCGGCGGACCGGCGCCGGCGCCGCGTTGCCTAGCAACCGCGGAGCGGCGCCATCGGGGCTGGCAGCAGCCTACCTCAACGTGCCCCGACCACCCCGCCTCGCGACTTGAGCACTTGCAGACGGCTTGTCTCAAAAGGAAGGTCTCCACTAAGTTATTGGCTGCGAATATCAATCAACCAATCAAATATTTCTTTATTCAAGTAGGTTACATGTAACACTTTTGAGTCATCATTGAATACAATGCAAAGTGATCCTACTTCCGGTTCGGAACCTACATCTACCGAGAAGACACCGGTAAGAAACTGAGCAGGTTAGTTACAGTAGCAGTAGGTATTTAACCTTTTGCTATGTATAGATAACTTTGGACCAAGTCTATAGTTTTGTTTTGATCAGTGAAGAAACATTAATTTATTATTTTATTTGAATAATTATCTATCTATTTGATTGAATAATAGCCTATCTTTCAACAAATACTAAATTCAAAATAACCAAAGTAAAATATCGTTAGGATCCGTCGTCTAGTGCTCATAGTACAAGGGAAAACCTTAGTTTGAGACCAGGTGATTGGCGTGGTTGTCTTTAAAAAAAATATATATAATCAGTTGTCCATCAATAATTAGATTGTTAATTGCAGTCTTCAGTACCAAGGCTCCTTAAAAAATAACAAAACAATTTGACCAGAGAAAAGCCCATAAAACGCTAAGCAAACGTACACAAAACACATCACGGCAAACACTTGCAGTTCTATATTAGTCCTTATTACTACGACATAAGAGCGATACAAGGTCCAAGTAGTCAGACGTGCTTTCGACGGTACAAACTTTCAGTCATTCACTTTCACACGATCAAGATGCCCGTTACGGTCGGCGCGTTCGCTCCACGCGCCGCCACCGGCCTTATCGCTCTGTAATTAGTGCGTCTGGGGGACTATTTGTGAGTCGCACGATATATCGCCATCAAATGTCAGCTACCGTTCATTAACTTCCTACTCATACTTCTGAATACTACTCACAATCTTTCACTGTCCAGTCCATACGCTTATGGAATTCCCTTCCTTTACCTATCAGGGAATCTGAGTCCCTTCCCATTTTCAAATCAAGAGTAAAAACTTTCTTTCTTTCTCTTAACTAAATCCGAACTTGTATCCTTTATCAAAGTATTTAAATAATGCTAAGCTTTGTTGGTAATTAATTTAATTTCATATATTTATTTCTATTTGTCTATATCATATATACTTTATGGAAATTTATATATTTATTTATTATATAGGTATTTATTTGTTTATTATAGTTTTATTTATCTTTACGTATTTTTTTTATATTTTTATCTTGTTATAGTATTTATATTGATATTTTCTGTTAGTATTTTTCTCAAGCATTTTGCACGGCTGTACCCGTTTCTCGATGTCTACTATTTCCTCTACCTAAAGGTTGTCTGGAAGAGATTGCTCTCTAGCAATAAGACCGCCTATATTGTACTTAAATATGTCTGTAAAACCAATTTCTGTAAATTTTCTGTGCAATAAAGTGTACCTATCTATCTATCTAACTTGAAAAAAAAACATAGTAACTATACATTAACACGCTTTTTTCTATCATGAGACAAGCAAATCCAATGAAAGTATATCATGAATTGTAACCTACAACTTGAATAAAATAAAAGAGAATACAGAATTTTTTCACCTTTAAAAGAATGTACATAGGTCTGTTGCTTAGGTCAATAAAACATATCCTATGATTTTAATCAATCGCTAGAGCTAGGTAATAAATAATAAGAATGCACCAGACGTCAAAGGCATCAACCCACCAAATTCAGGCTCAAAAAAAATATTTCCAAATTACCATTATCGAGAATCAAACCTGGGACCTTTCGCGCTTCAGGCAACTAACTTAACCACTAGTCCCCCGAAATTAAGGTACTTGTGTAACAGAAATCAGAAACAACAACGGTGCTACAAAGACATATTGACTGATTCGGGAATCTAACCCAAGACCTCAAGGATGGCGCAACACCAACGGATACCATCAAAACTTTTCTTACCATTCATTTGTATATCATGTATCAAATAAGAAAGAAGGCACTTTGTTTGGCTCACTATGCAAATATCGTGTATATATCCAACGTCTTAAATGTATATATCTATTAGAATCTATTTCATATTTATAGCTAGCGATTCCCTCATTAGTCGGCAGGGGGCGTGCGCCGCGATGCGTGGCGGCTGAGGTCGCGGCCGGTCTCGCCGCGGTGACGGCGAATTTAGCGGCAGTCATCGGAATCATGGCGTTTACGATGTACTTGTCCCCATCAGATTTAGGTAATAACCCATAAATAGCCCGTATTCATAGACAACACATGTATTAAATGCCGAATAAAACCTGTGGGACTAACTTTCTGAAAGTTAAGAGGTAAAATCACCGTCTAAGAAGATTTTTTTTAATCATAAGTACACTGCAGGATTTCTAGCAACCAAATGGTTCAGTTATCAGGTTATTAAAAAAATATCTACCCTCTTATTAGATAGGTATTTATGACACTTTGTCCGGTTGCAACAATTCCAAAAGCTTTATACATCTAGGATGTGCATAATTTTTATGTAGAGCATAATAACGAGCTAAAGACCAATCGAGCTGAACATTTACTAACATGAAGTTAGATCTATTGCCAGTTTGAATTTCAACGTCACATTTGTAAGTTTCTAGTAAAACATAGGTTAGTGTGTCAAAACAAAATTTCAGAGTGGGACACTGAGGGTAAAAAAAGATTTAATTAAGTTTTTTGTTTATTTTAATTATGTACATACTTTAAAGAATATTAAAGAAAATCATAGTTATATAACGTGAAAGGCTTGAATAATATGATGGCTAAAAGTAATAAGTCAAAAGTTTCATACTAGATTTAATATATCTAAATCAAACAATACAATTATTGTATAAAAATCAAAAAGACGATTCACGATTAAGAATAATTACATAATTACCTAAAACAAATCCGATTTTTTTGCCAACACTAATTAGACAATTACAAATGACGGCAGTTTTAAAATACAAGATTCTTTGTAGAAACGTGGAAGGTCATTTTTTGTGCAGTGTCTAATGGCTTGTGCATAATGAGACTACACCTATGTGGGTGTTTTACATGGCCCACAAAAGTGTTTTAACTCGTATATTTTTTAATTAAGACGTGTATCTCTGAACAACATAACAAGATTTGACCTTAATTGTTTAACCAAATACTTTTTTACTATAGACATAACTTATTTAATGGATTGAGTCATTTAATTAACGATGATTTATTTAGTTTTCGAATTCTATTCATCACAGTTTTCATTATATTTCTTTTTATACGTTTGAATTAAATATTAAATTAGAAAACGATACGTGTAAAACAAATAAAAAAAATATAAACTGAAAAATTAAAATCTAAATTAATTATTTATTCACGTAAAAGAACCTTTGTGTACCAACTTAAAGTATATGAAAGATTACCTTTTAAAAAAATTTAATGGAGCTGATTCTTTATTTTTTATTTCTCTTATTCAAGGGGCGTAAAGGTCATTTATCTCATTAATTGAAGAAGCAGGCCAATCGTAGAACACGTCGTCTTCACAAACAACATGAAATTCAAAGAGCTTTGCTCCTTGGTATCGAAAATATATATAAAATATGGTATATAAAATAAATATCAAGAAACAAAAAAGTTATTCTCAAAATTCATCTTCTTTTTTATGCTACTCCTGAAAAGTAGCCTTTAGTCAGTAACTCTTAATTGTAGTAACTCATCTATCTGTTTACCAAGTTTCATCCAAATTCAATTAGTAGATTTTGCGTAAAAGTTTAACATTTATTTGACGAGGTGAATAATGCTCTTTCCCAAGTTGTTCGCTGGTTTTCAATCAATAATTTATTGCTCAATTCCAAAAAAACAAAATGTATCAAATTTACAATGCCTAACGTCAAACAAATAAATACATGTATTTGTATGAACAATGAAGTAATCGAGATAGTAAATTCAACAAAATTCCTAGGAATTACTTTAGATTCCAAACTGCAATGGAATCCTCATATCGTTGCCCTGGCAGGAAGACTTAGTTCGGCTGCATATGCTGTAAGGAAAATAAGAAACCTAACTGATGTAGATACGGCAAGATTAGTTTATTTTAGTTATTTCCATAGTGTTATGTCATATGGTCTATTGTTATGGGGCTCTGCAGCAGATATCCAGACAATTTTTGTACTGCAAAAAAGAGCCATACGCTTTATTTACGACCTTAGACCACGTGACTCACTGAGGGAATTTTTTAAAGAAATTAATATTTTAACAATAGCGTCTCAGTACATTTTCGACTGTATTTTGTATGTACGAAAAAACTATACGCTTCTTCCTAAAAAATCAGATACCCATAGATTTAATACAAGAAATAAACAAAAGCTTGCCGTTCCAAAACTCAGACTTCATAAAAGTAGTAATTCCTTCATGGGGATAAGTATAAAAATATTTAATAAGTTACCACAAAGCATTATTGACTTGCCCATGCATAGATTTAAGACTCAAATTAAAACATGGCTTATCAAAAAGGCTTATTACACTGTACAAGATTTTTTTAATGATAAAAATATGTGGAATTGTTAAAATGTCCATCTGCACCTAGATAATTTATATTATTAATTCAAATATTTTAATGTCCAATTGTGATGTTTGTCATTTATTTTAAAAGAGGATATCTGTTGAGTTTGTTGCGGCGCTTCTTCTCAACAGAACCAACGTCGAGGCGCTGGTAGGAAAAAATAATTGACGTGCAAAAGAATTTATTGTAAATCCACTTGCAGAAATAAATCATTTCATTTCATTTCATTTCATTTCATTTCATTTCATTTCATTTCATTTCATTTCATTTCATTTCATTTCATACATACATCCAGACATCCATACATATTTATAAACTATCACTTTTATAATAAATAAATAAATTTTGGACGACATCACATACATTGCTTTGAATCTGTGGTAAGTAGCTTAAGCACTTGTGTTACAGGAATCAGAAACAACGACGGTACCACAACACCCAGACCCGAGACAATACAAAAAAGTTCGTTTCCCATATTGACCCGACCGGGGATCGAACCCGGAACCTCAGAGATAGCGCGACGCCAAAGTCCGGCCCGCTCGCCTCTCGGCTACGGAGGTCGTCTATAATATTATTAGCATAAGAAGCTAAAATCATTGATATCCATTCCATATTTATGGCCACACTGTTTAAAGAGGCAACGCACAAATTTAAAAAGTCCGAGAATCGAACCAAGCGCCTCTCGCCCGAGGACACCACCAATCCAATTATGCCCTGGACATCCGACGTGCGTGAGGTGATTCGGTCCTAAGTCCTGTCCTGTGAAGAGACAGGTATAAACGGTTTTTTCTTTTTTTTCGGTAACGGCTAGAATGCAGACTTTGTTAATTAAAATATTTCTTTGTTGCACCCGAATAAATTCACATCAATTTATAGGTCGATGGAATTGTATTGACGTTTAGTATTTAGGGTTCTTAATGAACTTTGTTTAAACAATATTATGAAGACATTGTCCAAAAATGTTTTAAAAAAATTATATGTTTAATCATAATTATATTACATTGCTCAGTTTAAGTTCAGTAAAACAGCACTCATAATCAATCTGTGCATAAGTCAAAGTCAATCTTTTTTATTCACATAAATTACATTTGTAATACTTATAAATACATAGTCTCTATTTATAGCAAATGAAGCTACCTCCGGTTCGGAACCTATAACAAAAGAGAAGATACCGGCAAGAAACTCAGTAGTTTTTTTTTACAAATGAAAGCTAAACTTATTACTCATTTTGCTTTAAGACACACAGTTAGTTTGTCTAATATAAACCCAAGGGTTGACTGGTAGAGAATGCTTCTGGTATTAAGTCTACCTGTTCTACTTTTTTGTGCAATAAAGTTTTTAAGTAAAATAAATAATATTTATTATTTGTTTGTGCATCTACACGTCAACATGGAAAGAACAAATCATAGAAGAGCAGCACGCGCATATCGTGAAGGTAGCGGGTTCGAGCACCGCACCGCAAAGGGAGATGAAACTTTCCTTTCAAACTCAAAAACTCAAACTCAAATATTTCTTTATTCAAGTAGGTTACATATAACACTTTTGAATCGTCATTGAATACAATGCAAAGTGATTCTACTTCCGGTTCGGAACCTATATCTACCGAGAAGACACCGGTAAGAAACTCAGCAGATCATTTACAGTATCAGTATCTAACTTATTGCTATGTGTAGCTCACTTTGGACCAAGTCATATAGTTTTGGTTTTGATGAGTGATGAAACAAATAAGTACTCAAGTAAGTTTTTACTTTCGAGAGGTAAGCTGGAGCAGACCAGTCCCCAAAGGTGGCACCTGTACACAAGCATGACGTATGTGCCAGCCATCGCTTCACTCAACCATATTGTAGGGAATGTAACGACCCGCCACATAGCGCCACCACCCCAGTGACATTTTAGTGAGCATGACTACTCCATCTCCCCATAATTTGTAAGTATTTATTATCTAAATAAAATTCATCAAACAACTATAGGACCTGGTGCACGATAGTAACCTACATTTTGGTTTAGATTAAAAAAAAAGAAAGAAATCTATTATACCTAATTCATAATTATACATAATTTGCAAATATACATTTTATGTCCATAATAGATATTTTTAACAATATCAAAGTCATTATGTAAAATAAAAGATTGCATTATCATGATTGCAAGCAGTATAAACATTATAAAAATCGATTTATCATTATTGCCGTGAACTCTTCATTTACAAGACCAAGAGCGCACCAAATTTACTTATCACAATTATTAACAGAACCCAAAGTTTGAAGCTATGGTTCACGCTGCCCCATACCCCGTCGTAGGTGGCAAAGTCAATGTAAGTCTAGACTTTTTTGTTAGGTCTCACAAAGCTTAGATTTATCGACAAGCTTCAGAGCTAGGCTTTGAGACGCCGCCGATAATTAGGTGCTGTTGCGTCGTCGTTGGTGTCATTTAATAACGGAGAATCTACACTAATATTATAAAGAGGAAAGATTTGTACCTATTTTTGTATGTTTGTATGTTTGTAATGAATAGGCTCAAACAGTACTAGACCGGTTTAAAAAATTCTTTCACCAATAGAATGCTACATTCTTCCAATTTGACATAGGCTACACAATTAGGGATCCTTGGAAAAATTTCAACAGAAAAGCGGGAAAATTCTCTAATGCGAAACGAAGTTCGCCGGGACCGCTAGTAATATATACAGAGAACAGAGGTAGGGCATGCTGTACTTGTCGCTCATTACCACGTAACAACAGGTGCGATAAGATCAATCTTGAAGTGCAATATATATAAAAAAGATAAATGTTAAAACTAAATAAATTTACTAATTACAAACCCTCAGGCATATCATATGCTCAAAAGACCATATTCGAAAAATACATTGAACAAAAAATACCATACCTATTCTCAACCTATCATACTCTTGTAAGACCACATTAGCATATCACAATATTTTCTAAGCATAATATTTGAAAAAATACTATACCTTTATATGTTTCACGCAATACTAGCAAACTTTTAATAACACCCACACCAAGACAATATAGGTACATCATCATCAACATAAACATTATTATATATATATATGAAAGAAGCAAATTAGGTATAATCCAAATATATTAGCCAAACAAATTAATTTATCACACACACGTCTTGCACATCGTCGTTCGTCGTTCAAATCTAACTGACATTCTCACCATTCGGATATTCATACGTACAGGCATCGCTCATGCACAACGTTCGGATACATCCGCTATCCCACACTCGGCCATCCTGCAGTCATGTCTGTCCTCAGACATGCATCATCAAAAACATCCTACATTCGTAAACTCGTATACGTCTTTAACTCAAAGTAAACACAATTATAAACATCATAAAAAACAAAACAATCTACATCTTATAATATATACAACACCAAAACAAACACAACTTAATATAACATCATACAACTGAACATCATAATTAAAAGGATAAAAACTTCAAACTAAATATGTAACTTCCTCACACAAAATAAAAATTGAATTCCTTCGTTCTTCACATCTTAAATAACCATTAATAAAAACTCCATAGAAAAATAAAAACAAATCGTAAAACTCCTCTTTTTCCTCTTCTTATAGTCCATTTTATTTACATCCTTTATTTCTATATTCAAATTATTTCTTTTGATTTCTTTTACGCCTTTAACATTAAAACCATTGTTCATTTTAATAATATTATTTTCGTCGTAGTACTTGTACTTAAAACATTCTTGGAGCAATACTAACGATATTGCCACAACTTCATTTTCTTTAACTTGTTGGTCACTGCTTTGATCTTCTTCACAGGTATTTTGTTTCGTGAGATTCAGGAACCCAATTGTAAAATCTAAAAGGTTTTCTGCTTTTTCTCGTGCGTCTTTTAACGAGCATGATGTTATCTCTTGCATCACTGTCTCAACCTCCTGTTCCACGTCATCTTTTCTCGAACTTATTTCCTCAATCTTAGTATATTTCTGAAAATCTAATGAACGTTCCAAGTTTTTGTTGACATCAATAACAACATTTTCGTTGTCATGGCAATATGTGTCAGTAGGCATATTGTCAATTTCAACCATAAATTCTTCTTTCAACCTCATTCTATCTTCTAGTATAGTAGCGCCCTCTATTGTATGTTCGTCATTTTTTACCTGATGCTCATCGTAATCACAATGCACTTTCTTCTCCTTATTATGCCTTTTATTCACAACTTCTGCGCGCCTGGTGATGTTACACCCGATTTGCGTACACTCTTTATACGTCATAGCGTCCAAATACATTTCTGCCATTTCCTGAATCTTCTCTTTGTAATGCTCCTCCTCGGTGAATTCGTCGTAAATAGCACTCTTAAACTCATCCCAACTCTCGTGTCTCTCTTCTCCCCGCAACCAAAACGCCGCTATACCCGTTAGAGAGCGCCTAGCTCTAAGCAGTATTTGTCGTGAACACCATCCGAAATATTCCGCCTGATCCTCAACGTCTTCCAGCCATTGGGATATAGGATAGGATTTATCCCGTCCGCTAAACTCGGGTAGCTGGAATATATTCATCATTTTCATACCCTTTCGTCTTTGTCTTTCTCACAATCGTCTTTATTTTCTTCAAAATCGTCTTAACGTCGTTCCGTAAAACATGTTACGTCTTCTAAAAAAATCTTCTCCGCGTAATGGCGGCCGTCGTTCCCCGTAAAAATTAGAAAATTTTGAATTTTGAATGCTTTTTCATTCCCATCCCGGACGAGCCCCCAAATTTGTAGTGGAATGGGAAATGAAAGAAGCAAATTAGGTATAATCCAAATATATTAGCCAAACAAATTAATTTATCACACACACGTCTTGCACATCGTCGTTCGTCGTTCAAATCTAACTGACATTCTCACCATTCGGATATTCATACGTACAGGCATCGCTCATGCACAACGTTCGGATACATCCGCTATCCCACATATATGTCACCGTAAGATTGTAAAAATCGTTAGATTACAATTTATCTCGCGAGATTGTAAATCACAAAACTATAAAAAACTATAATTCATCAAATAAAATCTTATTTACTATATACCATGAATATTGTATCATAAAAACTAAAAAACAAAGTATTTTTTTAACTGTTCAGCCATCCTTACTTATCCTTACTATAATATAATATAATAATATATATATAATATTTATATAATATAAAATATATATTTATTAATATTATAAAGAGGAAAGATTTGTTTGTTTGTTTGTAATTAATAGGCTCCGAAACTACTGGACCGATTTCAAAAATTCTTTCATCGTTGGAAAGTTACTCTATCTTCGGGTGACTTAGGGTATATTATATTTTCAAAAAAATTGGGGAATCTTACTAAAACTCCAATAATGTAACCCAAAATGACCTGAAAAATTCCTTACATCGCGTGCACTGCGAAAACTATTGATGATCAAACAAAATCATTTAGTATGACTTTGCAGAACTCATCATTATCTACAAAAAGTGTCGCGACAACATATGTCTAAATGTTATAGTTATGCCACAGTAAGCGGTTTTTTATTCTTAAAATTTAATTAATATGCCGCCGCTTGAAAAGGCTCTTTATTTGTACCTTGGTAATAATCCTAATCAAACTAAATAACTTTATATTCAAGACGGCTTCAATACCCTTATATAACTTATTGAATTATTCAATTTGGACATTTCATTCGGAAGATATCACGAGTTTAAAAATGCAAGTATTAGAAAAAAGTCACGTGTTTGCCGCTCACCGCGCTCAGCTAGCCAGCATGCGATGTAAGCTCCATGTAAGCGTCACTGGAGTACTGACGGGGGGAGTCAATGTAATAAAATAAAGTGCAAGGTTTAGTACCTATTGCACCCGTGCGAAGCCGGGGCGGGTCGCTAGTAATATTATAAATCGGAAAGTGAGCGAGTTTGTTTGTTTGTTCCGCTTTCACGCTGTTACTACTGAACCGATTGCTTTGGAATTGCAGACCTAAAGTTAGAAGTCCAGATTAAATAATATGGTACTTTTTATCCCGAAAAAATTATATTCCCGAGGGAAAACAAAAATAGAGTTTGCTTGATGCCATGAGTCTTCCACGCGGGCGAAGTCGCGGGCGGAAAGCTAGTTAGTAAAAACAATCCAACAAGATCGTTAAACTAGTTATTTAGGTCATTAATTTTCAATCATGTTTGATAAGCTAAAGCCAAATTTCCCACGTGCCTCCTTCTTCAAAAAGTTTAAATGCACACAGACTCTTTATCAGTCAACAGTTTACCGAGTGCTGATTTAAAAGACGATTAAATCATCCTCATTTCACTCTTATTACCACGGACATGGACATATTTTCCCCTGAATTTGGAAGCAATCAAACCCGCCGACAGTTCATAAATCAAATTCCCCGAAATAGCGGTCATCTTTTACCCGAAATCCGTCGGAAACGTTGGTCCAACAGTCACCAACGTTGGTTCAAATGTACGTTATCTGAAATCGAAGCGAAGAAGCAATCAGTAATAAAATGTTAAATGTCGATCCACATCGATCGGCGAGAGTGCCGATTAAAATCGCTCTAAAATAATGATAACCTCCCCTAAGCTTGAGTTTGGGGATAGTTCAAGCTATACTTTGCAGACCAATTCTCACGTCCTCACATTTTTTAACCTAATCCTAAAAGTATGTAGCTCAAACATTTGTGTATTACTCGTACTTTGTTCATGTTTAGAATTCATGTTATTTATATATGTAAATGTTAACTTTTTAATTTTCATTGTGTATGTATCTATAAAACTTATTTTGTTTCGAATTTGTCTTTTTTATCATTAAACATCATTTGTAAATCTGTCATTGAATCTTATAGATTCTATTTTAAAAAAAGAAATTAAAGAAATATCTTAAACATTAAGTTGTTGTTATATGTAAGTCACGTCTCAAAGCTTACGATTTCAAAGTGATTATTAAATATTTTAAACATTCTGGTGAAAACTTTTGCATTAAAGATACTATTTATAAGCTGCATTTATAAAATTGGTTTAGCATAAGACAAACTGATAACAAATAAGGTATACAAAAGTAGATTCTCTGTTATAAATTATCCTTATATATGTTTAGATAATAGCCTAGGGCTAGCTAAGTGGCAGATAACGAAATTCGATATGGTTTCAACAAGTTTTAAAATGATTGACATTTCAGGATTACGTCACTTTTACATGCTATCAATCTCAATATCGTACATGAATAAAAGCTACTTGGCCGAGCCCCCTAATGCACTTAAGATGAACTACATATTTAGGATCCAAGATGGCTAATATTAAATATCGGCCAAAACTCAGTGTGCACAAGGTTAATTTTGCATTGCCGCGGGCGGTTTCGGGCCACCCGCCGAATTTATGAAAATAACGTCTTAACGTATTATTGTGTACCCGGTGTCTGCGGCAAGGCACAGGTGTGCAATTGTGTGCACAGAGCCTTGCATGGAGTCGCTTGACATTTTTAAATGCAGCTCTATTTGCGAGCTTCAAAACTGAATTCCGACACACGTTTGTTCAACAAAACGTTACTTCAACAAATGTTTATTAAATAATATCGAGCAAAACGTGTGTCGGAATTCCGCTATTAAGTCCATTTTATAGTTCCTATCTAAATCTTTAAACGTTTTACCTATCTGTAGCCAGGGTAGACCCTTGTATTATTTGAAAATAAACATAATATTTTAATTTATTAAAAACTTAAATTTACTACAATAAACAGCGTGATATGGAGACAATTAGAAAACTATGGTATATACTTGATATACCTACCCAGGTGTTCTTAGAAATATAATAGCAGATTTATAAAAATCATTACATTTAATTTCGTTAATGTAAAACTTGGGCAAAGTATGTCAGTTTTTTTGTAAATAATATTTCAAACTAATTTATTAGAAATAGTTTTAAAGAAACAGAAAATATTTAAAGTTCACTAGTGCAGCGTGAAGCACTATAAAAATTGTAAAAATTTATTAATTTATGAGATGTTCAATGCTACAAACAATATATCAAAATTATATATTTTATCAAAAAATATTTGAAAAACTTTTGAAGTTCCGATCGTCATCGTGGTTAGAAGTCGCTATCACCTTGAAGGTGGACCACACAACCCTCTCTGGTAAATATCTTAAAAACACGTTTACATACTTTTTTCTTCTTCTTCTTTTCCTTTAAAAATTATTACTATAAATAAATTAAATTCAAAAAAAATAATTAAATTATTAGACCACATCACATACATTGCTCTGAGTCCGTGGTAAGTAGCTTAAGCACTTGTGTTACAGAAATCCGAAGCAACGACGGTACCACAACACCCAGACCCGAGACAATATAGAAAAGTTAGTTTCCCATATTGTCCCGACCGGGGATCGAACCCGGAACCTCAGAAATAGCGCAACGCCAAAGTCCGGCCCGCTCGCCTCTCGGCTACGGATTTCGTCAAATAAGATTTGGTAATTAAAATATTAAAAATTTTACTTTAGTATTACTCTACAGCCATCTCTAGTCTCCTAATTAAGAAAATTCCAAAACACGCGACATGGGCCCTTAGTAAAACCTATTTATTTAAAATTAATATTCAAATTGAATCCTAAACAACCATAATTTATTTCAATTAATAACACTTTTTCAATATTCAAAAGCGCACATGAAATAAAAGTAATTAAATCATAATAAAGGCGCAACGGTAATTGCACCCTTATAGTTTTAATAATTGGCATAAAAAATATTTATGGAGTCGTATTTCTAAAATACAAGAACAAACAGGTGGTGTTTAATACGGCAAAGTTAAATGCATAGTTATTCATGTACAGCTGGCTGCAGAATGCTTTACTCCTAGGTTGAGAAGTCTTCGAATATTTTAATGCACCGTAAGTATTTAACATTAAAACGAATTCATATGAGCGGGTTTTTAACGAAAAATTTGTCAAATCGCACCTTTGAGAACAAGGGCACAATTGTCAACTGACTTAATAAAAAATTAATAAAAAAAAACTGAAAGCTTTTAAGTCTTGTAAAGCACATGTCTAAAAAGAATATAAAATAAAGTTTATTTCTTGCAAAGGAAGGCAATTTCAGAGTTAAGATAACAGTGCTATACCACATTAAATGCAAAAAATATCTTAAAATAGCTCGCCTGTAAAATTGCAAAATCTGCAGGTGCCCTTGTTCTACCAAAGGTGCGAAATCCCTACTAATATTATAAATGCGAAAGTAACTCTGTCTGTCTGTCTATTACGCTTTCCTGCTTAAGCCTCTCAACCGATTTTGATGAAATTTGGTATAGGTATACGTTGAATCTCAAGAACGGACATAGGCTACTTTTTATTAGAAAATAAGGGGGGGATGGGGGTAATATCACCTTTGAAATTTTATATGGAAAAATGTTTATTTTTGAAGTTAGAGATATGAAATTTGGCACAAATATAGCTCGAAACTTGGATTAATATAGCCTACTTTTTGTTTCGAATATTAGGGGAGAAAGGGGTAAAACCGACCATGAAAGTAGTCCACGCGAACGAAGTCGCGGGCACAGCTAGTACAGTATAAACTTTACTGTGAAATTGGGACACCAGTAACAAATAATTTTAAAGTACAGAATAAACCAAGTCAGGTTACACACTTTGGACTGTTCATCGCATTTATTTCGTTGGCATAAGAACTAATATCGAACTGATGTCGCACAACTAAATCAATCATATGCAGATACCTAAAATTTTGTTAGAAGCTTTTGTATGTAAATAAAGTCTAACATACACACTTACACACACATACTACACATTTACAGTCAGCATCTTTAGTTTGTAAACAGCTCAGTACCTTGTCATATTAAGTTAACCGGATTACTCTCGTATTTAGTAACGCGAAGATTTTATGTGACAAGGTATTTAGGTGTATACAAAGTACAAACCAATACTGCTGTCTGTACATACACATACTCAGTCAATGGCCCTTGAACACTCTCTTTTCACTAAAATATTACACGTATGACGTCAGTAGCGAGTACATTTTTACACAACAGTGAAGTAATGAGCCTCAACCCCGCAACTTGACATTGTTTTATCTTTAAGAATTTGGCAAATGAAAAATACGTGTCTATTTTTTTTTAATAACTATTTAAAGAATTAAAAACTATATGGCATTTTAGACCCAGTCCTCTCCTCTACTTTTTGTTGTGTTTACAGTAACAGATTTATTAAAAAAAAGATTTAAATTCGCTGAGACCGTCCGCTCGCCGCTACACTACAAAAACCACATACATTTCTGTAAATGTTTTGCATAAAGTAGCTATATCTATTTAGGTTAGAGAAACAATTAAGAACTCAACTCCCAGAACTTTCCAGACACCCGAACGTAAAGCTCTTTGATAGGCCTAAAAGCTTCCCGTTGCGCATCGACCTCGTCCACGTATCCTACACATTACCGACCACAATGTTAACTAATCACTTAAAATATAGTTGTTTAGCGCAATAATAACACTGATTATGAGAGAAAATACACGTCATGACATTCACGTGCTTGGGGGGAGCCGGACTGGGGGAACTCGAACGTAACTCGAATGGATCTCGACCGGGAGTCGAGATTAAAAGTCGTACGTTAAGTCAAAACGTAAGTGGGAATAACATTTTTAATGTGTTTTGAAATGTCAATTCAATAAATTGTCAACGTCTGTGGATAAAAAATATTTGGAGATAAACTTTAAACAAAGGTTGTTGAGGTACTGATATCTCGTACAGTCATAGGCACATGTTTAGGATTTTATATTGCCTCTATATCTTTGGAATAAGAAATCAGATCTAAGTAGCAGGGTTCACGACTTCATACCTATGGAAGTTAACAAAATACCTATAATTATTTAGTTCGAAAAGTTAACGATTTTTTATTATATCTTGAATAAAAGTAGCTTATATTTATTATTATTACTTCAACTATCTGCTAGTAGGTACTGTCAAAATCGATCCAGATATTTCAGTGATTAGCCGGAACAAAACATACAGATAAAAATTCTATTTTCGTTTGTTACTTACCGTGTTACCTCACCTATATGCATATACTTAATGCTTTTATTTTAACATTACAGACACATTTTTTTATAGACGTATAATGGCATGTCCTAACTGTGGTGTGCTGTGGAATATTACGTATGTATAGAACGTTTCACTGCTAAAGAATACAATTTACTTCTAAGAAAGTTTAGATTTCCTGAAAGTTAGGATCTCTCAAGACAAGAGTGAGAAAGTTCCTTCAGCCAACTTCACCCTCAACCTCATTCTATGTTTCCACTATTTTGCCTACATAGTCGAGTGGTCTCTCTGACCTTATTTCGTTTGTACCGGGTTCGATTTCCGATCGGATCGGTATGGAAAACGAACTTTTCCATATTAACGCAGGTCTGGGTGCTTTTGTACCGTCATTGTGTCTTATTTCTGTAACACAAGTGCTTAAGCTACTTTTCACAGATTTAAAGCAACGTATGCGAAGTTTTTGGTATTCATTTGTCTAACTTATAGACTTTGAACATTGAAATTAATTTCGATATGTTATCAACCGTTTTGGTTTTTACTTTTGAACAAAACTCGAAAACAAAATTCAATCGAGTCGATCTCGCATCGAGACCGCGATCGCGACTCGCTCCCGGCGTACCAACGGTACCGGCCCGTTAGATTCCCGTAATGTGCGAGTTATATTTACTTGCAGGCGCGAGAGAAATAAACCATGCCCACAGGCGAGATGTAGGTGTTGCTCGAGTCCAGAACTAATATAGTCCGCTCCTACTCGCGAGTCCTTTGACATTGCTGTCCTTGATCTCTTTAATCTACACGTTCCGTTATTTTATTAAGCTCCTCACGCAAAAACGACGGGTTGTTATAAACTTGACGTGTCTCTGTGTGTGTATCTGTCTGTGGTATCGCAGCTCCCGATTAAATGAACCGATAAATAATTGTCTTTGACTTTTACTGTCAATTGCTACAAATATCGTCATCACCGAGCCTTTCAAGCATATGCACTCCTACCATTGTCTCTCCATACTTTATGAAAAACTCAAAAGGGTGCACTATCAGAATTAACAAAGACAATATCGGCTTATTGTTCTCAGTTAACTGCGGCCATCATAAATCGCCATCTTTGGGCGATAAATAAATGTTTACGCGGCCATGCGGGCGAATTATGACAATTTGGACAATTACGCCTAACGAGGAGCGTGGGGTCACAGTTTTGTTGAGAAAGATACTCTATTACCAACATTGGAGCTATGTATAAGAAACAGAAGAACATGATCTCCCCTTGTAGTAATGAAAAAATTGAATAAACGAAATGTTGCAGATCCGATGACGGATAGCAAATGTTAATTATTATGTACTTATACATAATCACGCCACTTCAAATGAGAGTGAAGAGTTTTAAAAAACAAAATATTATTCAAGTTATATTAGGTAGAGTTACTTTGATCATGCAACAAAACATTTAAAATAATTAATAGTGGTAATTTATAATTTTATATATATATTTTTTTATTTAAGATTGTACTTCAACGGCATGACGTCATCGCTAAAAATAAGATTACATTTTACTGAATCCACCTTCTTAATAACTGTAAAATTCAAACCTTACTAATTCACAGGTGTTACATTGCCCATTGTTTTACGTGTACCACGATAAAGAACAACAAATACAATTATCCCTCGTCCCTTTTGCAAACTCCCTAAGTCCTCTTTCTCACACCCTAATGGCTACCACGTGTCATAACAAAGGCATACAAAACAATGGACGCCTGTCCTTCTCATTGTATCTCTCGAATGCAAGTCTAGTTTTAAGCCAAAACAGGTGTTTGGAAGGTTAATGAGAACCTTTTCCCATTACAATAAACAGTGCCTTATAAAATTTTATTGTTCTACTTTAATGTGTAGGTTAAATCTATCCAGTTGGCTTATAATGATCAATACTAAGGTTTCTTATACTTTTTAAAATTTACAGATTGACAATGATATTTTATTCCACCGTGTGCGAGTATGTTAATGTATTTATGTTATAGATACCGTAACGTTAAAAAATCGTTGCGTTGTGTTTGTTTGTCAATTTTGTGAAGTCAATAAATGTATAAGAGAGGTGGGGCATGGCGATTTATCGCTCGAACTGGAGCAGCCCGACTGGTGAAACACCTCCACCTTACAGAAGACCGCAGCCAAATAACAATCACTTCGGTGTTGTTGTGTTCCTGCGTGTGAGTAAGGTTTCCAGAGCTCCTGGGGGGGTGCTACATTAGTAGTAGGTGTTAAGCCTTCAAGGTAAGGGTGGCAAGTCCAGTAACAGCTTTATTATGCTCTACTTGTCGCCCTTAAGCTAGGACCTCATTTCCACTTAACATCAGGTGGGATGAGGTCAATCTTGAAGTGTAATATAAAAAAAAGTATTTTCTTTCTTTCTTTCAATTATAATTGTTACGGAAGGAAGGTAGAGGGATAAGGAACTCAGAATAGGGTGATTAAAAATATATTAAAAATAAAAGTAAACGGAAAATACAGTTCGAATGAAAGGTAAAAGAAGAAGAAGAATAAAAAGCAAGTCAAATTGACAGATTTAAAAGAATATAGAAAACATAACGTATGACTCATAAGGAGTTTGTAACAATAATGTTTAGTTTATTGTTGTTTATTATGACTATTTTTTTATTATTTCCACACCCATGTATACACTCTTTGCATGACCCAAGGGTTGGCTGGTGGAGAATGCCGCTAGAATTAAGTCCAACATTTGTACTTTAAAAAAAAAATAGTTTACAATTCCAACTAATAAATAAATATTATAAATGTGAAAGTTTATGATGTTTGTATGTTTGTTACGCAAAAACTATCTAGTGAACGGATTGTGATAGAATTATGTAGGAAAAGAAATGACATACTATATAAATAAAATATATAGAATACTTTTTATCCCAAATAACCCGGGTGAAGTAGCGGGCAGCAGGTAGCCTATCATAAAATGTTTTTCGCCATTTGGCTACGGAACCCTAAAAACAGTAAAAATAAATTTCTGTAAAATTTTATGTGCAATAAAGTGTATCTGTTTAATATTTATATTTAAAGCGTGCGGATTACACAGCCTTATTAACAGTGACTAATTCAGTTGGTATGCTTGCTCTCTTTCGATTTCATCCCTCACTTCCCACCCCCGTGTGACGGTGGTTCTCTTTGAAACAATCTTCGGTGCGCCGGCGCACACCTCACAATGGCCGCTGCTGGCCGGTACTCGGAGGTACTTCCGAACAAAAGAGTAGTACTGGGGATAGAGGACGTAATTTAAGTGGTTTTTACATCCGGTTTGATGAAAGAAAGAAATTTGTATATAGTGACATGACGTAGCATTTATAGAAAAGCAACTTAATAATGTATATTTTTTATAGCAGCGCAGTATATTGGCTCCTCCTAACCTGATGGTAAGCAAGAGAGGAACCCATATCGCGATGACAACGGATTTAATACCGAAATATCCTATCCGTTAGCATCGCCATACTGGCCCGCAAGATGTTACTACTGTTATGTCACTAAGAAGTCATATATCGAGGTAGCGGAGTGTCATCCAGACGCTGGTCTTCCGTATATGCCTTTCGAGTGGTTAGCAGTGCTTTTTGATGATTACATTAAAATATTTAGTAGAATAATAAGTACTTACATAGTTATATGAATATAAAATAATGAACTGTCACACGATTTAGCACTGTTACATTTTTCAACTTTAACGCACCAATAAACAAACAAACATGACATGGCTGACTGGTAGAGAATGCTTTTAGCATTAAGTCCACCTGTTGTACTTATTTGTGCAACATTTTTTTTAATAAATTATCTGTTGTAGCATCATTTAATAGTATAGTTTTCACGCAATTTTTTTGCGGGAGTGAACAAGGCTAGATGCTGTTACATTAATTAAATTTCTAAATTTAAAGACGCAATTAAAGAAACAAATTTAACAGCATATTTTAATTGATACTTCAATCAGATTCTGACCCTTTTTTTGTGTCCAACTAAAAATGCATTGTGAAGAAACAAAACAAATTGCATGATCATTTTAAATTACTTACATACTCTATCCCCTGGTCTAAAGTTCCGGCCGTACCTTTTTGTTGGACAAAAAAAGAATATCGGTCATTCATAACTTGATGAATGAAGTAGCCTACCTGGCCACAAGGTTGTTTTCCTCAATCTGTTTACTTTTTTAGCCGGATGTAATAGGGTTGCAACCCAAGTAATGACCACCCTTATATATATAACGTAAGTAAATAAAAAAACATAAAAATTGACGACCTCCGTGGCCGAGAGGCGAGCGTGCCGGACTTTGGCGTCGCGCCATCTCAGAGGTTCCGGGTTCGATCCCCGGTCGGGTTAATATTTATTTATTTATTTATTTAAAAACTTTATTGCACAAAAAAAGTACAACAGGTGGACTTAATGCTATGTTAATATGGGAAACGAACTTTTCTGTATTGTCTTGGGTCTGGGTGTTGTGGTACCGTCGTTGTTTCTGATTTCTGTAACACAAGTGCTTTAGCTACTTACCACAGAATCAGAGCAATGTATGTGATGTTGTCCAATATTTATTTATTTATTTATATTTATTTATAAAAATATAAAATTAATTTGATTGCAAAGTTTTCTTTAGGAAAAGAACTGATGAGGTAATAATATTTTACCAACGTTATTTATGCTCTGACGTTATTTAGAATGAATATTAAATTTGACATCATTAACTTTTACCTGGTAAAAAAGGTTTAAGAGCTGAAGTAACCCAAAATCTAAATTAAGCTCATAGTCTGCTATAAAAATATCTGTGTCTAGCTATAAATTCTATTCATTTATCTTACCCTACCACTACCCTAAACTCTACTCACTTAATGTAAGTTAACAGGACGAAATTTGACAACATATGTTTAATGAGGTCCCAGCTTAAGGGCGAGTAGTACAACATAACAATAGCTGTTACTAAACTTGTCGCCCTTACCTTGAAGGCCTAACCCCTGCTACTAATGTAGTACCTCCCAGGAGCACTAGAAACCTTACTCACACGCAGAAACACAACAACACCGAAGTGATTGTTATTTGGCTGCGGTCTTCTGTAAGGTGGAGGTAGGTATTTCACCAGTTAGGCGGCTCTAGTTCAAGCGATAAATTGATTTGCCCTACCTCTCTAAAATCTTTACATTGTTTTAAAGAAAGAAATGTTTATTTAGTGACGTGACATAGCAGAAGTGTTTAGGTAAATTCCAAAAAGTCCCTTAGGACAGCCCTACGGCTTTGGGACCGTTACGCCACTATTCCGGGTTGTGAGAAACGCCGCTGAATGACAGTTTTTTGTTTCCCAGCACTGGGAGTCGCTGGTACTGCCTGGAATGACGGGACCTGGTCAATTGAGTTGAAGCGATGTTTGTGTGGCTGTGAGTGAATAGAAAAGTACTGATGTAGAATTACTTTCGTTTGCTCTTTCAAAATGTTCCGACTGATTAACAAAACTATCAGATAATAAAATGTATTAACACTTAATTTCAATATACTGCTAAGGGTTAAAACATAGGAACTCAAACTTACTTGTGCCTGAACTAGGAAACTCCTGTATTTCAAGGAAACAATATAGGACTAAAATAATATTACTGCTTTTTTTTATTTACAAAAATAAACACATTAAAACTTAATGAAGAAATAAAACAGTTTTTATACTAGGTACATTTATAGTTTTATTAATATCTTCATAGGACGCAGCATATCTGTAGGGATTTTTTGCATTTGGCGTAGGTCTAAGGATAAAGGTCTAGATTTAAGAGAGGTAGGGCATAGCGATTTATCGCTCGAACTGGAGCTGCCCGACTGGTGAAATACCTCCACCTTTCAGAAGACCGCAGCCTAATAACAATCACTTCTGTGTTGTTGTGTTCCTGCGTGTGAGTAAGGTTTCCAGAGCTCCTGGGGGGTGCTACGTTAGTAGCAGGGGTCAAGCCTTCAAGGTAAGGGCGACAAGTCCAGTAACAGATTTATTATGCTGTACTTGTCACCCTTAAGCTAGGACCTCATTACCACTTAACACCAGGTGGGATGAGGTCAATCTTGAAGTGCAATATAAAAAAAAAATAGATGTGCATTTAATCTGTTATAGAGGAGTGGACCTAGGAATAAAAAGATGTATGATGAATAAAGATTCGTTTGGTCTAATAGTTAGATAACCTGTTAAATAAAACAAACATTAGAAAACATTACAGACATTGTTCTGGTACTATAAGTAGCTAAAGCACTTCTGTAACTGAAATCAGAAACAATAACAGTACCACAACACCTAGCTTACACAATACAGATCAGTGCGTTTCTCATATTTACCCGACCGGGGATCGCACTCGGGACATCAGCAATGGCGAGACGTCGAAGTCAATTATATAAAACTAGCTGTGCCCGCGACTTCGTTCGCGTGGACATCCTTTCATGGTTGGTTTTACCCCTTTCTCCCCTAATATTTGAAACTAAAAGTAGTATATATTTTAATCCAAGTTTCGAGCTATATTTCATATCTCTAACTTCAAAAATAAACATTTTTCTATATAAACTTTCAAAGGTGGTATTACCCCCCTCCCTCCCTTAATTTCTAATAAAAAGTAGCCTATGTCCGTTCTTGATATTCAACGTGTACGTATACCAAATTTCATCAAAATCGGTTGAGAGGTTTAAGCAGGAAAGCGTAACAGACAGATAGACAGACAGACAGACAGACAGACAGACAGACAGACAGACAGACAGAGTTACTTTCGCATTTATAATATTAGTAGGGATGTTACATCTTGAATATTTTTCCTGATAAATACTTAAAGTTTATCTGTAGGCTGTTATTTCAGATGTGTAGGAGGACGTTTTTAAAACACTCATTGCAGATATCTATACTTTATTGGTGAACAGTGAACACTTTAAGAATGAATTACATGCAGGAATGTACTTGTCCATACAATAATACATACATTTACTCTTCCAAAGTTATACAACTAACGGAGAAATATACAAGTTAACTCGAAACGTTAAATGAGTATATATCCAAAAATTGGTATTTGTAGATTGAGCCTGAAACTATGACAAATAGAGCTAGCTAAACCGCTGTACTCTACAAAATCTCTACATTCACATCCGATGCGATTACCATATAAAATCACGGGTCTACAAGGGTCAAGCTACGGCGCTACACCGTAGTCGCTACGATACTTGAAACTTGTTAGATCAATTTGCTCTACCCAACTCTACTACATACTGACCAACTAAGATAAGTATAACACTCTATATACGACGATATACCAAGATTCGCTGTAAGGCTGTTTAAGATTTCAACTACATAATAATATCGTATGGACCAATTTCTGTCAAGGCAACTGATCTCATAGAGATTTAATATTTTCGCAGGATTTGTTTTATAAACTTGTTATAAATATTTAGTTTTTCTTATTCCTTTGAATCAATCATTTTTTACAATTTACACACCACACTCTAAATGTTAGTGCAAAACTAGTTATAAGTTCATCTTTATTTGTAATATGAACGACAGAGTTTCTTGCCGGGACCTTCTCTGTATGTTATAGGTTCCGAACCAGAGGTAGCGTCATTTGCATAATAATGCAAATATAAAATTACACCAGTAATTTATATTTCCCGAACGTTTGTGCAATACACGAGTGCACTCTCTCTTTCTCTCTCTCGCAATATCCGATGTAACGGTAGAGGGATACGACAGGAGAGAGATCAGGCGCAGGAAACACTATTTTCATACCCCTCCGATAGCATTGACGACCTCCGTAGAGGCGAGCGGGCCTGACTTTGGCGAGCGCCATCTCTGAGGTTCCGGGTTCGATCCCCGGTCGGGTCAATATGGGAAACGAACTTTTCCATATTGTCTCGGGTCTGGGTGTTGTGGTACCTTCGTTGTTTCTGATTTCTGTAACACAAGTGCTTAAGCTACTTACCACAGAATCAGAGCAATGTATGTGATGTTGTCCAATATTTATATTTATTATTTATTTATTATTAGCATATACTTTTTAATAGACAATTTATCCTAAACAAACTGGAACAATACACAAAGATGTCGCGGTAATCGAACCCACGACCTCTGGATCTCGAGGATAAGCACTTTACCACTAGACCAGAGGCTAATGTTTAAAATAATATAATTTTTCAAAAAACACACACAATCGACATAATTAAAATTAAGGCTTCTTTTGATATTTGAAAAATCCTATAGTAAGCGTAACCTACAGTAAAGAAGTTTTAAATAGCATACAAGTAATTGAAATGTGTAAAATTAAGGGATCATTTTCAATTTAAAAAATTATGTGGTGGATGAAAAAACTCGCATCGATATGCATCATGATATATGGCAAGGCTAGATATAAAAATAATCGCTTTGATTATGTGTTAATTCGCTTAAGCACTTGTGTTACAGAAATCAGAAACAACGACGGTACCACAACACCCAGCCTCCAGACAATATAGAAAAGTTAGGACCCCACCGGAAATCGAACCCGGGACCTCAGAGATAGCGCGACGCCAAATTCCGACTCGCTCGCCTTTCGTCTATAGAGGGCATCCTACACATATTTTTAAACCTAAATGTAAGCTCCGATTTCCTGATTCTGCAGTATAGTCATCAGAAACACAGACACAGCTTCAGAATTTGTAAACAATCTCAACAAAACTATTTGTACCATAAACAAAAACAAGACAGAACTCACCATCAAAATAAAAATACTTGTCAAAAAAAAACAACTCCGTTGTTCTACCGTAAAAAGTGATGAGATCGAGTAATAGGTACTAGGTTATTAATTTATTCAGTCCCTACTTAAGGCACATACTGTTTTAAGTTGTTACGTAATTATCTAAGCTAACAACATCTTATTGTAACCACATATATACCGAAAGTTAACGTTTTTAAATAAATTATATTATTATTGACTCGTCCAAAACCAAATCGACAGTTACGAAATCTAGTCGACATTACGATCTAAAAAGACCTAAAAATATATTCAATTTTACTAAGCTCAAACATAACACAAAAACTATTACCAAAAATAAATCAATAGGCACTGATAATTTTCAAAATTGTCTAAAATTATCTGTGTCACTTTTAAATTGGATCGTCAGAAGTAATTTATCTGTTATTTATTTATAAATTAAAAATCTCTCTAAGCGAGTACATTTTTATTACATTAAAATTAATCTAGATGAAAAAAATAATAATCGACGTCACTTTCATAATTTGTTCTAGTTTTTAAGTCAATAAATTACAATGAATAAAATTTATTTTTCCTATAAATATTTATAACACAAGAAAATAAGTATATTTTTGGTCGGTAAGTCTAAATTTTCTTTTTTATATTTTATAAAACATTATCAATACTAGGATTTTAATTAAAAAGTACATTTTTTTCTATTAAAAACTAGTCAAAACTTCGTTTTTTTTAATCTTTCTCCACTTTATTCCTTTACCATAACTAGCCATTAAAATATGAATATATTAAATTGATGAATATAATAAATTAAATTTTCTTTAATTTATAAAGAAAAAAAATAGTTAGAAATAAAAATAAAATAATGAAACAATTAAATCTAATATGTAAAAACTTTTTGCCACCGCAAACGTAGCCTAACCTAACTTTAAAAAAAATTACCTACTAATTTTTAAGTTTAAATAAAACAAAATAGTAATTATCAAATCTTAATAAAAAGTTATACGTTTAGTTAAAAAATATAATTGAACCTGCAAACCTACCCCAATAAGGTAGCGAAACGATTTTTATTTAAAAATCTACCAATACTAGTATTAACTGATAATTAAAAAAAATACCAACAACCAAAACCAATCGACCACCAAACCCACCCCAATCAGGTGGCAACCAGCCTCCCTAATTTCAAACAAGCTTAAATTAATCATCGCACAAGATAAATCAGAGACGCGTGCCGACTATTTCGGAGTAGGCGGAGCAGTGAATCAACGGCAGTCGGGCGCAGACCGCCGGCCGGACAGAGCGTTCTGCGTCGGAATGGCGCGATGAAGCCCAGCGGCGCGGCGTGCTGGATCATACTCACCGTCGCCTCCTGCTTCGCGGCGCCGCGCCGCCTCTTCTGCGAGCGGGCGGACGTCGCCTGGCGCGCCTACCGCGCCCCGGCCGCCTTCGAGGCCCGCGTCCAATCCATCGCCCACGACGCCGCCACCGTCCAAGTGAGACGCGTCCTCCGCAAGCAAGGCACCTGGCCCCACGAGGACTCCGTCATCAGGCTCAAGCTGCCCACCAGAGACCCGCTCGAGTGCACCGGACGTTTTGAAGTGCCCTTGAAAAATAGGAAAGACTTTATCGTGTTCGCCGAACGACGGGGCCACGCCGCCGTCGCGTTGGGCCCACCACTCCGCAAGAATAAGAACTTGCTAAGAAGGATACGAGCCGTCTACAGGCCCGGTTACAGTGAGTGTTTTGTGTTTAGTGGTTGCTGCAAGCCACATGGATTTCGGATACAGGTACTCCGTCCAGTTTTCTTATACGATTTCCATGTGGTTCTGTTGCATGCATGCTTAGTCTATTTCGGTAGTGAAAAAACGGTTCAAAGAAAACCGCGCAGACGTTAATAACGACGTATAAATTACGTGTACACAATGTACACAAATAGAATTTAAGATGCCAATAAATTTTGCTGGTAACAAATATGCGATGGGGCAGGTGTATTGAAGGAACAAGTGGCTATTAGGAGTCCATTTTAGGCGCAGGAGTAGTGGGCGAGCGAGCTGCGCTCAATTATGCACCCTTCGTTAGTACACCTGACTAGGAAATAGTAATAAGAGCCTTTGTTGCCGGACGATAATGCGAGGGCAGTTAGATGCGTATCGACGGAGACGTTGCACAGCGATCACGGCTCACGTTTACAATCGATGGTTAAACTATTGCAAGGTGACTAACTGTTCTGGTCTGCAAGGCGTATATGGCTGTATCTGATCTGTATTGTAAACAATTTGGCGTGATTTGTATAAGGTAATCGCTTGCCAATGCACTTTGTTGCAATGGTGTTAATTTGATTCGATCTTCATCACATTGCAGCTCTTTAAATTTCATAAATCAGCCGTATCATAAAATTACGTTTTTACCGTAATAGACCCACTAATAGTAGTCGCGAAAGCTTTATAAAATATACATAAATTGTATGAATATCTGTATGTAAGTTCGTTACTCTACCAAGCAAAAACTACTGAGTGCATTTGAGTGAAATTAGGGAGCTGGGCAGATTATATTCTAAAATAATACTTAGGGTAGTTTGTATCCCAAAATATTGTGCACAACAGTGAGAAATAATGTTTAACTATCTAAAATCATCAAATTATTAGATCATAACATGAGATATTCTCAACCGGTCTCAACCTTCATTCATCAACGACGTTAAGAATAGTATCAATTCTTAAAACTAATGTACGGTCAACAGCAAGTCAAGGTAAACATTTGCAGTTCAATATTCAATCTTATGGTTACGAACATAAGGACGTTGCAAAGCCCAAACTGTGAAGTGTGATGTGCTCTCGTCTGTACTACTCACCAGTCAGACGACACTCGTCTATTAATACATGACAATAAAGACACGAAACTCAAAAACTGTCAAACAAATCATCGCAGCGACATTTGAAGTGGCAAATCGCCGTCAGCTACAAATACCGCGTAACACGGGATTTTTCGTATTTCTTAAACTTTTATACCTGTCATTTAGTGAAGCTATAGAATATAAGGCTCTCGCTTTCCATTTTAAAAATTTAAAATAAGTTAATGCAAAACGCAACAGTTTAGTCAGCTTGTGACCACGGTTAGTGCAACCTAACCGAAACGTCAAGCAGTCAGTAGTTCGTATCAACTACTAAAATGTTTTGAAATGTTTTAGTAAAGTTCTTCGCTAAACATGTGACTTTAGTATTTTCCATCAAATTTTGGCTCTGAAAAGGTTAAACAGTTACATTACACTTGTATACACACAGTAGACTACAAAGCAAAATTATAGAAATGAATGCGAATTGATTGCTAGGAATACCACCTTTCTTAAGATCTATAAAATCCCAACCCCAATTAAAAAAATATTTCAAAATCTGTTTGTTACTGAATATTATATTTTATGCCAAGAATAACAATTATTTTAATAAAGAAACCCATAGACAGATATTATGGGTTAACATTTTTTTTTATTAAGGTACAAATAAAAATTAGTTATTTCGGTAACAATTAAACGTATATTTATAATATCAGCTACATCTCATATAGGTATTCTACGTAAATTTAATCTAAGCCGCTTACATCATTTTTAATCTTATTGATGGAGAACACAACTTTACAATCGGGACAGACAAACAACCTACTTGTACGTATAAGACGATTCCGGAAAATAATATTCAAATAATTTTTTTTTTTTCAAAAAAGTTTTCATATGAAAATAGGTAGATAGATGACTAACTATTAAATGTGCTTTTTATTTGCAAAATATTGCATTAAGACATTTTGAGAAAAAATACAGTTTGAGAAAAACACGTTTTGAGAAAAAGACGTTTTGAGAAAATAAAATTTGAGGAAAAGACGTTTCGAGGACATTTTGCGCCGCGACGGCTAAGCGTAAACCTCCAAAACGCCGGGCCCGCAACATCAGCTCACGTGGATCGCGGTGAACAGCGACAGGTCTGAACTGGAGCGTACAGTGACGTCACCCATTCACCGCGCGCGCCCGCTGACAGATCCAAACCTCTTGCTCTAGACGGTGGATGAATCGGAGCTTTGGAATTAGTTTCGATAAGGAACGCGCCTAAATTGTTTATAGGCTGGCTTTAGCACGCGACTTCGCCCGATTTTTTGTAGAATAATAATAAATATCTCTGTAATCACCGGATTACAGAGATTTTTCAGAGACCGGGCCTGATTGCCGATCGGGTTAATATGGAAAACGAACGTTTCGAACGAATGTTTCTATATAGTCTCGGGTCTGGGTGTTGTGGTATCGTCGTAGTTTCTGTAACAAAAGTGCCTGTGCTTCTTACCACAGAATCACAGCAATGTGTGATATTGTTCAATATTTATATTTAATTAAATAAATACGCACAAACCTTCAAAAATACTGAGTCAAATTTGATATTTTTTGTAACGTTCGTGATTCTTAAGACAAGGTTTTTAAATAAATACCGGGATCGTGCGCCTGCGTAATAACGTTGTTGATGACTAAAAACTTACTAAATCAAAAAATAATATATAATATACATATCATCCATCTGTGAGGTTCCGGGTTCAATCCCCGGTCGGGTCAATATGGGAAACGAACTTTTCTGCACCGTCGTTGTTTCTGATTTCTGTAACACAATTGCTTTAAAGACTTACTACAGGATCAGAGCAATGTAGGTATGTGATGTTGTCCAATATTTATATTTTATTTATTTATCATGTCTTATAATAAATATATAAAACCACAAAAAATACAAAATACAATATAAATAAGTGATTATTATTACATTTTTTAAAATCAAATCAAGTTTGTGTAGCTACAAAAATAGGCAGTCCCACAAAACTCTTTACACATTTTGTCTGCGGGATCACAAACATTTACACAATAATATACACACTATAGAATAATATTATATAATGTCATAAAAACTCCTAAAAGTTGTATTGATACTACACTTAAACCACTTATCAAGAATCAATGTAATGTAGATCGGAGCATGTTTTCATTGCCTGTCAACGCCTGACGTATTAGCTTCTCACCGCCCCATATGGGGACCATATGAATATCTACGGTATCCATATTGGAAACTATCGATAAATATTACCTAATATAGTCATTTAATTTACTTACAAACATATTCAGGAATTATTCATATGAATTTCGTTTTCTTGTCCTACATTTAAAATGTTTGTACAGTTACCTCAAAGTGATTTTAGGCAGAAAAGTTTATTGGCCAATTATTAATCATTAGCAGGCTATGTGATGTATGAAATAAATAAAGAAAGACATCGACGTATCAACTTATAACACCCTCTTTTTCTTCGGGGGTAAAAATGGACAAATCTGTAAAAAAAAATACAGATATTCTTAATCAAAACCCCTGTATTCGTGATCATTTACGAGTACATTATATACTATGTCTACAATTGGTTTTAATTTTGTAAAAAAAAAATAAGCTTTATGAGATTTTTATAATTTAAAGTAAAAATCTTAAGATACAGGCTGTCTATGTAATTAATATTTTCTTTTTAAAAAGATCATTTTTCAATTAATTTTTGTATTTGGTGGTTTTTAGTTATGTACTTAAAATATTTCAAACAACAATCGCTTTATTTTCTTTTTACGCACTTAACTTTACTTACAAAAAGCTCCCTAAATGTTTGAAAATACGAAAATTGTAAAAAAAAATTGAACGGGACTTCTAGACCCAACCCTGCTATCGTTGTTACATATTTTTACTACTTGACACCGGGTTATCTATACTAAAATCATAAGCTGAAGAGTTTGTTTGTGTGTTTAAGCGCGCTAATATCAGGAACTACTGGTCAGAATTGAAAAAATATTTTCGTGTTAGATAGTCCATTTATCGAAGAAGGCTTTAAGGTATATAACATCATGCTGCCTCCAATAGTACTAAGGATCAGTAAAAATTGTGGAAAAATTGGGAATAGTATCCAAACCCGAACTCTTTATTGTGACAAAGGATGGAAATTACAACCAATACTACATATTTAGGCATAGCAATGTTAGTGTTACAGCACTCGTGCAAAGCCGCGGCGTTTCGCTAGTTCATTGATATTACTCGACCGAATGCTTCTCATATCATACAACTCCTTTGAAACCGTTCGCAAAATGTTTACATTCGTCGCGAGCAAAATGTTTAACCTCTGGATATCATCCGATTTTTCCTTTGTTAATATCCACGTCATTCATTGGACTGTAAATCTGTCTTGACGATTTTGATCTACACACTCAAAACTGTGCGTGATTGCTTGTTTAAACATCACTTACTATTATGCTTTGTGGATAAACTGTGGTAGGATTATTTGAACTATATTTACGTAAAACTTGTTGGAGTGGCCAATGACCTTCCAGGTTTGCTCGGGCCTTTTCGGGATTCCACATCATATGTAGTTTACTATAACACAACTATTTCTACAACCCAATTATTTTATAATTACATTAATTCCTAGTAGACATCTTATGTTTACTAGCGGCACCCACAGTTATTGTAATATTCAAAAATCTAAATATCTAAAAAATTCAAGAATACCCCAGCTAAAACTTGACATCACTACAAAGTATCTAGATTAATTAAGGCTTCTAATTACTGATAAGACAATTCTTTATTTACTTTTTATGATTTGTTCCTTAAACTATAATTAGATTTGCAAAGGAAAAAATTTACAAAGGGTTTTTTTTTAATTGTTTCCTTTTATTAAAGCTAATGAGCTACGATGCTTGTTAGAAAATTAACAGAACGGTATCTTTCCAAATTAATATGTGTCCATAGCAAAGTGCAACTTATAATCGACCGTAAAGGATGATGAAAAGGAAAGTCCTACCAATAAGAGATACTCTATCAAAAGTGGCCGACTAAGTAAATTCAAATCACTATTAAGACGTCTTACTGGCATCGAGCAACTACCCTATTACGAAGCTAGTGTAGGCAAGCATTATGATGATCGGTTGTCACCGCGGTTCTCATTACTGGGAGCGTGGGTGGCCCTTAATGCACTGACGATTACCGCACCTACCGCAGCAGGGAAGTAATGATGATTCCATCATCGATATGTGCGATGGGAAACTGGGAATAGGACAAGAAACTGATATTCTTCATCTTAGGTGTTAGATTAACGATGTTAATAATGAAATCAGAAGCTGAGAAGGCAAATAAAATGCGGTCATGATTGGGTTTGCTTCGGAATCATTTCTAATGCCATGATATGCTTAACCACTAAGTTTAATATCTTAACTTCTTGTATATGAGTTCATTAGAAAAAATATTGTATGAATGACATAGCCACTACGGACATATACCAGCATCAAAACTCGCGATATGCTTTTATTAAAATACTCATTGTTAAATGAACAAATTGTTTTACGTTTCATTTCCTTCTTTTTAGAGTAATAAAATCTTTTTTTCTTTGAGTTAAGGTTTATTAATAAAATCCTTTAGAAGACCCTCATATATGGGTTGGTTGGTCTTGTGGACATTTGCCCCTACTCCGGATATCTCGCAGAAGATGTATGAATTCAACTTATCCCCAACCAAAGTGTACCAAGTAAGTGCAAACTTACTAACTAAAAACAGCGGTGAACGAGCTAACCTAGGCTAGAGGGCAAATTTGCTGGCTGGGGACGCCCATAAATGAGTGTAGTAGTAAGAATTATAAAGAACACCAATAACAGCGATATCACGTCAAGTTCCACTAAACTCCATCCCGACCGCATTCGATTTCAAACATCCGCAGACCAGACGTGATCCGTAATAGTTTTTAAACGGTCTCCCGCGCTATATATTTGAGTTGCGGAATTTTTATCTGTCACATTATGTCGTCTAGGTATTTGTGGACACCAATTAGGCGGCTTCGTGTCTGGGAATACGGAATCATTGCTAGATGACGCGGCGACTACCGAAATGTTTAATGCGATGTCGATAAAAGCGTCGGTGGGCGAAATGAAGAATATACTGGAAACATTATATGGTTCTTTTTGTATCTCGTGTATGATTCCCGGTGGAACTGTCAAAGTATGACTAAAATAACGACAAATTCAGCTCGAAGGTTTTATATCTACACTAATATTATAAAGAGGAAAGATTTGTACCTATTTTTGTATGTTTGTATATTTGTAATGAATAGGCTCAAAAAGTACTGGGCCGATTTAAAAAAATATTTCACCAATAGAATGCTACATTATTCCAATTTGACATAGGCTACAAAATTAGGGATCCTTGGTAAAATTTGAAAAATTTTAACAGAAAAGCGGGAAAAATTCTCTAAGGCGAAACGAAGTTCGCCGGGACCGCTATCGTTTATAAAATGGATATACTAGAAACCTATAAACTCAGAAGTGTTAAATTAAATTAATCAGTTTGGACAACATCACATAATATTGGTCAGATTCTGCATTATATAGCTAAACTCCTCAATAAATTTGTGGTTACGTCATTGTAAGACAATAAATATATTGACCCGAGATAATATAGAAAATTTCATTTGAAGATTTGATTCAACTTCATATGACTTGGAATCGAACCTGGGACTCAAAGATTGTGTGACGCCAATGCTTGGCTCGGCTACGAAGGTCGATACATAACTTCTCTTGAAAATAGTGAAGTTATGGCACTATGTTCTGGAATAATAACTGTACAAAACTTTTACAACTCTAACTATGTGATATATTTGGTGGTCAGATTGTTTAGGATTGTATTTGATAAAAATTTGAACTGTTTGCTCGGTTGTATACTATATTTTTAAGTACTGCCCTAATAATTTTTGTCAAAAATAGTTTTTTGGCCAGATTCTTCTCAGTAGAATCAGTTTCCGAACCAATGGTAGCTTCATTTTGGATCGTATTCGTTTTGACTATGCATAAGTGTTACTTGTAAACTACCCAAATCAAATAATTAATTAATATTAGACATTTAAAACACCATTTAAAGTCATCGAATCCAACAGTGCCAATCAAATTTGCTTGGCACATCTGTCCGACACCGATCTTCGCCTAATTTGATTGAATTAGTTCTAAATCCGTAACAGCTGCCACGTCGGGTTCTCTAAAGTATCGAGCATTGACAAATAGTTACATTAATTGGGCATCGAATGGAAACTATGGGCCGGCTGTTGTGACCACACGTGCTGTCTTGAAGAGGATTCAGGATGCCGTGACAGTATTGTGAAGGACCGTACGCTAATGAAATGAATAAAATGTAAACAACTTAAAATTAATTTCGAAAATTGTCCATAGATAGCTGCCACAGCTAATATCTATTTAAGTAGATTAAACTCTTACATTGAAAACGTGAAGGATTACTGTATTAAAACGTAGCAAACTACAAAATCACGTTGTATGAACTGGGTATAGAACCCGCACGGCTTTTTCAGTGATTCGTCCCAAAATACTTTCATCCCAATGGGGCGTAATATTAAATTGATCTGTTTCTGTTTAACGTTTTGCCCTACTAAAGAGTAACACGTGCAATATGTGAAGGTCGTGTGTTCGATTCCCGCACCGCAAGGGGGGATGATTTTTTTTCTGTTTATTTAAAATAATAAAGAAATTAAGTACAGTTTGAATATTTTGTAAGTTAGTTATAGTTTACTTTGTGTTATGTTAAGTTGATTTGTTTTGTTTAAAAATAAATGTTCAGTACCCGGAAAAAAAGTACAGTTCGTTATTTGTAAATTATATTAGTATTTAAAAGGAAATCAATACCAAACACATTTTAACACTTACTTAAACATCGTAAAAATATTGTAAAAAAAAGAAATACTTAATTCTGTTTGAAACATCATCATATCATATTTGACTGATAAATCGTCGATGATGTTTATTTGCAAAATTTTGCTCAAATAAGGCAAACCTAAATGGGACGTATGGAGAAATATAAAAATATGTTTTTTAAATTCAGTGTTTCGTCTCATTGTGATGAGCGTGTTGTGGGACGAATTATTGAACGAGCCACTCGCAATAATTGCAAAGCCACTGGTCTGCTTGGTTCATATTAGGACAATTCCAGTCCAAAATCCGTCGTGTGGTCGCATCAGCAGCTATGGGTGGTTGTATGGGCTGGGTGCGGAACCCGCGCTAATTGCAAGGCCACCGGTCTGTCCGCCATTGTGATCGAAGTTGACGGTTCTATTAATTGTATGGGCACGGTTTTACATTTTATTGTGACTAAGCTGATGCGCGTAGAATTGAATTGATTTTGAAGCAAACTCAATGCTCTTGAATGAAATGCTCTCATTCATAGAAACTCTGGTTGTATATTTTTTATGAGCAACAAAATATTGATAAATAATTTCACGGGCACCTTTTTGTAAATTTGGGCGACAGGAATACTAACTGAGCCACAAGTCGGCCAAGCCCAAGTGGCTTACTTATTAAAATTGTGGCCAACCTATTATTTAGGGTTGGTTAGTATTTTTTTATGCTCGATTTATAAGAACTTCTACATATTTTTGTAAATCGCATACTATGCTTCTAAAATAGCTACAATGCAGCTAGAGGGTACTTACAGACTGTGGACATACCCTAAGAACGAAAATGTACCCCTAAGGGATAGTTTTAACGCGTTCAAAGTCGCGGGTGTTCGCTAGTTAAAATTACAACTATGTATTAATATTGAAATACAAGCGCAACACATCCAAATAAGCATTTTTTGTGAATTGGTGAATTAATATACACGGTAGGCATAACCTGGACTATACTAAAAAAAATCAGAGACCGATGTAACTACATAAAACTGTTTTCAACAAACTAAAGCACTTGAGTTAACATAAAATACACTTCAGGAAGAAAAAAAAATCTCAGCCAAATTTAATGTTGCTTTGGCACTAAAGCACCGCGAATTAACATATAAAAAACCTTCATTCAGAAAATTTTACGCGTCCAAATTAGCATCAAACAAAAGCGTTCCAACGTAGCGATGCACCTGTTCGCTCTATTCGGAACAAGACATCAGTGCGCGGTTTTATGGGCACAATTAAACTCGTAGAACGGAACGTACGGTGAACAACTTAGACTACTCTTTGGAATTTGGGCAGCCTTTAAGTCATGCGTATAAGATCAAAAATCGAACTGCTAGTGTTTACCTTGGCTGTTGACCGTACCACGCGGGTCAGAGTTACGAAACTAGCCACATGTTTGTAGGTATGAAAAGCTGAATATCCTACTAACATTATAAATGTCAAAATGTGTGAGGTTGTATGGATGTATTATATGGATATCTATATGTTAGTTATTTTTAATGCGAAAACTGCTAAGCTGTTTTAATAAATAAATATTGGACAACATCACATACATTGCTCTGAGTCTATGGTAAGTAGCTAAATCACTTGTATTACAAAATTCAGAAACGACGATACCACAAGACCCAGACCCGAGATAATATAGAACCGTTCGTTTCCCTGACCCGATCGGGGATCGAACCCGGGACCTCAATGATGGCGCGACGCCAAAATCCGACCGAGTTACTCGACTCTCCGCTACAGGCTAGAGAGACGGTCTAGAAGTTATTTGAATAAAATTCGCTACAAAGAAAGACTAGATAATATTAAAATATATGACAATTTACTTTAAATAAAAAAAATATTTCTGGTCAATTCATCTTGATATCGTGATTTCACATTACAATTTATTAGCAATGCGTTTTGATCAAAGAGTCAGAACACTCTATGGTTCAACGATTTAACAGCAAATCATTTGAAATCGTTACACAAAACAGCTAGAACACGCCCTAGTCTTTCTCACGTCGACCCACCTTCAAACGGACGCTACAGAAAAATCCACAAACAAATATTTCATAATCCAACTTAGATATTCTGTGAGATTAGTCTCCTGCTTCTGTATTATCATAAAATCTTAACAACTCCGATCGTAAAATTTATAATACTATGTATGTTAATATTTTAATGGGACAGGACTCGTCAGACCGTGGAACACATAATGGTTTACTGTCATAGCGTGACGAGCAGGCTTGGATCGCTCCAAAATTAAAAATCGTACTACAAGTCATTAATAAGCAACGTTTCTAGGTTGTGGGTACTGTGGGGTTAGATTTTTAGTCGGGAAAAAAATAAGTCGACGTCAGATATTTATTTGTTCAAGTAGATTGCTAACACTTTCGTATCGTCGTTGAATCCGATGCAAAATGGCTCTACTTACGGTTCGAAACCTATTTCTACCGAGAAGATATCGGTAAGGATTTGTTGCAGTGGCAGTATCTAACGTATTGCTGTGTATATCACTATGGAGCAAGTCGTACCTCAGATTTGTTTTGATGAGTGAAGAAACATTAAGTATTCATTTTTGAGAGGTAAGCTGGAGTAGACCTGTCCCCAAAGGTGGCGCACGTTCACAAGCATGACGTATGTGCCAGCCATCGCTACACTCAACCATATTGAAAGGAATATAGTGACCCGCCACATAGAGCCACCACTTCAATCTGTTCAGATTTACCTGCCGACAAAAAAATCAGACTCAAATAAAATAAAAATAGACACTGCTCTGATTTCATTAATTCATTTTCCATATTGATCCAACCGGGAATTTATTTCAAATAAAAAAGTTTGAATTATATTTACCTGTTTTTTCGAATCTTTATTATTTAAATTAAGCCAAGCTTGCAATGAAAAATCTTAAATTTAACTGTAGAAATTGAACCTAGTAATATTAAATCACTTACAATTAATGAAACGACTGGCCTGATGGCCTGATGGCCAGTCGTTCCACGTGTCACGCAATGAAGATCTCTTTCTTTGAAAATTTTAGCATTTGGTAATGAAAATGTTACAAAAATAGAAGGAACTATCTAATAATGTGTACAGTTCAAATATATTGATTGTAAAAAGCGCTTATTATAGTATTTTAAAATAAAAAAGAGTGACTTTTTAATTGTGTCGCATTAGAAGAACACAGCTTAGGAATTTTGAACGACAGTCATTTTACTGTTAACGTCATTATCCAATTCAACAATACATTCTTAGCATGACATGTCATAGTCACATAGGCTTTCAATAAAATAAATGTGTACCGACTGACATTGGCTGTATTTGTCCCTAATTAGGCACTGAGGTGCCATATTTGGGCACTATTTCGTTGATTAGAACTAACGTTATATGACAATTATCGTCAGGCTAAAGTATAAATTCAATAATCCGATATCAATTGAAAGAGTATGGGCTTGTTTTTGGCTCATCGTTGCATATCTACCGATCTGGGTCAATACAAACTGGGCTTAGTCGCGAATAGTTCCTTTTTAGGAACACGTTACATATGATTAGCTTCCAATGATCGGCAGGTCACATGCTTGGGAGTTTTCTTATCGTTTCTGGGTACGATGGTGAAACGACGCCATTTGATTTGAAGCGTCATCAAAGAAAAATTTATTTCTTTAAGAAATGTAAAAAAGTGATATGTGTTTGCCGACCTACGACATGACCTACAAGTCGACACAAATACGGCGTCAGCAGAATTGGCATAGTAAACAAGCGCTCCATACGTAATGCACGATTAGCCAATCAATACATCGATCCTACATCGCGATGTCAGAGTTTTCGTCGCCACTAACTATATTTTAGTAAAGAACATACGTTCCTTACATTGGTGATCCCAACTTGATAAATAACTTAAAATGGCATTAAATATAACCTAACTCATGATTTATGTAACTTATTTTATCGTTGGCGCCCTTTGAATATCGCAATTTCTTGTCGACGCTCCTCTTTGATCAAAACCTAACCAACTCGGGGCGACAACTCAACACACACAGTGCAAACAAATTAAGAAAATATATTTACAAACACCTAACCAATATAGGGAATCAAACCCAGATTACATTCACCAACCTGCCATCGAGGTCGTCAATAAGCGTATAATTTACTTTTTAACCGCAGACTAAGACCATCTTCCTAAATCGCCCGCATTTTTCCACGTCCTTCACAGTTCTTATCAGTGTTGCTTTAAGTTAATAAGGGTTACGTTACCGTAATTAGTTTTGTCATACGGTCATTCACATTTTGTCTATAGAAACACATACAACCCTAGTGTCCAGTTTTAGCTAGAATTCATGTAAGGAATCATTAATGCTTAATTAACCTTAAGGTTATGCTTTTCATTGAACCACTTCAGGCTAGTTTTCCATCCGTCGAATGCAATTATAATGAATTCTAGTTATCATTTTAATGTTGGTTTCCAAATGTTATTTGTAAGGAAGTTCATATTTGTCAAAAAGCATTTTATCTAATAGGAATTTGTTTTCTAATCCTTAGATGAAATACGTGAAGACATAAAAATAAATATTTGACAACATCACATACATTGCTCTGATCTTGTGGTAAGTAGCTTCAGCACTTGTGTTACAGATATCAGAAACAACGACAGTATATACCTCACCACCCAGACATATAAAGTTTTTGAAATATTTATCAGGTCAATATATCGCATTCTCATTGTTTTATTGGCATCCAAGTATATTACTCGGCCTGGCAAATCTTGCGTTACATACACACTTCCAACTGTGAAACCTTAACTCGTAAGTATCAACGTAAAGTCCCGAACAAACGGTGCCCGCAAGCCTGTAATGTCATTCAATTTTTTATCAGCAACCTTCGGACCACACAGCGGCGCTTTCTCCGGTAAATAACACCACTCTATTTTTCCCTCATAAATTTAATGAATGCAAATGATAACCCGCCGGTTGCGCAAGAGCTGATTCGGCTTCGGGCCAGTTTTGGCAAAAGCGCGCTCAAATGTCGAGGGCGTACTGGGGCGCGAGGGAAGAGATATTAGCGGGTTAGCGAGTTAGCGGATATTCAATATAAAATTAGCTGTGAAGTTTGTTAGCATGGACTACATACTTTCATGGTCTGTTTTACCCCTATCTCTACATATATTTGAAACAGAAATTAGTCCATATTTTAATCCAAGTTTCGAGCTATATGTGTGTCAAATTTCATATCACTAACTTAAAAATAAAACAAATCCCAAGAAAACTTTCAAGAGCTATATTTGACCTTTATTAGACCTTTTTTTCAAAACAAAAAGTAGTCTCTGTCCGTTCTAGAGGTACAACGTGTATCTATACCAAATTTAATCAAAATCGGTTTAGTAGCTCAGCCGCGTATGCAGTGAGGAAAATAAGGGATTTGACTGATGTGGAAACAGCTAGATTGGTTTATTTTAGCTATTTTCACAGCGTAATGTCTTATGGTCTGCTCTTATGGGGGTCTGCAGCCGATATTGAGACTATTTTTGTCCTACAGAAGAGGGCTATAAGATCTATCTACAGGCTTGGACCACGTGACTCGCTGCGAATGCGATTTAAGGAGATAAACATCTTAACAGTCGCATCACAATATATTCTCGACTGTCTAATGCATGTTCACAAAAATTTGAACAACATTCCTAAAAAATCTGTTGTACATAGCTTTAATACCAGGAATAAACATATGCTTGCTGTTCCAAATCGTAGACTCCACAAAACTGGTAATTCATTTATTGGATTAAGCATAAAATTGTTTAATAAATTGCCGCAAATTCTTGTTGACTTACCTATACACAAGTTTAAGTTACAGATAAAAAATTTACTTATAAAGAAGGGCTATTATAAAGTAGATGATTTCCTTAACGATAAAGATATATGGCCTAACACTATTTAACTTGCCTGCACATGTTATTAAATATGTATTTATTTTTCTTTTCTTAAAATTTAATTTCGTTGACATCATGATAATGCAATCTTTTATTTTACATAATGACATTGATATTGTTAAAAATATCTATTATGGACATAAAATGTATATTTGTGTGAATTATGTATAATTATGAACTAGGTATAATAGATTTATTTCTTTTTTTTTTTAATCTAAATCAAAATGTAGGTTACTACTTCGTGCACCAGGTCCTATAGTTGTTTGATGAATTTAATTTAGATAATAAATACTTACAAATTATGGGGAGATGGAGTAGTCATGCTCACTAAAATGTCACTGGGGTGGTGGCGCTATGTGGCGGGTCGTTACATTCCCTACAATATGGTTGAGTGAAGCGATGGCTGGCACATACGTTATGCTTGTGAACAGGTGCCACCTTTGGGGACTGGTCTGCTCCAGCTTACCTCTCGAAAGTAAAAACTTACTTGAGTACTTATTTGTTTCATCACTCATCAAAACCAAAACTATATGACTTGATCCAAAGTGAGCTACACATAGCAATAAGTTAGATTCTGATACTGTAAATGATCTGCTGAGTTTCTTACCGGTGTCTTCTCGGTAGATATAGGTTCCGAACCGGAAGTAGAATCACTTTGCATTGTATTCAATGACGATTCAAAAGTGTTATATGTAACCTACTTGAATAAAGAAATATTTGAGTTTGAGTTTGAGTTTGAGTAGTTTAGGCGTGACAATCGGACAGACTTACTTAAGTATTTATAGATACGCAACTGTACCTTCTAACATGCACAATGCGTCAAATTTCTCGCTTAAGACGACAAAAATATTTCAACCGTTGATTGGCTGATATAATCTTCACTGGTATTTTCAGCAAATTGGTAGTCGACCAACTTTATTTTAACGATTTGTTAAGAGCGCGACAAATTGAATTGCGTGGCGTATCCTAACGGGGTTTATATCAACTATTTTTGAAGAGGATTAGTTTTTTCAACTAATAAACTAAAAAAGTACTAGAAGAATTAAAAAAATACGCTCCTAAAAAACCAGATGGGCAAAGTCTTTAGCAAAAGCTAGTGAATGGATTTGATAGAATTATTGCATTTGTCTCAATCAATCAATCAATCAATCATTGGTTTACAGCGGTAATCAAAATCTTAGTCAACTTTTCGGAATAGATTGAAATTTTCCTATAAGACCTTAAAGTAAGTACTACAAAACTAGTGTCTTGCAGTAAAAGTACATGAAAATTACTTAATACTTGATATTATAACTATTAACTTAATATGCTAAAGTGTAAAAGGTTTAGTTTGAATAATATAGTTGAAGTCACAAAGCGAGGGATTAAATTAAATAGAAAACAAAATTGTTGTAAATAATGTATGCAAAGTAAAAAATGTTTTTACAATACAATTTAAGCTAGAATGGTTTATAAGTTACGATGATAAGCTCATTGTCGCGTCAGCTTAACGCTTGGACTACACCAGAGAGCGCAACACATATGACATTTAGAATTAATTGGAGGGCGCAATGTTACCAGTGAAAATGTCGACCGATTAATACGAAGAAAGCGCAGGCTTCTGTGACGAGAGAAAAATGAGCTCATGGTATTTAGGGCCGAGGCGTCAGGTCATTCAAAAGTCGCAATCAAAACATCGAAAGAGTTAAGGCATTTAAAGTAAGTATAGCATCGGTCTCTTTAATATATTTTGACGACCTCCGAAGACGAGAAGCGAGTGGATCGGTCTTTGGGATCCCGCCTTCTCAAAGGCTCCATATTGAAGGCTCCAGTCGGTTCAATATTGAAGTCGGTCGGGTCAAGTAACCTCGGGTCTGGGTGTTGTGGTCATGTCGTTGTTTTTGATTTTTGCACCACAAGTTCTTTAGCTACTTACCACAACGATAGAAATATATATGATATCGTATAATAGTAATATTTATTTGTAACTAGCTGTGCCCGCCACTTCGTTCGCGTGGACTACATCCTTTCATGGTCGGTGTTACCCCTTTCTCCCCTAATATTCGAAACAAACAGTAGTCTATATTTTAATCCAAGTTTCGAGCTATATTTGTGCCCAATTTCATATCTCTAACTTCAAAAATAAACATTTTTCTATACAAACTTTCAAAGGTGGTATTACCCCCCTCCCCCCTTATTTTCTAATAAAAAGTAGCCTATGTCCGTTCTTGAGATTCAACGTATACCTATACCAAATTTCATCAAAATCAGTTGAGAGGTTTAAGCAGGAAAGCGTAACAGACGGACAGACAGACAGACAGACAGACAGACAGAGTTACTTTCGCATTTATAATATTAGTAGGGATGTCTTCAATTTGAATTTTATAATGCTTAGACACAAGCTCTATGATGAAATGGACGAATACTCAGACAGATAAAAATTAGGCGGGCAATAGAGTAATCTTAAAAGAGTTATATTCTTTCATTGAGATTTAAAAATATTAGTGCAATCACAGTCAAAACTCTTTGAAACCCTTTGAATAACAATGACGAGTATTGATTTAACGTCTAGACCGCTACTGCCATGGATAGATTGTTATCACGAATTAATTAACACTTCTTAAGCTAATATATTTCTTTAGCTCATTATCACGCACAATAGCGATTAGATTATTTAAAGCACCTAACACATTAGCAGGCATCGTGGATTACGAGATCGAGTCCTTAAATGAGCATTTTCTAAATTAATATACTTTATTTATGCATGTGTTTGCTTATATATGTACTTTTTAAATGTTTGTGTGTAAATGGATTATATTTTTTCATCATATTAAATTATCATGTATGTATGAATATAGGTACTATTATTTTAAAACATCTAGTGTTTAGTTTATTGCTATTTTTTTGTTGTAATCCATACTTACATTCTTACTGTTACCACACCCTATCTATAAACTATCTACATCACCCAAAGGTTGACTGCTAGAGAATGCTTTTATCATTAAGTGCTCTGTTAGTACTTTTTTGTGCAATTAAGTTGATAAATAAATAAATGTGTATTTTAATTAATAATAGGAATAAATCTTCAGGTCGATGGTAATGAAAGTGTTTAGAAGTGGAAGACTGAAATTAAACATAATGTAATTTTACGCAATTTACTTTTGCTCGCCGTACTTAAACACCCAAACCCAAATTTTGTTCTTTCTTATCACTACATAAAATAAAATAAAGTCGCTTTTTCTGTATGTATGCTTATATCTTTAAAACTACGCAACGGATTTTGATGTAGTTTTGTTTATTATATTGTGTGATTCAAGAGGAAGGATTTCATTTGCAATATAGATCATAACACCCAACCTTTCTTAGTATTTACATTGCATTCGTGCAAAGCCGGGGCGGGTCACTAGTGCTTAATAAACGAAGTACAGAGGCAGTACTTGAGTAATATATGTGACTAAACCTGTGTATAAGCAACGCACGTCCACGATAGCGTCTCAGGCGCCACTCCTTACATGGCCCCCGTTTTTCTAACGATGCAAAATTAATGGCACCTTATGTGTAGCCTTTGAGGACACGCAGGACAGAAAATAGTCTTGGACAAAGGATTGGTATCACTACCGCCGTACCGTTCATTACCGTAGAGGTGTGTTATGGTAACTTGGTTAGAAAAACTATGTACTAAAATTGGATACAATTAAAGGTAGGAAGGAGGAAAGGTGCTATGTAGTCTAGTAAATTTGTAGTAGTGATATTTTTAGTATTGGCGAGTGATATTCTTTTATACAGAGTCTATCGATAATTGACGTCACATCAGTAGTATCGATAATATCACCGATATACAGGCCTAGCATGCGCCACGCGACTAAATTTTATCACGCTCTTAACAAACGTCAAAATCGATTGAAGTCAGTGCGTCAGCTGCTGATTGGCTGAAAATACGAGTGCGGTGTGCTATTAGCCAATCAACAGTATCGAAACTTTTTTCGTCTCATGCGATAAATTTGACATATTGCGTATGCTAGGCCTGATAGTATTGGATTACGCAGTATCGACTATAGGTTTAAAGAATTTATTCTCATAAGAAATTTAACATTTCACTTATAATGAGATAACAAATATTAATAAATAATTTTATTTTAGTCGTCGGTACTCGCAGTTATATGCTCCTTAAGCTTGCTTTTAAATGCTTCTATGCTCTCACATTTCTTCATGCTATTTGGTAATCTGTTATATAGCTGTACTCCCTCATACAATATGGTATTTTTACCGTAGTTAGTCCTCGGAGTAATTAGTGTTAGTTTATTTTGATTTCGCAGATTATGGATATTGACTATTGATAGTATTGATAGCCCAAAGCCAGGCAATACTATATTGCATGAGAGAGATTGTTTGATTGAAGAATAAACCATCAATTGCATTGATTAAAAACCATTCGAAGTTATCGTGTTAATTGTTAATGTTATATGATAGAGCTGTCGATACAATCAATACTATGCAGAGTCGTCTATCTATACGATAAGTCCTTTTACATGAAAACTATCTTTAGTAAAACTTTTTCACTTCCGTGTTGTTGTGTTCCTGCGTGTGAGTAAGGTTTCCAGAGCTCTTGGGGGGTGCTACACTAGTAGCAGGGGTCAAGCCTTCAAGGCAAGAGCGACAAGTCCAGTACAGATTTATTATGCTGTACTTGTCTTGTCACCCTTAAGCTTACCACTAAACATCAGGTGGAATGAGGTCAAATTTGAAGTGCAAAAAAAAACTTTTAACTCTCACACAAACAGACAAAAACACAAAATTTAAACATCGCCTGTCTTTATTGCATCTATGGTGAAGTATTTAAGAATTATTCGGAGGGTGGGTCAAATTGGGCGAAAAATTCAGTATCTTATAGTTAAGTTAGTAATCAAATAAGAGTTATTGGACTAGAAATGATAATTTAAAATAATTTAACGGGTCAAAACGCGACACCATTTTTATCTTCATCCACCCGCACATTTGCAAGCTCCCCCGAACAGACGAAGGCGAGCAAGACCAGTCAGCTCGTGACCACGGTTGGTGCAACCTAACCGAAACGTCGGGCAGTAAGTAGTCCGTATTAACTACTAAATAAAAATGGTGTCGCGTTTTGACCCGTTAAATTATTTTAAATGTTTAAAATGGAACGCGAAAGTCTTAAAATTTATAGAAATGATAATGCTATTGGATCTCAAACGGAACGAATCTAACTAGATTTCCCATGAAAATCCAATACATAGGCAAAGCAAACTGTTCCTCTGTCTATATTATGGTTTGCAGTTTATCTTTATTGTCTTTGATTTTGTCAACATACAAAGCTTATGTGTCCTTCTTTTCATATGGAATTCTTCAAAAGGAGCGTGAAAAAACATCTTGCGACCCAGTATGGCGATGTTAACGAATAGGATATTTCGGTATCAAACCCGTTGTCATCGCGATGTGGGCTCCTCTCTTGCTTACCATCAGGCTGGGAGGAGATAACTGTGCTTCTATAAAAAAATAAAGAATCTTGGTTAAAATTTAGATTATATCAAAGAGTTATATTTTATATTATACAAACAGTAAACAAGTGGCGCCTATTACTTCCTCGTTAATCTTCTTATAACATAAAATATGCTTTTATTGCAGACAAGAAGTTATTATCCAGTCGCTTCCTAATTTACTTATTCATCAAACCATTTTTATGGACATTAAAATATTAATCGTACAGTCAGCAGCACATCACGTTAATACTTGCAGATCAATATTAGTTCTTATTCCAACTACATAACGCCGGTGCAAAGTTCAAAGTGTGTGTCTGACGTGCTTTTGACTGTACCTTTGTAAAGTGGGCGAGTAATTTAAATATTAATTACATAAACTAGCCGTCGCCTGCGACTTCGTACGCGTGGACGTTATACTTTCATGGTCGGTTTTACCCCTATCTCCCCTAAGATTTGGAACAAAGAAAATCTGTTTTTGAGCTATATCTGTGCCAAAGTACATATTTCTAACTTAAAAAATAAAAAAAATCCTATTTAAACTTTCAAGGGCAGTATTACCCCCATCAACGGACATAGGTTACTTTTTGTTTTGATACCCTTATTATCAAAACAAAAATTAGCCTATGTTATTTCTAGAAATTCAACGTATACCTGTACCGAATCTAATTAAAAGCGGTTCAGTGGTTTAGGCCTGAAAGCTGTACAAACAGGCAGACGGAGTTACTTTCGCATTTTTAATATTAGTATGGATGATTTTATCACCTGTCAGAATCTCGAACTACCAAGAAGTCACCGCAAGAATCTCTAAGATCGGAACCTCGTTTCGCCAACTTTGCCTTAAGCTCGTCGTCCTAAACATTATAATTATAACCTCGGTTACGTAACGCTGAAGTGGTTCGAACTGAAATATTATTTTAGGAGTTCACAGCCCGACCAGCGCCTCGGAACCGATATTAAACTATCAGCCTTGTCTTTTACCTGTTAAAGTTTGTTTTGCATCGGCGACGGGGAACGCATTTGTGACGTTTGCCCAACGGAGTTGCATCACGTGTCGCATATCACTCAGCAACGCGCTTCCTTTTCGACAATAATAAATAAAAAAAGTTGGGAACAAACTTTGTATCGTACGGTTTAATACTGGAATCAGAAAACGCTCAAGATTCCTCTCTGTCCAGAATAAGATGGCTTAGCGAAGATAGTATACAAGGTGTTAATACACCTTAGATATACAATACAATACAAATTAAGAACACAGTAGAATTAGAAAAATCATCCAGTAATGAAATGCCCTGATCATGTTTATATATTTACATACAAAGTTTTTCTGCTCTGTGGATGTTCAGAGGGTCAAATACATGCACATAATGTATCACAAAATATAATACCTTACCTACAATCAATGAGGGTATTCAAGTATTTCGCATGATTTAATGTAACTTCCAGATAAATAGTTACTTGACTAATAAATGCTTATTGACCAAAAAGTAACGATTGGCGTATACCTAATCCAAAAGTCGCTCAAACATTCATAATGTGTTAATTACGTGTTGCGAACGAAATAATAATATACTAGGTCATCGAGGGATTCCCCATAAGCATGCAGTTGTCACATTGCAAAAAAATATTGGATATGACAGTTTTGACAGCTGTCAATCACCGTTACCGTCAAAGTTAAATTGGTACAGAGAACAGCATGTCAAGGTAAACAGTTGCAGTTGAAAATTAGTTCTTAAGGCTACGATATAAGGACAATGCAAAGTCCAAAGTGTGTAGGTATGTAGTCTTACATATTTTCGGTTGTAGGTACACTGTCCCAATTATTTTGATAACACATTGTTCTAACTCCTATTTGCGTTATGGCCCCAAAGTTATATCAACTACTAGCTGTGCCCGCGACTTCGTTCGCGTGGACTTCATCCTTTCATGGTCGGTTTTACCCTTATCTCCCCTAATATTCGAAACTCCCCTAATAAGTCATTTTAATCAAAGTTTATATTTGAGCCAAATTTCATACCTTTAACACAAAAAACAAACATTTTCCCATATAAACTTTCAAAGGTCATATTACCCCCATACCCCCCCCCCTCCTTATTTTCTAACAAAATGTAGCCTATATCAATTCTTGAGGTTCAACGTATACTTATACCAAATTTCATCAAAATCGGTTAAGAGGTTTAAGCGGGAAAGCTTAACAGACAAACAGACAGAGTTACTTTCGCATTTATAATATTAGTAAGGATATAACTATGACCAGCATGTATACCAACAATGCAATTACAGAAACCCCTGCCGCTAACTGCAACATCATTGGCTTCAATTCAATTCTCACCTGCACATCACCCGCTAATTAATTCTGCATCCGCGTACAGACCCACTGATAAGATAATACAAACAACATTCGATATGTCAATCAGTCTGGATAATCCGTTCGCTCCTAAAACGTCATAAATAAGGTTGAAAGTTGTGTTTTCGCAAAGCCGGCACTAACGGACTGCCCGAGCTAAGTATGTAAGGCAGGGTCTAAAAAACCCGCCTCTCCATATTGGTGGGAAACGATTATTAGCGGGTCCAATGCGGACTTCGAGTGCATTTGTCAACTGGTGGTACATTTTGACGCGCTTTCGGAGAAATGTGGGTGGGCACGGTTTGGTTAGGATAGGGTTAGTGACAATTAGACTGATTACGACGACCTACATAAAAGAGATGACAAGTGTCTAAAAAAAAGATTATATGCAGTCCGTTTACATTTTCGAAATACAATTATTTTTTATTGCTTAATAAAATAAAATAAATTGATGATGATACAGCGCATCAAAAGTTCAATGCGTTGACTGAACTTCTGTGCGAATTGGTGACGTTAAATTTTATCACAATGCATCTTGGTAAATTTTTGTTTGCACTATAAAAATACCTACTATTTTATACGATAACTGATGGACCAAAAAAGTTTATCTACCCTATGCGAACGATCATGAAATATAGAGATACAATCTGATAATTGCAATCACGAAGTTCTTTTACATTCAAAAAGCATAATCACAAAGTTCTTTTTTGTTTAGTTTTGCTTAGAACAAAGACAAATAAAGAACTTTTTGATTTTGACTGTTACTTATATTATCCTATTTGTTAGTCACAGGAATAAATAAGAAGCAAATACAATAAAAGTCCGTATATTTGTGCTTACACTGTGACAGTATTGAAAGACAAGTAATATTTCAAAAATCAAAAAGAATATCAAAGACAGTTAAAAAGGAATAATGACAAAATATATAAAAAGGTTTTGCGTCGGCAACACCATTCATTCTGTATAATACAAAACTGACCATTTCCAAATCAATCGGAATAAGATCGCGATAGATAACTGTAATAATTAAAAAGGCAAATAAAGAAATCACAAATATAAACGTAGCCATTATTACGATTAAATAGCCATATTATGTACAGTTTTTAGTACTTACCATAAAAGTGGCAAACTTAATATATCAATGATTGCTGATAAATAAATTACAATTAGAATCAGATTAACCGACTAAATTAAGACGTAAGTTATAAATACTGTGGTTAGGTTATTCAATTGGAGCTAATTGGTAAATTGTGTGATACTGAATCGAGAGAACAAGCTACGGAGCAGGAATGCAACAAAATTGTTTGACACACATCGGAGGTGTATTTGAAAGATCCTTTCTTCGTTTAAAACTGAATAAGATAATAGCCACCACACTCAAATTCATAATGAAAGGAAAAAAGCAAAGAAAGATAATAACTATCGTATCATAAGGGACTGCAATGATATTAGTAAAATATTAAAATAAGTTTTACTACGCGTTTATCACACTCTCTCATTTCTCTTGCTCAAGATAGTTTTTGCCAAACACAAATATACTATATATTGATCAAATAATAATAAATAAATAATAAATATTAGACAACATCACAAACATTGGTGTGCATACCAGAATTTCTCTTTTTATTATTTAATTTAAGATTTAATGTCAGTATGTGCACTGTTGGTGTTTCTTTTAAATAAATAAATAAACATTGCTCTGATTCTGTGGTAAGTAGCTAAAGCACTTGTGTTACAGAAATCAGAAACCACGACGGTACCACAACACCCAGACCCGAGACAATATAGAAAAGTTAGTTTCCCATATTGACCCGACTGGGGATCGAAACCGGGACCTCAGAGATGGCACGACGCCAAAGTCCGGCCCGCTCGCCCTCTCAGCTACGGAGGTCATCAACTAGCACTTGACTTTATTGTGTGTTTCTAATATTAACCGCTCTAATTTTAGAAAATTGTTTTCCAACTTAAACTTACCTTTTCTTACATTATTCATGATTCATTTCACAAGATTTCCCTACATCACAGCTGAAGTATTTTAATGCATTCATCAACGCGCACTCACTTAAGTTGCCTTAAAAAGTTTAGATACAAATGGATTGAAGCAGCATTCTTCTTTGGGTCGCTATCAAAGGTCATGTGAACTAATAACGTAAACAAACAATAGATGGCGTTGTAATGCCCTTACTCATTCTGAATCACGCTTACGATGTTTACTGGTAACTGTAATATGCATTAGTTGGATATTTCCCTATTTGTTGGAATGTATCCAATGTAGATTTACATAGATCATATCAGAATAGCCGGGCTGATTCTGTAAATAGCTACTAAGATGATACAGGTCGATAAATCGATAACGGGTTATAAATGAAACGAGAAGTGAATATTTTTGTTTTTTTTTCAAGTAGATACGTAAGTGCACTATTTACACAATATGCCATTTCATAAAAGCTAATTTCAAATTATTGACTCAGATATGTGCTTTTTTAAAAAATGGATTTGCGAAGCCTGATGTATAAAAAAAAATTCTGTTAGAATAATAAATATGTATATAAAAAACATGTATAATTTTATCTAAAGGTAAATTAGCAATCCTAAACATGACATTATTCAAAGTTCGTAGCTAATTATTTTATTTATGTAAATTATATAGGTTAGTATAATGCAAATGACGCTTTTAAAATTGAGATCTCTCTACAAATCAAAGCTTTAATTGATTTCTTTAGGTAAATAGTTTTCAACTTACGGAACAAAGGACTTACGGAATTTGTAGATATTTGCAGTACCAATACTGCATCTTGCAGGAAGCTCATTCTTTTCCTGGTTGATCAGATTCAATACGTTTTCACCTTATACTTAAGACTGTTGATCCTAGTTCTACTTCCAGCGATAGTATCGGCACCTTGCTGGCTCATTGCGTACGCGCATCACATAGATCCCTCACAACCTAATATGTAAGGCCGACCTCGGCTGTGTCGTAGCGTAGGGCTTAAGTAACGAGTGAGGGCTTGATCAAAGACAAATGTAAAAAAAAATATTAATCTAAGTAATGGAATACACTGTTATGGACGAGGAATGTAAATGGAGGAATAGAATATAATGAATGGTATGTTCAGACAAATCCATACTGATACTATAAACCTGACGAGAGAACAAACAAATTGTTTGGACACGTTTATCTAAGAACTACTGGTTTGAATTGAAAAAATATTTTTTTTTATGTAAGGTAGTACATTTATCAAGGAATTATTTAGTCTGTTTAACATCAAGCTGCGAACAATTTGAGCGAAAAATCATTGGACAATGTGGAAAAAACGGATATAGTAGGTACCCTAACTACAACTTAGACGGAAGCGCACGTATTTTGCAAAAGTCATCTGAAGGTTTTTAGTTATGTATTTGTTTTATGAATATATATGAATTATGTATATTATGTAAATCTTATATGAAGATAAATATGAAGGTATACCCTTCATAAATATGAAGGTATACCCTTCATATTTATCTGCTTTTAAAGCCTTTAAATACCACTTATTATGATCATACGACGGTAAATCAGGTGAAACCATATGTTATACATTTTAAGACTTTCGCGTTCCATTTTAAACATTTAAAATAATTTAACGGGTCAAAAGTGTGAGGGTGGATGAAGATTTGCAAGCTCCCCCGAACAGACGAAGGCGAGCAAGACCAGTCAGCTCGTGACCACGGTTGGTGCAACCTAACCGAAACGTCGGGCAATAAGTAGTTCGTATTAACTACTAAATAAAAATGGTGTCGCGTTTTGACCCGTTAAATTATTTTAAATGTTTGAAACCATTATGTTATCATTTCTAGCCAATGAACTGACTTCTCCTCCACTTCAAACTGAGATCTGATGATGGAATGCCAGATAATTAACACCATCAGATTCTGGTTCAAAGAAAACATACTTAATACCAAATAAAGGTACAAATAAACTTCGTTCAGTTAACACGCATAAGATTTAAGGTTATGTGTATGTTTAAATGTCTATGTTCCCTTTTTGAGTAGTTAATACGAACTACTTACTGCCCAAACACTAAAAAAAGTTGTCGTGTTTTGAACCTTTACTTATCTTATCTTCTTCTAAATATATAAAAGGAGAAACTGACTGACTGACTGACATCAACGCACAGCCTAAACGGCTAGACATAGGCACTTGAAATTCGGAAAGATGTAGCTTAAGGACCGTAGAGGTGCACTAAAAAAGGAATTCCCGAAATTCCCACGAGAACGGGAATTAGTGGGAAAATCCTTTTGTATGAAAAATCTAAAACGGTTATGTTAGACACTTGAAATTTGGCATGTAGGTACATTAGTAAACGTAAAGCTTAGTTACAACAGGATATTGCAAAATTCCTACGTGAACGGGAGTTAGCGGGAAAAACTGGAAAAACCCTGTAGTCCACGCGAACGAAGTCGCGGGCACAGCTAGTGTATATAAATGTTTATAGAATTGAATCTATTTAAGTTTAAATCGCTCTTTCTCACCGCTTTCGATCTATTTATACTTCCTCATCAAATTATCTCTTATAAATTATAAGTTGACATTACCGCATCGGTACACAATCTCGTAGACCGGAGATATATCCTTATACTTCTCGAGGTCTACAGTATTCAAAGGGGATTTGTTTAGAAAAGTCGTAACGTGGAGTTTTATTGGTTTGATGTTTGTTTACTTACTTTGTAGTTCGGGAAAGTATTTTCTTTTACCACCGCTAAGAAACTGTTGTGAGGAAATTTTTGAGAATGGCGTTGTAATGTAATAATTGGGCAAGAGGAAGTATTGATGACTTTTAGGTTTCCTTTCGCAAAAGGTAAAAACAGGACCCTATTTCTAGGACTTCGCTGTTTGTCCGTCTGTCTGTATCTCAAGAACCGACCGAGAGTTATGTTTACAAGTCATGTATTTCTGTGGCCGGTATAACAACAGAATACTAAAAACAAAAATAAAATAAATATGTGACGGAGCCAACAAGCGCGATTCTCCCATACAAAAAAAATCGCGTCTGTTGTATGGATTTTTTTTTACTTTTTTATTCGATATACTAGTCAATACGCACGACTCACACTTGGCCGGTTTTGCGGTCTTGTCTTAATATTTTTTATTATGTTCAAAATTTTTTCCCGTCAGCTAATATTACAACTCTTTTAGCTTAATCTCTGGAAACTCCCATTTACCTGGAAGCTAAGCCTAACAATAGTCTGTCTAGATACCACAAAGGGCCAGACTAAACATCGCTTGCTTATAAGCAATTTCCTCTAGGAATCAGATGTTCACTTAGCTCAGACGGATACTAGAAATACTGGCTTTGATGTGACGTCCAATCAAAATGTTGTAAGCACTTTTTAAACAATTTTAGAAATCTCAAACAAACTTATGTTTATGATAAAATCAAATTCATTATGCTTAAACTTGATTAAGTGTAAGAATTTTGCAATCATTATGTAGTAGTAAATTTTTTTTGCATGATTTAAACCTACCATATGTGTCAGTTTATGAAAAGAGTAACTATCGAGTTTCTTGCCGGTTCTTCTCGATAGAATCAACATTCCGAACACGGCGGTAGTTTACTTGACTTGACGATTCATAAATGCTTTTGTAAAAGTTTACATGAATAAAGACATTTTCTATTCTATTCTATTCTAGGTACTCAAGTAATTGAAAAAAAACAAAGGAAATATAGATATTATATTGACTATCACACAATTATCAAACAAACACAACACGTGACAATCGACACGAAACATGAGGTATTTTATTGTATTTTTATTAATACCTACTAATTTTATTTTTATAATGCACTTCAATATTGACCTCATCCCACCTGATGTTAAGTGGTAATGAGGTCCTAGCTTAAGGGTGACAAGTACAGCATAATAAATCTATTACTGGACTTGTCGCTCTTACCTTGAAGGCTTGACCCCTGATACTAATGTAGCACCCCACAAGAGCTCTGTAAACCTTACTCACACGCAGAAACACATCAACACCGAAGTGATTGTAATTTGGCTGCGGTCTTCTGTAACTAATAAAACAATTAAGTCAATAGTCAAATCTTTTTATTAATATAGAGTAAACCGGTAACACTTATGAAGAGTCTCTATATAAATCAAACTAGCGGTCCCGGCGAACTTCGATTCGCCTTAGAGGATTTTCCCGCTTTCTGTTGAACTTTTTCCTGAATTTTCTTTGCTATAAACCTCTCACGGAGCCCGAGACCATTCCAATGAATGCAAACCTGTGGAAATCGGTTCGTGCGTTCTGGAGTTATAGCGCCAGGAAGGAAAACACGACTTATTTTACAAACATACAAAAATAGGTACAAATCTTTCCTCTTTATAATATTAGTATAGATGAAGCTACCTCCAGTTTGGAACCTATTACTACCGAGAAAATACCGGCAAGAAACTAGGTTGTTTTTTTGTCAATTGTAAAGCAAGTACTAGAAGCTAATTACTCTATTAAACACTAGTTAACTACTTTTGAAATAACAATTTTCACCATACACGTTGCAGTCGTTACAATACCATTTATCGAATCATTTTCTTCAATGCGAGTAGTGTCAAATAAAATGCTGAACCTTCCTTCAAGCCTCAATCAAACATTCATTATTTGAATTTAATCTGCTAATTTTACGTTTAAAATATATACATATATTCTGATCGTAGTAGGAAGGTACAGCGCCATGTTTGTGTCCCTTCAAAGATTTGGCGCCAGTTCAAAATATTGAACCGCACACAGCCCCTGATATTTATCACTTTGTTTTGCTTATGCAATATGATCATTTACATAAACATTTTCAGTATTATTATAATAACATTTTAATATCTCAATATTTATGATAAGTGTTTTAGGAAATAATACATTATTGTTTTTGTTTTAGGATTATGATAATCAATTACAAACGTACATGTAGGTTTTCACAAAGTGATTTTTGAATTACATAAGTTATATTTTTGTTTTTTTTTTTAAACGTTTAATTCGATTTATTTATTGGATTCCTTTAAAGAAGCATGGATTCCTTCAAAAGGAGCATGAAGAAACATCTTGCGGTCCAACATGGCGATGCTAACGGATAGGATGTTACGGTATGAAATCCGTTGTCATCGCGATGTGGGTCCCTCTCTTGCTTACCATCAGGCTGGGAGGAACCCGTATATTGTGTATGTATCAAAAAATCGCATTCAAAGTGAGTTACGATTATGGGTCCGATTGAAAATTGCAATATTTCGATTTTGGTGTGTATGCCTCCAGAAGTTTGATAAATCCATCAGCAGACGTAATTATACGACTATGAAAGTACCACAGTCCAACGTTTCTCTACCGATCTAGACCAGACGTCGTTATTACTAGGTGAGCATAAAAATTCCCGTTTAAATATAACTTTACAAGTTTCTAATTAGGCCGCGAATACACAGAGTACGGGTCAATGTATTGTTCCGATCAGTTCTTAGGAAAATCGATTTGATTTGTTTTTCTAGCGGTAGGAGGCAAGGTTGAACGTAAATTGTGTAATCCAAATAACAATTGGGATGAACAGTTCTTGAATGCTTGAAAGATATCTCGCAAACTCACGTACTGTGGGAGTTACGAAAGCATTGAACCAAAAAGTTTGGTAACTCTTATCTTTGCCGGACCATAAAGAAGTGGAACTCGTTGCCGGCTCATGTGTGTCCTCCTTCCTTTGACATGGATTCCTTCAAAAGGAGCGTGAAGATCTTGCGGGCCAGTATGGCGATGCTAACGGATAGGATATTTCGGTATCAAATCCGTTGTCATCGCGATGTAGGTTCCTTTCTCACTTACCATCAGGCTGGGAGGAGCCAACATACTGCGCTACTATAAAAAAAAAATTGTAAAATAGTATGTAATTTTATCAAGAACTTGAATTTTGACTAGCACAACTTTATGAGTAAGGTTATCAAAGTAGATTTATGCAAGTGTTACACTAAAACTAAAATAAGTTATGTGAATTAGGTAAAAACAATCTTTTGTTACATAGCTTTCCCTTATCAGGAGTAAAATTTGGGGCTTTTTTCATTTTAATTTCTCATTTCTAGCTCAAATTACGGTAAGTTATGCCTACTTTTAATTTCTTGTACCTAAATAAAACCAATTAATATATAGCACCAATTTTAAGTATTGATGAAACTAATTCCATATTCGATCTTATTTAATCTTGTTTGAATCCTGAAAACAATCTTAGAAGACTTGTTTTTACATAATAATTTATATTATATTATGAATCTAAGGAGACAAAAAGCGCGATTTGCAAGTTCATAATCTTTTATACTCAGGCAAATTCCACACAGAGAACAGAGAAAAAATCGCAAAGATTATGTAAATAAAACTAATGGACCGCAAATAAAACTATCTAACCGAACTAAGACATCGAACTCGGCTCGCAACCGAAGAAAAAATCAGTAAATTGTGATATACGCGCGGAAAGGAGGCCTCTTCAATTCTCCGAGATAATCGGGGTAAGTTTACAGACGGTAGACGTATAGCTTTTATCTATCTAAAGTATATCGGGCAAATTTCGTGTTGGATTGTTTATTTGGCTACTACAGAGAACTCTGGCGCCGGCTTTTATAGGTATTCTTAGAATCTCAGCGCGTCTCAACGCGATTATAAGTAAATAGTTTCGATTAAGGCTGTTTTTGATATCGTGCGGATTTCACGCACGCGGGATGGCTCCGCATACGTGATACCTGCAAGTGTCCTTTTCATACAAGTTTTTTTTTTAATTTACACTTCAAGATTGACCTCGTCCTATCTGATGTTAAGTGGTAATAAGGTCTTAGCTTAAGGGCGACAAGTACAGCATAATAAAGCTGTTACTGGACTTGTCGCCCTTAGCTTGAAGGCTTGACCCCTGCTACTAATGTAGGACCCCCAAGAGCCCTGGAAACCTTACAACCAGGAACACCACAACACAGAAGTGATTGTATTTGTTGTAATGCGTGGAATACGCCGTAAATCCCGTGCGTGATGAAATCCGCATGATATTAAAAACACAGTAAGGACGATTTTATGAAACTCCAAATTTAATAGGGCCAAATGGACGTTGGAAATTTTCTTATATTTTTGAAGAAAGAGACTTGAAATTTAAAATTTAGGTAAAGCTATTGTGCCCCGCCCGCTCAGAAATACAACTATAAGAAAATCCTGTATCTAAAGACTGTTCTCATTAGACAAAGATGACTTATGCGCGGTTCCAATATGTATTTTACAATTCGTAATATGTCAAACATGACAATCCGTTTTTCTACGAGTCGTTAATTCTAATTTCATATTTACTTTCCATATTTTTTGACAATTAAGGAAAAACATAAAAACCTACAAATAAAGAAATTGACCCAGATCACTGCCAAGGGGCATGGTACCAAGAAGGCTGTCTGCGTTCCCTCTTCGTATGGCCAGACATATTTTCTAGCCAAGGAAAAAGCCAGCCCTCTGGTCTCCCGACGCTTCTTTAAACCGTTTGGCTAAAGCGCGGAAGAGGCTGTGCGCGCCTGGTCCCCACGGCCCTAGAGTCTCGACACCAAACGGCTCAACTTTCCATAGCAGCTATCATCAGTCGTCCGTCGTTCGTTTTTAGCTTACGCCTCGTATAATTTATTACTATCCATTACTAGAACGGATCTTATTTCAAATATTGGAACTATAATCGTAATCGATGATGAGGACATTACGAACCTCTTTTCGTTCCACAAACGACCCCATGTATTCCATATTCGATCCAGTTACATATTCATATACACACCATATAGAATTGCTACCAGCTGCAGATGCCTTTACTGTTTGATATATTATGTTTACACTATGCTACTGAAGGTGTAAATAATACTCTGTTTGTTACAAACATAGAATATGGCGTTATTTATGTGAAGTCGGCTCCTTTGATTTGTCCGACTTTTTACTGAGTATTTGTATGTTTCATCTCGTTCACAGTAGTCTATGTAGTGTTGATCAATATTTAATGGTAAGCTTTTGAGATGTTTATGCAATGGAGCTGGAATGATGTTTGATTTTATTTACAATGATATCTGTTTTAGTAAGATTGAAATGTAATATTCTGGTTATATATTTAGTGTCATTTGCACGATATAGACGTTTCATTAATATTACTGAGGTAATTACGTGAATAAAACAATTTTGAATATTGAACTTTTGACTTTTCTTCTCAAATTTCGAATTTTATCGAAGTCTTAATCAAGTTTACTGATTTTAATCTATTTCTAAAAAGAAAAAATAATAATGAAAAAGTAAACGCTAATCCCAAATATCTGGGAAATAGGGTAGAAGAATGACATATTTACGAGTACCTATTGGCAAATAGCTTTAGTAATTTCTTTACTTTTATATTATATTTTTCTATCATAGGCTTCTTTTGACGTATCCTCGTAGTAATCTTCCACGTGTAATTGTGGAATCCTGTCTTTTTGTGCTTACGTTTGTGTTTCTATATTTTTAAAAACACTTCTCAATTTACTGCTCATTAACAAACCATATTTTTCCCTCCTTAACTCCCTTAAGCCGGTTTTGAGTCCTGAGCCATTGTATGCCATAATATTTATAGAGAGACGTCACTTATGTTTCTTCACGAAAGCAAGTTAGTCTGTTTACGATCGTTGCATCATCCCATCGCATTAAATGACCTATCAACCACCTTCTACGGCGTGTATCTTCACTCTTAAGGACAAAACCTCTTTAGTTCCATTTGTACAACAGTACATCAAGTTAAACACTTGCAGTTCAATTTTAATTCTTATAATCATGACCTAAAGGTGGTATAAAGACCAAAGTTTGCAGTCTGACGTGCTTTCGACCGTACCGTAGAAGGAAGCAGTAATTAAAATCAATTAATTTGTAACGCAACTAAAGGAAGGAATATACGTACAAAAAACGCGCTAATGATGTTTGAATTTTTTCGTTACACTTCACATTAGTACCACCACGTCCATCTGTTTGATGTAAATTGTAAATGATCCTTTATTTGCATAAATAATCACTTTATCTGAAACTCAAGATTTCATTTGTGCGATGGGACTGTTAAATTTTTCGAAATTTGCATTTGTTTCTCATTTTTAATGACTCAATAAGTGTGTATTAACATCTTTTTGATAAAGAGCTACGTTTGTTTTTTAATTCATTTTGTGATTAAGTTCTTTCTTTTAGAAAGTAACTTAATTGTAATTTATTTTCTACGGATTTCAATGTTTTATAAATATGTTCATGTGGTTCTGATTCAAATACTGTATATTTTACTTGAGTGTCATTTTCTCTTTTAAAGTCATTGAGAATTTAAAACCATACACAAATAATTATAAGGTAGATTCCTCTTTTACTGTATTACGAACTTTATGGCGTCGACTATATTTAAAATATAAATATAAATATTGGACCACTTCATATACATTGCTCTAATTCTGTGTTAAATAGCTACACGTGTGTATCAGATTAGAAACAACGACGGTACCACTACACCCAGACCCGAGAAAACATAAAGTTCCTTTCCTACAATATTGACCCAGCCGGAGATCGAACCCGGGATCACAGAGATATCGTCGTCATTGTAACTTTACAAGGATACTTATCCTAAAACACCACTTTAACATCCTAGAAAATAACTTAACAGTGTGTTCATACGTAAACTTGTGACGTCACAGAGTGTAGATAAATAAGCTCTGAAGGAATCTTATTTTGACAGAAATTGGTATCTCAGTTAACAAACCGGTCAATATACCTATTTGTGAGACTGGTTAATTCAGCCTAGTTAATTAAGTGACTTCAAAAAGGTTCTCAATTCGTTTGTATTACTTTCCTTATTCTAAGGTTTGTATGTATAATATTGACAAAGAAATGGCGTTTAGTCATAGTTGAGGCCGAAGTGTCAAAACTTTTAATCCTACCTGCTAAAAACCGTGATACTTCTCAACGATCAAAAGCCATCAGCTTACCGTTGAGAGTACCACAAGATTGAAGTACATAAACCAAGTCGATAAACTCGAAAATGATCATAACATCAACAGCCTTCAATAATGACAAGCGATAAATCTTCAAAAGCAATATTTCAACGTTCGTAAACACCGTATTGATAGTCATATTAACTCGTTAAATAATATTAAGCGCATTTATGGATAGTTGTGCACTAAATTTGTTTTAGTTTTATTTCTTCTTAAGATGTTGTGGGAATATATTTGTTTAAAATATTTTATGAAGCGTCTGCGACGTGATAGTTTAAGAGGGGTAGGGCATAACGATTTATCGCTCGAACTGGTAAAATACCTCCACCTTACAGAAGACCGCAGCCAAATAACAATACTTCGCTGTTGTTGTGTTCCTGCGTGTGAGTAAGGTTTCCAGAGCTCTTGCGGGGTGCTACATTAGTAGCAGGGGTCAATCCTTCAAGGTAAAGGCGACAAGTCCAGTAACATATTTATTATGCTGTACTTGTCACCCTTAAGCAAATATTATATCATTACCACTTAACATTAGGCGGGATGAGGTCAATCTTGAAGTGCAATAAAAAAACAGTTTAAAATGATATCGAATATAAACTCCATACGATTAAAGCAGTTGGCTCCTCAGGTACTTTCTTGCTCTTAACTTCCGACTTTAAAGTTATTCTATGAATTGACAAGCCTGGATGTTTGGTTGCCTTTTTACCTCACACGCAATAGGGATATTGGCAATACCTACGTCCATTAAATTTACAAGCCAGAATGAAATGTATTTTTTGTTTGAGCAAATAAATAATTTACGGTTATACCTACAGCGAAATAAAGTTAAGTAACGGACTTGTAGAGGAATGTGTTGACGTCACTATTTAGTAAACAGACTTCGTTTGCGCAAAATTTGAAAGCAACGTAATCATTTTTGTTTTTGTGTAGGATCATGATAAAAGAAAAAATATGTGTCTTATAGGTATTTTTTTGTAATTTAACTAATAGACTAAATGAATAAATACATAGTCGTCTACCAAAGATACGGGTATGGTCTCTATAAAAATAAATAAGCCTATGAAATATTATCATTTTAAATTAAGAACTTCATTAAGTTATATCATTACAGAATATTTTGACAACGTTTCAATTTAGTCGTATTGTATTTTTATTCGACTGTTGTTTCTTATCTGACCTTTTCAAAACCGGCCTAAATGCTGCGCCTGAAGTTACAGATCTTCACAAACAAAGTTCTAGAGTGTTGCCAAAGCAGCCATCTACTCACAGATACGTGTGGATGTATCATGGTTGTATCTACCGGCGCATTGACAACCGAAGTCAACAATAGCGGCTTACTCACCTATGAGTAGTTGCGCGTATTATTAGAAGTAGTACACTCGCTATAGACGCCGATGCTGTATTTATATCTTCGGCGAGTGTTGCAGGTGACTTGACGCATCAATCTTAGGTGTTAAAACTTCAACTACACGAAAGATTTGGTACCTCACCTTCCCAATAACGTAGGTAGGTATCTATTATTTGTTGGAAGAATTGGCGAAAATAAAAGCGGTGCTTGAGATTAACAAACAATTTATTTTGAGAGAACAAAACACATAACCTGATATTTCGACCGCCTTAAAGCAAAAAAGACGCGAAACCAAATGCTAGATCTGACGTTTGAAGTTTGATATTGACAGTGACAGATGACATTTTAATTAAAAAATCTGTTTTATGTTACGTTTTAATTGTAGTTAAAATGGATGATGGAGATATTAAGATTCGGAAAAACTATTTAAAAAAAGAAATTAAAAAAACAGCCATCAAGTCACGTGATAGTGAACACTTATCAGAAAGTATTACGTCAGGGCTCGCAAAACATTCTTTAGATGTAGCCAGTTAAAAAAATGTCGATCGCGACGTTAATAGTTTAATTAACTGATTTGTATACCTATTTCGGGCATTCTTAAGATATCGCACATGCAAGCTTTAAACTCGATAGACAAAAGTCCTTTTAAATAACAAAAACTATTAATATTCTATTGTGTCTGCTTGTCTAGGTCTTACGACTTTAAACCTTTTATCCTGACAGATAAATATAAAATCAACTTGAAAACAATGAATTGATGAATAATCGACTCATCAAGAAACTTCATTAAGGTCGAAGTCAATTTGACAACACCCATAGTGACTCAGTGAAAAGGCACTTGCAGTAGTAAGACAAACTTGAAGCTGGTGTTGCCAGCTACAACAATTTACTTATCTACGATAATTCAAAAATTATATACAAAATTTGGATTTTCAGAAAAAAAGTTTTTTGAAGAGGAATACATTGCTGCACTGTTCAACTGCATCGGGGAATCCGGTCCCCCGGTCTGAAAAGAGTGGAGACTACCTACTCTCCTTAAATTCCTATTAAACTAGGGAATAAGGAATAAAGATTTAGGATGCAGCCACGGCGCCCGGAACTAAAATCTGCAAAGCCATTATGTTCAGATTCAGGGGTTAATTAACAGAGTAATTTTCTACATAGTTAGTATACAAATATAATTGACTAAACATTAACCCCAACTAACGTCTCCTTACAGAATAAATAGAATCATATCATAATTCATATCATTGAAATAAGTCATCATTACAACAGCTACAATTGGCACTGTTTTTTCACTACGCTTACCAAAGCAATATTCCAGAATCCGTTACAGCCCGACGTCGTAACGATAATCCAGGTCATAAACTACTAGATTATTATGAAGTCGTTATCAACCATCCAAAAAAATACTTGCTCATCGAATAACTAACTTATATGACCACTCGTTCCAAATAAACAAGTTCCAAAAGGGATTAAATTTACCAGATCATGCGACAAACGCTACCCTGGTAACACCGGGCGGTTCATTTGTAATCACCTCCGACCTTTGGCCGCTCCTTCACCCAGATCGGACCGACCTGTTATATATCATCGGAAATAACCCCCATTACCTCTCGATGATATGCCACTTACCACTTACATTGTTAAGTAAAGGTATTGAAACCACTTAGCTGCTACACAACGAACTCTGGTTTTGTAGGTCACGCTACTGATGCTTAGACGAGTGTGTATTTTGCAATAAATAGATAGATAGATATACTTTATTGTTTAAAATATTTACTGACATTGGTTATACAGAAAATATCTAGTACTATTTAGGCGGTCTAATTGCTAGAAGGCTTAGGTAGAGGAATAGTAGATGACGTTATATGGGTACGGCCGTGCAAACAGTAAATTATATTAAAAATACCATAAAATCATAAATATATGTGTTTGAGTTCATTAATAAATAAATTACTTTTAGTGATTACTTGTATATAGCTATGTCTTTTTAATACTTTTGTTTCAAACAAATACCTATGTATGATCAGTATGAAATTGACTTACTACCAACATGCCTAGCTGAGATTAAGTACTTGGATAGAGATAAAATATAAAGAGACATATTAAATATTGCTTTTATAAGTGTTATAGTTATGGTCTTACAAAACGAGCATGTAATTATGGGTGTACTAAAGCACCACTAATCTACGGACCCCGTCTTAAGCCATGATAACCCTTCCGGCGCTTCAGATTCTGCTATAGTTTGGATGCAAGAGTAGCGTTACCAATAATTACTGAAATACTGAAGAATAATAATAGATAAATATTGGCCAACATCACATACATGGCTATGATTCTATGGTAAATAGTTTAAGCACTTGTGTTACAGAAATCAGAAACAATGACGGTACCACAACACCCAAACCGGAGACAATATTGAAAAGTTTCCCATATTGAACCCAGGACCTCAGAGATAGCGCGACACCAAAGCCAAAAATGTAATATACCTAATCACGATTTCATAACCTCCATTAGCGCCAAGCCACGTGCCAAGTTCTTCAGATGGTCCACTCAAGAGTCGGTCGAAACAAAGATTTCCGTAGTAACTCCGCCCGCCTTAGCGCGCGATGACGGATCAAACTGCGCTCGCGCATCTATCTGTTTACACTGTGCGACTTTTATTTTTAAATGGCAACTAGAAGTATAAGTAGATACTTTGCACTTATCAAGGGAAAATTTATAAAAGATTTATAAATAAATTCACGGGGCACTAGCGAACTTTAATTATTTTAAAGAAACAGAAAAAAATAATCTCCCTTGCGGCTTGGGATTTGAACCCACGACCGTCACTTATCTAACTAACTGTGAGTTGTGTAAGTTTATTATTTATACATACTTTTTGAGGGTTGAATGAATGACCACACCGCAAGGGGAGGTGATATTTTCTGTTTCTTCAAAATATAAAAAGTGTTACATTTATACACACAATGTTTAGTTGTTTGGATGATTACTGATCATTGCATTGCTGCTAAACTTAAGGCTGTGGATTCGATCCTCACCCAGGACTAATGAATATTTGTATTTGTTTTGTGCCTGGATGTAATATAGTATGCTATATACCATCTCAATAATAAAATATCAAAGTTTGTTTTGGTTTCCGTAAGTAAGAGCTAAGCTCCTTTCTTTCATCAGATCAATGTAGGACGTATTGTCTATCAAAATAAAATTATTTACATTACAAATAAACACACCATCATAATCACGAATTTCAAGAAGATGGGGTTGTGAACTTTGTAAATTTAGTTTCGACTACGTCATTCGATTAAATATAGATTTAAACAAAAAATAGCATCGTGTAAATCCCGTTTTTTTCAGTAAGTAGTACTCGGTAGCTAAGATCATGTGCTGATACGTCACTGCGCGGAATGTAAGCGTGGTACAGTCACGTGCGCTATGTATACAACCTAATTAATTAAACTGAACCTTATCGTAACGTGATAAAGCTCAACTGCTTACATTTATTACTCATAGATGTACATTTGTTCAAATGGGAACTTTTCTAGTCAATGTTTGATTCATGTGAAATTATTATATTTGGGTTTCATCTTATCTGTAATGGGTTTCATACCTAAACCTTATTCGGTCAGTTTGTTGTCTGCCTATTAGGCCATTTTGTTTGATTTGATAATATCTCATGTAAAATAAACTGTATGAGCGCTCATACAATGCGCTGATACATAATCGTATGATTGGTGGGTGGTGGGGGGTTTTTAGAAGTGGTATAAAGTCTAGATTTTAAGTAAACAAAAAATATTTCATTTATGTAAAGATATTATTGTTACAGGTTAAAGAGATGTAACGTTCATTGAGTTCAATTATTTTATTTTATTGAAAAAAATAACAACAGCCAATTAATTATTATGGTTACAATAATTGTTAACTTAAGTACACATACTTGGTATCATATAAATAACTGACGGCCCGCTGATCCTCACGCGTGCTATCTCCTTTCTTCTTTTTCCACTAATTTTTTGCTCCTATTGCCCGCAGCATAATGTTATATAGCCTAAAGCCGTCCTCGATAAACTAACTATTTATCTTACAACAATTTTTTAATTCGAACCAATAGTTTCTGAGATTAGAGCGTTCAATCAAACAAACTCTTCAGCTATGTCATTAGTGTAGATTAGGTACTTCATTTAGTATAATTCTTGAGTAACAACCTGGTATGGTGACAGATAGACGGACAGACAGACAGCGAAGTCTTATAAACAGGATCCCGCTATTTCCGTTCGGTGTTAAATCACACACATACACGCACACATGCACAAAACACAACCTAAGATTCAAGAGAGCCCCTCCTTGTGGCTCTAAAAAGTAACGAGATTTTGATAGACAAAACTACTCGTAATAAACAGCTAGGTCATTGACCTATGCAAAAATCAGGTGCAACACCTCACGCCTACTCCTAAACTTTCAACAAAAGATCTACGTTTAAACGTTTTCAGACTCGACGGAAGTTCCTAGAAACCAGATTTGTCCAACTCAAACAGTTCAAAATGGCTAATTGGCGTGGTCTGATAAACACTGTCTGTTCCCAGCGAGGCTACCGTGGCGTAGACAAAAACAGTTAAATAAACTGTAATTTACATAATAATATCGGAGCTTTGGCTCAAATCGTGTGAACTTGCGGAAACGGCAATGTCTTGTTAGGAACGAAGACAGAGTAGGTACCACACATTTAAATGAACTAATTTTTAACAGTAGGTATAACTGAAGACATGGGAAAAATAAAAAAATAAAAAAATATGTGCGAATCAATTTATTTTTTATTTTCAAAGGTCCTGTCACAGTTATATGACTTATAAAATACGTGATATAAATGAAGTTTACTCTTTTAAAAATATACTCGCAACCCGCCCCTGTTACTATGCGTAGCTTCAAAGGTATAAGCTCTAATTTGACGACCTCCATAGCTGAAAGGCGAGCGGGCCGGACTTAGGCGTCGTATTATCTCTGAGGCCCCTGGTTCGGTTCCCGATTAGCTGCTTACTATAAAATCAGAACAATGTTTCTGATGCTTAAATTTTTTTTATAGTTTTTACGCCGCAAATTTAAAAGTTTAAATTTTTAAAGAAACAAAAAACTGTATGTTTGCCATTATTTATATTTATTTATGTGTATACATATGTATGGATCTAAATAATGGCCCTCATTTTTATGTCTTGCCGTAATTGGTTAAAATAAACTTACTTAAAATTTTAGACGTAAATTCGCCGTCAGCGCGTCCCTTGCGCGGGCGCAGCAAAAAGTGCCGCGCCACGGTTCGCCGCATCGACTATCGATTTCGTTCTGTTGCACGCTCGTTCTGTAATTATCGCCGGTGAGCTGCTGTGACCCCGGTTAGCGATGTTAAAAGAGCTTTGTGTTTACCATTTAGAAGCGCATTTAAATAGAAGCGATTAAGGTACTAATACGCACGTTTCTTAACGTGTGAAGTTCGCAGCATAAAAAGTAGCAGATTGAAGTCAACGACATAGTTTTATATATTGCCAAACTAAAATAGCTATGTACAGGCCACATAGCTCGTAGAACCTGCCAATGGGCATTAAAGTTCCAGAACACGATAATGTAACAAAAATGCGGCAAGTACAGTATGTTAATGACCTTGTCAAATGGTAGAGAAGCGATAAAGCAAGAAGCTCAAAATTGTAGAAGTCTTGTGGGGATGTCTATGGTCAGAGGTAGACGCCCTTTGGTTAAAATAATGATCATGAAGGAACTAGAAGCACGTCTATCGTTTACAATTAATCGTTTTACTCTCACGAATTACTTTGTAATATTTCTCCTATCCCGGTAGTATATTACTGAGTTCATTGTCCGTTAAGAAGATCCTAATTCGGCAAGCCTGGTTAATGCATTGGACTCAACGGAAACCAGATTTGTTTAGATTATAGCCGGGACCAAAGACTTAGCCTTCATTTCACGGCATCAGCATTATTGAACAAAGAGGTTAGCCTACAATGTCGTATAAAAAACCTAAGCACTACTTTTTGGAGGTGGTTATTCCGAATGATATCGATTACTTCGCAAGATCAAATTCTTATTCCTTGTTAGTCTTTTATTTCTGACAACGTGGTTGTGGTCTCGATTTCCTCCCATGTGTCCGCCGGATTATATGCGTGAGGTTGGGAACAGTAGCGGGACTTATACGACCGAATTGGATTGGTTTGCTGTAACCAATTCGATTTCGACCTGAACTTAGTAAAGTACTCCTTCGTAGCCCCTCTGATCACTGCCATTGTTACGCAACGCTAAACTCGGCTACTACTAGCGCCGGCGCGGCGCGTCTGGCGCGACTTCCGCTGGACTCGGTCACAACATGCGCGCGCGCCGAGACCGCGCGCAGACGAGCGGTAACGCGACACCTGCCAGTGATGGGACAAGCGTATCGATACTTTATAAATAGTTCTTTAGTCCCTGTTGCCCGCGTCTTTGCTCGTGACATTTTGGTTACAAACTGGACAGGTTTAACTATACATTAACCTCACAAGACCGAATGTCTTTATAAAAGCTAGACACATTTGATTTTCTATTGTATCTGGTTGTCTGGGTCTTACTTACTACTTTAAGGCATCATCAAACTACAAATTTCACGTTGTTGCTACGAACATCTTTTACTGAAAGAAACTAAATCGTTTCAGAAACGTGACTGTAGTTAAACTTATACTTGATGAGTGACCATTGCGAATTTAGTGACATTTGTCTCAAGAAAGTACCTACCTAAGTGAGTTCCCATCTTTTGAAACACTCTTGATAACCCTCGAGAAAATACCTAAATAGTTTTGATCACCAAAAACATACAGTAAAAAACTCAAAAACTTTATTACTTAATGTACGTCTTTTTATAAACACTAAACTGTAAAAATCACCGCAATTACATCACAAGCCCAAACATAAGTTGTAAATGACCCAAAAACGGTAACACCATAAACCCATCGATATTACCACTCTATTTCCAGACGAAAACTAATAACCAGGTTTGTTTTCTAAATATAGGTTAATTATTAATGCTTGTTTACATTTTCTCAGCCCACTTTTTATGGAGGGCTCTTGGGAGCAAGTTTGTCTGTTACAAATATTAATGGATGCTGACGCTTTATTTGTGTAGGCAACTAAAACGTGCTAATGTTTCACTCAGAGTTGAGTCGATTGTGGTGATTTACTGAAAATACAAATATCTTATATTAGGTACATTTGCGCAAAGTTGTTTTGGAACGATTAATCAAATATTGTTACGTAGGCACTTTATGGTCGTAAAACGTTTTGTTTTATATTAAAATTGAGTCATATTTGCTATAAAAAAAAATCGTAAAATTATGTCAAAACTTTTATGTCACTATAATGTGACTGGTATGATAAAACAATCATGAAGCAAAAGATATTCTAAAAAAATTGCGTTTGTTGTTCCAAATTTTGCAGTCTTATTGTAAATGTTAATTTGTTTAACGTATTCAATACTGTGCAAAAAAATACTTGATTATCACTACACGAGTAGAACTGTATAGTTATCATCATTATTGAGAGGTTTTATAAGTACCAACACTACTAAAATCTTAATATATCAATGAATCTTTCGCATAGGCTCGACTCATACATATAAGAAACATCTACCTGATCCCACATACATTTGTAAACTTCTAGACGGAGAACAAACACAAATTTTCATTACATTATTGTATATCCTGAGTTGGGACTGAACTTCAAGTCATTGTTCAACTGCTGGAAGTGCTATCAACTATTCCAAACGGGCCGGTTAAATCAATCTAATCTATCTATAAGTTCATTAACACTCCCAAAATACATGCATCAAAAACTAAACGAAGTACCACACTGCACTTATAAGAGGCAACAGAAAAGCCGACATCAGTATTCGTCAGTAGCAGTATTAACAGTCCATCTTTCACTGATTAAAATTAACCACTCAAAGCACTTCACTTATCGACTGTCGAAAACCATTGATCATCACTAGCGTTCAGTAACAGTAAGCGATTATGATTCGTAATACTTAGTATACAGAGTTGCCAATCAATTTGTACATTGAAAGCTCTTGATGGTACAAATCGATGCCTAAACACTTGAGATATAATTCGTTTTGCGTTCATGAGTAATGTTTTGATAAGACACTTATTAGCGTTATGAAATGCTTTATATTTAAACTAGCTGTGCCTGCGACTTCGTTCACGTGGACTACAGGGTTTTCCCGCTTACCCCCATTCATTGGGAATTTGGCAATATTTTTTTGCAATTAAGCTTTAAGGTACCTCATGCCAAATTTCAAAAAGCTCACATAAGCAGTTTAGATTTTTCATACAAAAGGATTTTCCCGCTTATTCCCGTTCCCGTGGGAATTTTGGGAATTCCTTTCTTAGTGCACCTCTACGGAACTTGAGCTACGTCCTTTCCAAATTTCAAGTTCCTACGTTTAGCCGTTTAGGCTGTGCGTTGATATGCCAGGCAGTCAGTCAGTTTCTCCTTTTATTATTTAGATTATATCAGTGTGAACTGGTCAATTGTTTCTTTTATATTTCTTAAGACAAAGTAAATTTTTACACTTAAATGGAACATTCTTAAAAGTGCAACGTTAATCAGCTATTCTTATATGCAAGTGGGTCTGAACCAAAGATTGTTCCTAAACCAGACGGGAATTTTACCAACAAACCCATTACGTAAATATTTCATTTTAAAAGTGATTGATTACCTAATAAAATTGTAATGACCTATCAAAACATACCCCAAGTACACAATTTGATCAAAGAAAGGTAAACTAATCTTATTCTGCTCATAAAGTTGAATATAAAAAGGCTGTAAAATTTCTAATAAAAATCCATTAGGAATTATGAGGCACCATAACATATACTATGGAACTTGCTGGAAATTGCGAAAGGAGAACCTCCTGCTATTACGACCTTTCTTTCTAGTGGCTAATAATGATAATGATCACATAACATTTGTATTACAATGTACATTTACAATGTACTTTGGGACTTATTATAATGTGGATTGTACGTGTTTTTCTAAGAAACTCGTATCTTTTGAGTTCTTCGTTACCAGAATACTCGGGAAAATACTTTCGAAATAAATATAATGTAAATTTTCAATGTTGTTATCACACAATCTGCAAAATTTTAACGACATTCTAAATTGCATTAAGTCGACGCGCGTGCAATACCGCGTAAGTACATTTTTCCGTAAGTTCTAATTTGGATTGAAATAATATGAAATAACAAACAAAATTAACCTTTATGACAAATGCTAGATACGCGGTATTGATTTAGGAACGTCATCGTCTAATATAGCATTGAAAATAATGTTTAGTACAATTAAAAAAAAATCTTTTCGGGAAAAAAACTTTTTACTTCTATTGCACTTATTCTTCTTCTTCTTCTCTCTAGGCCTCTCCTAATGAATGCTATCGCAATCTGATTTCTTGACGTTTCACCCAGCTGTATACCTACATCTGAACAAAACGTGTAACGTTGCTTATCACATCTTCATTACACCGCAAAGTGGGTACACTCAACCATTGACACCAATTAAATCTGATCCCTCTGTCACAAGACGCGTTAAAATTTACGCGAACGGTTAAACAAACACGTTGGTAGTAAAGAGAACTTTAATCAGCCGCTCGGAGGTCGCTTTATGATAGGCATTAAAGACCGGTGGGTCGATGAACTTTGACTGGAAACCGAAATAATAGTTTGGGGAACGATCTGCGCTCTATGCGGGATGAACAGGCTTATAGCGACAAAGCTTTTACTTCAGAAGTTCGGAATATGTACGAATTCTATATGATTAAAAGAGATAGGGTATATCAATTTATTGCTCGAACTGGAGCAGCCCGACTGGTGAAATACCTCCGCCTTACAGAAGACCGTAGCCAAATAACAATCACTTCTGTGTTGTTGTGTTCCTGCGTGTGAGTAAGGTTTCCAGAGCTCCTGGGGGGTGCTACGTTAGTAGCAGGGGTCAAGCCTCCGAGGTAAGGGCGACAAGTCCAGTAACAGATTTATTATGCTGTACTTGTCACCCTTAAGCTAGGACCTCATTACCACTTAACATCAGGTGAGGTCAATCTTAAAGTGCAATAAAAAAAAATGTACGATTCAGGAGGATGAGGCTAGTTAACACTTGATGATCAGACAATATAGGAAGATTTTGCCAGAAAATATTTTCTTATCTAAAAACAGCAATCAACATAGCCCAAAAATTGTACAAGCTAAAGCTGGTTGCAGCTACCGCAGAACCGATGACTGCTGGGTTTTGACGTACTCTGGAATGGAGACCATGACTTGGCTTTGAGTAAGCACATCCGCCCATCCAGTTAGGTAGAGTAACGATATACGTCAAGTGCCTGGGAACGTTTGGACACGAAAATGAAGACCAAGCTTGATAGCGTGCTATTGTATAATCCTGTAGTAGTGCGGTAGTTTAGTACCTATACAATTTAATAAAAAAAAGGGTCGTGGATTCGACTTCCACCCAGTTAAAATGTGTGTGATGAACATTTCTGTTTGGTCCGTGTCTGGATGTTTGTAAATGTATCTAAGCATGTAATAGTAGCACCACGATTGGTTGAGGAACATATCAACGTATGTGATGATCAGACAATATTTGCTCATTAAATGCAAAACAGACGCAAATCCCAAATACTTTTATTTGACAGGACGGCAAAAAATAATAATAATAAAAATTAAATAATTGTTGAGGTATTTTTTATTATTTTTTAAAGGTTATCTGTTTGTATATATACATCATTGAATTGGAACTATAAAAAAAATTATAAAAAATACCTCAATTCGTTGTTTTGTTTTCACGTCCTGTAAAATAAATGTTTTGCATTTAATGAGCGTAGTAGATGCTATTGGGTTGATGATGTTGAGAAGCAATACAAGTGTTACATCATCTTCCAAATTTATTGTCTGTCGTTGTTGAAACCCCTCGTACATAGCCGAAATGACGAAGAATTTATCTAGAAAGTAGTTAAGCAAAATTCTGGTCATAAAAAGATGTTAGGGCTACGAAAATGTAACGTCAGGACGTCTGGTAATAAAAATGTTTGTAAGCCGTGAGTGGGCTCAGCAGAAACTCCGGAACTCGTACAGATAAAAGACATAAACAGACGAGCAATGCCGGGGTGTCGCATGTCTAGCAAGCCACAGAGTAACAACTGAAGTGTCAATATTAGAAACAGAAAAAATTTTCTGTTTCTAATATTTAAAGTTCGCTAGTACGGCGTATAGTACTATAAAAATAATAAAATCGAACTGAAGTGTCGTCTTCCTTTATTTATGCGCAGGCTCCAGTTTAACCATTGGTTAATTAACAGTGTTAACAACAAATGTGAAAAGTGTTGGATATTTAAGTTTATTAGTTTAATTATAATTTTACATTTTTATTTTTAAATTAAAAGCAGTTAATATTTTATTTTGCAAATCAAATTAACTTTTTTATTTTCTGCTGTATCAACCTTTAGGCTCCGGTATATATTTTTACCAAATTTTATATCTCTAACTTAAAAAATAAACATATTCCCATATAAACTTTAAAGGGTGGTATAACCGTCAAAGTTTTTGTTAAATAAGGGGGAACCCTTATTTAACAAAAACTTTGTCCGTTTTAAAGGTTCAAAATATACCTATACCAAATTTAATTTAAATCGGTTCCGTGGTTTAGAAAAGCCGCACAGACAGACAGACAGACAGAGTTCCTATCGCATTTATAATATTAGTAGGTATGGATGGTATTGTATCCAGTAGCACCCAATGAGCACATCGCTGCTCTGTGGCCGGTGTTTATCAAAACAATCGCGTTATAATGACGTGCGCTGGAACGTATCGTCTGTCTCATGTCTGGTTGCGTTGCGAGTGTCCAAAGGTCGCGAATTGTCTTATGAAACCACACCCACATATTTAAGTGCGAGGATTGGAAAGGTGATATCATAAATTTTGAAATAACTGGCATTTTTCTTCAAGTTCTATGAAAGAGATAAAAACGTTTGTCTGAAATGATATTACATTTAGGTATCTAACGTATTTTAAACAACGTATTACAGTGCTTGTACCAAACACCCTAATACTATTATAAAGGGAAACTTTGCATATCTGGATGTATGGTTCAAAAAGTACTAAATATATTTGTATGAAATTTGATTATTTATGTACTAGAATAACATATAGGATATTAAATTAAAAACTTTATCCCGAAATAACACGAAAAATGTCCCATGCAACCGCTAGTATGTAAATAAAGACCATAAAGAAGTGGAACTCGTTGCCGGCTCATGTGTTTCCTCCTTCCTTTGACATGGATTCCTTCAAAAGGAGCGTGAAGAAACATCTTGCGGGCCAGTATGGCGATGCTAACGGATAGGATATTTTGATATCAAATCCGTTGTCATCGCGATGTGGGTTTCTCTCTTGCTTACCATCAGGCTGGGAGGAGCCAATATAGGGCGCTACTATAAAAAAAAAAGTAGAGCATTGGCATACAGTAGTGCAGTGGTAAAAAAAGAACTTTTAAATACAATCTAGTGCGTAGTAAGAGAGGTAGGGCATAGCGATTTATCGCTCGAACTGGAGCAGCCCTACTGGTGAAATAACTCCACCTTACAAAAGACCGCAGCCAAATAACAATCACTTCTGTGTTGTTGTGTTCCTGCGTGTGAGTAAGGTTTCCAGAGATCCTGGGGGGTGCTACATTAGAAGCAGGGGTCAAGCCTTCAAGGTAAAGACGACACGTGTAATAACAGATTAATTATGCTGTACTTGTCGCCCTTTAGGACATCATTACCACTTAACATCAGGTGGGATGAGGTCAATCTTAAAGTGCAATAAATAAAAAAAAGTATTATGATTAAAAAAATAAAAGACTAAAGTATATAAACGTGCGAGCCATCATCTAGTTTCGTGTTCAAATTTTCGTAGTAGCAGTAAACTTGGTCGGATGTTTGTCGCGATGCGAATGCCAATAGTAATTAGTTGTCAGGTAGGTCAAGGTTCCGTAGACCGAGCCAACTCTTGAACGGTTTTTCTTTTAATATTTTCCTCGGTCTTTTAAATAACCGAGGAATTTCACACGCACTATCTGTAGTGGTATTGTGTAAGAGGTGTTTTTGTGAGAATACATGAGAAGTTGTGGAACTGTGTTTTCTTATTTATTGTTGTTATTTAGTCAAATAAATAGTAAACAGGATGTGATTATGAGTGTTAAGAAAATTATATGTAACTAGCTACCCGCCCCGGCTTCGTACGGGTGCAAGCAAATACAAATGAAGTTTTCGTCTTTTCTGTTCATTTATATGTGTGAATAATACATATAAACCTTATATACATAACTCTATTTATCAAAACAATCGAAATAAATCCATTGCGTAGGTATAAAGATCTAAGCATACATAGAGGTATATAAATACATAAGGTACATGACTGAAATGTCTGCTTGGTCCCACTATTAATTTTTAAGGCTTATATTTTGTCTTTTATTACGTAATTAAATTGACGTAGGTAAATTTCGTTTAAATAAAGCGTCACTTCGTCGCACAGTCTTTACGAATTAGTGACGTGAACACAGTCCTCCACTTTGATACGCTGTATAATCAACAATATTTTTTATTTGTTGAAGCAAATACATTTTCATTGTATTTTGAAAATGTAACTATCGGTCTAATTAGTAGGTATCATTTTTCTACATATCTATCTACTAATATTCTGAAGAGTTTGTTTCTTTAAACGCGTTAATCTCAAACTAGTGGTTCGAATTGAAAAATTATCTTATTGTTAGATACTCCATTTACCGAGAAAAGCTATAAGGCTTCAACTTATAACGTCGTTGGTGTTGTTGTGTTCCTGCATGTGAGTAACGTTTCCAGAGCTCTTGGGGGGTGCTACAATAGTAGCAGGGTCAAGCCTTCAAGGTAAGGGCGACCATAGTAGCATAGTAAAACTGTTACTAGACAGTAACAGTTTTACTATGCTACACTTTTCGCTTTTAAGCTAGGAACTCATTACCACTTAAAATCAGGTGGGATGAGGTCAATCTTGAAGTGCGTTATAAAAAAAAACTCGCTTTGACCAATAGGCGCAAAGAATCTGTGGATGATATAGAAAAAGAGGAGAAAGTACACGTGCAAAGCCACGCCGGGTCTATAGCATAACTACAATTTGACCAGTAATTCTTGACGCGTTCCATATCGTTACCCTATTTCAACCAATCAAAGCCTTCAAATGTAGCAAGCAGACCAACTGAAAACACAGAAACAGCATTGCGTTCGCACTCATGCGGTGTTCCCACGACCGTTGAGACAATGGCGCGATGGAAACCGCTTTGAGTCGGTTATCAACTAATTAGCACAGCCTGCAGTGTGTTCTAGCTCTAATGAAATATGTTTTAGTCGAACTGATGTAATACGTTCTCGTTTTTAGGGGCCCCCTTTTGCTCTTGTGTAGACCTCTTCGAATGAGCAAACGACTCTAATGTGGTAACCAATAAACGCTTAACATAGTTGATGTATATATAAATGAATAAGATAAATATTGGACAACATCACATACATTGTTCTGATACTGTGATAAGTAGCTTAAGCACTTGTGTTACAGCAATCAGAAACAACGACGGTATCACAACACCCAAATCGAAGCCAATATGGAAAAGATCGTTTCCCATACTGTCCCGAACGGGGATCGAACTCGGGACCACAGAGATGGCGCGACGCCAAAGTCGGCTACAGTCTCTCCTCTCGTCCAGGAGGAGGATGTATGGATTTTAACATTCGAGATCAAAAACAGTATGTATAAAAAAGTATAGAAAACGACATAACAAAGCGGTCCCATTCAGGGACAACAGGATTTAAAAAAATTGCATTTTTTTTGCTTTGGACTAGTGCTAAGTCCTAATAACGTACGCATAAGAACTAATATCGAACAATAAGTATTTGACTGCACGTGCAGTTGACTGTACGGAATAATATACGGAACCTAAATAAACTTTCGATGACCCGCAGTAGTATTATTATCACAAATGTACCACTAATTAAAAGCCTTCAAATTGGCAACACGTGGAGTGAAAAATAGTTCTTCTTGTTTTTTATGAACTTTGAACGGAAATTAATGATGGCATTGAAATTTGGAAAAGCGTACACATGAGTTTGTGTAGTACAGATTATAAGTATATTAAAACATAATTATGTCGGATTTGGTTCCAAAATGCTACTCGATGTATTGACGATGACGAATAAAGCGTTAAAAAAAACAAAATATTATTTATGCTTATATTATTATTATTAATCGAAAAACGACGTTTTTACTGCCGAATTTTCGATTTATCTTCGAAAACGAGACCTTTCGTTTTTCTGTACTTTCGTTTAATAGCATTAAATATGTATACACTGGACAAAAGCTATATTGTTAATTTTTTTTTTGCATGATTTATACCATATTATTGTGTCAGTTTTGAAAAGAGTACCTAACTATCGAGTTTCTTGCCGGTTCTTCTCGATAGAATCAACATTCCGAACACGGCGGGTAGTTTACTTAATTTGACGATTCATAAACGCTTTTGTAAAAATTTACATGAATAACGACATTTTCTATTTCTATTACTATGAGAATCAAGAATTGGTATCCGTCACCGGATTCGACATATTTCGGTTTTTGGAGTTGAACCTATGCCTACAGTTATTTCGTTGCTGTTGAATACAAGCGTCTCTTTACCGCGTCTTACTATCCTCAACTACAAAAGGTGTGTGCAAAAAACCGGTTACTTAGCCGTCGGCAAAAATTGTCCCTTTAATCAGCTTATAATTTAATTAAAGTAGTGCTGCACCTTGCGCCAAGGCCGGCGCGTGCGCAGGCAGATGCAAGCGCAGCTGTGCGCTGGGCGGGGCCGCGGGGTAGGGTTGATAGGTTATGGAATAATGAAAGTTCTTATATATAAAAAACTATATTATTTAAGAATGATAATACGCAACTATAAATTGATATAGATTCTAAATAGAAATAAAAAAAGTAAAATTGATTTTAAAATACCTATTCAAAGATTCCTTATTATGACATGGTTTGATTAGATGGCGACTATTGGACACTATATTGACTTTTCATACATGTCATGTTTTTAGTGAGATTTGCCGGACTGAGACGAGTCGGTTAACTCGTGAACCATATAAATCGGCTTATGCATGGCTGGCTGTCTAGGCTGAATTATATAGTTCTTCAAAGGTAAGGCTGATAAACACATTACCACTTTTTAGCGTCGCGCAGCCGGGTAAAAAGATACCAAGATAGTGACATTCACTATGGAAACCAGAACCGATAAGAAATCGGTGGTAACAGAAGATTTCTCGAAAAACATTGAATAACACCAAGACACATAATGCACACAAATTTTTATCCCACGATATTTTTATTTTTTGGTACACCAACAGGTTACATACAAGCATTGAATAAATGAAGTAGGATTGAAAGTTGCATCTAGTATGCATGCAACCTAATTACAGTACAATTACAATTTTGACATATGGAGGAGTTAAAATGATGAAAAAAAAACAGTTAAAGCCATAACTGTCAACCCTAGTGACAGGACCATCGCGAATCGCGTTTCGATACCTGGCAATAGTAATTTGCTCTAACGAGTTATGTTGTTTGATAATGTTCTTCTGTGAGAACTTAGCTATTTAGTTTTACGTATAAATTGCGAGTTAACCGTACAAAGGCCATACTAAACCAAGTATTTAGGGTACCGTGCGATTAAAATGACACTGCTAGTCTTTGATCGAAGATTTTGTTTAAGCAAATTATCGTCTCCCGCTTCAAAACGTACGATCGAAACACATCAGACTACACATTTCGATTTTGTACCGCCCTTGTGTTTGGGCATAAGAACCAAACAAACTGCTCCTTGATGTGTTTTTACTGTAGGTGTCTGTATCACAAACATTGCAAAAAATGCTGCATGTGATATTAGTATATTATATTTAAAACCTTATGCAACTGAGATAAGTATGGAATTAAATCGTCTTTGACGTAATGTCAAGCGCGCGGATACAGATTGAAACAAGGCTTGATGCCTCGTTTTGCCGGTGCCATTTTTTCGACGAACATGTCCGAAAAAAGAAGGAATTATACCTTGATACAGAAAGAGGACCGTTTATCCTCAAATTTAGCTTTCTATATACATTTTAAACCATTATCTAACTTTTTTAGGAATGAAACAGAAAATATATCACATTTATTCTATTATAGGGCGGACCGACAAATTTGCCCGGCATTTAAACTGAAACGAAAATTTAATAAGTACAAGAGTTTGATATATTGAAACCGTCCACAGTTTTTAATATACCTAATGGTGTTAGGAAAAATGTGGTAATAGAAGCTTAATTAGGCATTATTTTAACGAAGATTATTTGAAGAATGCGTTCTAGAGTTTGTTGAGTTTAAAATGTTCAGACTTGTGGTAGGTAATTAAAATTTAAGTTTTGTTACTGAGATTATTGAGGTAATTTTATACAGTAAATTAATTAGGTTTGAACAGGCATACGGTATAATTGTTTTTGAAGTATATTTTCGTTATTTCAAGCTTATATTTAAAGTGTAAGGTTAAATGGTAATATTATGAATAGATCTCAGAATTTGTGTCTCAGAATCTATCGATTAGAGTAATTAGTAGTACGGATTATGTAATCACCAAACCAGACAGGGAAAGAAAATGAGAGTAAAATACACCTAACTCTTTACTACTCTTTTTCTCTTCCTGCTGGACTAAAAACCAGCGCAGGGCAGCACCCTAAGAAGGATAGGGCCTAGATTGTGGTATATCTATATATCTATTAAAACAGCCGGCTGGGTGAAGGTCTCCTCTTCCAAACGTTACTTCTCTCGGTCTTGTGCCAGTCTGGTGACGACTGTTTCCGACTGGTGAAATACCTCCACCTTATAGAAGACCGCAGCCAAATAACAATCACTTCTGTGTTATGTTCCTGCGCGTAAGCAAGGTTTCGAGAGCTCCTGGAGGCGCTACGTTAGTAGCAGAGGTCAAGCCTTCATGGTAAGAGCGACAAGTCCAGTAACAGATTTATTATGCTGTACTTGTCACCCTTAAGCTAGGGCCTCATTATCACTTTACATCACGTGGGATGAGGTCAATCTTGAAGTGCAATGTAAAAAAAAAGTCTCAAGATAGTTTTACTATATTCCGCCATAAATAGTGGGTAGGCTTCCTCCTTCTTTCCTGAAGAGTTTTCTGTTCCCATGGCATCACTATCAAAGCGATTAGGTCCACCGGGGGGCCACCATTGTCTAACAATGACTTGATTCAACGAAACCTTAGACCCGAAATATGACATTCCATAGACAGATAGATACATACACTTTATTGCATAAAAAAAAATACAGAAATTGGGTCTGGGTGTTGTGGTACCGTCGTTGTTTCTGATTCCTGTAACACAAGTGCTTAAGCTACTTACCACAGGATCAGAGCAATGTATGTGATGTTGTCCAATATAAGTACATACGAGAGTATAAGTACGGGTTTTACACACATATTCATATACACTTTAGGCGATCCTATTGCTAGAAAGCAACTCTTCTAGACAACCTTTAGGTAGAGCAAATAGTAGATATCGATACATAGATATATAGGATATACACAGGCTGATACTTGATGACCTTATTATTCGTATAATCAATCGTACAGTTAGCGATCTTCTTATTAACGCGGGATGTAACATATCAATTAATCGTAAAATAAACGAACATATGCCTCCACGTTCCTTGTAATCATTTACAACTCCGCTTAAACGTTTACACAGTGCGATATAAGTTCTGAAAGGTTACATTGCCAGCCGCCAGATGGCGCAAGTGTGTGTGCGCGTACGCATCTCGTTACAACGTCGGCGCAGTGACAAAACAACGATTAAGTAACAATATACGAGATCGCGCGGCGTAAATGTAACCTTCGATGGGCTTCGACCCGTTTCACGAACAAGCACGGTAGGCTACACCGCCCTTATTACATGCAGATAAGGTCTAATTTAGAACTGTATAAGTTTACCTTAACGTTCTGTCGACTGTACCAACGTAATTGTAGTGTCATGACGTCATCGTTGTTTTTAAGTAACTTTTCGCAACTTTTGTAGCAATAAACAGGAGAAAACTAATAGGTCGCCATTGAATATGAAGTAAAATGAGACGTTTGGTAGAGATGGTAACACAAACAAGACTACCTATTATAAACTAACTAGCTGTGCCCGCGACTTCGTTCGCGTGGACTACATCCTTTTATGGTCGGATTTACCCCTTTCTCCCCTAATATTCGAAACAAAAAGTAGTCTATATTTTAATCCAAGTTTCGAGCTATATTTGTGCCAAATTTCATATCTCTAACTTCAAAAATAAACATTTTTCCATATAAACTTCCAAAGGTGGTATTACCCCCTCCCCCACTTATTTTCCAATAAAAAGTAGCCTATGTCCGTTCTTGAGATTCAACGTATACCCATACCAAATTTCATCAAAATCGGTTAAGAGGTTTAAGCAGGAAAGCGTAACAGACACACAGACAGACAAACAGACAGAGTTACTTTCGCATTTATAATATTAGTAGGGATTGCATACCGTAATTTGGCTGAATACCTACTTTAATTTGCACTTGTGTCCTCCCAAAACTTTCTTAAGAATTTTTTTTTCGTCAAATTTACCTATCTTTTAACTACGTAATAAGTAGTCATCTATTGTTACTACGAGTAATATTATGAAGCTGAAGACTTTATTCGAAAGTGTAATCTCAGTAAGTACTGGGGGCCTACTCCCATAAACGAAATATGTCGGATCCGACAACGGATGGCAATTTTTAATCCTTATAATCATAACCAATTCATTTCGAATGCAAATTAAGCGTTTTCAAAAACAAAATATTATTTATGCAAATCAAAAACCACGTCTCCATTCCTAAACTTTTGAATAATCTTCAAAAACGAAACCTTTCGTTTGTTCGTTTCGTTTTTGAGAGTACCCACCCTTGTACGAATTAAAAAAATGTGTTAAATAGTCCATTTATCGAGGAAGATTTTAGGCTACATAACATCACGCTGCGGCTAATAGGTGCGAAGAATCTGCAGAAAATGTGAAAAAAACGGATACAGAAAAAGATACATCAGACAAAAAAATCTTTATAAAATTAACAAAAACAACACTGTGACATTATGAAAATAATACAGAAGTTACGGCCTATAAATACTCGACTCTGGGCAAAGGCCAAAAGATTTCTTTTCGGTTAAACGTCTATAAATCAAAACTGGATTAGACTCAAGATACATTCGTGATGTCGCCCATTAAACTCATGCGATTAGCTCCACATGACCAGTTTTACGGGTTCGCGAATTACCATTTCATTAGTGTTAATACTAATGAAATGACTGGGATATCTGGAACAGCTGATTTCTGTATACTGCATCCGAGGGTATATATCATCAGCTCAAATTTATCTGAAGAACTTCTACTGTTTTGTGAGTAGCACACACCAAGAGTTCCGGAAGTATCTGACGATACTTTGTTAACTCTTAGATACTTTTAAATTAGAAAGGCGAAGATTGTTATTAATGTATTTAGTTTAAGTACTATTGTATGTACCTACCTGTTCTTAAGTTATTAATAAATGTATATATTTTTTATTATTTTTAAATACCTGTCAAATAACACTTTTTGTTGATAAAGATATCACCGTAAAAAAAAATCTATGTCGCGAGATTTTGACTTCGAAAGATTGTAAACCGTAACATACTGATTACAACAAGAGTGATGTTTTGCCTTCTAAAAAAGGTTAAAATACTGTTTCTTTATGTCAGTCAATGGTACGAAACCATTAGTGATCCTGACTCACACTTGGCCAGGTTTTTTTTGCAAGAATGTGCATCAAAACGTATCCGTTAAAATTTCAACTGGCCCTTTGGATTGTTTAGAGCTTCTGGCTGTTAAACTAAGGATTTTAGGTTCGACTCCCAGCCATGTGTATGTATTAACACCTTGTTTTTTATGTCACAAGTTGTTAAATTACTCACTTTGTGATCAGATTAATACAGATGATGTTGTGTAATATTATAAAGAAGCTGTCCGGTACTTCAGCCGCGATGTTTCAGAATAGACAATAATCAATAAATAAAATATTGGACATCACATAAATTGCCCCGATTCTGTGGTAAGTAGCCTGAGAACTTGTGTTGTATAAATCAGAAACAACCACTCTATCACAACACCCAGAACCGAAACAAATTAGAAAAGTGTGTTTCCCATATTGACCGTACCGGGGATTGAAGCTTGGACCTTAGAGATAAAGAATATAGATAAAGAAAGTATTCTAAATGTTATTTTTTTTTGTTTTCTGTTTCTCACGCCACTCAATTTAAGGTCCCACCAGAATACCAGCGCTGCTGCCGCATTGATCCCATTGTCGCAGCAGCTCATGCTGAGGCTGGGACTTATTGGCTACACTGTCCCTATTTAATGTTTCTCATGTGTTTGTAATTGTGCTTTAATGTGTGTGCCAATAAATGTTTTTTCTTTCTTTCTTACTTTCTAATTTAGAATGTCATGTCTCTTCCTACCAAATTTCAGCCAAACCCATTCTGTTCTCCCTCATATTCTTACAAACTTTTGCGTTTATAACTTAGTTTAACTTCGCGTTTATAATATACTAGCGTCCCACCCCGGCTTTGCACGGATGCAAGGTAAATACTTAAAAATGGCTTTTCTATTCTATATTACAAATAAAATTCCTCTTGAATCACACTATATAACAAACACAATTACATCAAAATCAGTTGCGTAGTTTTAAAGATCTGAGCATAGATTGGGACATAGAGAAAAAGCGACTTTGTTTCGTACTAGCTAGTGAAGTAGGATTGTGAGCTTTGCTTCTTTAAAACTTAGAAAGGTGACAATTAAGATTTAGTCAATACTGGAATCTTTTCCCTGTTAGATTCTGCGTCGAAAACGCATCAGTAGACCGTTAGAGTGCGTGCAATAATGAGTGTAGCTGGGTATCGGTGAAGTCAATAAACTCTGCTGGGCGGGCGGCGCTATTTCTAGCGGCGACGCCGGCGGTACCGTCCGCACCGCAAATGTTTACGCGCCACACTCGCGAAGTGTTTGACGTGATGTCGCGAGCCTTAATAAATAAATAAATATCAAACAATACATACATTGACATGCCTAATTATTCACCAAACGTCGGAATCGTATCTAATTCGTAAACGGTTTTTTCTACTAACTTTTTTTTTATTACACTTCAAGATTGACCTCATCTCGCCTGATGTTAAGTGGTAATGAGGCCCTAGCTTAAAGTCGATAAGTACAGCATAAATCTGATACTGGACTTGTCGCACTTACCTTGAAGGCTTGACCCCTGCTATTAATGTAGCACCCCCCAGGAGCTCTGGAAACCTTACTCACACGCAGGAACACAACAACAATGTAGCGATTGTCATTTAGCTGCGGTATCCTGTAAAGTGGAGGTATTTCACCAGTTGGGCTGCTCCAGTTCGAGCGATAAATCGCTATGCCCTACCTCTCTTAACTGACTTAAGATGATGGCCGTTAGATTGCCTTTTCTTCTTCACCAAGCTGGTAGCAGCGTAGAGCTTACAACCCTACGTAAACTGTGTTTTATCTCTATCTTCTTTAATACGGTTTAAGAGAGACCAAATTTTCAGTTTCCTACTCGGAATCATGTTAGACGTTTTTAAATCAGTCCCTGATCCCAAAGTAAATAGCTTAGGAACATGTGCAAAGGAAACTGGGACCACTTTTTATACTAAATATTAGTTTTCAATTCATCAATGTCATTTTATTTTCCCTACAATTTCTTTGTTTAATTTTTCGGATCTGCGATGTGATACTGGGCAAAAGTAGGTAATTAAATAATGTTACGGCCTGTGCCAATATTTTCTTTGCATCATCCAAGTTTTAATTAATATTCATAGTATCAAAAAAAAGCATTTTTATGATTCTAACCTAACCAGCTAATGACGAAGTTTCTAACTTCAAAATACATTACTTTTTTTTTTAATATTTTCTAACTGCATAAAAAACGGAACTTGTTTCTGCGAAATGCTATAAAGTTCATTTTTAATTTATTTAGTTTTCTTAAGCTCACTTTATTTTGTATTGTTTGAAAATATTTCGTCATTTAACTAAATTCAATCCCTACTTCCGAATTTTTCATCACTCCACAAATTATCACATGTACATCCAACAAGACTTAAAATATATTTTACCGACTTCGTTGTACTAATTGACGAATAGCATCACGATCTACCAGCGATTTTAGCGCCGACTCATAAAAACGAATAAATTAATTCGCAGACGCGTTCTTTGCTAACGGTACCTTAGTTGTTTCTTTTCCTGAAGCCCGCGCATTTGAATTGAGACATTACAAGCATTACTCAAACTAGAGGTGAGAGGGTGTCTAATTACATTACAATTATTGGTCTCATACCGCATAATTATTTAAAAAAAAGATTAATCTTTCACAAATTATAGCCCAAATATATAAAAAGTAGAAAGAGTGATTTTGATTGTCAACAAGATTTGGGGGTGATTCGCAGACGTCAGAAATAATTCCAATTCCGAAATTCTATGTTTTGTATCGGTCTTATCGTTTATATTATGAAAGAGACAAAACATAATTTCCTAATTCGAATCCGATTCCGACCTTTACTGGTATTTTGTCTATTACCTACTAAAGATTTAACTATTGTTATTTAAAAAAAACGTTATACTTATTTGACATCGGTCATACAGTCAGTACCAAGTCATTTTTATATCAGTATCTACTCATTATATTATTTTCTCTCTAGTTAACATATTTAATTAACTGCATATTAACCAAATCCGATGAAATTAAAAATTTAAATATTTCAAATGTTAAATTATTTTAAATGTTTAAAATGGAACGCGAAAGTCTTAAAAATGTATACAAATCCGAAGACTTTTCCTTTGCAAACTACCCAAACGTTCTCAGAAAATCGTCAAATGAAAAGCAAACTTATATAAGCGCCATTAATTTCATTCATAACTATTCGGGGTGCAGCGGCGGTCACCAATCTCGGCATTTATATTTAGAGGCGACGCGTTTTTTCGAGACGCGAAGGTATTTTGGTTGCAAAACGGTTTACGAGAGGCCTGGAGGTGAAAATTTACTCTGTAAAGTAAAAATATAATATGTACATTCAAATATAAATTGGTTTTTGATTGCCAGAAAAGAAATGAAAACTTTAAATGCTTTTTTGCTCAAAATCTCTAAAATTTTGGAAGTGGGAATGTACTCTGTAAAGTAAGAAGATATGTACATATATTGGTTTTTGATTACCTGAAAGTTTATGAAAACTTTAAATGTACATTTTCTTTAGAAAATTTTCAAAACTGCAGGGATTTTTAAAACCCTGCAATTTTAATCCATTTTGCATTGCATCTTGCCCTTAAAATGATGAATACAAATAATTATAAACAGGGGAGTGACTTATATTTTCGTATTGTACCGAATAAAATTTAAAATAGCTTAACCAATTTAAATATCAAGCTTCAATAATTTACATTGTTACTAAGTGTCATGAGTCACAACTTATAAAAAAAAAGTGAATGCTCGCTAAATTGCTGGCAAATATGGTATATCTATGAGCAAGTTAATATTTTCTGCACTTACGGTTGATTTTTTAATTGTCAGATACGAATTTGCAAGCAAGAATCAGATAAAAATTAATAAGGTTTGTATGATTCATTTGATTTAGCATTAAATGAATTGAGTAAGTTTTCGTACAGGACGGCCTTGGCAGCTAAATTTATCATCAAGAAAAATATTTTGCAATTAAAAGATTTTCTTCTGAATGATGACTAGAAGTGACTAGCGTCTCATTGAATGAGTTATTCATAATAAAGCTTTTAATATTATGAACAAACAAGCTTTTCCTCTTAATCTATCTGGTAATAACACTGACAAACTTAAGGTGATTCAGTTCGTTCGTTCGTTGAAGCGATTTGTTACTCACTCACTCTCCTGACTATTTTACGATGATATTACGATGAATGGATGAAATTTATTTCATTCATTATCATTGTTGTCAGTAGGATTAATCCATACTAATATAATCTATACTAATATTATAAAGAGGAAAGATTTGTACCTATTTTTGTATGTTTGTAATGAATAGGCTCAAAAAGTACTGGGCCGGTTTAAAAAATTCTTTCACCAATAGAATGCTACATTCTTCCAATGTGACATAGGCTACAAAATTAGGGATCCTTGGTAAAATTTGAAAAATGTCAACAGAAAAGCGGGAAAAGTTATATATAGCGGACGAACTTCGACGAAGCCTTAGGAAACGAAGTTCGTCGGAACCGCTAGTAAATAAATAAAGTAACTCTGTCTGTTTGTCTGGCCGGCTTTCACGCCTAAACCACTGAACTGATTTTGAGTAAACTTGGCAGGTATAAGTTGAACCTCTAGAACGGACATAGTCTACTTTTTGTTTTGAAAATAAGGGGGATGGGGGAAACACCGCCCTTGCAAGTTGATATAGGAAATTGTTTCTTTTTTAAGTTAAAGATATGAAATTCGGTACAAATATAGCTTGAAACTTGGTATAAAGTATGAACTACTTTGTATTTCGAATATGAAGGGAGATACGGGTAAACCCGACCACTAAAGAGAACGAAGTTGCGGGCACAGCTAGAGATAATACATATATAAAAACACAATGGTATTGGAAATTTGAAGAAGCGTTAAGACCACCTTTTGTACTTTTGAATGCGTGCATAATAATCGATTTCGTAAATCTTCTATTTAATAAAAATGAATCGCAAAAAGTGTTATAAACGCATAACTCGACAACGCATGGACCAATTTTGACAATTCGTTTTTTAAAAGTCCGAGAATGGTTTTTGCAGCGAGAAAAATTCGAATAATTGCCGGGAAAACTCTAAAAACAGCTCTTTTCTTTTTCCAGTACAAACATTTTCGAACTAAAATTTAGAGTTTTTAAGACCGCAGCCAAATAACAATCGCTTCTGTGTTGTTGTATTCCTGCGTGTAAGTAAGGTTTCCAGAGCTCCTGGGGGGTGCTACATTAGTAGCAGGGGTCAAGCCTTCAAGGTAAGGGCGACAAGTCCAGTAACAGATCTATTATACTGTTCTGTCGCCCTTAAACTAGGATCTCATTACCACTTAACATCAGGTGGGATGTGGTCAATCTTGAAGTGTAATATAATAAAAAAAAGAGTCAAGCCACATTCCAAATCTTTTTGACAGGACGAAGTCTGTCGAGTCCGCTACTTTGGAAATAAAATCTTCAATACTTGTGTTTGGCTCCAGAGTCTCAGGCGAACTGAAAACGCTGGAACATATGTATAGGTATATCTCTAGAATTAAATTAGAAGGAGTCAAAAACCTAGCATTACATCAGGCGTGGAATCCGAACAGTCACAACAGTCTAGAGCATTTCCTACGTCGTTATTGGCAAGAAACGTACGCGAACATACGTTAGACGAAAGATTTTATATGTTTCGGATTATAAATAATCCACACTGAAACTTTTACTTCGAATTTATAGTCTGTGGAGAAATTTTTACATTCGGATAATTCTAGACGTACTACTAGATACGTTGCTCTTATTCTGTGGTAAGTAAAAGCACTTGTGTTATAGAAACAACGACGGCACCACAACACCCAGACCCAAGACAAACCAAGTTTGTTTCCCATATAAACCCGACCGGGGATCGAACCCGGTACTTTTGAGAAAGCGACGCTAAAAGCTGTCCCGCTTGCCTCTTAGCTACGGAGGTCGTCAATTTAACTCCAAATACCCTTGTTCTATCGTAAATTATATCGATTCTTTCGCCAACATGCAGCTCCCGAAGATCAGCTCCAACTACGTCGCTCCAGCGATACCTAGGGCTTAGATAGGCTTTCTTGACGCTGTGATCCTCTCCCGTTCCAAGTGGTCAAGCCATCGGAGTCTTTGAGCCTTGATCTCCCCCAAATGTTAGTGGCTCAGCCACAAGCTCTCCAACTTCTGCCTCCTTATACTGCCGTCGGGTCTTGGCATCAATCCTAAAATTTATCAGAGAATCTTCCATTCGGTGGACAGGAGCCTGACTTCTTCTTTTTGAGTCAGTGGTTATCAATACTATCAAATCCCAAACATAATCGATACGTATTCCTAGACGCTAATCGACGAATTGTTGTAGCTTTTTAAACTTTTGTAGCTGGAGATGAAGTATCAATTTATACATTTTTACATTTTACATTTTGCTATTTGATGATAATCGCTTAGCAGTATTAGTGGTAATTATTTAAGCACCCTTAACTAGCGGCCCGCCCATGCTTGCTCGCGTCCTATCTCAATTTTTTCCATAGATTATAACCTTCTATTGATCGCATCGTGATATAATAGCTTTAAACCGTCCTCGACAAATGGACTATCCCACTAAAATATTGTTTTAATTCACACCACACATGATGAAACTGAAGAATTATTATTATCATAAAATTCCACTTATCATAATAAATATCAGGAGTAGACACACACACACACACACACACACACACATACAAACACACGCACACACGCGCGCGCACCACGCATGCACGCACACACACATACACACTCACACTAAATGCATACGCACATACACATAACACAATCCATATATCCGTATGATAATTTATAATTATAGTTTATATTTGGAAATAGTTATTGTTACTTGTTTTTCTTGATTTGTTTTTGTTTTTTATTTTTATTATTTAATCCGTGTACCTGTCTGATAATGTATGTAAAGAAAGGAAGAGTGGTGCCTCCTGACACAGGCATTTTTTTGCTTAAAAGGAGACACCAGCCATAGAAATATATTGTACACTTTTTAGCGAAATAAATAATTTTTATTATTTTATTTTTATTATTATTTATTACACCAATAGTTCCTGAGATAAGCGCGATCATATAAACTATTCAGCTTCATAATTGTAGTATAGATAAGTTATCCTTATAGTGATCGCGAGACGCTACGAAATAATACCTCAGAAAGATTTCAATAGCACTGAAAATATTCCAAAATAAACTGAAGTCTAGACGAATAAATGTCTGATGTATTAATAATAAACTCAGTCATCTCTTACACTTTCCCGATTCCCCGAGATCCCCGTGGCAACGTTGTTACAAACGGATTGCAAACATTCACAAAAGTGACTAACGCGTGTATTCATATTTTTATACAATTTTACGTAACATATCTTACGGCGTCGTACGTAGCGTAATTTTAATAAATGTACAAACGGCAGCACAGGCAAACACTTGCAGTTCAAAATTAATTCTTATATCCACGATTTAGGGCGGTGCCAAGCCCAAACTGTTTGAAGTGCTTCTGACTGTACCTAACTTGCCCAGGAACGCTTGCCAAATTCAAAATGAATGTATTTTGTGATTCGTATGCGTCATTGTTCGTTGATGAATTATTTTTGAATTCGTTGCATATTATTTTACGAGATGAAGTGCGAATTGGAGATCTCATTTCATCGGAATACTTCTGCCACTAAATAAGTTAGCACTCCAATTTTTTTTCGTACACAATTTGGACACTTCTGCTGATTAGCATAAAGTTTTAAATTGCTACTGCTTTCGCTTACTTAACCATATTGATTTACTGCAATATGTTTAACAAATTAAACAAAACGTTAACTGAAATCAGTTATAACATTTATTAATAAATATGTCTGTTTAGTTCAATAGTTAAATTATAAAAAAAATTAAACACATATTTCTTTCTTTTATCACGTAGACACGGTATTAGTAGGATATATCGTGACGTCATTTATTATAGACGTCACATTTTATATCTACTTATTAATGACATTAACACACCACTCTACTAAACTTTGATGCGCTGTATCATCATATATTTATATTTATTTGTTTAAGCAAAATATATGTTTCCAACATATATTTAAGAAGATGTAAGATTTTGAAGACAAAATCTTACTGATTTACTTAATACAAACATTGTTCATGACACTTATTCCAATTAAAATATACTTATTCGTATGTTTATAACGTACGATGCCATGGACTTGGCTAAATAACAAAAGCCATCGCTTTATAATTAAGCATCAAGAAAGACCTCATCAAATACGCACTCTTATCGTGTGATGAGATCGCTTCTATAGAAGTAATTGCAAAACAAATGATGGCATTATTTACCTACCAATTAAAACAAGCAACAACCTAGCTTTACCTATCTTTATACTTATAAGGATACAAATACTGGCGCCAGATAACCTGAATGAAGAATGCAAAGATGTCTATTGTAAACTTATTTAAGTATATTTTCAATAGATACATTTGTTTATGGTTTGGATACTAAATCATACGTTTTCAGTTGTGTTTTGTACACGTTATCTTCTATTATATAAAAATGAATCGCAAAATGTGTTGGTAAGCGCATAACTCAACAACGCTTGGACCAATTTTGACAATTATTTTTTTAAAATGTTCGTTGAAGTCCAAGGATGGTTATTACGGCGAGAAATATTCGAATAATTGCCGGGAAAACTTTAAAGATAGCCCTCTTTTTCCCAGTACAAACGTTTTCTAACTAAAATGTAGAGTCAAGCCACATTCCAAATCTTTTTGACAGGACGAAGTTCGTCGGGTTCGCTATTAAAAATAAAATTAACCTTTTTTACCGTAATAAAAGCTCTAGTGTTCACATTTCATTGATCGTGCATAGACAAAATTGTAAATACGAGTAATGTTTAAAGCCGTGAAAAACATGAAGTTGAAATATTTTTGTAGATTACAAGATTTACTTTACAAATAGTAAGAAAATTGTCCAATATTCAGTCCCTACCACGTTGCTATTAAACTCAAAACAAAACGCTCTGTTTATCATACAACTTTAGTTATAGCTCCCATCTCGGTTTGTAGTAAACACTTTTTATTTCTGCGGTCCTCTGGCGCCGGCCTTTTGACAGTCGGCCTCTTTGCCGATTCCGAACTGTCAGAATCTAATTACCGAAACCAAACTACCGTTCACACTCTCCAACGCCTTTATCGCAAAGTGTTAAGACGCATTTTCGGTTGTCCTACATTCGGGAATTGAGAATATTTTTGGCCATTCTTTATAGGAATGAGCGCTTCGGATTTTTTTACTTTTTTCGGCATGGGGTGTTAGGTGCAGTGAAAGACGGCCAGGGCTAAGATTGATGACCTATTTGGGCTCCCGATATTAAATATGGAGGAGTTGGAGAACTAATTGGATGTACTTTATGGTTTTCGAAGCGACAGAGTATGCGCGGGCTCTGCCCTGAATCTTGATTTTTTCAAGACGGGACAAAAACTAAAAATACAACTGCTCACCCCCCACCTACCCCACTTCCTCTAAAACATAAACTATAGAGTTTGTATTTAAACATGTTCAATGATGGACATGGTCTTCCCGGGAGGGCGCTGTCAATTAAGATCGCCTTAAACATAGTTTACGAATCGATATGAATCGATGATGACAGCGAAGTTTCGTCATTTTATCTGAAAAATGGTATAAATATATTTTTTTTATATATGCACTTCACCTGGACTTGTCACCCTTACCTCAGAGGCTTGACCTGCTACTAATGTAGCACCCGCCCAGAAGCTCTAAAAACCTTACTCACACGCAGGAACACAACAACGCCGAAGTGATTGTTATTTGGCTGCGGTCCTCCACCTTACAGACGATCGCCAGTCAGGCCGCTCCAGTCCGAGCGATAAGTTGCTATGCCCTACCTCTCTCCAAATATAATATTACGTTGCTTTGATTTCTGGTCAACAGCAGACAACGGTAAACACGTACAGTATGATATTCGTTGACATGCTCACAATTTAAGAGCGATACAAAGTCCAGACTTTGACAAATTTAGAAAAAAATATTTTCAACAATTAACCAGGGGCCTTCCTGTAATCGCTGCCACCGTCGTCGTCAATAAAAATCTTAACATATATAAATGAATCCCTATTTCCCTTGGTCACACCATCACGCGTCAACAGCTGGAACAATTTCACTTTCTTTTTGTTGTGTGTGTCAGGAGAAGGTTCTTATGAAAGAAAAAAAAAACATATAATTAAATAGTCATCGTCAAGATAGGACAACGTCTGTCGGGTCAGCTTATTAGTAATATATCAAATGTATACATTGATGTCTCCGTAAGAAGTGGTTGTGTTTGTACAATGAAAACTGAAATCCACGACATCAATTTTCCAATAGAAAGAACTGAGCTTCGTCGCGTCTACGCGTCACCCTCAAAGTCTTACCAGCCGCCTGAACCCGCAGCGGTATCGGCAATATTTCGAATACGTGTTCAACTTTATTTAGCGGCGAACAATAGCGCGGCTTAAACAGTTGCATCGGTCGTCGATTAGCAAAAAGAGAACAACACGCTGGCACCCGTCCTCGCCATTTACAACGGGAATAGGGACGCTAGGCGTCTAGTAAGGAGCGGGATAAGTCCTCTCAGAATAGAAAAGAAAATATCTTTCTTTTTTCTCCGTGACTATCGATGATGGCTGCGAAACCTTATTATCTTCACCGAGCTTTCGGGGAAGCGCAGATGGCACACCCCCCTTTTATTTAAGCAACAACTGGAGGGCGCCCCCTAGCGGGGCTCGAACCTCTAATCGGGCTGCTACTGGGACTTTATAACTTAACGTACGTTTTGGGAGAAAAACGTCCCGGCACGTACCGTAATGTGAAATAGAAAATATCATTATTCATGTAAGCTTGACAAAAGCACTTATGAATCCTGATTGACCACCGAAGCCATCGCCATAAGGCCACGAGGCAAGTTTCATTTTAATTCTATTAATTAAAAACTATTGCACAAAAAAAAATACAAAAGGTAGTTCATTCTAGGAGTATTTTTTACCCTTGGGTTATGCAGATAGTTAGTTTATGGGGGCGGTAACAGTAATGTGTGTATGGATTACAACAAAATAAATAGTAATAAATAGCAATAAAAAATATTGAAGAAACTTATATATAAATATAAACAAAGAAGTAAATAAATAAAGCAAAAATTATGCTCGCGTGAAACGTGAAATGACCTTGGTTCGATTTGCGTGGTCAATTTGGGAAACTAAATTTTCTATATTATTGTCTCAGGTCTGTGTATTGTGATACCGTCGGTGTTTCTGATTTTTGTAACACAAGTGCTAAAGCTAGAGCTTAAGCCTTTTGAACCAGTGTGTGTTGCCAGTAATAACATGTGGAATAGAAACGTTGCGTGCCTGACCATGGGCCTAATTCGAAAGCTACATATGTACTCAACGTGCGATAGATATTAATAAGGGTATCCCGCCTAGAATTTACGTCCTCGTCTCATACTCTTCTTGTATGAATTTTCTTAGCAGATGTCTTTGTAGATTTATGAATCTATGCGTGTATTTCTAGCGAATCCGGTAAATGTTGTATTATTGTTATTGTTATATAGTCCCTAGATTTTTTACGATCTGTTTCTTGTAAGTTTACTCCTTAAAATGTTAACATGTTTTGGGGCAGTTTGCACGGATATGGTGAACGTTAAGCAAGACAATCTTAGAAAAAATCCCGCGAATGAATATTTCCGCATGGTGACCCTTGTCAGAGTACTCTGCGCGTACGCAACTCGTTCCAGCCGCGGCGCCATAGCGGCTGAACAAAGAACCCTCGGCATTTATGTAAATGCCAGAATTCCGAAAATGCCGCAACTCGCAAAAAGCCCACGGAAAAACGTGGGAGAGGAAAGCACATTTTTTCGTGTTGACACATTTTTGCGTGACACCATTCGGGGCGCGTGTAGAGGTGCATTGAGTGTGATTTCTGCAATTACAATTGATATGAGAGTGAACCAAGATTTTTTTTTAAATAATTTAGTTATTACTTTATTATCGGAGTCAAAAACCAAACTTTTCACTGAAACTAAAATAGTTTGTCTTAATGTCTGTCAATAACATTTTTTTCCGCATTGAACTAACGTTTGAAAACAAGATAAGCGCTATATCCTGAATCCACTTAAGTACGTGTATAAAGGCAATTAAACTTAGCGCCACTTAAAAGTTCACATTTAAAAGAAAACAGTACCAAAAACAATAAAAAATTATAAACAAACAAAAGCATGTCATTATCTACAAATGCAACACGGGAACAAACCTTGCTTGCATACTTTGATATTATTACAAACTACCAAGCCGTTCCAACGTGATTAATTCACATTGCCCCAAATAAAAACTTAATTTGCCACCACGGATTTAACTAAAGCGTTTTCATCGGCGACTCTCTAAATCAAAGATTGCGATCTGAGAAACGCAGACAAAATAAGACACCCAAAAGGCAATGGACAATAAAATTGAGATACTGTTAGCTGTGCAAAAAGGATGCCGTTAGTCCCCGGGGCAAAAGCATCGAACCCTTAGAAAAACGAAAAAATTTGCTCTCTAAAAGGTCTGGGAACTCTGGCGGTTTAAAATCCAGAGCAATGGTTTACCGAGATGGAAAGTGATCGGAATGTTTCTGGTAAATTATTCAAATGAATTAAGTTCGTTAAGGGACCCTGGAAAATTAAAAGCTGGTTAAAGAGCTGAAGCGCATTTGAATTCCGTTTTTTGGAAGCACCTTTCTAATTACCATTGTTTGATTGTAAAACTTTAATGTCAATTCCATTTTGTTTAAAAGGCAATCCCTACATTCTATTATTGAGAATTGTTTTTTTTCTCAGTGACTTTTATTTAAAACGGTTAGCGAGTAGTATTATTTACGTAGGGATTTTATGGAGGGAAATCGGTCAGATTTATTGATGTTTATATTATATGATTTTATAAGATTTTAAGAAGTGAAACGCGGTGCCGGCTTACGTGTTTCCTCCTTCCTTCAAAAGACACGTAAAGAAATTGCGGGCCAGTATGGCGATGCTAACGGATAGGATATTACGCTATCAAATCCGATGTAACCGCGATGTGGGTTCCTCTCTCGCTTAACATCAAGCTCGGAAACCAATAAACTGTGCTAATATAAATAAAAAAAAATGTGATAATTTGATCCGGCATGCTGGTTCTTTTTAGTGGATCGCATTTGACAATCAAAACCAGTACTTATTTATGTAATGATAACGGTCCCCAGCGGCTTCGCACGCGTACCATTCACGTTTTTACCACATTTTTCACTGTTTCAAACTCAAACGTATACTCAAATATTTCTTTACCCAAGTAGGTTACCTAAATAACACTTTTGAATTATGAATACAATGCAAAGTGATTCTATTTCCGGTTGGGAACCTATATCTACCGAGAAGACACCGGTAAGAAACTCAGCAGATACAGTAGCAGTACCTAACTTATTGCTATGTGTAACTGACTTTGGACCAAGTCATAGTTATGTTTTGATGAGTGAGGAAACAATTATGTACTCAAGAAATTATTTACTTTCGAGAGGTAAGCTGGAGCATACCTGTTCACAAGCATGACGTATGTGCCAGCCATCGCTTCACTCAACCATATTGAAGGGAATGTAAAGATTATTCGCCCCTAGTGGTCAAAGCGTGATGTTATATAGCCTTTTATTTTGGCGGGGTGAAATGCTCGGCGCACCGTACCGTCACCCGAAGGAATCGACGGCGTCTGTGGGGCTCTCCTGCCCTAAGAAGGGCAGGCCTACCCACTAAAACCCCCCAAAGCACCTCATCGCCGTAACGGTAATGCTATGGGAAAATTTTTAGAACCACCACAACATCACAGGCGGAATGGCTGCTGTTCAAGTAGCCTTGAGTCTTCCCCCCGGAATGGTTGAGGGGGAACGTGGAGACGGCCGATCTCCTAGGCAATCCCCACCTCGCATTGAGGCCCACGGGTGCAACGCTGACTGCGTGCCGATGTTATACCTATAGCCTTAAGAGGTTTCAATTCAAACCAGTAATTCCTGATGTTAGCGCGTTCAAACAAAGAAACAAACTCTTCAGCTTTAAAATGTTAGTATCGATGACTTGATTTTATCAATATTTGATGCCTTTACCTCGCAGTAGGATATAAAAAGTCCGAGACTTTACTTCTCAGAGCAACAGGAATAGTGCAACTCAATTATCGCCCTATGTTAAAGAAAAAACAGCGTTGTCGCATTTGCAGACACATGCTGTGTCGACTTTTTGCTGCTGAACACTGCTCATCCGATGTGAACCTACCACCCACTGGTTGCTTCTTTTTAATTACTCTAATACAATTAACACAGCGTCATTTAATCTTGAAACTTACTAAGCTTGTATCTAGGATACTGGACAATCCGCAGGTAATGCTGTGGTAGGTCTTCTGTTCCCATGAGATCAGCAATCCCAAAAAAATTAAAATTAAATAAAGGATACTGGACAATGGGTAATCTTTGTAAATACCTGTTAGGGTATATAAATAGGAATATACAGACTAATGTAAATAGGCTGAATAAAAGCTTAAGATCCTTCCAAGTAGCCAAGCTGGTCATCAGTCAAACATTAGACTAGACAAATTATTGGTCACTGTCAAGGACCATTTGTAGCTCTTAATAAAACTTGTGTAATAAGCGCTATATTTATAAAAACATCACTAACGTTCAAGAATCATCTATAACCAAATATAGAGCTTCTACCAGTTCGGAACCTATGACTATGACTACCGAGAAGATACTGGCAGGAAATTATTTCATTACAAAGCAAGCTTATCTTAAACCCCAATAGCTGATTCATGGAATAATAAAAATATCAAAGATTAATAATAAAAAAGGTTGTAACTAAAAGAGGTGCTTCCTGCTTACATACTATGAACCGAAAAGGCTTTATCGCCACCATATTAAAATCCAAAACCAATTGAGGACCTGCCTACCTATTTACAAAACGTCAGAATTGGAATTAATTCGAGAACTCCGTGTCTCTTTCATGATTTAAATAAATTATAGACTTTCCGAACCGGAATCGTTGCTGACAGTTATGAAGCAGCTCCCAGAATCAAATGATGACATCAGAACTTAAACGATCTTCATGAATGTCTTCCTACAGTATTGCCACCTACTTTCCATCGAAACAACGGTAACAGTTTGCTAAAATATGTCGAGAATGTTTAGAAATTAAACTGTTGTACATGATAATGCAATAAGCACAGCCGGCGCCGACTCGGTCGCAAATCTCTTCTAAATCTATGTCTGTCAAAGTCTCTTTGCTGTGGCGGACTTTGCGACGATTTGCGACTGGACTCAGGCGCCGGGTTGCAAGTAAATGTTTCGTTTGTATTATATTACTTTACCACATTACTCGAAGTGCCTAAAAAATAATTGGAAGTTTATTTATTAGCACATAAGAGTTGTTCTTGTTTCGACAGATTTTCGTAAGTAATTTTCATGCATTTTGGCTAAGTGGGGGTACCTACTATACCCTCGCAGGACAGATATTCACGTTATCAATATTTGTTCTGTATTACATGTAAAACAGGGTTTTAAATGTAATTAAGTAGTAAGATTAATAATTCACAGCACCATTTTATTAATTTGGGCGACAGAAATACTGACTGAGCCACGAGTCGCCCAAACCCAAGTAGCTCACTATATTGGGCACTTTAATAAGTGCATTACATTAATATTAATTAAGTAATTATATTTATGAACAAAAAACAACATAAGAGTTGTATTACATTAAAACAGAAAAGTAAATATGTAACACAAATACCTAAGCTACTTTTTTAGAATCAGGTCAATATATCCAGAGAATTTTTAAGAAATATTTTTTTTATCAACTCTTGCAGTGTTGGGTTCAAACTCACGACACTCGCGTATCTCGCGTGCTGCTCATCCAAATCAGCTAAACGCAAGATGTCATAAGAAACAAATTATTTTGTTATAGTAACTTCCTGTATGTAGGTAATGTGGTCTGATGTATGTTAATGTAAATACAAAAGCTCTTCTGTCATGAGTATAAGATCTAATATTTAACAGAAGTGTTTATCTTGTGCTGTTGACTGTACTACAATATCAAAACTAGCAAGAGAGGTAGGGCATAGCGATTTATCGCTGAAACTGGAGCGGCCCGACTGATGAAATACCTCTACCTTACTGAAAACCGCAGCCAAATAACAATTACAAGGTTTCCAGAGCTTTAGGGGGGGGGGGGGGGGCTACATGAGTAGCAGGGGTCAAGCCTTCAAGGTAAGGACGACACTTACTTTGAAGGCTACTTTCTTCATAGTATCAAGTTTACTATGAAGAAAGTACTACAAATACGAGACAAACTTAAACGTGAATTCAGCTTTAAATTACACATTATTTTGTCGCATTAAATAATTCTTTGCCACGAGACGAATTCCCAGTATGATTCAGTACAACACTTTTGCTAAAGAGGTTTTTGGCACGCCATTCGTCACATTTTAGTCGACAATCAACGCTTGTTTTATTAATATTCAACCAATACACGTTTGTGGACGTCTTATGAAATCATGTACGTAATTCAGAGATAATATTGTGTAAATATCTACTTTTTGGGGTTAGAAATAGGGATGATAACTCTATAAAAAAACAATGATTTTATTGAGACAGTCAATTAGATTTTCAGAATACAATGATAACGTATTTTGGTTCAAAATATAATTGAAAAACATTTATGATACAGCGCATAAGAGCGTAGTTAAGGTGTTTACAGTAAACGCACTGTAAGAAACTTTTTTGTTTAAATTAATTTACTCTATAAAGACACAGTTTTTCTTTAATTCATGAAGATTATTATAGATTTCATAAGATTTGATTTTTTTTTTATAATGCTTTACGCCGCACTAGGTAACTTTAAATATTTTAAGGGAACAGAAAAAAATCATCTCCCCTTGCGGTGATACGTGAAGATCGTGGGTTCGAACCCCACGCTGCAAGGTGAGATATTTTTTTTGTTGGCTTAGAATATGTGTATTTTTTTACTATCTAACTGTAGGACCAAAGTGAGATTTTTGGTTGTCTACCCTATAAGTATCAGCTTTGCACCCGTGGTAACTCTGGGCGAGTTACCAGTTACCGTACAGTTTTACATAAAAAGATAAATAATGCACATTTCAGACAATACAACAGTACGGTTGACATCACATCAAGGCAGACACTTGCAGTTCGAAATTAGGTCTTATGCAAACGACATAAGGGCGGTAGAAAGTTCAAAATACTCTGACGTGCTTTTATCAGTTCATAAACACAGTGAACACCAAAGAGTCAAGGCTGCCTCCCATCAGTGCACTTCAGTCGGCCTGTCCGCCTGTATGTGGGTTACGCGTAGTACTATTTTGAATGAGGTGTATAAATACGGCGCCACAGTTTTCCGCCGGCCACTTTCCGCTGTTTCACAATGCCAACTTTATTGTGTTGTTTATTGGTTTTTGGTAACGTAAAGTGTTTCGAGGAACTTCCTTTGCATTTTATTTGCCGCAAAGCTCGGATACGCTGCGGGTTTTCTCTGTATGTTAATTTTTGAAGTTTTTTACGCGGCTTTAACAAACAATATATTTTATTTAAAACTTGATTGCACAAAAAAGTAGAACAGGTGGACTTAATACTTGAAACTTTTACTTTCAGTCGACCCTTGGGTCATTGGGTCAAAATTTGTTTATGGGTGCGGTACTAGTGAAAAAGTGCGAAGGTATCTAAAAAAATCATAATTAACAACCACAAATTAAACATTGTAATTAACATTACAACAATTCAATATTTTCTTAGAATAAGAAAGCCTTAGATAAGACCGCCTAAATTGTACTATAATCAATCTGTAAAACCTATTTCTGTAAAGTTTTTGTGCAATAAAGTATATCTATCTATCTATCTATCCTTGACTTACCCAAACTAATAATTTCACTTTGATTACGTAATGGATACCTAGATAGGTAAAATCTATTGAACAAAACATTTACAGAAATTGGTTTTCCAGGCAAGTTATAGTACAACTAAGGCAGTCTATTGCGACATAGTGATTACCACTATGCGATTCTCCTGTGGAAAACTCTATTCTAATATTATTAAGCTGAAGACTTTAAGTTTGTTTGAATATCATAATTGAATACTACTGCCTTGAATAGAATTGTTACTAGTACATAACAAGAAATGAGTAGGTACAATCGAGCAAATTTATTAATTAACAAAAATATATACGGTCGAATTAAGAACCTCCTCCTTTTTTTTGAAGTCGGTTAAAAATTTGATTTATGATACGGGCTCGAAAGGTATAGTAGGTACGCCACTTCGATGAAGGATTTTAATACTTCTTGCATTTTCTTCTACTGTTCCCTATTCGCGGCGTATCTCATCCTGGTCCTCCTCCTTGCGTCGTATTCCTCACTGCTGAGGGTCGTGACCTCCCTTTTGCATCACTTTCACCCGTATGATTTTCCTCCAACTAATTGCGGTGTGAAGGGCGTTGTGAACTGTAGAGTCGAGAGCAGTGCGGATCTGATCGGACCAACGCATAGGGCTGCGCCCACGCGGCCTTTTTCCATCTACTTTGCCGGTCACGATAAGTTTCTCGAGGTTGTCACCTTCTTTCCTTCCTGGTCAGTATATAAAAATTACAAACTTACAAACACAAGGCGGATTGAATGCCTAGTGGCATTCTATATCAGTCAACCCTACATATTGAAACAGAACATTACTGGCGATGCAAGTAAATTATGACAAAAGAGAATATAAATTACTTATAATGAATCCATTTAACAAAACGTAAGTACGCTGACTATTATACTCAATACTAAATTTGGCCGCCAAAAACTGATCTCAAAAAGACTCTTTTGTTTCGTTAAACGCAAACATGAATACTCAAACCTGCATAAATTCACTTGCAAAGATCACTAATCTCCGAAAAATGCAACGAAATACACGTCGGACAACCGATACCATCGGACCTTTCTCATCAAAATGCGATTGGGAACAATCAGCGAAAGAGCCAATTAAACAATTTGGAGCAGCGCTTGTCAAACTTTGGCTAGTCAGGCCCCTTGATCACAAACATCAGAAACAATTCCGAAAAAAGTCGCGAACAAAGGCTGTCATATATGAATTGGTTAACAAATTCATTCAACCTGGTGGTGTTTTCAGTCTGAAAAATGTAGATAATGAATCTTAACAAAACGATTCGTAAGATGGCGGATGGGAACTAGAACTTGAGAGCTGATGCATTATAATGTATCATGTTAGAAGCCTTTTTTCTGCTGTAAACTCCATTTATATACGCCAGTCAATCCTTAAGAGATCGGGTCTGGGTGTTGTGGTACCGTTGTTGTTTCTGATTTCTGTGAACACAAGTGCTTAAGCTACTTACCACAGAATCAGAGCAATGTATGTGATGTTGTCCAATATTTAACATTTATTTATTATTTATTAAGAGATAAAATGTGGCAGCTCGCACCTGACCTTTGACAAGACTTTTTTCTTTAAACCTGACTCAATCATACGGAATTCAAACATCTATTCTTATAATATCGGGGGTTGACTGGAACAGTTTGTAAGCCACTGGCCCCAAGCAACTGAAAACGATGTTTTTGCGACGGTCCCCATAATGGGCTTAATCGGAGGGCAATTAAACCGATTGTTATCGATTTAAGCCCGTGAGAGATTCCGGCACGGACGATGCGGCCTGTGAGGCCCGGTTTTTAGATTGACAGTGTTAGGGTTAGAACTGCTTTTTGGATCATACTGTACACGAGATGAATGTTTCTTGACTGCCGGTACGTGTATGGTCGAGATTCGAGATTCTGGGTTTGACTCCCGGATCAAGCAAAGCATGTTTCGTTTGAACATCACCATCACACCTCACATCGCTGTCCCGAATTTGGCTTATGTTGAGCCAGGACCGATAGTGGTCCCCCAGTTGGGTTCCGCATCTTGTATTGATGGAGGGGGGGGAGGCTCAGTAACCCTGTGATCTGGTGCGTTGAGGCTGGCCTTGCTACCCATCCTCCGCAAGGGCAGAGGTGGATCGCAGAGAAAGAGGACTTCAGCGTTTCGTTGCCGACCTCCCTGTCCTCCGCGACCGTTGTACCAGTCCACCCGTCTCTTAGCTACGGAGGTCGTAATAAATTAACACTAATAGTCTGTTCGTCTTTACAATTATTTTTGTTACGATAGTTTCAAATTTGGATTATTCAGACAATTCTTATCTCGCAGTAACATTGAAAAAACTTTTAAAAAAGATCCACTTTTGTTTATGAACATCGAACTTAATAGGACAAAATCAAGGACCAGCCCTTGACTGCAGCCCTAGTCCTAACAGGACCAAATCGGGTGCGTGTTTGCACATCAAATGATGATTCTGGGCCGTAAAAGTTTAACCAATTTCTTGCGATAGACTACAAAAGGTGTAGCCCAAAGTTGCTTGCAAATTCAACCCGATTCGGATTCTATGGATCATGCCAAAACGGAATTGATAATTAGGCTTGCTTTGTAGAATAAAAAGTTAGCATGCCTTTCTACTTCAAAATGGTGATCGTTTCTAAAGTGCTCAAGCAAGAATAACAAACTACTTTTTAATGTTATTTTGCAGATAAATATAGCATTTTAATACATGAACTTAATTTTTATATAGCCTATAAACTACTGGTAAAGGCCTCCCCCATACACTTCTAGCTTTCTCTATCTAGAGCAAAAATCTTGCCAACCTTGAGAAAACGGTTCAGATATTTTTCTATATACTTATTGCACTTCTAGATTGACCTCATCCCACCTGGTCCTAGCTTATTACCTTGAAGGTTTGACCCCTGCTATTAATATAGTGCCTCCCTCCCCCGTTCAGGAGTTCTGGAAACCTTACACGCAGGATACACAGAAGTGATTGTTATTTGGCTGCGGTCTTCTGTAAGGTGGAGGTATTTCACTAGTCGGGCTGCTCCAGTTCGAGCTATAAATCGTTAAGCCCTGCCTCTCTTACTTAGATCGTCACAAAACACTAAATTTTAATTTGCTTAGAATAAATAATTATTACTAATTCCAACAACTAATAAAAACACAAATCATATTCTAACTATGTTTATGATGTCTTTACCTTTTAATAAATTACTTTAAATTTCACGTGTATTATGGTGTCTTCAACTCCACTTCAAAATAATTCTTATCATGCCTGAAGTAGTTACATTGTGTCATTGTGTGAGTTCTATACAATGTCCATATTTCATGATCTCAATTATACAACAAAAACCTTGATCGCGCATAATGAATTTACTTATAGTTAATTCGTAAATACCTCAATGCACCATCATGGAATCGGCATATCTCATTTGCATGAGTATGCGAACACCTCTAATTACAGTAATACTTGTAGTGACGTACTAAACTTTCCGCTTTGGAATCGGTTTCGGTGAAAATATGGTATTTACTTTTAGGTGCTTGCTTTTATTGGCTATAAAATTACTTTTTTATGCAAAGAACTTTATCTTCATGGAGTATTTAATTATTAATAAAACCAGATTTAAATCTACCCGTACCTATTTGCCGTGAGTAGGTAATGTCGAGTAAATTTTGGAAGGGAAAAACTTAAAAATAACGCTGATTTCGTAATACCGTAGTAGTTAAACTGATTTCACTAATCAGTGAATCATGAACACTTTTATCAATTTTACTTATAAACATAACATTATGTAGGTACATCAATAATACCAATGAATTATTATATGCAAATAAATTTTAAATCTTCCTCGGGTTTCCTGTGGACTTGTGTATATGGTAGAGGAATCATTAAATGTCGGTACATCTCCGGTAGCTTACATAATAATATATGAAAGTGCGATAAGACAATTCATAACTATCCGTAATATCGACGTAATTTACATGAATAAAACGCAATTCACTCTGGTCTTTTAACATCAAAGCGTACAAAACGAATTGAATATGCAGGTACCATTAAAAAAAGCTCCTGATTTCGGTTCCAACCGACAATGGTACCCGATCCTTATCGGTTTCGGTCTCCGCTCACTCCAGTTCCACCAACCACTAGCGCCAAACTCACCTTTTAACCTACTTGCTGGCCGTCTCTGGATTCCTTCGCATTGTCACCAGCCCTCATTTGTATTCGGCTCGCTCCTTCATCCGCCGCTGTAGTCGCAAGTGTTCCTTCTACCCGTCCCTTTCCATCTTCAGCATACGTCATATCATCATCTCATTCTTTATAATAAACCCAATCCATTCCAGTATCGGAAAACAAACACGCAGGTACTGCTTTGTGATCACTTGTTGTCCAAACATTGGCTGGTGATAGTTTCTGTAACAATTGCTTCTGTTTGCGTTCGAAATGTTTCGGCGTCTTTGTATCTGTAGCCGCCCACTTACAAGCTGTTCGAGCTGTTTGGATTTCTATATTGTTTGTTAGTTCAATTGTTACTAAACCACACATTCCTTAATGTTCTATCAACGTCTTTATTACGCATTGGTAACATTAGATTTTAACGCTTTTTAATTTCATAGTTCAATCGTTATTACGTTTCCTAGTTTGCAAAGGCAGCTTAACGGTTTGTTGAACAATCTACTATATCTACTTGAAGAGTTTTTATACATTTAAACCATTATTTTATGATCTATTTTATGATTTTGCACTGTAACAATCATAGTAAGTTAACTTCAAACTATAAGATCTTAGAAGTATAAGAAACGCTTATGATCTTCAGCAACCTTGCAGTGTCTTTCTGGGATCATTATATTCTGTTTACCTCTAAAACCAAAGTTGATCTTAAGTAAAGGGTTGAAAAAACAAAAAGAAACCTTTTGTGACGTTGTTTTCATTTACGTTGTTAAAATTTATCAATTAATATTTTTGCAAGGTCCTATTATCTGGCAAAGATTGCTTTCAAGTAATAAGACCGCCTAGACTGTAGTATAATGTGTCTGCAAAACCAATTCCTGTAAATGTTCTGCGCTATAAAGAATATCTATCTATATATTTATACAAATGACTAGTTAAAATGTTTATAATGGGACATTATATCCCAGGCACCTATATATTAATTTGGGCGACAGAAATACTGACTGAGCCACAAGCCACAAGGTGTTGTTGTGTTCCTGCGTGTGAGTAACGTTTCCAGAACTCCTGGCGGGTGCTACATTAGTAGCAGGGGTCAAGCCTTCAAGGTAAGGGCGACAAGTCTAGTAACAGTTTTATTATGCTGTACTTGTCGCCCTTAAGCTAGGACCTTATTACCACTTAACATCAGGTGGGATGAGGTCAATCTTGAAGTGCGTTATACAAAAAATATAAAAAAGTCACTCAAGCTGGTTCGCAAAGTGGCTAACTTATTAAATTTATGCCCAAACTACTATTCGATTATTTAGATTAGGTAAGGTTAGTATTTTTTTATGCTCGATTAAAAATAACCATTTGTGGAGTATGTTTGTAATACAAAACAATGTCTTGAATATATCAGTATCATCTCATTTCAAGAAAAGTTACTTTCTGGGAAATCTTCCGTCCTTGCGTAAATGAAATCAGGGCACGCATCGAAAACAATTTATTTTTAAAATCGTCGCCTGTGACTACCAACAACTTCGAAAGATAGACATGCTAATTCACAAACTTAGCGAAATTATTTTTTTTATTCGCACAGAAATTGCTTTCATCCTGCGAACGACCGTCTGCATACAACGACCTCTAATCGTGAAGTCATCGAACCTTTACATATTTCCTAAATCGGTTAACGTACGGGTTGACACGCGATATGTAGACAAGGGGAGATTATTGGAATCTGACGGAATTATACAAGCTACCAGCTATGCTAAATATTCATGCAGCCTCGAGCACCCGGCTCCCACACAGCTGCATCAAAAAATGCGATTAGTATTTCGAAGATTTGTGTTTTGTTGCATGCGATCTTGCAGTCTACCTACTTATATGAATTTAAATTAGTCATCGAACTAATTTGAATTCATGTTAGCTGTAATGACCGCCGTTGCCCCGGTAAGAATTCATCGCACTCTTTTAGAGCGAAGATGATTGGGGATTGGAGATGTTTTGTATGAATTTTGAATGCTTGGGAGTCTTGAGATATTTTAGGGTACATTTAGTGTGTATATGGTCAACAGCACGTTAAGGTTAATACTTGCCGTTCTATTTTAGATCTTATACGCGCGACATAAGGGCGGTGAAAGGTCCAAAATGTAGTCTGACGTGCTTTTGTCAGCAATTATAGATATGCAAAAAAATTCTAACTGTTTGTAGAATATGATAAAATAAAAGTGGTACTTCAAGTCCGTGTATAAACTAACGCTGTGTGGAATGATTCAACGAAACTTATGCATACAGTCAGCGTTTAGGTTGTATACAACTTATGTCCGGTTCCAATATTTTACAATCAAAGTGTCAATAATGACTTTTTATTCTAACCAATAATACCATTCTATAATGTACCTACTTTCCATACCAGCTTGTTGTTTTTGTAGCAATGGTTTTTAGCTTACGCCTCGTATAATTTATTACTATCCGTAACTATAATGTAACGTAGAACGGATAGTTTTTCAAATATTGGAACCGGGAAGTAGTTAACCGTTTTATCAGATTTAATGTGACAAGGTACTGAGGTCCGGACCTAAAAATACTGTTTGACATCTAATACCATTCTTAAGCTGGATAGCTTAAGCTGGATTAAGCATTCTTAAGCTTGATAGCTTAAGAATGCTATTATTATTATTTTTGTTTATTTTAAAACTTTATTGCACAAATAGGTACAACAGGTAGGGGCATTCTCTACCAGTCAACCCTTGGGTCATGCAGATAGTTTGTATATGGGTGCGATAATAGGGGAGAAAAAAAAAAAATCATTTTAAACAACAATAAATTAAGCATTAAAAATAACATTACGGTATTTTTTAAATATACGATAATAATACACATACTATATTCATTAATTAGAATATAATATATAAAATATGAAGGTATACATAGATTTACATAATAGTGATAATTTATATATAAAAACAAATATCTACATAACTATAAATTCAGAAGATAAATAAATTGGTTCAGCAATTGACAAATTCATGACTATCATTACTTGTTAGCGAGAGAGAAGAAGTATTCACGAACTTTATTTTTAAAAACTTTATTTTATTACCGCGCATATAAGATCTCCTTACAAAAAATGTTGTGTTTTACTTTGACGACCTCCGTGGCGGAGAGGCGAGCGTGCCGGACTTTGGCGGCGCGCCATCTCAGAGGTTCCGGGTTCGATCCCCGGTCGAGTCAATATTGTAAACGACTTTTCTGTATTGTCTCGGGTCTGGGTGTTGTGGTACCGTCGTTGTTTCTGATTCTGTAACACAAGTACTTTAAGCTACTTACCACAGAATCAGAGCAATGTATGTGATGTTGTCCAATATTTATTTTATTTATTTACTTTGCCAGCCTATTATACAATACATGAACCAATTTGGAGAAAAGATTCTTGTTGGAAGACCACAAAACATACCACAAGCAAGCGGTTGCATACCACCGAGTTCAAGAATGCTGCATACTGCACTAATTCTATGTCATTTGTGCATTCAGCACTATGGGAGAGATTTGCATTCGAGGCGGCGAAAGGACCATCCCATCTCGTAAAAACTGAAGCTCTAATGTGATGATTTGTATAATGAAACTGTTTGTAGACATCGTAAGAACATTTACTAGTCTATACTAACCTTTGTATAAATCATGCTGTGTGTGCTTTTTATGGATTACTGTCTAGTCTATTTAAGTTATGCTAACTATATGGATACATATGGGTGTTGTGGTACCGTCGTTGTTTCTGATTTCTGTAACACAAGTGCTTTAGCTACTTACCACAGAATCAGAGCAATGTATGTGATGTTGTCCAATATATTTATTATATTATATTATTATATGGATATGTATCTGACAGTAATCTGTCTGCGTACCTTGAAATAAAATAAATAAATAAATAAATATATACAGTCGAACACATGCATCTACCAACTGCTTAATACAACATTTAAAAAATATCCTTTCTAGTAACTGATAGTAATAAATTGTACGAGTCGTAAACGAAAAACGACCGACCGACGCCTAAATATGACAGCTGTATGGAACGTGGTCTCTGAATGTTGGCCTCATAACGAAGCTCGAAGTTGCGCAGCGTGCTATGGAGAGGGCTATGCTCGGCGTTTCCCTAAATTATCGGATCCGTAATACGGAGATCCGTAGAAGGACCGGTGTATCCGACATAGCCCGAAGAGTTAGCACGCTGAAGTGGCAGTGGGCAGGCCACATCGCTCGTAGGACCGACGACCGTTGGGTAAAGAGGGTCCTCGAGTGGCGACCACGTACCGGACGACGCAGCGTGGGGCGGCCCCCAACACGATGGACTGACGACATCGTCAGATGTGCGGGGAGCCGCTGGATGCAGATAGCGCAGGACCGCGCGTTGTGGCGTTCTGTAGGGGAGGCCTATGTCCAGCAGTGGACAAAAAGAGGCTGATGGATGGATGGATGGATGGAACGGTTTTATTTAATGACTCGTAGCCGGTTAGAGAAACACGGATAGTAATTTTTGACACATTACTAATCGTAAAATATTGGAACCGTGCGTTAGTAAACTTATCTCTACCTAGTATGAAACAAAGCCGCTTTTCGCTATCCGTCCTTATGTATAGTTAGATCTTCAGAATTACGCAATGGATTTTGATGGAGATGTTTGAAATAGACAGATTGATTAATAAGAAAGGTTTATAAGTATAATACCTGCAAAGTTCAGTATAGAAAGCCGAAAAAATAATTTCATTACACGAAGTCACAGCTGTTAGTAATCCATGAAATGCCAAGTATCCGAATACTCTGCTCATCCTGTGGATCAAATCTCATACACCGAAATCACCATACAATTCTCAAACAATCTAGGCGTTTACACATATGAAAAGAAGGATTTTAATACATTTTTCTAAGGGCTGATATTTTAATGGCCGAAAAAAATGGACAAGCCAATTAATAATAAGCCAAAAAATGGTTTCAACTAAAAAAATCATTCAATAATATACTTGATACTATAATTCGTTTTGTTATAGTATTAAATATATTTAATTCGTTTGGTATTTATTATCTGGCAATTGAAAAATCGAGCCTGATATCAATACCTAAATGTGAAACATGGTGATTATACCTGCAAATCCACAACAAAACCATCTTCTTTGAAAACGCATCAATTTTCCTCATCAAACGCCGCACAAAAACCGTACAATTAATAAACACTGGTTAAGAGCGAGTCGGAGTTGGAACGAAGGATTAAATACTACAAAAAATGATACACACTTACACTTTACTTACAGAAGACCGCAGCCAAATAGCAATCACTTCTGTGTTGTTGTGTTCTTGCGTGTGTAAGGTTTCCAGAGCTCCTGGGGGGTGTTACATTAGTAGGAGGGGTCAAGCCTTCAAGGTAAGGGCGACAAGTCCAGTACCAGATTTATTATACTGTACTTGTTGCCCTTAAGTTAGGACCTCATTACCACTTAACATCAGGTGGGATGAGGTCAATCTTGAAGTGTAATATAAAAAAATAAATACTATTAAACGACAAAAAATATTTGAAAGAAACCCCCCTTAAATCATTTTAGTTTATTTTAATATAATTATATAATTATTAGTGTGAAAATAACTAAATATCCTTTGAAAATTGCAAGCGCCTGTCGTTTGGCGTTGTATTAATATAAGTACAGACTAGCTGTGCCCGCAACTTTGTTTGCATGAACAACAATTTTTTTCCTTATACATATACATTCGTGGTCGTTTTTACCCCAATCACCCCTAATAATCGAAACAAAAAGTAGTCCATATTGTAATCCAAGTTCGCGCTATATTTGTGCCAAATTTCATATCTCTAACTTAAAAAATAAACATTACAAACAACCCATATAAACTTAAAAGGGCGATAATGAGGTCATTTTCAAAACAAAAACTAACCTATGTCTGTTTTTGAGCTTTAACGTATATCTATACCAAATTTCATCAAAACCGGTTCAGTGGTTTAGGCGTGAAAGCCGGACAAACAGACAGACAGAGTTACTTTCGCATTTATAATATTAGTATAGATTATGAAGTCAAACATAATGACAACAAAGTCTTAGTATCAGATTCTTGTTTTATCAATTTTTGGGTACGGAACTCTAAACAACATACGCTCGACACAGTTGCCCCCCGCTCGTTTACCGCACTACCGCGGTGGCACTACTGTCCGCAAAAAGAACGTAGTACGCTCCGCAGAGGGCATTCTACTACGCTACGACACAACCGGACCGCGTTTTTGCCGCATTCGGGTTTCCTTTTGATACGAGCCTTGTAGGCTCAGAGATAGATGGCTTTTTATCGGGTTATTGCTTTTCTTTTGCGTACTAAATAGACGAAGTACGATTCGCTTGGTGGAAAGTGCAAAAATGAATGTGATTAGTGGGAGTATTGTTTACTTTTTTTCAGATTTCTTACTTACTTTAGAATATAAATTGTCTGGGTTGAAATGTGCGCTATGATTATTTTATGCAGTAGCTATAAAATAAATTAAAAGTCGTGGCAAATTCAACGTTTGGTCTGTCATTCTCAATTTAAGTACTTCATGTGCATCTTTTGTTCGCTATATCCCATAGAAGTTCATTTATACACGGTTCCAATATTTTACGATTCGTAATGTGTCAAAAATGACTATCCGTTCTCCAACTTGACGACCTCGGTGGCGCAGTGGCTAAGGTAGGCGGCCTAAGCGCGAAAGGTCCCGGGTTCGATTCCCGGTCGGGTCAATTTGGAAAATGAACTTTTCTAAATTGACTTGGGTCTGGGTGTGCTGGGATGACGCCCCCAGTTAGTATCCGTCGTCTGGTACTCATATTACAAGGGAAAATCTTAGTTTGAGACCAGGTGATTGGTGTGATTGTCTGGCGCATTTATTATTATTAAATATTAAACTGACAACGAGTCTGGAAAGGTTTAAGCTTACGCCTCGAATAATTTATTACTAAAACGGATCGTTTTTAAATATTGGAACCCAGGCATTAAACGACATTTTGAAGTAAAGTAGCTTAACAAAGCTACTTTTTCACGAGTTCAACTTACTTAAGATGTGATTGTGTCTTGACACAAGCCTGAATAAAATCATTCGTCTTCACGAAATTCTTGAAAAGCTTAAAGCACCGAATACCCTTGTTCTATCGTAAAAGTATGTCAATCCTCATGCAACATTGGCAGAAATAAGCTTCAATCAATAAGTCTAGTTGATATTGTAATTAAAAAAAAATATTCCACTAACTAATGTAATGTATACGCATAAGAGGTAGCCCCTGGCCTATCTCATTTTTTCGTGGGCGCCGTCTTTGGCGCGGCAACTCCATAAACAGTTAACCGCGACTCGAGGCAACCCCGTAGAATTGTTTTTAAATGACGACTGCGATGCGCGTACGCAGACGATGCTGTCCGATCGACAGATTAGGGTGCGAGTTCTGTTTAAAAATTATATGCAATTTTTGAAACACAATTCTGCACAAATTTAGACTTTTTGGTATTCTGGTTATCAATTTAGTTCCTGATTAGTATCATAAATCTGGACTGCTTTGATTGTATTCATGACTTTGACCCTGGATTCCATTCCTTATGAAATTCTAGCATGGGACAAAAAACATTCACTGCATCGTAAGATCTCTTCAATCATCATTTAAATTTGCGCGTTTGTTTTGTATAATTAGTATGAAATTATCCATGATTAAATTTTTGATTTCATTTTAGTTTATGTGATAGTTTATTGAATCAATGAAAACTTATTGTTTACATTATTTTAAATATAAAAATTACTCGGTATATAGGTAATTAACGGGCTAAGTGTTTGCTATTATCTATTTTATAAATATGAATGTGCTCGCTTGACTCTTATTTCATCACCAATATGAAACTCTTACGTACTTTCCTGAAAAAATGTCTTATGTTTATCATAAAAGCACAAAACGGTTTCACAAAGCACAAAATCTCTATCCAAATAAATAACTACCGACAAGTTACCCTAACGAAATTTGGTAACAAACGCAGTTTTTTGTCGTTTGTAGCTTGAAAATTTATATTTTTTTCTTAATTCAGTGAAAGTGTCTTGTTTTTACAGGGGTGCACTATAATTTGTCAAACAAACAGCAGTCGGCGGAATCAATACGCTTTTGTCGTCCTCACATGGCGAGCGAGATAAGCGCTCACTCGCGTCACTACGCGCTAAAAGCGGCCATTTGTTGCTTTTTGTCTAATTTCACTCTTTATGCGTATTTTATTTCACAACACAACTGACGATAGGTTGACGTTTGTGAAATTTCAACGACCGGTTCCATTACATGAATAATATTTTGTAAAAAAAAATATGCTAAAGGAAAAGGACGGTTGCACAAACTTACTCAGAAACAAAAAATGCAAAGAAGTGCTTTAGAAAAAGATTATTTAGAGAGTAGAACACCTATTAATATAATATAATATAATTATTTCAATGAAAAAGTATGCCCAATTTTTTCTGCCGCGTAATGTACTGTACAATTTAAATCCATTCAGGACTCAGTTGCACCGGCCCTAATGATATTTTTAAAGTAAGTATATTTAATTTGGATGTGTACTTTGTTGGTTTCAATTAATTTATTAGTGAATAATTTAAAAAGTACTCTGTAAATCTCCAACCCACGTGAAAGTATTTTAAATTTGTTTTATTTTAGAGTCGCTCTTTTTTTTTGTAGCACTAAAGCGAATTTCAAGTGTCTTGCTGTATTGAACACTTGGCTTCGAACACGATTGCGCATTAAAATAAGCAAAAAAAAGCATATTCTGGTTTATACTTCTAGTGAATCCTTCTATCTAAAAAGATCTATACCTTAGCATCTTAATATCTGCTGTATTATTGTAAACTAACCTATATGTACATTTTCACGCAACCAGACAGAAAGTGAACTTAGAACTCTAGTTACAAGCAAACATATACAAATAAGTGAGTTGGTAGAATTAGTCTATGTTTTTCTCACTCAAATAAAAAAAAGTAAGCAAGGAGTTAGGACCAGAAATAAATTCAAATTTAGTAAATATTTTTAAAGTCAAAACATCAATTTTGCAGAGAGGCAATTTTTAGAAAATATTTCAAAAAATCTGTTGTACACGGAAGACGAGGAGTCTTAAGCACCAACAGAATTATTAGCCAATAAAACCGAATCACCTTCAGATTTACAATATTGCCTAATATTAGTTACAGTATATGTCACCACTTCAATCGTAAATATATAGGAATACGCCAAGAAAATCAGCGGAAGATCGTTTGGCGCGCGCGAATTCGGCTTCTGAAAAAATATTACGAGTGCACTCCGCTTTCTGGGAAAACGTTGAATCACGCTGATTTATTTTATATTGTTCGAGGGACGGAGGTGTAAAGGTAATTTGGCATCGGCTTTGTAACTAGTTAATTGATTGCGCTAATAAGTCTCTTTGACGCAGCCTTGATTTGATCTTGGCGTTCATTATACCTGTTCAGTTGTCAACTTGCGTTTGATTCTCTTTATCGCTTTCTCTTTGATTCGGTTGGTACTGGTGGGTGAGGGTAATTGATCACTCAATTGAATATTAGTCACCAAATCCTGTGGCTACGATATCGGGTCCGCCAAATATTCGAGTTTCTAGCTCTACATGCTTCTGACTGCAAACTGAAACTAAAAACCTGCTGCCTAGTATTTGATTATACGTATTGAACTAGAATAGAATAGAAAATATCATTATTAATGTAAGCTTTACAAAAGCACTTATGAATCTCAGTACAGATTAAGTATTCTACCGTCGTGTTCGGAACGTTGATGATGTCGAGAAGAACCGGCGAGAAACTCAGCACTTAGGTACTCTTTTCAAAAACTACAATGCTTCTTTATACTAGCAAAATCAATGGATTAATTCATATCAACAACCATCCCGTTATCAGACAAAAGGATGATAAAGTCTTCGAAAGTAAACGAATTATATAGACATTAAAATTTACTAAGTAAAAGTAATGTTTAGTGAATGTAAATTGCGAAAGTAAGAAAAACTTAGCAAATTTTAATGTACAGTATACACACATCTCAGACCGAACTAATAAGACAACATTTCAATAAAGTCCGTGCCGAAACAAAAGCCATAAAATATGTACTAATTTGTTTACCCGACAATCAAAATAAAGAGGGCGCTAGGAGCGAGGGTGGTATAAATACGTGGGGCAATTAAGTCCGCAGACAGCGACCGATTCAAAATAAACCTCCCGTTATTTTTAACTCACAATAGACGTACAGCTGTGTGTTCTTTACAGTGGATTTGATGGCCGGGAATGGCAGAAATGGATGTAATTTTGTGTTACAATCTTCCTCTTCCTACTGTATTTGTGAGCGTATAAAAAGGAAGAGACGGTTGTGCAGAAGCGTGATGGTTACCTAGACCCCTTAGATTTTGGTTGTCAAAACACCTTCAACACAGATCTACAAACATTTGAATTTATCAATAACAGTACTATTCTTGATTCCATCCTTATAAGGTAATTGTACCTTATGATTGATATTGATCAATCCCCAATAAGAATATATTTTTTAAAAGATGATCACTTTTTTGGCTATAAATTCTTTAAGTTTCTCCTTTCCGAAGCCCACCTATGAACAACGCACGCGCGTGTGTTCCATTTCTTTCGGTCTCGTAAAAATCGCTTAACTCTTCGATCTACAGCCACTGCACAGGATTAATAGCTCAATTTGATGATCCACTGATTTTTTATTATAGTTACGACGAACTACACTTTGGTTTCATCTAATAATAACCACTGAAATACGAAACAAGTATAAGGCTTAGTTGCAGCTACATAACTAAAACAAAACAGCCAATTTGACAGCTGTCAAAACTGCCATACCCTCGGAAGCAGATAATTTGACAGATGTTAATAATGTCATATCTCTTACATTTTCCGTTATTTGAAACCCGTAAACAAGTCAGTTATCATAAAGTTAAGTGGGCAACTGAGATTATGAAGAAGATACTTGAATTAAGTGATAATTTGAAGGACTTAACACACTACAACCTGTAAGAGTATTCATCCTCACACCAAAGAGTAAAAATACTTAAATAAAGTACAAATGTAGCAAGTGCAAATTACGACATATTCATTTTTGTGGAATGAGCTTACCTTCAGAGAGATTTCCAGAGGATTATTTTTCAAAGGTCGGCGACGGCAAGTAGTAGCTAAGGCAACCATTTGGCAATTGAATTAAATGGAGATTTGAAGGTGTTACCTATAATGTAACATAATTTGTCTAAAAATATCTGGAAACTACAAGCTGCTGTCGTCAATCGCTGACGTCTATGACCAAACACTTATCAAGCAAGTTGTTTATGTCTAGTACTTTTCACAGTTCCTACATTCAATAGAAACTCATCGCAGCTGTCAACTAAGCCGATCTTATTAATTAATCTCAATTAATCCGCTAGAGGTTCTAGGAAGTTTTCACTCACTCATCAATTAGCAGCCTGATCCGATTTCTCAGCACTAAGTAACATAAACAGTAATGACCATCGTCCGAGAAGGCAAGATTGTAGGCTGCGTTTAGGGAATGATGAAATGGCCGATACTGTCAACTTCCAAAGCATCATTGGCCCTACTACTTTGGTCTTACCTATCAAGGGAGAAGTTTCCATGTGGCGTGATGTCCAGATCATTACATACAAATAAATATAATTAACTAGAAACAACGACAGTAACATAACACCCAGGCTCGAGACAAAGAAAAAAAGTTCGTTTTTCCACATTGATCCGGTCAAGAAGTAAACCTCCGAGATGGCGCTGCAAAACCTAGTCTGCCCGCCTCTCGGCTACGGAGGTCGTCATTTTGCAGCGCTAAAATTCATCTGAGACATTGCCATCATTATAAAATTTTTAGTTTCTGCTCTTTGCGCCAACTTTTCCAGTTTTCCTTGAGAGAGCGTACGGGATATTACAACAGTAGCATGATGCCCTTGAGTTATTGTTATATGGTGAAACACTTTGACATCCTGGTCTGCTGTTGTCGGGATCCACCTACAAGGCATGTATTGTGTTTGCCTTGTTCAAAATGAGTATTACATAAGGTCCTCCAAGATAGAAACCAGCAAATTTTATATTGAGGCCAAAAATAGACGAAATCAAAAATGTATTGCGGATTTTTTTTATGATACTGCATTCCAAGACTTCCCATTAAGTCATCATTTTGAAGCAACCCTTCAACTGGGTGGATTGGATAAGTCAAGTTTGTCGTAGGCCGAAAATCGTATGGGCTAAAGAAGTCAATGGATACCCAAAGAAAAAAGACCGCGAGACACGGAAAAGACAGCGAGACTGAATCGGCACCTACATTACGTGGTATTGGACCCGGAAGATTGGAAAAAGCGGACACGGCTTGCCGTGGAATATTCTAGGTTCTTAATATTAAAAAATGAAGCAAATCACTGTAACAGTGCAACGGGCCCAATCCAATTGCCAAAGCACCTCATGCTCTCTCCGCTCTCGGATATTCCCGAACATAATCCCGCCACTCGTCGCTGTTTCACTTGCAGTCTGAGTAAGAGTTGGCTCACAGCCAGCTCGGCTCACCTGTGCCGGCCCAGTTTGCCTTCCGATGGCAGACCAGGGTCTATTTATAATAGGGTGACGAACCGATTGATAACGTCGGCGCATGGACATCCTGAGGATGGCTGCATGCCTCAAAGTAAATACGAACTTCTCTTAAATTTTAATGGAATTCCAATCCGCGCAGATCTGTAACTCATTAAAAAAGCTCAGGATCGGTTTCACCATCCTTTGATAACGCTCGTTCTCAAAGATAAGTTCTAACACGTTTGACAGATCGTCCATACATTATCTGTCAAAAATGCAAAATTTATCTGTTAGATAGTTTTATTAGAGGATGGTGAAACCGGGCCTTAGCCCTTAAAATAGTGGATTTTCATTACAAGTTGAGAATTTATAAAAATATTACGGTATGTTTACAGTAAAAAGAAAATAATTCTTGGATCATACAAGTAACCTACTACCAAACGAAGCGTAAAGCTTGTATAAGGATAGTGATTGAATACTCAAAATAAATTAATTAGTCAAATAATTCTGGCGCGATTCAAATTTTTGGTCGTTGATCTCAAAGGTCGGGTCTTGCAACAATAAATAGCAAGACTTATTGGTATGTCAATTAGAAAAGAAAATCATAACAAGCTTATCCATATTACACTTGTAAATCCCTAAAGTTTTTAGAAGTTATCATAAAGAATAGGTTTTAATATTCAGGTTTTCAATAATCACAAAAAAGAAGTAAGACAAATTAAACAAAAAAAGAACCTTCTTTAAAAAGAGGAAATTTACATCTTTTTTGCGATCCAAAATCATGCCTAAATTGTACTATAATTTTTCTGTAAAACCTATTTCTGTAAAGATTTTGTGCAATAAAGTATATCTATCTATCTGTCACATTGTTTATGGAATATTTGTAATGTCTTCAAATATTTAATGCCTAATACTTCTGACAAAGATTTTCACTGATGTATGTGACTGTAACCTCTAAAACATTACTTTCCTTTCTATCTAAGCAACTATCTTCGAAACAACTTGGTGTCCCACGTCATGATTCCATGATCGACAGATTCAATAAGGGTTATATTTATACCCGCTCCGTTAGATCACGTGTTCAAAAACCCATTTCAGAATAAGAATTTCTTAATTACTCCTTCCACGTTTCCCGTATCTACTTCCGAGGCTGGAAGCTGACACCCACTTCCTTGCTAACAAGATCGTTATCCTGTGACGTGGACGTCTAGACACGTGGGCGGAGGAATTGGCAAGGACGTCAGTTCTATCGACACGACACACGTCACTCCATTCATAGGCTAAGTAGGTAAGTAAAAGTTTTCAACACTGGTCTGTACGTGATTTGGCACTCCTGTTATTACGTGTCAGAATTGTTGTTATGGGCATCTTAAAGCTACTGTGTCATTTTCAGAGTAAGGTGGCGAATGGCGCAAAACCGCTATTAAGTACGATGCAAAGAAGCGCTACAGTTGAAAAGGAATAATAATTAAATAACCAACAGACAACATTACATATCTCATATAATTTTTTATCAAGTTTCCTATCAAGGAAAGTGCTGGTGATGCTGGAAGATATGTCTCGTTTTCTCAGATATAAATGTATGGCATAGAGATTGTTAATTTATATGTCGCAGGCATTCTGAGTGAATCCGCCGTTTACAAATGGCGTCGTCTGTTTAAAAACGCTTGGCGTTATGTAATATGCCGAATGAAAAGTTAGGCAAAATGACAACTCATTAAATTGTTAAATCTCACGTTTGGTTGTAGTTTTGAAGTGACCATGAATAAAGCACAGTTTTGGCAAATTAGACTTTTCAGGTTTCGGTTCTCTTTTTAACCCCCGACGCAAAAACGACGGGGTATTATAATTATACATATCTACTTAATTAAAATATCCGAGTAACAAAAACATTACCGTCGGGAGCAATTATACTAGAACTGTAAATGTCTTATTTGTTGAAATAAAAAAGACATCATTGACTTACATTTATAAAGTTGGCTCACGTATCAAATCTCAAGAAGCACTACCTGGTTTAGAGCACCGACTCGTGCGATGAGCTCATTCGGTTCTGTAATACGAAATCCTGAGGCCCATTTCCGTCTGTTAGTTGCTCGCGATATCGATTGATAAAGTGCTAACTGAAAAGCTATCTATACGCCCTCGATGCGTTCCTAGTATTTATAAAATAGGTACAAGACAAAACTCTTAATATTTAACAGTTCTTAGGAAATTTAGTTGATGACTTATTAATATAATAATTATTCTTTGATAAATTTTGTGACTTACATCATCAGTCATCGTAGTCGTAGCGTCGTAAAGTCTATGCAAATTTTAAATACGCCATCTCCATAGATTTATTATATTCCATCGCAGTCTCCCTTTTGACGCGTCACTCTAAATTCTTGCCACTGGCGGAATCAATGCGTTGTTTTTAAACGCGAGATATACCATTAAAAGAAACACGCCATTATACTTCGAGAATGTCTTAAGAAACATGATGTTCCTGTGTACATGATTCTTTGATTATACTACGAACGAAAATAAAAGTACTATAGCTACGATTAATCACCAAACAAAAGTTCATCTCCCTCCTTAATGGCTTGCTAAAAATTCTGGTCATTATTAGGATGTCGAAGGCGATAATCGTGGGCGTAACATTGAAAGCATGAATGGGCTTACGTCATGCCATTTAGGGGAAGACGTGGCTATACACTGAACGTCAAGGGTCAATCTTGGAAGATTTGCCCATCTTAGTCCATTCTGCATACATGCCTCATTCTCTTTATTCGCTGATTCCAGTCATTACACCGATGGTCTACTTGAGTAGGTATGTTATATCTCTTAGAATCCTGCAGATGTACTATTTCAATTCAGACTTAACTCAGAAACTGCTTTTTGGTTTCATACATTCTATTAAAATTAAACGACGAAAAAACAGAGTTTCTCGATCGTTGTATTTTTCTATGTAGTTCATACATGACAGTTCAGAAGTTGCAATTACAGTTCTTGTAAAGAAATGTGTAGATATATTTTCTTTAAGATGTTTTTAAACATGACAACTTAAAATTAAACATTAGCGTGGTGTATGTTATTTTTCATGGGGGCCTGGTTCTTTAGCATTAACTATTTTAGCATCAATCTAATTTGTAATAGATAGCTCTATATTCAAGGGTAGGCATGGCCATGACCATATAATATGGGTAGGTTTATAAACCTTTCAGTACCTAGTATATTCCTATGGACAGCGGTTTTTTTTAAACGATTTCCATAAAAAGCCAAAATAGATCAAGATTCACTAATTAACTGTATAGGCTGAAACAAACCTAAACAATTCTTAAAATTGTTAACATTCCAAGATGATCTAAATAAGACAGACGAGCAGTACTTTTTGCGATAGTTACATCCCATAATAAATCAACATCGGCTAAAAGCTCCATTCATTCTCATCATGATGGGCTGGTGAAAATCTATTTGCAGCCGATATTAAGACGTTGAGGAGCATGAATGAGAACACTGTGGGCGTAACAATGGATAGGCCTGAATGGACTGACGTCATGCGCCATTAGCTGACCATATTGGGGGAGGCTGCAAATGTCAGGGGTGAGGATTATTTGTCAAACTTTATATCGGTATTGGGATATTTCTATGTTGGCTTCTGTATAGCACTGGACTTGTGCCTATTAGATAGATACCTATGCCATTGTTCTAATCATTAATAATAGTCATTTTGAACAGCTTTTGAGAATTAATGCATATTTTAGGTTTCACTATAGACCTGTAATATATTTATGGTACACCCATATAATACAAACTAATCAATCGGCTAAATAATTTCAGCCGGCATTTATACGATTTTTTCAAAGTACAAAAATATCTGTCAGATTCCAACTTTCAGATAAAAACATCATCGTACAAGACATCGCAACAAAATGCTCGATTACGAAAATCTTTCACGTCGTTCTGACTACTAACTCTCCGAAATCCGCCCAATCTATTACGACTAAACATTAGCTTGACACGCTGTGAAGATATAGTAAATGATTTACAACACTCAGTTTTTTACATGCTGAAACACAGCCAATATTTTTTGTCGCCCATGCATGGGATGTTGTCCAAACGTATGAGCCCCGTTTAGATAATACCTACAGGTTATTTCTGATCTTACAAATGTTACTCGTCAGACGAAATAATAAGGCCATTGGCCTAATGACAGGAACTTTATTTTTAGTGTGGACTTTGAAGGAGACTCATTTTTGTGTATGTGAGGTGAATTTGGACCGAGACGCGTCCGTGCATCTACTTACGCAGCGTTTTCTTATTTTTCTAGGATTTTCTCTTTCAATAAACAGTTTGTTTGATTTCCATCGATTGTTAGGAAGCTTCGTTTTAGATATTTGGATAACCGTGGCTAACTTTTAATTATTAATTATGCGATAAATAAAATAACGGGTCTTAAATAGAGACTTCACTTCCTTAGCTTAAAAAACGGAAATAAATTAAATCTAGGAAAACATAATTAGACAATGTTAAAGAATTTTCCATGAAATTTATTTTGCCTATTAGGAGTACAGAGGTGGATGATGATGATTACTGGTGCACTCAAGTAAATAGTAGACCAACTGCCCAAACACAGCTCATATTAGAAAAAAAATTATCTCAAATAAGTTAGATTAAGATTTTCTCAATGAACAAAACCAAAACTTCTGTTGAAAACTTTAAAGACTAAAACAATCTTATTTTTCCCAAATCTTCACCATTGAAAAAATCTTATCCAAATAATAGATCTTAGGGGGGTGCAGAAGAAAACCTGCTAAGCAGCGCTAGCTCAGGTTTTTCCTCATGAAAATTGTTTTTATGTCGGACTCTGTAATAATCGCACGAATTAATGCTTGGGTGCATTGTTGCATGAGCAATATGAGCTGCGATCTAATGCGTGGACGCCAGTGGCGAGCCAGCAAACAAATTTCAGCGCCCGACTTAAGACAATAAATATTTTTTTTTCTAACAGCACCTCTTCTTTCCAGGTAGCCCAGCTAGAGTCAGCAAGATGACCTCAGTTCGGACGACGCGAGGGTCGCGGGTGAAACTCGAATGCAAAGCGAGCGCGCGGCCACCACCGCGCATAGCGTGGTACAAGGATGGGAAACCCGTCGCAGAAATTGCTCTCAGGAGATTCCGGGTGCAGAAGTTCAGGTAAATATCAGCATCACACCCTGAATGCATGGCAAGAGAATCTCTGATGTCATTTTATCTAAAATCTTAACGCCTATAGTTTTGGAATCCAAAAATGGATCTCCTATATTCTATCCCCGACACTTTCATGTAGAAATCGAGGGTAAAGTGTTTTCTTCTTGTACGTCTATGGGATCTTGCCGCTTATTCTTTTTCTAATTAGAGAAACAAATCTTCGAACGTTTGATTAAGTTCGAGTCAGTGACACGCATTTATATCAGTTTAATTACATTTGCTTTTCATGGAATTAATAAAGTGCATTACAAATCCGTTACACGAACTAAAAAAAAATACATATCCACCATTTTGAAATACACTACCAAACTAAATCGTAAGATGATTACAAATTAGGAATTCTAGTAGCTTCATACAGTTATGGGTTTCTTATTAACATTTGCAATTAGATATTCCCAGTGCATACTTGTTTGACATTACATTGAACATTCTCAGACTATTTGATCAATGTGTCTTTTTATTTCGCTCTTTCTTAGCATTTAACAGCAACACAGGTTAACTGTTTAACACATAACTTTAACTGTTTTATTGACTCGTGACAGCCAAGTTTTCTCTAGTTTTTATTCAAAACAATTGATGATGGGTGATTGTAATTACTTTACGAAAATCAACATTCAATAGAGAACAGTGAATTTCTAATTTTTGATTTTGGGGAATCATGTGTAAGCTACTGCGGTCATTTCATTACTCACATTGATGATAACATTCATTCTGAACCCAACCGCGCGACACATTTTCTTTTTCCAGCAAACGTTATGACCCACTTACATCTGGCAATGTTGATCTTGATCCAAAACTCAATTCGTAACTTGTATCTACAGTTCTAACAACGCGCGATGTTTCCAAACAAATGGCGCTTGCATTCATATGGCGTTCGCATTAACGTTCATTGCACACTCACTACTGCAAACAGATTGAGCTAATCGCAACTACAGGCAGCTGTCATTGACCGACCTAAGGTATAGATGCAAGCGACGGTCATTAGATAACAGGCCTTACTACACTGCGAAAAGGGTGTCAAATGATGCATTTAGCTGTGAGACAAACTGGTACAAGTAATTATGAGTGAGTGACGCGGGCGCAATTTCACGGGTCGTTTGAGATTAACATCGGAACGACATCATCGTTTGATGATATTACAACTGAATAAACGCATTTGTCCATTTGTGCGATGAACTGAAACAAACATCCATTCATTTGTCTCAGACTTGTGAGTTCGTGTTTATACGAAACATAAGTCAAAACAATCACCCTCCTTTAAATTAAATGCCATTGCCGATCAATATCGATGAGCCATTTGTCTGCAAAAATGTATTTATTGTTGTTTGTATTTAGGGTCATTGACATGGAACAGATGTGAAAATATTTTGAGATCAAAAAAACATATGGTTTGGTCGTATTAAGTTAAAGAGTTTCCATAAGATTTATAAACTTTTTACAATACTTTCAATATACTCCTTTTGGAGCTTCATTGTTAGACCTCTAAGAGTTAAGTTCCTGATTTTATTATGTAGCTACATATTATATTAGCTTTCAACGCAACTTCCTCTCCTGTTTGTCTGATATGGAAATTGATACAAACGAAGTTTCTAAATACTCTCACCATTCCACTGGCAAACCATGTGCATTATGATGCACATGGTTTGCCATGCATGCTATGGCGTGAACGTACCTACTTAAACCCTTAAGCCTTAGTTCTTCACTATCATATTTCTAATACAGGGAGTATTTGAGAAAGCATTCAAGTCAGCGCCAGCCCTGGGTTAGAACAAGAGGAGCGATCGCTCAAAACACCAGTTCACTGGCGTGGCCACATGCTACTGGATTTGAAAGAAAGGTGTACAACTGGAAGAAAGAGTTTTTTCCAACATAGCTATGTCTACAAATGGTTTCGGACTAGTACTATCTCTAGTGCCACACGATAACGTTTTGACCACTTATAACTTATAACTATATAATAGTTACACCTGTCCATTCCAGGAGGCGCTCGGTGTTAGTAATAAGGCATGCGCGGTATGAGGATTCTGCCACGTACGAATGCAGAGCACAAGGGGCCATCGGGCCTCCAGCGACGGAATTCGCCAACGTTAGCGTCATGGCTCCAAGCACGGTCGCTCCAGACACGCGTGAGTATACTTGGACGTCTTCCTTCTTATTTCCGACAGTTTAGCCATAATCGTTTATTGAGTTCAATTATCTCGATGATACTAGATTTGGGAAGCCTCTTAATTTAGAGCATAGCCCATGCAATCTTTATAGCTCCACTTTACCATTGACCATTTAAGCCCTTTGTCAATTCTCAGGTTTTCATTCTAGATCACTGTCCGTCTCATTAATCCTTTCATGTATATACAATTTGCCTGCCAAATCTCGGTTGCTCTTTATTTCTAAAAATCTTCAGTGAATTAAACGAGAACCTACTATAAAGCATTGCACGTATTATCTTAAGTTTCTTTAAGGACATTGGTCCATTATGATTTATAAAAATGCGCTTCCTCTGATTTTTCTTCTCTGAATATACATTAGTTGCATATATTAGCTCCCAACAAGCTAATATATGCTGGGATTGAACTTTATAACTTTCTCAATTAATTCTAATTCACATAAAATAGTTCCGGCTTCATTCATATCAGTTTTGCACAACTATAGCCTTCTGCAGCACGTCCACATGAGAACCAAAGTCCGCAATAGAATTCTTAAACAGACAGTTATGTGCCACCCGCATCGAGTTCCGTTGCATATTGATTATGGGTTCCCATCATTGTAGAGACTACTTGATTTCAATGAGGATTTTGCGTTCACTAGAACATGGTTACTGTTATTGCGTTACCGTCAACTTTACGAGCCGACTCATAAATAAAAGCATATCAACATCCATGATATTCCATTTAAAATCCAGTTGGATGTTCCAAACACAGTTTTTGATTTTAAATAGAAGAAGTTATTGAAAATAAAAAAGATCATCTAATCCTGTTTTGCAAGATCTTTTTCCATTTCATTAAGGTTGTAAAATATTGGAGTTAAAATGGATAATCTTATAGGAGATCAGGATAAGACAAGTTCCTAAGGAGAGACAGAAAACATTGTTGTATTCTTAAATATATAAAATGCGTAAATGGTGTTCACGGTTCACGTATAAACCATAGGTTTAACAGAATAGAAAAAACTTCTTTATATAATATAAAACAATTTCTTTGGGGTTTTTTTTATATTGCACTTCAAGATTGGCCTCACCCCACCTGATGTTAAGTGGTGATGAGGTCCTAGATTAAGGGCGACAAGTACAGCATAATAAATCTGTTACTGGACTTGTCCTTACCTTGAAGGCTTGACCCCCTGCTACTAATGTAGCACCCCCCAGGAGCTCTGGAAACCTTACTCACACGCAGAAACACAACAACACAGAAGTGATTGTTATTTGGCTGCGGTCTTCTGTAAGGTATTTCACCAGTCGGGCTGCTCCAGTTTGAGCGATAAATCGCTATGCCCTCTTATTTATGGGTTTTATGATTTTTTTTAAATTTATAACGTTTATTCCTCCACAGCGCCATTAGGAGCCCCATGCCCGATGCCAGATCCGTCTTCATATTGCCTCAACGGCGGCACTTGTTTATACTTCCAAGCAGTACGGGAGCAAGCTTGCAAGTAAGTTAAACGAAGTTTATTGTACGAGACCATGATAATAAGAGCTTCATCACTAAGACCATATACCTACATAATAGTATGGTGTACGAAAATTGAGCACTTTAATAGGCCTACTTTCAAAAATGAAACACTCAAACGTTTCCATTTTTAAGAATAATCGAAAATGCAGGTGTTAAAACGTTGTTTTTGATTTGCATAAATTAAAATGTTGTTTTTTTTTCACAATGCTTTACTTGCAAAGGAATTATAGTTCATTACGATTATGAGATATAATAATAATTGCTATGTCATCGAATCCGACATATTTCGTTTTTAGTAGTAAGCCTCCAGTCTCCTTATTCACAAACATAATTGGTATGGACAGTCTATACTTTATTTTTTATTGAACAAATTGTGCGCAGAGGGTTTGGTCGGTATAAGATCTTGGGTATTATTAATTTGGCTAACGCTGTTGTGGTAGTCCACGAATACCTTCAACACCTCTAATGGTGACGAAACATTCGTGAAGAGTTTTAGCGAGTAGTTCCCGGCCCTTTTTAGGGGACACGGAGTGACTCGTGGAATACTATGGATTTCCTCAAAATTTCTTGCGTTAATATTTTCCAGCGCTTGTTTTATTACGATCGCCGCATTAATCATTGCCAACTTTTTCCAGATGTCCAGAAGGCTTCAACGGGGTAAGATGCGAGAACAAGGACGTATCAAACAGGAGCAGTATGTATCATCACCCCTATACATGCAAACTGGGCCTATCAACCTCCTACTACTGTTAGCCGGCGCAGGCGCACCCACCTTGTTCCAATATATTAAAATTTTGGCTGGCGCGTTCCACTGTTCGTAGTAAAATGAGAAAAGTATATTATTTTAAAACAGGATAAATTGATCAGAAATCGAATGCCACATATAAAAGAAATGACCTGGACACCTGCTTAAAGTAAATCCTACCTTTGAATGTAATAACTATCCCAGAAGGAATCGAAAATAACTCGAAAAAAGCACTTTCTCTACACAAGGTTCTGTGGCATAATCATAATGGATGAAAGTTCTAGTTTTATGAACAGAATAATTCTTTAAAAGATGCGTGTTATTTCTTCTGCTGGTCAGTTGTTAAAACATGTTTTGTTTCATAAATACGTATTTGATTATAGTAAAAAGTTTTGAGAAAATGTTATACTTTTCTTATTTTACTACGGTTGAAGATTTCTTTTCAACATTCAAAACGATTAGGTAAACTGTATATAGAAAAATGTTTGGTGTAGACCAATTTTATTGGAAACTTACCATTGTTTGGAGGAACGCGCATAAGTCTTCTGCAAAAACGTAATTTTTGCATAGACTTAGCTAAGCAATGCCTATTTTTGTTTATAGATTGGGGTCAGCTGTTTATAGACTATTGTAAATACACTGTTTTCCGAATCTCGTTCTCATCTTGCCGCTATGATGAGAAATCAGGACGATTCCATTTTGTTTTTATTAGTTTCATTAAGTATTGATAGCACTATGAATAACGATTTGAAACACAGGGGTTACATTGGATAAAGCTTCGTAAGTTATACAATTAAAATTTTCCTGAACCACTAATTAAGGAAAAAATGCACATCACAAATTACCTGATCGCAAACTAGGGTTTGCCCTTATACTATGAGTACCAGACCAGCACGGGGAATCAGCACACACAGACCCGAGTCAATGATTTAAAAAAAACCTAATTAAAAACATGAAATTCGTTGTGACTATTTTTATTTTAATAATATTTACTCCACCTTTTATGGGACAGATCGCTTTCTAACAATAAATACGCCTACTAAATACAATTGTACTGGCTCATTACGTTCTGAATACTTAATTAAAAATATATGTTTTCCCAATAAAAAGATATACCTTGGGTAACATAATCTATGTTATATTGAATTAAGAACCGGGACCTTACAAACGAAACTTTAAAAAATGTAACTCAAGGGGTAAAAAACATTTAATCCTGCGAAGCTGGGGATTTTTTTTTAACAAAATCTCAATATGTTTATACTTATAAATAAATAAATGCGCCAGACAATCACACCAATCACCTGGTCTCAAACTAAGGTTTTCCCTTGTACTATGAGTACCAGACGACGGATACTAACTGGGGGCGTCATCCCAGCACACCCAGACCCAAAGTCAATTTAGAAAAGTTCGTTTTCCAAATTGACTCGACCGGGAATCGAACCCGGGACCTTTCGCGCTTTGGCCGCCTACCTTAGCCACTGCGCCACCGAGGTCGTCAATAATTTATATAACTTCTGAGCTTTATGTATCCCCTATGTATGCGTTAGTTTTTTGTGGTAATAGCGTATGTCTCTAGGTAAATAGCTGACCCAGTGAGATTATAACTTTTAAGCATTTTATTTTCTAATTTATGTTCTGACATTTATTATTGTTTACATTTAATTGATAATAAAAGAACTGAACGCCATTCGAGTTATAGATTAACGAGTATTTCGAGCTGTAATCGATTACAGCATTTTTTATAATATAAAAACGCTTTTTGAGAAACGCGGTCAAAAAATGTTTTAGCTTAATATAAAAAATACTAGATGCCTACTGTCTTTAAAACGCCTCTTTTAAAAACTTTTTTTATTATTTCCTTCTATTATTGAAGTTGTAAATATTTTAAACGTATTTGTAATATTGCGATTTATTTTGTTATTATTAGTAATTAACGATAAGGTTTGATAACTCGTAGCTGTACGTCCTGACGATGAGACTTACAAGTTATGTACATATCTAATAGGATAGGTTTTATATGAAATAATTTTAATTTACAATTCAACAGAATACAATTTGTTCTGCTCGCTGTGTCCTTGAAATTTGATTGTTTCTCGCAAAAATAGGCTTTCCAATTTATTTCAAATTTATTTATGCAGCGAGTATAACCATCACAATAGGTAACTAAATTATTTTCATCAATTTCGAAACACACCACCTAGTCAGAATTCAGTTTTAATACTATATAGCTAGGTAGACCTAGATGAAATTATGTAATATTTTTTGAGTGTGAAAAATTTGAAGAATGTTTGAGGCGATATAGCGAATTCTACATTATTTCTTTTTTTATTTTTAATTCCGCAGTATTTTTCTTTTTAAAATATTTTTTGGGACCGAGTGCTCACGGAATAGGTGCGAAGTTTTGTTAATTTAACATTTTCATATTGTATAAAGGTTTTCTATTAATTTTAAGTTCACTATTTATATGTAATTAAATCCGAAGGAAACTATTTATTTCAAATGAAGATGCCCGAGGTTGAATGACGTCATTGGAATTTTATCTTGTTTAAATCGTAACTTATTTTAAAACCACTACAAAGTACTTATTACGTGAGCTTATATTTTTTTAATCAATCAATAATAGCAGCTTCGGTGACGTCATTTAGTGCTCATCCTAACTTTAAACTCTCACAACAAATATTAAGGTGCGATCATGTTGACATGTAATGGGTAATACCAAAATCACAATAAAAGAATGAGTGTTGGAATTAACAGAAAGGCGACAATTTGTTTTTTTTTCACTGAATTTTTACCTAATTCCTCAAAATGGCGACTTGGAAGCCAACATGAATATGGTATGTATCAATCGAAATTTTCTTTATGTCGTGCACAAAAATAACACTCAGCACTCATTTTCTGAAACGAAAAAATATAACTTACAATATCCCAAAAAAATATGTGCATAAGTAAAAATTTGACATGTTTTTTTCCGTCTGGATTGCGTCAAGTTAATTTTTTCGTTTCCCTAATTAATTTGTATTTAGTGACTAATGCTTATGGAAGAATATTGTGACTAATAAAAGCAGATGCATGAGTATAATTAATGGGCAATTTTTAAGCATAAACTTAATTATTTGTTGTGAGATAACAACCCTGGGGTGAAAAGTAACTGCATGCAAAAAGTTAAAAATGCGTGAACGTGTAAATATATAATTAAAAAACATTTTTTTTTCTTTCTCCAGGTAAAGGTGATCCTCTGTGGTGAAGAATAAAAGAAATTGAACCCTAGATTCGCAGAAAAACAATCATTCCTACCAAATTATCTTTTTTTCTTTAATTTGTAGTTTGCATACTTTTTTATGTACCTACAAGATACTCATTTCGTAGCAATACCTATGTAACGTATTTTACATTTTGTCTTATATAAACTCCTATTTAGGGAACTGTATAAGTTCACGAAGTGTTAAGCCCGTTTTTTTTATAATGTTAATTTAGTTCTTTTGACAACAATGGTGCTTAAAATGTGGCTTATTATTTTAATATTTTTTAATGTATTAACATCAGATCATCACAACTATCTTAAATTAACAATAATAGTTAGTAGACTCAGACCATTAATTATTTAGTATGGGAAGCGGACTAAAAATTGTTTTTTTTTTCTGCAAGATTATCAAAAAATAGGGTACCTACACGTATGTTTGCATTTCCCACCTAATCAAACAATAATGTTGATACGTTGAATTGAATTGTCACATGACGTCATTAGTATATAATTTTTTTCCCACAAAGGACGTAACGAGCTCCCACCCTCAACTTTGCATAGTTTTATATAAGTTTTTTTTTTTAATTAATTTGGCAAATGAAAAAAAATGATAATTTTTAATTCCTATTTAACGAACTAAAAACAATCTGGTATTTTTGACACAGGCCGCCTCCCTATTGAAAATCGTTAGAATTCCCTGTCGAGAGAATTTAATAACTTTTTAATGCTAAACCATGTCAGTACACTTACATAAACTCTGATTTATGATAAAAAATATTTTATGTAGTCATACCTAAAAAGTTGTTTTACGGTTCAGGGCGTCTACTCTTGAAAACGAAATATGTCGGATCCGATGACGTTTAGTATTTTTTATTGCTCATTATCGCAACTAACACACTTCGAATGCGAATAAAGCGTTATCAAAAAACAAAATATTATTTATACAAATCAAAAATCACGTTTTAATTCCCTAACTTTTGATCAATCTTCAAAAACGAAACCTTTCGTTTGTTCGTTTCGTTTTCAAGAGTAGACGCCCAGGTACCTACTTTGCGAAAAATAAAAAAAAACACTCATCCATAAAATCATCTGGGGGCACGGCAGTAGTTTTGCCAAGTAGAGCCATTTGATTTTCAAGTAGTACCTAAACATGTAGAACATTATTTTTTTATATCAGGTACATACTTTTTATTGAACAATTTTCTTTGCTGACTTGTCTTTGACGGTCAATAAAAGGTGTATTTTTAGTTTAAACTGTAAAATGTAGCTACAAATTTTGAATTTATCTGACCTAACGGAAGTACAGGGTTATTTTTAACCAATCCAAAAACCAACAACTTCGCAGCATTTTATCACTAACACAAACTTCTGCATAACAACTGATAGAATAATGAATAATCTGGCTCACAACGCAGAAACTATACCTACCTATAGCATGAGCAATAAGTCAAATTTGTCACATGATACAAAAGTTTCTCATATTTTCAGCCAATCTGACGACCAAATTGACGACCTCGGTGGCGCAGTGGCTAAGGTAGGCGCCCAAAGCGCAAAAGGTCCCGGGTTCGATTCCCGGTCGGGTCAATTTGGAAAACGAACTTTTCTAAATTGACTTGGGTCTGGGTGTGCTGGGATGAAGCCCCCAGTTAGTATCCGTCGTCTGGTACTCATAGTACAAGGGAAAACCTTAGTTTAGTAACCTTAGAGACCAGGTGATTGGTGTGATTGTCTGGCGCATTTATTTTATTTATTCAATCAGCAAGTGCCGCAATGGTTTTGACATTTTTTACCACGGTAAAATTCTCGTGGCGCATCGCTATAATATGGCTATTTATTTAATTTCTATTTATTCCACGTCGTAATTAGATACGATATTGGGAACTATGTTTTATCCTTTTAAAACACAAACGATTGTATATAGACGAAACATAGACTTTTCTTGTTGGACTCTGGCATGATATTTGTATCGAGAAGCGTATTTTTGAGGATGTCGGAAAACTTCCAAAACAGAAATTGTTTATAATGAAGTTAGAAATACTTTTGATTATTAAACAATTATGCTGATTAAGTTTTATACAATACTGCGAGGTCGATGATGTTTGAAAATAACCCTCTACCTATACTTAGAGTTACAGCTGCAAACATACAAACATGGGCAAATAACTTTTTGAATTTTAGAAGTTCATTACATTTATCCACACCATAATCTAACAATGTATTAGTGAGATTAAGCCTCTTACTGCTTCTAGATTTTGACGAAAAAAATGCAAACATGTATCCTGCCTCGCATTTTACTTCAAGATCTCAAGTACCCGAAATTATTGAAATGTTAAGTTGTATTAACAGATTGTACAGTATTATTTGCTGAATAGATGATATTTATTGTAGTTCGTAATCGCTATATGTAAGAGCTTTGTTATAGATAATAAATTAACTGAAAGCGCAATGTTTTTTATCTCATTCTCCTGAAACTTAAAGTTACAATACCTATAATAAAAGTTAGTAGAAAAGGCCCGGGTTCAATTATCGGTCAGATCAATAGAGGAAATGAGATTCAATAGAGGAATCAAAGGAAATATCTAGATTGGCTTCGGATTTCAGGCCATATCTGAACTATGAGAACTTCACTATGTCAGTAAGTGCCGATTAGTGGAAAGGTATGTGCAAGACATATTGAGATATATAATCTATAACTATAGACATATAATATAATCGGTAGCAACAGCTTTATATGTTGATGATGGAAGGAAAGTGTAATCGCAAATGTTTTGTAATAAAAAGTGGAATAAAACTCACAGTGATGTCTGATGCTAGTGTAGTGTCCGCATGAATTTAATTGCAAAACGTTCATCACACGTAGATACTCATGGGAATCTGAAAAAGCAAACAATGTTAATTTGACATCAGCTATATAGACATTTACACTAGATAAAAATTATTTATTATACCCACCAGGAGCCACCGCCTTCAATAGGAACTTGTAAAGCAATTAAAATAACCCTTTTCTTCAAGTTCTTTATTCCAAAAAAATGGTTTGATTTTTAAAAGGACAACTTAAAATTAAATGCAAAGGCAATCTTACACCTACACCTATGCTAGCTACCTATATTTACAGAGACTGCATTATGACAATGTATTAAATCATGATCAATAAAATGGTGATTGTGAAGTAAAACTCATTCTAAAATGAAATAAATTAAATATTAAACTAAAATATCGAATTTGTAATGTGTACAGGAGTCATATTATAACCATATATAAAACCACATTTTAAAAGAACGAAAAGTCACAACACACCTCACCTTAAGACATTATATGTCCCTTTAATTCCTCTCGACTTATTGCTACTAATAAGTGAAGTAATTGAAATGAACTTTTAAAAATGTTGCAATAAGTAATCATTGGCATTGAATCAAGTGATTAAAAAAGTTTACTGCTGTTAGAAATCAATACAGAATAAAATAAGTTAGTATGATGTTGGTGATGTGGCATGTTACGCTATTTATTGCAATAAAGAGAACAAAGTTTAATTAGTACATAGTGTGTACCTATTAACAGAATTAAAACACGCTTTGGTAAATTGTCACAGAACACTTCATAGTAATCTGTTGTAATCTATTATGTGTATTTACTAATATAATCTGTGTATTTTACTGGATAGTGAACTTGAATAAAACAATACAATAAAAAAACCAACCATTCAGGTTCCATTTCAAGAGTCAGGTGTTTAGAACAAGTCTTTTGAACAATGTTGTGGCTTCCTATGTGAAACAGGTAGAGATTTTATTTGAACCTCTTAAACACTGATAATTACTGAACATACATTGGTGAAGTACAGAATTTAAATGATATCTGTTTACAGTTTACAGTTTGAAGCCAAATAAATAGAACAACATAGAAAAAAACAACAAAAATTTACTCAACAAATCATCAAATTACAATTTATCAAACCTTCCAAGAATATTATAACTAGTACCATGCAAAAAAGTGCATCTATTTCTTTTTAATGGTCTACAATTTGTTATTGAGACACCTGAGCAATCTTTACAAACACAAAAGTTTGTAAGAATGCACTAGTGTATGAGTTACGCTTTCATGCAAAAGCTACTCAATAGATTTAAATAAATTTGGTAAAAAATCATTGATACACACCACATAGGATACTTTTTATCCCAAACTAATGTGAACAGCATCGCTGGCAACATCTTATGTTACAATAATTATAACTTAATCAACTAACTTATAGCTAACAACAGTCTCCATTTTATGTAAACTCGTTGAGAATGTTTTCAACTGTACATTTTGTGCATTCGTTATACATACTGGTTCTGCCTCTGCCCACTTTTCGGGTACATCACAATCTGTTTTAGCGTGAACGAGGACGTCAAATGAACATCGACAATCTAAGAATGGTAGATATGATATTGTGGCAGCAACTTGAAGCATTACGTCTCTGATCTCCTGCTGGATTTTCTTCAGATCTTTGGTGCCGACAGTCTCATTCTTCTCTTTTGATAAAGCTACATCACCATCTTCATACTGCACGTTGAAGTCCCAGCATTCAAGAACTTCTTTATTGGCTACATTTAATATTATGAGAGATAACTTGCTGACTTTCTTGTTTATTATCCATTCTGTAATGAAACCATAATTTTGATAAATACAGACCCTATGAGATACTGAATACAATACAGGCAGCATTTATAGCAAGAAAAGGATTAAATAGATAGATAGATACCTATACTTTATTGCACAAAACTTTATACAAATAGGTTTTACAGATTAATTATAGTACAATTAAGGTGGTCTTATCGGTTGGAAGCAATCTCTTCCAGACAATATAACATATAAAATAGTAGATGGCGAGAAATGGGTACGAACATGCAACATAAATAGAGTTTTTATTTTAAGAGCTACATCTTTAAATAAAACTAGAACCTAAAAAAAGATTTTAACCCTCACAACTACTATTTCTTAGGTAATAATTACTCCACCGCCTGTCTCATAATTAACTCATATTCAAATTACCTTCACTCTGTTTCAATAGGTTTGTAAGAAAATTTTTGATCTGTTGGTCTTCCGATATTAACAATGTAATTCCGTACTGCTGCTCCGCTTTGAACATCTCCGGCGGGTACAGACCTCTTTGGAAAAGCACAGAATTGATGGCGAAATCTAAAAAAAATAAAAACCTTATTTAAAATCTAGGACAAGTTTCAACCACAATTTACCTAGACACAATATTTTGTGGATTTTACTTTGGAGAAATTAAATAGTAACCATTTAAGTATGTACGGTGAAAACATTATCACATTGTTGACTTAATAATAGTGTTTTTAGCTGATCAACCATTTACCTATTAATAATAGTGGAGTATACTTACTGAGGTACTCGCATATAATTTGAGCAGACCCGCGAAGGGTAATACAATTTTTCGTCTGCTGTTGAGACATGATATTAAATGAAATATTTCGTTAGATTTCTACAGAAACTACAACGTTGACTACGAGTTCAATAAAATTAAAATGTTTTCACCAGCACTTGCTACAACGGTTGTTTTTGAAAACGGCCAAAGCTGTCACTCAAAACTTTGAAATCACATATTCGTTCAGAATTATTCAAAAGAGAAACATGTGCGCTCTGGAATTTTGAATGGATTTTCATGAATTAATTATGTTTTACGGGTAACATAATTTGGTATATATTTTAAATGTTAGCATAAAAAAAGTTGTATGTATGTTTAGTTTAAAACGAAAGAACCACCACTAGGCCCTCAAAAACAACTGCAATTTTTAGACGAAAGATAAGGAAATATTGATTTTTGCGTTTCGTTACTTGTAATTTATCAATTTATTGTGCCCTTATTTAATTAAAATATTTTTTTTTACAGTTTCTTACATTTTATTTACTTAAAAAATTGTGTTTATGGAACTTATGGTGTCTATCTTGGGGTAAAAGTTTTATTTAAAGCTATACTTAATTTCATTACCAGATTGAACTAAACATTTATTTCCAAATGTCAAAACAATACCGTGAATTAAACCAAAACAAACCTCGCTATTTTAATTTTTCATGTTAAACTGCATTCATTGTGGTTTAAACGAGTGAACTAACCATTATCTATAATTAATGACGGATACATTTTATAAAAACATTGAAAATGGGTCGAACGCAGCGCAAGAGGAAGCAAAACAAAGTGCGCAAATTTCGCACTTGTGACGATGAAACAGATTTGATTTTATTTAACTCGTGGCTATCAAAACAGGGTATACGACGTAATGATAAACTGGCGCTGGCCGTTTTTGATAACACAGGTCGTGGAGTATTGACAAAAAAGAAGATAATTGCCGGGGAGGAGTTAATTAATTTGCCGTTGAATTCCACTATCAATGTGATCACAATATTAACGGACTCATCATTTTGTAGCGTATTTATAGAGAATAGTCAACAGTGTTTTATAGAATATAAGCAATCGGTCTCATTTCAGTCCCTGATGGCTTTATATTTGACATATTTAAAAATTCAGGGTGGAGATACTGAATGGTATTTGTATCTAAATAGTTTGCCTAAAGAATATACTGTGCCATATTTTTTATCAAACGATATACAATGCCATGTACACGCTGATATACACACGGTAATAACTAAACAGAAGGAAATAATAAGTACTTCATATAGTATTTTTGACAACATTTTACGAACAAGTGTAAGTAAATGTTTATCAATACAAAAATTAAGAGACAAATTCGAACTGTCGCTGTACGAATGGGCCTACTTCACTGTTAATACTAGATGTGTCTTTATGGATTTAACTAATGTATTGAATTTAAAAAATATTGACAACACAATATTAAGTCTAATATGTGATAATACAAAGATATCACTGTGTCCATATTTAGATATGATTAATCACAGTCCTAATGCCAGAAATGAAACAAAATTGATGGTAGGAAAAAACATGACGGATGTCAATGTGGCAAATTTGAACAGAGAGTTATTTTCCGATGTCTGGTTTTCGATTTACACAAAAAACAATTTTGATCCCTTTACTGAAGTCTACATCTGCTATGGAGATAGTCATAATTTGAAATTAATTACAGAGTATGGGTTCTTCTTGCCAGATAATGACTTGGATTATGTCACATTCACTTTTGAAAGTATTATTTTATACTTAACTTCAAAATCAATAAAACTATCACAAGAGCAAGACTCGTTTATCAACAGTCATGGGCTGAACAAAGATTTATACATCGACTTTAGAGGCCTAAGCTTCAACATGTACGGACTTTTGATGGTTGTAAAATATTTTTATGATAAAAGTAAAGATGTCAGTAGGCTGATCTATTCAGCGGCTCTATGTTGTAGTAATAAGGATTTAAATGATTTAATAACACCAATGGTTAAGGAAAAAAAAGAAAATATCAAAGAATCAATTAATAGATTAATGTTGTATAATGAATGTGTAGTATTAAGTAATTGTGTAGGGCTCATGTGTCAATATGTTAAAATATTAGAAAAGTTTATTAAATGTTAGATGTATCAATTTTCTATATTATTTATTGTTTCCCAGAAAATACCCCTACATCAGGGCCTTATCTATGGAGTGGCAACTTTCGTAGGCTTTTGATTTTCTACGTTAAAACCGGGTCCTAATATTCAACGATCATTTTCACCGCCTTTCCAGTAGGACAATTTTAAATCCCTGATTTAGCTACTTCTTAGTGGCATTCCCTCTAGCGTGTGTAGAAGTACAGTAACGAATCCAAATATTCACCTCAGTAGAAAGGCGCACTGCACAGCAAAACGGCGTCACGCATCCTCAATGGAATATTATGCTCTGCTGCAAGAGCTACTCTATTTCTGACAAGAATGTAAGACCCTTTTTTTGATAAAGACATTAAATACTAAGAAAACACCGGAATCAGAATACAGCCGAGGATTGCATAGAATAAATAATAGGTAGAAGATTTCAAAGTTTGAAACTGTACTACAGTTCTTCAAACAGAATATATTTAATTAATGAAGAAGTGAGACACGTAGCAAGTTTTAGTTTATTTTAGTTATAAGACAATTAGGTACCTAAAGCGTATTTTGATGCAGCGCTGGTACATAATCTGCATCAGGTTTCCGAAGAATACCCGCGTCCGTGGTGCGCACAGCGTCACCACGACATAATATGCTTAGCGGAGACCTTTTAGGTACCTACTACTAACCCTGTTAGTTACTCCATATTTTTTAATTTACCTAATTATGTACAAACAGTACGTAATAAACATTTTTCTTTCTTTCTTTCAATAATTCTATATATATTACATCGTATAATATTTTAAGCATTAAGTTTCTTGTAACTGCAAGCCTTGACTAATAAAGATACATTAATGTATGAAATATGAATTAAATAACTTAATTTGATTTAGAGACGTTGGGATTTATAGGCGGATTAGTGTGTGTTTTTGTGTGATATTGATCTTCGACAAAATTCGGAAGCCTGCTGACCAAGGAAATTGGTACTATAATTTAAAAATTTAAAAATTATAGTACCAATTGTCATGGGTTGAAACTCGAAAAAAAAGTATCATTTGTAAAATTATAAAAAAAACTGTCAGCTGTCACTGTCATAAGAAACCAAATCAGCCACCATGGCGGCCGCGCTTTTGTCAAATAAAAAAATCGACAAAATAATTCGAAATCATGTGAAATTCACGAAGGCATTTAGCAATAGTAAATCTGTTATATTAAACAAACCACAGATAAATTTATTTTGTAAGCAATGCGCGGTTACCAGCTACTTCAGGGTAAGTTCTAAACCACTGTTACTCCATCAAAACAAACAAATATTTTTCGTTTAATTTCCATTTGGAATTAGTTAACATGAGTTTCTATTGTGAATAATTGTTTCTAGTTTTATTCCACAACACCTCCAAACAATTCTGGTGCTTCTGGAGGTGGAGATACAGCCAAAAATGTGTTGGCGGCTGTATTGGCGAACAAACCAAAAACGGGGAAAATTCCAGTTGGTAAGAGTTTCAAATGATAACAGTACCTCCAAGAATATTCCAGCGTCTCTCAGTTTATTCCAAATAATTTTCCAGTAAGGGATTTAAATAAGGAAGTATGTTACATAATTTAACAGATCTTGACCTTGTCTGATTACTAAATTATTATCAAGTTTGTGCTATTTTGGCATAGATAACAATGTGCCACATTAAACCAATTTTTTTCAACATGTTTCTAATTTAGCTATAAGTACCATACCTTATAGTAGACATTACTTTTGGCTATTTAGTTCTTGAGAAGACACAATCTTAATTTTCATATAAGTACTTATTTTTTTAAATTGTCAGTACTGTGTAATGGTGCAATATAAAAATGAAATCTCATTAAAAATCCGAAATATTTTAAAATTATTGAATTTTTTTTTTATGAAATGAAAACAAATAAAACTGTATGTGTTGCATTAAATTATGTTTACTGTATGTTTACTGTATTTCTTTTCAGTTCTGTGCTATACCATACCCATTTTTTTCTGTGTATAATAGTACTGTAATTTGAACTTTTACTATGATACCAGATTTTTCATTTAATTACTCATTTTGAACTGGCCTATTAAAATCATTGCATTTTAGCTTTGGCAACAGATGACTTTTTAGATGGCCTCATAGTAAAGTTACATCTTTCCATACATTCATTTTGAATTATAATGCTTGTGTTTTTTGTTTATCATTTAATTTAACTTTTGTTTGTCTTAAAACAGTTTGGTTAATATTTGTTGATTATGATCTATGTTTGATTAATATTCCTATTACACCAAACAAAGTAAAGTAAAGCTACATTTCTTAGTTGTATATTGCTAAAAATTATAGCTCTCGAAATATCAAGCATTTCATATTTACTTTGAAGCTTTTAACTTTTTAAAAGTATAATTTAATATACAACCTGTTTATTAATGATGCCACCAATTACTTATATTAATAATTAATTAAAAAAAAATGAAATTGTGTAACTGGTAGAGTTTGACTTTGACTTTGACTTTATGTTTATTGTTTGCAAGTTTGAAGGCTTTAAAAAAAAACTCTTTAAATACTGAAATAATACATCATTTTGTTTTTTTTAGTGTTTATTCTTTTGTATATTCTTTAGACAACTGCTAATTTATTTTCGTCTGTTTTGTTACTAATACTTGGTTGAAATGCAGCTCTGTTCCCGCACGCATCCCTGTACTCAATGCCCGCTTGCATCCCTCCCTTTTATGTTACCCTTCCTCCACCTTCTAAGTCCTGACGGTATATTTCCCGTTCCTAGGTATCCAAAAAAGAGACTGCTTTCACCCAGGTGCCTCTGTTTTGTCCCGTGAAGATATAAACTTGGCGGACGCGAAGCCGGTATCCGGAGCTGATATGTTTAGGGGAATGCTGGAATATGTTTGGCCGAAGGTGAGATTACATTTTATCATTTTGTTAGATGGATTAAGGAAATTGAAGATTATGGAGCAGTGGAATATTTTTAGCTATGCAAATCATATATGTATTACTCGTTTTTCAAAGCAGCTGCTTTGTAGGTACTCTACTTATAGTATTTAGGTAGAGTAAAAAATATAATAGTATATACAGTATAAACATTTGAATTTTGCACAACCTTTATGTGGTTGGCCTAAGAATATACTGATCTGCTGTTGACAGAAAAAATAATAAATGACATATAAAATAACAAATTCATGAAGGTTACAAATAAAAGTTTATGGATCATGAAAATAAATTTAAACCTTAAAAAACCTCATTCACATACTTTCCTTACGTTAAAAAAAACCGGCCAAGTGCGAGTCGGACTCGCGCACCGAGGGTTCCGTACAAACCTGCAAGGTTTACAAAGTTCGTTCATTACGACAATCGAGTCATAACTATGGTATTTTTATTGCAAAATGAAATTCATAACATTACAATGGGGAAAGATGGAGGAGCATAACTAAAAATTTAAGGTTTTCGGAATTTTCCCTTTATGTGTGCTATAAAACGTTGCTTCATGCCAAATTTCAAGATTCTAGGTCGACTGGAAGTACCCTTTAGGTTTTGATTCCCTTGCGAGTACTTGCGAGTTTCAAAATATGCAGCTTAAATTGCTGTTTCTTTTGATTTTGTTACAGCTTAAAGGTATTATAGACCTGAGTATTTGGTATGAATTTCAATTTAATACCTCTACGCGTTTATGAGGAAATGGGTAGTAAATTTAAAATTATTAAAAAAATATATATTATGTGATGTAACTAAAAATTTATGGTTTTCGTAATTTTTCCTTTATCTATGCTATAAGACGTTGCTTCGTACCAAATTTCAAGATTCTGAGTTCACGGGAAGCACCCTGTAGGTTTTGATTCCCTTGCAAGTGTCGAAAATTTGCGGCATAAACGGCTGTATCTTTTGATTGCGTTGGCTTAGAAGTTTGATTTTTTCACAGCTTCAAGGGACAGTAGACCTGAGTAATTGATATAAATTTCAGCTTCATACCTCCACGCGTTCCTGAGAAAAAGGGTCTTGACAGACGGACGGACGGACAGACGGACAACAAAGTGATCCTATAAGGGTTCCGTTTTTTCTTTTTGAGGTACGGAACCCTAAAAACTGAATAAGTCCAATAGTCCAAGGGTATAAGTCCAATGTGCGAGCAAACTAACAGTATACTTTATTATTTATGAATTATAGGTATATCAAGTTTACAGTTTAGTACAATAATGACATGATATTATTGACGAGCTAGTCAACTCAGATATGTACTTTTAAATACTGGTCAAAACACTATACTTTTATAGATTTTCGATAAAGATAGCACACTGTGACGTCGCATTTTTACTTATCAACATTCTGTATATTGAATAGTTTTGGAGAATTTTAAAAGTAATTTTGCCGATGTATCTTTGTTCTTGGTCCTTTATGGCATTAATATGTCCAAAACTCCAAATTATTTGTAAATGGTGTCAGTATCCCAATTAAGAAAGATCAATTAATTATAGGTATCGTAACTCTCTCAATTTTCAGGACAACGCTATGATCAGGAACCGTGTGATGCTGTCCCTCTCACTCCTGTTCGGTGCGAAAGTGATGAACGTCACTGTCCCCTTCCTGTTCAAGTACGCAGTGGATGAGGTTAATCAGGCGATGACGACGCCTGCGGGTGACGCTCTCTTGGGCATGGCAACTGTTCCGCAGGCTCTGGGGACGACTGCCTTCAGTTTGTTGGTTGGATGTAAGTATTGTGATGCTGTCCCTCTCACTCCTGTCCCATCGTATTATGAGAGTGAAGGAAGAGTGAGTGGACTTATGTTGCGCAAACGTTCGGCACTATAAACCAAGTCCTGCGTAAATGGTTGACCTCAATGACTGACCACCTTGTCTAAAATCGATTGAGATTATATTAGGATATATCTAGAATAGGAATAAGAAGTTATTTATTAGCACATACAATCGATAAAAGTAAAGTAAACAAAAAACATTATGATAATGTAGCTAACAAGGTCCCAGTCTCAGCATGGGCTGCTACGACGTTGTAGAATCACTTTGCATTGTGTTCAAAGACGATTCAAAAGTGTTACACGTAACCGACTTTAATAAAGAAATATTTGAGTTTGAGTTGGATCCAATGCTGCAGCAGCGCTGGTATTCTGGCGAAATTTTGGTATGTACCTATTCAGTATTGACGAGTCTATGTCATTAAGCGCGAATTTGCAATGGTCTCATCAGCTTGTTATCTGTATGCTAATGTACAACAATGTCGTGACTATATTTCGTGCCATTTCTGACATTAAATTATACCTACTACTATATATATAAATAGATTTAAGACACATTTTCATTACACCAATTTCATTACAAGTGGTTGTGAATGGTGTCATTATCCCGATTCGTCAAAGGTCCTACGGCATAGCTTTTCCGTGTTTGTTTCCAGACGGCATCGCCCGGGGCACGGCGGCGGGCTTCAACGAGCTCCGCAACGCAGTGTTCGCGAAGGTCGCGCAGCACTCCATCCGGCGCCTCGCCTGCAACGTGTTCACGCATCTACACAACTTGGACCTCAGCTTCCATCTGGGGAGGCAGACGGGTGCACTGTCTAAGGTGAAGTAAATCATTGGACCACTGTTTCTACTACACAGGGGCCCATCGGAGACTCGAACTACGGCGTGGCAGTTGAGGTGCATCAAAGTACAATTTCTATATTCAAGTAGGTTATCTTCGAATTTTCATAGTATATGACAATGTAAAGTAAATCTACGTACTTCCGGTTCGGACCTTATATCTTATCGAGAAAATACCGGTAAGGACCTCAGTAGATAAGTGACAGTACAGTAGCATCTAACTTATTGCTATGTGTTCACTTAAGACCAAGTCATAAAGTTTTGTTTTTATGAGTGACTAGCTATGCCCGCGACTTCGTTCGCGTGGACTACATCCTTTCATGGTCGGTTTTACCCCTTTCTCCCCTAATATTTGAAAGAAAAAGTAGTCTATATTTTAATCCAAGTTTTGAGCTATATTTGTGCCAAATTTCATATCTCTAACTTCAAAAATAAACATTTTTCCATATAAACTTTCAAAGGTGGTATTACCCCCATCCCCTCCTTATTTTCTAATAAAAAGTAGCCTATGTCCGTTCTTCAGATTTAACGTATACCTATACCAATTTTCATCAAAATCCGTTCAGCCGTTTAGGCGTGAAAGAGTAACAGACGGACAGACAGTCAGACAGACAGACAGACAGAGTGACAGACAGAGTTACTTTCGCATTTATAATATTAGTATGGATGAAAACATTAAGTACTCAAGCATTTGTTTTCAAGAAGTGAACTGGTGCAGACCCGTTCCCAAAAGCGGCACCTGTTCACAAGCATGACGTATGTCATCATCATATGTCACTTCACTCAATTTGCAATTATTTTTAACAATTAAGTACTCAAGCATTTGTTTTCAAGAGGTAAGCTGGAGCAGACCAGTCCCCAATGGTGCCCTGTTCACAAGCATAACATGTGCTAGCCATCGCTCCACTTAAGATTTAAAAGTGGTACCTATATGTAACCTTCATTAAGACGTATTTGGACTTAATTACTTATTGTTATTTATTTCAGACGATAGACCGCGGGTCGCGAGCCATCAACTTCGTACTCTCGGCGATGGTGTTCAACGTGGTGCCCACTATATTCGAGCTGACCTTGGTCTCCGCCATTTTGGGCTTGAAGGGCGGACTCGCCTTTGCAGGTACGGACAACGGCGTCTCCCGGTAAACACTTTCAGTTCGATATTGGTTCTTAAGTCTTTCACATAAGGGCCTAACAAAGTTTAAAGTTTAGTCTGACATGATTCTACTGTATGTCAACTGATTCTAATAGTACCTACCTATTTGATGATAGAAGTTCTCTTTTTATATAATTATCTTGTGCCCGCTTCGTTGGCGTGGACTAAAGGATTTAATTTTTTTTTTAAAGTCGCCTAAGTTACTTCTTATTACATCAACTACTTGCCAATAAAAGTAAAATCGGACCAGCCATTTCAGATATTAGACGGAACGAACGGACAAAAAAAATGTGAAAAATAGTATTTTAGGTGTGTAAACCGTATATATTTATGGTACAAAACTGTTATTTACTAAAAAAACAGACACTCCAATTTTATTTATATGTATTGATGATATTCGACAACATCGCAAACTTTGCTTTGATTTTAAAATAAATAGCAAAAGCACTTGTGTTACACAAGAAACAACGCTACGACAACACCCAGACCCGATACATAAAAAAGTCCGTTTACCGACCCGATTTATTATTTAAATATTTGTATCTAAGAAAAATCGCTATCTTTCAGGTCTCGCGTTCAGCTGCGTGGGAGTATACGCTGCGTTCACATTGGGCATCACTCAATGGCGGACGAAGTTCCGCGTGTACATGAATAAAGCTGAGAACGAGGCGGGGAACAAGGCGATAGACTCGCTCATCAACTATGAGACTGTTAAGGTATTGCCTTTTGGTACTTATACGGAAATCGTAGCTAGACAAACGTCCGGGCGATTAGTCGCTTAAAACTTTGGTTGGTCAAACGTTATACGAATAGAGAAGCCCAGAAAGCGTGTGGTGTAATTTCTCTGTGGTTCGACGATACGTTCTTGTAAGTGGTATTTGGTATAGTTGGTCAAGGCGACAGTTCTGTTTAGTTTACATACGGCATTGTTAATTCAGAAACGAATGCTGGTTTGTAATATGCCGAAGGCAAAATGTATATTCTTGTATCGTAATGTATTTTGCCTAAACATTTGATCGACGACTTACCCGCTATTTATTGCCGTGGCAAATTCAGGCATTCAGCTTTAAAAAGAATAAAAAATCCTAAGATGTCCATAGAATCTGTTTTTCGATGAACAGTATTATTGATATTTATATTATTATTATTAACAATTAAATTGAAAGGAAACAGAGCTCCTGGGGGGTGCTACATTAGTAGCAGGGGTTAGGCCTTCAAGGTAAGGAAGTCCAGTCCAACAGATTTATATTGCTGTAAGAGTCTCCTCATTACCACTTAACACGAGGTGGGATGAGGTCTTGATGTGTATTATAAAAAAAATTGAAAAAATATCACCCTATGTCAAGTTTACATTACTGTTCATGACATAAAAATCCTATGCCGTACCGACCCAATAGTGGGCGCAGTTCTTTAATGTATTGCTCCATTTCGCCTTACTTCTCAATGATTACGTTGTACCTATCAATATTATTTCAGTATTTTAACAACGAAAAGTACGAGTTGGAGAAGTACGACTCGAGCCTGAAGAAGTACGAGGCGGCCTCGCTGAAGACCGCCTCGAGCCTCGCGCTGCTGAACTTCGGCCAGCACGCCATCTTCAGCGCCGGCCTCAGCGTCATCATGATCATGGCGGCTGGGGAGATCGCTAAAGGTAGAAATGTACCATAACACGACATCACATATTGGGATTGCAATTCGCCGTCATTTTCATTGCGTTTTGTACATAAATTAAAACAGTTTTTGCGTGAAAGAGTAACAAATATTCATTCTGACATCCATACATCTTCACAAACTTCGCGTTATTTCGGGATAAAAAGTATCCTATACATCCCATTATCTCACCTATCTTTTTACCAAATTTCATATATCTTTCTACCAAATTTCATGCATCTTTCTACCAAATTGTTTTAAATCTGTTTACCAAATTTCATACCCCTTTCTACCAAATTACATCTCTCTACCAAATTTCATGTATCTTTCTATCTTATTTCATCTATATTTCTACCAAATTTCATATAGATATCTTTCTACCAAATTTCATATACCTTTCCACCAAATTTCAAACAGATATCTTTCTACCTAATTCCAATTATCATTCCATCAGATTAAATCTAGCAAATATGTTTGTATGCCTGTGTTTGGTGCGCAGGCACAATGTCCGTGGGCGACCTGGTGATGGTGAACGGGCTGCTGTTCCAGCTGTCCATCCCGCTCGGCTTCCTCGGCTCCGTGTACCGCGAGGTGCGCCAGGCACTCATCGACATGCAGACCATGTTCACGCTCATGACCGTGCAGTCCAGGATCAAGGTCAGTCCTACACCGTGGAACTGTTCCAGCTGTCCATCCCGCTCGGCTTCCTGGGCTCCGTGTACCGCGAGGTGCGCCAGGCACTCATCGACATGCAGACCATGTTCACGCTCATGACCGTGCAGTCCAGGATCAAGGTCAGTCCTACACCGTGGAACTGTTCCAGCTGTCCATCCCGCTCGGCTTCCTGGGCTCCGTGTACCGCGAGGTGCGCCAGGCACTCATCGACATGCAGACCATGTTCACGCTCATGACCGTGCAGTCCAGGATCAAGGTCAGTCCTACACCGTGGAACTGTTCCAGCTGTCCATCCCGCTCGGCTTCCTGGGCTCCGTGTACCGCGAGGTGCGCCAGGCACTCATCGACATGCAGACCATGTTCACGCTCATGACCGTGCAGTCCAGGATCAAGGTCAGTCCTACACCGTGGAACTGTTCCAGCTGTCCATCCCGCTCGGCTTCCTGGGCTCCGTGTACCGCGAGGTGCGCCAGGCACTCATCGACATGCAGACCATGTTCACGCTCATGACCGTGCAGTCCAGGATCAAGGTCAGTCCTACACCGTGGAACTGTTCCAGCTGTCCATCCCGCTCGGCTTCCTGGGCTCCGTGTACCGCGAGGTGCGCCAGGCACTCATCGACATGCAGACCATGTTCACGCTCATGACCGTGCAGTCCAGGATCAAGGTACTATTAGACGGCTAGCCCTGTTTGTCTTAAAAAAAATCACTTTTAAACTTAACAATTTATTCAAGTAGGTTATAGATTTTTAATTTTTATAGTTCTTTATGCCGTACTAGCGAACTTTAAATATCGAACCCACGACCTTCACGTGTCGCGCGTGTTGCTCTTCCAGTTAGCTCGGTTGAGCTAACCGTAAGTTATCGTAGGCGATGAAATGTTTCTGCTACGGTATCACAACAAGTTCGTATCTCACATTGACCCGACCGGGGATCGAACCCGGATCTCAAAGATGCCACTCGCGCGACGCCAAAGTCCGGCACGCTCGCCTCTCGGCTACGGAGGTCGTCAGTTATAATTATATAATAATACCTTAAAATTATTTGTGGCTGGTGTCAACATCCCGATTGACGTGTTGTGCATTACAGCAAGCTGTATGAGTAATCTCAGAGATCTCGTTTTTAATCTTTTAAACATTTTTTTAATTATTATTCCAGGAGAAGCAGCGAGCGCCCCCGCTCATAGTGGACGCGAAGACGGCGACGATTGAGTTCAAGGACGTCAACTTCAAATACATCAACGGGAAGCCGATATTCAACAACCTGAATTTGACGATACCGGCCGGGAAGAAGATTGGCATCGTTGGTGGCTCGGGGAGCGGGTAAATCTAGAATTTACATAATTTAAGAGAGGCAGGGCATAGCGATTCATCGCTCGAACTGGAGTAGCCCGACTGGTGAAACACCTTACACATGACCGCAGCTTAATAACAATCACTCCGGTGTTGTTGTGTTCCTGCGTGTAAGGTTTCCAGAGCCCTTGGGGGTGCTACATTAGTAGCAGGGGTCAAGCCTTCAAGGTAAGGACGACCAGTCTAGTAACAGTTTTACTATGCTATACTTTTCGTCTTTTAGCTAGGAACGTATTACCACTTAACATTAGGTGGGATGAGGTCAATCTTGAAGTGCGCTATGAAAAAAATTGACCTTCAAACATAGTCGAGTGAAGCGACGGCGGCGCATACGTCATGCTGGCGCACTGGTGCCACCTTTATAAATAAAATAATAAATAAACATACTTTATGTTTCATCATTCATCAGAAATAACTATAGGACTTAGTTCAAAGTGCATATAACAATAATAATTGACTGCAATAAGTTTGATACTGTTAGGTAACAAATCTTCAAAGTTTTATTTATCTTACCGGTGTCTTCTCGATAGATAAATGTTCCAAACCGGCAGTAAAATCTCTTTGCATTGGATTCAATGACGAAACAAAAGTGTATGTAACCTGCTTGAACAAATGAAAATTTGACTAAACAATTAGCTCACTCATAATGTTACTTGTATGTTTCCAGTAAATCAACGATGGTCCGGCTGCTGTTCAGATTCTTCGAGCCGCAGTCCGGGGATATCCTAATAGCAGGCCAGAATATAAGAGACTTAGATCTGTCCAGCTTGAGGAAAGCTATCGCCATTGTTCCGCAGGTAAACTCGAAAATAGCTTAAACCGTACTGGTACGGAGCGGGTCAGGAAAAGGTTTTTAAAAAAAAAACTTTAATTCATAAACAAAACTTAATTTGAAAAAATAGAATGATTATTACAATAGGTGTTTACGCGACGGAGGTCGAATGCAATCTAATTAACGAAAAATATGTCATTTTAATCCGGAACAATAACAACTGTTTCCTAATTTTTTTTGCAGCAATTTATTTTATATCTTTAAAGATGTATTATCAATAATAATGCAGTCCGTGCGTGCTTCTGCAAACATGCCTGACGCGCTACAAAAGCGAGGCAATCAATAACAGTAGTACGAATAAATTACCTGTAATTATGTGTTAAATTATCTCTTTTCTAGTATATCGGGAGCACTAGTCACTTTATCTTAATGTGGGATAATATGGACGTATCCGAAATATTAAAATGTATGTGACCAACGTCATTCGGACCCTTCTACATGCAGCTTGTAATTTCGTTTACTACCTAGGCAATATATATTTGACGACCTTCGTAGCCGAGAGGCGAGCGGGCCGGACTTTGGCGTCGCGCCATCTCTGAGGTTCCGGGTTCGATCCCCGGTCGGGTCAATATGGGAAACGAACTTTTCTATGTTGTCTCTATGGTCTGGGTGTTGTGGTACCGTCATTGTTTCTGATTTCTGTAACACAAGTGCTTAAGCTACGTACCGCAGAATCAATAAAAAAAATATCGCTTCCAGTCCTGAGATAAATCAGTTTCTGAGTGACTACACGTCTAGAACGCTCTGTGTCCCAGATATTCACGGCAATAAGGCTGATTTTTGGACAACGTTTATAAACTTAACACCCAAATATCTCGAAACAAAAAACAAAGGACGTTTATCATTATTGCAGTGGCCCCTCATATATATTGTGTTCTAATAAAATTGCTAAGACGATTGTTTGTTCCATTCCAGGACTGCGTGCTATTCCACGACACGATATTCCACAATGTGCACTACGGCGACCTGTCGAAGCCTGCCGAAGAAGTGTACGAGGCCAGCAGGATGGCCGAGCTGCACGAGTCCGTCAAGACGTGGCCTAAGGTACTGCGGTGGAGATTTTTTTATATTGCATTTCAAGATTGACCGCATTCGACCTAATGTTAAGAGGTAAAGGCGACAAGTATAGCATAATGAAACTGTTACTGGACTTGTCGCCGCTACCTTGAAGGCTTGACCCCTGCTACTAATGTAGCACCCCCAGGAGGTCTGGAAACCATACTCACACGCAGGAGCACAACACAGAAGTGATTGTTATTTGGCTGCGGTCTTCTGTGAGGTGGAGGTATTTCACTAGTCGGGCTGCTCCAGTTCGAGCGATAAATCGCTGTGCGCTACCTCTCTTAAATTCGTATTGGTATCATCGGCAGAAAGGTCAAAGATACTTCGACAGGTGTATGCACTTATTTGGCAAGGAGGTTTTAAAATTTTGCCACGTCCCATCCCATATACTTGTGACAAGATTATTTTAAATCAATATTGTGAAGTCGAAATGTTGGAAACACAAGTATAGTATCAAAAAATGACCAGAAAATATTTAAATTATGTTTATGTATAACTTCATTTTGAGTGTGTGAGGAGAGGTGGTCTATGAGTAAATATTGATTGTGTATGTATGCATTGATAAAACATAAAAATGCAAATAAAAGGACCATTTGTTATGTGCGTTATTGGGATATGTGCGTGAGCCCTCTCCCGCAATTAAGTGAACCTGGAGGTTAATGAGACTTCCACCGATTTTAAATATTCTTTTTATGGGGGGACAGCGCGTACGCAGTCCCCACTACCAAAAATAACGCGTCCGAGTTATCCACATTAGGGATAATCGCAAGGGTCAACCCCACCGCAGTGCAATGGAGGGGCCTCGCCCTGGGGGAACCGCCTTCTTGATCACGGTATCCCCTACGCCAGGTAAGTATGAATTCGCTACAAACGACCGGGAGGGTCATTCAGCGGAGAAAAATCTCGTCACCGCGATTCAGCTCCGATGTGTGAGCTAGATGGGTGAACTCCATCTATTGGTGACGCGTGGTAAACTCAGCCGGCCAGTGTGGGTCACAAAACGTGTGTACGCGAATTGATGGTTAGCGCCATCTAGTAACTGATTTGTGAACTATGTAGTTCGCAGGGCTTGTTTCGGTTACTTTATTTAGTATGCTTGAAACACAGTACAGGTTCTCATGTTTATTTTGCTTTACTATTTTTGGTTAATCTTAAAAATTTTACAATAGTCCTTTTTGATTCAAAATGTAATGTACATTAACCGTTCTTTTTAATCACAAAACACGCCTATGTTTTAAAATTCCTTTAAATGCCTAAAATTTCAAGCACGCATAATAAACAATACATTTGCAAGTATTACGACCTCATAAGTATATAAATACAATTATATTTGGTGTTCAAACTAACTTGACTATTACTGAAAAAGCTTAGTACTAGACATTAAGTTCATAAATAAAATGTATTACCAAAATGTTAGTACGCATTTCACTGCAGCAAATTTGATGTTTCTTTTATGTTATGTTCGTAATCGTAAGGACAAGGTTTTCAAGTAAAAAGTTTAAAATTAACTGTGATCGTACGCAAGCGAAGGCGCAGCGTGCTATCGAGTAATACTCGTACGAACAGACATACGCTAGTTTGTATTGGACAGATATTTTGCGACAAATCTAGCAAATACAGAATTTAATGCTATTCCGTTTGATTGAGGATCATATAGCGTCAGCTTTCGGTTTAGAGAATAATTTATTGGTGTTTAAGAGTACATTTTATCATTTATGTGTCAGTTATCTATGTTCATACTTGACTTTGCTTCGTTTTCTTCCAGGGCTACGACACACAAGTGGGTGAAAGGGGACTAAAACTATCAGGAGGTGAAAAGCAACGCGTGGCCATCGCTCGCGCCATTCTGAAAGATTCTCCAATCATTGTTTTTGACGAAGCGACATCGAGCTTGGATTCTTTAACGGAACATGTAAGTATTTTGTTCGGGTTAAAACACAAAATTGCTAAAGAGTGTTCGGCAGGCATGGTCAGAAAGGATGCATTATGAAGGTAAACTGGAAGATGAATTGAATGTTAGAGAAAGTGGCAAATAGCAGCAGACCCAAGAAAATTTAAAAGAATGAATGGGAATGTTTATTTGATGTGGCTGGCTAGTCAATGCTTTTATATATTCTAGAGATGGGAAAATTTACGATGTATTTTGAAGGAAATCTGTCACTGATAAACTTATCTGTGTATCTGGTTGCATGTTTTTAAATAACTTAACGGGTGACCGAATATAAAACTTATACATCTTGTACTTTGTATAGTCAAAATATCAAAAGCAAAATAGTTTGTTATAAACTAAAAAAAGGATTTTTTAAATACTAATCTGCGATACAAGAACATGATCCTTTAAATTTTTTTGCTTTTTACCTCACTCTCGATTAAATCTCCTGTTAAGTTCATAATTGTGATGACAAGGTTTGAAGAAAAAAAAACACAAATCAGAATACATCGGGATCGCCCGCTAGTTACGAATAAAAATAACAGGCAGTCATAAATCCCCTTTTCACGTCAACAAGCAATAAGCGCCATCTGGTCATGGCTTTAGAAATCATTTGTTTACCAATGCTCTGCTTTTTTCTGACCAAGTAAGGTGCAAGCAGACGTTTTCGTTCGTAAAGCAGCTAACAGGTGGCGCTGTTATCAAATTCTCATACAACCGTACCGTGCGGCACTCCTGTCATCTGAAGCGTACCGTCGATAGATGGCGCTTAGAAAACTAGATGTTTCGCCTTGGCTGAATCGCGGTGACGAGATTTTTCTCCGCTGAATGACCCTCTCGGTCGTTTGTTATGAAGTCATACTTACCTGGCGTAGGGGACACCGTGATCAAGAAGGCGGTTCCCCCAGGGCGAGGCCCCTCCATTGCACTGCGGTGGGGTTGACCCTTGCGATTATCCCTAATGTGGATAACTCGGACGCGTTATTTTTGGTAGTGGGGACTGCGTACGCGCTGTCCCCCCGGAATCCCTTGAAATTTAGTATTCTGATAAGAAATGGTTAATTACAAGTATTCTATAGTTGTGTCACCCGTGAGAGGTTAGTTGATGTGATTCACCTACTTTGTTAATGTCTATTCATCGCAATCTTTCGTAGAATCGATTTTAGAAATGTGCTCTTTTACTATTTTAATACTATAAATGCGCTACTTTGTAAGAAATACTAGTAATGTCAACTTTAAACTAATTAATGAATCCGTTAAAATTTGGTGTTTACGTGAAATAGACGAGATGCGAGGTTAACATAAATAGTATACTTTTTATCTAGAAATAATGTATGTACATACTGAATTGATTTTATAATAACAATATTTTTCTCATTGCAAATTGACCTTGAGTAAACGCAGGAAGTTCTCTATGTCAATCGTCCATTTTTACAGTTTAACAGACGTTATTAAATAATCATAGTAGATTATTATCCCGAACCGATAAGTTACATAATGAATGTTTTGAACCTTTCTATCAAAAACTATTTAATATATTTACGTTCCATCCCTTGAACAATTCTTTAAATTAATTTATACTTATATTATAAAGCTGAAGAGTTGATTAGAACGCGCTAATCTCAAGAACTATTGGTTCAAATAGAAAATATTTATTATGTTAGATAGGCCATTTATTATTATCCGTTTTTACCAATATCTCGAGGCTACAGAGTCCCGGACTTTTGGGAGGCGTGCATGGGGCCGAAGCAAACACGTAGAGGCCTTTTAAAAGACATGTTTGATCTTAATGACACCAACCGACGATTATCCCTATAGGTATACACTATAAAATGCAGCCAAGGACAACCACAGGTCAGTGCAGAACTATAGAATGAAGTGGAAAAACAAAGAATCTGGGATATTGGTTAATAATCAGTGGAAAATGTGAAAAAAAACGGAACTTTTTCCGTTTTTTTTTACATAAACTTTACAGCATTAACACTTTACAGAAATTGGTTTTACAAATTAATTATTGTACAATTTAGGCGGTCTTATCCTTAGGAAGCGATCTCTTCCATACAACCTTAAGGTAGAGGAAATAGTAGATGGCGAGAAATAGGTACGGCCGTGCAACATAAAGAGTTTTTATTTTAAGATTACATTCATAGTATAACATGATAAACATAAATAAATTCATAAATATATGTTATTATAATATATACATATATAAATATATATACATGTAGGTATATCAAATAATAAGCCAAGTAAAGTAGATTTTGTTTCAAAAAAAATAATAAGAAAAATAATATTCCTGCGTGTGAGTAAGGTTTTCAGAGCTCCTGGGGATGCTACATTAGTAGCAGGAGTCAAGCCTTCAAGGTAAGGGCTACAAGTCCAATAATAGCTTTATTGTGTAGCCGAGAGGCGAGCGGGCCTGACTTTGGCGAGCGCCATCTCTGAGGTTCCGGGTTCGATCCCCGGTCGGGTCAATATGGGAAACGAACTTTTCCATATTGTCTCGGGTCTGGGTGTTGTGGTACCGTCGTTGCTTCTGATTTCTGTAACACAAGTGCTCAAGCTACTTACCACAGAATCAGAGCAATGTATGTGATGTTGTCTAATATTTATATTTAATATTTATATTTATATTTATTGTGCTGTACTTGTCGCCCTTAAGGTAGGTCCTCATTTTGCCGGTAACGGATTCCTCGGCAAAAACGAAGAACTCTTCATCTAAGCCGAAACCGAAAAAGTTAGTTCCCCCCAAGTCTGCCGCTGTAGTCGTGACATTGACCGCTGAAGCCGAACAAAACGGAGAAACATACGAGTCGGTGCTTCGCAAGGCTCGGAGTGGAATGGACTTTGGGGACATGGAAATAACGTCCATCCGCACTCGCCCGACGCAAACAGGGGCTCGCCTCATCGAATTCCCGGGTGCAGAATCTTCTAAGAAGGCGGACCTCTTCGCGGAGAGGATGCGACTTGCAGTAAGCGATGAAATGGCGAAGATTATCAGGCCGGTCAAGTGTGTGGGTTTGCTCATCTCGGACTTAGACGACTCTGTGTCCCGGTCCGAGGTGGTCGAAATAGTGGCCGCAATTGGGGGTTGCCCGATCGACCAAATTAAAGCGGGTGAAATGCGGACTGGCCGCATGGGAATGGGGGCGATCCGCATACAGTGCCCAGTGGCTGCGGCCAAAACTGTTTTAGATGGAAGGCGTTTCTTGATCGGATTTAGCTCCGCATCAGTTCGCGCCCTGGAGGAGCAGCCCCTTCGCTGCTTTAAATGTTTCGGGGTTGGGCACACTCGTCCTCTCTGCCCTTCAGTCGTAGAGCGCACGGCACTTTGCTTTCGATGCGGGCAAACGGGCCACAAAGCTGCTGCCTGCAGTGAGAAGAAGCTCCACTGCACTGTATGTGCAGAGGGTAGACGGCCTGCGGGCCATATTATGGGGGGTAGGAGCTGCAGGCCCAACCCAAAGAAAGGGAAAGCAAAGGTCCAGGTCCGGCCAGTCGCTCCGGAAGTAAGTCCAGCGACGGTGGAGGAGGTTGAAATGCAAGAACAAGAAGAAAAATAATGGCCCAATTCAACCTCCTCCAAACAAACGCCAACCACTGCCGCTCAGCCCAGGATTTGTTGTCCCAGGCGATGGCTGAGTGGTTGGTGGATGTCGCAGTGGTGGCCGAGCCTTATATGATTTCTAGTACCTGGCTTAGTGATCAAAATAGCACCGTTGCAATCATAAGGCGACATTCATCCACTTCTCCCCCTCTCTCTCTTCTTGAGAGGGGCCTGAATTTTGTTGTGGGTTTGTGGGGAGACATTGCCATTGTTGGTGCATATTTCTCTCCAAATCGCCCACTTCAGGAGTTTGAAAACTTCCTTGGGCTTCTGCAGGGGGCCGTTCAGCAAGCCGTTTCGGCCGGTCGACAAGTTTTGCTTTTGGGCGACCTTAATGCCAGGGCGACGTCGTGGGGGGATACGATTTGCAACAGACGAGGACAATTGTTGGAGTTATGGGTGGCCTCGGCAAATCTTTGCCTTCTCAATCGTGGCTCCACTCAGACATGCGTGCGACAGCAGGGAGGGTCCGTGGTGGACATTTCGTTCGCCACCCCTGCTCTCGCCACGCGTGTAAGGGACTGGAAGGTAGATCCGGCGGAAACTCTTTCGGACCACAAATACATTCGTTTTGTGGTCTCGTCGTCGAATGCTCCAGACCGGGCACAGGGTCCTGTCTCACCATCACCTTTCCCCAGGTGGGCATTGTCCCGCCTGGACAAAGCAGTCGCTAGGGAGGCTGTCTTTCTTCAGGGGTGGTTCTCACCCCCTTTAGTAGGGTCGGAAGTGGATTCTTCTGCGACTGTCCTGCGGAGTTTGTTGACCGAGGTATGTAACTCCAGCATGCCTCGGTCCCGTCGTCCACCTCCCAGACGCGCCTGTTTCTGGTGGTCGGAGGAGCTTGTCGATTATCGGGCTACATGCACAGCAGCCCGACGAGCATATACTAGGAGTAGGCGCCGCGCACGCCGGGACCCTAATAGTGAGGCCCTCCTCTATTCCGCCTACTTAGAGGCAAAAAGGGTATTTAAGACAGCCATAGGGGCCGCGAAGGACTCCGCTCGGGTGGAGATGTTAGAGAGTCTCGACCGAGATCCGTGGGGAAGACCGTACCAGGCTGCTCGAAACAAGCTGCGCCCTATAGGTCCCCCACTTACAGAGACCCTCGAGTTGGGGTTGCTCAACAGCATTGTCCATTCTTTATTCCCGGAGTGTGACCCCGGTTTCGTCCCGCCGACAATGAGTGCCCCTTTGGAGCAGGAGCGGGCATCGGCTCCCTTCGACGCCTCTCCAATATCAGAGGAGGAGTTTGGTACGGCGGCACTTTGCGTCCGTGCCAAAAAGACGGCCCCAGGGCCAGACGGGGTCCCTGCTAAAATTGTTGCTTTAGGGGCAACTTTAATAGACGAGAAGTTTAGGGAGCTTTTCGACTCATGTCTCCGATTCGGGAAGTTCCCTAAGCTATGGAAGGAGGGGCAGTTGTGCCTTCTCCGCAAGGAAGGCAGACCGGTTGAAGACCCATCGGCGTACCGGCCTATTGTACTTCTCGATGAAGTTGGGAAGTTGATGGAACGAATCGTGGCCGGTCGCTTAAAAGACCATCTTCGGGAGGTCGGTCCGGACCTCTCCGCCAGTCAGTTTGGTTTCCGGGCAGGGCGGTCTACCATCGACGCCCTGTCTGGTCTGAAGTGCCTTGTTTTGGAGTCTCGGGAGAGGGGGGAGGGGGTATTAGCTATCTCTTTTGATATAGCTAATGCGTTCAACACCCTCCCTCATTCAACTATCTTAGAGGCACTCCGATACCATCGGGTGCCCTCCTATTTGCTGGAGTTAATAACTGACTACCTCGCTGATCGAGAAGTAGTATGTTGCGACAAAAATGATGTCCTGCGTCGGTATAGAGCTCGGTCCGGTGTTCCACAGGGGTCAGTGTTGGGCCCCTTGTTGTGGAACATCGGGTATGATTGGTTGTTGCGCGGTGCCCTCCTCCCGGGCATGAGAGTATTCTGTTATGCTGACGATACTCTTGTGACTGCCCGGGGGAAGGACTTTGGTGCGGCTGCTCGTTTAGCAGAGGCAGGGGGCACTCTGGTTGCTAGGCGCATTGCCTTACTGGGTTTACGGGTGGCATTAAATAAAACTGAGGCCATCTTTTTTCCGGGGCCTCGGCAGCGCTGTCCACCCGGTGCATATATTGTGGTCGCTGGGGTACGGATTGTACTAGGCGCCCAGATGAAATACCTGGGTCTCATCTTGGACAACCGGTGGCGTTTTGGCGCACATTTTAAATTATTGTCCTCGCGCCTTTTAAGTGCGGCGGGCACTTTAGGGTGGCTCCTCCCCAATCTGGGAGGACCAAGGGCAAAATGCCGGCGTTTATATGCCGCTATATTACGAAGTATGGCCCTCTACGGCTCGCCTATTTGGGCCGACTCCCTTAACATCGGGGAGAACGTTAGGTCGCTCCGTCGCCCCCAAAGGGCCATCGCACAGAGGGTGTGTAGGGCGTACCGCACTGTCAGCTTTGACGCTGCGTGCGCCCTCGCAGGGACACCCCCCTGGGAGCTAGAGGCCCAGATGTTGGCCAGGGTATACAACTGGCAGGCCCGAAAAAAAGCCTCCGGGGAACACTTCCACCTGGAGGACTTGGCCCGAGTCCGGCGCGAGGAGATAGAGAACATGGTTCGGCAGTGGGGGGAACATCTTCGACAGTCCACGTCGGGTCGGTGGACTCTAGATGCGCTCGGGCCAGTTATTTTGCGCTGGATCGAGCGCAAACTTGGATTCCTAAGCTTCCATCTGGTGCAGGTTTTGTCGGGGCATGGATGTTTCGGCAAGTTCCTGCACCGGATTGGCAGGGAGCAGTCTCCGGCGTGCATTCACTGTGGCGCGCCAGAGGATACCGCCGAGCACACTCTGCTCATATGTCCAGAATGGACAGAACAACGCTGTTTGTTGTCTTCTGTGGTGGGGCTTAATCTCTCACTCTCAAGCATGGTCGAGGCTATGCTTGGGAGTGAGACGGCCTGGAGAGGCGCTGTTTCTTTCTGCGAATATGTTATAGCGCAGAAAGAAGCAGCGGAAAGGGTCAGGGAGGACGACCCATCCGCCCCTGCATGACGCAAGCGCAGGCGGCTCAGAGCGCGGCGGCAATTCGCCAGCGCACAATTTCCGCGCGGAGACCGGCCGGCTGATGGTGTGAGGGCACCTCAGTCGGCATTGCACATGCGATCTCCGCAGCGTGGTGGAGGTGGTCCAGTTGGATTGGCCGTCCCCAATCTCCCCCCGACCACCAGGGGGGAGCAGACGGGGCCGCGTAAGCGGCCATTCCGCCGGCGGTGTTGTGGTGGGTAAGGCTTAGCCGATTTCCCGCGGCACCGCCACTAGGGCGATGGAGGTCCAACCGGGGGGTTTTAGTGGGTAGTCCTGCCCTTTTCAGGGCAGGGAGTCCCACACACGCCGTTATCCTCCCTCGGGTGACGGTACGGTGCATCAACGCATTTCCCCCCGTCAACAAAAAAAAAAAAAAAAAGGTCCTCATTACCACTTGAGATCAGGTGGGATGAGGTCAATCTTGAAGTGCAATAAAAAAAAATATTCATAAGTAGGATAAGTGTTTGAAACTTACTGACAACCAACATGCCTAGCTGAGATTATGGATTTCAGAAGTAATTACTTAGTGTTTAATAAGGTCATTCTCTATTCCCAGGCAATCCTACAAGCGCTGAAGGCGGCGACGGTGGGGCGCACGTCCATCTGCATCGCGCACCGGCTGTCGACGGTGGCCGACGCCGACGAGATACTCGTGCTGCAGCGCGGCGCCGTCTCCGAGCGAGGCACGCACACGGACCTCATCAACAATCACAACTCGCTCTACTACAGGTCGGCCTTACTATTTATACCTGTCGCAGTCATCTGGTTAAATCAGCTATTTGATTGGATCACTAGCGCGTTTATTAAATGACGACGTTTAATTGAATGACTAGGCCGAACGTTGAATGAACGAGCATCACTCAACATCCAACAAGTTAGCGGATTGTAACATAGCCCTTTGAACATAGCGGACGTAAAATCAGGCAGGTGATTGTAATTTAGTTCATTTTTTTTCCACTGCGGCGTTAGTGCTCATCAAAACAAAGATGGCGTCAAACAGCTGGTACAGATCTAATCGAATAGCACTGTATTGATATTTTTTGAGTGAAATTGAGATTCCAACCTTTTCCTAAAACATAATAAAAATTCTTATTATGGTGTGTTATGTCATGTCCTCATTTTTTTTATCTAAAGTTAGTTATCTTTTAAGTTGCGAACTTGTGGTCACCTTAATCAAACATTACATATATACCATTCAACGACTATGCTAAATGACGTTCAGTCAAGAAGTTGTATGTTATACTAAACAATTTGACGAGTTGTCCTTTAGTCATTCAATTAAACGTCGTCATTTAATGAACGCGCTAGTGATCCAATCAAATGGCTGATTAAACCAGATGACTGCGACATACCCATCAATATGGTTGAGTGAAGTGATGGCGGCCACATACGCCATGCTTGTGAACAGGTGCCACCGCCGGGGACTGGTCTGCTCCAGCTGAAGAAGTGGAACTCATTGCCGGCTCATGCGTTTCCTCCTTCCTTTGACATGGATTCCTTCAAAAGGAACGTGAAGAAACATCTTGCGGGCCAGTATGGCGATGCTAACGGATAGGATATTTCGGTATCAAATCCGTTGTCATCGCGATGTGGGTTCCTTTCTTACTTACCATAAGGCTGGAAGGACCCAATACATTGCGCTACTATGAAAAAAAGCTTTTAAAATAAAATAATACTTATTGCTTTTTCCACTCATCAAGATAAAAACTATATGACTTGGTCCAAAGTGTTCAACACATAGCAACAAGTTAGATACTGGTACTGTAACTAATCTGCTGAGTTTCTTACCGGTGTCTTCTCGGTAGATATAGGTTTCGAACCGGAAGTAGAATCACATTGTATTCAATGACGATTCAAAAGTGTTACATGTAACCTACTTCGTGGTGTGACGACCTCGGTGGCGCAGTGGCTAAGGTAAGCGGCCAAAGCGCGAAAGGTCCCGGGTTCGACTCCCGGTCAGGTCAATTTGGAAAATGAACTTTTCTAAATTGATTTGGGTCTGGGTGTGCTGGGGTGACGCCCCTAGTTAGTATCCGTCGTCTGGTGCTCACAGTACAAGGGAAAACCTTACCTTAGTTTGGGACCAGGTGATTGGTGTGGTTGTCTGGCACAATTACTTGAATAAAGAAATATTTGAATTTGAGTATTCTAATATAATGACGACCTCCGTAGCCGAGAGGCGAGCGGGCCGGACGTTGGGCGCGATGTTAATGCTTTTGTAAAGCTTACATGAATAAAGATATTTTCAACTAGCGGACCCAACAGAATTCGTCCTGTTAAAAAGATTTGGAATGTGGCTTGACTCTTTTATTAAAAATTGTTGTATTGAAAAAAGAAAACGGCTGTATTTACAGTTTTTTCCGGCGATTTTTCGAATTTTTCTCGCCGTTAAAACCATCCTTGAACTTCCAACGAACGTTATAAAAAAAGAATTGTCACAATTGGTCCAAGCGTTTTCGAGTTATGCGCTTACCGACACATTTTGCGATTCATTTTTGTATTATAAATTCTCTTCTGCAGGCTCTGGGAGAAACAAAACAAGGACATACCGATCGTGGCTACGAAGTGAAGTGGAGTGTCGAGTCTATTCTGACGGTCTTCGCTTCTGAGACGATGCAGATCTTAAGGCCCAATACGAAGAGAATTAGCGAAACTTCATGTATTTCTGTTCACTACAACGATGACCTCAAGTAATTCTAAGCATTAAATCACTTTTTGTACGTTTATTCAGGTATTTTACAAGGTCGCCGCCTTCTTGAAATTTTAAAATAAATGAATATATAAAAATTATACCGTTTCTAAAAAATGTTAAAAAATGATTTCTTCAAATTATTTTTCTTCCAAAACTCTGTAAATATATACTTAGAAAAAAATATTTTTACTAAAAAATGTTAGGATTGTGATTCCAAAGGTCGCCGCCTTCTTCATTTTTTATAAAATCTATTAGTTATTAAAATAATTCATTTTAAAACCAAACGCCTGATTAAATTGCACTGAATTGCATAATTCTTAGATATGAAAGTTTGCCGTTCAGGTGCTTCGATGTGTAGTGTTGACAGGTCACGGCAGTTAGTTGTCTGTTTTGAAAATAGTAAAGAAATTGGTTTACACGCGTAGTCTTTACTATAACGGTGAAATAATGTTAGGAAAAGAAATAAATATTACCTAAGGGCTAAAATAAAAAGAGTTTATTACAACAACGCAGCTCGAATTGCGAAAATTCCATTTTGAGATTATATTTTACTAGGAACCCTTATAGTTTCGCCATGTCTGTCTATCTGTCTGTCCGTCCGAGGATAATCTCAAAAACCGTTTGCACTAGAAAGATGAAATTTGGTACAAATATGTATATTAATCACGTCAACAAAGTGCAAAAATAAAAAAAATTAAAAAAATTTTTTTTAGGGTACCCGCTCTGCCGGTGATGTTGTGGTGGTTCTTAAAAATTTTCCCACAGCATTACCATTAAGGCGATGAGGTACCCCGGGGGGTTTTAGTGGGTAGGCCTGTCCTTTTTAGGGCAGGAGAGTCCCACACACGCCGTCACCTCCCTCGGGTGACGGTACGGTGCGCCAAGCATTTCCCCCCGCACAAAAAAAAAGGGTACCCCCTCTACACGTAAATTGGGGTGTGATTTTTTTTTATTTCAATCCCAACATGTGATGTATCGTTGGATAGGTATTTAAAAATAAACAGGGGTTTACTAAGATCATTTTTTTATATTTTTTATATTTTGGGAAATAATCGCTGCAAAAGAAAATAAAATTGTGTGCCCCCCCCCCCCCCCCTCTAACTTTTGAACCATAAGTCAAAAAGTATGAAAAAAATCTGGAATATAGAACTGCATAAAGGCTTTCTAGGAAAATTATTTTGAACATCAGGTTCAAGATAGGGTTTAATCGTTTTTGAAATTTTTGAAAAAATATTCTTTTAACTAAAGTTGTAATTTAAGGATACTTAAGTATTGTGATGCTTTAAAAACTACGGAACCCTACACTGAGCGTGGACCGACACACTTTTGGCCGGTTTTACTTATTTACAATAGCCAAACTGATCATTTATACGTTTCTAGGCAAGTGAGAAACTCAAAAATGCAAATCGTCGACGCGCGTGCAATACCGCGTATGTAGCATTTGCCATAAAGATTAAATTTGTCTGTTATTTCATATTATTTCAATCCAAATTAGAACTTACGGGTAAATGTCATTACACGGTATTGCACGCGAGTCGACGAAATTCACATATCGGAAAATAATGAACAGAGGAAGTGCAAACACAGAGACGGCAAATAATGTCATATATTGTCATAGGGGTATGATTGACTGCTTGGAATTGTCTAGTAAGAATTAACACACTCAGGACCTAACCCCCACTATGGAGAAAACAGAATGAAGTTTTTAATTTTTTATTTTTGCAATTTTTACAACGACTTTTTGTAAGACTCACAAGAACAATAATTTCAAAGTACGTAAAGTTATTTTTCGTACGTAAGAGCTCTTGCCCAAAAATTTTTTTTTCGTTTTTTTCGTTTTAATGGCCTATGATACGCCTACACATTTTTTTTTGTAAATTTTGGACTTAAAATAAGACTTTTATAGCACAAAATTCGTTTATTGTAGGTAAATTAAATACATTCATATCACATGAATAACAAAACACGCGTCTATTGAACATAGCTGGGCACCGTTAATCAAATAGTTAACTTCGTTAATCGTTAATCCGTTAATAAAAAAGATAGCTTCGTTAATCGTTAAAACGTTACATTTCTGAAGAATTAACGCAAGTTAACGTTAATCGTTAATCCGTTAAAATATAATCCAAATAGATGAATGAATGGTTATCGATTCTCACCAGGACCTGGAATCCGATTCCATGTCTTTGATTATCCGAGTCCATGGGGTTTGATCACTGCACTGCTCAGTACATTTTTTCAATTTACCTAATAGGTACTAGCTGTTACGACTACGTTCGCGTGGACTACAGGGTTTTCCATATATATGTCGCAGTCATCTGGTTGAAACAGCTATTTGATTGAATCACTAGCGTGTTTATTAAATGACGACATTTAATTGAATGACTAGGCCGAACGTTGAATGAATAAGACTTTTTTTTTTTTTTTTTGGCCGGGTGGAAATGCCTTCGCACCGTCACCCTCTATCACGGGGAGATAGAGGGTGGTGTGTCGGACTTGCACCGACTAAAACCACCCGGGTGGTCCTACTCTGCGCAATGGTGGGGGGGCCGGGATGCGCGTTAGCGATTCGACACAGCCCATGAATGAATAAGACTCACTGAACGTCTAACAAGTTAGCGGATTGTAACATAGCCCTTTGAACATAGCGGACGTAATCAGTCAGGTGATTGTAATTTAGTTTATTTTTTTTCCACTGCGGCGTTAGTGCTCATCAAAACAAAGATGGCGTCAAATAGCTGGTACAGATATAATCTAATAGCACTGTGTTGATAATTTTTAGAGTGAAATTGAGATATAAAGTGATTTATTCGTAAATAAATATTTTTTTAGCCTAATTGTCTTAAGACTTAAAATTGTTAAAACATTAAAAATCTTATTAGGGTGTGTTATGTCATGTCTTCATTTTTTTTTATCTAAATTTAGTTATCTTTTAAGTGGTGAACTTATGGTCACCTTAATCAAACATTAAAAAGTCAGCTATGTCCCATTCAACGACTATGCTAAATGACGTTCAGTCAAGAAGTTGAACGTTATATTAAACAATTTGACGAGTTGTCCTTTAGTCATTCAATTAAACGTCGTGATTCAATGAACGCGCTAGTGATCCAATCAAATAGCTGATTAAACCAGATGACTGCGACATATATATATCTATTTTCATGTTCGCTGTTAGCCCTCCCCGTCTCCCCTAATATTCAAAACCAAAGTAGTCCATATTTAAGCCAAGTTTTGAGCTATGTTTTGAATGTTGAGTTTTGTGCCAAATTTCATATCCCTAATTTAAAAAGTAATTATTTTTCCATATTAACTTTTACGGGCGGTATTACCTCTTTCCCCCTCATTTTCAAAACAAAAAGTAGCCTATATCCGTTCTAGAGGTTCAACGGTTACCTACCCATACCAAAAATCATCAAAATCTGTTCAGTGGTTTAGGCGTCAAAGCCGGACAGACAAACAGACAGACTGAGTTACTTTCTCATTTATAATATTAGTCTAGATTTTAACTTGGTAAGTATAGTGATTTTTAATTAAAGGATTTGTTGTTTATCTCATAAACATTCTTTATCAATATAATAAAACTTTGAAAATGCATTACTTCCTATTTCATCTCTTTTTCTTTACTTTAAATGTTATTATATACTTTTTCCTTCTTTTCCATACACTTTTTAATAAATCTACAATTAATTAGAACATTTTATGGTTCTTTTACAGTTTAGGCAGCGAAATAAGTAACTTTTCTGGTTGATTTTTTCCACCTTGTCTCCGAAAAACCCAAATACTTTATGAAACCAAATTTTTCTAAAATAAAATTTAGCCTATATTATTCTTGAATAATGTCGCTTTTGAATGGTGAAAGAATTTTTAAAAACGGTCCAGTAGTTTTTGAGCCTATTCATTACAAACAAACAAAGTTTTCATCTTTATAATATTAGTCTAGATTATCCACACGCAAATGATCACTGTCAGTAATTAATGGAGCGTTCGAGTATTACGTAACGTAATTTGGGGGGGGGGAGGGGGGACTATGTAAAACGTTACGAAGCGGTCCAATAAAAACTTAAGCCAAACCGTACGGTTTCCGGAGAAACCTTCCCGATCCGACATGTTGAAATCAAATTAACAAAATGAATCTATTCGCAGCTTTCTCACTCGCACTCACTGCCATGCAGTGAATAGTAGGCATTGGATGAACGATTAACGGACTTCCTGATTATTAACGGAAGTTAATGAGTCCGTTAACGGTTTTTAAAGTTAACTTAAAAGTTAATCCGTTACTCAAAATGTTAACTTCGTTAATTAACGATTAACGGATTAACGAGTTAATGCCCAGCTATACTATTGAATATATTTGTTTCTTTGAGTACACCAAAATAAACGTGTTAAATCAATCTGCCGTTTGTGTCTAACCTTTCCTCTGGGTAATAACTCCTTTAAAAAAAAAAGACACGATTATTCGTGTAAAAATGGAAGCTACTTTTATTAGTTATGCTTCATTGCAAACCGCAAAAATTTTAATACAGCTATCCTAATATACAATTATTATCTTTTACTAATCTGTAGAATAACCGTGCACCGTTTTACTACACTTGTTTATGCTTCATTTATGACACGAATAAACGTGCAGTGATACATTTCTGTTAACAAGTCACAAATTTTTCACTAGAATAATAAAATTATATGTTTTTTCTTGAATACTGAGAAAATCGATAGATTTATTTTCTTAAAAAATATATGAGCTGAAATATGTTTAACCTTTAATATAATTTATACATTAAATATATCTATTCATTACGTCATTAAAGTAATGTGATTTCAAACGTTTTTATGGTTTCCTGAAAAGTTGTAGTTTTTCGTTTGCACGTTTATTCGTTGGAGCCATCGATATGTTTGTATGTATGTAACGAATAAAGTACAAAATTGATAATCTATTGGTACTTACTAATATTACAAAGTAGTAAGATTTTATAAATTAATACGTACGCAATGCTGTCTCTATTGTATTAGTACTACATGGCATTCGCTCGTACTAGCACCGCACACTCGTGCTGCGCTAGCACGAGCTAATGCCAAATGCGTTCAATAGATGGCGCGCGGTTCGCCGCGAAACGGGTAATGTCAATTGCTTCGTATTGGGCCTTAAGTGGACCGGGCGTAGCAAAGTGTAGGAGAGTGGGCACTGGAACTTTTGTATTTATTTCAAGATGATTTTTGTACGTGAAATGAAATGCATCTTGTCATCAAACTTTTAATATCTATACTAATATGATAAAGCTGAGGTGTTGAGTTGTTTGAACGCTAATTTTAGGAACTACTGTTTCGAATTGAAAAATTATTTGTGTTGGATTTATTGAGGAACGCTGTAGACTAGATAGCATTATCGATTTTATTATTTTTATAGTACTTTACGCCGTACTAGCAAACTTTAAATATAAGAAACAGAAAAAAATTATCTCCTCTCATTTCATTTCCCGCACCGCAAGGGGAGATGTTATTTTTCTGTTTCTAATATTTAGATAGCATTATGATTACTAAGTAATAACAAGTCTTTTTCATTCAGGTTAATAGATAAAACTGGTCTTTATAAAAATACTAGCTATGCCCGCGACTTCGTTCGCATGAAGTACAGGTTTTTTATATATAGGTACTTTTAAAAGCGTGTTAAAAAGGGGTCCATTTTTAATATAAGTTTCGAGCTATATTTGTGCTAAATTTCATATCTCTAACTTAAAAAAATAAACATTTTCCCACATAATCTTTCAAGGGCGGTATGGCCCCTATCCCCTTTATTTTCAAAACAAAAAGTTATAGAGATTCAACGTACAGCTATACCAAATTTCATCAAAATCGGTTCAGTGGTTTAGACGTGAAAGCCGGACAGACAAACAGACAGACATACAGAGTTATTTTCGCATTTATAATATTAGTATGGATTTTTAACAAATGTGAATGTATCTTGAACTTTATATTAGTGGTGTCCACACTTCTATTGCCACAAAGTGGCTCAGTGAAATTGTTGTTGTTGATGTAAGTATTTTTGGTATGAATTTGTTATAATCTAGCCTAACTTCGACTGTGACGAGTGTTTGTAATTAAACAAGATCTGTTTTTTAAATTGGAAGTGTTGCAACTGGTTTTTGTACTTTATTTGACGTTACAAAATTCGCAAGTTCGATATGCAATGGAGATAAAAATACTAATACCTACTATTTTAGATACTATTTTTATTAAAGCACGTGCTTACAATATTGTCGGTATCTATTGAGAGGATGTTATGAGGAAACAAATCGTGTTATTGGATTACTATGACTTTAAAAACGGTATCAATCACATGTTTCATTATTGTTTTTTTTTTTATAATGCACTCCAAGATTGACCTCATCCCACCTGATGTTAAGTGGTAATGAGTTCCTAGCTTAAGGGCGAAAAGTATAGCATAGTACAACTGTTACTAGACTTGTCGCCCTTACCTTGAAGGCTTGACCCTGCTACTAATGTAGCACCCCCCAGGAGCTCTGGAAACCTTACTCACACGCAGGAACAAAACAACAACGGAGTGATTGTTATTTGGCTGCGGTCTTCTGTAAGGTGGAGGTATTTCACCAGTCGGGCTGCTCCAGTTCGAGCGATAAATCGCTTTGCCCTGCCTCTCTTAAATTTTTAGGTATTTCAATTTAATTAAACAACATTTTTATAATATACACTTAATGCGAACTATGTGTAGAATATGACCGAAAGTAATTTGATGAAGATTTTTTGAAAAGATTCATATATATTTGACGCCTAGTTTCATTTGTAAACGTTAATCAGAAATACTTTTTAATCCCTTATAATGGATTTATCGACGAATAAAACATATGCATTGCCAAAAAACACAGTAATCAAAAATAAACCACTAATTTCTTGTAATTTGCGAGTGCTCATTCAAGTTAACTCTGAACCAAATTTCGTTAATTTTTTTACAATATTATTATTATACAATGAAAAGCACGCCCTTTTATTGTAGACATAAGAACTAATATTTAACTGCAAATGTTTAATTGACCGTACCACAATAGTAAAAAACTCCTTTATAATAATTGCGTTTTACTTACAACTACTGTATTCGCGTAAACCAAGCAGTCACACGTAATTGGTCGCAGATTCTTAAACGATTTAGTTTATAGAAACAAGCCTTATGATTATAAACCAGTCGCAAGCGCTCGTGAACTAACTATAATAAATATTTATTATTATTATTTTCAATCAAGCAAAGCGCCTTTCCGCGAATATGGTATATTGTAATTTAGAATATTTGAAGTATTGTTAAACTGATATTAAATTAATAAATAGTTCTAGTCTCTACCTCGTTACATGTAAATTATTATTATAAATGTTTACTACTCTTATTTGTTTTACTAATTATTATTTATTGTTTTTATGTTTGTAAAATTGTATCAAAAACACTAAATCGAACTTTTTGAATTGTGGTAAAACGGATGGTAAGTGAATAAAAGTTGGTTTAATTTAAAAATAAAATAGTAAACAGGTTCAGACATTATTATGTTCGTTTTTGAATATAAAATGAAAACGTGTATTAAGTATGTTTATGACAATCATTCAATTAATGATTTTTTATTGAACAGTCGTACAGTTGATGAGAAGGCTAATTATTAAAATGATGTAAATACGTCGATGGTGTTACTTGTGTACAGTGAATATATTTGTTGAATAAGTATATTATTTTGATTACAACTTCTGGTTTTATTTGACTACCGAACATAATATAAAATTAAATTGTATTTTACTCCTAATGTTATAAAAAGAAAAAAATTGTTGGACTACGTTATCCTTTGGTGACATAAGCTACATAAAGGTATCCTTAGTAAAACTAATAATTGTGAAACCCAAGGTGTGATACAAACGGTGCGAAACCGGGATGGACCACGATGTTAAATATATCTACTACGGAAAAATACTTAATTTTATGGTGATTTAAGTGGTTAAAAGATTGTCCAACTTTCTTGATGCTTAGCATGCAAAACATAACCGATTTTCTCACATGGAATGACAGAAATGTTCATACTGTTCATTGGCTGATAACATATAACACTTGTATTTTTACAGTAAATCAACAGTTGAAACCAAATTTCATAAATTTTTGTATTCACATAAAAGTCAAAGTTAATAATACCTATCTTGAGGTCACTCAATATTTTTTAAATACGAAAATTTCCTCAAGGTAATTTATCGAGTGAGATGTATATAATCTGTGTACCAAAAACAAAATGTTGGGATCCGATGCCGAATAGCAATTCTTAAAATCGTAACCCACTTCAAATGCGAATAAGTGTCTTAAAAATAAAAAAGATCTTTCTAATAATCTTCAAAACAAATAATTCATTAATTCGTTTCTATTTTGGTTTGGTATTGGGCCTACTGCTAAGTGCTCCAGTGATGTTGTGCTGTTTCTAAAATTTTACCACAGCATTACCATTAAGGCGATGAGGTCCCTCGGGGGGTTTTAGTGGGTAGGCCTTCCCTTCTTAGGGCAGGAGAGTACTACACACGCCGTTACCCTCGGGTAACGGGTAACAACTGCTAAGTACGTAAATAGGTACTAAATTTGAGCGCAAAATTTATGACCACATTCTTTAGACTCATTCACAAGAATGTGTCGCTTATTTTGCCCTATGAATCGCATTTCAATAGATATTCATTCAATCGGAAAGAGAGGTTCAAACGCATTCGAATTAACCTACTTACATAACTTGCAAAATAGCGGAGCAACCGAATCACTAACCCACATAAATAATTTACAGCCGGGAACCGATAGCATACATTGTCGAACCCTCCTTATCGCATAGACAATGCATTTAAAAATTTAACACGACCTCCTTTCCCAAATCAGCCAGTGACTCTCGAATCGATTGACGTCACCTGTTATCGGTAACCTAGCAACGGCATCGCACAAACAAATCGCAATTTTTAATATATTTCCCTCGGAAATAAATCTTTCGGACTCATTTTAGAGTCTCCTTTCCCATTTTTGATAGAAAATGGACCTCCTGCTGTAAACGGAAGAATGTCAGTGCTGAGTTTGATACCAGTGGACAGAAAAAAAGATCTCAGGTCAGTTTTCTTTGTGGCTAATTAAAAAGTTTTTTGTTTTTATTTACTTGCGACAATAGATTCTCATTTCTAGAAGGGTTCATAGACTAGGGTAAGTCGGCGCTTACTATTGGCTAAACTTTTTGCTACCAAGAACAAATAGGTACCTAGCTACCTAACTAAAGTTTCGTCAGTCTGGAGTAGGACTCCTATCCCGTGTAACATTAATTGGTACGTTGTATCAATCGCATCTGTAGGTAAGTACTCAATTGTTTCGCAACTTGTACGCTTTAGTACGTCTGTTGGTAAAAGTTTGCTTGTTAGCACTTTAATTAACGAAAATGCGAGTCGAAAAACAAAATGTTTTAATGGTAATAACCTCTGAGAGTGCAGGTTGTTTCATAATTTTTGGTTACTCAATCTTTTTGGTTGTCTAGTCCGGTAAATGGATGCTCATTGCTCGCGTTACGGTCTTTATTATGTCCTGTTTTAGTCGAAAAAGGCCTATATTAATCCAGAAAAACATAGCCGGTGAATTAATTTAAATAGTTTCGGATGTACAAGTTTGGATTATTTGAACAAAGGTATAAAAAAATAGGTACCATAAGAAATTACATTTAAGAAATCACGCTCCATTAAATCCGACTTCATAAACGAGTTTCTCAGTTTTATCTGTACGTTTGTTTATGTAGGTAATTGTCCGTGATTAGGGTAGACCGAGGCGAATCGGATCACAGGGCGAATCGGATCAAATTAAGAAATCTGCTCATAATTCACATATTGCATCCACATAGAACGCAATCAACCGTCGTTTTGCCTCTCTCCCCTCACCCCGCACCTCCCACCATAGGCAGTTTTTTGATCACGCTTGTGAATTAATGTCGATGCCACACGTCAGCGAGTCGATCGTTTGTGCATGTCGTATTTTTGGCGGGAATCTAAGTTACGTACTTACGATTTATTTGTGTCATATTACGGATTTGTGTTAAAAATCAACTATATTGTTGTATATTGCTAAGCAAGGTGTCTATATTAGAGAACTAATTCGCTTTTACGTATAATGTTAGAGGTAAACGTATAAAATATTTATTTCTAAGGTCTTGATTATGGGGCTAATCGGATCATGTCGTTAGGGGCTAATCGGATCACACTTTTAAACTAATTTATTACATGTCTGGGGTTACTAATTCATATTTATTCATTTGTCGATGGCTCGCAATTACACGAGAAAGACTAATGCTAGAGATTGTTCTCAAGAAAAAATGAAAGAGGCTGTTAATAAGGTCCAGAACAAAGAACTGACCATACGTAAGGCTGCTGAGATTTTTGAAGTACCGTTCACAAGCTTATAGAAAAGAGTTTATTTGGCTAGGGGTGTTGTTAAGCGTCGAGGTGGACAGTTAACTTTGGATGAGAAAGCAGAAAAGAAGTTTGCTGAGCGGCTTTTGAACTTGGCAAGTCTTGGCTTCTAAATTACACCCAAAGCGGTACGTAAGTACGCGTTTGAATTCGCTGAACGTCAAAACATAAAACACAAATTTGACAGAAGTGCTGGTAGGCTGGCCAGGACCGGTTTCATCGTTTTATGCAAAGGAATAAAGACTTAACTATTCGGAAGCCGGAGGGTCTGTCAAGGATTGACAGTATGAAGAAAGAAAAAGTGGCAGAATTCTTTAAGTCTTTGGAAACAGTAGTCAATAACAACAATTTAAGAGGAAGACCTGAATGTGTATACAATGTTGATGAAACGGGGATGCCGCTTAGTAACCGCTCACTTAACATTATAGCACAAAAAGATGCTAAGGATGTTGTCATTATGACCAGTGTTGAACGAGTGTATGAACGCAGCAGGACAGTACATACCTCCATTTGTTTTATTCAAAGGTGTGCGCAAACGTGACGATTTTCTCCTAGGTTTGCCACCTGGTACTGAAATTGCCATGACAGAAAAGGGCTGGATCACTGAAGAGGCTTTCACGCTGTAGCAGTGCAATGCCTGCGAAGAATGGTGCCACAAAAATGTGCTGATATGGGGGGAACAAAGGATACTATATATGTGAATTATGTGCAGATGTTTAAGATTGATCTTATTATTTTTTTTTTACTCATATCAAAGCTTTAATGTTAAGAAACTTATAATTTTATTATATATTGCGTAAGATCCGATTCACCCCGACAATAGGGGCGAATCGGATATTTTTCATTTTTTAGTTTTAAGTAGCTGACTAACAAAATATGAGCCCGATTTAAGTTTTTAAATGTTTATTTCATAGCTGATTTATACTTCTTACGTTTTAATCAATAAAAATAACATTATATATCAATTTAGTATGATTTGCTTACCCTCAAAGAAAAAGTGATCCGATTCGCCTCGGTCTACCCTATCTTGCGTTTCACTGAACCGATTTTGATACAGTATTATAAATAATTTGTCACATTAAGGAGAGGGTTTTGGTATTTTTCAATTTTATAGTTTCGCGTTTAAAGTTGTATTTTTGATTCAAATTGTAGATATAAATAGAGATAGATGGATCAGTAAAATTAGGCTAATGATTTTTGTAACAGAAATGAGTTAGAGAGGTAATTTAAAAGAAAACCCAAATAAAATATTTCGGTAACAAAACTATCCATTGAAACCGCCTTAAAACATTATTTACTTAGCTCCAATTTTTCATTGTTAGATAAGAAACAACCCTCGGCTATAGTACAAAATTTTAAATATTCTTAAAATATTCCGGTAACGTAAAAAAATACTTAATGATGTTCTTAATCCAAAATTACTTTATCGTTAATTTTATCTGACGAACCTAAAATCTGGTATTCATAATAAAGAAATAAAAAAACCTTGGCAATTAATTTTGGATAAAATACAAGTTAAAAAATATTTGAAAATGTTTATTTAATAAGCACACGCACTAATAAAGTAAGTGAAGTAATTTTTTTTTCCTAATTTTCTTGGTAAGTCAAAGTAACTGAGGAAACCCTATTCATTAATTCCGGGCTCTAATTATTTTTAAATTGTTCTTATATGTGTTTGATTTTTTAATCTAACTGTCACAACTTTCATACTAGAAATAAACACAAGCTTCCTTTTCCTAATCAAAGACTGACAAGATAAATTCTAATTTGTATTTGATAAGTTGCCGGAAAATTTTATCCAGTTGCCCATGTATAATAGTTTTAATAATAATAGTTTTATTTTTCCACAAAAACCGCACGGTACTTCGAAGACGCACGAAGTAGTTTCGGGAGCACCCCGACGAAACCGCTGCAGGCGCCCATCTTATCCTGAGACGGCACAAGCGGGCACTATATAGCTTTAAGTCTCATATATGTATACCTAAACATTGTAAATTTCATTTACTAGAATCATTGTTATTTTAAAAGAGTTAGTGTCGAGTTTCTTGCCAGTTCCTCTCGACATCATCAGTATTCCGACCACGGCGGTAGAATACTAAACTTGATCTGACGATTTGTGTTTATTTTAGCATATAAATAAATTAATCTATTCTTTACAAGCTGATGAGTAAAAAACGGGGAGAGTTCGCGTGCGGTGGGCTGCTAGGAAATTAATAAATACACTCTTCTATTATAAAATTTAATCTCAGATACCTAATATTGGAAACGTATTTAATATGTAAATACCTACCCAAATTTTCAATAATTAGGAAAATTTTTGATTAATTTTCCGCCGAAATAGAAACCTGAACTAAAGGTAGGCATTTTATAAATTCGTGAAGCTCTAGATTTTTAATTAATACTATGGTATTAATATTTACCAGATACCTATCGATTGAGAATTTGTAACCTTCAACGTTAAACAACGAGTTAAAGGTAGGCTTAGCCTGATTATTTTTAGATCTTAGATATCTTTTGTGATATTGTAAATAAATTAAGTTTTCTCATCAGTTCAATAGTTCTGTTTGATTTTCAAATAGGTGTTTGTTCAAATCAGTAGGTAATGTTACGTAGGTATTTAGTTAAATTTCTACGCTATACGTTGGGAAAGTCTTTTTAACTCAATATTTACAGGCGGCCGATATTTATTAATGGAAATTGCGAGTGATTCAAGTTCAAAGTCGTTAGGATCTGAATAATTCATCCGAGTAAGAAATATTTTCAGATGCAAAAATACTATTATTACAAATGAGAAATCTGTAATTTAAAACGGGATTTATGTATCGAATAATCAGTACCAGGCGTTAAAATCGAAGTGAGTGAAAAATGTTTAAAGAAATATAAGAATTTCATCAGCGTGGTATAAATTAAGATAGTAAGTTAAGATAGGGAAACTATCAAAAGTAGGGGAGACCGAGGAGATTTGAAACAATTTTTACATTTTGTTTCATACACCAAACGCTTTAGACAAAAATCATATGATATTAGTACCAATCGATAGGTCATTCTATACACTTGCGAATGATTAACATAAAGAAATAGTAAGCGATAGATATTGCGGTGAAAAATCGACTTAACCGTAACAAGTCAATTTGTTTCAACTCCCCTCATACCGAGGTAAGATGAAACAGAGGTCGAGGAGAGTTGAAACATATATTATGAAGAAGTGTTAAGGAAAATTATAATAAAAGTGAAGATATAATATAAAGGTATTTATTGAAGTAAAACTTTTCAAGTACGAAACAAACTTTTTATCAATATTTTATACTGATATAATTTTCAGTTAAGTAGGTAACTACAAGTCTACAAATAATCAACCCCTAAAGTAGTTAAAAGTACCTATCACAACGACCTATTAATCAAAATAACTATCAGATAAACAAAATGTTTTACATTCTTATATAACATTACCTATAATAGGCAAAAGTTCTGGCTTCCCTAGTTCTTAGGCCAAAGTTAGCAGCAGCACAGTTTAAAAGATAGTCACAAAGTACTTTTTCTTCTGAAGCTGTAAAAACAGTATTTTCTGTGTATCCAACCGTTGGAGCATTCGCCGTTTCGCTAGCTTCATAAGCAGTTTTTTTTCTTAATATATCTGTAGAGGGAGGTATGGTTCAGATTGTAACTCGAAGCCGCGTCACGGAGACTTTTCTGTCGCAAGGTTACTTCTTCTGCTGCGAGATCATATATTTCGCGACTCGCCATACCTCTATCAGTCTTTCGTTTATAATCAGTAGGCATGCTGAAACAAAATAACCTAATAAAATGAACAACAAAAAAATATTTGTGATATAAAATTGAAAACGAGGAGAGTTGAAACAGCCTGTTTCAAATCTCCTCAGTAAGAAAAATCCTCCCAAGTTTTATTAAATCTATGATCAAGAAGAAAATACACAGAAACCAATTGTACCAAATATATATAACAAATCATTAATTAATGAGCTTTCGAAACATATATAACTTAAACCAAAATACAAACCCCTTAACAAAATACAGCCGTCGTAAAAATACGTTAAAAACTTACTTTTCACGATTTTTGTCACATAGCACACAAAACTCCACAACCACGCGACTTATGCGACGGATACGAACTGACATGTCCGCGGGAGAAGGGAAGTTGGTGTAAAGCGACGTTGCCAGCTCGCTAACGGTTTTGAGTTCCAAGAAATCTGTACTGTTTCAAATGACCTTTGTTTCAAATCCCCTCGGTCTCCCCTATTGATACCATCCATAGTCTTATAGTTTTGCGATCCTTCGGCTATTGGTAAACTATCGATTACTAAGCGATAGCTGATTATTGATTGGCCATACTAGTAGGTAGGTAGTAGGTAGTTATCGTTTCTTTTAAGTACGCAAGAAAGAAAAATAAATATTTATTGACCCAACTTACACACAAAACACGAAACGTAATCTTCCAAACATAAATGGATTGTGAATGACACAAAAGGAAAAAAATGCTGCCTCGAGAATGGATCGCGGGCAGCGCTGGTTTTCAGCTTATCCCTACCCTCGAAGTAGTCTCTGCCGTCAGGGGACATGACGAAAAAAGGTAGTCGTTTCGGGTGTCGTTACGCCTCACCATTCCAGGGGACATGTACCGTCGTCCCGTGATTTACCGTTTCACAAATTTCAGAAAAGAGTCCCTAGAGACCGTGTACAGCAGCAACTCCCGACTGAACCTGCTGAACAAACGCAAGCGGCTGAATCCGCTGGTGGACGGCATGTCTAACGCGTCGCTGAACAAGGCGGGCGGCGACCGCTACGTGACGCAGCGCGTTCTCTCCGCGAAGACTCACCGAGTGAAGCAGCTGCAGAACCAGCTTGCAGACGCGCATTATCATCTGCAGGTGAGGAGTAAGATCTTGTGGTTAAATCCACTGCTAGGGTCTATCAAGTCACTGATACACCTTAGCAGTGTAAATGTAGTCTCTGGATGGAGCAGCTGTATAACCTGATGGGTCAGGTCATTTGCAGGTGAGCACGACTAACAGGTAACATGCCACAACATAACTGTCATACCTGATTTACATCGCCAGCAGAAATGGATCACCACCAGGGTTCTTCTAATGATGACATACTGTGGGTAGTAGCTGCAGAACCATCTCGCGGACGCGCATTATAATCTGCAGGTGAGGAATAGCATCTTGTGGTTAAATCCACTGGTAGGGTCAATCAAGTCACTGAACAAGGGCGGTGACTTGTATATAAACTGGATGGAGTAGCTGCATTACCTAAATTTCTTTTGCCAGCAGAAGTTCCTACTAACAACATTCCGGACACGGCGGTGGAATATGTAGAGAAATCGTACAGTCAGTTTATAAGTGCTCTTGTAATGCTTACGTGAATTAAGGCATTTTCATTTGTATGTCTAATCAACATTACATATCGATATTTTTGCCATCTCATGTGAGAAATTTGACTTATCACGCAAGCTAGAATTATAGGACTCCGAGATCATAGTCCAGTTGATACTCAGACCACAAGATCTGGGCTTATCGCATTAAAATTATGAAAAAAAAAAATTTTTTTACCTACCTTTTTTTCCTATCTCATTATTGCTTTTTATTTCAGGAACTGAGTAACGAAAATCGCGTATTGCGCGCCATCCAGAAAAAACAGGAGATAGCTTTACAGAGGTTAGTAGGGCTGAACACTCATTGGTTACTCACAGCCTGTTGATGCTAATTAACTGCACCCTGGTAGGATACATAAAATACGCTCAAAAATATTGTTCATAAATTAAAAATATAAACGCATTCGTGTCCAGAATAAGATATAGTTATAATTAAGCCGACGATGGTGCTTGTTGCTTAAGACTATTAGGCTTAGCTTAAATGTATAAGATGTGAGAGCTTTTCGCTCCTGGTCCAATGACTACTAACATGACGAAATCAGCTGGAACATGCTCGTGATAAATGTCACGAAATACTCACCCATCCAATACTTGAACTAAAAAATATGTACACAAAGAGTTGAAGGAACGTTTCTGATAACATTAACCTGACTTATTTTGTAGAACCGCAATGTGGGGATGCAGGGTTTATTACGCGGAAGTATATTACTATTTGAGTATTCATAAAATCCGTGCAGATGTGACTTTGTGATTGAATGAGAACAAATGTGGATAACCCATACATTTGATTCGAAAAAACCCTTCATGATTATACTATAGACATCCTTTGTAATGGGAATTCTATACAGTAACTTTAATGGTGCCATTTCAAACATTGAAAGCCCTCCTATTGAGCAATATTTGATGAGAAACGAAACATTTATTTAAAGGATAAGAAATTGAAAACCAGTGGTACTTTTATTTTCTTAACTAAAGTGCCTGAAGACATAAAATTAATCTGCGTATTTCTTTTATTATCATTACTTCAGCCAAAATATTTTATAACTCCTGAATTTGTGGCTGTTGCATCGTTCCATGTCAAGGTCCTGAGTCCCGCTTCCGGGCCCTATATTAGGGTTAATGGCTAAAAATATTGCTGGACCAACAGTTAGATTCCCAAAAATATAGGACACTATTTTTTTCTTTTATCATGTTAACAAAAATATACTTAAATACTTTGCTTTAATATTTAGAGCTATTTCGTATTGTTATTAACGAATAGTGCAAATAAAAACCTCCACTGAATTTCTTTGCGCGTATCATCATAAATTGTTTGTTATTTGTCGGACTTATTAACCATTGTTTTCTGTACCGAGTTACCATCCGTTTGCTATATTTCTAGTTAGCAGAAATATACGGGGAACAGACGGAAATTACGATTCCTATTTAAAACTATACCTCGGAAAGTGGTTCTGACTATTGTTCCTTCAGTTATACGTATTACAAAAACTTTTACAACATTTTTACTAGAAACATTCAGCTAGACGACAGTATGCTAAATTTTCTGCATAAAATATAAGCGGCGAACAGCGAGTTTAAAAGTTTGCCCATAAAATAGTTTCAGAATGTTACGCGCGGTTCATTTCGTATTCAGTCTTGTTTTAGAACAGTGGCGGATTATAGCTGACACGAAACCTTGGAGAGAAAATAAGGGAGTAGAGGGACTGAATGAGCATTCCTCAAAGATGCCCTTTGAGGCCTTGGCCAAGTTCTAGAAGAGGAACTGTAAGGGCTTTTGGGCCAAGGAAAACCAACTCGTCCCATCTTTTTAGGGTTCCGTACCCGAAGGGTAAAAATGGGACCCTGTGTCTAAGACTTCGCTGTCTGTCTGCCCGTCCGTCCGTCTGTCTGTCTGTCTGTCACTAGGCTGTATCTCAAGAACCGTGAGAGTTGATATGTTTACAGATTATGAATTTCTGTTGCCGCTATAACAATACTAAAAAATATTTTTTGAGGAGGGCTCCCATACAACAAATGTATTTTTCTTCTGTTTCTTTTGCTCGATATTGATATAAACTGTGGTTAGACGCTTGAAGTATTCACATAATATTTAGTTTCATATGTATTCAAAAATATATAAAGTAATTAAAATAAAATAAATAGGGCTCCATACAATAAATGTGAATTTTAGCTGATTATTAACGATGTTAAAGAGCAACAGACTTTTGAAATATTCACATAATATGTAGTTGTATATTTACTTAAAAAAATACTTGTGTCTTATGTTGAATGGAACGGAGCCCTTCTTGCGCGAGTCGACTCAAACTTGGCCGGTTTTTTAAGTACAAGTCTTGCTTGAGAGCTTATAATCAACGTTGTATAATAGGTCTTACTTGGGATTCATTACAGATGCCCTCAGCGCCAGAGAACTCAGACCCTTATTACAGTACAGTTAGAAGTTAATTTTTATTAAGCGTAATACCTACTTTTTGTGAATTTATATGAAGATCTAAATAATAGAGTTTCGTCTTTATGTTACAGTTATATAGCATTGTTGTGTGCAAGTTTATGAAATTCTACTAGTTTCGTCCATGGTTTAGGGATGCGCTCACCGTAAGGACGGTATGGTTAAGGATATAAAGGTGACTAACAGAGAAGTAACCTTATGAGACACTGATAGAAGACGATTTTAGATCAGTTCTTATCGCAAAGATTTTATGTTTTTATAAAAATGTTGTCCAAACAACCGAAAGCTATCTGCCGTGAATGTACCGGCAAGAAACTCAAACTACTTTAGACCGAAATATAAGTGTGACGAAACTTGGTAATAAATTATTTATGTAAACGTTTTTTTATTTGTCCGAAAAAATACAGACATAGCCAATATGTGTCTATGTGCAGACATAGTCATGATATTATGCGATAATTTATAAAAGCACTCTAAAACCGCAGATACGAGAACTCGAACGCGGAACTGCCCCAAGTGCTGAACTCGCACAACGAGGAGATCAGGATCCAGCAGAGCAAGTACAAGCAGCTGAAGCTGCAGTACAAGGAGGCGGTGCAGAAGTTGAAGGAGCGGGACATGCAGCTCCAGCAACTGAAGGATGAGCATCAGCATTTGCTGGACTTGAGTAAGGATAGGTGAGTAATTTACCCCCCGACCACCCTGGAGGGAAGAGACGGGGCCGTGTAAGCGGCCTTTCCGCCGGTGGTGTGTGGTTGGTCAGGTTAAACCGGTTTCCCATAACACCACAACTCAAGGCGTTGAAGTCCAATGGGTGGGTTTTAGTGGGTAGTCCTGCTCTTTACAGAGTAGGGAGTCTCACACACACCGTCATCTCTCAGGGGTATTTCCCCCGTCAAAAAAAAGGATAGGTGAGTAATTTTATATAGTAGTGTTTTTATAGTATTCGATGCTGGATATACCAAAATGGTTGAAAAAGCTAAGGGCGGCAAAAATGGCCTCAAAAAATAGTACAAAAATAGGCCTCGGACACTTCATAAAAAAAAGATTTTTATTTTTTTATAGTGATTCACTCCGCCGAAATCCGGCTTCTGTATTTCTTAATAAGTGCAATAAAGTTTAAATAAAGAACACATTGAATCTTTCAGGAACCTCCTTGAACGCGAGAAGCTCCAACACCACGTGACAGAGCTGTCTGCGAGGGTCCAACAGCAGAACGAGACTATCAATATGCTCCAGCGGCGCATCGCGCTTGAGGCGAAGAACTTCAGGCATCAGCTGCAGAACGAGATCAATAAGCACAAGGACACGCGGCATGACCTCGACCTCGCGATCACTAACGCAGACAAACTGTCTACTATCATCGAGGTAAATAACAGACAGTGAAGCTTTCAATCAGTGCATTCATCATGAAAATCGGAGTTCATAATAGAGGTATAATTTTTTCACGAGCCCTCAAGCTCGTGGCAAGCGTGCCGGACTCTGACGTCATGTTATTTTCAAGATCCCAAATTCCTTTTTAGTGTGGATCAATATGGAGAACGGGCTTTTATATTTCATCCTCCGTAACCGAGAGGGAGATTCCCGGGTTTGATACTCGGTCTGGTCAATATGGGAAACGAACTTTTCTGTATTGTCTCGGGTCTGGGTGTTGTGGTACCGTCGTTGTTTCTGATTTCTGTAACACAAGTGCTTAAAAGCTACTAACCACAGAATTAGAGCAATGTATGTGTTGTTGTCCAATATTTATTTATTTGTTTATCTTTCAATAATATAATGACAATTTTTTGACGAGCTCTGCAGCCGAGAGGTGGGGGTGCCAGTCTTTGGCGTCATGTCATTTTTAAGATCCCGAATCCCTTTAAAAGGCGGGTCAGTGTGGAACACGTACTTTTATACATTTTCCTCCTTAATTTTTCATGCATTCGAGTGTAATAGTGCCATGGTTGTTTCTGATTTCTGAAACACAAGTGCTTTAACTACTTACCACAGAAACAGAGCAAAGTTATGTGATGTTGTCCAATTTTATTGATAACTTATTAATGTCAAGTAAAATCACACACGTTGACCTGAATTTAAAGTAAGCACAGCTTAAGCACTTATGATAAGCAAGCTACAAACAACATTTGTTACCATATAATGATATACTTTAATATGTAAATGATGGCCTTCAATTGGTACGTCCTACCGTTTATGTTCTATGGAGTAGAGGCGCAAACACTCTTGGTAAGACTGGCCCTCAAATTAAAAGACACTCATTGAGCTATAGAAGCAGCTATTCTTGCATATAATCTAAAAGAAATGGTTCGTAATGAACATGATTATTCGGCCGAAAACCAGACTGAAAAATAGTTATCGACTTTGCTTCAAGAGTTGGCTCATCTTCCTCGCAGTAGAATTACTTGGCACTATATATAGTATACTAGCTGTGCCCGCGACTTCGTTCGCGTGGACTACATCCTTTCATGGTGGGTTTTACCGCTATCTCCCCTAATATTCGAAACAAAAAGTAGTCTATATTATAATAGAGCTATATTTGTGCCAACTTTCATATCTCTAACTTAAAAAATAAACATTTTCCCATATAAACTTTCAAAGGTGGCATTACCCCCCCCCCCCTTACTTTCTAACAAAAAGTAGCCTATGTCCGTTCTTGAGGTTCAACGTATAGCTATGCCAAATTTCATCAAAATCGGTTGAGAGGTTTAAGCGGGAAAGCGTAACAGACAGACAGAGTTACTTTCGCATTTATAAAATTAGTAGGGATTAATGCTGATTCTATATTGTTAAAGTATTTCCAATGTTATTACAAATTTTGCAGATGAAAGAGAAGATGTTAAGCACGGCAGCAAGTAGAGGGGTCAAGTCCCCCAACAAACCTCCTTCAGCGATGACATCGGCTCGGCCGGTCAGCAAGTCTAAGTCAGCGCTTGAAATGACTGCACTTGATGAACCGTCTCGACCTCGCACTAATGTAAGTGTCTTTTTGAAAACCATGTTCATGATTTGGAACCGATATTGATTCCAAAGGCTTTGAAGATTTTAGATATTCCGAAAATTGTTATGAATTCATTCAAAATTATGATTTCAGTAAGGCTAGGGTTTAATTTAGTTTTCTAAGTAACAATTATCATAATTATGAGCAAAAAAAATCGAGACGCCCTTGACTCTCGTCGATTTCAATTTTTTTAAAACTGAATTTGAATCACACCTTCAGTAGTTATTCTAAGTAATGTAAAAAAGGGTGATTTATTTTTATTTGTTTGCCTTTGTTGTTAGGGTATGTCATTAATAAAACCAACAGAAAAATATCATTGAAGCAGTCTCAACACAACCCAAGGATTTCCCTTTTACTATGAGTTTCAGACGCCTGATGTTAGCTCGAGTCGTTCCATTTCAAGCTAAATTAGAAAAATGTAGCTCGAAATTTACCTGACCGATTACCATACCGAGACCTTCAAAATTAAATAGCGTAACTTAACCACTGCGACACTGAGATTGTCAATTACGTAGTCTTATATTAATTTTCAGATGGATCAAAACATCCTCGCAAAGCTCTGTGAGAACTCCCGGAACGTCAGCAGTTCCCTATCTCACGAAGAAGATATGTCATCGTCTACTGAACCCCGCTCACGTTATGGGAGAAGTCGCACCAACTCTACCAGCACACGGTCTACTCCTAACCAGACCAGAAAGAGCTCCAAAGGTTCAGACGATATGATCGAACTAGCCAAAACGGTTCAAGACGGCATGGCCGACCTGGCCATCTTCGATGAAGATATCGACTTCAAAAACTCATCGCCTGATGAAGTACAAAAGAAGATCGAAGTATTAAAAGCTGATCTTCTTATTAAGTTGAAAAATGACGAAGCGCCGTCAAGAAAACCTAGCGCGTTGAGACGAAAGTCTACCGAAGAGTCTATAGAAGAAGAGATTGCTGAAGAGGAAACTGAAAGGCCGAAGTCCAGAGGAAGAAGGAATTCCAACGTTTCCTTTTACGAAAACGTTACAGTTGAAGAGACTATGACTGTAACAATAAATAGTGAAGACCAGAAACCGACTCGCGAAAACAGCGCTTTAGAAAGAAAGTTATCAGGGAAACCTGTAGAAAAGTACTGCAAAGATATCATACAAGATATCGAGAAGAGCAATAAATTGATAGAAAGGCATGTTAAACAGTTTAATAGTTCAAGATTTGAGAGTGACAAGCTAGTTCAACAATTACAGGTCGTGGATAAAATAAATGACTTTGTTAATTTCAAAGGGGAGATTCCGGACGCGGCTTTGACAGAGTTGAACAACAATTTTAAAATGTTGACTGATCAAGTTTTAAATGAAACTGTTCCTACTACGAGGAAGAGGTCGATATCTGGTAGGAGAGGTTCCAGGACTGAATCTAAGACGAGTCTCTTGGATGACGGGATGAGCAACCAGGATTTGCTAGAAGACTTGTTGGGGAAGAAATGACAAGAGCCTATTCCCAATTCGATTTTTGGGTCGTTTCACTTGTGATAGGGTTTGGAGTCGTTGTAGTGTTTTTTCCTTTTTCGTTGTTGTAAACGAGGAATTGATGTATGTTTTCCATGATAGTCTTATGTATTTAGTAAATGGGGGTAGTTGGTTTCGGACATAGGATGTGAGGGTATATGGAATTACTGAAATGTCGTAGCTTCATACAGATGTACTTTCTAGTGAAAGGCTTACTTAACATGTCTCTTTGAACACTCGGCATTGGCGGAATTACTGCGTTTTCTTGAGGCTTATTGCATGTTAAATCACAAGTAAGTGAGTATGAGGCATCTAAAGGTACGTGTCAGAGCTCATTTATAAATCTACAAAAGACACACAGTATACATTGAAGTAGTCATAATATCGGTTTAAAGAATATTTAATGTCTCAAGAAATTCACATTTCACTTATAAGACAATTTGTAACTTAAAAATACTTATTTTAATGAATATATTTATTTGACTTTTATAGGTTGACATTAGGTACGGTGACCATAACCAAACATATATGGCGGATTTTTTTAAATCTTCACATACAAACTCTTCAATAACAAGTCGATAAACTAGAAGATTTTTAAATTAAAAACTTTATGAAGTAATTGTGTTGCAGAATATTATAATGACATTTGAAATAGGTCATGTTTTTCATTCGACTGTTATTTTTTATAAGACTATTTAAACATCTGGCCTTATTAAAAATACAAGTAGAGAAACATGCAAATTTTATAAGGTGTTCAAACTGTTACTCCCTTTACCATTTAGCAACCGAATAAAAATTTGGATCTTTGTGAAAATGTTTCTGTGTTAGTACATTCGGCTCATATTCAGTATTTTTGGGAGTTGCCGACCCCAGCGTAATGCGTGCGAAAGTATTTAAATACTTTAAGCTATTGTGACCGGGTAATTTTTAAATTCCCTAACTCTTTTCAAGCGGGTCTGGTATGCCCACATGTGACATGTTAAATACCGCCGATGAAGTGTAAAATGATCTGCTAAAAGTCGTTACTTCTTCTGTCTATTCGTTCCTTTTTATTTTCTGTTCTGATGATTAACGAGTTTAAAATGTATATATTCGGTAAATAGGGGCGTTGGCTGTCTTGTTAGTTGATACTCTTTAATAGCTGGCTGAAGGATGATTTTTCATATGTTGACTAGTAAAATAATGAAATGACGTCATTTCTACTAATCTTTGACTAGTCAACACGCTTTTACTTAGTTTTATTAGACTTTATAATCGTTTTTTAACGATAACTTGCAACCATTCCGTTGCAATTTTACAGTCACCTCTAGAAGTCCCATTGCTTGCGACGATCATATTCATAATAGTTTCTTTACATGTATCACCTGACGTTGTATACGAAGACATGACCTCCATACTGAAATTACAAATGCCAAATGGTCTCCCCGACATAAATCATTATTATTGAAGATGTGGGTTAGCCATATTGTGTTCAGAAACATATATTTGTTCGGAAACACGAAAGAAAAAGTTCTTACTCGAGGCTTTCCTTAGACGTATGGACCAATATTTTCTAATGCTCTAGCTATTATGTTGTATACTTAGTACTCCAGAATGTTTCGTAGGTACCCAGGAGGGGTACTCTCGAAAACGAAACAAACAAACGAAAGGTTTCGTTTTTGAAGATTATTCAAAAGTTTGGGAATGAAGACGTGGTTTTTGATTTGCATAATAAATATTTTGTTTTTTGAAAACGCTTAATTTGCATTCGAAGTGATTTCTTTATGGTTATGAGGATTAAAAATTGCCATCCGTTGTCGGATCCGACATATTTCGTTTATGAGAGTAGACCCCCAGATTATAATAACACTAGTAAGTTTGATAAAGTATCGAAACGAATACGTGTATCCTTGAGTAGGTACTTTGCGCATGGAAAAGTTATTTGAAGAAAAATTGGATTCAGTTAATACATAAGTTTGGTATTCGTATGTTATGTAGCGAAGGATTTTTTTAGCTATGATAACTCATTTCCATTTCTGAAAGATAAACAAATTTAAGCTTGAAGTCTACTAGTAAATTTTTAAAGTTTTGGTTACGTAATAAAACATTACTGTATTGAACACATTTGTGTCACTATATTGTATCTCAATTTGATAAACATATGATTAATAAAACCTTTTATTCTCAACAATAATAACGTCAAATTCAGATAGCGTTTTAAAATCAACAGAAATCTTCGATTTCAGTTTCATCATTAGGCTTGTATTTCCTACTAATTAGTAATATTCTCTCATTAAATGCAAAATATGCGCAATCCCAAATACATTTATTTAACAGGACGGCAAAAACAAAAAAAAACCACTTACATATTTTTATATCATTGAACTGGAACTAGAAAAAGAAATACCTCAATTCGTTTTATTTATTTTTTGTTTTCACGTCCTGTTAAAGAAAGGTGTTTAAGATTACGTCTGTTTTGCATTTAAAAAGCGTTATGTTGATGCATTCAAACATACGTTTTAATTATTAGCTAGGGTAGACCGAGGCGAATCGGATCACAGGGCGAATCGGATCAAATTAAGAAATCTGCTCATAATTCAAATATCGCATCCACATAGAACGCACTCAACCGTCGTTTTGCGTCTCTCCCCTCACCCCGCACCTCCCACCATAGGCAGTTTTTTGATCACGCTTGTGAATCAATGTCGATGCCACACGTCAGCGAGTCGATCGTTTGTGCATGTCGTATTTTTGGCGGGAATCTAAGTTACGTACTTACGATTTATTTGTGTCATATTACGGATTTGTGTTAAAAATCAACTATATTGTTGTATATTGCTAAGCAAGGTGTCTATATTAGAGAACTAATTCGCTTTTACGTATAATGTTAGAGGTAAACGTATAAAATATGTATTTCTAAGGTCTTGATTATGGGGCTAATCGGATCATGTCGTCAGGGGCGAATCGGATCACACTTTTAAACTAATTTATTACATGTCTGGGGTTACTAATTCATATTTATTCATTTGTCGATGGTTCGCAATTACATGAGAAAGACTAATGCTTGAGATTGTTCTCAAGAAAAAATGAAAGAGGCTGTTAATAAGGTCTAGAACAAAGAACTGACCATACGTAAGGCTGCTGAGATTTTTGAAGTACCGTTCACAAGCTTATAGAAAAGAGTTTATTTAGCTAGGGGTGTTGTTAAGCGTCGAGGTGGACAGTTAACTTTGAATGAGAAAGCAGAAAAGAAGTTTGCTGTGCGGCTTTTGAACTTGGCAAGTCTTGGCTTCTAAATTACACCCAAAGCGGTACGTAAGTACGCGTTTGAATTTGCAGAACGTCAAAACATAAAACACAAATTTGACAGAAGTGCTGGTAGGATGGCCAGGACCGGTTTCATCGTTTTATGCAAAGGAATAAGACTTAACTAAATTCGGAAACTATTCGGAAGCCGGAGGGTCTGTCAAGGTATGAAGAAAGAAAAAGTGGCAGAATTCTTTAAGTCTTTGGAAACAGTAGTCAATAACAACAATTTAAGAGGAAGACCTGAATGTGTATACAATGTAGATGAAACGGGGATGCCGCTTAGTAACCGCCCACTTAACATTATAGCACAAAAAGGTGCTAAAGATGTTGTCATCATGACCAGTGTTGAACGAGTGTATGAACGCAGCAGGACAGTACATACCTCCATTTGTTTTATTCAAAGGTGTGCGCAAACGTGACGATTTTCTCCTAGGTATGCTACCTGGTACTGAAATTGCCATGACAGAAAAGGGCTGGATCACTGAAGAGGCTTTCACGCTGTGGCAGTGCAATGCCTGCGAAGAATGGTGCCACGAAAAATGTGCTGATATGGGGGGGAACAAAGGATTATATATATGTGAATTATGTGCCGATGTTTAAGATTGATCTTATTATTTTTTTTTTACTCATTCCAAAGCTTTAATGTTAAGAAACTTATAATTTTATTATATATTGCGTAAGATCCGATTCACCCCGACAATAGGGGCGAATCGGATAATTTTCATTTTTTAGTTTTAAGTAGCTGACTAACAAAATATGAGTCCGATTTAAGTTTTTAAATGTTTATTTCATAGCTGATTTGTACTTCTTACGTTTTAATCAATAAAATTAACATTATATATCAATTTAGTATGACTTGCACACCCTCAAAGAAAAAGTGATCCGATTCGCCTCGGTCTACCCTATCTAATAAGATTTTAACAATCATTTCCAATTTTGTGACTAGTCCTAACTTTTAAACTTATTCTGAGCTACGAGTAAATAGTTCAAAGGGCGTCAATCCTCATTTCAAATATGAACGCCCAACAAGTTACGATTTAGTGAAAACTTCTTGTAATTAGAGCGTTTCATGCCAAAAAGGTCGAGTGTGTGTAAATATAAAAGTTCAATTTTAGAAATATTAGCTGCGATGTTTGTTCGGCGATTGTTAACAAAGTGAATTGTTTATAATACCTACAACTTTACGTGTATCGTCAGCTCCAGCGGTTGCTGTGTGAGATTCCGGCCCTTAAGTTACCTAAATAATTTACACTGAATACGGTTTTTGCGTAGCCCAATTAATTTTGTAGGGACAAAAAATCGATTGATTGATTCGGGAGGAGAAAGATCAATTAATGTTGAGTTATTTTATACGACGAGAGCTTTATTGCCATCGACGTAGAGTTGAAAATTATTTTTTTATGATTTTTTTCAGTTTCTTTAAAATATTTGCAAAAATTGTAAAAGTCTATTGAAATTGCATAGATCGTAAATCATACTTTAGAAGTCTTGAAACTTTGTTGGTATATTTGAATCCCTTTCCAAGGATATCTTACTAATGCCTCAAGTTGTATTGTACAGAATGGCTTCCCAATAGATATTTGCTGACTATGTACTACGTCATTATAACAACGTCATTAAAAGCTACAAAATGCCGTTTTCTATAGTGATATACAAACATAATGCACTAGTTCAATTTAGACCTTCTTGAAATCATTTTTGACAGTCTAAAAAACATTTAATGAATCCCTATTTCCTTTGGTCAATCCATCACGCGTAAACGGCTGGACAAATGTTACTTTTTTTGTGTTTGTTTTTGTCAGTTCTTATGAAAAAAAAAATATAATGAAATAGTCGTCGTAACACAGGACAACGTCTGTCGGGTAAGCTAGTTACAACAATTCCTTAATCCCGATAGTTACGAGAAGGTTTGTGTCAAGGTACTGAGGTGTATAGCAACTAGTGAGGTGGACTGTACCGATTGTTATTTCGGTAAACGTCGAAATGTATGTTCCCTTTCTACGCGATATTTTATGAAGCTAACGGTCTCTGTGTTTGTAAATTCATCGTGCTGTAAATTATAATGCAATCGTGCTGTTGAAAGAGTGGGTTCGTCTGTTTTTTCTATCTAGATGTATATGGGCTCTTTATATATTGTTATTTATATTTAAAACATGTGATTGAGTGATAATATAATATTATATTTTTGTGACTATGTGTTTCCTTTTGATTTGTGATAAAATTCTGTCCCTAAAAACAAATTAATAGTTTGTACTTATTGAGTTTGGATGCTTAATATAGCCTTTGTTCTAGTTTCTTTTACCGAGTAGTTATATGGGAGATATTTTTCTCATATGTCCTACAATTTTACAACTACAATTGTAGAACAAGTGAAACTCTTTTTCTACTCCTCTGACCTGTTATTTTTTAAATAGATATAAGGTATATATTTTATATAAATAAATAAATAAATGCGCCAGACAATCACACCAATCACCTGGGCTCAAACTAAGGTTTCCCCTTGTACTATGAGCACCAGACGACGGATACTGGGGGCATCATCCCAGCACACCCAGACCCAAGTCAATTTAAAAAAGTTCGTTTTCAAATTGACCTGACCGAGAATCGAACCCGGGACCTTTCATACTTCGGCCGCCTACCTTAGTCACTGCGCCACCACGGTCGAAAATAGACGGATATAAGGTAGAAATGGGAGTTTATAATTAAATACAGTTAGCACCTCGCATCCCACTTACGTTTATCACTTTGCTACTAAATTTACGCTGGAAATGTGTTAAATATAACCTTATTTTTTTTCATAAATTAACAACAGTTGTACTTAGTTTACACACACGAAAATAATTTGGGTGGTGATAAAAAAATCAAGTTGTATTTTACTGTCGCCTAGAAAAAGGATTATCGGAACTCAATATAATTACGCGCATTAAACATTTATATCATGTAATTAAACAAAACGAACAAATTGTATTGACAACACTGGCATAATTTAGAAATTGGAAGTTGTGAAGGTAGGGTTGAAAAAAAATGTGACGTCTACTTTACTACTGCTAAAAATGTACTTGTCTTGATTTAATATTTTAATACCGATAAATTGGTTATGTTATTTAGAAATTATTATTAGGGGCCGAGGCAAAGTTTTGCTGTCACTGGCATATAAATTTTATTTGTAACAAAGTTTGTAAAAGCAGTTAATTTAAATGGTGACGCAAAAGGTATTAAGTTGAAAAATGCGCAGGATCTGAACCCATTACCGTGGTGAGTATTTTTATTTCACTTGATATTGTAATGACTACTTTACAAAATTTATTAAATTTGTAAAATGATTGATTTGTTTTACAGCATTTGGAAACAATAAACCCTCAAACTGACTAGTCAAATTATTTATAAAAATAAAAATATTATTTTCTATTTAATACGTGATTGGTTTTTTTTAACATGACATTGACAGATATATTCATATTCATTCATTCATAAACAAAGTGTCTGAAATTAGGCATGGACCTAATATAATAAACTATACTAAGTCCATGGAAATTAGGTTACTTTATAGATAATACAAATAAAAAGCTACAAAAGAAAAACAATAAAACGCTATAAAAATAACAACATATTAAATACAACAATGTATCATTCATTATAAATATAATTAATTATTTCAATTAAGATCGATTTTTATACAAATACACAATAATGTCATCACTGCAACTATTCACGTAGTCACGCCTTTTGAACAATTCCTGAATTGAGTGTGGACTATTTTCCAGCAAGAAAGTTATGAGCTTCGAAATAAAGGAGTGCGTGTATAAAGTTCTAATTTTAGTTCTTGTGTCAGTTTATTAAACAACCACGTGTCTTTAAAACATGTTAATCACCATCACCAATCACGAAGCAGTAGGACCTCACGCCCACGAAGTACCTAATTAACTAGCGATTTTTATACGCGCGTCAAATTCCCATTCTGTCAAAGTCACGTGAAAACGAAAATGGATATTATTTAACGATAAAGCACAAATGTTTGGTGTTTTATAGCTTCCGTGAGTTCCTTGGATACCAATGATTAGCCACTTTAAAACACAGTTTATATAAACACTTGACACGCTTCTGACTGCGGTCCACTTAAAATATTCTACTATATTTTACCACACAATGTTCCATAAAAACTGACAGAAGCGACATTGTTTTCTCACTTTCTTTACCTTCAACGAAATTTATTTCTAATGTTATAATTAAATACTAAAAACAAGTGACGGCATAAAATAGAGAAAAGCTAATTTAATCAAGTTTATACTATAAACTCGTATAGTAAAATTCACTCCTTAAATAAAGGCCACAAGGAATAGGAACACAGAAAAACACTTACACAGTTTCCAAAAGCTTCTATTTCCTCAGACAGCATTGTACAAACTCCAGAGACGTCCGTTCTCCTTCGGCGCTCCGACCAGAATGACTCGATTCGCCTCTTTTCATTTTAAACGCTCGATTCAACGGTCGAAAATTTCCGTTCCGAAACGATATTTTAAAACATTTTATGCTACGTTCAGAAATCAGATAATTTTAAATTTATACACCATAAAAATCGGCAAACCTAACATTCGACCATCCTGACATTGTGCATGTCCTCATGCACACCTAACATTCGGCCAATCGAGTCATTTTACAAAAACCATTCTAATATTAAAACTGTAAACCCACCTTCTTACAGTCATGTAAATAAACAATAAACATCAAAATAATAAATAGTAAACATCCATAATGAACTGTTAACCCTCCTACTTACAGTCATGTAAATAAATAATAATCATAATAATAAATAGTAAACATCCATAATGAACTGTAAACCCTCCTTCTTACAGTCATGTAAATAAATAATAAACATAATAATAATAAATAATAAACATCCATAATGAACTGTAAACCCTCCTTCTTACAGTCATGTAAATAAATAATAAACATCATAATAATAAATAGTAAACATCCACAATGAACTGTAAACCCTCCTTCTTACAGTCATGTAAATGAATAATAAACATAATAATAATAAATAGTAAACATCCATAATGAACTGTAAACCCTCCTTCTTACAGTCATGTAAATAAATAATAAACATCCACAATGAACTGTAAACCCTCCTTCTTACAGTCATGTAAATGAATAATAAACATAATAATAATAATAAATAGTAAACATCCATAATGAACTGTAAACCCTCCTTCTTACAGTCATGTAAATAAATAATAAACATCATAATAATAAATAGTAAACATTCATAATGAACTGTAAACCCTCCTTCTTACAGTCATGTAAATAAATAATAAACATCATAATAATAAATAGTAAACATCCACAATGAACTGTAAACCCTCCTTCTTACAGTCATGTAAATGAATAATAAACATAATAATAATAAATAGTAAACATCCATAATGAACTGTAAACCCTCCTTCTTACAGTCATGTAAATAAATAATAAACATCATAATAATAAATAGTAAACATCCATAATGAACTGTAAACCCTCCTTACAGTCATGTAAACATCCATAATGATATCAATGTATCCAACTAAAATAATTACATTCGCTCTTAGTTACAGATATTAGATAAGTTTCATTAACTCATGTACGTTCCTAGCTCATATTCATATTTTACCAATACTCCATAAAAATAATGAATAAATGTGGTATTCTAATTACAATATGTGAACTTCGCTGGCCTCTGTACTATTATAACTAACAATTAAATCAATATTAATTAACTCTTAACACAATTTACCCAGGAACTGTTACAATCAATATACAAAGAAATTATACGAGTGAAAGCTAACACCGATTTCGTGGAATAAGTTTCGTTGTCTAGTAGACATGAGAGCAAGGAACTAATTTTCACCATATAAGATAATATAAGCTTAACAAATATTTAGATTCCATAATTTATCATTACGTATTTCCTTCTTACATAATAAACAAAAAGTAAAAACAGTGTCACAGATCATAGTTTAAATCACTGGTTGTATGCTTATTAGTTACATAAATTAGATTTCTATTTCACTTTCCTCCGTACAGTTATTCTCATTACCTTTGTTAACTCCTAAAGCGGCCACGTGGACCCAAGGCAACATTCTATACGCAGCGACGGCGGTTTTGCACTTATTTCAAGAGCCACTAAGTCCCGGAATAGAAACTACCCTATAGCGATCATTACCCAATACCGCAACGACTCTGTAAGGGCCTTGATAAGGTGTCCTAAGCTTTTTGCTGTTTCCGTCATTTGCAAATGAAGCTATTTTTTTTTTTGTTTGTTTTTCTTGCTCTATTTCAATCCTATCCTTAACTGATTCTCTGATAGTCACCAAATCTGTCTTTTCATGAGCTTCTTTAACTACGTCATTCAATCTGGGATCAACTTTTGCGTTCATACACACTCCAAACATGATGTCGGTTGGTGCTTTACCTGTGGTTTTCTGACAGGTATTATTCATACCCCATTGACCCTTACCCGCTTTGTCATCCCAATCTCTCTCATCAAAGTTTAAGTTATGTGCAGTTAATGAACTCAAAATTGTGCGATTGCATCGCTCCACTTGAACGTGGGCTTACAACGGCATTCAAAACATGCCTTATATCTTTGTCTGCATAAAAACGCTTAAATGCACGAGAAGTGAACTTTAATTGCAGTTTGTGATTTGGTTTTGCGTACCGGCGTAGTAAAAATAAATTTTGTAAATGCGTCTACTATAACTAAAAGATATGAATTCCCTCGCTTAGATCGCACAAAAGGCCCAAGGTGATCTAAATGGATTGTATGAAAAGGCACATCTACTTTCATTATTGTGTGTAGGAGCCCTTCGTTTGAACTAACCTTTTGGCATAGGCACACTCGATACAAACTTGAACATATTTCTTGACAAACTTGGACATTCCGGGGAATCAGTAGGATTTCCTGATACGTTCAAGAGTCTTTTCCACCTAAAATGTCCAATTTCATCATGCTTCATCAGACAGAACTGCCATCGTGCCCCTTTTGGTACTACCCATCTCAGATTACTTTTATCTCCGTCTACACACTTATACAGTTTGTGATCTTTGATCAAATAGTTTTCCCTAATATTTGCCAGTCCATAAGCGTCTAAGTCTGAACTTAAAATATCACGAATCCTACAAAGTTCCGAGTCTTCTAACTGTAAGGTGTGTAGCCAATCTAACTGGTTAATGGACATCACATTGGGGAAACCATCACAGTAAACCGTGCTATCTTCTTCTCTACTAGGATTCCTAGACAATGCATCAACGTGCGCCATCTTAGTCCCCGCTCTATATTCTATATTTTAGTCAAATTCCCGTAATAGGAGCCACTACTCGAGGGATCAGATCTCGCTTGGAAAACGTTGTGCGTAAGGCACTACAGTCAGTCACAATTTGAATTTTAACTCAGGCAAATAAACACGAAATTTTCTCAGCAAACATACTACAGCTAACATTGGCAAGTCCAATCGGCATACGGTTAAATTCGTATTGACCGTCCGGGGTAACGAAAGGAGGTAAGATGCTTAGATTCTTCTAATAATGGTACCTGATAATTAGCCCGATGACATATCTAACGTTACAAATTATACCTGTCCTGATAATCGCGCGAACTCGTCTTCGATCACGAGCTTCCGGTATCGTTCTTTTACTGTCAGGGAATTAAGAAGTCTATAGTCTAGGCTTTCCATCCTTCTTCCGCATAAGGACTATCGGACTTGCATATTCCAAAACAGATTCTCTTATGACCCCGAATTCCAACATGTCACCTACCATTCCTCTAACTTGCCGACGTTCCCTATGCGACAACCGGTAAGGACGATATACCACTGGTTGCTTGCTATTCAGCCCTATGTGCATATCAGTTACGTTAGTGCATCTCAGCTCCCCCAAGGATTATGCAAAACAGTGTTTACATCGGTTAAGTAACGACACTAAGTTTTTCTTTTGTAAATCGCTTACAGAGTCACCTATATGAATTTTATCAATGTCGATGCTAACGTCACGTTTATTTTGTCGAAAGCTTATTCACGCAATAAACAAATTGTACCCTAGTACCTCTCCCAATTAAGGATTGCTCAAAACTTTCAGGGATTACATAACGGTGTAATAGAGACGAAAAACTGCCACTCTTTAACGCTATACACTCCCCCATTGATACAAGTCTGTCTATTTGGTTTTCCAATAACTTTACTATGCCACAAGATATCTCCGTTTTCGATATTCACGCAAACTCTAATCGAGGCTGGTCCATGAACCGTGATATTTTCCTTTGATTGGACCACGATGGCCATGTCCCCAGCATTGTCAGATATCGAGAATGGTAATTCATCACTAAAATTGAAAAATCTTAAATTCTCCGCATCTTTATGTACTACAATGTGCGCCTGTTCAGTGAAGGTTTGTCTCACCAGTAACAGTACGTCTAACAGTTTGTCATCTACAACGTGACACGCTAGTCCTGCATTAACACCATCTATATTCAAATTAATGTTCAACGACCCGAGAGAGTAAACTATTCCATTGCCAAAGCCTTGAATTGGAACGGAGCTAACACTGTACGTAAAACCTAATGATGATGCCGCTGAACGAGTAAGTAGTGTGACATAGCTAAACGAGTAAGTAGTGTGACATAGCTAAAATCTATAAAAGATTTCATTGATATACCGTTTACCCTACATTCTTTGATAAACTTTGCATTCGCATTTGAACTTAGTATGCGCATAGTTTTAGTTACTGGTGCATTATAATTATTTGAAAGATTCCCTGACTTTATATTACAAAATCGTCTGTTTTATGTCCAAATCTACGAAATTTTCCACATTGCATTAATGACTTAGGACACTTAATGGTTGCCCCTTTTCCTTACGATTATTACAAAATATATAAGAATTACTACTAGTACTAGCCTTTAATCTCAACTGATGGCTAACTGAGTTAATCGTAAAATCATTGGATCTTCCTTAATAATTTCCACGGTAAAATGGTTGCGAAACTTCTTTATTAGACATAAAAACTGTAATAGCTGATCGAGACAGAAACAGCATAACGCATTGGCACTAGATTGCATTGTCTTATCGTTCAATCCATAAATAATACAATCCACCGCACGCTCGCACTCTTTGTCGCATTGGTTCAACAAGGCTTATTTCTCGTAGTAATATACTACAAGAGGTTCATTATATCGGCTACGTCTTTTCAACATACCCTCCAAGGATTAGCCATAATTTTGTTCGTACGGAAAAGCTTCTAAAAGATTTGTTGCCACTCAGACCAACTATATAATATTGAATTTAGACTTTTATACCAAGTTTTAGCCAATCCTTGGAGCCTCTGCATTGCAAAGTGAATCGTAGTCCAGCCGAAAACAGTGGCACACTGGCTTTTCGATGAAGGGTCAAGTCTGGTAAAATATATATATATATATATATTTTATCTTACTGTTCGAGGGTACTTGTGTAGTCACTGCTGTCGTCTGGGGTTGAGGTTTTAAATGACCTAGCGAATTAATTAGATTCCTAATATCCCTAGCCATAAAAGTAAGACTTTCTGACCGTGTATCCTGATGTGCTGGTGCACCGTTGGTGATGCCTTGACTGGTGCGTGATCTTCGTAACACCGCCCTAACGTAGCGACAGTCTTCCCGGTTGCTACGTTCTCGATAGACGCGTCCGTGTTGCTCCTGTCCTTACACCATGTGGTGAAGTGAATCACGTTCACGCCTGAGGTCGTCCTCCGTGATGCGTAGCCGTTGACGCTCGTTGTCAAAAGCAATTTCTTGTTCGTGTAGGCTTGACCACACGCCCTTGGTCGCGATTTACACTCCTTAGCCTGCTGCGGCTACGGTAACCACAGCTTTTCTGAAACTCGAAAACAAAACTGTGTATTTTGTTCTAAAACAATTTAACAACCGGCTCCTGAAAGATTGCGATTCGATATCTGAAAAATATTTGAACTGTAGTACCAAACCAGTAATATTTTACACGACACATTCGTCGGCCTTCAAAAGTATACCCAGGCGTAAACTATTTATGAATTAATAACCTCTAGGTACTTTGTAAAGTGAACTCAAATTTTGTAACTTTGTTTTTCAAATGTCTCGAAAACGGTGCGTGTCGTAGCTCAAAAATAAGAAAATTTTGGCACCCGTAGACCCAGGGCGTGCACCGACATAAAGTTTGACCACATGTGTTGTTACCGCACACTGACTTTGCATAATCTTTTACCACTTACACAAGGGGTAGACTAAGTTTGCAAATTTTTATCCCACCAACATTTTAGTCACACGTGTGGTGACCGCCACATGACCTTGCGGATTTGGGTCACGCACATACATACTGAGGGTATAGCGACATTTAGCAGGGTATCATACCACTTCTGAGATATAGTAAAATTCACTCCTTAAATAAAGGCCACAAGGAATAGGAACACAGAAAAACACTTACACAGTTTCCAAAAGCTTCTATTTCCTCAGACAGCATTGTACAAACTCCAGAGACGTCCGTTCTCCTTCGGCGCTCCGACCAGAATGACTCGATTCGCCTCTTTTCATTTTAAACGCTCGATTCAACGGTCGAAAATTTCCGTTCCGAAACGATATTTTAAAACATTTTATGCTACGTTCAGAAATCAGATAATTTTAAATTTATACACCATAAAAATCGGCAAACCTAACACTCGTAAGAATATCCATTTAGTTTTCTGTTGCGTCTTATTTTTTGGGCCTTAATAAATCTAGTATTTTGGCTTGGAGTTGCGAAGACCGTGGTTAATCAAAAGACGTTTGAATAAACGAAAAAAATATTAGCTCGAGTTGAAACGCGAGCGGCGGCTTTGGAAATATAACCTGAAAAGGTGCGTGGAATTAATAAGTATGGCGTCGTTTCAAACAAGCGATTTCTCTGTTATTTTTGTCATACTCGCCGTAATGTTTACTTGCTACGCCGATACAAAATTCTTAATATTAGAATATATATTAAGAATAATAATATAAATAGTTTAAAAGATGATCTTTAATCCTTCATTGTCACGAAAAACAGTATAAAAATAGAAGTGCAGAGCGCTCGGACGAAGGGGTGAATTTTGCCGAGTCAACAACTTTTGAAACTCTAAACTCATCAATCTTAGTTAAAGTAAATTTCACAGTTGTTTGATCACGCCTCTCCGTATAATTTAGTAGGAAACAATGATTTATAATTTGGTATTTTTTACTATTACTTTGAACAATTAAATGTAGCTGGTCGGATTGCAATGAGGGCAAATTAAAAGTTGAACCAAATATATTTACCGAAACATTTAAATAATAATAGTAAAAACACACACGTCACACTGTTGTCTGACAAATAAACCGTCTTCTGCTCTCATTCTAACTAGTTTGCTCTTTACTTAAAACATTGGGATATTACCTAATAGGTGCAAAAGTCTCACATTCAATATGATCAGATACGTCCATATCCTTCATATTATCAAACAAACGTATATGAACGATTTATATTCCTTAAGCAAACAAGGTAAGGAGTGTAGAATTAATGATTAAACGAACTTACCTTAAGTGAAGTTCTATCATAATTATACGAGGGCTTTGTCCGAAGAGATTAGCATAAAGTGTACTTGTAGTAACACGTACTGTGTTGCCGATTCGCACTGATTATTTGAGATTTTTTCTTTAAAAATGCTTTTTCATTTTAAAAGGCATTTCCGGTTTGTGTTAACCTGTTTGTGCTCGCTCCGACCAGTCGTCATTTAGTTCAGAGACTTAGCGGATGTTGATATTTGAAGGTTTGGGGATAGGGAGGGTGGGATGCTAATCTCTTCGGACAAAGCCCTCGTATAATTATGATAGAACTTCACTTAAGGTAAGTTCGTTTAATCATTAATTATACTCGCGCTTTGTCCTCGAGATTAGCATAAAGTGTACTTGTAGATGTTGAGATATAAAATTAAAATATCAACAGTTAAGTAAAACTAGGAAAACTATTTATTTAATAGATATACTTATATTCATAAATATTGGTTACATACATATGATTTCAAAGACAATATAACTTTGAGGTACATGTATTACCAATGAATATAAATCAATTAGAACAAAATATAACTGTAGCATTAATTATTTAAAGATAATTAATCATTAATGGAATCAGATATAATATTAATTGCAAATAAGTTGCTAATGTCACAATTAGGCATTGGACTCATTATTTCTTTATGATAAAATCTACCGAATGTGTTGGAACTACCACTCCAACCAGCAGTCTTACGTATGTGACTTAGACTTACACCTAGTTTATGGGCCTTTGAGGTCGCAGCATGTCTTGTACTATGTGCCGTAAATATTGATACATCTATACCACAACTACATAAAGTAGATTTAATCCATCTACTAAGTGTTTGGGCTGTAACTGATTTATATGGTTTCCTAAGAGCTATAAATAGTTGTTCATTATTTTCACGAAGTGATCTTGTCCTGTCTAAATATGAACACAATGTAGTTGCCGGACATATGGCAGGCCGATCGCGAAAATACGGTAAAATTAGTGTGGGTTGATTTGCCCCGGTTCGAGAAGTTTTAATTAAATCTGGTATTTTAATATTAATTTTGTCTGTAAGCAGTTCTATGTTTTTAATATTGATTTTTATCATTGTTTGCACTCTATGTGCAGTTGTTAAAGCCAAGAGAGTGGAAAGTTTTATCGTAAGCTTTTCTAAATTTAAATTTTCGTTAGGGTACCAGGAAGCTAAATAATTTAACACTAATGATGTGTCCCAAATGATGTCATATTTGGGTAGTGGAGGTCTCAGACGATAGATGCCTTTAAATAAACGACTTATTCTATCGTCATTTACAGCATGCTGACCTAGTATTAAAGATAGAGCAGACCTACAACTATTTAGTGTACCATATTGTGCTCCATTTTCGAATAATTTAGTTAAGAAAAGAATAATATGTGAAACTGAGGCTGTATAAAGGTCTATCCGGTGTGTCATACAAAACAGATGCCATTTCTTAATACAAGTGTCGTACTGTTTTATCGAATTATCAGAGAGAGATGTCATTATAATTGGTATGGAAGCCAGAGGTGTATTTCTTAATTGGAGTGATGTCCGGATAATATGGCGGCAACCAGGGTAATCTTGTGGTGTATACGTCGTGGATTGCTGCAATGTGAAAAAATTAAGTTTGGATCTGGTCTTCATATTAACCGTTTGGATACGATAAGGCTATTAAACAATGGGTACCATGGTTGCGTAGGCCATTCTGGAACTACTATTATACCAGTGGCTCTATCAGTTACTATCTTTCTTACAGTCTTTAATATTATAGAAAATGGTGGAAATCCATAGAAAAAGAATGTTGACCATGGTATAGTGAATGCGTCAATTACATAAGCATCTGGATCCAAGTGCCAAGAAATGTATTTTTGACACTTTTTGTTTATCCTACTGGCAAAAATATCAATTTCAGGAGTCCCAAACATGTGAACTATCTTTCTGTAGGCATCACCTGACAATTCCCATTCGATATCTGGATGTATGCGGCGTGATTCTGCGTCTGCGACATGATTATAGTTAGAACTTATATATGAGGCAAAAACCGTTATCTGGTGTTCTTCACACCACTGCCAAAGTTGTTTGGTAACATCTGTTAGGTGCGGAAACTGAACCCCGCCCATACGATTTATATACGAAATCGCAGTCGTATTGTCAATCCTTAAGAGAATTTCGCAGTGGTGATAGGAATTTGCAAAAACTTTAAGTCCAAGGAAAGCAGCAAGGATTTCTAAGTAATTAATATGTCGCAATCGTTCATGTTCAGTCCACATTCCATTTGCCCGATGGTCTCCACAAGCTGCACCCCACCCCGTAGTTGAGGCATCACTAAATATAACCAATTGATACTGATTTTGTTTTATTTGGTTTACTGGGTGGTTAATTACTTTTTGCCACCACTTCAGATCTGGTAATATTGATGGAGGTATGGTCATATATTTGTCATAATTATCATCGTTTTTGATGTTAAGATATTTACAGCGCTCGAGTTCTTTGGTATAAAGCCAGCCATACTCTACCGCTGGGCAAGCTGAGGTCAGCAAACCTACAAAGCTTGCGAATTCCCTAACTTTGCATCGACTCAATGTTTGGAACTTCTGAATTTTTATTTTGATTTTTCTAATTTTTTCGGCAGGTAAACTGATATGTAAATATTTTGAGTCAATATAGAACCCTAAAAATTTACAACAAGTACTTGGTAGTACATTACTCTTTTCTATATTAATTATGAACCCTAAGGCTTTCAGAAGACTCAAGGTAGTCGATATATTTTCTGTACATAACTCGTAACTGTTTGCTATCAATAGAATGTCATCTAAATAAATGGTAGATAGGTATCCACATGATCTAAGAAGGCTAATCACAGGTTTAAGTATTTTTGTAAAAACAAAAGGAGCCGTATTTAGGCCGAATGGTAAGACATTAAATTCATACAGTTTATTCTCAAATTGAAATCGAAGGTACTTTTTACAGGTATTGTGTACTCCTATTAGAAAGTAGGCGTCTTTCAGATCAATTGTACTCATAAAACAATCTTTGGTTACTAGCTTTATAGCAGTACGTAGGTCCTCAAGTTTAAAATGTTTTGTTTCAATAAATTTATTTAGGTATTTTAGATTAAGTATAAACCTTGTCTTACCATTAGGTTTTGGAATAACAAAAATAGGAGAAACAAATTGTTCCTCACAGGGTTCGCATTCACCAATAGCCCCACTTGACAAAAGGTCCTGAATAGATTTCTGAATTTGGACAATATCACTAGCTAAGTGAGGTCTACTTGGAGGCATTACGTGTTGAAGAACAGGACGAGTGAATGGAATTTTGTATCCATTTATCCACGAAAGTATTGTCTCGTCACGAGTTATCATATGCCATTGGTTATAGAACAAGGATAATCTGCCGGCGTATCTTACCGGGATCAGCGTCGGTTGCGATTCCGCACTGGACGCGACAACTGCTTCGAGGAGTTCTCGGGCAGATTCCTTTGTGTGGTCACAGGCTCCTTCCTCGATATCCCCTTCGGCCTGTAGTTCTGGGGAGGAACTCGCCAGTTTAAATTCGTATTTGTCGGTTGCTTATGAGGCTTCTTATTTACCTGTCTAGTAGGTGTGGGTTTCATGTCTACTCCGGATTTTGATATAGCTTTTGCTACTCGTATAGCCTCTGCCAGACCCTCACTAAACAGGAGATTGTCTATTTTTGTAGACTGTAATTGTTCCTTTAATCCTTTTTTGATATTGTTGTAAAGTATAAAGTTTCTTCGCAACATAGACTCTGTATGTTGACTATCGCATAAGAGTTTTTGCGCATCCATCAACAATTTAATGATTTCTGTATTTGCTTGTTCAGATGATAGAAGTACAGTGAGGGCTTCGGCTATACACGAGATTGCATAGGCAATCTGTTTCTGCTTGAATTCTATGCTCTTGTCTTTTTTGTAAACAGAGTCTGACACTGCAGCCTTTACCTCTGCGTTTAGCCGTGGACCATCAATCAAGGTGCAGTTAGCTGGTATTGGGTACTTATCCATAAGTTCCTTGCGGACTTCTTTGGTAAGTCCTGTGGTGGCTATGTGTTGTAGACGTGTAGCCACGTCTGGTTGTATGTCCTTTCCGTAGGGCGTCTTTTGAGACGGATCTTCGCCAAGCAACTGCATCAGTTCATCACTGATATGTTGTATCTCTAAGGGTGGGTTTACCAGCGTAACATCAGGAATATCTGTGCTTACTGGAACAGTCGTGTTGGTTGTGGCAGTGGCAGCAATATTGGCGTCGTTATGGGTAGCATAATGCACAGCTTCCGTAGAGGCTTCAGCCTGTTCTGTATTCGGTAGTGGTTCTGTTGGCCACCACATGGTAGCACTTGTCGATTGACCTCCATAGTCATAGACATCGTTGCTGGCGTCCCTAGTCAGATTCGTCTGATTTGGATCATTAGGTGGGCCAGGTGGCAATATAGCGGCGGAACTTGTCGATGGGCCTCCATATTCGTATGTAGTTGCACCTGAAATCGTATTCATACGATGTGATCGCCAATCTATATATACCAAAGACTACCCGCATTTATAACCTTGACGGTAACATGTAAGCAGGCTGTGTACGTAAACGGACACTATTTAAAAAAACGGTCCGTAACATTTTATTTTGCTATATATAACGGGAAGGGTACAGTCCTTTAAAACTGTCCGCAGTCCCATTCTACAATAGCGCACGTGTGATATAGGTATGGGATTAGTCCTTCCCGAAGTCGTTCATAAAAAACTCGGTAGGGTAATAAGTAACGGGACAGTCCTTAGAAACTGACCGCAATACTTTTTATTGCTATATATAACGAAAAAAGGGCACAGTCCTTAAAAACTGTCCGCAATATCGTTTCACAATAGCACACCCATCACATTTTACCAACCAATGACCTCTGAAGGGACAGCTCTCTATCTGCTGGCCACAACACAATAGGTAAGTATTGAAAACATTTGAAAATAACTAACCTTCAATACGCAGGATATGATTTTGCGGTGGTAAGTTCTGCAACGAAGATGAACTTGATTCCGAAGACGAACTCGTCGACGATGACTCTGAAGTTGAAGATGACGATAATTTTCTTTTTCGTGGTGGTGCCTGTTTCTTTTCTTTCTTCCGAGCTCGTAATAACTTCCTCTCTAATTTCTTAAATTTTTTCGCAATACACTCATAATCATTAATTTCACTACGCGTACGTTTTCCCATATTTTTTTGTAACTTTGCTAGACGTGCGAACGCGGCAAGCACTGAAACGTGAATGACGACTGGTCGGAGCGAGCACAAACAGGTTAACACAAACCGGAAATGCCTTTTAAAATGAAAAAGCATTTTTAAAGAAAAAATCTCAAATAATCAGTGCGAATCGGCAACACAGTACGTGTTACTACAAGTACACTTTATGCTAATCTCGAGGACAAAGCGCGAGTATAACTAGTTTTTGTTGTTAAGTTACAAAACATCGCTTATCTGAAACAACTATAAGAGGGTACCTTTATTATTTTTGCGTCCATCTTACAGTTCCGTAGAAATGTTATTAGGTATGAATAGCATATGTAATTCAAACTTAGTTTTAAAATATGAAACCTGCCTGTGCCGCCGTTGTATTAGATTTCTGTAACACAAGTGCTTGAGCTACAACCCACAGAATCAGAGCAATTACATATGTGAAGTTGTTCACATTTTTATTTGTTTCAATTATGACAACTTTTTGACATTTAAATAATATGGTGACTGTCAAAAAAACGCAAATATAAATTACATTTTATCCCAAAACTTGGTTACAATTTAAACCTGATTCCATAGGGACTGCATCCATAAGTATTGATAATTAAATAGTAATTCTCGATTACAATTAATATGGCAAAAAACCTCAAAAATAAACAACTATAAGGAGATACCTTCATTATTTTCCCGTCCATCTTACAGCAGGAAAACGGCCAGAGAGCACGTAAAGGAGTGGGCTCCGTAGATGGACATTTCATTGTGTCTGAATAATATATGTGCTTTGTGCTTAGGGAATTATTAGCATGTAGTATAAGCGTTTTTGCGGACATTTTGTTTTCATTATAATAGTAATGCCGTGTATTTTGGGATAGCGAAGGTACTGACAACCAAGACAAAATATTTAAAGAACATAAAGTGCCATAACCCATTTCTCGCCATCTACTATTTCCTCTACCTTTAGGTTGTCTGGTAGAGATCGCTTTCTAGCGATAAGACCGCCTAAATTATACTATTATCAATGGGTAAAACCTATTTCTGTAAAGTTTTTGGGCAATAAAGTATATCTTTCTATTTATCTATAATAACACCTGCTTAAAATTAGCCCAGCCAAGAAAACCTTTTGTTTTAGCAAAGAAATGAGCATAGGTATCTATTATTTTCTGGTGCTTCTTTATTTACATGTTGTTTCTCACGCGACGTCCATTTTTTTAACTCATTTTTTTTACAAAGAAGCCATTTTGGTACAATGATAAAAAAGGCCAAAAAAATGTACTACAGGATTTGACATAAACTTAAAGATAGTGCCTTAATTATTAAAGGTACTTTTTCAATCTACCAAAGGAACCCTACAGAACTCCTCAAGCTATCCTAACGAGATCAAAGGCAGAGTACAAAGGGCCATGCAGAATACTACTGACTTTGTTTCAGCTTTATTTAGTCTGAAACAGGACTTATTGGCCCGTCCTAAGGATCAATTTGTTGAATGTTGAACAAGGGCTGTCAAAGTTGGGGTGCGCCATAGTAGCTATCAAAATCACTCTTATTATGTCAAAAGAACATGACTTAAGTTCGCGGCCGATTTTTCTTTCTGACGTATACGGTAGTCTTGTCGAATAATCGATTGTTGAGCTTAAAAATTTGTTAGAATATCGATAGGATTATATCATAGTATTCATAGCTTAAATTTGAATAATACTATTGATGGCTAGCAATACTGTCCATAATATCTAATAGTATTATGGCTAAATATCACCAAACTATTGATAGTGTCGACACTGTCGATACTTTTTTGTGCATGGCCAGTAAACTATCGATACTATTGGTGGAACCAGAACTATCGATATTTCCTTAATTTTCGATAGTATTACAAAGAGTTTGAAGATAAACTAAATTATACCGCATTACCACTAGAGAAGTAATGAAAGTATTTTTAATAACCTCTGCGACTACTGTTAATTGTGGGTAGCATTTTATTGATTGAAGTTATTAAGTTAATAACATGGAGTTCTAAATGAAATATAAACAATGATATCGAAAATAAAACGACAATCGAGACTACCGATAGTTTTTTACTAACTAGGAACAATACTGTCATAGTATTGCTTTGATGTACTAGTGTTGGTCCGATCTAAGCTATCAATATTATAGATAGGCTATCGATTGATATGACGTCAACTATCGATAGATTTTTGATCGGCAACACTAGTAGGTATACGGCTGATGTGACATACAATAAGTGCCGGACTTACGCAACGAGAGTTTTTGTTGCGCAACTTTTTATACCTACCCTGCTCCCCGGTCCCGGACCTTTGTGGGCAATTGAACCGAACTTCTGCCCCGCATAATGTGTGCTCTAGAGAATAAGTGAACACTGATTTTACGCTTGACCGATGTAAGTGCGCTGTAACGCAACGAAAAAGTGGTAGGGCATAGCGATTTATCGCTCGAACTGGAGCAGCCCTATTGGTGAAATACCTCCACCTTACAGAAGACCGCAGCCAAATAACAATCACTTCGGTGTTGTTGTGTTCCTGCGTGTTGGTAAGGTTTCCAGAGCTCCTGGGGGGTTCTACATTAGTAGCAGGGGTCAAGCCTTCAAGGTAAGGGCGACAAGTCCAGTCACAGCTTTATTATGCTGTAAAGATGTTATTGACATCATGTTGGTATATACACTGAAAAACATTTAATCAATAATTTTTAGCCAAATATGTGCACTCTATTTTCAGTTGCTCTTAATCTATTGTAGTCTATTCGGATTGACCTGAATTTTTCTAGACGGCCTTTTGTGATTTCCACTATGGCGAAGTTTGTTTCCTTTAGCTATGAACTTACGACGCATTTTAGTTACACATCCTCCGCGAGTGAAACAGCAATTATATACAAATGTCTTTTTTATTGTTTATTTTTGATTCTTTCCTTCTTTCTAAATAAATATTGCCAATATCATCATAGTGTTCTGATTCTGTGGTATGTAGCTAAAGCACTTGTGTTACAGAAATCAGAAAGACCGACGGTAGCACAATATCCAGGATCCGAGACAATATATTGTAATATATAAATTATAATATCGGCACGGACAAAGATTTCGTATTGTTGTCAGGAGTGCAGTCCCGCAAATGGACTTAACATTTAAGATGTCATTGGTTTGTTCCGATATGATTGATGGAGGTGTGGTGATTGGTGCGATGCTGAAATTCGACCACTCGCCTTTCGAGGTTGTCAAAGCTCACGAGACCGCAGTTCTGTATAGTTAAACCATACTCGACTAAAGACAGACAAACGAAGGTCATTGCCCCGACCCTGAGTGAACATAGAGTGTCCTGCATCAGTGCTTGACATCTGCGAGTGTCTGACATCGCGAGAGCGTAGAGGCTTCTAAACACTCAGTTTCGAGTGGATTAAATGAAACGAAGGTCTGATCTTAAAATGAAATGTGAAGTGGATACGCTATCATTAGGCAAGCTTAGGTTTATAATGTTGATTTTTCAAATACAATGACTGGTCTCCTAATACTATTCTCATTAGTATCTGGAGATGCTGCATGATAAAAAAATGGTGTTAGGATACGTTACGTATTTTTGATTCTTAACCTAATTTAGTATCTAAAATTTGTAAAACGAAGAACTTAAACGAAACTTGCACTATAATTAAAAGGTTTAAGCAGAGTTGGGCATTTTGACCACTATTTGCTCGTACCAAATTGTCAAGAAAACTTAAAAAAAAATTAACTAACAAAATAGATGACCATATAATTTATGTAATATAGCGTGAGGATTGATAATAAGCTTTATGTTTTGTCCAACAGTTAGATTACCAAAAAATTTTCTTCATGCCCACTAAAGTTTATTGAGATACATTGCATTAAATTTAGGCGCCATGGATCTTCTATCGTACAGTTTAACGAAATAGTGACGTAAACATGGGTATGTTTGATAAGGGACGTTTCCCTCCATTGAATTTTAAGGCGATCTATTATCATCGAGTTTTACTTAATTTATTGAAGCAAATATACGTAAAAATGGGTATATTATATATAAAAATATGTATTTTGAAGATCTAACCTGCTAACTAAATTGAGCCATTATTTGGTGTAAGGTATCATACCTTATATGTATAGGCTTCAAAAGGATTTTGTGGAGGTCAATTATTCAGTATAGGGTTTTTCCAAGTTATTTGGGTAGACAAATCGCTTAACACTCGAAGCGCGTTTGAATACGATCCACTCAAAATTGAATTTTAATGAACTAAATTTAAACTCTTAAATTCACTGAATCATAATTTTAAAACAATAATTCAACCATTTTTTCCGTCTACAGCCCTAAAGCTAACCATCAGGTACCTAATTCAAATGTTAACTAATTGAAAGCCCTCAAATCCCTCAATACTCCCTTCTAAACGTCAGCTGTCATTAAGGTCTACAAGCGTTGATGAAGGGCCATCGTATTGACTCAGGGCCGGGGCAGTGACCTCGCTTGCAGTAATTAAAAGGTTTGTTTGGCAGGACGTGCGAATTACTGACTAGTGCTAGGGGTTTATTAAAACTGCTCTTTGTAGTAACGAGCAATAAAAGTAAAAAGTTAAGCGCTTTTGACAGTACCTACTGTCAGAGTCTTACACATGCCTAGCATACGCAATGTCAAATTTATCGCATGAGACGTCAAAAGTTTCAATACTGATTGGCTAATAGCACACCGCACTCGTATTTTAGCCAATCAGCAGCTAAAGCACTGACTTCAATAGATTTTGACGTTTATTAAGAGCACGATAAAATTTAGTCGCGTTGCGTATGCTAGGCCTGATAGTCAAGCTAGTTACTTTGACATTACCATTACCGACTTATGTCAAATCGGTAATTACCCAACGGTTTGACTATAATAGTTAGTGAAACAGTATTCAAATAAGAGGCAACCTAACAAGTCTTAATAAAGGAGTAAGTTATTGTCATTTCAAATGTGTCGACCCATAAATCGACTATATTGTTGACATCAAGTCAAATTCATTGAAGCGAAAGTCATAGGTCAAATATGTATGAAATCGTTGTTTGGACCGATTTTTTTAAAGCAGCACAGTATATTGGCTCATCCCAGCCTGATGGTAAGCAAGAGGACTCACATCGCTATGACAACGGATTTGATACCGCAATATCCTATCAGTTAGCATCGCCATACTGGCCCTCAATATTGTTCTTCACACTCCTTTTGACGGAATACATGTCAAATGAAGGGATCCATGTTAAACCGATATTAATTACTTTTTGGTTGCGCCTAATTATTTAAAACTTGTATACATTTTAGTGTACATGACTATACTAACTTTACCTGCAGAATTGTTTGCAAGGTAATTCTTTGCTGTGGTTTTTTATCATATTTTAAACTTCTATAGTGCTTTTAAAATAATTTAACGGGTCAAAACGCGACACCATTTTTATTCAGCTGACAGCTCGTGACCACAGTTGGTGCAATCTAACCAAAACGTCGGGCAGTAAGTAGTTCGTATTAACTACTAAATAAAAATGGTGTCGCGTTTTGACCTGTTAAATTATTTTAAATGTTTAAAATGGAACGCGAAAGTCTTAAAATTTATTCTATAGTGCTTTTTTGAAAAAGTTTAAACGGCGAAAAGGCGCTATAATCATTTAATTTTAACTGGAAATACTTTCTTGCGGATGTATTTTTTTTAAATTACTTTTGAATGTACGAGTTAAACTTAATAGTAGGACCAAGTGTAAACTGGGCTTACTCTTAAGTTAAACTCTTACTCTTCAAGCTACCTTTAAACATACGAGTATTAAACATCTCTGATCCGTAATTTCATCAAAATGAGGAAATATCCTCTTTAATTAACAAAATTGCCCTTGATTGCTCTTCCAGAGTTTCCCTAATCTTCATTATGAGGTCATACTTTACAAAAATTAGGATGTGAATTTAATTTAATTACAGAATCATCTTTATAATTTCGGCGTGTTTATAAACATTTGTATTCAAGTAAACATCTTCAGCGTAGTAGTAATAAACATGAGGAAATTTAATTATGTTCAAAACATACCATAAAAAAGCACTTGGTGTTAATTTCGGAAACGCCAGCTGATCGCAGAAATATAAACATAAATGTCATACTATTTAAGTAATAGACTAAGATTCGTTATTGTTCGAGCGTGCACTTACTATGTCTCACATTCAAACCAAAATATTCTTTTATTCGAGTAAGTAACATACAATACTTTTGAATCGTCATTAAATTCAAAGTGATTCTGCCGGTTTGGAACCTATATCTACCGAGAAGACACCGGTAGGAAACTCAGTTGATTAGTTAAAGCAGCAGTATCTAACTTATTGCTATGTATAGCTCACTTTGGACCTAGTCATATAGTTTAGTTTTGATGATATTTACTTTTGAGAGGCAAGCTGGAGCAGACCAGTCTAGATGGCACCTGTTCACAAGCATGACGTATATGCCAGCCATCGCTTTACTCAACCATATTACAGGGAACAAGGAGTGCTCGCGACTTCGTTTTCTTGAACTACAGGTTTTTTCCATATACATACATACGTTAATTGTCTGTTTTACCTTCTCTATCTCCTTTAATAATCGAAACGAAAAGTAGTCCATGTTTTAATTCAACTTTGGAGCTATATTTGTGCCAAATTTCATATCTCTACTTAAAAAATAAACATTTTCCAATATAAAGTTTCAAGGTCGATATAATCCACATTCCCCCTTATTTTTAGCTTAAGTCCGTTCTAGAAGTTCAACGTATACCTATACCAAGTTTCATTAAAATCGGTTCCGTGGTCTAGGCGTGAAGGCCGGACCTACAGACAGACCGACAAAGATATCTTCGCAATTTTTTTTTATATTGCACTTCAAGATTGACCTCATCCCACCTGATGTTAAGTGGTAATGAGGTCCTAGCTTAAGGGTAACAAGTACAGTATAATAAATCTGTTACTGGACTTGTCGCCCTTACCTTGAAGGCTTGACCCTTTGGCTACTAATGTAGCACCCCCAGGAGCTCTGGAAACCTTACTCACACGCAGGAACACAACAACACAGAAGTGATTGTTATTTGGCTGCGGTCTTCTGTAAGTCGGGCTGCTCCAGTTCGAGCGATAAATCGCTATACTATACCTCTCTTAAAAAAAGTAAAATTATCGATACTTCGCCAACACTACCGGAATCGTGTCGACTCTGATGACTACCATCAAAACACATTTACACTCACCTAAATCCAATAGTTTTCGTCTATAACAACGATGTCACTTTGTTGCCACTTCACGTCACAGTTGATGTAATGAGCGAGTGTCTTCACTGAAAGCTTCCGGTAATTAGACCTCCCCTATTGATCCAATTACTCACATTTAGTACGTTTTGTTGGGGATTTTAGTACAAGGACCTTCCATTACGTTGTTAATTAAATCAACGCTGCACAAGCAAATACGGGATAGCTGGCCGTAATAAAAGTTTCATTGCCAAAATAATGAAATAAACTTTCGAGCTTCCGCGCTAGACGAATAATATCTGTTTGTCTATTGTAAGGTTTTTAACAACGAAAGTAGGTAAAATCTGCTATTTATGAGTGCAGAACTTAGTGTTGATGAAAAATATATACATATGCTATTTCAAATTCTCGAACGAAGCATTGTACCCAGGACACCGAGAACATAACCAAATAATTCGATCATGTCATCGAAGGACCCCTATTCGAAAAAGTAGGTACCATGCATTTTTGGCGTACCTCACTAAAAAAATATTAAAAAAATTAAAAACCCTTAAGCGTTAATACTACATTATAATATATTTAAAAAAAAAACATTAAAAATGAACAAAACCGCGCGTGAAGTACTTAGTCGAGTGATCATACGCCAAAAATGCTAAGATGAGGATGAAAATAAGGTGATACTCCTATAACGCTGGACTAATAAGAGTATCAGCCAAACATGAGCTACAATGCACATACACATACATATACACACACACACACACACACACTCACTCATTGACAGACAAAAACGTTAAAGTCAAGTCAAGTCAATATTTTTTATTTATATAGATTAGATAAGTAATACTTTTGAATAGTCTGTATTTAAAACAAATGAAGCTACCTCCGGTTTGGAACCTATACCTAATTACCGAGAAGATACCGGCAAGAAACTCAGTAGTTTATTTTACAATAAAAGCTAAACTGATTACTAAGTTTGAACCAAGACAAGCAGTTAGTTTGTCTACAGTACGAATAAGAAAATTAAATAATCTACACTTATAATACGTTTTTTGCGTCAGGGTTTAAAACGAGGTCCAATCTGTCGCTCCATTTTGTCGTAAAACTTAAATCTCATTATAAATTTGAGCTGTTTAAATATTCCTATCGCAACATTTTTGCCTTCGAGTCAGCAAATTAAAAGGGTACTCGAATATTTAACGAGTTAGACTGTTGAGAGCAAAATGTGACGACATATGCAATATGGCGGTCGACAGCTAGTACTGAATGGTGTGAAATTAACGGTACTGTCATCTGTGAGGTCCTGTTTTCGAACCCCTGTCGGGTTAACATTGAAAACAAACTTTATCTCAAGCTTGAATTAATCTAGAAATATCTTGGTTTAATGCTCTTATAGTAGGAAAATGACTAGGTAAATTTATCCGATTGTTTTTAATTCGTTAAATAGTTAATAAAAAAGTTTCGGGGTGAGGGTTCATTACGTCACTGGTAGGATTAAATGACGTTATGCAACATTATTGCCTATACTTCGTGATTAAGTGGAAAATGCAAATATATGTGTCCACTATTTTTTGATAATCTAACACATGGACTAACCAATTTTTATTTCGCTTTCCTATTAAGTCTTCGATTCCGTAATTACTATATTAATTGTGAACGCAGACTCGTCAAAATTAAAGACACACTAACTGGAACTGGGTATTCAATGACATGAATTGTTATTGAATGCCCAGTTCTAATATATTACGTCATGTTTCAACAATGACTATCAGTTTTCTACGAGTCGTTAATTCTAATTTCAAATTTACATTCCATATCAGCTGTGATCAGTTGTCTGTCAGTCGTTTTTACGTTACACCTCGAATATTTATTACTATCCGTCTCTAGAACGATTTGATTTTCAAATATTGGAACCTTTTGTTCATTTATGGTCATAAATTGACTACGTTGTCGACAACTCTTTTATATCGCGAATAAGAAATCAATATTCATTTACGTTTCAATTAAAAAGCTCTCAACATTCCCGTGCTTTAGGAATTAAAAGGTTCCATTGGTTGTTGAGCCAAATTGCATTTCACAAAACGATTTGTTGGAAATAATTTTCGTTATATTGTTACGAAACGTAGGTCTGTACTTTTGTTAACGTTTTTTCTTTTTGTCGAACTAATTATGGATTTATTTTACGATTAACTAGCCCAATCATTTTTACTGAACAGAACTTACTTTACTATAGTTTGTAGTAAAATATTTATTTTAAAACCATTCAATCAGTATAAGTGTAATCAGAAGTTATGATTCAACTTAAAATCAAGCGATCGCAAGCGATAAAGAATGTTTTAAAGAAATAGAAACATTTTGTCTCTTATTGCGGTATGGGCTTTTCTTTTTCATTGAAACATTAAAGTTTATAGCATGATGCATTACAAAAAATGTAGAGATAATAAATAACTTGAAACATATTTACGCACTACCTAGTCTGTAAAACAGTTGTGATATTTACTTGCATTGTGAAAATGAATAAAAAAATATTTTTTATTCAGTTACAGTGCATTTTATCTCTTCTTGGGGTATGGGCGTTTCTTTTTTTTGAAACATTAAAGTTTGTAGATGCATTACAAAAATGTAGAGATTATAAAGAACTTGAAACATATTTACGCACTAGTGTGTAAAACAATTTTGACATTATACTTGCATAGTAAACATAAATTAAATATATAAGTAATTCAGGTACAGTGCATGATAACAAGAGTCTTAATTAAAAATTAAAATAATAAATCATTTACATTGCTTTTAAAAAAGATAGTCCATTGCAGCGTTGAGAGTGGCCGAAATGTCCTAATCGCATTCCAAACCAAAACTTTACCTTTGCCAAAGCTCTCTTCAAACAATGCAAACAAAAGTAAAATCACACAACAAAAAAATGTAGATAATTAAACACATATCATAAACAATGAAAAAGAAGAAGTTTGTGAATATTTACAGTAAGTAGCTCGCGCACGTAGATTTTGCGTATCTTCGTAAATATCTGGGCTCAGGGCTACGCGGCTCATGAAAAGTGTGGTAAACTTCAAAACTTTTATCCCCAGAGAGTTGAACTAATGAGAATAATGTACAAACAAAAATGTCAGACTACGCTTTTGGATTTTGCAACGTCTTTATGTCGTTCGCATAAGAAATAATATCCAACTGTACATATTTATCATGACGTGCTCTGGACCGTATATATAGTACTAGCTGTGCCCGCGACTTCGTTCGCGTGGACTGCATCCTTTTATGGTCGGTTTTACCCCTATCTCCCCTAATATTCGAAACAAAAAGTAGCCTATATTTTAATCCAAGTTTCGAGCTATATTTGTGCCAAATTTCATATCTCTAACTTAAAAACTAAACATTTTCCCGCATAAACTTTCAAAGGTGGTATTACCCCCCCTTATTTTCTAACAAAAAGTAGTCTATGTCCGTTCTTGAGGTTCAACGTATACCTATACCAAATTTCATCAAAACCGGTTGAGAGGTTTAAGCGGGAAAGCGTAACAGACAGACAGAGTTACTTTCGCATTTATAATATTATTAGGGATTTTATTCTTCTTAATGCCAAGAGCTATTTCAAGAGAGCTTTATACTTTCAAAACTTATTTCATCTGCAGTGTAGTAGCTTTATCATATTTCTCTTTACTTACTCGTTATAAATTGTGTGGGCATACTTTGTACATATGGATATATAGTTAGATTTATAATGTGAAGTAAGGTTTGGTTTGTAATTTGTATAAACAATTACGACTTCTGAAGCTGGAATTTGACTTCTCGCCATCTCTGAGGTTCAGGGTTCGATTCCCTGTCTAGTCAATATGGAAAACGCACTTTTGTATATTGTGTTAGGTTAGGGTGCTATAGTTCCATTTCGATATTTGATAGTGCTTCGCGCTACCCTAGCGAACGTTAAATATTTTAAATAAACGGGTAACTCCCACATCGTAAGGGGAGCTGATTTTTTTCTGTCTCTTTAATTAATATATGTATGTTGCCATTGTGCCTTGACACAAACAATATAAGGTTCAAAACGTGTACTGTATTGTACCACAAAATGATTCTATTTTTCATATAGTTTCATAGGTATGTTATTGATTGATATGAACTTCATTGAAAACTACTGCTTACAGATGACTTATAAATTTATTTGGCACTACAAATAAACAAATAAATGCGCTAGACCACCACACCAGTTATTTGGTCTCAAAGTAAGGTTTCCCCTTGTACGATGAGCACCAGACGACGGATACTAACTAGGGGCGTCTTCCCAGCACACCTAGACCCAAGTCAATTTAGAAAAGTTCGTTTTTCCAAATTGACCTGACCGGTAATTAAACCCAGGACCTTTCGCGCTTTGGCCGTCTACCTTAGACACGGCGCCACCGAGGTCGTCAAAGTCGCGCTTTATGACGTGACCAGCTTTTGCTCGCGATTTCGCCCGCTTTATTTTGGATTTGGAACGAAAAGTACCCTATATGTTAATCTGGTATGGTTTCTCTTCTTACCGAATTTCATTCAAATCCTTTCAGTGGTTCTTGCACGAAAGACTACACACAGCCCGACCAACTTACATTTTTATATTATTTTGAAAAGAGTAACTATCGAGTTTCTTGCCGGTTCTTCTCCATAGAATCAACATTCCAAACACGGCGGTAGTTTACTTAATTTGACAATTCATAAATGCTTTAGTAAAAGTTTACATGAATCAAGACATTTTCTTTTTCTATAAACTTTTGCGTTTATAAGTAAAATATTGTAAGTTAATATTTCTCATACATTCTTAATTAATATATTATTTCATTTAATTAGACTCCAGACTAGTGCTTACCAAGAACCGAAAACTCCCAACGATGTTGCAAAGATCTTAACAAAGTACACATCTGTGAATACTAAAGAACTATTTTCCCAGATAATGAACTTTCATGCATTAGTCTGTGTATTTAGACCACTGGTCCTCAAAGTAGTTCAGGTGGACTTATTCAACTGTTATTTTTATCTGCCAATTCAAAAACCGGGTGTTTTGTTCGAATCGTTACATTATTAAGAACGCAAAAGTTTGTATGAGTTTTTGGATATCTGGATTTATGTTTGTTACTGTACGGTGCAACACTCGTACATTTTGTCCATTCAGCATTTCCTGCCAATTTCGTATATCGTTCGATCAATCATTAACCTTCATCAGCTATTTACTTCAGTACGCAATTAGCAAGCATCGCGTGTACTCACTATCATATTATTAGTATCAATAAAATACCTACATCATCTCTAACATCTCTCTTATCATTTAAAGTTGTATTGGAGCACTGTACAACTTTATACATGGTCCTTCGAGCCGTTGAACCTCGCGTGTGAGTTTTAAGTATCATTAACTAATCGTGTTATTTCGTCATATGTGAGGTGAAACGAACTAGCAAATTCAGCAAAAACTATCAGTGACACGTAGAAAGTTTTGTGCCTGTACAAAGTTCTACGCAAATTTGTGAAGCAAAAGCATCGCCAATCAAAATCATCATCAAGTTTTGTGTTTTTTGTGACTTCTTGTGTGATAGCGAATCGGTCGGCCGGCCTCCCAGAAGCGGGAATCACCGGTTTGATTGAGAAGGCGCACACTATCCGCAGGGATAACAAAGACACAGAACTAACCCAGCAGTTTATCCTAATCTGAGCATCATATTTCAAGCAAAAATGGAAGATATCATCTCAACACAGCACCAGTTAATGCAAAGTATTGTTAACATTTTTATTAACTTTCACAAGGATGGGCCCGAACGCAGGACATACTCTAACATCCAACGGCGGCTAACAACCCTGGACGCCTATTGGAATGAGTTCCAGAGCAATCATGCACTTATTATCGACTATCAAATCACCGATCATGAATATTTCAAGCAAAACCATTATCTACGAACCAAAAACTACTATGAACAACTATCAGAATACCTGCTGCAATATTCATTGTACAAAGAACGTCCAGAATCGTACTCAAAACCATCCAAACCCTTCTTAGAAAACCTCTTCAAAGAAGAACAAACACCCAAACCAGTAGCAATCAGCATTCCTAAGTTCAGTTCAGCAGAAACCACGGTCGGCGCAGGCAACACCATCGGCGCTGGCACATCCGTCGGCGCTGGCACCTCCGTCGAAACCCAGCCTCCAGCTCCGCCAGCTAGGTCAAACCACGATCAAAAGAAGAACTCAGGTACCAGCAGTAAATTAGATGAAATGTTTCGCAAGCAATTAAGTAATTATAAAGCCTTTTCTCGTACAATTACCAGCATTGACTTCAACAAGTTATCAGAAAGGTGGCAATTTGAAGACGTTCTCAAAAACATAGAGTCGCGCTGGAGCACTATCGACTCATTACACTGGGAGATAGACAGCGAGCTCTATGAAGATGACGAAGACAATAACCGCAATTATAATGCATATGAAAGGGAATACAATCAGATCAAACAAGTATTGAATCAGAAAAAGTGGTCAGCATCCTACAAAACTCAATCAACACCAACTATGGACATCCCTACGTTCAACGGGGACTACCATAAATGGGTATCATTCAAAGATCTATTTATTGAATCTATACACAGCAACAACTCTTTGCCCAATGCACAGAAAATGCAGTTCCTAAAAAGCAAGGTCAAGGGCGAAGCAGAAAAACTAATTAATCACCTAAACATCAGTTCCGACAATTATCAAATATGCTGGGATATCTTAAATCATCGATATAACAACATCAAGCTGATTTTCATTTCCCACATTAACATACTTATGACACTACCAACTATGCAACAACAGACAGCATACCAAATCAAGAAGATTCATGATACTTCTAATGAATGTTTAAACGCCATCAAAACTCTCGGAGTAGACATCTCAACCTGGGACCCTCTAATCGTCTACATCCTTTCTCAAAAACTAGACAGTGATACCCACAAAGACTACATAGAATCATTGAAATACCCCCGAGAGTTACCAAAATTATCAGACTTTTTTAATTTCCTGGAAAACAAGTTTACGTCACTCGAGGCATCAAGGCGGAAACAAGACAAAGACAGCAATAGTAGCAACAAACCGACGTTGCAAAACGCAACATTCATTAGGAAATCATTTCAACAAAATAATCATAATAAATTTATTGCAAATAACGCATATCAGAACAAGACGACCCCAAAAGCGTTATTTGCATCATCAGCACATCGGTGCCCGCAATGCAATGCAAAACATGGAATTTTTAACTGCGAGGAATTCCTTCAAATGTCAAATGAAACTAAATTGAAAACAGTTAATAAGTTGCATCTTTGTGTTAACTGTTTATATGATCATAACGGCAATAAATGCCACTCTACTAAGACATGCAGTAAATGTACGAAACAACACAACACTCTACTGCATGAAGCATTTAGCAGGTTATCAAACAAGTCTAAGGACACGGTCAACGTATCCCAAAACAACTCATCAGAAATCTTGTTAGCAACAGCACTCATCAATATATTAGCCGCAGATGGCACTTATCATACCATGAGAGCACTCATCGATCAGGGTTCTCAGATTTCACTCATCACTGAGAACGCAGCGCAGATCCTTCGGCTGCCCCGGCGACACTGCACAGGAGTAGTATTTGGATTGGGAGCGCAAACAAACAACAGCAAGGGATCAATTGACATTACAGCATCTGCAATACATGGGGTCTTTAAGTTCAACACTAAAGCAATAATAATGAAAAATCTCATCAACAATCTCCCTAATCAAACATTCCCTAAACCAACGTGGCCACATATCGAGCATATCACATTAGCAGACCCCGAATTTCACATTAGCAGACCTGTAGACGTGCTATTAGGTGCTGATATCTACTCACTAATCATACAGGGAGGAATTATCAAGGGTGACAATGAATCACAGCCCATGGCACAACAGAGCCAACTTGGATGGTTGTTATGTGGCAACGTTCAAACTTCTACTTATCAATGTAATGTCATATTGAACAACATTGATGACATACAAAGGTTTTGGTCCGTCGAAGACATCAGTGATAGAGACCAACGAAGTCTATCACAAGAAGATCATCATTGTGTCCAACTATACAAAAAGCAAACGACACGACAAGCAGATGGTCGTTATATTGTGAGACTTCCAATTAAAACAAACGCTATTAACAAGCTAGGCGACTCTAAGCAGAGAGCAATAGCACAGTTTAGCCAATTAGAAAAGAAGTTTGCCAAAAAGGAATCCATATATCAAGAATACAAATCATTTATTAATGAATATATCAATCTAAAACATATGACTGAATCAAACAGTGGCGGTAATAAAACACCCACTTGCTACTTACCGCACCATTGTGTTATCAGAGCTGATTCGACGACAACTGCATTACGCGTCGTATTCAACGCGTCATCGCCTACGTCATCGGGCATCAGTCTCAATGATCTTATGTACAGTGGGCCCAACCTACAACAGGACCTACTTTCATTAATTTTAAAATGGAGACAATATCAAGTAGCTTTTACTGCAGATATTGAAAAGATGTTCAGGCAGATTTTAGTACATCATGAAGATCAGAACCTGCAAAAAATAGTTTGGAGAGACAGCCCACAAGAGTTATTGCGTGAGTACAACTTAGCAACCGTAACATACGGGACTAAATCTGCACCTTTCCTAGCCATGATGACCTTGAAACAGTTAGCAAATGACGAGGGTCATAAATATCAATCACATGCAAAGCAAGCATTGGAAGAAGATTTTTATATGGATGACTTATTAAGTGGAAGTCACAGCATCACTAAAGCAAAGCAACTACAAGCAGATCTGATATCATTGCTTAAATCAGGAGGTTTTAACCTGCGAAAATGGGCTTCAAACAAATCTGAATTGAGGTATATAAAGGAAGGATCAGTAGCTGAAACTGCTCAAGATTTCAACTTTAAATATGCCGAATCAACAAAAGCACTCGGGTTAAGCTGGAATTCCAATGAAGACGTTTTTACATTCCAATTGAAGCTCGACTCAACAAAACCATTAAAACTCACCAAACGCATACTACTGTCAGAAATTTCCAAAATATTCGACCCACTCGGTTGGCTTTCTCCAGTGTCTATAAAACTAAAAATGTTATTTCAAACAGTTTGGCTCCAAGGTGTCGAATGGAACAGTGAGCTATCAAATGAAATCAGCATGGAATGGAAAAATATCAGAGAAGACCTAAAAGGTATCGATCATATAAAAGTGCAAAGATGGTTAAAAAGTCACGAAAACGACAACATAGAACTACACGGGTTTTGTGACTCGTCAACTAAAGCTTACGCTTGCGTAATATATTACAAGGTCAAGAGCAAAAATAAAAATAATATAGATCAACCATCACTAATTATAGCAGCAGCAAAAGCAAAACTTGTACCTATCAAGAAAGATATCACCTTACCTCGGCTCGAACTGATGTCATGTCACCTGTTAACACAACTCATGGAAAAAGTTAAGAAAAGCTTACAAAATCACAACATCAAAATATTCGGGTGGACAGACTCAACTGCAGCCTTGGGTTGGATTCAAGGTGACTCCAATAGATGGAAAGCTTTCGTAGCAAATAGAGTTGAGCAAATAAAAACAATCATGCCTCCAGAGTGCTGGCGCTACGTAAAATCAGCTGAAAATCCCGCTGACTGTGCTAGCCGAGGAATTTCTGTAAAAAGTCTACAAGTAAATCGTTTGTGGTGGACCGGGCCCTCTTGGCTTTTATCATACAATTCTGAAAAACATCAAGAGTGTCCGACCTACGTCAATAACCTAGAAGTGAAGAAAACAGCACAATCAAACGTCACTGTGACTCAAGATGACGTCATAAGTGACATAGTAAACAGGCATAGCAACTTTACTAAAGCAACCCGAGTACTCGCCTGGGTACTACGTGTGGTGTCGGGTGACCGACCTTTATCAAACAATATGTCGTATTTATCAGTCAGCGAATTACAGCGCTCAAAACAACTAATTATCAAGCATTATCAACACATGGAATTTAGCAATGAAATAAATAATTTGAAAGCACAGAAAAACATAGACCCGAAAAGCAAGATTCTCAACTTGAATCCATTTATAGATCAAAATGGACTGTTGAGAGTTGGTGGGAGAATTAAGCATGCACAAATCGATCCGGAAATGAAACATCCCTTGATCATACCCCACAGCGGTCATCTTACGGACTTGCTTATAAATCAAGCTCATAGAGACACTTTCCACGGCGGAGCACGCTTGACACTCTCTCGTCTCCGCAATAATTACTGGGTAATTGGAGGGAATCGAGCAGTCAAGAAACACATCACTGGCTGCGTTACCTACAAAAGAAATAACCCTGTAAAGCAATATCAAATAATGGGTGACTTACCTGCCGCCCGCAGCAATATAACTCGTCCTTTTCTGAACACCGGCGTCGATTTCACGGGCTTTGTCGACGTAAAGACTAATAAAGGTAGAGGTGTGAAGACAACCAAAGGATACATCGCGGTGTTCGTATGTATGGTGACGAAGGCTGTTCATCTTGAATTGGTCTCCGACCTGTCATCATCAGCATTCCTAGCAGCTCTAAGAAGGATGGCCGCCCGTCGAGGTACGCCGCGGCAGGCCCGCCGTAAGCGGGCGTGCAAGGCGTGCAATGCACGCGGGCGGCGCATCCAGGGGGGCGGCAAATCAAGCAATCAACGACCAAAATTCAGACATTGTCACATCACAATACTAAAAAAAATATCCAACCAAAAGAAATATGAAGCGGCGCGCAATTATTTTCTTTTGCAGTAAACAGCGCCATCTATTGAAATTCAAAGAACAAAGATGCAACACGTAACACTTGTTGGTAAGGTGTGCTCGTGCCCGAGGAAGGCTGCCGGAAGAAAGTCGACATATTGTTTATGGTCGTGTTATGCTCTATGCTATGAAACGGCGCGAAAAAGGGGAATCTCCTCAGAGTTTTTTTCTCATTCCTCTTTTTATAACCATGCGAAAGCGATGCGAAGTCGTACAGATTAATGAACAACACGCTTTAATTATTTCGTTTAGTCCTGAATAGGTTCCGTAAGGAGTCCAAGTACCTATAATTAATGATATTCTGACTTGGTTAGTGTGATTATAATTCAGATAATTATCTATTTCATCCGTCGGCGCCAAAAATAGTATTATGGTAAGTAACTCCGTTTAATCAGCCTATGGGTCGATTTTGCTCGTTAACCAGAAAAACCTAATTATATCTGAAAGTCTTACAATTTGTTTTACGTAAAATTGGTTGTATTAAAATAAAAAAATGCTTACCTCTTCCGATACATTCCAGGAACCGCAAAAAAGGATAAAGCTTTCAGGAGCGCAATTTCGACAGCAAAAACGAGAAAAGGATGCACAGAAAAAAAAAATAGAGGGCTCTCTAGATAAATTTTTAAGCAAACCAGAAAATAGGAAAACGGAATGTCAAGAAAATGTTGGCGTAGCTTCAACAAGCGCAGCGCAGTTAAATTTAGAAGTTATGGAGGTATCTGAAGAGAGAAATATTAGTCCTTTAGAGGCAGACTTCAGTAAAACTAAAACAAGAGAAAGTACTGCTGAAGAACCTGTAAGCAATTTATCGTCGTCAATAAGTAGCTGTTTAGATTGTGGTGATGATCCCGGTTTATGGCCTGCCAGTATGACTAATGATCTTGTTAATATTTTGGTTAGTCGTGGTCCCGTACAGCTGTTTAAGTACAATTTTCCTGCTAATGACGACGGAAGAAAATTTGCAAACAGTTATTATTCTAGAAATCTTCCCAATGGAGAAAAAATTAACAGAGAATGGCTTGTTTACTCTACGTCAAAAGATTCAGTCTATTGTTTCTGTTGTAAATTATTCAGTAAAACTGTAAGTAGTTTGTCGGCTCCAAGCGGTTTTTCCGATTGGCAACATTTGTCATCCACCTTAAAACGACACGAAACAAGCGTTTCCCACAGTGAAAATTTAAAATGTTGGGTACAACTAAATAATATGTTAAAAAATAAAACTACTGTAAATCAAATGCAACTGAGACTATTGGAATCTGAAAAAAAACAATGGTGTGATGTATTGGAAAGGATCATAGCTGTCATAAAATTTTTATCCCATCAATGTCTGGCGTTTAGGGGCTCGTCAAAAACATTATATGAGCATGATAACGGTAATTTTCTCAAAGCAATAGAAATGATAGCAACCTTTGATTCAGTTATGCGAGAACATATTCACAGAATTCAAGCCTCGAAATTGGATTCAACTCGCATGACTCACTATTTAGGAGATCAAATTCAGAATGAAATCATTGATTTACTCGGCATGACTATAAAAAATTATATCTTGAACAAAGTCAGAAAATCAAAATATTTCTCCATCATATTAGATTGCACACCAGATGTAAGTCACACAGAACAAATTACAGTTATACTCAGGTATGTCATTTTAAACAGTGAAACAAAAAATGTTACAACATGCGAAAGTTTTATTGGTTTCTGTCCGATCACCAGCTCCACAGGTGAAGGACTATTAAATTTTGTTTTAGATTTATTTTCACAATTAAACCTGGATATTAAGAACTTACGTGGTCAAGGTTATGACAATGGTTCTAATATGCGTGGAAAACATAACGGATTACAAAAAAAAATATTGGAAATTAATAATCGCGCATTTTACGTTCCATGCTCGGCGCATAGTCTCAATTTGGTCGTTAACGATGCGGCAAATATTACGCACGACACCGTCAATTTTTTCAATATAATTCAAGAAATTTACGTTTTCTTTTCGTCATCTACAAAAAGGTGGTCGATAATTTGCAAATATTTACCAGATTTAAAATTAAAAGCATTAAGTGCCACGCGATGGTCTAGCAGAATCGATGCAGTAAAACCTTTACGGTATCTCCTCGAAAAAATATTTGACGCTTTGCTAGAAATATCAGATAACAATTCGTCGGAATGGGATTGTACAACATCTCACAAAGCTCATTCGCTTGCTTTAAACATTCAAAATTATAGATTTATTTGTTCCGTTGTAATTTGGTTCGATATTTTAAATGAAATTAATGCTCTCAGCAAAATGATGCAAAACCCCACAATAAATACACAAATCTGCATAAATTTGTTAAACAAATTGATTGATAAATTCACCGAATATCGCACGGATGAGCACTTCGAAAGGGTGTTAGAAGAAGCTACCATTGTGGCTCGGGACCTTAATGTAGAAACAGATTTTCCGCCTATAGACACAGTACGTCCACGAAGAAAACCAACTCAATTTCAATATGAACAGAGTGACGAAGTTTTACTTGACCCCAAAACCAAATACAAAGTACAGGTTTTTTTTAGAATCCTAGATCAAACGTTAACTTCTTTAAAGGATAGATTCGAGGAGTTGGAAACTTTTACCGACGTATTTGGCTTTTTCATCAATAATAACTTATTTAGTTACTCCAAAGATGATTTAATGAAACATTGCAAAGATTTGAGTTTGAAGCTAAAAGACAGTTCAAATAGTGACACAGATATTGACGGTATAGATTTGTTTAATGAAATCAATGCTTTTAAGTTGCATTTTACTGAACACCAGTCCAATGATCCACAAACCCTATTGCAATATATTTTTGCAAATGATTTAATGTCAACATTTCCGAATACAGCAATAGCACTAAGAATAATACTTACTTTGCCGGTTTCAGTTGCATCTGGTGAAAGGTCCTTTTCAAAGTTAAAAATTATAAAAAACTATTTGAGATCAACAATGCACCAGCAAAGATTAAGTAATTTAGCCATAGTTTCAATTGAACATGAGATATTAGATAGCTTAGACACAAAAACAATTATAACAGATTTCGCCAACATAAAGGCAAGAAAGGTACAATTACTGTAAATTAAGTAAATAAATAGTTTTTCGTTGTAAAGTATTTCTTATTTTTTTCAAATCTTTAACCTACTTAGTTTTTTTAACCTAGATCGTGTAAGGTAGACATAGTTCAACGGGGGCGGCATAATGGGAATTGCACACGGGCGTTCAAACCCCTAGCGGCGGGCCTGCGCCGCGGCATGTATATTGTGATAATGGAACCAACTTTGTGGGAGCCAATCGCATCCTTCAGCAAGAATTTATCAACCTTCAAGCTACACTTAGTAATGAGTTTTACTCACAAATCACAAATATGGAAATCGAATTCCATTTCAACGCTCCATCATGGCCAAGTGCTGGTGGGTTGTGGGAAAGCGCTGTGAAAAGCCTAAAACATCATCTGCGTAGAGTCGTTGGAGAGCAAAAACTCACGTATGAGGAGTACTCCACTCTGCTATCACAAATAGAGGCATGCCTGAACACAAGGCCACTCTGCGCCATTTCAGAAGACCCGGACGACATCAACTATCTCACTCCTGCACACTTTTTGGCCAGTGGGCCAACATTAACCATTTTGGAAACAGAACGTGACGCCAGAACTCGATGGCAGCTTACCCAAAGGATATTTAACGACATTTGGAAGCGTTGGCAAAACGAATACTTATGCCAACTATCATCACGTAGCAAATGGCAACAGTCACAAGAAAATCAAAAGATAGGTGACATTGTTATCATCCACGACGTCAACTTACCTGCTGGCAAGTGGTCCCTGGGTAAAGTTGTTGAATTACATCCTGGAAAGGACGGTCATGTACGAGTCGTTAGCATAAAAACTAAGAACGGCGTCATACAGAGGCCCATTGTGAAACTATCACCGTTGCCTGTTAATAATGAAGAAATTCAGAATAACCAGCAAAATCAAATTCAATCAAACTCTATTACTACGACACATAAGACCAAAACAAAATTAGCAACAAGCCTTAAGACATTAGTAATCACTTTGCTCACAATGTTTCTCATAGCACCCGTTCAATGTACCTACAATATAGCAGAGTTAAAACACAATCAAACCATTTACTTCGACAAGATTTCCGATATGCATCTATCAAGAAACGAATGGAAACTTATTGTATATTATAACATGAACCCATACTGGGAAGGATCCGAAATGTTATTAAAATATGTCGAAAGCCTGGGAAATCTATGTCACAGTAATAAACCATCATTATGTGACGCAATACTCGAACAGCTACGTCACGGTGTGAAGGAACTCGATCACTATGACAGCATGTTGCTCGGTCAGCAGATAGCCGACGCGCGGCCCCGCGTTCGCCGTGGCCTTATCAATGGGATCGGGAACATCGCACACTCACTTTTCGGAGTACTCGATGATCAATTCGCAGAGCAATGTCAGAAGGATATCGAGGCACTTCGAACTAATCAGAAGCATATGGTGAATTTGTGGAAAAATCAGACTTCGGTCGTCGAAGCAGAGCACAATTTACTACAAAGAATAGAAACAACTATGGACAAGCAAAACAAAATTATCAATCAACACATAATGCACTTAGAAAGCATAACAACATCATTAAATGAAAGAATTCAAGATATATCAGCAAGAAACGATTTTACATTGTCAGCATTTATCGCACACAGTCTATTGCTGAACCTGAGAAATATACAGGAATATTTACTGGACACCGTAGTTGACCTACATTATGGATCATTCAACATTCACCTTATAACTTCAGATCAACTTTCAAATGAATTGAATGTTATATCTGGTCAGCTGCCAAAAGATTTAGCACTACCTATCAATAGCATAATGAGTGACATTCCCAAACTTTCTCGTCTTCTGAGAGTAAAAGCTAAAATGACGAAGCAGTTGTTCATCTTCGAAATCAGAATACCATTAATCGCTAGAGACTACTACGAAATCTATCGACTAATACCAATTCAACACAAGATCGACAGCAACATGGTCAGCATAAAACCAATATCGGAGTACATTGCGATGAACATCCAAAAGGATTCATTCATAACTCTGACACACTCTGATCTACAAACGTGCAATCAATATGACGACAGCACCTACATGTGTCCATTGCAAACGCCTATACATCATATTACGTCAGATAAGAGTCTCTGCGTAAAGGATGACGTAACAATGCAATGCGTCACCAACACAATGACGTGTACGGCCACTTGGTCACAACTACATAAAACAAACTCACACTTGTACTCATGTTGCAAGCCTTGCACAGATTACACGTACTCCTTGGAGTACGTGTAATCTGTGGGAGTCTTGTTACATCAGAGCAATTGAATGGAAGCGGTATTATCAACCTTAATGAAGGCTGTATCATCAAAAGTAAAGCATTTACTATTTACACTCACAAACAACATGAAAACAACCTTGACACGGAAGCAGACGTTTTGAAAATTGAAATACCTTCGATAAATCATATCATTGACATAGAGCTCCCTGCCTTTAATAACACGGAGATACGGAGCGAAGAAGACTTTTTGAACCATACCCAAGTTCAAAATGAATTGAAGAAAATTGGTTCGCAAGTAGAGCAACTGAAGAATGCCAATGTCGACAATTTATTTCCAAACGAAACGACAGCTCATGACATCACTCAATACGTCCTTATAAACATCATATTGATTATAATTATCTGCGCAGGCATTGCACTCTTCTGGCGTCGATTTAGCAAATATCGCAAGCACTCTGTCAGCAGGCCAGGGTCCGCTGCGGAGGCGCGCAGCCCGCTACCGCCGGTCATCATCACGGCGCCTGCGCCCGCGCCTCCTCCTGTTCAAGATCCGACGGCAACTCTTCGTCCACCGCGCCAAACCACACCACAGCGTGAACAATACAACGACACTTCATCCGAAGGAAACAACGTCGAATTAACCGACTTGCGATACGCACGGCTAGACAACAAGGCGACATCCCCTACGTTTTGCAATCATTTTAAGAAATAATGTGTTATCAAATTTATAAGTTTGACATGTAAATTTATTAAGTTGAATTTGTATCACAATCATTAATAATCATCAATCATTATAATACCCAGCATCCTTACTCAACTTTTCCTCTCCCGGAGCATGTACGGTGCAACACTCGTACATTTTGTCCATTCAGCATTTCCTGCCAATTTCGTATATCGTTCGATCAATCATTAACCTTCATCAGCTATTTACTTCAGTACGCAATTAGCAAGCATCGCGTGTACTCACTATCATATTATTAGTATCAATAAAATACCTACATCATCTCTAACATCTCTCTTATCATTTAAAGTTGTATTGGAGCACTGTACAACTTTATACAGTTACTCTTTCACGCAAGAACTACTGAAAAGATTTGCGTGAAATTTGGTAGAAAGATAGATGAGGTACTAGATTAACTTTAAAAATGTAGGATACTTTTTATCCTGAAATAACACGCATAAAATTGTAGGCAATAGTCAATTAGTAATATATTTTTATTTATATGCATGTCCATTTTCGTAGCCAAGAGCCATGCGGGTCGGATTGTGGCGTCGTGCAATCTCTGGCTTGATTTCCGGTTGCGTAAATGCAGAAATCGAACTTTTCTACGCCTCGGGGTTGGGTGTTGTGGTACCATCGTTGTTTTAAATTTGTGTAACACAAGTGAAAGAAAGAAAGAAAGAAGAAAGAAAAGACATTTATTAACCATTCAAACACGGATACATACAGAAGAAAATAAGAATACAAAAATAGCAAAGGTTATAGTTACAGACTAAGTGAAAACGAAAATAGTGGTCAATAGGTGCCTGCCTCAGCATAAGCCACAGTGGTATGGCATTACATATATACCTACGATACCACTGCAGCGCTGGTCCTCCGGCAGTACCTTGACGAGTGACGAGTAAGAACAGATAATAAAGGTATATATATATACACGGAATAATATTATAAAATAAAAATACAAAAGCAAAACAAAATACACAAACAAAAACACAACTTATTAATAAATAAAAAAAAAAACAATAAATATAAACAAGTGCTTAAGCTACTTACCATAGAATCAGAGCAATGTACCTATGTGATGTTATCCAAATTTATCGACGTGTCAAGAAGTATTACTTAAACTACAATTCGTAAGCATGAGTTTGAAAAAAAAATTGTTTTCGATAGTATAGAAGGACGTAAAAAAATGTTTAATACGCAAACATTTTTTTTACTCCGATTAAAAAGTTTTAAAAAAATGTGTAAAATAACACTACTCAACACTAAAAAAATATCTGATTTGGCTCATATTGTTTCATATCGATGTTGACTAATAATAAATATATGTAGGCATTTTATTTCGATATCACGTCTAGAAACTGAGAAATATGAATTTTAACTTTTTGACGTTTTTTAATTTTAATATTGCGGGTATTTCGAAAATACGATTGTTTTACAAGCAAAACTTACTTTAAACGTTAGTTCAATTGGTAAACTAAAAAATGCCACGCGTATGTGTTAACAGTCCTAACGTATTTTGTTATATTTGTGGCGAATTTACGCCAAAATCGAAAAAAAAACTCTTTCTGACCTAATTAAACAGTGTTACTTAGCCTATTTTGACCGTGATGTGAAAAATCAAGATAAGACGTGGGTTCCTAAAGTGTGCTGTCTAAGGTGTTATATGAATTTGAACGGTTGGTACAATGTAAGAGTTAAAAAAATGCCATTTGCTACGCCGATGGTATGGACTGAACCAACAAATCATGCCGTAGATTGTTACTTCTGTTTAACACATTTAAAGGGGTTTTGCTGGGAAATCTAAACGAAGTGTTAAGTATGCCGATGTGTCATCCGTAAAGAAACCTCAGCCATATTCTGACCAGCTACTTGTACCCATAAAAAAATTCGTAAAACGCTTAAACAGAGATGGTCCTGCATTACAATTTCTTAAGCAAAAGTTTCCAAAGCTTAGTGAGGCAAAAATCAAAGAGGGATTATTCGTAGGTCCGGACCTAAAAAGCTGATTGAAGATTCGTCTTTTACATCTACTCTGAACTATACTGAAAAACAAGCATGGGATGCTTTTATTGATATGACAAAGAATTTTCTTGGTAACAACAAATCCGCTGACTTTCGCCAAAAAATTAAACTGATGTTGGACTGTTATCACAAAATGGGATGTAATATGTCATTAAAACTACATTTTCTTCATTCGCACTTGGATTTTTTCCCCGAAAATATGGGATCAGTCAGCGATGAACATGGGGAACGCTTTCATCAAGATGTGGCTGCAATCGAAAAACGTTTCCAAGGAAGATGGGAGTCTACTATGCTCGCAGATTACTGTTGGAGCCTTGTTAGAGAAACTCCAGGATCTCACTACAAGAGGAAAGCCAGCGGCACCAAGAAAACTTCGCCTTTTCAATCAAAGCATCAATAAAACCTAACGGGTTAGCTTTATTTTGTAAGAAAATCGTATTTTTGACTACTTTAATTTATCTTGAAAATGAGATGTGATGTAAAAATCTTATTTACATATTTGTATTAGGTCAGTAACAAGGAATTGTAATCACATAGTCGGAACTCAGATAAAAAAAAAAGTTTGTTATTTGTTGAGTAGTGTAATAAATTTGGTATGCTGTGTATACATTTTGTAAGATATAAAAAAATCTAAGTTTTTAAAAATCTTGCTTTTTTGACATCCACTCACAGCACAAAACATTAACCCTTACAAACCCTTACAAAGCAAAGAATATTCAGTTTTTTTAGGAAACTTAAAATTTGTGATTTGAAACTCAGCTACAGAGCACAATTTCATAGATAGATCTAACCTTTATCTTTTTTCAAGTTAATTATTATCCTAATAGCCAGGGAACCCACCGAATCCAGCGGTTTATGTGAAGAAAAGTTTGGGAACCTGCGGTTTAGACCAACGTTATTTCTCGTTATTCCATTAGTTCACATTTGTACGGTACTTAGACACCTTGGGAACCAAAGACTATACTTGTTTCGTTATGTGTCTGTACGTCTCTGTTATGAGGAAATTTCCCGTCCCACGTGCTACAGGATAATAGAAGTTTGCGGGATCTCGCGGGATTTGCAAGACCAAAGAAGTACGGGAGCAGCACTTGAAGGTAAATATTTGTAGTTCGATTTGAGTTCTTATGCGAGCGACATAAGGGCGGTACAAAGTTTAAAGTCTAAAGTTTGACATGTTTTCGACGGTACAACCATTTCTGAGTTGGTAAAAGCTGTGTGTTTGCATCGGCTTGAAACAATTTTAAAGAAGTTTTTTTTTAGCTCGTGACCACGGTTGGTGCAACCTAACCGAAACGTCGGGCAGTAAGTAGTTCGTATTAACTACTTAATAAAAATGGTGTCGCGTTTTGACCCATTAAATTATTTTAAATGTTTAAAATGGAACGCGAATATCTTAAAATTTAAATTTTAAAGAAAGTTGCTACATTTTAACAAGCTCGTTTATTAAACAATACCTATAATGCAGAAAAATAAAAAATAAAAGATTTTATTATTGGACATCAACATGTAGCTGCTGCTGTACATTGCTTTTATTCTGACGCAAATCAGATCCATTTTACCCGCATTTTCAGTTACATGTTTTTGGGATAATAATATCCTATACCTAAATTTAGTATATCATCTCGTTTCATACCAAATTTCATTCAAATCTGTTCAGTAGTTTTAGCTTGAAAAAATAACCAAAATACAACTAAACATATTTACATTATTAAAAATTTTGCGTTTATAATCATACTAGCTTCGTTCGCGTGGACTACATCCTTTCTGGTCGGTTTTACCCCTTTCTCCCCTAATATTCGCAACAAAAAGTAGTCTATATTATAATCTAAGTTTCAAGCTATATTTGTGCCAAATTTCATATCTCTAACTTCAAAAATAAACATTTTTCCATATAAACTTTCAAAGGTGGTATTACCCCCCTCCCCCCTTATTTTCTAAAAAAAAGTAGCCTATGTCCGTTCTTGAGGTTTAACGTATACCTATACCAAATTTCATCAAAATCGATTAAGAGGTTTAAGCAGGAAAGCGTAACAGACAGACAGACAGACAGACAGAGTTAATTTCGCATTTATAATATTAGTATGGATTTGTGAATGTATTTTAATTATTATAAATCTTTCTATCTTTATTCGCTAAAAACTACATCAAAATACTAAAGATGTAATCATATAATCACAGAGCGGATATCAACTTCGATATATCGCACCTTCGGTAGAACAAGACACAATTGCAGTTTTTGCAATTTAACAGGAGAGCCATTTTAAGATATTCTTTGCTTCAGTGTGGTCTAGCTCTGTTATCATTACTCTAAAGTTGTCCTCCTTTGCAAGACATGAATCATTATACTAAATTCTTTTTAGTTTGCTTTACAAGAATTAAGAGCTTTCAGTTTTTTTATTAGTTTTGGTTTCAAGACAGTTGACAATTGTGTCTTTGTGCGACCGAAGGTGCGAAATGTGTAAACCAAGAAGCGATAATTTTGTACATTGTAGTTATCCGCATAATGGTGTAACCCATACCAAACTTTTTTTATAATGTGCGTCCTAGATGTTTTAAATTAGACGCCTGGTTTCATGATTTCCCTTAGGGCCAACTTTACTAGTTATGTTACCAGTACTTTTCTCATAAATAACTCGGTAAATGGAACACGTTTGAAAGTTATAACCTAACTGGGCCGGGTTCTTGAACCGTTTAACATTGACGCTTTGCCCCTTTTATAGTGAACCTTGTTGGAGAGGGGACTGGATCAAAAATGCAAGATTGTTTTTAGTTAGTTAAATAGCTATTCAAAACATTTATTCCTTATCTAAATTAATAAAAAAAAATGCGCCAGACAACCACACCCATCAACTTGCCTCAAACTAATGGTTTCCCTTGTATACTATAACGACGGATACTATAACCGGGTGCGTCATCCCAGCACACCCAGACCCAAGTCAATTTAGAAAAGTTCGTTTTCCAAATTGACCTGACCGGGAATCGAACCCGGGACCTTTCGCGCTTTTGCTGCATACCTTAGCCACTGCGCCACCGAGGTCGTCCAATAATAAAACAATACTTATATAAAACGACGCTAAGTTATGGTGTGGGGCTCGCATGTATTTTTGCAATTTCCACCTAATCAAAAAATTAACGCAATACATTGAATTTTTTTTTTTTAAATTGCACTTCAAGATTGACCTCATCCCACCTGATGTTAAGTGGTAATGAGGTCCTAGCTTCAGGGTGACAAGTACAGCATAATAAGTTACTGGACTTGTCACCCTTACCTTGAAGGCTTGACCCCTGCTACTAATGTAGCACCCCCCAGGAGCTCTGGAAACCTTACTCACACGCAGGAACACAACAAAACAGAAGTGATTGTTATTTGGCTGCGGTCTTCTGTAAGGTGAAGGTATTTCACCAGTCGGGCTGCTCCAGTTCGAGCGATAAATCGCTATGCCCTACCTCTCTTCTCTTAATGTTCACATGTCAACATCGGTGGGCACATTTTGCACCAGTGATTTTTTTATTAATTTGGCAAGCGGTAAAAAAACATGCCTAATATTTTTTTAAAAACTTTAAAACTGTGTGCTAAACAACCTGGCATTTTTGAGCTATTCCGCTTCCCTTTGGGCATTCAAATCGGGTAATGTTATTTTGTTACCATGCACAAAATTTGACAAAAAAAACCTCAGAAATTAAAGAGATTAAATCCCTCAAAGAAGCCCTTATGGCCCACGCTTCCGCCTGTTAAGCGTTACATTAAACTTTTTTAGCCCAACGATAAAAGTAATTTATAATTACGTCTAATAAAACCGGCTTCGACTCTGGACGTAAATCAACGGTGTTCCCCAAGGTTCAAATTAGAGTGGACGTATAACACTGTAGGGTTTACGATGTAAACACTGGCTGTTTACTGCCCTGACTCGCAGAATGATCTGGATCAGTGGATGTGACGAAGAATCTTTACCAATATTGTAAAGCTAAAAAGTTTGTTTGAACGTTAAAATATCTTAAGAGCACTTATTTATATAATTACATTCGTTACATTCCCTACAATATGGTTGAGTGAAGCGATGGCTGGCACATACGTCATGCTTGTGAACAGGTGCCACCTTTGGGGACTGGTCTGCTCCAGCTTACCTCTCAAAAGTAAAAACTTACTTGAGTACTTATTTGTTTCATCACTCATCAAAACCAAAACTATATGACTTGGGCCAAAGTGTAAATGATCTGATGAGTTTCTTACCGGTGTCTTCTCGGTAGATATAGGTTCCGAACCGGCAGTAGAATCACTTTGCATTGTATTCAATAACGATTCAAAAGTGTTCTAAGTAACCTACTTGAATAAAGAAATATTTAAGTTTGAGTATTTGAGTTTGAAATATCTAAAATAACTTTTATTTAAGAAACATCATTACAATGAAAGACTACTTTCAGGACAAGTTATAATTATTAAGTACTAGCGGGCCCGGCGAACTTCGTTTCGCCTTGGAGGCAATAAAAAAAAGAAAAAAAGAATAAAAAAGTATTCTATGTCCTTCTACTGGTTCTAAACTACCTCCCAACTAATTTTCAGCCAAATCGGTTCAGCCATTCTTGATTTATAAATAGTGTAATTAACACGACATTCTTTTATATATAGATATATCTGCAAAATTACTAAATACAAATAATATTTCTAATTTATTTTATTTTTCACAAATTGCTCTCTAACATAAAACAAAATTTTCCAAAAAAAATTGAATTGTTAAAAAAAAAAAAATGTTGTATGACACCATCAGTGGGTACATTTATTTCCTATCAGTATCATAACGAGCCACCTACCCTTAACTAGGAATCGTTTTATTCAAGTATTGTTATGCCATAATAATTTATCAAATAAAAATATAAAATCTATCTATCTAATACGTGTCTAATATCTTTCGATAGTTATTAAACGAACTATGAAGAATCTGGTAATTTGGGACGGTTCCCTATTTAGATTATTAGTTCAGACTTCACTCAATTGCAACACATTATTTTTGTACTTTCATTTACAATTACAAAATCAAATTCTCATTGAATCAAAACTGAACAAATCCCTTCTAAAAAAAATTTTGTTTTATAGTAGCGCAGTATTGGCTCCTCCCAGCCTGATAATAAGCAAGAGAGGAACCCACATTGCGATGACAACGGATTTGATATCAAAATATCCTGTCCGTTAGCATCTCCATACTGGCCCGCAAGATGTTTCTTCACGCTCCTTTTGAAGGAATCCATGTCAAAGGAGGGAGGAAACACATGAGCCGGCAACGAATTCCACTTCTTTATGGTCCGGCAAAGATAGGAGTTATATAAATAAGAATTGGCAATAAACGGAACACTTTTTTTGAAAGGCAAGAAAAAAGTGTTGAAATTACTCTTAACACATTTCACCTTTCGTAGATCAATGTTCTCGACCGATCGCAAACAGATTTTAGGCACAGCCATTCCGATTCCAAAGCCAACTCAAATCGTAGTCTAAATAGAGTATAATTTCCCTTGTTACCTTTCATTTCTAATGCTTACATTAATGGTGGGATGTGTTATAGCGCGAGGTCATAATCTCTAATGTAAATATTAGAGAGAACTAAATTTATAATGACGTTTTTGCACCTTTGAAATTATTTATTCGTGTTTTTCTCATTAATCTGTTGGAAAATTTACTACGCCCAGAAAGAGTAAAGTCTAATTTTGTAATTGGTTTACTAAATATTAGGCGTTGGAATAAGCAGTTAAAATAAGTAGTTAATACATTAGGGTGGAACTTTTTTTATTTGAAACTACCGACGTGCTGCTATTCCGGACACGATTCCGGTATATTTTTTACTTATTTTTACAAACCTTGTCCTGACTTGAAAAAAGGATTATCCAATTTTGCTTTATCTTTCTCAAGTTATGTGGATTCATTTTTATTGAAATAGATTTGACACTGATCAATGTAACAGAATAACATTTATTTATTTGCATAAAATACAGTGTGATACTGTCCAGAAGAGGTTTTTATGGTATATCGCATTTCAATTAGGTTTAGCCAAACAATTACCTTCGTACGTCAATAGACTTTCACAATTCAAGATGTTAAGCCTAACCGACAGAAGATTCATGTTGGATCAAATGTTATTTTTTAAGATATTGAGGGGTGGGCCGGATTGCCCTGGTCTTTTGGAACAACTACAAATAAACGTCCCATTATAATTACCAAGGCCAGGTAAGTATTTGCCATTTAATATTAGCGGATCCAGAAGCAAGCTCGGTCACCACTCAATAATAAACAGATTGCAACGACAGTATAATGAGTACCATAAAAGAAGCGGTGTGTTGACATCTTTTTTAGATAGCTTTTATAAATTAAAAAAATATTTACTAGATTATTTTAAAAGGTAAATAACTTTACAATATGGTACAAGGAAACTCTTAAATTGAGACCAATTTCATAATTGTTGCACTTAGGTGCACGCTGGTATATTTTTTACTGGAAAAGATTAGTTAGTTTAATAGATTAATAGTTTAATAAATTAGCCTATGTTACCTTAAGTGAATGTCGCTTTCCCATGGTGAAAGAGTTCTTGATATTCTTGTAGTTTTCGAGTTTATTCACTACAAATATAAACACTAAAATACAATCTTTCCTTTTTAAAATATAAGTGTAGATGTAGATTGCATTTTTTAATACACACACAAAGATACAAACATACAGTCAGACCTTTTTCCGAGTAAGGTTAGTTTTTCCTTACTGATGATGGTCTTTTCGTCTTCACCGGACTTTCGGGTCAGCGGCGGGTACACATCTAATGGAAAAAGGTCTGACTGTATGTTTGTATCTTTGTGTGTGTATTAAAAAATGCAATCTACATCTACACTTATATTTTAAAAAGGAAAGATTGTATTTTAGTGTTTATATTTGTAGTGAATAAACTCGAAAACTACAAGAATATCAAGAACTCTTTCACCATGGGAAAGCGACATTCACTTAAGGTAACATAGGCTAATTTATTAAACTATTAATCTATTAAACTAACTAATCTTTTCCAGTAAAAAATATACCAGCGTGCACCTAAGTGCAACAATTATGAAATTGGTCTCAATTTAAGAGTTTCCTTGTACCATATTGTTGATTTTGCACAAGGAATCTTCAATACAGTACACCCAGATCCAATTGTAATTCTGCATTAGATCTAAAGAGATCCTATCTCCAACAAGTATTATCACACAATATCTCAGCACTACCAAATATTTGAGTGCAGTTACACCGAAGGCATGCCCTCTTTTACTATATGCACCCGAATAATGAGGTACTTGAGTACTTTTCCAAGAACTTTGAATGCCGAGTCTACAGTGGAGGCTAGATTTATTTCTAAAATGAAAACACAAAGAAAACAAGAGTCTTTAATAAGAACAGACGTTTAATCTTGGAACTAAGCTGTATCTTAAAATAAATAAAAACTTTATGAAATTTCAAATACTGAGAATAAGCCTCATAAATACAACTGAGTGGTTCATCATATTGCCTTTAAAGACAGCGTCGATAAACATTACTTCATATAATATATGTTTTTTTAAAGTATCTTAGTATATTGGCTCCTCCAAATCTGATGGTAAACAAGAGAGGAACCCACATCGCGATGACAACGGATTTGATACCGTAATATCCAATCCGTTACATCACCATACTGGCCCGGAAGATGTCTCTTCACGCTTTATTTATAATACAAAAGGTTTAAACAAATCGGCTGCATTTTTTTCCTTTCCATAGTGCTTGTTGTGACAAATAGTTACTTAATGGGATCAAAAAAATATCACCACGCGAATAACGAGATTGTCTCAAAGCTATTTAGATTTTTTTTCGAGATCCAACTGATTTAAAGGGTATTTTACTTTGTTTGAAATAGTATTCATTTCATAGTAAAAAGCAACCAAATTTTCATTGGCCAAATATAATTTGCTTTTGTTTACGGAAACACTGTCCGCCATTTGTCGGCTAATTTGTGACGTCATCAGGGTATGTCAACAAAATCGACATGGATGACAGGCACTCAGCAACGACCGCTGTTAATATCTAATGGGAGGTTCAACGGAGGGTTGTGGAGGGAAAATTGTGGTCAATCTTTAATGTTATCTTGTTAATGATTTCCTGAGTTTAAATATTTAACTGAGCTTAAAGCTATTTAAGTTTTTTGTTGAAATTGATTTCATCGCTGTCACGAACACTACGTAGGTACTACAAATTGTTTGCCAAATTATATTTTTCAAATCTGCCATTTCTCCTTTAAATTACTTGTTCACCAAAACTTCCCAAATCTACAGGCATCTGTTATTTAATGAAACTAAGAGTACATTAAAATTTAAATCAGTACAGCAATGTATTTTGTTTCAGCTTGCCTTTTAAAATTAGCCACTATCTCTGTTTCTTATTCTAGAAGTCTTTTATGTATAAAAAAATGAGTGGCTGACTATTTACTGACTCACTCCCTGATAGGTCGCTAACTCAATATCAACTGTGCGGCGAGCTAGAGCGTAGTAGCCGCAATGCGCTTGAGAATTCAGGAAGTTAACTAGTATGACTTGGTCCAAAGTTACACATAGCAATAAGTTAGGTTCTGCTACTGTAACTGATCTGCTGATCTTACCGGTGTCTTCTCGGTAGATATAGGTTCCGAACCGGAAGTAGTATGACTTTGCATTGTATTTAATGACGAATCAAAAGTGTTATATGTAACCTACTTAAATAAAGAAATATTTAAGTTTGAGTACGTATTAGTATTCAGTCAAGAGTGATTGTGTTTGAGGGTATGGACATTCTCGGAGCTATAGTACCGTAGTAGTAACTAGCGCCGCGCCCCAGTGTACAAACTGCAATCATTTGCTCCGAATCAGGCGCACACAGAATAAGCTAAATGACGATTTCCGTAGCCGAGACGCGAACGAGCCGGACTTAAGCTTAATTTCCTCCTATGCTGACGTCAGTTCCTAACATCGGCCGAGCGTACGTAGGGATGCAACATCGTTCATGAAAAACATCGATGTCGAAATATCGATGTTTTTAAAAGTCAAACATCGATGTCGAAAATATCGATATTTATGAACGATATATCGATGTTTATGAACGATATATCGGTGTTTTTTAAAATACTTACAGGATTGACAAAATGGCCTTGAAATACAGAGAAAAAGCGTTTTCCTATCAGATTGATATAGTTAGACTAATTACTGATAAACAAATTACTTACCTACCTACTTTAAATAATACAGATAATTTACTAGGATATGAAGAGTGGAAGAACTATGAAATAAACAAAATCAAAGACACGGAGATATATTTATTATACTTGAGAGGAATTTAACAAAACAACAACCTATTTCTTTTTCAATATAGAATTCAAAAATAATAATTTCGATAATCTACTGCCAAGCAATCGGTTTCTTTCTCGAGTAATAACAGCTCCAGCTTCAGAAAATAGCCGCTCACTGGGGACTGAAGTTGCTACTATTGGCAAATGTTTCATACGATACTACGCAAACTACGCAAACCAAAAAAAAACAAAAAATATTAAAAAAGTATTGTTTTTGTATGGCAAGGATTTGAGCGAGCAAGGTTGCACGAGTTCTTGGTAGTATACGCACAAATTAATAGATGGCGCTAGTAAACATCGGTCATAAAACATCGTTCATAAAGAACGATATATCGTCGATGTTTTGAGTTTCAACATCGATGTAAAAACATCGATGTTTATGAACGATACATCGATTTTTTTAAACATCGATATATCGTTTGCATCCCTAAGCGTACGAAGATTCACTAGTTCTATGAAGCACCTCACTGCAACGCCGTCTTCAGCGGCAGGTGATTTCTAACGACGGTACGCAGTCTACATTAATCACCGACGTCAACTTAAGAGGAAATCAAGCTTTAGGAGTCGCGCCTTTTTGTGGTCCTGGGTTTAATCACCGATCAGGTCAATATAGGAAACGAACCTTTCTATATTGTCTCAGGTCTGGGTGTTGTGGTACCGTTGTTGTTTCTCATTTCTGTGACACAAGTACTTAAGCTACTTACCACAGAATCAGAAAAATGTATGTGATGTTGTCCAATATTTATTTATTTATTATTCTTAACATAGAATCAGAGCAATGTATGTGACGTTGTCCAGTATTTTAAAAAAACGCCGCAATATTACGCGCTGTATGAATACGCCGTTTAAAATATATAGAGACAAACTGTTCTCGTAATGGGGACACGCCCTTAGTTTTACTACAGACTATCGCCTTGTTGAACTTTCATCATAGTTGCAATCGCAGTCTCAAATAGCTTCCTGAAGGTTTCAGTTTAATATTTGTGAGTAATATTCTCTCTGAGGCGTATGTGGACGAAGATTTTAATCATATGCTTAAGCAAAATTTTGATGGAAAAGCTTGAATGCAACCAATTAGCCACCAAATAAGCTATCCCACTAATTTATTCAATGCAATCGTTTTTAGATGACGTCTGGATGTTATGTTTGTTACTCATTTACGCAAAAACAACTGAACGGATCTGGATGATTTTTTTTTATATTAGCGCAGTATATTGACTCCTCCCAGCCTGATGGTAAGCAAGAGAAGAACCCACATCGCGATGACAACGGATTTGATATCAAAATATCCTATCCGTTAGCATCGCCATACTGGCCCGCAAGATGGTTCTTCACGCTCCTTTTGAAGAAATCCATGTCAAAGGAAGGATGAAACACATGGCTGGCAACGAGTTCCACTTTTTTATGGTCGGGCAAAGATAGGATTTACCAATTTTTTTTTATTATTACGTAGGAAGAAAATAACGCGAGCAAAGTCGCGGGCTACAGCTAGTGAAAAATAAAAATATAGTAATAAATAATGCACGACATCACATACATTGTTCTGAATCTGTGGTAAGTAGCTTAAACGCTTGTATTATAGTTCAGAAACAACGACAGTAAAACTCCTAGATAGGAGCTAATGTAGAAATACTACGTATCCAAATTGACCTGACCGGGAACCTAACACGGGATGTTGCAGACTAGCGCAATACAATAAAAAAGACCTGTGAGGCAGAGGCTTTCCTCGGGTAGCGGTATTGTCCATCAATGGATTTCCCTTCGTCAAAAAAAAGGATTGACGCTCGTTAATTCACTGTTAGGTAAAATAAATAATCCACTAACGATGGCATGCAATAATTCAATTCAATGTATCGCCGGGTTACCTATTTTAAACCCGAATGTTTTAAGTGCGAATTTCATTATAACAAAAACGTTTTGCCACATTTTTGTCTTCCATATTTTAATTTTACCGAAAAAACGAATGTTCTTAATCAGATTTTCAAATTAAATATTTTTTTTATTTATTTATTTAAAAACTTTATTGCACAAAAAAAGTACACCAGGTGGACTTAATGCTATGGGCATTCTCTACCATGATCATAAGCATATGATTAAAATCTTCGTCCACATACGCCTCAGAGAGAATATTACTCACAAATATTAAACTGAAACCTTCAGGAAGCTATTTGAGACTGCGATTGCAACTATGATGAAAGTTCAACAAGGCGATAGTCTGTAGTAAAACTAAGGGCGTGTCCCCATTACGAGAACAGTTTGTCTCTATATATTTTAAACGGCGTATTCATACAGCGCGTAATATTGCGGCGTTTTTTTAAAATACTGGACAACGTCACATACATTGCTCTGATTCTATGTTAAGAATAATAAATAAATAAATATTGGACAACATCACATACATTTTTCTGATTCTGTGGTAAGTAGCTTAAGTACTTGTGTCACAGAAATGAGAAACAACAACGGTACCACAACACCCAGACCTGAGACAATATAGAAAGGTTCGTTTCCTATATTGACCTGATCGGTGATTAAACCCAGGACCACAAAAAGGCGCGACTCCTAAAGCTTGATTTCCTCTTAAGTTGACGTCGGTGATTAATGTAGACTGCGTACCGTCGTTAGAAATCACCTGCCGCTGAAGACGGCGTTGCAGTGAGGTGCTTCATAGAACTAGTGAATCTTCGTACGCTTAGGGATGCAAACGATATATCGATGTTTAAAAAAATCGATGTATCGTTCATAAACATCGATGTTTTTACATCGATGTTGAAACTCAAAACATCGACGATATATCGTTCTTTATGAACGATGTTTTATGACCGATGTTTACTAGCGCCATCTATTAATTTGTGCGTATACTACCAAGAACTCGTGCAACCTTGCTCGCTCAAATCCTTGCCATACAAAAACAATACTTTTTTAATATTTTTTGTTTTTTTTTGGTTTGCGTAGTTTGCGTAGTATCGTATGAAACATTTGCCAATAGTAGCAACTTCAGTCCCCAGTGAGCGGCTATTTTCTGAAGCTGGAGCTGTTATTACTCGAGAAAGAAACCGATTGCTTGGCAGTAGATTATCGAAATTATTATTTTTGAATTCTATATTGAAAAAGAAATAGGTTGTTGTTTTGTTAAATTCCTCTCAAGTATAATAAATATATCTCCGTGTCTTTGATTTTGTTTATTTCATAGTTCTTCCACTCTTCATATCCTAGTAAATTATCTGTATTATTTAAAGTAGGTAGGTAAGTAATTTGTTTATCAGTAATTAGTCTAACTATATCAATCTGATAGGAAAACGCTTTTTCTCTGTATTTCAAGGCCATTTTGTCAATCCTGTAAGTATTTTAAAAAACACCGATATATCGTTCATAAACATCGATATATCGTTCATAAATATCGATATTTTCGACATCGATGTTTGACTTTTAAAAACATCGATATTTCGACATCGATGTTTTTCATGAACGATGTTGCATCCCTACGTACGCTCGGCCGATGTTAGGAACTGACGTCAGCATAGGAGGAAATTAAGCTTAAGTCCGGCTCGTTCGCGTCTCGGCTACGGAAATCGTCATTTAGCTTATTCTGTGTGCGCCTGATTCGGAGCAAATGATTGCAGTTTGTACACTGGGGCGCGGCGCTAGTTACTACTACGGTACTATAGCTCCGAGAATGTCCATACCCTCAAACACAATCACTCTTGACTGAATACTAATACGTACTCAAACTTAAATATTTCTTTATTTAAGTAGGTTACATATAACACTTTTGATTCGTCATTAAATACAATGCAAAGTCATACTACTTCCGGTTCGGAACCTATATCTACCGAGAAGACACCGGTAAGATCAGCAGATCAGTTACAGTAGCAGAACCTAACTTATTGCTATGTGTAACTTTGGACCAAGTCATACTAGTTAACTTCCTGAATTCTCAAGCGCATTGCGGCTACTACGCTCTAGCTCGCCGCACAGTTGATATTGAGTTAGCGACCTATCAGGGAGTGAGTCAGTAAATAGTCAGCCACTCATTTTTTTATACATAAAAGACTTCTAGAATAAGAAACAGAGATAGTGGCTAATTTTAAAAGGCAAGCTGAAACAAAATACATTGCTGTACTGATTTAAATTTTAATGTACTCTTAGTTTCATTAAATAACAGATGCCTGTAGATTTGGGAAGTTTTGGTGAACAAGTAATTTAAAGGAGAAATGGCAGATTTGAAAAATATAATTTGGCAAACAATTTGTAGTACCTACGTAGTGTTCGTGACAGCGATGAAATCAATTTCAACAAAAAACTTAAATAGCTTTAAGCTCAGTTAAATATTTAAACTCAGGAAATCATTAACAAGATAACATTAAAGATTGACCACAATTTTCCCTCCACAACCCTCCGTTGAACCTCCCATTAGATATTAACAGCGGTCGTTGCTGAGTGCCTGTCATCCATGTCGATTTTGTTGACATACCCTGATGACGTCACAAATTAGCCGACAAATGGCGGACAGTGTTTCCGTAAACAAAAGCAAATTATATTTGGCCAATGAAAATTTGGTTGCTTTTTACTATGAAATGAATACTATTTCAAACAAAGTAAAATACCCTTTAAATCAGTTGGATCTCGAAAAAAAATCTAAATAGCTTTGAGACAATCTCGTTATTCGCGTGGTGATATTTTTTTGATCCCATTAAGTAACTATTTGTCACAACAAGCACTATGGAAAGGAAAAAAATGCAGCCGATTTGTTTAAACCTTTTGTATTATAAATAAAGCGTGAAGAGACATCTTCCGGGCCAGTATGGTGATGTAACGGATTGGATATTACGGTATCAAATCCGTTGTCATCGCGATGTGGGTTCCTCTCTTGTTTACCATCAGATTTGGAGGAGCCAATATACTAAGATACTTTAAAAAAACATATATTATATGAAGTAATGTTTATCGACGCTGTCTTTAAAGGCAATATGATGAACCACTCAGTTGTATTTATGAGGCTTATTCTCAGTATTTGAAATTTCATAAAGTTTTTATTTATTTTAAGATACAGCTTAGTTCCAAGATTAAACGTCTGTTCTTATTAAAGACTCTTGTTTTCTTTGTGTTTTCATTTTAGAAATAAATCTAGCCTCCACTGTAGACTCGGCATTCAAAGTTCTTGGAAAAGTACTCAAGTACCTCATTATTCGGGTGCATATAGTAAAAGAGGGCATGCCTTCGGTGTAACTGCACTCAAATATTTGGTAGTGCTGAGATATTGTGTGATAATACTTGTTGGAGATAGGATCTCTTTAGATCTAATGCAGAATTACAATTGGATCTGGGTGTACTGTATTGAAGATTCCTTGTGCAAAATCAACAATATGGTACAAGGAAACTCTTAAATTGAGACCAATTTCATAATTGTTGCACTTAGGTGCACGCTGGTATATTTTTTACTGGAAAAGATTAGTTAGTTTAATAGATTAATAGTTTAATAAATTAGCCTATGTTACCTTAAGTGAATGTCGCTTTCCCATGGTGAAAGAGTTCTTGATATTCTTGTAGTTTTCGAGTTTATTCACTACAAATATAAACACTAAAATACAATCTTTCCTTTTTAAAATATAAGTGTAGATGTAGATTGCATTTTTTAATACACACACAAAGATACAAACATACAGTCAGACCTTTTTCCATTAGATGTGTACCCGCCGCTGACCCGAAAGTCCGGTGAAGACGAAAAGACCATCATCAGTAAGGAAAAACTAACCTTACTCCTGTCGTATGGCTCTTTATACCCGACTGCTGAGGAAAGAAGAAATGTTTTTGCAGTACAACAGTTTGGATATTTGCTACACAGCTCCATAACAATAGACCAAATGAGTACACCATGCATATAGATAAAATAAACTAATCTTGCCGGCAATTTGCAGACTTGCCAACCTGTAGTTTCGCCACGGCTTGTGTTATATAAAATTGCAACGTGATCATGGGAGTTGGATTTGATAAGAAAATCTTATGTTATAGAAGTAATAGACTTAAAATTTAAAATATATGCTTTATCGGTGGTATAGAGAAGTTCTGAAATGTATCTTAAAGAATTTACCCCCTTTAGGGGTTAAAACAGGGGGTTAAAAATGATGTGTTACTCATAAATCCACGTGTACGAGAATATTCAGGTATGTATGTATGTATTGGGTTATCACCATTAAATTTGTTCTGGTTTCTACAATAAAAGTGCTTAAGACATTTATCTTGGTATCAAGTCAATGTGTGTGATGTCTGATATTTGATTTGATCTCTCCATGAAGGCACCTTGACAAGATTACCCCAGTCAGAGGTAAGCCACCACCGAAAGATAGAAATAATAAAAGCTACCCCTTCGAGAGTTCCCAATCTTCAGATACAAAGGGCTGTAGTGCGGTAAAATAAAATACTTCATCCCCTTTGGGCCTTGTAAATCAACTGAGCAATGTTATTTGACTCTTCCTATAATGCTCCGTGAGGGAATGCGTGTGGAAAGTAACTCCGTGCTTATATGTTTACTTTGAATAAAGTTTCTTCGTTTTTATACGGTCAGGTACCTGCATATTGCCTCCTCTTTACGACTTGGGGATTTTTTTGTTCAGTGACTATGAAAATCGTCATCGTAATTTTTTTGAATACGAAACAAGTTTAGGCAGCTTTTAATACAACGTTTTGTTTCTCTCTTTTACCTTCTCGTCAGTTATAAGTTTTTTTAAAACAAAAATTGCGTGTGTCCGTTGTAGAAGTTCAACGTATACCTGTACAAAATTTTATCCTAATCAGTTTAGTGCTTTAGGCGTGAAAGCCGGACAGACCAACAGATCGACAGACAGAGGACCGAGACATCGCATTTATAATATTAGTATGGATAACCGGTGCAATATAATAAAATACTTTTCCTTACGCTACCCTCGACGTAAAACTCGAGTGTCATTTACATGTAGGTAGCTCAATCAGGTGTAATGACAGATTTGATAGAGGTTTCGCCCCTGACCTGATTAACTCAAGGCTCACGCAAAAATGTTCGCAAATCCAATTCGAGCGGAAGAAATTTAGAATATTCCGAGGATTCCAATTTATCATCCCTTTGCACTCCACGCAGTTTAAAGGTATGGTGTAAGTATTGAATTAAAACGGGGAAATGATAAATATCGTCTTACCGGTTTTGGTTAAAGCTGTCTAGAAAATTGTAATGAAAGCCATGTGGAAACTTGAGGTAATATAATAGAAGTAGCACATACAGAGTTGTAGAAAGAGAATGACAAGAGTTGTAAAGACAATAGATATTATAAAAGTTCAAACTTAAATATAGAATTAATAACTATCTTGCCAGTGTTGTAATTATTAAAAATAGGTTTTATTTACAAGCTGCCGTATAAATGTCTAACAATTACGCTGGACTTTGTTTATAGTGCCCGAATACATACACAATACACAAATGCACTTTCTCTTCCTTTACTCTCATGATCCGATGGATCAGCAGACCGACACAATCGTAGAGAGATTATGCGCAGGATCGAATATTTAGAGGTAGATATATATATATACTTTATTACATAAAAACTTTATAAAAATACGTTTCACAGATTAAATAATACAATTAAACTTTAAGACCACCTATGGTCTTATCGCTTTGAAGCGATCTCTTCCAGACTACCTTAAGGTAGAGGAAATAGTAGATGGCGAGAAATGGGTAAATTACATATCGATTGTACAATACATTTTTAAAGAAGAGTTTACAGTAAATTTAAAGAGGTTTTTAGCTGTTGCAAAATACCTATCGATTTAAATATTTCAACATTTTTTTTAATATTGCACTTCAAGATTGATCTCATCCCACTTGATGTTAAGTGGTAAGGAGGTCCTAGCTTAAAGGCGACAAACACAGCATAATAAAGCTTGCTTTACTTGTTGCCCTTACCTTGTAGGCTTGCCCCATGTTACTAATGTAGTACCCGCCCAGGATCTGAAACCTTATTAACAGTGATTATTATTTGGCGGCGGTCTTCTGTAAGATGGAGGTTTTTCACTAGTTGGGCTGCTTCAGAACCAGCGATACATCACTATGCCCTACCTCTCTTTAAAACTATGTGTGCAAGACATAGACATTGAAAATAAGAATATGTTTACTGAGTTGCAGACATTCTTCTTCAGTTAAGAATCGATTACCAATAAAAACAACTGCTCTGACGATGCACTTTGATCAAATCCGTCTTTCGTAACAGGAGGTCTACTCTCAAAAACGAAATATGTCGGATCCGACAACGGATAGCAATTTTTAATTCTCATATTCGCAACCAATTCACTTCGAATGCGACTAAAGCGTTTAAAAAAACACAACATTATTTATGCAAATCATTACCCACGCTTTAACTTTTGATAAATCTTCAAAAACGAATCCTTTCGTATGTTCGTTTCGTCTTTGAGAGTAGACCCCCAGTACTGTCTCATTGCACTTCAGCTGATGTGACACAAATCCTCAGGACCGGTCTGCATTTAAATGCATTTACGAGTAGATGCAGTTTGTTGGAGAGCATTTGTTTAGTTAAGCGAGTTACGAATGTGATTTAAATTTTAAACGAATAGAGACCTTGTTCCTACTAAATAAGAAAGCAGCATGGTTTACTATGTTTTATATCTTAACTATTTTTTAATAAATTGCCATAAGTTATTGTTGATTTACCATTGCACAAGATTAAGACCTATATGTACGTATAAAAGTATCCTATATAAGTTAATTTAGTATGTCATCACTCTACCTACCAAATGTTATTTAAATTTCATCAAAATATCGTTTTTGTGTGAAAGACTTATACATCTAGACGTAAGTCTGTAAAGACATCCATACATTCATATATTTTTCTTCACTTTCGCGTTTATGAAACTTTGACAAATTACGAATCGTAAAATATTTGAACCCGGCAGTCGATGACTAAAATCAGATACTTTTTTGCCTCAAAAACAATTAAATAAAAGCTAGAACCATTAATCGGGCCCTTAATGATATAAATCAACAAATTGATCAATCAAACAAGGAAATCAGTAACAAGTTACGAACACAGTTTCGAAAATAGAATCAGCTAATCAATCATTTCGATTTGATAATTGATAATCGGTCACCCACCAGTATCTAAATTCCGATACAAAAAATTACAACACTCAATCATTTTACGGTACGATCGAAACACGTGATACCACACGCTTTGGACTTTGGTCCGTCCTTATGTTATATGTTTTTAAGATATAACATAAGGATTAATAAATTAAGATTATGTCCTTATGTTTTTAAAAGAGGCGTTTTTCTCGTTTTTCTCCAACCGACTACGAGTTGTTTATTTTATTTTCAAATTTACTTTCCATATCTGCTGTCATCAGTCGTCTGTCGGTTGTTTTGTTTTGTTCAGAACTAGTCGATTTTTTTACCTCCCTAGGCAAAAGAGGGGCTTTATACATTTGACCGCTATATATGTAGGTACCTCTATATATCTGTGTTTCTGTTAATGGAACCTCTCCTCTTAAACGGGTGAACCGCATTATTTGAATTGTATTTTGTGTTGGCATCCCTCCAAAGAAGTTTCAACTTCAAAATTAGTTTACAAAATGATACTTAAACAACAAACTGAAAGCATAAAATAATAAATTTTATGAATGGGCCGCATAAGTTTGCCTGCAAATTTAATGTAGAGGTATTACAAGACAAATAATTTTATTGTGAGTATTTAACATAAAGTTGGCACGAAGTCTTTTTGTTTAATGAGGCGGTCGTGTTATAAATACATGGATTGTCCGAGATTGTATTAAAAAACTGTTTTATTAAGTAACTGTTTTGCTATACATACAGTACTAGAATAGTACCTACGTGTTAAGCGAGGTGTATACAAGTATATTACTCTCCAAGAAAAATAAGGTTTTTCGTATTAGCTGTAATCCATTAAACTTGTAGAAAAATATTAAGTACCTAAATACTACCCAACGCTATAAAGTGGATTACAGTTTTATTTAATTTCTAGGCAAAGATAGTTATTTTATTACGAGAAACCACCATAGAGAAATAGCAATACGGTTGCTTAAATCCTACAAATATTATAAAATGCGAAAGTATGTAAAAATATATGAACGTTTGTTACTTTATCAAGCAGAGACTACTGGATTAACGTATAAAATAATATCGTTACATGTTAACACGACAGTTTTAACAAAATCCTCCCCTCTTTTATCTTTTACAGAAATTAAGATAGATAGATAGATACACTTTCTTGCACAGAAAATTTACAGAAATTGGTTTTACAGACATATTCAAGTACAATTTAGGCAGTCTTATTGCTAGAGGTAGACCAACCTTTAAGCAGAGGAAATAGTAGATATCAAAAAACAGGTACGACCGTGCAAAATGTTAATTGAGAAAAATACTAACAGGAAATATAAATACCATAACGAGATTAGTATAAAAAATACATAAAAATAAATAAAACTATAATAAATAAATAAATACCCATATAATAAATAAATATATAAATTTTCATGAAGTATTTACGGCTTAAACAAACAGTAATAAATATATGAAATTAAATTAAATACCAACAAATGCTTAGCTTTATTTAAATACTTTGATAAAGGGTACAATGTTTTCCAAAGAAAGGGCGAATATTTGGTAGAACCTGAAAGTCCTCAAGCGTCGTGACGGGCGTACTCACAGTCGATCTAGAAGATTTATATGAAAGTAATTGCGCTATAGGTAAAAAGTACAAGTGGGTCAACAATGAAATAAATTACTCAGTAAGGCGTACATGCCTTCAGTGGGGCATATTTTATGAAGGTAAGGGTATATATGGAAAGTAGGGATGAAGGGGCGTGATCAATAATGGATTATAAAGTGTTTAAACTATGCAAGCAGATGTTGTAGCAACTCGTAGGGCACTAATTTCCTTTGCCCTGTAGCCCTTTAAATAGTAAAACACAAACTCGCATGCTTTGGAAGTGACTTTATTTTATACCTACTTAAATTCTGAAGCAGGTTCAAATGCATTTTTCTTACCTTCAAAGAAAGAAAATAATAAATATATTTATTGACCACTAGCTGTGCCCGAGACTTGGTTCACGTGAACTACATATTTTCATACCCTTCTCTAATAGTCGCAAAATTAGTTCATATTTTAATCCAAGTTTCAAGCTATATTTGTGCCAAATTTCATATCTCTAACAATAAAATTAAACATTTTCCCATAAAAATTTCAAGGGCGATATTACCCCCATCCCCTTATTTTTAAAACAATAATTAGCCTACTTTCAAACCTTAGTTAAACTAAGTCTAAGATGTTATATTCGGGTGCATTTATTCAATATTTATAAAATAACTAACATTTATATAATTGCCTCATTAACATTGGATTCTCGCCATCAGATATGACTCACTAATGTACACAGTAGATCGATGTAGAACTCATTTATCAATGCCTTCCAATTCACACAATGTGTATTGTACGAACCAAATACCTACATTTGTAAATATAAACTTTCTGTGTACTAACGTATGGCAATTAATGTGAAAATGTATTAGTATAGTTCAAATAAAAGTAATTGTCTATGATGTAGTGGGACATGTTTCCATACTTTATCAATACCAGCTGTTCACAAAACGTTGGGAACGAATTCGAATTCTAAAACTATATTTTGTTTCTGTTAAAATTTAAACGATTTTTATGATTTTTATAGTACTTTACAAAGCACACAAAGTGAACTTCAAATATTTTAAAGAAACATTAAATGTTTATCTCCCCTTGCGGTGCGGGAATCGAAACCACGACCTTCACGTATCGCGCGTGCTGCTCTCCCAACTGAGCCAACCGCAAGTTATTGTAAGCGATGAAATTTTTCTGCTGTATCAACCGTTATCCTACGGTAAGTTACGTAAAGGTCGTGGGTTCGATTCCCGCACCGCAAAGGAAGATATTTTTTTTTGTTTCTTTAAAATAAATTTGAACGATTGAACAGAACAGAACAGAAGAAGGCAAAAGATAGACCGAATCGGAATAGTTTCTGCCGTTTGTGAATAAGCCCCTTCGAACAAAACAGGCTTCCGAATTCCGTTGATACTCAAAAATTAGCTCACAGGAGTTGAATGCAGCGATAGCTGATACGTATCTCATGCTTTGTTTCATTTTTGGGAACTCTTCTGGTCCAGCTTACTTCTAAAACGACATAATACATTACGTAGTTACCAAATTGTCTCTTCTATATTAATGTATAAAGAGGAAAGATTTTTTATTTTTGTATGTTTGTAACGAATAAACTCAAAAAGTACAATGTCAATTAAAAACAATATTTCTCCATTAAAAAGGTACATTCATCCTGAGTACCTAACATTGGCCAGAAAGGACCAAGTCTACGAAATGGCAGCGGCTGCTTGTTTGTCACAAAAATAAAACTATTTGACTTAGTCCAAAGTGTATGCATATGGCTAAAAGTTAGATATTGCTCCTGTAACATATTTACGTATTTTCGTTACTCTGTCACGCAAAACAACTAAACAGACGAAGATTAAAATTAGAAGAATGAGGTATGAAACACTTTTTATCACGAAAAAACCAAAAAGTCCGGTAACTCTTATCTTTGCCGGACCATAAAGAAGTGGAACTCGTTGCCGGCTCATGTGTTTCCTCCTTCCTTTGACATGGATTCCTTCAAAAGGAGCGTGAAGAAACATCTTGCGGGCCAGTATGGCGATGCTAACGGATAGGATATTTTGATATCAAATCCGTTGTCATCGCGTTGACCTCTCTTGCTTACCATCAGGCTGGGAGGAGCCAATATACTGCGCTACTATAAAAAAAAATAAAAAAATAACGTTAACAACATCACGGGTGACATCTAGTTTTATTCAAATTCAAATTATCTTTATTGCACTTTATCACATTACAACATTTGAAGACCAAAAAAAAAAAAACCTACACAAGTTATCATTATTCTGAGAGCAGAAAATAGTTTCCTCTAGCGTTGCAATATGAGCAGATAATTGCTTCTGCATCCCGTAAATTCCAGCTTCGTGTACCTGATTAATGCCAACGCCTGAATTCACACGTGGTAATATATCAAAGGATTTTGGCTGTAAAACGGCTTTGTCCCAGGCCAGCTACCGGACCGTAACGTGTGATTCGATAAAGCAGTACCAAATTCGGTTATAGTACGAGCAAAAGCACTTCAGATTACATACTTCGGCCTTTGCATCGCTCTAATACCTCCTCTACACGTAGACAAATCTGTCTGCAGATGACATCGGCGCGTCCACCGACGTGTAGAGGGGGTGATTGGCTCACCTGTGGTATGCCTCCTCTACACGTAGACAGATTCGTCTGCAGATGACATTGGCGCGTCCGCCGACGTGTAGAGGGGGTGATTGGCTCATTTGTGGTATGCCTCCTCTACACGTAGACAGATTCGTCTGCAGATGACAACGGCGCGTCCGCCGACGTGTAGAGGGGGTGATTGGCTCATCTGTGGTATGCCTCCTCTACACGTAGACAGATCCGTCTGCAGATGACATCGGCGCGTCCGCCGACGTATAGAGGGGGTGATTAGCTCATCTGTGGTATGCCTCCTCTAAACGTAGACAGATTCGTCTGCAGATGACATCGGCGTGTCCGGCGACGTGTAGAGGGGATGATTGGCTCATCTGTGGTATCCCTCCTTTACACGTAGACAGATTCGTCTGCAGATGGCATCGCCAATTAAGCGATACAAAACCGACAATTTACGAATAAGTGCCGGATGCGTCTGCCGATATCAAATACCTACCACGAGACGAGCAAATCGACGCCGATGCCATCTGCAGACGGATCTGTCTAGGTGTAGAGGAGACAGTAAGTATTTGATGTCGGCAGACGCATCCGGCACTTATTCATGAATTGTTGGTTTTGCAGATGCGTCTGCCTACGTCTGCAGACGAATCTGTCTACTTGTAGAAGAGGCATTAAGCGTACGCATAAGAACAAATAATATAGTAGAAAAAGCGAATATATAAATGCCATAAGAATATATAGAGGGGATGCTCAATGCAGTTACATCTGTGAGGTGACGTAGCAAATGCTATTGTACGATTACATTGTACATTTTTGTAAACTCGGCAACCTAATTTCGTATGCGCGCCGTTTGCATTGTACAATGACAAATAATAGTTAAAATAATAAGACAGTTCACGTTCGATTGTCACTGTGTACACACATTAACCAAAATAAATATCAATCAAGATTCATCAAGTCTTTTCCTGCATCCACTATCAAGATAAATGTGTGAGTAAATAAGTGCTCGTACAGCTATATTGCATGCCTATTCTGGTAGTTCTCCCTGTTATTATTTGATTAGAGAAAGCTTTTTCTTTTTATTTCTATAGTCGCTAGTAAATAATAAAATCAAGAACTTAGGCTTGGTTTTTAGATTAAGCTAGTAATTGGTATTTCTGATTGGCCTGAGTTAATCTTGAGGATAACCGTCAACGTGCCAATTAAATTTCCAAGAGATACTTAATATTTTTTTTCCTTGTTACGGGGTCCGTCAATCTATAATATATGTAATTCTGCAAAGAATATAACGGATAAACGAAACAGTTTCTTCTATAAATCGGAGTGTTTTAATGAGAAGGAACTCGTATTTTCCACATCGTTGAACATATATTTATTTCTACTAATCATTTGATACTTAGGGTAGTCACAAATAAAATTGATGCAAATGATAATTTTTTTCACTTAACAATCTAATTTTATATAATATTTTTTAATACATCGATATCAGAGAAAACACACACTGATCATTTCTCTTAATCAGAAACGTCATATCAATTCCGATACGGAAATTATATGTTTTTTCTATGTCAAATCGTATGGGAAATGAAAGAGATAAAAGTTAGAGGGGTTCTGACTTTTTGTGAATAAATAAATAAATATATGACAACATCAGATATATTGCTCTGAATGTGGTAAGACGCTTAGGCACTTATGTTACAGAAATCAGAAACAACAATGGTACCACAACACTCAGACCCGAGACAATATAGAAAAGTTCGTTTCTCATATTGGTCCGACCGGGGATCGAACCCGGGACCTCAGATATAGAGCATCGCCACAGTCCGGGGCTAGGAACATAGTAACTAGTTCGATATCAGGTCTTATATCAACGAAATAAGCGCGGTGCAAAGTCCAAAGTATTTAGTCTGATATTCTTTCCATCGCAAAATATTTACACAACCGTAGTATTTCAAAGTAATCTCTAAAAACGTGGTATTAACGCCTTTTGAAAGCGACACCTTTGCATCTACTTCAAGTTTGATTGAGATGAGACTCCACTTCCGTAGAGAAAAACAACTGAAATTTACGCAAAGAAATAAGAATAAAGGAAAACAGAAACTCGTGTAAATGGAAAATGGCCGCTTAAAGTAAACTGGAGTGGAAGTTATTAAGTAAATAAATAAATAACTGCGCCAGACAATCACACCAATCACCTGGTCTCAAACTAAGGTTTTCCCTTGTACTATGAGTACCAGACGACGGACACTAACCGGGTGCGTCATCCCAGCACACCCAGACTCAAGTCAATTTAGATAAGTTCGTTTTCCAAATTGACCCGACCAGGAATCGAACCCGGGACCTTTCGCGCTTTGTCCACCTACCTTAGCCACGGCGCCACCGAGGTTGTCGAGTAATAGGATGACATTTGATTAGTTAATTAAAGGACCTCCGTAGCTGAGAGGCGAGCGGGCCGGACTTTCGTAACGCGTCATATCTGAGGTCACGGGTTCGATTCTTGGCCGTGTCAATACACATGTAATATACACATTTATAAATATATAACATATATAAATAGCTCGAGACGGTATTCATATATCTATAGTCTCGAGTCTGGGCATTGTGGTACCTTGGTTGCTTCTCATTTCTATAATACAAGTGCTTTAGGTACTTGCAATAGAATCAGAGCAATGTTTTTGTTGTTGTTCAATATTTTATTTCATTTGAGATTTCTCAAATATCCTTCAAAACATTCCTCATAAATTTTCCATGAAAATACGAAACAAAATTATTTGATATGGCTAAAAGACAATCAAATTTTATTAATATGTGAAGATTGTAGTGATTTTGTAGCGAATTTACCCTATCCAAGACCTGTCTTGGATAGGGTAAATTTACGAAACCTGTTTCGTATTAATTAGCGACGAAGGTACAAAGCTATTCCTTAATAACACTCTAGATGTAAAAGATATCTTATTATGTAGACAAAAATTATTAGACCTAAGATTCATATTATAAATAAGAAACCTGTATACTAGGCGGCATATACCCTACGCACTTATCAGTCTACATTTGACTTTATGAGCTTGTTAATGAAGTAGAAAATCGCCTAAAAGATGTATATAGACAGTAGATCAAATTAATGTTGTACTTGACCCAGATTTAAGGAAAAATACTAATTTGGTGTTTCGCTTTGATTCGGTGAAGAGTCGAGACGGTGGTACTCAGAGACTAATAGACCTCTCGAGATCGGGATAATTTGTTTTATTTATTTATAGTACATTTTTATTTTACAATTTTCTTATCCTTTTAGGATTCCGTAGCCAAATGGCGAAAAACGGAACCCTAATGAATTCGTCATGTATTTCTTTCTGTCGGTATGTCACACTTTGCCACTTTTTTCCGAAACTATAAGACTTAGTCTGCGGGCACGAAACTTGCGACGCCCGAGCGATGGCGGGGCGGCGCGACGGCGGAGCGGCGGCAAGGCATACAAAAGTATGCCTGAGTATGGTAACGCGCACGAAACGAGCGGTGGCGGGGCGGCGCGACGGCGGAGCGGCGGCAAGGCATACAAAAGTATGCCTGAGTATGGTAACGTGCACGAAACGAGCGGTGGCGGGGCGGCGCGACGGCGGAGCGGCGGCAAGGCATACAAAAGTATGCCTGAGTATGGTAACGCGCACGAAACGAGAGCGGTGGCGGGGCGGTGCGACGGCGGAGCGGCGGCAAGGCATACAAAAGTATGTCTGAGTATGGTAACGCGCACGAAACGAGAGCGGTGGCGGGGCGGCGCGACGGCGGAGCGGCGGCAAGGCATACAAAAGTATGCCTGAGTATGGTAACGCGCATGAAACGAGAGCGGTGGCGGGGCGGCGCGACGGCGGAGCGGCGGCAAGGCATACAAAAGTATGCCTGAGTATGGTAACGCGCACGAAACGAGAGCGGTGGCGGGGCGGTGCGACGGCGGAGCGGCGGCAAGGCATACAAAAGTATGTCTGAGTATGGTAACGCGCACGAAACGAGAGCGGTGGCGGGGCGGCGCGACGGCGGAGCGGCGGCAAGGCATACAAAAGTATGCCTGAGTATGGTAACGCGCACGAAACGAGAGCGGTGGCGGGGCGGCGCGACGGCGGAGCGGCGGCAAGGCATACAAAAGTATGCCTGAGTATGGTAACGCGCACGAAACGAGAGCGGTGGCGGGGCGGCGCGACGGCGGAGCGGCGGCAAGGCATACAAAAGTATGCCTGAGTATGGTAACGCGCACGAAACGAGAGCGGTGGCGGGGCGGCGCGACGGCGGAGCGGCGGCAAGGCATACAAAAGTATGCCTGAGTATGGTAACGCGCACAAAACGAGAGCGGTGGCGGGGCGGCGCGATCAAGCGATGCACTGGCGGCTGCTGAGCGACGGCGGCAGCAAAGGGAACAAACTAGTTTGATTTGATCGCGCGCCATTACAATATTGTTGTGTTGAAAAATATTAATTGTATCTATAAGAGATTGAGATTGATAATAATAATTGATCTGTGTATTTTGTCAAAACCTGCTCCCATAGACTGAAAATATATTAACCATAGGAACAAAAAATAATAATTTTGTGATGGGAAGAAATAAAATGCAATTTATTGAATGAACACAATCTCAAGATAATAATAACTCCGTTCTCATTAGTAAACTTGGCTCTAATGATTCTCATTAACACTACTCTATCGCGAATGACTGACCGCTAGTTTCGTGCCCAGGCGACTCATCGCTCCTCATCGCGAGATAGAAATTGAGATTGATAATAAATAATTGATCTGTGTATTTTGTAACACAATTTATTTTTCTTCAAACCAAGAGGTATTATGTGTGGGATATCTATGAAAAGGTCTTCAAAAATTATAATGAGCTTTCAAATACAATAGAATAGTTTGCGCGAGTGATACTTCCAAAATGGTACTATGTGTAAATGTCACCCACCTGTAATTATTTAAATGAGAATAATAAAACTGAAAAATATATATTATGATGTAGGTGCATTACCATGCAACCTTTCACAGAAAATTGGTTTTTAACAAGATCTAGTAAGAGTTCCCAGGTTAGATCCCCGGTCGGGTCAATATGGGAAACTGGAACGTCGTTGTTTCTGCGTTCTGTGATACAAACGCTCGAACGCTTCTTATCTACAAACTTACTTCATCGTTACTTCTTTTTAAGTCGGAGACGAGGAAATCCTAATGCATGCTTATTTGCTTGCTGCATGCATTGATGCATGCATGCCTTCCTACTTACGTGCGTATGCATGCATGTGCTTACTTGCATGCATGAGTGCATGCGTACCTGCTGCATGCCTGTTTATTTGCATGCGCATCTTTCTATATCTCTTATAATTTGGATTGTAAGTATTTACGTTACACATCGAAACATGTTTTTATGAATGGTTTTATCGATAACTGAATAATTCTATGAAATATTAGTTTGATAAGTATATCGTTATTCTGCTTAATAAAACAATTGCAAAACATGTTTTTCGATTTTATAAAACGGCGATTATTAAGTATTCGATAAATCAAGAAAATAATAATAATATTCATGGAATAGTTTTCTGTGAAATTAAATTCGGTATCAAGTATGTGTCTTGATAGATACCCTCTTGAAACATTTATGCAGTATTCCGTATAACAAATGGTTGGTGAGACGTCGCCCACAGAACGCTATCAGTGGACCCCGAATCAACTGCTTCTGCAAAACAACTAATTGATTAATGAGCGGTGACGTTGTAAGAACACGGACTCAATAAACGCCCGATTGTATGCCTGGTTTAGGGTTGTGCTGCTGATCGATACTTTATCGATTGTTAACATCATATAACAATGTCTGACAACATCTATACTTCTGATTATTTTTGTTTCACAGGGAGAAACGCGTGACGCCCCGTACCGCCCGAGGGAGAGTGGCGCCGTGTGTGGGAATCTCCTGCCCTGAAATGGCAGGCCTACCCACTAAACCTCCCCGGTGGACCTCACCACCCTAAGCAGTGGTGCTGTGGGAGCCGGCAAAACTATAAACACCACAGCGCCGCCAAGCCTTCGTCTCCTCCACCCTGTTTGGTCAGGGGGGTAAGCGGGGATGGCCGATCCACTGAACCATCAACGCCTCGCGCTGGAGAGCGTAGATTATTTTGATTCTGTGGTAAGTAGCTCAACCACTTGTATTAAGCTAGATCTGAATCTACAGAAAACTGAGTGCTAATTATAAATTAAATAATCAAGTTAATATTGGGCAAAGTCCCATCCATTGCTCTGATTCTGTGGAATTGAATAGAATACAAAATATCTATATTCATATATGCTTTATAAAAGCACTTACGAATTGTCAATACAAATTCAGTATTATCAGGTAAAGCAGTTTATAGATATCAAACACCACGACGTAACCACAACACCCAGACCCGAGACTAAAAAATCCTTTCCCATATTGGCCCTACCGATATTCGAACCCGAATCGGGATGTTGAATGTAGTATGGAATAAAAGGTTTTCCATTGCTTTATTCTGATATCCATTACACCAAAAACATCAAGACCCCTTTTGGAACATGACAGAGTGAGCTGAGCATAAATATTAAAGGCCACTGGGACATTATTATTTCTTGAACTCACTTTAGTTAGATTACAAGTTATATTTTCTCATCACATTATGTTTATCAAAGCCATTTAATGGAGGAAGGAAATACACTGTCGATCAAATTAATTTGCTTTTATTTATCACTAGCTGTGCCCGCGACTTCGTTCGCGTCACTTTTCATGGTCGGTTTTACCCCTATGTCTAGCTATATATGTGCCAAATTCATATCTCTAACTTAAAAAAAACATTTTCCCATATAAACTTTCTAAGGTGGTATACCCCCGCCCCCCTTATTTTCTAACAAAAAGTAGCCTATGTCCGTTCTTGAGGTTTAACGTATACCTGTACCAAATTTCATCAAAATCGGTTGAGAGGTTTAAGCGGAAAAGCCTAACAGACAGACAGAGTTACTTTCGCATTTATAATATTAATATTAGTAGGGATGTCACTAGCGACCAGCCGCGGATTTCCATGCGTACAATCCCCATTATTTTATATTTCCCACTGTTTCTTCACTTCTATTGTTTGCAACGTGATGGTTTTTTTATATTGCACTTTATGATTGACCTCATCCCACCTGACATTCACGTATCGCGCGTGCTGCTCTCCAATTATCCAACATCCAACTCCAATTATCCAACTTAAAAATCGGGCCTGTTACTCAGGGTAACAGACCCGATTTTTAATTTGACAGTAAAGTTTTATGAAATACTAGCGGTCCCAGCGAACTTCGTTTCGCCTTAGAGGAATTTCCCGCTGTTCTGTTGAAATTTTTCCTGAATTTTCTTTGCTATAAACCTCACGGAGCCCGAGACCTTTCCAACGAATGCAAAACCGTGGAAATCGGTTCGTGCGTTCTGGAGTTATAGCGTCAGGTAGGAAAACCCGACTTATTTTTATATAGTAGATGTCAACTGTTTATTTAAATTAAATTCACAAACAGTTCATAATTCAATTCACGAGAAGTTTTCGATGTACCAGATTTTAATACGTTTTGGAGCTAAAAATACTAGAAATTTAAAACAAGTGGGATTTAAGCCGAAAAGTTTGAATGCAATAAAGAGTTCAAACAACTTTTGATTGTATGATGCATTTAAAAGTGGTTAGGGCAGAAAGTTGAAAGTTTGTTTTGCAGATAAAATTAACAGACTCCGTGATGTTATTGTTGTTGTGAAGTAGTGGTTGGCTCCGAAACTCGAAGGTCCTGTGATCGAATCCCAACTGAAATATAATTCCCTACGATACGATATGGCAGGCTGTCTAGGAAATAATAGAATAGAAAATATCGGTATTCATACACATTTACGAAAGCATTTAAGAATTGTCAGATTGAGTTAATGTACGCCGTATCGGAATGTTGATGTTATCGAGAACAACTGGTAAAAAACTCGATATTAGATTTATTATGTAATAAATATTAGACAATATTACATACATTGTCCTCAATCTATGGTAAATAGCTAAAGCACTTGTGTTATAGAAATCAAAAACAACGACGGTACCTACTACAGCACCCAGACACGAGACAATATAGAAAAGTTCATTTCTTATATTGATCTGACCCGGGATCGAACCCTCAAAGATGGTGCGATATCAAATGGCTCTCAAAGATGGTGCGATGGCCCGCTTGCCTCTCAGTTACGAAGGTCGTCATTACCATTAACACTTTTCTTAATGTCTATTTTAAGGGGAAGACACTTTGTTCTTGTATTCTTTCTGTCACTTATTCACGAAACTTTGGTTAGTCACAAGATTTTGTCCCTTTGATCCTGATCACTAAGTCTGTATCAATGAGCTAGATAGCTTCAACAATATCATGATGAATACTCCTTGAACAAGTCCTCATGTCATGGACTTATGGTATTAAGTTATGTAGCTGCATACAGAATTAGTAATTAAGGGGTGTTGTGCATCTAATAATGCACCCTACATCAGAAACGCTGACCTACATCAGGAGCTTAAAGTAGACTCAGTTAAAGACATAAACACGCTCATGACCTTTATGATTTTGTTGTTTACTTACAACAAGAAATATTCACAAACAAGTAATAGATCTTTTTACATAGAAACTAATGGTCCCGGCAAACTTCGTTTCGCCTTAGGGGATTTTCACGCTTTTCTGTTGAATTTTTTCCTGAATTTTCTTTACTATAAACCTTACGGAGCCCAAGACCTTTCCAACGAATGCAAACCCGTGGAAATCGGTTCGTGCGTTCTGGAGTTATTGCGTTAGGAAGGATAACCCGACTTATTTTTATATAGTAGATTATAGTTCGTCCCGTTTATTTTCTTCCAGCAAAACTTTGCCAGTGCCATAATAAGATATAAAGCTGTGTTTTGCCATATTATTATGGCACAATAAGATTTTTAACGTAAACCGGATGGCTATTGAATTTTGATTGGTGAATCTAAATTTAAAAAATGAGAGTTTATAGCAACTTGAATCTTTTGTACACCTTCCATTGAGTTATGTTTATTGTCTCTAGGTATATCATCTGTAAAAGTCACAAGAGCATTGTTGTCTAGGTCTCAAATATCGCAAATATACATTAGATACAGAATCGGTCCCAATATACTTCCCTGTGGCACTCCAGTCTTTATAGTCATGAGATCTGAGTACATCTTTTGTGCATTAATCTATTGCAACAACTGTTTAAAAACTGTTTATGAAATGTATTCTAACGGATGTGTTTTCACCGTCACTCTTCACATTGGCACTAATATTAACCATAATAATAGAACTTAGTGTGACTTTCACGAAGATAGTTAAAAAAATGTAAAACTGAAACTGTAAAGATAGGGTACGTAGCTTGTATGTGATTTGAAACATTTGTATGGCGTCGTGAATAGTACTCCTAGAATTTTATTTTAAATACAAGTACAGCACATAAAGTCACAGTAATATCGACTTACTAACACGTAGTGTGAAACTTAATCTGGGCCACGTAAACAGGTTGTGTAATGTTTTTACCGGGATGTGGCTTCACCAAGAGCGATGCTTACAAATGTAATAATCCTGCGTCATATTTCAAACTAAAGCTTTTTTTTACGGCAGATAGTGTTTCATTTTAAAAACAATAAGTAATAATGTATCTGTAAGTTGGGATAGTCAAATTAAAGAGGTTAGCAGGAAAATGTTTGCATCTGCTGGGTCTATTAATAGATTACGCAACTTCTTACCCATACCCACCAAGATTGCACTTGTGCAGGCTTTACTATTGCCTATTCTTGATTATGCAGACTGTTGCTATTCAAACCTTAAAGAGATATTTCTTGACAAGCTTGAGCGTCTTCAAAACTTTTGTATCCGCATCATCTTCGGCCTACGCAAGTATGACCATGTCTCTGAATTTCGAGCTCAGCTTAAATGGCTTCCTATACGTCGACGCCGTGACCTTCACGTTTTATCCCTCCTATTTAATGTTCTATTTAATCCTCTTGCTCCTCCCTATCTTAAAGAACGATTCCGTTTCTTGCAGCTCAACCAGGAACGTGACATGCGGTCCTCCCGTAAACTTCTCCTTACTTTTCCTACTCATTCTTCTGAATATTATTCCCAATCCTTCACTATCCAATCAATTCGCTTATGGAATTCTTTACCTTTATCTATCAGATTATCTGAGACCCTTCCCATTTTTAAACTCAGGGTTAAATCGTACTTCCTCTCACTTAATGAATGTTAATTTATGTCCTCTATCTATAATTCCAGCTGGGCATGTTGGTTGTCAGTAATTTTCATACACTTATCCTACTTATTAACATTATTATTGTTATATTTTTTTTTTTTTGAGTCAAAACTCTTTACTTGATTTTAGATATTTATATATATATATATATATATATATATATATATATATATATATATATATAACTTTAACTATGATTTAATTTATATATATATATATATACATATATATATATATATATATATACATATATATACATATATTTGTATATATTTATAAAGTTATATATTCATGAGTTTATGTATGTTTATCATGTTAAACTACGAAATAATTCTAAAATAAAAACTGTATTTATGTTGCACGGCCGTACCCATTTCTCGCCATCTACTATTTCCTCTACCTTAAGGTTGTCTGGAAGAGATTGCTTTCTAGCGATAAGACCGCCTAAATTGTACTATAATTTTTCTGTAAAACCTATTTCTGTAAAGATTTTGTGCAATAAAGTATATCTATCTATCTATCTATCTACCAACACTAGTTTTTGTAAAATAAACTGTTACTACTAACATCAATGGGCTCTGCCTGAAATTGAATTGAATTGAAATTAGTTTGTTATCTAAATACAAATCAAATCAAATAAACACAACGTTTCACCTCGACACACAGGTGACTGCACATTTAATTGTTAAGAAATACTTTGCAAGTTACTTTACATCATACATACTTAATAAGAAAACTTAAAAAAATAAATGAACAGGTAACAATAAAAATGTTACGCAATAAGTTAATTTCTCTTTTAACTTTATTTCCTGAGTAGTTATGAATGATATAAAAGAATGACAATATTTGAAAATCGTATACTAGTTTTTGAATTTAATGAATAAAGTGGAAGAGATACTGGATTTATAAGAAAACAGTGCAAACACATAGAAATGTTTTTGTTCAGTAAGGCGCGTCATCAAAGCATTTTCCCCCTAAAACGCCTATGACTCTCCGCTGTCATACACACGCAGCCGACCACTCGTCACCCTCCGAAGGTGTGTCTAATCCTATCCATTTGTTTAGGCTCATTTCCGACTCATTCCGTGACTTACAACGCCCACCGACAGCGGTGAAACCTGAGAAACCAAGCCGTTTCACCAGGAAATGTACTGATTAGTTTTTGATCGCTTAGTAATAAGCTCGAAACTTAGGATATTCGCAGTAGAACTTATTTGATTCTGTAGCTGAATTAAGTCAAGGAGATAGTTCTTAGAATTGATAATGATGTGCAAAAATCTAAAGGCAAGGTATTTAAATGTGAAAAATTACATTGAAAAAATTTTTTTTTTAAATCTGAAAGCGCTTTGCAATTCCTTTAAGTTTCTATTAATCTTCTGAAACAAAACCTTTCATTTGTTCGTTTTGGTTTTGGTAGTACACCTACTGATATTTAATTTAAACAATGCCAATTTCAGCAGAAATATTTCAAAACAAGCAAAGTGTAAGACATATTTACTCTTTTAAACGGGTTTATGACACTATTCGTACTAACCCATTCATTTAATGTTTTAGCTTGCATTTTGATACGACTAAGATAACATCTTAATGTTGCTCTAGCATTTTTACCCGCCTGCCAAAAAGGGGAAGGTAATGTTTTCCGAGAGTATGTATGTATGTATGTGAACAACACTACACCCAGAACCGAGACAGAGAAAAATTCGTGTTCTCTATTAACTGGACCTGTAAACGAAGCCCGGCCCGCTCACTTCTCGAATAAAGTCATGAATATATTTTTAAGGATTAAATATTGATTTCCTTCATCGAATCCGATATATCTTGTTATTGGTAGAAGGTCTCTTGAACAGTATTTTTAATACTATTATATACTAATATTAGTATTTTTAGTATTTTTAATACAATAAGAGTAAACGACTTGGTTTGTAATCACATTGAAGTGAACGATAGAACTGCCCATGTTACGATTACATGACACAATAAATATTAAATAACACACGACCAACGCCCCTTAAGTTAACTTCCATCATTTTTATGGAGCCCTGTGACAGGATTTATCGTTATTACATTTGGAGTGTTACGCAATAAATAATACAGGAAAATCACAAAGCAACATGAGTTACGTACTTCTCCCAAACCAATTGTATCACATTAGCGTTACCTGTTTGTGTGTTATTCTCTTGTTTGTCTTTCGCAACACATCCTTCATCATTATTGACTATTGATGGCCTCGGTGCGCAGTGGCTATGGTAGGCGGCCAAAGCGCGAAAGGTCTCGGTTTCGATTCCCGGTCAGGTCAATTTGGAAAACGAACTTTTTTAAATTAAAGCGATTACTTTACAGTAGGAGAACACAATACTTCAACGCCTACTAACTACGAAAAAGTCTCTGGAATGCTCATTGATTGTTTTTCATTGGCGAGAGCTTTTGATACGGCTGCATTGTATTAGAGGTAGACCATTTTCTTATATTTACATATTAACAATGTCTATTACATATATATTTTTTTACATATCTGTATTACATGTGCATAAATGTATATTATTATCTTGAATTGGTTAGGTCTTTTTGTGGCAAATTAATGTGTTTCATTCTTTCTGGACGATCGAGTACAATATTCCACCTCATAAGAATGGCCACTCTTAAATTTTATGTAACAATAGTATCGTGGTAAAATGGACGTTATTTTATGAATCCTATGATCCAATTTGTTTGGCTATCTAACGACAATGGTTAGAGCCAGATGGTCATTTAGACCTAGGAGTGGTTCTCATTTTAGGCCATATACCTTGCATGTATAGAATCCATTTCAGGTTAATGGTATTGGGGATGGCCTTAAGAGCGTCTTAATTATATCATTAAGTATCCGATGGGGGTCAACACTAGTGTTGTCAAATGATAGTCGATAGTTTCGGCGATATTTCAGCATGTAAGGATAGATCATTTGGTGAATCGCACTTTTGAAGGAGCCGAATAAAGTATTTTTTTTGGTGAGAAAAAAGTTAAACCTGCATGTGCTAAATAACTGACATAAAGGCCTATACCACCATTTTTTTAAACCGTGGGTATGGGTGTGGACAGTGTAGTGTGGGACCAACCCACTCCGTATATGCAAGAACTACCCTAACTGACCCCCTGATTTTGTTCAATTTGCAATAAGTCATAAATCAAAACATATTATTTAGTAAGTGCGTTTGTTTTATTGAAAACAATAGTAATTAAGGATACCAAAAAAACTTTTATGTTTGTGTCAGAAATTCGCGACCCAAAAATATGATACAGATATTTCATAATCAGATCAATGATTTTTGAGCGTATAAAGAACAAATGGGAAAACATTTTTTGCATTCATATCGTTTGGCAAGCAAGGCTGAAAATAATCTATCGACCGGTCTGTCTCACTAGTAACACCTCATGAAAGAAAGTGGCGCCCACATTCGCTGTGAGTAGAGACTAATTTGTTGCAATTTATTACCAAACGTTCAATTGTCCGTGTCTTGTTGAGGAAAGAAATGTACTAAAACGTTATTCATGGGCTTAAAACGTTTCATATGTGGTAATTGATCAAAACCAGGTTTTTGATCACGAGGACTGAAGTAGTTTATACATAATATATTTTAAAACGCGTTAAAGATATTGTTAGTCTATTATAAGAAAAAAAATTGTTTCATTATCTGTGCCCGCTGGGTTCCGCATCTTCTTGCGATGGTAGTCTCAGTATTCCTTTCGTCCGGCGTGTTGACTTTGCCTCCTAGCCTCCGATCCCACACAGGGTGAAGCAAAGACGGATCCAGAGGTGGGCCGTGGAGAGAAGGTGTTTCTCTGCGATGAGCCCTCAAGAGCACACGGTTTGCGGAGGAAGAGGAGCTCAGTGTATCGTTGCAGGCATCTATGTCCCGGCGGATCACTTATGGGATCACAGAGGAAGTAGTTGCGTTTTCGCGTTAGCCAGCCTCCCTTCCCTCCTTTGGCTCCATCCATCTTTCGGAGAACACAATATCTCAAACATAACCACCAACATCCTCTTTCCTCATCTCCTCCTCATCCTAAAACAACATCTTAAAGAACTTTCAATTAAGAAACATTATTACAGAATTAAAGACTACCTACAGGACAAGTTATAATTAAATAATTATCATATATTTACCAGCAAAATTACTAATTACAAAGAATATTTTTAATTTATTACATTTTTCACAAATTGGTCTCTAACATAAAACTCAATCTTCCCTTCTCTTATCTTTGCCGCCCACCAGGGTCCATAACTTGTACTTTTAGTTTTTAAGAAACTACGATTTTCAAGAGTGATATGAATTTAAGGAGTCCATACAGCGACAGAAACAAACTTTTACGTTTTTAAATTAGTAGGATTTATGAAGCGTTTTTTGGAGGAACTTTTTGTATTCAAAACATTCTCCATCAATGAATGAGCAAGTCACATTTACCGACCCGCTTGTTAGAGTATGACAAACCCTTGAATAAATTTTATTTGTCTTCAGGTAAACTTTAACCTCGTTCCTTAAACTTTGTTCGAAACTTTCAATTCGTTCCAAAAGGTGTTGTTTCCGTCACTAAATGTGTCATTTCCTTTTACGTACTTATGTTTGAATCAGAGGAGAATCGATCTTATTTCATTGAAATAGATTTCAGAGTGCGTAACGCTTTTGCTAGATAATAATGCTGTTTGTAAATCAACTCACTTTGTTACAGCTGGCTAAATTCGCAAATTGGAAGGTTTAGAATTAATTTGTTCCTGTATTTCGCGTCGGTAAACCGCTTTCATAGCGGCACAATTGCAAACAAATTATAAGGTTAATATTGTTTGCATATTCGAATGCTTTAATTTTAACCTAGTTATAACAAAATTTAGGTCTGAATTACCTAAATTCTAATTAAGACTTATGTTAAAAGCAGTATTTTGAGAAAAGGTTACTAAACAGTGGATTATAGCGATGATAAAAATGCGTGGACCATTAATTAGTAGACTGGCCGCTTTAACATCTATTGACTTCTATTATGCCAATAATTATTTTAAATGCCCGCGACTTCGTTCGCGTGGACTACATCCTTTCATGGTTGGTTTTACCCCTATCTCCCCTAATATTCGTAACAAAAAGTAGTCTATATTTAATATAGAGCTATATTTGTGCCAACTTTCATATCTCTGACTTTAAAAATAATAATTTTCCCATATATACTTTCAAAGGTGGCATTACCCCCCCCTTACTTTCTAACAAAAAGTAGCCTATGTCCGTTCTTGAGGCTCAACGTATACCTATTTCATCAAAATCGGTTGTGAGGTTTAAGCGGAAAAGCGTAACAGACAGACAGACAGAGTTACTTCGCATTTATAATATTAGTAGAGATTAGTAGGGATAAAGATCCACACAAGTAGGCAAAATTGATATCATATATTATATTTTTAACCATATTGTGTGCGCATTAGAATTTACAGTTAATTTAACCATCGTAAATCTGTATACTTCTTTCCTTTGGATTAATTATTTATTTATTTATTTTGACGACCTCCGTAGCCGAGAGGCAAGCGTGCCAGATTTTGGCGTCGCATCATCTCTGAGGTTCCGGGTTCGATCCCTGGTCGGTCAATATGGGAAACGAACTTTTCTGTATTGTCTCGGGTCTGGGTGTTGTGGTACTGTCGTTGTTTCGGATTTCTGTAGCACAAGTGCTTTGGCTACTTACCACAGAATCAGAGCAATGTATGTGATGTTGTCCAATATATATTTATATATATTTTTACAATTTCCAAACTACCTTGTAGGTATGTCTTGATGCAAAATTTATTTAAGTATTTTTATTTGCATAGAATTCAGAGTGGTAGTTATAGGTTCCCAAATGAAGGAAGCTTTGTTCGGGGACTGGTCTGCTCCAGCTCACCTATCGCATGTAAGTACTTACTTGAGTATTTAATTCTTTCATCACTCATTATAACAAAACTATATGACTTGGTCAAAAGTTACACATAGCAATAAGTTACATACTGCTACTGTACTAATGTAATGAGTTTCTTACCGGTGTCTTGGTAGATTTAAGTTCCAAACCGGCAGTTGAATCACTTTACATTGTATTGAATGCCGATTCAAAAGTGTTCTAAGTACTTACTTGAATAAAGAAGTATTTTAGTTTGAGTTTGAGCTTGACAAAGTACAGGGGCGTATACAAACGACTGTTGCTGACGGTACAGGAGGCGCGTGTAAGGCAATACTTGTGTTCACAAACAAGGCTATACTCGAAACTGTCAATCATAATGATACCTAGCTCACATATGACGTAATACGCCCCACAACGTATCATGTCTCCCTCACGGGATATTCGGTCGATTAGTGTCTAAAGTTACGTTCAATGTTCCAGGAATTTGTTGCTGATAATGATACAGTTTAATAGTGGGTACAGTGAACAGCATATCAAGTACCTTAACGTTTCAGTTTGATATTAATTCTTAGGCCCGCGACTTAAGGGGACCCTTCAGACTTTGGAAAGTCCAAAGTGTGAAGCGGTAACTGACGAGTGGACTAATTTGTCCAAGAGCCCAGACGTTACTTATTTTCCCTCCCTCTCTTATCTTTGCTGTGCCCACCAGGGTCCATAACTTGTACTTAAGCTTTGGATTTCATAACGGTCAATCTTTTATTCGGATAGGTAAGGTAAATTAAAAAAGCAAGTATTTAATGATTCTCTATTGGCCGCTTGTGTTAGTGCATGGGTTGGATTCTTTAGTGAAGCACCTAACCACTAGGTACATTACGTTTAACTGTTATTTGCGTTTTGTTTTACCATATGAGTTGCGTTTTGTTATACCAAGTTTTATTTCATGTCTCAAGAAAAGTGTCCTATGTTATTTTCCTGATTCTAAGCTACCTCCCTGAATCAGTTCTTGAGTTATAAATAGTGTAACTAACACGATTTTCTTTTATATATATGGATAATATATTTTATTTTTAATTGCTCGATAGTTTTTATTAGGTATTCTTCGTTAACTCAGGATGTAGAGTACAGCGACTAGCACTGCATTCAAATACGATAAAATTGTCCTACATAGGTAAGTAGCTGCCATACATCCATAGCAGCTACGGCTCTATGTTGAAGAACTCTTTAATATTCTTGTAATAAATGTCCGGAGCTTCATAAAAAACTTGTAAGTTCCTGATTGGGTATAACGCTGGCTATAAACCATTCTCCTTTGTGCCTTTTTACGTGTGTGTGAAAACCTCTGTCTTTGTTTGCGAGTTACCGAAAATAAGGAGAATTATACGAATCTAGGAGATGGATTTTTTTAAACGAAAGAAATTTAAAAAAATCAATCACTCCGAAATAATAATGTAATAAAAAGTTTGAGCGTAAAGAAACAAGTTTGAAAAACTTTAACATTGAAAATAACCACAAAGTCTTATATAACGATGACTGTGCCTTTTAAGTATACAATTGGCGGCCATCTTGGATTTTTCAGAGTGATTATTCTACTACTCATGCCCTTTTATTTCATACCTAGTTGAGGGAATTGTGTTAAAATATGTAATCCGACGTTTGTGGGCCAGAAAAATTGTTTGTGTTGGACAGTATTAATTGGGAAATGCTTTAGGCTATCATACACATTACCCTGCGGCGAATAGGAATGAAGAATCAGCGTCAAATGTGTCAAAAGCGATGATAGTACGCGTGTCAAACTACGGCGGACCTTTAGTTTCCAATAAGACAGTCCAAACAACTTTGATCCTTCAAAAGTTTGGTGACGTCACTACTTAACCATATATATAAGTCCACATTTCTCCACCCCACTTACTGGTCATTTATTCATACGAACGGATGCGTGTGATGGTTCAAAATTGCCTTAATGGAAAAGTTAGGTTTGTTATTTCTAAGTTGGTTTGCTTTTCAAGGATTTCGTTATCTAAAAGGAAATAATAAAACGGATGTTTATTTGTGGACAGGGCTTTTATGACAAAAAACTATTTATAAACCATGCCGTTTAAATGAATGAATCGAAAAGAATACAAAAAAAAGCTAGCCTCATTTTGCAAATTTATCAAACATTTACCTTACATATTTTACTAAAATCTTTCATATATTTTTTTTAATTTTATTACAGTTGAATTTTTTTTATGTCTCATCAAAAGGAATGAAAAAAAAAATTGGTTCAACATTTGTAGCTTTAATTGTTTGGCTTTCACAGTGCGACATACAGTCAGAGCTATTTTCGCATTAATTATATTAGAATGGGTTAAAATAAAACCAAATTAAATCTGACCCCCAAGTAAAAATAAATATAAGTTGAAACAGACAGACAAGACGACCCCTTACATCGTCTTTGTTTGGGCGGCCCTTTTATGATTAGCATCAATTCCATCGTAAAGTTGTTTATTATTACAATAACCCCTGATTAGTTTTAGTAGAACGACGCAGTAAACATGTTACGACTACATTATAAGTGATTTTGTTTGATTTACTGATATAGGCGTTCAACAAGTACTTGATAAAACAAATAGTAACAGTGCCTATTTGTTTCTCTTTCACATTAAGAGAGGTAGGGTATAGCGATTTATCGCTCGATCTGGAACAGCCCGACTGGTGGTGAAATAGGGAAATACCTCCACCTTACAGAAGACCGCAGCCAAATAACAATCACTTCTGTGTTGTTGTGTTCTTGCGTGTGAGTAAGGTTTCCAGAGCTCCTGGGAGGTGCTACATTAGTAGCAGGGGTCAAGCCTTCAAGGTAAGGGCGACAAGTCCAGTAACAGATTTTACTAAAGGTATGATGATAAAAAACAAAGTAATCATTATCAACCACATTGTGAGAGACTGGCTTTAACACTAAGCAAAAACTGTGTTAGACTACAGATTACAGAGAAATAAAAATAAATGTTTTATTGTAAAGTTTTCATGTATAGCCCTTAAATGTATTTATGTTTTTTACGCTTTTACTATGAATTGATTTAAGTAAATTTATTTAATTCGTCCATATCATAAACATTAAATCGAATTCATGAAAAAACTTTACTTAAATATAGAGTACTAGCTGTGCCCGCGACTTCGTTCGCGTGGACTACATCCTTTCTTGGTCGGTTTTACCCCTATCTCCCCTAATATTCGAAACAAAAAGTAGTCTATATTTTAATAGAGCTATATTTGTGCCAACTTTCATATCTCTACCTTAAAAAATAAACATTTTCCAATATAAACTTTCAAAGGGGCATTACCCCCCCTTACTTTCTAACAAAAAGTAGCCTATGTCCGTTCTTGAGGTTCGAACGTATACCTATGCCAAATTTCATCAAAATCGGTTGTGAGGTTTAAGCAGGAAAGCGTAACAGACAGACAGACAGAGTTACTTTCGCATTTATAATATTAGTGGGGATTAAAATAATATTAGTAGGGAAAAAAAATAAGTTAAATTGATAACGTTATATAATTTATTTTCTTTAAATATATAAGATAAGATGGTGCACTTTAATTAAAAATCATCATCATCATTTCAGCGGAAGGAAAATTGGCCTCCCTCCACTGCTGAGCATAGGCTAACCCCCAAAACTTCCTCAATTCATCGGTTCTACGAGCTACGTGACCTACCTATTTCTATTTTTAGGGATCCGTAGTCAACCAGAAACCCTTATAGTTTCGCCATGTCTGTCTGTCCGTTCGAGGATAATCTCAAAAACCGTTTGCACTAGAAAGCTGAAATTTGGTACAAATATGTATATTAATCACGTCAACAAAGTGCAAAAAAATATTTATGTTTTTTTAGGGTACCCCCCCTACACGTAAATTGGGGAGTGTTTTTTTTTTAATTTCAATCCTAACAAGTGATATATCGTTGGATAGGTATTTAAAAATTAACAGGGGTTTATTAAGATTATTTTTTGATAATTTCAATATTTTGGGAAATAATCGCTACAAAAGAAAATACCATTGTGTCCCCACCCCTCTAACTTTTGAACCATAAGTTCAAAAAGTATGAAAAAATCTAGAATATAGAACTGCATATAGGCTTTCTAGAAAAATGATTTTAACTAAGTTGTAATTGAAGCGTATATGCTAGCATTTTTTTTTCTTACTTTACATATTTTTTGTATTCTCAATGTATCTGCTTTCAAAATAAAAAAATAATATAGCCCATTTTTGTAACTTTAAGTGGGTATACTTAAGTATTGTGATGCACTGAAAACTACGGAACCCTACACTGAGCGTGGCCCGACACGCTTTTGGCCGGTTTTATTTGAAATTACGATTGAAAATTCACAGCAAACTAATTTGAAACGAGAAAATTAAATACGAAACACAACAAATCACAATTTGTTTCCCACAGTAATATTATAGAATTATAGATAATATAACGAAATGAAAAACATCAGAACTTTTAAAAAGCTCCTTTGAACAACCGGCTAGGTTCATTAAAAGTAATGAATAAACGTCAGAAACAATAAAATAGCTTAGACGAGCCAGCTGTTGTGTATTTCATTACTGGCCGAATATTTTATTTTCTCCAACCAGTTAATTTATCTATTTAACATTATTTTTGCTCTGTTTGCTATTTGAAAACAAAGAAAGAAAGACTGGCCCGTTAAAACAATGGCTCAGGCTGTTATTATCTGCATGACATTTTTTTTTATTTTAGCAAGTAGATTTACAAAAAAATATTTTTCACGCCAATTGTTTTTTTTCCTACCAGCGCTATAACGTTGGTTTTGTTAAGAAAAGAAGTGCAGCAACAAACTGGACAGATACCCTCTTTTAAAATAAAAGAAACATAAGAATATAATATTATTATCATTTAAATTAACAATAAAGATTACTTAGTTGCAGACAGACATTTCAACTTTTCCACATGTTTTTATCACAAAAAGTCTTGTAGTGTAATAAGAAATTTTTAAAAGCCATGTCTTGATTTAAGTTTTAAATCTATGCATGGGTAAGTCAATAATGCTTTGCGCCGCACAGAGTGAAGCCAGACGGATTCCGAGTTGGGTCACGGAGGGCAGGTAGCCCTCTGCAGCCCGTAAGATCAGAGGTGGATTGTAGAGGAAGAATAGGACGTCAGTAAGTCGTTGCCGGCCTCCCTGTTCACCGCAACCCGGCAGTGGCGTGCTAACACGCTGGGCACGAATCACATCGTGATAGGACCTGGAGGAAGAGGAGGATGCGGTATTGCATATGACAGTCTCCCTATAGAGGGAGAGCTGCAGTGAGAGTCTCGGGTGTCTGCAGTGGCGGTATGCAGCAGAACCGCACAGCAGATCCGCGCACGATATCCGAGCGGTGCCAAATTCAAAGTTCTGATCTGCTTTTGTTTGTACTAATGAATGAATCTATCGCTTACATATTTTTCTTCCTTTATGCCCACAGTCCCCGATCAACCCAACTTTCCATTACCAAAGAATCTCAAACGAAGTCTAAATCTAACTCAAGTTCAGATGTATTTCACGGCAGTGACAACGCAATTTACATGTTGATTGCGTAACGTCACTCGGCACGGCATGTATTGTGTTTGGGACGTCGACTTATTTCAGGAATTGGTTTTCTAGTAATTATTTCTTGAGTTACACCTACGTCTTTCACCGAACCGCTTTAGGTTCGCGTAAGTGAGAAGAGATGGTTTGGTCTCTAAATGTTTAGGGGTTCGGAAATAATTTTCATACCGGCCAAGTGCGAATCTGACTCGTGCATCTATGAACATTGAAAATGATACGTTCGTTGTGTGTAAGCCCCTTCAATATTTTAATTGTATTTAGGATTGTTTTTTTAATTGAAACCTATTAGCAGTATTATCATAGGTGCAATGCAACACAACATATGTATGTATACACATTAATGATAAATACACATACGTTACAACAATACATCAATGGGTGAGGGCCTGGCGATCCGTCGCACAGGGTACCTACCCTAGTATGGACACAGTCTCTCACAAAGGTGATTGTACATGCTGTTATTGTTTTGTGTTTTATTTGTAAAGTTACCTTTGTGAAGAGAAAATAAACGATATTTAATTTTTTACAGTACCCAGTCCAGTGCAGTTCGAGCGAACATGCCAAAATATGCCTGTTTACACAAGTACCGTTTTTTTAAGCGCGTAATGTAGCGCGCGTGTAAGCACTTATGATGAAACGTAGACGCACAGAAAAAAACGCTAATATGAAACTGTCCTTATCTTATAATGCACATCAAGATTGACCTCATCCCACCTGATGTTAAGTGATAATGAGCTTTAAGAATAACTATTATTGGAAGGCTTGACCGCTGCTACTAGTGTATCACGCCCTAGGAGCTCTGGAAACCTTACTCACACGCATGAACACAACAATACAGAAGTGATTGTTACTTGGCTGCGGTCTTCTGTAAGGTGGAGGTATTTCACCAGTCGGGCTGCTCTGCCCAGCGATAAACCGCTATGCCCTACCTCTCTTACCTTTTAGTGCATTCTGCTCTCATCATATCGACTTGACTGGGAACCGATCCCTGGACCGCAAAGATCGGTCGCTTCTCGGCTGTGGAGTTCATCTCTTAAACCTTGAATTTATTATGAGTTAAGTCAACATCCCCATTTCTCTCGCATGAATGAATGAACGGCGTTTCCGGGGAGGTTCTGCCCGCGTCAGAGATTGACGTTTGGGTAATAGCGTTTCACTATTTTGGCCCTGATAATTATGTTATTCTTCATGAAAAGGCAGTCTTGTCACCATGTTTGATATCTCAATTATTTTTTCCTGTAAACAAAGTATTAGTATACTTGAAATTAAGTGAAAAAAAAACTCTTCAAAAAAGTGTTTATGTAACTGAGCTACAACATTAAAAATAAACGTGTAATTGAAAAAAAAATCAATTAAGTTTAATGTAGGCAAGTATTATAATTTGAGGTTTATGAAAGTTTGTCGATATAATATATTTGTCATCTATTATTTTCTAAAAGATATTTTATTTTTTTTCTATGCCAAGACACTTATTATCGCGTCATAAACAATTTAATACAATAACAACTAGACAAGCTTTTCTAAATGTAAACTGTGTAATAAGTACAGTCGCCGTCAGATATATCGGAGCAGACAAAGTGACCAAATACTTCTGAACAGTTAAAATTTCCATACACCACAAGTTACCATTAATATCTGAACATTCATTTCTTTAATAATATCTAATAAAAGTAGTAAAATATACTAGTCCGCCACATTTGATAATGTGCGTTGCACTAAAGTTTGAAAACAACAAACGCAGCACGCGCGATACGTGAAGGTCGTGGGTTCGTATCCCAAGGGTAGATTATTTTTTCTGATTCTTTAAAATGTTTAAATTTCATTAGTATGTCGTGATGTAAGATGATGCACAGTAAAAATAATGAAATAAATATTATACAACATCACATACATGTTTAGACTCTGTGGTACGTAGCTAAAACACTTGTGTAACGGAAATCAGAAACAATAACGATGCCAGAACACCTAGATCCGAAACAATATAGTAAAGTTCCATTTCCATTTTGATCTGACTCGGAATCGAACCTGGAATCTAAAGAAATTTCACGATGCCAAATTCCGGCCTCTTTTTAAAATTATATTATCAAAAAAAATGATTAACCTACACTTAGATTTAGGTATTATTTAGTTACACATTCAGTTAGTCAAACATTCTCTACGATATTGTTAAATTTTTTAAAGAAAGAAAATGTATTTCTTGACCATATACCAAATACATAAAAGATACATAAAAAAAACAAAAAATTTGGTGAAAACAAAAAAAAAGTTAACGCGTAAATGGTCAACACACCTTAGCTGTATGCTGCAGCGACCCAAGGCTGCTGCAGCCTTTTTGAGTGACGCTTAATGCAATACAAAAACAATACAACACAAAATATATTTAATAAGAAGGAACAAAATAAAAAAAAAAACAAATAAAAAAATAATAAAATAAAAAGCTTAAATAACAAAGAAAAAGAAGACAAACCACAAGGAAAAAGAAGAAAACACTATACTTTATGGTGCCACACATGTCATTTTGATGTAAGCTAAAATTTGTTTGTCTGTTTTACGCAAAATCTTCTGAATAGATTCAAAGAAAAATTTGTGCGCCATCCTATACGGCAAGGGGAGATATTTAAAGTTCGCTAATCCGACGTGATGCACTATGAAAAAGTGTAAAACCCTAAAGTCCTTTTTTACCGCATTTCATGCCTTCAATTAGTTGGTGTCAACACTCCAGTTTATCTAAAGGCACATATATACCGCTTCCACCGGCGCTGTACAATTCCCCTTGGTCTTGACACTGAAATTCGGGCGCGATTCAGTCGCAGCCAGACGCCGAGTAGATCGTGTCGTGTGTACTCCCCTTAGATCGGTCAAAGTTTCACTCGCGAACAAGCGAATTAAATAAAAGTGGTAATATACATTTGTATTGTAAGTGTGTGGTGTTTTTTAGTGGGCTGAATTGAATTGAAAAAGTTTTTTTTTTAACTTTTGTGCCGATGGATTTTGTTTGAGTGTTTTATTTTTGGATAAAAGGAGGTAAGCAAAAAATCTGTTTTAATTTAAGAGTACCTTTTGTAGAATGACATTTTTAAAATGTATATTTATCGATTTCAGTTGTACTTACATAGTTTAAATAAAATTCTCATTAACATAATGGACTACGGTTTCATGTAAAATGTTTTATTTTTTCTATTCTGAAGTTCGTTTAGGTTTTTTTAGGTTTAATCTGTAAGGAGTAAAGGGTAACTTCTCATTATAATGCTTTGCTTAAAAATTTGACAATTTTAAATTATTTAAAAGTCAAAAATATTATCATTTCTGATAAATAAATAAACAAATGTAATTAATATCTTAAGGAGATACTAATACACAAGTAAACAACTGTTCTGGATAACTTTATTGACTACTAGCTGTGCCCGCGACTTCGTTCGCGTGGACTACATCCTTTCATGGTCGGTTTTATCCCTTTCTCCACTAATATTCGAAACAAAAAGTAGTCTTTATTTTAAACCAAGTTTCGAGCTATATTTGTGCCAAATTTCATATCTCTAACTTCAAAAATAAACATTTTTCCATATAAACTTTCAAAGGAGGTATTATCCCCTTCCTCCCCTTATTTTGTATAGCCTATGTCCGTTCTTGAGATTCAACGTATACCTATACCAAATTTCATCAAAATCGGTTGAGAGCGTAACAGACAGACAGACAGAGTTACTTTCGCATTTATAATATTAGTAGGGATTGAAGAATAAGGAAAAAATTTAGCATAACGAATTTATTCCGAGTAAATATTAACTTCAATAATCTTTTCTGTCACATACTTTTCTCAGAACATCATATCGAAAGTAAACTAGTGAAAGAAAAACTGTTTGAATTATTTTCTTAATTAACCTTTTCTTAATTTATTTTATTGATTTAGACAATTTTGAACGGAACAGTCTACTAAAAATTGCTTTTATGTAAATACTTTGTCATTATTTTTGATCCTTTTGTTTTATATTTGTTTCGTTCATCATAAATTCTGTTGCGTAGCATAAATTTGTCTTTTAGTGTAGAACTATGGGGTGGTATTTTATTTCTTGAAGTATATAGATTAACAATTAATATATTTGCACGTCAAGTTTTATGTCATGCTGTTGATTTTTTTGTAATTGTTCATATGAATTAATTATTAATTGTCTGGCGCATTTATTTATTATTTACTAGAGGACCCGACAGACTTCGTCCTGTGAAAAGGATTTGGAATGTGGCTTGAATCTAAATTTTAGTTAGAAAACGTTTGTACCGGAAAAAGAAAAGGGCTGTCTTCAGAGTTTTCCCGGCAATTATTCCAATATTTCTCGCCGTAAAAACCATCCTTGGACTTCAACGAACATTTTAAAAAAAATTGTCAAAATTGGTCCAAGCCTTCTCGAGTTATGCGCTTACCAACACATTTGGCGATTCATTTTTACATTGGAAAACAACATCACATACATTCTGAATATTATATATTTGTTAGATCCAGATGCGACCTTAGAACAAAGATAGAACTGTACGTACAAAAATCTAAATTAAGGATATTGTATCAAGTAAATGATTTATAATTTTTATGAGAACATAAATATCTTGATACCGAATATTATTTTGCCATTAGTGTTTGGGGAATAAGTAATAGGAAAGAAAGAAAACCTTAAGTGTTAAGACGTTGGAATACAACATAATTAGTTCGAATAATGAAAAGATAAGTTGATTAAAATAACAAAGCAAAACTATGAAAATCAGACACGAAAATAAAACAATTCTACTAATCCATACTAATATTATAAATGCGAAACTCTGGCTGTCTGTCTGTCCGTCTGTTACTCTTTCACGCCTAAACGGCTGAACGGATTTTGATGAAATTTGATATACGTTGAATCTTAAGAACGGACAAAGGCTACTTTTTATTAGAAAATAAGGGGGGGATGGGGGTAATACCACCTTTGAAAGTTTATATGGAAAAATGTTTATTTTTGAAGTTAGAGATATGAAATTTGGCACAAATATAGCTCAAAACTTGGATTAAAATATAGACTACTTTTTGTTTCGAATATTAGGGGAGAAAGGGGTAAAACCGACCATGAAAGGATGTAGTCCACGCGAACGAAGTCGCGGGCACAGCTAGTAGATATTATAAACGTGGAAGTTTAGCATAATGTATAGACGTACCTATGTACATGTTTCGCGCAAAAACTGGATGAATTTGTATAAAATGAAATAGGTAATAGATTAGATGTTAGAATAACATATACAAAGTATATTAATGTCTATTCGCAAATATGATGTATAAAGATGAGGGTAACATTACGCATTTTTTTTTTTAGAAATACAATGTTCGGCATAGTCTTGTTGTGTTGTACGGACAACAGCTCATCAAGGAAAGCACTTGCAGTTGAATATCAGTTTTAATGCTCACGACATAAAGGTGTTGTAAAGTCCAAAATATACAGTCTGGTGTGCTTTTGACTGTACCTAAGTGTAAATTAAAATGTAAGCTGTATTCTCGATGCTCGGTATAATAGTGTTAAATTTAAAAGGCGATGCTTCTCAGAGTCTTATACAGAGTATTATTACTTATTCCTAGACTTTTATATTCCCATCTATCGATCAATTCGCTCGCGCTTAATCTGATGACGTCATTCGGCTAGGATCACTGGGGTTCTTTCAGCTTTGGAAAATTTTTAATGCAGATGTTCCAGGTTTTACAATTCTAAATGAATATCAAGCATATTGCAGTATCCATAAAACTGAACCGTTTTTATGAGAGGGATATTAGTCGTTTACGACAATTTGCGGTTAGCTCAGTTGGAAGAGCGGCATGCACGATAAGTAAAGGTTGTGGGTTCGTGTCCCAATATGTTAGTGGTAATATTTTGTTTCTGTTTCTTCGCTATTGCGGCGTGATGTACTAGAAAAGTTTAAAATCTATTGTTTTTTTTTCTTTTGTGTTCACCCTTATGCCGTCGTAGCCGAGAGGCGAGCGTGCTGGAATTTGACATCGCGCTATCTCTGAGGTCCCGGGTTCGATCCCTGGTAGGGTCAATATGGGAAACGAACTTTTCTGTATTGTCTCGGGTCTGGGTGTTGTGGTACAGTCGTTGTTTCTGATTTCTGTAACACAAGTGCTTTAGCTACTTACCACAGAATCAGAGCAATGTATGTGATGTTGCCAAATATTTATTTATTATTTTATTTGGCCTTTTGCCTACGTTATTTTAAAATGTTTCTTTTTTGAAATATAAATTCAAGGTCGGCAAAGTCAGGCCCGCTCGCCTCTCGGCTACGGAGGTCGTCACTTAGGGATAAAAAGCATCTTATGTGTCATTCTAGTATTTAACCTGTCTAGCTATCAAATTTCACCAAATCTATTTATTAGTTAATTCATTTGCAAAGTTTGCATTCATAGATATTTGTTATTCTTTACAAATTTTCACGTTTGTAATATTAAGTACTAGGACATTTTACCTAGCTGTAAAATAATCTGTTATTTAATGACAATACCAAACTTTTTTATAATCTTCTTAGGACGTATATTTGTTACTCTTTACAAATACATATCTATGCAATTTTCACGTTTATCATATTACCAGGTTGTTGTGCCTAGTTATGAAATAATCTTTTACTTAATGATTATACACAATCTATTGTATAATCTTCTAAGGCTATTCCGTATCTGTTTGTAAAATCTAATCGCAAATCTACTGCTCTTAATGGCTGCACAATTTTATTCAATTTTCTTATCTTCTATTACATTGTTTGTCTGTTTTGTTATCTCGGGTTTCCTTTGCTCTTTTTGTGACGTCAATGATAATTATTTTCTAGAAGCGAATTCAATTTTGCCGTTGTAGACTTATTTTGGGGCCGTCAGAAATTATATGAATGATCGTGACTTTTACTATAATCAATAGTCAAATCTTTTTATTCATATATCATCAGTAACACTTATGAACAGTGTCTGTATAAATCAAATGAAGCTACCTCCGGTTCGGAACCTATAACTACCGAGAAGATACTGGCAAGAAACTCAGTTGTTTTTTTTTATAATAGAAAACTAAACTTACAATTAATTTTCCATAAGTTCACCCTGGTTTTTGCTATTAAGTAGTTGAGTGGCACTCAACTAATGTCGTTGTTTAGATACTAATTAAAAATGGTCTGACCATGAGAATTCATGAAGACTACGTAATTACATACATTCCATTGTAAGAATACATGTTCGGTCCTAACAGATGACTGTATCAATTATTTTTAGCGTTTTATTCAAACAAATATCCTTCCGTGTCTGTTTTAAGCTGCACGATAACAACAAACAATATTGTTGAATTTACTCGCACCTCGTAAAAAAAGTTAAACAATGGAATATAGACATTGACTTTTTATTTCAACAGAAATCATTTCGCACCTAATCTGACTTGACCTGAAAGAAGGCTTAATACTTTAAATGCCTTGTTTTCTGTGCACCATTTTAAGTCGTAAGTGAGCGTTAACAAAATCTTTAGTCGAAACTTACTCGTAAAAGTAATTAACCAATTTTGTAAAAACTACTTAAAAATTTTAGTTATGTACTTTTAAATAACTGCCTAATCTTACAGTCGTTGCACTGAGGTTGAAAACATAATCACGACGACCCAAAAGATGGCTCAAAACACATGAACAAAATTGCATCTAAATTTGTTTAGCCGTTTAAAATGAATAAAAATAATAAACACGTAGAGAAGAATTACATAAAAAAAGCAAAATATATAAAATATAGAGGGGATTATAGTAATCGACTTTTAAGACTTTCCATTTCAAAATTTTCAAAAAAGTTTATAGGCCAAAACAAAAGTCATCATATGACCACGGTAGGTGAAACTCAAACCGAAACGTCAAGTAGTGATTAGTTTGTATTAACTAACAAAATATTTTGTCAAATTTCGATCCGTTAACTCATCTACTATATAAAAAAAATGGGGTTTCCTTCCTGACGCTATAACTCCAGAACGCACGAACCGATTTCCACGGTTTTGCATTCGTTGGAAAGGTCTCGGGCTCCATGAGGTTTATAGCAAAGAAAATTCAGGAAAATTTCAACAAAAAAGCGGAAAAATTATCTAAGGCGAAACGAAGTTCGCCGGGACCGATAGTTTGAAATAAAAATTTTAGATCTCAAGTTTCTTACTTCCAATCTATCGGATTTTCATAACAAACTTCCAATATCCGTGACTTTCACCCCATTAGAGGGGCTAGTTAGTAAAAACCGTTTTTATGGATATAAAAAATGTACTCGTACCTGAATCTATTTGTATTTCAAATTTGTATTATATTTTCTAAGATACGAAATCTCATATCTTTAACCAGTTAGTAAGTGGTATTTTTCTTGTACAACTAGTTTATGGTGATAGCAATTTTTATTGAAGTTTTGCCAACCCTAACCCGTCATAGTGTTTCAGTGTAGGAGCTTAACCCTCCCGAATGAGGGTCTAAGCGACCTACGTCGGTGCAAAAACTATGTCGTTTGTGTAGTTCAAACCTTTGGATCTTCTGTATCAAAGGCTTAAAAAGGATCATGTCAAAAAAGGCAGACCTTTTTGTACTTTCAAACTTTTTTTTAGGGTTTCGTATACAATGGTCAAAACGAGAAGTTTATACTTAGATTTTGCTTTCTGATTGTCACCAATCAGTAGTGTATCTTATGAACCATGAATAGTTATAGGTTCCGAACCGGAGGTAGCGTCATTTGCATTATATAGACGTTTCATAAATATTACTGGTGTAATGTGTGTAAATATGGTATGGTAATGTAAAAGTGTAATTATGGTATTACTGTTACAAATATTATAAAACGTTAATACTTATAGGGACTTTTTTTATGTTGCACTTCAAGATCAATCTTTAGAGGTCAACCTCATGCCACTAGGTCCTAACTTAAGTACAGCATAATAAAGCTTTTACGGGACTTATCGCCCTTACCTTTAAGGTTTGAACCCTGCTTCTAATGTAGCACGCCCAGGAGTCTGGAAACCTCACACGTAGGAATACAACAACACCGATTGTTATTTGGCTGCGGTCTTCAGAAAGGTAGAAGTATTTCACCAGTCGAGCGACAAATCGCTATGCCCTACCTCTCTTCAACTCTCCTACTACTCGTAACAACTAACGTGATTTTTTTTGGGTATGCGTTTACAATCTCAGTACACGTATAAGTTTAGGTACCATATTCCTATTAAATTTCGACTGTACTATTATATTAAGTCCTACTATCTGTTAGTTTCTTTGTTATTTGAAAGTTCAGCGATACCCGCTAAGAGGCAGTAAAATGCAATTTATTTCTCAGTAGTACCCTCGGGCGCCCACGCGTTTCTAAATGAGATTTTGGAGACAAAAATGCAGTCAGACATTTTCTGAATTAAGTCAATCTTATTCTTTCAGATATAAGTGTTAAGTTGCCGGTACTTTTAGACATCATTAATTTTTTGAATAGATCTGTAGAAACCTGAACTTGTGAAGTGCTTTTGTGAGGGTTACATGAATAAAGTTATTTGCTAGTTTTACTTCGCCGTTGAAGATTATTCTTGCGGTGTTGGTCTTTTTATTTTTTAACACGCTTTTATAAGCTTTTATTGTAACTAGCCATGTTTTATGTATACTTGAAACTTTGCATACGTTTCAAGGACCGACAACAATTTGTATTGTTATCTTTAATAATGAAAAAAAATTAACAAATTATTGTTAATTTGATTTTTTTTATACTTTATTCATAGAATAAAATAAAAAATGGTTTAAAAAACTAAAACACACCCCTTTTTAGCAAATCTAATTAAAAATTCTGTTTGTAATTAAAATTATTTTTAATTACAAACAGAATAACTATTAAAAGTTAAAACTGTGGCGTGCATTTTACGATATTTTCATAACTCTTCCCATATATTAGAATAACAGTTACTTGTAATACATCAATAAGCACTCCACGGCTTTTTACTCCGAATTCAATTTCAAACGGAAAAAAGTAAACGAAGTCAATGGCTGACAGGATTCAATTAAACAAAAGGGCAAGTAAGTTAACAATTTTAAATCCATAGTTCATTGAATATCCAGCTAGTTTAGTTCGAGTGAAAGCACTATTGACCAATACTATTACTACATAAGCTACTAGATCCATAAGATCTAGCCGGTTGCACTCGGTGACAACGAACTTTGTATCGTCTTCGGAGCCATTCGTTGCATTGTCTGAAAACTTTGTCGATATCACTGATCCAAGACAAGGACCGTTTAACTGGAAAAAGTTTTGTAGGAGAAGTGAATTGAAAAGCACTGTTGATCTATTTTTATTAGGTAACCATGTTTGTAAATAAATAAAATAAATTAATAACATCATCGCTAAAGGGGGCGTCCATAGATTACGTGAGACGTTTAGGGGGGGGGGGGGCGAGGTAAATCTAATCTTATCTTACGTTCGATATACTATTTTGGTCATTTAATCCAGATTGCCTAAGTCTTAATAAACGAAGTGTAGGTGGCGCTTTATATTTGAAATTTTATGAGTGTATCCGAACTAAGAAAAATTTAAGAGGGACAGAAAATTGAAATAAAACACCTCACGTATTTTATGAACGCCCCCAAAGTAATTATTTCAATCGATATAGAAAACCAGAATTCGTTCAAATATATTGTTGATCTACAGTTCTATGCAAAATACAATTATTTCCCGCGTTATCACGTTCAAACAAAATCACGCTAGCCTACTTTGACTATTTAACTCACTAATATTTTACGAGTCGCAATGTGTCCAAAATGACTACCCGTTTTTCTTCAACCGACTACGAGTCGTTAATACCGTTCCATAGTTTACTTTCCATGTCAGTTGTCACCAGTCGTCCGGCAGTCGTTTTAGCTGACGCCTCGTATAATTTATTACCGACCAGAACTAGAACGGATCGTTTTTCAAATATTGGAACCGGGCATAAAACGATCGTTATTTTTTACTTTCGCGTTATTTTCGCGTTTTAATATGGTAACACCTTTACGGGAGAACACAGTGAAACTAAATTTTAAGACTTTCGCGTTTCATTTTAAACATTTAAAATAATTTAACGGGTCAAAACGCGACACCATTTTTATTTAGTACTAGTCAGCTGACTAGTCAGCTCGTGACCACGGTTGGTGCAACCTAACCGAAACGTCGGGCAGTAAGTAGTTCGTATTAACTACTAAATAAAAATGGTGTCGCGTTTTAACCCGTTAAATTATTTTAAATGTTTACAGTGAAACTAGTTATCCATACATACGCATAACTAGTTTCACTAAATACAGTCGCCGTCAGATATATTGGAGCAGACAGAGTGTCCAAATACTAGTTTCACTAAATACAGTCGCCGTCAGATATATTGGAGCAGACAGAGTGTCCAAATACTAGTTTCACTAAATACAGTCGCCGTCAGATATATTGGAGCAGACAGAGTGTCCAAATACTAGTTTCACTAAATACAGTCGCCGTCAGATATATTGGAGCAGACAGAGTGTCCAAATACTAGTTTCACTAAATACAGTCGCCGTCAGATATATTGGAGCAGACAGAGTGTCCAAATACTAGTTTCACTAAATACAGTCGCCGTCAGATATATTGGAGCAGACAGAGTGTCCAAATACTAGTTTCACTAAATACAGTCGCCGTCAGATATATTGGAGCAGACAGAGTGTCCAAATACTAGTTTCACTAAATACAGTCGCCGTCAGATATATTGGAGCAGACAGAGTGTCCAAATACTAGTTTCACTAAATACAGTCGCCGTCAGATATATTGGAGCAGACAGAGTGTCCAAATACTAGTTTCACTAAATACAGTCGCCGTCAGATATATTGGAGCAGACAGAGTGTCCAAATACTAGTTTCACTAAATACAGTCGCCGTCAGATATATTGGAGCAGACAGAGTGTCCAAATACTAGTTTCACTAAATACAGTCGCCGTCAGATATATTGGAGCAGACAGAGTGTCCAAATACTAGTTTCACTAAATACAGTCGCCGTCAGATATATTGGAGCAGACAGAGTGTCCAAATACTAGTTTCACTAAATACAGTCGCCGTCAGATATATTGGAGCAGACAGAGTGTCCAAATACTAGTTTCACTAAATACAGTCGCCGTCAGATATATTGGAGCAGACAGAGTGTCCAAATACTAGTTTCACTAAATACAGTCGCCGTCAGATATATTGGAGCAGACAGAGTGTCCAAATACTTCTGAACAGTTTAAAATGGCAGAAGAAGTATTTGGTCACGTTGTCTGCTACAATATATCTGACGGCGACTGTACATACTTATTGTACTAAATATGTTACACAATAAATGTTTTGACTGATTTGCTTGGTTGATTGAGGACTTACGAGATAGGTCGTGGTTTCAAGAACACGAGTTTCTGTTATGAACAAAAACATGGAAAGAAGAAGGCTTAACAAGGAATTAAATAGATGCATCCACCGACTTGTTGGTCCATCCAAAGAACGGAAATGCGTGTATAAGTAAATTCGATCATAAATGGTAACCCATCCAACACTTAACCATGGCATGCGTAGCTTAGCTTCAGTATTATTTCACCGTAGCAGTAACGGTTTGGACACAAACATCTCATTACGGCTGCTTAATTAATGCTTATTCCAAAGTTTACTTTACCTGATGAAAGTATGTAAATGGCTTTGAAAGTTTGTTGAAGATCAAAGTTGAATTAAACGTACGATATACCTCAGCTCGCTATAATTGTTGATTCATCTGGTAAGTTAGATTTGCATAATGCTACAATTTAATGAAGTTCTGTTAAGCGTTTTACTTGCTTACTAATAGAATATAGTAAGCTAACTGTAATTTCGTGTTTTAATCAACTACAGTGCATTAGTAAAATGAGAGTTATGATTTTAGTCACAAATGATTTATAGGTATGTACGTACAATAGAAGCGATGGCTGGCACATACGTCATGCTTGTGAACAGGTGCCACCTTTGAGGACTGGTCTGATCCAGTTTACCTCTTAAAATAAAATAATACTTAATGCTTTTTTTCACTCATCAAAATAAAACTATATGACTTGGTTCAAAGTGTTCTACACATAGCTATAAGTTAGATACTGCTACTGTAACTAATCTGCTAAGTTTCTTACCGGTGTCTTCTCGGTAGATATAGATTCAGAACCGGAAGTGGAATCACTTTGCATTGTATTCAATGACGATTCAAAAGTGTTATATGTAACCTACTTGAATAAAGAAATATTTGAGTTTTAATTTTTTAGTAGCTAATACGAACTACTGTGTTTTGACCCGTTTTAAATGGAACGCGAAAGCGTTGAATTCTAGTCATAATATGAACTAATGCAAATTCACGTAACTAGTTACGTTTATTGAGGTTGTTTAGTTAAATATTGCACTATTATAAAAAGGTGCAAAGTCAGTAGCGCGTTATGGCTATTAGGCCTAATTGGTCTTGGAGCTCAAAATGTTTAGTCTTGCAATATGCGTCGCGAACACTTTTTCGATGACTTCTGAGTACAAGTGCTAAAACACACTTACAGGACACCGATTAAGATTAAGTACTTGTAATGTTGACATCACTGAATAAAAATATTTTAAATTAGAATTATCAATATCACAAAACTGTACTTTTTGAAACTTTAGAAAATGATTTACCTAAAGGTTCTCTGGAAGAGATTGCTTTCTAGCAATAAGACCGCCTAAATTGTACTTAATTATGTCTGTAAAACCAATTTCTGTAAATTTTTCTGTGCAATAAAGTGTATCTATCTATCTATTTATTTACTTGCTTTGAGCTCTGCCTCATTAAGACGCCTTGACGACGTCCCCAGCGGCGCAGGCCTGGCTACTTCTGGCATCCGATGGTCGCCATGTCGAGTAGCCATGGTGTCTTAAAAGTCAGTTCATTTACGTCATCAGGAATGGATATAGAAGAAATCGCACTCCTTTGATATCAACATCGTAGAAAAATAGAAGAAAAGAGAAACTATGGGTTTATTCTTTTATATCAGATCGAAGCCGAAGTGGTATTTTTTTTAAATTGTATGAAGATTTACTAAAATATCCTGGAAAAATTTTCAATTACACGAGAATGTCAATAGCATCTTTTGACGAAATATCGAAACTCATTATTTACAACATCAAATAGGTACTATATTTCGAGCGAGTTTCTAATATGGCGGCTGACTGGCGACTGAGTGAGCGAGGTGCAGTTATGCAAATTATAGTGCCAACTTCGCCAAGCCGCCAGATTATCCAGAAGCCACGTAGAAAACTGTAGCTCGTGGCCACGCTTCCAATTTGGCGACATTGCCAAACCGTCGCCAAGTGAGTTAGGTACCATACATTTCAATATTAACTGCTTGGATACGTAGCTGGCGACGTTGACATGGCGTCTTAATGAGGTAGAGCACTTAACAAATATCTCTACTAATATTATAAATGCGAAAGTAACTCTGTCTGTCTGTTTGTCTGTTACGCGTTCCTGCTTAAACCTCTCAACCGATTTTGATGAAATTTGGCATAGGTATACGTTATACATTGAACCTCAAGAACGGACATAGGCTACTTTTTGTTAGAAAGTAAGGGGGGGGGGAATGCCACCTTTGAAAGTTTATATGGGAAAATGTTTATTTTTTAAGTTAGAGATATGAAAGTTGGCACAAATATAGCTCTATTAAAATATAGGCTACTCTTTCTTAGAAAGTAGGGGGGGGGGGGGGAGGGGTTATGCCACCTTTGAAAGTTTATATGGGAAAATGTTTATTTTTTAAGTTAGAGATTTGAAAGTTGGCACAAATATAGCTCTATAAAAATATAGGCTACTTTTTGTTAGAAAGTAAGGGGGGGGGGGGTTATGCCATCTTTGAAAGTTTATATAAATAAAACCGACCATGAAAGAATGTAGTCCACGCGAACGAAGTCGCGGGCACAGCTAGTAAAAAATAAATGAATAATTATTTGATAAAGTAGATTATATATTTAATAATAATAATAATAAATATTGGACAAAATCACATGTAACTCACTTACCACTTGTGTGACAGCAAACAGAAAAAACGGCAACATAAAACCCAGACCCAAGACAATATAGAAAAGTTGGTTTTCCATATTGACCCGACCGGGAATCGAACCCGTTACCAGATTGTGGAGATGGTGGTTTCGAATCGTCATGTCTCCTCTACTAGTTTGAAACCTAGATCTATCGAGAAGATTTCAGCAAATAACTTAGTAAATATGTAAAAGTTTTATTTTAACTTATTGCAATACACGTATGTTACGTCGGACAGTGTGATATAGTTTTATTTTGATGAGTGAATTAAGTACTAAATTTTATTTTGATAAGTACTTAATTAGTAGTCAATTAAGTACTTAAGTATGAGAGGATAGCTGGAGCAGACTAGTCCCCGGCGGTGGCACCTGTTCACAAGCATGACGTACCTATGTGACAGTCATCGCTTCATTAAACCGTATTGAAGGGAATGTAACGACCCGCTATCATCTCACTGACATTTTAATGTCATAAAGAGAGTGAGATGACAAAATAATAAAGTAAAAATGGATTCATAAATAAAAAAATAAAGTGGCTTCAGTTTCAATTTCTGAACGCACTAACTTTTAAATTATGGCAATAAGCAGACAATAAAGTTATTTTTAAAGTTTTGTTTAAGGCGCAAAGTCAAGAGTTGAGAATGGAAAAATATGACTGAAAGCACTTAGATCATATAATTTGAAAGTATTGTCTTCGTTTAATATTTTCTTTTTAAAAGCCACTTCGTGTGACTGTAACTTCAATAGATGGAAAATATTTATTAAAGAAATTCACTCAGCCTTTGTTTTTAATTGTACCAAAATAGAGTATTATTAAGTATATTTTCAAGTTAAGCGACCGCATAATTTGAATTAATGAAATGGCATTTCATTAATTCAAATTTCCCGCACTTCGCGCTTTTCTAAATTGTCAATGATAGTTGGTTATGGGAGGTGTGATTCAATAGCGGGTGATGTTGAGATTGTTTAATGAATTTTACTGTGATAAAAACTTGACGAGAGCTATAGCGTTTCTTTGTATTCAGGTAAGATGAAAGTGTATTGTCATAGTTAAGCGGTGATTGTTCTAATACCTTGTAAAGGCGTGTTAAATAAAACAAAACTTTGTATTTTCAGCGAAACAGTGGTTTATTTCCTCAATAACGTATCGAAATTTTTATGATTTTTTTATATTAATCTCGTTATGGTTTTTATGTTTTCTGTTAGTATTTTTATCAATAAACATTTTGCACGGCCGTACCCGTTTCTCGATATCTACTATTTCCTCTTCCTAAAGATTGTCTGGAAGAGATTGCTCTGTAGCAATAAGACCGCCTAAATTGTACTTGAATATGTCTGTTAAACCAATTTCTATAAATTGTCTGTGCAATAAAGGAGATCTATCTAACGTATCTTATATATTTTAAAGAAACATATTTTTTTAATCTTCCCTTGCGGTGCGGGAATCGAACCCTCGACCTTTACGTATCACCGATAAGTATGTACATAGTTCTTAACATATGCGGCAGAGGGCACTTAGCGTAGGCTAACGGGTTAATACAGCAGAATATTTTCATCGCCTACAATAACTTGTGGTTAGCTCAGCATGCGCGATACGTGAATATCGTGGGTTTGATTACCGCACCGCAAGGGGAGATAAACACCCCCCCGCTGGGTTCCGCATCTTGTCGCGATGGGGGGGCTCAGTAACCCTGTGGTCCGGGACGTTGAGGCTGGCCTTGTCACCCAGCCTCCAATACCGCACAGGGTGAAGCCAAGACGGATCTCGAGCTGGGCCGCGGAGAGCAGGTGGCTCTCTGCGGCAAGCCCGCAAGGGCAGAGGTGGATCGCGGAGGAAGAGGAGGACCACGGTGTTTCGTTGCCGGCCTCCCTGTCCTCCGCGACCCGGCAGTGGCGCGCTGCCGCGCGGGGCGCGAATCGCGTCGTGGTGGGGTCGCGGAGGAAGAGGAGGATACGGTATTACGTTTGCCGGTCTCCCTATCCTCCGCGGCCGGTGGGTCTCGGGACTTCATCTGGCTCTCGGAGAGAGAGCTGGATTGAGAGTCTCGGGTGTCCGCAGAGGCGGTAGGCAGCGGAGCCGCACAGCAGATCCGCTGCTGGGACCGGAGATGCCAGGCGTGGGGTAAGCCTGGCGTCCGTTATCTCGGTCCCGAGGGGGTGGGGCGTGTCAGGTGGCCTGACACGCTCCAGCTACGTATTTGCGCGGCGAGATGGACCGCTTGGCGGTAGGCGCTGTGGGGGAGCCTGTGTAGAATCGCAAGGAATCCCGACTCCCCCACAATTGCGCAGCGTTGGCCACCGAGGGGGTTTTAGTCGGTGCGAGCCCGACACACCACTCTCTGTTCCCCGCTGAGAGTGACGGTGCGGTAGGCATTTCCCCCTCGACAAAAAAAAAAAAGGGGAGATAAACATTATCTGTTTCTTTAAAATATTTAAAGTTCCCTAGTGCGGCGTAAAGTATAAAAATCATAAAAATCAAACGTATATTATATACATACTATGTATATATAATGATATGGGTATCAGTGGTCGTGTGCTTGCTGCACCATTCTGATCTGAACGAATCTAAGTGTCTAAACACACGCTAGACACTACGCCGAAAATACGCAACCGAAGTTTGGCATGACTACGCATTCAATGCTATTTAAACTACAAGAGAAATCAGACCTATTTGATTCATAGCTTAGGACCAAGGGCTTAACATACATGCCGAAGCACTGAAAGCTGTTGATCCTGGCCTGTAATGGCTTAAACTATAATATTGAGAGAGGTAGGGCATAGCGATTCATGGAGCATTCACTGGAGCAGCCCGTCTGGTGAAATACTTTCACCTTACTGAAGTCCGCAGCCAAGTAACGATCACTTCGGTATTGCTGTGTTCCTGCGTATGAGAGGGTTGTCCAGAGCTCCTGGAGGGTTCTACATTGGTAGCAGGGGTCAAGCCTTCTAATTCTTTTGCGGGGTTAAGTCTGAAGATTTTCAATAAGCTGCCAGAAAATATCACTGCATTACCTATGCATAAATTTAAGGCTCTGATAAAAAATTGTTTAATGAAAAAAGGCGATTAAAACATAGAGGACTATCAATGACAAAGATGTTTGGACTTGATAGCATTAAATATGTACACTACACATAAACTAAATTGTTAATACATATTTTTTTTTTCATGATTTATATGTTCCAGTTTTGAAAAGTACAACTATCGAGTTTCTTGCCGGTTCTTATCGATATAATAAACATTCCGAACACGGCGGTAGTTGCTTAATTTAACAATTCATAAATGCTTTTGTAAAATAAATTTTCTATTCTAAGGTAAGGGTGACAAATCTAGTAACAGCTTTATTACGCTCCCTCTTGCCCTTAAGCTACGACCTCATTACGACTTAACATCAAATGGATTGAGGTCAATCTTGAAGTGCAGTTAAAAAAAAACAAATAATCGAAATACCGCGGGATTTGAACCTACAATCTTCGGGGTTTTCGAGCTACAGACTCTAACTAGTAATACCACGATGGCAGTTTTTTTTTATTTTTTTTTATTACGTACCATTATCTATAATTCATTTATTTCAATAAATCATTTTCAGGAGTGGAAACTTTGACGGTGTTGTCATCATAACAATACGTTTGTCAAAATATTCAGTGACAGAATTATCGAGCTTTCTGCTTAAATAAACTTTATGCCAGTCTATTGAGTCTCTCATTAAATATGAATATTATTTGAAAACCTAATTCAAAACCAGAGTAATTTAACTGAATTATAAATCGCTTGGAACTCGGCATGCCAATGGATAAAGCCAGCTAAAAATCTTTTAAAACATGAGAGCAAATCGTCTTTTGACAATGGAATTATTAATTAATTTTGGCAAAAGTTTGAAAGAATTCAAAATTGAGGTTAGTATTTATGATGAGCACGAAGAATTTGGTTTTTTTGTTTCAACGCGCTAATCTGTGAAACTACTAGAATTAAAATTAAAAAAATATTGTATTGTTGGATAGGCCATTTGTCGAGGAAGGCTTTAGGCTATATCAAATCACGTTGCGAGCAATATGAGCTTAGAATCAGTGGAAAAAAACCGGCCAAGTGCGAGTCAGGCTCGCGTACGAAGGGTTCCGTACCATTATGTATTCAACATTTGACACAATATTGTAGCCTTTTATTAGTTTCTCCTGTCTTGGAGCCTGTCTATAAAAAACATCGAGCACAAAATAGAAAAAAATCAAGTTTTTAGCATGGGAGCCTCCCTATAATAATTATTTTATTTTATAATAGCGGCAACAGAAATACATAATCTGTGAAAATTTCAATTCTAGGTAGCTATCACGGTTCGGTGACAGATGAGCGGACGGACTGGCGGTACGCCGCGGCGTTGGTAATAAATAAATATAATAATAATAAGCAAAAAAACAATACATTTTAGGGGCACCTCATATTTAAAAGTAAAATCCAATTTTTTTCTTCAAACCAATACGTGTGGAATATCTATAGATAGGTATTAAAAATTACATTAAGGTTTTTAATAATTATATTTTTCTTCGTATTTGAATAGTTTACGCGAGCGACACCTCTAAAGTAGTAAAAGGTGTCCCCCCCCTGTAACTTTTAAAATAAGAGAACGATAAAACTAAAAAAACTATTTTGAACGAGATCTTATAAGTAGTGTATTTATTACGTCATTGATCGTAAACCGCAATTTACTTTAAAATTAAACTACTCCAATATAAACTTTCATATTATGTTACTTGTGGCTGCGGACCCTTCATGGACGAGTCCGACCCGCACTTGGCCGGTCTATTACTGTACTCTTACAATAGACTGTGTTTTCTTACAACTCGAATCGTGGGTCTTGAGATTGAATTGAGCTTTACCATCGCAACAAAAGTGTATTTTGTTGAGATTGAAGAAACGCCTCACGTGAAAATGAAAAGGCAGGGTAAACTTCCTTATTTCGGGTAATATTCCCCAAAGCCATATGCCCTACGTAATAAAAATGGGATATTTGGGGCAAGGATTTCAGTGATGAAACTTGTACTTTTCATGCTAAAAGGGTTTTAAAAATTAATTCAGTTTAAATGACAGATGGCTGTGAAAGAAGGTTGGTGGCACTACCAAATCTATACATGAGATACCAGAACAACGTAAAGGTAACATTTTATTCCGAAAGATAAGAGTTTTACCGGTTTCAGGGGATACGACTAAAATGAGGCTAGATTACCAAAAAATGGAAGACGTATTTTTTAATTTATCATGTAATGATTTTACTAAGATCTATGCATTTAATGTTGTTACAAATAAGTGACGTAAACACACCCCTCCCTTTAACTTGTGCGATGTATCATCATCAATTAAAAATGTTTGTTGAAGCACCAATACGTTTTCCTTGTTTTTTTGTTTTGAAAATCTTATCTTAAAAAAATTTTTTTGTTTTTACTTATTATTTAGTATCCCCATTATGATTGTTTAATATAAATTTCCTATTTAAAAGCATTTAACTTAATGATTCATTACACAATTGTATTTGAACGGACCTGTAGCTTAATATTAATAGTTTTGATCGAAACAAAACCAAATTTGGATTGGTCTCATTACGTAAAAGTGCTCCCTGGAGCATTATTATGTAATGCCTACGATAACTTACGGTTAGCTCAGTTGGAAGAGCAGCACGCGCGATACGAGAAGGAGGTGCGTTCAAGCCCCACACCGCAAGGGGGGATGAAGTTTATGTAAATAATAAATAAAGAAATAAAATTCAAGTATACTATGTACATAGTTCGAGTATTAAATGGTTTTACGTTAAAAAAACACCTGCATTTAAACATAAATATTTCGGCCTAGAATAATTTTCTGCTATTTACATGCAATAAGTATCGGTACAAGTAAATTATAAAATATAGTTTTAATCAGTTATGATTTAAACCATATCAAAACTACATTAAATGTCGCTTTAAATTCTTAAATCTTCTTACAAAATCTTGATACAAATATTCAAACCAAAGTTATCGACATATCCCTAAGAATTAGCAAGTCGAAATGGCGACAGGGTGGTCACATCTGTCGCAGAATCGATAATCGATGGAGTCGACGGGTTCCAGAATGAGAGACCACGCCTTGGCAAACTTAGTGTAGGACGCCCTCCAGATAAGTCGAGTGACGATATAATTCTCAACTCAAATACTTCTTTGTTCAAGTAGGTTACTTATACCACTTTAGATAGTCATTGATTCTACTACTATTTATTATTTCTAAGGTTTACTTACCACACGGTATGCCTTAGTCCAAAACTAGTTATAAGTTCAGCTTTATTTGTAACTAGCTGTGCCCGCGACTTCGTTCGCGTGGACTATCCTTTCATGGTCGGTTTTACCCCTTTCTCCCCTAATATTCGAAACAGTAGTCTATATTTTAATCCAAGTTTCGAGCTATATTTGTGCCAAATTTCATACCTCTAACTTCAAAATTAAACATTTTTCCATATAAACTTTCAAAGGTTGTATTACCCCCCCTATATTCTAATAAAAAGTAGCCTATGTCCGTTCTTGAGATTCAACGTATACCTATACCAAATTTCATCAAAATCGGTTGAGAGGTTTAAGCAGGAAAGCGTAACAGACAGACAGACAGTTACTTTCGCATTTATAATATTATATAAGTAGGGATTTGAACGACAGTTTCTTGCCGGGATCTTTTCTGTAAGTTATAGGTTCCGATTCGGAGTTGGCGTCATTTGCATTATATAGACGTTTCTTAAATATTACTGGTGTAATTTACATGAATAAAAGAATATTGAATTCGAATTTGTCTGCCCGGTTCGCCGATACCGATCTACCGAGAAGACACCGGTAAAATATCCAGTAGACTAAGCACAGTAGCACTATGTAACCTTGATCTACTGCTAGATATAAGCCGTGGACGTCAGCGTGCTATAAAACCGACAATGGACGATGGAGAACGAGACGCTGACCACTATGGTGAAATGTGTTTTTAAAGTTAATTAGTAAGGTAGTCATCCTATGGGTGATACATTGTAATGAGCAGAAAATATTGCAGACCAGAAGTCCGAATTAGGTAGAGTTATTTATCAATTTAGTTTTTCCAGCGGAAGAATAAAGTGGATATGCCTTAAAATCCGAGATTAATTTTGAAGAGCAGAAAACGCCGATATGTTATATCAACAATATCGGCTGTCCAAAGTAGCATAAAGTAAATGTGTAACCCAAGGGAGCGTTCAAATATTATGTAACGCAATTTTTAAACAATTTTGACCTTACTTCATGGGGGCATGTAACGCACCGTAACATTTGACGAGACCCCCAAATCGCGTTACGTGATACTTGAACTTTCTTTTACGTGCGAACTTGTCACCTTTGTAGTTTGCACTACAAAGCCAATGAGAACAAATAAAGGAATATCGGAGATTAGGAGTATTCCCCCAAATGTTTCGAATTGGCAACACAGCTAAAAAATAAGTTGGTGCAACCTAACCGAAACGTCGGGCACTAAGTAGTTCGTATTAACTACTAAATAAAAATGGTGTCGCGTTTTGACCCGATAACTTATTTTTAATGTTTAAAATGGAACGCGAAAGTCTTTAAGCTTACACGTGATGTCCATTAAACATTCCGCGCTGATCCATGTTAATACCAACATTATGCAAGTACACAAACAGCTCTACCTAAATCCTCTTCTCATTAGTTACCTGTCGAACCAAATGCTCAGACTTATTCGATGGGAAATCTCCGTCAAAAGTTGGAAGCGTTTGGAAATAGTAATTTTGTTTGGTGTACCTACCTTTAAATTGGATTGAATGTTTATTTAGTTTAGTTTAGTTTATTTATTTTTTACAAAAAATTATACTTACAAAATATTGCATTACAGTACCCACACTAGGATAAGTCCTGTATCGTGGGCACAATGTTTACGGAACATTAACCAGGGGAGCGACAGATTACATAAAAAATTTAAATATAGATATGTTATATAGAACTATTTGAAAAATTAATACCTTTAATTTGTAGGTTTAACAAACTAAAATAAGCAAGTGACAAGGAACAAACATTAAATATTATTGCTGTCAGGGAAATGTGTGAGCGTAAATTATTGTGGTGAGCGGGAATGGTGAGGCTGTGTGTGTAAACAGCTAGATTTACCATTACCGGTATCTTCTCGGTAGTTATAGAATCCGAACCGGAGGTAGCTTCATTTGATTTTTATAGGTACGATTCATAAGTTTTGATGTTATATTTTACTAAAAATATTTTTACTTTGGCTTTGATTTTGTAAAACTGACTTCATTGATTTTAATATCATTTTATTCAAGAAAGTTACCAATTACACTCTTGTTTCGTTATTTCACACAGTGCTATACTAAAATGAGGGACAAATAATAAATTATGTTACAGTAGCGGTATGTAAATTACAGCTGTACGTTATTTACTTTCGATTAATGCCCAATTTCCTTATTTTATTTACTTATTTATTTATTTAAAAACTTTATTGCACAAAAAAGTACAACAGGCGGACTTAATGCTATGGGCATTCTCTACCAGTCAACCTTTGGGTCATGCGAAGAGTTAGTTTATGGGTGCGGTAATAGTGACAAAGTGCACAAGTAATCTAAAAAATAAAAACATAATACGCGAGAATAGTAACTACCAAGCGTAACAAAAGTCATTTCGGAAACAATTAAATACACATATTTTACGAATCGTAATCGTGTAAAAATTACTATAACTACTTAGATACATCTAAAAGCAAAATCAATTTAATGTTACTTTTAATTTTGATTGACTCGTTCATAATATTTATGTATTTAGATATTTCAGTATGATTCTCAGTAATCATAGCGAAAAATGTGAGGCTACAGGATGCACGTTAATAAAACACGTTAATGATATAAAAAATAAAATTGCATACACATGACGTGTTGCTATGTGGTTTTTGGAGGAAAAGGATATCGCCTACGATTAGTGTGAAATTACGTGAACCGTTAAAATGATTAACTACTGAACAAAAGATAATTGAACGCAGCTTTCTAAATATTTTAAAATGGATCTCCGAAATGTATGTACGCATTTAACATTTGGAAATACTGGACGAATTTAATAAGTTATTTTCTTGGTTATGTTCATAATTGTCCGGTTATTTTTTTAAAAAGTTACATATTTACTGGCATCGCACGCATACTGCCCACGTTATTATTCCATATTTTTCTCTGATTCTTCGCTCCTACTGGTCCAAGCGTGATGTTATATAGCGTAAAGTCTTTCTCGATAAATGGACTATCCAAAACAACAAAAAAAAAAAACGATTCGAAACAATAGTAACTGAGATAAGCTCGTTCAAAAAAACAAACTCGTCAACTTTATAATATTAGTATAGATTAAGGTGTACACTCAGCATCACACACATACATTAAACAATCACACGTGCATATATTTACACGCGCCATAGTTTTAACCTTTTGTTTTTTTTTTATTTTGCAATTAAAGCTGTTTGCATAAAGTTAGCCAGCCAGCACTACCCCATGCTCTCAAACTACATCTTAGAGCTCCTGGAAAGGTTGAAAACCAGCGCAGACAGGGAGTTCGGCTCCGTGTCTGCATTAGCTGAACCACTTCCTTTTGTCTTCCTGTGTAGTAGCGTAAGATAGTTTAAGTAGAAATGTTGTAGTTTAAGGAAAAAGACAATAAATAATTTTTATTTTTATTTATTTTTATCATTAGTTCGTAAATAACTCAGTACCTTGTCACATTAAGTTAACTGACGCGATGACGTACTCTTTACATACGAGCTTTAATGTGACAAGGTACTGAGGTGTATACAAACTAATGATGCTGACTGTACGTTCAACTTCGTCAAAAGTCTATACTTTTGACGAATTTATTTATCCATAGGGATACCCTAACAAAATTAAAAAATATTACAAGTCTTTGACACTATCCTGGGAGTAAACAAGCTTCGGCGGCGAGTCTGAAAATACCTTAATTAATCTTTTTACTCCCGCTCAACCCGTGATAGCTCCATCGGTCCCCGAGACCGAGTTACTTCCTTCCAGAATGCTCTAACTTCAAGTGAGGAAAGAAAGGAATAATGAATTGTATCAAACAAAACACAATCTGTTCACACATGTAAATTGTGAATGAGACAAAAGAAACATTCAAGAGAAACAGAAAAATTCCATCTCCCCTTGCAGCGTAGGGCTCGAACCCATGACCTTCACGTATCGCGCGTGCTGCTTTCCAAAGTGAGCTAACCGCAAGTTATCGTAGGCTATGATTTTTTTTCTGTTGTATTGACCTCTTAGCCTCCGGTAAATAATCTTCCTTTTAAATATTTAAAGTTGGCTAGTGCGGTGTGAAGTACTATAAAAAAATTTGAAAATCTATTGACCAAAGGAAAGTCAGCTAATGATGTCTCGTGAATTAATCCCGTTTTTTTTTATTACATATCAAGATTGACCTCATTCCACATGATCTTAAGTAGTAATGAGATCCTAGCTTAAGGGCAACATGTACTTACAGCATAATAAATGTTACTGGACTTGTCGCCCTTACCTCGAAAGCTTGATTCCTGCTACTTGTATAGTAGGTATAGTAACATTAGTTAGTTGAAAGACAATAGTTGGTAGAAAGACAACCAGGTTGAATCTACACTAATATTATAAAGAGGAAAGATTTGTACCTATTTTTGTATGTTTGTATGTTTGTAATGAATAGGCTCAAAAAGTACTGGGCCGATTTAAAAAAATCTTTCACCAATAGAATGCTACATTCTTCCATTTTGACATAGGCTACAAAATTAGGGATCCGTGGTAAAATTTGAAAAATTTTAATAGAAAAGCGGGAAAAATTATCTAAGGCGAAACGAAGTTCGCCGGGACCGCTATATTCATATCTTCTTGATATACTATATTCTTCTTGATCGGAGTTCGTGCTAGTCTTGTTGTATTTAGATATGTATAGTGTTACTTTTGAGGATTCTAGTTTCCTTATTCTCTACATCTATTTATGTATTTTGGAATCAGATCTATGTTAAAACTAACGGTCACCCGCGACTGGATCCTGGATCCCCCTCAAACGGGCAGCATTGGCCACCGAGGGGGTTTAGTCGTTTCGAGCCCGACACACCACTCTCTGTTCACCGCAGAGAATAACGGTGCAGTAGGCATTTCCTATTCGATAAAAAAGGATAAATAAGAATGTTAGGCAATGTCGGAACATTCCCAGAAATAGACTTTGCCATAGGACTCTATTTTTTACAATTTGATATAAAGAAATAGTTTTTCTAATCACTTGATTAACTTGGTTACTTTCACACCAGATGGTAAGTGTTAATGCCTCATTAATTTTTATTTAATTACAGTCGCCTAGACCAATGACCGTCCGCTAGCTACAATCTTGTCAGTGCAGGGTTAAAAAGCAGTTTGAATGCTGCGAGATTTAATTACCGAAACGTAGGCTGGGTCGTTAAGTTTGACGGTCACGTTTCGTAACATCAAAGTATACGGATTCAGAAAATAGACATTGGATTTTATGTTATTTTTGACAGAAGTTCATTTTTAACGTACCCGGATGGTGATAGATTTCGAATATTAAAAAAAACAATAACTTGCGGTTAGTTCAGTTAAAAGAGCATCACGCGCGATACGTGAACGTCGTGGGTTCGATTCCCGCACCGCAAGGGGACATAAAAAATCTGTTTCTTTAAAACTATTTAAAATTCGCTAGTGCGGCGTGAAGCATAGTGCTCAAAATTGTGAAATCTACTTCTATAACTTTTTATAACTTGCCTTTGGTTTCACCTAGCGTTTTTAACATAAACATTGAAAACAATTATAATGATATTTTCATTAATGCAAAGTATGAACCCAATTGATTCCCGATGTTTATCGGCCCTTAAGAATCTGCTTCGAGCTTTAAAACTTCGTAACGGTTTTTGATGCGGTTTCAAAATTGATTCATTGATTGGAATATTATGCGTAATTTACTGAAGAAACAATTATAATTTTAGAGGTATCTAGTGTAATATAAAATAATAAATTTTTTACATTGAAAACGTCAGCTGAGCCCTATTAGTTAGATGAAATTAATTTTCTATGTTTTTGTAGACCACAAATCTTAAGTCTACAGGGATGTATTTTAGATAATTTTACGAAAAATAGTGACTATTTTCGAGGCGATTTCAAGCAATACAGCATAAATCCTTATTTAATTAAGTACCTTAAATTTATTATGCAGATAATTTAATTTACTATGGCCCTCAGCGCCGTGTAAATTAAACGAATATTTCTGAAGACATAACTCAAATATAATAGTATTGAATAGAGGCAACTCCGTAAAGACAAATTTTTCACGCGGCTTCCCTCGCATTGAATTCGGGGTAACAGGGTTCACCTTTTCTGATTTAGTACTGTTATTTAACTTTTTACCTTAGAAACTGCGAAAAATCTCCTCTTTTAAAAAACCTCCTCTTTTAAAAAGTTGTGGATGATCCAAATTGTACACGATTTCTTTGTAACTCATAAAAAATAGCTCGCATACCAATTATTCTACTAAAAAGAAACAAAAATAAAAACAAATTATTTACATACCTGATCCTTTTATCCGAATACCGTCCGCTCTCCCGAAAATCCAATACGTCAACCTTTGCGAATCTTGACATTTAAAAAAAAAACATAGTCTTCTTCTTTGTCCACCCCTCTTCCCAGTTTAGCTGGGGTCGGGTCTCCTTGTTAGTCTGCGCCAGAGAACTCTGTTCTGGGTTGTCGATGTGCACAGATTTTCTCGCTGGGTCTCTTTCTGCATATTTGACCACCAGGTGGCGGGTGGTCTTCCTCTTCCTCTTGGGCGGTCAGGGATATTTAGGGCCTTTTTGACTGAGTGCTCGTCACTTCGTCTGTTGATGTGGCCATACCAACGCATTCGGCTTTCTTTTAGTTTTTCAGCAATCGGTGCTACCTTGAACGATCCCCTGACATATTCATTTCGCACTTTGTCCAGGCGGGTTACACCTCCCGCCCATCTGAGCATTTTCATTTCGCTCGTGTGCAGTCGTTGTTCGTGTGCCTTCTTCATGGTCCAGCACTCTGCACCGTATGTCATGACGGGTCGTACTACCGTTTTGTACACTTTCCCCTTCACTCTAATGGGCATTCTGTTGTCACAAAGAACTCCTGATAGCGATCTCCATTTAAGCCAGGCAGTATTTATTCGGTGGTCTACGTCTTTATCCACGTTCGCGTCGGGTGTGAGGACAGAACCTAGGTATTTGAACTTGTCTACTTTAGGTATTGCACGGTTGTCTATGTACATTTCGCATCCCGTTTCTGCTGTCCCTCCGTAGTCGCATTCTAGATACTCGGTTTTGCTCCGGCTTATGCGTAGCCCATGGCGTTCTATTTGTGTTACCCATTGGTTTAGAGTCTCTTGTAGTTCTTTTGCAGTCTTTGACATAAGAACTATGTCGTCCGCATATAGCATACATTCAGGGGTTGGTTTTTGGATACCATGTGTGATGTAATCCATGCACAGATTGAATAATAGTGGACTTAGGGCTGACCCCTGGTGGACACCCACTTCGACGGGGAAGGACTCACTGAGGCCAGCGGGGCTTTTGACACACGTTTTGGTGTCTCTATACATGTCTTGGACAAGTGCTAGGTAGTATTCTGGGATATGTTGAGCTCTCATCGCCTGCCAGACAAGGTTTCTAGGTACCCTATCGAAAGCCTTTTCTAAATCGATGAACAGGAGGTACAGATTTTCTTTGTTCGAACGGTATTTTTCCATCACAACTCTAATGGTCTGAATGGCATCTATTGTCGATTTGCCTGGTGTAAAACCGTACTGATTTTCGGATATCTGAGAAATTTCGTTTAATCGAGAGGCGATAATTCTTTCGAATAACTTTAGAGTATGTGATGTAAGCTTGATACCTCTGTAGTTCCCGCATTGGGCAATATCCCCCTTTTGCTTGTAGATAGGACATAAGGTGCTATTACGCCAGGAGTCTGGGATTTTGTTCTCCTTAATGATATTGTTAAAGAGCTTGGTAAGCCAAGGAAGTGCAGCGTCCAGTAGTATTTTCCACATATCTGCTGGTATTCGGTCAGGTCCGGGAGCTTTGTGGTATTTCATTTTAGACAACGCCTTCCTGACCTCTTCAGCTGATATGTATCTTATGGGACCTTCAGTAGGTGGCATGTATGGCATTTGCTCGCTAGGGAATTCCTCGTTCATTAGTTGCTCGTAGTGCTCCTTCCATCTTACGTTGATATCGTTATTTGTTGTTAAGAGTGTACCGTCGGTGTTTTTAATGTATTTATTGGATTTAATATCAAGAGTTGATTTGTGGCGCTGGCGGGCTATTTTTTATATGGTGTTCTCATTTTCAGCTTTTTCCAGTTTCTGATAGAAATCTTGCCGAGATAGAGCCATAGATTGTGCAACAGCTGTTCTTGCTACCTTCTTGCGGCTTTTGTACTCTCGTCGATCCTCTTCAAGTCTGGATGTTTGCCACACTTTGAACGCATTTCTCTTTGCTGATATTAAATCGTTCACACCTTCATTCCACCAGTTTGCTTCCTTGTTTAGACGTAGTGCTCCACGTGATACACCAAGGGTAGTTTTGGCTTTCTTGAGAAAGAGTTTCTCAAAATTCAGCCACATCTCATTTGCGGTTGTGTGAGACTCTAGGTCGTCTTTCATATATGTGCAGGCCCATTCTAGGAGCTGTGTCCCCTTGGGGGAGTGTAGTTCTTTCCATTTTATAGTCTCTGTGTTTTTTTTTAAAAAAAACATAGTACGTGGCTAAAACACAGTCAGTGGAGACTAAAAAAACATATTTCCAACGTTTAGTGTACCCTGAATGACCGTTAGCTCTTTGAATAACCAGATATTGACTTAAAAAAAATTCTCCCGGTTTGGTTCAACCACCTTTTGTTGCGGAAGCCTATTGTTTTTTTCTGCAGCTCATTAAATCTTTGTAATGGGACGAAAAATTTGATGCGGATTTTCCTTGTTTATTTTTGTTTTTGTGTACCCATTTAAAAACTGAAATTTTACTCTCCACGATTCCTTTTTAGCTGCGGGCGGTAAAATTCTACCATATTATTATGTCTAGGTAACGAACGTAAGTGTAAATTTAAAACGAACTTTCCTATAATATCTTGGGTCTGTGTGTTATGATACCAGCTTTCTTGTATTTATCATGTAACACAACTGCTTTGCCTACTTACCATAGAATGCAAACTAAAATCCAATATTGAACATTTTATGCTAAAATAATTATTACACTTTTAGTGCATGCAGGCAAATCTTTGAGCGACTAATAATATTTATTGGTATGTAAACAAAAATTCAAGTCCATTCATTCGTTCATGCAATGTTCATTCATCCACTCAATCAACGATTCGTTCAATGTCAACGAACATTTTCACTTTAATACAGAACGTTGACGAGTTAACACGTATTTTGATTTTGCTGACCCTACCTATACCTATAATATTGTATATTCGACGACCTCCGTAGCCGAGAGGCGAGCGGGCTTGACTTTGGCGAGCGCCATTTCTGAGGTTCCGGGTTCGATCCGCGGTCGGGTCAATATGGGAAACGAACTTTTCCATATTGTCTCGGGTCTGGGTGTTGTGGTACCGTCGTTGCTTCTGATTTCTGTAACACAATTGCTTAAGCTACTTACCACAGAATCAGAGCAATGTATGAGATGTTGTCCAATATTTATTTATTTATATTTTCACATACGTACGTTACAAAACAGTCAATTTCATGAGATCTTTTTTGCGGCACCGTAGTCGGGTAAAATATGTTACGTCTTGTAGACACAAGAGCTTTTGTATCGCCCTTATGTCGTACACACAAGAACTAGTATTGAACTACAAGTTTTCCTAATTGTGTTATTTTCAATAATACCCTTATTGTATACTCACCCTTATACCAATCTACACTGGACAATTCTCCCGAATTATTAACCATCTCTTAATTACGACCCTAGCACCCTTTGTGTTACATTGTAATAATATATAACTGAGTTAAACTGTGAGGCCTGGACAATTGGATAGTTAAATAATTAAGACGCCCTTCGTCAGTTTATATTTAGACGCGCCGTGGCTGTTGTGGTTTTCATCGTTTTTCCGATGGCGCCAAACCAAAGGCGATGAGAGCGTGGGGGGGGGGGGTTTAGTTCGGGTAGTCCCTATCCCTTCTGGGCGGGGGAGTCCCACACACGCCGCTGTCGTCCCCACGGCAGCGGTACGGTGCGCAAATGCATTCTCCCCCACTCAAAAAAAAAAGTTTATATTTAGACGAGCGGCCCACTGCGGCTTATTTCGCGTACTATACCCGATTTTTCACTAATTTCTAGCTTCCACATAGGTCGCAGCGTGATGTTATAATAGCCTGAAGCTTTCCTCGATAAATGGACTATCAAAGGAAATAATACTTTTTAAATTTGAACCATTAAAAATGTTATTTATCGTGATATTATGACAATTGGCAGAAAAAGACTTAAATTATATTGGACAACATCACATAAATTGCTCTGATTCTATGGTAAGTAGCTTAAGCACTTGTGTTTCAGAAATCAGAAACAACGACGGTACCAGAACACCCAGTACCGAGAAAATATAGAAAAGTTCGTTTTCCATATTGATCCGACCGGGGATCGAACCCGGGAACCTTAGAGACAGCGCGACGCCAAAGTCCGGCCCACTCGCCTCTCGGCTACGGAGGTCATCGTAGTAAATGATAAATATCAGAAAGCATTTTTTTTCCAGCGACTGTAATATAAGTCTATAACACGCTAACATAATTTTTCTTTTTTCCAGATTCTACAAACGGCGCCAATGTCATCATTGCACCAAGTGAAACATGAGTGTGTTGTGATGTGAAGTGGAAACGCACTAATGAATCAAATTTGCTCTCCGAACGCGAAATCAAATGTGAAATGAAGCAGAAAGGTCAGTGAACCCGAGATGCCTCACCGAACATTCAACGGTACGTTCCCTAGCGTGGGGCTTAATGAGAGCGAACTATGGGGCGTGTCTCCTATAGACCTGGACTTCTTCTACAGACCTGATGTGGTTATCATTGTGTTGTATGTGGCTGTGTTGACGGCGTCGCTGTCAGCTAACACGCTGCTGATATTCATCGTCATCAAGTTCCAGTATATGAGAAGGTAAGATTAGTGTGACTTGCATTTAAAACTGTTCTATCATAGACCGCCATTTTGATTTATATTCTGTGGAAAATATTTTTTAAAGGAACAGATATTTTTCGTGGATGTCAATATTATTTTTATGTTTTCCTTTCTTTCTAAAATAATAGAATAGAAATAGAAAACCATTATAGCGGCTTCTAGTATTAAAAAAAAACATTATAGCAGCTTTAAATATTAGAAACAGTAAATTTTTATCTCCCCTTGCGGTGCGGGAATTGAACCCACGACCTTCACCTATCGCGCGTGCTGCTCTTTTTTGCGTGGGTTCATTTCCCGCACCGCAAGGGGAAATAAAAATTTTCTGTTTCTTATATTTAAAGTTCGCTAGTACGGCGTATAGTACTATAAAAATAATAAAATCGATTATAGCAGCTTTGTTAGAAATGCAAATATTTGCACAAGACTGTTTCTCTCATAGGAAAGCGCAAATGTCTGTCCTATAATCCAATTAGACGGCAGATCGACACGATCGTAGATAGGTCCGCATGATAGACTGTTTGCATGACTTTATTATGATCTATTAAATTCTCTTATCAAAATTAATTGTGGAACAGCATCTATGTGTTTTGTTTAGACACAACGCGAGAATCGAAACTATGGTCTCATAGTAGCATTTCTAAAGGGAGAAATTTAAGAGAGGTAGGGCATAGCGATTTATCGCTAGAACTGGAGCAGCCCGACTGGTGAAATACCTCCACCTTACAGAAGACCGCAGCCAAATAACAATCACTTCTGTGTTGTTGTGTTCCTGCGTGTGAGTAAGGTTTCCAAAGCTCCTGGGGGGTGCTACATTAGTAACAGGGGTCAAGCCTTCAAGGTAAGGGCGACAAGTCCAGTAACATATTTATTATGCTGTACTTGTCGCCCTTAAGCTAGGACCTCATTACCACTTAACATCAGGTGGGATGAGGTCAATCTTGAAGTGCAATATAAAAAAAAATGCTTGCAGCACCGTCACTCTCCGCGGGAAACCGAGTGGTGTGTCGGGCTTGCACCGTCTAATACCCCCTCGGTGACTAACGCTGCGCAGTTGTGGGGGAGTCGGGATCCCTTGCGGACTCTACACAGGCTACCGCTAAGCGGCCCTCCTAGTCGCATACTACGCGCGCGGCTGGAGGTAACCTAGGCCTAGGCCTGGCGTCTCAGGTCCCCGCAGACCCCTCTTGTCTCGGTCGATCTCTCGAAGGACGTTAAGCTTCAGTTGCCCAGGGTACACCAGGCCCGCTTGCTACCGCTTTCCTCGAATTCGCGAGAATCCTCAGGAACCAATAACAAGCAGGCACACAAGGAGATATTCCGACCCAGACCACCCCACCCTAAACTGATAGCAACGAGAACACGACACATGTTATAATAATCAAAGACTTGTCACCACTTTAAGAACATTATCAATAATAATGTCGTAACAATAAGTTTCGGAACTAAACTGAAAAGGCAATCAGGACGTTTAGATTGGAAATCTTAACTGAACTATGTACCCCTGGTAACTCTTTGAAGGAATAGTAATTGAATTCAACTTACCAAATTGTTGCTAGTACCAGAAATTGTTATCTTAGAATTTATTACATCCTTGTATGTACCTAGGCATTAGCCTGTATAGGAAGGATGTAATAAATAAATGTATAGCCTAATGGCTATTAATAAAATTTTAAGTTAAAAAATCTAGTAAAAAGGTATACCTCAGAATTACTGATAGAAAATGTACCTAAAAATTTACTTTAACACCTAACTGGGCTTAAATATTCCGCTTTTAGTAAAGAACTTACGTTCCGTACACTTATTACATTATGTGCCTGCTAGTCTTGCTCTTTTGACGTTGCTAAATGAGAAATAAAAGTATATTTAGTAAAAAAAATAAGACTTTTGAATTCCATATAAAGAAAGCTAGGATGGTTCTTTTCAATTCAAATTATTTTATTCCTACAAACAAATAAAAAACATGTTATAATTAACAAACCATAATTACAATCTTGATCTTGCAACCAGTTTGAAACCTTTTTAGTTAACGATAAAATACCGGGAAAAAACAATGCATGTCATTTTTTTTTTCTAAAAATTAGCTTAAAATCACCATCGTGTTCAAAGTATCTTAAGGTAAAGGACTTAAACTAGCTCAAAATCGATTATATCTTAAACTGACTCCAGTCAGCTCGTGACCACGGTTGGTGCAACCTAACCGAAACGTCGGGCAGTAAGTAGTTCGTATTAACTTCTAAATAAAAATGGTGTCGCGTTTTGACCCGTTAAATTATTTTAAATGTTTAAAATGGAACGCGAAAGTCTTAAAATTCGATTTTATCTTGATGTGCGATACACATCATCCAATTGATATTATCAACGTCTGGATGACTGGATGTGCGGTTCTTACTCTTTCCCACAAAAAATACTGAATGCATTCAGATGAAATTCGGTACAAAGACGAGATTAACAAATACGATATTTCCTTAATAACTCCAAGAGAAGTAACGTGCAAAACGTAGTAATTTAAACTTTTCGTACGGTACCTTCATATCATGGGTATAAAAACTAATTTCGGGCAGCAAGTGTTTACCGAGATATTCCTTACAAAAATATACGAACACATTGCTCTGGAATTACTCGACGTTAACAAAACGAACGTCTAACACATCAGTTATTCCGAACTAATCAATGTTACTTATATTGGGCTATCATTTAGATTTAGAGTGTTCCGTGAAATATGTACGAATCGGAAATAACTTTTACGACGTAATCGACTTTTAACTTCAGCTGCGTGGTGAAACGTTTGATCGGGAACGCAGGTTGAATTAAATTATTGGATGTGCCGGATTTACCATAGAATCTGAAAAAGTTAAAAACTCAACGAATTATCCTATTACGTGCAGTTGTTATTAAGTTATGCGCGTATCTTCGAAATTCATTGTTATTTAGCCAGATTTTGGTTAAGGTGGTGATAGTTTTAGAATGATCATTTTTTAAATATTTTTAACCCCTCTACGCAAAAATTACGGGGTGTTATAAGTTTGACGTGTCTGTGTGTGTGTCAGTGTGTGTATGTGTCTGTCTGAGGCAACGTAGCTCCCAAACGGATGATCTGATTTTAATGCAGTTTATTTTTATTTAAGCACTAGTCCACGTGCACAGCGCATTTAACGTAAAATAACGTGTCTTTCGAAACACTTGACATTGGCCAAATCATTGCGTTGCCTAAAGACGCGAGATTGAGTCCATAAAAACATAATTCGTCCGCGTAATCTTAGCCTTTTATAGCAATAAATAGAACCTATGTTACTCTAGGTAACAGTCGCTTTCCAATGGTGATTTAACTTTTGAAATCGGCTTAGTAGTTTTTGATTTTGTTCATTACAAACATACACACAGAAATACAAACCTTTCCTTTTTATCATATAAGTGTAGATGAAGATAAAATAAATTAAAAACCGCTATTCTATCACCCAGTTGGAATGCGAAAGTATTTTCTCGAATCTTTTCATGTCAATACTTAATGGTTTTGCAAATGGATCACAAACGATTTCCGTCAATCCATCTGTAAAAAAATGTAAATAAATACACCGACACATCAAATTCTATTTGTTATATTTAAATGCAATTGGAATGCAGATTTAAACTAACATGTATCAGTGCTCCAAACTTCTTAGCCAAATGTTAAACATCAATTCAATTTAATTCATAATTCCTTTACTCATGAAGAGTACATTTGCTTTTCATATTTTTTTTATATTACACTTCAAGATTGACCTCATCCCACCTGATGTTAAGTGGAAATGAGGTCCTAGCTTAAGGGCGACAAGTGCAGCATAGTAAAGCTGCTACTGGGCTTGTCGCTCTTACCTTGAAGGCTTGACCCCTGCTACTAATGTAGCACCCCCCAGGAGCTCTGGAAACCTTACTCACACCCAGGAACACAACAACACAGAAGTGATTGTTATTTGGCTGCGGTCTTCTGTAAGGCGGAGGTATATGTTTGTATAACTTTTCTTTCTGTTCCGAAAAGCTGATAAATTGGACCAAAGCCTTATTTACATGGTTGTACTTTTCAGGTGCTGATTAAATAAACGATTTTATTTGAAACACTATAATATATTCAAAATTAAAGCTTATGCCATGGGGATAGGAGCTTTTTAACAGTGAAATATTTTTTAAATAGGTTTACCAGATTGAAGTAATAATAATAATAATAATAAATGCGCCAGACAATCACACCAATCACCTGGTCTCAAACTAAGGTTTTCCCTTGTACTATGAGTACCAGACGACGGATACTAACTGGGGGCGTCATCCCAGCACACCCAGACTCAAGTCAATTTAGAAAAGTTCGTTTTCCAAATTGACCCGACCGTGAATCGAACCCGGGACCTTTCGCGCTTTGGCCGCCTACCTTAGCCACTGCGCCACCGAGGTCGTCGTAGTAAGTATATTTAATTAAGATGGACAACGATTACATCTAACCTTTTTATAATATTATATATACCTATAGAGGAGTGATTTCACTGGTTCTGAACCTACAACTACCTAAAAGATCTCGGAAAGAATTTTTTTTTTGACAAGCAAAGCTTACTCGTATGTCGAAACGCACCTAGCATATCGATTAAAATAAACTTTTGATTTATCTTTACCATATCATTCAGTAAATATTAATGACGTCATCCGCAGCTGAAAGGTGAGCGATTCAAACCGTAGCATAACGATATCTCTGAGGATATGGAAAACGAATTTTTCTTTATTGTCTTAAGTCTGAATGATGTGGTACCGTCGATAAATTTTGTTTTACGTAGCACAAGTGCTTGTGAAACATACCTACTACAAAATCAGAGCAATGTATGTGGTGTTATCCGATTTACATAAATTTGTTTAAATTTGATTTACGAACATTGTAAAATTGGTCGAAAATAGTATATTGACCGCTATCTTAAACTTATTCTTACTTTAAAAATAAATTTTATTCTATTCGTTATTTCGGTTAGCAGTATGTGCAGATTGTCACATAGCTAACAAAATTTTAATTTACGCGCTAAAATAAATGCCGAGGTTGTAATTAAATTTATTAAGCCCGCACGAGGGCGGCTTCGCGCAGTTTTATTTTAGGCTTTTATAAAAAGGCACCTGCAGTGCTACTGCAATTTCAATTAAATGTGCAGTTTATAGGGTACCGTATCTAAAGGGTAAACGGGGCTCTAATTAAGACTGCTACGTCGACCGTCTGTCTGTGTGTCACCACGTTGGATGTCATGAACGGTGGTAGGCAGACAGATGATGTTGTCTGTTAAAATAATACATACTAAAAATAAAATAAGTAAGGGAGCTCCACAAACGTAATTATTGAACTCGTTTGCTCTATATTGATAAAGTCAAATGGGTAGACGCTTGAAATATTAACATACGTTTTTTTCATATTTATTTTAAATGTAAGTAATATTTAGCAAGCTTAACAAGCATTTTAGACATTATATTTTATAAACCCTGTCTTCGTCCGGTATCGTCGGACAAAAAAGTGTTTTTCCGATTTATACATTTATTTTTAATTTGTATACAGATAGCGATACATAAATTGTGAATATGTAAAAAAAAACATTATATTTACGCGACCTATAAAATGTCTAAGTCAAAGTCAATCTTTTTAGGGTTCCGTACCTCAAAAAGAAAAAACGGCAATTTAAGCTGCATATTTTGAAACTCGCAAGTACTCGCAAGGGAATCAAAACCTAAAGGGTACTTCCAGTCGACCTAGAATCTTGAAATTTGGCATGAAGCAACGTTTTATAACACACATAAAGGAAAAATTCCGAAAACCTTAAATTTTTAGTTACATTACAAAATATTTATGCTCCTCCATCTTTCCCCATTGTAATGTTATGAATTTCATTTTGCAATAAAAATACCATAGTTATGACTCGATTGTCGTAATGAACGAACTTTGTAAACCTTGCAGGTTTGTACGGAACCCTCGGTGCGCGAGTCCGACTCGTACTTGGCCGGTTTTTTTTTATTCATGTAGCAACTAGCGGTCCCGGCGAACTTCGTTTCGCCTTAGAGAATTTTTCCCGCTTTTCTGTTGAAATTTTTCAAATTTTACCAGGGATCCCTAATTTTGTAGCCTATGACAAATTGGAAGAAAGTAGCATTCTATTGGTTAAAGATTTTTTTAAATCGGCCCAATACTTTTTGAGCATACTCATTACAAACATACAAAAATAGGTACAAATCTTTCCTCTTTATAATATTAGTATGACTAAGCTACCTCCGGTTGGGGACGCAATGAAAACCGATTCCAAGAATATCAATAAGAATTACATTCAACAAATTTGTTAACATCACTTTTTATAATTAAAGTAGGTACCTATATTTATATCTACATATAGCTAAATAGTGAATCAACTATTTATTTCAGAATCATCGTCATTATTAATAACACCATCTTTATCGCATTATCCCCATGAAGTACTACAACCAAGTTATTATCATAAAGCGTGATCCGATATGTTTATCCTTTAATCTCCGAATAGCTCCCGAAGATTTATTAGCTTTCATACACGCGTATCGGAATGCAGAATCACTCAACGTAATATTAATAGATAGGTGTTATTATCTTCAAATCATAGATGATATATTGGTTCCCTGTTGATTGTTAGGTTGAAGCGAGTGAGCCGTCCTATTAATCTATTTTATCGACCTTGTTAAAAAATATTTATATAATAATAGGCGACCTCGGTGGCGCAGTGGCTAAGGCAGGCGGCCAAAGCAGGCGGCCAAAGCGCGTAAGGTCCCGGGTTCGATTCCCGGTCGGGCCAATTTGGAAAACGAACTTTTCTAAATTGACTTGAGTCTGGGTGTGCTGGGATGACGCCCCCAGTTGGTATCCGTCGTCTGGTACTCATAGTACAAGGGAAAACCTTAGTTTGAGACCAGGTGATTGGTGTGATTGTCTGGCGCATTTATTTATTTTTATTTACTTTAGGAAGCATTAAAAAATTATTTCAAAGAAAGAGAGACATTTCATTTCACCTTACGGTTTGGATTTCGAACGCACGACCGTCACGTATCGCGCGTGCTGTTCTAGCAACTGAATTATCGTAGACGATTAATTTTTCTGTTATAATTACCTCTTAGTGTACGGTAAATGCCTTCTGCCATATTAGTTTAGAACTAAATATTAATCGTTTACGATAACTTGCGGTTAGCTCAGTTGGAAGAGCAGCACGCGTGATAAGTGAAGGTCGTGGGTTCGATTCCCGCACCAATGTTTCTGTTTCTTTTAAATATATACTAACATTATAAAGTTTAGGAGTTTGTTTGTTTGTACGAGCTAATTAGAGGAACTTCTGGTTCGAATTTAAATATGATTCTTGTATTGGATAGTCCATTTATTGATGAAGGCTACATAACATGGCAAAAATGGAGATAGTAAGCTTACAAAGCCGTGCGGGACCTTCCGCCTTGACCTTCCGCCTGCAGAGTTCAGCTGTTTCATTAATTAGTTGGAACAAACAAACAGACAGAAATTGTAATAAATTGTAATAATGAATGCAAGTAATAATTACTTCTACTGAACATAGGTGGAACTCTCAGCTTCATTCTACTTGCATTCATCGTCTACTTACCACCGTGACCTGATCGTCTAACCCATCTTAGGGGCTCCCTAAAGTCGTTCTACCCAATTGGAGATCAATTCTAAGAGATATGTAGCTCCCAATTGCCACTTCCCAAAGTAGTTTATTGCAATACGACTATAACGATATTCTTGTGGTAGGCCATTTATCTAGGAGATTTCAGGCTTTATCACAGTACCCTGTAAGTAGTAAGAGTACAGTATCAGTAAAAAATGTGGATAAAACGGGCATAGCACGCATGCGTTGCCGCCTAGTACTTACATAATATATCGCTTGTTGGGTTGTTACCCAAGAGGGAAAATGGAGTCAATCAAGCCTAGCATGCACCACGCTAAAAGAGAGGTAGGGCATAGCAATTTATCGCTCGAACTGGAGCAGCCAGACTGGTGAAATACCTTACAGAAGACCGCAGCCAAATAACAATCACTCCGGTGTTGTTGTGTTCCTGCATGTGAGTAAGGTTTACAGAGTTCCTGGGGGATGCTATGCCTTCAAGGTAAGGGCGAAAAGTCCAGTAATAGATTTATTATGCTGTACTTATCGCCCTTAAGCTAGGACCTCATTACCACTTAACATCAGGTGGGATGAGGTCAACATTGAAGTGTAGTATAAAAAAAAATATCTACGAGTACGTTGTACTATTACCCAATCAACGGTATCGAAACTCTTGTCGTCTCATGCGATAAATTTGACGTATTGCGCATGTTAGGCCTAAATGACATGATAAATGTCATCTAAATCATCCCTATGGTATATGTTGCATCTACAATACTACAATATCTTACTCATTCGCTGAGTTGCGCTGGTGACCTTAATTCTCAGACGAAAAGCTGAGTTACGAATTCGGTCCCAAAGAGAAACTCTTGAGAAGTGAGCATAGCTCGCTGAGAAACTTTAAATATATGGACTGGTCGCTCGCTGAGTAGCCACGTTCGGCACCCTATATCATAGATACTCTTATCTCTTTATCCATCTGTAGATCTGCCAGTAGCCGTTACTTTGTGTTGAATTTAACAAAACTGTACTATAGTTCCTAAAATATACGACTTTAATAATAAAGTAACATATTGTTACGCGCCACGATTAACGTTCTTAGTAACCAACGCCATCTAGTGTGGAAAGGCGGGACTACAGAGAGTCGAGACGCGTACGCCAGAATTTACTAGAACTATGACCTTGACCGAGCGTACGGCCGTTCAAGGCCGGACTGCGCGCGAATGTTCCGGATGTTTCTGCGTTGGAAGGTTCGGGAACGGCCGCGGCAATATAAAAGGCCGGGATTCACCGCGACCGGAACAGTATTGAATTAGCGATACAAGTGATTACTTCGAAAGCGATTTTGAAGTGCGACTTGGGAGCGATTATTGTTTTAATTAGTGCGTTTTAAGGTTGTAATTAGTGGCGTTCAATTAAAGTGTGACTTTTGGTAATTTTTATCGGCTGTTTTTATTGTCACGAACCCGAAGCTCGTAACAATTGGTGTCAGAAGTGGGATTTAAATTATGCCGATTTTACCTAAAGACGACACGGAGGGTATCCGTACCCGGAGTCAACGCCAACTGGAGACGGACCAGAGACGTTTTGGTGGAGCTTTGCCGCAGGAGTCGGAGAGCCAGTTATTAACCACGGAGGCTGGCCCGTCCACAGCAACACCAGCAGCATCGGCAGCACCAGACCTTGCTGCCCTGATGATGATGCTGCAGGAGCAGTCTCGCCGACAGGAGGAACAGGCTCGCCGACAGGAGGAACAGGCTCGTCGGTTGGAAGAACAGCTTAAGCGGGACAAGGAGGAACAGGCTCGCCGCCAGGAGGAACAGGCTCGTCGGCTGGAAGAACAGCTTCAGCGGGACAAGGAGGAACAGGCTCGCCGCCAGGAGGAACAGGCTCGTCGGTTGGAAGACCAGAGGCAGCAGGACAAGGAGGAACAGGCTCGCCGCCAGGAGGAACAGGCTCGCCGCCAAGAAGAGCAGATGCTTCTTCTGAAGGACCTTCACGCTACCTTCGGGAAAGACATAAAGGAGGTGAAGGATAAGGTTGCTCAACATGACAACCGCCTGCTGGAAGCTGAAATCCGGATCGACCAAGTCAATAATCGGGTTGACTACGTAGTGGCTGATGTGAAGAAGACCGTGATGGCAGACGTTAAGAAAACGCTGGATTGTCTTAAACTTGGAGAAGCAATCGCAGCTCCCGTAGCTACAACACCTTCGCTACGTGGATTTAAAGTGCCACCGTTTGACGGAACTTCTTCCTGGTCGGCCTACAAAATCCAGTTTGAGGCAGTCATGAAAGCGAACGGCTGGGATAAAAATCAGGCCATGACTGCCCTCACCCTAGGCCTTCGTGACCAGGCCTTATCTGTCTTGGAAGCTCTCGGTAAGGAAGTGACTTACGAGCAGCTACTTGAGGCATTGGAGGCTCGATATGGCGACGCTCACTTGGAACACGTGTTTCGCGCACAGCTTAAGGACCGCGTGCAACGCAGCAGCGAAAACTTGCAGCAGTGGGCCCTTGAAGTGGAGAAGCTGGTGCGTAAAGCTTACCAGTCCGTACCAGCGCTTATTGATGGGAACCTGGTGCAGGCGTTCATCGACGGCATCCGCGATATTGAAGTTAGAGCTGCTGTGAGGCTCGGGCACCATGGGACGCTTAAGGACGCCTTGGCCCATGCACTGGAGGTGGAAGCTGTGCGGCAGGATCATCGTTCCCATCGCGTCAGGGAGGTTGCAGCGGCTTCAGTTCGCGACCGCCATAAAAGTTACAGCCCTAGGTGCTACGGCTGCGGGGAAAGGGGCCACCTTCGATCCAGTTGCCCTAAGCGAACTGCAGAAGGAGAAGACGGCAGTCCAGCTAAGAGCACCGCCCAGCACCAGCAGCAGGGAAACGAGTAATAGCCAGGACTGCGGGGCGGGTGCTGGCTGAGGTTCAAAGAGCCCCAAGGGTTTCGATCAAACAAACCCAAGACGGGAACAGCCTAGTCATCCATGGCGAGGTAAACGGAACGCCGTGTAAGCTGACTATAGACACTGGAGCCTCTCGCACGGTTGTCAGTTCCCAAATTATGAGACGGTCCCTTGGGGACTCTGCATACAACCGAGAACACATTAATTTGGTAACAGCCACCGGTCAGCGCATACCCGTCCATGGAGAGAAGAAGATGGGGCTGAAGCTAGGCAACAGAACCTACCTGCATAATGTCATTGTGGCGGATATAATGGACGATTGCATCCTGGGCCTTGACTTTATGAGGAAGAATAGTTGCGAAATTGACGTCAAGCAAGGTGTTCTGAAGTGTGGACAAGAGGAACTTTTCGTGGAAGGCGCGTTACCAGGGAATGTATACAGCCTTAAAAAGATTGTTCTTCCGCCGAGATCTGAAACGATTGTGCCGGTTAGTCTTCCTCGGAATCCTGGGCAAACTCAACGTTGTGTACTTGTGGAAAGGGTAGAAAATGACCTTCCATGGAAAGTGGCACGCACTTTGGTTAGAGCCACCGACATCTCAGGGGTACGTGTGCTGAACCTTTGTGACCAGGAACAGGTTATAGAAAAAGGCACACTAGTTGGTACTTGCGAGGAAGTGGATTGGTTGCGTCGATGCCAACATCAATCGACCGGGACCGTCAGCAAAGATACACAAACGAGAGTGGCCACACTTTTAGAAGACTGCCGCAGCGCTCTGTCCCAAAACGAAATGGTCAAGGCGAAACAAATGTTGCTCAAGTATGCCAACGTTTTCTCGTCAAACGATGCTGACATCGGAAGGACTGGCTTAGTTCAACACAAAATTAACACAGGAGAAGAATTGCCTATCCGTCAGCGGACAAGGAGATTGCCCGTAGCACGTGAAAAGGAAGTGGAAACCATGATTGAGGGAATGGTGAAGGATGGTGTTATTGAACCTTCATCTAGTCCATGGTGTTCACCTGTAGTGCTGGTAAGAAAGAAAGACGGTAGCATGAGGTTTTGTGTTGACTATCGTCGTCTGAACGACGTTACAAAGAAAGACAGCTATCCTTTGCCAAGAATTGATGACACGCTGGACATGCTTACTGGAGTAAAGTGGTTCAGCACGCTAGATTTAAAAAGTGGTTACTGGCAAGTTGAAATTGATCCTAAAGACAAGGAGAAGACTGCATTCTCGACAGGAAAGGGTCTGTGGCAATTCAAAGTCATGCCGTTTGGATTGTGCAACGCTCCGGCAACGTTTGAAAGGTTGATGGAACTTGTACTTACCGGTCTGATTGGCGATGCCTGTCTAGTCTACTTGGATGACATAATCATCGTAGGCCGTACGTTTGAAGAACATCTTCTAAATTTGGAACGCGTGCTCATGAAGATCCAGAGTGCCAACCTCAAGTTAAGCCCGACGAAGTGTTCACTATTCAAACGGCAAGTTAGCTTTTTGGGATATGTAGTGTCTGAAGAAGGTATCAGCACGGATCCAGAGAAAATCGCTGCTGTAAAGGATTGGCCAATCCCAAAAGACAAGACGCAGGTCAGAGCATTTCTCGGTTTGTGTTCCTACTATCGGCGTTTTGTTAAGAACTTTGCAGATATAGCAAAACCCCTGCATAAGCTAACGGAGGAGAAGCGACAATTCTGCTGGGATGGAAGTTGTGACATCGCGTTCCAGGAGCTAAAGGACCGTCTGTGCAAAACACCTATTTTGGGATACCCTGATGTGAGTAAGGAATTCATAGTTGACACAGACGCAAGCGACATAGGACTTGGCGGTGTATTATCCCAGCGGAATGGCGATCAAGAAGTTGTGATAGCTTACTTCAGCAAGTCTTTGTCGAAACCTGAAAGGAACTATTGTGTTACGAGACGAGAACTGCTTGCTGTGGTAAAGTCGTTGCAGCACTTTAGCAAATATCTTCTGGGGCGGAAATTCCACATACGAACTGACCATGCTGCACTGAAATGGCTTTTGCAGTTCAAGAATCCGGAAGGACAAGTTGCGAGATGGATTGAATTACTGCAGGAATACGACTTTGTGGTGGAACATCGCAGCGGAAAATCTCATGGTAACGCAGATGCATTGTCAAGAAGACCTTGTCCTGAAGACTGCAAGCATTGTACCAGGCAAGAAAGTAAAGAAGTTGTTCCTGTGAGGATGCTCAAGACAGACCTTCGCAACGAGTGGAAGGAAAGCCTACAACGTGCACAGCAGGAGGATGCGGACATCAAGCCGATTCTGGAGTGGATGAAGGCCGGAGTTCCTAAGCCTAGGTGGAGCGACGTCTCAGCGATGAGTTCGATCACAAAGAGCTATTGGGCCCAATGGGACAGCTTGGTGATTCAGGATGGAGTTCTGTGCCGTAGATGGGAAAATGCTCGTGGAGACAGCTGTCATCTGCAAATGGTTGTCCCCAAAGGTCAAGTACCGGATGTTCTACAGCTGTACCATAATGGTTGTTCAGGAGGTCATCTGGGAGTAAAACGGACACTACTAAAGATACGAGAACGGTTCTACTGGGTCTACTGTCGGGACGATGTCGAGGACTGGTGTCGCAAATGTACAAGTTGTGCGGCTGTAAAGGGACCTCAGACTCGTAGTAGAGGTGCATTGAAGCTGTACAATGTGGGCGCACCATGGGAGAGGATAGCCCTTGACGTTGCGGGGCCGTTCCCGGAAAGTGAAAGTGGTAACAAATATTTCATGGTTGTGATGGATTACTTCACTAAGTGGCCGGAAGTCTTCGCCATTCCAAATCAAGAGGCCTCGACAGTTGCTGATAAGTTAGTTTATGAAGTCTTCTGTCGTTTTGGAGTTCCCTTGGAAATCCACAGTGATCAAGGAAGGAATTTTGAGTCCCAAATATTCCAGGAAACTTGTCGAGTTATGGGAACTCATAAAACAAGAACAACTTCTTACCACCCACAGTCGGATGGAATGGTGGAACGATTTAATCAGACACTAGAGAGGTACTTGGCAAAAGTTGTGGAAAATCGGCAACGAGATTGGGACAAGCACATACAACCATTTTTGTTGTCATATCGTAGCGCTGTTCACGAAAGTACATCGGTAACACCAGCGTTCGCAAACTTTGGAAGAGAACTACGACTGCCTGCAGACTTGATCACCGGAATACCACCTGATTCCCCATGCAGTATAACAGATTATGCAAATAACTTGCGGAACAAAATGAATGACATTTGTGAGCACGTGAGACAATCGGGCCAGCAAATGTCTGAAAGAATGAAAACCCGCTATGACCGCAAAATGAACAGTAAAGAGTTTGACGAAGGTTCACTAGTGTGGTTGCACAATCCAATCCGCAGCAAGGGGAAATCTCCTAAGCTTCAGGCGAAATGGGAAGGGCCGTATCGAATTGTGACTAAGATCAATGACGTAACCTACCGGATACAAAAAGGTGCGAGGGGTACTCCTAAGATCGTCCATGTGGATCGATTGGCGCGTTATTATGGAGCCGAAAATGCTCGGGACGAGCATGTCTTAGGAGGGGGCAGTGTTACGCGCCACGATTAACGTTCTTAGTAACCAACGCCATCTAGTGTGGAAAGGCGGGACTACAGAGAGTCGAGACGCGTACGCCAGAATTTACTAGAACTATGACCTTGACCGAGCGTACGGCCGTTCAAGGCCGGACTGCGCGCGAATGTTCCGGATGTTTCTGCGTTGGAAGGTTCGGGAACGGCCGCGGCAATATAAAAGGCCGGGATTCACCGCGACCGGAACAGTATTGAATTAGCGATACAAGTGATTACTTCGAAAGCGATTTTGAAGTGCGACTTGGGAGCGATTATTGTTTTAATTAGTGCGTTTTAAGGTTGTAATTAGTGGCGTTCAATTAAAGTGTGACTTTTGGTAATTTTTATCGGCTGTTTTTATTGTCACGAACCCGAAGCTCGTAACAATATATTTATAGTAATACATAAATATCAACTTTAAATACAATCCCCGAAGATACCAAAAAACATTTTACTTGCAAATATATAAGAACAATACTTCCTACTATAATCCATTAGCAAGAATGTGTCGTCACTTTAACGAGTTAGTAAGTCAACACTCACATTTGGATATATTCGATCCCCGACTACATATGTTCAAAAAGTCTGTCATGCGTCTCTATTAAAATATGAAAATTTTGTATCTAAGTACTCACTTTGCTTTTGTTTTTTAACCTAATTCTCAAAAGTTCATAATGATGTGTTAACAATATTAGGATTATAATCTAGATGTAAAATCTATTTGTCCTTGTATCTAACATTTGTTTTGATTGTAATCTGTTTTGTTTTCCAAATAAATAAATAAATATTATCAAGCTAAAGATTTTCTTTGTTTATTTTTATGCCCTAATTTTCAAATTTTCCAATAGACATACATTTATTGATTTCTTTAGATATTATATAAATAACTAGCTGTGCCCGCGACTTCGTTCCCTTTCATGGTTGGTTTTACCCCTTTCTCCCATAATATTCGAAACAAAAAATAGTATATATTTTAATCCAAGTTTCGAGCTATATTTGTGCCAAATTTCATATCTATAACTTCAAAAATAAATATTTTTCCATATAAACTTTCAAATGTGGTATTACCCCCATCCCCCCTTATTTTCTAATAAAAAGTAGCCTATGTCCGTTCTTGAGATTCAACGTATACCTATACCAAATTTCATCAAAATCGGTTGAGAGGTTTAAGCAGGAAAGCGTAACAGACACACAGACAGACAGACAGACAGAGTTACTTTCGCATTTATAATATTAGTAGGGATGAATGTTGGAGCTTTGTTCACGTGTAAAACTTGAAGGTTTTTAAGGCAGCTGAATTACGAGATAATTCATACTAGTAAAGCAATTTAATTCTTGTTTGTTTCCTAGAACTACTTCGGGGAGAAAAAAAATGTTTTGTCCTCCAATTTGTCAGAAACCCCAGTATCCACATTTGGATAAAAATAGTCCGCTACCATTCTTGTTAGGGTTCCGTACTCAAAGTGCAAAAACACGGGACCCTATCACTAAGACTGCTATCCATCCGTGTGCTGTATCATAAGAATCGCGATGGCAAAACTAATTGAAATTTAATAATAATTTGTATTTCTGTTGCCGCTACATCAATAATAAATACTAAAAACAAAATAAAAGACATTGTAAGGGGGCTCTCATACTTGCCATACTTGCCTACTAAAAGAGCGTAGGTTTTTGCCATTCGATATCATTAATCTACCTGCTTATCTAATCAATGGTACGGAACACTACGTGCGCGAGTTCGCCACGCACTTGGCCAGTTTAACTTTTTTTATCAAAAACGGGAAGGGAAGTATTTGATTTAACAATAATGTAACTGACATTTCCAGAGTCTATTTTATTTTTATTCTTTTTGCTTTACACTGAAAGCTTTCGAGGAATGAGTAATTCAATTTTTATGGAAGTCTTTTGATTTCAGGACGAGCGATATTCATATTATATATCTTCAAATATGTTGGATTCGATTCACATTGGTATCAGTTGAGGTGTATTAAGAGTGCAAATGTAAATATTTAACAATTGCACACACATATGTACAGTCGCCGTCAGATATATCGGAGTAGACAAAGTGACCAAATACTTCTGAACAGTTAAAATGTCAAAAAGTTCCATACACCACAAGTTACTTCAGCTTAATTTCAGCCCCTGAAATCAGTTCAGCCGTTCTTGAGCTATAAATAGTGTAACTAACACAACTTTTTTTTTATATAGATTTATATAATAGGTTTAAATATATATATGCCTTTCAAGACAAACGGTTTTAATTAAGTGTGCAACAAAGCGTTCGTCCAGTCATTGATTACAATATTCATCAAGTTTATTGGCCTGTTAATTGAAAAACGAGTAACCTTTTTAATGAATCATACAGCAAGAATCTGTGCCCGTTTCATTAACGCACGTGTTCAGTTCTCATCGTAATACGAAAAGAACTAACTCAGACAAGTACCACACGTGCATTGTGTCTCTCACATGTGCTAGGCTAAAACAAAGCTTGTCCAAATGGAGGCAATAAACTGCACGACTTATCGTTGTCGCAGAGTAAACCAGACGTCCAAACATCGTTGGCTTTTATAGACAACTGGACTAGCTGTGCCTGCGACTTTGTTCGAGTGGACTGCAGGTTTATTCCATATCTTCTTAATATATATACATACTAGCTTTCCGTCCGCGGCTCCGCCCGCGTGAAATTCGGTTATATTGCGGGATAAAGCACATCTATAAGAAAACTTCTCATTTCCACGGAAAAATCTAAAAAACGCGATGTAACGCTGGATACGATTAGTTGTTAAACAAAATCTTAATGGTACACTATATTATATAAATAGATGTAAAAAAACAGTTTAGACGATAAAACAAATTGTGCATCATCCCTCGAGAATTCCTCATTTTCGGGGATTTATTATCGTATCATTTAGCTTCTAAATTTCCATGTTTTTATTCGTTTGCAATATTTTACTTTGTTTTAAACGATACACAGCGCCATTTCCAATCCATCCATCAAGCAAAATATATTTTTGTTTTCCCTCGGGAATATCATTTTTTTTCCGGGATAAAAAGCACCCTATTATTTAATCCGGACTTCTAGCTTTACGTCTGCAAAATTTCAAAGCAATCGGTTCAGTAGTTACGGCGTGAAAGCGAAACAAACAAACTCACTTTCCGATTTATAATATTAGTAAGGATATATGTATATAAAAGAAAGTCGTGTTAGTTACACTATTTATAACTCAAGAATGGCTGAACCGATTTGGCTAAAATTAGTGGTGAGGTAGCTTATAACCAAAAGAAGGACATAGGACATTTTTTTTAAGTCTGCTCATTTATTGCCTCTAAGGCCGAAACGAAGTGCGCCGAGACCGCTAGTAATATAATATATAGCGGTCCCGGCAAACTTCGTTTCGCCTTAGAGAATTTTTCCTGCTTTTCTGTTGAAATTTTTCAAACTTTACCAAGGATCCCTAATTTTGTAGCCTATGTCAAATTGGAAGAATATAGCATTCTATTGGTGAAAGAATTTTTGAAATCGGCCCAGTACTTTTTGAGCCTATTCATTACAAACATACAAAAATAGGTACAAATCTTTCCTCTTTATAATATTAGTGTAGATAATGGGGGATTCATTGGTCACGCCATCACGCGTAAACGGCTGGACCAATTCCACTTTTTTTTCTTTGTTGTATCTTATGAAAGAAAAAAATTCAATAATTGCGCGGAAAATATATAAATTCATTGGTTTTTATTGTTAATTATCACTGAAATGTCATGAACTTCTCTCTTTAACGTCGACTTTTGTTAAATTATTACGAATTCAATTAATCTCAGTTACCGTACAATCTGCACAATTAAAAGTAAATTACAATTTACGGCTTTGAAATAACCTGCGTTTCGATAATAAAACTTAAAATGAAATGAAATGAAATGATGAAATGATTTATGAAATGAAATGATTTATTTCTGCAAGTGGATTTACAATAAATTCTTTTGCACGTCAATTATTTTTTCCTACCAGCGCCTCGACGTTGGTTCTGTAGAGAAGAAGCGCCGCAACAAACTCAACAGATATCCTCTTTTAAAATAAATTACAAACATCACAATTGGACATTAAAATATTTGAATTAATAAATAATATAAATTATCTAGGTGCAGATGGACATTTTAACAGTTCCACATATTTTTATCATTAAAAAAATCTTGTACAGTGTAAATTAAAACTATTGTATCTGTAATGTGTTTTAGTTTTAGTATAGATGTTAGACAATAAAAAACTTTCATAGTGGGGCTTAACCCCTATCTCTACTAATATTCGAAACAAAAAATAGTCCATATTATAATTCGAGTTTCGAGCTATATTTGTGCCAATTTTTATATTTTTAACTTAAAAAATAAACATTTTTCCATAAAAACTTTCAAGGGTGGTATATCCCTCCTTATTAAAAAAAAAAGCAGTCAATGTCCGTTCTAAAGGTTCAACGTATACCTATACCAAATTTCATCAAAATCGGTTCGGTGGTTTAGGCAAGAAAGCCGGACATACACACAGACAGACTTACTTTCGCATTTATAATATAAGTATGGATATTAATGCAGCGCTAGTTGCCATACTCTGCCTCAGGGTTTCGAAAAATACCAGCGTCGTGGTGCGCACAGCGTCACCAATCAATTCGGCAGATACCTTTAAGGCACCATTTTAATTGATAACATTGTTTTAATTTATGTATTAACATCTAATACATCTGTATTATTCTTGGCACCCCTCAAGGATTGGCACTTTTGCCTTTCATTTTAAATGTTTACAAAATAAAAATAAATGTTTGATATGAAAACACTACTATTTAATAACGACTTTTAATACACACTATGATTTCAACGTCAAATTTCTACATTTACTTAATGCAATACTAAACTTTACGTCAAAATGACGTCTTTTTTTCTTTTCGTTGAACGAAATCAACAGTCAAAGTTCGCGGCAATTTTAACGTAAAAGTTGGTAGGGGAGTGCTTAGGAGGTGAATTATGTACGATTCCAGGTAATCATTTGAAGGATATTTTAGTCATACCTAATTTGTATTGTATAATTTTGTGTTTTGTTGCTGTACCTTATAAATCCTACTACTATTATAAAGGCGAAAGTTTGTAAGTATGGATGTATGGATGTTTGTTACTCTTTCACGTAAAAACTACTGAATGGATTTGAATGAAACTTTACCACAATATAGCTTATACATCAGAATAACACATAGACTACAATTTTTGAGGTTTCTAATGTGAGGTCGTAAAAAAACACACTTTTTTAGGGATCCTTGGTAAAATTTGAAAAAGTTCAACAGAAAAGCGGGAAAAATTATCTAAGGCGAAACGAAGTTCGCCGGGACCGCTAGTAATAAATAAATTTAGAAATAAGGCATCCCATACATTGCGCTAATTCTTTTGTCGGATGTAACGCATAGCATTCTTGGCTCCATGCCATGATCATGACCTTAGACGTCGTGTTGTAATGGCTTTTTGTTATGCCAATGGGCTCTGTTCATCTGATATTTTATTGTGAGGATTTCGTTTCGGTTAATAAACTTTTAAAGCGACTTGTAAAAGGCCGGAAGATTTCAGTGATGATTATCTAGTTGGGTGGTATGATTCTAAACATCTGTCATTTAATTTTGTGTCTTGCCCCGTTCTTATATTTTAAGATTCGTAATGCGTCAAAAATTACTATCCGTTTTCCTCCAACCGAATACGAGTCGTTAATTCTAATTTCAAATTTACTTTCCATATCAGCTGTCATCAGTCGTCCGTTGGTATTTTTAGCATACGCCTCGTATAATTTATAACTATCCGTAACTAAAACGATCGTTCGATCGTTTTTCAAATATTGAACTTTGGCTATTAAAATAAATACTGGACAACATTATGTACTGTTCTCACTATTTCATACTTTTAACTAAAATTTAAAGCTAAAGTTGACATGTAAGTTTATTGTAATGTAAGAATGTTAAACAATCTATATGTATTTTGACGACCTCCGTAGCCGAGAGGCGAACGGGCCTGACTTTGGCGAGCGCCATCTCTGAGGTTCCGGGTTCGATCCCCGGTCGGGTCAATATGGGAAACGAACTTTTCCATATTGTCTCGGGTCTGGGTGTTGTGGTACCGTCGTTGTTTCTGATTTCTGTAACACAAGTGCTTTAGCTACTTACCACAGAATCAGAGCAATGTATGCGATGTTGTCCAATATTTTTAGGCAAACGTGTATGTCTTACTTAAAACACCCATATTTTTGCATCGGGGTTAAAAAGAGAATTAGTCCTTATAATTGATGTTGCCGGGTTAGTAGATAAACGTTGATCCACATTGCTCCTGGAACATGGCATTATGATTTGTAATTTTATATCTATGTAGAAGCGCGAGTTTTCACCACTCGGAGCTAATCGGAAACGTAGGGATATATTTACGCTTAGCCCCGGGTTTAATTTAATTTGTTACTTAAACTAAAGGTTTTTATTAATAAAAAAACACTCTAAAGTTTTAACATAACGAAACATAGTTTTTTGGGCGGTCAAAACGGGAACCGTTTTGAGTGAATAATCCAACGTATGTTAAGTTACAGATATCCTAAATACAACAGTATTTATATCAATATGGCGGGTCGTTACATTCCCTTCAATATGGTTGAGTGAAGCGATGGCTGGCACATACGTCATGCTTGTGAACAGGTGCCACCTTTGGGGACTGGTCTGCTCCAGCTTACCTCTTAAAATATAATAATACTTAATGCTTTTTTCACTTATCAAAATAAAACTATATGACTGGGTCCAAAGTGTTCTACACATAGCAATAAGTTAGATACTGATACTGTAACTGATCTGCTGAGTTTCTTACCGGTGTCTTCTCGGTAGATATAGGGTCCGAACCGGAAGTAGAATCACTTTGCTTTGTATTTAATGACGATTCAAAAATTAAATGTAACCTACTTGAATAAAGAAATATTTGAATTTGAATTTAGACTAGTTTCATCTACGGTTTGAAAGCTGTATAAACTGTTTGTTTCTCTTATCTCATTTCGAGTAATTCAAAGTTCAAACTTTCTTAAGATTGGATTATTACACAAATTCCTCTCGATGTCAACTTACTCGGAAGTTAAGATACTCGTGTCTCGACGATAATTGGTATCGCCTTGATAAGCCCATTACCCCTTAAAGGAAATAAAATGCAAGTGAAAATGTCTTTGTTCAAGTTGAAGTCTATAAACTATTTCTTAATACTGCCAGTATTTGTCATGTAAATAATAAATAGGTAAATAAAATAAGTGAAATTTTCATGTGAAGGTGAACAGACTAGTTAGTTTTTCACACTTCTTTGCCATTTATATAGTCTTCAACTCTGTAGTACTCTTTTTTGCAAAAGACAACCTTTAACAAGTGTCTTAAATTAGTTCAAAGGTAAATCAAAAATAACTTGCGGTAATTGATTAAAAAAGTTAAACTTAGCGAGCTTAAACAACTGCAAGGAAACTGGCTTTCAATAAAAAAACGCATCGAAATCAGTCCATTCGTTTGAGAGCTACGCACGATACCACAGACAGACTGTCAGAGAAAAAATCGACATAAAACATGTAACACCCCCCTTTTAATTCGTAGGGGGTTATTCTAATAAAAAGTGTCACCTATTTTAATGTCCTCTACATGACCATAGGGTTTAGTGGTGCAGAATGTTCCTATCATTAAGTCCATCTTTTAAAATTTTTGTGAAAAAATATTTTGAAATAAATTAAAAATCTTTTCATGAATTTTCTGTTGGCTAAAATTGATTGATGCAAGATATATTTTTTCCCGCATCTTTTTATTCTTAGAATTGAGCGGTTGATAGTTTGCGTGAAATTGGATTTTTAATGCTCCAAAAGCAATTACTTTTCGTCTAGCAAAGAGCCAATTATTGACGTCTTAGTTGAAATCTTCGTATATTCCGAGAGCCAGCTAGTCCAACGCCTTCGTAAAAGTATGAAGGCTGTATTTTTCTACGAAAAACCTATCTACAATGCAGGATTATAAAATAAATTAAAATGTCTCTTCATAATAAAACCAGACTTTTTTGTTTATATTACACTTCAAGATTGACCTCATCCCGCCTGATGTTAAGTGGTAATGAGGTCCTAGCTTAAGGGCAACAAGTACAGCATAATAAATCTATTACTGGACTTATCGCCGTTACCTTGAAGGCTTGACCCCTGCTACAAATGTGGCACCCCCCAGGAGCTCTGGAAACCTTACTCACACGCAGGAATACAACAAAACAGAAGTGATTGCTATTTGGCTGCGGTTTTCTGTAAGGTGGAGGTATTTCACCAGTCGGGCTGCACCCGTTTGAGCGATAAAGACAACATTTTAAAACACTTCTCCATTATTGAACATGGTCAGTATTTTTAGAATCTGTGGTGTGTAGTCTATCGTCGTTCTATTGATGTAAATTTCGAAGAGAGCCAGTATAATTGTAATCATGATTTTGTTAATAGCTGAATCCATTTCCTTTATTGATCTAATTAGTTTATTCATGTATGTTTGTTTATATATATTTAATAGTTATCTTTATGACTTTTATAATGCATAGTAGTTATTATTGGTATACTTTTTTTTATTACTTATGCACTGTCCACTATTACCGCACCCGTAAACAAACTCTCTGCATGACACTTGGGTTGACTGGTTGAGAATGCCCCTAGCATTAAGTACACCTTTTGTACTTTTTTTTGCAATATACTTTTTAAATAAATATATCTTTTAGTTTTGTGAACAGTGACAACATCCCTAGTCACCCTTATATGTTAGAAGCAGAAGTCTCCAAGAAATAAACTTCACAGTCATGGTTCATTTATATCTGCATTGTAGAGATACATACAAAAAAATGCTTTTTATATAACGAAAGCCTGACAGCTGCAGGCTCTTGCTCTATTGAGAAAGATGTCTTAATTAAAGCGCACTTTTATCGTTCTCAGATAGAATCTAACTTAACCTCTTTGCGAAAACGATTAACTACTTTAACTTTTCGTATGTTCGTAGAGACTGCCTTTATGATTAGGCTTGTGATTAAGAGATCGCGGGTTTGAGTCTCCCGGGGGCAACTTTGTGCGTTGTTTCCAGTTTGTCTAGGGCATTTTCAGATCGATTATCTAAGGTAAAAACGATCTCGTGCAGTCTGAAGGGCATGTAAGTAGTCAGTTCTGAACCTGATCTCTCATCTTGATTCATTTATCTCATCTCACCTGATCTTAAGTAATAATATCATCCATCTACTATTTCCTCTACCTTAAGGTTGTCTGGAAGAGATCGCTTTCTAGCGATAAGACCGCCTAAATTTTACTATAATCAATGTGTATCAATCAATCAATCAAATTTCTGTAAAGATTTTGTGCAATAAAGTATATCTATCTATCTATCTAATGCGGTAGCTAGCATAAGGGCGACTAGTACAGCATAATAAAGCTGTTACTGGACTTGTCGCCCTTACCATGAAGGCTGGACCCCTTCTTAGCAGCATCCCCCAGGAGCTCTGTAAACCTCACTCACACGCAGTAACACAAGAACACCGAAGTGATTGTTATTTGGCTGCTGTCTTTTGTAAGGTGGAGGTTAAACTAGGAGTAAAGGAATTCTCCCCCCGCAGGGTTACGGGGGCTCAGTAACCCTGATCCGTGATGTTGAGGCTGGCCTTATCACCCATCCTCCAATACCTCATAGAGTCAAGCAAAGACGGCTCCCGAGCTGGGCCGCTGAGAGCCGTCTCGGATTCCTAGTTTGGTAAATTTGGGAAACATACCTACTTTTCTAAGGAGTCTGGGAGTACTGAGTAGAGATAAATAAGTGCCAATCTTTAATACTCCGCGTAAGATATTATATCTATTGTGGTTTGTTACTTGTATGCCTTTTATCAAATTTTAGTTAATTTTTATAAGTGTAAAATGTTGAATTTATTTATGTCCAAAAAATTTGGTTAATTTTTATTGGATAATTATTTTATGAGAAGTAAAAATAATTAGTTTAAATTATAACTTTTTATACAAATCAATCCTTTATTGCTGGATCTTGAACCCTTCGTGATACACAATATCTATTTAGCATTAACTTACGTAACATTGTAAGGCACGAAAGTTAAAGTTCAACGCTTGATTTACAAAACACATTGGATTCACTGAAAGGATTCATCGATCACACCCACAACAATGAGATAAGCGTCCACTGACCCCCAAAGCGCTGCCTTTTGTACAGTTAGGGGGGTGGCAGCGATGGTAGAACAAGAGCTATATATAGAGGATGCGTGACGAACATATCGTGACCCACCTAAAAACTAACTATCTGCATGAACTGGTAGAGAATGCTCCTTGCATTACTTTATGGTGCAATATAGTTTGAAAGTAATATAATCATCAATCTGGAATATCTTCATCAAACCCTAGTATATCATGGCGCTAGATTGAAGGTATCTCCTGTCCCACAATAAACCTCAAATCATTATGAATTAAAATACTGTCTACTTTTCGGGGACGAATAAAATGAATAATTTTATTTTTTGTCCTACAGTTACAAGTTGGTCGCCAAAAAAATTAAGATACATGTTATTCATTTATCGTGTCAACAAAAATGCTTTCATACGAACCGTTTAATTGAATCATGCAATGACGTAATTTCATGTACAAAAAGGCTAAGTGTCTGCTCTGTATTTGTTTGTCAGCCACGTTGCAATCATCACGCTTTAATTATTGGTAGCCCATGGTCTATAAACATTGCCCAGGGATCGTGGAAATCGTTTACAAACAATTCTCCAACAGAACTTGGACTTGAGATCCTTCGGAGAACCTTTAGTAACATAATTTGTGGAGATTGACACTTTATCGTATTGTAGTATTAGATTTGTCTTAGATAGACTTACGTATTGAAGTGTAAAAATAATAAAAACCGCTCAGTCCCCTTTTGTCATATACATATCTCTCTAAACACTTGACATTTGTGGAATCACTGCGTTGTTTTTAAACGCGGGACAGAGACCACAATAAAAAAAAAACCTATATCTTCAGCTTACCTCTCAAAAGTTACTTACTTGAGTACTTAATTGTTTCATAACTCATTAAAACACAACTATAACTTAATCGATTTTATTATTTTTATAGTACTATACGCCGTATTAGCGAACTTTAAATATTAGAAACAGAAAATTTTTATCTCCCCTTGCGGTGCGGGAATGTAGTTCTAAACATATTCGGCAGAGGGCACTTACCGGAAGGCTAACGGTTGATACAGCAGAAAAATTTCATCGCCTACGATAACTTGCGGTTAACTCAGTTGGTAAGAGCAGCACGCGCGATACGTGAAGGTCGTGGGTTCAATTCCCGCACCGCAAGGGGAGATAAAAATTTTCTGTTTCTAAATTTAAACAACTATGACTTGGTCCAAAGTGACTTACAAGTATCAATAGGTTAAATACTGCTACTGTAACTTATCTACTGAGGTCCTTACCGGTGTATTGATTTTAAAATTATATATCTTCGCTCCCAATTTGGTGTAATGTATCGTTATCAAGCACAGTCAAGCAATTTACAACCTATTGTTCTAATTACATCTTTTTAATTACTTTCACGCCTCACTTTTTGTTTAAATCAACTAAAAAATATGTGTTCAGAACGAAAATATTCTAGAAATTAAATATTTACGCAGCCAACGAGATGCTTTGGGCGAAACTAAATTAAAATTCAAATTACCTATCAAGCATTCATGTTGATTTGGTAATTTTTGTTAAACTTGTGGTAGAAATAATTAACTTTTAATTTCTCTCGAATTTTCTTTTGCGTTACTTAAAATGTTTCTTAAAATATTTGCACTGGGGCAAAATTCGCCAAAGAAAGGTATTTAAAGTAAACTGAACTTTTTCAGTGATTGAACGACAAGAGAAACAAATTCTAGTTTCTACTAATTTATTTATTTATTTATTTAAAAACTTTATTGCACAAAAAAAGTACAACAGGTGGACTTAATGCTATGGGCATTCTCTACCAGTCAACCTTTGGGTCATGCGGAGAGTTAGTTTATTTACTAATATAATAATCCAAAAAGTTTGGATGAATATCTGTTACTTTTTCTCCCATAAAACACAAGAAATCACTGCGACCATCGGGGCTAGTATACGCAATACGTCAAATTTCTCGCATGAGACGACAGAAGTTTTCTATACCTTTGATTGGGCGATAGAACACCCTACTCGTATTTTCAGCCAATCAACAGTTGATGCATTGATTTTGACATTGCATAAGAGCGCGATAAATTTACTCTCGCGGTGCATGCTAGCAGGCCATGAGAGATTTAAGCTGCCCCTTTATCGGCAGCGACGAAGCTGATATATAAAGAGTGATTCATGGTGGGGTAGGTAGCCATGGCGGTACTGCTTGGGCCCAGGGAACTGTGCTACTTCCAGTGCCTCGAAAAGGGGCACATAAGTTTTCTGTGCTGGTCTGATGTTGACCGTAGCACCTTGTGTATTCATACATTGGGAAATATGGGGTCGCCAGTCATCTTGCACGCAAATGTGAGGGTGCGCTGCGGCCTATGCAGTGCGCCCGTCAGGAAGGCCAACACAAGACGCGCAGAGGGACAAGGGGCCAGAGACCAGCCACTAGCGTGACACGCCAGCCGCAGTCACAGGCTAGGCCTGCCCCAGAGGTTAACATGACGGGGGCGTACGACGACAAGGCCTTAAGAAGCTATTAGTACCGACCCCACCACTAGCACAGAGGAGAGAGGGTTTTTAGTTGGTTCGAGACCAACACACCACTCTCTGTCTCCCCGTGGCGGATAGTTACGGTGCGTGGTCATTTCTCCTGGTCAAATAAATAGCATTAACAGTGGAAAAATATTTTTAATCAATCTTGAAGACTAAAACAATTAAAAGATATATTTTAAATGTAACCGTCGCCACGGTTACAGGTAGAGCCGCAATATATTAATCAATTAATTGTATTTGTGTATTTAATCAATCAATTTATCCCTTTTTAAATTTTTAATTCTTTTTATGTTTGTATTTTTATATTTTTATCCCCCAGTTATTATTTTTTCTTTTATTTCAATAATGTTCATTAATTAATTGTAATTTAATGTAATTGTAATCAGAACACTCGACATAATTGTTAATTATTTGCAATTGTAATAATAATGTGATTGATATGGGTTATGTTTCCTGAAAATAAACGATTTTATTTTTAAAAAATAATAAAGCGCACGTTTACCACTCCAAAATTAAAATAATACTTTCATCTAATTAAGAAGCGCAAATATTAATTCGAAATTTCTCGTTGCTTTTAATTAGTGTCAGCTACAAATTCCTGCCACAAAATTTGTTAAATTTTATTCTGATGCAAAAAAAAACTCATATTTTTCTGTTTATGGTAGCACCTAAGTGGATTCTTCCGAATCGACGCAAATGAAAGTATTCATCCTGAGGGTTTCACTCGAATCACTTTTTTAATATCTGTTTCAAAGATTTGGGTTGGAGGGAAAACCATTCAATATTTCATTTGGATATTGGTAAGAATTAGAATCTCAAGACATTTTTTTCGATTGAAACCGTAATTTACGCACAAAATTGGAATGAAAATTGTAACAATCCGATGCGCAAATTATCAGTCAATATTATGTGAGCGATGAAATACGTAAAAAATGTACTTGTCTTCAATTAAGAATTAATGCCACTAGTAAAGTGTGAGCACATTAATATCCCATTATACAGTTAAATTGCCCATTATTGATAAAAAGTCATCGTCAAAATATTACTAACAGACTTAATTGCTTGCCAAATCCGAATTTGTTTGAAAACTAAAATCATATTTTGTTCAATCGGGAATCAAAACCAGAGACCAGGAGGGCGTGAACAGGTCTTTTAAATACTGGACCATTAAGGCTACGTGTAACTTAACATAAAAAAATGCATTTATTTTTTTTGTTTACAATAAAGACTAAGGCATGACGTCGTTTCCAAAGTTTGGATCAAAGTCGTAAGCGCATTTTTACAATCAAATCAACCTAAAAGAAAGGTTTTATCTACCACTCTCCCTTCATTAAATCTATACTTGAACAACAAATGTATAAAGGTACTGTAGGAATAATCTTGTTTAACTTTATTACACAACTTTTTAACTCCAAATTAACCCAACGAAATGTTATCAATTGAAACTAACAGCACTTTGTTAATTTTATTTTGTTACGTCAACTGCGCATTATTTTGATTAAGACATGAGTGGATAGAGTATTTTAAAATAAAACGTTGTTTAATTTACATGCTACACAAACAAATATTTGCATGCTACGGTATCTAGAAAGAAAGGTATGTAAAAATTAATACAGATTTTGAAATATTGTTGAAATTATTAGAAACAGAAAACTTTATCTCCTCTTGCGGTGCGGGAATCGAACTCACGACCTTCACGTATCGCGCGTGCTGCTCTTACCAACTGAGCTAACCGCAAGTTATCGTAGGCGATGAAATTTTTCTGCTGTATCAACCTCCAGTTGTTGTTTTTTAATTGTTGAAATTATGTCAATCGGAACTTTAATTTGGTAGAAATAAGTTGATTGCCTGCCACGAATAAGTATAGTAACCTGATCATTTTAAAATTCGTTAGGTACAGAAGTCTTGTGGACTCTCTGACGAAACCATTCAACAAAATCAACTCTAGGACTGAAAACACATTTTTCTCACGTAAAAAAGTTCTTGTTAACGCAAAAAAAAAAACATTTCTCTGAAGCCATTTCAAGAGATTTCTGGGATTAATTTCCAACACATTTCCTTTCTTCACATTTCGTTTTGTTAATAATTTGCAGTCTTTCGATGATTTCTTTCAGGCTCGTGTATTATTTTATAGAGATAATTATCAGAATCAGAATCAGAAATTATGTTATTAGCACACACAATCAATACACGGTACATACACATTAAAGTAACACGAACAAAAGATAAACAGTAAAATGAACAAACAAAAAAAGAAAGAACATATTGATTGCGCAGCTAACAAGGTCCCAGCCTCAGCATGAACTGCTTTTTATGGTTTTGATTTTACTGACCTTCCTTTAAGGGCAAATTACTTTAAAACTAGTCTCTAGTTTTGTATTTACCAGTCGGTTGCTAATACCCAGTTCCAATATAGGAAAACGATCCGTTTTAGTAACGGATAGTAATCAATTATACCAGGCGTAAGCTAAAACCTCTCCAGACTCGTAGTCAGTTCGAGAAAAACGAATTGTCATTTTTGACACATTACGAAACGTAAAATATTGGGCATAAGTGTACTGCAGCTGACATTGGCATTTGACGACCTCGGTGGCGCAGTGGCTAAGGTAGGTGACCAAAGCGTGAAAGGTCCCGGGTTCGATTCCCGGTCGGGTCAATTTGAAAAAGGAACTTTTTTAAATTGACTTGGGTCTGGGTGTGCTGGGATGACGCCCCCAGTTAGTATCCGTCGTCTGGTACTCATAGTACAAGGGAAAACCTTAGTTTGAGACCAGGTGATTGGTGTGATTGTCTGGCGCATTTATTTATTTATTTATTGTACCAACAGTCTTCACGTCGAAGCAAGTGAAGTCAGAGTTTATTACGGGGAACAGGTCGGAACTGCTTAATTGGCTATTCTGCCGGTCGTGCTGTGATAGTTAAACGTTGATCTGGACCACTCAGGTGATGAGGTCCATCGACAGGTTTAGTGAGTATTTCTTACACTATTCAGAGTTGAGTTGGGGAAAGGTCTGCCCTCTAGAAGTTGTAGACACGCTACAGTTTTCTTTAGCTTTGCTAAGGTACTTCAAAGCAATCTTGGCGATAAAAAATCGGGACAGAAACGTCGATATTATTTGAAAGCTCAAAGTCACTGGCTTGCGATGGAATAAAAAATAAATGCACAAATAAATCATACCAATAATAAATTTACCAATTTCTGGTTTAAAGGTAAAAATAAAGGTTTCCTCCTGTACTATGATGTTTTATGAGTCTAGTACTACCAGACGATGGATAATAACTGAACAAACTGAGGACTCCAACTTAGTACATTCAGAATCTCTATAGGAAAGCTTGTTTTGATCGAGAATAGAACCTGGGACCTTTCATGTTTTTGACGTCTTTTTTTTCGAGAGTGGAAAATGCCTACCGCACCGTCAGTTTTGTGTCGGGCTCGCACCAACTAAAACCCCCTCTTTGTCCCGGTATATTTGTGAGGGTTTAAAGCAGTAAACAATATTCATAAATGTAACATGAACAAACAACATCATATCTCTACTTATCGACGTTACCAAAACCCGTTTCCAATCCTATAGTTTTTGCAAATTAATTAATCATAATCATAATCATAATCATTTATTCATTCATAAACATAGGTAAGTTTATACAGTGGTGTTATGGTTAGAAATAATTATATGCACAGCTATGTTTCGCCTTATTGGCATGTGAATAACAATTTTAAAATTATTTTTATGTATATATCACAAACAATTAAAATTATATAAAACAATAATAGTCAGTACAGTACAATTCATAATAAATGTCAACTAATACAGGGAATAACAAATGTCAAGCAATATAAGAAAAATAAATGTCAATAAATAGGTACGCATTATATAATGTGTTAATCTAAGTCATTATTTAATTAAATTATTTATCATTTAAAAATATTCGAATGTCATAATACGTCTTTTCAATAAGAAAGTTATTTAACATGACTTTGAAACGGTTATTATCTTTCACTGACCTAATGGATAAAGGAATTTTATTGTATATAGATGGCGCCATACAATTTACACTTATTTTTCGGAGAAAAGGTTTACATTTATGAGTCACTCTTAGTGTGCCTTCGCGACGACTTCCAGTAGGGCAAGTCACAAAGTAATGAGGGTTGTTCCTAACAAAGTTTGCAATTTCACTTATGTATATAGATGGCACAGTAAGAATTCTATAATTACGAAAGTAGGATTTACATGAACTATCTTGCATAATACCAAACATGGATCGCAGACATCTTTTTTGTGCTTTAAATACCATATATTTGTTAGTACTATTGCCCCAAAACATAATGCCATATCTTAGAATTGACCCGACATACCCGTGATAAGCTGATAAAAGTGTATTAGTATTAGCAATGTTTCTCAATTTATACAGAGCATATGAGAATTGGTTTAATTTTTTTACTAACTGATCTACGTGGGTTTTCCATGACAACTTATTATCTATAGTCAATCCTAAAAATCTTGTGGAATCAACTTCTTTTATTGAATTGCCTAAGCATTTAATGTCAAAATTTAAAGGATGGTTATTTCTTAGCCTAAAATTTATTACATTTGTCTTATCTATATTTATTTTCAAGTTATTTAATGTAAGCCAATTTACTAAATTGGATAAAGTATCATTAATGTCATTTTCAATATCGTTAGAATTATCATAGGTAAATAAGATAGTACTGTCATCAGCAAATAAAGTCATGAGGTGGTTGGTGACCTTAGGGAGGTCATTAATGTAGACACTGAACAGAAGAGGACCCAGCACACTACCTTGTGGAACTCCATAGAGCACTGACCTCTGTTTTGATGCATAACTAGTGTCGATGCCGGTTTTTGGACTAGTTCTGTTTATGTGCGTAATTTGGCTTCTATTGCTTAAATATGATTCTATTAGTTTGAGCACGTTACCTCTAACGCCATATCTCTCTAGTTTATTCAGCAATGTTATATGATGAACGTTGTCGAATGCTTTGGACATGTCCATAAATAAAGCTAAAGTCGGTTTTTTACTGTCAACATTGGCTATGGTTCTTTCCATAAACTCGTGTATTGCCATATTTATTGATTTGCTCAATTCATTAAAATGAACTTCTAAGCAACGAAATATTTGTTCCAGGAATTTAATTTGGTGCTTTGGTATTTGGTGAATGACCCAAGTTTGTAGTGTTTTGGCAAAGGCTAAACGTTTACGAAGTACTTGGATCAACGCGTTTTGTTCAGTTGGCAACTGGCCCACAAGTGAAGGGGGACTATGTTAGCTCGTAATAGGGGATTTGCTTCTGGGGATATACTGGATGAAATGTAGACTGATACGGTGATATATTCTTTTACTGGTTTGCACTCTGACATGATAGATAAAGAACATAAAATTTATGAATGCCTCGTAACAAAACTTGAGTACATCAGATATTAGAAGCAATTTTTAATGCTAGTAGTTATTTATAAAGTGTTTGTTTTATCCGTTTCAGGTTACCTTTTATGTATTTGTTGTCCAAGCGAATAAGGTGTCAATTTAATTAAATATTATTATATTAAAATTAGAACAAAGATAGATGAGATACCAGATTAACATATATAGTACTTTTTTCCAAATAACGTACAGTAATTTGCGGGTAAAAGCGAGCCTTTTTTATTTCTGCACCAAATTTTATTAAAACTTATTCAGTGGTACGCCTGAATGTTTGACGTTAGAGTAATTTTTGCACGTTTAATTAGTAGGTTTATATTAGTAGCAATTTTTCTCTAAAGGTTCGTGACCCTGCAAACTCCCTTGAGTTACACTGTTCCGTCAGATTCATTAAACTTATTTTTCTGGTGTTAAATTTTACGCTTACTAAGTCACGAACGATTACTAGTGCTCTCCCTGTAACCCTTTAACTTATCAAACAATTAACTCGTATATTTATTATATTTATGTAACTAGTGTTCAAATTATGGGAATACCATTGGCTAAAGGAAAAAAAAATTGAAATTTATCATTAAATTATGTTTATTACACTATCAAACATCCTACTCGTATCAGTGTTTATTATTTGAAATAAAATTTAAAAACAAATTGCAATTTTTTTTTCAATTATGAGTACCAAGCGAGAAAAATAAGTATTTATTTCTTCATCCTAATCATCATCACTAGAAACTGTATTCACGATGTTGTTTCTAAAACAGTACTTTTTACTGACACAAATCCATTTTTTTTACTAATTTAAAGACTTTCGTATTCGTTCCAAGAGAAACAACATTTTAAACAAGCAATTCCTTTCAAATTCAAAGTCATATCCTAATTTTCGTATTCAATAACCATCCGCAAACCAAAATGATTAATATTGTCATCGAAATTCAATAAAACCACGTTATTGAAACATGTCATTAGGTTTTATTGAATTCATTTAGCAAAAAGCATCAAACCCCATTGGTTCAAAAGCTCAATTCACGCAGAAACCGCTTTGGCTCACCTTACCTTTAATAAAAGCATTGGTTTGGTCTTCAATATGTATGCAAATAAAATACCTATGACCTGACAAAATACCTTGTACTACATATATGGAGCTCACAAATTCAATGGCACTTCTATGAAATGGGTTTTGGAGCTTGGAAATCCTGCCTTAAGTACTTTATTTGAAGTTTACTGCGTAATTGAATATTGGTTCTTTAAAAATGTAATTTACTTTGGTAAGACGGAATAAATTAAACAATAAAAATAAAGAATAGGTATTGGACAACATTAAAAATATACTGTAAATAGTTGTCATTCCATCAGATTACAGTGTAACATTCAATATTTCACTTTTTAAACTAAAAGATTTTTTCTATGCATATCGAAATATATAAAAACAGAAACTGACTGACTGACTGACATATCAACGCACAGGATTGAAATTTGGCTTGCAGGAACTTTAGTAAACTTAAAGTTTAGTTGCAACAGGATATTGCAAAATTTCACGGGAACGGGAGTTAGCGGGAAAAAACTGGAAAAACCCTGCAGTCCACGCGAACGAAGGTGCCTACCTGTTTGTAGGGCTTTCACGCCAATGCTACTAAACAATAAATTTGGTACATATGGTCTGTCCATCCGTTTGTTTTTCACCAGGCTGGAATTTTTACAGATTGTATATTTCTTTTTCCACTATGATAACGAATACTAAAAATAAAATGAAATAATTAATGAAGGGGGCTCCCATACAAAAAAGTGTTTTTTTGCTGTTTTTGCTCTATATTAATTAAAACTATTAGACGCTTGAAATATTAACAGAATATTCAATCGTATATTTACTTCAAAAAATAATGTGTCTAATGTTAAACAGACAATGGTACGGAATGGAATCCTTCGTGCGCGAGTCCGACTCGCACTTGGTCGGTTTTTTAAACTAGAACAATAAAACTTTTCTGGCATCATAAAATGATTTTGTTTAACGTGTCCGTGGACGCTGATTGCTTTTACACCTCAGATGTTGGGGATCGAAGAAGCCCGGATTTGGGAAAGGAAATGAAAGGCTTAAAGTACAGTCGCTGTCAGATATATCGGAGCAGACAAAGTGACCAAAAACTTCTGAACAGTTAAAATGTCAAAAAGTTCCATACACCACAAGTTACCATTGATATCTGAACACTCATCTATACAGGTAGTTAAATGAGACACATGACGTGCGTGACACATTTTAACGTTAAGGGAGTTCAGATGATATTGGCAACTGCTCAGATATTATTGAAGTAAGGTAATGAATGTTCAGATATTAATGGTAACTTATGGTGTATGGAACTTTTTAACATTTCAACTGTTCAGAAGTATTTGGTCACTTTGTCTGCTCCGATATATCTGACGGGGATTGTACATATTATGTTATCTTCCCTTCAGTGGATTGCGATTCGAGAGATTTTATAAATAACGTTATGGGCGAGCTCAGCCAAAAAGGGTTTTTCGTCGCATCCCGTCCTTCGTGTAGTTTGGTATTTTTGCGCATTTGTTATTCATGAGATCTGTCAATCTGATAACGGTGCATTACTTTCGGGAATAGTATATGCATATTTACATTGAATTTTGCATAATTTTGTACTACACATGTTTTGATTTCCCTGGAGATTTGACAAGAGTGCCGGTTGGACAATGCAGCCAGCCAATATTAAAATTTGATCTTGGTTTTTATCCGGATAACTCCTATAAGGGAAAAAAGCTTGTTTCATAATTGTCGATAAAAGTTAAAGTGCCAGTGAAATTTATTATCATAATTGTAATACCTATCTATATTCAAAAAAGTTTCATGTTCATTATATAATAACATCAAATTTTGGAACTTATATCATATTGTGCATTGAATCCTTAAATGTACGTCTATACTTCATCAATAGTACGTAATACTGGACAAAATGTCAAATATACCAATGGAATTGAAAAAAGAGTATCAGAAAGAGATGCCAATAAAAATATTTCATATATTTCAATGAACAAATATTTCATTGAAAAACTTCCAATAACTCAAGAATGTTTCTTAATAAAATTAGGATCAAAGACAGCTCTTTATGTGAATGTGGTTTAGATGAAGGTACTCCCGATCATATTTTTTTCAGCTGTCAAAAATACCCTTTCTCTCTGTACGATATTCTTCCTCTTAAAATTCCCCGCCCTCTTAATTTTACTAATCTTTTAACTCTGTCTTCTTTCTCTGTTGTTAAATATTTATGTAAATATATTTATTACTATAATATTAAATTAAAATTTATAACACCTCTTTCCCTACTAATGCTGTGTTGTCTATATTGAGTCGTTCTTATTTGTTGTAGGTGAAGTGAGAAATTGAAGATCTCATTTCAGAAATGAATTAGCTCTCATCACCGAGCATTCTGCATAATTATAACGTGTCTCTCTAAACACTTGACATTGGCGGAATCATCGCGTTATCTAGAGACGCGAGATAGAGTCCATAAAAAAAAACTCAAGAATGGAAGCCACTTGCCTCCACGCTATCTGTTAAAGGGTGAGTCTAATAGTGATCCAGCGAAAGGTTGGGAGCAACTGTTCTTACTCACATACCTTCCACATCACATCACTTCTTTGTCCTTTGTCTTCTACCCGCACTTGTATGTACTTAAGAAACTCCCTGAACCTTTTTGCAACTTGAGTTTCCTTTGTTTATCGTCAACTTTAGGTCTGCCTTCGAGAAAATTGCTGTAAAAGGGCCACTTCAATAATAGTTTATTTTGTATGTTAAAAAAGGTTGTATGCTACTTCATTCGCGTCGACTTTATTAAACAAATGAATATCATTGTTTGATCCCAATTTACTTACTTAAGTACTTGTGTTGAAACAGGACCAACTGTGGTACCCAATCACATGCATTGCTCTTAATCTTTAGTAAGTAGTGAAAGCACTTGAATTACAGAAATCAGAATCAACGACGGTACCACAACAACCAGACTCGAGGCAATATAGACAGATAGGAGAATTTTATTTTATTTTTATTTTTTAATTTTCACAAAATCCACAGCTCTTGATTAAATTACAAAACAAAAAATTTTTATAATACTTGAGGTTCATTTGAATAGCTTTTTATTTTCTTACTATATTTTTTAGTTTTTAGTCCTCAAGTTTACTTACTTTTTTACCTATCATTTATTTCATAAACTGAACTACATATTCGTTTATGTTAGAGGTACTATGTACCTATATATTATGTATTTTATTTATTATGTCTTTATGATTGTGCAGAGATTTTGTGTTTAGGAGTATCTATCTATTTACCTACTTCATAACTCTAGAATTTATATCGAAACTTGAAACCAAAAATACTTGTTAGGCCAATCAGAGTAAAGCATATACATTTCGGTTAGCTGGCAGACTAGTCAAAGTCAATATTTCAAAGTCAATATTTTTTATTCATGTAGATTACATTTGTAATACTTATGAATCGTCTCTATACAATGCAAATGAAGCTACCTCCGGTTCGGAACCTATAACTACCGAGAAGATACCGGCAAGAAACTCAGTAGTTTTTTTTACAAATAAAAAGCTAAACTTATTACTAATTTTGCACCAAGCCATACAGTTAGTTTGTCAGTAGTATTATCGCAAAACTTCTTTATCAGTAGGATTGAGAATTTTAATTATCTGTGTTTTCGCATACCTAAAAACATTACGAATATTCCGTTTATCAAATTATAATACGACTTACCTGGCTGATTTTCTAGAGGTCAGTCAGTAATTAAGCGATTGTTAATTCAGATTGTGTTATCTAGAAATACATATTACAATGAGACCTAACTAAATAGTTTACGCTTGTTTTGCAGTTTAATCTTGCTTCAATTCGAATAACTTTATTTGGCCAACTAATTTGTTATACGAACCTTTGATTTAATACATTTGCACGAATCGTCGCAGAATAAAATAAGGTTCAATTATTCTTTAAAGTTCTATCTTACTAATATTATAAACATGAGAGTTTGTAAAGGTGTATGTTTGTTTCTCTTTCATGCAAAAACTACTGAAAGAATTTTGATGAAATTTGGTATAAACCGAGGTAAGACTAAAATACACAAAAAGTAAAGATACTTTACATAGCAATGGATGTTGTTTAATAAAATATTAAAACTACTTAGTTGTTTTTTTATTGAACAACATCATTTCAACTTCAATTGTACAGTAAATAGCTTAAGCACTTGTTACAGCAATCAGAACCAACAGGACAGTCCCATAACACCCAGACCCGAGATAGCATATAAACTTTTGTCTTCCGTATTGGTCTGACCGGTTAACGAACATGGGACCTCAGAGATGGCGCGACGCCCAAAAATCCGACCCAATTGATTCTCTTAACTTTTATTCCTGCAATACGATAATAAAATTGAAAGCATTATTTTTTATTTTATGTTAAACACACATAAATTACATAAAATGGTTTTCAGAAACTAAAGTCAAACAGAGCACCAATCTTAGTCGTAATATTTCACAGTACTTTTTTAGCCGTAGCAAAGCTAATTATACCGATGGATAATTTTAATCTCGCGTTTTAAATAAATGACGAAACTTCGGGGCGCTCGAAAAATTTCCCACACTTTTTAATTAAACCTTGCATATATCAACCTCACCCTATACGGGGTGTAATATTTCATGAAATCACCCTTTTCCCAGGCTTGTTATAAAACTGCCACCAGGCGGTCCCTTTAGCCACGCAGTTTTGAGGTCAATCTTGATATCTTAAAACACCCAGATAAGCCTGTGAATTTTAATAAGAGTGCTGGTGAGACTGAATCTCTTTGTTTTGACTGACTCGTTACAATAATCGGTGTGAACTGTATGCTGTAAATAATAGACTAGATTAGAAAAGGTTTGTTTTCATATAAACTTCTATAAAACCATTTATGAATCGTCAGATTAGGTTATACTACCGCCCTGTCTATCGAGAAGAACCAAGTAATTAGATTTTTGACCAGAATATAATCATAACTAAGAAAAAAATAGCGATTTCTTCTTAACTTCTCCGGGATTGCCACCAAATCCTCGTTTTAATATCATAATATATCCGTCGAAATATCGACATTATACAAAAAAAAATCATCAAAATCAATATTCATACATGATGAAGTAATTGGCGAACACAAGTTGTTGGCTACAAAATAAATAAGTTAAATGATAACACATAAAAATTAACACTTTCAGTTTGATTTTACTTCTTATGACCACTACCAATGATTCAAAGTCAAACGTGTCTTGACGTGTTTTTACCGTACAATGAATAAATCCACAAGTTTCGTTGATCAGACGGGAAAATAAAAGAACATTGAATAGCGTACAAAGTTATACGTGAAAAAAATGTAGATTATCTGTCGTTGACAGTCAGAAAAAAGTTTATTGTACTGACATACAGGCCTAGCATGCGCCGCGAGAGTAAATTTTATCGCGCTCTTAAGAAATGTCAAAATCAATGCGTCAGCTGCTGATTGGCTGAAAACACAAGTGCGACGTGCTATTAGCCAATCAACAGTATCAAAACTTTTGTCGTCTCATGCGATAAATTTGACTTATTGCGCATGCTAGGAGTAATAATGTTACACACAGGAATAATGATGCAACAAACAAGTCTGTTGTCTGTTCCACAATTTGTAAGTGACACAAATTTAAAAAAATTGAGGTAAGGTATACCTACATGCTTTCTATCAATATTATTTTCATGATTTTTTTTATAGTAATACGATGACCTCCGTAGTAGAGAGGCAAGCTAGCCGGACTTTGGCGTCTCTAGATCTTGCCATCTCCGAAAACCCGGGGTCGATTCCCGGTCGGATCAATACGGGAAACGAACTTTTCTATATTGTCTCGAGCCTGGGTGTTGTGGCCCTTTCGTTGGTTATCTTTTTCGCCTTTTTGGTTACCTCATCAATCGTTGAAACTAACTAAAAAAGAGATTGCGTAAAAAAATAGTAAATAAAATGTGGATGAAATAACAAGCTTTACATTATTGTAGAATATTCAAAATTTCAATCCTAAAATACTCTACCTGAGATATTAAATTTGCTTTAGAAGAGTTATTTAATCGTCTTTCGAAATGATATATTCAAGGTTGGTTTACAAGTGGTTTTGTGAGGTACAGTTGATTTATTTTGTCTTAAACCAATAAAATATGTCGGTTTATTACTTTTGCCTTTGTAAACAACTTTTCTAGACCTTTAATCCGTTCTTTTTTGAAACTGATCCGTACAAACTGTAATTTAAGTGATATTTAAGGTGATCGTTGAAAAATTAAAGGACTTAGTAGTTTTAATTTTAAGACTTGCGTTCCATTTTATTTAAACACTAGGTGACCCGGCGAACTTTGTTTCGCCTTAGAGGCAATAAATGACTTAAAAAAAAGCAAAAAGAAATTAATCAAAATAATAATAATAATAATATCATTTATTTGCAAGAACATGGTTACAAAATTGGTCTTAAAATGTAAATATGTCCAACATATTCGACCGATTAGTCGATGTGCAAATATTAAATTATACATTTACTAAATTACAGTTTTAAAATTAAATTTTAAATAGAAAAATATACATTATGATCAATGAAAACTTAAAATTAGCAGGGATAAGTCAATATTCTATAATAAGATTAATAAGATTTTACTTTTCAATGTCAAATTACAATAATAAATAAAATGTACACAAATAGAATAATGTCAAAATTTGTCATTCAAGAATTCGTTAATGGTATAATACATTTTTTCTATCAGAAATTTAAATAGACTATTTTTAAATTCATTATGGGTCAAATTTTTAAAATCATCAGGGATTTTGTTGTACACTTTTATTGCCATACAATTAACGTTTCTTGAAAACATTACAAGCCGTTGTTTCGGAATACATAGGTCGTTTCCTCTTCTTCCTCTGTATTCGAATTGACATTTTTTAACAAATAAATGAAGATGTTTGTGTACAAAAAAGTATCCTATGTCCTTCTCCTGGTTCTAAACTACCTCCCCACCAATTTTCTGCCAAATCTTCTCCGCCGTTCTTAAGTTATAAATAGTGTAACTAACACGACTATCTTTTATATATATAGATTTAAAACGTCGGGCAGTAAGTAGTTCATATTAACTACTAAATAAAAAAGATGTCGCGTTTTGACCCCTTAAATTATTTTAAAAGATTTAGTAGTTCTCAGTTAATAGTATTATTTTCTGGTATTACCAAAAATACTTTTTAGTTATCATACACGAGGTGCTGACTTCTTAGATAAGCTAGTTATAATTTAAGAAAGAAAGAACATTAGTAACAAAATGACAATAAAATACAACCATATAAGTACACAAAATAATATAGGATTGGAGACAGAAAAAAAAACAACAAAAAAATTATAAAAATGTAAAATCAGCGGTCTCCTCGTCAACCAGGCGATGCAGACACTGGCAAGTCATGAAGCTTACAATAAAATAGCCTCACTCAGCATAAGTCATGACTAAAATGAACATGAAAAATAACATCAACAGAGAAAGACACAAAATTGTCCCGTTTTCAGAAACCGCACGAAAATTTGAGATACAACCCTAAATCCTTGAAAATTTATAGAACACCTATTTTTTATTGGAACAGTTCACTCGCAAAGTTAACAGAAATCAATGCTGAATTTACTACATAAAAAATTAAATTAAGGACGGCAAAATTGGATTAACAGAAAAATGATACAAATAAAAATAAGGCCACGGACTCAATTTTGTTTATTCAATTAAAAACATTGTATAAACCTCAGAAAAGGACTGCAAACATTTTGAAGCTTTGGGGTGGCAAATGTAGAAATTTTGTACCTACCACTAGGCAGAGTAGATAAATATTTTATTATTTTATAAATGTTGGATAACATCAAATTTTTGTTCTGATTCTGTGGTAAGTAGCTTTAGCACTTGTGTTACAGAAATCATAAAAAACGACGGTATCACAACACCCAGACACGATACAATATAGAAAAGTTCGTTGCTTACCCGACCGGGGCTCGAACCCGGGACCTTAGAGATGACGCTACGCCAAAGTCTAGTCCGCTAAATTCTCCGCTACGGAGATCGTCAAAATAAATAATATATTTGATTATATTGAAAAAAAAAACACTAGCAAAGTGTTGTCGCAAAAGGAAATGATTATGAGTAGGAAAATCGACCTTAAAAATGAAATGACGATAAGCGAAATTGAGTCTTAAGGATTGAATTTTTGGTCGACCGTTCCTTTCTGGATTTACCCGAAATTAATCTTAAATTAAACTTGACCTCAATCTAATCTTAAATCTTTGATCTGTTGCTAGACAGATGAAAAGAAAGTACGAAATTGAAATCACGGCTGCCCTTCAATTTCCGACTTTGATGAGCAGATGTTTTTAATCGATAAGTTAGAGATAATTCCTGGAAAATGGAAAATAAGGGACGGGATATTGAAGCCTCCATCAACGGCGAATATCAAACAAAACTGACATACAAGAAACTGTTTTCCCTTATCCCACCCTCTCCTTTCCTTCACAGAACCACAAGACCCAACCAACGATGTCATCGCTTCACCGTGGAAAATATTCCATCACGAACAAAAAAGTTTGGTAACTCCTATCTTTGCCGGACCATAAAGAAATGGAACTCGTTGCCGGCTCATGTGTTTCCTCCTTCCTTTGACATGGATTTCTTCAAAGGGAGCGTGAAGAAACATCTTGCGGGCCAGTATGGCGATGCTAACGGGTAGGATATTTCGATATCAAATCCGTTGTCATCGCGATGTGGGTTCCTCTCTTGCATACCATTAGGCTGGGAGGAGCCAATATACTGCGCTACTATAAAAAAAAACTGTAGAAATAAAGAATAAGAAAATCAAAATCGGTTCATATCGTTTATGAAAGGTTAGTAAAGTTAACGGTGAGTACACAAAACATAATATGAAGCGTCCATTGTAATAATGACAAATTGTCTTTGTTTTGAGATGTTTGGGTTAATTTTCGTTAATATTGGTGCCTGGTAAAGAATAATAGCAACAAAGTTTACGGATCGGAAATGTCTTAAAATATTTCAAGTAGTATTATAAAAAATATGACAATAAACAGTGGTGTAATGAATATTTGGACAAAAAATACTTCCATCAAATGTTACTTCGGCAAGCATAAATTCGGTAACAAGTTTTTCGACTAAATGAAACGTCGGAACAAAGATAAAAAACAAATTGATAATAAACGTCATTTCGACGAAATGAAAGAAAATAGTCGTAAAGTTTTCGGTAAAACAACATTCGGTAAAAATAATTCGAGCATTAGATAGGTAACCCTGGGACTCCGAAATAAAACGATTTGACTGACTATTTATTAATCTGTGGCAGTAGCTAAGGCACTCAAAAGCACTAAAAAAGGTCCCGGGTCCAATTCTCGGACAAGGCAATTCGGGAAACTTTTATAAATTGGCTCGAGTCTGGGTTGACGGCCCTACTTAGTCGCCGTAATCTGGTAGGTAATTCAAAGAAAAGCTTCGTTTTCCGGTGAATTAATTTATGTAGAAACATTATGTGTCTCAAACTTAAAGACCTATGGTTTTGTCAAAAGGAAAAATACGGTTCCTATTACTTTGCTGTCCATCGGTCTGCCAGTCAAACTGATTACCTCGGAACAAAGCTAAAATAAACTAAGAACACTAGAAAACAAAGGTTAAATTGTGGAAAGGTATTGAGAAGGGACCAAACAATTTGTATTTTTTATTGTACCGTAAGCAATACACCAAAATAGACCTGTGAGTTCAATTTTAGTTCTTATGATGGTGACATAAGGGCGACTAAGTCCAAAGTATGAAGTGGTACAAATGTACTGTTACAAATACTGCGATTACCATCAAGTTCATATCGCACGTTCCATCTTTATTGCCCTTTAATCAATACGATTTTGACCTTTAACCAATACGATTTTGACCTTTAATCAATACGATTTTGACCTTTAATCAATACGATTTTGACCTTTAATCAATACGGTTTTGACCTTTAATCAATACGATTTCGACCTTTAATCAGTACGATTTAGCCCTTTTATTTTTTTACAACAAGTGTTCATAAAGTATATTAACACATTCACTGACGCACCTTCGAGAGCCGTATGTTTGTACCATCACGATACGACGCCACGTCGACAGGCGGTGAACTTTAACATCTCAAAATCGACGAAACGGCCATAGGCGTTTAAATTTGTACAAATTACTAGGAAGTCATGTGATCTTGTGCCGTATATTACATAACAGCGAGCTTTTTTAAACAGACGACGATATTAAACGGCGGATTCACTCACTGCGACGCCGTGTGGTAAGGGCTTACGCTGACGAGGAAGGAGGACATTCCAGCTTCGCACATTAAACGCAGTCGTTTAGCACAGTGTGGAGTTTAAGTGGTAAACATAATAATATAACCTAACGACACTTCCGTCGTATCAAATGATCTTTCCAGTGTGTTATTTTTACGAGTCACGAAATTACTTTTACTGTAACGACTTTTACGATTGTGTTGATTCGAGTTAACATAAGTACGAAGGGAAGACAATACATGCGTGTAAATTGGAGTGTTAGGGTTGGCACTATGAGAATAAAGAAAATACGATTACAAACGTAAAGTTTATTAGTAGCGGATAATAACACGTATTTTGTTTTCATTTTGAGTGAAGCGATGCCACCTTTGGGGACTGGCCTGCTCCAGCTTACCTCTCGAAAGTAAATACTTACTTGATTACCTAATTGTTTCATTACTCATCAAAACAAAACAAAAATATAGGTATTGCTACAGTAAACTAATCTACTGAATTTCTTACCGGTGATTTCTCGGTAGAGAAGTTTGGTAGAAAGAAAGGTCAGATACTAGATAAATATAAAATAAACTTTTTATCCCGAAAATCGCGGAAATGCCAAGTAAATAAGTACATTAATTAAAAGTACAATAAACCCGAAAGGATTTTGCCTAAGCGGGGCTAAAACCCACCCGACCCATCTGTCAGAAATTTTTCCAATGAACAATAATTCTCTTTAAGCAATTGAATAAACAAATATATGTAAAAAAACACGTTTTGTTATTTCAGTAAATCAAATATATATACTTCAGTTAGAAATACTTAATACTGCCCACTTAATGCTGCTAATAAATAAATTCTTATTCTTATTCTTACTTGATACTTAATACTGACGACCTCCGTAGCCGAGAGGCGAGCGGGCCTGACTTTGGCGAGCGCCGTCTCTGAGGTTCCGGGTTCGATCCCCGGTCCGGTCAATATGGGAAACGAACTTTTCCATATTGTCTCAGGTCTGGGTATTGTGGCACCGTCGTTGTTTCTGATTTCTGTAACACAAGTGCTTAAGCTACTTACCACAGAATAAGAGCAATGTATGTGATGTTGTCCAATATTTATTTATTTATTTATTAATAATCAATCAATAATAATCAATCATTTATTTGCAAGAATACAATTTTTTACATTTTGATGGTATGTTTATAAAAGGTATGTTAGTATTCTGCCTGCAAGCAGACGTGCAAATCTATGTTTTAAACGGTAGGTAATGACGTCCAAAACTACAATACATTTATACAGATAAAATAAAATAATAAAAATACATTAAAAACACATTAAAATTGGTCATTAAGATATTCATTGACCGAATAATAGCATTTTGATAGTAGCCAAGCATGTAACTTTCTTTTTAATGCTGGTATTGGCAGGTTTTTAAGATGTCCCGGCAATTTATTAAAAACCTTTATTGCCATGCAATAGGAACTATTCTGAAATAATTTTAGTCTAACATTAGGCAGTAATATTCGATTAGCATGTCTAGTTGGCTTGTTTTTATGTTCACCTCGTGTTACAAAATAATTCGAATGTTGTTGTACAAAAATACACATCTGTTTAATATATAAGCAAGGTATTGGTAGAATTTCTAGTTGTTTGAATAAAGGTTTACAAGTCTCTAGAAAATGTGCTCTACAGATCGCCCTAATGCATTTCTTTTGCGCTATTAGTGCCCTGTTTATATCTACTGAGTTGCCCCACAACAAGGTACCATAGTTAAGAAGAGACGATATATAGCCATGGTAAGCAGTCAGAGCCGTTTCTCTTGATGATATACTACTAAGTCGTCTAAGTGCATACACAAATTTGTCAAGTTTTATACATATTTTGTCGATGTGTGCCTTCCAATTAAGATGCTTATCCAAAGTAAAACCTAAAAAGATTGCCTCATTTACTATTTCTACAGTATTGTTGTCATATGTAATTTTTGCTTCAATAGGCTTTGCATTATACGGCAAAAATTGAATAGCCTTTGTCTTTTGAATGTTAATTTTCAAATTATTGATTTCTAGCCATCCTATAATACTAGTCAATGTTTTATTTATGTCATTACTAAAGCTATCGAGATTATTGCATTTAATCACCACAGTGGTATCGTCAGCAAACATAAAGCATTTATGCTGAGTTATGCTTGGCAGGTCATTAATAAACAGAATGAACAAAAGCGGCCCAAGAACGCTTCCTTGTGGCACTCCACATGGCTGAAGACGATCTCTGGATCTATAAGAGCACCTTTTAGCATCCCTGATGGTTGAAATTTCTGTGCATTGCCTCCTATTAGAAAGATAGCTACGCAACCATTCGTATGCTTTACCTCTTATACCATATCTCACAAGTTTATCCAATAACCTTGTATGTGGAACACAATCAAAAGCTTTACTCATATCGAGAAATATAGTAACCAGTGGACACTTTTGGTTAAGACATTCTGTAACGAAATGCACTAAATCAAAGCATGCAAGGGTGGTAGAACTACCCTTGCGGAAACCATATTGTTCTTTTCTGAGTAAATTATTTGAAGTTATAAAATTGTAAATGCGATTATGAACAACTTTTTCGTATATTTTAGAAATAATGGGAATTAAAGTAATAGGTCGATAATTGTTGATATCTTTTTTATCACCTTTTTTGTAAAGTGGTTTTACAATACTTAGCTTTAAAGCATCTGGAAAAAAGCCTTGTTCTATCGATAGGTTTATCACATACGCTAAAGGTCTACACAAATAATTGGCGCATACCTTTATGATTAATGTACTTATTCCGTCATATCCCACCGCATTACTGTTATTAAGTGACCTGATAATATATTCTATTTCAGCCTCAGTTGTGGGCGTTAAAAATATTGATTTATTAAAGAATGGAATATTTATCTCATTTGAATCTATACTATTATTTGGGGTCATGTCAATAAAATAATCATTAAATAGTTCACATATTGTATTAGGATCATAATAGACGGTGTCATTTTTATTTATAATATCAATATTACCATTCATTGTTTCATTATTTAAATTATCATTAATTATCCGCCAAGTAACACGGCATTTATTCTTTGCCTTGTATAATAATTTTTGGTTTTCTAATTTTTGAGACTTAATAATACACTTCCTGAGTATTCTACTGTATTTTTTATACTTATGTTTCAAGACTACCTTATTAACCTTAGCTTGGCTGTATTGGAAGTACAAGTGCCTCTTATTTTTGCATGCTAACTTTATACCCTTACTAAGCCACTTTTGATATTTAAATGTTGTGCGAGTTTTGACTAATATTTCTGGAAAGCATAACTTACTGAACAATTCTACCAAATGATGTAATTCATTGAATGCTTCATTTGCATCAGTTGTCGCATAAACATCGGAGAACGATAATGCAGATATACATTCTTTAAACTTATCGACGTGGGCTTTATTAAAGTCAATCTTTTTTGAGGTATAGTCCTGAGAGATTATCTGAAGTGGAAAAGATATAGATTGCGCAGTTTCATGATCCGACAAACCAAGTAAATGTACATTTGATTTGACTCTATAAATGTTGCTTGCAATTTGATCTAAACAAGCTCTTTTTCGAGTAGCTGTTACTATGTGAGGTTTCAGTTTAGAATTTGTAAGTATGCTAGTAAGGTGTTTCTTTACATTGTTGGTTTTTAATAAATCTATATTCCAGTCACCACTTATAATAATTTTAAATTTAAATTTGGATTTTGTCAAACGTTCTAATAATGTCTGTAGTCTATTTAAAAACAAGTTAACATTAGAATTTGGAGTCCGATAAATGTTTATGATAACTAACTTATGTAAAGGTAGTACTATTCCGCAACATTCAAAACTTTTTTCTATCGACAATTCTTTACAAATATGAAGTGGTTTGAATTCCAAATCCTTTCTCAACAGAATCATAGACCCACCTCTTTTCTTTTTTAATCTTGAGAAGTATGCAGTAACTTTATGGTTAGGTAATTTGAAATTTTCCTCGTAGCCCCTTTCAATAAATGTTTCGCTTAAACATAGAGCGTGTACCTCAAGATTTTGTCTTTTCAAATCTTCAAGCGCCACTTTGATATTGTCAACTTTACCCAAACAACCGGCAATATTTTGATGTAATACAACAAATTTATTTTTCTCGAAAAAAGATTAAGTCGTCTTTCTGATTTTCAGGATTTGCTGATGTAATCATATCGTTTAATTTTTTATTTTACAAAACAAAGGATTAACATTACCTTTTATTACGCAAATTCTAACCATACAGTATAAGATAATACGAGTGTAATTTATTAGTAACAAATAACAAAAGTAAACATGGGGTTATTCACGCCAAACGTCTTCTCAAGTTACATCCATGGGAAAGAAAAGAAAAGCTGGTGAATCGGTAATGTAATCTCATAAGGTTATTATTTGTGTTACAATTGAACCATTCTACAAATGGTAAATACGTGAAATTGCCTCATTCCTCGTAATAGGGGTAACGATTGAAGTTCTTCGTTCTCTCTCCCAGAAATTGGTAAATTAACAAATATTTTTATAGTGGATTTTATTATTTTTATAGTACTATACGCCGTACTAGCGAACTTTAAATATTAGAAACAGATTTTTTTTTATCTCCCCTTGCGGTAAGAGCAGCATGCGCGATACGTGAAGGTCGTGGTTTTTTTTTTTATATTGCACTTCAAGATTGATCTCAACCCACCTGATGTTAAGTGGTAATGAGGTCCTAGCTTAAGGGTGACAAGTACAGCATAATAAATTTGTTACTGGACTTGTCGCCCTTACCTTCAAGGCTTGACCCCTGCTACTAATGTAGCACCCCCCAGGAGCTCTGGAAACCTTACTCACACGCAGGAACACAACAACACAGAAGTGATTGTTATTTGGCTGCGGTCTTCTGTAAGGCGGAGGTATTTCACCAGTCGGGCTGCTCCAGTTCGATTGATAAATCGCTATGCCCTACCTCTCTTAATCGCTATGCCCTACCTCTCTTAATCGCTATGCCCTACCTCTCTTAATCGCTATGCCCTACCTCTCTTATAGTTTTTATAGTGCTTTATGCGCACTAGCGATAGATAAGTATTTAGTTCTAAACATATTTGGCAGAGGCCACTTACTGGAGGCTAAGAGGTCAATACAACAGAAAAATGTATCACGTAGGGAGATAAAATTTTTCAATTCCTTTAAAACACTAACCACTAATGCCCAGGGCCAATTTTTGAAAGACGATCCTTTCTAGTTACGAAAAGTAATAAATTATACGAGGCGTAAGCTAAAAACGACCGACAGACGACTGTCGACAACTGATATGGAAAGTAAATTTGAAATTAGAATTAACTATTCTAAGTCGGTTGCAGAAAAATGGATAGTAATTTTTGACACATTACGAATTGTAAAATATTGGAACCCGGCATAAACCCGGCGTCTTATATAATAATATGTTCCGGGCGCTGGTGGGACTCCCGAAATTCTGCAGTGCGTCTGGCATGTTCGCCGAAGCTCACGTAGACGGTTTTTATGCCTTAATTAGGAAAAAAATATTATCCATCCAAAACAGAATGCTTGGCAGTTCCAACAGTATCCTAAAGGTGTTGGCGGGGAGGTGGGATAGTGCACTAAGGCGGCACTGGATCACGTCCCTAATAAACCCGCAGGCGGAACAAATTTATTACATCAATTAAACAATTTTTTAAATTACTAACAGTAGATATAAGAACATTGTTACTAACATATGGATCCGAGTTATCTGAATAAAAATATTTTAATTTAATTTAATTTAATAAATCCCTACTAATATTATAAAAGCGAAAGTAACTCTGTCTGTCTGTCTGTCTGTCTGTCTGTGTGTCTGTTACGCTTTCCTGCTAAAACCTCTCAACCGATTTTGATGAAATTTAGTATAGGTATACGTTGAATCTCAAGAACGGACATAGGCTACTTTTTATTAGAAAATAAGGGGGGGAGGGGGTAATACCACCTTCGGAAGTTTATATGGAAAAATGTTTATTTTTGAAGTTAGAGATATGAAATTTGGCACAAAATATAGCTCGAAACTTGGATTAAAATATAGATAACTTTTTGTTTCGAATATTTGGGGAGAAAGGGGTAAAACTGACCATTAAAGGATGTAGTCCACGCGAACGAAGTCGCGGGCACAGCTAGTAGTATATAAAACGAAATCGTTCAAGCTTTTCCTTAAATTTATCGATCAAACCGCGATAACTTGTCGAAAAACTGATGCGTCACGATTAGAGCTGAGCCAATAGGCGACCGCCTTTTCGGAAACTTTTTGGTCTGATTTTTTTCTACGTTTGTTTCTAAGTTCCAGATAAAGTTCTTTCTTCTCTATTCTTTGCGGATTTGCCCACAGTACGTCCAGCTAAATAAAACTACCAAAACCATCAAGAAACAATGTCCATTAATACTTTGATGGCTCTCGTTAAAGTTCACAAGGCATTTTCTATTTTTATCGACCTATTACTGCGAACCTCATAATTGGATTAATAGGAGTCCAAGAAAACCCGTTTGATCTTTGATCTTAAATAAATTTTACGCAATTTAGTTTTTTAAACTCCTGATTCATTTATTTAAGGTAATGCGTGAAGTGATAACTTTCTAGATAATACTTATATGAAAAATAATTCTTTAAAATTTGATATAGAAACGGAACGGAACGTAATTTTTATTATTATTACAATCTTCAGGTTCGTGACAATTAAAAACTGCCGATGAAAATTACCAAAAGTTACATTTTAATTAATATTATATATGTACTAATATAACTTAAATATACCTTTTTATACACACAATTGTTCTTAAGTTGCAATTGAAGATCGCTTTTGATGTACTCGCCTGTAACGCTGATCGAATATTCCCTGATTGCGGCCAATCCCTACCTTATATAGTTCCAGAATCTTTCACTGTAGAAACATCCAGAATGTTCGAGCACATTCCGGCCCCGACTGACCAGATTTTGACAGTTCTAGTAAGTTCCAGCTTAGAAATCTCTACACTATCAGTGTGGACAACGCACCTCTTTTATTTGTCTATGACTTATTTGCTTTTTATTGGTTTTGTCATTGCTTTAAAAATATTGACGTTTTAAGGTTCTTTTGTACATTTTGTCACTAAGTTGCTTTTTCTATTATATTCTTTTTAATTACCAGTTTCCATCGTTATTATTAACTATTTACACCAGCATACGGTCCACCATTCATAATCAGTTCCACCTCTCGAAACCAGATGTCGCAATTAATTTTATCGTATATCAGCCATTAATTGTGGTGCTTAACATAATTATTAATTGTCAAAGGTATATTAGGTAATACCTATTGAATAAAAACGATTCTCATTGTCATTGATGACTGTGCAACTGTTTTAGTCAGTTTAGGTTAGGTTTAAAGTCGGACATATTTGCATTTAAACGAGTCGGTTCAAAACAACGTGGGGCAAACATTTATTTATTTATTTAATAGGTACACCAACAGTATACATATAAAAAATTACAGACAAAAAGCAAAAAGATTACAAAGATTATATACATATACCAATTATAGGCGAACACAACATTGTTTAAAAGCTAGGAACAAATAATAAAAAGAAAAGAAAGGGATTGAATGACAATAAAGTAGAATAAAAAAATAAAAAAGAAACTTACACGAACTCCATTAACTTATTTCTAAAACATGGAAGCGAGTCATAAAATTTAACTTACTTATTTCTAAAACATATAGGCATAGTATATTAAAACGTTTTGATAAGAGGGCCTTCACTCCACAAAAGGTTGCTCACGCGATAGACCACTGCTTTACGAAAGACTTTAGCGAGTGATAAAGTTTACTCGCCCACGTACTACTTTTTGGAGCCAACAAACTACATTTTGGTGAGTACGTGCTGGAGCGTATTGTAGCTGATAGGCGTTTAAGTACTGAAATCTATACATATGTTCCTAAATCTATTACAAAACAATCTCTCGCGATTGTCGTTCGTGGGCCCTTGTAATAAGGCAGGCGGTGTTGCACAGCGACAAAAGTTTTTCAACCAACTTTAAGATAGGGGGATGTTTGTTCAACTGGACGTATGTTTTTTTGTCTTTTATATCGGTTCACCGATTTTCAATTGTTGATGGATTTATTTTTGTTTTGTTTTAAACATGATAATCTTCAAAAGTATATTTGGTTCCACATACTAAAATATTTGTAGTAGAGACGTCGTGTGTTGATAAGTGTTCATGAAAAATTTCGATACTCATGCCTTAATAAAGGTAATCCAGTTAATATTAGGCATGGAGAATGGAAAATTTTTATTGGTTTTCTCCCGTAAGTCAAGGTCATAAGGTTCGATTTGAGTTGGTTACTATTTTCCTATTGCCCGATAAAGATGTGCTCTATAAAATAGCATGTATGCTCCATAACGATAGTAATCAACTGTGAGTAGCGTGGAATGTAAGACAATTTATTCAACGTCCTAAAACCTTCTTACGTAGGCTTAAAACTGTAACTACAGTTCCCACTTTCATTTACTCTATTGCCGAGTCTGCTGATAATACCCTCCTACTTTGTCATCCTTGTATCTACGTAGAACTGTTCTTCAGCTAGGATTTAGCGCAGCTGCTAAGTTTTGGGTTAAACAAGACGTTAGATTTGAGCGTTTCTGTAATCAGCTAAAAGTAAGTGAGATATTTACCTAAATTAAAATTATAGTTATAAAAAAAATTGAAACGCGTTGAACATTTAGGTGTTGTTGCTTACCGCCCGAGATTCCGTTAGGTTTTTTATATCTATAATTGTATATATCGATAATTGATTAACCCCCCCCCTCCCCCAAATAATCTAACAATCGATGGTATCGATATTTATTTATTTATTTAAAAACTTTATTGCACAAATAGGTACAACAGGTGGACTTAATGCTAGGGGCATTCTCTACCAGTCAACCCTATCATTGATAAGATTGATATATATTGGATATCATTGATAAGATTGATAATATTGTCTAATATAAAACTTGATATCGATATAATCGATTATATTGTATTGGACTACGCATTATAAACGATTATATCAAATAAAGATAGGTATCGATATAATCGATTATGTCGATACTATTTTCATTTAATATCGATTGTTAGATTATTTAAGTCCCTTTTGCATAACCGATTAATCATCGATATACAATCGAATCAACGGCAACACTACTTTACTGGGAACAGGAAGTGGTGTGTCGGGCTCACAATAACTAAAACCTCCTCTGTGGCCAACGCTGCGCAGTTGTGGGGAACTCGGGATTTCTTACGAATTTTATACAGGCCAAGTGGTCTACTTTGCCACTCAAAACGCAGGTGGAGCGTGCCAGGCCATCTTACGCGCCGCATCCTTTTGGGACCGAGGTAACGAACGCCATGCTTACTCCACGCCTGGCGTCTCCGGTCCCAGCAGCAGATCCGCTGTGCAGCTCTCAACAAGTCAAAGTTTCTTAGTTTTCACTCACTCTCACTGGCAATCCCATTACTATCTTTTTTTATATTTATGTATTACTTGATGCCGGCATTATGAATGCTGTTAGGTTAGATAATTACGTAACAACTTAAGACAGAAGATCCTTACGTAGGGACTGAATAAATTAATAACGATTTGGTATTACATGTGTCTCATAACTTTTTACTGTAGAACAACTGAGTTTGTTTTTTTAATTTGAATAATTGTTTTCGTGGGATACATTATTAAGTCAGACGGAATGAAAACCTAACGAAGTATCCTATCCGTCATTTAAAGAAGGTCGTTAAAAAAACCTGTTGAATTTACTGCTGTCTCATGGTAGAGTTTTACGGACACCTGAAATTAGCAACGTCCCTTTACCTTTTAGTTTCACGACACTACTTTTATTGTGTCGTAAATGTAACAAGACACCATACGTCCTCTTACGCGTGAAATTGTGTAGTTGTACCCATTACTTGTAAATACAACACAAATTCAAAGTTAGTAATTAGACATTTCTAAAAGACTAACTACATGAAAAAAACTTTCTTTCTTTCTTCCATTACAGGAAAAATAGTCCAGACTTTTATTTTTATTTTTTATTTTGTCAAGTCAACCTCAAGTTTGTGTTGATTAAACCGGTAGAAAAATCACTTTACATGTATTAATTAAGATTCAAAAATGTAATGCGACCTCGTTTATTTGGTTGTATTACAACAAGCCTAACCTCAACCAAACTTTATCGATCAGTCAGTAGCAGTAATCATTCCTTTTTTATTTATTTATTTGCAGATAACCATTGGCATTTACAATTACCTACATACTTTGATAATATATAAACAAATAGCAAGGAAAATTGTACGAGTAGGTTTTACTAGCGTATTCCAGATTACGTAGTTGGAAACAATAATTATGACCAAAAAAAGGCAATTTTTATTAAACAGGCTGAAATAAAAACTATCAAAACTTATCTTATTCATTATATTCATCATATTTATGTGCTATTTCCAACCTGGATGGAAGAGATTCAGATTGATGACCCAAAATGTCTGATAAGACAAAAATATCCAAGATGTTGGAAGGGCATATTAATAGTCAGTCATGCGCTTGAGCTCTTTCCAGTCGTATTAGTAAACCTTCCCATTGGTTTATGAGAATGTAGGAAAAGATCGTGCTTTTAAGACGGTCTCGGTGGACCAGTGGCTAAGGTAGGCGGTCAAAGCGTAAAAGGTCCCGCGTTCGATTCCCTGTCAGATCAATTTGGGAAACGAACTTTTCGATTCCCTGTCAGATCAATTTGGGAAACGAAGTAGGTCTGAGTGTGCTTGGATGACGCCTCCAGCTGGTATCCGTCGTCTGGTGCTCATAGTACAAGCGGAAACCTTAGTTTGAGACCAGGTGGTGTGGTTGTCTGGCGCATTTATTATTATTTATTTATTATATTTGTTTGTATCTTACGCAACAATACTATTAACAAAGTTCTGCGTAAATTTTGATCCCAATTAATTCAAGTCACCTTGGCCGCTATCGGTCGAGACGATATAATTATAATTCATTTTAAAGGTAGGCATTTGTATCAAACTCCATACAGTTTTGGTTATTCTCCTAAGCTGTTTCTTTAAAATATTATAACAATTTTTGTTTTAACTTGTACCACACATAATGTTTTAAGACGCTTGTGGTTCGAGAGCACTCCACTGTTAATAATAACTTAGCTTCTACGTTGATCAAAGGGAGGCATTAACGTGCCTACTTAAGACGGTCATATGTACTCATTATTTGAAGTATGCTTTTAACTTTGACGCTGCGTTCCTTAAAATGCTTTTGTATTTAAAGAGGCAAATTTTGGTCCACTTTTTGTAACTAGCTAGCAGTCCGCCTTAATGCCGCCTAATCCCTTCTATCCCTACTATAATAATATTATAAATGCGAAAGTAACTCTGTCTGTCTGTCTGTCTGTCTATCTGTTACGCTTTTCGCTTAAACCTCTCAACCGATTTTGATGAAATTTGGCATATGTATACGTTGAACCTCAAGAACGGACATAGGCTACTTTTTGTGAGAAAGTAAGGGGGGGGGGGGGTGTTGCCACCTTTGAAAGTTTATATGGGAAAATGTTTATTTTTTAAGTTAGAGATATGAAAGTTGGCACAAATATAGCTCTATTAAAATAAAGACTACTTTTTGTTTCGAATATTAGGAGAGATAGGGGTAAACCGACCATGAAAGGATGTAGTCCACGCGAACAAAGTCGCGGGCACAGCTAGTAATTTATAAAATTAGATGCCTATTTTTTCACACAAATTTCTTGCTTTTTCAAATCTGTAGTTGGGTATGTTATTAAAAAAAAACTACAAATAAACTACTATGTTCATAAAAACTGACCCAAATTTACTGAGTTAATTTATTTATATAAAACTTATTGGTTAGTAACATCCAGAAGAACTGAAATATTTTAGCGACTGTAAGCTAGATACTTTATTTTTTTAAGGCAATGAATTTTTTTGGTTCACTGCCGACTAGGACGAAAACATCGGCGTGTAAAAAAGTGTAATAGATAGTCAGTTTACAGAGGAAGGCTTTAGGCTATAGTGTTATATATATCCTTGGCAATATAACATCATGCTGCGACCAAAACGAGCGAAGAACCAGGGGAAAATGGGGAAAAAAACGGGGATAGTTTGCGCGCGTCGGGTTCTATCGACTTTACGACCCTGATGTCCTATAAAATCGGGAAAGAACACACACAGATGGTGGTACCAAACCCACGTCCTAAGGATAACGAGTCTAAGCCCCAAACAACGTGGCCACAGAGGTACGTACACAGAATAGCATCACACTTAAGTCCGTTCAATCGTAAATTCAAACAGTAAAACGTATCGAGCATGTTTTTCGCTCGACTGCTTCGGGGCACCAATAAAATACTTCCTACGTATGTTCCTGTTTGATGTACAGAAAAATCGCCAACATTGAAAACACTGAACAAACACTTTTCAAAGCACAGTTCACTATTAGGTCTAGAGCAGTGGTTGTGAACCTTTTCCATCCTGCAGGCCTAGCATGCGCAATACGTCAAATTTATCGCATGAGACGACAAAAGTTTCTATACCGTTGAATGGGTGTTACTCATATTTTCAGCCAATCAGTAGTTGACGCATAGATTTTGACATTTCTTAAGAGCGCGATAAAATTTACTCGCTTGTATGCTAGGTCTGATAGTGTGCCGACCTACGACATGACCTACAAGTCGACACAAATACGGCGTCAGCAGAATTACATCGATCCTACATCGCGATGTCAGAGTATTCGTCGCCATTAATTATATATATGTCGCAGTCATCTGGTTTAATCAGCTATTTGATTGGATCACTAGCGCGTTCATTGAATGACGACGTTTAATTGAATGACTAAAGGACCACTCGTCAAATTGTTTAATATAACGTTCAACTTCTTGACTGAACGTCATTTAGCATAGTCGTTGAATGGGACATAGCTGACAGACATGACATAACACACCTTAATAAGATTTTTTAATATGTTTTAACAATTTTAAGTCTTAAGACAATTAGGCTAAAAAAATATTTTTTTACGAATAAGTCACTTTATATCTCAATTTCACTCTAAAAATTATCAACACAGTGCTATTCGATTATATCTGTACCAGCTGTTTGACGCCATCTTTGTTTTGATGAGCACTAACGCCGCAGTGGAAAAAAAATGAACTAAATTACAATCACCTGACTGATTACGTCCGCTATGTTCAAACGGCTATGTTACAATCCGCTAACTTGTTGGACGTTCAGTGAGTCTTATTCATTCAACGTTCGGCCTAGTCATTCAATTAAACGTCGTCATTTAATAAAAACGCTAGTGATTCAATCAAATAGCTGTTTCAACCAGATGACTGCGACATATACAACAAACCAAGATGGTAGTTGGGCCTTGGTCCCCGAGCAGATAACACCTAGCTCGGCGGAAGTACTTTCACTTTTAGTAAAGAACATACGTTCCTTACACTGGTACAGGGCACATCTCAATTTTAAAGTAAACTGTTTTATGCAGCCCGATTTGCTCGTTTATTGATTTGTTTGTGTAAAATCTAGTCATTTAATTTGATTGATATTCAATTCTAATACTGTGAAAATACTCGTAAAAAATCGTTAAGTATCATTGTAAATCCAAGACAATCGCCGCAAATAATTTCGGATGACATATTATATTTTATCAAAGCGTTAAATACAAATGATAAAGCTTAATATGGCCGCCAAAAAAATGGCAGATTATTTGTTTTTCACTATCCCTGAAATACACGTATTAAAAAGATTTGACTAGTAAAAAAATAATATTTCTGATCAATGTCAAAAATTAAAATGAATGAGGAAAGTGGTGTTATAACTAATGCCCAGGACGTACTAATTTTGTTTCATATATTTATTGTCTACATTCGTTTTATCGGTATTTCGTAAAACCTTTAAGCTGAAACATTCTTTTAATAGGTATTTTTCCTGTAAACCAATTAATATGTCTATTCAAACACATCCGACCGAACATCTGACACACTTAGGACACATGTCCTGAGCGCTAGATAAGGGAGCTATTAAGTTTTTCTTTCGGTATAAATTGTATGTTACCCTGAATTTTCGTCGACATTGTTGGTAAAACGAGATAGTGTGCTATCAGTTAAATTAATCGCGAGAATTGAGCATCGAAGTAAAACAACAGAAAAAATCGTCGCCAAAACTACTTGCAGTTAACTCAGATAGAAAAGGATATGTGAAGGACGTGACCTAGAGATATGAATCTTGTTTTGAAATACTTTTAACAAACTATACGCTCGAAATTACTCTTGCCGTACCTCTGATGGACTTCAGTGTATGAATTGCTCCTAAGCCAAGTAGCTTATGCAATGCCAATATCTCCTAGTGGCTGACGACCGCTCGGGTTTAGACTGTACGTAAAAGTTTAAACTATAAGTAAAAGAAAGTTATTTGATCAAAAGCGCTCAGAGCGTTCGGAATTAAGATACATCGTTCTGTTTGGTTGTGAGAGCTGTTATTCACTAACGTTTAGCTATGTAAAAGTATTTTTTAGTACATAACAAGCCCGTAATGGGTTCACCATTCATAGACAATTTTATGTTGACTTTGTAACGGACTGTTCGGGACTGTAAACTTTATTAAAGTTATCTCAGTGTTAGTGTTGATTTCACACGTATACAATTATTTCCTGTAAGTAAAAAAAAACTTATTTTACGTTTACCTACTAAAAATATAAAAGATATATTATTATGGCTGACACTGTTAGCACGAAGAGGCCCTCTTTAATTATTACATGAAATATGCATCTTTATAAGTATGTCTTATACCTTTTTGTTAAATAAAACTTGGTCCGTCTGAAAAGGTTGTTAACCGCTGAGTTAGAGTATCAACTCGTACAAAAATAAAAAGTTAAGCATCCGAATAGTTGATATGCTCTGGCTAGGGATGAATCAATATCAGTCTTTCAGACGTTCCGTTTTTGACTGTTTAAATTATCATTTCCTGCAATTTATTGCCAGTTATAATTCGGCCATGATTTATTTTAGTTTGGTACTGATGTGTGCTATCTGTTTTAGTAATTGAGTTGTAAAACTACTGGTGATAGTGGGAGGAGTGTTTATATTATTGTTTTTTCGGTTTAGTGCACTACGAAATACGGACCGGGTTTGAATTAAAGTAGATGCTGCTATTTAAATCTTACGTCCAGCCGCGACTTTTCACGGGTATGATCTTGGTATTTTTTACATTTTATTACAAAACTTGTCCTGATTATGAATAACATAACAAAAAATAATCCCTAATAATATTATAAATGCGAAAGTAACTCTGTCTGTCTGTCTGTCTGTTACGCTTTCCTGCTTAAACCTATCAACCGATTTTGATGAAATTTGGTGTATACGTTGAATCTCAAGAACGGACATAGGCTACTTTTTATTAGAAAATAAGGAGGGGGAGGGGGCTAATACCACCTCAGAAAGTTTATTTATTTATTTATTTTATTCGGATATCCAACAGCAAAACCATAAGAAAATATAAAACAAAACATGATGCATATTTCAAAGCTAATGACAGGATATCACAACATGATTTTTATAATTTGACATCTAAACATATAGAAAAAAAAAACTCAATACAAAAATAATGTATTGTATAAATAAACAAAGTGTGTTGGTGCTAGCCCCTAGAATGAATATTGAACAATAACCAAAGAAAATAATGAAAGTAGGACCTACCTAAATGCATAGAATATATATATTTATAGAATATATAAATATAAACGTTATAAGTGTAATTAACATATACGTACATTAAAAATACATATGACCACATAAACGTACACATACAGAAGTAAATTCAGATAGTACGTTTAATTGATTTTATCTATTATTTTACGCTTGAAAGCTGCCTTGGACAGGCAGAACAAATCAACATCACTAAATGATTTATTGTATACTTTAGTAGCACGCGAAAAATAATCATTACCCTTATAGTTGGTGCGACTGAATGGTATGTAAAAAAGTTTAGTTGTGCAAGTTCGAGGGGGACGGTTTGGGATATGATAATTAATTAAAGATGTGAGTTCGGGGCAATCCAAATTTGAGCATGCAACGTCGTACAAGAAGGTCATATCCAGCAAAGTTCTCCTTTTCTCTAAGGTAATAAGACCATGGAACTTACAGGGTTCTTCGTACGATGGGAACCATCTTTTTACTTTAAAGTTAAGGTGTTTTATAAATATTTTTTGAATGCGTTCTATTTTATTTATATAAGTTGCATACTGTGGATTCCAGATTACACAAGCAAATTCCAATAGGCTCCTTACGTATGCATAGTAAACTATCTTGAGACAAGCGATATCCGTAAATGGTCTGCAGACTCTCATCACAAAGCCGAGATTCTTGTAAGCTCTGTCCACAATGGATTCGATGTGTTCGCTGAAGGTCAGTTTGTGATCGAGATTCACACCAAGGTCACGGACAATGTTGGTTTTTTTAATAAGTTTATTATCCATACTATAAGTAAAAGTAAACGGTTTCTTTTTTCGTGAAAAGGTTATATGTATGCACTTATCAATATTTACATTAATCCTATTGCGCCTATAGTATTCTGATAATTTATTTAGATCACTCTGCAATTTCCAACTATCTTCGTTCGATTTTATTTCCATAAAGATCTTTTTGTCATCAGCATAGAGCAAATGTCTCGAGTGGGAAAAGCAGTGTTCTATATCGTAAAGGTAAATATGGAAAAATGTTTATTTTTGAAGTTATATGAAATTTGGCACAAATATAGCTCGAAACTTGGATTAAAATACAGACTACTTTTTGTTTCGAATATTAGGAGAGAAAGGGGTAAAACCGACCATGAAAGGATGTAGTCCACGCGAACGAAGTCGCGGGCACAGCTAATTATATATAAATGACTATATGAGGATGTTTACGCGCAATTGTGACATCTTTGAGCACCATGGCCGCCATATTCCCATAAATAGCGTTGAATATTCCATTTTCTCTTTCGATTTCGACAAAAAGCCACAATATATACGGAAAAATACATTTTAGTGCTCCTTTTAAACTCGTATCTTAAGAAAGTTTGCAGAACCTTGTCAAATAGACTATTGGTCCTAAATAGCTCTCTAAACAACCGCATGTGATGTTGCGTAACAGCTGGCAACTTTTGTGCAACTTACCATGTTGAGCTTGATTCAAAACAAGTAGCATGTATTGTATCTGAATCTGTATCATACATGCTACACAGCCAGGTTTTCTGCTTCACGTGTTGCGCGTGTGATGCCTGATGGGTAAAAGGCTTTGTTAAGACAGTTGCAGGCTTTTGAGCGCACTGCACTTTGTGGAGGCTAAATCTCGTTATTTTTTCCCTTTGAAACTGCTAGTTGTATAACCATTTTATTTACGTGAATGGAGCTGAGAGTGCAAGAAGCAAAAAGGAATGCATGTATTTCAACAACTGCAAGTAGGGAGAAGTTTGAAAGGAGATTTAAAGTTAGCACTCACTAATTGGCATTCAGGAAATTACTTTGCCGGAAATTCAAATTTCCGGAACCCTTTAGTGGGGCTGTGGCCGTTACAGTTTATGTTTATCACCAAGGTTACAATTTTAGTGGGCAGTGTTCATAGCTCCAAACAGAAACTGCCTCTGTGGTGTAGTAGTTATAGTGTTAGGCTCAAAGATCTGGAGGTAGAGGGTTCGAATCCCGTGGAGAACACTTTCACTTTATCAGCTTTTCCCAGTTTGGTAAGAGCATTGTAGACTTAAATCACCTGATTGTCCGATAAGAATGCTAATTACGTGCTTAGAAAGGCCACTGGTACTGGCTATGATCCAAATAAGTATGGTGAAGGTGGTAAAGGCCTTGTCAAATCGGAATTCTAGTCGTAAGTGAACCTCAGTGTTCGTATTAGATGCACAAACAGGATACACACTAGGAAAAAAAGAGTCTTCGCTGTTGACTGTCAAATACGCGTTTGTGTCTAAGCAGAAAGTAGTCATGATTTCATTTTTTTAATCAATGCCGATTTTCATTGTAATTTTATACCTCAAAAAGAATTCTTTTAGACTTTGTTCGGACTATTTAGTACATGTTTTTTGTGAAGTTTGCACAAAATCAAACAGAGCGGTTCTTCGTGTATCACATTTTTTATCACATAATCACAATATGCCCAACACTCCATCCGAGCACCTTTGAAATTTTATTAGGTAATAAATAAAACATTTGGTTAAAATGTATATGAGTCAAATTGTTCCGGTAAATGGTAAAATCTTTACAAAAATAAAGTCAACCTTAGTTGCTCTGTGGTAAGAAGATACTCTACATTTGAATTCGTAACATGTTTGAAAAAATAATGATCACACCTTAACATTTTGTTGTATTATTAAGAAACAGTTTAAAGCTATTAATTTAAAGTTTTCATAAGGGAAACTTGGCAAGTAGGTAATTTGTGTCGAATGAACATGACAGAGATATCTCGAACTTATAAAATAAGTTCCAAAGCTTACAATTAAAAAAAAAATAGTTGAGTTTAATACCCGTTGTCATAAGAACTTAAAACAGCTGCGTACTTGAAGAAAGTTTTCCATGAAATTATTATTTGGACGTAGATGGATAGATAGACTTTATTGTACAAAAACTTAACAGAAAAAGTATTAAATAAATAATAACATCATATTCATTGCTCAGATTCTGTGGTAAGTAGTTTCAGCACTTGTATTACAGAAATTGGAAACTACGACGGCACCACAAATAGAAAAGTTCGTTTTCCATATTGACCCGACCGGGGATCGAACGCGGAACCTCAGAGATGGAGCAAACTCAAAGTCCAGCCCGTTCGCCTCTCAGCCACGGAGGTCGTCAAATCAAGTTAGGTGGTATTATCGCTAGGAAGCGATCTCTTCCAGGCAACCTTTAGGGAAATAGTAGATGACGAGAAATGGATATGGGTTTGCAACATAAATTGAGTTAAATCTTTTTGATTACTTTTATAGTATCATGCATGATACACCATGATAATACAAATCAAGTGAAGTAGTTTTTACTCAAACAAATATATAAGATAAGTATTTTTATATAAATGTTTAAGAAATTAACTAACAACCAACATGCCCAGCTGAGATTAAAGAAAGAGGACACTATTTAACATTAATTAAGAGAGGAAGTAGGAATTACCTCTGATTAAAAAAAAAAACAAAAATTCCGTTTGCGTACGACATACTCTGGGGCTGAAATTCCAAACGACACGCACGCTAATTTACGAGGGCCGTTTAAATCTACTCCAGCCCGTTTGCAAGCCGTCACTTTGACCACAACGGGGACCGTAAATGAGTTCCGGTGTTTATCCTGTCAGCCGTCTGTCCGTCACTGTCATACATTATAAAAATCCGAAGAGTTAAGTTATAAAGGTTTTGGGGGAGGGTAGTCGAAGGAAAAGTGTAGTCAATACGATGTTTAAAATAATTTAACGGGTCAAAACGCGACACCATTTTTATTTAGTAGTTAATACGAACTACTTACTGCCTGACGTTTCGGTTAGGTTGAACCAACCGTGGTCACGAGCTGACTCAAATATTTAAAATTAAATATAAATGTTTAAAGTGGAATGCGAATGTCTTAAAATTCATAATACGATGTTTGTTTTTGATTTGTAAGTTTATTAATGTGGGATAGCGGATGTATCCGAACGTAGTGCATGTGCGATGAATATACGTATGAATATCCGAATGAGGAGAATGACAGGGAGTTAGATTAGAACGACGAGGAACGACGACGATGTGGAAGAGGTATTTTTAATTATTTAATTTTATTTGGTTAAATATGGGAAATGAAAGAAGCAAATAGTTGTACACTATTGGCTTCTTTCATTTCCCATCCACTACATTAATAAGTGATAAACAAAATCAGAATACGAATTTATATAGGCCAAATACCACTCTGACTGACTAATTAATGAATCATGAAATCTCAGATGTTATAACGCCAAAAAAATTTGTAATCGAACAGGTAACACGTCCGCTAAAATGAATATTTATGAAACTCTACACCTAAAGGGGTAAAACCGGGATATGAAATTTGTATCACAGTTCTATGTTTAGAAAGAAAGATACTTGAAATTTAAACTTTATACACTGTACCGGGTTGATTGCTTAAGATACTCAGGTGCACTAAAAATAATTTACCTTAAGAAATCAATCCTCTTTGTGGTTCAAATAAGGAATGGTAACTCCCACGTTTAAGAAGTCATGGGCCACCTACTAATCAATTAAGTGACCAAATCGACTGTCTAACGACTTGTTCTCGTGTAAAATTTACTTTAGACCTATTAATGATTTGAATAAGTTTAGGCTGGATTTATTGGCAGTAGAAGATATAATAAAGCGCGCGGTTGTTTAAGCGATAAAAGCTGCGCTTGCCGCTGCGTTTGCCGCTGCGTCAACCGCGTAAAACAATTGTTTGTAATTATATTACCTGATATGAAATCATGTGCGTCAATTGCATTGCGTGTAACGCAGCGTTTATCACATACTAGCGACCCGCCCCGGCTTCGCACGGATGTAATGTAAATACTTTGAAATATTGGCTTTTCTATTCTTTATTGTAAATAAAAGTCTTCCTCTTGAATCACTCTAACTATTTAAAAAAACCGCATCAAAATCCGTTGCGTAGTTTTAAATATTTAAGCGTACAAAAGGATATAGGGACAGAGAAAGCGACTTTATTTTATACTATGTAGTGATGAAGACAGCGGCGCGCTTTAGGCTAGCAACAGAAATATTCAAGCTCAAATGGGAAAAAAACCAATGGTCAAGACCTTTCGTCGTTTTCACTTAAGGTTCTAGTATTCTAATACATATTTGTATCCTTTTGAATGATTAGGATATTTACCCTAAAAGGGTTCTTACAAATACGTAAGTACCTACCTAAGTAATCATAAATTTCTGCTTTGATGCCTAATAAAGGTTGCGTGTAGTTTCTTCATTTCGACAGTTCTGAGAAAAAATTACAAACGATCTTTAAATCTTATGAACAGTTCACACACAAAGAAGAGATAAGTATTTGATTTCTGGATATTTTTGTTACTGAGTATAACTTGTTTAAGGAAACCATTAAACATATGCAGAAAATGGGAAAATACTTAAAACTTGATCTTAATATATTAATTTTATTGCTAGGGACATACTCACGGGAGGGCAGAGGAAGGCAGCGGCCTCCACCTCAAATTTCGCAAAAAATTAACTCGACTAATCCCTAACTAAAGTGTGAACGGAGCCTTGTGTGTTAGCTTTTGAATAACCTAACGGTTCAAGTAGGTGTCTTTGTGTAGTGAGTATGATTAAACATTAGAAACAGAAAATTTTTATCTCCCTCCACCACCTTGCGGTGCGGGAATTGAACCCACGACCTTCACATATCGCGCGTGCTGCTCTTACCAACTGAGCCAACCGCAAGTTATCGTAGGCGATGAAATTTTTCTGCTGTATCAACCGTTAGCCTTCCGGTAAGTGCCCTCTGCCGAATATGTTTAGAACTACATACTTATCGTTATATTTCTGTTTCTAATATTTAAAGTTCGCTAGTACGGCGTATAGTACTAAAAAATTAGTATTAAACAGCCTTGGACGAATTCACTTTAAAATGATTTATAGCTTATTGTATTGCAAATGTCAAAATATGATTTTTTATATTGCACTTCAAGATACCTTATCCCTCCTGATGTTAAGCGGTAATGAGGTCTTAGCTTAAGGGTGTCAAGTACAGCGTAATAAAGCTATTACTGGACTTGTCGCTCTTACCTTAAAGGCTTGACCCCTGCTAACATTGTAGCACCCCCAGGAGCTCTGGACACCTTACTCACACGCAGAAACACAACAACAGCGAAGTGATTATTATTTGGCAGCGCTCTTCTGTAAGATGGTATTTCACCAGCCGCTTTGCCCTACCTCTCTTAAATTAATTATTTCTTGTATTCACTTTTACAGACAAAAGAAAATAAAAAGTAGGGACTATCTAGTTTTTTTTTCATTTGGATTCCAGGGGGAGTTAGCTATTACTAAATACATATAAGTAAATATTTAAACTAGTTTCTGCATCCAGATTTTCACACATTATACTACCAAGTGGCCATCTCTCTCATCTACGTTTACCGATTCTTATGGTTGACGCAAAAACACATTGATCACAGTGATTATTGTTTTTGCGTTAGATATGCATCCTAAAAATGTTTTAAGTATTTTTAGCGGTACTACAGCTCTTTAAAAAAATTAATTACACAAGTGCTAAAATAATTAACTTTGGGAAAAGGTCAAGTATTATGATTTTGTTCAATATATGATAATTTATTATGAAAATATAACGCATGTATTCTCTTAGGTAATTGCTCAGCTTCTAAAACACGTTTATTCTAGCTTATTGTCCTTGAATAAGTAATGAAAGACTTGCGTAACTCCGATTACAGTAGACGAGCTATCGTTTTACCAATCAAACTATTCTAGAGACGAGAATAGAAATGAGATCGGAGAAATATATTTATGTGGTTTACATAACTATGAGGGCTATGTCTTAGCAAAAGAAAAGGGCAGAACATTTAAACAAATATACCCTGTGCAAATATAGAGCTTACACCAGTAACAATTTTGTAACGACAACTTGATTTCAATAATGAAGACGTGAGTGCTGCAGTAAAAATATAAAATTAAATAGGCAATACTTTGATTAAAAAAAAATGTTGGGTTATTATTTTAAAACCATAATTGTTTAACAATAAAAGGCTAAAAAACTGTAAAAAGATGCCCTGAAATGATTAGGGTATTTACATTATAAAGAGATTTATTTTTTAGCATTTATTTATTTATTTATAAATTTATTTATTTATATATTTATTTATTTTTTATTTTTTTATTATTTATTTATTTATTTATTTAAGCATTGAAAAATAAAACCAGTCATGTAACTAACGCTAATATTTGCTTCTCAGATCAATAGATAGGGAGCTTGCATTTGAAAAATAGCATAATTGTAAATTTTCCAGTTGTCAGATTTGGAGGAACAAAGTTTTTATTTCAAGTATATGTTGCGGACCTTTCGTCATTTTTCATCGAAATAAAAACTTTGAAAAAACTATTTTCCAACTAAAGTTTGTGTGGTTGATTTCAAAAGTAATAATGCCAGCTACCTGACAAGGCACGCTTGATTAAGCGTATTTTTTTCTACTCTTAAACTCGATATGCCTCAATGTTTCACCTTTCTGATATAAATTATTCATAAACTAAATTAGGATGGAACAATTGATAATATAATTGATTCCTGATAAACGCTACAAAGACTAAACTCATCAATCGATATGTCTTACGAGACATCCTTCGCCTAGTGTGAGAGTCACTGTTTCGATATTATTGTAAAGCTTAAGTTCTTATTACTTGATTTTTCGAATAGTAAGAAGGTCGAAAAATCGATCCTTAAGTTGCGAAATTGTTTAATATTTATTTTTATTTTAGTAGATCACCGGGAGCTAAATTAAACGATGAACTGCTTAAAGGAGGTTTCGATTTGCTTTTGAAGTCATCAAAGTTAATGGTGTGCTTTTGAGGGCTCCGAGAACTGAAAATTAACGTTACTAACTGATATTTATTTAAATTTGATACCTCTTCGCGTTCTTAAGGTAAAAAGGTTTAGGGGGGCAGTACGCGTGCAAATTTCGTCGCTATGCATTTATAAATCTCAAATCAAAGAGAGGTAGGGCTTAGTGATTTGTCGCTCGAACAGGAGCAGCCCGACTGGTGAAATACCTCCACATTATAGAAGACCGCAGCCAAATCACAATCATTTCTGTGTTGTGGTGTTGCTGTGTGTGAGTAAAGTTTTTAGGGCTCTTGGGGGGTGCTACATTAGTAGCAGGGGTCAAGCCTTCAAGGTAAGGGCGACAAGTTACAATAGCAGTATCTAACTTATAGCTATGTGTAGAACACTTTGGACCAAGCCATATAGTTTTATTTTGATGAGTGAAAAAAGCATGAAGTATTATTTAATTTTAAGAGGTAAGCTGGAGCAGACCAGTCCCCAAAGGTGGCACCTGTCGTTCCTGAGATTGGCGCGTTATTTATATACCAGGGAGAATCTCCGTATTGTTAGTCTACTGTTACTATTAATGGTCTTTTAAAATAAAAAAAATAGTGGAAAACATCACATACACTGCACTGGTTCTGTGGTAAGTAGCTTTTAAACTTGCGTTACAGAAATCAGAAACAACGACGGCACCACAACACCCAGACCCGAGACAATATACCAAAGTTCTTTTCCCATATTAAAATTGATCCCGATCGGGGATCAAACCTCTCAGCTACAGCGGTCATCTTTAATCAGTCTTCTCGGTCTTTTATCGGTCTACATGGTCTTTTATCGGTCGACATGGTCTTTTATCGGTCTACATGGTCTTTTATCGGTCTACTCGGTCTTTTATCGGTCTACTCGGTCTTTTATCGGTCTACATGGTCTTTTATCGGTCGACATGGTCTTTTATCGGTCTACATGGTCTTTTATCGGTCTACATGGTCTTTTATCGGTCTACATGGTCTTTTATCGGTCTACATGGTCTTTTATCGGTCTACTCGGTCTTTTATCGGTGTACATGGTCTTTTATCGGTCTACTCGGTCTTTCCAGTCTACTCACGTGGCGCGTTGTCGTCCGGCGGCGTGGGGGGCGCAGGTTCCGCCATCTTTGTGCAGTTCTCTTTATTCATGTGCCGGGGAGAATACGGCGTCCGCCTTGTTCGCTTTAATAGTTTAGTCCTGTAAAGGAAATTAAATATGCGTGATAGAATAGAAAACATTTATTTTCTGTACATTTAACAATAGCACTTATGAATCGTCAGTACAAATTAAGTATTCTACATCCATGTTCGGAATATTGATTATGTCGAGAAGAACCGGCAAGAAACTCGACACTTAAATAAAATTTACAAAGCTTAATTTTCAATAATCAAAGATATTCGGCATCCATTTTCGTTAATTAAATAATCATCTATTATTAAGTAGCCCCTTTTAATTAAATTTTTTTTAACATAACTTAAATATATGCATGGGTAATATTGCACGGCTGTACCCTTTTCTGATTATATACGATAGACAACTAACTTAAGACCAGACAGTGCCTTAAAACAAGCTTCAACTGGCTCATTAGGCCAAAAGGAATCCATGGGATGCTGAACACCAAAAATCGGTGTTCTATCATGAAATTACGCCACATACCACGCAATTGTAGCCTATATACTTCTTAAAATAAAGCAATGAACAGGCAATAAAAAAGCTTGTAATTTTACAAGAACAGTGTTGTGGTCCAAATCAATGATAGCATTGAGTTAGAGTTTTCGTTTGGCATAGATTCAAAGGGAGCTATCGTATTCCCAATCAGACGTCTGTTACCTGATGCGGGGGAAATAAAGCTAATAAAATCAATCCTAGCCCGTCCGGGGTGGATGCAGCGATGCTTTGTTTTCTTCTGAACTGTATCTTGTATTTAGATTAAAGGTTTTATTAGGTTTCGCAATTTGAAAAGCCGATTCACTAAAGGTATACACTACACAGTAATTGTAAAACATGAAAAGTTTTGGTAAACCTTAAATAAGATCAGTAGTGGGTGCATATGAGGAGGAGCCCCACGTTGGGCGCCAGATTTTAGTGGGTGTATGCACGGAGATAAGGCAGTGGTTTGCTGTCAAGACGTGAATATAAGAAGAAACTTGCTGTAACGTAAAGTTTTTTGAAGCTTTACGTCACAGCAAGCACGTTCACCTAGTCGTGTTCTTAGCAGATACACGAAGCAGAGTGCCAATTATACAGTAATTCGTAAATATATGTGGGATAACGGATGTATCCAAACGTAATGCGTTACCTGATGCGAATTTCTGAATGGAGAGAATGATAGATTCGAATGACGAAGGCCGACGGTATAAAAGAAGTTTTTAATAATTATTTACAATTTGCTTTCTTTTCATTTCCCATTCACACATAAAAGTATATTATGCTACTAAAAGGCGAGGTGTGTCTAATGTTCTGAAAAACATATACACTTTAGAACATGGGTTTCGGACCTCAGCGCGCCATTGTTGTAAGGGGTAATCGGATATAATTTACTTGCACAAGCTATGAGAGACACGGCCGGCAGATTACAACGTTATCGCGATGTAAAATGCACGGTGCGCGCCATCTATTGATGAGGCAGTGGAACTAACTAAGCCGGTGATGTGCACTGATACTATGGTTTGCGTGTGAGTTGCCTATAACCCTGTTGCAAATAAGACGAATGTGTTACAGATCTTTAATACATTTTCTTTTGTCTCAGAATATTAAGGACGCGCGAACCACAGAAGGACAAAAGCACTTTGTCTTTTATGCAGGCTTTAAGATGGTTGATCGCATTTATCAAGTGAAATCCCGCTTGTCACCTTATGTACCCTACAGGAAAAAAGATTTTGCAAGTCACGCCTTTTCTCTGGCAAAAACGAGGTAAAATGTTAAGAATAAGATATTATCACCCCCGTTGTACGAATTTTCTTGTTAGATAAATTATATTCCGACGTTCTGCTAGTTTTTACGTCCCGTTTTTAGGTGAAACGTGTACGCAATGCGTTGGCAACTAAGTAACTGATTTAGAAATAAGAGTCAAACTTTTCGCGTTTGTAATTAGTATCATTCGTTTGCATATACTGCAGAGTAATTAAGATGTATCAAGGATTTAACATCTTTTTAGATATCTATAAATCCTGGTAGATAACGAATTTCCTTAAGTATTATGTCTCATTACTAAAATAATCTAGTGATACGACAAATCTACTTTATCGTCTCTGATATTCTTTTTACGAAACTGAACTAGCTAAATTGACAGAATACTCCCGAATAAAAATCGAGTATGTAATGTTTGCTCTCTGTATATATAAAGAACGTCATATGGATGTCGTCAAAAAGTAAAGTGATTCGGCCACTCGAGATAAATTCAGTGCAAAACTGAAAAATATTAAAAGCATCGTTGAAAATACATAACTAGTACAATAATCATAGGGATTATTAAAAACACCAGATCACCTCAACTAATTCGTAAATTGATAACAACTTATCGTCTCAAGAAAAATAGTAGAAATAATTAAAATAATCAAATTTGATCACGTTTGGGCCAGATACAAATGGATACGGTTTTTCTTCAATAGAAAAGCCTTAGTACTCACATTATTTAAAAAGCGTCGTTGTTATGTTGAAATTGAATTAACAAAAATAATTTTTCAACAATAAATACAATCTTTTTTAACAAGATTTTGTTCAAAATGGGTTTTGACTACTGCCCGAATTAATTCAAGTCTAAGTTATTTGCAAGTTTTAATTATCTAAACAGAACAAATTAAGAAGCTTTGAAGGGACAACAATTGTTCAATCTAAGTGAGAAATCGAAAGAGTTTGTTAGTCTTGCCGAGCACAATAATTAGAATGTTCCAAAAAATATTTTTGATAAGCACATATTGAAAAATATAATAATTAAGGCGTAGGGAAGTGACGTGCCCATCGCCCGCTGGTGAGAGTTGGTGATCTTCGCACCATGAAGAGCGACAAATCTATATCAGTGCAGTCAGTCTCCACTGGGCAGCTTGTGACGAGCTCTTGGTGTGGGGCGACACAACGGGACCTCTCGGGGGAACTAAACCTCTTTGCCCCCACCTCTGGTTTGCCTTATGCCCGGTTCCAATATTTGAAATACGATCCGTTCTTGTTACTGATAGTTATAAATTAATCCTTCACTGTCCAATCTATACGCTTATGGAATTCTTTACCTTTATCTATCAGACTATCTGAGACTCTTCCCATTTTCAAAGCCAGGGTTAAATCGTACTTCCTCTCACTTGATTAATGTTAATTTTGTCCTCTATCCATAATTTTAGCTGGGCATGTTGGTTGTTAGTAAGTTTCATACACTTATCCATATTAACTTATTATTATTATTATATTTTTTTTTTGAGTCAAAATACTTTACTTAATTTTATATACTTTTTATATTTGATAAGCACGTTTATTTGTATATGTATATGTCGGAAAAAGGGGGTAGACATCAGAAGTAAATGCAGACTTACAGGTTAATAAATAATATCAGTAACCTTATTTACTTAAAGTAACTAATTAATAATCTAATAATTTACAACGATTATGTAATATCTAGTCTCTGTATGTAGGCGAGCCTATGTTCAGAGTGGCTGGTAACAGTCCGGGTACTAAAGACCACAGTCCGTACACCAAGACGCATCCATTCGAAATGCGTGCCGATTGAGCGCTGCCGTGCCCTTTTATAGGTAAGTGGTGGGGATTAAAGCGAAGTGGGAAGGCGATGACGTCTTGGTGCACGTGCTGCCGGCGTGAGTCACGCTGTCGTACCACTGTGCCGTCATATATATATATATTATGTTATTTAAAAATATATATTATGTTATATATCTATGAGTTTATGTATGCTTATCATGCTATACTATGAATATAATTCAAGAAATAAAACTTTATTAATGTTGCACGGCCGTACCCATTTCTCGCCATCTACTATTTCCTCTACCTTAAGGTTGTCTGGAAGAGATCGCTTTCTAGCGATATGACCGCCTGAATTGTACTATAATCAATCTGTAAAACCTATTTCTGTAAAGTTTTGTGCAATAAAGTATATCTATCTATCTATCTATTATACGAAGCGTAAGCGACAACTGTAAAAACGACAACTGGCGACTGATGATAGCTGATAATATCAGTTGTATTGCCATATTATGGCACGGTATTAACGACTCGTAGTTGGTTATAGAAAAACGGATTGCCATTGTTGACACATTGCGAATCGAAAAATATTTGAACCAAGCATTCGTTGGCCTGTAGTATATGTGAATGTTATCAATCACGTCTTAAACGTGGTCGATGAAGCTAATACAATGCGCGTAGGCATCTCCACCCTGATCACATATTATAGATGAGTAAACTAGTATATAAGATGTGGATATGTTAATAAAGATGAAGCTTATACAGTAGACGTTGGTTCATTGACATCGACCGTCCACCTCCCATGGTTCAGGCTGTCCAGAATGGAGCGTAAGAGGTATATGCTTGTAAGGGAGGAACTGCTCGATCTGCGTAATAATAGCTGACGGGCTTACTAGGAAGATTGCAAAGAGAAGAATAATATCATGACCATAAAGGGTATTGGAAATAATGATAAAGATTTTAAAGCTATTGCCAACGGAAATGGGCAAAGTTTAGTAATTGAATTCAGTTTAATTATTGAACTCGGCTCAATTGGAGTTTTGATGAACGGCTATCGGCGCCAGGTGTTGTCCGTCTGATGAAGTCGATGCAATAACAAAACTTCGGCCCCGATATTGGAGTCGTGATCGATGGTTGAGTATTTTTGATTTGATTGCTTTCCAATTAAATTGTAAGCCGTTAGCGAAATTTTTGAAGATTTTTAGTTTGAGTTTGCACAAAATCTTAGCGGACGCTGAAGATTTTAAACGTATATTCCTGGACCTAAATACGTCTATTGAAACTCGAGTATATTGTAACAAGCCTGTAACCGGAACGCTGAAGTAACGAAAATACGTTTTTCCGAATATGAGAGTGAGATTTGGGGATTACACAAATCAAACGAACTTTATAAAATCAATCGGTCTATACATTAAATAATATTATTTAACATTACACTTCGACATTGACATCATCCCACTTGATGTTAAGTGGCAATGAGGTCCTAGCTTAAGGACGATAAGTACAGCATCCCTACTAATATTATAAATGTGAAAGTAACTCTGTCTGTCTGTCTGTGTGTCTGTTAGAATAGAATAGAATAGAATAGAAATCATCTTTATTCATGTAAACTTTACAAAAGCACTTATGAATAGTCAGTACAAATAAAGTATTCTACCGCCGTGTTCGGAATGTTGATCATGTCGAGAAGAACCGGCAAGAAACTCGACACTTACTCTTTTCAATGTAACAATGTTCCCTTACGCTAGGTACTTAAATAAAATATACAAAGCTTATATAAAACATTTCCGAGAATTAAAGTTATTCTAGACCCATACATTTTTGTCATTTAAATAATCATCAATTTTGTAGTAGCCCTTTTTTATTAAACAATTTTTAACATGAGACTTAAATCTATGCATGGGCAACTGGATAACATTTTCAGGTAACTTGTTAAATAATTTAACGCTTAAACCCACAAAGGAATTACTTATCTTATGTAGTCTTAGATATGGAACAGCAAGTTTGTGTTTATTTCTAGTGTTAAAGTTGTGGAAGTCAGATTTTTTAAAAAGTAGATTATAATTTTTGCGTACATACATAATACAATCAAAAATGTATTGAGATGCTACGGTAAGTATGTTAATTTCTTTAAATAAGTCTCTGAGAGAACGCTTTCCTGCTTAAACCTCTCAACCGATTTTGATGAAATTTGGTATAGGTATACGTTGAATCTCAAGAACGGACATAGGCCGTACTTTTATTTTATACTTTTTATTAGAAAATAAGGAAGGGGAGGGGGGTAATACCACCTTTGAAAGTTTATATGGAAAAATGTTTATTTTTGAAGTTAGGGATATGAAATTTGCCACAAATATAGCTCGAAACTTGGATTAAAATATAGACTACTTTTTGTTTCGAAAATTAGGGGAGAAAGGGGTAAAACCGACCATAAAAAGATGTAGTCCACGCGAACGAAGTCGCGGGCACAGCTAGTACCTAATAAAGCTGTTACTGGACTTTACTCTGGAAACCTTACTCACACGCAGGAACACAACAACACTGCTTAATAGTGTGAAGTGATGTATGGTCAAGGGAAAGACACGTAGTTCATATTAGTTCTTATCTACATGACATGAGGGTAGTTAGTCCAAAGTCCAAAATTGATAGTCTGACGTGCTTTTGATCTCACTATAACTAATAAGCAATACATAATAAACAAATACTCTATCAAGTCTCTCTTTGTAATATTGTCTCTGTTTGTAATATTGCTATGAAAGCATATCACCGAAAAATTAATTATACAAGTAAGTAATCAAGTTTACTCAAGCTAATTGAGAGCGAAATGTAACTTCCTGCCAATGGACGCAAAATTATCTACGCAATGTGGATTAAAACCACCATCCATATTCAAATTAGATTAACATTAAAAAGCTTCAAATTATTCACCCTTTCCCTTTGAAATTCCGCATTGTTACCTTACTAAAGGTTTGCCGAAAAAGTTACCTGTATAACCAATGGCAGACAATAACAAAAGGAATTTTGTGATCTAACCGACTTTACCACCTTTTAATTAAAACTGAGTTCGTCATCCTTAAGAAATTCAATCAATGTCTCTAATTATTACAATTTTGGCTCAAATACTCCCTAGGGTGTGGTTTACCGGTAGTCTGAAACTGTCTCGGGTTTAGCTTTCTTGTTGTATTTGGTAGGTTTTTAATATTGAAATGATATTTTGTACGTTTATGTTGCTGTTTGGTAGTAGAAGTCTTCTATTGCCTAGTTGTAGTGGAAATAATGAGCGATCCTAACTGTGAACAAAAAGCCTGTAAGAGACTGTAAATTTAGCATAATTTATTATTTTTATTTTAAGCATAAGTTAACATGAAGTTAACCACTTTTCTTGTAAGTATCAATGTACTAGTTGTAAGTGAACCTTATTAAATAAATAAGGATACAAAAATGATTATGGATTTTTTACTATTTTTTATTTTTATTTATTAAATAGATACACCAACAGTATACATATAAAAACATTACAGACAAAAAGCAAAAAGATTACAAAGATTATATACATATACCAATTATAGGTGAACACAACATTGTTTAAAAGCTAGGCCTACTATGCCAGTGAATACTGTCACCATTGTGTGCCATTTTGTTTTTTTTATCGCCGTAAAATGTCAGGTTTTTAAGTGATCGTGAAATGATTAGGGATTACAGGTGTTAGTCATAGGTGTTGTGGCTGCCATAGATAAATCTATATTCTCGTGGTGCCATTACTAAGCGAGGAGAGGTCTGAGGGCGTTTTAGTGGGTAGTCCCCGCTCTTTTCAGAGTGGGGGAGTCACACACACGCCGCTGCCTTCCACGATGTACGGTGCGGCGCTAATGCACCCCCCCTAAATAGGTGTTAGGAAAAGGTACTTCATTGACCTTTTAAAAAATACATATAACTTTACTTTTTGGCGCATGTATGTCGACCTATAAATGAATAGATACAATAAATATACAAAATAAATGTGAATTTTGACATATCTCAAATTGTTTTGAGGAATGAGTAGAGTATCATTATTATTAACCTATCCTGAAACGCAATGATTTGACGGCTTATTTGAGCAGAACTGAGTTGAACTTACTACATATTTTTGGAGTTTATGATAAAGTGTAAAATTTTTATTCAATAAAAATTAATATTCCAGCATACAAACAAATTTGAAAACATTTTTACGATTTACATGATAAAATACGAAATGTACCTTGATTGTATCTCAGTAAAAGCAAACCTAACAGTGAATGGAACCAAATACGAGCTAAATTCTCGTTATTTGGGTATTGGTATTAAGACTTTGTTCATTTTGTGACTTTGAATTTCGTATTTTATTTCCAAATAAGCACCTTTTGAGCAGAGGCCTTTGAACTTTTTAATAATGTTCTCGTGGATAACATAAATTTAATTAGAAATATTTATTACGTATCGCTGACAAAGTCAAAGTCAATATATATTTTTTTATATAGATTACATTAGTAATACTTATGAAAAGTCAATCTCTTCTTAAGGACTTCTTAATGTGTGCTTCTAACGTTAGGCTAATAAATTAGAGCGGTCCCCGACGCGACAAAATTTAATCCAAAAATTCATACGTACGGTCAACAGCAGGCCAAGATAACCATTTGCAGTTCAAAATTAGCGGTTATGCCTCCGACATTAAGATGGCACAAAGTTCCGAATAGATAGTCTGACACGCCGTAATGTGCAGTATTCTGCTACCAAATCTCTTTCATTTGATACCTTTATTGAGGCAGTTGGGCCAAAAACAAATGGGTTATTTGTCATTTTCTGACGGCAGCCATCTTAGATTTGAAATTTTTCACAATAAATGTATTTTGCTACTCAAGCCCTTTTATATGATACCCATGTTGTGGGAGTTGTGTTAAAACATACAATCCATATCTTTGTGACGGCGGCCATCTTGGATCGATTTTTATCCAGCATAGCTAAGAACACTCTCCGCTTATTGAACTTTCAAACAAAAAAAACTAAATCAAAATCGGTTTATTTGTTCGGGAGCTACGATGCCATAGACAGACACACACATACACACACAGACACGTCAAACTTATAACACTCCGTCGTTTTTGCGTCGGGGGTTAATAAAATAATTGTATACAGTTTTAATATCAACGTTGTGTCAAGAAAAACTTAAACTACTGTCGTAAATAAAAATGCATGTCAGCCAAAGCGCATAGCTAAATGCTTCATATCGGTCCTTCGAGCTGGAGAGCCGCGTTAAGCCTTCCGCGCTTCATTAATCTCAAAGACAAACGCCCAGCATTGCGCATATTACGAAAGCCCATTAACTCAAGATGCCGATTCGGCGAATATCACGAAATTTATTCAAATTACAGTTTAAGTTAAGTCGACGATTTGATATAGTGTGTCTGGAATTTGCATACTCGCATAAATCACTGGACCGCTGCTTCAGATTACTGGGTCAGGGATTATAAGACGTTGATCGTAAATTTTGCGAGAGCTTCGGACCATGCCCTACAAATGTCGTATATATCAAGTCAATACGGTTTTTTCCTAACTGATAAAAGACGATGGCTACAGATTGCCTTTTCATCTTCGCCAAGCTTGCGGGGAAGCCAATGGCTCTTAGCCCTAAGATTTCAATTAGTAAATACTAACTTGAAAACCAATCATTAGCAATCGATTTGACGACTCCGTAGCCGAGAGGCGAGGGGGTGGACTTTGGCGTCGAGTCATTTTTGAGGTCCCGGGTTCGATCTCCGGTTGGGAAGGAAAACGAACTTTTCTATATTGTCTCGGATCTGGGTGTTTTGGTACCGTAGTTGTTGCTTTGCTTTAACACCGGTACTAAAGCTATTTACCAGAGAACCAGAGCAATGTATGTAATGCTGTCCAATATTTATTTATAATAAGTCAGAAAGTGCTGTGCTAGGAGTTTCTCTTAAGAATTTGTACCCACTAATATAACACTAAGGCTCTTTTTCTTATTTTTGTTAAATGATAGCTAAGCATTTCTAGTCTTCTTCGGCTCGTGTAGTTGCTGGTCCAATTACCAATCTTAGTTTGTTTTATATAATATAGCTTGTGGCGACGATAACTTTCACATCGCGATGTAGGATCGATGTATTGATTGGCTTATCATGCATTACGTATGGAGCGTTGTTTACTACGCCAAATCTGCTGACGCTGTATTTGTGTCGACTTGTAGGTCAGCGTATAGTTTAAAAGATTTCTATTTTGTAGCGGTGAGATTGGATGAAGACAGTGCTAATAATGTAGCACTAGACTCGATCTAGCTCGCTTAAGAAAGTAATAGAAAAACTACTTTTAATATTTTTTTGTAGATATTGCTTCTAAAATATTTGTGACTGACTTTTTAAGGTCCCTGTCTAAAATAAACGATTATTAGTGTCATTTATTTACTTAAAAAATGAAACAAAAAACATGCATCGTAGAACCATCTGTAATATTAAAGCAATATAACTTAGTTACCTATGTACTTAGCGGCAACAAATCGTTCAAAATGGCACCATATTGTCTGAACTCGTTTAACAAGACTTACATCGTTACTGTGGGTCTTGCTAAATAGATTGTTTAATTATCAAGTCAAATGAAACCCTTGAAAGGGTCTACAATAATTTAACTGTACGGTTTTGTGCGGAAAATACGACACGTGTAATTATATTTGTAATAAAATATCCGTCAGCGTCAAAGGGATACACCTTTACGTGCTTACCTTTTTACATTAAAAATGCGTTGAAACTCACCAGTAAAACAGTACCGTAATGTTCCTACTTAATGTTTGGAAGATAGGTGGTGATTTTGACCATAATAACCTTCTCCAGGTCTATATTAATAAAAATGCATGGCAGAAAGGTATGTGTTGGCATAACTTATAAATACTGGATTAAATTACACTTCAAGATTGACCTCATCCCACCTGATGAGGTAATGAGGTCCTAACTTAAGGGCGACAAGTACAGTATAATAAATCTGTTACTGGACTTTTCGCCCTTACCTTGAAGGCTTGATCCCTGCTACTAAAGTAGCACCCCCCAGGTGCTCTGGAAACCTTACTCACACGCAGAAACACAACAACACAGAAGTGATTGTTATTTAGCTGCGGTCTTCTGTAAGGTGGAGGTATTTCACTAGTCGGGTTGCTCCAGTTCGAGCAATAAATCGCTATGCCCTACCTCTCTTAGTATTTAAGTTACAGGGGGTGGGAAGTTGTTATGTTTGTAATTGTTAAGACAAGGCTTGTAAAAAAATATTTACCGGAATTGTACACGTGCAAAGTCGCGGCGAGCCACTAGTAAATATGAGGATTTCAAGTAAACGGCGGTTAAACTAGTAAGACTTACTAAAATTGTCGACTAAACTCGTCGTCTCGACACTTAATAGTGTCCAGACGATACGATACCACGTTTTTAAGATTAAATAATTTTCTTAAAAAATTATTTATTTTATGCTGGGGGTAATAATGTTAAATTATTGAATAACTAAATTCTTTTCTTTTATTTTTTTTGTGGTTTTCTGAAACCGGTTTTGAGAAAATTCGATTAAATATAAAGGGTCACAGAAACATATCAAGCATTTTAAAAAAACAACTTAACATTCTTCAATAAACGCATTAAGTTGTTTGAAATGATAGCCTGTCATTCCTACACCGATTTTGTTTGTAAATGCAGAACTCATTAAAAGGTATCATGACAATACATTACAAACGAGAGCTAAATTAAATTTGAATGACTAAACTTAATCTAGTGCTAAATGTTAAAAGCTACTCGAAAAGCTCTTTATGCAGTGCATTAAACTTTAAACCATTAACTTAATTCAAAACTAATTTTAAATTCCAATTGTGAACACGATATGAGAAAAGCGTTTGAAATGTTTTAATTTGTAAGTCTGTGGAATGTTCATTATAAAACTATTTTCGTTTTTTATCTTTTCTCTAACTAAACTTAAAATTAATCATAATTAAAATATTTTTGTTTTATGTTGCTTACATGTAACACTTATGCATCGCACAAAAATGAATATAAGCCAAAATTGAAGCTACAGCCGGTTCGGAACCTAATTTTAATGAGAAAAATCCGGAAAGAAACTCAACTTAACTTTAACAATACTTATAACTTAAAAATATAGTTTTAAATTTCATGAATTTTTATTTTTTATTATCAAAAATAAATGTATGCATTCTTCTTATGATTCTTATATCTGTACTTAGCGTACAAATTTCAGGGGTTCATTAATAAGTCATTACATTTGGCATGAACTTTTGTACTTTTTTTTGCACCTCTGTCCGGCTACCAAATTTAATCTAACTCTAATCCATTTCAATACTCAGTCACAATATTTTATATCAATACTACTCGTAATATTATAAGCTGAACAGTATGTTTGATTGTTTAAACGTTGAAGAACTAGTTCAAATTCAATCATTACTTTGTGTTAGATAGCCCATTTATCGAAGAAGATTTTAGGCTATATTTACTGCGATTAATAGAAGCGAGTACTCAGTGGAAAATGTGTATAAAACAAAGTAGTATGCGTGCAAACCTGCAGTGGACCGCTAGCTAATAATAAATACAATATTGCGCGAAAACGGAAAGAGAAAGCTTTTCCAAGCTGCATGCTTTGATCGTGTGAATCTAGTACGGCCTCGTCTTAAAGTGGTTTTCCACGAGATGGGCGAGACGAGACGTGAAGAGAATTGAAATATGTATGAAAAAGTTTTAATCTCTCCTCCTAGCGCATATTCGAGGAAAGTCAAAGTCAAAGTCAATATTTTTTACTCACATATATTGCATTAGTAATACTTATTAATTATTTCTAGCAAATGAAGCTACCTCTGGTTCGGAACCTATACAGAGATGATACCGGCAAGAAACTCAGTAGTTTTTTTTTACAAATGAAAGCTAAACTTATTACTAATTTTGCACTAAGACACACAGTTAGTTTGTCAATTGTAAAATAAAAATTAAAAATCAATTATTGAAAAAAATATATACAACCTGTAACGGAAAGGGGGTAACAATGTAAAGTAGGTGGATACTATACCTTGTATAGATTCTATATACGAAATCCCGAGTTAAAATAAACACTTTATTGTTTTTATGAAATTAAAAATGATTAACTATAATGACTGACTAAAACGTAAACAAACGCATCACAACACTATTGAGGTCAGCGACCCCAAATCACGTTATCACTTCACTACATTCACTGCGATCCTGAATTTCTCCACCTCCTTCCTCGACATGCGCGCCTAGTACTTTTCGGCGTGAGCGCGTGCGACCTTCGGCTTGCTTTGGCGGCTTAGCACAGAGGAATAGGCGTTGTCACTAGGTACATTGTAGCGAACGTTTATGGAAACACCTGGAACAAACGAAATGAGGACTTATTGACGTGGCATAAAGACCAATTTGTTATTATTAATTACGTAAGTACAATTGTTTACATAGTTTATTTTATTTCTTGAAAACCAAATTCTAATTGATAAATTGAGGATTTAGAACAAAGTTATCTACTTACTTTTCAAAGGAAGGGTTCAAAATATTGTCCTTGAAGCTGGATGCATAAACCAGCTCGCCGATATGAAGATGCGCGAACATTATGCAACATTTGTGGTGTCACTGTACAGAACGCGGCCTTGATGCGTTCTATCATCTCTTCCCTTGACGAGCATGCTACAGCGTACACCTTCCTTTTAACGTAGTCCCACAAGAAGAAGTCCAACGGAGTGAGGTCTGGTGACCGAGCTGGCCATGTGATACGACCTCCTCGCCCAATCCACAAATGAAAACGGGCGTTTAGATGGTTTCGTAAATCTCTTTCTCCAGCTCTCGGTCGGCCATCAGGCTGCCGTCGGTTGCTCCGATACAGAGAATCATCTCGAATATTCTTGACAGCTCAAAGACATCACGAAATATCACTAGGCTATCCGTAGGAAGTAGAATCCAGAAAGGCAAAAACACAAGATGTCACGGCGACGACAACTCAATGACTTAACTGAATTGTCAAAATGAGAAACGCTAAACCAACAAATTTCAGATGTGATTCAGTAAACACTAAAAGATGAAACACCATTGTGATATTTAAATTAATAGCATAATAGGTAGGTACATCCAACTCTTTCGACGATTCCAACTACAAAGTTGTGACAATAAATTAGGGTTCAAGATTATTTTACTAAAACTAGCAATAAGAAAACTCTTTCATACTCATAGATTCCTGGTAGGTCCGTTACTTTGCATAGTCAAGTTTGAGGATTTAAAATGTAATTTTAAATTAATACTTTTTTCTTTATTATGTTTCGACGTTCTTACGTAAAATTATCGTCCGTAAACGTATTTTACAGACAAGACAATTTTTTGGACATAACGTATACGATAAGATTTATCATATTTTTGCTTGAAAAGCCTTTAATGCAATTACGTTCTAAATAAAGAAAGAACACACCTGATAGTTTTACAGTATGGGGCACACAATTGTAACATAATCTTACCAAGTACCTATTTAATACAATTTGCGAAAAATCTTAACACTGAAGGGTCATGAACATTATTACAATGTAGGTATTAGAATCGCATCATTAATAACATAATTTTATTATTGCTGAAATTGTAGGAACGAAATAAATTAAAATGCAGAACCCATTTTTAAAATTAGCACTACTTTTGTACCAGGGCCATATTAAAGTATCATAGCCACGAGACCCACCCATTTTTAGGGTTCAATTAAAAAATATGTTAACTCATTTAGTGCAATAGTTTTGTTTATTAAATATTCCACCGCTTATTTTTTTGATTTAAATATTTTTGATAAATATTTAAAAATACTATTTAGCTGGAATCACTGGGATAAGATAGTTCTTGATACGACAGATTTGTTGATATCATTTTGTAACTGTTAGAACTGAAGAAGTTACATTTCACAATCCTTAATGTCAACTATCTCGCTCATAACCTCTTTATTCCTAATTTTTTGGACATAACGTATACGATAAGATTTACCTATCGTATTTTTGCTTGAAAAGCCTTTAATGCAATTACGAACTTTTCTAAATAAAGAAAGAAAACACCTGATAGTTTTACAGTATGGGGCACACAGTTGTAACATAATCTTACCAAGTACCTATTTAATACAATTTGCGAAAAATCTTAACACTGAAGGGTCATGAACATAATTTCAATGTAGGTATTAGAATCGCATCATTAATAACATAATTTTATTATTGCTGAAATTGTAGGAACGAAATAAATTAAAATGCAGAACCCATTTTTAAAATTAGCACTATTTTTGTACCAGGGCCATAGTAAAGTATCATAGCCACGAGACCCGCCCATTTTTAGGGTTCATTGAAAAAATAAGGTAACTCATTTAGTGGAATAGTTTTGTTTATTAAATATTTCACCGCTTATTTTTTTGATTTCAATATTTTTGATAAATATTTAAAAATACTATTTAGTCGAAAACACTGGGATAAGATAATTCTTGATACGACAGATTTGTTGATATCATTTTGTAACTGTTAGAACTGAAGAAGTTACATTTCACAATTCTTAATGTCAACTAGCTCGCTCATAACCTCTTTATTCCTTACTAGAAAGGTAGAACCTGGTGTTGTTATAGCAAGTTGGAAAAGTGAAACCGAAAACGCCTAGTTTTCGATTCAGTGTTACAATCAATATCTGCTTTTTCTTTACTCACTTTTACGAACTGCACGGCATGCGATATTCAAATAACTTTTCTTTTTGTACGCCCTCATCATAAAATATGTTGAAACTACATTGATCACTGTTTGTCATCTACCATTTGCACATGTTTACAAAAATTAATGAAAGTTAGGAGAAACTAGCTTAGCTTAGCTTAGCTACTGTTCGTTTTTTTTCTTGTTTGTTAAAATGTAGGGAAATAATAATACAGATAATAATCCCCAATCATAAGAAATTGAACAATGTATGAAAATAAATAGGTATCTGGAACCCATTGAAGATTATTTAATTGAATACCAGGAGTGCAGTGTGAGCTGATTGTTGTTGTTGGCCCCACAGCTGTTACACCGTGAATACTGTGATAGTGTTGTGCAAGCGTGACTTAGTCAAAATTTTGACTTGTATTTGACTGATATTTCAAAAAAAATTATTGAACTAATAAATGCGTGTACACAGCTAAAAATGGTCCCATACAGTTTGTAACCGTTAACTGCTTTGGTATTTTTGATATTGTTATACCCTTTCCGTTACACGTTGTATAAAAAAAAAATTAAATAAAATTAACTGTAGGACTTACATGCGTCATCGTGGAAAGAAAATTTGCCATAGACATTTCAGTTCTCTTCACGCCCATGTCTCAGCCGTCTGGTGGAAAATCACCTTTAGACACAATTATATTCTTAGCATCTTATAAACCAGCTTATTAGGTGTCTCACCAAAAATCAACTGTCGCTAACAGTTGGAAAATAAACCAAAGGAAAAAATGAAATCCCTTTCCTCTAGGGATATTTCTTTGTTTAGCACATTATAACAATACACACTTTTGGTGCCTAAAGCCGTCGTTACATCAGATACTTGAAAGCACTCTCGTAGACTCGTCAATGGGTATATTTTTCGGTTGAGAGGGGATTTGAACAGAACCAGAGGGGCTTTCAGACAATTTACTTGGAAACGTAAAATAAATTCGAAATATCATATAGAGTGCCCTTTGCGACGCTTAGTGCTAGTATTATGATCAAAGACTCTCTACTTTATCAGGATTAAGGATTTTCAATTAAAAAAAAAGAGTTCGTTTTAAATTTATTATTATTATGACAACATGTATGAATGAATTTGAATGTTACTAATATTTTGGGAATTATTATTGTTTTAATTAATATTTTAATAGGTTTTGTTTGCACGGACATTTTAAATATTCATATACCAGCTGCGCTGGTGAGATAAGCTTGTACCTACTACATCTAGCTGTTAACATCAATATTGTTTAACCTTATTTCCATGAATAAATCCTTTGACTTTGACTTTGACGACCTCCGTAGCCAAGAGGCGAGCGTGCTGGGCTTTGGCGTCGCGCCATCTCTGAGATCCCGGGTTTGATCCCGGGTCGGGCTAATATGGGAAACGAACTTTTCTACATTATCCCGCGTCTGGGTGTTGTGGTACAGTCGCCGTCAGATATATCAAAGCAGACAAAGCGACCAAATACTTCTGAACAGTTAAAATGTCAAAAAGTTCCATACACCACAAGTTACCATTAATATCTGAACATTCATTACTTCAGTAATATCTGAGCAGATGCTAGTCAATAACTTCTATACATACAACAAACCAATAATATCTGAACACTCATCTACACAAATAGCTAAATGAGACACATGACGTGCGTGACACATATTGACGTTATAAGTGTTCAAATGTTATTGGCATCTGCTCAGATATTATTGAAGTAATGAATGTTCAGATATTAATGGTAACTTGTGGTGTATGGAACTTTTTGACATTTTAACTGTTCAGAAGTATTTGGTCACTTTGTCTGCTCTGATATATCTGACGGCGACTGTACCGTGGTACATAATCAGGAACACCTGATTACTATAATACAAGTATTTAAGTTACCACAGAATCAGAGCAATGCATGTGATGTTGTACAATGTTTATTTAATTAAAAGAAATACTTGGACGAACTTCGTAGCCGAGAAGCAAGCGGACTGGAATTTGAACTATGTGTCAAATAAGCCAATTATTGTGAATAATTTGTGCAATAAGCTATATCTATCTACTAACTGTGTTTGTTCCCGTGAAGCGACTTTGTTCCCGTGGACTACATACTTTTATGGTCAGTAGTCAATAGTTAAATTCAAGTTTTGAGCTATATTTGTGCCAAATTAAAAAATAAACGTTTCCCAAATAAACTTTCAAGGGCGGTATTACCCACATCCCCTCTTAATATTAAAAACAAAAAGTAGCCTATGTCTGTTCTAGAGGTTCACCATATACTTATATCAAATTTCATCAAAGTAGGTGCAGTGGTTTTGGCGTGAAAGCCAGACAGACAAACTGACAGACAAGAGTTACTTTCGCATTTATAAAATTAGTAAGGATATATCTATAATAAATAGCAGGTGAACTCAACCCGTAGCTGTATCAGTACATACACATATACATTGTTACTCTAACAATATTCGCCGAAGTTCCTTAATGAAGTAAACTTTTAAAACTCCTTTGATGATACCGAAGTCTGCCGGAGTTGACGAGATATGCCTAACTCGAGTTACGCGTACGAGCGAAACTGAGCAAAATGTGTCCTAGTACAATGAATGTGTCACCGATTTATAAATAAGATAGATAGATAATATATTAATTTGCATAAAAATTAACAGAATTTGGTTTATTTTTAGGAAAATAAACTAATAATGACTACATAGAAATTGACTAAGTGCGAGTCGGACTCGCGCACGACGAGTTCCGTACCATTATATAGAGGTATTTATTCAACATTAGACACAATATTGTAACCTTATTATACAACTAAATTTTCTGTTAATATTTCAAGCGTCTACCTGTTGATGTTATTCAAAATCGAGCAAAAAACTCAAAATACACGTACAACTACTTAAATCTTTCGACAAGTTTTTTCATATCATTTAAACTAGTTAATGATTTTAATAGTCGATACTAAAAGTTTTTAAGTCCATAAAATTAAGCACATTTTAATGACAGCTTGTTTAAAAGAATTTTGTAATTTTAATTTACTTCTAATTATTATTTACAATTTAAATGACGGGCCACCCTGTTTTTTCGTCGCGTAAACTTTATCTCACCTAAGAGTTGACTCGTAAGTTGTAAACTTTATCGTCTTTGTGTTCGTAATCGTAAGATTTGTCACTCGATGCTTTTAACAGCCTTAAGACGTATTCAGAGGTAAACGACTTACATTGAAATCAGGTTATTTTCTGCTTATGTGGAAAACCCTAGGCTTTATCTCCATTAAGACGTTGATTCTTCAAAGTAGAGTAGACTTATATTTTCGTCGCCATTGGCGATTTTCTTTGTTGGCTTGAACTGTTTTTTCTTGTAGACATAGTTTTGATAACATTATTCGTGCTATGAAGGGACAGCTAAAATTAAAATATTTACAGTTGTAACGTAATTATTATGAACATCTAAAAGAAGAATACTGCAAAAGGTTTTCTTAGCAGAATCCATGTCATTTTCTAATGTCGTCAAGGCATTTGTAGCTTATACTGTAATCATTTACGTAGTAAGTAGGCATTACATGTTTGATTTCTACAATCATTTTTATATAAACTTTTAGGCACGTAGTATGATATCAGCTTTGTATTAATGTCCCATACCTAGACTCGATACATTATAGAAAAGTTCGATTTCCACATTGATTCGAACGGGAACCAAACTCGGGACCACAGAGGTGGTGCGGCGCTAAAGTCCAAATTAAATAAAATGTGTAACCATTCAAACAAATTCCATTTTTGAATTATTAACTTAATAAAAAACAGTTTAAGGTCGGACTTGACCTTCTATTGCGTGAATATATCAAACATATAAGGAAGTTTCCAAGTGCTCCCAAGAGCACTCCAGTTTGCTTTGGATAAAAGTTTCCTGCATTTTCTCTTACCTACATTTGACGTCGTTATAGCTCAACATATTTTCATATGAAATATTGCTCACTGAATGGCGTACGGAAAGCCAGTTTTTTTTATTGGTTCGTTAAATTTATCCGACAGCAGAAAATCAGCTATCATAATGTGATCTAGTATAACCAGGCGCGAGGAAATAGCTGTAATTTGAGATTATCTGCTTCACCAAGCACACTCTGTCATTGCTTGCGTTCCTAATGAGATATGGCTTTGATCCTAAGACTCGTAAAAATAATGTTTGTATGTTAAAAAACTACACTTAAAAGGGTACTGAAACTTTTTCTAAATTGATTGTAAATTGACACGTTTACAGGAGGATTACAAGGACAAAACCTAGTTTGAGTAGTTATTATTGACAGAAAGCGAATTGAAAGAAAGAAAGAAAATTCATTTATTGACGATCACACAATTACCGAACACACAAAATATTAGAAAGTCTACACAAAACAAAGATATCGTGTGAGGCCAATTTGGGTTCCACCTCAGCAAATGCTGCTACGGCATGTATAACACCGCAGCAGCGCTGGTATTCTGGTGGAAACCAACTGCCTGGGAAAGTAGCAAATGCCCTGGCTCCTGCTAATTCCCCACGCATAAGAGTGGCGTTAGAACGTAAACAATTATTATACAATACATACAATGAAGAAAGCATTAACGATATTGATGACAAACCAGTATATCTCTAAATATCTTTTATCTTCTAATTGGTACCACTCGTTATGAACAAAGTGGTTTCCTTATGCCTGGTTTCAATGTTTTACGATTCGTCATGTGTTACAATGACTATCCGTTTTCTTCCAACCGACTGCGAGTAGTTAAAACCGTTTCATACTTTACTTTCCCTACCAGCTATCAGCAGTCGTCGGTCGGTCGTTTTTTGCTTACACCTCGTATAATTGAATACTATCTGTAACTAAAACTGATGGTTTTTCAAATATTGGAATCGGACATTAGTCAACAAGTGGTAGTACACATATTCTTAGTTATTCTATCTTCAGCAAACTAACCTAAAATGAAATAGCTTCTTAGTCTATGCAGGCTAGATTACAATAATTTTATCATAATCTATATATATAAATCTATATATATAAAAGAAAGTCGTGTTAGTTACACTATTTATATCTCAAGAAGGGCAGAACAGATTTGGCTGAAAATTGGTGGAGAGGTAGTTTAGAACCAGGAAAAGGACATAGGATACTTTTTTATTCATTTCTTTTTGCTTTTTTTAAAAGTCATTTATTGCCTCTAAGGCGGAACAAAGTTCGCCGGGTCACCTAGTTATTCATAATTGATAGATATTTTATCATTACATTGGAGAACATCGGACAACATCACATACATTGCTCTGATTCTGTGGTAAGTAGCTAAAGCACTTGTGTTACAGAAATCAGAAACAACGACGGTACCACAACACCCAGACCCGAGACAATATAGAAAAGTTCGTTTCCCAAATTGACTCGACCATATATACACGTCATAAAACCTTACATAAGTAATTCTGTCTTTCTGTTTCTAGGCCTCTTAAGTACACTTGATATTTTCCATCTTTAATCTCGTGCCTACAGAGGCACACAATACAGATTGTGGTTTGGTTGGCTAAAAAAAGAATTCATAATAGCAACATTATGAGATTTGGTATTAACATATTAAGTGCAATGTTTTGTGCCGACCTACGACATTACCTACAAGTCGACACAAATACAGCGTCAGCAGAATTGGCGTAGTAAACAACGCTCCATACGTAATACGTGACATCGATATCTTACATCGTGATATCAGAGTTTTCGTCGCCACTAAGTATATATACAACAAACCAAGAATAGTAGTTTAGCCTTGGTCCCCGAGCAGAAAACACCTAGCTCGGCGGAAGTACTTCCACTTTTAGTAAAGAACATACGTTCCTTACAGTTTTATTACAGGGTTATTACGAGAATACGGTATAAAATCTGAGTGTGATGCGAGTAAAGAGTTTCATTTCTTTTTAAGTTATATATATAACCTATCAACCGAATATCACCTCAATACACGCAAAAACGAAAAATTTGCTAAGTGAGAATAAAACTACTTCATATTTTATTTTGCCTAATTTCATAGAAGTTGCGGGATTTAGAGTTATTAGGATTGTAGGCGTATAAAAAAATAAAATGTTTGATTCATTTCGTAATATAATATGTAATTTTAAGTTTCTGAGCTGACTGCAAAAGATTTGAAGTCAAGATTTAATTTTTCCTTTCAAAATATTTTCTCCTTTCTTAACATTGACGATTAATCAAGGAAACAATACAAAGACAAATTATAAAAAATACGGGTCAACAATTTTAACTAACCATTTCTTCAATTTTTTTTTTCAGACAAAGTTATTTTCGAATCGTAGTCAAAAGTTCTGAACTCTGCGATACAAGCCATGCTTAGTGCAGGGTTCGCTAGTCTTAAGTCCATTGTAAAAGCATTTAACTAGCAAATAAATGATTTTATTATTTTTTTTTATTATTTGTAACTCAAAAACAAAATAGTTTCGTCGAATTGAGCTCTAAATAAAGAAATGGTTTTCATATTACTTTACAAATCAATTATGTTAAAACGAAGGCCAGAATGATTTGCAACATGTCATAGTAAATGTTCAGCTCTTCAATGTTGATTGATCGTTATGAAGTTTAAGTGTTGCTGGAAATTAACTAACAGTTTGTAAACTAAAACACTGTACTTATCAATTTAAGATATTAAAAATAAAACATTTGCTTGTTTAATATTTCACTACAGGGTATAACTAATAAATAACTTAATTATCAAATTAAAGTCAGCGTAACAAGAAGGGTAATGACTATATCAACAAATAAAGGTTGATGGCTACAAACCCAAGCTATGTTTAAAAAAAAAGGAATAAATATACTTTGCTTGGATTCAAAACCAAAACCATTAGATCTTAATTGATGCAAGGCATCAAAACGACAACTGAAAGAGCAAAACGCTAATGTCATCTAAATCTCTTCATTTACTTTCAAGATAATAAATAAATAAATATTGGACAACATCGCATATATTGCTCTGATTTTGTGATAAGAAGCTTAAGCACTTGTGTTATAGAAATTAGGAACAACGACTGTACCACAACACCCAGGCCCGAGACAATATAAAAAAGTTCGTACACCATATTGACCCGACAGGGAATCGAACCTGGAGCCTCAGAGATGGCGCCATTTACTTAAACTTCAGCTGGTAGAACCCACGGCCTAATAAACGACTTTGTAGAAAAGCTTAAAGTATCCAAGTTTGAACAAGCTGTTAACTCGATTTTGTTCTAGCAAACCAAAGAGTCGATATCCCTCTTATCAAGCATATTTTAAAGATTTCCGAAGTAAGATTGATGGACAAAATCGGCACAAGAAACATGAAACCGCTATGTAATTGCGAACGAAGATAAATGGATTTTTCCCCATAAGTCTGGAGTTTTGCGAGTCCGAATCCGGATCATTTTTCAGAAGACTTTAGTGTAATTACAGCTGGTATAGTATTAGAAGTATATATACCAATAACTTCTGTAAGATATAGTGTATTCCGAGATATTTTGGTGCAATATCTCGTCGGTATCCAGCAAATGGTGCTTTCTTGACAGTGTGGTCATATGGTATTTGGAAAATTGCATTAGCTCACCGTACATCTACCTCGGGGAAGGTGTCATACGTGGAACTCCTCTGATCTGTTAAGAGCATGTACTACTCACTAAAACCACCTGCATCTCTCATCGCCTATTGATAAAGGCCTTAAGAATAATATAACTATAGCAAGGATAGTGACACCTGCGATTATATTGTCACTAACGGCTTTGTCTTGCGGGCCAGTATGGCGATGCTAACGGATAGGATATAACGGTATCAAATCCGTTGTCATAGCGATATGGGATTCTTTCTTGCTTCCTATTAAGCTGAGAGAAGCCAATATTACTAGTGCTTTTAAATTTAGAAAAAGCTGTCAGTTCCACCTTTGTAAATGTACTGCAGATGCTGAAATAGGTCCTCAGCCAGTCTGAGAAAATGATCGCATAACTTACACACCATAGTAAAGGACACAGTTCCTCAGTGCGAGCCTTTTTTTTTATATTGCACTTCAAGATTGACCTCATCCCACCTGATGTTAAATGGTAATGAGTTCCTAGCTTAAGGGTGACAAGTACAGCATAATAAATCTGTTACTGGACTTGTCGCCCTTACCTTGAAGGCTTGACGCCTGCTACTAATGTAGCACCCTCAGGAGCTCTGGAAACCTTACTTACACGCAGAAACACAACAACACAGAAGTAATTGTTATTTGGCTGCGGTCTTCTATAAGGTGGAATCGGTCAAAGACAAAACCAACGTATTTTAATATTGAGTATTCTTCAACAATAATTTTATAAATTTTTAAAATACCACGACAAAATTTCTCCAAGCCAGTTATTGAAGAGCTCGTTTGATTTTCTTATTATACTTAGTACCGAACACTTAACAAGTGGATATTTCCAGGGTCCGATGGGAACGTGAAAGCGGATTTGTTAGAATTTAGACGTTCTCATTAAATTTGAATGTGAAATTGATTCGGGGAAATTCGTATCTTTTAATCATGATTAATCAGTGTGTTTTGAGAATCGAATTTAATGAGGACAGATTTACATTTGATGATTACCTGCTCTTGTATTATGGTAGCTACAAAATACTGTACGTTAGTCCCGGATTTCCTTATTGAAGTTTATATAAAAATCCCATTTTTCTATACATAATTATAGCTTGTTAGCTATGCCCGCGACTTTGTTCACGTGGATATACTTTCATGGCCAGTTTTACCCCTATCTCCCCTAATACTCAAAACGAAAAGTAGTCCATATTTTAATCCAGGCTTCGAGCTACATTTGTACTTAATTTCATAATCAAAATCTTTATGAAAATTAGCCCATGTGTAAAAATCCATTCAGTACTTATCGAGTGAAAGAGTAACAAGCATCCATCCATACATAGACAGAAACTTTTGCCTTCATAATATGAGTATTGATGTCACCCAAGGTTAGTGTAGTGTGTTTGTCGGTTTGGAGCTTATTCCATACAAACAAATCTCTCTTTATAACAATAGTGTAGGAGTGTAAATCATAACTCCGACCGTGTTTCTCCGATTGAAAAATCTCCGAATAGTCGTTTCGCCGATGATCATTTAAACGTGCATTCGTTTTGTCATTTAATAGTTCTACGAACACTCGTATCGCCGATAGTCATATTAAATACTAATCGTTTCGTTGATCGATATTTAGCCGATAATTTGTTTCGCCGTAGGTAAATTCATACACATATGCCCTGCAATCTCTTGAAATTTCAAAATAAATTAAAAAACCGTAGAAGTGAATTTTGTTTCATACAAAACAATTATTATCTAGGCAGGGGATAAAATGTGAGTTGCTGTGAAGGGTAATCCGAAAGTTATTTAATTAAATACATCATATGGCCGCAGACGACTCCACTGCGGAATAAATCGATATATTTAGTTCGAAAACCTAATATCACTGATTCATAGCTATGTAGGAAGATTCGAAAGTACGCAGACCCAAAGCACATTAGATCGAAAGAGGTGGACTTGAATTAAATATTATAAGACATGTAGGGCATAGCGATTTATTGCTCGAACTGGAGCAGCCCGACTGGTGAAATACCTCCACCTTACAGAAGACCGCAGCCAAATAACATCCACTTCTGTTTTGTTGTGTTCCTGCGCGTGAATAAGGTTTCCAGAGCTCTTAGGGGTGTTACATTAGTAGCAGGGGCCACGTTGAAGGCTATTAACTACAAACGAAAACATTAAAAGAGTCATTGGCCTTCTAAAACAACAGAATCAAGTAATATTTAGCATGATGGAACTTGCGAGACTTGCATTTTCACATTTGCATATGAAGTAGCGTTCGTGTCTGCCGCAGGTTTTTTTATATTACACTTCAAGATTGACCTCATCCCTCCTGATATTAAGCGGTAATGACGTCCTAGCCTAAGGGCGACAAAAGCAGCTTAATAAAGCTGTTACTGGACGTGTCGTTGTCCTTACCTTGAAGGCTTGACCTTCCTACTAATGTAGCACCCCCCAAGTGCTCTGGAAACCTACTCACGCAGAAACACAACAACACAGAAGTGATTGTTATTTGGCTGCGGTCTTCTGTAAGGTGGAGGTATTTCACCAGTCAGGGTGCTCCAGTGCGAGCAATAAATCGCTATGCCCTACCTCTCCTAAGATATGGATAAAACGGGGACACTGATTATGTCACATTTTTTTTACTTTTACGTATACTTTAACTAGAACTGTATAAGCTCACGACTGGCAATCTTCATTTCGCCGGTTTGTCCGAGAGGTAACGGGCAAGGCTAGACGTGCATTTTCATAAGGTAAATGGGAAAATGCAAAGTTTCTCGCGAGACGTAAATATAACGGTGATTCTCTTCGCTCCGTTTGCCTGACAGATGGTGAATGCATAAACATTTTGTTCGAGTCAACAAACAGAACAAAGCTACAGTCCATTTAAAAGTAAAAGAGTTAAGTGAAAATAATGTATCATCTTTGAAATCTACACTAATACAATAAAGGCGAAAGTTTGTGAGTGAGTGTGTTTGTTATCTACTTACCCTTAAACTACAAATGCCCGGTTCCAATATTTGAAAACGATCCGTTTTAGTTACGGATAGTAAATTATACGACGCGTAAGCTAAAAACGACGGACTGGCGACTGATGACAGCCAATATGAAAAGTAAATTTGAAATAAGAATTAACGACTCATAGAAAAACGAATAGTAATCATATAACGGATAATAAACGAATCAACATCATGAAATAGATTTAGTAAGTAGTACTTTTTAATTCATCATAAATCGTAAACCGCAATTTAACTTTAATCTTTTGTGTTACGTTTCTTGCTCCAACGAAACCCCTCGTGACTCGCACTTGGCCGGTTTTTATTATAAACTAGCTACCCGCTCTAGCTTCGCGCGGGAACTGATATGCGGCTTTCGACGCGTTATTTATTGCACAGATCCCTGGCCATTACAGTATTTTAGTTTAAGGAAAGATTGAAAGTTAAAGTATTTATTCAGCACACAAAAAAACGATATAAAAAAGAAAAAAAAACAATGTTACAAGGAATTATTTTAGAACTACAAATTAAACTAAACAGGTAACAGCTTACATCTAATTCTGCTTACCCTAATAGTGTGCTAAAAAGGCAACCATCTCAGCATTATGCCGTGATACCACTGCATGGCACCACGACGCTGGTTTTCAGTGGTCGCCTGATGGTGACGGAGAGGTAAAAGCCATTAAAAGTGTAAAACAATAATTAATTAGATAAATGGTAGCATTTACACACCATCTTGCATAAGTAAAGCGTGCTAGGAAACAGCAAATAATTCACTCGAGCAAACCAATCAGGCCACACTACAGGCAATAATTCGACACCGCCACAATCAAGAGTTGTATACCCACATTCACCAAATGCTAATTTAAACTAGCGGTCCGCCACTGGTTTGTACGCACACTATACCCGTTTTTTCTATACTTCCCACTGAATCTTCGCTCATATTTGTCGCAGTGTAATGGCATATAGCCTAAAGCATTTCTCAATAAGTGTACTATCTAACACAGAAATATTTTTTTAATTCGAAGCAGTAGTTCCTGAGATTAGCATGATCAACAAAACTCTTCAGCTTAATAATATTGGTAAAAATAGCATATGTCAGCTAATTCTTAACAGTGAAATAAAAGTGAGTGCAGTAAGTAGTTATAAATACTGTTATTGAATAGGTAAATCAAATCTTTCCTCTTAAAATTGGAATAGATTGATTTTATATAATTATGTCGTATGCTCTTCTAAGTAAATAGCCCCTTCGCATGGATATAACGTAAATATGAATGAATTTTTCGATTGTTCTGTACTAATTATATATCTAGGTATATATTAAACATATAATTTCTTCCTTTTTTTTACTTCTTTTTTTCTCCCCTGTTACCGCACCCATATACAAACTATCTGCATGATCCAAGGGTTGACTGGAAGAGAATGCCCCTAGCATTAAGTCCACCTGTTGTACCTATTAGTGCGATAAAGTTGTTAAATAAATAAAAATAAATATAATAATATTATACACCGTATTACTCTGTGTATAAAAATCGCGTCAAAATCTGTTTTGAAGATTCAAATATTACCAAAGGACATACAAATGGAATAAAACTATTTGTTGATACATACATAATGCTTAAAATTTTAATTCTTCTTTTTGTGCTTCGCCGTTATCGGGTAATAACAATTGAGTACTTCGGATATAAATAATCTAAAACAAAAGCATTTACTATTGGAAAAACCGGAAAAAATGCAGACGCACATTGCGAAGTCAACGCAACCCTTGTCAAATCCCAAACGATTATTGAACCCGATAAATCTCTTATTTCAGGGTTCCTTAGTCAACAAACACAAAATAATCTTAGACGTATGTAACGTACGATCGGATGAACTTTTGGACATAACTGGAGGGGTACTCTCAAAAACGAAACGAACAAACGAAAGGTTTCGTTTTTTAAAGATTATTTAAAAGTTTGGGAATGAAAGACGTGGTTTTTGATTTGCATAAATAATATTTTGCTTTTTGAAAACGCTTAATTTGCATTCGAAGTGATTTCTTTATGATTATGAGTATTAAAAATTGCCATCCGTTGTCGAATCCGACATATTTCGTTTATGAGAGTAGACCCCCTCATGTGGATGAATATGGGTATCGTGTAATGAGGATTAACTTCATATTAAGTAATTTAATTTTGGTCCCTTTTTTTTTGCTCTCCCTCTTGATGCTATCTGGTAATGTAGTCCTTTTTTTTGCGTTGGGAATGCAGTGACGTTTCGTCTCAAACCACTTTGGGTAGGGGCGGCGAGGTTTGTCGGGCTCAAATTCCGTTGGGAAGGACAGAATACCCCACCGACTAAACCCGACGGTGGTCCTTCTCGCACGCTATGTCTGGAAGGTGCCGGGATTCCCCTGACGGGATGCTACTCCACACCTCCAGGAGCGCAAACTGGTAATGAGGTCCTAGCTTATAGGCGACAAATACAGCTCGACAGACAAGTATAAACGTGACAATATTTATTTTTAAGTAACAAAAACTGTCGTCGCATGTTTTAATTATACTGAAGGTGCGCAAATAGGCTAAAAATTAACATATCTAATTGTAATATTCTGTCTTGCTAGACAGATGAATTATGCTTCATGTATCTTACAGATGGCAAATTCAGACTCAATTAATGTGAAACTAAACGCCTAGAGAATCACTCTCACGTTTCTCAATTAAGTGTGACAGGAGTGCCAGTAATAATAGGCTTTCATGAAGATCCGCTTAATATTAACAGGAGGCTGAGCTATTGTATACCCGGCTCAATATCGAAATACTGACAAGGGTTCGGATTTAATGCGTATGCTGTCTATGTGGAAATAATAGCTGTTATTTTTACTACAAGCATTTATTTAACTTGCAATGTATTTTATATTCAACCGATGGAATCTTGCAAATTAAATTTGAACCAGTTATCTTCAACCGATTGTTTTGAAATTTAATATATTATGTGATACTATGCTAAAGTGACAACGCATTGATAGCTATGTGATGTCATTCAACATTCCGAACACGGCAGTAGAACACTTAATTTGTACTGACTATTCATAAGAGCTTTTGTAAAGTTTACATGAATAAAGATGATTTCTATTTCTATTTCATTCTAAAATAAAATCTGGCGGATTATCAAAGATGGCGGACTAGTATTTTTATTTAAAATTTAACTTTTTTTTAATCAATGAATAGTATGTGCCATTACACAATTACATTTTTTGTTTAAATTTACTGCTTGCAATTATATTCATATCATTTTCATAAGAGATTCATATAATCATATTCTAATGGGTAATCAACTAAGATAAATTTAAATACCTGTTAAAACACGGATACGGATACACTTAATAACACACTGTTTAAAATTCGAGATTGCTGATGAAATCTAAATTTCTCTTTAACAAATTGATACCCTAAAACTATAGTGTAAGAGGGATATCACTAATATTGTATTTTTCTACAGACAAAAAAACAATTCTCGGCATTTGAAAATAAATTAAGAAAGAAACAAATAGAGGAAAGTGATTCAAGAAACCTTTTGAAATGCCAGCTAATGACTGAAACCATTTTGTATCAATTATTAAGTTCGGACAAAGTTTCACTACGAAGTGAGTTTGTAATTGGTAGGATAAGTGGCACTTTAGAGAGACGTTGGGAAGAGTGATCTATTGTAGCCAGGGCGGCTGTTAAAGTACAATTATAGGCAATTATAGAACAAACAATTCCTACTTTAATTTTGAAGTAACTGAAAAATCTTATCTTCCCTTGCGGTGCGGGATTCGAACCCGCGACCTTCACTTTTTTGTATATTACAATTCAAGATTGACCTCATCCCACCTGATGTTAAATGATAAAGAGGTCTAGCTGAAGGGCGACAAGTACAGGATAATAAATCTGTTACTGGACTTGTCGCCCTTAGCTTGAAGGCTAGACCCCTGCTACTAATGTAGCGAACCCAAGAGCTCTGGAAACCTTGCTAACACGCAGGAACACAACAACACTAGCGAGTGGTAAGTTATTGTAGGTGTTGAAATTTTTCTGACATTTCAACCTCTTAGCCTTATGGAAATCATCCCGCACCGCAAGGGAGGATTAAATTTTAGGTTCACGGACGGCCGCTTATCTTAAAAATACTATTAAAAAGTGATTTACTTTAACAAATGAATAATATTTTAACAAAAGCCCAAATAAGTTCAGTGTTCGTAAAAACTGTACACACTTAATCTTGACGCAGTGTATCTAAGTAAATATTTGTTTACATGACAAAAGAAAAATACATATCTTATATTTTCATAATGAAACTGTTAGACAATATATACATTTTAAGTCTTCTCCCTTAATGTCTGGCTATATAAAACAGAACCTAACAAATGCGAACCTAAAAATAGATTTCTAAAATCATAAACAACCCCTCATTAGGTATTCCAATTTACTAAATGGCTTAAAGCAACAATGTTTTAAGGAAAACCATAAAAACGAGAAAAGTTTTGCTGCTACCATAAATCGCTTTTCAACTTCTTTAGGAACAAGAAATAACACTTTCGAGATAGCAACGTGAAAAATTCGTTATTCTGAAAGAGGTTACGAAATCGAAATTTCTTTAGAGTTTTCTAGAACTTATGAACAGACATTCCTTTTAAAATAAACAAAGGTAAATTAGAAGCAAGAATGACAAAGTTAACCTTTTGTTGCGCTTAGAACTAAGTTATGTATTTTTAAGTATATAAGCGGTTTAAACCTTTTTAAATTTAAACTATCTGCACTTGACATTTAATACTTATAAATACATAATTATAGGAATAAATTAACATAAACACATTATATGAATAAATTTACATAAACAAATCACATACATTTCTCTGAGTCTGTAGTAAGTAGCTAGAGGATTTGTGTTACACAAATCAGAAACAACGACGGCATCATAACACCCAGACCCGAGATAATACAGTAAATAACCCTACTGGAAGTTGAATCTGCCCTAAACTACATATATATTTAGCTAACAGTTTTTGACTTATCTATCAAAGCATAGCTCAAATAGTTAGCAATAAGTACCTATTCAAGTTCAAGTATTGTTATTTGACCTTTTTAATGATGGACCCCTTTTAAACCTACAAAAGTGCAACCCCATAGATACCGAAATCTAGCTGTGCCCGCGACTTTGTTCGCGTGGACTTCATCCTTTAATGGTCGGTTTTACCCCTATCTTCCCTAATATTCGAAACAAAAAGTAGTCTTCATTTTAATAGAGCTATATTTGTGCCAACTTTCATATCTCTGACTTAAAAAATAAACATTTTCCCATATAAACTTTCAAAGGTGGCATTACCCCCCCTACTTTCTAACAAAAAGTAGCCTATGTCCGTTCTTGAGGTTCAACGTATACCTATGCCAAATGTCATCAAAATCGGTTGAGAGGTTTAAGCGGGAAAGCGTAACAGACAGACAGACAGACAGAGTTACTTTCGCATTTATAATATTAGTAGGGATAAATCTGAAGTGAAAAAGCATACTTAATATACATCAGGTCATGGACCTCTAATCTTTTCCAATTACATTATGAGTAAAATTACCTTAAATTTCAAATAAGCTTATAATGTGGATGTACGAGACGAAACTTCTCGAAATAAAGTCATTAACTCGTAATGTTGCGCTGACGGATTTCATTGAACTCTGCAAGAAAAACCTTTGCATCTAAGCTTATAATGAAAATGTAAATATAATAATACATTCTAAGTTTCGCATGATACACAGTTATTTTTTAAAACTTTAGTATCAATTAAGAAATATTGTTTTAACATTTTTCAATTAAGGGCAGTTTTAAATTGCTAATTAAAATTAAGTTCCTGAATATACTGAACCAGTTTGTTAATGCTTTTGAAGACAGTATTATAATGTGTTATTTTTGTATATTTTATACTGGACTAACATATTATTATTGTAGGCCAAACATTATGTGAAAATTTTCAAAAAGTGAGCATAAATAACCTTATTTCATGATTTACAGCTTATTAAGACCGTAGACTTTCAATGAACTTTTACAAAATTTGGAAGACAGGTTATATACTAGAAAAACATATAGAAAATTAACTTACACTAACTTATTTACTATTTAATGAAAAAATAAAAATATTAAATTAAATAAACAAAGATGGCTCCCGTGGTATGGTACCCAAAATGGTATAAGGTGATCGAGAGTCACTGCGCAAGGTAGCAGCCAGCTTTTGAGTATACTGTAGCGTTAACAAGTCCTTTGGATATGTCTTTACATAATGCACCAGGTTCCCACGCACCAAGGGCTTCTACAACAAATGCCACAAAATAAATAATATTCTTTAATCACGACATAATATAAAACAAAGTCACTTTTTCTCTGTATTATAAAGCTAAAGAGTTTGTTTGAAAGCGCAAATATACTTCTAATTAATGTACAGGGAATATAGTATTTCACATCATTATATATAAGAACAAAACCACACATGAAAATATTTAAAAAAGAGAATACCTATATACAAAATATTTACAAAAGATAGTCCACTCCAGTGTTTAGGGTGCCCAGAATGCTAGCAACATTGCCTCCTTGAATGGCCAGACTTAAACGTTGGCCGAGGTATTTACCAGCATTCTGGTCACCAGAAACCTCTACGAGGCGAGCGGACAATTCTTTGTATAAAGTTCGGGACTCAGGACCCCATATGTTTATTTATATTTTTCAAAGTCTTGATAATTATAAACAATGTTTCTGATTCAATTCATACCTTCATAAATTTCTAAAAAAAGCCATCTTAATCGATTTTATTATTTTTATAGTACTATACGCCGTACTAGCGAACTTTAAATATTAGAAACAGAAAATTTTTATCTCCCCTTGCAATTTTACCGCAACGGGAGATAAAAATTTTCTGTTTCTAATATTAAAAGCCATCTTGACTTACGGTCAGTATATCTTTTTCATTTAAGAAACCCTTAAAATAAGTGCGCAAAATGTGAGAGTTACTTCTAATATGAACGTATTTACGCTGACCTTTTGGACTATTTATTGTTTCAGTCCCGAAGCTAAACATTAGGTACTCACACAATCAGTTTGTTAATGCTTATTTCGTGTTAGAGTAAATATTTCGTGAAAGTACGATTTGTCCGGAAATCCCGAGATAGGGCGAAGTTCAAGACTAAATTAGGATGTACGGAAAAAAATATCAAATCAACAAGGCGGGAGGAAAAAGGAAAGTAAAATTATGAGGAAAAGCATTTTCGAGTATTTTCAGTGGGTCTGTTAAAAGTGACGTTAATGAAAGTTAACAACAGCTTAAGATAGTGACTATCTAATTTTCGAAATGGTCGTCTTAAGTTTATTTTAAATTTGTAGTCCTACTGCTAAAAACGGAAAACACAAATGACAGGTTTCGTTATTGAAGATTAATTGAAATATTAGCTCAGGTGGAATTTATATTGGTAACCGTAAAGGTGGGTAATATGTAAAGGTGGGTTCGATTCCCGCACCGCAAGGGGAGATAATTTTTTTCTGTTTATAATATTTAATAATTGAAACGTGTTTTTTGATTTGCACAAATAATATTCTGTTTTTTGATAACGCTTTCGAATGCTAATTCTCAAATATAGCATTATTGAAATTGCTATTCATCATCAGATCCGACATATTTCGTTTTTGGTAGCAGGCCACGCCGTTTAGGATAAACCACGCTAATAAATTTTATCATGCGTTGGTCCCTTCCTTTGACATGGATTCCTTCTAAAGGTACGTGAAGAAATTTCTTGCTGGCCAGTACGGGGATACTAACAGATAGGATATTACGGTATCAAATCCGTTGCCATCTCGATGTTGGTTCCTCTCTAATCAGGCTGGGAGGAGTTAATATACTTTACTACTATAAAAAATGTTCTTCAGAAATGCAAAAGTTGCTAAAAAACTGCTGCATGCTGATGCTAATTGGCGAAAAAAAAAATACGAGTGCGGTGTAATAGCACACCAATAGAATTAAATCTTTTGTCAACTCAGGCGAGAAATTTGATGTATTGCGCATACTGGAAGGGCAGGTCTCCATTTTTTACTGAATAATGTCAGTAAACTGGGCAGCGTTCGGTAAACTACGAAATGTCTTCTCGTCCAACATCCCTCAGTGCCTTAAAACAAAGGTGTACAACCAAAAAGCAAAAATGTTCTTGAGTGGAGACCACCTACCAGATGGACCGACGACCTATTAAAAATTGCTGGGTCTCGTTGGATGCAGGCAATGGACCGGTCGCGCTGGAAATCGGTTGGAGAGGCCTATGTTCAGCAGTGGACAGGAACAGGCTGAAATGATGATGATGGAATATCAGTGAAAATGTTGGCAAGAAATGATTAATTAAAAATATATATATGTATATTTGGTAGTTAACATTCATTTATCCATCCACTTATGTAAAAAAAAATTGATTATTTTTTTTTAGTTTGAAATTAAAATAAACAGTGGTTTGGAGTATATTTTAATGGAAGGAGAGCTGCTCAATATAATCATATTGAAGAATATGCTTGTATTAAGTAGCTCTATCAAAGTCATAATAGCAGATATAATTTAATCTTCAGATATAATCTTAGTATTAGCTATATAAAAAAAACAGAAACTTCATAACTAAGGCGTTTAAATTTTTCCACCATTCACAGATCATTTAATAAGCGACTTAGCTCGTTTATTCGACGCTACGAACATAAAACGAATTTTATGGTGTGACATTTCACTCACTTTATGACGAGTTATGGCCATCAGACGGAATTTACAATGTTGAATTTTCCAGTTTTCTTCAATGGTAGCAAATAACAATTACTTTTGACGTGGTAAAGGTTTATGATCTTCACATTTTGTTCTTTTTATTATGACTGTATTATTTTGATTTAATTCACTGTCACCTACAAGAAAACGAATGTTATGTGTTAATATAATTTTTTTAGCCTCTTATTTTTGTCTATCTTTTGTCAACGGTATTGACACCCAATATTTTTAAATAAAATAATGTGTAAGTTAAATCTAGCCTACTTTAAGATCTCAACAGGTTTTAAATAACACCAATCGTTATAGGTATTCAATAAAGCAAATAAATACAGTTTAATTTTTATTCATAATGTGGTTTTGTTCCTATGAATAAATATTTGGATTAAGCATAGAACTTGGCACTCATTTAGATCTCCATTCTTTGTACGCCGAAGCCCTTATCTAAGCATATTTTTTTATTGAACTTGGCTCTTCTTTTTTACATTTATGTTTTTGGTGGGATAGAAGGGTCAAAAGTGGCACCAAGTGGTTTGTGTAATACTACACTCGGCGCTGGCTAGCCAGTTCCTTTGCTTGAACTTGGCTTGACACGCTGCCGCGTGTCTAGATATCTAGGAAAACCTCCGAAACTCACGCTCTAGGTCAAATTAAGTACAATAAAACTTACGTTTTAAATGTTATAATATTATTAAACAAAATAACTAATTTATGTTCTTAATTAAATGCGTGCCGCACCTGTACTAGAATAATCCATACTGTTAAATACCTCACTATACTCCCCACGGGACAGGCTTAGCCTTGTGTAAATCAGTAACATTTGTTAGCGTGTACTTATCTTGGAAATACATGTATTTTATTTTATTTATTTTTTTAATTCAAACAATTTCATCGGCGTGCTATTTTTCATCGGCTTGATAACTAGCGTTTCCCGTACCTTCGCACGCATACAATTCCTGTTTTTTCCACTTTTGTCATAGATTACTTGCACTTATTGGTCGTACCGTGATGTTTTATAGTAGTGTTGCCGTCGATTCGATTATATATCGATTATAATCGATTATTCCAAAAGGGGCCTAAATAATCTAATAATCGATATGAGAATCGATAGTATCGATACTATCGATATAATCGATTATATCGATACCTTTTTTTATTAGATATAATCGATTAATCGATTATAATCGTAGTCAAATACAATATAATCGATTATATCGACATCAAGTTGAAAACGATACTGTTCTCGATTAATCGATTATAATCGATTATATCGATAGTATCGATACTATCGATTGTCATATCGATTATTAGATTATTAGGGGAGGGGGGGGGGGGATAATCGATTAATCGATAATCGATTATCCGGCAACACTATTTTATAGCCAAGCCTTTAATAAATAAACTAACTAATACCATAATATTTTTCAATTCGAACTTGTTGTTCCTGGGATAAGCGTGTTTAAAAAACAATTAAACTCTTCATTTGTAATATAAGTGTAGATTGAAAAAATCAGCCCATAAAATAGTTCTATAACACATTTCTAGATTTCAACTAAACTAACTTTCTTTCTATTTTAGATAGTCTTATTCAATCTACAATTAAAATATCTCAAGATCCCGCAAAGCTCTTAAATTCAGACAGATTAAAACCAACAAAAGCCTGTTACATAAACAATTTACATCCGTAACGTGGGAATAAATTGAGGCGGTGAAATTAAATGAAACAGATTGCACCCATTTGGTCGAATTCCTTCCCCCCGACTGAAATAAGGCGTTGTTATGATGAGAAATGGACATTCAGACTTAACGACATTGTTCTGTAAATTCATTCGTGTTGCTTTGACAAGGGAAGCCAGTCCCAACGAACTGGTCTAATTAGTTGCCTTCCCGATACGTCTTCGCGGCGAAACCAAATTAAATCCGATCACATAATATAAAGGGTTCACAGCAAAAATGATAAACGTCCTATGTTTTTTGTTTCGAGATATTTAGGTGTTAAGTTTATAAACGTTGTCCAAAATTCAGCCTTATTGCCGTGACACCTGGGACACTGAGCGTTCTAGACGTGTAGTCAAATATCGGAAACGATTTTAACTCAGCACTGGAAGCGATATTGCCTAGTTAGTAAACGAAATCACTAGCTGCATGTATGAAAGTGACTGAATGACGTTGATTACATAGATTTTAATATGTTGGACATTCATCATTATTGCCGTGGACCCTTCATATGATATTAAACTTTGTATAAACAACGAGCAGTTCGCGTTGGCTTCTTATGCGTACTGTCTCCGTTTTTTTTCAATATTTTCTGCTAATTCATTAAACCTTATAGTCGTAGCGTTATGTTATATAGCTTAAAGCCTTCCTTTATAAATAGGCTTTCTAACACAAAAACAAATTAACTTTTTAAGCCAGTAGTTCATGAGACTAGCGCATTCAAATAAACAAACTCTTTAGCTTCATTATATGGGTTCTATTTTTTTTCATATATTGCACTTCAAGATTGACCTCATGCCACCTGATGTTAAGTGGTAATGAGGTCCTAGCTTAAGGGTGACAAGTGCAACATAATAAATCTGTAACTGGACTTGTCGCCCTTACCTTGAAGGCTTGACCCCTGCTACTAATGTAGCACCCCTCAGGAGCTCTGGAAACCTTACTCACAGGCAGGAACACAACAACACAGAAGTGATTCTTATTTGGCTGCGGTCTTCTGTAAGGTGGAGGTATTTCACCGGTCGGGCTGCTCCAGTTCAAGCGATAAATGGCTATGCCCTACCTCTCTTAAAACTAAGAATTAAATGTTTAGGTGTTTCAACAGTATCAGTAGTTTTATTACTCTTTTCATGAAAGTATCCAAGCCCTTCTTACGTATTTGGAAATACCATTTTCAAGAGGGAATTCGTTCAAGGAATTACGGCCTGGGACGGGAGCACCGTTTAGCTGTTCACCGCCTTTTAAAATCCGTTCACACACCGTTCAATTCGTACAGGGCCTTATCAGGGAGTCCAAGCCCTTTTAATGCCTTCTTAGGGCACGATCGGCGTTGTAAGGGCCAAATCAGCTTTGCGACTGAATCAATAGAATTATGTGAACTGTTCTATTGAGTTGGTGTTTTTGGGATTCCGTGTCTATATGGTAAAACGCGGCTCTCATACTAAGACTTCGCTGTCTGTCTGTCGCAAAGGTGTATTTTGCTAATCATGATAGTTTTACATTCGAAATATTTACAAATGCTTTTGTATTTCTTTTGCCGCTACCAGAACAAATATAATAATTTTGGGACGGTGGCCATCTTGGATCGATTTTTATCAAACAAAACTAAGAATACTCCCGACTTATTCATCTTTCAAACAAAAAAATCTAAATCAAAATCGGTTCATTTGTTCGGGAGCTGCGATGCCATAGACAGATATACATACCGACACGTCAAACTTATAACACCCCGTAGTTTTTGCGTCGGGGGTTAAAAAGCAGCATAAAATAAATACGGGAGTAAAAACAATAAATAATGAAAACATGCTAATTTTTTGGAATTGAATACACCAAGAGTTAGACGCCTGAATTATTAACGAAATGTTAAGACATAATTATGTTTACTTGAAAAATAAATAACTAAAGAAAAAAAAACCTTTTTTATATATATTACTAGCAGCCGCCCGCGACTCTGTACGTGTGAACTTAGTATTTTCTAGCAATAAATATAGCCTATGTCTACTCTAAGAGAATGTCGCTTTTCAGTAAAATAATTTTTAAATGGGCACGGTAGTTCGTTACAAGTTTATTATATATATATATGTGGGATAGCGGATGTATCCGAACGTTGTGCATGAGCGATGCCTGTACGTATGAATATCCGAATGGTGAGAATGTCAGTTAGATTTGAACGACGAACGACGATGTGCAAGACGTGTGTGTGATAAATTAATTTTATTTGGCTAATATATTTGGATTATACCTAATTTGCTTCTTTCATTTCCCATTCCACTACAAATTTGGGGGCTCGTCCGGGATGGGAATGAAAAAGCATTCAAAATTCAAAATTTTCTAATTTTTACGGGGAACGACGGCCGCCATTACGCGGAGAAGATTTTTTTGGAAGACGTAACATTTTTTACGGAACGACGTTAAGACGATTTTGAAGAAAATAAAGACGATTGTAAGAAAGACAAAGACGAAAGGGTATGAAAATGATGAATATATTCCAGCTACCCGAGTTTAGCGGACGGGATAGATCCTATCCTATATCCCAATGGCTGAATGACGTTGAAGATCAGGCCGAATATTTTGGATGGTGCTCACGTCAAAAACTGCTAAGAGCAAGGCGCTCGCTAACGGGTACAGCGGCGTCATGGTTGCGGGCAGAAGATAGACACGAGAGTTGGGAAGAGTTCAAGAGTGCTATTTACGACGAGTTTAGAGAGGAAGATAACGATGAGCGGATTCAAGAGATTGCGAAAATTTACTTGGACGCTATGACGTATGAAGAGTGTAACATCCCCAGGCGCATAGCAGCAATAAATAAAAGGTATGATGAGGAAAAGAAAGCGCATCGTGTTTACAATGAGCAGGTGAAAAATGACGAGCACGAAATAGATGGCGCCACAGTAGTGGAAGAGGAAATAAAGTTTTCAATACAACTCGATGACTCTATGACTAAATTTGACAACGTGTCTGATGAGACAGAATGTCACACCAACAACGACATTGCTATTGTCAGTGATGTAAACAACGATTTGATCCGAGAATCACAGTTTCAAAATATGTCTGAAATTAAAGAAGTGGAAAAATGTATACAAAAGGATGATACTGAACAAGTGTTTTTGACAACATTGCAGGAAACAACATGTTCAATGAGAAAGACAAAGATTAAGGAAGAAAAATGTATGAGTTCTGAGCATGTGGATTTTATTGATCAATTGTACGTGGCTTTGAAAAGAAAAATTACGTTGGGTGAAGATGGTTTAATAAATCGGTATTTCTATCTGCACATAGATTCAGCAAATAAGATATGTGATATGTTGGAGATAGAAAAAGAAAAAAGAAAAGATTACAAAAAGAGGAAAAAGGAGGAGTTTTAGATGTTTATTTTGTTGGTTTTATTTATTTAAGAAAGTTTATATTTAATGAAGTTAAAAGCGACTTTGGTTTGATTGTTAAGTTGAAGAAGGTATTTAGTTTGGTTTATGTTTAGTTTCGATGTTAATTTGTGTACCTAATGTTGTACGATGTATTTATGTTTTGTTTATGTGACGACGTGTACGAGTTTACGAATGAAGGATGTGTTTGATGATGAATGTCTGAGGACAGACATGTTTGCAGGATGGCCGAGTGTGGGATAGCGGATGTATCCGAACGTTGTGCATGAGCGATGCCTGTACGTATGAATATCCGAATGGTGAGAATGTCAGTTAGATTTGAACGACGAACGACGATGTGCAAGACGTGTGTGTGATAAATTAATTTTATTTGGCTAATATATTTGGATTATACCTAATTTGCTTCTTTCATTTCCCATTCCACTACATATATATATATATATATTTTTTTTACTGTTTCCGAAATGACTTTTGTAACGCTTGGTAGTTGCGAGTAGTAGTAGGTACTATTCTTGTGTATTACGTTTTTATTTTTTATATTACTTATGCACTTTGTCACTATTACCGCACCCATAAACTAACTCTCCGCATGACCCAAAGGTTGACTGGTAGAGAATGCCCATAGCATTAAGTCCACCTGTTGTACTTTTTTTGTGCAATAAAGTTTTTAAATAAATAAATAAAATCTTCCCTCTTCATAATATTAGTGTAGATTTGTGCACGAATCCGTACCGCACTTGGCCGGTTTTATGGTTGACTTACACTGCTCGAATTGAAATCAAGGTGATTGTGAACTGAATTAGTACATTTGGGATCGAGTTGCCAATTAAATTTTACTGTTATATGCCGATTACTGAACTTGGAGTGTAATTCATATTGATTTGGCATCTGTGTAGCACCTGTGAATGAAAATATGAAGTGAAGTGACACTAAAATACATCAGAAGAAAATTAATTCTTGCATAGTCCTAGTTAATGAGAAGAGGTTGAAATTAGGTAGATTATATTTGCATTTTGGTTACGATTTTATTTTGTGGCATAAGCGGTTTTGTGCGATGTAAAATTAAAGACTTTCGCGTTCTATTTTAAACATTTAAAATAAGTTAACGGGTAAAAACACAACAACATTTTCAGTAATTAATACGAACAACGACGCCTTCAAAATTCAATAGAAATAAAGAAAATATTGGACAACATCTTTTTATATTATACTTACAAGCTTTCTCAAACTTAAATTAAAACTTATTATTTCTTTATTCAAGTAGTTACATGTAACACTTTTGAATCGTCATTGAATACAATGCAAAGTGATTCTACATCCGGCTCGGAACCTATATCTACCGAGAAGACACCGGTAAGAAACTCAGCAGATCAGTTACAGTAGCAGTATCTAACTTATTGCTATGTGTAGCTCACTTTGGACCAAGTCATATAGTTTGTTTTATGAGTGAATAAACAATTAAGCATTTTGCGTTTAAAATATTATTATGTTGCCTTGTGGAAACTTGAGGGATTTTTAATAGACGCTTGTGGGGCTGGCTTGTCTTCTATGCAGACAACATCTGTAGGTTCTACAGAGTTCTTACAAAGCAATTTGCACAACCAGCTTCCTCAGTGCTTGACGCATACAAACTTTAGCGGAAATGGAGGCAAATTGAAACGGTCAAGTGTGAGTCGGAAAAAATTCTGTACCATTTTCCATAAAAATGCCAAAAACTCACGCCGTGAATATCCGTTATATTTCAATCAGTTTTTATTATTGAAGTAAATAAATAACTGAACGTTATAATAATACTTTGAGCGTATACTTATTTGTTTTCGCGCAACCATGTCGTGGAAGCGAACTTTTATTACTGAAAGAATCAGTAAAAGGTTTGAGGTTAAGTGAGGCAGGGCAAAGCGATTTATTGCTCGAACTAGAGCAGCCTGACTTGTGAAATACCTCCACCTTACAGAAGACCGCAGCTAAATAACAATCACTCCGGTGTTGTTGTGTTCCTGTATGTGAGTAGGTAAGGTATCCTGGGCTCTTGGGAGTGCTACATTAGTAGCAGGCGTCAAGCCTTCAAGGTAGCTAGGAACTCATTACCACTTAACATCAGGTGGGATGTGGTCAATCTTGAAGTGCGTTATAAAAAAAAAATGTTCAATCTCTAGACTACTTTTTGTTTCGAATATTAGGGGAGAAAGGGGTAAAACCGACCATGAAAGGATGTAGTCCACGCGAACGAAGTGGCGGGCACAGCTAGTGCTCTATAAATGGTACCTTCATACCATGGTGGTGGCTGAATACAGCCATAGGTACGAGTACTACATCATACAGCTATTTCATGCGAAGTAATATTTGACAGATATTTGCGCAGATCAAAAACGTCGCAAACCAAAGCTTTTATCAATACTATGAGTGCCGGACGATGTACCAGCCGAAAGCTTTTAAAATAAGTTAACAGTTAATAAAACAGAATTTAAAGCTAACATTGTATCGCGTTGACCTGTTGTTTTAATGGAAAGCGAAATACTTAAATTTTTCACTTTTTCACCATTAGTAAACAATATCTATATCAAATATAATAATGTATGTTATACTCAAAGTGGAATCTACAATTCATAAATAACAAGCGAATAAGGGAAAACATAAAAATTAAATAAAAATTATAAATTGAAGTAGGAAGCAACGGCTTTAATTTTTCAAACCAATGTAAATCTGTTTACGACGTGCGAAACAGTTCGTTTCGTATTCCTCTCTTTAGAATTCTTGAGTTTCGTTTCACTGAATAACTCAGGAACAGTGAATAATTCTGAATGTGTCTCGGTTTGTTATTTATTTATGAGTGGGACAAAGAGTTTTCTTTCTCTGTTGTGTTTAAAAATGAACTAAATTCGTCTAGACGCAAAATCAACTCGTCGAGCCACCGGCCCATCAAGTGGAACGCCGCCATATTTGTTTTGAAGATACGCTGTTTTTGAATCACCATGTTTTTACTGGAATAGGAATCTGTTTACATTAATGCCAGGTTGAATATTTTTTTTAAAACTAAATTTTGTTTACTTTTATTTTGTTTGAATTTCGGGGTCTTACGACCATAAGATATTATTTCACATAGGACACAGTGTCAATTGCAATTTAAACATGAATCCCTATTTCCTTTGGTCACGCCATCACGCATCAACGGCTGGACCATTTCACTATTTTTTGTTTGTTGTTTGTTATTGTCAGGAGAAGTTTATTATAAAAGAAAAAAAAAATAAATATATATGATTAATAGCCGTCGTTAAGACAGGACAGGATGCCTGCCGGGTCAACTAATTTATAATAAACTAGCGGTCCCGGCGAACTTTGTTTCGCCTTAGAGGCAATAAATAAGCAGATTTCAAAAAACAAAAGAAAAAATAATAATAAAATGTATTCTATGTCCTTCTCCTGGTTCAAAACCACCTCGCCACTTTTTTTTTATTTCTCAATAAATACTAAACCATATATTTACAAATATAAAAACATTACAAAACATTAAAATCTCGCCACTAATTTTCAGCCAAATTCTTGTGTTATAAATAGTGTAACTAACTCGACTTTCTTTTATACATATAGATATAACATTTTATCATTTGTTCTGCGCCTATTTAACAGCGTATAGAAATGGGCCCCAAAAGCCATTTACCTATACATTTCCAGGTAGTCGTAATATTACCTTTACTTTGTTGACTTCTACAACCTTATAAAACTTCTCTTACTTTTCAACTAATTACCCAAAAGGAACGTTGAAGTTCTTTAGGTGTGTTAGCAAACATGACAGGTTTACACAAACTAACAGTTTGACAAACACGGTGCTGAGTTTTGCCACTTAACTTAATTATTTAGATTTCTAAGTGGTTACAAAATGCTTAGACGTAATTGTCACACAATTTCGTAATTATCGAAAGACTTCACTGTCCAAAAATGTTCGAATGCGTTTTATGAATGCTGACTGTATAATAAACATTAAAATATAGGCCTTGCCTCAGTCCTTTAATAGTTTATTAAATAACATGAATTTCATGTAATAGCATTAGTTATAAATACATTAGATACCGGATGGAACTAGCATGAAGTAGATGTACGAATATCGGGGCTAACTGAGAGACAACGCACTTAACTATTTCTTGAAATTCCGAACACTGCACAAGATCATTCAATTATTGTTAGATCAATTCATAAGATGAGTATATTTAGCTAATCAAAGTGAAATTTTAAAAATCAAAACACTAAACAAAGTTTTGGCATTCATTAAAATATTAATTAGTTCCAAACATTTGTTTTTACAATCAAAGACGTCGTCTTTTTTCGTGATAAATGTAATGATTGATACAAAAATAAGGTAAGGTACGATACATACGTTTATTTATTTAGAGCGGAAAAATGTACCCAAACATTTTTGACACGTGTAGACGATATTACGCTTAGAACAATCGCAGAGCAGATCTGGGACACAGCTGGAACAATTTTCCGGAGCTTTGAATATAATAAATGTAAATTGTAGGGATGCCTTATGGGAAATTCTCTCCCATGAGTATTTCACAAGACAGCGGGAGGACTAAAAGAAATAGAGAATAAATATAATCGAGTAAGTACATAAGACAACATCATATACATTGCTCTTATTCTGTAAGAAGTAGGTAAAGCACTTGTAATACATATATTAAACAAAAATCGAACTGAAGCAGCCCGACTGGTGGAACACCTCCACCTTACAGAATACCGCAGCCAAATAACAATTGCTTCGGTGTTGTTGTTTTCCTGCGTGTAAGGTTTTCAGAGCTGCTGGGGAGTACTACATTAGTAGCAGGGGTCAAGCTTTCAAGGTAAGGGCAACAAGTCCAGTAACAGATTTATTATGCTGTACTTGTCACCCTTAAGCTAGGACCTTATTACTACTTAACACCAGGTGGGATGAGGTCAATCTTGAAGTGCAATATAAAAAAATCAGAAACAAGCACGGTACCACCACATCCAGACCAGAGTTAATAAAGAAAAGTTCGTTTTAGGTATTGACACGACCGTAAATCGAACCTGGGATGGGAACTAAGAGACGACAAAGCCAAAGTCTGGCCCGCTAGCGTATAGAGATTGTATAATTGATTGATGAATTAAAAGGTATAATTTGTTTTCTTTGATTTCAAATAATATTTGTGATACCTATTCAGTATAGTGAAAAGCGACTTACACACGAAACGATTATATTTTCACTATACACCATAAAAAACTTGTTACGAATTTTCGGAATACATATTTCAAAAGATTGTCGAATCCATCTAAACTAGCGTTATAAATTCAAATTCAAATTCAAATAGCCTTTATTTCGGATATTAGATTACTTCTTTACAATGTTCATACTATTATACCATTAGCTCTTTAGTATTTCATATTCGCTTTATATTCATTATTTTGGATTTGGTTAGTTACAATACAATGATACTTAATTCTACATGTTATTTAAATAATATTAATTAATTATAATAGTTCTATTCCTCGACATCGGTAATATCATCCGCTTGCCCTTTGGCAGAGGCCTCCCCTAAGGCTTTCCAGTTGTTTCTGTCCCTGGCTTGCCTTTGCCATGTTGCTCCAGCTACTTTTCGGACATCGCCTTCCCATCTAGTTTTTTGGCGACCTTTCTTTCTTTTCCCATCTCGTGGACAACTAGCGTTATAAAGCTTGTTTCTTTCTAATCTCAGGACTTATTGGTTGGGAATGAAAAAATATCTTTGTGTTGAATAGTTTATTTATTATAGGCCTAAGGCTGTATCATATAACGCTGAATGAAAAAACGGGAAAAGTACGCGTGTGAAGCCGCAGGGGACCGTTTATATATTCATATTCTTATGGCTCACATTCTCCAGAATATAATTTCCTTGACCGGGATTTGAAGGCAGGGCCCTGAGATCCTGAATATGACCTTTTCGCATTAGTACGAGTGGACACACGTATAATGAAAAAAAAATCAACAATTTACACGTCATTTATAACGCATTTATGCCCGGTTTTAATATTTTACGATTTGTAACGCAAAAATGACTATCCGTTTCTCTGCAACCGACTACGAGTCGTTAATAGCGTACTATAATTTACTTTCCATACCAGCTGTCATTAGTCATCCGTCTGTCGTTTTTAGCTTACGCGTCGTATAATTTATTACTATCCGTAACACCGTATCCGAACGGTTCGTTTTTCAAATATTGGAACGGAGCATTAGGACACATTACACGCCCTACTTCAAAGAGCACTTCAGTCCTACGGGATTATGAACCGGAGAAAACCTGACGAGGGTATTTGTTACAGTACCTAACTTTATTTCATTTTTTCTGACCTTACCCTTTAAAGTTGCGCCTAGGGAGGAATGTTACGTACGGCCGTTAGCACTTGCAGTTCAATAAAATCCTAAGTGTGTCTCACATGCTTTTGAACGTACATGTTACGATTGGCTCGCATTTAGTACCCTGCCATCTGAGCAAAGAATAGTAGGTTCAATCTCCGCCTTTATTATGGGCCTAGTAATAAATGTGGGAGTAGTAGTATCAACATATTAAATGTCTGCAGGGCAGAAGCGAAATAAAATCATATTTCCAACAAAAGGGTAGTCACCACACCTGTCAAATGAATTGGTCGGCCACCCATTCGAGTTATGTTCAATGAATCTATAACACGTTCTTCCCGGGGAACGAACCCGGATAAGCCTATTTTTAAACCACTAGGCTAGTTTCTATAACTGAAAATATAGTAAATTTAATATGTATGTACATTCAGTATTATTAAAGTATGCTTTGACGGCCGTAGTAACCGAGAAGCATATCAATACTAAATCAGTTAATAATACTAATGTATTTTCGAAGTCAAGTTTATTTTTACTGTTTCGAACAAAAATCTTTTTGCGTAACAAAATAGCTTTTTACTGAGTATTCGTTCAAAATAACTCATCTTAGCGCTATTTGTCTGCTTACATGTAAACACATTTATTATGTAAATCTGTGACGTCACAGTTCGTTGCAATAAAAAAAAATTAACATCACACTGGCCAAGTAGATTTTAAAAAGGAACTTTATAAGACTGTACTTATGGTTTAAGTTAATAAAAACCTTCTTTTTTTTGTTGCAGTGTCACCAACATCTTCCTGGTAAACTTGTCGGTGGCAGACTTACTGGTAACCCTCTTCTGCATGCCAGTGCAGATCGCCAAGTCAGTCACCCTCATTTGGTACTTCGGAGAGGTCATGTGCAAGACTGTCAATTTCCTACAGGGTAAGTAGTTCTAATACAAAAATGTGAAGGAACGTATAATGGTAAAGTGGCTAAAATGGAAATTCTTTGAGAATGTAAAATACTCGTAAACTATTCCAGCGCCGCAGCTTCGCCCGCGTACTCCCTGTTTTTCCACATTTTTTATTAATTCTCACCCCTATTGATCTTATTAGGCTATATAACATCACGCTGTGATTGAAGGTATTATTTCCTCGATAAAAAGTATATCTATCAAACACAAAAATAGTTTTCAAATTTAAAACTCTCTCCAGCTTTGTAATACTTGTATGAATTAAAGATGAACAAACTGAAAAATCATAAACAAAACATTACCAATTTTTAAACAAATGTCAATAATAAATAAAAGATAGAAGAACAAAACCAAACAAACAAAGGAACCTGAATATTAAACGATTCAGTGAGGTGGATTGTGTACAGAAAGATTTTAAGTGAGGTTATTTTATAACGTAACGTCGTTATAAAAATCAAGTCTTGCGTAACTAGTTGATCTGAGTTAAATTGACAAGGAGACCTCCTTGGCCTAGACCGGTCTAGACAACTTGAGTTCATCTGAGTAAAAAGTAACCAATATTCGCAAATGCGATTTGAAGAGCAGAGCAGGTTGGCGATTAGAACTCCGAATTTTTGTAGCCATCACAACAAGAATAAGTTCAAGAAACCCTGAGTTTACTTATTACAGAAAATAGATCATTGCCTCAGTAAAAACTATTATTAAATTTAAATATTAGAAACAGAAAAAAATTATCTCCCCTTGCGGTGCGGGAATCGAACCCACGACCTTCACGTATCGCGCGTGCTGCTCTTACCAACTGAGCTAACCGCAAGTTATCGTAGGCGATGAAATTTTTCTGCTGTATCAACCGTTAGCCTTTCGGTAAGTGCCCTCTGCCGAATGTTTAGAACTACATACTTATCGGGGTTCGATTCCCGCACCGCAAGGGGAGATAAAAATTTTCTGTTTCTAATATTTAAAGTTCGCTAGTACGGCGTTTAGTACTATAAAAATAATAAAATCGATTATTAAATTTAGTCCAGGCAAGTTCGTATCATTTGACAAAATATAATTAAAAGTATTTTCAGCTTTGACACATAAATAAAAATGGATGTTGATACAATAAATCCAAGTAAGTAAGTAGTGAAGGAGAATGTTTTTACGAAGTGTCTAAGTATTACTTAAAAATGTACTAACATACATTGCGTAAGTTTAACTCATATTTATATGATCAAAGCAAAAGTGTATTTTCTTGTTGGTTACCTAACGGTTGGACCAATCTAAAATGTTTAGTAATTTACCTGCTCGACTTTCAGTGTCCAATAGACCTTATAAGTTACAGGGAGTTTACACATGAGTAACAATGAGGTATTTGATTAGGAACCTGGCTTCATGCCTCTGTACCCAAAAGGTCTTCAATTTAATTAAACAACATATTTGTTAGGAAAAATAGAAGAGATACAACAATTGAGATATTTACAAACAGCTGCGCGCCCAAACTGAATATTTATTGTAATGTGTAGTAAAATGTTTTGTGGTGGCAATACAAAGCGACTGATTGATTCGGTACAGGAAAGCGTAAGGAAAAGCATGATCAGGTTCGATTCGAGGAAAGGTCAATTTGTTTTGTAATATATTACCATACAATTGAAATAAAATAATACGTATACATTTACAATACGCTATAGTAGCTACGATTTAAAATTAGTCATATTTATTAATTGTCTTCAACGACAAAAAAGACCAATTCAATGGATATCGTTCAAATTCTGAATGCCTTCTTATGCCTAATGGCGTACAGTTTTGAATTTTTCATACTTATACTTTCGACTGTGAGGCGCAAGACCCTTTATACTGTAAGGGAATGAGCAGCCCATACCGCTTACGCTTAACGCTGGCTCTGGTTGCCTGGTACTCATATTACAAAGGGAAACCTAACTAAGAGCCCGAACATTGGTATGAATATTCAAGGCATCAATTGTTTTAATTAAAAGTTGCGTCATAAGTAAACACATTTAAATACACTCATTTGCTTGAGAGATTTACTAAATAGAAATCCACGCCTATTCCCTGAAAATGTCTGCTCTTCTCAGAGTAGAATATCTGTTTCGTCTGCGAATATGAATCCTTTTATGCCCTAATAAAATCTAGAATGTTGGAATCGTGTGTAGTTCACCTCATACAAGTTATTTTGCTCCCGAGAATGTGAATATAAAACAGGTACTAGTGTAGATAGAATAAACACAGAAACAATATGAAATAGTTGAAGAGATATATTAATGAGTATGGTATGTAGTAAAACGTATGGCTGAGTAACAAAACTAAGAAACTCGTTAAAATTCTTTTACTACTGGTTAAAATTAAATAAAATTGAAATGTGCCGTGTTTATACAATGCCTGCTTGTTAATTGAAAATTCAGGCTCCTGGTTTTATCCATACCAAAGTTGCAGGAGTTCAAAATGGCCTGAACACTTCGAGAAAAGGATAATACGGCCGCGCTGCTTTTTTGCTTGACTTGACGGGGGCACTTCTGTGCCCCAAGATAAAGCCTGGTTCTCTTACACATTCCTCGTTATTTAATATTTCCTCAACTTAAACCTTGTTTAGTTATAAAGGTTTTATGATGTATAAGACCTTAATAGGAAAGCGGACTGATAATTTAAAGCGGTTTTTAGTCTAGTTCGAAAATACGGGATACCTTATTTTGCATTTTGTCCACCTACTCAAAAAATAACGGCGATACATTGAATTGAATCGGTGCATGACGTCATTAGTGGGTATATTTTTTCCCATCTTAGCATTGTCTTATCTTAGTTTTTTTTACTAATTGAGCAAATTAAGAAATTAGTGTAACGTTAACCATTCAACGAACTAATAAAATCTGGTATATATGATCCAATCAGCTTCTATATTGTTAATTTGTCTGTAAAACAAATTCCTGCAAAGTTCGTCCAATAAAGTACTATCTAAATTTAGTCCCGAAAGTATTCCTTTGAAAGCCTTAGAGAGCCCGAAACGACTCACATTAAATCACTGTCTCTTTTTAACTCAATGTTGAAGTCTATCTATTGCAAACGGAAAGTTGTCCCCTAATTCGGATACCAGATTAAAACTCATGATGAAAATAAATTGCTCAAACTGGAGAAAAGACGTGGTATCAGGAATTTTAACAACTTGAGAAGTTGCTTGTTTGTCTGCATAAATAAGGCATTTTTTGGCGATGAGCTTGTGAAATAGGTTTACATTATTCATGCTTTACGAGACATTCAAATTTGTATACTTGTCTGTTTTATGTTGACCGGCTATAGAGGCAGACTTGGGGGGTCATTGACTAACGTCAGATCGATTCCGATTCGAAAAGTATTTTTTTTATCTCTGTCAAATCGTTTATAATAGAGACGAAAATAGTTTGCAAAGTGACAGGCTTCGCCTAGTGTGAGAAACACTGTTTCGTTATAACTGTACAGATTGAGTTTTTTTTTATAATGCTCTTGATTCATCTTATCCCACCCGATGTTAAGTGGTAATGATGTCTTAGCTTAAGGGCGACAAGTACCTACAGCACAATGATAGCTATTACTGAGCGTGTCGCCCTTTAATTGAAGGCTTGACCCTTGCCACTAATGTAGCACCCTCCAGGAGCTCTGGAAACCTTAGTCACACGCATGAACACAACAACACCGAGTGATTGTTATTTGGCTGCGGTCTTCTATAAGCTGGAGGTATTTCACCAGTCAGGTTCCTCCAGCGAAAAATCGCTATGACCAACCTCTTTTAGTAGTTTTTGGTGCAACACATTACTGTTATTATAGTTTTAACATTTGAATATTTTTGGGGTATTTTGGGCATTTGAGCAGGCTTTTGGTCAAAACCAAAGTGCACTATTTAAAGCTAAAATATTTTTATAATAATTCGAATGCGATTAGCAGTTAAAGCAAATTACTGCCAGACGTTTCGGTTTGGTTGGGTTTAAAATAGAAAGCGAAAGTATTGGTTTATAAAATTATGTGTTCCAAAATTGTAAAAAGTACCTAAGTATGTAATGGGACTGTACGTCATAACGACAAATGGTAAGTTTCTGCGGAAATGGTTCATTGTAAAACAAACATTCAGGGTAACCAACACGCCGCAACGGGTGACCTTCAGTACTTGGAAGGATATGATCCAATTTCCGACTGTCTGCCTGTTTGAGTTTGTCCGCAGACTCGCAAACGTGCGGTTTCATTATCAACGTTTACTTTGTTCTAGTTTTAAAGTAAGCTCTGGTTTTCTACGTTTATTACTCTTTAACACAATTCTAGATAAACTTTTTGTCTTTACTTGGGTAGAAATTGGGTCTGAGAAAGTTTACCGAACTGAAATAACATTTTCGTAAAGGATTATCAATTAAACGGACTGAACATTAGTTGAAGTTAAATTTGAACTCATATGTTTACATGGGTTACCAAGATATATTATATAGTACTCGTTACAATATGTCGGTATACGGAATCGTGTTCGATTCTTACGTTTGTTAAAATAGCACGTTACAAAGGTTCTGAAAAACATCTGTTTAGCAGAACAGTTTTCGAAAATAGCATATATGTTTACAGTATTTTCTTTTATCATGAAAAAAAGAACTAAGATACATTGCGTTAAGATTTAGGGCGACGTAATTTTTTCGCACAAATTTAACGAATTTGTGACGTTAATACACCCTTCCTTTGATGCGCTGTATCAGCATTAAATGTATTTATTTGACGAAGGAAAAAGTACATGTTTGGCGCTACAGAGTCTTTTTTTGGCCTACGCACCGTCATCTCTGCCACGAGGAAACAGAGAGTGGTGTGTCGGACTTGCACCACCTAGAACCTCCCGGGTGGTCCTTCTCTGCGCCAGTGGTATCGGTATCCTGCAGTGCAGATTAACGCAAGGGGACCTCTGGGTCTTACGACGATTACTCCACTCGCTTTACCCCATTCCTAACGGCTTTATTTTAGATATCGGTACATTAAATTAAAGTAATCAAAATTTGTATGAAAAAGTATTGTTAATTTAAAGAACAGAATGTTTAGTTATAACCAAAAAGGGGGTAAGTGGTACATTTCTAGCTAGCCTCGGGTAACAAAATCCACGCTACGCCACTGAAACTAGGAACAGAAAGCATTTTTTTTTGATTAACCTCATCCCACTTGATGAGACACCTGAAAGAAAAGACTGAAGTCTTTGCTTAAGGGCGATAAGTACAGCATAATAAAGCTGTTACTGGACTTGTCGCCCTTACCTCGAAGGCTTGACCCCTGCTAATAATGTAGTTCCCAGGAGTTCTGGAAACCTTACTCACACGCAGAAACACAACAATACAGAAGTGATTGTTATTTAGTTGCGGTCTTCTGTAAGGTGGAGGTATTTCACCAGTCGAGCTGCTCCAGTTTGAGCGATAAATCGCTATGCCCTACCTTTCTTAAATTTGAATTATTCCAAACGGACTTTTTTGTAAGGAAATCTTATATTCAGCAAAAAGAGATTACAAGAATCCGGCAGTCTGCCGGCACTAAACCACGTAACTAATTCAAATAAGATTTGGAAATATTTATCAGAGTGGAAATTTTAGCTGACTTGACATCGGTGCCTATTTTAGCCGAGTCCTCAAATCGACAATGGAAATCAAATCCTATTTTCATCTCAGAATTCAATATTTGTCCAAGAAATTGGAAGTGCCGTTTTAATTTTGCTTTAACAGAATATTAAGTACAACATCAAACTAAGATAAATAGAAGAATGATTTTAGTAATTAATATTTGTACAGAGCTTTCAATTTTCGAATAACATTATGGTTCGTTTAAAAAGACTTGCAAATAATCGTTTTGTTAACAAAAATTAATTGGAGCGATTTTTTATTTTTATATTTTATTATTTTGCTTTTCGCAGCACTAGCGAAATTCAGTATTTTAAATATATAGAAAAAAATCATCTCCCCTTGTGCTCTGGGGTTCGAAGCCGCCTTCACGCATGCTGATCTTCCAACTGAGCTTACCGCAAGTTATAGTAGGCGATTAATTTTTCTGTTGCATACTCTTAGTCCTCTTAGCCTCGGTAGGTGCTCTCTGCCGTATGAGTATAAAACTAACAGAAAGTTTTAAAGCTTTGCACACGTGTGTCTGTGTTGCTAGAAAAACTTTAGAACAGAAATGTAGTCCCCAATTCTCACATGGGTCTCGACCATAAACGTCTCTCAGCCAGCGATGGAGAGAGCTATGCTAGGAGTTTCTTTTAATGTTATGCTCAAAAATTAGAAAATTTGTAGCATATCTGAAGTGACCAACATAGTTCAAATCGTAAAAACGATATGGCAAGTATTAAATTGTGGAAACGCGTAGCCACAAAGCTCAGAACCAATGACCGATGGGGCAAAGTTTTTCCTGACATAGAATTTCGTAACATTAATTTAAAGCAATGAACTTCAACTCGCACTTGACCGCTATTTGTATTAGGTCTCTTATCTAGTATTGTGGTGGTTCCAAAAATTTCTCACAACATTACTATTAGGCAATGAGGTCCCTTGGGGGTTTTAGTGGGTAGGCTTACGACATATATAGGGAGATGACGCTACATTGCGCCAAGCATTTCCTTGGGCCAAAAAAGTTAAAGCCAGTCGTATGGAACTTTAACTCATTAAAACAACTTTATCTCCAGGTGTAGCAGTAGCATCCAGCGTGTTCACTATCACAGCCATGTCGGTGGACCGGTACCTGGCCATCACGCAGTCTCTTCGGCAGCCGTGGATGCCCTCACGTCGAGGAGCCTGCAGCCTGCTGATGCTTCTGTGGCTCCTAGCTCTTACCATCTTCGCACCACTGCTGGCTGTCACCGCAGTGGAGAGGGAGACTGTGCCTTGGTTCACAAGGACGAAGAACGCTTCGGTAAGTGAGCAGTAGTTTGTGATCAGTAGTATGTGATCAGTATTATGTGATCAGCTATTTAACTTGGAGCTGTTTATTGAAGGTGATCTTGGCACCGTCAGTACTTGTTTTGTTGCCATTCTTCCGAGGTAGTATTGGAATATTTAGTATTTCTTTCGAGTCTTACTGGTGCAAGAAGAAGCAAAGTTTATTCGAAACTACTTCATTATTAAGGTGGGTTATATTAATAATATGAAATCTCCCTACTGTTCGATAGGATTCGATATTACCTTGGATTATAAACATATCGTTATATTTTTAAATGCTCAAGCCCTTTTATTTTATATTTATATTAAAGGAGTATAAAATATAAAATCCGACATCTTGTGGTGGCGGCAATCTTGTATCAGTTTCCGTTAAACATAGTTTAAAACTCTCTTAACTATTTGCCTTTGAAAATTGGTTCACCCATTTAAAAGGTAAGATGCCGCAGATATACACTGACATAGACAGATAGACACACGTGAAACACGCTGTCGTTTTTGTTAAAAAAGGTGCATTAATTGAATTGTAAGACAGTTATAGCAATCGGATCTTCTTCTTTTTGTTGTAATATCATCTAAGCTTCTAGTATCACGTTAGAATTGACCCGTTTACGATAGAACACTAGTGTTTGGTGCTGTATAGCTTTCCGTGGATTCCATGGAGCCAACTATGCACTAAGAGTTACCAGGTCGAGGAAGAGTCGAATTTGCGACAGCATCATCCTAAAGGCGATGAGGTTAATCGAGTAGTTATCTTCTATATCTATCCTATAAAAGGCAGGCCCTTTGTAGGATAGAAGCGCCACAAACGCCGTCAGTTTCCGTCAGAGGGCAGTATGGTTCGCAAAACAAAATCCCCCAGAAAAAGAGACAATCGGTAATGAAGCAAGCTTTTTATAGCTACCGTTGTAGCTAAAACAAGTACAGTAAATCATTCGGACTAACTTTTTATCCATTACACGTAAACAAAAATGGAGACGCACGAAATCGGAACTGCGACCCCACGTTAACGTCAACAATGATGAATGCTACAACACAAAAGGTGCAGGACAATGTTTGCGGATCCTACTATCACCCTAATACCTCTGTGGAAGTATTACACTATCTGTAATGTCACCATAACTTGCGTACGGAAAGCAAGGGGACGTGACGTGAAATATTAAACAGTATCTTTCAATATCAAGGAAAATGTGGTATATCTGCACGTGTTTGTTTTCCTGAATGATTCCAAGAAACTTGGCAAATATGGACGCTGAAATCCGGATAAACACACTTTAAAAGGTTCGTGTTTGTGGACTTGATTGGGCTGAATCCGATGTGTTTGCTATACCATGAAAGCATTGCATGTTGGTAAATTTAATGTAAAAATATATATCAACTACTTGCTATGCCTGCGACTTCGTTCACGGATTACATACTTTCATAGTCGGTTTCACCTCTATCTACCTTAATTTTCGAAACAAAAAGCAGTGCTTATTCTATACATAATTAGAAAAATATACATCTTTCCATATAAACTTTCAAGGGCGGTCTATCCCCCGTTATTTTCAAAACAAAAAGTCGCCTATATCCGTTCTAGAAGTTCAACGTATACCAATACCAATCATTAAAATCGGTTCAATAGTTAAGGCGTGAAAGCCGGACAGACAAACAGACAGACGACAGTTACTATCGCATTTATAATATTAGTATGGCTACTTATTTAGGCACGAACAAAATTAAAAGACAGAAACTCAAAAAATATTTTTGAAATATTTAGCAACCGAAAAATCGTTAGTTTTTCTATTGTCCGAAGTAAGACTTGTTCAATTGCAAATATTATAAATACTAGAATGTTACTTATCGGTTTCCAAGAAAATATACAACAGAAATGTTTATTGCCTACGATAACTTGCAAATTGAAATTTAGGAAAAAAGTATGTGAATATTGTTGAGGTCGCATCATTCGTGTCTAGAGTATTACACTATATCAGGGTGTTGTGGTACCGTCGTTGTTTCTGATTTCTGTTACACAAGTGCTTTAGCTACTTACCACAGAATCAGAGCAATGTATGTGATGTTGTTCAATATTTATATTATATTTATTATTTATATTTATATCACCAAATCAAAGCTGACCGCTTATACTTCTGTATTTTAGCGTGAAAGATGTATTTATAGCATTGATTTATCTAGAGAAAGGTTCAATCACAACACACATTAGTAATTTTTTAGCTTAATTGTGAGTATTTAAATCAATATAAATAAACGTTATCTGCATTGAGTGTGAACCTCGTGACAGGCGACCAGCAACATAATAAAGACCCAATGGCCTTGAAAAAAGCGATTCTTTTGTGGAATTATGTCAGTCTCACGCGACACTTGCAGAAATAGAATCCAATGAAGAAGTTGATTTTCTATTTTAAAAAAAGTTCCATATTTCATTTCCTATAAGGTTTAACCTCTATCTTTTTATGGCATATAATAGAGTTATTACATTAAGTAATCCTTATAACTACAACAAGCAGTATTTTCACCTTTGCTTTAGAGATTTCAGCAATTCCTAATTAAATGACATAGCTATCCATTTACACTTTGTATTTGCAGACTTGATTGAACTCAAAGCGTTGCGTCTTTGACTGTATCTACAATGACTTAAGCAAGCAATTCTGTTTAACTATTGTTTGATAGTGTTTCCAATTAAGGGATATTTTTGATGATATTGGAACTCTTTTTAAAGGTTCATTTATATATTTTTTTTTTTGTTTCTTCTTCACTAGTTCAGTCGACAATTAACCTTTTTTTAAACTTGTCTGTAAAACCATTTTCTGAAAATATATTGAGCTGTAAAGTATACCTATCGATCTGCCTACTTTAACGGATAACCTTTATCGTAACCTCTTGTTACAGAATCTTTTTTGTATTTTATCAACTTGACTTTTCTTTTATCTTTAACATCGATCTGTATTTTTTGTTTTATCTGTTTTATTTTCTTTTCCTTTCATAACACCTTTATTTCTCGCGCATCCTACATCTAACAAAATTACCGCAAACATTCCATAACTTCCAACTTCTACAAACGATAAGAATATGGGTCGAGTCCCTCCGCTCGTTTAGCCTCAACAGCATAACATGAAATTCTTCCTAACTCTCATAAATGTGTAAAAAGTTTAAGGCTGGTTTTAGATAGTGAGAAAAAACAATCTTTATGATACAGATGACTGAGCTGGTCAGATATAATACTGGTTATTCGAATTTCGTTTTAAATAATAATAACGTTGGATATAGGATATCTGCATGTATGGATGTGTAAACGATTCTCTTACATGTTATAACTACAAATCCCGGTTCCAATATTTTACAATTCCTAAAGTATCAAAAATTACTATCCTTTTTTCTACGAGTCGTTAATTCTAATTTCAAATTTGCTTTCCTTATCAGCTGTCGTCAGTCGTTCGTCAGTTTTTAGCTAATGCCTCGTATAATTTATAACTATCCGTAACTGGAACGAATAGTTTTTCAAATATTGGAACCGCGCTTAAATGGATTTGGACGTGTTTTGGTACCAAGGTAGAATATATACTACATTAATAAATATGAAACTCTTTATTTCAAAACAATGCATACGAATTTGCGGGCAACAGTTAATTATGCGATAAAATTAGGTAGCTACGTAAGTTTTAACCCAATTTCTCTATTACTTAAGAAAATGTGGACACCATAGCTACATCAAAATCCACTGTGTGGCCTTGATGACCTGCACCTTTAAATATATATTTTTTAATGATTTCATCAATCAATACGTTAATACAGGTAAGAAAAGTGTTTAAAAGTCTTAATTTAACATTGCGTACCAAACAGTTAACTTCTTAATCCCATTATTTTGTCTTAAATATATTTTTAACAAAGGTCAAACTTATACAATGAATGCAACGCCATCTATTGCACGATGTCGCTCATGATAACTTCACGTAATAAAACATGGGTTAGAATGGTTACCTATTTACCAAACTGCAGCATATACGAGTATAGCTCAAACTCAAACACAAATATTTCTTTATTCAAGTAGGTTACATATAACACTTTTGAATCGTCATTGAATACAATGCAAAGTGATTCTACTTCCGATTCGGAACCTATATCTACCGAGAAGACACCGGTTAGAAACTCAGCAGATCGTTTATAGTATCAGTATCTAACTTATTGCTATGTGTAGCTCACTTTGGACCAAGTCATATAGTTTTGGTTTTAACACTAGCTGTGCCCGCGACTTCGTTTGCGTGGAGTACATTTTTTCATGGCTTTGCTTTGGCATGGGTTTCGAGCTATATTTGTGCCAAATTTCATATCTCTAACTTAAAAAATAAACATTTCCCATATAAACTAAAAACTAAGGTAGTATTACCCCATCCCTCCACCTTTATTTTCTAACAAAAAGTAGCCTATGTCGGTTCTTGAGGTTCAACGTATACCTATACCAAATTTCATCAAAATCGGTTGAGAGGTTTAAGCGGGAGAACGTAACAGACAGACAGAGTTACTTTCGCATTAACAATATTAGGAGGGATACATAACTTTGATGCCTATCAATTCCTCATAATTATATCTCACTCAAAATCGCAATCACGCCCACGTAAATCAGAAAATCAGAACATCTTATTATCAATAACATCCGCATTCAAAAAACCAGCTAATGTATTAAAGCTATAAACAGTGTTGACAGTTTAAATGAATGAAAATGCATCCAGTATTGAAATAACATAAATATTTAGAGCTAGTTTTGATTCTGCTATTGTTGGAGCTTAAATGCGTCTGGATTATTTTAGATAATTCCATCTGGGAGATATCTTCGAAATGATATTACGAAATTTTCTTAATCTGAGTGTTTTAAATTTATTTACTGGTTCGTTCATCAGTATTTGTAGACATAGATTGCCGGAAACAGGATAGTATTATTATGAAGAGGAAAGATTATCTACACTTTTTGATTTCATTTAATATGGAAGCTACGTGATTCAAGGCTTATTAGACGTAGGTAACTAAAAGAGTGAGATGATTTTTTTATTAAGTCTCCTTACAAACTCTAAAAATTACCCGAAAATGTTATAACACTGATTGCGCTGTCAAAACAAATAATGATATGATTATAAATACCTATCGATATGATGTAAATACATATATTGATGATATAAAAGATGAACGGAGGGGAGACAATGCCAAAAATTCATTATTGAGAAATATTAATTATTTACCGAAGACAAAGTTTTGTTAGACTAAACTTTGAAGCCGGAACCGGCTGCTTACAGGACTCGTTTCTACTTTAATTATGGGTTCAGTTTTGTTATTGTGTGAAATCAATAAATCATTTTACGTGTAGTTTTTTTTAATGCAGTGTTTTGGTATAAAAAACCAAAGAAATATTCGATGTATTTTAAAGTAATACTCGTAAATTTAAAAAGTATGTTTTTTACTTATTAACAATTGTAACTGAATCAGCTACTTTCATTAAAAAAAGCAGTATATTTCTTAAACAACTAAATGTTGTTTGAGAAATGTACTGCGAATCCCCGTTAAATGATTAAGTGCGTGCCCATATCGTAAATGGAGCCAATACATCTTAAATTCTTAAAATCTTTGAACTACGAACGTAAACTTCCTCAAATAATGTAAATACATTTTCTAAAACAACATAAAAAGTCCAATAATTCATTATTTTGGCATAACAAACATGTCTTTGATTAATTCTATTGTTATATATGGCCTGTTGCATGATTCATTTCTAATACTAAAGCTTTGTTTTAAATCGTAAATGTGAGTGTTGTAAACACTCGTGAAAATGCATTTGAAAGAAATATTATGCAGCGAAGATGCACTTAAAGTAATGAAAGCGAGATATTGGCCCATTTGAACGACCTCCGTAGCCGAGCGACAGTTGATATCAGTAGTTATGCTATGGAACATGATTTTTAATAACTTTTTAAATTATTTCTGGGCATTGAGTATTGTTATGAAATCCCATTAATAAAAAAATAGGTTTTATTCTGAACAATAAAAACATTTTCTCGAACCAATTTTCAAATTTAACGTGATTACCATTTTTAGTAGTAGATAAAGTATTAAACGTCAATGGGATATGAGGCGCGGCGCGTGCGCAGCGCGGCGCGCGGTTACCTACCATTATATGTCAGACTAGCTGTACCCGTGACTTCGTTCGCGTGGACGTTACCCCTATCTACCCTAATATTAAAAAAAAAAGTAGCCCATATTTCAATCCAAGTTTTGACCAGTATTTGTGCCAAATTTGATACCTATCTCTAACTTAAAAAATAAAGATTTGTCCATATAAACTTTCAAGGGCTGTATTACCCCTATCCCCCCTTATTTTCAAAACAAAAATCAGCCTTTATCCGTTTCAACGTATACCTACACCAAAGTTCATCAAAATCAGTTCAGTGGTTTAGGCGTAAAAGCTGGTCAGACAAACAGACAGATAGACAAGACAGAGTTACGTTCGTAACTATAATATTAGTATGGATTTTTTGAGATGACTTTGTAATGGCATTTAATAAAAAATACCTTTTTCAGACGAAATAATAAGTAAAACTAATATTGAGGAAAGTGACTTGCAGTTGATCGTTTTCTTCTCATTATGCATATGTAGCGTCACGCCATATTATTATTTGAAGACACCACCCTTGCGAGACGTGTCTCAGAGTAAGTGGTACGTGCTAGGTTTTAATAATCGACCGATACCACCACCTAGACTTGGAACCAGTGCCTTTGTAAGATAAACAGTACATGAGACTAGATATTATGACATTAGCACGCCTCTTATGCCGTAAGCATAAGACCTTATATCGAATGGCAAGTGTTTATCTTGTCGACCGTAAAAGTTTGAAAAAAAAGGTTAGACATCGCACATGAAAACATATGATACAGTCATAACTCAAAATTAGATATTTCGAGTTTACTGATTGGAAAGTTCAAAAAATCGTAGCACCAAAACTTTTTTTATCATTGAAATAATAAAAGTATAAGGGAGTAGTGAACTAAATTTACAATTAAACATGTTATATGCTCTCTCGGTATATTGGGAAGTAACCAGAAGCGATATGTACGTACACATACAATTGAACAAACAATGACTTATAAAACAAAAATATATACGGTCGAATTGAGAACCTCCTCCTTTTTTTTGAAGTCGATTTAAAAGGTAAACAAAAATTAGAAGTCGCTAACAAAAATACAATGGATTCATGAATTGTATTGTACTATAATTAAACTCGTTATATGCTCTTACAATATATTGGACAGCAACTGAGAAGCAATATGCATTCACACTTACAATCAATCACTTATCAAACAAAAAGTAAAACATATTGACGTATCAAAAGCATTGCCAAAAGGGCTGTGGACACTGTGGAGGTCGGATCACAGCAATCGCTAACAAAAAGCATTAGCTTAATATCATTGGTTTTCGTTTCAGTTATTCATGTAATCTCAGTGGTTTTGGTGCTAGATTTTTAGTGACCCGCCCCGGCTTAGCACGGATGCAATGTAAATACTTAGAAATGTTGGCTTTTCTATTCTATATTGCAAATAAAAACTTTCCTCTTATACCCTGCTATTTAATAAACAGCACTGTATCAAAATCCGTTGCGTAGTTTTAAAGATCTAAACATACATAGGGTGATAGAGAAAAAGTGACTTCGTTTTATACTTTGTAGTGATATCCTTTCTTGATAAATGGACTAACTCAGATAAAAATATACTACTCGATTTTTTTTTGTACTTTACGCCGTACTAGCGAACTTTAAATATTGGAAACATATTTTTTTTATCTCCCCTTGCGGTGCGGGAATCGAACCCACGACCTTCACGTATCGCGCGTGCTGCTCTTCCAACTGAGCTAACCGCAAGTTATCGAAGGCGATGAAATTTTTCTGCTGTATCAACCGTCAACAAATATACACTCAAACTCAAACTCAAATATTCCTATATTCAAGTAGGTTACATAATACACCTTTAAATCGTCATTGAATACAATGCAAAGTGACTCTACATTCGGTTAGAAACCTTCATCTATCGAGAAGACACCGGTAAGAAACTCAACAGCTCAGTTACAGTATCAGTATTTAACTTATAGGTATGTGTACCTAGTTCACTTTGGCCCAAGTCATATAGTAATTAAGTACTCAAGTAAGTATTTACTTTCGATAGGTAAGCTAGAGCAGACCAGTCCCCAAAGGTGGCACATGTTCACTAGCATGACGTATGTGCCAGCTATCGCTTCACTCAACCATATGAAGGGAGCGTACTTAATGACCCGCCACATCTCTCACTCTTCTGCCATATAAAATAAGTATTATAAATACTAGCAGCTTCGGTGATTTTAGATATGTCACTGGTAAGAAACTCATTAGATTAGTAACTAACTTATTGCTATGTAAGATCACTTATAATTACATTGTTCCTCTATAAAACAAAGTAGCTCTTTCTGTTTGTCCATACGTATGCTTGGATCTTCAAAACTACGCAACGGATTTTATAGATATGATAGATAGAGTGATGTATAAGGAAGGTTTATATGTATAATAAATATCAATGTACAAAAAAGCCGATAACTTGATTTGTATTTACTTGCGCCCGTGTGAAGCCGGGGCGGTAGCTAGAATAGGATAAATCTAAGATTATTTGTCACGTACACAACAAATCGTGCGTAATCAGTGTGAGCCGAATGTCGAAGTATACAACACAGCTTACTACAACAACCCTCCCTTTCCTCAGTTAAAATCACGTCAGAGTACTCACTTCGGACATGTACCGTCCTTATGCATATCGTGCACATAAGAACTAGTATCCAACTGCAAGTGTTCACTTTGAGGTTCTGAATAAACTTAAAAATAGAGCAGACCAGTCCCCAAAGGTGGCACATGTTCACTAGCATGACGTATGTGCCAGCTATCGCTTCACTCAACCATATGAAGGGAGCGTACTTAATGACCCGCCACATCTCTCACTCTTCTGCCATATAAAATAAGTATTATAAATACTAGCAGCTTCGGTGATTTTAGATATGTCACTGGTAAGAAACTCATTAGATTAGTAACTAACTTATTGCTATGTAAGATCACTTATAATTACATTGTTCCTCTATAAAACAAAGTAGCTCTTTCTGTTTGTCCATACGTATGCTTGGATCTTCAAAACTACGCAACGGATTTTATAGATATGATAGATAGAGTGATGTATAAGGAAGGTTTATATGTATAATAAATATCAATGTACAAAAAAGCCGATAACTTGATTTGTATTTACTTGCGCCCGTGTGAAGCCGGGGCGTATACAGATTTACATTGGTTTGAAAAATTAAAGCCGCTGCTTCCTACTTCAATTTATAATTTTTATTTAATTTTTATGTTTTCCCTTATTCGCTTGTTATTTATGAATTGTAGATTCCACTTTGAGTATAACATACATTATTATATTTGATACAGATATTGTTTACTAATGGTGAAAAAGTGAAAAATTTAAGTATTTCGCTTTCCATTAAAACAACAGGTCAACGCGATACAATGTTAGCTTTAAATTCTGTTTTATTAACTGTTAACTTATTTTAAAAGCTTTCGGCTGGTACATCGTCCGGCACTCATAGTATTGATAAAAGCTTTGGTTTGCGTCGTTTTTGATCGGCGCAAATATCTGTCAAATATTACTTAGCATGAAATAGCTGTATGATGTAGTACTCGTACCTATGGCTGTATTCAGCCACCACCATGGTGTGAAGGTACCATTTATAGAACATTAATCTCAATTTTAAAGTCTTTTCACCCCAAAAATTGCATAAAACATTCAAAACAAGGTACTGAAACGGGGGTATATCGACACTATACTGAGCTTCGTAATATCCTTAGCGGATGTATGCATCTTATAAGAAACCAACCTTCTGAATTACAAGTTTGTTGGTGTTATTGTTTCTGAGAGTTCGTGAATTATCGGTTGTCAGTCAGTCAGTCAGTGGGTGGTGTTTTGCTTTTTATTGCTTAAAATGGAGAAGCCCGACTTGTGAACTACCTCTACCTCACAGAAGACCGCAGCCAAATAACAATCACTTTGGTGTTGTTGTGTTCGTGCGTGTGAGTAAGGTTTCCAGAGCTTCTGGGGTCGTACTACAGGTGGTGTAAATAAATAAATAAATAAATATTGGACAACATCACATACATTACTCTGATCCTGTGGTAAGAAGCTTAAGCATTTGTGTTACAGGAATCATAAACCACGAAGGTACCACAGCACCCAACAACAAGGTGTAAGGGTCAAGCCTTCAAAGTAAGAGTGACAATCCAGTAACAACTATTATTATGCTGTTATTTTCGCCCTTAAACTAGGACCTCATTGCCACTTAACATTTATTTATTATTTGTTACTGTTACATTGTTACATTACTCGTAATTCAGAACAACTTTCGCTCAACCACTGAAGGAAATGTAATCAGTTTAGGAAAACTTGTACAAAAGTTGTTCGGCATTCAGCTCACGCAAAATAAATATCTTGACAATAGGACCTTTTCAAGGTTCTGTACTCAAAAGCCAAAATAGAACCCTGTTACTTAGACTTCTTTGTCCGTCCGTCTGCCCATCTTTTAACAGGCTGTATCCAATCAACTTTAAAAGCACAATAATACCTCTATATATATATTTGTGGTGATAGTAAGACCGTTTGAAAGTTTCATGGATTTAAGGTTTAATTGTTACAATGTTTTAACAATAAATACTTAAACATTTAAAATAATTTTACGGGTTAAAACGCGGCACTAACCTAACCTTACCTAACCGAAACGTCGGGCAGTAAGTAGTTCGTATTAACTACAAAATAAAAATGGTGTCGCGTTTTGACCCGTTAAATTATTTTAAATGTTTAAAATGGAACGCGAAAGTCTTAAAATCCCTACTAATATTATAAATGCGAAAGTAACTCTGTCTGTCTGTCTGTTACGCTTTCCCGCTTAAATCTCTCAACCGATTTTGATAAAATTTGGCATAGGTATACGTTGAACCTCAAGAACAGACATAGGCTACTTTTTGTTAGAAAGTAAGGGGCGGGATGGGGGGGGGGGGGGAGGAGGGTAATGCCACCTTTGAAAGTTTATATGGGAAAATGTTTATTTTTTAAGTTAGAGATATGAAAGTTGGCACAAATATAGCTCTATTAAAATATAGACTACTTTTTGTTTCGAATATTAGCGGAGATAGGGGTAAAACCGACCATGAAAGGATGTAGTCCACGCGAACGCGAAGTCGCGGGCACAGCTAGTTTATAATAAATACTTAAATAATGAACAAAATAAATATGAAGGGACTCTCATAAAACAAATTTGATTTTGTTTTACTCGTTTTTATATATTTAAAAAAATATGAGTGAGTTTGAACATTTTTTTTTTATAACGCACTTCAAGATTGACCACATCCCACCTGATGTTAAGTGGTAATGAGTTCCTAGCTACCTTGAAGGCTTGACGCCTGCTACTAATGTAGCACTCCCAAGAGCCCAGGATACCTTACCTACTCACATACAGGAACACAACAACACCGGAGTGATTGTTATTTAGCTGCGGTCTTCTGTAAGGTGGAGGTATTTCACAAGTCAGGCTGCTCTAGTTCGAGCAATAAATCGCTTTGCCCTGCCTCTCTTAACCTCAAACCTTTTACTGATTCTTTCAGTAATAAAAGTTCGCTTCCACGACATGGTTGCGCGAAAACAAATAAGTATACGCTCAAAGTATTATTATAACGTTCAGTTATTTATTTACTTCAATAATAAAAACTGATTGAAATATAACGGATATTCACGGCGTGATTTTTTGGCATTTTTATGGAAAATGGTACAGAATTTTTTCCGACTCACACTTGACCGTTTCAATTTGCCTCCATTTCCGCTAGAGTTTGTATGCGTCAAGCACTGAGGAAGCTGGTTGTGCAAATTGCTTTGTAAGAACTCTGTAGAACCTACAGATGTTGTCTGCATAGAAGACAAGCCAGCCCCACAAGCGTCTATTAAAAATACCTCAAGTTTCCACAAGGCAACATAATAATATTTTAAACGCAAAATGCTTAATTGTTTATTCACTCATAAAACAAACTATATGACTTGGTCCAAAGTGAGCTACACATAGCAATAAGTTAGATACTGCTACTGTAACTGATCTGCTGAGTTTCTTACCGGTGTCTTCTCGGTAGATATAGGTTCCGAGCCGGATGTAGAATCACTTTGCATTGTATTCAATGACGATTCAAAAGTGTTACATGTAACTACTTGAATAAAGAAATAATAAGTTTTAATTTAAGTTTGAGAAAGCTTGTAAGTATAATATAAAAAGATGTTGTCCAATATTTTCTTTATTTCTATTGAATTTTGAAGGCGTCGCGACGCTATATACGTATGCTTGGATCTTCAAAACTACGCAACGGATTTTATAGATATGATAGATAGAGTGATGTATAAGGAAGGTTTATATGTATAATAAATATCAATGTACAAAAAAGCCGATAACTTGATTTGTATTTACTTGCGCCCGTGTGAAGCCGGGGCGGTAGCTAGAATAGGATAAATCTAAGATTATTTGTCACGTACACAACAAATCGTGCGTAATCAGTGTGAGCCGAATGTCGAAGTATACAACACAGCTTACTACAACAACCCTCCCTTTCCTCAGTTAAAATCACGTCAGAGTACTCACTTCGGACATGTACCGTCCTTATGCATATCGTGCACATAAGAACTAGTATCCAACTGCAAGTGTTCACTTTGAGGTTCTGAATAAACTTAAAAATAGTGAGACCTATCTAAATAATCCATACTAATATAATAAATGCGAAAGTAACTCTGTCTGTCTGTCTGTCTGTCCGTCTGTTACTCTTTCAGGCCTAAACGGCTGAACGGATTTTGATGAAATTTGGTATAGGTATACGTTGAATCTCAAGAACGGACATAGGCTATTTTTTATTAGAAAACAAGGGGGGGGGGTAATACCACCTTTGAAAGTTTATATGGAAAAATGTTTATTTTTGAAGTTAGAGATATAAAATTTGGCACAAATATAGCTCTATTAAAATATAGACTACTTTTTGTTTCGAATATTAGGGGTGATAGGGTTAAAACCGACCATAAAAGGATGTAGTCCACGCGAACGAAGTCGCGGGCACAGCTAGTAATATATAAAGAGAGAAACTGACTGACTGACTAACATATCAACGCACAGCCTAAACGGCTAAACGTAGGCACTTCAAATTTGGAAGGAACGTAGCTTATGTACCATAAAGGTGCACTAAGAAAGGAATTCCCGAAATTCCCACGGGAACGGGAATTAGCGGGAAAATCCTTTGTATGAAAAATCTAAACCGCTTAAGTTAGACGCTTGAAATTTGACATGCAGGTACCTTAGTAAACTTAAAGCTTAATATCCTGTTGCAACTAGCACCAGAAAATTACAAATTCCCACGGGAACGGGAGTTAGCGGGAAAAAACGTGTAGTCCACGCGAACGAAGTCGCGGGCACAGCTAGTTTAAGATAATTGACGACCTACGTATGCGAGTCATTTTTGACATATTACTAATCGTAAACCATTGGAACTGGGCATCACTCGCATGAGGATTAAATAAGATAAGACTATATTTATTTATTTATTTATTTTATTTAAAAACTTTATTGCACAATAAAAGTACAAAAGGTGGATTAAATGCTAGGAGCATTCTCTACCAGTCAACCGTTGGGTCATATGGGTGCGGCAACAGTAAAAATGTGAGTATTGATAACTACAAAATTAATAATCATAAATAGCAGAAAATTACACACGAGAATAGAATATTCATACATGGGTTCATGAGAAATAAATATAATAATTAAACAATATATATATATATATACAACGTGTAACGGAAAGGGTATAACAATATCAAAAATACCAAAGCAGTTAACGGTTACAAACTGTATGGGACCATTTGTAGCTGTGTACACGCATTTATTGATTCAATATTTTTTTTTGAAATATCAGTCAAATACAAGTCAAAATTTTGACTAAGTCACGCTTGCACAACACTATCACAGTATTGTTGGAATCGTCGAAAGACTTGGATGTACCTACCTATTATGCTATTAATTTAAATATCACAATGGTGGTTCATCTTTTAGTGTTTACTGAATCACATCTGAAATTTGTTGGTTTAGCGTTTCTCATTTTGACAATTCAGTTAAGTCATTGAGTTGTCGTCGCCGTGACAACATCTTGTGTTTTTGCCTTTCTGGATTACCTACTTACTACGGATAGCCTAGTGATATTTCGTGATGTCTTTGAGCAATCAAGAATATTCGAGATGATTCTCTGTGTCGGAGCAACCGACGGCAGCGTGATGGCCGACCGAGAGCTTTACGAAATCATCAAAACGCTCGTTTCCATCTGTGGATTGGGCGAGGAGGTCGTATCACATGGCCAGCTCGGTCACCAGACCTCACTCCGTTGGACTTCTTCTTGTGGGACTAATTTAAAAGGAAGGTGTACGCTGTAGCATGCTCGTCAAGGGAAGAGATGATAGAAAGCATCAAGGCCGCGTTCTGTACAGTGACACCACAAATGTTGCATAATGTTCGCGCATCTTCTAAGGAAGTACTAGGCGCGCATGTCGAGGAAGGAGGTGGAGAAATTGAGGATCGCAGTGATTGTCGTGAAGTGATAACGTGATTTGGGGTCGCTGACCTCAATAGTGTTGTGATGCGTTTGTTTACGTTTTAGTCAGTCATTATAGTTTATCATTTTTTATTTCATAAAAACAATAAAGTGTTTATTTTTACTCGGGATTTCGTATATAGAATCTATACAAGGTATAGTATCCACCTACTTTACATTGTTACCCCCTTTCCGTTACAGGTTGTATATATATATATATATATATATATATATATATATATATATATATATATATATATATATATATATATATATATATATATATATATATATAATGATATGAAATAAAAAATGATTAACTATAATGACTGACTAAAACGTAAACAAACGCATCACAACACTATTGAGGTCAGCGACCCCAAATCACATTATCACTTCACTACAATCACTGCGATCCTGAATTTCTCCACCTCCTTCCTCGACATGCGCGCCTAGTACTTTTCGGCGTGAGCTCGTGCGACCTTCGGCTTGCTTTGGCGGCTTAGCAAAGAAGAATCGGCGTTGTCACTAGGTACAATATGAAGATGCGCGAACATTATGCAACATTTGTGGTGTCATTGTACCGAACGTGGCCTTGATGCGTTCTATCATCTCTTCCCTTGACGAGCATGCTACAGCGTACACCTTCCTTTTAACGTAGTCCCACAAGAAGAAGTCCAACGGAGTGAGGTCTGGTGACCGAGCTGGCCATGTGATACGACCTCCTCGCCCAATCCACAGATGGAAACGAGCGTTTAGATGGTTTCGTAAATCTCTTTCTCTAGCTCTCGGTCGACCATTGCCGTCGGTTGCTCCGACACAGAGAATCATCTCGAATATTCTTGATTGCTCAAAGACATCACGAAATATCACTAGGCTATCTGTAGGAAGTAGGTAATCCAGAAAGGCAAAAAACCGTTTAATAACACGAGATGTTGTCACGGCGACGACAACACAACGACGTAACTGAAGTGTCAAAATGAGAAACGCTAAACCAACAAATTTCAGATGTGTTTCAGTAAACACTAAAAGAAGAACCACCATTTTGATACTTAAATTAATAGCATAATAGGTACATCCAACTCTTTCGACGATTCCAACCTTAGAGTAAGGAAAATATTAATAGACAAAATTTAATAGGTTTCAGAATTGGTATGAACTTGCGTCTAAATATTTACTTTTGAATTTTGTAGCATTAAAATAGATTCACTGACGTTTTAAAAGTGTGTACGGCCGCAAAAGAGTGTACGTACTGAACGTCATCTGTCTCTTTTTCTCTTATGACTATTCCATGCTTGAGAAAACAGTACAAGTAGTCATTTCTGAATCACATTTTTTAGGGTTCAAGATTATTTTACTAAAACTAGCAACAAAAAAAATCTTTCATACTCATGGATTCCTGGTAGCTCCGTTACTTTGCATGGTCAAGTTTGAGGATTTAAAATGTAATTTTCAATTAATACTTTTTCTTTATTATGTTTTCGGCGTTCTTACGTAAAATTAACGTCTGTAAACCGATTTTACAGACAGCCAATTTTTTGGACATAACGTATACGATAAGATTTATCGTATTTTTGCTTGAAAAGTTTTTAATGCAATTACGAACTGTTCTAAATAAAGAAAAAAAAACACCTGATAGTTTTACAGTATGGGGCACACAGTTGTAACATAATTTTACCAAGTACCTAAAATACAATTTGCGAAAAATCTTAACACTGAAGGGTCATGAACATAATTTCAATGTAGGTATTAGAATCGCACCATTAATAACATAATTTTATTATTTCTGAAATTGTAGGAACGAAATAAATTAAAATGCAGAACCCATTTTTAAAATTAGCACTATTTTTGTACCAGGGCCTTAGTAAAGTATCATAGCCACGAGACCCGCCCATTTTTAGGGTTCATTTTAAAAATAAGTTAACTCATTTAGTGGAATATTATTTTTTTGATTTAAATATTTCAGATAAATATTTAAAAAATACTATTTAGCCGGAATCATTGGGATAAGATAGTTTTTGATACGACAGATTTGTTGATATCATTTTGTAACTGTTAGAACTGAAGAAGTTACATTTCACAATCCTTAATGTCAACTAGCTCGCTCATAACCTCTTTATTCCTTACGAGAAAGGTGTTGTTATAGCAAGTTGGAAATGTGAAACCGAAAACGCCTAGTTTTCGATTCAGAGTTACAATCAATATCTACGTTTCCTTTACTCATTTTTACGATCTGCACGGCATTCGACTTTTCTTTTTGTACGCCCTCATGACAAAATATGTTGAAACTACATTGATCACTGTTTGTCATCTTACATTTGCACATGTTTACAAACATTTATAAAAGTTAGGAGATACTAGTTTAGCTTAGCTACTGTTCGTTTTTTTTTTGTTTGTTAAAATGTAGGGAAATAATAATACAGATAATAATCCCCAATCATAAGAAATTGAACAATGTATGAAAATAAATATCTGGAACCCATTTAAGATTATTTCATTGAATACCAGGAGTGCAGTGTGAGCTGATTGTTGTTGTTGACCCCACAGATGTTACACCGTGAATACTGTGGTAGTGTTGTGCAAGCGTGACTTAGTCAAAATGTTGACTTGTATTTGACTGATATTTCAAAAAAATATATTGAAGCAATAAATGCGTGTACAAAGCTACAAATGGTCCCATACAGTTTGTAACCGTTAACTGCTTTGGTATTTTTGATATTGTTATACCCTTTCCGTTACACGTTGTATATAAAACAAAATAATATATATAAATATATGCAAACAAGTGAATAAATAAAGCAAATCAATCGAGCAAACGAAATTTTATGTAGAGGGGGAGGTATAAAAGAATTCACGAACTTTTAATTTAAAAATTCCCTTAGTGAGGGATTGTCGAGTATCGCAATTAAGGTATTTTTTGAAATGCTTCTGCTAATATACAGACACGTATTTAAGTGACGACGTGGGGGACTATAATTAGTTCGTATTTTGCATGTATCTGCGGATCTACAAAGTCACTGATCGCAGGTAATATATATTTTTCTGCTACTACAAAATCGATAAGTATGACAAGTGTTATAAAGCTTGCTGGGCATGTTGATATCAGATGTCTCCCAGCATGATATGTTATGATAGAAACGTGGAGTTAATCCCGTTACATAGAAAATATCTTTATTAATGTAAGGTTTACAGAAGCGCTTTTAAATAGTACAAGTTCAGTATTCTACCTCCGTATTCGGAATGTTGATGATACTTTTTTCAAAATAACATAATTAAAGTTAAAAGTTTTAAGAGAGGTAGGGCTTTATCGCTCGAACTGGAGGAGCCCGACTGGTGAAATACCTCCACCTCCGCCACCACCCCAGCCAAATAACAATCACTTCGGTGTTGTTGTGTTTCTGCGTGTGAGTAAAGTTTCCAGAGCTCCTGGGGGGTGCTACATTAGCAGGGGTCAAGCCTTTAAGGTAAGGGCGACAAGTCCAGTAACAGATTTATTATTTTATACTTGTCACCCATAAGCTAAGACCTCATTATGACTTAACATCTGGTGGGATGAGGTCAATCTTGAAGTGAAATATAAAAAAAACAATGATTAACTATACTAAGTATTTAAAGACAATATACAATGTCACATTTATACATATAACAATTGAAATTAGATATTATAGATCCGTACATTTTTGCATTAAACTAATCATCTGTTTTGTATTCCTTCAACAAATATGTACTAAATGAGACTTAAAACTACGAGTGGGCAAATGTATAATATTATACGCACTTATTAAATGATGTAAGACTATTGATTCACAAAGAAACGACGTATCTTTTGAAAAAAATAAAGAAGTGCCAACGAGTTTATGTAAATGCTTCTCGCAAAATATGAAAGGAATATTGAAATCCAATAAAGTTTCGTAGTGAGAATCCAATTCAATCCGAAGTTGATTATTACGTCAGAAACATTTAGGTGTCAATCGTCTGTATAAATGAAAAATCAAAAACAAATCAATCCACGAATACGCGCCTCTCTCATCCATATCATACTCTAGGCATACTACTATATACATACATCCTTACTATATTTATTACTAGCAGCTCGTCCCGGCTTCGCACGGGGTAGACAAATCCCTAATTTTGTAGTCTATGTCAAATTGGAAGAATGTAGCATTCTATTAGTGAAATATTTTTTTAAATCGGCCCAGTACTTTTTGAGCCTATTCATTACAAACATACAAAAATAGGTACAAATCTTTCCTCTTTATAATATTAGTAAGATGGAAAGTGAGTTTGTTTGTTTGTTTGATAGATAGATAGATAGATAAACTTTATTGCACAGAAAATATACAGAAATTGGTTTTACAGACATATTCAAGTACAATATAGGCGGTCTTATTGCTAGAGAGCAATCTCTTCCAGTCAACCTTTAGGTAGAGGAAAAAGTAGACATCGAGAAACGGGTACGGTCGTGCAAAATGTTTATTGAGAAATATACTAACAGAAAATATCAATATAAATACCATAACGAGATTAATATATTTAAAAAAATACATAAAAATAAATAAAACTACTAAATAAATAAATACCTATATGATAAATAAATATATAAAATGTTCATAAAGTATATATAGATTAAACAAAAAGAAATAAATATATGAAATCAAATTAATTAGCTACAATGCTTAGCTTTATTTAAAAACTTTGATACAAGTTTGCATTTAGTTAAGAGAAAGAAAGAAAGATTTGTTTGTTTGTTCCGCTTTCACGCCGTAACTACTGAATCGATTGCTTTGCAATATTGCAGACGTAAAGTTAGAAGTCCGTATTAAATAATAGGGTACTTTTTATCCCGGAAAAAAATGATATCCCCGAGGGAAAACAAAAAGATAGTTTGCTTGATGGATGGATTGGAGATTGCGCTGTGTGTCGTTTAAAACAAGGTAAAATATTGCAAACGAATATAAACATGTAAATTTACTTAGCGTTACATCGCGCTTCTTAGATTTTTCCGTGGAAATGAAAAGTTTTCTTATAGTTGTGCTTTATACCGCAATTTAGCTGAATCCCACACGGGCGAAGCCGCGGGCGGAAAGCTAGTCTAGAATAGGCGCGCCGTGGTTTCTCCGTTTTTTCTACATATTCTACATGTTACATTTTCTCTACATGTTATATTGCTTACATCATAAACCGGTCGGTGTTTCGGAATCAGAAGAAAGAAAGAAAGAAAATACATTTATTGACCACTACACAGAAGATACATGTTTACACAAATAAAATAATAACAAAAAACAAAAAGAAGTACAGGAAGAAGTAAAAACAAAAACAAACATGAAATAGTTTAAAAAAACAAATTATTAAGTGGGTAAGTGGTAAAAAAACAAAAGACTAAATGGGAATCAGTAATTTCGCTCAAAAAGTTGCCCCAACTTTTCAATATTTTTCCTTTTTATTATACCTACTAACCAAAATGTAAAGCTACTTAATTTAATTAGTATTTTTACTTTCAAAGTGTAGCAAATGATACGTGGGTGGCATCAAATTACTTAGTCTGTTTGAGAGCGTAAATTAAATGCGAAAAGCCACCATCTGGCCACTAACTTTGGAATTATTTACTTCAGCTGAAATTAAACACAAAGGTTAATGAAGGAAACCTAATGACTACCGAAGGAGATGCATTTTAGTTTTCACCGTTTCAGACTTATGAAGGAATAATGACAAAACTGTTTTTATTTTCAATTTAATTTAATCAAAAATGCAATTCAAAGTTAATAAGGGTAACTATCGATATTATTTTCAGGTTTACCCATTTCCCGCCTTGTAATCCTACTATAGTAACCCTATATTAATGAATTAATTACATAAGTATAATTTTTTTTTTCCTAGAAGTTCAAGGTCTATTTATGTATACACCTTCTTAACTGCTTAGCCGCTTAACAACAAACTGTTTACTATGTACGCACATTTCACGAATTTATCAAGCCAAAATTAGAATTTTCTCATTTCGGGATTCACTTCAACCCATTGGATGAAGACTCGGCGAACAATTTCTATCATTCACCCTTTAATGGATGCCTTGGTCCCGCAATCACGCTGATTAAAAATCAGGCTAATTTTCACAAACAAACTAAATAAAGTTAGTCAAACCGATCTTGCACCTATCTTACGTGACTAAACTTGGTAAGAAACCTTCCCGCTTGAAAGTAAATGATATCTTACATAAGTCTGAGGCTTTCCGTTGGAATTGAAAACAGTTTCCGATGGGGACCCGTTTTCCGATCACGGTATTAGGCGAGATACTGTTGTGTCACTAGCGCTTTTAAATACTTTTTGGATACTGTGAGAGATTTTGAAAAGGTATTTATTGTATGGAGGCCATATACGACTATATGTCGAAAAAATACTCGATAAACCAACTAGGCTTTAAGAAAGGTAGGGCATGGCGATTTATAGCTCGAACTGGAGCAGCCCGACTGGTGAAATACCTCCACCTTACAGAAGACCGCAGCCAAATTTTTTTTGTATATTGCACTTCAAGAGTGACCTAATCCCACCTGATGTAAAATGGTAATGAGGTCCTAGCTTAAGGGCGACAAGTACAGTACAGTATAATAAATCTGTTGCTGGACTTGTCGCCCTTACCTTGAAGGCTTGACCCCTGCTACTAACGTAGCACCCCCCAGGAGCTCTGGAAACCTTACTCACACGCAGGAACACAACAACACAGAAGTGATTGTTATTTGGCTACGGTCTTCTGTAAGGCGGAGGTATTTCACCAGTCGGGCTGCTCCAGTTCAAGCGATAAATCGCTATGCCCTACCTCTCTTCTAAAACTATTTGGAGCTTTCTACTCGTGGCAAATGGACCGAAGAACTGATAAAATTCAGCAGGCCCTAGGGCCAGTGTGGTAGTTAGTCTTGATCGGACACTGCAAACTAACACGAAACCAATTTCACATGAAACCGAGTTAAGTATGCAGATACTGCGAGGACGAAAAGGAAACACCCCTTCATGTCAAATTGATTGTAGATCTTTGGTCCACAAACAAAGCGTCCACCTGGGACGCCCATAGGCAAACTACAGGAAATAAAAACTCTAAAAGCGTGGAAGATATTAGACTTTCTAGAAACAATCCGCTAACTCATACTTTTAGAGTTAAGTCAGTGATAACAGTTAACTAGAACTGCATAGACACACCGTGATCCTCCTCTACGCAGAAAGCCATAACTGTATTCTCTCCGCAGCCCACCATGAAATTCGTCTAACTTTCACCCCGTTTCTAAGCCTTCCCATCGTGGCAGAATGCCGAACCCAACTTGCAGGGAACTTACAACCCTTAGGCTGTTACTATTTTGTAGATAAAAAAGACCAATCGTCGCGCTAGTCAGTCTTTTTACTCTTCAAGCTGATTGGCGGAATACTGCAATGCGATCATCAGTGAGAAGAATTTAAAGTAATCTTATTCGTTACGTTGAAACCGCAATTACCGCTCTTGCATTGGACACAGTCACGAATAGGAATTTGAAGATTTCTTCAATGATGCCAGACTTAGGTTTCCCTCTTTGATATCCATACTAATATTAAAAATGCGAAAGTAACTCTGTCTGCCTGGCTTTCACGCTTATGCAATGAGATTTATAAAACGAAACAATTTTGTAAAAACTGTTTTTTTTGTATATTTTTCATTCTTATTTTCGTTATATTTTGGGTTGGTTGGTCAGAATGGTAAATCAATAAGTCAATTCAATGCCAAACATAGAATCACATTTTAAAAGCAAATCAGTTATCTGGTATTGCAACGCATCCCCATCATAATAAATTTCTTTTTTGAAGTTAGGTAGATATAAATGTCACGATTAAATTTCATAAATCTTCATGGAAATGCTACCCTCTTGAATTTATTCTTTCCGATTCCGTGAAGGAAAATCGTCATAAATTTTATAGCGCGATTACAAATCGTATTAAAATGACATGTACCTATGAAGTAATTGGATTCAATTGTGGTAGTAAAATAAAAGTGGAAAAGTTTCAGGCATAAAATGCATAGAATATTGTGTTTATAATATAGTTTATTAATAAACTAGTCTCACACTAAACCACATAATATTTACAAATATAAAAACATTACAAAAAATAAAAATTTTCTAAAATTGGGCCTTGTGGGATCGATCCCAAGACGCTGGCAGCATTACCTCGCTGAATAGCCAATGAAATACGCTGTGCGAGGTAAGTGCCAGCCCTGGGGTCGCCCAAAGTATGGACCAGCTTTTTTGCCAAAAATCCGTACAAATTTTTGGCATCGGAGCTCCACGGACCCATAGTTTCAAATGCAAACGCCGCAAATTAATTGTCTCTGAGAAGAGATGAATATTTGCGGCGCTTGAGGAGTTGAGCCTGGTCTGCTGCCGCGCCAGCCCTAATATAGTTAGGTTTGTGACTTGATAGATGACTGAAAATTTTCATCAGGGCCATCGATTCTGATTCGATCGATTGAACCCGGGACCTCATTAATGGCGCGACACCGAAGTCCGGCCCGTTCGTCTCTCGGCTACAGAGGTCGTCAAATGTATGAGATGACAGTTTTACTTTGTTTTTGTTTGGCATTGCGCGCACGACATCTGCTTGGCGTCACACGCATAGCAAACAATCGATGTGCCCTTACTGACTGTACCATTCATACTCCACCTTAGTACAGTCGGTAGCTTTATTTCATCAACAACTCTGTACCTTGTCACATTAAGTCACTGTATATCTGACTTGCTTAGTTAGCTAAGCGAAGATTTGGTATGACAAGGTACTGGGTGTATACGAACTAATGACGCTGGTAGTACCGTCACGTTATTCACTTAAGATCTGATTAGTAAATACTCTGTTTCTAAATTAAAATAAATAAATAAATATTGGACAACATCACATACATTGCTCTGATTCTGTGGTAAGTAGCTAAAGCACTTGTGTTACAAATATCAGAAACAACGACGGTACCACAAAACCCAGACCCGAGACAATACAGAAAAGTTCGTTTCCCATATTGACCCGAACGGGGATCGAACCCGGAACCTCAGAGATGGCGCGACGCCATAGTCCGGCCCGCTCGCCTCTCGGCCACGGAGGTCGTCTAAATTAGCTTGAGTGCCCATATTTAAAGATGAATTTGATTGGTATGATTGCCTGGAGCATTTATTTATTTAATAGACGAAAGTCAAGAACCGAAAGGTCTGAACACGAGCATCTAATTGGTTTTTGATCCCACTTATCGGGAAGCTAATGTACACGTTATATAAATGATTGTTTAATTCTAGACTATCTAGGTACCTCTCGATTCTGTTTGCCTCAAGACCCTTAATATCATAATAGGCTCAATTCACAAAGCCTAATCAAATAGCATGATCATGTAGGATAGAATAATTTATACAAATGATGATTGAGTTTGTCTAGACATTAAGAACGAACGAAATGTATTTTCGTAAGAGCCAAATTGTTTTTGAACACGGGGTTTTTTTTTTCGAAAACGTATGAATTCATAATTTTATATGTTATGTTCATATCGTTACATTCCCATCAATATGGTTGAGTGAAGCGATGGCTGGCACATACGTCATGCTTGTGAACAGGTGCCACCTTTGGGGACTGGTCTGCTCCAGCTTACCTCTCGAAAGTAAAAACTTACTTGAGTACCTAATTATTTCATCACTCATCAAAACAAAACTATATGACTTGGTCTAAAGTGAGCTACACATAGCAATAAGTTAGATACTGATACTGTAACTGATCTGCTGAGTTTCTTACCGGTGTCTTCTCGGTAGATATAGGTTCCGAACCGGAAGTTAAATCACTTTGAATTGTATTCAATGACTGATTCAAAAGTGTTTTATGTAACCTACTTGAATAAAGAAATATTTGAGTAATAAGAAAAAAAATTGTCATTAAAAATAACATTGTCTTATCATCTCGCTTACTAAAGTACATTGTTTAACTTGCGATTTAAGTAGAGAAATATGACGGAGGTGTAAGCGGGACTATTTTGGAGGATTCTTCTAACATATTGATGAACAATTGTTTTCGAGAGCCTTTTACTCAAATATTATGAAAATATACTTAATAGCTATAAGTTTTGCCTATTTATCACAAATTTTGCGGGTTATTGTTGTTAGAAGCGAAAACAAGTATTCAATTGAAACAATCTCCGTAGTCCTGTAGTGTGCGGGTCGGGCTTTGGAGTCGCGATATCTCTGAGGTTCCGGGTTCGACTCCCGCTTAGGTCAATACGAAAAACGACCTTTTTATTTTGTCTTTGGTCTGGTGCCTGCATAACATACTTCCACAACGATCTAAATATTGAAGTTAATATTTAAAAAAAAAACTTTTATTTCAGACCAATTATGTCCATTTGTTGTTACAATATACTTGAAACTATGCTAGTAAGGTACAATAGTCTTTTAGTTTAGTTTATCGATTTGCACATTTAGTAACATGCAAGTCGGTGAACCTGTTGAGGACAACAGAGTCCATTCTGTCCTCAATCATCCTTAGGATCCCGTAAGCGCTCCCTCATATATGCAACAAGACATATTTTGTCTCTGTTCAATCACTCAAAATAAGAAAGATATAAAACCTAGTTTCATTCAAATAGATTTTATTTTCATCCAATTCTGACCTTTTATTTTTTACAGGGTTCCGTAATTGTTTGTGATTTTTTTAAACACAAGTGATATCACTCGTAACGATTACATAACATAACTAGCGGTCCCGGCGAAATTTTTCAAATTTATATTTTTATTTAGTATAGATAGACTCCTTCCAAAAAGGCTGGCTAAATAATGTGTAGTGACGTATATTATACCTAACTCTCAGCACCAAATATTAAAAGGTATAATTGTCATTGCTGGAGGCATGTAAGCAGCGAGAAGTAAATTGATATTCATAAGTTCGTAGATTCGCGGCACGTACCTTGTTCTAAGATAACCCCTTTCTATAGAATTAGTAGGTTCGGTGAGGTTGACTTTATCCTCATAGTTTACTGAGAAGTCATTGTTCATGTAGGCAAGCCTAATAAATTAATTTAACCCTTAACCGGTATCGTAATTTTTGAAAAGTTTTTAGAAGCTTGTGTTGTAACTGACTATGTATGTACGTTTATAAGCGTGGGTTGTAACTAACTATAAATATTTTAAAGAAACAGAAAATGTTTATCTCCCCTTGCGGTGCGGGAATCGAACCCACGACCTTCATGTATCGCGCCTGCTGCTCTTCCAACTAAGCTAACCGCAAGTTATCATAGGCGAGGAAACTAGTAGGCTAGTACGCCGTAAAGTACTATAAAAACAAAAATCGATGTAACTAATTATACATATATGTAAGTTTGTAAGCTTGGGTTGTAACTAACTATCTACATACGTTTATAAGCTTGGGTTGTAATTAACTATATATGTAAGTTTGTAAGCTTGGGTTGTAATTAACTATATATGTAAGTTTGTAAGCTTGGGTTGTAATTAACTATATATGTAAGTTTGTAAGCTTGGGTTGTAATTAACTATATATGTAAGTTTGTAAGCTTGGGTTGTAACTAACTATCTACATACGTTTATAAGCTTGGGTTGTAATTAACTATATATGTAAGTTTGTAAGCTTGGGTTGTAATTAACTATATATGTAAGTTTGTAAGCTTGGGTTGTAACTAACTATCTACATACGTTTATTAGCTTGGGTTGTAACTAACTATCTACATACGTTTATAAGCTTGGGTTGTAATTAACTATATATGTAAGTTTGTAAGCTTGGGTTGTAATTAACTATATATGTAAGTTTGTAAGCTTGGGTTGTAATTAACTATATATGTAAGTTTGTAAGCTTGGGTTGTAATTAACTATATATGTAAGTTTGTAAGCTTGGGTTGTAATTAACTATATATGTAAGTTTGTAAGCTTGGGTCGTAACTAACTATCTACATACGTTTATTAGCTTGGGTTGTAATTAACTATCTACATACGTTTATAAGCTTGGGTTGTAATTAACTATATATGTAAGTTTGTAAGCTTGGGTTGTAATTAACTATATATGTAAGTTTGTAAGCTTGGGTTGTAATTAACTATCTACATACGTTTATAAGCTTGGGTTGTAATTAACTATATATGTAAGTTTGTAAGCTTGGGTTGTAACTAACTATCTACATACGTTTATTAGCTTGGGTTGTAATTAACTATCTACATACGTTTATAAGCTTGGGTTGTAATTAACTATATATGTAAGTTTGTAAGCTTGGGTTGTAATTAACTATCTACATACGTTTATAAGCTTGGGTTGTAATTAACTATATATCGAGGGTTCCCTGGTCAAACCCGATAAGTGACAAAAATTGAGAATTTTAGTTATAAATGCAGTTAAGATGCATTTTTTTTGTTCTTTCTAATGGTATATTCCAATAAGCCGAGTTTCAATTTATCACAAAGATACGCTTCACTAAGAACCCAATAAGTGCTACTTTTTTCTTTTTGACTAATACATAAACAATATAAGTATATTTAAAGGAAACTTTTTTGAATTTAATTAGATGAAGAACCCAATAATGTATATTTATTGGGTTTTAAGACAAATATATTTTAGGAAATTAAACTAAGTGAGTTAAGGTAAGACAAGTTATTTGCACTTATTGGGTTTTTATACTAGGGATATTCTGAATTAACGAGGTTTTACTTAAAACTAAAATCCATCAACACATTTTGTTGGGTTTTACTATAATAATATTAAGTATACAAACAAATTTAATCATTAAGCTAAAACCCAATAAGTACTACTTATAGTGTTTTACTTCAAGCAAATATTAGAAATGACATATGAAAAGCATACTTATCGGATACTCGCACGAGCAGATATCAACATTGGACTGTAATTTTATTTGGGGAAGAACCCAATAAGTAGATATGACAGTAGACATAACATTAGACAGGTGGCGACAGGATCGCGAGCTTCGACCTTCGATTGATTGCATTGCACGTAATTTTGACAAAATATTTATACTTTCCGTTTATTGAAACGAAATAGCATCATCTAGACTCCGGAATAGGCAACTTATTGGGTTTTACCTTTAACCAATTTAGGTTACAATATTTACGTACTGAGAAATATTTTTAATGGAAGGATAGTTATTGGATTTCACGTCTTACTTTTTATTTTTGTTTTACGTACTTATAATTACAAGGTTTTGAAATAATTTTACACTTTTTACGCATGGATAAGAGGATGCTAATTCCGGTTTTCCTGTCCTCAGCTTAATGTTCCCTTGGAAAATAAAAATAGCAGCATTTATGTGCAGATTCATATCAATGGTACTATTGGTTGCATGGTTTAAATTTAAATCGAATATTTTTTTAATGTATTTATTGACACAATTATGCAATTTTTTTATTTATTCAGCAAGATCAGAGGGTTATTTTTCTCACGTGCCATGGCTCTGTGCTTTTTGGGGGCGTGATCTATTACAAATCTCTAAATACGTTTTTAATCGAAATTTGGTCAATTTTACTGTACCTTTGTTCGTGGAATATTGTTCTGCTTTCTCCTCGCTAGATTATCTTTAGAGCAAATACAAATTACTCGTCAGAACTTGATAAGTCACAAAAAGATATTGCCACGCAGATGAATAGTATCGTCCAGCATATTTTTTTTGGTGACAGACACATGTAATTTTTTTAAATCATGTTATATACATATAATATGATGCTTATTAACTTTACCTTTGTTTCCAAGATTTCAATATTTTTTTTACATACGCGGTATATTGTCTCCTTCTAACCTAATGGTAAGCAAGAGAGAAACCCACATCATGATGACAACGGATTTGATTTCGTAATATCCTATCCGTTAGCATCGCCATACTGGCCTGCATTAAGCTTCTTCACACATGAGCCAGCAACGAGGCCTATTTTTTAATGGTACGTCAAAGATTAGAGTTATCAAACTTTTTGGTTCGCGATGGAATATTTTCCACGGTGAAGCGATAACATCGTTAGCCGGCTCTTGTAGTTTTGTAAAGGCAAAGGGAAGTTCCTCGGAACACTCACCGACATAAAAACGATAAAAGACAGTCAATAAACCAATGTCTCTTCGAAGTTGAATAGGATCAAGGTTCTCAATAACCCCTTCAACATTGATAATGCGCACAGCCCTTTGCTGTAACCAATCAAGACCATCCATAAGGTATTTAGCGGAACCGTCCCAGAGATACAAGCAGTAGTCCAGACGGGACTTGACTTGAGTCTTGTATAAAAGACAAAGCTCGTCCGGCGTGAGAAAACAATGCACTCTATTCAGGATCCCCTGTTTTTTGGATGCTAATCAGATGAAACTCTCGATGTACTGATCTTGATTAAGGTTGCAGCGGATATCCATGTCAAGCAGGCTTACTTGGGTCGTTCTTCTTTTTTACCGACAATAAGTTGTCCCCATTAACACGAATGTATAATTATAAAAACAAATATATGAGTACTTCAAACTATTGAAATATTCCTAATGTATGATAGATTAGGAATTATGTTATCATGTCGTAGGTACTTCTCTTAATTATTTAACTTAAGAAAAAAGTTACATCGCGTGACGGAGGTGTAAGTGGTACTATTTTTGAAGACCGTGACGGAGTTGTACATTTTGATCGATATTGTTTGCTTATAAATTAATTTGACATCATAAGATAGACCATCTGAAAAATGATTCCTCACACAACAATTTAGGCAGTATTACCAATAATTACTAATATGATATGTACATATTAAATATTGATTTATCAGTCATGTCCATTGTCGGTAAAAAAGAAGAACGACCCACTTACTTTTTAGGCTGTTACGCAGGCAGAGGGGAGTACCCTGATGAATGAGGAGCGGAAGGAATTGGGATTTTTTTGTCGAAAATGCGCACTCTTGGGTTTTTTCGGCATTGAACAGGACCTGGTTATTTGAAACCCATTGGTTCATGAGTCTCAACACCCGATCCAGTTTAACGACAAAATTCTCCCGTACCTCCTCCATTACTGCGTTGCCAGACGAAGGGCAACCAAGGTTTCTTCCTTTGACCATACTGTGATTAGCATAGCAATGTATTTTTCCAAGCAGTGGCATATCATTTATATGAAGAAGGAAGAGGGTGGGCGATAAATACGTATACACTGCGATACGAATCCGTCAGACACGATGTCACTTCTACGTCACGCAGAAAGCCAGAAATCCAGTCACAAAGCCGTGTGGGTAGTCCATATGCCGTAAGGTTGGAAAAAAGAGCTTTGTGCAAGACACGATCAAATGCCTCGGCAATTGTCGCCCCTCTGAGATGCGTCACATACGCTAGAAGATCAACCGTCGATCGTTTCGGCCTAAAGCCCTGTTGGAGATCATTAATTAAGGAGTGATCCTCTAGGTAGCAGACCAACCGGTTACAGATAATCCGTTCCATGACTTTGAACAGCATTGAGGTCATGGCAATACGGTGGTAGTTTGATGGGTCTCATCGGTCAAAAACTATGTACACGAAACAAATCAATCCCGAAGAAAATTATATCTGGATAGAACATTAAATGAAAATTATCCTCAAAATTTAAACAATGAATAAGTATATAAAAAGAGTATAACAGTAATTAATAACCTAATGCAAACATAATTACAATTGTTTTTTGCCTGGAATTTATAAAAACTTAAGTGATTAAATCGTTTTTTTCTCTCAGGTGAAACCCAATAAGTCGGCACCCTTTAGCAAAAAAAAATTTTTTACAGCAAAACTGTAAGCATTAGAAGTAAAATAAATACGAAAACTAAATCTTTATGAAATATCATTACTAATTAAACTCAAAATTGTGGACATTTACTTATTAAAATGCACATTAACTGTTTACAAACCTTTAACATCGATTATCTCAGAAGTATGTTTTTGGCACTTATCGGGTTTGACCAGGGAACCCTCGATATGTAAGTTTGTAAGCTTGGGTTGTAACTAACTATCTACATACGTTTATTAGCTTGGGTTGTAATTAACTATCTACATACGTTTATAAGCTTGGGTTGTAATTAACTATATATGTAAGTTTGTAAGCTTGGGTTGTAATTAACTATCTACATACGTTTATAAGCTTGGGTTGTAATTAACTATATATGTAAGTTTGTAAGCTTGGGTTGTAACTAACTATCTACATACGTTTATTAGCTTGGGTTGTAACTAACTATCTACATACGTTTATAAGCTTGGGTTGTAATTAACTATTTTATTTTTTATTTTATTTTTCTTTATTAAGGAAACAAACAGCATAAGTTAGTACTTAAAAGATATACAATTATGTTAAGAACTAACTCACTAGCCTAATTAGTTTCCACTAATAGCATATACAATTAAAATGTTGATTGAGAAACTCGTACCATAGGAATCCAAAATATAAAACAAAAATACTATATATAAAAAAACTGTTGTGTTTCAGACTCCTAATTATATCATGTTAAGCAGAAATAATAAATGTGTGTTTAAACAAGCTAAAATAACATAACTACTTGTTATTTCGTGTGTACAGATGAATGTTCTTTAAGCAGGCGGCGAAAACGCGCCATTTTTTCGTGAAATATGTCGATGCCGCTGTAAGTACTATTATATTTATTACATGCTCTTATTACAAAGCTATTTTTTCTATAGTTCGTTTTACAAAAGGGTACAGAAAAAGTAAGTTTATGCCGTGCACCTGGTCTGGAACATCTTAGTGCTAATTTATTCAGCAAGAAGGGAGAATCAAGGCAATTATTAATAATTTTAAATAAAAATATTTGGTCTTTGTGCTCTCGGCGAATTAGTAACGACTCAATATTTTGAGTGTTGAAATTTTTCAACCTATATTTCAATCGTCGGATAAAACTTCTCTGGATGGCTTCTAACATGTCAATGTATTTAGAGTACATTGGGTTCCACACAGAAGATGCATACTCTAAGTGTGATCTTACGTATGAGTTGTATAAAAGTACTAAGGTATTAGCAGTTTTAAAATCAGTGCTCTGACGTAAAACAAATCCAAGCATTTGGAATGCTTTTGCTGTGACAATATTCAAATGGGACTCAAAAGATAACCCGCTGTCTAGTTGAACCCCAAGATCTTTTATCTCAGTCACTCGGTCTAGGGTTACAGCATTAAGTTTGTAATCAAATTCGATCACGTTCTTTTTTCTTGTGAAGCTTATAATATGACATTTATCCGCATTTAGATACAGCTTATTATTCGAACAATATTTACTCAAACGGTCAAGATCTTTTTGAAGTAATTCGCAATCATTTATTGATTTGATAGCTGCGAAAATTTTTGTATCGTCTGCATATAATAGTAAATTCGAATTTTTTAAGCAGCTGACTATATCATTGATATATATATTAAAAAGCAAAGGCCCGAGATGAGATCCCTGGGGAACTCCAGAGGTAACAGGTGTAAAACTTGAGGTGAAACCCTTTACCGTCACTGCTTGACTTCTATTTCTAAGGTAAGAAACAAGCCAACGCAGGAGATCGCCGTGTACACCGATTGCCTCAAGCTTGGAAATTAACAGAGAGTGAGAAATTTTATCAAACGCTTTAGAGTAATCGGTGTACACCGCATCAACCTGTAAACCTCCATCCATAGATTTAAGGACAGTTTCGAGAAATTCACATAAGTTAGACTCAGTAGAGCGTCTAGAAACAAAACCATGCTGGTAACAAGTCAAAAGTGGGCTGATTGCTGGGTAGAACGAATCGTAGACAATTTTTTCGAATGTTTTAGGAAGTATGGAGAGCTTTGAAATGCCACGATAGTTCCGTATATTATGTTTGTCGCCACTTTTGTGTATTGGAACCACATAGGAGCGCTTCCATAATTCTGGCACAATACCACTAGATAGGGACAACTTAAACAAAAATGCTACGGGGATTGACAACTGTTTACAACAGTTAGACAAAAAAAGGGGATGCAACCCATCTGGTCCACTGCCCTTTGAAACATTAATTTTTTTGAGATATCTTTCAACAACATCTTCCGTGATTTCAATTTTACTGATTATGACAGAGTTAGATTGTACAAGGTCTGCTTTCTTATGCTCATAAGTGTCTCTTACAAACACCGACTGAAAAAAATCACTAAACAACCTAGATATAGATTGACCGTCTGTACCAACATCATTATCCAATTTAACCATATCTGGTATACTATTTATATTCTTCCTTGATTTAATGTAGGTCCAAAAATGTTTAGAGCATCTGTTAATATTTAATTCCGATCTATGTAAAAACTCATTGTAACAAGAAGCTTCTAATGCCTTTACGGTCCTTCTCACTTCCGAATAATTGTTGTAGTCCGATAATCTGCCATATATTTTCCATTTTTTGTGTAACCTATTTTTTTTCTTTATAATTTTAATTAATTTGTAAGAGAACCAGATGGGATATTTATTTTTATTATTAGTAGTTTTGATTGGTACGTATTTGTCAATGATGTTGTTAATTATTGAGTAAAATATACTTAATGCATTCTCAATATCCACACACGATAAAAGTCTATCCCACGCAATACTATCTATCTCCTTTTTTATAAGGTCATAATCAGCAGCATGAAAACGGCGTATGGTTTGGGGAGGGGGTTTTAACCATGCTTCCTCTTGGACGACCAGTGCGTCTATAGCTAAAGACGGGTGATGATTATCCTCCGGCTCGGAAATCGGTTTCGTTCGACTTACGCTACTCTGGAAACTTGAGAAAACGAGATCCAAGGATCTATCATTGTTATTAAGAATACAGTTATATTGAGATTGACTATATATGTAAGTTTGTAAGCTTGGGTTGTAATTAACTATCTACATACGTTTATAAGCTTGGGTTGTAACTAACTATCTACACACGTTTATAAGCTTGGGTTGTAATTAACTATATATGTAAGTTTGTAAGCTTGGGTTGTAATTAACTATCTACATACGTTTATAAGCTTGGGTTGTAATTAACTATATATGTAAGTTTATAAGCTTGGGTTGTAACTAACTATGTATGTACAACTTACAACCCACACACGGTAAGGTACACCTAACTATGTGTGTAATGGAATCTTTAAGTACGATTTTTACCGATTTCGAAATATTGAATTAACTTGAAACTTTTAATACGTCTCCGGGACCAATGACAATACAATAACTAGATATTTTTAAATTTGAATAAAAATAAATAATAGTTTTTATAGCAAATCGGACTAAAAAGTATAAAATTATTATTAATAAATAGATAGATACACTGAATTGCACAGAAACATTTACAGAAATTGGTTTTACAGTCATAATTTTAAGTACAATTTAGGTGGTCTTTAGGAAATGAAATAGTAGATATCAAGAAACGGCGGAAAGAAGTACGGCCGAGCAAAACGTTAATTCAGAAAATACTAACAGAAAATACAAATACCATTACGTTAATTCCAAACATAATAACTGTATTATGAGTTTATCAGTTATATTGATCCGTTTACTTATTTAAATGCTTAAAACTCGAAAGACTTTAAGTCTATGATTTATAATTTCAGATTTAAAATTTAATTTCAAGTACTTGAATTGGCTACTTGACAGTGCTAACAATAAAATATGAAAAGTGTTAGAATGTTAGCTTATTAGTTAAGTAATAATTTTACATTTTTATTTTTTCATTAGAAGCATAGCTAGTATTTTATTTTTGCAAAATAAAATTTACTATTTTTATCTGTTGAACAAAAGAACCGAAACGGAAACCACCTTGCAATCGGAAATAACTAATAAGATTTTTTTTAATTTAATGTGGCGAAACGGTGATTATTTTACCGATTAAATTGAATTATTGTGTTTTTACCGTATTAAGAATTTATTTAAACATTTTCCGTTCATGTAAATGAAGTCGTTCCTATACGTATCGATTCGATGTCTAGAACGTTGACGTCGTAATTCCAACAGTGACGGGACTTGGCGTTTTCGCGCGCTTTTTAAATGTGTTACACAAAATCTTATTTTTCTCTGGTTATATAAATTTTTTCCAGATAAATCGAATTGCTTGGGATTTAAAATGAACGGGTGCACATTTTACAATACTTTTTCAAAAACTGTCAAGTAGCCAATTAGAGCGTTAAGTTTAATATACCGTTTGATTGTACGAACGTCTTTGGTAATGTGAACCAATCTCATTTTGAACGGTAAATTACGTTTGTGTGTAACTCAAACAAAATTTAGACGTAGACATATTAAGGCTAGAGGACCAACTTTATAGAGTTAACTTGTAAGTAGGTCTAGAAACGGATTTATTTTGTCTTTCTCAGAAAATTGTCGAATCAAAGTGATTGCGAAAGGTTCACTCAGCAAGTCAAATAAATTGCATAATATAATGCAATGTATTGTTGTTTAAGTCTCTTGACTTGGAATTGCTTTTGCAGTTTAATTTTTATTGAAAACGTATTTTTTTATTTAATAAAATTCATTTAAAACAATATTTTATTTGTTTAATCATAATCGCTCATGTTATTAAAAGCATTGAGTTTATTGTTGTAAAGTTAGTGCTAACATTACTGTAGTGGAATGGGAAATGAAAGAAGCAAATAAGAATAATCGAAATATATTTAGCCAAATAAATTAAATTTACACCATACACGTCTTGCACATCGTCGTCGTTCGTCGTTCAAATCTAACTGACATTCTCACCATTCGGATATTCATACGTACAGGCATCGCTCATGCACAACGTTCGGATACATCCACTATCCCACATTACATTTACATACACATTAAAATATAATAAAAATATGATAAACTTACATATAAAAAATCATGAACTTTATTTTATTTTATGAATAGTCTTCCTACTTTGTGTGGATACATTTAATGTATTTATAATTATGTTGTATTGCATTTCAATATTTATTGGTTAGAAAAAGTAAAGTTTATTGTTGTTATTATTTTTATTTTATTATTAACCATTTGCATAGTCTTTTTGTGACCATATCCATAAACAAAGTCTATATATGATCCAAATGCTGACTGTTATATTATTCATGATATTTTAATGAATAAAGGATATTTCTTCTTCACTACATAGTATAAAACAAAGTCGCTTTTTCTGTCCCTATATCCCTTTGTACGTTTAAATCTTTAAAACTCCGCAACTGATTTTGATGCGGTTTTTTTAATAGATAGAGTGATTCAAGAGAAAGGTTTTTGTTTGCAATAAATAATAGAAAAGCCAATATTTCTAAGTATTTACATTAGATCCGTGCGTAGCCGGGGCGGGTCGCTAGTTTTTAATAATAGCATTGCCCGCTTCGATGAAGTGCTTAACAGTACTATGTTTGATGAATATTTCATAGCGCGCACGCCTTAGCTCGTATGAGAGTCTTCCACGTTTTGAATATGCAAGGGTATTTGCAAGTATGCCAAATATTAACATGTATTGTAATATACAAATTTGTACGCTTAGTATAAAGGAAATCTTATGAAAATTTACCATAACAGCATTAAACCAAATCTATGTCTGACTGATCGATTCAAACTCAAACTCAAATATTTCTTTGTTCAAGTAGGTTACATGTAACACTTTTGAATCATCATTGAATACAATGCAAAGGATTCTACTTCCGGTTCGGAACCTATATCTACCGAGAAGACACCGGTATGAAACTCAGCAGATTAGTTACAGTAGCAGTATTAAAGTACTAGCTATTTACCGCGACTTCGCTTGCGTTATTTTGGTGTAAAACATATCGTATATGTTAATCTAGTATGTCATATATCTTTACCAAATTTTATCTAAATTCGTTCAGTAGTTTTTGCTTGAAAGAGTAACAAACATCCAAGCATCTATACTCACAAACTTTTACATTTATAATTTAGTGTATATGGTCACCATATGGCATAGGGTCGGCAATGTAGTTAGGAGTAGTAACAGATCCTACGATGATGACCTTTGCTATTCTTTATGTGTGTGTAGTAGGGCACAGTCAATGAAAACACAACTTACTGTTAACGTACGACGTATAATCCCAAACACATATTAATTACACAGAAGGCACTATGGACGTAACATGCACATGCACAACACAGTTATTAGGACAGGGAAATAATAGCAAGATAGTTCACTAAAGTAGCACACAATAAAGTCAATTTACAAGCAATAACATAGCGTATAATAAGCTGAGGTAAACAAGCGTGCGTTCCGCAGCGAAGTCATGTATGAAACTCGCGCGAGCCGCGGGGGCTGCATGCGCTCTATCGGCCCGCCGCCATCGGCCGCGCAGGCCGTTCACTAGTGCGTACCAATGTCGATAATCGATATCGCGATCGATAAGCTGTTACGCATCGTGAGCGTGGTAATAAATAAATAATATTGGAATGTAAATATGAATAGTGTAAGTGTACGATATTAATATTAGAGTAGTTTGTAATTGTAAAATAATAAGTGTTTAGGTGTTATAATAAATATTATAATAAAGAATTAATTCGTAAATTAAATATGTAAATTATAATATAACTTTAGTTGAATGTGGGAAGGGTCCCTACACCACCCCCCTCCAGAGACCGTCAAGGGCGATAAGAATTGGTGAACTTCACCCGCCGCCCGGATCTTGTGACGTAGTCTTTGAGAAATCCCGGTGGGGGTTCTTCATCGTGTTCGTGACAATGGTGGTCTGACAGCATGAAGGCCGGTTTGATTCGGTCTATCGATACCGTGACCTCTTTACCTTTAAGTAAAATTTTAAAAACTTTGTGACCTCTCGACACGACCTTATGTGGACCGGTGTAAGCGGGTTGGAGTGAGCCACGTGATGCATCTTCACGCAAGAAAACGTGATCACAAGTGGCAAGATCCTTAAAAATAAATATTTTGGGCTTACTATCATGGTGCGACGTGGGTACAGGTTGCAGCTTTTTGGCAAACTCTCTTACACGCGCGGTAAATTCAGAAGTGTCTGTGGTACCGGGTGTAGTCGGGTCAAAAAATTCGCCTGGTAACCTTAATGGCTCACCATAAACGAGCTCTGCACAGGAGGCTTGTAGGTCTTCCTTGATGGAAGTTCTTATTCCTAGCAGCACCCATGGCAAGGATTCTGTCCATCTGTCGTTACCATGGCAAACGATCGCAGCTTTGAGCTGCCGATGAAATCGCTCCACCAGGCCGTTACATGTTGGGTGGTAAGCAGTTGTTCGCTTATGTTCGAATCCGGCTATGCGAGACAAACATTGGAACAGGGCCGATTCGAACTGACGACCACGGTCAGTAATGATGTCAGTCGGGCAACCGAATCGCGATATCCAGCCTGACAACAAGGCCTTGGCAACCGTCTCAGCTGTGATGTCTTCGATCGGTATTGCTTCCGGCCATCGAGTAAATCGATCTACCGCCGTTAAGCAATACCGATAACCACAAGAGAGAGGAAGGGGTCCAACAAGGTCTATGTGGACTTGTTTGAAGCGCGCTCGTGGTAGGTTGAACGAGCCTAGTGGAGCAGTAACATGACGACTCACCTTAGCTCGTTGGCAAGACAGGCAAGCGCGTGCCCAATTCCTACAGTCTTTGCGTATGCCAGGCCACACAAATCGTTCGGCAACTAACTTCGCCGATGCGTTGGCACCAGGGTGGCTCAAGGAGTGCAGGCTGTCAAAACACTGTTTCCTAAAAAACTTGGGTACGAATGGCCTGGATGTCGGTGTACTGACGTCGCAGTACAGGGGCACACGACTTCCAGGTAAATGAAGTTGCTTAAGACGCAACGACGTACCTTCATCTAGAAGTTTGTGGAGCTCAGGGTCGGTAGTTTGACTTTCAGCCAATGCCGTGAGGTCTACAGGCGCTCCCAGTTCCTCGATGCGCGACAAAGTATCGGCACCGACATTGTCTTTGCCAGATATATGTCTGATGTCTGTCGTGAACTGGGAAATAAAATCGAGGTGTCTATACTGCCTAGGCGAACAGTTTTTCTTCCTTTCATGGAATGCAAAACTGATCGGCTTATGGTCAGTATAAATCACGAAGTGCCGGGCCTCGAGCATGTGCCGAAAGTGTTTGATCGCCTCGTAAATGGCGAGCAACTCTCTATCGTAAGGCGAATACTTAACCTGGGATGGACTCAGCTTCCGGGAGAAAAATGCTAAAGGCTGCCATGCGTTGTCCTTCAGCTGCTGGAGAACTGCACCTATCGCCTTGTCCGATGCGTCCGTCACCAGAGCAAGTTTCGCTGAGCAGTCCGGATGTGCTAAAAGAGCTGCATCAGAAAGACTCTCCTTACATGCGTTGAAAGCCGCCAGGGTGTCGCCAGCTATAGTGACAGGATGCGATCCTTTTACTGATCCTGTAAGTAAAGCATGCAAGGGAGCTTGGATTTGGGCAGCGCGAGGAAGAAATCTCCTATAAAAGTTGAGCATGCCCAAGAATGCTCTAAGCTGTCGCACGGTGGTAGGAACAGGGAAGTCCTTGATCGCCTCTACTTTGCTGTCAAGTGGTCGGGTACCTTGCTCGGAGATGCTGTAACCTAAAAAAGTTACATCCTCAGCCCCGAAAACACACTTGGACGTGTTGACCAACATCCCGTAGTCTCTCAGCTTGGTGAAAAGGATGCGGAGGTGCTCCTCGTGTTCAGCCTTGTCCTTCGAAAATACTAAAAAATCGTCGAGATAACAATAGACGAAATCTAGTCCTCTCGTCATCTCATCTACAAACCTTTGGAAAGTCTGGCCCGCGTTGCGAAGTCCGAAGGTCATAAATGGGAATTCGAATAATCCGAACGGTGTGGTGATGGCCGTTTTAGGAATGTCCTCGGGACTGACAGGTATCTGATTGTAAGCTTTAACGAGATCCAGAGTGCTAAAGATTTTACATCCAGCTATGGAATGAGCAAAATCGTGGATGTGCCTAATCGGGTACCTGTCAGGCACGGTGCGGGCATTCATCATGCGGTAATCACCACACGGACGCCAACCATTGTCCTTCTTAGGCGCGAGATGTAAAGGCGAGGACCACGGACTTTCCGAAGGTCTGGCGGTTCCATTAGCAAGCATGGACTGGAACTCTTGCTTAGCGAGCTTAAGTTTGTCAGGAGCTAGACGTCGAGGAGAAGAAGATACTGGTGGACCTGGTGTCGTGCGGATATGGTGTAATATGTTATGTGGAACTGTGTGATGTGTACCAGCTGGTCGAGTAATTTCTGGGAACTCATTTAAAATTTTATGATATGGAGTATCACCAGTTAAAAGTTTTACTGAATAAAGACTACTGTTACTAACGACAGACTTTGCTACGGCGGTTACAGAAGTGGTGTTATCTATAAGTTGTTTATTTCTACAGTCAACAATAAGGTTGTAAAAATTTAGAAAATCTACACCAATTATGGGCTTTGTAACATCTGCCACAACAAAACGCCACGAAAAGTTTCTTAGTGTACGTAACCATAGGTGGAGATACTTGACCCGTTGGCTGCACACAGTTGAAAATCCGTTGCTACACGACGATCACGAACAGCCTTGCGAGGGAAGACACAGAGGTCGCTACCGGTGTCGACCAGGAACTGCATCTTCGTAGCACGGTCTGTGACAAACAGGCGACCAGAAGAGGTTGGGCAATCGTCAGCCGCCATTACCGACTGCCCTTCTAGTTTTCCTTCTTGAAATCGCAGGGGCGGACGCATTTCGTGGCCTTCTCCCCGAACTTGCTGTGGTACCAGCAAAGCGGGTACTTCCGGTGATTGGAATGCGACCGCTGCCTGGAGGATTAACGGTTGCGGCGTCGGGTGGGATGGGAGCTGGGTCGGCTGCCTTGATGGGACGCTAGTCTCTGGAACTGCTTGCGGAGTTCAACGACTTCTCTGGTCAGGTCACTGATGATGGAGCTGGGACCGGCATCGTTTATTGCAGCAACCCTTGGCGATGATGAAGCGAGGTCGTTTACTCGGTCTGCCAAGTCAGCCAAGATCTCGAGGCTGGTCGGTGATGGTTGACCAGCGAGGACGGTTTGGATGCCATGAGGGAGACGGCTGCTCCAGATGGTCTTCATAAATTCCTCAGGGACTTCTTGACCGGCGAGACTTTGCAGATGACGCAGGAAGCAAGAGGGCTTACGGTCTCCGAGCTCCTCATGCATCAGCAACTGCTTCAGCTGCTTCTCTTTTGATGCCGTAAGCCGCTTAATTAGCTCCGTCTTAAGCTTCTCGTATTTGTTCTCCGCTGGAGGATTGATGATGAGATCCTTTACTTCTCGGGAGTACTGGTTGTCCAGCTGACCAATAATGTAATTGAATTTCGCGGAGTCTCTATTTATGTGATGGATTGCAAACTGACCTTCTACCTGTGCAAACCATATCTCAGGCTCTTCAGGCCAAAACGGTGGTATGCGAAAGTTAATATTATGCACATCTCGATCTATCGACTTTTTCCCCTCACTAGTGGTCGCGCTCTTGTAGCTTCGTGTTTCGTCGTCCGACATTTTGTGTCCGTGTTGGGAGTCACCAATTTAGTGTATATGGTCACCATATGGCATAGGGTCGGCAATGTAGTTAGGAGTAGTAACAGATCCTACGATGATGACCTTTGCTATTCTTTATGTGTGTGTAGTAGGGCACAGTCAATGAAAACACAACTTACTGTTAACGTACGACGTATAATCCCAAACACACATTAATTACACAGAAGGCACTATGGACGTAACATGCACATGCACAACACAGTTATTAGGACAGGGAAATAATAGCAAGATAGTTCACTAAAGTAGCACACAATAAAGTCAATTTACAAGCAATAACATAGCGTATAATAAGCTGAGGTAAACAAGCGTGCGTTCCGCAGCGAAGTCATGTATGAAACTCGCGCGAGCCGCGGGGGCTGCATGCGCTCTATCGGCCCGCCGCCATCGGCCGCGCAGGCCGTTCACTAGTGCGTACCAATGTCGATAATCGATATCGCGATCGATAAGCTGTTACGCATCGTGAGCGTGGTAATAAATAAATAATATTGGAATGTAAATATGAATAGTGTAAGTGTACGATATTAATATTAGAGTAGTTTGTAATTGTAAAATAATAAGTGTTTAGGTGTTATAATAAATATTATAATAAAGAATTAATTTGTAAATTAAATATGTAAATTATAATATAACTTTAGTTGAATGTGGGAAGGGTCCCTACAATAATATTAGTAGAAAGTTTAAAAGTATAACTTTTGAGTCTGCCTTTTTTCAAGAGATCTCAATTATGTATATACATAAAGGACTTACTTTTGTGGTTTGCCTTTTCTATCTGGTTGATGTATATATTGTCTTAAATTAATTTTAACCCCCGATGCAATAACGACGGGGTGGTATAAGTTTGACGTGTGTGTGTGTATCTGTCTATGGCAACGCAGCTCCAGAACAAATGAACCGATGACGGATTTCCTCATTATTTTGTCACAACTCCCTCAATATAGGTATCACATAAAAGGGCTAGAGTAGCAGAATGCTGCACATCACGACAAATTTCAAATCGAATATGGCCGCCATTATTGGTTATTTTCACACTCGCGTGTCGGGGGTTTTTAAAATTTCAGTTTTATTGTTTAATACCACGACCTACTCTTTTTTGCAGGTATGGGCAGAGCGGACTATCGAGTTTTGTACAGAGAAGTGGCCTAACTCTATGAGGAAAGAGTTATTTGGCACCTTCAGTTTCATACTTGTCTACGCGGTACCTGGTAAGTACCGATAAATTCAAGCTTCATACGTATATTTATATGTATATAAACTTTATTGAACAAGTACAAAAAGTGCACTTAATGCTAGAAGCATTCTCTAGCAGCCAATCCTTGGGTCACGCAGATCATTAGTTAGCTACAACAAAACAAATAATAATAAATAGCAATAAACATAATACAACAGATATGTTAAGAGGATAGAAATTCATACATATTCAAACGTACATTGTAAATATAATTTAATTGAATTAAATTTACTCAGATAAACATATATATATACATATAAACAAACAATTAATTGTTATTTTGGCATAATTGAGTTAATTAATTTAGCAAATGAAATGTTTTTCTCCTGACTGACGCATTAACTATGTAAGTGTTGATAAGAGCTATAAAACAGGCATAGACATTTGCTTGACTTATTCACTTCAATCGTCTGTTTTTCTCTAAGTCACCCTCACGAAGTTTAAGGCAGTCTAGTAATTCATTCAAGAAAAAAAAACTAAAAATCCATTCACAATCGACGGAATATTCGGTGAACTGACTATATTGACAAAATTATAATGTCGAACAGAGAACCTCCTCTTTTAAAGTCGGTTAAAAATTTAGATTGATAGATAAGTACACTTTATTGCACATATTTACAAAAAAATGGTTTTACATTATTTTGAATATATCATTCAAGAACAATTTAGGCGGTCTTATTGCTTGATAGCAATCTCTTCCAGACAACTTTAGGTAGAGGAAATATTCGAAATCGAGAAACGGGCCGTGCATAATATTAATTGAGATAATATTAACAGGAAACATGAATACCATAACGTGATAATACAAAAAAACAATAAATTTTGAAATTGATTACGACTTATTCAATTAATAAACAGGGCGTCTACTCTTGAAAACGAAATATGTCGGATCCGATGACGTTTAGTATTTTTATTGCTCATTATCGCAACTAACACACTTCGAATGCAAATAAAGCGTTATCAAAAAACAAAATATTATTTATACAAATCAAAAATCACGTTTTAATTCCCTAACTTTTGATCAATCTTCAAAAACGAAACCTTTCGTCTGTTCGTTTCGTTTTCAAGAGTAGACGCCCAGTTCACTTTATTCGTGGAATAGTTATCATATATTTTTCTGTGGATTGACAAATCACCAAATAGCAAGCCTATTTAATTTTGTTATTCGGTAAATCACTTTATATAATGAATCCGGCGGTCTTTGATCTCTGATAAGATAACATAATTTATTTATCATCATCAAATATACTCCGTTCAATGTTAACTTAATTAGAGCTTGGTTGATAAAACAAAGTTTACTTAATCTGTGTTAAGGTACTTTAAAGCCCAATCATATTAGGGCTTTCACCTCGGAATGAAAGATAATAAGCTGCAAATTGGTATGAACCTTTATTTTGTCATTTTAAATGTTGTCTCAAAAGTCACAATCGTTATCGTGTCCGCGTCTCAAGGTCAAAGGTCACAAAAATCGGTTTTTCGCGAATATCTGGCTTCCTATCGGTTAAATGAGATTTGCATTTATTATAAAAGTTGTAGGCTATAAAATTCCCTACAACTTTTGTTTAAACTTTTTTTTCATACGACCAACCGTTTTGAAGGTAGAGCGCAAACAGTGCACATCGTACAGTCATATACGGCCTAATGCAAGGTCAAGCGTAAGTTATGGTTATCAGTACGTTATAAAGTCAATTATTTACTTCGAAATTATAATTATTAAACAATGCCCATTATTTATGTACTAACTATTAATTATTTATATTTAATTAAAGTAAGTAACTTGATTATTTATATATAATTATTCATATTTAACTATTTAAGTATAGAATATTATTAATTCTGGATTATATATTTTAGTTTTATTTTAGGTTAAAATGATAGTAAGAGTATATATTTTACACATATTTTTATTCATTATTAAATACGGCATAATATACATTTATCAAAATGTGAGTTCAAATATCAAAAGTATCTTTGTTGATTTTAATTGTAATGAAATTGGAAATGGAAGCTAATTATCTTCTTCTTCTTCGTCGTTTTCTTCTTCTTGTCGCTCAAAAATGTTCGATTCATTGTCATCATCCTCATTATATGTCATGTTTATCTCCAAACCTTCCAGAATATCGGGATCATATGTATTTTCTTCATCGGGATTACTTGGATACAGTGAAGCGTTGAGGCAAGCTTGTCCGTTGCACTGGCCGCAAGCTAAAGAACATTGTAGCCCTAATTTTTATTTTATACTTAAATAGTTAAATAAGAATAATTATATATAAATAATCAAGTTACTTACTTTTATTAAATATAAATAATTAATAGTTAGTATATAAATAATGGGCATTGTTTAATAATTATAATTTCCAAGTAAATAATTGACTTTATAACGTACTGATAACCATAACTCACGCTTGACCTTGCATTAGGCCGTATATGACTGTACGATGTGCACTGTTTGCGCTCTACCTTCAAAACGGTTGGTCGTATGAAAAAAAAATTTAAACAAAAGTTGTAGGGAATTTTATAGCCTACAACTTTTATAATAAATGCAAATCTCATTTAACCGATAGGAAGCCAGATATTCGCGAAAAACCGATTTTTGTGACCTTTGACCTTGAATATCTTGAGACGCGGACACGATAACGATTGTGACTTTTGAGACAACATTTAGAATGACAAAACAAAGGTCCATACCAATTGGCAGCTTATTATCTTTCATTCCGAGGTTGACCCCTTTTTTTACCTAATATGACTGGGCTATATAAGCCTAGATAAAAGTAGAGCAATTTTTTTATATATTACACTTCAAGATTGACCTCATCCCACCTGATGTTAAGTGGTAATGAGGTACTAGCTTAAGGGTGACAAGTACAGCCTAATAAATATGTTACTGGACTATAATATTTCTTTACAAAAAAGTCCGTTTGGAATAATTCAAATTTAAGAAAGGTAGGGCATAGCGATTTATCGCTAAAACTGGAGCAGCTCGACAGGTGAAATACCTCCACCTTACAGAAAACCGCAGCCAAATAACAATCACCAAACCAAATTGTTATTTAGTTGCGGTCTTCTGTAAGGTGGAGGTATTTTACCAGTCGGGCTGCGATATATTGCTATGCCCTACCTCTCTTAAAAACTTACTGTCAGAATACAATCAAGCTGTAAACAACCACTGACTAAAACCCGGTTCCAATATTTGAAAACGATCTGATTTAGTTACGGATAGTAATAAATTAAACGACGCGCAAGCTAAAACCGTTCCAGACTCGTAGTCAGTTAACATAACCGACAGTTTAATGTGTCAAAGCTCGAGTATTCTCGTGATAATCACAATCAATCAATTTATTGACGACCTCGGTGGCGCAGTGGCTAAGGTAGGCGGCCAAAGCGCGAAAGGTCCCGGGTTCGATTCCCGGTCAGGTCAATTTGAAAAACGAACTTTTCTAAATTGACTTGGGTGTGGGTGTGCTGGGATGACGCCCCCAGTTAGTATCCGTCGTCTGGTGCTCATAGTACAAGGGAAGACCTTAGTTTGAGACCAGGTGATTGGAGTGGTTGTCTGGCGCATTTATTATTATTAAATGGTTATAAGTGCGACTTATGCGTCGTCAAAAGTTATATAAACCAAAATTGAAGCTACAAACGGTTTGGAACATAATCCTACGGAGAATACTACAGATAGAAAAAGTAAAAAAAAAATGTCACAATTTTTTTTAATACCGTCACCCATTCCATAGCTTTACACAGTTTCGTTTCTTCGGTAAAATTTCCAAATCGTTGCGCCATGAGCATGATACTCATATTTTGTAATAACATAATATTTATATATTAGAAACAGAAAAATTTTATCTCCCCCTGCGGTGCGGGAATTGAACCCACATAATATTTGCTCGGTTATTAAAGATTATATCAGATACACAGCGATTAATTAAAAACCCGTTATGAAATAATCAACCCTTTAAAGTCCTGGTATCACAAATTTGACACGCGTTACTGCTATTGCGGGTAATTGGGTATTTGATGGCAAAAATGGTTCTAGATGGCAAATTTGACTTGACTAAATTACTTGTTTTATTTATTAACGAAGTTTTATTTCATGTAATTCTTTTGTTTCTTATGTCTTCTTTTAATCAACATTGTTACAAATAAAATTTATAATTTTGGAGAGTAACAACTTTTTGTTGAAAAAAAAAATATATACAAGCGACTAATTTTAAAATGTAACATTTAATGATACAGAGAAATAAATATTTGTTAATTAGAGTTTCATAAAAATAAATGGTAAATAATAACCATGAATCGCATATAATATTAAGACTGAGAAATATGTTTCATCGAGCGAGTTTAATTAAACAAACCAAAAAATGCTTATCATCACGATTTTTATTATGATGTAAATTCCCAAAAAACGTGGACGTACCTCGTGAACCACCTTACCATTCAAAGGTTAATCCCTTAAAGTAGTTCTAATTTATTAGTACATATAGGTACGCAGACTCCGTATAATCTCATTGGCAGCTCAATTTCAGATACAAAGGATTAATTTGAGTATTCTGCTTATAACCTCCTTAATCTTACATAGGATGTGATAATTGGCTCATTAATATACCTGTTCCCTATGGTATAAATTATTCATAATTGATACATTGATTTTACCTACCTACATACTGATCTTGTTGATAAAAACAATTAGGAGTACCTATTTTAATCGTCAACTTGTTATTTAATACCTAATAAAAAAAAATATTTCCAAAACAGTAACAAAAGTATGGCTATCCTTTTAAGCGTTCATAATTTATATACACCGCTTTTTCACCTTTACATACAACCGTGTGTGAAGGTAAAACATATACCATTATTGTACTAAAGCGGCTAAAAGTGACCACTTAAACAGTAGCAAAAACAATACCGAATGTAAGCTATTTTCAAGCGACTTTAAAAGAAAGAGATTTCTAATTTCGACCGTATTGTGCATAATTAAATACCATAACTGTATTTTTTTTTCTTTTTGCTGCACGAGATTTGTACCACGCACTAAACTTAACCACGAACTTCAATGAAAATGATCTTGATTAACGGAAGGTTATAATAACAGAAAAAATTGTCACCTACAACAATTTGCAGATTTTAGCTCTTTTGGAAAAGCATTCATTACGTTACGTGAAAGTCGTGGGTCAAACCCACCTGCGAAGTAAGCTGCTTGACTAGCTCAAATATTTAATTAATCTGTTTCTGTTGATGTGAATATGAAATAAATTTTAAAACATGTAACGTCAACTTTACCTTTATTCTTGAACTAGCTGTGCCCGCGACTTTGTTGGCGTGGACTACAGGGCTTTTTTCGCAATAAAAGGTAGCCTATGTCCTTTCTCAGAGTCTAAAGATTGTCTGTGCCAAATTTCATCAAAATCAGTTAAGAGGTTTAAGCGGGAAAGCGTAACAGGCAGACAGAGTTACTTTCGCATTTATAGTACTAGCTGTGGCGTTACATTTTGTAATCCAAAAACAGAAATAAGGTTTAATATTTCATTTAAAGGTGAAAACAGCACAAACACTGTTTCATAAAAAAAATATTTAAAAAAATAATAACGCAGGACCTTAATCAGAGTATTTCTACTATGCCTTAATATAAAAATTTAAAATTGGAATCAGAATCAATAATTTCCAAATTTAAATGTTATTGGAAAACACGGCATGTTTAGAATGCTGATTAGCTTTGTATTAAAACGGCAACGAGTTTTCATTAAAGTCCCCTTTTGGAGCATGCAAATATAAATAAAGCGAAATGAAATCAATTCGACGAAACCGGAGATGTTTTGTTTTAATATTGAAAAAAAATACCCGTTTTTTTCGTATTAAGGAATGTAATAGGAACTACGTTTATTTTAATTGTTTGCTAATGCCCTGTTCCAATATTTGGAAAATGAGCCGTTCTAGTAGGTAATGGATAGTAAAAAAATATGCGAGAATTTAGCTTACGCCTCGTATAATTTATTACTATCCGTAACTAGAACGGATCGTTTTTAGGGTTCCGTAGTCAACTAGGAACCCTTATAGTTTCGCCGTGTCTGTCTGTCCGTCCGAGGATAATCTCAGAAACCGTTTGCAATTTGGTACAAATATGTATATTATCACGTCAACAAAGTGCAAAAATAAAAAATAAAAAATAATGTTTTTTTAGCCCCTATACGTAAATTGGGGAGTGATTTTTTTTAATTTCAATCCCAACATGTGATATATCGTTGTATAGGTATTTAAAAATGAACAGGGTTTTACTGAGATCATGTTTTGATAATTTTAATATTTTGGGAAATAATCGCTCCAAAAGAAAATAAAATTTAGTCCCCCCCCCTTTAACTATTGAACCATAAGTTCAAAAAGTATGAAAAAAATCTAGAATATAGAACTGCATAAAGGCTGTCTGGGAAAATTATATTGAACCTGATGGGCGTAATAGTTTTTGAAATTTTTGAAAGAATATTTTTTTAACTAAAGTTGTAATTTAAGGATACTTAAGTATTGTGATGCACTGAAAACTACGGAACCCTACACTGAGCGTGGCCCGACACGCTTTTGGCCGGTTTTAAATATTGAAATAGGGCAAAATAGTATTTAATGAGTAATGGTAACAGTTAAGTACGAAAACTTTATTTAACTTTAAATTTATTTTCGGCTTTATTTTTTAAAGGTTAGCTGGAGCAGATCACTCCCCATATGTGACACCTGGCCACAAGTATGACGAACGTGCTAGCCATTGTTATGATAGTTCTTAAATTATCATCTCAATTGTTTATTATTTTAATATTGATCTCATTATGACATTGAAAAATATGCAGTAGGTACCTACGTATACCCTCCCGCCCCTCTGATCATCTTGCCTTTACTCTATTATTATCTTTATTTTTAATATTTTCCAAGCATTACCTCAGACCGTTGATCTGTTTGCTTTCAATTTGTCGTCCGGCGTGGGCTCCGCATCTGTTTGCCGGAGATCTCCGGAGAAGTCGGAATAGTCCGGATAGCTCGTTTGCATCCCTAGTTTTGTTTTGTTTCGTTTAGCTTTGTTTGCTTAAATTTCTTGGCCACCTCTTTTGTGATTCTGTTTATAAATGGTTAAGTTTTTATTTTGAGCGTCAAGGAACGACTCGTGGAACATTAGATTTTGACCCGATTGTACCCTGAACGAGTTTGAACTAGATCATTGGCATCCACGGAATCCATGGACCGTTATATCATCGCTGCACTTGCAAAACTACGTAAGAACAGTTCGTATATCCCGCGAATCGGCTTTTGAAGGTTTTATAGGAGGTAAAAAAATACAGATATCTTAGTGATTCGACTATATTTTACGAGCCGAACTGTGAAGTAACTTTTTTGTAGCCTAATTTATAAGAATGTAACGTAAATTGATCTATAGTTCGTTTAGACGATGCGATATTTAATTTTTGCACCTTTTGCAGTTACGCGGTGTTTACATACTGCTCGTTCGCGGTATTGCACGCGTGTCGACAGTTTATTTTGATAAAGAAAATGTTATAAGCCTTAAGAACTTCGCGTTACTTTAACGGGTCAAAACGCGACACCATTTTTTTATTACTTAATACGAACTACTTAGTGCCCGACGTTTCGGTGCGGTTGCACCAACCGTGGTCACGAGCTGACTGAGTCTCGTAAAATTAAATTAATCGTTAAAGAAAATGTTGATTTTGTTTCCAGGTTCCATCGTGGTCGTGTCATACTCTCTCATGGGACGGAGACTATGTTCAGTGCTGCCACCGTTTGATCAGACGGAGGGAAGTGCTAACAGTCAACAGGTAAGAGATATATATATCTGTCAAGTTGGCATTTTTTAATACTGTATGACATTATACACATTGTTCTTATTGTTTGTTAAGCAGCTGAAGCACTTGTGTCAAAAATAAAAGGTAATAATCACACCTTGACCCAAAACAAATTGTTTTCCACATTTACCCATAACGAATGAAATGTCCCCACAGAGATAGCGACGCCCAAGTACAGCCTATACGCCTCTCGGCTACGGAGATCGTCAATCGTTTACTCAAAAGTAAAAAAAACTGTAGGTTTTGTAAGTGTTACCCCCCAGTTTAAAATATTTAATATATTTGAATGTTTTTTTTAATTTTGGATCATAGTAGGTAGATGTGCAAGACAACTTATCAAGACAAGTAATCATAAATAATAAAAAAAAGTATATTAGCGTTAAAAAAAACTTGTTTGTGTTAATTCTATAGCGAGTTGTATGGATAAGGCATATCTTAAAAGTAAAACGTTTATTATAAACTTTTTTTAGCCTTTTCATTTCTTACAAGCATTTAAATCATAAAACTGTTTACATTATGTCGTTAATAAGTTAACTGATGTCTTTGTAACTTACTCTGCAATCATTCCCTAATTGAACAATTAAATCTATCTGTTCAGATTAGGGGTATTATCAAAAACATACCGCATACAATACAACCTACGTACGAGTAGGTGCTTAACAAGGATTCGAGACTTTCTTAACTCATATATGCGTAGCAGGCACATCTCAAGAATTCACCTTTTGTGATCCGCTCCGCTACCTAAATCTGTGTGGTAATAATAAAGCCTGATACGAATAAATTCTTTTCTCCAAAACGAAATCCTCTTCGTAGAGAGATTAAACTTGGGAATGCGAGATTTGGTTTGAAGGCTGACAAAAAAGTTTTGAGACATCAGAAACATTCTTTTTACTTCATACCAACTTTGTCTGTTTATGAGTTTTTATCCCAAGTCTTCTGTTTTGTTATGTTGAATAGCAACTAGATTTAACAAATCTGGGATATTTCTGCCAATGTCGTGTGCGAATTATAGATTTTTTTAATAAAACAAGGATGCGCGGGAATCGTAATGTACCTGTCAAGAGATTCCATGGAAGCCAATGATCTTAAGTCAGTTGTCCATGTGGACAAGTCACTTTTTAATCGCGATTGTCGAACGAGTTAATGTAATTTTCTATGAGTGTTGTTTTCAATTGTTCCACAATGGGTATTAATAAATATTGGACTACATGACATAGATTGCTATGATTTAGAAGTAGGTAAGTTAAAACACAGCAAACAATAAATATGACTGGTTTCTTGAATATTACTAGTGTAATTTACATGAATAAAAGGATATTGAATTGAATTGAATTGCACTGGTGTTTCACAAATCAAAAAATATGGCGGTACCACCAGCTCTCAGACGCGAGAAAATATAGAAAAGTTAATTTTCCTTGACCCGGCCGGGGATTGAACCTGACACCTCCAAAATTACATGCTACCTAAGTCATGCCCGCCCGCCTCTCGTTTATAGAAGATGTGTAAGGTATTTCAAAAATAACAAAGAAATCTCAATCGATGCAAAGCGGAAAGGATGCAGAGGATGAAATTCGCTAGACCAGTAAGCCTATTCACATGATTGATTGAGCCGAACACATCCAACAGACTGACTGTTTGGGGCTTCATCCGATCCGGACGATTAAGCGAGGACAATTGTGCAACGTTTCATAGGATTTCAAACAAAGAATTTTGAAATTTGGTTCGTGCGGTTCGTTTGATGTGGTTCTACTATAAGTTTTTATCAGTTACATTTAGGTGAGCGTCCAGAGATTTGCCATAAAAATAAGAATTTATTTATTAGCACGCACAATCAATACACAATACACAGGCATAAAAGTGACACGAACAAGTAATAGGTACAGTGAAAGTAAATTATCAAAAAAAAAAGACAAAAAGCATAACATGATACCTTCTTCCTTTTGCACAGCTGAACCTACACTTTTTTTACAAAAGCACAGTATATTGATTCCTCCCAGTCTGATGGTAAACAAGAGAGGAACCCACATCGCGATGACAACGGATTTGATACCGTAATATCCTATCCGTTGGCATCGCCAAACTTGCCGGCAAGACGTTTCTTCACGCTCGTTTTGAAGGAATCTGTATTGGAATATAGGTACACTTATGTTGTGGATGAGCCTCGATTAGAAATGAAGCAGTTTGCTCCTTTTTCACTATGCAAACGGCTAAGGATTAAAACTCTCTGTCAAGGTTTTTCCAAAACGTTATTAGCTGGATATACCTATTTAAGGCCGAAGTGAACAGTCGTGTACCGTTTCAGGCATCATCTACACCATCCGTCAAATGAGATTGAGGTCACATGTGATTTATTTCATAATATAAAAGAGTAGAATAAGGATGAAGTAAAGTATCAAGCTATTTATGACGACCTCCATAGCCGAGAGGTGAGCGTGCCGGACTTTGGTGTCGTGCCATCTCTGAGGTTCCGGGTTCGATCCCCGGTCGGGTCAATGTGGGAAACGAACTTTTCTGTATTGTCTCGGGTCTGGGTGTTGCGGTACCGTCGTTGTTTTTGATTTCCGTAACAAAAAGGTGCTTACCACGGAATTAGAGCAATGTATGTGATTTTGTTCAATATATATATATTTTTTTTTATTATTTCATATCGCACTGCAGGCTTCAGACCATAATCACAGTAATAAAGTCATTGTTACAACGTTGGTTACGAATGGGTACCTATTGATCACGCTTGCCTCATGCGGTTTGGTGTGACCATCACAAACCGCTTTTTTCAAAAAATCTGAAACATTATCTGCTCAACTCAGGAATTGAAACCTTTGAGGGGAAGCTACCTGGAGTATCATCAACATGATATGGAGACTTTCTATGCCTGATGGTCCGATGATGACAGAATGACAGTCCAAAGTTCGATAACAGAAAAAGAAACCATTTTGTTACGGTACGAGCCTTAAATAGGTCTAGCTAAGCGTTGTCTTCAATATTTTACGATTCGTAATGTGTCGCAAATGATTATTCGTTTTTCTCCAACCGACTACAAGTTTTTAATACCGTTCAATAGTTTACTATTCATATCAGCTGTCATCAGTCGTCCGTCAGTCTTTTAGCCTACGACTCGTTTAATTGATTACTATCCGTAACTAGAACTATTCTTTTTCAAATATTGGAACCGGATATTAAATAAATCGCTAGTTAAGTAGATATCTTGAGTTCTTGGGGAGTGCTACATTAGTAGCAGGGGTCAAGCCTTCAAGGTAAGGGCGACAAGTCCAGTAACAGATTTACTATCTTGTACTTGTCGCCCTTAAGCTAGGACCTCATTACCACTTAATATCAGGTGGGATAAGGTGAATCTTGAAGCGTAATATAATATATATATATATATATATATATATATATATATATATATATATATATATTGACTATTTGAACATATGGATAAAGAATTTGCATCAATACCAATAGCAATCTTCATTAAGAGTAAAACTCCCTCAGCAAGATTGTCTCAAAAAGTTACATTAGAGTGTAAAAGTAGGTAACAGCTTTGTAAGACTATTCTTTACCTTATTCTGTATTAACCTTGTACAAACTCTTCACCAGATCATAAGTGTGGCGATGACGCACCCTTGGTAATCCAATCGTATTTTCGTTCAAACAACCCTTTATAATCTCTGTGACTGGCAAATCTTCTTACCCTCATATTCAGTGATTTCATCCCACTTGCTTTGAGGTTATTCTTTGAAATAAGACTAACGTGATCTTTTTCCGCTAGACTCAAAGAGGTACTAAATCAAGATTTGTTCGCATAGAATGTTTAGCGTAAGTTACCAAAAATCTAACATAAATGAATAGCAGTTATCCATATAAAAGTAAGTAAGCTAATCTTCAATGTCTACACGAGATAATCATATTAAATTTAAACAAAAAGGAAAACAAAAGGACAGAAGAAATAATTTGAAGAACTTTGCGCAGCACGTCATTTTATCAGCTGTGAATTTAAATTTTAAATTTTAATGTTTAAGTGAAATATTATTTAGTAAAAACGAATTACTTTGTACACTGACGGCTAAAATACTGCGGAATATTGTTTGCAAAACTGTACGTGTAGAATTAACTGTGTATTCAATGAATAAAATCGTGCTTGCCGGCCGGCTGTCAAAGTGTCATCATCTTTAACACAACGGATTTATCGGGGGAGTATACTTATTTCCATAATATTTAAGTTCCCTATTTGCAGTTTTAAACCTAGAACACTAAACATTATTAACGTAAATACAGTAAAATCAAGTGAAATATTACTCTGCTTGAAGGTTATCTCTAGTTTGTTTACATTCTTTTATGCATACAGCTACATTACATTTACTCTGTCATCATATGAATTTAACGATTCTTACATCTAAGATTTGTCAAAATTCTAACACATGACGCCTCAGTTGTGTCTCACTTTGCTTGTGCAGTAAAGTAAAAGTTGATGATAAACAACCACTGGCCGCAACCACACACAATACATAGGTACTACATTAACACTCCCCACCTACACAGGACTAGAGTATCCTTTAGCTTTAGTTTGTTTTAGTTTGTTTTAATTTGGTATGGTTTATTTAATTAGAATTCTTGAATAACTAATGCACATTTACATCAGTAGTGATAACACATATCTACCCACTAAGTTAAATTAAAAAATATATTCTGTTTCTAGTTAGTTGTAGCTCCTAAATTAATTAATTGATTAATTAGTTATAGATCAAAACTCCCTATTGCATTGCATTACATTACATTAATAACTATTTCAAGTCACTTTAATGTTGGTTTGCTTAACAAACAAAGATAAAAAACATAAGTAACCTAACATTTTTCCACATACATCTATTGTACACACTTTTGTAAAATATTTACAGAAATGAGCCACCACTCAACAAAGATGATGACACGGAAAGCTGTTGCTCAGGACCTAGAGCTTAAATTGAAACGGGCACTAGAGGAAACTAAATATCTGAAAGATGAAAATAGCCAACTCCTAAAGGAACGAGATGAGAATGAAGAAGAATCAATTCAAATTATCCAACACAATAATAAATTAAAGTGTGAACTAAAAGAATTGCATTCCCAACTCCTGGATGTGACTGGACAACGGGATCAGTTACTCATTACTATCAACAATTTTGACCAATGCTGTATCACCTACGAGCGGGCCCTAGTACGTATTCAGGAGCTTGAAGTGGAGCTGCAGGACGCCAACAAACTCTTGCAGCAGTATGAAGAAGAGAAACGGTGTCAAGAGGCCTCACATGTAAACAGTTTATACGAACAGCTGATTGATTCACCGGGGGGGCACGTGGAGTCTTTAGGTCGCATTTCTTGTATTGATAGGACTAGGAAACATTTTAATAGTAACAACAAAATTAGGAAATATGTTAAAATCACTAAGTTTATAAATAGGACAGAAAAATTGATCAAAAAGCAAAAATGTTTTCACAAAAATGTATCTCTAAGAAAACAAAGGCTAGATCTATTTGATACTGTAGAATTATATAGTAAAAAGTTAGATGAAAGTAGGCTTAGGCATGAAAAAGATATTCAGGGTCTGCAGGCTGATATCTCACGGTTGCATGAGTCCTTAAAAACCATGACTGGCAACTACAACTCTGCCCAGGCACAACTTAATGAGCACATTCTTGCTACAAATAAACTAATAGACTCTTGTAGCTGTAACCAAAATTTTAGTGACGTGGACCAGCACCAAACTGATGACAGCCAGCACCCTCTGTCACACAACTTAAAAGATCTGTTTAGCACTAAATTAGATAGTAACAATGTCATACTATTCTCTGATAGAATTGGAGTTGGCTATGGGTCTATTCTCAATGAAAAATTGAAATGCAATGTTATTAATTATTGCTTACCAGAGACACCATTTTTGGAAATATGTATGAAAATAAAAAAATTTAGTTATAATAAGGACTCAGTAATTATAATTATGTTGGCAGAAGGCTTAAATACTTGCAAAAGAGACATTTTAAGAGGTTTTTCAATACTTTTAGAACTTGATGTAAAAAAAGTATTTTTGTGTGCCTTTCCTTTTTGTAAATATTACACTTCTAACCAGAACAACTGTATTCACATATTGAATACTCAATTATACAATTTGTCATACAGTCATAGCGACAATTTTGTGTTTTTTGATACAAATAAATTTATTAATAATAGATTAATGACTGGCAAAAGTTTTTATTTGCCTTATAAATTTAAAAAACAATTGGCTAGCTTATTAGCCTACAATATAAATATTATATTTAATCAGACATTGGAACTCGTTCCAAATAATTTAAATGCTTGCTTAAGACAATAGAGGACCACTCTAGCAAACATGTGACCAAGGAAAAGTCCAATTACCTAAATATTATTCATCAAAATATACAGGGCTTTTCTGGTAAAGAATTAGAAATAGAGATATTTTTAGAAGCAGAGAATGTTCATGTCTTGTGTATTACTGAGCACTGGTTGAAACAGTACGAATTAATTATTAGTATTCCCAATTATAAAGTTAGTAGTTCTTTTACCCGAAAATCCGCGATAAGAGGCGGATCACTCATATTAGTATGTGAGGCCCTTAAGTCTAAAGAACGGAAAGATGTCGTTTCTCTTTCGATTGAACGAACAATTGAGTTAGCATGTACAGAGACAGAGCAACATATTATTTTATGTGTATACAGACCCCCCTCATCTAATTACATGATCTTTGAGTCTGTCATGGAAGATGTTTTAAAAAAACTTTCTCAATCAAATAAAAAAATCATAGTGTGCGGAGATTTCAATGTCAACATATTAGATACGACTCAAAACTCAACAAGGTTTCTGAATCTTTTTAATTCATTTAATTTGCAACAACTTTTTAACGAACCTACCAGAGTTACTCCCACAACAGCAACTTGTTTAGACAATATTTTTTGCAATTGTGTTGTGTTGAAAAAATCAATCATTAACTTTATAAATTCAGATCATTCTGGTCAATTAGCTGTTTTTGAACACCGACATGCCCCCTCTTCGTTAAGTATTGTTTGTAGACCAGTCACCGCATCGCGTGTAGACAGATTTAGAGAAAAAGTTTCTAATAAAGTATCTTTTCTAAGTTTCCATGGTAACAATGTTGATCAACTATATGGAAACTTATTTAATATAATTGAAAATGAAGTTCGTGAGATTTTTACGAAAAAAACAATTAAAATCAGTAGCACTAAATCAAAATTTTGTGAATGGGCTACCACAGGTATATATAAAAGTAGAAGAAAATTGTTTGAATTGTATGAAATAAAGGCGAACTCAACCGATCCTTCATTAATAGATTATGTTAGGAAATACTCAAAAATATTTAAGCAGGTATGTTTATTTGCGAAATGTAACTATTTGAAAGGAAAAATAATATCTGCTCCTAACAAAAGTAAAGCAACATGGAACGTTATAAATAAAGAGACTTGTAAAAACAAAACACAAATCAACAAGTTCTCTCTCAAATTAGACAATAGGCGTTTTGATTCCGATTCAGATGTTGCAAATGTATTCGAATCTTTCTTCACAAATATACCTGTCACTACGACGAGTAGCTTAACCCGGCGTCATTAACGCTGGGTCAAAATGACCCGGGGCGATTTAAAATGGGTATATGTTTTTTCTCCGCCAACCGTTTGATTTGAATGTTTATGTAGCTGGAGATACAATCTTCTTTTATCTATATTTCAAGTTTACGAAGTGCGACAACGTTCACGGAAGGAGATACACTTGCGTAAAGTCAAAACGGGTAAATATGACCCGGCGTCATCGACGGCGTAGTGTTTTCATGATTTAACTTCTTTTCATTTACTTGCTGTTTTTATCATAAATATAAATAGTTTAGTCATAAAATGTATTATATTTGGTTCTTTCTTAGTTTTTTTTTGTTGAAAATGGCATTAAATAACTATCTAGGGAGAATTTTAGCGGTGTTAGAGAAATCTTAATCTGAACAAGGAAAAAGTGACGCTTCGGATGTCAACAATGTAGGCTACATGTCTGAACGCGTATTTGATAGTGGTTTGCAATTTAAAAAAAACATATTAATCGAAATAATACATAAAGTATGTGTCAAACAAACTTACAGCAACTAACGATGTGTGCAGAAATTCAAAAGAATGGCCTCTGATGACTTTTTTGCAGTGCTAAATAAATCAGGCATAAAAACAAACATAATATATCTAGCTAACAATACTGATACTCGCACCAAATGGCGACAGTTTCTGAAAAACCTCGGGCTTGAATAGATTCAAGATCATTTACGACATCCTAAGACACATGTCTATTTACATACTAGATTATACAGGCGAATTTGTTGATAAACCTCCAAAAAAGGTTCCTAGAACTCGCAGGACATATTAGTTATGTCTGTTTAAAAAGGAAAATAATTTTTTTCACACCTATGCATCATGCCAAATCAACATAATATCCAGACCATGTCATTTTAATTTCCAATAATTGCAACAATTCCAAGTCGCAGATAGAGGAGTTTAAAAGCTTTTCATTTATTATTATTATTACTAAATGTTCAAATAACATTGCTTTTTCCATGTAACATTGAAAAATATAAACATTATTTAGAATACATATAGAAAAACTGACATAAATACGGTAGTTATGTTTTCATAGTCGATTTTGCATATGCTTTTTTTAAGTCAACAAAAAAATATTTATGAAATATACTTGCATTATTTATGTTTTTCGTTATGCACAAAGAACCCATATATCATAAATAATTTTGAAAATCAATATAATCCTTTTATTTTTATTACAAACCATTGCTGAAATTTGGGTCATGATGACCCAGCGTCACTGTCTGTGTAATTATTTTCACGTCATCGACGCCGGGTTAAACTCCAGCCCCCGTCTTGCTGAGTCTCTCCTGAAATCTCATGTAGATAAGTGTCAAGCTGATTTTAACTTTACTCATATTTGTCCTGCGGAAATTATAAAGAGTTTTAAGAGTTTAAGTATGAAAAAAACTGAGGATTTATGGGGCATTTCCATTGATATACTCAAAAACATAATTCATGGAATTGCACCTTATTTATCCTTCATATTTAATAAATGTATTGACGCTGGTGAATTTCCTAATTTAATGAAATTAAGTAAAATTATACCACTTTATAAATCAGGCGATAAAAGTGATCCGTCTAACTTTAGACCAATTTCCATATTACCAGCACTTAGCAAAATCTTTGAAAAAATTATTTTCAATCAATTATTAGCTCATCTTACAGTTAATGCTCTGTTACATAGTAAGCAATTTGGATTCACTAAAGGTAGATCTACTACGGACGCAGGTGTGGCACTTATCAAACATGTTTTCGATGCTTGGGAGAGAAAACAGGACGCCATTGGAGTTTTTTGTGATCTGTCAAAGGCATTTGATTGCGTTGATCACCAAACGTTGCTGATGAAGTTGAGGCATTATGGTGTTGTAAGCACTTCACTGAGTCTTCTACAGTCTTACCTTTCTGACAGAACTCAAAGGGTCAATGTGAATGGAACTAACTCTTCTGGTGCACCTCTAGCGATGGGAGTGCCCCAGGGCTCAATATTGGGACCTCTGTTGTTCCTTATTTATATTAACGACCTTCCTTACTTTGCGAAGGATCTCTGTGAGATTGTGTTATTTGCTGATGACACTTCTCTCATCTTCAAAGTTGATAGATGTAAAGAATCATTTGAAGATATAAATAGTTCTCTCTCACAAGTGCTACATTGGTTCACGAATAATAATCTCCTGCTTAACACTAAGAAAACGAAATGTGTCAAATTTACAATGCCGAATGTTAAAAAAGTCAACATCAAATTGTCTATGAATGGTGAACCTATTGAAATAATTAATTCTACAGTATTTCTCGGCATCACATTAGACTCTAAATTGCAATGGGGACCCCATATTGTTGCCCTGGCAGGAAGGCTTAGTTCAGCTGCATACGCTGTAAGAAAAATTCGTAATTTGACTGATATTGAGACGGCAAGACTGGTTTATTTCAGTTACTTCCATAGTGTTATGTCATACGGTCTCCTTTTGTGGGGAACAGCTGCTGACATTCAGACTATTTTTGTTTTACAGAAGAGGGCTATCCGCGCCATATATGGTCTTAAATCACGGGATTCTCTCAGAGACTTATTTAAAGAAATTAACATACTTACCGTTGCATCTCAATACATTTTTGATTGTATTATGTATGTACGCAAAAATTATAATCTACTTTTTAAAAAATCTGACTTCCATAACTTTAACACTAGAAATAAACACAAGCTTGCTGTTCCATATCTAAGACTACATAAGATAAGTAATTCCTTTGTGGGTTTAAGCGTTAAATTATTTAACAAGTTACCTGAAAATGTTATCCAGTTGCCCATGCATAGATTTAAGTCTCATGTTAAAAATTGTTTAATAAAAAAGGGCTACTACAAAATTGATGATTATTTAAATGACAAAAATGTATGGGTCTAGAATAACTTAATTCTTTGAAATCTTACTATAGCTTTGTATACTTTATTTAAGTACCTAGTTTAAGGACACATTGTTATATTTGAAAAGAGTAAGTGTCGAGTTTCTTGCCGGTTCTTCTCGACATGATCAACATTCCGAACACGGCGGTAGAATACTTTATTTGTACTGACTATTCATAAGTGCTTTTGTTAAGCTTACATGAATAAAGATATTTTCTATTCTATTCTACAAATACAAAGATACCAACCATGCCGTCAATGCCGCATCCACGCACGAGCTGCAGTCCCACCGCGGTGCACGGAGAGGCTACGCACGTGTATTAAGCTTCGTTTTGTTAGAAAATGTATGTGGTTGTGTCCACTGCAACCCACGGAGAGGCTACGCATGAATTGACGTCATTGATACATGCGTGGCTTGCTCATTCGAGCGGTTACATAGCTCAACGCTGTCGACGTGGGTCTACGTTTCCACTCGAGTACACGAATATGACCCTCGACTATGTACAGCTCACGCCTCACTTATCGCAGCGCAGTTTTCAGTCATATACCTTGAGAAGCCCGTGTCTGTGGGTTGCAGTGGCACGTGCGTAGCCTCTCCGTGCGCCGTGCCACGCTATACATAGTCGTGGGTCATATTCGTGTACTCCAGTGGAAACGTAGACCCACGTTGTCAAACAAATTAATACATGCAGCTAAAATGCGCCGCGTGCCCGTGCACAGCATGCGCCGCGGTGGGCCCGCGCCTTTACATCCATGTTAAAAGTACCTACTGGGGCCCTAGTGGTCAGTGCCTAACCGGCACAGGCCGCTCGCACGATACTTCAAGTTACCCTCTCAAATAAAAATCTAAGTGTTCTCGCCATCGCAATAATGTAATCTAATTATTTGTGAATGTATGTTTCTCAGTAAGCGAATTTTTTGTATATTCTTTTTGAGAAAAAATAAATCTTTAACCGTAAATTTAACCGTAAATTTGTATAAAGAAATAATTATTTGTAAAGCACGGAACGTCATAAATGCTTGGATCTGATTTGCTATATTTTTGCAGGACGGGACATATTATACACGTGAATAAACGTATCATGTATGTAACCTGTAATGTGACATGCAATTAACATATTTGAATTTCAGCGTAAGCTTTAATTTAAATGAAGTCATTGTTAAAACAATGTCTATTAGCTCAATCACTACGTAAGCCCAAACTTTTGGTAATTGGAAGCGTACAGAATACCAGATAACATCCATACTATTATTATAAATGCGAAAGTAATTCTGTCTGTTCAGTTTATACGCCTAAGCCACTGAAGTGATTTTGATGAAATTTGGTATAGGTATACGTTGAATCTCAAAAACGGACGTACACTACTTTTTGTATTAAAAATAAGGGGTGAAAGAAGAAAAACCGATCATGAAAGTAGTATATTATATGTAGGAGAAAGTTGTTTTTATGTTTTGTTTTAGAGTTAGTTTTATTTTAGGCAATGGCAACATTGTAGTTTGTAGTTTATGGTCGGGTGACATTAGAGAAGAAAGACGCATAAGACGCTAAGAAGATAATAATATATGTTTTGTTGTTAATTACAAATGCCTTTTACTTCATCGAACCCACATCTACACTAATATTATAAAGAGGAAAGATTTGTACCTATTTTTGTATGTTTGTATGTTTGTAATGAATAGGCTCAAAAAGTACTGGGCCGATTTAAAAAAATCTTTCACCAATAGAATGCTACATTATTCCAATTTGACAAAGGCTACAAAATTAGGGATCCTTGGTAAAATTTGAAAAATTTCAACTGAAAAGCGGGAAAAATTCTCTAAGGCAAAACGAAGTTCGCCGGGACCGCTAGTTATACTATACATATATGGAAAAAACGACGCTAACAAAGTCGCAGTCAAAGGTACTTTTCAATTACATCAGCAATTTGATTCCAAAACCAAATATTATTGAAACCAGAATTAAATGTTGAACAATGATTATGAAAATAAATTGTCAATAGCATATAATGTACAATATTACTATTTCCATTTTCGCGTTGGGAATCGACAGGCTGCTTTGGCACTGACAAAGTGATCTTTATTGTAAGTCTATCTGTAGAAATGGGTCGTAGCATAAACGTTTATATCGTCTAAATACACTGCCACTTGGTTTTCTGTTATTGAATGTATTTTGTGTAAATAATGTTAGACATCAAACATGGTTTATACGTATTGTTAAAGGATGCTTTCCCTCAGTAAGGGATTTTTTAAATTAAAGGTTCGTGAATTCTTTTATTCCTCCCCCTCTACATAAAATTTCGTTTGCTCAATTGATTTGCTTTATTTATTCACTTGTTTGCATATATATTTAATTTATTGTTTAATTATTATATCTATTCTCGTGTGTAATTTTCTGCTATTTATGATTATTAATTTTGCTGTTATCCATACTCACATTTTTACTGTTACCGCACCCATAAACGTACTATCTGCATGACCCAACGGTCGACTGGTAGAGAATACTTTTTTGTGCAATAAAGTATTTAAATAAAATAAATGATTTGAGAATGTTTTTTACAGATTTCGTTTCAGTACTTTTTTAGATAAATTTGAAGTTGTTGAAAATGATAGAATAGCTGACACAAGTTACTATTAAACAACCTCCATTTGTAACAACAACAATACTATTAAACTTTATCAAACATTTTCCCGCGCATTCGACGAAAGACATTTTAAGACTCATTTTTCTACACCTTCAGTTACATTGTTCAAATTTTACCAAGGATCCCTAATTTTGTAGCCTATGTCAAATTGGAATAATGTAGCATTCTATTGGTGAAAGAATTTTTTAAATTGGCCCAGTACTTTTTGAGCCTATTCATTACAAACATACAAAAATAGGTACAAATCTTTCCTCTTTATTAATATTATAAAGCTTAGTGTAGCTTGAAAGACAAAAAAAAAATTTAATTATGTAAGAACACAGTTTATTAATGTAAGAAATGTTTAAAAAGTGAATTTTCATAAAAAATCTGTATTTTCAATTTGATTCTATTTTCATTTAAAAGTAGTGGTATTCAGCATGGGACCACGTGCATTGAATACACAGTAGGTTTTCCTATTTAAATTGCCCCAAAGTAAATACTTCCTTGGGCAGGTACTTAATTGTTTCATCACTCATCTAAACAAAACTATATGATTTGGTCTAAAGTGAGCTACACATAGCAATACGTTAGATATTGCTACTGTAACTGATCTACTGAGTTTCTTACCGGTGTCTTCTCGGTAGATATAGGTTCCGAACCGGAAGTAGAATCACTTTGCATTGTATTCAATGACGATTCAAAAGTGTTATATGTAACCTACTTGAATAAAGAAATATTTGAGTTTTAGTTTATTTAATTTATGCTTATTTATATTACAATATAATATTTACATATACAATGTTGCTCTGATTATATGTAAGTACCTAAATCACTTTTGTTACACATATCGGAAACAACGATAAAACTATAACACCCAGACCCAAGACAAGAAGAAAAGTTCGCTTCCATATTGATCCGACCGGGAACCGACCCTAGGACCTCAGAGATGGCGTGCCTAAGAATAGAATAGAATAGAAATCATCTTTATTCATGTAAACTTTACAAAAGCACTTATGAATAGTCAGTACAAATAAAGTATTCTACCGCCGTGTTCGGAATGTTGATCATGTCGAGAAGAACCGGCAAGAAACTCGACACTTACTCTTTTCAATGTAACAATGTTCCCTTACGCTAGGTACTTAAATAAAATATACAAAGCCTATATAAAATATTTCCGAGAATTAAAGTTATTCTAGACCCATACATTTTTGTCATTTAAATAATCATCAATTTTGTAGTAGCCCTTTTTTATTAAACAATTTTTAACATGAGACTTAAATCTATGCATGGGCAACTGGATAACATTTTCAGGTATTTTGTTAAATAATTTAACGCTTAAACCCACAAAGGAATTACTTATCTTATGTAGTCTTAGATATGGAACAGCAAGTCTGTGTTTATTTCTAGTGTTAAAGTTGTGGAAGTCAGATTTTTTAAAAAGTAGATTATAATTTTTGCGTATTGTATGCTACGTATCAAAAATGTATTGAGATGCTACGGTAAGTATGTTAATTTCTTTAAATAAGTCTCTGAGAGAATCCCGTGATTTAAGACCATATATGGCGCGGATAGCCCTCTTCTGTAAAACAAAAATATTTTGAATGTCAGCAGCTGTTCCCCACAAAAGGAGACCATATGACATAACACTATGAAAGTAACTGAAATAAACCAGCCTTGCCGTTTCAATATCAGTCAAATTTCGAATTTTCCTTACAGCGTATGCAGCTGAACTAAGCCTTCCTGCCAGGGCAACAATATGGGGTCCCCATTGCAATTTAGAGTCTAATGTGATGCCGAGAAATACTGTAGAATTAATTATTTCCAAAGGTTCACCATTCATAGACAATTTGATGTTGACTTTTTTAACATTCGGCATTGTAAATTTGACACATTTCGTTTTCTTAGTGTTAAGCAGGAGATTATTATTCGTGAACCAATGTAGCACTTGTGAGAGAGAACTATTTACATCTTCAAATGATTCTTTACATCTATCAACTTTAAAGATGAGAGAAGTGTCATCAGCAAATAACACAATCTCACAGAGATCCTTCGCAAAGTAAGGAAGGTCGTTAATATAAATAAGGAACAACAGAGGCCCCAATATTGAGCCCTGGGGCACTCCCATCGCTAGAGGTGCACCAGAAGAGTTAGTTCCATTCACATTGACCCTTTGAGTTCTGTCAGAAAGGTAAGACTGTAGAAGACTCAGTGAATTGCTTACAACACCATAATGCCTCAACTTCATCAGCAACGTTTGGTGATCAACGCAATCAAATGCCTTTGACAGATCACAAAAAACTCCAATGGCGTCCTGTTTTCTCTCCCAAGCATCGAAAACATGTTTGATAAGTGCCACACCTGCGTCCGTAGTAGATCTACCTTTAGTGAATCCAAATTGCTTACTATGTAACAGAGCATTAACTGTAAGATGAGCTAATAATTGATTGAAAATATTTTTTTCAAAAATTTTGCTAAGTGCTGGTAATATGGAAATTGGTCTTAAGTTAGACGGATCACTTTTATCGCCTGATTTATAAAGTGGAATAATTTTACTTGATTTCATTAAATTAGGAAATTCACCAGCGTCAATACATTTATTAAATATGAAGGATAAATAAGGTGCAATTCCATGAATTATGTTTTTGAGTATATCAATGGAAATGCCCCATAAATCCTCAGTTTTTTTCATACTTAAACTCTTAAAACTCTTTATAATTTCCGCAGGACAAATATGAGTAAAGTTAAAATCAGCTTGACACTTATCTACATGAGATCTCAGCAGAGACTCAGCAAGACGGGGGCTGGAGTTTAAGCTACTCGTCGTAGTGACAGGTATATTTGTGAAGAAAGATTCGAATACATTTGCAACATCTGAATCGGAATCAAAACTCCTATTGTCTAATTTGAGAGAGAACTTGTTGATTTGTGTTTTGTTTTTACAAGTCTCTTTATTTATAACGTTCCATGTTGCTTTACTTTTGTTAGGAGCAGATATTATTTTTCCTTTCAAATAGTTACATTTCGCAATTAAACATACCTGCTTAAATATTTTTGAGTATTTCCTAACATAATCTATTAATGAAGGATCAGTTGAATTCGCCTTTATTTCATACAATTCAAACAATTTTCTTCTACTTTTATATATACCTGTTGTAGCCCATTCATAAAATTTTGAACTAGTGCTACTGATTTTAATTGTTTTTTTCGTAAAAATCTCACGAACTTCGTTTTCAATTATATTAAATAGGTTTCCATATAGTTGATCAACATTGTTACCATGGAAACTCAGAAAAGATACTTTATTAGAAACTTTTTCTCTAAATCTGTCTACACGCGATGCGGTGACTGGTCTACAAACAATACTTGACGAAGAGGGGGCATGTCGGTGTTCCAAAACAGCTAATTGACCACAAAATGATCTGAATTTATAAAGTTAATGATTGATTTTTCCAACACAACACAATTGCAAAAAATATTGTCTAAACAAGTTGCTGTTGTGGGAGTAACTCTGGTAGGTTCGTTAAAAAGATGTTGCAAATTAAATGAATTAAATAGATTCAGAAACCTTGTTGAGTTTTGAGTCGCATCTAATATGTTGACATTGAAATCTCCGCACACTATGATTTTTTTATTTGATTCAGAAAGTTTTTTTAAAACATCTTCCATGACAGACTCAAAGATCATGTAATTAGATGAAGGGGGTCTGTATACACATAAAATAATATGTTGCTCTGTCTCTGTACATGCTAATTCAATTGTTCGTTCTATCGAAAGAGAAACGAAATCTTTCCGTTCTTTAGACTTAAGGGCCTTACGTACTAATATGAGTGATCCGCCTCTTATTGCGGATTTTCTGGTAAAAAAACTACTAACTTTATAATTGTGAATACTAATCATTAATTCGTACTGTTTCAACCAGTGCTCTGTAATACATAAGATATGAATATTCTCTGCCTCTAAAAATATCTCTATTTCTAATTCTTTACCAGAAAAGCCCTGTATATTTTGATGAATAATATTTAGGTAATTGGACTTTTCCTTAGTCACAAGTTTGCTAGAGTGATCCTCTATTGTCTTAAACAGGCATTTAAATTATTTGGAACGAGTTCCAATGTCTGATTAAATATAATGTTTATATTGTAGACTAATAAGCTAGCCAATTGTTTTTTAAATTTATAAGGCAAATAAAGTAAAAATAAATTTATAAGGCAAATAAGTCCGGCCTACTCACCTCTAAGCTACCGAGGTCCTCCTATCACATTAAGTTAATGATCGTATTTGCGCACATTCGTGCCCAGTTGCTAAAGTCGTTAACCTATCCCTAAATTGTGGTTTCTAATAATTTAATTGAAAGGCTAAACCACGTATCTCAGCCCTGTAATTAGTGTGCTCATGTTAAATTACGCGGTAATTTCGTTTCGTCAATTTCGTACGTTAGTTCCATTTGTGTTTGATCATCAGAGATTCCTTAATTATCTATTAGGGCTATGTGTTCTGTAAAAAAATTTACTATCTTTTAAAAATGCGACAAAGGGTGGTTTCTTTGTTTAGATTGTAGCATGATCGATTGGAGTATTGTAAAATACATGGTTTCGATATTCAAGGACAAAAGCTAGCATATGTTTAAAAGTAGTGACACTTCAAAACACACATTTTATTTATTAGAAACAGAAAAATTTTATCTCCCCTTGCGGTGCGGGAATACTATAAAAATATAGTACTATAAAAATAATAAAATCGATTAAGATGCCAAGGTGTCTTCGATTCCGTGGTTTTCAAACATTTCTGCAACGAATGTACCACGGGCCGATAAGTATGTAGTTCTAAACATATTCGGCACTTACCGGAAGGTTAACGGTTGATACAGCAGAAAAATTTCATCGCCTATGATAACTTGTGGTTGGCTGAGTAAGAGCAGCACGCGCGATACGTGAAGGTCGTGGGTTCAATTCCCGCACCGCAAGGGGAGATAAAATGTTTGTGTTTCTAATATTTAAAGTTCGCTAGTACGGCGTATAGTACTATAAAAATAATAAAAACACATTTTATTACCTTAATTTTAAAATGAATGCATAAAATGGTACTTCATTCAAAAAACATAATGGTATTTGCGATAACATATTCCTTTTCACTGTTTGTGGGATTTGAACCCATGAGATAATACGTTTGAATCATCTTATAATACATTGTATTCATTATATAATTATATCTACCGAGAAGATATCAGTAAGAATAAGCATAGTTAGGTTCCAGTAGCAGAATCTAAATTATTGTCATGTGTAAAACCACTATGGCCCAAGTCGATTATTTTGTTTTGATGAATGACGAAACAGTAAATTTTTGTTTTTATGGGCCAATTCCATATGTTATGTTTAGGCCAGTAATTATTGTTAATTATTTAAATAAAAAAATATTAGACAACATCACATACATTGATCTGATTTTGTAGTAAGTAGCTTAAGCACTTGTATTACAGAAATCAGATACAACTATGTTACCACAACACCCAGAACCAAGGCCATATAGAAAAGTTCGTTTCCCATTTCATTCGACCGGGGATCGAACCCGGAACCTCAGAGATGGCGCGACGCCAAAGTCCAGCACGCTCACCGGCTACACTCGGCTATGCTGCCGAACGAAGAGAGCAATAAGTCGTATAAATTGGAAGAAACTATCATATCATTTGTGCTGCACAAAGGGATAATATGTGAGTTTACTATCAAAAACTGCAATAAGTAGTATCTTTGTTGCAGTTATGATTAGGAATGCCATACCAAATTAATTAATTAGTTAAAGTTAAAAAATATTGCATTTTTAATGTGCAGTTAAACTGATTTACTAATATTTTACAATTAAGCATTATTTTATCAGACGTTTAGTAAAATTTCAAACTTATTGCTTTTAAAGGTACGAAGATACACACAAAAAAAAACATTAAATCTTTAACCGCGAATATTTCGAAAGTATTCAAATAGTTATTGCACTCTGTAAGGATGGCGATGTGGAGGTCATATTTACACTTTACATATTTTTTGCAATATACGCCTGTAGTAGGTACTTACTAGGTAAACCACCAGGGGGGAAGTGATCAATCTTCTTGTCAGGTGTTACTGAGTCAGCCTTAGAGGTTTGCTTTAGCCTAACGACTGACGCATGCCACTCTAGGTCAGATGGGATAGATCGTTTATGACCTCAATTCATATATACATTATTACTGTTTTTGCACCCATGATAACTGGATTCAGTATGCTAGTAGGTGTATTTCATTTATATATTACTGCTGTGCCCGAGACTTCGTTTGCATGAAATTTTTTTATTAATGTTAATTTTTATCTGTAATAAAAGTAGCCTAAGTTACTCATTTTTACATCAGCTACCTATCAGGAAAAGTCCCGTCCTAATCAGTCCAGCCATTTCAGAGATTGGCCGGAACAAATAGACAGATAGACAAAAAAAATATGTTATTTTGGTATCTTATATGACGTTTATATATTCATTCGCATGTAGTAAAAAGAAGTTTTACTACATGCGAATATTAAATTTTAATATTACAAATCGACAGTTTTATTTATATGTATAGAGTTTTATTTGACGACCTCCGTAGCCGAGAGGCGAGCGGGCCTGACTTAGGGACCTGTGCACTTTTTTAAATTATTTTGTTTCTTATCGGATGTTCAAGGGTAAATTATTTAACAGGTATTGTACTTGTGTTTTGCAATGTTCTACCTATTTGCTGAAACAGTTCTTATTTCTTAGTACTTTTTACTAAATAGATCGTTATTAAAAACCCAACACGTGGAATTGCTAGGAGTTTAGATGCTAGTTTTTCTAATCAACTTTAAGGTCATACAAAGAGTTTGCTTATTGAATTATTTTATTGTTTGTGCAATCGTTTATTATTGTAATACCGTGCAACAAAAAATATACAATGTACGTATCTGTTTTTACTTTCACAAAATTCTCTGAATTGATTTAATAAAAACCTCTGCTCAAAGGTACGAGAAACATAATTATACAATCCTTTTAAAACGCAATATCAAAGCTAATTAATCAAGCCGACTCCATAAGTGAACAAGCGTGTTTCCTTAAACTTCAAACCAAAACGTGCGCAGTTTAATTTAATCTGGTGAAGCCAGCTCACATAATTAATATCCAATTAATATCACATTAGCTGGGAAGCGATGATAACTTAATAAGTATTACAAACAAACGGGAAAAGGTCATAACTGCCAGGGTGGAGTACCGTGGTGACGTCTATTGAGCGAGACATAATTAATAGTTATTAACAATACCAACAGATGGCGTTGTCAAAGTCAAAGTCAATCTTTTTTAGGGTTCCGTAGTCAACTAGGAACCCTTATAGTTTCGCCATGTCTGTGTGTCTGTCTGTCTGTCCGTCCGAGGATAATCTCAGAAACCGTTTGCACTAGAAAGCTGAAATTTGGTACAAATATGTATTTTAATCACATCAACAAAGTGCAAAACAAAATTCTTCCCACACATTTACACAAGCACACACATACACAAATACAAATACTCTTTCACACAACCACACCCATCAACCTGCTCTAGAAAAATTATACATGTTAATCGATAATTTAGAACCAAATAGATTGTGCCATACTATTAATCTTTTGACTACTAGTTAGCTCAGTTGAAAAAAAAGCACGCGCGATACGTGATGGTCGTGGGCTCGTTTCCCGAACCGCAAAGGGAGATAATACATTTACAATGTCGTTACAAAAGTCGATTTTTCAATTAAAGAATCATTTATACAGTGTAGATGGCAAAATGTGTCGTACACATTAGCAAAGTTATCAGCTACAAGTAGCTCAAACTTACCAAGTTTAAAGCGAGTCGGAGTCGAGGGAAATCTGTTTGACTGTTGCCAATTAAACCTACAAGTAAGTTCAGAAATCAACACAATGGTGGTTGATCTGTTGGCACAGACGAGACTAAGGCAAATTAAAACGGTTGATACACGTCGAAGCCAACACTTCTTGTTCGATATTAGTTCTTATGAGCATGACATACGGGTGGTACAAAGTCCAAAGTGTATAGTTTGTCTGTTTCTTATTTTAAAGAAACATCTTTTTTTATCTCCCCTTGCGTTGCGGGAATCTAACCCACGACTTTCACGTATCGCGCGTGCTGCTCTTCCAACTGAGCTAGCCGCAAGTTATCGTAGGCGATGATATTTTTCTGCTGTATCAACCGTTATATTATATTTGGCCTGATATTAATTAACGTGACAGCACATGTTTGGAAACGTTTTTTTGTCTTTTTAATTAAGTGCCAGTTTCGATAATTTAATTTATTATTTCACAAAATGACTTTGTTAATATTATACTATAAGTAGACATAAATTATTATTTTCTTTTATTTTAATTATGTGACATGTCGATATTTTTAATATTCATTTGACAAAATGACATTGTTATTGGTAATTGTGTACGATAGACATGGCTATCACGAATTATTAAGTGGTCTCAAATTAACAGATTAAGATGTAGGTAGGTTACTACTTCGTGCTCCGGGTCCTATAGTTGGTTTGATGACTTAAATTATAATTACTTTCCAAAGGGAGTTGGGAGTTAGTCATGCTCACTAAAATGTCACTGGGGTGGTGGCGCTATGTGGCGGGTCGTTACATTCCCTTCAATATGGTTGAGTGAAGCGATGGCTGGCACATACGTCATGCTTGTGAACAGGTGCCACCTTTGGGGACTGGTCTGCTCCAGCTTACCTCTTAAAATAAAATAATACTTCATGCTTTTGTCACTCATCAAAATAAAACTATATGACTTGGTCCAAAGTGTTCTACACATAGCTATAAGTTAGATACTGCTACTGTAACTTATCTGCTGAGTTTCTTACCGGTGTCTTCTCGGTAGATATAGGTTCCGAACCGGAAGTAGAATCACTTTGCATTGTATTCAATGACGATTCAAAAGTGTTACATGTAACCTACTTGAATAAAGAAATATTTGAGTTTGAGTTTGAGTTAGCCTACCGTATTTTATGAAGCTTTATATAGTTTGATGTGCATTATTCTGTATTGTAACGTTGCGTTATAATTTTTAAAAAGCCTACAACCAAAAATTAAAATATTGGATCCAATGACAAACGGTCTTTTTTATTCTTAATCAAAAGTTGGTTACATGTAACACTTTTAAACACCTTTAAATCGTCATTAAATACAATGCAAAGTGATTCTAGTGCCGGTTCGGAACTTATATCTGATGACTTCCATAGCTGAAAGCAAGTGGCCCGGCGCGACGCCATTTCTGAGGTCCCGGGTTAAACTTTTCTATATTATCTCGAGTCTGGGTGTTGTGGTACCATCGTTGTTTCTGACAATTTTTTTTTTGCTTTGTTTTTGTATTAAGTAGCTGCAGTACCTGTGCTACAGAAACAACTTCGATACCGGAATACCCAGACTCGAGACAATATAGGAAATTTAGTTTTTCATATTGGACCGACAGACTGGTGCCATCATTGTTTCTGATTTCGGTTACTTACCACAGTTACTGTTATCTCATATACTCCAATTTTTATTTACTCACCTACAGTACCCAATATTAAAAATCATTTTTTTAAAGTAAACTCTCAATGTCAAGCCTACTGTTGTATGTTTGTGACCTTAAAATCAACTGTTTCAAACAGGGTTTGTTTGAAACTAAATTGCCAAGACATTCTGAGTTAACAGCGCCATCAAAGTGTCCGGATTAAATTGCCTGCTAGTCAAACATAATATATATGTCTTGAGTCTTGGTACTAAAACGCTCTGGTCTTGCGAAATGTGGGCTCGACTAACTTTGCTAATATCCTTGGCGTTATTTTGTATTCCGGGCGAGACATAGTGGTTTTAGCTCACAAATATACATTTTAATTTTTATAGTATGTTACGCTTTACTAGCAACCCTATGATTAAAGTATTTAATGACGATAATATATTGTTTTGCAGATATTGACCTTAATCGGTGCACAGAATAATTGATTTTGAAAATCTTCATTTGGCTGATAGAGGATCTAAAGTCATAGGGGCTGAACGAATTTGAAAACGATGTACTATTTTTTCGTTTCACAATCAAGTCAAAATACTAATTATTAGCTTTCTACCTTAAAAATGCAGAATGCTCCATACATACTCCCACCCCCCATTTTACGAGCGAGGTTAAGCAGAAACCAAAAGTAGTCTATGTAACTTTCCATTCATTTATATATCTCCAATTTGAAAAATCACGTAATTTATTGCTCCACTTTGCCGTTAAAATAGACAAATAAATAGACACTCTTTCCTTTATATTATTAAGTATGGATTATTCCTATTTACTTCTTCCAGAGGCTCCGGCTAGTCCGTGAAAGGAAGCGGGTGGCCTGGATCCTGCTGCTCCTGGCAGTGCTGTTCGCATTGTGCTGGCTGCCATATAACATCTTGCAGCTTCTCATCGACGTGAATGCCGTGAAGGTAGACTCGGTGTCTGCAGTACTGCCTTATACGCTTTTGCTGGGTAAGTAATCCATTACAATCAATCAATAATTTCTGATCCAATTCGAGAGAAGTATAATTAATGCCCTGTTCCAATATTTGACAATCTGTTCTAGTTACGAACGGTAATAAATTATTCGAGGCGTAGACTAAAAACGACCGACATGCGACTAATGACAGCTGGTATGAAAAGTAAATTATGCAACGGTATTAACGACTCGTAGTCGGTTGGAGAAAACGGATAATCATTTTTGACACAAAGCAAATCGGAAAAATTTTGGAATCGGTTATTTTACATGCAAAGTTGGCACACGCGGTGACATTATATTGTCAATAGTCAAATGTCAAATAGAACTATTAGTAACATTTATATGAATAGTCTCTATTTAGGGCTTCGCTCTTGCTGTGCAGATGTACCAGTAGTTATTATTACTAATCTGCACAAATATGCTGGCATTTCATTGTCACCCCATGGCACTTTACCCCTACCGGGGTCTATCTTTGCCTCCTGTTGTTAAATTATTAGCTTTCTGTTAGTAAATCTATTTATTTTTATGACATTCAATTATAATGATTAACTCTCTCTCTATTTCTCTACTACTGTTGTGCTGTCTATATTGTGTTGTAATTGTCTCTTTTAGATATTGTGAGAAAATGACGCCATCGCGCATTAACGTAAAATAACATGTCTCTCTAAACACTCTTGACAATTGCTAAATTATCGAGTTATGTAAAACACAGTAAAAAATGTTATTTGTTTTATTTTTGGAAATCAGACACACATTTTTGCAATTACCACACCTTTATACTAATTATCTGCATGACCCAAAGATTGACGGAAAGGAGAACGCTCCTCCTCCATCTAAGTCTACTTTCTGTACAATAAAGGTATTTAATAAATAAAGTTAAAACTGAACTTTCCTTTAACCTTGCCGTCTTTCTCATTCCAGGACACGCGAACTCCGCCATCAACCCCATAGTATACTGCCTGATGACGCGCAACTTCCGACGCTCGCTGCGGAAACTCATCTGCCACGACACCGGTAACATAAACTCTAGTACTCATTTCCATGTAAGTTCACTCGGATCAGTGCGCTGGATTGGTTGACAACGTTTCTGAGCAGGGCTATTGTTCCTTTCGACCCTTTCAATTTACGTACCTTTTCTGTCTCTGAATCTTGACCTTGATCACTAACCTACTTGTGCGATCAGCTCAACATGAAGATATTGTTTAATTTTCTTTTACTGTATCCCCTTGTAAAAGATCCGAAGCAAGCGATACGGTTCCAACGAGGTTTTAGTTTTTTTATGATTTCCTTGGAGCTTGGAACTTAGTTGTTATCAATAGTGCAGGCTTTTAGCGATGTCCTCATCTGAAAAAAATGCTTGCATGGCAATGACATCATATTATGACGAAGCATATATGGACTGACTGTGAGACAGCGGCTGAACTCATTCTCCTCGAAGTTCTACTTCATGAGTATTCGAATTAAAGAGGCAAATTAGGCAGTTATATTGTCAGCTAAATTGGTATTAAAAGCGATGGGAATTGGGATAAAGTTCGTAAGGGAAGACTGCTGGAAAGCGATGCTTTTATGCCCTTAAATTGGAAGGTCTCATTATATTCGCGGTAGCCAGCAGAGACTGAACGAGGAATGCTGACAGAGCTAAGCGTCGTGCCATAGAAGAGGGTATATAAATAAATAAATATTGAACGACAGCACATACATTGGTCTGATTGTGTGGTTAGTAGCTAAAGCACTTGTGTTACAGAAATAAGAAACAACGACGGTACTACAACACCCAGACCCGAGACAGTATTGTAAAGTTCGTTTCCCATATTGACCCGACCGGGAATGGAACCCGGGACCTCAGAGATGGCCCAATGCCAAAGTCTTGCTTCGTTGGTCTTTCGGCTACGGAAATCGTCAAATATGCGCTAACGTTAATTTATGAAAACGATGTCAAACAAAATATACTAAAATATCTTCTAATTTACTGTTTTTATAGGGTTCTTAACTAATCGCAACTATTAATAATTAAAAACAAGCTGTATTTCATGATTTTGCATCAATGAGCAGCAAACACATATCTAGACATCCATACATTTTTGCAATATTTAATTATTCGCGTTTATAATAAACTTTTCCAGAAAATATGAAACTATATTATACTGTGCACAGCTTTTATTTTTATGTACTTTATCGTTGATTACTTTCACGCAGACGTCAAAAAAGAAATATACTGAAAATCGAGTAAAATCTTCCATTTTCCTTTTGAAAACCTCAATAACGTGCTTTGAATTTTTCCTTCTTAAATATTTACTCATCTGCCGGGGCCTTTGTCATTTCGACGGCACTTACTCTGAGATTCTTCAAACATCTTCAAAATCTCCTAAATTTAATCTTCATCATTTATTTTTACGATATTTCACGAAATGTTGTCAATTAATATTATACCAGCATCATATAATTTTCACATCAACACTCTACACTAATTTTGTAAATAAATGTTTTTTATATTGTTTTATATTTTAATCCGACTGTGATAAACGTGACAGTAAAATATTAGTTAGAATACTGGGACTATTATACTCATATAATGTCTTTGTATAGGTATTAGGTTCAAGTAAATATATCTATTTTGTTCCTTTATTATATTCTAAAGCCTGATTGTATTGAAAGCGAAAGATGTCATTGGATTTGTATGCTTATATTAAAATATAAAAAAAATAGTCATCTGCAAAATTAATTGGCGAATATAAACCTGGCAATGTGAACTGTAAATACACGTGATTGCTAGTTACCTACTTGTGATTACTACTTGACTTGGATCTTATTATCCGAAAAAGATCTATTTTTGCAATCCATAATAAGGTGTTAGTTACGAAAATAAGTCAAAACGGTTTCTGACTGCTCATGGTCTAGAAAACTCCTGCTCTGCAATGGATGCTTAACTGGAACACGCTAAGAGAAATTGGCTTCTCAATTTTGTTTAGTAATATCTTTTTTTTTATGCATTTGTTTTCTGTTTTTTTTAAACTTACTGCTTTTCTGGCAGGTATAAAAAATATTTTGTGTAACAACAACGGCTATTTAAAAACTCTTACACTCCACAAACTAACCAACAAGTTTGCGCACTAACCAAAGCTCATTGATTACAGCAGGCTTATTCCCAACAGATGCAAGGCTTGCGTCAAAAATCCAACACGTCTAGTATGAGGACTTGCACAACGGTGACGTTTCGCAGTAGCAACAACCAGATCGTGAGGAACAACCCCAGCATCCAGTACGGGAGGGTGCAGAGGCCGTCAATGAGGGAGAACGGGTGGAACCGCTACCCTAAGACTCCGCAGTTCTTGTAATAGCCATAATTATAATAATTTTGTTCTTCATTTCATACTTTGCCTTTGACATGATAATATTCAGGAACACTAGGTTTCATCAAGGTCAACTACGTTTCTACTCATGTCGTGGTGTTATGAGACGGTTATTGCAAGTAGTATAACAGTAAGAGTTGTGAAAGTCTTGAGGTGGACCTATGTTCAGCAGTCAAAATCAATCTTTTATATACATAAACTATTTATAAATATTACTAATGTGAATATGAATAGTCTCTATATAAAACAAATGAAGCTACCTCCGGTTCGGAACCTATAGCTACAAAGAAGAAACCGTAGAATGACTTTAAACAGCAATTATGATAATGTTGACTCTGATCTGATCTGAAACATTACATGCATTGATCTGATCGCTCCTCGTGAAATAACTCCTCAGACGAAAAATCTACATTATGGTGTAGGTAAAGGCCGTTGTTTACAGTTTATTAGGAGGCAATAAGAAAGGTTGAGAACCACTGAGCTTGATTGTGAATTAAAAATGTTATTAGAGTGTGGTTTGTCTAAAAGAACATTGTTTATAACTTGCACGAATACAAACATAAAAACGTCGATTCACAGCCACGCACACATGCTACGTCATATTTGTTTATTTTGCGAGTTGTCTCGCGCACGAAGGGTTCCGTACCATTATCTATTCATTATCAGACACATTATTGTAAACTTAATAAAAAACTAAATATTCTGTGAATATTTTAAGCATCTATTTGTTGCCATTACTAACATCGAACAAAAAACGGCAAAAAAATCATGTTTATTGTATGTGAGCCCCCCTTGAATAATTATATTATTTCGATTTAATTATTTATTTTTAATATTAACTTGGAGTTTGCGGCTTCATCACATCTCTGCGAAATAGCCCTCAAAAATCGCTACTGTAAAAATGCCCTAAAGACCGTGTTAGTCTGGACTGAGAAAAACGTGTGTAGCGTGAAAGCGGAGTGGAGAAACGGAGAAATATTAACCAACTAGCGGCCGCCCGCGACTTCGTCCGCGTGGATTTCGGTTTCCATACAAACTTTCACCCCCCTTTTCAACCCCTGACAACCCTTTCTTGGCATTAAAAAGTAGCCTATGTCATTTCTCAGGCTCTATAATATATGTGTACCTAATTTCGTTTAAACCGGTTCAGTAGTTTCGGCGTGAAATCCGGACAGACAGACAGACAGAATTACTTTCGCATTTATAATTTATGATGTTATATAGCCTTAAGCCTTCCTTGATAAATGGTCTATTCAACACAAAAATAATTTTTCAATTTAAATCAGTCGTTCCTGATATTAGCGCGTTCAAACAAAGAAACTCTTCAGCTATTAAGTATTACTATTAAGTAGTACTATTAAGTATAGATAAGATTGCACGAAATCTCCTCTCCTTTTTAGTGGACAGGAAGTTGCGAACCAGTTAAAAATTAAAACAAAACCGTTAAGCGGAGCATGGAAACGGAGCGGGGAAGCTGGGCGGCGAAGACTGATTCTGACTCTAACCCTTCTTCCTCAAGCAATGTTAGGTTAACTTTTTCGATAACATGTCTCCTGTCACTTTATTTTCGCGTAGCTTGAATAACCCATCGCGTAATCGCTGCCAGAAACTCCGCTCAGTGCGGTCCGCTGCCTCACTCCGCTTTGGTGAACAGACATAGTACGCAACTCCGCTCCGTAATACCCCTGTTCTCCGCTCCGCGCCCTCGCTCCGCTTCCGTAGACTGGGAACGTTTTACCCAACGTTCGTACCGTGGCTGTGGATAGCGGCTTAATTTAGTAGTTGGTGGGTTAGTAACTTGCTCGTTTTATTTTTTTATTTATTATAGTAGCGCAGTATTGGCTCCTCCCAGCCTGATGGTAAGTAAGAGAGGAACCCACATCGCGATGACAACGGATTTGATATCGAAATATCCAATCCGTTAGCATCGCCATACTGGCCCGCAAGATGATTCTTCGCGCTCCTTTTGAAGGAATCCATGTCAAAGGAAGTTTAACGAGTATGTAACATAATTATATCTAATTGTTACTAATGACGTAATTACATATTAATTTATCTGTATTTATAAGAAATTAATGTTAAGAAGTTTGTAAATTTGTATGTCATAGTGTAAAGTTTAGGAAAAGGTTGAAATCATATTTTTGAAGTGCTCAAAATATATTCTTTATTATTTATTTCTTAACAATCTTATATTTGAGATAGGTTTAAATGGCACGTCACTGTTATCACATTCAGTTGGATATTCATGCTTATGCCCAAGACATAAGGTTGTTAGAAAGTGCAGCTGTACTATGTAAGTTATATTTAAAATGGTTTTTAAGATGTATTTATAAATAACTTGTTGTTAGTAACTTTATATGAAGATCATTATCATTACAATATGATGCTTTTTTTATGTCTCAATTTACAAGTATTTCTTCTTTAAAATAAAGAAACATACTGACGAAAGGTATACTATAACTAATGTTGTATGCTATATTTTGGTATTTTTATTTATTAGATTCATTTGAACTCTTATATTTAAGTACTAGACATTACTGTATTCTAACAGATGAATTTATCTAGTCATTTATATTTTTTAAATTGAATTTGGTGTTTGGTTTTTTTGATAAATAAATCCTTTGATTTTGTATGGTGCTTAAAGATTATGACTAGCTACAGTTCATATAAAATAATCGATATTTTATTGGAAAGCTCAGTTGATTATAAAAGTAAATATTATTACAACTCCACTTTTTATTAAATCTGTGCTAGGATTATTTGGTCAAGGATTGAATTCCTTAATACATTTTATCATCCATAATAAGTGCATAGTCTATTTTTATTATACATACATTTGCCTCTAGCGGAATTCAAAACATCAGGTTGTTTGTCTGAATCACAGGGTCTATGGTCACTTTTCACAGTTGAGCCACTAAATTAATAACCGCTCAAATTAATTTTAAAAAAATATGTTTATAACACGTATGTCTATAACTTTGAATTATGATATAAATGGTTTTTAGTGCAACGCATCGTACCAGCTACCTTTTAGTATTAAAAACATAACATTTCATATCGTCTTAGATATGAAGAGATGATGAAGAGAGGGTTTGAAGACCACAAATTTGCCCTATCAGAGAAACCTTGCACCAAAAAATAGCTTATTAGGGTAAAATGTAAAATATTAGAGTGGAAAAAAGTAAAAAATGCATGATAATGTATTTTTGATCGATCCAAGATGGCCGTCGTCACAAAATTATTGATTGGGTGTTTTAACACAACTCACACAATATAGGTTTCATATAAAAGGGTTTGACTAGCAGAATATATTCATAATGACAAATTTCAAACCCAAGATGGCTGCCGCCATAAATGACGGATTTCCTATTTTTATGTCACAACTCCCTCAATTTAGGTATCAATTAAAAGGGCTTGAGTAGCAGAATGCTGCATGCACACTGCAACATATTTCAAATTTAATATGGCCGCCATTATTGGTTATTTTCACACTTTTTTGTCGGGGGTTTTTTAAATTAGTTAATTGATTATTTTTAATTAACATTTTAAGGCAATATAAGTACGTGTCATTAAGTTTGACGCAATACAGTATGTACATAAAGAGGTATGTAGTCATTTGTAATAAACATTTATTTATGTTACCAAATCGCTGATTTAATAAGCTAATGTATCGAATTTGGTCTAGTCATAAAAAATAAGAAAAAATGTAAGTTAAATAATTGAGTAAATGATTATGTGTAAATAAACAAGAATTATTCTGATTATTTAAAGTTTTATTTACAACATATTTTTGACATTTTCAGTTCTTTTCTGTGGATTCGGAAAAGGGTAATGGAGGCAAAGCCATGGTTGATTCTACTAATGCCCAATTCCAATATTTTACTATTCGTTATGTGTCAAAAATGACAGTACGTATTTCTCCAACCGACTACGAGTCGTTAGAACCGTTCATAATTTATTTTCCAGGCTTACGCCTCATATAATTTACTAGCTTTTGCCTGTGACTTCGTCCGCGTGGCGTGTTATAAAATAGAGATTTTTGTGTGTGTGGTAGAAACTTTATATTTACTAATAAGGTATGCATGCATGCTAGATTGAAAACATCTATCTTACTCGGTTTAGATTTTTTCATACAAAAGTTTTTTCACGCTAAAACGTAGAAATTTTACAATATCCTGTTGCAACTAAGCATTAAGTTTACTAAGGTACCTGCATGCCAAATTTCAAGCGTCTAATTTAAGCGGTTTAGATTTTTCATACAAAAGGATTTTCCCAATAATTCCCGTTCCCGTAGGGATTATGGGAATTCCTTTCTTAGTGCACATCTACGGTACCTAAGCTACGCCCTTCAAAATTACAAGTGCCTACGTTTAGCCGTTTAGGCTGTGCGTTGATATGTCAGTCAGTCAGTCAGTCAGTTTCTTCTTTTATATATTTTGATGACTAGCCATAACGGGAACGGATCGTTTTTTAAATATTGGAACCTGACAAGGGTGCGATATTTCTATACCGCACCTTTTGCTGTTACGCGGTTTGAACAAAGGTACTGCTCTTTCGCGGTTTTGCACGCCCATCGACGTTATCGCTAATTTTTCGCCCCTACTCTCTATTAACTATATTCTGTAGTGCGTGATTCCTAAACAATGCACAGATATCTGCATAATCTTAATCTACGTGTGTCGGGAGATGCGCTTGGTAAATACAAAGCCAAACAATAATATATGAAAGAATACAATGCAAGTAACGCTCTCTCTTTTGATATAAATAAATTTATTTCCATAAGTTAAAATCTAAAACCTTGCAAAAGCGTGCGATTTCCCGCAATGAGTAATGTTACTCCCCTCAGAGAGAGGGCGTTTTGCTCACTTTTCAGAGGGTAAAATAAATACCGAGCAAGGATTATACATCAAAAGGAGGGACGAAAGATGGCGCTACCAGGGTTAACTATAATAATATTCAAAAGCATGAGATCAGGGTGGGAAATAGAATCATGTAGTTTATTTCCACACATTAAAACGCTCATAATAAACCAGACTAGCGGCCTGACAAGTCTTAATATTGGTCGCAGCGTAGTGATATATGCCCTAAAGCCTAAATTATGGACTATCTAACGCATAAATATTTTATCGTCAGGTTCTGATTTAGCGCGTCCAAACAAATTAAAGTAGGTATTAAGTTTAAAAGAATCGAAAGGCAAGTAATTATTTTCATACATTCCAACCTCAAATCATCAAATACGTCTGTTTTCTTTGATGGAAGCCGTATTCTTTAAAGCCGTATTCTTTAACAAAACTGGTAAAGTTCAAAAAGGACCCTCGTAGTGTAGGTTCGGTAAACTTATACTGTAACGTAGAGGAATATGTGTAAAACTTTGTGCAGAAGTGAACCTTACGTTAACATTTTAAGAGCTATAGTGGTTCTCTTTTTTTTTGCTGGCGTCTATGTAGGTAAATATCTACGATAAATGACAAACGATGTCTTATTTGATACTTATTTAAATTGTAATCCCTAGTCATCCTGAGAAAAAGTTTTGTTTCGTTATACGGACTCAAAGCGGACAGCAAATTAAATAAATAAATGGGCACTTTGTTCAATCACCACTGACCTAAATTAAACAAAAGTTACGTTAACCTAAACTAAACTACGTTACAACCAAAATCTCCGTCAAAGTCTTTGGGACCTCCGTAGCCGAGAAGCAAGCGTGCAGGACTTTGGCGTCGCGCCATGTCTGAGGTTCCGGGTTCGATCCCCGGTCGGGTCAATATAGGAAACGAACTATTTCTATACTGTCTCGGGTCTGGGTGTTGTGGTACCATCGTTGTTTCTGATTTCTGTAACACAAGTGCTTAAGCTACTTACCACAGAATTAGAGCAATGTATGTGATGTTGTCCAATATTTATTATATTTATTATTGAAAGCATACTTTGCTCAATTCGGGAATAAAACCCAGGATCCGAGATCATTACCCAGTATTTAAACTACTACATCATTGAAACGTGAGATCATTGAGACGTGTCTACGTAACTCGTATAAGCGTATCTGAAAAGAAAATTTTAATCCTTTAAAGGATTTGACGACCTCCGTAGCCGAGAGGCGCGCGGGCTTGACTTTGGCGTCGCACCATTTCTGAGGTCCCGGGTTTGATCCCCAGTCGGATCAATATGGGAAACGATCTTTTCTATATTGACTCAGGTCTGGGTGTTGTGGTACCGTCGTTGTTTCTGATTTCTGTAACACAAGTGCTTAAGCTACTTACCGCAGAATCAGAGCATTGTATGTGATGTTGTCCAATATTTATTTATTTAACTATTCTGCTGTGTTTCTTGCCGATGTCTTCTAAATAGATATATGTTCCAAACTAGTGGTAGAGTAACTTTGTTATATTAAATAACGATACAAAAGTGTTATTTTTAAACCGTAAAGAAAGACAATTTGATTTTGATTTTACATACGGATCCCTTAAAACGGAACTACTCTACAAATATGGGCTCGTTCTACGAATTAATTCATATTAAACCACGGATAGAGTTTGTACTTTCACGAGAAAATCTCAGCGCTGATATGTTGGCTTCCTTTATGCCCCTTGAGTAGCGGATTGGGAATATAACTTATTCATTTTTCAACGCCACAGTAGGGTAGAATTATAACCTCGGGGGCATAGATTCTATGCCCAAAATGAATACTGCGTGTCGGTCGTACTGACAGATTTTTCGATCAAAGGTTTTTAATTACTAGATAAAAATAATAGCATCGTATCCATTTTCGGCAAAGCGGGCCTATCTTATTGAGACAGGCTTAGCCTAGTGTGGGGATCAGTAATATTTGTTTAACGTCTTATCTTGGAAATAAATGTATATTTTTATTTTTTTATTAAAAGGTTTCGTTTTGAAAGATTATTCTAAAGTTTGTGAAATAAAACGTGGTTTTTGAATTGCATAAATAGTAATTTTTAAAATTGGTTCAGTAGTTTAGAAACTTTTCCATGCAAAAAACAACATTTAAATTGAAAGTCGCACTTTTCTCCGAGAGGGATAGAAAGATATCACGTTCGAGTACTTCCATTTCCTAGGATATTCAGCGAAGCGAACCTCTCCGTCCACTGCTGGCTCTTGCAAACAAATAAACAATAAAAATTTTCCTTATTTATTTTAGAGCAGATGTTACAAGGGAAAATGGTATCTTTTCCCATCCGTGTTCATTTGGCGAAAGTATGTTGGGGTCAAGCGGCTCTTTTTGTCCGAGCCATTCTGGAGCTCTTAGGAGTAATGGTTGCCATTCATCTGTTCCTTATCACGGGTTGTTTGAACTGTATTTTGCGCTCGTTTGTTTAAGCCACGATCATTCTATGATTAATCATGATCTAAGCGGCGCAGTGGCTAAGGTGGCCCAAAACGAGAAAGGTCCTAGGTTCAATTCTTGGTCAGGTCAATTTATAAAACGAACTTGTCTTAATCGACTCGGGGTGTGCTAGGATGACACCCCCAGTTAGTAAACGTTGCCCGGTGCTCAAATTACAAGGAAAACCCTCAGATTACGATCAGTTGATTGATGTGGTTGTCAGCGCAATTATGGTCAATATTTATTAACTTATACAGTTACATTATCTTCAATATGGTTGAGTAAGCAATTGCCGGTACATACGTCATGTTTGTGAACATATATATTATATATATATTGTACTTCAAGATTGACGTCATCCCACCTGATGTTAAGGTCCTAGCTTAAGGGTGACAAGTACAGCATAATAAATCTGTTACTGGACTTGTCACCCTTACCTTGAAGGCTTGTCCCCTGCTACTAATGTAGCACCCCGCAGGAGCTCTGGAAACTTTACTCACACGCAGGAACACAACAACACAGAAGTGAAAAAACGTGCCACCTTTGGCACCTAATCTGCTCCAACTAACCTCTAAAAAATAAATACTAATTGTTTCTTCAGTCAACGCAAAACTGTATGACCTGTAATTTTTTTATTTTTTTTATTTTTGCACTTTGTTGACGTGATTAATATACATATTTGTACCAAATTTCATCTTTCTAGTGCAAACGGTTTCTGAGATTATCCTCGGACGGACAGACAGATAGACAGACATGGCGAAACTATAAGGGTTCCTAGTCGACTACGGAAGCCTAAAAATGCAGCCTAAGCAGCTTCCCAACAAAAAAGTATTTTACAAAAAATATAATCTCAAAATGGAATTTTCGCAATTCGAGCTGCGTTGTTGTAATAAACTCTTTTTATTTTAGCCCTTAGGTAATATTTATTTCTTTTCCTAACATTATTTCACCGTTATAGTAAAGACTACGCGTGTAAACCAATTTATTTACTATTTTCAAAACAGACAACTAACTGCCGTCACCTGTCAACACTACCCATCGAAGCACATGAACGGCAAACTTATCTAAGATAAGAAATCTAAGAATTATGCAATTTAATCAGGCGTTTGTGTTTAAAATGAATTATTTTAATAACTAATAGATTATATAAAAAATGAAGAAGGCGGCGACCTTTGGAATCACAATCCTAACATTTTTTAGTAAAAATATTTTTTTCTAAATATATATTTACAGAGTTTTGGAAGAAAAATAATTTGAAGAAATAATTTTTTATAATTTTTTAAAAACGGTATAATTTTTATATATTCATTTATTTTAAAATTTCAAGAAGGCGGCGACCTTGTAAAATATCTGAATAAACGCACAAAAAGTGATTTAATGCTTAGAATTACTTGAGGTCATCGTTGTAGTGAACAGAAATACATGAAGTTTCGCTAATTCTCTTCGTATTGGGCCTTAAAATGTAAGTACGATCCAAAAGTCATACATACTAACATATGAACCCCTACCAATTTTCTCTGAATTATTATGTTAGTGAAAAATAATGTAAAATTTCAAATTCATCATTACGTTTCTAAGACAAAGCAAAAAATTAAATTGTGAGCCGATCCCAAAGTACTCGCCCAATTAAAGGGGATACGATTCAGAGCTAAATGAAATCAATTTCGGTGAGGTTCTTTAAACAACGATTTTCTCGTTTCATTAGAAGATGAACTATATTTTGCCCACAAAGATATCAAAGGGATGTTGTTAATTAGAGAGAATAGATTCAATTTGCTTTCAGCCAGTTATTCAGTGGAAATAAAACAGAGACGCTCTAGTTTAGTTGTTCTACAAAAAATATGGGTAAGGATACTAATGAACATAGGCCAAATGAAATCTTGTAGACCATTTTTCGTTAAATATAAAATACTCACCTTAACGTCAATCTAGAATCCTGCAAATTTGTAAAAAAATTCGCGAATTTATACTCCCCACTCAAAGGCACTAAAAGAAACAATAGGAGCTTAAACAAATTTTAACAACCTTTTACCAAATTAAAATTAGTTTCAACAGGCCCCCACAATATGTCAATAAAAATATATAATCATTTACCCAATAATATCAAATCATTTGAAAAGATGTCCCACTTTACAAATTCTTAGTTAGTAAAAGCTATTATAGTCTGGAGGAATTCTACGCAGAGAAATTTAATTAAAAATAATATATAATATTGTTTATTTCATTTAATATGATATGTATCTTCTCTAATTTACATTAAATCATAAATATTAATAAATGTTATGTTATTTAATAGATAAGTTAAATTTTGTAATCTAGTTAGCCCTCAATGTTGCCGTGCCCTTGCGGGGCGTCACATGTATACCTTTGAAATGTACCTACCATAAAATGTTGTAATGTGATAAAGTGCAATAATGATAATATTTGTTTACAAACAAACTACTGATATACTAACATATAAGATGTTTACCGCAATTTTGTGTTCTTGGGAGGTATCATAAGGTTAATTCTAGTATCTTGTCTGTCTAGTTACTAGATTTCACCCACACTTTTTTTTATTGTTAGGAAACATACAGTACTTATCACAATATAGGTATGACAGACAAACAATATCTTAAACCAATTAAGTTTCCACGTATAAACTATGTTATACAAACTGCAACATGTTACATATACGTTTTTAAATTACAAAATACATATGAAAAAAACTGAACAAATTACTAAATTAAGTTAAATCAAGATACAATTTACCTATCCATTCATTTATTCATTTATACATACGTACTTTTGTGTGCCTTGCCATGTAATCATCGGGGGGCTTGGTGACCCCTTGAACGTACATGGGCACCAGTCTCCCACGAATGACATATCATTATCATTACCTAGATACAAATTATGGATCTGTATGGATAACATATCATTTTTTGGAGTGAAAATAAATTGATTTTTTACTTTTATTTATTATTTGTTTATTGGATGACTTCCGTAGCTTCCTGGTCAGAATTATATGAGTTGGAAATTGGAATGAAAAACCAAGTGGAAACTTCAGGTAAAAGAATATAATAAAGGTAGCAGAGACAGATTTATACGTAAGAGAATGACAGAGTGTTGTATAGACATTAGACAATAAAAGTTTAAACTTAAACCTAGAAGGAACAATCATCTTGCCAGTGTTGTGATTATAAAACAGGTTTTATTAACACCTCCCCGTAATCACAACACTTATGTACACTCTGTATATACACATTAAATAAAACATACTGTACAAGACATCTACCTATCACTAACTTTACACCTAGCTACGTAATATTTACAAAAACATGATAATATGAAAAACACTGTACAAACCTAACCTAACCCTAAACTATTTGCACACTTGGTGTGCTTTAGTTTCGGCAAAGGTTTAGTAAGTATGTCAGCGATCATGTTGTTTGTTGGTATGAACTGTAGCCGAATATTATGGTGTGAAAGTGAGTCTCGAATGAAATGATGTCTTATGTCGATGTGTTTTGTACGTGCGTGGTATGTGTTGTTGTGGGCAAGTTTAAGTGAGCTTTGATTGTCTGTATGAATGACGATGGGTTGTGAGATGGCAAACATTTCCCTAATGAGTGACTGGAGGTAAATAGCCTCTTTGCAAGCTTCCGCAAGAGCCATGTACTCGGCTTCTGTCGTGGACAGAGCTACAGTACGCTGCTTGCGGGCTTCCCAAGATATTGGGGCTCCACTCATTAGGAAAGCATATCCCGTGAACGATCTTCGGTCCACAAGATTGTTTCCATAGTCCGCATCGACATATGCTACCGGCAAAAATTTTTCAGATGACCTAAAATGCAGACGACGGTCTTTGGTGCCTTTAAGGTACCGAAGAACCCGTTTAGCGGCCTTCCAGTGTACCCCCCCGTAATGTGCATTGAATTGAGAGAGGTAGATAGATAGATAGATATACTTTATTGCACAAAATCTTTACAGAAATAGGTTTTACAGAAAAATTATAGTACAATTTAGGCGGTCTTATCGCTAGAAAGCGATCTCTTCCAGACAACCTTAAGGTAGAGGAAATAGTAGATGGCGAGAAATGGGTACGGCCGTGCAACATAAATACAGTTTTTATTTTAGAATTATTTCGTAGTTTAACATGATAAACATACATAAACTCATAAATATATAACATTATAAATATATACAAATATATATATATATATATATATACAAATAAACATATTTAACATATATAAAATCAAGCAAAGAGTTTTGACTCAAAAAAAAAAAAAAATAACAATAATAATGTTAATAAGTAGGATAAGTGTATGAAAATTACTGACAACCAACATGCCCAGCTGGAATTATAGATAGAGGACATAAATTAACATTCATTAAGTGAGAGGAAGTACGATTTAACCCTGAGTTTAAAAATGGGAAGGGTCTCAGAAAATCTGATAGATAAAGGTAAAGAATTCCATAAGCGAATTGATTGGATAGTGAAGGATTGGGAATAATATTCAGAAGAATGAGTAGGAAAAGCAAGGAGAAGTTTACGGGAGGACCGCATGTCACGTTCCTGGTTGAGCTGCAAGAAACGGAATCGTTCTTTAAGATAGGGAGGAGCAAGAGGATTAAATAGAACATTAAATAGGAGAGATAAAACGTGAAGGTCACGGCGTCGACGTATAGGAAGCCATTTAAGCTGAGCTCGAAATTCAGAGACATGGTCATACTTGCGTAGGCCGAAGATGATGCGGATACAAAAGTTTTGAAGACGCTCAAGCTTGTCAAGAAATATCTCTTTAAGGTTTGAATAGCAACAGTCTGCATAATCAAGAATAGGCAATAGTAAAGCCTGCACAAGTGCAATCTTGGTGGGTATGGGTAAGAAGTTGCGTAATCTATTAATAGACCCAGCAGATGCAAACATTTTCCTGCTAACCTCTTTAATTTGACTATCCCAACTTAAGCAATTGTCAATATGAATACCCAAATTTTTCACAACTTGACTGTAAGAAATCGGGACACCATCAAATAAGATTGGAGGCAGAGAATCCCAATCAATTAGACTAATTGGCCGTGATCCGCCAACAATAATAACCTGCGTTTTAGCAGGGTTAACTTTGAGACCAAACGACCTGCTCCAGTTGGAGATACGAGTTAGATCAGCATTAATTACATTAACAGCGTTCGGTAAATCATCAAGGCCACCCTGCGAATACAGTTGGAGATCGTCTGCGTACAGATGGTAGGACGAAGTAAGATTACATGTGATTGAATTTATAAAAGTAGCGAAAAGAAGAGGAGATAAGACACCACCTTGAGGTACACCGGCAGCAATATCACACCAGGCGGAGAAAGAGTCCTCAGCACGAATGCGCTGCCGACGACCATATAGATAACTATGAAACCAGTCAATTACCATTGGAGATATGTTAAGAGAACGTAGTACACCGAGAAGGATGTCAAAGTCCACAGTGTTAAAAGCGTTGCTAAAATCTAACAGTGCCAACACCGTAAGACGTCTACTGTCCATGCCATGTCGAATGTCATCAACAATCTTGACCAGGGCCGTTACCGTACTATGACCAGGACGGAAACCAGATTGGAAGGAATTAAGGAGATTATTTTTGGAAAGGAAATTGGTAAGCTGCTGATGAACACTACGTTATGAGACCGAATGGGCAATATCGGGTCTAGTACATATTGCAATGTACATTAGTGAGCCGATAAGTTCCTGATATGGAACTTCTGCATTTTCTTCATTTGAAGATCCAGGCAGCAGTTTTATGCCGGGTTCTAAAGGAGTTGTCACCGAAATTGCATCTGTCAAACCGAATTTATTTATAAGTTTTTCAATGTATTTAGTTTGATCAAGAGATATCTTTCCAGAACTATGCTGTTCTACTCTCATGCCAAGACAGTCTTTGCAAACTCCAAGGTCTTTGACTGTAAACATTTTCTTAAGTTTGTTCTTGAATTCGATCTTCATACTGTCCTTTGTAGAGACAACGAAAAAATCATCCACAAATACAGCTACGATAAGAAGATCGTTTCCGTCTCGTCGATAGTATAGACAGTGTTCATTTGCTGTCTGTTTGAGAGACAATTTGTGCATTGCCTCACACACTTTCGCGTTCCATTGGCGCGGTGCTTGTTTAAGACCGTAAAGGGCCTTTTTAAGTAAACAAACCTTTCCTTTTGGATCAGTGGAGAAACCCTCAGGTTGTTCCATGTAGATCTCTTCTTCAAGATCTCCATTCAAGAAAGCTGTTTCAACATCTAAGTGATCTACCAATAATCCGTGATGAGCAGCAAAAGCAAATAAAAGTCGCACAGAAGACAGTCTAGCCACAGGTGAGAAGGTTTCGCCATAGTCTACTCCGGCTACTTGAGTAAAACCTTTTGCGACTAATCTAGCTTTGTACTTCGTAACATTACCACTTGTGTCCTTTTTTATTTTGTAGACCCACTTGCATTTGGTAGTTTTTCTACCAGAAGGTCGATCAACTAGCATCCATGTCCCATGTTTTTCTAGGGAATTAAATTCAGCCTTCATTGCCTCAATCCATTTTTCTTTTTGAGGATGTTCAATGACTTCTTTGTATGTTTCTGGCTCTTGATCTGACGTCATGTAAAGGTTTTCCTGAAATCTTTCAGGAGGTCGCCTTATACGAGTTGGATATCTTCTTTGAGATTCAGGTGCTCCATTTTCAAGAGGGAAATCCACCGAAGAAACTGGAACATCTGCAGAAACTTCAGGTATTATAGGTTCATCTGAAGATGACGCACTAGGCGTTACAGATGGACCTGGCTGAGGTTGAAAATATGACAGTGGAACTGGTTCATCTTCTAAAGGCACAAATACTTCTTGCGGTCGCGGTGATGGTGGAAGTTCGCTGTCAGAAGGATTTGGTTTAGGCATAATTGTCGTTTTTTCTTCTATGAAGACTACATCTCTCGCAACTATGATAGTTCGAGGGTTTTGGGGATCTATGAGACGGTAACCTTTGCTTTCAGTAGCATAACCTACGAATATGCAAGTCTGGGTTTTAGATTCCAGTTTAGTACGCTTTTCTTTAGGCACAAGAACGTGGGCTTCGCAACCAAAAACTTTTAAGTGCGAAAGGTTAACTTTTTTCCTAGTCCACACTTCTTCTGGAATTTTGTTCTTCAATGATTGCGTAGGAGTACGGTTTTTTAAATAAATAGCCGTATTTACCGCTTCTCCCCAATAAGCAAGAGACAAGTTTGAGTCTTTAAGCATTGATCTGGCTTTTTCAATAATGGTACGGTTCGCGCGTTCTGAAATTCCATTCTGCTGAGGAGTATATGGAATAGTAGTCTGATGTAGGATACCACTCTCTTTCAAGAAGGTAGACATGTCCTTATTGACATACTCGCGACCGTTGTCTGAACGCAGAACTTTGATACGCTTGCCAGTTTGGTTTTCCACCAGATGCTTAAACTCTACAAATTTGCTGAAAACTTCTGATTTCGATTTTAAAAGATATCCAAAAGTTTTACGACTAAAGTCGTCAGTAAAAGTTAATAAATAAAGTGCTCCGCCCCAAGATTGTGTACTCATAGGTCCACATAGGTCCGAGTGAATTAGCTCGAGAACCTCACTCGTTTTTGTATTCGAGTTTTTGAAGGGTTTTTTAGCAAATTTCCCTTGTAGGCATGGAATACACTTTTCTGTAAAAGTTCCATGAAAGTCTATGCCTAAGCATTTGTTTTTTAAAACTTGCATGGCGTTAGAATTGACATGACCAAGACGTCTATGCCAAAGTATGGCGGACTCTTTGGTAGGAGTGTACAGAGCATGCGACTTATTGACGTTAAGTCTGTACATACCTTTATGGTTCGATCCTGTCGCTATGACTTTACCTGTCATTTGACATCCACCTGACAAAGTAATTGTCGCACCTTCGGATGTAAACAAAACATCGAATCCTTTCCTAACTAAACTATTTACAGATAAAAGATTGGTAGCTAAACCCGGAACGTATAACACATCGCTAATCTTATTTACACTATCGGAAATATTTATATTTACAGTACCTCTGCCCTGACTAAGAAGTTGGTTCTTATTTGCAACAGTCACAGGAATAATGCAAGTCGATAAGGTCTCATACCAATCCTTCCTGTTGCTCATGTGTGAGCTTGCACCAGAATCTATGAACCAATCTTGTGAACCTGTGGATGAAGGTGAAGTTAAACAAGATGAAAGTGTAAATTCCGATATATTGTTTGAATAAACCTTTGCCGAAACTTTCTTGTTTTTATTTCTACATTCAGAAACTAGGTGCCCTAACTTTTTACAATATGTACAGAAGAATTTCTTTTTCTGTTTAGTTTGCAGCGCCGTAGTTGCAGGTTCAGGCAGGGGTCGAGTACTCGTAGTGCAGGCAGATCGAGAGTCTTCCTTCAGAAGAGCTGACACTACGCCTTCCGAAGTAATCTTCGCGTTGGAATGTTCTAAGGCCATGACGAGTGGCTGAAATTGTTCAGGAAGTCCAGCTAAGATGATAATTCCGAGAAATTCATCTTCCACTCCAGCTCCTATCTCTTGTAGCTCCTGTTGTACACTAAGCAGGGAATGTACGTACTTGTCCATCTTTCCTTCATATTTGTTCGTGAGAAGCCTTTTCATAAGTTGCAGTCTCCGCGTTAAGCCGCTATCAGCATAGGCTTTTTTGAGATTGTTATATGTCTCAAACGCGGTTTTTGCATTTCTGATCACAGGGTATATGGACTCTTCACATGTTAGGCATATCTTTGCACGCGCTTTAGCATCCTTACGTTTAGCGTCAGGATCAGATGCGTCGTCTACAGGGTTTATGACGACATCCCATAACTCCTGATCCGTCAAGAAACATTGGATTGCAAATGCCCAATTGATAAAATTCCTCCCGTTTAGTTTCGTAATGGGAATACCTGTGAAACTTGGTGCCGGCTTTAAGTCCGATGGATGGTTCTCCATAGCACGATCTTCTCACACTTTATTCAGTTAACAATCCTGGGCCCATAACCAGTTGGAAATTGGAATGAAAAACCAAGTGGAAACTTCAGGTAAAAGAATATAATAAAGGTAGCAGAGACAGATTTATACGTAAGAGAATGACAGAGTGTTGTATAGACATTAGACAATAAAAGTTTAAACTTAAACCTAGAAGGAACAATCATCTTGCCAGTGTTGTGATTATAAAACAGGTTTTATTAACAATATGAAAAAAGAATATTTTGTATATTGTCTCGGGTTGAGGTGGTGATTTCCTTGTTGTTTTAGATTACACACAAGTGTTTTAAATACTTACCAAAAAAATCAGCGCAATGTACGCGATGTTGTCTAATACATAGTAATATTGAATAGTTTTGATTTGGAAGAAAAATCTTTTTACCTGTGGTGTTAATTTTCGGGATTATTATTATTAATTTTAGCATAAAAGCTCAGAAATTACACAAAACTAAGTTCAAATATAAAAAAAAAAACTACTACTAGTAAGATTTTCCAATTAAGCCACTCACAAATTATAAGATGAAATGAGGTGATACTTCTAGCTTTTGTTTGGAGTCATATGTCATAAGCCTAGTATGCGCAATACGACAAATTTATCACATGAGACGACAAAAGTTTCTATCCCGTTGATTGGGTGATAGTACACCGTACTCATATTTTCAGCCAATCAGCAGCTGACGCACTGACTTCAATCGATTTTGATGTTTGTTAAGAGCGCGATATAATTTAGTCACGTGGCGTATGCTAGGCCTGCAGATGAATTTTTAAAGTACATTTCGACTAATTAAAGTATGTATATTCTTTGCAAAAACGTTTGCACCTACTGAATTAAAGACAGCTTGGTATCAGAATAGATTTTATTCATTTTAACTTTATTGCACGATAAAAAGAGTATTTAATGCCTAGTGATATTCTTTACCAGTCAACCCTACTGATTTGAGTTGAAAATAGAGTAACGATACAACAGGTGAACTAAGGGCCCACAACGAAAACAAATCCAGACTCACACTAGGCTAGTTTTTATAACAGCTTCATTTTTCGTCAGGGCAAATAATACGATTATTTACACAGACAGGTAGCCTTGTTAGTGTAAAGTGAGTTATAACACTGAGGTGTTCAGTTATTTCTAAAGCACTTCTAAAAATCAGGTATTTCTATTCAAGCGTATGTATTTATTTATGCCTTTGCCAGACAAATTTACCATTTATGTTTTTTTCTGTCATAAAAACCCGGCGGTGGAACCATAATAAAGAAACAATCCCGATGGTTGAAAACCTAGGATAGCATCCAAGAGAAATCGAGAGAATATTTTTTTTTTGCAAAAAAAAATTCTGTCTACCAACGAGCCGTGAAATAAAAAGCAACAATCTTTTATTGTATTCTCAACACAGCCGTGACAAAAATACATTGAGCGAAAATCTTGAGATTTTATGGTTCAGTAATTGGGTAACTCCTATTGATCCACTCAAACAATAGCACCCAAAATACTCCCTATAAAAGCTACACAAAAGGAAACAAACAAACCCAGCTGCCGGAAGCCGGGCTCACACCTGGAATAAAGGGAAGCCATATTAACTTTTTTTACAAACGTTGGGTTACTCTGAAAACCCTTTCTGATGCCAGCATCACCCGATACTCGATAAGAGAGGTTTTGATTCGTCTGTACGTGTCAGTTATTAAATAGCACCATATTTTAATTAGAATGTTAAGTTTATGATAAATAAAGATTTGTTTTATTTTATTTATTATTTTATTAAAAGTTTTTCAACTGCAAAATTTATAAACCGTAGCGCAGTGAGAGCGCCCTCTCCCAGACAGTAGTTTAAGTTACATACTTATAAGGTGAACTAATGCATGATTGAGACTTAGAAAAGGAATTAAGGTGCTTACATTTTTTTTGCAGATAGTTCAGTGGAGAAAAACATCTTCAGCAGACTTTAGAGGGAGGGATGGGCTCACACTCCTAAAAATGTAAACAACTGCTAAAGTGTCTTGTAAACTGAATCTTGTAGAAATCATTTGCTAACTCTTAGAGAGAAAAGCAAAGAAATTAAAATTATGCCATGGACTTAGGATATATTTCAACTGGTATATTAAAACTTCAAAATGTTTTTCTAGGTCAGTAAATATATATATTTTTTGTAGTATGGGTCTTAAGCCCCATAGTGCGTGATGCTCAGAAGAGCATCACGCAGTTAGAAAACTAATTGGACTAATCTGACAAGAAGCTATAGTGCTGGGCTAAAAGAAAAAAGCTTTAGTTTACACTTAAACTGAAAAAATGCTTTAAAGGCTCCCTTAACAACCGTAATTTTTTACCGTTTTCAAAAGGTACGGAATCCCTAGTGCGCTAGTCCGAGTTGCAATTGGCCAGTTGTTATTGACAATAAAAATCTTAATCTTAATCTTAATACAAATTACATCAGTTCTTATCTGTGTATCACTTCATCATTTGGAGGGAAAGAGGGAAGTTAGAACTATGCAATACTAGTTTTTAAGAAGTATTACCCAGCGATAGTCGACTTTTGTCTATTAATATTAACAAAAGTATTGATTCTATTGACAGTTTATTCTTTTTGACTTGCTTTCATGGGACAGAATAACGTAGCTCTCAGCTTGAGATAGTATCAATAATCTCATATTCTATGGGGAGGTTCGTCTTTTCGGACAAAAATAATCGATAAAACGGTTGATAGTCTATAAACACTACTTCAAAGGTCTTATTAAACTTGCATACTTTGTTTTAAACCACGATTGCATATCTTACTTCAAGACTTAAAGAAAGCGAAGACAAGTTATCAAAAAATCACTTCTTTGTATACCAAAATGGTAACACTTAAAATAACTATTTACTCATTCTGATTCCGAGCGTAAGAAGGCACAAAATCAACAGGACTAATTTTATTATAGAGTGATTCAAACATCGTTCCCCCAGCCCAATAAAAGTCCTGCCATTTTGACAAATATTTACTTTTCACGGACGAACGAAAGAAATAAGATGTGGAAATTCCGGGCTGTTCCGTTGAAAACAGAATTGCGAAACTGGGCAAAAATATTCTTACCCTTATTAGGGTTTAAAATTTGCATTCTTTTGTTGAGCGACGTGTATGTAATATGGAAGGGGCCAACGGGTTTATTTTGTACTGTTTGCCGCCATTTAATTCACATTATTTTGGAAAAAAATCCTACATGTTGCTGTAGTACTTAATCTACTTTTCATCAAAATCTATTTAAACCTTTTTCTGTGAAAGAGTAACAAATATGTATAAGATACGAGAGGCGAGTTGGCTGGACTTTAGCGTCTTGCAATCCCTGAGGTCCCAGGTTCGATACCTGGTTGATTCAGTACTACCAGTACCTGATCGGTAAACGAACTTTTCTTTTTCTGACTCGGGGTGTTGTGGTACCGTTGTTGTTTCAGATTGCGATAACACAAACCCCTTAGCTACTTACCCAACAGTCAGAGCAAAACATGTGACGTTTTGTCCAATATTTATTTAGTTTTTATATTTTAATAAGGTTAAGGAATGTTAACAATTTGTTAGCTGAATATTAATTTTCATTAAGACTATCACTGAAATTTGAAAAATTTTTTAACGCGAAAAGTTGAAAGCTGATTTCATTTGATTAACTTATCTTAATTTATATATAGTAGGGCGGTGTAATTTATTAGGTGCTTATGATTGGAGTTTATTAATATTCTTTATTGGCTAGAAGTATTGATCCAAAGTATTTTTGCTTATGAATACATTCTGTGATTATACCTATATAACCTATATTAACTTGAAGTAAACTTTGTCTTAAAATAACTTGACCATTATAAATGAAAGCCATATTCTTTATATAAACTTTATTGTAAAATATTTTGTTCAACATTTTATTTTTGAGAAATCACGACAAATGACATGATACCTTATATGTCATAATCCGTACAACCGTAGCGCCGTAGGGCGTGCCAAAGAAATTAAAATATATACTCAACATATATTCATAGTCTAGAAACACATTACCTCCCTTCTTCGGCAGTCGGATAAAAAGAACATTCGTATGTAGTAAGCAAGTTAAATCCCTAGTGGGTAAATTCAGTACTACAAATTTGAATAATCCCTACTAATATTATAAATGCGAAAGTAACTCTGTCTGTCTATAATGTAATAAGTGTAGCTTTCATTTGTAAAAAAAATCTACTGAGTTTCTTGCCGGTATCTTCTCTTTAGTTATAGGTTCCGAACCGGAGGTAGCTTCATTTGCTTTATATAAAGACTATTCATAAGTATTACTAATGTAATCTATGTGAATAAAAAAGATTGACTTTGACTTTTGACTTTGACTTTGTCTGTCTGTCTGTTACGCTTTCCCGCTTAAACCTCTCAATCGGTTTTGATGAAATTACTATGTTGAACCTCAAGAACGGACATAGGCTACTTTTTGTTAGAAAGTAAGGGGGGGGGGGGGGGTAATGTCACCTTTGAAAGTTTATATGGGAAAATGTTTATTTTTTAAGTTAGAGATCTGAAAGTTGGCACAAATATAGCTCTATTAAAATATAGACTACTTTTTGTTTCGAATATTAGGGGAGATAGGGGTAAAACCGACCATGAAAGGATGTAGTCCACGCGAACGAAGTCGCGGGCACAGCTAGTAATAAAATAAACTAAAATGTATGTTAAAAACTGAGCAAGTTAAATTGTAGAAGAACCGTTTAGTCAGTATTTTTAGGTTACTTGGATATTTTTTAACGAAGTGTAATTTAAAAGTATCCTACAGTGAGTTTATAAAGACTAAGTCTCAATAAATATAGGAATACATCACATACATCGAAATCAGAAACCACAACACCTAGACCCGAGATAATATAGAAAAGTTCTTTTTTTTTTGTTTTTTTTTTTTAAAAGATAAAGATAATTTATTTATAATAACATGAGTAAGTTATAGATGTTACATATCATTGTAGTTCTACATGTTTTTGCCTTGTAGGCATACAAATGATAATTATTTAATATTATGTTCATTAAAAATTATGAGAGAGGAATGATCGAATTAATACATCATATCATAACAATTTAGTCTTAACTATGAAAAAGTCACTTACGATCTACAAAAATAGTTCGTATTCCATATTCAGGGCCGCGCCGCCCCTGTGTGCGAAGTGTGCGGCGCACACAGGCGCCAAGACAATAGGGGCGCCGCGCCGCCACTGCCACATAAATTATTTTTGTCACCTATATGATTGTTTTTTGTAGTGGAGTATCGACAAGTAAATAGGTACAATAGGCGCAACATAGGCCTTGTAAACAACAAAACATCTATAACGCTTATTGAACAAGTCTCTCAATATTTAATGTTTATTATTATTCACGTTTATGGTTTCATTTTACGTTTAGGGTTTTAGTTTACATTCCTTACGAGCTCAACGTTAAAACGGCGGCAGTTCTTTGAACCAGAGAAAAAGTATTAGTTATTTTAAACCGTAGAGGCGACGAGTTTGTATGAGTATGAGTGAGTTTCTGAACGCAACCCGATGCGATGCGTGCGACGCTAGCGGGGGTGGGGTCACGGGTATTCCCCGATTTTAACGAACGAGATAGCTAAGGCAAAACAAAACAAATCATTTGATTTAAAGTGTGTGTGTGTGTAAGGTGCGCAGAGAATTTTAATAATCATTGTTTGGGTGTTACGTACTGATTGTTTTAACGTGTTTTCACGATTAGTGATAGTAATCATGATAAAAAAAAGAAATTATCTGGTTACCAGAATCTAATAAGGAAAAGAAAACAAGAAGAAGAACGTAATAAAAATGCAACTAAAATAAGTAAATATTTTATATTTATTTATTTTAGTTTGTATGGCATATAATATTGACAAAAGTAAATTTTGTGAGTAAAATTCTACAGTCCGTCGATATGAATATGCAAGTTGCTTTAGATGCTTTAACAGAATTAAAAAAGATTTTGATAAAAATTAGAACAGACACAAATTTTGAAGAAATTGTAAGTGATGCCAAAAAAATTGCCGCAAAATTAGACGTCGAACCTGAATTTGAAACTTCCAGATCCAGACCCCTAAGACGTCGTAAAACTCCAAAGAGTTTTGATTATGAATACGAAGACCACACTATAAATGATCCGAAAACCTCTTTTAAAATTAATGTATTTTTTTATATATTAGACCAAGCGTTATCCTCCGTAGATGAAAGATTTGATTTATTGAATAATCACAACGACGTGTTTAATTTTTTATTTAATTTAAGTGATGACCAAGATCAAAGTCGATTAAGAAGTAGCTGTCATCGTTTACAGGAGAAACTTTCAGCAAATGATTCATTGGATATTAACGCCGATGATTTGTGTGAAGAAATTATGTCTTGTCAGCCATTTTTCAAAAAATTAAGTAATGATGTGGTGAAAATTCTTGAATTTATATATTTAAACAATTTGACAGCTGTATGCCCTAACATTACCATAGCATTACGAATTATGCTAACTATGCCAGTTACAGTAGCAAGCGCGGAAAGGTCCTTTTCTAAATTAAAACTTATAAAAAATTACCTGCGCTCTACAATGAGTCAGGAAAGATTAACTAATTTAGCAACAATATCCATAGAGGAGGCCATACTAGACCATATAGACATACATGAAACTATTAAGCATTTCGCAAACAAAAAAGCGAGAAAAGTGGAAATATTATAACTTAAGTACTTAATGTTTGTATTCTTGCAAATGTTAAGACTCTTGTTGTTTTTTTAAAACATAACATAGGTAGGTAATTGTCATATTAGTATTATTATTCTTAGAAAAAAGTCAGCTTCTTTGTTATTCATATTTAAGTATTAAATTCTTTGTATTAATAAAGCATGTTAAAATTTTGTTCGAGTTTTATTTTTCGCAGTAATTGGCAAGCAGAAGCGAACGGGATTTACTTAGTATCCTAATTCCTAAATGTTCCACAGTTTTGTACACTTAGATATTAATGATAATATTATCTAAGTACTGTAAAACTGGAGAACAATTATTTCAGTCAAAATTAACAATTAAAAATATTCATTCAAAAATTAAATTCGTTTTTTATGATGATTCGTTAAAAAAGAGGCGCTTCATAGGTTTCGCACACAGGCGCAGCCGGGGGTCGGCGCGGCCCTGTCCATATTGACCCGACCGGGAACGAAACCGTGACCTCGGGGATGGCGCTAAGCCAAAGTCCAGCACGCTCACCTCTCTGCTACAGAGGTCGTCAAGGGAGGCAGTTGAGACAAAAATATAATTAAACCTGTCACCTGATAGGAAGTCCCAGCTAGAAAGTGGAAATCCATTAAAAACATTCTTAAAAAGAAAAAACTCATCCAAGCCCTGGCAACAATTGCGTTCCAAGAAACTAAAATTTGTTCTCTCTGCTTGGTTTAATTTTTACTGATGTTGACGTTAATAGGTTTCTTAAACGGGTGTTCTGCGAGTAAAATTAACACCTGCAATAAAATTATCTATGTTCACGAGCTTTGTGGCAGATTAAACAAAAAAATACGGACTACTAATAAGGGATGATGTAGTCTAGAACATTTAAAAAGGTTTTACTAAAAAATGTAACCATAGTAAATTAAAACTAGCTCTTAATTTTATTTTGCCGCATTGATCTTGTGGAAATCAATTTTATTTTAACATTATATTAAAAAAGGTTTCTCGTAATCGAAAAATTATATTAAAAAACACTTTAGGTAAGCTAACTCTCTAAAAATCAAAGTACATCCCTACTATCCCTACTAATATTATAAATGCGAAAGTAGCTCTGTCTGTCTGTCTGTCTGGCTTAAACCTCTCAACCGATTTGATGAAATTTGGTATAGGTATACGTTGAATCTCAGGAACGGACATAGGCTACTTTTTATTGGAAAATAAGGGGGGGAGGGGGGGTAATACCACCTTTGAAAGTTTATATGGAAAAATGTTTATTTTTGAAGTTAGAGATGATATTTGGCACCAATATAGCTCTATTAAAATAAAGACGACTTTTTGTTTCGAATATTAGGGGAGATAGGGGTAAAACCGACCATGAAAGGATGTAGTCCACGCGAACGAAGTTGCGGGCACAGCTAGTAACAATTATAAAATACTACTGGTCCGCCCCGGCTCCCATGCATAACGTAGAAATCACTTTTCACGTTCGGTGATATCTTAAGAATATTGGTAAGAATTCCTTTTTTTTAATTTAATTTAGGAAGCTAAGTAAATACTTTTGTCACTTCGCCACTTGCAAACATCTGTTCTCAACTTCACAATGATAATATAGTTTTAAGTATTCAGCAACAACACATTTGTGGCTAGCATTTATGGCTATTTCTGGTATAAATGATTTGGTTTATGTAATCCTGGGGCAGTGTAGTCTGTCGACGAAAGATTTTTTTAAATTGGTTCATTCGTATGAGCAGACAACTACTTAAAGTCAGCGTCGCGGCACTCAGCAATTGGTGTCAGATTATGCTGTGTTGAAAGCCTGCTAGAAATTTCTACCGTACTTTTATGTTATCTATTTATTATATTATATTTTTCTTATTATTTTGTTATATGTGGTTATTTTGTAGCCTATTGAATGCATACAAACAATGAAATATTGCCTTGTGATTGTATTTTATAATAAAAGCGAAAGAATAATGTGGAAATCTCAGAAAGAAATTATAACACCAATAAACATCAAATTTAGTTGGAAGGATTATTAAAGGGTGAAGATGTATGCTATACTTTTCCAAATTGACTTGAGTCTAGGTGTGCTGGGATGACACCCCCAGTTAGAATCCATCGTCTGGTGCTCATAGTACGAGGGAAAACCTTAGTTTGAGACCAGGTGATTGGTGTGGTGGTTTGGCGCATTTATTTTACTTATCATTTATTTATTGACCTTCACGTCATCTGAAAATTCTGAAGTAGAATTACATCAATTCTCACGCGACATAAAGAAGTCTAGCTGCTTTATTACATAAGTAAGATATGACAGCCAACCTTCATTACTCAATGCCTATTATCCAATTAAATTTCTCATGAATAGAGATATAACGTTACCCCACTGAGATAAGTAGGTACGCCCTTAAGTATTTAACGTCTGACTTCATTGAAAAGAATATACCCCGAAAAGGTTAAATTAGAGTCGTTAGACTCTCGGCGACGAATTGGAAGAAATCGTATTACTTTTTATTACCAAAACCTTTTTTGTTGACTTGACACGTAATTTAAAAGAAAAGCTTGAATTTTTTTTAGCTACATACATTTTAGCATATTATAGATGGGTATGGTTTTGAAGGAGGATTTGGTGAAGGGTAATAATAATGAAGGGAATGCTAATAGTATACATGTCCGGAATTCATTTGTACAGCTCAATACGAAGTAATTAATAAATTATAAAACGAATTGGACCACATTCTAACACGAGTCGCTTGTCCATGTGAGCAACTTGCTTTAGACCCGATAGTGCCTTAAAACGAGCTAAAACTGGATTGGCCTCAACGGAATCGTATGTAGTTGTATCAATTCTCTCGTTGGAGATGCTTAGTAGTTGTTTTAATAAAAATGAAGTTCTACCTCTTTATATAAAAAAGAATCCCCTCTTCCCTTGGTTACGCCATCACGCATAAACAGTTTGGCCATTTTACTTTTTTTTTGCTGTGTTTGTTATTATCATGAGAAGGTTCTTATGAAAGTATATATGTATATATATATTATTAAATAGTCGTCGTTAAGACAAAACAACGTCTCTCGGGTCAGCTAGAAATGTCATAGTTGATTGTATATTATGGAAAAGAATAGGTTTCGAACAATAAGACCTTTTTTATAATAACACTTCAAGATTGACCTCATCTCCCCTGATGTTAATTGGTAATGAAGTCCTAGCTTAAAGTCGACAAGTACAACATAAATCTGTTACTAAACTTGTCGCCCTTACCTTGAAGGCTTGACTCCTGGTACTAATGTAGCACCCCCAGCGCCTCTGGAAACCTTACTCACGCAGGAACACAACAACACCGTAACGATTGTCGTTTGGCTGCGGTCTTCTGTAAGGTGGAGGTATTTCACCAGTCGGGCTGCTCCAGTTCGAGCTATAAATCGTTTTGCCCTACCTCTCTTTGACTTTTCATTATATGCATGTCCTGAAAAGCACTCTTTTTGATTTTGGACCATGCTTACGCAACCTCAAAGGTCTGGTCTCTGTTCTTGTTGCTAGCGATAATATAACATACTTATTGGCATCATTATTTTGGATAAATCGACATCACGAAAACAAAATACTTAATGGTCCGTATTTATTATCATCTATAGGTATATTGTGTCTGATCGTTATTTGTTTCTGTCAAATAATTGGTGCCGCAACAAAACACAAAATAAATGAAAAATGAAGAAATGTATATTCATGCTAGATGTCACCCGCGATTTCGTACGAAGTTATTACTTTCATCCTCTTTTTTAGCGGGTATCCTCCATCTTGCGGGTAGAATTGATCAAAACCCTTTCAAAGCAGATGCCTTCGTCATAACATTTACCTGCATGTCAAATTTATTTATTTAAATGTTTTTATTTTATTTATTTCAATAACTATATACTTTTTTTGGTTTTTTTTTTCGAACTGACAAACTAACTGTATGTCTTGGTGCAAAATTAGTAATAAGTATAGCTTTTTAATTGTAAAAAAAACTACTGAGTTTCTTGCCGGTATCTTCTCGGTAGTTATAGGTTTCGAACCGGAGGTAGCTTCATTTGCATTGTATAGAGACGATTCATAAGTATTACAAATGTAATCTACATGAATAAAAAAATATTGACTTTGACTTTGACTTTGAAATTTCAGCAGATCCGTTTAGTGGTTTGGGCTGCGCGTTGATAGATCACTATGACAGTCATACCCAGTTACAATTATACGATTCGCAATGTTTTAAAAATAACAATCTGGCTCTGAGGTTGGCTGATAGAGAATGCCCATAGCATTCGGTCCACCTTGAACTTATTTGTGCAATAAAGTTTTTAAATAAAAATATCAAAAATCTGTTTTTCTAAAAGTGGTGTCAAATTTAATTTCCATATCAGCTGTCATGTCGTCAGTCGGTCGTTTTTAGCTTACGCTTCGTATAATTGATTACTATCCTTAACTAGGACGGATAGTTTTTAAAATATTGAAACCGGGCATTAGTTACCTTTGAGCTACATATATTTACATTAAAGGAACGGGCAAAAGCACATCAGAACTACAGCTGATGTTCGGGTGACGTGTTTGCCAGAGGCCACGGCAGCTTGGAGCTTCGCCTATCCAGGTGAAAGCCTTCCTATAGAGGTAAGTAAACAGAGTTTATGAGATTTACCTCACATCTTGCAGACACACAGCCGTCTTCTTAGTGGTTGAGTAATATCCAGTCTTGATTATGCAGTCGTTGTTTAAATTGATCTCCTAATACGCTCCCTACACCAGGATGAGTTAGAAAAAGCCAGATTTTTAGCAGTCTCAGAGCCAGAATCGGGGCACTGGCTACACGCTCTCCCGTCTGACAATTTAGGGACCATCCTGGAGTCTGGCTGCCTCAGAATAGCCGTGTGTCTGCGTCTTGGCGCTAAAGTGTGCGAGCCTTACCGTTGTCTGTGCGGCCGAGACGTGGATCAATTCGGTCGTTATGGTCTCTCCTGTGTTAAAAGCGCCGGTCGCATTTACCGCCATGGCGCCATTAATGACCTTGTCCGTCGTGCAATGAGAACCGCGGGTGTGCCTTCAACACTTGAGCCCCGCGGAATGTGCAGAGATGACGGCAAGCGTCCTGATGGCGCCACTCTAGTGCCGTGGAACTTGGGGCGTTCCTTGATCTGGGACGCTACATGTGTTGATACCCTGGCACCGTCTCATGTTCACGGTACTGCTGTTAAGGCTGGAGCGGCGGCTGAACAGGCACAAATGCTCAAGCGTCGCAAATATAGTGCTCTTATGACTCACTATGAATTTGCGGCGCTTGCGGTAGAGACCATGGGACCATGGTCGAGTGATACGAAGGCTTTCGTGAAGGATTTGTCTTCACGCTTAATCCTCACCTCGGGTGACCCCAGGGCCGGCGGCTATTTTGCCCAAAAACTTTCTATTATTGTACAGAGGGGCACAATACCGCAAGACGGTGAGCTAGACGACGTGTATATTTTGTAAGTTTTTGATGCTTGTTTTATTTAATTTTATTGAATTTTGTATATTTGTACATATAATGTAGTTTTTATTTAGTTTTAATTATTTCTTTTTTTTGTAAATTACGTTTAGTTGTAATTTATTATCATACTACTAGTGAATGATTTTATTTTGTAAATCCAAAATTAATATAAGCCACAACATATTTAACCAACTTCAAAAGGAAAAGGTTTATTCGATGAATACTTATCATCAGAAAACACAGAAATATGAGTTTATGTATGTTTATAATGCTATACTATGAATATAATTCAAGAAATAAAACTTTATTAATGTTGCACGGCCGTACCCATTTCTTGCCATCTACTATTTCCTCTACCTTAAGGTTGTCTGGAAGAGATCGCTTTCTAGCGATAAGACCGCCTAAATTGTACTATAATCAATCTGTAAAACCTATTTGTGTAAAGTTTTGTGCAATAAAGTATATCTATCTATCTATCTAAAACACACTTTGGACTTTGCATCGCCCCTATGTCGTACGCATAAGTTCTAATATTGAACTGCAAGTTTATCTTGACATGCTGATAACCGTACTTAAATGTTTTCCATTCAGTATTATCGTTGTGACGTCACAGAACGTACCACGGCCCCTGGTATTATGATGAGCCCAAATTAGAGGCAACGGTAGCCAATGGTGACAGGCTACATCACTACAAATGACCATTCATTTGCACTTGATGAAACCTATGTATGTAGATCGATATAAAAAAACGAATCGCCGAAATGTAGTTAGATTTTTCCAAGGTATTAGACGTCCGGTAAGATCCCCGGATTTTACGAAACTCCACCCGTAAAACTGATTTTGGAACTTTGTATGACAGTCCGATAAATAAATAGCAACATCACATACATAGCTCTCATTCTGTGGGAAGTAGTTAAGCACTTGTGTTACTGAAATCAGGAAGTATTATATTTTATTAACTAGCGGCCGCCCGCGACTTCGTCCGCGTGGACATTTTTTTAGATCATTTCAATAGGAATTATTCTTTCATACATATATTTTTGGTATCTTGAACCGTTTTCGCAGCGCACGCAACGGAAGCCCTCGAGGATGAATAATTTTCCCCGTTTTTTACACATTTACCGCTCTGTCTTTGCTCCTATTGGTCATAGCGTAATGTTATTTAGCCTATAGCCTTCCTCGATAAATGGACTATCCAACAAAAAAAGAATTATTCAAATCGCACCAGTAGTTTCGGAGATTAGCGCGTTCAAACAAACAAACAAACAAACTCTTCAGCTTAATAATATTAGTATAGATGATTTCAAGGTCAAGTTTGGTAAAAACTTGTGCATACTATCGTATGCGTGAAACCCACGGCGGATCGCTAAAAATAAATTCAAAAATTCGCTTCTAAATATATATTTAAATTAAATACCTCGCGCATAAACTATAAAAACTTTTCAATATATCAATAATTCGAAACTACAATTCGTGGGTAATTAAGTTCGATCAGGCTCGCCGTAATATGATCAGCAAACGAAAACATCGGAATCCAACCGATATTGTTTTTATATGTCAGACGGTCGTTTGTCATACTTCATTCCATGACCTCCATCAATCCTCTTTGCGCTGAAACATCGAGTTGTCTGTTGTTTTATATATGTATTTATATATTAATTTTACTAGGCTTTTTAGTATAACTTTTATAGGTTTCCGTCTTCAATCCTTTGTTATTTTTTTTACTATGATTGTTTTTTCTGTACCTAATTTTGCATTTTTCAAACATTTTGCACGGCTGTACCCGTTTCTCGATGTCTACTATTTCCTCTACCTAAAGGTTGTCTGGAAGAGATTGCTCTCTAGCAATAAGACCGCCTATATTGTACTTAAATATGTATGTAAAACCAATTTCCGTGAATTATCTGTGCAATAAAGTGTATCTATCTATCTATTTTTTTGAAGATACAATATAGCCTTTGTTACCCGAGGATAGTGTAGCTTCCCAACGGTGAAAGAATTTTTTAAATCGCTCCAGTAGTTTTGGAGCCTATTCAACAAATAATTAAACAAATCTTTCCTCTTTATAATATTAGTATAGATAGATGTTTCTTTCTAGGCACTTGACATCAAACCACATTACGGTTGGTAAATGTTTAATTTTAGGTCTTTTATACAAACAATATATCTAAGCCACAAATAAAAGCTTACTTCTAAGATAAACACCTTCTCCTAGATACAGGTCTCACCTCTACCTTTAGCCTTATATGTACTAGTTGTTGCCTACCGTAATCGAACTAATGTTCGCATTATTTCGGGATAAAAAGTATCCTTTATGTTTTATCCTAACTTCCACCAGAATACCAGCGCTGCTTGGGTGTGTTAGAAATGGCGTTGCAATATTTACTGAAGTAGAACCCAATTGGCTTCATGAGATATCTTACGTTTTATGTTTATTTTTTTTTTATAATGCACTTCAAGATTGACCGCATCCCACCTGATGTTAAGTGGTAATGAGGTCCTAGCTTAATGGCGACAAGTACAGCATAATAAATCTGTTACTGGACTTGTCGCCCTTACCTTGAAGGCTTGACCCCTGCTAATAATGTAGCACCCCCCAGGAGCTCAAGAAACCTTACTCACACACAGGAACACTACAACACAGAAATGATTATCTTGAATTGTGAATTTTCCAAAATCTCAATAATAAATTGCTAAGTGTGGGTACCAAATTTTTAATATTATGTCGAGCTTATACTTTTTTAACGAACTTAAATTTAAATTACTTCCATGTCCGCGTGTAGGGTGAAATTGTTTTAGTTGCTAACATGTCTCTTCAATTAGTGGTACTCGTGAATTAGCCCTGAGAGAAATGAGTAGCTGTTCAAAGCTTGTAGTAGGTACATGTTTACTGTCTAATACTATAGAATACGGGTAAACTTGTTTAGAGCAAGCCTAAAATACACAAAGCCGAGAACTTTAAAAGTTTTCGAAAGAGGTCCAAGTTCTGTGGTAGACTTTTTTTCAGCCAAAAAGGTGATGAAAAAGATAAATAGTTAATCTTCCAAAACATCCGTACAAACAGTTTTTCTCGTCAGTTATAAGAATTATTGAGCGTGGGTGGTAAGAAGTAAAAAAGATTTGAAAAGAATCAAAATTGCGTAGGCTAAGCTTGTATTTACATCCTCACATTGAAAGGAAGCTTGTGGAATTAAACCCAAAGAAAGCTTAGCAACGTACACGCGCTTCTAAATATAGGAAGACCGTAGAAAGAGATAAGGACGATGCTACATGATACCTATTACGTCAACGTCAAATGTTGAAAATAGATCTGTTCTACTTACGGATAGTTATAAATTATACGAGACGTAAGTTAAAAACGACCGACAGAATTACAGATTACAGCTGATACGAAAAGTACAGTTGAAATTAATATTTACGACTCGTAGTCGGTTAAAGAAAAACGGATAGGCAGTTTTGACACGTTACGGATAGTAAAATATTGGAAACGGGCATTAGTTAGTAGTAGTTAGCAGTTTAAGCTAACAATGAACATTTAATGGAACATAAGCATATTAGATTTCACGTTATGTAAAATTAAGAGAGATAGGGCATAGCGATTTACCGCTTGAACTGGAGCAGCCCGACTGGTGAAATACCTCCGCCTTACAGAAGACCGCAGCCAAATAACAATCACTTCTGTGTTGTTGTGTTCCTGCGTGTGAGTAAGGTTTCCAGAGAGACTCCTGGGGGGTGCTACGTTAGTAGCAGGAGTCAAGCCTTCAAGGTAAGGGCGACAAGTCCAGTAACAAATTTATTATACTATACTTGGCGCCCTTAAGTTAAGACCTCATTACCACTTAACATCAGGTGGGATGAGGTCAATCTTGAAGTATATAAAAATAAATAAAAACAAATGTCTTACAATTAACTATGTTTTTAACGTTTTCTATTTTTAATTTTCGTATTTTATTCATAAAACAACCAAGCTTTTTACAAAGTTTTTGCGTGGATATGCTATTAAAAATAATTTGGATCACATCACATTTATTGCTCTTATTCTGTGGTAAGTAGCTAAAGCAATTGTGTTCCAGAAATCAGAAACAACGACAGTACCACAACACCCAGAACCCGAGACAATATAGAAAAGTTCGTTGTCCATATTGACCCGACCGGGGATCGAACCCGATTTTTGAATACGGGAGCAGTAGCCCGAAATTATAACCACTGAAATAATTTGGCGCAATCACAGAAGTTCCGGGTTTGATTACCGATCGAGTCATTATGGGAAATTAACTTTTCTGCCTTTCTTGGTTCTTTATTCAAGTAGATTACATAGTAAAACTTTTTAATTGCCATTAAACATAATGCAAAGTTACACTACTGCTGGTTCTAAACCTTCTCGTATATGTAGCAAGAAGACACCAGTAAGAATCTGAGTATATTTTTTACAATAGCAATACCACTTTGTTGTTCTGATTTTTGTAGTACTAGTACTTTAGCTACTTCCTTACTAATATTATAAATGCGAAAGTAACTCTGTCTGTCTGTCTGTCTGTCTGTCTGTGTGTCTGTTACGCTTTCCTGCTTAAACCTCTCAACCGATTTTGATGAAATTTGGTATAGGTATACGTTGAATCACAAGAACGGACATAGGCTACTTTTTATTAGAAAATAAGGAGGGGAGGGGGGTAATACCACCTTTGGAAGTTTATATGGAAAATGTTTATTTTTGAAGTTAGAGATATGAAATTTGGCACAAATATAGCTCAAAACTTAGATTAAAATATAGACTACTTTTTGTTTCGAATATTAGGGGAGAAAGGGGTAAAACCGACCATAAAACGAACGAACGAAGCGAACGAAGTCGCGGGCACAGCTAGTACTACATAATCAGAACGTACTTACTATGTGATATTTTAAAGAAATGGTGCGGGAATCGAACCCACGACCTCCACTTATGGCGCGTGCTGCTCTTCCAACTGAGCTAAGCGCAAGTCATCGTAGGCGATGCAATTTTTTTGCTGTATCAAACCCGTTAGCCTACGGTGAGTGCCCTCTGCCGAATATGTTTAGAACTACATACTTTAAAAAAATTATATACGGCACCATAAAAATCGGTAGTACTATGTGATGTTCTTCAATATTGATCATTTTAAAGGTAACAGAGCCACTTGACTTTCGTTTATTATGTTTTAAGCCCACTCAGACCGGACATCAATCTCCGCACCAAAAATAAATTGAACCTCTCCGCCCATTCATCCAACGTGATTCGTAAAGACGTGACGTCACTCTGACGTCATTGCACGAAGTTAGAACCGAAATGAACACTTTTACAGGCGCTAATAAATCCGCATCACATTTCGTACGTTTTGTGCCCTCAATAAACGTTGGAACACACGTGCAGAGGAGTAATCGTAAATTCGCGTTTGTCGCTTAAATTTGAAAGGGCGTATCTACATTAACCTAACGTCGGTACAGTTGGGTCTATTTGACCCACGAACTTTTAAAAAAGAGTGCATCCCTACTAACATTATAAATGCGAAAGTAACTCTGTCTATCTGTCTGTCTGTCTGTTACGCTTTCCCGCTTAAACCTCTCAACCGATTTTGATGAAATTTGGCAGGTATACGTTGAACCTCAAAAACGGACATAGGCTAAAGTTTATATGGGAAAATGTTTATTTTTTAAGTTAGAGATATGAAAATTGGCACAAATATAGCTCTATTAAAATATAGACTACTTTTTGTTTCGAATATTGGGGGAGATAGGGGTAAAACCGACCATGAAAGGATGTAGTCCACGCGAACGAAGTCGCGGGTACAGCTAGTAATATGATAAATGCGAAAGTAACTATCTGTCTGCCTGTCTTTTTGTTTGTCTGTTCTGCTTTCATGCCTAAACAACAGAACCGACTTACATTAAATTTTGTATTGTTAAATCTCTTGAACGGACGTAGGCTACTTTTTGTTTTAAAAAAAAGGGGGAATGGGATCAGTCAAGTAGATCCGGTTGCCTGAACCAGTTTAGGCGTCGTAGATTACTCATTTGAAAAACATAATACATCTGATTTTTAAAATTGATATCATTAATTACTTACTTGTATATTGTATTCTTATGACTTCTATTTGTTTCAATTTTAGAAAAGATAAGATTGTGTGACTTTAATTTCTTGACTTACTTTGAAAAAAGGCTATTATAAAATAGAGTAATATATTCATGACTATGATGTTTTGATGGGTATTGTTGTACCATAGTTGTTTTTGATTTCTGTAACACAAGTGCCTCCGCTACTTACTACAGAATCAAAGCAATGTTTGTGAATAGTGTCATCATTAAATTTAAAAAGCTTTTCAAATGAAACGCATAATTTTATCTCTTTTTTTTGGTTTGCCATTATCAGCACAAGCTTTGTGTTTAAATCGGATATTCACTGAAATCACACGAGCATGAAGCCATGGCGGAGTATTTTGGTTTAATAAAATCCTTTGTAACTGAATACTATTATTTCAAAATGAGCGACAAATGGGGCGAAAATGGAGCCTGCACATGTATTCAGTGACATCCTGTTCCGAAATAAAATTTTCCCTGCCGTGTAATGTGAGACACTCGTGCTTAACATTAATGAGGAAAAAGTTACCATTCTGTTTCTGGCGTTTGGTTGCCAACTTCCTGGTGGAAATATGTGTTTTGAAAAATCCTCTCTCGTCAAATAACGAGCACCTGCAGTACATGTTGATGACAGTTATTTCGTAGCGGAAAAGAGCAAATCAAAACGCATGTGAACAGAACATATTTTATTTTACAAACGGATTACAAATGAGACAGCCTGTGTCTGAAAGAGTTGAAAATGTCTTTATTCATGTAAACATTTTCAAAATCATTCACGAACTGTCAGATTAAGTTAAACTACCGCCGTGTTCGGATTGTTGATTTTATCGAGAAGAACTGGCAAGAAGCTCGATACTTACTCTTTTCAAAACACACAAATACGGTAACACGCAAAAAAACATAAAAAATGTAGCCTATGTCTAGTGTACATATTTAATGCTATCAAATCAATTTTAAAATCAATGATGTTAAGTGGTAATGATAGTAAATCTGTTACTGGACTTGTCGCCTTTACCTTGAAGGCTTGACTCACACGCAGGAACACATCAACACCAAAGTGATTGTTATTTGGCTGCGATCTTCTATAAAGTGGAGGTATTTCACCAGTCGGGTTGCTCCAGTTTGAGTGATAAATCGCTATGTCCTACCTCTCTTAAAATAACTATAAAACAACTTTTTCGGAATTGGTTGCTCTCAATAAGATTGGTCGCTTTGGTCAACATTGTTCGGGATCATATAACATAGGATATTTTTATCCCGAATAATAAAAATGAATTGCAAAGATTTTCTGCCCTCACATTTTTTAAAGTGAACCATGTCTGCTCTGGGATGCATGTAAACCTTTCCTTTACATTAAAGTAAATGCAAGTCTTGAGCTGTATCGTCTTACATAAGCAAAATGTGAGCGAAACTTACGAGTACCCCTTGAAGCTACTTCTAAAGAAGATACAATGAAACTACTACATATTTTCAAGTAAAATTCTCTTTATAAATTTTAAGACTTTCGCGTTCCATTTTAAACATTTGAAATAATTTAACGGGTCAAACGGGTGAGTCAGCTCGTGACCACGGTAGGTGCAACCTAACCGAAACGTCGGACAGTAAGTAGTTCGTATTAACTACTAAATAAAAATGGTGTCGCGTTATGACCCGTTAAATTATTTTAAATGTTTACAATTCTCTTTGTTTAACGTCGTGTAGATAGGTACTTTACCTATTCGCATTTCTATCTTGGATATTTTTTGTACTTTTCTCATTACTTTAATTTGCTAGTTAGTATGAAGTAAGATAGTCAAGGCACTTGTGTTGCGGTATTTTTCAATGAACTAACGATCAACCCCAACTTCGCTTGAGATTGAGATTGTTTGGATTTTTTTTTGAGGTGTAAAAGCTGTGGTTACTTATTACTAACGTAAGTCAAATTTTTATACCTCAGCAGTCCATGTCACTCAGGGATAATCTAGTTTTTAACACTGTTTTTTTATCGTTTCATAGCCTTTTCAATAAAAAAATCTTTCTTCTTTGTAATATTAGTATAGATTAAAATAGAAATGTAAGCCGTTTTAAACGCGTTATCGAATACTTAAATAGTTAAAGTAGTGACAGATAAGTATGCCAATTTTGATTTAGTAGCGCAATTTAAAGCTCTGCGGCGGTTTTAGAATTTCAAACTAGTCTTACTCCGTAATATTATTCGTTAACTATTTTTGTTCACACTGGGATACTGAAATATTCAGGTTATTTAAATTATGATTTCAATTTTTATTGACGGAAAGAGATGAAAAGAAAAAAGTCACGCCAATGTATATTCACAAAATTTCTAAATCTATTCTATAATATAACCTTTCTTAGACTGCTTTATAGACAGCAGTCTAAGAAAAGGTTGTATTTTTTAATACCATTGTGTTATCTGGAAGTGTGTATGAAACTATTTTGAAAAATAAATCATTTATTTATCAATATATAACTATAATTATGTAGGTATTTCTGATACCAAAACCAAAATACCACGCATAATTTGAATTACCGATCGATGTTACAAAGGCATCAACAAATAATTTAAAATATTCGCTTTACCTTTGTTCAGCTTTTGAATGTTCTTAAAAATGTTTGTGGAAAATTCAACATACAAAGTTATTTGCAACGGTTAAACGAAAAACGACATAAATACGCAAAAAATCCACGAATTCTTTTGTCTTCGCTCACAGGCTAACTGACAGTGATATTGTCTACGTTGTTAGAGAGCAAAATGGCGTGGACCACGAAGTTCTGTACGAAGTTCTGTACGAAGTATAATAAAATTATAAACAATCATAGGACTCCATAGTCTTCTTCATGTACGTGATCTTGTATGCGTTGTGTCATGATTTAAAAAACAAAAATTATCGAGCTTTTGTATTAAACACAACTTTGCACTTCACAAAAGAAGCATAGTTGCCACTATGCTTCTTTTGTGAAGTGCAACTCTGCCAATATCATATTTTTTTGGTAGGGGGAAATGCTTAGCGCACCGTACCTTCACCCGAGGGAGGTGACGGCGTGTGTAGGACTCTCCTGCCTTATGAAGGGCAGACCTACCCAATTAAATACTAGAGTATCCTAGAGGGTAATCGCCTAAATGGTAATGCTGTTTGAACATTTTAGAACCGCCACAACACAACCAGCGGGATGGCTGCTGTTTAAGCAGCCCCAACTCTTCCCCTCGGAATGGTCGAGGGAGTCACAGAGACAGTCGACAAATTTAGGACACTGTGAGCAACGGTACTACTACTAGGTAATAGCTATGGTACACTCACACGCACTGTTCTACGAAATTGGAATTTAAAACCATAGTGGAAACTAAAGTATTCATTTATTAGTATTCATTAATAGTATTCATTTATTGAATACTTTAATTTATAATTTAACATATAGTCATAGCGACAAGTGTGTCTTTTTTGACACAAATAAATTTATTAATAATAAGTTAATTTTGACTGGCAAAACTTTTTCTTTGCCTTATAAAATAAAAAGGGAACTAGCTACATTGTTAGCATATAATGTTAATATATTTTTTACAAAGACTTTGGAACTTATTCCAAATAATTTAAATTCCAATCTCAGACAATAGAGGACAACTCTTGCAATAAATTAACAAAGGATAAGCCCTATTATCTTAACATTGTACATCAAAATATTCAGGGTCTTTCCGGCAAAGAACTAGAATTAGAGTTATTTTTAAATGAAAAAAATATCCATGTGCTATGTATCACTGAACATTGGTTGAAACACCATGAAATGATTTTGAATATTGAAAATTTTAAAGTTAGTAGTTCCTTTTCAAGAAAGCTTGCTATTAGAGGTGGCTCACTGATCTTAATAAATAAATCAATTAAATTCAAAGAACGCAAAGATATTGTGTCACTCTCATTGGAACGTACTATTGAACTTGCATGTGCAGAGCTGGAACAGTACATAATATTAAGTGTTTATAGGCCTCCATCTAGTAATTACGTTTTATTTGAGTCTATAATGGAAGAAGCCTTGAGAAAAATTTGCGATTCGAATAAAAAAGTTGTTGTATGTGGAGATTTTAACATTAATATATTAGACACCTCCCAAAACTCTAGTAGGTTTCAGAATCTTTTTCAATCATTTAATTTATATAATCTTTTTAATGAACCTACACGAGTTACCCCCACATCGGCCTCATGCATTGACAATATTTTTAGTAACTGTAGTGCAATGGAAAAATCCATCATACATTTTATTAACTCGGATCATAGTGGTCAGGTAGCTGCATTCGAACACCATAATGTATCAAAACCTTCACTTGTTGTTTGTAGACCTATTACCACGAGACGTGTCGAAAAGTTTAAAATGAACATTTCCAATAAAGTACCTCTAATTAAATTTGATTCTGCAAGTAGTGTTGATTGTTTATATGAAAAGTTGTTTTATGTAGTTAATAATGAATTCAACGATGTTTTTACTAAAAAAAACATAAAAATCAACACATCCAAAACTAAATTCAGTGATTGGGCCACACTAGGCATACTGAAAAGTAGACGCAGACTTTTCGAACTGTACGAAATAAAAGCGCATTCTAATAACCCATTAATTATAGATTATGTTAGAAATTATTCAAAGTTATTCAAAAAGATATGCGCTATTGCAAAGTCCAACTTTTTGAAGACAAAAATACTGAGAGCCACAAATAAAAGCAAAGCTACATGGCAAATAATTAATAAAGAGACTTGTAATAATAAAACACAAGATCACAAGTTTTCTCTTAAAGTCAATGACGTCACTCTTAATTCTGATACGGAAGTGGCAATGGCATTTGAAACATTCTTTTCGAATGTACCGATTGCGACAACATGTGGATTACCCTCAAACCCATATCTTGCAAATACCCTCCTTAAAACTCATGTGGATGAGTGTAAAATTCCATTTCGCTTTGAGTATATTAACTTTCAGGATGTTATCAAGGCTTTTAAGGAGTTAAATATGAAAAAGACTGAAGATTTGTGGGGACTCTCGACAGATATACTAAAACATATAATAAACTGTACTGCCCCACACTTAGTCTTAATATTTAATAAATGCATTGATGATGGTATTTTTCCAAACTTAATGAAATTTAGCAAAATTATACCATTATTCAAATCGGGCGATAAAAGTAATCCATCAAATTTTAGACCAATATCAATTTTACCTGCATTCAGTAAAATTTTTGAAAAAATTATGTTCCAGCAGCTGTTGTCCCATTTTTCAATTAACAACTTAATGCATAAAAATCAATATGGATTTTCCAAAGGCAAATCCACAACTGATGCAGGAGTAGCACTCATTAAGCATGTGTTTGATGCGTGGGAGAGCAGACGAGATGCGGTTGGGGTTTTCTGCGATTTATCAAAGGCGTTTGATTGCGTTGATCATCAAAGGCTGATAATGAAGCTACAGCATTATGGTGTTTCGAAAAATTCATTAAGTTTGATTCTGTCATATCTATCGGACAGAACACAGAAAGTCAATGTAAATGGAGTCAATTCATCCGGTACCCCCTTAAGCATGGGAGTTCCCCAAGGCTCCATATTAGGACCTTTGCTTTTTTTGATATACGTAAATGATCTCCCTTTTTTTACGAAAAACTTGTGTGATACAGTTTTATTTGCGGATGATACATCGTTAATTTTTAAAATTAATCGACAGCAACAAAATTTTGATGATGTTAATAATGCCCTCTCTAAAGTTACACAATGGTTTGGAACAAACAATCTATCACTTAATGCCAAGAAAACCAAATGTGTAAAGTTCTCAATGCCCAATGTGAGACAAGTTAATGCTGTGATTAAAATGAGTGATGAGCCTATAGAGGTTATCAACTCGACAGTATTCCTTGGCATCACTTTGGACTCTAAGCTACAATGGTATCCTCACATAGTTACTCTGGCGGCAAGACTTAGCTCAGCCGCGTATGCAGTGAGGAAAATAAGGGATTTGACTGATGTGGAAACAGCTAGATTGGTTTATTTTAGCTATTTTCACAGCGTAATGTCTTATGGTCTGCTCCTATGGGGGTCTGCAGCCGATATTGAGACTATTTTTGTCCTACAGAAGAGGGCTATAAGATCTATCTACAGGCTTGGACCACGTGACTCGCTGCGAATGCGATTTAAGGAGATAAACATCTTAACAGTCGCATCACAATATATTCTCGACTGTGTAATGCATGTTCACAAAAATTTGAACATCCTTCCTAAAAAATCTGATGTACATAGCTTTAATACCAGGAATAAACATAAGCTTGCTGTTCCAAATCGTAGACTCCACAAAACTGGTAATTCATTTATTGGATTAAGCATAAAATTGTTTAATAAATTGCCGCAAATTCTTGTTGACTTACCTATACACAAGTTTAAGTTACAGATAAAAAAATTACTTATAAAGAAGGGCTATTATAAAGTAGATGATTTCCTTAACGATAAAGATATATGGCCTAACACTATTTAACTTGCCTGCACATGTTATTAAATATGTATTTATTTTTCTTTTCTAAAATTTAATTTCGTTGACATCATGATAATGCAATCTTTTATTCTACATAATGACATTGATATTGTTAAAAATATCTATTATGGACATAAAATGTATATTTGTGAATTATGTATAATTATGAACTAGGTATAATAGATTTATTTCTTTTTTTTTTAATCTAAATCAAAATGTAGGTTACTACTTCGTGCACCGGGTCCTATAGTTGTTTGATGAATTTAATTTAGATAATAAATAATTAAAAATTATGGGGAGATGGAGTAGTCATGCTCACTAAAATGTCACTGGGGTGGTGGCGCTATGTGGCGGGTCGTTACATTCCCTACAATATGGTTGAGTGAAGCGATGGCTGGCACATACGTCATGCTTGTGAACAGGTGCCACCTTTGGGGACTGGTCTGCTCCAGCTTACCTCTCGAAAGTAAAAACTTACTTGAGTACTTATTTGTTTCAACTTATCAAAACCAAAACTATATGACTTGGTCCAAAGTGAGCTACACATAGCAATAAGTTAGATACTGATACTGTAAATGATCTGCTGAGTTTCTTACCGGTGTCTTCTCGGTAGATATAGGTTCCGAACCGGAAGTAGAATCACTTTGCATTGTATTCAATGACGATTCAAAAGTGTTATATGTAACCTACTTGAATAAAGAAATATTTGAGTTGAGTTTGAGTTTGAAAAGGTTAATTAAAATATATATAGTAAGGTAGATGTAGCACACACAGAGTAGAAAGACAATGACAGACTATAAACAAACAAGAATAATAAAACATTATAAAAGTTTAAACTTAAATCTAGAACTCATTACTTGCCAGTGTTGTGATTATTAAAAATAGGTTTTATTTACAACTGTTAGCTAGTCGACGACCTTATCTTACTTATGCTATATTTTTTGCAAATTGAATAATGAATAAAATGTTATTTTAAAAAGCTTTTAAACTATTTCATTGTCAGTGTGTTGATAGCGTAAAATTGTGGCGCCATAGTGTGTTGTTATCAGAAAACCTACCAAAGATTCATTATATCAATATTCAAAAGTAGATCAACTTACTAGCTAGTCTATATCCTCATTAGAAATAAAACGAAAAAAAACATCCATCTAACATTTTTAAGTTTCATTTTGTTCGACAAAGTGCAGAATTATTCACGTCCTAACCTCTCTCCATTTTCTTATTCACGGATTCTAAGCACAGATACTCAATTAACATTCCAAGTGTACTTACTTATTAATTCAAGTAGGGAATTTTATTCGCTGAATCAGCCGTTTCCAATATGGAAGTTCAAATAAGGCTTTGATTTATTGAAAAAATATGGCTATTTACAAAGTCTTACTAATATAATAAGCGTGTAAGTTTGTCAGAATTAATAGATGTCTGGATATACTTTTGTGACTCATTCAAGGAGAGGAAATGTATATGTTACGAGGTTAATTTACTAAGTTCAGCTTTATTTGTAATGTGAACTATAGAGTTTCTTGCCAAGATATTCTGTGTAAGTTCTCATTTCATAAATAAAAACGCGCTATCCTAAAACCAGGGTTTTATTAAAAGACATAAAATTTCAAGCGAAATAACAAATTTACCTTAAAATGGCGAAATTGAAACAAACATCTGAGTTTATTTCATGCTGGCTCATTCAGAAGATAGAGAAGATTGAAGCTTAATTAGTTAAGACGAAGTTTGGAAAGACGTGAATATTTACAACTCTATACAACTGGCTTATTTTCAAATAATCCTTAAAAATCCTCAGGAATCCTCAGGAAAATTAGAATAAGACGGAGCACAATTATTAGTGGGTGTAACTTTACATCGGAAAATTTGGTATGATTTTGATCAAAGTCGTATCGAATAACAAGGCTCGTTTTTCTTTTAGCTGTATCACAATTGCGCCAATAAATTAATGGACACATGAAGAAAAGGTTTTGGAAGCAAAAACAAAACAGCCGTTAATATTTACTCAACATCTTAGGCTTTGAGCATTCCTCTCGGAGATGCAAACAAGTAGGGATATTTAAAAACATTATTTTCCCTTCTTCGGCAGTCGGGTAAAAAGGGCCTCACTTAGCATAAGTCTTGACCCACGTCGCAGGCTACTGATACAGCCCGGTAGTCCCTGCAGAGTGATTTCCACGGATCCTACCGATGTACAGCACAGTGGCATAAACCTTTTCAAATTTTTATTCTGAAAAAAGTGTCCCCCATACTAATATTATAAAAACGAAAGTAACTCTCTCATTATGTTACGGTATTTATGTTTCCTTTTAATATTTTCTCAATAAAACTTGTACACGGTCGCACCGTTTCTCGATATCTACTATTTACTCTATCTAAAGGTTGTCTGGAAGAAATTACTTTCTAGCAATAAGACCTCCTAAATTGTACTAGATTATGTCTGTAAAACCAATTTCTGTAAATTTTTCTGTGCAATAAACTGTGTCTATCTATCTATGGAAAAGGTTGTTTCCCATATTATTGACCCGACCGGGGATCGAAACCCGGTTTCGATCCCCGGTTTCGACCCTTTTAATAAAACCTCAGTGATGGCGCGACGCCTAAGTCCGGCCCGCTCACCTCTCGGCCACGGAGGTCGTATGATTTTCACTTGTAGGTCACTAACTTGTGCTTAAACTAAGACATAAGTAGCAAACAGGTCAGGACCTGTACATCTTGTGCTTGTATTGATTTCATAAACTTTTTTTCCTACATTTTTTCTCCGGACTCCATTGTGGACCGTCGTCACCTACGTAACCCTATTTCTTTCTCATCATTGATTTCTAGTTCATGAATTATTCAAACCCTTCTCATAGTTAAACAATGCGTGAAGCAAACATTATATTTTCAAGGTAGATTCTAAGAAAAGGAGTTTGTGTTATCTCCTTCACAAATCTTCTTTTTCCTAGAGAAATTGAAATATTCCCTAAAAGGTGGGTATTTGTAAAGCTCAAGTTGTCTGAACAATGTTTCAAAATAGCTCACATTTAATTACGTCATTAGAGCACTTTATGTCAATAGTCAAATCTTTTTATGCATATGGATAACATCAGTAACACTTATGAATAATCTCCATGTGCTACCTCTATGTGATGGGTAAACACCATTAATTAATAATCAGTGCCGCTATATGCTCTTACATAATAACTTATCAACTAATTCAATGAAAAATATTAATTCAACAAAGATGGTCCCTATGGTAAATTGCCCAAAATTCTTGAAGGGTTACCTCGCTGAATGGCTATTGAGAGACGCTCAGTGAAGTAGCAGTCGGCTATTGGTCTCCTGTGGAGTTTAGAAGTCTATTATTTTATTTTTTTTATATTGCACTTCAAGATTGACCTCATCCCACCTGATGTTAAGTGGTAATGATGTCCTAGCTTAAGGGCGACAAGTACAGCACAATACAGCTATTACTGGACTTGTCACCCTTACCTTGAAGGCTTGACTCCTGCTACCCACACCCCCCAGGAGCTCTGGAAATCTTACTCACACGCAGGAACACAACAACACCGAAGTGATTGTTATTTGGCTGCGGTCTTCTGTAAGGTGGAGGTATTTCACCAGTCGGGCTGCTCCAGTTCGAACGATAAGCCGCTATGCCCTGCCTCTCTTAAAAATTTATTTTAGTTAAATGCAAATAAACTTAGATAAATACAAAAGTTTTCGCTACGAATTTATATTCAAATCTTAAATAGTCGAAAAATGCCCAGGTCCAATACTTGAAAATCGGTCCATTCTTGAAAGAAAGAAAGAAAGAAAACATTTATTGACTCAACTTACAAACAAAACAAAAAACATAATCTGTTCTAAACATAAATGGATTGTTTATGAGACAAACGTTCTTTCTTGTTACGGGTTGTAATAAATTATACGAGGCGTATGCTAAAAACGACTGACAGATAAATAAATAAATAAATAAATAAATGCGCCACACAATCACACCAATCACCTGGTCTCAAACTAAGGTTTTCCCTTGTACTATGAGTACCAGACGACGGATACTAACTGGGGGCGTCATCCCAGCACACCCAGACCCAAGTCAATTTAGAAAAGTTCGTTTTCCAAATTGACCCGACCGGGAATCGAACCCGGGACCTTTTGCGCTTTGGGCGCCTACCTTAGCCACTGCGCCACCGAGGTCGTCGATGACTGATGACAGCTGATATCGAAAGTAAATTATGGAACGATATGAACGACTCGTAGTCGTTTGGAGAAAAAACGGAATGTATTTTTGGACACATTACGAATCGTAAAATATTGAAACCGTGCAATATAACGTTTCCGACCAGCTTGAAAAAAAATTTTACTCTGGTCTCGCAATCTTGGTGAAGAATTGATTTTGACGACATTTTGCATATCAACGGTCGTCACAAAAATTCGTGGCAGGTACCGAGCTAAAAATTCTATGAAACGTACAGCGGTTTAAAAATGTAAAAAATATGCAAAAATCTTTGTCCCGGCTTGAATTTACTTATAAAACCTCTGGTTTGCACTTCTGCGTCTAACGGGAAAACCTAAACCACTGAACCGATTTAAATGAAATTCAGTGCGCTACTTTTTTTAAAAACTGCATGTAGCATGGAGGGAACAGGGAGAGGGAGGATCATTCATTATCTCTAACAAAATGTTAACAAATACCGCGCATTCGTATTAATGGTGAAACCATGTCCAATACTAATGGGCATTGTTAAAGAATTATATTGTAATAAGTTCTGCTAACATTAAGCAGGCGAAAACATTGTGTGTATGGTTTTAGTTGAGAAACTACTTTAATTCAAATTCTTATTGTATGTCGTATGGAGTACAAGTTGTCATTTTTTTAATGTACAGTACATGTGACGCCCTGTAGTGAAGGCGTTGCAATACTTTTAATTAACATACAAAGACTAGCGGCCCATCGCTTTGATAGAAAGAAAGAAACATTTATTACTTAAATACATCACAACGTTGTCATATAAGTACTAATATATAAAAATATATATACAATAAAAAGTTAAAGTCAGCGATCTCCGTCAACAGGGCGGTGCAGACCATGACAAGTCGTAGTGTCCTAAATAAAATGGCCTCACTCAGCATAAGTCATGGCCCACGTCCCAGGCCATGACGCTGGTTTTCAGTGGGCCCTGCCGAGTGAATATCCACGGACGCCAGCTTTGGCGACTTTGCGCGAGTACTATCACCGTTTTTTGTATACTTTCCACTGATTCTTCGTTCCGCTCAGTTTTATAGATTTTTTAAATATTTTTTTTATATTACACTTCAAGATTGATCTCATCCCACCTGATGTTAAGTGGTAATGAGGTCCCAGCTTAAGAGTAACAAGTACAGCATAATAAATCTGTTACTGGACTTGTCGCCCTTACCTTGAAGGCTTGACCCCTGCTACTAATGTTGCACCCCCAGGAGCTCTGGTAACCTAAGTCACACGCAGAAACTCAACAACACCGAAGTAATTATTATTTGGCTGAGGTCTTCTGTAAGGTGGAGGTATTTGACCAGTCGGGCTACTCCAGTTCGAGCGATAAATCGCTATGACCTACCTCTATTAAAAAAAATCCCTCTCTCCTCTCTTAAAATTTCCACGTGACTCACAGAATTATTTAATTAGAATGACATTTAGGCATAACCGTCTTTACCATAAGGGCACCAAGAGCCCGTGCCCAGGGACCCCACCTTCTGGAGGCCCCAAAGGACCGACCACTCCGCTAACCAAAGAACCAGCAACATTCTAATATCTTAAATATCATATTGAATCAAACACTTTAGTATTATTACCTTTTTTACTTTCCAAAACGGCTCCAAATTCTTGTGTATCCCAAAGACCTGGTTTAAGACGGCCTTGCATATAAGATACATTTTCAGATTTAACGCCAGCATAGTCATGAGCAAATGTTAGCTAAACATATCTATAAGGCTTAAATGACAGTAACTGAGCTTAAGTAATTAGGAAATTACCTAAACTTGTGAGCGAACCAGAAATTGTCGACATCGAAAATTTATCTCTATCACACATTTCTGCTCTCGACAGAATATACCTCATTAGGTCACGTTAAAGTTTACCTTCAAAACTGGCAAACATTCTGATCAAGTTCTGCGAAAAAGTGATTTCAGATTTCATTTTCCTTTGAGGCGTCGCCGTATTTTGATTAAAGGCTGAGCCGATGTGAGAATCTTTGGATGATATAAAATTACGTCACACATATTTGGTTAATTTGTTTATTTATTTCGCAACATCCAAAACTATGATTGATTATTTTAATGAATACATCTATCTATTTCAATATTCAAAATAAATAATATTTTTTATAACTATTAAATTTACTAATTATTTTTAAGCTTTTAGGTTATGTATACCATGTGAGGATATAAAATCCGTAAGTAGGCCTTTTTGTGAATAATTAAAAAGCGAAACGGAATAGCTTTCAATATAAGCCGTGCTTATGTTAGCCTAATGGTAGATAGATAGATAGACTTTATTGCACAGAAAAAATTACAAAAATTGGTTTTACAGACATAATTTAGTACAATTTAGGCGGTTTTATTGCTAGAAAGCAATCTCTACTAGACAACCTTTAGGTACAGGAAATAGTAGATAGATATCGAGAAACGGTACACGTCCACGTCCGAAAAGTAACAATCTAGATACTGTGCCAACATTAGCGGTATTTTTGTACTAGTTTAGCAATAAATGTATTTGCGGAACAAAAACAAGAACAATACTTATCATTTGGCACAGTGTGGTGGTAAGACAGAGATAAAAGCTCAAATTACGGAATCACGCAGTAAAATTGTAACACTACCACAGAGTTGTATTGTTTCCGCGAATCCCTACGATAATATTGCTAGATACTTTTGTATGGCCCATGTTGTAGGCGAACTTAAAAAATCATATACATTGGATGGCGATGTAATTTCTTAATCGTACTAAAATTAGACTGTTTTTTAAAAATTGGAAAAATTGCGAAAACAATTTTGCTAACATTGTTAATAACACTGATTAGTTTGTTGAAAATAAAATGAGAATTTAAAAAAGGACTTAACGTTTTATTTCTGATACTATGTTTATGTTTTATAAGTACAGAATCAAAGTAACAACTCTATTACCCTTTTATAACTAGGTTAATTATATAAAAAATAATATCTTAAAACTAAAACCTAATCAAATTAAGAGTTGAAAAGCGAAACAAAATCAAGAATGTTAATTTTACTAAAGCAATCCTTATTTATAGATATATCTATATTATAGTAATTCATTATTCATCATTTGATTTGTATTGTCTCGGGTCTGGGTGTTGTGGTACCGTCGTTGTTTCTGATTTCTGTAACACAAGTGCTTTAGCTACTTACCACAGAATTAGGCCAATGTATGTGATGTTGTCCAATATTTATTTATATTTATTTATCATCATTATAAACTTTGAAGTTTTAAAAAAATAACTAGACTTTTTACAAAAAGTCGATTTCAAAAGACGGCGATCGAAATTTCGCCACACACGTTACTGGTCATATTTTCATGTCTCAACATATGAAAAGATGTTTCGTTATTGTTCTGCTCTGTCCGAATCTCCAGTAAAGTAAATGGAACCCCGAAGTAAACTTAAGCTAAAAAAAAATGTGTAGCAAAATTAATGCGGAATTGAGCGATTTTTTCAACTATTGGCAATTTTTTTTTAAGACAACATCACATACATTGCTCTGATTCTTCGGTAAGTAGCTAAAGCACTTGTGTTAAAGAAATCAGAAACAACGCCGGTACCACAACACCCAGACCCGAGTTGATATAGAAAAATTCGTTTCCCATATTGACCCGACCGGGGATCGCACCCGGAACCTCAGAGATAGCGCGACGCCAAAGTCCGGCATGCTCGTCTCTCGACTACGGAGGTGCAATAGTGCAAGTAGCAATATTATGCTTTCAAATTAATTTTTCCGATGTTTTTATTAATTGCCCGGTTCAATAATTGAAAAACGACCCGTTTTAGGTACGGATAGTAATAAATTATATGAGGCTAAGCTTAAACCTTTTCTGACTCATTTTTAGTCAGTTGGAGAAAAACGGATGGTAATTTTTACACATTACGAATCGTAAAATATTTAACTGGCCATTATTACTTCTTTAATTAAGTTTTTTTTTATAGATTGTTAACACATTGTTAAGTTTCTACCAGTTACATCAAAGTGTGAGGTTTATTTATTTGTAAGAAACTCAACAGTTGCACAGTTTTGCTTTGAATTATAATATTAATTAAAACAGACCAGTAGTATCTCTATGTATGCGTTGTATCCGTACAGTCAACGGCACGACAAGGTAACCCCTTGAAGCTCGATATTAGTTCTTATGCCCGTGACATACGGGGTCTAAAGTCTAAAGTGTACAGTGGACGTTCTTTTGACTGTACATAAGCTTACACTACGTGGCTTATGAGCAAAGTTCTGAACTTGAAGAGTTTTGTCATCTTAACGAGATACTTAATTGGTGTTGACGTGGGGTTAGCCATAGTATTATGAGTTCTATACACTACAGAGAATAGAGTGGGTCTTGAAACTGTATATTGATACATATTTTATATATCTTGTACATAAGTATGTATGTATATGAAGTGTTTGGTTTAATGTTAAAATAATTGATTAGTTTTTGCAATTCATACACTCATGCTTATTCTTACTGCACCCATAAACTATCTTAATTATAGCATCTGGTAGATATTGCACTTAGCGTCAAGTCCCCAAAGGTGGCACCTATCACAAGCATGACGTAAGTGCCAGCAATCGCTTTACTCAACCATTGAAGGAAATGTAACGACCCGTCACATAGCACCACCCCAGCTATTCTCCTAAGTATTGCCTAAATTGCCATAGGTATTACATAGTAGTAACATTGTATCACTTGATCCTTCCTTTGCATTTAGGGTGTTGAAATTCCAAAGCTATTTTAAGTTGTTATAATATATGCGTACGACCATACTTAACTCTCGTACCGTATAGTTATCTGGGAAAAATCTCCTGAAATTCAGGATATATTTGTTTTGCAAAAGAAATGCATTCATGCTTCTGGGGGGTGCTACATTAGTAGCTGGGGTCAAGCCTTCAAGGTAAAGGCGACAAGTCCAGTATCAGATTTATTATGCTGTACTTGTCACCCTTAAGCTAGGACCTCATTACCACTTAACATCAGGTGGGATGAGGTCAATCTTGAAGTGCAATATAAATAATAATAATAATAATATATATATATATATATTTAATCTTCAACATGAATATATAGAAACATACCTAACAATACAAGAAACGAAAAACAAACCAAAACTTTATAATAATACGTCGTAAATATTTGATCTCGAATACCTATTATGACATGAGTAATTTTTTTACTGACATGGACAAAAACAATATTATATATTTAAACTGTGCTCTATACCTGCATATCAAGTTTCACTGTGCTTATTGAAATAATGTTTAAAAAAAAATTGATTCAAATTTTGAAAAACTAACACTGTGTTCACCTAAAACTAAGATTTTAGTGTATTCTTAAAGATAACTGAGCTGTTTCACAATTGCAACACTCTAACAGGGAACATGTCTACGCCATTATATACATTAATGCAAATAAATTAATAAGCTATTTGAACTAAAGTCCACTACGATGGCACGTATTTTATTTTTAAATCCACTTTTGCCTAATTAATAAACGAAATTTTCCGTTTCACAAATTCGTTTTTAAATTTCCCAGACGAGCCGTTTGGTAAATAATCTTTCTGCAGCAACTTCTTAGAAAGGTGGACTTTATTATGGGGGGTGACTAGGGTGTAAGTCAGATCAATTATGAACCATATCAGTTCAACGATACTGATTAGAGACCCACCAACACACAGTCCGAAGATTCCGCCGAGATTCGCTGAAAAAGAAAAAAGAATATCAATTTCTGGGAAATTAAAATAACTAGAAACAAGTTGATCGTTTTGGGTCGTAAAGTCTTGCGAAACTTTTTAAAGAGAAAGTAAGAGCGTAACTTGTTTCATTATTATATTACTAGGGACCCACCCCGCCTTCGCACGGGTGCAATAGGTACTAAAATATGTACGTATTATACATATAAACCTTGCACTTTATTTTATTACATTGACTCCTCCCGTACCCCAATGACGCTTACATAGAGCCTACATCGCATGCTGGCTAGCTGAGCGTGGTGAGCGGCAACCACGCGACTTTTTTCTAATACTTGCATTTTTAAACTCATGATATCTTCCGAATTAAATGTCCTAATTGAATAATTTAAAAAGTTATAAAAAAGTATTGAAGCCGTCTTGAATATTAATTATTTATTTTGATAAGGATGAATACCAAGGTACGAATAAAGAGCCTTTTCAAGCGGCGGCATATTAATAAAATTTTTGTATTAAAAAACCGCTTACTGTGACATAACTATAATATTTAGACATATGCTGTTGCGACATTTTTTGTAGATAATGATGAGTTGTTCAAAGTCGTAGTACATAATTTTGTTTTATCATCAATAGTTTTCGCAGCGCACGCGACGTTTGGATTTTTTCAGGTCACATTGGGTTACATTATTGGAGTTTTAGTAAGGATCCCAAATTTTTTTTATAATATATTATAGCCTATGTCCTCCGAGGATAGTGTAGCTTACCAACAGTGAAATATTTTTTGAAATCGGTCCAGTACTTTCGGAGCCTATTTCATTACAAACTAACAAACAAATCTTTTCTCTTTATAATATTAGTATAGATATAGATTAAATTGTTGTTTAATTTTTATGTGCACGTGTGTTACGCGCCAATTCAACATAGAGACAGCTGACTGCGCGTGACCTCGTTTACTTCAACTACGACATTCGGACCGCACGAGGCGCCTACTCAGCAGAACGTGCCGCATCGATCACCTCATCGATTTCCTGCGTTTTCGCGTCACTTTTGGATCTAACATCGACCATTAGACATTAAATATAATTATTGTAATTTCCTTTTAATTAAATATTTTATTATAATTTTGGTTTTTTTTGCATCCTTCGGCTGTAGCCTTCGTAATTGGCGCAGTCGGTAGGATAGTTTAACGTAGAGTCAGTGAATCAAGCACTTACTAGAACTATCCGAACCTACAAGAGCTGCAGCCACGAGGAGTATCCAGCTATCGATACGGCAGAGAAACCAGAATGCTTATGTGAGTACTTTAGAATCGCTCTAGAGTTGCTTCCTTATTCTATTTCCTTAGTGTTTAATTAAATTTTCCAAGATTTTCCATCCACGGCAGTCTGGGACCAATAGAGTAGTCGTAGGTGGTAGATTAATTTCACAAGACGCAAATCGTGATCTTTTAGATATTAGCTCAGATTCAGATCTTTCTGTAGATTTAGATACTATGGCAGAGATGGATGAGATTTTTAAATCTCTTCGACTCGTGCCAGAGTTCGATGGGAACCCAAATGTTTTAATTCGTTTTATAAAATTGTGCGATGAGTTAGTTAATAAATTTGTTAGTAATGTACCAGGTGGGGAATTGGCTAACCTTGCCTTAATAAATGGGATCTTGAACAAGGTAACTGGACCCGCCGCGAGAATGATCAATTCTAATGGAATACCAGAAAATTGGGCTGGTATTCGTAGCGCTTTGGTTAATAACTTTTCCGATCAGAGGGATGAGACCTCTCTATACAATGATTTAGCTCTTTTGTGTCAGGGTTCATGTTCCCCTCAGGAATACTATGAAAAATGTCAGAATCTATTCAGTACTATAATGACATACGTCGGCTTACACGAGGATGTCCCATCAACCATAGAATCAAAACGATCGCTTTATAAAAAACTAACCTTACAAGCATTTTTAAGAGGTCTCAAAGACCCGTTGGGGTCACGTATTCGTTGTATGCGTCCAGAATCAATAGAAAAGGCTTTGGAATACGTTCACGAAGAGATAAATACTTTATACATACAGCAACGCAATGATCAAATTCCAGATAGGAGAGTACCCTTACCGCAAATAAATCAGAGTCCCAAGTATCAATCAATTTTTGGGCCCCCTGCTTTTTCTTTACCGCCTCAAAGACCAATTAACCTTCCAAGGCCTTCGCATGTTAACCATAATATGAACATGAATTTGCGACCACAACCAATGTGGAAGCCAATTAACCAGGAACCTCACCAAGCTAGAATAGGTCCTACACGTACGCAACAGATGTTTGCCATGGCACCTCCTGGGTATAGGCGACAGGATAATCAGTTTAGACCACCCGGACCTCAGGGTTTCATTAGCCAACCACAAACCAGTTCGAATTATAAGCCACAACCTATGAGTGGCGTTAGCCATTTTGTCTCTAGACCCATGCCGCTCAGAGGTCATGACTGGGCTAAATCAGGAAATCCACCACCCAGTAACTATTTTAAGACCAGGGAAATGAATTTTAATCTATGTGATGATTATTCATACGGTTTCGATCAATATGAAAATAACTACTCCGAAGATTACTATACCGATTGCTATGACCAGCCTTACCTGTCTTACGATTATACCTATGAACAACCATCACAGCAATATAATGATCATTATTATCCAGCTAATATGAATTCTGCCCCGGTTACAGAGGAGCCATTAGGAAATGCTCCATGTAATAATGAGGATTTTCAGAAGGTGAAAAAATCAGACATACGAAAATAGAAATTAATTTACAGACGCAACGTCAGCTACCGTATATTCAGATAGGTAATCCACCCATCAAACTATTAATTGATACAGGAGCAAACCAGTCTTTTATCAGCCCCGAGGCAGTTAAGCAGTACTTTCCTCATGCCCCGTGGACTTATAATCCATTCGAAGTAACTAACGTGCACGCTACATCTCGTAATGATTATTCAGTAACATTACCTAGTTTTAAAGAGTTCAACGACAGCAATGACGTAACATTTTTTATATACAAATTTCATAAGTATTTCGACGGATTATTAGGATTAGATCTACTTAATAAGTGGGAAGCAAATATTGATTTAAAAAATAATCTATTAACTACTCGCTTTGCTAAAAATAGAATACATATGTACGACTCGCGAAACTGTAATTTATATGAAGATATAATACCTGCTCAATCTTCGAAATTAATTAGACTACCTATAAATTTTCATGACGCAGACGTTTTAATACCTGAACAAAATATATCAAATTGCATAATAGGAGAATGCTTGACTACTGTTAAAAATAACCGCGGCTTTATTGAAATCAAAAATCCAACACAAAATGATATTATATTTTCTATGGATAGGCCCTTAAGTGCAGAGTTATGCAATATCGAGTGCACGCGCACCGAACAGTTAGAGCCGTCGCGAGTTGAAAAGGTCTTATCGCGATTACGTACGGACCATCTTAATGAGGAAGAACGCGCGAACTTAGAATCTTTGTGTGCACAGTATGCTGATATTTTTTATATTGATGGGGAATCTTTAACATTCACTAATAAAATAAAACACTCAATCCGTACAACAGACGAAGTTCCCGTTTACACTAAGAGTTATAGGTACCCTTTCGTTCATAGAGAAGAGGTTCAAAATCAAATATCGAAAATGCTAGAACAAGGCATAATACGTCCTTCAGACTCTGCCTGGAGTTCTCCAATTTGGGTAGTACCAAAGAAAACAGATGCTTCCGGCAAGGCTAAATGGCGCATAGTTATAGATTTCCGAAAGTTGAATGAAAAAACTTTAGATGATAAATATCCAATACCAAATATAAATGACGTACTTGACAAATTAGGAAACTGCCACTATTTTACGACTTTAGATCTTGCAAGCGGATTTTATCAGGTAGAAATGAACCCTAATGATATTTCTAAAACTGCGTTTAACGCAGAAAACGGCCATTTCGAATTTTTACGCATGCCGATGGGACTTAAGAATTCTCCATCAACTTTTCAAAGAGTTATGGATAATGTTTATAAGGACCTACAGAATACAGTCTGTTTAGTGTACTTGGACGACATAATTGTATTTAGTACGTCCTTACAGGAACATATCGTTAATTTAGAGAAGGTTTTTAAAAAACTCAGAGAATCTAACTTCAAGATTCAGATGGATAAATCCGAGTTCTTGAAGTTAGAAACTGCCTACCTTGGACACATAATAAGTAAAGATGGTATAAAGCCTAATCCTGATAAAATCAGCGCAATACAGAAATTTCCAATACCTAAGACTACGACAGAAATTAAACGATTTTTGGGACTTTTAGGGTACTACAGAAAATTCATACCTGACTTTGCCAAAATTACAAAACCTATGACTCAGTGTTTAAAAAAAGGTTCAAAAATTAATCTAAACGATCCTAACTATATTAATTGTTTCGATAAATGCAAAAACTTGCTTATAAACGACCCCATACTCCAGTATCCTAATTTTGAGAAAGAATTTATCTTATCTACAGATGCATCTAATTTAGCTATCGGTGCTGTATTATCCCAGGGCACGATAGGAACTGATAAACCGATTGCATATGCATCCCGAACTCTTAATACTAGTGAAACAAATTACAGCACAATAGAGAAGGAACTCTTGGCCATAGTATGGGCCACTAAATACTTTAGACCATACTTGTTTGGGAGAAAATTCAAGATTGTAACAGACCATAGGCCATTACAATGGGTAATGAACCTAAAAGAACCAGGTTCTCGTCTGACGAGATGGAGGCTTAAATTGAGCGAATATAACTTCACAGTTATTTATAAGCAAGGAAAGTGCAATACTAACGCCGACGCATCATCTCGTATTGAGTTAAATAATGAGGAGATTAGCTCTATTGCTGTAAATGTATCAGAAAAACCACCGTCAATAGCAGATTCTTCCACTGAGACTGCCCATACAAGTGCAGAACACCCTATTCTAGAAATACCCATAACAGACGAACCTCTTAACAAATTCAATAGACAAATATGTTTGACTATAGTTGGAGACATAAAAAAACGACCGACAGTGACAAAACCGTTTGAGACTCACACAAAAACTTCTATTCAACTATCGGAATCTAACCTTAATGAAGACATTATAAATGCTATAAAAGAATACGCAAATCCTAAAGTAAAAACCGGTTTAATCATTCACCCGCCATTAGCTATGTACAAGGTAATACCTATTATTCAGGAAAACTTTAGAAGCTCAGCAATGAACTTAGTTCTCACTAAATTGGAAGTTGAAAATGTAAAAGAATACTTACGGCAACAAGAAATTATAAAGACTTATCACGAGGGGAAAACGAATCATAGAGGCGTAAATGAATGTTACCTAGCTCTCTCACATAAATACTATTGGCCTAAAATGAAAGATTACATTGCTAAATACATTAACGAATGTAGTATCTGCGGTCAGTCTAAGTACGACCGTAATCCAGTCAAACAAAGGTTTTGCATAGTACCCCCTCCCGGTAAGCCTTTTGAAACCGTTCACATAGACATCTTTACAGCACAAAATGAAAAATACCTTACCCTAGTAGATGCTTTCTCTAAATACGCTCAAGCGTACCATTTACGAGATGGTACTGCGGTTAGTGTCATTCAAGCTCTTCTTAAATATTGTACTCATCATGGCCTTCCTTTAACATTAGTCACCGACCAAGGTCCTGAGTTTACCAACCAATTATTCTCAGAATTCACAAAACTCCATAAGATTCAACATCACAGAATCCTGGCTCATACGCCAAATGATAATGGTATTGTAGAACGATTCCATTCAACCATCTTAGAACATTTGCGAATTCTAAAATTAAAACAGTGTAATGAACCAATAATCAATCTAATGCCATATGCCTTACTAGCTTACAATAGTTCTATACACAGTTTTACAAAATGTAGGCCTTTAGAAGTTATTAATGGACATTTCGATCCTCGCGATCCTATAAATATAGATATAACAGAGCATCTAATTCAGCAGTACATACAAGATCATAAAAATAGAATGGTAAAAGTATACGAACTAATAAATGAATCAGCTTTACATCACCGCACAGAACTTATTGAGAATAGAAATAAAGATCGCGAAATAGAAAAAGAGTACGAGCCTGATCAACAAATATTCGTTAAAAACCCATTAGCCAGTCGCCAAAAGTTAGCACCGCGATATACTGAAGACACAGTATTGGCCGACCTCCCAATTCACATATATACAAAAAAGAAAAGAGGCCCTGTTGCTAAGTCGCGTATTAAAAGAGTCCCTAAAACACAAACATTGTTACAGACTGATACTGACGTCACTGCTTCAGCTCGCGCAGACTCAGGAAATAATCCTTGACTCACTGGAAAATGGACCCGGATTACTCCCGTTTAAGTTAGGTGATACTAGGATAATAATGCACTACCATTCCTTTTTGCAAACAATAGATATACAGGATATCCGTACCAAGATTAAAAAAGTAGATTATCAGTTACAAGAAATTAGGCCGTTAGTTAATAATAAAACACTCTCTTTGTACGAACCTCATTTAGATTATCTTTCTAAAAAATTAAATAGAATCTCAAATCAACTAGAAACGTTTGAATCGAAACGAATTAGGCGAGGGCTCATAGATGGGCTAGGTTCTGTTATTAAAAGTATATCTGGAAATCTAGATTATACTGATGCGCTTAGATACGATAAAGCAATAAAGTACTTAGACATGAACGAACAAAAATTAAAAGATGAATTTAATAGCCACATAACCTTAACTAAAGATTGGATGCTGGAACATTCTCGAATATTAGAAAGTATAGTTAATAATCAAGGTAAAATAGGTAAAATTGTTAACTTAGTTATGCAGAAAGACGCTACCAGAGACAACGAATTAATAAAATATGCTCATTTAGCTCAATATCTATTAATGTTAGGAGATAATATTGAAAATCTATCTGATGAAATTGTTAAATTACAAAGCCTATTGGCATTTATAAGGGCTTCTAGTACGCCCCACTCTATAATTGATTTATTATCCCTAAAAACTCTTTTAAGTAGGTTAAAGTTAATGTATAAGGAAGATGAGGTTTTAGATTTAGAATTACGTAACTATTATGACGTAATGAAACTAGGATACTACTATACGAGTAACGTATTAGTATTAGTTATATTGGTACCGATTGTCTCTCCCAGAACCTTTGACCTTTATAAACTCTCCCTTGTCCCTAATAAAAGTAACCTATCATTTGTTCCTCCTACACCTTACATAGCAATTCATGGGAAAGATTCTATGTACATAGAGGCTGAATGCCCGAAGGTTAGTAATTTGTATCTCTGCGAAGAAAAATGGAACTACAAGCTACAAGACCAACTCGACTGTACCAACCAACTAATCTCCGAGCAACATCTGGACCCGGCATGCAGACTCTCTACTATCACCTTGACTAGACCAGCTCTGGAACAGCTAGATGAAAAACATTACACCATCAGCTTCCCGAAGTCAACTAAGGTTCAAATCTCCTGTGGCCAAGAACAGTATAAATATCTACAAGGCAGCTACCTAACTATCATACCCCTCAACTGTTTTATAAAGACACCAGAATTCACAATTATTAACACTAATGACTATACAAAAGGGCATGCAGTTAAAATAACCGATATCCCGTTCCTGGAGGAAGACTCTCATCTATACAACGAAGGAACTAAAATCACATTGAACTCCATAAACCTTGAAAATCTTCACGAGAAGAATACTAAGATATCAATGCAAGCACCAGTGGAACTTAACAAGATCACCGAGTATAGCATCTATCATACAACTATACCTGTATATGTCATCTTATTGAGTGCAGCTGTACTTAGTATTGGACTGACGTGGTATCGTTTACGTAAGAAACCAGTAGAAGGAAACAACCAAGTAAATCTTCAAGAAACCTATACAACTATTCCTGCAGAAAGAAAAATTCTTCCAAAAGATGTAATGGCCAAACCTTCATCCATCTCAGCAACATTTTCATCCCAACCTTCAAATAGTTGCTGAACTACGGGGGGAGGTGTTACGCGCCAATTCAACATAGAGACAGCTGACTGCGCGTGACCTCGTTTACTTCAACTACGACATTCGGACCGCACGAGGCGCCTACTCAGCAGAACGTGCCGCATCGATCACCTCATCGATTTCCTGCGTTTTCGCGTCACTTTTGGATCTAACATCGACCATTAGACATTAAATATAATTATTGTAATTTCCTTTTAATTAAATATTTTATTATAATTTTGGTTTTTTTTGCATCCTTCGGCTGTAGCCTTCGTAATTCGTGTGATTAAAGAAGCCCTAGGGAAGATATCAATGTCAATAAAAATAATACAGATTTTGTAAAATACTGAAGGTATCTTTCTCTAAAAATTTGATATAGCCAATTGGTTAAATTTGTTGGAATCTCTTGCAAATGACATGAAATTCGAAAGCCACAGTACAAATTATCTCTATCAATATTAGCTGTGCTCGCCACTTCGTTCGCGTGGACCACAGGGTTTTCCAGTTTTTTCCCGCTAACTCCCGTTCCCGTGGGAATTTTGTAATATCCTGTTGCAACTAAGCTTTAAGTTTTCTAAGGTACCTGCATGTCAAATTTCAAGCGTCTAACTTAAGCGGTTAAAAGGATTTTCCCGTTACTTCCCGTTTCTTAGTGCACCTCTACGGTGTCTAAGCTACGTCCCTTCCAAATTTCAAGTGCCTACGTTTAGCCGTTTAGGCTGTGCGTTGATATGTCAGTCACTCAGTCAGTTTCTCTATTTATATATTTTGAAGATAAGGTCAGCACGTCAAGGTAAACATTTGCTATTCGATATTAGCCCTTATGCGCTAGACAAAAGGGCGGTGCAAAGTCCAAAATGTATTGTCTGACGTGCTTTTGATCGTTCATTACTTTAGAGACAAGTTATGCTACAGTAAATAAAGGAAAGCATATATAATATATTCTAACGAAAAGCAACATGATTATTTGCTTAGACTATTTGGTACTATGCCAGATATTAAGTAAGGTTTATATTACAGGCATATTTGCTTCTCTACTAATTTATAGCATTAATCCCATGTCTAGACAAGTGTAATAAATCCTAAGTTATGGTACCAAGTCGGTTTTTTGTTTATACACAGAATATTATAGTATAGTTCGCGATTTTTAAAAAGGCACTTTAGATGCATTTAAATATTATCAAGAAACAAGGAACAACAAGTAAAAATTAAAATCAATGAAATATTATTACTTGTTCTCGTATTTCAGGAAAATCTTGTTATGTGATAAGACCATTTCAGAGGCATTAAAATGTATTATGTAAAGAAAAAAATAAACCAACTAGCAAATGAAATTAGTTACACATTTTTGAAAAAAAAAATTTTGACCGTTTTTGAAAATAAATTGTAGATCACTGATAGTGTTAAGAAAAATGTAAACAGTATGAAAACTTTAATAAAATATTAATGTGTTATAGCTTACCTAACATTTGATCCCAAGAATAAAGAACTTCTCTTCTATACTTGATGCATGTATTGTCTCCGAAATGCACTAGAAACCGACTGGTATTGCCATACTCCCTGAAAAGCAAATTATTATTATTAAATTTTATTGCTACTAAATACTTCGAGCTTTTTTGCAAGTATTGGACATAATTCTTAACTTTTATCAATCATTCAAATAAAAACAACAGGCCTTCTTTTCCATCAAAAAGTATACTTTTTTTTATAATGCACTCCAAGATTGACCTTATCCCACCTGATGTTAAGTGGTAATGAGTTCCTAGCTTAAGGGCGAAAAGTATACTCGTAGCATAGTAAAACTGTTACTAGACTTGTCGCCCTTACTTTGAAGGCTTGACCCCTGCTACTAATGTAGCACCCCCCAAGAGCTTTGGAAACCTTACTCACACGCAGGAACACAACAACACCGGGCACTAGTCAGTTCGAGCGATAAATTAATTTGCCTCTTTGCCTACCTCTCTCATTTAACAAACGGAATCATAAATGGCTATTTAGTAATGTAAAATAATATTTAACTTTTTTAACCGACTTCAAAAAAAAGGAGGAGGTTGTCAATTCGACCGTATATATATTTTTTTCTTTCTATTTTATTGGCAACTATACTTCTGTAACGCAATCTACCGCTGTCCTACCTTGATAGGTACTGACAGTAGAGTACTGGTAGTTGTGATCAACTTCAAAACAGTAGATAGGTGTTCAGTCACACCCTCTCTCTACCTACATGTCGGCGGCGCGGACCCTTCACGTGTCTGCCGATGCCATCTACAGAGGAATCTGTCTATGTGTAGAGAAGGCATAAGGTTTCCATGGACGCCAATATACAGTTTAAGTAGTAAGGTAAAATCAAGCAAGCAAGTTGTTAACGTAGACAAGTGACTGTCACTCGATAAGCGTTTGAAAAGGTTATTTTTTTTTACCTTTACTTTTGAATTTTGGCGTATTTATGAAGACCATTTTTTTACAATAAATCTCATGAAAAGTTCTACGTTAAAAATTATCAGACGTGGTTCGTTAGTCACGCTAAAACTGAAAAACTGATAGACAGTTATAGCTAATTTTGGTTTTGAAATAATTGTAGAGGTCCGAGGAAAGTTTAAAAGGTGATACGTTTGAAAAAAATAGGCGGTTCGACTTTCGCCTGGACAGCTAGTCATTAATAAAAACTATTAAATCATGCTCTTACTTACCTCCATAACCCACCACCAAATTTAATTATACAATATAATACATCAATAGGTTCAAACACATTACCAAGTTAAATTAGTCACACCTAATTAGCAATCACTTACCAGCTTTTGTAACCCTCTCGAATGTACTTTACTTTTGTCTCATACTGCACGTAGTCGCATCTCTGGTAACATCCACTCTCAACTATAACAGTCTTCATATCAGCTAGCACAATATCTGTATAAACAATAACATTATGTGGAACTAGTTACTAGTTGCACTACCCTGCCTCTGCCATCTGAGATGTCAAAGTTATTATAGTAGAGTATATAGTAACGAGGTCTCTCACACTGTACAAATACACAAGCTACGGTACGTATTCATGAGCAGTACAGGGTGAGCGAGAATTTTCCTATTTAAATTCAGTTCCATATAACAGCAGTGATTTTCTTAAGAATGTGAGTAAATGCTTATATGATTTGTGCCTAGTGTTTTTGAACAATTGACTGAAAAACAATTAAGATACAGCTGACCGTCAGCCTTAAAACAATAGAATTCAATTTAAGAAATATCGTATCCCGAATTTGGTCTACCGAGAATGGAACCCGGGATCTTTCACACTTTATTTAGTATGCTAGAGCAAATAAATAACGGTTGCAAACCTTCCTGGTTTTTAAATGTGGCGTAAGCGTATATAGCATGAATAATATAGATTTTCATAATTTGAATGCAGATTTCCAAATTAGAATTTTGTGTTCTTTAGGGATGGATATATCAGAGATAATTCATATTTTTCAACTGTCATTAAATTCATGAGCCAGAAATATTTTATTTCTGTGTGATGCCATCGCAAGATCAAACCTTGGAAGGCTTTGTACCGAGGTTTGATCTTGTTTGTTGGTTTGAATCACACTGCTAGAGGTGATTACATATTTCAGTGTCTTTAAAATATATAAAGTAGACAAAAAACTTGAGATTCTTCTTTTTCTCAGATGCATTGCAAACTGCTTTGATAACCATCTTGCAAAAACGAATTAAAAACATTAAAAAAATGTAAGACTTTCGCGTTCCATTTTAAACATTTAAAATAATTTAAAGGGTCAAAACGCGACACCATTTTTATTTAGTAGTTAATACGAACTACTTACTGCCCGACGTTTCGGTTTGGTTGCACCACCGTGGTCACGAGCTGACTCATTTACTTTATTTAGTAGTTCGTATTAACTACTAAATAAAAATGGTGTCGCGTTTTGACCCGTTAAATTATTTTAAATGATTAAAAAAAAATACTTTCTCAAAAGAAACAATCCATTACTTTTCTTGTATGAATATTTTAAACAAGGTAGTTCCCACACCGCATCCTGTATAAATCCAGCTTTTCGGTGGTGCATGCCTTACTAGAACTTAAGCAAACCTGAGACTTGAACGTGAGTTCCAAACATAGATTCCATAGCTCACACTTGAACTCTGCCTTTAGTTACTCATCCAATTAGTAGTGAAAATTAACTAAAATTAAATTTCTTTTTGTATTTTTCTTCAAGATTGACCTCATCCCACCTGATGTTAAGTGGTAATGAGGTCCTAGCTTAAGGGAGACAAGTACAGCATAATAAATCTGTTACTGAACTTGTCGCCCTTACCTTGAAGGCTTGACCCCTGCTACTAATTTAGCACCCCCCAGGAGCTCTGGAAACCTTACTCACACGCAGTAACACAACAACACAAAAGAGATTGTTATTTGGCTGCGGTCTTCTGTAAGGTAGGTAAGGAGGTATTTCACCAGTCGGGCTGCTCCAGTTTGAGCGATAAATCGCTATGCCCTACCTATCTCAATTGTGGTGTTGTGGTGCCGTCGTTGTTTCTGATTTCCGTAGTTCTCAAGCTACTTACCACAGAATCAGAACAATGTGTGTGATGTTTTCCAATATTTGTCATTATTTATTTATTTATTAATGATTCTGAATAACGTAATCGTTTGAGGTCACATGCAGAAACAGATCAAGTTGTCCACATACATTATCACATAGTTACTTGACACTTCATACGCCTTTGAATGTCTGAATTAAAAAAAAATCCGGTGTTAGAAGTATGTATGTGAGTTTTCTGAATATTTACTCACCTAAAGTGCCGTAAACGCAAAACAGCCGGTCCCACGGACACTTTGCGTAATTGATGACTTGCAATTCAATTGCTGCGAAACAAAAAATAAATAAATTAGGTGCCATTTTGTCTATTAAAAGTTTTAACGATAACATTTTAAGGGTCTATTTCATGAAACAAAAGTTGAAGATTTATTCATCCAAGGTTTTATTTTTCACAAGAATACGTGGAAAAACAAATTCATTTTTTCTCTGCAGTCTAGTGAAGACTTGATAGCTTAAAGAGCAGGTGATAAACTGAAACCCAGCGCTCACTAGGCTAAATATTGTGAGAACACCAGCTGAAGTTCTTTTAATTATCTTATTATGCCGTAATATTTTATTCTTTTAATTACGTTTTTTTGATTGAATTATAAAACAGCCTGAAAATGAGAGAGACATAACGCAGATTTCCACAATTAATGAGTTTGAGGATTTCTGATAAATTATACGTACTTTCGCAAGAAAAAGAAAAAATTTGGACAGAATAATGAGTTTCATAGTTAAGAACAATATGATTTAAAACTGAAATTAAATCAAACAGTTAGTAACTGTGGTGATGCGTTTCTCAAAACACTTTTGTTTTTTATTATTATTTAACTTTGTTTTGATGAAATTGATGACAAGTAAGCGTTAGTTGATTGGTCTGAGGTTGAATTTGCCTAGTATTAAGTAGTAGTAGTACAATCTCCGTAGCCTAGAGGCAAGCAAGCTGGACTTTGACACCGTGCCAACACCAAGGTGCCAGGTTCGATTCCCGGTCGAGTTTATATAGGAAATTACTTTTTTATGTATTGTCTTAGGTCTGAAGGTTGTGGTATAGTCGTTGTTTCTGATTTCTGTAGCACAAGTTCTTAAACTATAGAATCAGAGTAATGTATGTGATGCTATCCAATATTTATTTATTTTATTAATATTAGACCCCGAAAATTAAGTTTTATATTTTTTATGGTTCAAGCTTTGATTATGCCGCACAAGAACTAGACACATAAAAATACTCATTTGCCTAAAGCTAGAAAAAGCAACAGCGGAAAAAGTCAGACGTTATATTTTTTTATCCCACTTAATATCAATTTTATTACGAGTGTGACTTGCAATTGACCGGCTTTTTATTTAAAACTCGAAAAAAAAAACAAATATTGAGTACTTTAACATCAATATTGGAACTGGGTACTCAATAACTGTTTTTTTCTTTTACATACAATGTATTGCACTCATTGTATGTATAAAAATTAAATATACGATATAATATGTTCATATAAAGCGGTGTTACAGTGAACCATAAGAGATTCGTTTGTAAAACACTGCAGGTTTCTCACGCGTTTCGTCATAACGATACGACTACAATATGACTACGAAACTACTACGAAATGTCTACGAAACGACTACAAATCGACTACAAAACGACTAGAAAATGTCTACAAAACGACTACAAAACGTCTACGAAATGACTACAAATCGACTACGAAACGACTGCAAATCGACTACGAAACGACTACAAATCGACTACGAAATGTCTACGAAACGATTCCAAATTGACTACAAAACGACTACGAAATGTCAACGAAACGACTACAAATCGACTGCGAAACGATTACGAAATGTCTACGAAACGACTACGTCGACTATGAAACTACTACGAAATGTCTAAGAAACGACTACAAATCGACTACGAAACGACTAGAAAATGTCTACAAAACGACTACAAGTTGACTACGAAACGACTACGAAATGTCTACGAAACGACTACAAATTGACTACGAAACGACCACAAGTTGACTACGAAACGACCACAAGTTGACTACGAAACGACTACGAAATGACTAGTAAACGACAACGATACGACTACGCTTATGCCCTGTTTTAAGCTCTACATTTAGGTACACTGGTTAAGGTCTACACTTAAATACCTACACTGATATTTACTATAACATAAAAAAATCTTTTCTCTCATAAGAAATTGAATGGGGATCAAAATTCCACGTAAAAGAAACCACGGCCGGCCGCTATAAGATAGAATATTTCTGACTTCAGATATTGTAAAAGCTTGATATTTCTAAGTTAAAACATTTTGCGCAAGCAACAAGTAGATAAATCCTCGAATCAAACAATTGACCCCCAAAAACGCCAAAATACCCGACGACAAAATTATTTTCCAAGAAAATTATTCAATGTAAATTGAGTACTGATATAATATTATAAATTTATGAGAATTGAAATTCTGAATTTTAGTTTTACAGAGTTTCTATGAATTAGCGATCAGTATTTTTGGTATTGAATACCAATTAAAATAAAATGACTACACCGGACTTTCGTAAATGTTTTTGATAAGATAAGATTTGATACTAGTACGAGTAATTATAACTGTTTTAATAATGTAACTTCTGTCGCAGACTAGAAAGTGATGCCCAATGAGTTACATTTTTAGGGTTCCGTTCCCAAAGGATAAAAACGAACCCTATTACTAACACTCCGCTGTCTGTCTGTCCTTCCGTCCGTCTGTCTGTCACCACGCTGTATTTAAAGAAGCATGATAGCTAGAGAGTTGAAATTTTCATTGATTATGTATTTGACGGCACAGTGGTACGACAGCGTGACTCACGCCGGCAGCACGTGCACCAAGACGTCATCGCCTTCCCACTTTGCTTTAATCCCCACTACTTACCTATAAAAGGGCACGGCAGCGCTCAATCGGCACGCATTTCGAATGGATGCGTCTTGGTGTACGGACTGTGGTCTTTAGTACCCGGACTGTTACCAGCCACTCTAAACATAGGCTCGCCTACATACAGAGACTAGATATTACATAATCGTTGTAAATTATTAGATTATTAATTAGTTACTTTAAGTAAATAAGGTTACTGATATTATTTATTAACCTGTAAGTCTGCATTTACTTCTGATGTCTACCCCTTTTCCGACATCAGAAGTGGGATCTCACCCACCTCTAACTTTAAATCAACCACCCCCGCATTCTTTAAGCGAACAGATGTCGTTTTTTTTCAAACAGTATGGAAACTATTTTTACTAAAATAGCTGAAAACCTGTCATCGGGATCCAAAGCACAGAATTTTACGCCATTAGTTAAATTTGATCCCGATGATCCAGATTCAGACATAGAAGGCTGGTGCAAACTATTTGAAGTTATAGTTTTGAACCGAAAACTAAAAGGCGTAGAGTTAATTATGGCTCTGACTCATTGCCTTAAAGGACGAGCAGCCACACTTTTGACTAAAATTGCCCCAGATCAATTCGAATGGCCAGCAGTAAAATAATTAATGATATCCCAGTTCTCTCGCCCAATGTTTATGCAGGATTATTTTGACCAGATACTAAAATTCCAAATTAAAATTCAGAACATTTCTACGAAAATCACATTTTATGTTTTGCCAGATTGTCACCTCAAATACGCTGCGTTGTTGGGAAGAGATCTCTTACAGGGTGATATCTTTGTTGAAATTAGTAAAGATAGGTTAATCTTTGGACAATCTAAGGAAATTAATAACTTTTGTAAGTCTCAAAACTCTCTAGATATCGACTTGATTGATACTGATTTAATTGGAACCGACAAGGAAAAACTGTTCCAAATTTTGAGTAAATATAAAAATAATTTCATTGATTCTCTACCAAATACCCGTATTAAGACGGGTGAATTAAAAATAGATTTGATAGATCCACATAAGACAGTACAAAGGAGACCATATAGATTATCTCCTGATGAATCTATTATAGTAGATACAAAAATTAATGAAATGTTGAACGCTAACATAATTCGAGAAAGCTCATCACCGTTCGCCAGTCCCATAATATTGGTAGCAAAAAAAAAGATGGAACCACCCGAATGTGTGTGGATTACAGGGAACTTAATAGTAATACCAAGCATGATAATTATCCGTTACCGTTAATTAGTGACCAGATAGATAAGTTGCATGGTGCCTATTATTTTTCCTCTATCGACATGGCCTCGGGTTTTCACCAATTACCAGTTCACAAAGATTCAATTGAGAAAACAGCATTTGTGACACCGAAGGGTCAATTTGAATATCTCGCAATGCCTTTTGGTTTACGCAATGCTCCTCAAGTATTTCAAAGATCAATCAATAATGCATTAAAACCCATTCATGACGATAGGATTCTCGTTTATATGGATGACGTACTCTCGGTATCTATAACTGTTGATGAAGGCTTAGACCGTCTAGATAGATTGTTAAAGATATTGTGTGATGCAGGATTTTCGTTTAACATAAAAAAAATGTTATTTTTTAAAAATAAGAACTGAATACCTGGGTTATGTAATATCCGCTGGGGAAATAAGACCGAACCCAAAGAAAGTACAGGCTCTTGTTAACGTTCCTACCCCAAAAACAGTTACACAAGTTAGACAACTTATAGGTTTGGCAACTTATTTCCGTCAATTTATTCCAAATTTCTCTCGAGTAATACGACCTTTGTACCCTTTAACAAAAGGTAAAGGTGCAGTTAGATGAACATCGGATCATGACTTAATTCATCAGAAAATAATTCAAATATTGACTTCAGAGCCAGTTCTTAAAGTTTTTGATCCTTTTTTGCCAATTGAATTGCATACGGATGCCAGCACTGAAGGATACGGGGCAGTTCTTATACAAAAATACGATGGTGCACCTCATGTAGTTGCCTATTTTAGTCGAAAGACTTCAGATGCTGAGAGTCGTTATCACTCCTACGAGCTTGAGACCTTAGCTGTCGTTAGAGCAGTTGAACATTTTCGTCATTATTTGTATGGGCGCAAATTCACTGTCTTTACTGATTGCAATTCCCTTAAAGCATCTCATTCCAAACGAGATCTAACTCCGAGAGTCCATAGGTGGTGGGCAATGCTTCAGGCTTTTGATTTTGAGATTTCGTATAAGGAAGGTCGTAAAATGGGTCATGCAGATTTTCTATCCCGAAACTTATCCAATACTAGCGCAAAACCTATAAATGTAAATTTTCTGGAATTTAATAAAGGATGGCTTATTGTTGAGCAAGAACGTGATTCCGAGCTTTCTGATTTAATTACAAAATTACGCAATGCCCAATTGCCGGATGATGTATCTCACACTTATGATTTACGACAGGGCATTTTATATAGAAAAATCCAGCGCGGAGGAGTTTCTAGTTGGCTACCTATTATGCCACGCTCTCTTGTCTAGTCTTTAATTAGTCACGTTCATAAATTAGTCACGTTCATAATGAGTTGAAACATTTGGGTGTCGATAAGACCCTCGATAAATTATACGAACTGTACTGGTTTCCTACTATGTCAAAATTTGTCAAGAAGTTTATTAATAGTTGTGTTGTCTGTAAAACCTCAAAAGGCCCATCAGGGGCACAACAAGTGCAGTTACACTCTATCCCTAAAAATCCTATGCCCTGGCATACTATCCACTTAGACCTCACAGGAAAATTAAGTGGCAAGAGCAAACGCAAAGAATATTGTTCAGTTTTGATAGATGCTTTTACGAAATTTGTGCTTTTGGAGTATGCCCCCAACCTTAGCCCTTCTCGTGCAATAAGAGCTATAAAAAAAAGCTGTTGATCTCTTCGGCGCCCCAAAACGTATAATCGCAGACCGGGGACGTTGTTATGATTGTACCGAGTTTAAAAAAATTTTGCAAAGATAATAACGTAGATCTTCACTTAATTGCTACTGGCACAAGTAGGGCCAATGGTCAGGTTGAAGGGGTCATGCGAACTTTGAAAAATATATTTACTGTAATAGAGTGCAATACTTGGCAGGATCAACTGGGTGAAATTCAACTGGCTCTTAATTGTACAAGGTCTAGAGTTACGGGATTTACACCCATAGAACTCATGTTTGGCGTTAAAGCCAATTCATTAAATCTTGCCAAAATTTCACCTTGTTCCTCTGAAACAGACAGAATTGATGTCGAAGCGGCCCGTTTATCTACATCCGCGAATATTGAACAGGTAGCAAATTATGACGCCATACGATTTAATAAAGGTAAAGCAAAGGTAAAGCCATTTTCGGTAGGAGATTTTGTGTTTTGGAGATGTGAAGAAAGACATCAAACTAAATTAGATAAAAAGTTTAAAGGTCCTTTCAAAATTGTAACTGTTCTAAATAACGACCGCTATGAGCTTAAGCATATTAATGGTACAAATAGAATATACAAGTATGCTCACGAAAACTTAAGAGCAGTACCTAAAGGACAGAATGAGTTTCTTGAAATATCGGAAAACCATAGTAGTGATGATGATGATGAACGGTCCGTGACGGCAGAAGTTGTATGTGAAAATGATAATAGAATGATAGGTCTCGGAGAACCTTCTGATCCCCTAAATGTTAATGAGGATTTAGACGAAACTGCTGTATCTGTGGATTCAGAGGAAACGCTGTCTGTTTACTCCTTAAGTGATGCTAATGGGGTTTAGCCCAGTCCAACGCATTCGGCTGTAGGGACCTCATCTGCTTCTGTGGATGACGGTTTAGTCCAGCACTGATAGTGATGCTGCTGTAGGGACCTCATCTGCTTCTGTGGATGACGGTTTAGTCCAGCACTGATAGTGATGCTAATGGGGTTTAGCCCAGTCCAACGCATTCGGCTGTAGGGACCTCATCTGCTTCTGTGGATGACGGTTTAGTCCAGCACTGATAGAGTGAAGGGATCTTGCCTGCTTTTGTGGGTAACGATCTTGTTCAAGATAATAGCCTGGCTAAAGGGATCTTATCTACTTCAGTGGATAACGATTTAGACTAGCATTTTTTAAGTGGTTTTCTGTCTCACAGATACTCTCGAGGACGAGTGATCGTCAGAATGGCCGTGACGGCACAGTGGTACGACAGCGTGACTCACGCCGGCAGCACGTGCACCAAGACGTCATCGCCTTCCCACTTTGCTTTAATCCCCACTACTTACCTATAAAAGGGCACGGCAGCGCTCAATCGGCACGCATTTCGAATGGATGCGTCTTGGTGTACGGACTGTGGTCTTTAGTACCCGGACTGTTACCAGCCACTCTGAACATAGGCTCGCCTACATACAGAGACTAGATATTACATAATCGTTGTAAATTATTAGATTATTAATTAGTTACTTTAAGTAAATAAGGTTACTGATATTATTTATTAACCTGTAAGTCTGCATTTACTTCTGATGTCTACCCCTTTTCCGACATATTTTTGCTGCCGCTATAACAACAAATATCTATTAAATACAAGATAAAATAATTATTGAAGGGGAGCTCCTAGATGACAAACGTGATTAGCGTTTTTTACTCGATTTTAGATATAAACAAACTCCAGTACAAGGGAAACTAAAAAAGGGTTACAATATTTTGTCTTATACTGAACAGTACTTGGCCGGTTTTTTTCTTTTACTAATTTTATTTTCCAAGTACAGACAAACCCTTATGTCGTACGTATAGGAACTAAGATCGAACTGATATAAATAACAACTTAATACTTATTACACGAATGTTGGTCCTAGCCGAATCAAATCAAACTCACGATCGTAGGTTCAATTTGATTAAGCCACAAGACCTCAACACCCAGTCACAGTACGAATAATATAAATAAATAAAATAAATATTAGACAACATCACATACATTGCTCTGATCCTATGGTAAGTAGCTTAAGCACTTGTGTTACAGAAATCAAAAAAAACGAAGGTACTACAACACCCAGACCCGAGATAATATTGAAAAGTTCGTTTCCCATATTGACCCGACCGGGGATCGAACCCGGAACCTCAGAGAAAGCGCGACGCCCTTCGGTCCGCTCGCCTCTCGGCTACGGAGGTTGATGAATGAATGTATCCTCATTGGAGATGTCTTCGACCGACATGATCGCCATACCTCACTGTGTACCTAATGACTAATCATTACAACTATATATATATTGACACTATTACAACTCTAAAGTTGTAATAGTGTGTATCTAGTACAAGGGAGAAAACTAAAGATTTATTATTATTATTGTTGGCTACCATTAAATGTATGATTGTGCAATTGTTGGCAAACCAATAAATAAATAAATAAATAAATAAATAAATAAATTATTATTTATTATTATACCTGTATGGTTGAAAGGTAAACACCGACACCTCTCCACCACTTTCTTGAGTATAGCAGTTGTAAGGCAGCCTTGGTAGAAATCTGCTCCATTATCCTGCAAATAAATATATATTTTTTTTTATTTCAAGTAACAATAGTCATCTTTAAATATATAAAAGGAGAAACTGACTGACTGACATATCAACGCACAGCCTAAACGGCTAAGCGTAGAACACTTGAAATTTGAAAGGAACTTAGCTTAGGTCTTAGAAAAGTGCACTAAGAAAGGAATTCCCGAAATTCCCACGGAAACGGGAATAAGCGGGAAAATCCTTTTGTATGAAAAATCTAAACCGCTTAAGTTAGACGCTTGAAACTTAGCGTGCAAGTACCTTAGTAAACTTAAAGCTTAGTTACAACAGGATATTGCAAAATTCCCACGGAAACGGGAGTTAGCGGGAAAAAACTTGAAAAGCTCTGTACTACACGCGAACGAAGCCGCGGGCACATCTTGTTTTTAGGGTTCCGTACCTCAAAAAGAAAAAACGGAACCCTTATAGGATCACTTTGTTCTCCGTCTGTCCGTCCGTCTGTCAAGACCCTTTTTCTCAGGAACGCGTGGAGGTATGAAACTGAAAATTATATCAATTACTCAGGTCTACTGTCCCTTGAAGCTGTGAAAAAATCAAACTTCTAAGCCAACGCAATCAAAAGATACAGCCGTTTATGCCGCAAATTTTCGACACTTGCAAGGGAATCAAAACCTACAGGGTGCTTCCCGTGAACTCAGAATCTTGAAATTTGGTACGAAGCAACGTCTTATAAAATAAATAAAGGATAGATAAAGGAAAAATTACAAAAACCATAAATTTTTAGTTACATCACATAATGTATATTTTTTTAATAATTTTAAACTTACTACCCATTTCCTCATAAACGCGTAGAGGTATTAAATTGAAATTCATACCAAATACTCAGGTCTATAATACCTTTAGGCTGTAACAAAATCAAACTTCTATGTCAACGCAATCAAAAGAAACAGCAATTTAAGCTGCATATTTTGAAACTCGCAAGTACTCGCAAGGGAATCAAAACCTAAAGGGTACTTCCAGTCGACCTAGAATCTTGAAATTTGGCATGAAGCAACGTTTTATAGCACACATAAAGGAAAAATTCCGAAAACCTTAAATTTTTAGTTTGTAATGTTATGAATTTCATTTTGCAATAAAAATACCATAGTTATGACTCGATTGTCGTAATGAACGAACTTTGTAAACCTTGCAGGTTTGTACGGAACCCTCGGTGCGCGAGTCCGACTCGCACTTGGCCGGTTTTTATAAAGGACTTACTATGCTACATTTGAAACAAATTTATTAAGGCACAACCCCGGTTAAAGTGTTACAATCTATTCTGATGTTGTAAAGCTGAAAGGTTTATTTTTTTGACCGCCATTATCTCAGGAACAACTGGTTTGAATTAAAAAAATATTTTTGTGATGGCTAGTCCAATAATCTAGAAAAATCTTTATATTTGATATATAGAACATAGCCCTGCAATCATCTCTGAGGTTTCAGGTTCGATCCCCGGTCGGGTCAATATGGGAAACGAACTTTTCTGTGTTGTCTCGGGTCTGGGTGTTGTGGTACCGTCGTTGTTTCTGATTTCTGTAACACCAGTGCTTTAGCTACTTACCACAGAATCAGAGCAATGTATGTGATGTTGTCCAATATTTATTTATTATTAGGAGTGAATAATCTGTGGTAAATGTGGAAAAATAAGAGCCCGTTGCCTGCATTTTGCGTTTTCATCTGTAGCATTCCCAAGAACTTATACAAAACAATTTTTCGATTGTCATGTATAAAAGTCGAGTCTATAATAAGAACTTTCTGAATATGGAAACATCGTTGGTTTGCTGTCATTCACGGAAAATATCGTTGAATACTAAGTACCCATCTTGCTCCTTGATATTTCTCGTATCACCGTCATATGATATTCCAATACGATAGAAGTATTTCAGGATTAAAATGAGATCTAAGTATTTATATCCAGTTACAGTTTTTGGAAAGTTCTGTCAAGCAAGAACGGCTGATTAAACCGTATAGTTATAAATAATGTTAGTTCATTCTTGTTCATTATATTTTTTTTAGATTACTTTCGTACTTTTTACTATAACCGCACCCATATAGAATATATTTTAAGAGAGGTAGGGCATAGCGATTTATCGCTCGATCTGGAGCAGCCCGACTGGGGAAATACCTCAACCTGACAGGAGACCGCGGCCAAATAACAATAACTTCTGTGTTGTTGTGTTCCTGCCGTTTAGGTTCATAATGTCCCTTTCCCATAATGTCCCTCGATTCAAAAGGTCCCTTTCCCAAAATGTCCCTTTTCCCTAGGTGTCCCTTTCCTGAAATGTCCCTTTCCCATAAAGTCCCTTTCTCGAATTGTCCCTTTCCGAAAATGTCCCTTTACCGAAATGTTCCTTCCTACAACAGATATAATAAATAATCGATTGGATAAATTTGAAATATGGATTAAATAAAATCGAACTATGATGTCAATCATATTTTAATATAAAAAACAGAAAGTGAATTAGCCAGGACTGTTTTTAATTATGATGAAAATTAGTCTAAGATGGCCGCTGCCAAAAAATGTCTGAATACGTATTTTGATACAACTTGCTTTATGTAGGTATTAAATAAAAAGACTTCAGTAGTACTATTTATTATAACAAAATTTTATTCCCTGATGCGCTTACATGAAATTGGCGGCAGACCTTAAAAAACATATTTACTGTGAAACAAAAATAAAAATATCTCTTTGTTGCAGATTTAAAATGCCACTTTAAACTTAAACGCTCGTTGTAAATTTTGCCTGCGACTTCGTTCGCGTGGACTACATCCTTTCATGGTCGGCTTTACCCCTATCTCCCCTAATATTCGAAACAAAAAGTAATCTATATATTTTAATCCAAGTTTCGAGCTATATTTGTGCCAAATTTCATATCTCAAAAAAAAAATCAAAAATCTCTAACTCAAAAAATTTTCCCATATAAACTTACAAAGGTGGTATTACCCACGTTCCCCCTCCCCCCCTTACTTTCTAACATAAAGTAGCCTATGTCCGTTCTTGAGGTTCAACGTATACCTATACCAAATTTCATCAAAATCGGTTGAGAGGTTTAAGCGGGAAAGCGTATCAGACAAACAGAGTTAATTTCGCATTTATAATATTAGTCGGCATATATCCAATCGATTATTCTATCTGTTGTAGGAAGGAACATTTCGGTAAAGGGACATTTTCGGAAAGGGACAATTCGAGAAAGGGACTTTAAGGGAAATGGACATTTCAGGAAAGGGACACCTTGGGAAAAGGGACATTTCGGGAAAGGGACCTTTTGAATCGAGGGACATTATGGGAAAGGGACATTATGAACCTAAACGGTTCCTGCGTGTGAGTAAGGTTTCCAGAGCTCTTGTGGGGTGCTACGTTAGTAGCAGGGGTCAAACCTTCAAGGTAAGGGCGATGAGTCCAGTTACAGATTTGTTATGCTGTACTTGTCAACTATAAGCTAGGACCTCATTACCACTTAACATCAGGTGGGATGAAGTCAATCTTGTAGTGCAATATAAAAAAATATATTTATATCTGCATAACCTAAAGGTGGACTGGTAGATAAAACTACCAATCAGTCCACCTGTTGTACTTGTTATACAACAAAACTATAATACTTGCAGTAAACTTTTTAAATATTTTAAAGAAACAGAAAAATTGTATCTCTCCTTACGGTGCGGGAATCGAACCTACGACCTTCACGTATCGCACGTGCTGATCTTCCAACTGAGCCAACTGAAAGTCATCACATAAGTTCTTTGTATATAGATAGATATATAGGTTGCTGGTGTGCGTGGCACACTTTTGTATTGTCTTTATATAATGTGAACTGTGTTGTCACACATATAATATCTTTGACTGGCTCTCTTATCTATTTCGCAATATCTGTTTGCAGCAGCGGAAATTGAAAGCTGTGGGAGGCATTTTATTTACCTGCTCTGACATGAACCTCTTTAAATGAAACGCGAAAGATACTGCATTTGATTGATATTCAAATGGTCAGTTAGTTTCTTCAATAAATTTGAATAATCGATTTTTATGATTTTTATGGTGCTTTGCCGCACTAGCGAACTATAAATATTTTAAAGAAACAAGGCAAACGAAGGCTAACGGGTTGATACAGCAAAAAATTGCGTCGCTTACGATAACTTGCGGCAGTTGGAAGAGCAGCACGCGCGATACGTGAAGGTCGTGGTTTCGATTCCCGCACCGCAAGGGGAGATGACATTTTTCTGTTGCTTTAAAATATATAAAAAAACTTTGTATAAGTAAATTTTAGAAAACATAATATACAGTTACGACATCGCTCGATTTTTCAATAGAAGCACTATGTCCTTACACTTTCGAAAAATGGTTGACTAGCTCATGATGTTTTCGATTCTTTTTTTTTTCTACCGCGCCGACACCCAGCACGGTGGGACTCTCCCGCTCTGAGTGAGGACTACCCACTAAACTACCCACAGTGTGTATTTTGTATTATATCGTATTTGTTCTTATCAGATCTTTACATCAATTCATTAATTATAATACAAAAAGGGTGACATTTTTAACGACAGCCATGGAAAACCTAAGTAAAGAACGTATATTATGTTTACCTCCATTAAAACCACAATAACAGAGTTATAAATTGCTTGTTCTTTTAAATTAAAATTTATTTTCATAGTAAGTAAATGTTTCATGACTCCGAGTATACTCAATCAACAGAAACTTGTAAACCTACTCATAACAATAACACCTTCTAAGAATAGTCAAACTTCCCTATTATTTGAATCAATAACCGTCAGTAACGAAATTCTAATATCAATTTAGAGATTTTCTTGGAAAAGATGATATAATTTTATTGGATTCTATCATTCGCTGTTTAAACACAGGCATGCGTAACTAAAAAATAGTTATTTTTGATGTAATATGCCGTGATGAAATAGGAAACGAACAAAATAACATAATTTTTTATAGCATACATAGCTTGTAGTAGACTGGTCTGTCTGGGACCGCTATCAACTAGAACCGCGGTCCCAATCTTCGGATTAGTGAAAATTTAATTATTTTATTCCGGCAACTGGGACCACTCATTAATGATAAAGTGCTTTAGCTACTTACTACATTATAAAAAATATTTTATAAGGTAGTAAGTAGTTAATTAAATGTGAATTTGTCCAATATTTATTTAAGAGAGGTAGGGCATAGCAATTTATCGCTCAAACTGGAGCAGCCCGACTGGTGAGATACCTCCACCTTACAGAAGACCGCAGCCAAATAACAACCACTTCTGTGTTGTTGTAATACTGCGTGTGATTAAGGTTTGCAGAGCTCTTGGGGGGTGCTATTAGTAGCAGTGACCAAGCCTTAAAGGCAAGGGCGACAAGTCCAGTAACAGATTCGCTATTCTGTACTTGTCACCTTTAAACTAGGACCTCATTACCACTTAACATCCGGTGGGATGAGGTCAATCTTGAAGAGTAATATAAAAAAAATATTATAAATACTGACAAACGAAATGGATAATCTGTGGACATACTCGTATCATCTGTTAATATCACAGTTCATGAGATATACTGTGGAGTCTTCGAAAAAGGGTCTTGCAGTGACCATTGGGTACGTAATCCTTGAAATGCAAGAAACTCACGCTACTAAGCAAGCATTTCCTGTTCTTCATGGAGAGGCTCTTGACGTTGTCGGAGCTGTCGATGGCCCAGACATCCATGTTGACATCGTAGAACGTCTTCGAGGTGATGGTTGTGAAGCTGTCCAGCATCGTGATGCTATCCTTGTCATCGAAGAGGTAAAGCTGGAACAAACAAACACTGTAATCTAAATATCAGACAACAGTTACCTATTTTTTAAGCCCCGACGCAAAAACGACGGGGTGTTATAAGTTTGACGTGTCTCCGTGTATATATCTGTTTATGGCATCGCAGCTCGCGAACAAATGAACTTATTTTGATTGTTTTGTTTTAAAGATGAATAAGTCGGGAGTGTTTTTATCTACCTATGTGTGATCAAAATTTGTCCATGATGGCCGCCGTTACAAAATTATGGTTTGCATGTTTGAACACAACTCCCACAATATAGCTATCAAATTTGGGTACTTAGGTTTTTGAACACTATTTTGTGTCATGGATTTTTGAAATTTTCAATTATTTTATTTTTGTTAAAGTCAAAGTCAATCTTTTTTTTTATTCACATAGATTACATTAGTAATACTTATGAATAGTCTCTATATAAAGCAAATGAAACTACCTCCGGTTGTTAGCGTTACAGCAACAATTAAATACAAAAAAAAAACAAAATATTTTTAACATAGCGCAAATATTTTGATAACGGCAACAATTAGACGCAAATATATGTGAAATTTTTGAAAATAGTTGTGAAACGTAAAAAAAATTTTTTAAGGGGACATACGACAGCAACAGATTGTTTTCGAAAATACTATCCTTCGTATGCGAGTCTGACTCGAACTTGACCGTTTATGGTTTTCTCTGCACCAGTATCTACCAATCATACTGTTGTTTAATTAGGTCAATGTGATTGCTCAAAAACATCTGCATGAAAAAGCCATGATTACCACCTACACATATCACTTTATTAAAGATTATATGTATCTACCCACTTCTTGTAAATTTCTCATGTAAGTGACTGTAAGGTTTTTAATGAGAAAATAAATGTTGTTTAAACCTTAAAATGAAAACATTCTCCTTCTGTATCTGTTATCAAAGTCACAATTTACAGGAAACTCTTACTGTAAGTTCAAAACTGTATTTCAATTTTCACATTCAAGCATCAGAAGGGGAAGTTGATGGCTTTGAAAGCAATCAACAAAAATGTATTGCAACTCAGCGTTTGCGGTTTTCATTCCGCTCAAAGGTAACATTGAGGTTTACAGTTTCAAGATATACTCGTATATATTTTATTTCTTTCATCTACTTCAAAAACAAAGACTTTTAAAATATACATCTACATGCTTATGTAATGTTTTACCTGTACCTATCAGACTATCTCAGTTCCGTTCCATTTAGAAATTCAGAGTTGAATCTTACTTCCTCTCATTTAATTTAATGTTAACTAGTGCTCTCCATTTAAGAACTTAATCTTAACAAGAAGACACTGCTCTTTAATATTCACTTCAGTTTAAAATACTATTTACGTTTTTGTATTACTTTATATGTATTTATAAGTGTCTGTATGTTTATCACGTTACAGTATTTTTAATTAAATTTTTAAAAACACAATTTCAATTTATTTATTTGCACGACCATACCCACTTTTTGTCTTATACAAATTATTCTGCCTAAAGGTTTTCTTTCCGACCGATTTCTAGCGATAATACCACCTAAATTGTATTATAATTTGTCTGTAAAATCAATTGCTGTAAATGTTTTGTACCATAAAGTATATTACTAATATTATAAAGAGGAAAGATTGGTACTTTTGTATGTTTGTAATGAATAGGCTCAAAAAGTACTGGGCCAATTAAAAAAATTCTTTCGCCAATAGAATGCTACATTCTTCCAATTTGACATAGGCTAAAAAATTAGGGATCCTTCGTAACATTTGAAAAATTTCAACAGAAAAGCGGGAAAAATTCTCTAAGGCGAAACGAAGTTCGCCGGGATCGCTAGTCTTTCTATATGTATATATGAAACAACTAAAATTAAGCTGTTAAAGTATCCAGTTTAGAAGTATTGGAGTAGAAATAAGTTGATTTAGTTCGTGTGTCTATATATTTCTTTGTGGCACCTGAAGTGAATTCTAAAGAGGCCGCATATTTTCTAGTTTCCTAAGGCCGCTTATACACATTCGTTTTTTTCACATCAGATAACGAGCCGTTTGTTCTGGTTTGCGGTAGTATATGGATTAATTTCTTGCCGGTATCTTCTTGGTAGTTATAGATTCCGAACCGGAGGTAGTATCATTGTTATTATATAGAGACTATCCATAACTGGTTCTGATGTTTTTTTTTTTATTATTTATTATGGTTTGCTAACAGTTTACTCATACATTCTTGCCAACATTTGTTGTTATCTATATGTCACCGTAAGATTGTAAAAATCGTTAGATTACAATCTTTCTCGCGAGATTGTAAACTGTCGACAGATTGTGAACCGTAACTTAGGATTGCAATTTAACGCATTATTTTTTGCTGTTAAAGATGAGTCTGCAGTATTTGCGCTGTACCTTGGGTTTTAAGCGTACGCGTCGACGATACAGTCCATAAAACATTACCTGTTTACAGTATATTAAGTGCCATTTAATAGATACTAGAAGCTTACATTAATCCATTAAAAAATATATATTTTAGAGAGGTTAGACATAGCGATTTATCGTTCAACAGCCCGACTGGTGAAATACCTCCACCTTACAGAAGACCGCAGCCAAATAACAATCACTTCTGTGTTGTTGTGTTCCTGCGTGTAAGTAAGGTTTCCAGAGCTCCTGGGGGGCGCTACGTTAATAGCAGGGGTCAAGCCTTCGAGGTAAGGGCGACAAGTCCATCAACAGATTTATTATGCTGTACTTGTCACCCTTAAGCTAGGACCTCATTACCACTTAACATCAGGTGGGATGAGGTCAATCTTGAAGTGCAATATAAAAAAAAAATGTATCTAAAATGTTGTCTTTGTAATTTTTTTTATTTGTGTTTGAGGACAAAATATGGTATTGGCCGCAGCGTTATGTTATGTAGCCTGTAGCCTTCCTGGATATATGAACTATCCAACACAAACAATATTTTCCACATCCAATCAGTAGTTCCTAAGATTTGCACGTTCCAACAAACAAACAAACTTTCTAATATCAGCATAGATATTAGAACCTAACGTTATTTACACTTTCACGGTTTAATATAATAAGGATATTATTTTATTTCTTGTCATTTGTCTCGTCAAAAAAACGGTTGTGAGCAATCAACTTTACATTGGCTTTCCACACACGTATAGTGGTAAGGAAAATACATATTTTATGAGATATCCGGATTTTCTTTTGATTTTTCTTGACGACAATGCAGCAGACCTGTTTGTCAAAGTTTGTACGTAACACAAAGAAATCTTTATGGACAGAATAAGACTTAATTTAATTTAAATGGTAGACGAAAATTCAATTTGCAGCAAAAAAGATAGGCTAAAAGTATTTAACACCAATCACAATGGGTGAGTGTAGTATAAACATGACGATTTATTTGTGGTCATATAATAATAATTGCGAATGAAGATGAGCGTAGGGTATAGATAATTTCCAGACGAATGAAGATATTTCCAAGACTAAAACTGGTTTATGGTCTATGCTGCTTTATAATTATTAACAGTGTTTGTTTTATCTATTTTAGAGAAACAGAAAAAAGCATCTCCGCTTTCACAGATCGCGCTTGCTGCTCTACTGAGCTAAACGCAAGTTATCGTAGGCGATTAATTTGTCTATTATTTAAACTTCTTAGCCTGCAAGTTCCCTCTATCGTATGAGCTAAGAACTACATACATCGCTCCTTGAATAGTAACAGGGCCTCAAGTATAAAAAAACGAAAATGGTTTTATTGCAAAAAATGTACCCAAGATCATCATTGGGTATCTTAACGATTCTGCTTTTTAAAATATTTAAAGTTCGCTGAAAAGCTCTATAAAAGTTATAAAAATCTATTTGTTTTGCCTCTCTGATTTAATCGTCAATAAGTTTGTCATAGAATTAGGTTTGACCAATCACATCACAAACTTATATTTCATTATTTCACAAAAGTTATCAGTACTATCTGTGTATTGATAAATCATAAGCAGAAACAACTACATTTAAAGAAACATACATCAAACTATGACTTTTCTAAATATAATAGATATTATTATTCGTGTAGGTTAAGTTAACATTTACTGTCTTGATTAGGTTATGACAAAAAATATATCTTCCGAACTAATATATCTTTGGGACGACTCATCTTTTCCGCTATATTGACGCAATTTGCTAACCTCATTTCATTATAAGGATATCGTTTCTGTCCACACTCGACGAATGTTGTAGAAATTGGCCAATATTTACCGCAGTACAATCAGATCTGCCTGTTTATCTAATACATAATATCGGATTCTTTGATCAGTGTATGTTAGCATAATTCACGAAAGAACGAATACGTGAATAAACTCGGATTTTTCTCACAAATAATACGTGTTAATATTTTTTAACAAGAATTTCGCTTTCAACGCGGTTAGATAAATAAATACTTCTCTTAATTTGATAGAGGCATTATCTAACTTCTAATTAAAAAAAACAGTTCTCTTTAACGTTTTACGTCCCTGAAATGTAATTTGTATAAAGGCTACAGATAATTGTATTAACATCTTCTGGCACCCTAATAAAGAAACATAATTATATTATGTTTAAAGGTGATTATTATTTTATAAATTTTAAGACTTTCGCGTTCCATTTTAAACATTTAAAATAATTTAACGGGTCAAAACGGTTTGAGTCAGCTCGTGACCACGGTTTGTGCAACCTAACCGAAACCTTGGGCAGTAAGTAGTTCGTATTAACTACTAAATAAAAATGGTGTCGCGTTTTGACCCGTTCAATTATTTTAAGTGATTATTATTTTCCCTAAATGCACTCCGTTATAAATTAACCGTAGCTCAAGTGATACAAGAATAGAATACAAAACACATCAGAATCGACAAATCATTCATTCGATTTTTAGAGAGTTATATGATATTATCACTATCTAAATGCTGTTATAAATGAGCTTAGCGTGCTTTAAAATCATTATATCATTCATATTCTTACATTAAACATTGTAATTAATGATGATAGGCCGCAATTTTAAAACACTAGCAAATTCTACGCATTGTCTATAAGGTCAACGATAACGTTAACTTGCTTTAGTTCATAACCTTAAAATGAATCGTAATTTTTAAAACGTAATGGTTACAATACATAATTTTTTTTTATACAAACTGTTGCCTGATTTTGTTTGTATTATTTCTGCATGAAAAATTTCCTTGATGTTATTATAGTTTATAATCTGTCTGGCTGGCTCCATCTATATCTATACATTTAGAAATGTCTGTGTGAAAGGGTACCCATCATCATCTATATATATTATGATGTTCATCATCATCACATCATCATCATCTTGCATTTAACGACCTCCGTAGTTGAAAGGCTAGCGGTCCGGACTATGGCGTCGCTGATCTCTGAGGTCCAGGGTTGATCCCCGGTCAAATCAGAAAAACGACAACACCCAGATCCGAGACAATATAGAAAAGTTCGTTTCCCATATTGTCTTAGGTCTGCGTGTTGTGGTAGGATCGCCGCTTTTTCTTATGTCTGTAACACAAGTGCTTAAGCTACATACCATAGAATCAGAGCAATGTATGCGATGTTGTCGAATATAAATTATATTCGTATTTTAAACTTTAAGACTTTCGCGTTCAATTTTAAACATTTAAAATAAATTAACGGGCCAAAACGCGACACTATTTTTATTTAGGGCAGGAAGTAGTTCGCATAACTACTAAATAAAAATGGTGTCGCGTTTTGGCCCGTTTATTTATTATAAATATTAGTATTAGTTTATTATGAATAAAATATTAGAATGATTCGCATTGATTTAAAATCAGCAGGGTTTTTCCAATATATTTGGAATGACAATACTCACCAAAGCGAAACCTTCAGAAACTTCACCATCTGGTGCCACATTGTCTCCGTTAAGCCTCGCCTCAAGACCTTCAGTGATTTCGACTCCAGATGTAAACGTGACGTCATCACCGTTGCTCCTGAAAGTGCTTTGTAATGAACCTTCCAGTAAGTATGATAATAGCTCAGTATGATACGTTAGCTAGATGCTGGTGTTTGTTGTCACTGTATGTATATAAATTTTAAGACTTTCGCATTCCATTTTCCGACCTCGGTGGCGCAGTGGCTAAGGTAGGCGCCCAAAGCGCGTAAGGTCCCGGGTTCGATTCCCGGTCAGGTAAATTTGGAAAACGAACTTTTCTCAATTGACTTGGGTCTGGGTGTGCTGGGATGACGCCCCTAGTTAGTATTCGTCGTCTGGTACTCATAGTACAAGGGAAAACCTTAGTTTGAGACCAGGTGATTGGTGTGATTGTCTGGCGCATTTATTTATTTATTTATTATTTATTTATTATTTATTATTTTATACAATAAAAAATTAGGTGTCACGTTTTGACTATGTTTTATGTTTATGTCTCACATTATTTTTAAAAGGGGGAAATACATTAGCGTACCGTACCGCTGCGTTAGGAAGGCAGCGGCATGGGTGGGACTTCCCCGCTCTTCAAAGAGCTATACTACTACTACTCCCTAAACCCCCCCCTCCCCCTTCCCCTCTCCGCACCTTTCATTTCCTAGTGATGGCGCCATGGGAATGAAGATTATATACAGCAGCCACAGCGCCGATCTTAAATATTACCTTTTTTTTCTAACTGACTAACTAACTAATAATAGTGGCATAATGGCCTTTCCATTTGGGGAAGTGGAAGGCTCACATCCCAAAAAAATTGAAAAACTGCCAGAGGGCGTAATAGTGAGGCTCGAGCTTCCGATCAGGTCGTTGTCGGGAGTATTACCTGAAGAAGTTTAAATCAAATTGGCAGCAATAGCCTTGGTAAGTGTACACCTCCCTGAACATGTCTGTGCAATTGAAGGTTTTAGAGCGCCACGCACATTCTTTAAGCAGGATGTCACAAGGCTTTTTAAACTGGAACAAAAATGAAATACAAAATTATAGTAAATCTTTCTAATTTATCGACGCACCGTGGAATGACACGATGCATTTTTTTTTAATTTTACTTGATGTAGCAAACATCATGGGTCTACTTGATGGCCTATGCCATTAATGACCTACCACCCGACCATTACACGGTTTTTCCATGGTATAAAACTCATAATATGTAGTTCTTTTAACATGGTTCTTGTCGGCAGGGTTAAATGTATAGAATGAGATATGTACCTAACGGACGCCTACAATTTCAATATTCACTCATCAATGTGTAGACGGCGGTGACCAGCACCCTACAAGATAGGCCTCGCAAAACCAGCCACCATTATGATAATAGCCGCGTGGTTAATAAGGATCAATATCCTCTAGCAGATGCACTGTTGCAGAGGGATAATATGTGAGGTCGAAGGACTCTTAAAGGTCGTCCAAGTACCATAAGAGATCAAACATATACGTGGTGCCGACACACCCATAGCTACCCTTTTTCAGGGGAGAATTACATGGCGTACCGTACTCGGGGAAAGCAACGAGGTGTTTTTTTACTCCCCCGCTCTTAAAATGGTAAGAACTACCAACTAAGACCTTCCTGTATTTCATCGCCCAGTGGCAGCATCATGGAGATATAGAGAATATTCATCGGCTACGGCGCCATCGGCGATATAGCTGTTTCTAAAGGGCATGCTTGTCCTGTTCACCAAAGTTCTTTGGGGGGCGCTTCAGAGTACCCTGCAAAAGCTAACTGCTCATAAATAGTTTTTACTCTCCATGGGGCGAATATATATATTGATGAAAACCGTACCTAATAAAATATATTACTATACTACAGTTTGAACTATCCTACTTACAGTATCCATTAGTACATGGTAAGAGTACCCCAAGTCTTCGAGAAGAGAGTGCATCTTGAAGAGGTAAGGTTCAGGAGAGAAGCCCATGTGAGTCACATCCTTCAGACTTTTATAGAAACTCTTTATTTGTTTCTTGTTGTAGCCACGGCGATGTCTAAAGATAGAAAACAAATTATTTTTTTTACTTTTATTATTATTACTTTTTAAATACAAGCAATATCAAATTGGGCTCTAATGTAGCTTCCATTGTCCAATTACTTTTGTCAAACTATTAAAAAAATAACCAAAGGATCAAAGCTTCCTGTTTTCAAGGAAACAACTAAGCTAAGAGTTCAAACCCAGAGACGAGGATTTCTCAATGCCTAAACATCAATCACCGATTATTCTCTAAACATTACTCTAATAATCAAATCCAGCTCTATGGTCTATAAGTTTGACGCGCTATGTGACCTGACTATTTCCACTTTTTTTTTTAAGTTTGCTCTGTGACGTAGTTCTGCTAAGAATACTATCTTTTCTGACCTTATCACATGTTAAAACCTCTCCATTGCACGCTGAGCTAATTTCAACTTTAAAGTTAGGCACCACGTTTCTATCTCGTAGGTATGTATCCTTGGCAGTACACACATTTGAAATATAACAACAAATATATATTTACAGGATTTCAGTTACGTTCTCCGTATTCGGGCCGTACACGATGCCAGTATCACATATTGTGACAGCGGGAAATGGGATTTCTGCTATTGAGTAGCGACTTGACTCTACCTGGGAACAAGTTTAAACTTTATTACATTTTCTGCCTTTCGATGTGCTTGAGTGAAATGTTTTGCCTGTTGTCTCGATTAAAAGAACAAATTAAACATCTAAATTTGTAGAAGGAATAGCATGGGCGATCCAATTTCTTGGCTTTTTTATCGTTTTGTGTTCATTTGGTATTGAAGCATAAAATACGTTGTTATTTTTTTTAAATCTAACTGTTGGATTAAAAAGGATCATTGTTTTTTTATAGCCATCATCCCACTCAAGGTCAAACCCAAGGGATTCCAAGAACTTATTATTTAGTTCATTATTTCAGAGTTCGTAACCTATTTTAACGTTGCAAATAATAACAGTTGGGCTGATATTTGTAAAATCTAGTTAACGTTTGTTCAAACACGTTAAAGCCTTTATGCCAATTATCCAATAATGAAATTATAATAATATTATTGGTGCAGTTGTATTTCAGTGACACAATATAAATGTATTCCTTTGTTTTAAATATAATGATACAATGAAATCAAATAGAGTTACAAATAAATTAAATGAAGATAAATAGAACAGTAAAGGGAAAAAGCAAGCGATGTCACGAATTTAAATATACATATATTGGACATCACATACATTGCTCTGATTCTGTGGTAAGTAGCTAAAGCACTTGTGTTACAGAAATCAGAAACAAAGACGGTACCACAACACCCAGAGACAATACAGAAAAGTTTGTTTCCCATATTTACCCAACCGGGGATCGAACCCAGAACCTCAGAGGTCGTCAAAAAATCGAAAATTGCGCATTTAAAAATACAAACTGATCTGTTACACCTGTGGCATGACTGCGCATGATTTTATAAAAGCTTAAAAACAAATAACCATCACCAGTTTCATATTACAAAGATAGACACACTTTATTGCACAGAAAAATTTACAGAAATTGGTTTTACAGACATAATTAAATACAATTTAGGCGGTCTTATTGCTAGAAATCAATCTCTTCCAGACAAAATATACAAATTGTCCAATAGTTGGATGATTAAGGGTTAAAATACAGGAGTTAAGTTTTGGTACAAAAACCCTATTTTCTCCTGTAATGTTTTTCGCTTGTACTTTTAAATTGCAAAGAAAAACAATATAGGAACATTAAGTATTATTTTATGCATGAATACTTAAGAATACATAGTATAAACTAGGAGAGGTAGGGCATAGCGATTTATCGCTTGAACTGGAGCAGCCCAACTGGTGAAATACCTCCACCTTACTGAAGACCGCAGCCAAATAACAATCACTTCGGTTGTTGTGTTCCTGCGTGTTAGTAGAGTTTCCAGAGCTCCTGGGGGGTGCTACATTAGTAGCAGGGGTCAAGCCTTCAAGGTAAGGGCAACAAGTCTAGTAACAAATGTATTATGCTGTACTTGTCTCCTTAAGCTAAAACCTCATTACCACTTAACATCAGGTGCGATGAGGTCAATCTTGAAGTGCAATATAAAAAAAAACATTTCAATTATTTTTATATACCCAATGTCGTAGTGAGACGGTATAGGTACACTTTGTAATTCTGACTTAAAAGTTGTTCATGGCAGAAACTCAATATGTATATTTCAGTCATAAAACGCAACAAACTTATCCATTTGATCGACATTGATTGATGAATAGCTAGTCGGAATGCTGAAAATGTTTTGCTAACACCGCACTCGAGAATAACACGACTCTCAAATCAAAAAGCAATTTGTTACAAAAAAATTTGCTTATCTATACTAGTATAAAGCTGAAAAGCTTGTTTGAACGCATTAATATCAGGAATGGTTCTCTTGAAAACATCTTTTTGTGTTGAATCCATACTAATATTATAAATGCGAAAGTAACTCTGTCTGTCTGTCTGTCTGTCCGTCTGTTAGTCTTTAACGCCTAAATGGCTGAACGGATTTTGATGAAATTCGGTATAGGTATACGTTGAATCTCAAGAACGGACATAGGCTACTTTTTATTAGAAAATAAGGGGGGGAGGGGGGTAATACCACCTTTGGAAGTTTATATGGAAAAATGTTTATTTTTGAAGTTAGAGATATGAAATTTGGCACAAATATAGCTCGAAACTTGGATTAAAATAAAGACTACTTTTTGTTTCGAATATTAGGGGAAAAAGGGGAAAATCGACCATAAAAGGATGTAGTCCACGCAAACGAAGTCGCGGGCACAGCTAGTAGTTTTTAATTTATCGGTTTCGGCTATTTAAAGGTTTATACATTATGCTACGACCATTAGTCTACAAAAATTGGAACATTTCATATAATTTTTGACTATATAATATATTTTTGACAACCTCGCTGGCGTAGTGACTAAGGTAGGCGGCTAAAGCGCGAAAGGTTCCGGGTTCGATTCCCGGTCGGGTAAATTTGGAAAATGACCTTTTCTAATTTGACTTGGGTCTGGGTGTGCTGGGATGACCTTGACCTTGACCAGTTAGTATCCATCGTCTGGTGCTCATAGTACAAGGGAAAACCTTAGTTTGAGACCAGGTGATTGGTGTGATTGTGTTGCGCATTTATATGGAACTAGCTGTGCCCGCGACTTCGTTCGCGTGGACTACATTCTGTCATGGTCGGTTTTACCCTATCTCCCCTTATATTCGAAACAAAAAGTAGTCTATATTTTAATAGAGCTATATTTGTGCCAACTTTCATATTTCTAACTTAAAAAATAAACATTTTCCTATATAAACTTTCAAAGAGGCTATAACCCCCCCCCCCTTATTTTCTAACAAAAAGTAACCTATGTCCGTTCTTGAGGTTCAACGTATACCTATGCCAAATTTCATCAAAATCGGTTGAAAGGTTTAAGTGGGAAAGCGTAACAAACAGGCAGACAGACAGACAGACAGACAGAGTTTATAATTTATAATATTAGTAGGGATTACACACATTGCTCTGATTCCGTGGTAAGTAGCTTAAGCACTTGTGTTACAGAAATCAGAAAGACCCGAGACAATATAGAAAAGAGCGTTTCCCTTATTGATCCGACCGGGGTTGGAATCCGGACCACAGAAATGGTCCACCTTTGGAAGTTTATATGGAAAAATGTTTATTTTTGAAGTTAGAGATATGAAATTTGGCACAAATATAGCTCAAAACTTGGATTAAAATATAGGCTACTTTTTGTTTCGAATATTAGGGGAGAAAGGGGTAAAACCAACCATGAAAGGATGTAGTCCACGCGAACGAAGTCGCGGGCACAACTAGTTATTTATAATAAGGGGTAAAATGTTTTGTGCTCACGCAAGATATATCATAAATATTCTACTTTTGCATTATCGCAACATTGTATTATCTGGAATACCGTACCCTTAAATAATAATAAATAAATCATTTGATTAGCCCTGTCAATCTTTCAAAACATCATTAGTTGAAGGGATGCACAAAGTTTGCAACTCACCCTTCAATCCAAGTTTATGAAGTACGTCGGGGCAGATGTTTCGAGTTTCTTATTGTTTGGAACGCAAAATTACAAGGTACATTATCAAAATACACAACAAACTTGTTAAAAGATTATGCTGCAGCTGAAATTTCTGTCTTTCTTATTTACCTTTGATAATAACAGTGTATGGTTTCGAAAAAGTTGAGATATTATTAGAAGTGTAAGGAACGAATGTTCTTTACTAAAAGTGGAAGTACTTCCGCCGAGCTAGGTGTTATCTGCTCGGGGACCAAGGCCCAACTACCAATCTTGGTTTTTTGAAAGAAAGAAAAAACATTTATTGACTCACACAAACTTTTTACATACAGTAGGTTCAAAATTATTTAAATGATAATGTGCCAATAAGGTCTCAGCCTCAGCATGAGCTGCTGCAGCACAGTGCCACATCAGCGCTGGTTTTCAGGCGAGACCTTGTGAGTGGCGTGTTTGAAAGTTACGTTAAGTTAGTTTTATTACATAACCATACAAAAAAAAACAGCAAATATAAGTAAAATATATAAAAACAATACAAACAGTAAACATTATTTCATATAGTTTTATAAACAGGACACGAAATTTTAAAATTTAGAAATGTACAATAATTTACATGAAAAGGATACACAGCATCAGTCGTGTTTTGTTTAAATACTTAGTGGCAACGAAAACTCTGACATCGCGATGTAGGTTCGATTTCGTGCATTACGTATGGAGCGTTCTTTACAACGCTAATTCGGCCCGTTGCTTTGTACAGGTATTATATCCATTTTTTCTACTGTTTTCGCTGATTCTTCGCTCTTATTGATAACAACTTAATGTTTAATAGTCTAAAACCTTGCTTGATAAACGGACTATTTAAAACATATATGTTTTCTAATTCGAACCAGTAGTTTCGGAGATTAGCGCCTTCATACTAACAAACAAACTCTTCGTGGTTATAACACTAGCAGATTAACATATTCTGTGGTGTTGTGGTCGTAAAACAGTAGTCTTTGTTGATTCCCGTAAAACAAGTTCTTAAGCTACTTACGACAGAATCAGAGCAATGTATAAGATATTTTAAAGAAACAGACAATTTTCATCTCCCCTTGCGGTGCGGGAATCGAACCCACGATCTACACGTATCGCGCGTGCCGTTCTTCCAACTGAGCTAACCGCAAGCTATCGTAGGCGATTAAATTTTTCTGCTGTATCAACCCGTTAGCCTTCGATAAGTGCCATCTACCGAATATGTTTAGAACTACATACTTATCGCGTGATAGGAGAAGGTCGTGGGTTCGATTCCCGCACCGCAAGGGGAGATAAAAACTGTCTGTTCCTTTAAAATATTTTATGTTCGCTAGTACGGCGTAAATTATTATGAAAATTAAAAAAAATCGATTGATGTATGTGATGTTGTCCAATTACAATTCCAATTTTAGCATGATACTAGTTTTCCTTTAGTCTTATTTTAAAGGGATTTCTGTGTCAAATATTTTTTGCTTTAACGTGATATATTCGAAAAAATTCAAGAACGGCGCTTAGAAAACCAATATAAAAGTTGTGGAACTTGGCGCCTGTTATATATTATCATTGGCACCGACCCGGTAATCGGTAACTCAAATTTATCGTCAAGCTTATCAAGTTCTCATATAAGGTTTTATTTTTGTAAAGAGTTTTAATTTAGCAAATACTTACCACAGTAAAAGTGGGGTCAGTAACAAACTTCTGCCAAATCATTTGACTCAAAAATCCCCATAGAATCACGCTGGAGACGATGATGAATACCCAAAGGAGATGAATGGTCCACCTGCTGCTTCTAGAGAAATAATAAAATCCGTGAAGTGTGCTGTGCTTGCAGAATGTTTGGAATTTCGTGTGGGCTAGTTCCCTCTTTCGTCCCATCGTAACTGAAACAAAATATGAGTAAAATATTTTTGACGTGAGCCAGACTTTCGTGTTGTTTAATTACTTACCATAGAATTAAAATATTGTATGTGATGTTGTTATCCAATCCTTCTCGACAAACACAGCGCTTGTCTTATATGGAATACTGATCATTATAAAACTAAACAATGAAATTGAAATGAAATTAAATCTATCTTAGCAGTACAAACTTGATGGAAATCATTTGAAAGAATGAAATTAAGATGTAAGTACGATAAGGAAGACATGGTAGCAGGTTTAAGGTATTGAAGAGTACATTACTAAATAATGAACTTTATTTTTAACCCCTGAACTTCTTAATATTGAACTATTGGGTTTTTTTTTATTTTTTATTTTCAACTTTTCTTATTAGTGGAAATGTCTTATTGGATACGAATTGGCGCGCTCCTATGAATCTTCTATAAAAAGCATTGAAAGCACTTTTACGTGTAAGTTTATTTTAAGTTAGTACCTGAGTAGTTTAAGAAAGGTAGGGCATAGTGATTTGTCGCTGGAACTGGAGCAGCCCGACTGGTGAAATACCTCCACCTTACAGAAGACCACAGCCAAATCACTATCACTTCTCTGTTGTGGTGTTTCTGTGTGTGAGTAAGGTTTCCAGGGCTCTTGGGGGGTGCTACATTAGTAACAGGGGCAAGCCGTCAAGGTAAAGGCGACAAGTCGAGTAACAGTTTTATTATGCTGTACTTGGCATTTTTAAGCTAGGACCTCATTACCACTTAACATCAGGTGGGATGAGGTCAATCTTGAAGTGTAATATAAAAAAAAGTACCTTTTAAAACTATGAACTACGTTTAAGATTTACGATAAGATTGATATAAAAAATAATTATTCAAGTTACTTAGTTACTAATAGTAAGTTTTACCATTATTCACTTGTTGTTATTTATTCCTTAAAATGCATAATGAAATTTCAGCATGAGCTAAAAACAAAGTCAAAGAACATTTCGTTTTTTTTAACGACATCTATTGATACATAGAAGTACTAATAACATAAAACCGTTTTGACTAGGTAACGCCATCGCACCCCCGGTGAAACACTGTCACTTTTGCAAAAAAATGCAAAAATTAGTTAAATATCTGAAAATGATCCTAAAGAACCCTTTTACTTGGTGCGATAAGGTTACTTGTGTAGTACGCATAGTTTCCGTATGAGGACGTGTGTATCATTGCGGTGTCGCAACTACAGTTATAATATTCCGTTAGAGCCACAACGTCGCTTTTGAGGGGGTTGGAAGGCTTAAATAAAGATATATAGTATATTTTTACAACAATGATGATTAATACTACTAACTGTATGTCTTGGTGCAAAATTTGTAATAAGTTTAGCTTTTTATTTGTAAAAAAAACTACTGAGTTTCTTGCCGGTATCTCGGTAGTTATAGGTTCCGAATCAGAGGTAGCTTCATTTGCATTGTATAGAGACAATTCATAAGTATTACAAATGAATAAAAATTATTGACTTTGACTTTGAATATTTGTGAAAAAGTAAATTTAAAAGTTGATGTTGGTATAAGCTGTTCATCTCATCTATATATACTTAAGTCACAGTTTTGGGAGGTGTTAGAGTTTTAAATGCTTCTCCTGAAAAACTTTATTTTTGCATAAGTGACAGTGTCGCACCGGTGGTTTGAATATAGAATAGAATAAAAACTCGAGTTGGAAAATGGCGTTGTGCTTGCATTTGCCGACGATACAGCACTCGTTTTCCGTGGTAACACATGGGCTGACGTCAAGAAATCGGCTGAAGTAGGTCTCAACAAGGTTATGCAGTGGCTTGACGACAGCCTTCTAACGCTGAATGTCCCTAAAACAAAATTCGTCTGTTTTAAAAAATCTAACGCAAAAAAACCGCCATCCAATTTTGCCATTAAAGCTCATTCCTCACGTTGCACCAACAATAGCGACTCACTTATCCCTTGCAACTGTCCCACACTAGAACAAACTAGATCACACAAATACCTGGGCGTCATAATGGACGAAGATATGAACTGGGTACCGCACATTTCAGCTCTAAGCAAAAGGCTTCGAAAAATCTTTAAAAACTTAAGAGAATCTGCTGACACTGACCTCATTACAAGAATTTACTTTGCCCTCGGTCAATCACTCTTAACCTACTGCATACCGATATGGGGTGGTGCAGCTACAACTCACCTTTTAGAGCTTGAAAGAGCACAGAGAGCTGTCATCAAGGTCATGCTGAATAAGCCTCGGAAATATTCAACGGAAAAACTGTACGAAGAAGCCAACCTCCTAACGGTTAGACAGCTCTTTATATACAACTCCATCCTTCGCTACCACAAAATGATCGACCCCATGTCACTTCCCCAACATAAAAGACGCATACGCACCCACGTACCCACTATTTACTCAACCTTTGCCAGACGTCAAATAATTTACACAGGCCCGTTTCTATATAGGCATTTTAATGATTGGGAAGTAATTTATAAAATGAACAGTAACACACTAAAAACCACTCTAAAGAAGAAACTTAGTTCTTTAAACTACCGTTCAACAGAAATGATTTTTCACAGCTGTAAGTAGTGCTTAAGTTTGCTAACTTTATTGTCACACATGTGAAACCTTAACTTTAGAGGCTTCTTGCTAAAGCTTGGAATTGCATTGGTGTTGCACAGGTTGTTACTATTGTTATTTTGATGATAAATTGCAAGTATTTTGGTCATTATATCTAAAAATGTAATTAATATTGTATACACCTGTAGATAACGATTTGCAGACAACCGTGTGTTTTAGACCATTGTATGGGGTGGAGGGTTAATAACCTGAGCTACAGGAATTTCCTAATTCAGGTATTAGCCCGCCATAGTCTTCACTGTCTTACAGTTTTACTGTGTATTTTTTGTATAGACGTATTTACTTTGTGGTACTACTGTGCGATTTTTGTGACCTACCTTCACTGTATCTAGTTTTTTAAGTACCGATATTTTGTAAATTTTGGCTATGGTGAGAATAAATGATTATTATTATTATTAATAGAATAGAATAGAAAATGTCTTTATTCACGTAAACTTTTACAAAAGCATTTATGAATCGTCAAGTCAAGTAAACTACCACCGTGTTCGGAATGTTGATTCTATCGAGAAGAACCGGCAAGAAACTCGATAGTTACTCTTTTCAAAAACTGACACATATGGTAGGTATAAAACATGCAAAAAAAAAATGTATTAACAATATAGCTTATGTCTAATGTACATATTTAATTTATTTAATGCTATCAAGTCCAAACATCTTTGTCATTAATATAGTCCTTCATTAAAAATTTTTTTATCAGAGAAACAATTTGTATTGACGATTGAAATAAATTGAAAAGTAGTAACAGCAAATTGATACATGCATTTAACTGAACTTTAAACTCTGCATCAATGAAGTTTATACACTGTTCCGGCTCGCTTCAGTACTACTAGTACAAGAGTACCATTGTTTGTATTTACAAAATACGGAACGGCGCTGCACCGTTGTGGCTCTGTTCACCATTTACGATTAACATCACACCACACAGTCGGTTAACAATTCGATCATAGCTCTTATGCACTCAACATAAAGCCGTTACAAAATCACAATAAAGTGCTTACTGTACATAACGAGTTTTTACCCTCTTTTTAGTGCGTAAAAGTTATTCAATTTGTAAAGAACGTATGTATATCTAAAAATATAAATAAAATTGGAGTGTCTGCTTCTAATATTAAAATAACCGCTTTTTACACCCGGTATAGATCGCGAAACCCAAACGTATTTGCCTTACGGGTTTATAGAAACAACACCTCCTTTTTCAATCCCATAGTGAGAATGTGTCGCTCATACAATGAGATGGTTCGAGGTGGTACTCAAACTCAAACTCAAACTCAAATATTTCTTTATTCAAGTAGGTTACATATAACACTTTTGAATCGTCATTGAATACAATGCAAAGTGATTCTACTTCCGGTTCGGAACCTATATCTACCGAGAAGACACCGGTAAGAAACTCAGCAGATCATTTACAGTATCAGTATCTAACTTATTGCTATGTGTAGCTCACTTTGGACCAAGTCATATAGTTTTGGTTTTGATGAGTGATGAAACAAATAAGTACTCAAGTAAGTTTTTACTTTCGAGAGGTAAGCTGGAGCAGACCAGTCCCCAAAGGTGGCACCTGTTCACAAGCATGACGTATGTGCCAGCCATCGCTTCACTCAACCATATTGTAGGGAATGTAACGACCCGCCACATAGCGCCACCACCCCAGTGACATTTTAGTGAGCATGACTATTCCATCTCCCCATAATTTTTAAGTATTTATTATCTAAATTAAATTCATCAAACAACTATAGGACCTGGTGCACGAAGTAGTAACCTACATTTTGATTTAGATTTAAAAAAAAAAGAAATAAATCTATTATACCTAGTTCATAATTATACATAATTCACAAATATACATTTTATGTCCATAATAGATATTTTTAACAATATCAATGTCATTATGTAGAATAAAAGATTGCATTATCATGATGTCAACGAAATTAAACAAAGTACAGAGGTTGATTTGTTCGATAACAATTTTTCTAGATTTAAGAGAGTTGTTACTGATATATTTAAAAGTGTTTAAGCGTCCTTTTATTGTTAAGCGTTGTGTTACCCATAGTTAAAGAATAAAATATGAACTAGTGTGGAATGGTTATTGCTAATTGTAAGTAAATACAGTTAACTCATGTTGTGTACGCTAATTATGGATCTCTGTCTAGATTAATAGTGATAAGTTTTTTATTTTTTGTGATGTTTATAGCAGTGATCTGTTCGTCTACCAATTTTAAATAAATAAATAAATAAATTTACTAGATGTATATTATTATATATACGGTATATAGACCAAAATAATATTTTCCAAAATTTTTTCTGTCTGTTTGTTCTGGCTAACCTCTAAAATGGCTTGACCAATTTTGACGGGACTTTTACTGGTAGGTAGCCGATGTAATTTGGAGTAACATAGGCTACTTTTATTTTAGAAAAAGAATTTTATTTTGTATAAAAAAATCAAGATCCTGTTGTCCAAGCGAACGAAGTCGCGGACACAGCTAGTTTTAATGAAATTGGAACGTCAGTTTAGAAATTATGCGCGTACTTATATTTTGAAGATTATTTTGCAATGCTACAATGCTAGTTTACCTATGTATTTAGGTATCTTTCCAAGAAAATATTTAGTTTTAAGTAGGCTAAAAACGGTAATTTTAATATAAATTAAGCAGTACTACTGACACAGTCGTGCACCTCATACTGAAAAGTAGACACATAAAAGCTACATAGTTATGCAAAACCAACAAAATGTGTTTACTAATTCTTACCTCAATATTAGAAACAGAAAAATTTATCTCCCCTTGCGGTGCGGGAATTGAACCCACGACCTTCACGTATTCCGCGTGCTGCTTTTCTGTTTCTAATATTTAAAGTTCGCTAGTACGGCGTTTAGTACTATAAAAATAATAAAATTAATTCTTACCTCCACTGACGATAATTTTTCTCAGTATCCCAATCCAATATTTATACGCTGTTAAATATCCTACCAGATTATTATAAAGAGAATATTCACGCGTTAATGAGATTCCTCAAAAATAAATATTTCAGCCGATGCCTGTAATTAAAAGGTGAAAGGTATCGGATTTCCATTAATTTAAAAGAAAAGTTGTATTTAATGGCATCGCTTTTTCCGACTCGTTACACGAAGTGTTGGGTTTGTTCTCGATCAAGTTCCGTAGGTTTCCTTTGAAATTCACAAAGTGAAAAACGAGATGCATAATAAATTCGCAAAAGTAATGTTCTAAATATAACATAAACTAAGTTCCATGTAATCATGTGAAAATTTACTCAATTAATTTCTAATTCATTTCAACACAATGCTAATTGTTTTATGAAGAAAAAAATAAGACTTCCTCTTTACTAAAAAAAACTAGACAGTGCAAATTATAGACGAATTCATAATTATCTGTAAGCTTAGTGTTCGTCATGTAAGTAATTAAAAAAGTCAAAATCGAAATGAGTTTGTCAAACGCTTATTGGCTGAAATAACGAATGTGGTATACTAACAGCTAATCAACAGTATTGATTTATCAACATTTTACGAATGGTTGGTCTTGTGATTATACGCCGATATAGATTCTCTATATTTCCATGGCGCCACCTTTAGGCGATCACAGTTACGACGATTTATATCGTTTTCAAGATATCGAACCTTACCTAATGGAAAAAAAACGATCTCTTATAAAATCACTGTATTGCCCGGCTCTCTGTCAAAACCCTTCCTCATAAAAACGCGTGGGATATCAAGGTATAAATCATAGCAAATGCTATGCTTTATAACCCTTTGGCAGTAAAAAACTTTTAGGTTTACTCAATTAGCAGATAAAGCAGTTATTTTCTACTTTAGCAAGCCATCAATATATATATATATATATTTTTATATTGCACATCAAGATTGACCTCACCCCATTTGATGTTTAGTGGTAATGAGGTCCTAGCTTAAGGGTGACACGTAATTCATAAATCTGTTACTGGACTTGTCGCCCTTACCTTGAAGGCTTGACCCCTGCTACTAATGTAGCACCCCCCAGGAGCTCTGGAAACCTTACTTACATGCAGGAACACAACAACACAGAAGTGATTGTTATTTGGCTGCGGTCTTCTGTAAGGTGGAGGTATTTCACCAGTCGGGCTGCTCCAGTTCGAGCGATAAATCGCTATGCCCTACCTCTCTTATAAACTAATATATTATAAACAAGAGAATTTGTAAGAATGTATGGGGTTTGTTATGCTTTTATGGCAAAACGACTAAATGGTTTTAGGTTACAATTAGTAGAAAGAAATACAAGATCCTTACTTAACACATTTAATTCCTTTTATCCCTTAGGAGAACACACTCGCGGAAAACAGCTGAGATATATAATTAAATAGATTCCCTTTATATTTTACCCAACCCAGCTAAATTAGGGCTACGGGCAACATTTTAGAAACTACTTTAGTTGAATCAAGTTTTAATTGTGCTGGTACGATATTTACTTAGAGTTTCAAGTCGGTGATTTCCATTACCAGTTTCAACTTCTGCGAAGTTTGAATGGTAAAGTAGTTATTAATACGACCCTTTTGATTCCAGAAAAGTCGGACTTAATAGAAGTGATTGTAATCACCAAAGTGGTATCTATTAGAAAATAATTTTATGATATTCAGTTTTATGCAATATTGTAAGTATATTGTTAACAATGTATAATTTTAATATTGTTAAGGTGGAGTCCTGTAAGTGCCCATTTTTGCAAACTCAAAAAAGCGGTCGCAAAAATAATGATTAAAAAGTGGAATTCCCCGCCATCGTTCTTGATACAAAACCTAAAATGGTTGGCGCAGAACATCACAGCTTTGCACGGAGTCAGTCAGCTAGCCAACAAGACTGGCAAAGGTCAGATTTTGTGGAGTCTCGTGATCTTCGGGAACATTTTACTGACAGCTTCTTTTATCGTTATCGCGAAGCAGAAGTATGACGACGACGCCATTGTTACTCAGGTGAGGATGAGAGTAAAAAACATTTAAAAGAGGTAGGGCATAGCGATTTATCGCTCAGACTTAAGCAACCCGACTGGTGATATACCTTAGAGAAGACCACTGTCAGATAACAATCTCTTTGGTGTTGTTATGTTCCTGCGTGTGAGTAAGGTTTCCAGAGCTTCTGGGGAGTGCTACATTAGTAGCAGGGGCCAAGCTTTATAGGTAAGGGCGATAAGTCTAGTAATAGCTTTATTATGCTGTACTTGTCGCCCTTAAGCTAAAACCTTATTACCACTTAATATAAGGAGGGATGAGATCAATCTTAAAGGACAATCACATCCAAACTTTTGCTGAACTCTTATATTTTTCTACACAGATAAACGCCAACTGCAATGTGAGCCAAGTGCCTTTCCCGTCAGTCAGCATTTGTAACTTCAATTTGGTCTCATTGAAAGAATCCAGGGCTATCGCTTCTTTGTTGTGAGTATCCTTATTGTTAAGAGATTTTCAAAATCAGAGACTTAGATATGAAAATCAAACATCACTAACTAGCTCCAAAAATATGGATGCTGACCGGCAAGTCAACTGAGATAGCTTTAAATAAGTGTCAGAACTAAATTTTTTGTGTGTCATATATTTTTTCATTAAGATGTTACTGTGACGGGACAACTGTACTTATCACCATACTGACTTTTAAATAGTTTCGGAACATTTAAAACAATTTGCAAAGAATCAATATGGCCGATGTGTCAGAAAATCCCTTTATCATCTTTGGATTATTAGTGAATGATCTCAAAATCCCAGTTGCAAGACTAAAGTGACAATGGGCAGGCCGCACAGCTCGTAGAAGTGCAATCACAGCAGTCGCTTACATACTGGGAGTTTTATTTTGTTTCTAGTTCCGGTTTGTGTGGCCCATACTTTATCAAAGTCTTATTTTTTTTGTTGTATAGTGCTTTACGCCGCATTAGTGATAAGTATGTAGCTCTAAACATATTCGGCAGAGGGCACTTACCGTTGGCTAACCGGTTGGTACAGCAGAAACATTGCATCGCCTACGATAATTCGCGGTTAGCTCCGTTGGAAGAGCAGCATGCGCGATAAGTGAAGGTCGTGGGTTCGATTCCCGTACCACAAGGGTAGATATTTTTTTTTGTTTCTTTAAAATATTTTTAACGTCTAATTTTAAACGAATTTTGGAAACTTGTAGAGATTCTAAGTTGAAACATTTATAAAATTCCTTTTGAAATCTACTGTTACTTAGAGTTCTAAAACAATCGGCCCTTTTAGACAACACAATAAAAACATATCGTCCATTATGTCGTATTTCCCATGCACTCTCAAAGGGAATCAAAACCTACGACCCACTTCCCGCTCGCTTACACGTGCTATTGGCTATAATATTTACGATACAAATGTAGGGGAAACTCTGAAAAAACGCTTGTTCAGTTTTTTACGTTAAAAATTAAAACAGTATTATGCGGTTTTAATAATTTGGTTTATGCGTACTGCAAAAACGTGGAAAATTGAAGTAGAGAAAATAACAGAAATATTATTCCTTGAATTTGATTTGCACTTGGCCCGGCTTTTGTTTGAGATTAGGATGTTTGCACCATTTTATGGGTAAGTCAATAACATATTGTGGTAACTTTTTGTACTTAAATAACGTATTTGTACAATTACTAAAGTAAATAATTTTAAATGCTGTTTCTGTTTTAAGGTTCCTTCACGGTCTCACATCACGCCATACTTAAACGCTTCCAACCAACTTAATATGGAGGCGCGTAGGAGGTTGCATTTGGCCACTCTTATGTTTGGAGTTATTAAGACAGCGAAACCACGATATCTATTTGAAAAGCTTACATGGGCCTTTTCCACAAGTAAATACACAAAACGGAGTTGTACCAACATTTTTGCGGCTGTGAAGCACCGCACCATGGCTTTTAGAGGTTCCTTCAGGTTTGCGGCCTCGCGATGTTGGAATGACCTTCCCCCACCTGTGCGTGTTCTAAAAATAAGAACAAATTTTAAGAACAAGTTCAAAAGGTATCTCTTAATACGTCAAACAGAGGCTGCAGCACTAACCTTCTGAATTTTTACGCAACGTGTGGGGTTTGTCATGTTCCGGGGTCGCGGCGACGCAGCCGAGGTGAGCTGTAATTGCGATCCTCACTGTAGGGCACCTTTGCCGGTGGCGTGGTCCGTCCAAGCCGAAACACGTCATTGATAGCACTATCATGAAGGTAGATGTTGTATTGTTTGCTAATGCATCAATGTGTCACATTTTACGAGCAATGAATATGTAGATTGGTTGAAACATACGATTAGACTTTGAACACGTTGTTTTTATTCCAGGGGTAATGTTTGGATTGATGGGTTTTTTTTAGAACACAACATTAATTAATTTTTGTATAGTACCTACTTAACCTAACTTATCTGACATTCTTGTATTGTATCAATGTCTTTTTATTTTTTATTTTATCCTTTACGAATGTTCGGAAACGCACAAGGAACACTTATCTTAATAGTGTATCCGTTTGGAAGAGTTCATGTGATATTTAACGTTTTATTTGTGCTTATATTGAACTTGATTAAAATATACAAAAAAAATTAAATATTTAGAGATATACTGGTTTGTCATCAATATTGTTAATGCTTTTTCATTGCATGTATTGTATAATAATAATTGTTAACATTCTAACGCCACTCTTATGCGTGGGGAACTAGCAGGAGCCAGGGCTATTGCTATTCTCCCGGGCATTTGGTTTCCACCAGAATACCAGCGCTGCTGCGGTGTTATATATGCCGTAGCAGCATTTGCTGAGGTGGAACCCAAGTTGGCCTCACACGATACCTTATGTTTTATGTAGACTATCTAATATTGTGTGTGTTCAGTAATTGTGTGATCGTCAATAAATACATTTTTCTTTCTTTCTTCTTTCTTTCAAATGCTACCCAAAGCCCCGAAGTCATTTTTCCATGTGAACAAAATAGTGTGTTTAGCTAGTGAGATATGTATTAGGGATGTCCCAACCTACTTAACATCCGTGCACCCTCTTACGCCTAAATGAGACGCCTTGGGACCGCATCTTACTAACGCGCCGCCTCGCTACCAGCCCAATTGAATTATCTCAAGGAACATGGTATAAGTAAAAGATGAACGGTGAAATATACACGTCTTTATTATATTAACTGGATCTCTCTTATGAGACATAATAAAACTGCGCGAGAGCAAATAAAGCGTAACGTTTTTATGAACACAGGGAGCAATATTTAAGATAGAATGCGGTTAAGTAAATTGGTAATGGTGTCATTGGAATCAAAATTAGCCAAAAAGTTTTGAGAAATGAATTTTTTAAGGGATTTGTAAGGCGTTCATGTAAAATGATGTCATAATAAAACAAGTCGCATTTATTTTACAACTAAAATGCCCGGTTCTAATATTTGTAAAACGATCCGCTTGTTGTTACGGATAGTAATAAATTATACGAAGCGTAAGCTTAAAACAACCGATAGACGACTGGTATGGAAAGTAAATTAAGGAACGATATTAACGACTCGGAGTCGGTTGTAGAAAAATGGATATAGCTTAATTTGCTTTGTACAGAGAGGATTCATAGTACTCATAATCTATCTGAATAAAAAGATTTGATTGATTGATTGATTGGATAGTCCTTTGACCCATTACGAATCGTAAAATATTGGAACCGGGCATACGATGTTTCAGATCTGGCAGTAATAAAACAATCTTTAAAAAAAAATTATATATTACTAGCGGTCCCGGCGGACTTCGTTTCGCCTTAGATAATTTTTCCCGCTTTTCTGTTGAATTTTTTCAAATTTTACCAAGAATCCCTAATTTTGTAGCCTATGTCAAATTGGAAGAATGTAGCATTCTATTGGTGAAATAATTTTTTAAATAGGCACAGAACTTTTTGAGCCTATTCATTACAAACATACAAAAATAGGTACAAATCTTTCCTCTTTATAATATTAGTGTAGATAAAGAATTTGAACGATATTACCAGCTAGCCTTGTCGACTTCGTCTCGATTGAAAAGTTATTATGATAAGCATTGTTGGCTAGTTATTTATAACATCAGCCACATAGTATAAATGCCTTGATAAACAATTTATGCTTATATTTCCAAAAAATAAATTTATATCCACATTGCACAATAATGTCATCTACTAAATTTGTTACATTTCATCTTAATTCAATTTTACTTAAAAGAAAATTTAATCTAATTCTGTGTTGCGGTTACCTATTTTAAATCCGAATGTTTTTAGTGCGAATTTCATTATACCGAAAACGTTTGGCCACATTTTTGTTTTCCATGTTTTAATTTTACCGAAAACACGAATGACATACAGCTGATATCAGATTTTCAAATTAAATATTTTTTAAACTTATATGTCTTTAAATCTCACTCAACCTTTGATAAATAAACATATTTTAGATGGTTTAGTTTCCAGAAAATCATTTTCAATATTATATAAAGACAAATAGATTTTTTACCTCTAGATAAAATGCCTTTTTATTTCTACTGGACTTTATTACAGGTAATAATTAAATAATTTAAATTCTATTTATTACATGTATTTTATTTATACTCTTAAATAACTACTGATATGGCTCAGTTGAAACATACAAGCATGCAAGGAGGCATGAAAGCAAGCAAGCAGGCATTTAGCATGCAAGCGGGCAAGCAGTAGGCATGCAGCAGACATGCAGCAGGCAAGAAGGCATGCAAGCATGCAGCATGCAAGCAGGCATGTAAGCATGCAAGCATGCAGCATGCAAGCAGGCATGTAAGCATGCAGCATGCAAGCAGGCATGTAAGCATGCAGCATGCAAGCAGGCATGTAAGCATGCAGCATGCAAGCATGCAGTATGCAAGCATGCAGCATGCAAGCAGGCATGCATCAAGCAAGCAGCAATGGCTTCTGTCACGGCTCCGGCACTGCGGGACTCCGGCGGTCCCACGCGAGCTCATTGTCGCAGATGGTTTTCGCTCACCACCGCGGCTTCGGCTTGCTGGCCGCCGCCGCGCCTGAGGCTTGCGGGCTTCGCCGGCCAGCCTCAGCCGCGGCGGCGACCGTTTAAACCACCTGCTCCTCAGCTCGCGGGCCGCCTCGCCCCTCCGCGCCTACGCGGGTTTAAATAACACTCTAAGGGTAGGGCAGACAAGACTACGAGGAGTCGGTTTTGCCGCGATTTGCTTCTGTCAATACATTTTGTAGCACAAAATCAAGCACTAAATTAACCAATGTTTTAAACGACTACCATATTTAATACATCTAGACTTAAAAAATATCGTAAACAATACAGTTGTAAAACGAAAAAAAGCGGTTTTGAAAGTCGGCTTTAAGTTTTTCTAGAAAATGAAACGTATGTTAATTAAATTTATTACTTACAATATTATGTCAAAATATATATCTGCAATTAAAAACTTCGTTATACCGTTTTCGAAGTTTTGAAATTCGAACATTAAAATTTCGAAAGATCGATAGGTTACCCTGTGTTGCTCCTATTTTGAATGCTGTGTACTCCTCTTATTGGAGCATATACAAGAACTTACCTCTGTATCACATGCCCCTGAAATGTTATGTATATGTTCTGTTGGTGTACCTTTTAAATAAATAAATTAATAAATATTATAAAGCTGAAGAGTTTGTTTGTTTGAACTTGTTAATCTCAGGAACTACTGTTTTGAATTGAAACAATATTTTTGTGTTGGATTGTCCATTTAAAGAGGAAGGTTTTAAGCTTAATAAAATTACGCTAGGACCTATTAGAGATGAATCAATGGACAAACCGGAAAAACCGGGAATAATACGCGTGCAAAGTCGCGGTAAGCCGCTAGTTTGTAGTATAATTGTCTAACGTTGTTTTAGGGCCCAGAATAATGTTTCCGATGTCGATATAGATGGGTTTTTCCATGCACTGCCTTATTTGACAGACTACAGAACCAACAGTACTGAAATTGGGAAATACACACACATTATGGACATACTGAAGTACCATTACTACACTGTGGACACTATTATGGCCGAGGTAAATGGTGATGTCTCTAAATTTCTTAATGTATTTTTCTTGTGTCTAGTCAGCAAGGTATCATTAAATTTAACATGAATTGAAAAAATATTTTAAAAACAATTAAATTGCAATAAAAAATATAATGGAAATAATCTATGATCGAAAAAAAATAACAATTTTTTTGTAAAAAAATCATTAAATACTAATTTAACCACACGTCATAAAGAATCTTGTCTGAACATTAAAAGAAAGTGTATTTTGTGTGGTACGAGCTTATTAATCTGAAGAATACAATCAATTTCTCAAATATTCGATATAAAATTATTTTGCTCTGATTTTGTAGCAAGTAGCTTGAACAATTGTGTTACAGAAATCAGTAAAACCGACTATACACCCAGGCCCAAAACAATCAAGAAAACTTCCCAACTGTTCCCAATTCGAAGAGAATCTAAGACCTCAGAGATAGAGTGACGCCAAAGATTCATGTTTTTTAAATTCTTAGCCTCTTAGGTATTAAACACTTTTTAAGTTAAGGCTAAGAATTTTGAAACTTGAATCTCATTGCAGTTGAAAAAAAATCTTAATGTAATCGACTTAATAATGACAATATTTGTCTATTTTTAGGTCCACCAAAAATGTGATAGTCTACTTCTGTACTGCTCTTTTAATAGAAAGGAAAAGAACTGTAGCAGCTTATTCCATGTAACTAAAACATTCCTCGGGTACTGTTGTTCGTTTAATTATGGTGGAATAAACGATGCAAGTGCTAAGTATGAAATTATTTATTTTTGCAAGTACTCGTATGTGTACCGTCAGCATCATTAGTTCGTATACACCTCAGTACCTTATCACACTAAACGTCCATGTGACTGAGTAAGTGAAATAATCAGTTAGATTAATGTGACAAGGTACTGAGTTGCTTACAAACTAAAGACGCTGACTGTACAGTCGCCATCAGATATATTGGAGCAGACAAAGTGACCAAATACTTCTGAACAGTTAAAATGTCAAAAAGTTCCATACACCACAAGTTACCATTAATATCTGAACATTCATTACTTCAATAATATCTGAGCATTCATAATCAAAAACAACAACGGTACCATAATACCCACACTGGGTAACAGTCAATACCTGACCCGGAATCGCACCCAGAATCTCGGAGATGGCGCGATGCCAAATTCCAGCCCGCTCACCTCTGGGCTAAAGACCCGTCTTACTGTGGTTAACTCTGGTTAAGGTCCCGACCTCAGAGATGAGGCGGTACTAATGTCCAGCCCGTTCACTCGGCTACGCACGTCGTCTTCTTCTTTAATTATGTCAACCGCTAAGGAGTAAAACTCTATGCCGATGTTAGTTGAGTTGAAACTTTATAATCTGGATATACTTAAGGTCAAAATGAACGGACAATTTCTATTTTTTTTAAAAACCTTGATTTACAAAATACCTTTAGTTTGAAAATTAAAGGTATTTTAAATAAATAAAATTCTAAAATACTTTAAAATAAGTTAAGTGGAAATTGTTTACTCATTTCGCCGGATTAAACTTATTAACATATTTTCTGTGAAACTTTCTGAAAAATCCGGGGATTTGTTTACGATTAATTTTGGCGCCAGGGAACGTTTTATGTTTTTTGATGTTTCTAAAAGCAAAACCTTTAAAACTTTAAATCAAAATTTACTGAGTAATGTAATAACGTATTAAGTACATATTTCTTATTCATTAAGTATCCTGGTCGAAGTTGATGAGGTTTTTAGTTATTTTAACGCACAAGTTCATGCAATTAGCCGGGCTATACCCTTTCATCATCAGCCTGTTACAGTCCACTGCTGGACATAGGCCTCTCCAAATGTTCGCCACTTCGATAGAAATGGTCAGTTTTGTGTGGTGGCCTACCGTAGCCCGGAGATACTTCACACCCCCCGCCCCGCCGTAACCGTGGTCGCCACCGTGACCAGGAATAGCGAGACTACCGGGAACTGGGGACCGTGGCCTTTGTACTTTGCACATTTAGAGGATTTGCCCATAATCGCCACCCTGGGCAGGCGGGTTGGCGATCGCAGAGCGTAGCGTTTTTCCGGTGACGCTGCTGCCCGTCATCGGCATCGGCATGTGGCATTTGGCTACGCCAAGGTTTCGGATGGTTATACCGCCATCAGTCGGTCATCCTTAGTCCCTTCGTAGACTCTTACGACACCCACGGGAAGATATGGGGTGGTGTTACTCTACTCTGCCGCCACCACACGGAGATATATATACCCTTGAATTAACCTTGAACTATGGATGTATGAAAAACATTTTTTCTGTAAAAAAACAATTACATGAAAAGTAATTAGTTTAAGCATTGTTTTTCAGTCCTTTCTTGTCAGAGGATACCGATTTTGAGTATTTCGTTGATGATGAAGATGACACGGGACCGATGCCGCATAAGTTGATAGTGACATCAGAGTTTGGCAGGTACGAAAACTTATCAAAAACTTAAATGACAGTATCTAGAGCCACAATTTTAAAAATATAAGACACTCGCGTTCCATTTAAGAATGTCAAATAAGTTAACGGTCAAAACTCTTAGAATAAGGAAAGTATAATATACATATCTATGTCAAAACTACTACTAAAAAAAGCGGTGTTGCGTTTTGATCCGTTAACTTTTTTTCACCTATGTTCAAAACAATATACACATCTTGATCCTAGAGTACATACATTGGATCAACTACTGAGCTCAGGCATTAGAATTATGGAAACCAGAATCAAATGTGGTAACGAAATGTATACGAAAGTAAAATCACAATATTACGAACACCCTAATAATGCGAATATTTGAATACATCCACCGTCAACATCGAATTCACAGACAAAACTTGTTTTAATTATTTCGGGGGGAATGCATTGATTCTCCTTATATCAGAGAGAGGTGACGATGTATGCATATGGGACTCCCTGGCATAAAATGGGCAGAAATACCTACTTAAATGTCTCGGTGGAACTTTTGACTTTGATTGTGATACTGAGGGTACAAATGTCCTACTACAGCACCACAAGCGAAATGGCCCCCGACTAAGCGACTCCGTCATCTCTGTCTGGTTGGTGTGAGGATTCAGGATGGTCGATGTACCGGACCATCCTCACCTCACGATGGAGGTCGTGAGTGCAAAGCTGGCCAAGGTACCCTGACACCATCAGCCAGCTAGTCTCCAAGTGGTGACTGGACGTGGTTATACTGTCGCCGCACTTTTGGCCGCTGTCTTCAGTGGTAAGAAGGAGCTAATAGGCTATCCTACCGCTCTATCTACGCTGCCTCTTTTTAGGACAAGTCTTTGCAAAAGAAGGTAGCTGTTCTTCAAGCCGTCTTGTTTCAAAACATAGTTTGTTGAAACGATCTATGGTTGCATACTTGAGAATTCATAACATTAGGTCCCAATGACAAGACTCAATCAATCAAATGTGATCAATGCCAATCAAATGAATATAATTTAGTTTACATTTGTAATCAAACTTCATTTAGTTATATGATCATATTGCCTTCACTGCAATTACAGGATGTCAGGCCTCTTTGCTGTTTTTGATGTGGAACCAGATGATTATCCGAAATACTCTATTGCTTCGGCGTACGGTGCAAAGGTAAAATCTCTTTATCCTGGAACTAATAAAATGATGAGTCACACGTAGCAGCCAAGTGTTTACAAGTTAAATGACTTCCAGGGTATAACATTAATAATAAGTGTGACCAGCAAATAAAAAACATATAAGGCATTATATGCCCGTCTTTTTCCTTTTTTTGTGTATTTAAGAACCGACTGGGATAAGAAATACGTACGTATTAAGTTTGGTACCGTGAAGACGTTAACTCTACTTTGTTTACTCAGTACAATCCGGAAGCAGTTAATACCGAATAAATTAGAGGAATTAGTTATAGAGAAGTTCATTTCACCATCAAACTGATCAGCTGCTGGTGAGGGGTAGTCTAACCAATATCCTCATATAACTCAATATCCTAAGACTATTTCACTAATGAAGGGATTAATTTAAGTGTCACTAATCCGAGAGCTAAAGAAGTCTTTGAGGAAGGTTTTTTTTGGCTTTGATATTGATGATGATGCTGGTCTGGCATATTATCTGGTAGTTTTCAAAGTGTTAGCCTTGATCATACGAATAAAGTTCTTTTCTTCCTCTCTTTCAAAATAGATTAACTTCGACACCTAATAACGCTTTCAGATACTGGTAAATGATCCGTACGACTTTCCGGAGACGACAACTCAGTACCACTTGTCCACAATTGGAGAAACGGCTGACCTTAAAGTGGAACCGAAGATTTTTCAAGTGCAAAACGAGTTGAGAAAGGTGTCACAGATTTCTTTTAAAATATTATTTTAATAGAAACGTATGTCATTTTACATCTAATATCTTTTATTACTACCTTTTTTTTTCGGAGGGAAATGCATTTACGCACCGTACCGTAACCCGAGGGAGGTGACGGCGTGTGTAGGACTCCCTGCCCTTATAAGGGCAGGAATACCCACTAAAACCTCATCGCCTTGATGGTGATGCCATGGGAACATTTCTGGTAGGTCTTCACCTACCACAGCATCACCGGCGATCTTTTATTACTACCTGGCTGTCGCTGCGCAGCCTCATCATCTTCACCGAGTTATCGGAGAAGTGCAGATGGCTCTCATCGAGAGCTGAAAACCGGAGGCTCAAACCTCGGCTTTGCTGCTACTGGACTTTGTAACTAAACGTACATATTGGAGAAAAAAATAGATAGTTATTAATAGTAAGCTTGGATCTACATTATATCTGATAACTTTTTGACACTGCACGCGATGTGGTCTCACTTTTGTATTGAATACATTTTACACAAAAATTATTTTGGAGGGATAATATAGCTATTCTTTAAATATCTAGCTAGTGTGCGTCCATTAAATACGATCGAGAGGCCGATCCTCTAAGTAGTTAATATGGTAACCGAAGACTGCCAATGAAAACTAATTCCTTATAAGCTACTAAGATCTCTTAAATAACAAAAAGTAGTTTTGTTTTCATCCAATCATAAAGAAAATTAATCATGATAACAGGCTTGAGTGGAGTGTTTTTTAATATAAGTAAGATGAAAGACTAATAAAAAGATCAACGCTGTAAAAATATATTAAGTTGTACAGGAAAATGTATTTTATTATTGTCAGATTAAGATTTTCATTTAGGAAAACGTTTGCCTTAGGTGATACCCTCGAAAAGACAATGCTGGTTCCATGATGAGGTCCATCTCGATCACACAGACAGGTACAGCTACGAGACTTGCAATACCGAATGCAAGATGCAGACCTACCTTGACCATTGTGGTTGCGTGCCGTACAAGTACCCGAAAGGTATGTCATATTAAACATACAAAAATAGTGTAAATAATACTTGAACATAATGCTAGTAATGGTTTTTCAACTGATTTAACCATTAGTTGTTGTTGATGACGAATCTGTCTGAAAGAGATCGCTTCCTAGCGATAAGAACCCTTTGATTATACCACAATCGGAAGCCACTCTGTCATTTATTACGACTCAAGTTCAAGTGGGTCAAGTGGTGTATGTTATTATTGTTTAAAAGTTTGATTTATTGACTTTTGTATAAGTTAAATGAGTGCAGAACGTGTTTTGTTTACATTTAGTCCGCTGAAACTGACGTATTAAGTCATCATCCCGAAATAAATGGGATGACTGCGGGACCATTTTTTACTTATCAGGCATGTTCGCCACATGCCTGAAAAATAAAAAATGGCGTCTGCCACTGGAAGGGATAAGGACCGATTTTTGTAGATGTCTAATAAAGTTTGAAGAAATTTGAACGGGTGGGCTAAACTTTTAACTTTACATTTTATAAACACAAAATATCTTCCTAATTTTAAAATAAACCTAATCCCACTCAATAATTATTTAATTTTCGACTCGAAGGCTGATATGCACTGTTCATCTGAGGAACTGTGTTCTTCTTCCTGCGTTAAAATTTAATAAAGAACCTAAGATAGATATTTTTATTTCTTCCTTCTTTCTTTTTTTCTTCGTATAAAAGGACGACAAGCGATATAGGTCACAGTTTGCTCGTCAGATACTATGTGGAAGTAAACGTTACACCTATGTTTTTTTATAGTGTTATCTTTTCATTTCGCAGAAAAATTGAAGAAACTTTGCGAGCTAGAAGACTTGAAGTGTTTGAACAACGTAACGAGTAAATATTTTTATGGCTCTATCGGAATAGCATACACATAGCAACACAATTAACCATTAAAAAAAAGTACAGAGACAATTATGAAGATAGAAAGACATAATATATAAATGTGTGTGATTTTTCAACTTCAAATCGTTTTAAAGTACGAGAAAAAAATCGGGTTATTTTGCAGTGTGATACTTGAACTTTAATAGCGAGGGGGGAGGGGGGTTGCTTGCATACTATTATCTGTAACCTAATCTGAAATAATAAAAATCAACTGTCTAGCTATCACCACCGTTCTTGAGATACAGCCTGGTGACAGATGGTTGTTTTTATTCCTAAAATGCTCCAAATTTTTCTTATATTGCGGTCAAAACAATAACTAACACCAAAACATGTATCTATATTTTATACGTTAAATCTAAATGTCGTTTTGTTGACTGCACTCGTAATCAGAGACCAGAGTCACTTAACTTGATTGGAATGGCCACCCTGTCAGGGTTTATGATTGAAACAAAATTGGAAATTGCTAAAATTTTTGCAGCAACAACGTCAGAACCACTCGCTTCACTTAAAATAACACACAATTTAAGCGTAAAATGTCGCTTTTCATCATGTTCTAATCAGAAAATGGATTCTGATAGGCGGGTCGACTCGCATTTTGAATGCAACAAAAAATTATTAAATCGAAGGACTTGAGTGCTTTTCTTAATTTAAAAGTAAAACGATGAACGCCAAGCTCTTAGCGCTTGTCTCTTCAAAGTAGAAACAACAGCATGTCAGACTACCACTGGACCTTGCATCGCCTTTATCTTGTGTTAATAGGAATTATTGTTATTATTTTTAAAATAGCACAGTCTATTGGTAGCATGATGGTAAACAAGAGAGGAACCCACATCGTGATGACAACGGACTCGATACCGTTATACCTTATCCGTTCAAATTTAATATTTGTTTATTCAAGTAGGTTACATATAATAACACTTTCGAATCGTCATTGTATATAATGCAAAGTGATTCTACTTCCGGTTCGGAACCTATATCTACCGAGAAGAGACCGGTAAGAAACTTAGCAGATTAGTTACAGTGGCAGTATCTAACTTATAGCTGTGTGTAGAACACTTTGGACCAAGGCATATAGTTTTATTTTGATGAGTGAAAAAAAGCATTAAGTATTATGTTATTTTAAGAGGTAAACTGGAGCAGACCAGTCCCCAAAGGTGGCACCTGTTCACAAGCATGACGTATGTGCCAGCCATCGCTTCACTCAACCATATTGTAGGGAATGTAACGACCCGCCACGTTAGAATTGTCATACTAGCCCGCAAGATGTTTCTTCACGCTCTTTCTGAAGGTATCCATGTCAAAGAAAGGAAAACACATGAGCCGGTTATTTAGTTTAGAGCCGAGTTATGAGTCACCAAATTGTTTAGTTTGCGATGGAATATTTTTCACGGCGAAGCGATGACATTGTTGACTAGTTCTGTTACGTATTTGTGGAGGAAAGGGGAGGGCGGGATAAGGGGAAACAGTTCCTTGGAACGCTCACCATGATAGTGACGCGAAAAGACACTCATCAAACCAATGTCTCTACAAAGTTGAAAAGGTTAAAGGTTCTTCATAACCTCTTCATCAGTTATTAATCTCGAATTGCATATCTTTGATGTGACGTTACAAATTTCTTCGTACAGTTGACCGTAAAATCAGCTGGTTTAGTTTATAAACGACTCAATATTTTGTCAGATTAAGTAAGGTTAAGTTATTCTAACTGGCGTACTTAGTTAGGTGGAGGTTTAATACGAAAAAGTACTGAGATGTAAACCAACGAAAGATGATGATGATGATGACCATACGTGGTTTTGATCCCACGCTCTCATATTCAGAAAGCGGTGGAAACGGATTGGAATGTGGACAATATGCTTTGTCGTACCTAAACTATTGGACAGAGACAAAAGAAAAACTGGTGCTCGTCATTTCTGAAGTTAGTTGCAGTAACATAGCATAGCATTCTGAGCATACTGATGATTATAACTAAACTAATATTATGAGGCTGAAGAGTTTGTTTGTTTGATCTCGCTAATTTGAGAATCTACTGGTTGGAATTAAAAAATTGTTTTTGTATTGGATAGTCCATTTATTGAGGACTAGCTGTGCCCGCGACTTCGTTTGCGCGGACTGCATGTTTTCAAAACAAAAAAAACCTATATCCGTTCTAGAGGTTAAACGTATACCTATACGAAATGTCATCAAAATCGGTTGACAGGCTTAAGCGGGAAAGCGTAACAGACAGACAGAGTTACTCGATTTTTTTTAATTTTTATAGTACTACTTTACGCCGTACTAGCGAACTTTAAATATTAGAAACAGAAAATAATAAGTATGTAGTTCTAAACATATTTGGCAGAGGGCACTTACCGGAGGCTAACGGTTGATACAGCAGAAAAATTTCATCGCCTACGATAACTTGTGGTTAGCTCAGTTGGTAAGAGCAGCACGCGCTATACGTGAAGGTCGTGGGTTCGATTCCCGCACCGCAAGGGGAGATAAAAATTTTCTGTTTCTAATATTTATAGACAGAGTTACTTTCACATTTATAATATTAGTAGGGATAACACCATGCCGCGACTAAAAGAAGCAAGTAATCAAGAGGAAAATGTGGTAAAAGCTGGTCTAGTAGACGTGCGAAGCCACGCCAGAATAAAGGGAGAAGTGGGACTCACCAACCCTGAGGCACTGGACCAACATTGATGTTTGGAGCGAAGATAGTATCTAGTTGGTTTTATCTGTTCAATGAAATTAATTTCTAATTAATTAGGTTTTGACATGTCACACACATTACAATTTGTCGCAGTTATCTTAAGGTTTGTATTTTTTGTGATTTGCTAGCTGCTGCCTACGACTTCACCCGATTTATTTAGTGATAAAAAGTATCTTAAATGTTAATCTAATATGTAATTTAATTTTATAGTCGTTTTATTGTATAACATCCGGATCCGTTCAGTAGTTTTTGCGTGAAAGATTAACAAACATACATCCAGAAATACATTCTTAGAAACGTTTGTAATATTTTATTATGATATCTATTTAATACATACAGTGCTTACTACGTAATATGACTTAGTGTAGGTAAGTAATATTTTGTTGTTCGCAATGTGTTAATTTTTAACCTTGTAGGACCGAAAATCCTCTTAAAAGCGCTGGCTTTCACTACAACAACAATAAGCTTTTCTATTGCGTCTGGTTTTTTGGTCGTACGTCGCGTCCATATGATTATGCTCTATACTTATAACATTGTGTCTAAAATTAACGACTTTTTATTTTGAGGCTTGAGGCAGATTTTTCGGGCCGAAAATGTTTTCGACGTTTGTCAATTAGTTAGCAGGCAGGGACTATTTGGATCGTACGATGAACATACGATAAACAAACTAAGTAAGTAAGAAAGAAAGAAAATACATTTATTGACCATCACAAAAAAACGAACTTTATATAAAAAAGTAAGAAACGATTAGAATCAAAATCCGCTATCTCTATATGGAGACTCAATTAAAAGGGACATCGTGTACCAAAATGGTTGCCTTTGTTGCAACTGAAAACTATGTATGGACGATAATGATAATGAGAAAGATACAAATACAAATATCTTTATTCGTCACCATAGGTAAACGGGAGTTATATAAAATAATATTATGGTATCACTATGATGTGTCACAGGGCATATGATAATTAAGTGTTGATTATATTCTTAACTTAATATCATTATTAACAGTGTAGCAAATATTGCAATTATAGATATAGTGTCCGAAAGTTTTATATAATTATAATGAAAGAAATTATTAAATTGAATCTGTGGCCTGGTGCTAAAAGGACCAAAGTACGTTAATATTGATTATTGATATTGGCCCTATTAGCACCAGGCCACAGAAATGTTATCATAATTTAACTACTCCTATTATAGTAGCACTTAAAAAAAGAAAAGATGATGAAGAGTTTGATCACCAAGCACTGATGATGTAATATCGTTATTTTTTCGAACCAGATACCGTGTCTAAACCCGAAATGCACTGTGACCCGCCCTGTTACGTAGAATGCTCGGACAAGAAATATGGCATTACTGAAGATACCAACACAATTTGGTCGGAGTATCTAACACCGCGTGTTACGTGAGTATTAATAAGTAGTTTTGTGAATATATTAATTAATATATTGCACCATATCACATATCTATACCATGAGCTTAAATGTCAAATGTCAATGGATAAATCCTTTACGACTAGGTTACTTTTGTTGTGTGAATTTTTTTTTTTCCCGGGGAACAAAATTCTCAGAATTTCATGTATTTTCCGAAAGTATGTTCCACAATTATTGGTCTGCTGTTGCGATTAAAAAGATAAATAAAGTGCGTTAAACGATTTTAAAATTAATATAAATATCCTTTACACCCCTTAAGTTTTCGTTTCTTATAGTGTAAGGCCATTTTCACTTACGTATCTTATTGTGTAATGGCGAATACATTTCTGCAATGAATTTAAATTAAGCTACCACTTGTAAACAAGTCATACCTGTTCTCAAAACTATTTACGCAGGTTCCTAATACCTTCACTCGTCAAACCAAACTATACATTAGTGCGACAAATGTAATTCCGATTCTGCGTGATTTGAACTTCAAAACTTTCACTACTCCGAATTTAATTGCTACCAAGTTGAATGCAAAACTCGAGTCAAATTCCAAACAACTTGGACATCAATTTGTGTTCCGTTTGGGAGTTGAAAGCCCACTTCCGAAGTTCATGTTGAAAGGGAATGAAAAGGCACATTATATTGTTTGTTTTCTTTGTAATCATTTCATTTCATTTATTTCATTTATTCATTCATAAACAATATTACAATTGTGTTTGAAATTTACATTTACAATTTAATAAAAATTATATCATATCAACTAAAATTATCTAAACATTTATTACATACAATATTTATATCAACTAGCAAAACATTATTCATTAGATTGCACTATCAATTTTATATTAATTACTAATTCACATGCCAAGCAAATACATTTTAATCAAAGATGATGTAGATGTCAAAATTCATCAACACTATAGATGCACTTTTTCAGCAAGAAGGCTCTTAATTTGCTCTTAAATTCATTCTTATAAAAGATATCCTTCAACTCTATTGGGAGTTTATTAAATAGTCTGATGGACTGATAATATGATGAATGTTTGACCACATTGAGCTTCGGTATCAGTTTACTCTGGAAGTCCTTTCTTCTGGTACCCTCTCTTATCCGTCTGTCTGTTTCGTTCTCAAATGTATGTATATGCTTCGCGAAATGGCATAGAAGAACAAATATGTATAAGGATGGTACGGTGAGAATATTCAGACTGTTAAAGTGTTCTCGACATGAATGATGATGTGGAATTCGAACCATTGTTCTTATGGCCCTTTTCTGAAGAACAAAGGCACGTTGAACGTTATATTTATAGCTGGCTCCCCAAAATAATATACTATACCTAAGTCTAGATTCTATTAATGCATAATAAACCATTCTGAGGTGCTTAATATTAACTTCTTCTCGAAGGCTTCTTAACACATAACAAGCTGAACTTATTTTCTTTTCCACACTTGCAAGTTCATGTTTCCATTTCAATGCTTTATCAATATGAACACCAAGAAATTTAACCATCTCAGCTCCGACTATCGTTTCACCATTTAGGGCTACATTCAAATTCTGATTCTGTTTAGCATTTAATGTATGTTCAAAAAAAATTATATTTGTCTTTTTACTATTTACCCTCAGATAGTTCGCTGAAAACCATTCATTAAATCTACTTAAGGTCTCATTGGCTTTACAATAAAGACTGTCAATGTCCCTTGCAGATATCACTGCATTTGTGTCATCGGCAAAAAGTACCAATTGTATAGATTCAGACATAGTTTTGCACATGTAATTAATAAGATCGTTGACAAAAATATTAAAAAATATGGGACCTAATACGGACCCTTGAGGTACCCCTTTTGTCACGTTCCTCAGATTGGATTTATGCAACTGTTCTATTCTGTTTACGTCAATGTTTCTTATTTCAACATACATTTTTCTGTTCGTCAAATATGATCTGAAGAAATCTAAAAGCCTGCCCTTGATACCATAATATTCTAATTTAATAATCAATAATTCGTGATCAACCATGTCAAAAGCAGAACTCAAATCTAAGAAGAGACCAGCCACTTTATTTTTAACATTAAGTTGAGATACAATGCCATATATCAGTGTATCTATAGCTTCTGTAGTTCCAATACCTTTGCGGTATCCAAACTGTTCAGGATTCAGTACTTTATTACTATTAAGGTGAAGCAGTAATCTGCTTTTTATAATTTTTTCAAATATTTTACCTTTAGTTGGAAGTATTGACACCGGTCTATACATTGCTGGATCTTGCTTTGACCCTTTCTTATGTATTGGAACAATTTTACCAATCTTAAGTTGATCTGGAAAAATAGCTTCATCTATACATTTATTATAAAAGTTACTCAAGGGCTCAGCTAAAATGTCAATGTTATCTTGAATTATTGTAATAGGAATCTCGTCATAGCTGCATGATAACTTAGAATTCATTCTTTGCACTACTTTTTTCACCTCATATGCTGTAATTGGGTCAAAAACCATATTACAATTAACTTCTTTCGTGAATTTATGAAGAAGATTTACAGCCTCGTTTACTGATTTACCTTTGATACCACTACGATTTTCAAACTGTGTCGCAAATGCGGTTGCAACTTTGGATCCTTCAGATATAATGTTATTATTTACTTTTAATTTTAAGTTGCCAGCAGCTGCAACGAGGTGATTCCTGTGCCTATTTACTATCTTCCATATATCTTTTGAGATGTTTTTTGATCTTTCAATTTCAATTTTTACTGCCAACTTTTTCGCATTACGGATGATTTTTCTGTAGAGAGTAATGTAATGTTTCTTATAGTTTGCTACCGACTGATTGCATATATTTCCATTTGATGAGCACAATACACGCTTCATTTTGCTTGACACTTTTATCCCTTTGGTTACCCATCGCAAATTTTGTGTTCGAGCTAGCTTAACTTCAATCTTTTTCTTCTTAAAGCTTTTTTGGTAGATGTGGACAAACTTTTTTATAAACGTATTTATGCCCACATTGTACAAGTCTTCTTCTAAAAGCAACTGCATTGCAGCGGTTTGAACAACGTTCATTATGATCACACTCAACACTGATCGATTTCAAATACTGAATAATCCGTTTATTTGATTAATTCCTTGCTGTTGGATTAAGAGTCGTGGGTTTAATTCTCGTCCATCATAATCATTTTTGTGATGCACGTTTTTGTTTGTTGTATGTCTGGGTGTTATATATTTCAGTTTTTAATATTGTACCCCTGTTGGTTCTGTTTTCCATAACGCAAGTGCTTGAGTTTTTTAGAACTAGACATATGATGTTTTCTGATATATATTTGTATTTTTATGTAGGTTATGCTCTAATAACATATATGCATTATCAAGTCCAAATTACACAATATATTTATTTATGTTACTCAATTACTTATAGCTTTAGTACTTATAAGCCGTCCTGGTTTGGAACCTAATAACTACCAAAATATCCTACCGAGTATCTGATGTTATTTTAATAAAACTTTTACAATTAATTAATCAAAGAGTATACCTATTACACTTGACTTCGTTCTTGTTATTTCGGCATGAAAATACAAAGACAGCAACTCGCACACGCAAACTTTTCTTTGTTTTCCAGGAAGAATCGCTCAATAGAACAGCTATCAGCAATCCACGTGTATTACGGCCAATCCTCAGCTAATTGTTACAAGCTACAGCTTCTTATTGATATAAGCTACTTCATTGGTAAGTTGCATTACAATATTAAGTAGCTACTTCGTATAATTTTCTTAGATAAATCACACTTTAATAGATTATAATTACCTCTTAGCCAACGGTAAGCTTATCCGTGCGGGTTTAGAAGTACATTCTAATTGGCCCCTGGTTTATTTATTTCTCAATTTTTTGAAAATTACAGAATCAAATTACATCACAGAATGTTGTTGTGTTCTTGCGTGTGTAAGATTTCCAGAGCTCCTGGGGGTGCTACATTAGTAACAGAAATCAAGCCTTTAAGGTAAGGGCGACAAGTCCAGTAACAGCTATTATTTTGCTGTACTTGTCGTCCTTAAGCTAAGACCTCATTACCGCTTAGCATCAAGTGGGATGACGTCAATCTTGAAGTGCAATATATAAAAAAACCTATACTACTACTTTTAGTGCTTCACCATGTATTTCCGAAATCTTGATTATAAAGCTTGATCGTCTCCTTAACAATCAGATTCGTGTTTGGGCTTCGTAAATACGATCATCTCCAGATCATTTCCAGTTTTCGCAATCAACTTAAATGGCTTCCGATACGTGAACGGAGAAACACTAGAATTCTTGGCCTGTTATTCAATATTCTCAACAATCTATCGTCCCCGTCCTATCTTTAGAAACAATTTCAATACCTCTGTCTTTCTCACGACCGTTCTCTTCGCTCCTCAGACAACATCAGCTAAAGCATTCCTCGACATCATACTGAGTTCTTCTCCAAGTCTTTCACTGTGCAAGCCATCCGGCTTTGAAACGCTCTGCCCACCGAAACTCGACAATCCCTCACTAAGGGAATTTTTAAATTAAAAGTTCGTGTATTCTTTTATTCCTCCCCCTCTACATAAAATTTCGTTTGCTCAATTGATTTGCTTTATTTATAAAAATATATTATTTTGTTTAATTATTATATTTATTTATCATGATCCTATGTATGAATATTCTATTCTCGTGTTTAATTTTTATGCTATTTATTATTATTATTTTTTGTTGTAATAACCCAACGGTTGACTGGTAGAGAACGCTCCTAGCATTAAGTCCACCTTTTGTTTTTTTTGTGCAATAAATTTGTGTAAATAAATAAAATATTAGCAAACTTTATGTATTTTAAAGAGAGTAATAGTTCATCTCCCCTTGCGGTGTAGGATCACGGCAAAGAGCATTTACCGAAGGCTTAATACCCGGTTCCAATATTTGAAAAATGATCTGTTCTTACGGATAGTAATAAATTATACGATGCGTAAGCTTAAAACGACTGACAGTCGACTGATGACAGCTGGTCTAGAAAGTTAATTAAGGAACAGTATTAACGACTCGTAGTCGGTTGGAGAAAAACGGATAGTCATTGTTGATAAAACGAATTGTAAAAAATTAGAACTGGGCATAAGAGATTGAACTTGCGGTTAGCTCAGTTAAAAGAGCAGTTTATTTCAAATCCGACACCGCACGGACATAGTTCAGTTCTCTTTTTAATTGTGGAAGTCTGGATAGGAGGTCTAGGTTTAGCAGTGGGCGGCCTTCAGCTGAAATGACGATATAAGAGGGACCCCACACTAACGTCTTTCGAGCGTCAGCGTCTTGCCGGCGACCTCCCGACACCGACGTTGGTTGGGCGTTGCGTCGACGCGGCGCCCGCTCAGCGTCGACGCGGCGCCCGCACAGCGTCGACGCGGCGCCCGCCCAGCGTCGGCGCGGCGCCCGCCCAGCGTCGGCGCGGCGTTTGAGCGGCGCTTGCGCTGGGCGTCCTCTGCACATCGCATTCGAGCGTCGCGCCGCGCTGACGTCATGTACAGTTGTTTCGAAAATGGAAATGTAAGATTTGAATAACGCACAATATAATGTTTTATATTGCAGTGATAAAGTAATGCTTTCAACTTGTAAAGGAAAAAATATATTTTACCTATTTGACACATGGCCCGAATAGGCAACTTTAGCATTTATTTTCTCGAAAACTAAAAGTACTTAATTGAAAATGTGTTTCTTCGGCAATATGAGTTAGTATTTTAAGCTACATCCATATTTGCTATCAGCTAAAAAGTCTTCTACCTACTGATTCTAAAACATGGGCGGGCCGAAACAATTGAGTTGATCATTGTACTGTTGTCAAAATAAACGCTGCGGCAGGCGTCGGGCCGGCGCGGCGCCTGTGGAGCGCAGTCCTGGCGTTCGTCATTTCGACCGCGCCGCTGCGCAAGCGTTGCGTCGGCGCCGCGTCGACGTTGCGTCGACGTTGCGTCGGCGTTGCGTGGGCGTCGACGCTCAAAGAACGCTAGTGTGGGGTTACGCTAAAGCAGATAAATCTTTTTTTATATATCACCCTTTTTTATACCTCAAACCAGTTTTATAATTTCAACTTTGAAGCAGTTCATGTAAATCCATTAGTGTGCAAACATTTCATATTCAAAATACAAACCGACATATTTACTGAACTGCTTTACACGTATCATTAAATTTTGCGGTATGTTTAAAATGGAGTTTTGTGAATCATCAAAAGCACAAACAGTAGTGTTTTATTATTCATGAGAGACCGATGCGCGTTTAAAATTGCAACACAAAATATATAAAAATTTGTATGTCTTAATGTTTATAAATAAATAAAATAAATGCGCCAGACAACCACACCAATCACCTGGTCTCAAACTAAGGTTTTCCCTCGTACTATGAGTACCAGACGACGGATACTAACTCGGGGCGTCATCCCAGCACACCCAGACTCAAGTCAATTTAGAAAAGTTCGTTTTCCAAATTGACCCGACCGGGAATCGAACCCGGGACCTATCGCGCTTTGGCCGCCTACCTTAGCCACTGCGCCACCGAGGTCGTCAAATGTTTATTCAGAGTATTCAAATTATTACGCGTAAAAAAGGCAAAAACGTGACAAAGATGTTTGGATTTGATAGCATTAACTACGCACACTAGGTATGAGCTACCTATACTGTTTATATTTTGTTCTGCATGTAACCATATTTGTAAGTTTTGAATAGATTAAGTATCGAATTTCTTGCCGGTTGTTATCTATAGAATCAAGATTACGAACAAGGCGTTAGTTTAACTTAAACTGACAATTCATAAATGCTTTTGTAAAAGTGTACATGGATAAAGACATTTTCAATTCAATTTTTCTATTTTTTTTTTCTATTGGAGCAAATGAATGACATTTCAATTGTCTCGTTCTATGGTGCGACCATGGTCTTAGTATATAAAGTCCATGGGAGCAACTTATTGTTGATGTAAGTCCTCCGCTTCCCTGAAAGTGTGCTGAAGATGAAATGCCATTTGCATATCATCAATTAGTACTAGTTTAAATCGATATTGTTGACGTTGCCTGTTCATATTCAGTAATTAATTATTTTGAGTTGTCATTGTTAAGGAACAGCGACTCCCTCTTACATGGCTTTTTATGGATTTGACATCAGGTGGGATGAGGTCAATCCTGAAGTGCGTTTTAAAAAAAAGAAAAAATCTTGAAAAAGAATATCGAAATCGATTTTATTATTTTTATAGTACTATACGCCGTACTAGCGAACTTTAAATATTAGAAACAGAAAATTTTTATCTCCCCTTGCGGTGCGGGAATTGAACCCACGACCTTCACGTATCGCGCGTGCTGCTCTTACCAACTGAGCTAACCGCAAGTTATCATAGGCGATGAAATTTTTCTGCTGTATCAACAGTTAGCCTTCCGGTAAGTGCCCTCTGCCGAATATGTTTAGAACTACATACTTATCGGGAGATAAAAAATTTCTGTTTGTAATAAGAATATCGAAAGTAATATAAAGAAAAAACTGAATTTCTTTTTTCAAATTATTTCAGCAACAAATCTCTGCAGTTCATTGACATTTTCAATAACATTTCCCTTATAGAGGGTTTACCTTAAAAATGCAACACGTCCTTAAAGAGACGAGCCTCAGTCAGATCGACGTGACCATAGACGTTGCATAGAAGATTTTCTTTTAATTTTTATTACTATTTTTTTTTTTGTTTTTTCCACTTATTATTATTTCGGCTGTTGGGAATTAGTTTTTGATCATTATGTGGTTTATAGCGTTATTTGGGCGTAGCGTAAAGTAAGTTAAATTGTTTTATATTTATTTACTTATTTTTTTATTCTATTTTAATTATTATATTTCAGCTATATGCTACGTATATATTTAAACCTTCTATCACACCTGTACATGTATGTTTTCGTAATTTAATATTTTGTAGATCTACCCACGTCACCAAGGTACTGCCGGAAGACCAGCGCTACAGTGGTACCGTAGGTATACATAATGTGTAACACTGTAGCTTATGCTGAGGCAGGCACCTTTTGACCTCTCTGTTTGTTTTCATTTTGTCATTTGTCTTCTAATTTAATGGTTTGTAACTTTTTAGTATTTTTAATTTTCGGTCTAATTTTGTAATCGGTTGTATATTTTGTTTTGTACGGTCAATAAATGTATTTTCTTTCTTTCTAATAAGTTTTTCTTTACGAACACGTGTAACCAAAAGGTAGTAGTTTGTCCATTAAAACTTGTTTATTTTATTTGCAGCTACATACGGAGGAGTGTTTTCCCTCAGTTTCGGAGGATCAGTTATAACTATAATAGAGCTAACGTATTTAATTGTTCGTTTTTTAATAATTAATATCTATTATTTTACACAGAAAATTAAATTTCAAATTTAAATCTAAGTAAAATCACGTAATTATTATATAATTTAAGACTATCGGGTTCAAGTTTAAGCATTTAACATAGGTTAACGGGTTAAAAATCTGAGGGATGAGTGGATGAAGATTTGCAAGCTCCCCGAACAGACGAAGGCGAGCGAGACCAGTCAGCTCGTGAGCACGGTTGGTGCAACCTAACCTATTAACTACTAAAAAATGATAACGAATAGACCTTAGACCCGTTCACCTATTTAACATGCAATAATTACCGTGATAAAGACGTTGCATTAAAACTGTGTCATATTTTATATTTTCCCAAGTAGACCCGGCGTACAATTTCTCACCTATTTTTTCCAAATGCCTTACCTTTTAAACCTTTGCTGGACCTCCATCGGTCTAGCCGTTCTCGAGTTTTAGTGAGACTAACTAACAGCGATATATAAGATTTATAGTACATATCATTAATTCTTATTTTAGAAATATTGCTGAAAATAAAAATTTCAATAAAATGTTAGTATAAGACATATTTTGTATACATACTGAATTTACCTTCATTCGAATTTGTCGTATCACTTCAATATTAGTTGTATAAATGTATTTCTATTATAAAATATTAGAAACAATTGCTTACACACTGTTTAATACAATGATTGATGGGTACATAATTGAATTTAGATTTAAATGTTGAAAATTTGTCTAAGCAAGCTTGTTTGATGTTGAATTCTTCGATCTAATTAAACAAAATGAATTTTCCATTATACAGAATATTATAGTGAGCTGTGTTATTCGTAATTAGATATGAACATCACAAATAACGTTATATTAGGCTTTGAATAAATATGTTATGTGGGATGGTGAGAATGTGAAACGGAACGAAAGCGCAGTGAAACGGAACGTAGGATTAAGGAAAAGGAAGAATGAACGAATGAGTGAAAGAAGGAGTGAGTGAGAAAAGGGGTATAACGATTTGAAGACGGACGACGAACTGCTCTGTAATAAAAAGTGTTTTAAAATTCAATAAATAAGGATTATCGCAAAAAGCCCTAGTTTCTCTGAACCCACAATTTTGGGGGCTCACCGGGATCAAGAGAGACTGGAATTTCTGCGAAACGACGCGAAAATCCTGAGAGTGACGGTTACTGCAAAAAACGACGGTTACAACGACGACGACGACGACGCTTAGAAATTGCAGAAATCGTTATTCGCGATGCCTAAGGACACAAAAGAGCGACGCAAGAGCAGACAGGACGACTACGAAGACGCTGAGACTGTTGCAACGACGACGCAGCCCAACACGTTACACATGTCGGCGGAATTGATCCCTACATTCAACGGTCAAGATAAGACGTATCCTGTGACACGATGGGTGCAGGAGATCGAAGACAACAGCGAGATATTTGGGTGGTCGGAGTTGCAAACATTATTACTTGCACGAAGATCGTTAACGGGTACTGCATCTCTTTGGCTCAAATCGGAGCGCCCGTTTAAATGTTGGGAAGATTTAAAGATGGCAATCTCCAATGAATTTCCAGACACAGTTGACATCAAGACGGTACACGAAATGATGAGTGCCAGGAAAAAGCGACCAGATGAACCGTGTATTGATTACATGTTGGTGATGAAGGAGTTGGGCAAACGCGGCAAGATGCCAGATTATGTCGCTATAAAGTATATCGTGGACGGCATAATGGACGACGAGATCAACAAAATGATGTTGTACGGAGTTACTTCGTATTCTGACCTGAAAGAAAAACTACGGGTGTATGAAACAATAAAGGAGAAGATGAGGAGCGGCTGCAACCTGCAAAATCAACGACGAGGAGGCATACAATATCATACTAATCATCATCGCACGCAAAGGCAGCATAATGCGTTATCATCAAAGACTTGTTATAATTGTGGCGGAAAAAATCACGTGTCATCGGAATGCCCAGATAAGCAACGAGGAACGAAGTGCTTCAAGTGCAATTCATTCGGTCATATTTCGAGAGAGTGCAATGGCGGCTCAGGTGCTGGTACGAGAGCGAGCGAGACAGCTGACCGAACGAACGAAACGAAATGGCGGCGTGAGGTTGGCTACACTGGCGGCAAGGCGATGTGCGTCGATGTTCACTCGGATCCGAACCAATACGAGCGAGGCGATTCGTGTTTGCGTAGTGGTAGTAATGACAATTCAAGCATGAAGTGTGATAATGACATTTCTTGTGACGTGAACGTAAACAAAGCCGAGAAAATGCATAGGCCGATGAAAAGCATAGTTTTATGTGGGAAAGCGTTCGAGGCTTTAATAGATTCTGGCAGCGACGTTAATTTGATAAGATGGGACAGCTTCTGTGCTTTGCATGTGAGCGATTACGAGCAGTGCGAAATAGTGTTCCGCGGATTAGGAGCTTCGCATGTTCAAGCAAAAGGACGCTTTATTGTTACGGTGTGTGTCGAAAACAATAGTTTTAAAGATGTTTTGTTTTATATTGTTCCCAACGATGCTATGTCATACGCTGTAATTCTAGGCCAACAGTTTTTACAGAATGTTGTAATGATAATGAACAACAACAATGTTTCGCTTGTGCCTTCGAATGAGGAATGGTTGCATAATTTTACAGTTGTTTCTGATTTTGATGTTATAGGTAATGAGGTGAGTTTTGAAGCCCGAAAACAGGCAAGGCATTTGATGAATACCTACAGGCCCTTGAAGACGAAAGAGGCGCCGATCGAGTTGCGTATTATATTAAAAGACGATATTCCAGTGGCTCAGAGACCAAGGAGGTTAGCCTTGAAAGAACAATGTGAGGTAGACCAACAAGTAGCTAAATGGATGGATGAGGGAATAATTCGGGTGAGTCATTCTGAGTATTCAAGTCCTTTGGTACTGGTTAGGAAGAAAGATGGTAGTATACGAGTTTGTGTTGATTATAGGCTTATAAATAGAAAAATGGTTAAAGACGAGTATCCATTACCCATCATCGATGACCTTATTGACAAGTGTAGGTCAGGAAGAATATTTAGTACGCTAGATTTAAAAAATGGATTTTTTCACTTAAATGTTCATAGAGACTCCGTTAAGTATACTTCATTTGTCACTATGAAGGGACAATATGAATTTTTGAAGGCTCCATTCGGTTTGTCAATATGTCCAAAGGTGTTTACTAGATTTATCAATATAATTTTCAGAGACCTAGTAGAAAAGGGAATTGTGTTGATATTTATAGACGATTTGCTAATTCCAGCGGAGACCGAGAATGAGGCCATAGATAATTTATCAGTGGTGTTGCGGAGAGCTTCCGAGTATGGACTGGAAATTAATTGGGGAAAATGTCAGCTCCTAGAACGCAAGGTTGAATATTTGGGCCACGAAATTGAAAATGGAGAGGTGAGACCATCCCCAGGAAAGACAGATGCCGTTAGAAAATATCCGGAACCAAAGAATATAGTACAACTTCAAAGTTTTGTTGGATTGTGTTCATACTTTAGAAAGTTTATACCACAGTTTGCTATGTTAGCCCAGCCTTTGACGGATTTATTAAAAAAGAATAGAGAGTTTACTTTTACAGAAGAACAGAGAAAGAGTTTTGCAACATTGAAAGAAAAACTGGTAACTAAGCCTGTATTAAAAATTTATAATCCTAGATTGCCCACAGAACTGCATACAGATGCTTCCAGTGTTGCATATGCTGCGATTTTGATGCAACAGGATGATGGTGAACTACACCCAATTCACTATATGAGCAGGAAAACTTCAGAAGCACAGAGTAAATATTCAAGTTATGAATTGGAGGCTTTGGCTGTAATAGAAGGTATAAAGAAATTTAGACATTATTTGTTTGGTGTCAAATTTAAAGTAATAACCGATTGTAAGGCATTTCAAATGACAATCAATAAGAAAGAGCTATCTCTATCAACAAGAGTGGCCAGATGGATTATATTTTTGCAAGATTATGATTTTACTGTTGAGCATAGAGGAGGTAGTCAAATGAGACATGCAGATGCCCTGAGTAGAAACCCTCCCATTGTGAGTATGTTGTTTTCAAGTTTGCATGAGAACATCAAGTATGCCCAAGAGCAGGACGAGGGTTTGAAGGCGATTATGGATATATTACAACATCAGCCATATCAAGATTATTGTTTAGATTCTGGTTTATTATATAGAGGAAGTGAGAAGAAGTTGGTTATACCTAAAAGTATGGAAACTGAAATATTGAGAATAATTCATGGTAATGGACATTTTTCCAAAAAGAAGATGATGGAATTAATAAGTAAAGATTACTATTTTGAAAATATAAATAAGAAGATAGATGATTTTGTAGTAAGTTGTATACCATGTTTATTAGCTTCACGTAAACAAGGAAAACAGGAAGGTTTTCTCAACCCAATTGAAAAGCAAGAAATCCCATTTCATACAATTCACATAGATCACATTGGACCTATGAGTGAGACGAAGAAACAGTATAACTACATACTGACTATGATAGATGCATTTACAAAGTTTACTTGGATTTTTCCTACAAAGAGTACTACAGGTAAAGAGGTATTGGATAAGTTAAAGATTTTTCAACAGCATTATGGAAATCCAACCAGGATAATTTCAGACAGAGGGACTGCTTTTTCATGTACTGAATTTAAAGAGTTTTGTCAAGATGAAGGAATTCAACATGTGATGATTACAACCGGTGTACCCAGAGGAAATGGCCAGGTTGAAAGAATACATAGGACAATCATCTCAGTGCTGACCAAGCTCTGTATAGAGAATCCTACATTATGGTATAGACATGTAAGTCGTTTACAAAGATCTCTTAATAGTACCTATCAGAGAAGTGTGGACAGTACTCCATTTGAACTGTTAATTGGAACAAAGATGAAGATCAAAGAAGATTTTGAAATTTATGATTTATTATTGCAAGAAGATAGAAGTAGTTATGTACAAGACAGGGAAAATTTTAGAATTAGAGCCAAGCAGCAAATATTAAAAATACAAGCAGAAAATATCAAGAATTATAATAAACAAAGAAAGAAGAGCACTCAGTATCAGTGTGGTGATATTGTAGCAATCAAGAGGACCCAGTTTGGAGTAGGAATGAAATTGAAACCTAAGTACCTTGGCCCATACAAGATTACATGTGTCAAAGGAAAGGATAGATATGAAGTAGAGAAGATGGATACTTCGATGGAAGGTCTTAGGAAGACATCCACGTCCGCTGATTACATGAAGGTTTGGCCGGATCCTTGCAGTCGCTTTGTAAGTTCAATTTCTCATCCTCATTATTAATTATATTTATTATGTAAGTCGGGACACAGCGAAGTATTGTTGGTTGTTCAATCATATTTACTTTTAAGCTATATTTGTCAGAGATGGAAGATGTTACAGAAATTCATAGTTCATGTTTATTTAATGTCGTATGTAAGCAGGTGAATAAAAATAGAGATTATTATGTTTAGTGTTTATGTAGTTTAAGCCGTGTAAAATGTAATTTCTAGAGTTACTGAGATGTCCGCTCAGTCTGAGGGCAGACTAATAGCAGGATGGCCGAGTGTGGGATGGTGAGAATGTGAAACGGAACGAAAGCGCAGTGAAACGGAACGTAGGATTAAGGAAAAGGAAGAATGAACGAATGAGTGAAAGAAGGAGTGAGTGAGAAAAGGGGTATAACGATTTGAAGACGGACGACGAACTGCTCTGTAATAAAAAGTGTTTTAAAATTCAATAAATAAGGATTATCGCAAAAAGCCCTAGTTTCTCTGAACCCACATGTTATGTATTTAAATATTTTTGTAGTTTCCTTTTTCAAACATCTTATATTCTCTCTTATTTTCTGTTGATAAGACTTCTTAATTTATAAACAGACAAGCTGTGCCCGCGACTTTGTTCACGTGGACTACAAGGTTTTTTGCGCAATAAAAGGTAGCCTATATCCTTTCTCAGGGTCTAAAGATTGTCTGTGCCAAATTTCATCAAAATCGGTTGAGAGGTTTAAGCGGGAAAGCGTAACAGACAGACAGAGTTATTTTCCCATTTATAATATGTCAATTATGTGTAATTAGTAGGGATGGCCACATTCACCTTAAAATGATAATTAGAAACATTAAGATTTCAACGTATCGCAATATAGAAACTTAAAACATTATATTAAACATAATTATTCTTCATTATAGCTTGCTATTATATACGAGTACTAGTCCATTGTTGATATAGGCGATTGTTTTAACCACATCCATAGCAGAGATGCGAGCAGACCGGACTTTGTCGCCGTGCTATGATACCGGGTTCGATTCCTGGTTAGATCAAAATGTTAAGCGAACTGATTAATTAAAATATAACATAAAGACAAGTGAATCTCGGGTGTGTGTGTTGTGGTACCGTTGTTGTATTTTCTTTGCAACATAAGTAATTTTAAGCGAGGTAGAGCATAGCGATTTATCGCTTGAACTGGAGCAGCCCGACTAGTGAAATAACTCCACATTACAGAAGACCTCAGCCAAATAACAATCACTTCAGTGTTGTTGTGTTCCTGCGTGCAAGTGAGGTTTCTAGACCTCCTGTGGGGTGCTACATTAGTAGCAGGGGTCAAACTTTCAAGGTAAGGGCGACTAGTCCAGTAACAGCTTCATAATGATGTACTTGTCATCCTTAAGCTAGAATCTCATTACCACTTAGCAACAGGAGGGATGACGAAAATTTTGAAGTGTAATATAAAAAAAGTGCTTTGGCTACTTACTACAGAATTAAAGCAATGCTTTTGATGTTGTCCAATATTTATTATTATTGATGAAACACACGAAATGCAAGATCAATATTTACGATATCATTACTTCTTTTGATCCGTTTTTACTCCCTGAGGATTACCCTTAAAATAATAAGAGACCAATTTTCCTCAGTCGTCTTCACGAGTGATCCTTCAACATAACTCATTCATGTGTTGTTACGAGCTAAGGGTGTGACCGTACTTCAGGGTAATACAACATGGTTTTTAACCGACTTCAAAAAAGGAAGTTTGTAATAGAATGCTTTACTCCATATGAGAAAAAAAACCTAATATTATACTACTAATACGAGTAGCTTAGGAAAAGAGGAGTCGATAAATGTTCGTTTTTCACCGTTTTAAAAAAAAAGGACGAGTTTCTCAATTCGACTGTATGTTGTGTTTGAAATATAATGTCACAGGCTTTTTATTTATCAATTTGGGCAATAGACTGTGCAGCTAGTCACCCCAGAACAAGTGGCTCCCTTATTAAGAAGTATGTTTTGATTAGAGTTTTTGTATTTAGTATGTTTTGATGCTTGTTAGAAACCAATATTTTTTCGTTTATTTATTAATTAATTTGGACTGCCAGCGATAATCACATTATAAAAAACACAAAATTAACTTTCACAATAGATACGTACAAAATGTAAATGTAAAATCCTTATAAAGGCAGCCACATCATGCCCCTAAAATTATAACTAAATAAATACCAAATAAAAATATTTAGTTCCTAAAATATCAAATTAAATTTTAAAATGCAATCAAAGTAGTTTATTGTTTTTACCTGTACTTTATCGCCATGAATGATTGCTCACCGTGTTCAATTATTACGTCATTTCGCTATATAATATAACGTGACAGGACAGATACATACATCATGTGATTTTGTGATCAATTCAAACTCAAACTCAAACTCAAAAACTGTTCTTAAGTCCACCTCTTAGGTACACTTTTTTGTGTAATAAATGTATAAAAAATAAGTATTGTATATAAATGAATATGTGTATTTATACATCAAATATTTATGTCTGTTTGCCGACAACTTCGTCGTTTTTGAACATATTTTGATGTATTTTTCGCTGAGAAGGAGATATCTCGATGGTGCTATGGTAAGGAGACCAAGATATGAGGCTGGAATCCTAAAAAAACTTGTGATGAAATCTTTTTTTTTTGTAAAAACGAATTATGTACAATCTAAATCACGTCAGATAATACACTGTGGTTATTGTGTCGCCCTTTATCGTGCGTATAATGCCTCCTCAACACGTAGATAGAGTCCTCTGCAGATGGCTTAGCGGACGCATCCGATGACTTGTAAAGGGGGTTATTTCCTCGTATGTGGTACCTATTTGATATCGGCATCGCCACCCCTCTACACATCGGCGGACGTGTCCGCCGACGTCTAGAGGGGATGATTGACTTGATTGGCGATGCCATCTGCAGACGAATATGTCTACGTGTAGAGGAGGCATAAGACCTAACATCGAACCCAAGTGTTTACCTTAATGCGCGGTTGAATGTAAGAAACTTGACCCTTTTCTTAATATTCCTCCGTGCTAAGAGCGTTGGGCTCAAAAACTTAGAAGCCGCAATTCTGATCCCGCGTGGAATCCTTTCAATTTGTAAGGTTTTCCCGATTCCGTTACAAAATTCAGGCTTGACTCACCTGATTGTCCGATAAAACTGCTGATAGCGTACTTTGAAAGGTTACTTTCATCTTTACTAAGACCCTTTAAAGGTTCAAAAGAATTCTCTTTTAAAATAAAACTCGGCTTTTTACGCCAACATTATCCCATAATGGTACTTGTAACAGTAATATTACATTGTATTGAGCTGAAAGGGTTTGATTGGATCAAGAGTTAAGTTGACATCATAGATGTGGTATAAAACATTGGCCTCCTAAACTTAAAGCATAAAGAAAAACAAATAAGTGAAATTCTTTGTTAGAAATGTCAAACTGTGTGCTTAATAGCCCTCTTCGTCTTAACAGACATTTAAATAAGTATCAACCATACCTTGTTAAGGCTCTAAACTGAACTTTCCTAATGTAGTATTCGTTTTGCTTAGGAGATACTCAGTACTAATATTAGTACAACCTCAGTACCTATCTCATAAATAACAGACACGGTACCGCATAGGACAGCCTCAACCCCGTCTAGACTACAATCAGTACCGCGTATGACAAACTTAGTCCTACGTAGGACAAACTCAGTACTGTTTTCTCGTAGGACAGATTGAATCCCACGTAGGACAATATACCGCATATGACAGATTTAATCCTGTATAGGAAAAACCACATCTCGCGTAGGCAGACTCGATCAACATTATTGTTTTTTTTTTCTAAGAGTGCTTTTTTTAAAGTATTTCGTTAAAAATCTAATCGAGTAATTGAACAAGGTTTTCAAAACACAAATGCTTGAGTTACTGAGAGATCAGGGTGTGATGTTGTTCAGTGTTTATTATATTTAAATATCATCATAAATAGGTGATTCAAATTATTATACAACTATAGTAAAAGATAATGAAATTGCGTTCATAGAATGATATTTAACGTCAGCATTTGAACAGGTAACTGTATGTATAATTAGTTTTGAGCTTCGGACAGCCTGTTTAAATAAATAATAAATAAATGCGCCAGACAATCACACCAATCACCTAGTCTCAGATTAAGGTTTTCCCTTGTACTATGAGTATCAGACGACGGATACTAACTGGGGGCGTCATCCCAGCACACCCAGACCTAAGTCAATTTAGAAAAGTTCGTTTTCCAAATTGACCCGACCGGGAATCGAACCCGGGACCTTTCGATTAGTTTATTTAGTTGTTTAGTTGCAAGTTTTCAAGCTTTATAGTGGTTCATTTAGTTTTGAGTTCACATTACGTAGAATTTCTTTATGTTTAGTTTTTTTTAGATCGCATAGGTATAATTGAGTAGAATATATTTACCGTAAAACTGCAACAAGAGCAAAACAAAAATAAACAATCATAAAATTAATCAAGGATACGAAAAAAATACCTTTTGGTCTTAAGCGTATTCCGAAACCAAACAAGGTGACTTTGATTGATCTAACCAAGCAAATGTGCTTAATTGCTCATCAAGCTGAACACGTGGCGTGCTCACAAGGGTGAATATTGAAAAGCCATTGAAAGACCTTGGAATATTAATTCAGAAAGAAGATCAGTTAATAAAAGCAAAACAACAACCTTGACTTATCAATCTAACAGAATAGTACAAGAGGAAAAAATAAGAGGTATTCAATGTAGGTCAGCATATTGTATGCCAAAATAGCGTGAACAAAATGGCAGGCAACAGCTATTCATATAAATATTCCGACATTTATAGAGACCTAGTAAAATGCCAAGAATCCCTACTAATATTATAAATGCGAAAGTAACTCTGTCTGTCTGTCTGTCTGTTACGCTTTCCTGCTTAAACCTCTCAACCGATTATGATGAAATTTGGTAATGGTATACGTTGAATCTCAAGAACGGACATAGGCTACTTTTTATTAGAAAATAAGGGGGGGAAGGGGGTAATACCACCTTTCAAAGTTTGTATGGAAAATTTTTTATTTTTGAAGTTAGGGACATATATGAAATTTGGCACAAATATAGCTTGAAACTTGGATCAAAATATAGACTACTTTTTGTTTCGAATATTAGGGGAGAAAGGGGTAAAACCGACCATGAAAGGATGTAGTCCAGGCGAACGAAGTCGCGGGCACAGCTAGTTTAAAATAATCGTTTATTAAATCAGGCCCTAGTATAGCCTATTATGTTATTTATATATTTTTTTTCGATTTTAAACTTATGATTTCTTAAGAATGGAATGTCCGATAAATATCATGTTTCAATATTTGAAAAACGATCCGTTCTAGTTACGGATTGTAATAAATTTAACGAGACGTAAGATAAAAACGACCGACAGACGACTGATGACAGCTGGTATGGAAAGCAAATTAGGTATAGAATGGTATTAACGACTCGTACTTGTATAAACTTTAAGACTTTTGCGTTCCATTTTAAACATTTAAAAGTTGTTAAATAAGTCTCGCCGAAACGTTGGGCAGTAAGTAGTTCGTATTAACTACAAAATAAAAACGGCGTCGCGTTTTGACCCATTAACTTATTTTAAAGACTCGTAGTTGTTTGGATAAAAAAGGATATTAATTTTTGACACATTACGAATCGCCAAATATTGGACCCGGGTATTAAACATGTTGTGACATGTTTTTCTTAACAACTAGCTGACCTGGAGACCTTCGTGCTGCCAATTGTTTAACTTCTAAACCTTCCTCCACAATTATATAAAAATCAAAATCAGCTAAATCAGTCTGACCGTTGAGTTTTAGCGAAACTAACGAACCACGATTAATTTTTAGAAATATATGTAAAGATGATGTGTTCTATTATAGAGTCGTAGATAGTATATTATTTTATTTCATCCTCAATATCTTTCACAGCGTACCTTCAATTTTGGTTTGTATTCATTCTGACGATGCATAAGTGTTACTTGTAACCTACATGAATAAATGAATTGACTTTGACCTTTGTCATGTAAAATAATATATATATATATTTTTATAATGCACTCCAAGATTGACCTCATCCCACCTGATGTTACGAGGTAATGAGTTCCTAGCTTAAGGGCGAAAAGTATAGCATAGTACAACTGTTATTAGACTTGTCGCCCTTACCTTAAAGGCTTGACCCCTGCTACTAATGTAGCACCCCCCAAAAGAGCTCTGGAAACCTTACTCACACGCAGGAACATAACAAACCGGAGTGATTGTTATTTGGCTGCGGCCTTCTGTAAGGTGGAGGTATTTCACTAGTCGGGCTGCTCGAGTTCGAGCGATAAATCGCTTTGCCCTACCTGTCTTATTATTTTACACTCAGGTTTACATTATTTAATATTAAGTTATTATCAAAAAAAATGAAAAGGGATTTATTTAATAGATCCAGTAGTTTTTAAGTTAATTCGTCACAAAAAAAATCGACTTTATTATATTATTTTAGGTAAGAAACGAGAAAACAAATCAAGATCAGTATACAGTTTTCGGCTGATACATATATTTTATTATGTTTTGTTATTGCACAACTGGACGTAACTTCTCTATCCCTTAAGGAGGCAAACCTAATCGCTTCTAAAGTCGATCACGTAACCCTTTGCGGCGTCGCGTTAAATAATAGGGTTAGTTAATTCACCCGTTAACAAGCCCGTTAATTAGAAGAAGTTCCGAACTAGGGTGGAACATGTCATGTCGATACATAGAGGTCATTTCGATGTGTCTTGTTGCGGACTTAAGCTTCATATAAATGTTTTATGTTAAAGGAAATGCATACCAAATTTGTTTTTTTATCTAAAGTGATATTATAAAAAGGAAAGATTTGTATTAGTTACAAGGTTTTTCTTCTTTTTCCAGACAGCCTCCTAAAAGTTTTCCGTGGAAGGACAACGCATACCAAATTTTTTTTTATCAAGACTTAGTGTTATTTTATTTATTTATTTCTTGCATTACATTTTTTTTCATTGTTTTTGTGTGTGCGTAGGTTTTTAATTAATAAACTCAACAACTGTGCTGATTTTTAAAATTATTACACCATTAGATAGCTTTATTCACTTTAAAACCGCATAGGCTATATTTATTGCTAGAAAAGGCTGCATCCAAGCATATACATTTGCTATATCGAACAAATAAATAAGCGTATAATTTTAATTAATTAATAATTATGAGAATGAACTAGCGGCCGCTCAATATCGAGTTTGTATGAGATAACATTACATGTATTGATCGCAAAATAAGGAACTAAAATAATTGCGTTATGGAAATTTAAACGAATGATGGCACCGCAACGTTAGTGTTATTAATAAACACCCAGACACTGAATAAATTCAAATATTCAGTGCACGAATATTTGTTTTGAGTGGGAATCGTACCTATTCTTCTTCCTTACATATTAACAGCTGTTTGCCAAAGAAGGTGAGGTCATGCATGAGCTTATTATGCTCTGAATAAGAAGTTTTACCGGTATGGTTATTTTTGTAAATCAATATATTACACGAAATTACATATTTTTTTAGACTGGACCACATCACATACTCTGTTACATAAATCGTTAGCAACGATATTACCACAACACCCAGACCTGAGATAATAATTTATCAAACTTGGTTTTCATTGACCTCACCGGGAATCGAACCCAGGATTGCAAAGTCCGGCCCTTACGGCCACTTCGATCAAGCTGAAAATCATCTCAAATCTTCGACAGGGCTCCCTGACCGGATTTAAATATCTTGTAACTACGTCCAATGGATCGTTTGAATAAATGAAAATGTAAGTAAGTAAGCAAATTATCATAGTAATTCAATAAAAGCAAGCACTTCAGGGTTACTTATTTCCATTTCAAAGAACACATTTTAACACTCGCAAATTTTTCGGAATATCTCTTGAAGGTTTATTTTTTTAACATTACTGAAAAAGCGATGTTCCTTAGATGTGAAATGGAAAGAAATTCCAATATTCACTGATATTTTTTATAATATAAACTTGCTTTAAATTTGAGGCTTTACTATTTAAGGGCTAGCCTCTGTTCACGCGACGAATTAAACTTGGGGACTGCCGCGGTAAAGCTATTGCATTTTGTATCAACTTATGCAATTATAATTTTATTTATTTATTTTATACATGCAGAATTACTTTTTCTTTAAAATTAATTCAAGTTACACTTTTTGAGCGTGGTGACCGATAAGAAAACAATTTTTTCTATTATTAAATAAAAAATTAAACCAAATCATTTTTCTTAATCCAACTTTTTTCTTTATCACTTAATCCTAAACATTTGACAAACAAATGTACAATACGTCTACACTTCCTTGCCACTCGGAATGGGGAGCGTGAGGTTTTTTCGTTACGGAATTTCTGGATTCGGTCCCCGCGCTCACGGCCCGCGATAGAAGCTATGCAATAGCTTAATAACTTTTAATATGTGTATAGGGTTAAGGCCGTTATTCAGGCTAATGAGAACACTTGTACTCTATAACGATTCTACTCACAATACACAAATCACAATGGTGGTAGGTAGGTAGGATGTACATTGATCCGCGACAGATTCTGTTGACGTGTTCACTGCTCGGCGATCGTAAGCAAAGTGAACGTTGCTCCGCTCGGGTGGCGCTGGCGTCCCGTTGTTCACTATGGTCAATTGGTGGCGCTAGTGTTGCTATTTTCGACACATTTAAGTAATTTGTTATGGTACTATTTATTTTTTCTACTATTTCATTGTATATGTATGGTCGTAGTAAATTGATTATGGAACAAAATGTATTTTCGATACTTATATGTTTTTTTACACTATCTTTATTAAATAAATCAATTAGTTACCTAAAATGTGACGTATTTTCACTTCGCCGATGAAAGGGATTATTAACTTTCTAGAAAATGAATCTAAAGTCATTAACAAAACTTAATACCATTTGAAGTTAATATACACCCTGTGTAATTTATTTCATGGGTCTAGTTAAGTTCAAATACCACTTGACCTCCTGTTATAGACAAAATATATCGGAACCGACAAATAATAGATATTTTTTAATCTAATTTCAATTAAGCTTGAATTCTTTTGAATTTTCTGTAAACGAAACAATCTGTTCGTTTTCTGAAAAATACCAATAGGTTATTTTAGAGCTTGTTTTTGTTTGTGGGTGAAACATTTCAAGGTCATCGAAGCTACATTCCCAATCGTCTGAAGCCAATCAAATCTACGTGCTTGGTTGCTAGGCAATCAAACTAACTTGGTATCATCGATCAACGTCACGCTGTTACGAAACCGGGAACCATTTAACTTGGCACTGAGGGTAAATGCCTATTAGAGTAGAAATATAGTGAACGAGCACTCCACCAGCAGCTTTGCACGCGTACTGTTCCTTTTTTTTTTGTTTCACATTTTCCTCTAATTCTTAGCTCCCATTGGTCGCAGGATTATGTTATATAGCCTAAAACCTTTCTCGATACTTTTTTTTATATTATATTGGGATTGACTTCATCCATGATGAAGTGGTAATGAGGTCCTAGCTTAAGGGCGACAAGTACAGCATAAGAAATATGTTAGTGGACTTGTCGCGCTTACCTTGAAGGCTTGACCCTGATACTACTGTAGTATGTAGTATACAAGATAAAAAATTTTCAAAACCCACACGTATCACTATATTTCTTGCCATGTTCTCGTATGCCTCTAAAATTGGTTGTTACTACAGTTTTATGTCATCTGGTGGCGCCATAACGCTTTATTACATCGTACAGATTGCTTTTATGGCAATAAAGTGTTAAATTATTTCCCTCGCAGCTTTGCTTAAATACCGTCTGATACCTATATTTTGTTCACTTGAGAAATGCCCATGCATCGTGACTCCGCAACGGGGAGACAGACAGCTCTAACATGCGCAATACGTCAAATTTCTCGCATGAAACGACAAAAGTTTCGACACTGTTGATTGGCTAATAGCACACCGCACTCGTATTTTCAGCCAATCAACAGCTGACGCACTGACTTCAATCGATTTTGACGTTTGCGATAAAATTTAGCCGCGTGGCACATGCTAGGCCTGAGAGAGTAGTGAGTCGGACTTGAACCGACTGAAACTCCCGGAGTGGCCATCTTCTTGGCCAGTGGAGGAGGTTTGTATCCCAAGGATGGGTAACCAATTATTATACTTAGCTCCTCGGTTAAATATTCAAAACACATGGAAAGCGTATTATTTGCTTCAATAAACGAATAAAAACTGGTGATGACACAGCGCATTAAAGTTCAATGAAGGGGTGTGTTTACGTTACTAAAGTTAGTAAAACTGTATTGAAGTAACGTCGCACTTAGTGAATTTTTTGATTGCATGGCAAGATAAAATATGTTCATCTTACTTTTTTTTATTTAAACTGATGAACTAAATACAGACATGTTTAGCCATCTACGATTTGAGACGATTCACAGGCCAGCTAAAAAATTTTTTCGTAGATGGCTAACCAATTATTTGTATGTATTGCGAATGAAAAGGATCAATTCATTTCAGAAAATTGTGAATCATTTTATATGGTCATTTTAATAGCATATTACAAAAGCTTTAGCCTGCTGTCGAATTTATTCCTAGAGATAGTTAATTAATTATAAAATTGGCAGTTTGATGCAAGTAAGAACATTGTAAGGAAAATCATTTGATTTATCCGTCAATCGATAATACGATAACTGTTTTATTAGCACAAATTAATTTTCACTACATAGGTAGATTATATTATTTCTAAATATATGAACAGGAAAAGTTAGATGGTATTGTTACTGAGCCATAGTGATATCATTTCAAATTAACCAATTGCGTAGTACTTACACGTCACACAACTAAGTATTGCCATCTGGTGAATTTTTCTACGCAATAGCTTCCATTAACAATCAAGAGAATGACGATTTCTTTTTTAATCATAATCAATTCATTTATTCATGTTGGTTACAAGTAACGCTTATGCATCGTCAAAATGAATATAAACCAAAATTGAAGCTACAGCCGGTTCGGAACCTAATCCTACTGAGAAGAATCCGGAAAGAAAGTCAATAGTTATCCTAATCTTTACAATATTTGGAACTAGAAAACTTAAAAATATGGTGTGCGAGCGAGCAGACAATCATGTTCGTTTATGTTTATCATTGAAATATTCATCAAGTTTGTAGTACCTTAAGTTTATAGTTACCTACCCTTTTTTCATTAAACATGGTTTAACATAGATCTTAAATCTATGCATGGGTAAGTCAATAATATCTTGCGGTAACTTGTTAAATATTTGTATACATAATCCATTTCGTATATCATTAAGGTTAAACTAAAAGACGAGATTAAAAAACAGGTTTAGGCCAAATAATTTATTTTCCATCATCACACCAATACAATATATTAACAATTTGGATATTTACATGAATTCGTTTTATAAAATATCTTAATAAACTCAGTTATTCACAAAATACGTAATCTGGATTATTTACAAGTTACGTTAGCCATTATCATAACGTTAAGTATACAATTTGGTCCTAAAGCTCATAATTAGCGAAATGGTAATTGGGTCTGAGTATGTACTTATGATATGAATCTGTCGCGTTATTTTATGTGCAGGCAGTTTCGATATAAGATCTTCTCAAAACAAAAAAATGGTACCGGCCAAATAATGAATCAAACTGTATTGATCTTCTTTCTCACTCATTTGGTTTGTGGCAGCCCGTGTGACGCAATCAATAATTTTCATATTTATTTCAATACTGTAAGGCTTAAATTAGATTGGACTACATGTCACTTAAGACCTTTTTTGCAATGCTTGTGTTAATATACAGCCCACTTAAATACATCATGACGCCCCAACTGCGACGTTTGCGCACGCGTCTCGATCAGGCCTAGCATGCAAAATACGTCAATTTTCTCGCATGAGACTATAAAAGATTTCTATACCGTTGATTGGGCGATAGAACACCATACTCGTTTTTTTAGGCAATCAGCAGTTGATGCATTGATTTTGACATTTCATAAGAGCGCGATAAAGTTTACTCTCGCGGCGCATGCTAGGCCTGGATGTCGCTTTGGATATGAGACCTGCACATTCGATCATTATAGCGGAGGGCTGAAGCTGATGAGATACTGTCTAAACGCCAATCCGAAGGCGTGCTTTAACGCTTAAGGTCGACATGTCCCGTGTCGCTGCAGCATCTCGACGGACAGAGCGTGCGCGGGCCCAGTGTGGCGTGAATAACATGTCACGTGAATAAGCTGCGTTGTCTATACTCGCGTGTCGATGCCGCATGGGATATGAGTTCCGTACATTTGATCATCGTAGCGGAGTGTTGAAGCTTAAAGTCGTTATGGCCGTGTCGCTGCAGCATCTCATTGCGGAGCGAGGAATGCGTCACGTGACTGAGCTACGTCGCCCGCGCTCGCGTCTCAATGTCGCGTTGAATATGAGACCCGTGCATTTGATAATTGTAGCGGAGGGCTGAAACTGTTGATATACTGTCTAGACGCCAATCCAAAGGCGAGCGTCAACGCTTGAAGTCGATATGTCCGTGACGCTGCAGCATCTCGACTGAGAGAGCGTGCGCCGGCGCAGTGCGGCGTGAGGATCGCGTCACGTGACTGAGCTGGGTAGTTTGTGCGCGCGTCTCGATACCACGCGGGATGTGGGTCCCGTACGCGTGTCCGTTGTGGCGTAGTGCGTTCATCTGGAAAAGAAACTTGACGTCAAAACCAAAATATAAGCGCAAGTTTCACTTCATTGATTTTTTTCCATTGCCACACTCACTCTAAATCTTGGTACAAAATTTGTAATAAATTTAGTTCTTTTTTGTAAAAAACTACCGAATTTATTGCCTGTCTCTTCTCGGTAGTTAAAGTTTCCAAAGCGGAGGTAACATCATTTGATTCATGTAGAGATGATTTAAAAGTGTTGCTGATTTATATGAATAAAAAGATTTTGTCTTTACTTGATTTTGACTTGACTAGTTATCTTCAACAACTAACCATTGTCGAGTTAAAAAAAGACCACAGGAAACAAATTCCCTTAGTGCATTTGCGGGCTTCTTACATTTTCTATTACAGATTTAGTTAATTAAAACATTATTTACCTGTAAATAACACCTTTTATGCGGCTCGTGATAAAGTTCATAGTCGCTTGATGAACCCTCGGGCTTTTGCGTGCACCGCCACTAAAACAAAAAGTATACATTAAGAAGCTGAACATTGATCCCACATCAGATATCAGACCACATTATTATTTATTTATTTTAATTAGCCTTTCCTAAATAAACACGCGGATTCAAAAAAATATCTACTATTATTTGGTGTGAAGGAAGAGACTAGGGTTGTGAAATAAATCCTTCTATTTTTTTTGTTTTTAATATTGCATTTCAGGATTTACCTCATCCCATCTGATGTTAAGTGGTAATGAGGTCTTAGCTTAAGAGTGACAAATACAGCATAATAAAGCTGTTGCTGGACTTGTCGCCCGTACCTTGAAGGCTTGACTCCTGCTACTACTTAATTTATTTCATATCCCGGAAATAAAAGCTGGATCGTCAAACATAGTAGCTTCGCCGCGAAATTCCAGCCCGCTCGTCTCTCGACTTCAAACGTAAAAAAAATAATAATAAGAGGTCCTAGTTAAAAATGTTTATCACAAGAATGCTTGTCCGGGGACAAACAGCCGGAATTGATAACTGGGTCCAGGAAAACGATATTCCACCGGATAGTCAGCGGTGATGGTAATTGAAATCTTATCTTTAAATTTGATCGCCCGACAGATCACTGATTTTGCAAGAGTCAATTTGACACCGAGCTTCTTTAATAAGTAGGATTTAGCACAGCGTTATTAAATTGTTTGTGAAATTCTTAATTTTTTTTTTTCTTTTTGAGCTACAAATGCACTGAAACACTGAAAATGCGGCTTAACTCAACTAAGATATATTATTTTTAGTAGGCAAACAATTTTTAGAGTTCACTTTTTTTGTTTCCTTTTCACAAGAATTGATATAGATTAAGCATCTCAAATTTGTTCCATTATACTATATCATTTTAGGTAGCAGGTCTTCTTTTTTAAATTAACCCAAGCTAGGATAAAATATTTATACATTTAATGCTCGAACTCAGGACCCCAGATTAGGGCTGTATAACCTGGTACTTAAACCAATACACCATAGAGGGTGTTCTTTGTTTCAATCAATCAATCAAATATTTCTTTATTCAAGTAGGTTTCATGTACATAACACTGTTGAATAGTTATTGAATACAATGCAAAATGAGAAAAAAAATCTATGTCTATTTTGTGAGATAATAAATTAAATTATCGCGATGTCACTTAATCAAAGAGGAAAAAAAAGGTATCAAAAACATGTTTATATTTTGTTCTCACGCAATAAATTTCGTTTACATGTTTATTTCTTAAAATCATTTGCGCTATCATAAGACCGTTTAATTTAAATTTCTAAAACATAAGAGCGTCTCTAATTAATTCCATTTCACTAATTAATCCAATCGTATATAGCTTAGTTAATTAAAATCTCGTTTATCTTAGCTGCGCGTTGCTATAAAACCCGCTGTCTAGTGATGCTGGTTCATATTTTCACGTATTTATCGCTAGACAACTGGGAGATAACGATAAATAAGATGATAAAATACAAAAAATATTTATGTTTAGAACAGGACCTAATTTATGATTACTACCAGTTGTAGTAGTTAAAGTAGTATTAAATACCAATTTAATAAATAAAAAATGAGATTTGGTTTTTTATCAAACAATTATATACATTGACGATGGGTGATCTCCGTATAGCCGAGAGGCGAGCGTGCCGGACTTTGGCGTCACGCCATCTCTGAGTTCGATTCCCGATCGGCTCAATATGGGAAACGAACTTTTCTGTATTGTCTCGGGTCTGGGTGTTGTAGTACCGTCGTTGTTTCTGATGTATGTAACACAAGTTTAGCTACTTACCACAGAATCAGAGAAATGTACGTGATGTTGTCCATAATATATTATTATTTATTGATCTAATTCCATTTATGAAGCTCGAGGTCAAGCTACATATAGGAACGCCTATATCAGCTATAACAGCTAGGAACGCCAACGATTTTTAGAGCGATTAAATGAAAAAAAAAAATAGTCCCAAAACCAATTTCATCGGTTATATTGTTTTACAATAGACTTTTTGTGTTCAGCAAACGTATTTAGGCATGCTCGAGAGCCCTTATTCATATTTTATTAAACGATGCGCTTTTTGTTCACGTTGGAATTTTGTAATAAAAAACTCAAACGATCGTGAAACAAGACAAATTCTGCATTGAGTCGCCTTTGGAAACTTAAACAAAAAAGTATAATACTAGGTATAACATGAGTCAAATCAATATGGCAGCCATGGTAGGTACCTACCATTTAAATACAAAAAATAGTCGGATGATACCTAATATTTACGACGATTTCATGTATACCTACAATTAGCAATAAAATTTCTGATTAGGTAGACAGTATACCTTAATTTGTAGAATACATTCATCATACGCTTCCTGGAGGTTTTATCAGATTAAAGGACTTAAGATATTCATAAGATGTTTATCTTTTAAATCAAGCCACATGAGTTCATGAAATACAACTGTTCTAAAGGGAACGAGATTTTTAAGTTGCAAATGTTCATTAACAAAAAAATTGTCACTAAAAAATATCAAATTCTGCGTTCTTCTATAATATTATTTAACAATATTTATGTATGTTAAACCCATTTAGGCAGCATGGAGTTAATAAAAACAAAATAAACACACGTTTGTTTTCTTTTTTGGATTCTTTATAATATCATAATATCAAAAACGTCTAAGCATACTCAAAGGTATGCTAAGTCTTTAGTGTAATGTTAAAAAAGTCGTCAGCATTACTGACATTTTGGTGATCGCAGATTCTGAATAAATTATATTTTCCGTCAAATTTTGCCCTTAACTTTTATGATCAGTTAAGAATATATCTTCAACGTAACATAGCAAACATTTTATAAGAACGTCGTCCTTTTCATAATATGTAGACATAACGGTACTATTACGTGGGTAATGTTATAGTTTTCATCCCTTAGGGGACCGAACTTATACGCTAGTTACTGTATCAAAACTCGTTTGGTGAACAGGGTGAAGTATTAACTTTGGTCCTTCGAGCAAGATACAAAACTTAATTTGCAGTTATGTTAACATGATCCACTTATGTTAAAAAATATGTGACAATAAAATATAAAAGCTGTTAATTTCATTTGATAATTCATGTTTAACGTGCCAGTGGTTTTATGTTCAAGTAAGCAAATAATAAAAGTGTATTTAGTGATAATTCATGTTTAAAGTTTGATTAGCAAACTTAACAAGCAAGTGAAAAAACAAGCCCAAAAGCGGGTTTTATTTACAGAGACAGTAAAAACAGTTTCAGAGAGTTTCAAGATTCTAAAATGTTATAAGTAGCCATTTCAGTTTTTGTGTAAAAAATCTTTTTTTTATTCTGAGTCGCGTGCTTTACAAAAAATAGTCAAAATGCTTGCTTGAGAATTTTTTGTTCCAATTTTATCAATAGGTTAGAAAACTCGCAGTTTAAGAAAGCAACATGAAACACCATATAATATAGTTGACAACTTTAATATAATCTCAGCTGACTGAAATAATATAATTTTGGAATCATTAATTCATTAAATGACGCATGTGCGCAAAAATGTATAGGACGATATAATATTGGACCTAAATCCTATACCTATGTTTTTGATTTGATTTAATTTTTTTTTACAAAAAAACATTTGTCAATAAATAAAAGGAAAATTTATTAAAAAACTAGCTTTTTGTCTTGGTGTGAAATTAGTTATAAGTTTAGCTTTTTTTTGTAAACAAAACTACTCAATTTCTTACGAATATCATCTCGCTAGTTATAGATTCTAAAGTATAGGGAGCATCATTCGAATTCTAAAACTATATATACGTGTTACTGGTGTAATCTAAATTAATAAAAAGATTATGAAATTTTAACTTTTGAACCAAAAATAAACTCACCGTAAAATGCGTTTGTTGACAGACGGCCCTCCCGCAGAGAAGTTTCCTTGCCGACCTTTGAAAGTTTCTTGTCATAAAACAATATACTATTGGATTAATTGCAGAGTTGGCGTGACCTGTGAACAAAGTTTGAGTATAAAAATCAAAACGAGTGAGTCGGATTTATTCAAAGAACTCTGTACAAATATTTACGTACATTATGGGACTTTCTTTTCAAATTTCGTACTTCTATGCTTATAAGATTTGCCCTATAACATCCTCTTATAGATGGTTAGTAATCGCTATTCGTTGGGTAGGAACAGGGAAGATTTAAATGGTTCAGAAAGTAGGCGCCACGACGTTCGCTGGGACAGATAGTAAGAAATAAATACTGAGCAACATCACATACTTTGCTCAAATCCTATGATAACTAGCTATAGCACTTGTGCGCCAGACACCAGAAACTGCGACGGTACTTCAACAACTGTACCGTAGAAAAGTTATTATTTCTTAATGACCCGATTGGAAATCGAACCAGGCTCAGAGATGGCGCGATGCCGAAATACAGTCTGGTAAACAGTCCAGTCTCGGCTACAGTGGCGATCAAAATATAGTATAGCAACGATTTAATTTTTTTACAAAATATTTATTAATCAACTATTAGTAGCCCACCAGTGGAATACCGGCCGGGGGCAACCCGGAATGGGGGCATGACGGCCGGGCCCGAATATTAATGGCTGGCTATATTCAAATCATTAACAAATTTTTTACGTATATCTTACTTAGAAATGTATTCATGTTGTGAATGGTATTTTGAAAAGATTTTTTTCTTTTTTCAATTATATAAAAAAATATAAATTGGCGTATTGGTTTTGGTCAATGAGGATTTTTACGCCTAAAGAATTGGCCACATGGCAATTAGTAAACGTAAGGTCAAACTGATGTGTGATTTCATTTATAATTGATACTTATTTAAAATATCACACAAATTACTTTTTTTTTCAAGATAAAATACCTATTCCCATTCTTATAATTACTTTTAAAGAAAGAACCGATTTTTTTAACACTCAATATTTTCAAAGAGACCTTTTTTAAAAAGCAACACTATTGCCGATTCAAAATTGTGCAATAAAAATAAAATATTAATGATGATACTTAAACGCTCGATATTGGAATTTAAACTTTTAATACGTCCCAAGTTTTTTTTGTAGCAGTCAAACTGTATTTGGAAGTGTAATTAAAATATTTGTTTTTGACAGTGCCTCTTTGTACTTTATTTAACTGGTTGCGTCTAGACGCCTATCTAAAGAGCCTCTTTCGACGAATAAATAGAAGTTGATATTTGACGGATACATTTTAAACAGTTGCATTAATTCAATCTGAGCGTTGAACCCAAGATTTAAAAGTTTGTCGGAGCAATATCCCTCCAAATTGAAACTGATCCTTGATACTTTGAGTAGTGTCAATAACTTTTAAGGCTTTATTGGCGTCTGAAAGTGATATTTTAGTTACATTTTTTGTTGTTAGAAACATTTTTGCACTGCCTAACTTTAAGCAATAATATGGTTAATATTAAATGTGAAATTGAATATCCAATCACGTGAATAAAAGCGTAATTTTCTGCAATTTCACATTTTATATTAAAAATGTTATAATATATCAACAATGTTCATTCTATGGTGCTGCCCTCTATCCATGTAGTAATAGTTTTGATTGATATTTGGATGTCATGTGTCATATTTTGATTTGAAATAAAACAGTTCATTCCCTGACGCCGCACACACCGTTGTATTATTTCAGGTTATGGGCCCAGCACGCTTCCACTGCGAGATCGGTTCTCCCCTATGATCATGGCAATTGAACATTCTGGGATTTCTATAACGGCAGACTCCATAAAATCCAAATTATTAGACATGGAATCATCCGAGCAAGATGGGAGTGAAGTTAGCGGTGCATTCGCAACTCATTCAAAATTCAACAAAAACGTGAAAACGAATTCGTTCAAAAAGAATGGCAATGTTGGCAGCACTGACTTGTCAAAGATAAACGTCAAGATGGTGAAATGTTACCGATGTAAACAAACGGGCCACTATAGAAATCAGTGTACGAAAAATGAGGATAACTCGTCAAATCTAAAATTTAAAGATCGACTGCAGTCTAATGCATTTAGCGCCGTGTTTCTGACTGGGAGTTTCAATAAAAATGAGTGGTATATAGACTCCGGCGCAAGTGTTCACTTAACAGCAAATGAGGCTTGGATCATTAATCCGATGAATGAACAAGGAAAATAAATTATAGTTGCAAGCAATGAAAAGGTATCAGTTCTTTGTTCTGGCGATGTGAAAATTACGACTTCAACTGACAGATACGAGTACGACATTGTCATAGAAGAAGTATATTGTGTGCCGAATCTGACAACAAATTTGTTATCAGTCAGTCAATTAATTAAAAAAGGGAACAGTGTTTCGTTTTCTGACGACGGTTGCTCAGTCTACAATAAAAAGAAGGAATTAGTGGCTACAGCCGTTTTGGTCAACGGTGTTTACAAAGTCAACCTGTCGAACCAAATACATTTGGCTGCATCAGTTGTGTCAGGCATAACATGGCATCGCAGATTAGGACATGTTAATAAAGAATACCTCAATCAGATGAAGGATGCTGTGCTGGGCATGTCACTTGATACAAAAGTTGACATAAGCAAATCGTCATGTCAAACTTGTTGTGAAGCCAAGCAGTGTCGGTTACCATTTAAGAACATAGGCCAAAGGAGCAGTAACTTACTAGATATAGTACACACGGACATCTGTGGGCCTATGGAGTCAGTGTCTCTGGGGGGGTCGAGATACTTCTTATTGTTTGTCGACGATTATAGCCGAATGGCATTTGTTTATTTTTTGAAGCACAAAAATGAGGCTTTTAAATATTTCAAACTATTCAAAGCTCAGGTGGAAAATCAAACTAAAAATACAATTAAAATATTAAGAAGTGATAATGGGCTGGAGTACTGCAGTAAAGAATTCGAAATTTTCCTCAATAATGCAGGTGTTATACATCAAAAAACCAATCCTTACACGCCTCAACAAAATGGGTTATGTGAACGATTTAATCGCACCATTGTAGAAAAGGCAAAATGTCTACTTTTTGATGCAAACTTAGAAAAGGAATTTTGGGGTGAAGCCACCAATACAGCAGTGTACTTGCAGAACCGAACAGTAGCAACAGCATTGGATTATAGAACTCCTTACGAATTATGGACTGGATGCAAACCAAATGTTGGTCATATCAGAATTTTCGGTAGTAGTGTAATGGTTCATATAGCTAAAGAAAAGCGAAAGAAATGGGACAAAAAATCAATAAAATGCATTCTTATTGGATACCCAGAAAATATTAAAGGTTATAGAGTTTATAATCCAGAAACTAAAAGTGTGCTTACTAGTAGAGATGTGATCATTATTGAACAGGAATCAAAATCTGAATGTCAGATTGAAGTTCAAGGCCAGAGTTTTGATTCAGTGGGGGAAAATAATACCAAGTCAGAAGAACCAGATCTTGAATCTTCACAATCAACATTGAGTCAAGACTCAAATATACCTTGTGATAATGATGATGAGACATATGTCCCAAGTGACTATGAAGATGCAGACAGCACATTGGGTAATAGTGATGCAGAGAACACACACTCTAAACCTGTAAGAATAAGAAAGAAGCCAGAGAGATATGGATTCTCAAATTTATATGTGGGCAGTCCCAATACCCACGATAATGCTGCTGGTTTATCTTACCAAGAAGCCTTAAAAGGACCTGAAAAGGAGCAATGGGAGATGGCTATGCAAGAAGAGCTGCAGTGCTTCAAAGACAATGATGCGTGGGAGTTATGTGATGCTCCACCTAATAGTAGGGCTGTGAAGTGTAAATGGGTGCTACGAAAGAAATATGATAGTGAAAATAAGGTGCGTTTTCGTGCGCGTTTAGTGGCCAAAGGTTTTTCACAAGTTGAAGGTGTGGACTTCACTGACACTTTTTCTCCTGTGGTGAGACACACCACATTAAGGTTGTTATTTGCATTATCAGTTCAGCTTGGTCTTGATATAACACATCTTGATGTAACAACTGCTTTCCTGAATGGAACTCTTGATGAAACTATTTACATGCAAATACCAGAAGGTTTTTCTAAGGTAACAAAAACTGGTCAAGTGCTTAAGTTAAAAAAGGCTATTTATGGGCTCAAACAGTCGTCAAGAGCATGGTACAGAAAAGTAGATGAGTGCTTGTTAGGGTTGTGTTATGTCAGGTCAAAGGTTGAACCATGTATGTATACTAAATTAAATGATAAATTGAGAACAATTGTCACTCTGTATGTGGACGATTTTTTTATTTTTTCTAATGACTTTAATGAGACTAAATGTTTAAAAGATGTCTTAGCTAGTCAATTTAAACTTAAAGATTTGGGTGAAATTAAAAAATGCCTTGGTGTTAACATAACTGTCAATAAAACTAAGAAAACTATTACGTTAAGTCAGAGAGATTATATTGATCAAATTTTGCATAAGTTCAATATGAGTTCTTGTAAGACTGCTCAGACTCCAATGGAGATAAAGTTGCAAGGATGTAATGATGAAGATTGTGTGAGTCAATTTCCTTACCAGCAAATTATAGGCTGTCTGATGTACTTGGCAGTGATGACTAGGCCTGACATTGCATATGCAGTAGGGTTTCTAAGTCAATTTAATAATTGCTATTCCAAAGAACATTGTTCTTATGTAAAACGAATATTAAGATATTTAAAACTTACGAAACATTATGGCTTAAAGTATATGGGGGATGGAGACTCAACATTAAAAGGTTTTGTAGATGCTGATTGGGGAGGTAATATTATAGATAGAAGGTCATATACTGGACTATGTTTTACTCTGTCAGGTTGTGTGATTTCTTGGGAGACTAAAAAACAGAAAACGGTAGCTCTATCAAGTAGTGAAGCTGAATACATGGCAATGACAGAAGCCTGTAAAGAGGCTGTTTATCTTAGAAATTTGCAGCATGAAATAACTGAGCAAATGTATACCATTGATTTATATAATGACAATCAGAGCGCACAAAAGCTGGCTGCAAACCCAGTTTTTCACAAAAGAACCAAACATATTGATATTAGATACCATTTTTGTAGAGATTGTGTTGCAAATAAAATAGTTAATGTCAAATACTTGCAAACAGCTGAAATGCCTGCTGATCTATTTACAAAAAGCTTATGTGTTGTTAAACATTATGATTTTTTAAGAAAGTTAGGTTATTAATGTATGATGCATCATTGTTAGATATAGTGGGGGTGTTATAATATATCAACAATGTTCATTCTATGGTGCTGCCCTCTATCCATGTAGTAATAGTTTTGATTGATATTTGGATGTCATGTGTCATATTTTGATTTGAAATAAAACAGTTCATTCCCTGACGCCGCACACACCGTTGTATTATTTCAAAAAATATGATTTGACATATGGCAACATCTTATAAAGATACGACATTTTTGCAAAAAATGATGACTAAAACGAATGTACATGAAGACGTACACAACTCAAGAAATACTGGACTGAATTGGATATTTAGTTTTTTATTATGTTAATTGTCAGAACGAGTCTTGTAAAAAAAGTTGAACATTTCCCGGTAATCACGAATAAATATCGGACAGCATCACAAAATACAGCTGTTATGCTGTGGTATAAAGAAAAAGAACTTGTAGTACAGAAATTAGAAACAACGTTGGCAACATAACACCCAGACCCGAGAAAATTATACACAAATTCAGAGATGGCGCGAGGCAAAAGCCCGGTTGGCTCGCCTCTCGTCTACGAAGATCGTCTAGCTGTACTTTTTATGCAATAATATTTTACAACCATACTAGAAATGATGATACTGAGCCTGGACCAAATCAAAGGTCAAAGGTCTACGTTGAGGTCAAAGTCAAGACCGTGGAAGTCATGTAAAGCTAGTTATAGTTAAATGACTTCCTAGTCACAGACGTGCTTATCATATACGAGTATGTGGAGAAAATCTAGAACAGACCGCAGTTTCAGTAAACTGGAAGCTAAAAAGAAAAAAGTTGCCCCTTCAATCCTTTGAAAAGCGTAACATGTAGAAGTAAAATCTTCCATTTGCGGTTTCGTACTCGATCTCTAAAGATCTGTAGCTTGGTTTTAAGTTTGTTTCTAACTACATACAGTGGTATGTAGTACTATCCATACTAATATTATAAATGCGAAAGTAACTATGTCTGTCTGTCTGTCTGTCCGTCTGTTACTCTTTCACGCCTAAACGGCTAAACGGATTTTGATGAAATTTGGTATAGGTATACGTTGAATCTAAAGAACGGACACAGGCTACTTTTTATTAGAAAATAAGGGGGGGATGGGGGTAATACCACCTTTGAAAGTTTATATAGAAAAATGTTTTTGAAGTTAGATATATGAAACTTGAATTAAAATATAGACTACTTTTTGTTTCGAATATTAGGGGAGAAAGGGGTAAAACCGACCATGAAAGGATGTAGTCCACGCGAATGAAGTCGCGGGCACAGCTAGTTAGCTAATAAAACGGAAAAAACACTCTTGGTATTCAAATATCTCAAGGGATGTCATATGAGACTTTTGCTCCCACACAAGCTTTCCAAAAGATCAGAAGGTCAACTCTCCTTTTTAATGTAAATGAATACAGCCCACGAAAATAAAATATGTTATGTCACTAGTTTCTTTTCTTTCCCAGTTGGTATCCGTTTCAGATATTACGGTTCGCGTCGACTAAGGTTTAGTTTGACGGCCTGGTTCGATATAAGAGCTATTTGTTACACGTCCTAGGATATGAAGCAATGGTTGACACCTATGCGTAAAAATAAACAGATGCTTTCGTTTGCCCTATTTCAGCCTTGGACGAAATTATAAACCTACTTAATCACCCATTTAATTTTACTAATCTAAGCCATATGATTTGGTCCAGAGTAGGTACAGTCGCCGTTAGATATATCGGAGCAGACAAAGTAACCAAATACTTCTGAACAGTTAAAAATGACAAAAAGTTCCATACACGACGACGTCGGTCGCGCAGTGGCTAAGGTAGGCGGCCAACGCGCGTAAGCTCCCGGGTTCAATTCCCGGTCAGGTCAATTTGGAAAACGAACTTTTCTAAATTGACTTGGGTCTGGGTGTGCTGGAATGACGCCTCCAGTTGGTATCCGTTGTCTGGTACTCATAGTACAAGGGAAAACCTTAGTTTGAGACCAGATGATTGGTGTGATTGTGTGGCGCATTTATTATTATTATTATACACCACAAGTTACCATTAATATCTGAACATTCATTACTTCCGTAATATCTGAGCAGATGCCAATAATATCTGAACACGTGAATGACACGATAACGTCAATAAGTGTCACGCACGTCATGTGTCTCATTTAGCTACCTGTGTAGATGGGTGTTCAGATATTATTGGTTAGTTGTGTGTATATACATTTTTAACTAGCATCTGCTCAGATATTACTGAAGTAATGAATGTTCAGATATTAATGGTAACTTGTAGTGTATGGAACTTATTGACATTTTTAACTGTTCAGAAGTGTTTGGTCGCTTTTTCTGCTCCGATATATCTGACGGCGACTGCACATAGCTACACATAGTCATAAGTTAGATACTGCATCAGATATCCGCTGAGACTACTATACTGTGACTTGGTGAAATGTTCAGCTTTATTGAAACCCGTTAGTTACAATAAAGCTGCGTCTTTGAATGCATACTATCTATTTTTTCTCCTATTGGTTGTAGCCTGATGTTGGTTAGCCTTTCCCGATAAATTAGCATCCAACGTAAAACGAACTTTAGTGACCCGGCAATCAAATCACTAGACCAATGAGAGAAATATTAAACTGAGGTGCGATCAGTAATGTTTAAATGAATTATTAAAACTATTGCACAATTAAGAATACTTGGGTTTTTAATTAAAATTTACAAAAGTAAAATTTAAGGACCACTGTTTTGTGACTCATGAAAAATTAATCTAAAGTTCGAAGAAATTTTGATTGAAATAAAAGGTTCAATTGTCAATTCGGTGAGACTTGTTAATATGCATTGGCTTTTGAAAAAACAACGAGAAATCAAAAGGTCTACATTATTTAATTATTCTGTTCTTAGAAAATTCCTACTTACCTATTAGCTACCTAGTTTTATCAGACTTTTGTACTTTAATTAATAATACTTAGGAGAGATATTGATTCGTGTAATTATTGCCTTGTGGAATGTGTTTCATTCAAATTTTTATGTACTTATTTTTAATATGTCGAAACACCAAGTACATAAAAGCCAGCTTGAATGACCGGCCACAGAACACTGTAAAAATCACATCTATCAATCAGTTTTTCTATATTCAAGTGGGTACACATAATATAACGCTTGAATCTTTATTGAAAACAATGCAAAGTGATTCTATTTCTGGTTCGGAACCTATATCTGCCAAGAAGATAAATATTTAATAAAAGAGGTAGGGTATAGCGATCTATCGCTCGAACTGGAGCAGCCCAACTGATGAAATACCTCCACCTTACAGAAGACTGCAGCCCAATAACAATAACATCTGTGTTGTTGTGTTCCTGCATGTCAGTAAGGTTTCCTGAGCTCCTGGGGGGTGCTTCATTAGGAGCAGGGGTCAAGCCTTTAAGGTAAGGGCGACAAGTCCAGTAACAGATTTATTATGCTGTACTTGTCACCCTTAAGCTAGGACCTCATTACCACTTAACATCAGGTGGGATGAGGTCAATCTTGAAGTGCAATGTAAAAAAAAAGATAAATAAGAAACTTAGTAGATTAGTTACAGTAGCAGCATCTTACTTATTACTAATGTGTAGGTAACTTTTGATCCATTTAAAATAATTTAACGGGTCAAAACGCGACACCATTTTTATTAAGTAGTTAATACGAACTACTTACTGCCGACCGGTTGGTGCAACCTAACCGAAACGTCGGGCAGTAAGTAGTTCGTATTAACTACTAAATAAAAATGGTGTCGCGTTTTGACCCGTTTAATTATTTTAAATGTATAAAATGGAACGCGAAAGTCTTAAAAAAAATTAACTTTTGATCCAGTCACATGGTTTTCTTTAGTGAATAAAGATTTATAAGGTATTTATTTCAGAGAGGTAAGCTTAAGCAGTCCTGACCCTTAAGGTGGCACGTGTTCACAATGCTTTCATATTATATGGCGACCATTTTTTTTTATGTCCATCCGACTGATGATAATATAATGTCCACCATTACACATAAGGCCCTTTCTCTTTTATTCATATTTCCATGGTAATAAAGCTGGTGTAGAGTCAGCATCACTATTTTGTATACGCCTTAGTACCTTATCATATTAAGCTTCTGTGTGACTAAGTCAGTCAGTCAACAGACAATTCACTTAGTGAGACAAGGTACTGAGTTGTTTGCAAACTAAAGCTGTCGAAGTTCTGAATCCTGAAACGGCTGAACTATAATTTTATTTATGCCCGCGCTTACGTTCGCGTGGACTACATACTATCATGACCATGACCGACCGGTTTTACCCGCATCTCCACTAATATAAGAAACAAAAAGTAATTCATATTTAAATCCAAATTTTGGGCTATATTTGAGCCAAATTTCATATCTCTATCTTAAAAAATAAGCATTTTCCCATACAAACTTACAAGGCTAGTATTACTCCAATCCTTCCTTATTTTCAAAACAAGTAGTTGACTTTGTCCGCTCTAGAGGTTCAACGTATACTAATACCAAATTTCATTAAAATCGGTTCAGTGGTTTAGGCGTGAAAGCCGGACAGACAGACTTTGTCTGTCACAGATAGACAGAGTTACTTTCGCAATTTATAAAATTAGTACGTATAAGTTGTTAAATAAACTGTTTCATTTCAATGATTTGATTTAAAGAAGTTTTCCCAGTTGGGACGAGACTTCGCTTCGCGCTTCGCTCACCAAAGTCTTTACGCGTACCGCAATATTGATTTTCTTTTAATAAAAGTTTATTCCTTGTTTGGCTTTTTTTATATATCTGTAAAACTCCGAAGCGAAATTTTCGCATCTAGACGATAAAGAACAAAATTAATTCTTTTTCCATATAGTTTGAATTACTTTTCTTTTGCTTTTGGCTTGGATTTTGTAAGGATTGTCTTTTGGCATTGACATTGATGTAGTTATTATAAAGTAGGCATCTGATATGAGAGAATTGTTTAAAATTTATTATCTAAAGGGAAAACATGGGGGACCTAACAAAATGCTTGTAAACGATACAGCTCCTTGCTACAACAAAAACACAAAATAAATCAAAAAGCATCCCACATCCCATTTAACTCTGAATTGAATTATTCTGTTCTTAATTAAAAAATATTTTCTACTTTTTCGTTGCATTTGCTATAAAAGCATATTTTTTAGTTTATTTTGAAAATGTTTAGTAAAATTTTCTATAAATATGTTAAATTGAATATCAATAGTACTTAGACGAGTGCCATAAGCATTGTTCAAAACAGTGCGCCTGCGCAGCTCACATGCTCTGCCTTTGTTAATCTCATGCCGAGGATCCGTAAAGAAATGTATTGATCCTGACTTTCCTTATTAATATCATGGGAAATTTCAATTGAATTATTGTATTGTCATCGGTCCTTGAGGCGTTTGCAAAGTCTCATGTTAATCAGACGTTTCGAAATCGGAAAAAATCGTGCTCAAATGTTCCGTTACACACATTACATTGCCCTCATTCTGTGGTAAATAGCTTAAGCATTTGTGTTACAGAAATCAGAAACAACGACGGTACCATAACACCCAGACCCGAGACAATATAGAAAAGTTCGTTTCCCATTTGATAACCCGGGACCTCAGAGATGGCGCGACGTCAAGGTCTGGCCCGCTCGCCTCTCGGCTACGGGGGTTTATTGAAATTGAAATGAAATTATTTATTTCTGCAAGTGGATTTACAATGAAATGAAATGAAATGAAATGAAATAAAATGAAATAAAATGAAATAAAATGAAATAAAATTAAATAAAATTAAATAAAATTAAATAAAATTAAATAAAATTAAATAAAATTAAATAAAAATAAATGAAATTAAATAAAATGAAATAAAATGAAATTATTTATTTCTGCAAGTGGATTTACAATAAATTCTTTTGCACGTCAATTATTTTTTCCTACCAGCGCCTCGACGTTGGTTCTGTTGAGAAGAAGCGCCGCAACAAACTCAACAGATATCCTCTTTTATAATAAATTACAAACATCACAATTGGGCATTAAAATATTTGTATTAATAATATAGATTTTCTAGGCGAAGATGGACATTTTAACAATTCCACATATTTTTATCATTAAAAAAATCTTGTACAGTGTAATAAGCCTTTTTAATAAGCCATGTTTTAATTTGGGTCTTAAATCTATGCATGGGCAAGTCAATAATGCTTTGCGGTAACTTATTAAATATTTTAATACTTATCCCCATGAAGGAATTACTACTTTTATCATCAAAATATATTACAAGTGAAGCTAATAAAAGCGTGTTTAAGTTTTTCTCATAGTTAGGTACAACCCAAGCTTACAAAAGCGTTTTAAAAAATAGATTAAGTTATTATAGTCTAAGCAGCATTTACAGTCGGACGTCCCATTTATCAATATAATCACCTACCAAGTGTACCCTACTCATCTATTGTATCCATTGTAATCATCCCAACTGACCGTACTCAGCTCATGACAACTGAACGAGCGACACCAGAATTGGGGAGTTAGGGGAAAAATATGAGTAGGACAATGATCGTGACAAATTATGAACTAGATGACCAACTTTTATGTTTTTATTTTCGAATGGTCTTCCAATACGCAAAAAAATAATAATTAAAACTTCTCGAAATCACACTTCTTTAAACTATACCAAAAATGGTTCACTTGAATTTGACTACGAGTGGCGCCATAGTGTTTTTTAAACGTTACAGAAATGCTATGTAAACTTTTTTTTAATTAGATTTTTAATGTATATATTAAATACAAAAGAGTGGCATCACATTTAGGCGCGTTCCGTTTATTTGTAAACTTTTTAACAAAATACAAATGCTCTTAATTTATAATCAATCAAATATTACTGTCTCGACATAACAGTAAAGTAATTTATCATTATTTCGGTTTTTACTACAGCTGCTTTTCTGGACTAAAATTACTCATACGTAGTAAGTAACTGCAATGATTCAAAACGAGAAATTAATGGAAACCTAGTTAGGTCGAGAATACAGGTACAAGTAAGAACTTTGAACGAATCCTTTGAGCGTGAAAGCAATTACAGTTCAGTCTTGCAGTTGAATACTTTGCTCATTTGAGACGAAATAATTGGATGCAAGTGTTGGTACACATAAGTTTGTCTGTACGTGAGATTGGGGGACCTTCTCCTCATCAATTGTCAGAATATAACTATGCATGAACAATGTAAGACTTTCGTGTAGGTTAATCATCTACCGGCTATCTACAGTAAGTCAACTTACCCATATAGTCAACCACACCCGGTCTTCCCTACTATGGAAAAGTTTAAGATATTTTAAATTTGTTGCTACTGCTGCAATGGATATTCTGCTAATCTAACAAATTAGAATGTTTCTAAAATGTATGAAAGTATAAATAAATGCCTGTTACTCTTTCACGTAAACTATGTCATTCGCTCCATTCGGACTGGCAACGCACATACTCTGCGTTCGGACACATCCGCTATCCCACACACATATAGTAAAAAAACATTACCCTCCTTTCTTTGGCTCTACGGTTAAAAGGCTCAAGTTATATTAAATCCCAGTTTTATACAAACGAAGCGAGCCTTGTGAATTACAACAAGCACTCGACAACTGGACTCGACCTCGAGCATCGCACATCACTACTTGTATTTAACACATAAATAGGTTCCGAATAGTGTTTGTGCGAAAGTCAGAACTTATGCATCCGATGATAAACTTAGCTCGAACTTAGTTTGTATGCATTCAACGAACGACTTCCGCTGCAATCTGATTTCAGAATCGTGTTCAACTTACGTCTGCTCGAGGTAACTTCATTCCAGAGAGTAACAATTCATTAGCTTACCAAATCTGTACGAGAACCTATCTCGATTAGTAATGAAGCTTGTGCATCTTGTAATTTTATTGACGATCTCCGTAGCCGTAAGGCCAGCGGGCACGACTTTAACGACGCGCCATCTCTGAGGTCCCTGGTTCGATCCCCGGTCGGGTCGATACGGGAAACGAACATTTCTACATTGTCTCGGGTCTAAGTGTTGTGGTACCGTCATTGTTTCTGATTTCTATAGCACAAGTGCTTAAGCTACTTACCACAGAATCAGAGCAATGTATGTGATGTTGTCTAATATATATATTACAGTCTCGATCGACCGGTTGGCCACCCTGCTGTAGAACATCACCTAAGACTCACCAACAAAGAGGGCATAAGGTAGATACATGCTGAGATCCTTTGGGTTGACAGCATTGATGTCCAGCAGCAGCTGCATGATGTTGTACGGCATCCAGCACAGCGCAAACAGAACTGCTAGCAGGAGAAGGATCCAAGCCACTCGCTTCCTCTCCTTCATCAGTCTTAGGCCCTGCTGGCAAAATAGAACCTTATCAGCATCGTCATAAATCACTATCCATACTAATTATATAAATGACGTCTGTAGCCGAGAGGCGAGGGGGCCTTACTTTGGCGTCGCGCTATCTCTAAGTTCCCGGGTACGACCCCCGGTCAGGTCAATACGGGAAACAAATTTTTCAATATTTTTTCAAAATGAAGGAATTAAATCAATCAAATCAGAAACAACGGTGCCACAACATTTTGACTCCAGACAATACAGAAAAACTTTTTTGCATATTGACTAAACCGGGGAGCGAACCTAAAGATTGTGCGACGCCAAAGTCCTCGCTTCTCGGCTATGAAGATCGTCAATATGACTATTGAGGCCGAGTTTAGAATAAGTTTGGACAGTACACTCCGTGGTTGTGTCTTTGGAGGATTTACCTTTTTTTACCTTTCATACTAAAGCTAATAAATGAGAAAACTATTTTAAATCATCTTCATTCTTAAAAATCAAAGACATATTAATTACGAGTAGTACCAGATAATTACGCAGACGCGCTAATAGCTGCGACACAGATATTGACTTTGTATTGTATACACTTATAAACGCTTGAAAAACTCAAGATTAACTAGTAAAGTTCCAAATAAACATTATTATTTTTTTTATTATGTACTGAAGAAGGCCAGAGTGTTATGTAAATTTACAAGGAAAACTAGAGGCGAAATAGTATCAGACGTTTCCACTCTTTGAATCCACTTTCCAGTTCCAAGAAACAATTTGCCTCGCCGAGTTTAGTTGCTGAAGACACATATTGAATATATTTATCGTTAGATCAGCTAGAAATATTGCCGGTAGAATCTCTATTGCATTTAGTTGTGTAAAGTACTTTTCTCTTGCTGGCTTGAAAATATTTATGTAGATAAAATATATTTTTTAAAGCTTACATTGGATGTTATGTGATATTTGTGTAACGAATAATTATTGTATTTCTTATGTGTCTTGGTGTTTCCTATCTTATGTAAATAGAAGCTCTTCTAACAATGTATACTTTGTGAACCAAATGTCAATTGAAAAGTCAGGCACAATTGATTTTCTATTGTGTCTGGTTGCCTGGGTCTTACGACTTTAATATAAGTTTACAACATTTTTTGAACATTATTTGGTTTGAGAGACTCAAACTTCTGACTGTTTGAGCCTTCATAATCAATTATTTTACGATTAGATTTATTTATTAGTAAAATAACAGTTTGTAAAGTAGCATAACTGTGATTCCATTCAAACGCTTAAATCCCGCTCACGTTTGACCTCAATTTCGCTTGATGGAATGCGTTTGGGGTCAAAGATAGCACCCGTTTGCTTAAGGTATCTGTTCACTTTGACATTAAAGATATCGAAAAACAGCCTCGCAGAGAGTTTGAAGCCTTTCGTTTACTGAAAGACAAGGCAAACTGGTTTGAATGCAATCAAAGAATGTCTACAAAATAAGAGACAAAATTCTCGCCATACCTAATTGTTCGGTGATGGCAAGGAGAAAGAGGTATCAGGTTTTGCAAAACAGCCGCATACTCAAATAAATGTAACTGATAGCTTATAATAATGTCAATCACATGTAGACCACAAACCTAGAGTTTGTGGTCTACATGTGATTGACATTATTTTCTCTTGACTACCACTAACAATATATATGCAAATTTGTTTTGCTAAATAAGAACCTTAATTGCTATTGTAGCTTGTCGTTTAGTGATGGTAAGGAGAAAGAGATATCAGGTTTTGCAAAATCTCCGCTCACTAACCAAAACGTAACTGATAAAACCTAGAGTTTGCTGGCTACCTATGCCTGACTTTTTTTAATAATCTTAATTACTTTTGCACCGTGCTCAGGATGTACAAGACACAATATTGCCAATCCCTAAAAGACCCTGTTGTGAATTAATAGTTACAGCGTGCAATAAAAAATGCCCAACAAGCCTGGCGTCGAAAGATAAATAAAGAATAATGGCTTTTACTTAGCCAGTAAACGACAAACCTTAGAATTATGGAACAAGACAACAAACCATTACATGGTCTTGTGTAATTATGTCGTCATTTTTATTATGGAGTAAATGGTATTTATAATGGAAACATGTCTACTTCAGTTTACCTCAACTTAATAAATTTCTAAATTAGCTCCAAAGTAGTTTACGTATAGTTTTTTTTTTATATTACACTTCAAGGTTGACCTTATCTCACCTGATTTTAAGTGGTAATGAGGTCCTAGCCTAAAGGCGACAAGTACAGCATAATAAATCTGTTACTGGATTTGTCGCCCTTACCTTGAAAGCCTAACCCTTACTACTAATGTAGCACCCCCAGGAGCTCTGGAAACCTTACTCACACGCAGGAACACAACAACACAAAAATGATTGTTATTTGGCTGCAGTATTCTGTAAGGTGGAGGTATTTCACCAGTGAATAGTAATACTAGTAAATTTGACACCTAGTGCAATTGTAATATAGTTTTTTGCCAGAAATTTCTCGATAAAAATAAATGCCAAATTGGTAGTAGAGTCAGTTATGTATAATGTTTTTTACCTATTATTTAAAAATTCATGTAAGTGTATAAAACTATGCAGAGTCCCACAAAACTATTTACACAGTTTATCTTTGGGATCAGTTTCTCGTACGGTGTAACCACTTCAAATGACCTGATTTTCAATTAGATTTAAATGATAAACGCACCGGTTAAAACATTGATCGCAAAGAAATAAGTCCCTATGTCATCCATTGTATCTGAAATAAAAGATTTTTGAAATTTTACCAACAAAAAAAGACCGTGTTCATAGGTAGAAACTTGAATCTGAGCAAAGATGCCATTGACGAAGTTTTAATGATTTCCTTTTTTACTAAACTTGTAATGGTAGGAAATTAGGATAAAGGATCACATAAATTATGGAAACAGCTAAGGGAATTAAATAGACCGTTGGAATAAATTGTTATCGCTGTTGGCTGATTAACTAAATTGGGGCATGCTTCGGTCCAGTGTTTGATGGGTGACCATTATGCCTAGTTGGTGGCTTAAGTCAAATTGTCAGTTAAGTTAATAATTTTATTTACCTATACAAATATTTAAAAAGCTGAAGAGTTTTTTTTAACACGCTACAGATATCAGAAACAACGATGGTAGGTACCATACCACCCAGACCCAACGCAGTATAGAAAAGTTAATTTTCTTTAATGACCCAACTGGGAATCCAACCCAGGACTTCAAAGATGACTCATCACTCACTCGTCTCTCACCTACGGATGTAATCGAAAACTTAAAATGCAAGTTATTTTATTGTAATGTTATTATAGGCCCAGCTGCGGGATATTCAAAGGTTAAATAAAAACGATATTTTTACCGAGAACTAATTAATTTATTTCGAAAGATAGCTCAGAATAATTACCTCATCGTAAAATTTTAATTGGCACAAATTGTAATTTAAATATTTTTATGACACAACAGATTTTGGGAGCCATTAATAATTTGGAGCAAAGATAATAACAATTTGTGCGCACTCCTGCCATTAATCATGACTTGCCGGTAGTCATTCTTTGTCATTAATATCAATTAGGTACTTCTCAAAAACAGGGTGGCGTAATTACTTACATGTTGAAAGAAACATCTTTGAAGTTAAGATAAGGAATATTGTGACGTATGTGGGATAGCGGATGTATCCAAACGTAGTGCATGTGCGATGCCTGTACGTACGTATGAATATCCGAATGGAGAGAATGACAAGGAGTAGTGTTGCCGGATAATCGATTAACCAAACCTAAAAATTATACCATTAGATACGTAGTTAAAGACACGTGGATCTGATATCCTTCTTTCGTTCCAACAATTAGATGCGTATTGTACAGAATAAAGAGGTATAATATACTACTGTACCCGCGTCTTCGTTTCCGTGGAATACAAGATTCTGAACTGCTTTTTTTTCTAAAATAAAAGTAGTCTAAGATAATCCTTATTACACCAGCTAACTGCCATTAAAAGCCGTGTCGAAATCGGTCCAACCGTTTCGAGATTAGCCGAAACAAGCAGACAAACAGAAAAAAATAGTTTAAAAATATTACGGTATAACTATTCATATGTATGTAGAAATAAAAGTGGATATTTAAATATTACAGATACTCCAAATTTACTTCATTATGTATAAATAACTGGTTTCAAAAGAAGGTTTCCTACGTTCAACGTTTCTCGCGAGTGTAGTTATTAGATCTAGTCTATTACGCGACGCAATAAAGAGGGCCCGTAGTTCCGACTGTAATTCCGACCGTTGGAATGCGCGCTCGTAACTCCCACTAAACCTAGGAAACAGTGAAATGCGGAAAATGTTTGAATAGCGGCAGTGAAAACTATTGCTTTCAGGAAGAACCGTGAAGATAGATAGATAGATAGATAGGTGAAATACCTCCACCTTACAGAAGACCGCAGCCAAATAACAATCGCTTCTGTGTTGTTGTGTTCCTGCGTGTGAGTAAGGTTTCCAGAGCTCCTGGGGGGTGCTACATTAGAAGCAGGGGTCAAGCCTTCAAGGTAAGGGCGACAAGTCTAGTAACAGTTTTATTATGCTGTACTTGTCGCCCTTAAGCTAGGACCTCATGACCACTTAACATCAGGTGGAATGAGGTCAATCTTGAAGTGTAATATATAGAAAAACAGAAATTATTTTTGCAGACATGTTCAAGTGCAATTTAGGCGATTTTTGCTAAAAATCAATCTCTTCCAGAAAACCTTTAGGTAGAGGAGGTTTACGTAGACATCGAGAAACGGGTACGGCCGCGCAAAAGATAAATTGAGAAAAAAATCAACAGAAAACAAAAATAAAAACAAAACAGAGAAAATATAGAAAAGTTTGTTTCCCATAGTGACTTGATATAGCATTTTACAGAACTGCAAATTATAGGTATTTACCTACAATAGCTATATGAATGTATCTTTTGATAATTATTTATGTACACTAGACAAAAGCTATATTTTTGTATGTTTTCATGTTTGTAAATTTTGGAAAAAGTGACTTTATTTCTTGCCGGTTTTTCTCAATTGCATCAATATTCCTAACACGGCAGTAGTGAGTTATATAAATGATTTTGTAAAAGTTTTCATTTTATATTATACTAGCTGTGCCCGCGACTTCGTTCGCGTGGACTACATCCTTTCATGGTCAGTTTTACCCCTTTTTCCCCTAATATTCAAAACCAAAAGTAGTCTTTATTTTAATCCAAGTTTCGAGCTATATTTGTGCCAAATTTCATATCTCTAACTTCAAAAATAAACATTTTTCCATATAAACTTTCAAAGGTGGTATTACCCCCCTCCCCCCCTTATTTTCTAATAAAAAGTAGCCTATGTCCGTTCTTGAGATTCAACGTATACCTATACCAAATTTCATCAAAATCCGTTCTGCCGTTTAGGCGTGAAAGAGTAACAGACGGACAGACAGACAGACAGACAGACAGAGTTACTTTCGCATTTATAATATTAGTATGGATTCTATACCATCAAATGATGACCTCCAAAGCCGAGAGGCGAGCGGACTGGACTTTGGCGTCGCGCTATCGTCGGTCCCGGGTTCGATACCCGGTCGGGTCAATATAGGAAACGAACTTTTCTATATTGTCTTGGTTTTGGGTGTCAGAAAGAAAGTGGGTTAGAAAAAACGGCGGCATAACACCGTCGTTCTTTCTGATTTCTGTACAAGTGCTTTAGACACCACAGAATCAGAGCATTGTATGTTAAAAAACATCAAACATTATGAAAAACATAATAATTTTGAAAAGTAGGTTTAAAAAATTGTGATATATGTGTGAAAATACATGACCTTTTCAGCGACTCTTCAAATACAATATTAAAAACAGATAGAAATGTTAAGACAACAATGGTTCAACATTTACAAAGCGTTGAAGTTTGCATCAAAATTAATTGCAACTCTAGCTGCATTGCTTGGGGCATTTTCCAAGTGTATTTGTTTTTGTTTTGGTCTAATGAACAGTGGGAGTAATTAAACAAATATAAATAAATAAATAAACATTGGACAACATCACATATATTGCACTGATCCTGTGGTAAGTAGCTTAAGCACTTGTGTTTCAGACATCAGAAACAACACCCAGACCCGAGATAATATGGAAAAGTTCGTTTCCCATATTGACCCGACCGGGGATTGAACCCAAAACCTCTGAGATGGCGCTCGCCAAAGTCAGGCCCGCTCGCCTCTCGGCTATGGAGGTCGTCAAATATAAATAGTTATGTTGTATTCAGAATAAAGATGGTTATGCCCACGGTTTCAACATATTGTCGTAGAAATTAATTAAAAAAACAGGGAAAAGGATTTCAGAATAAGCATTTTATTGACACACGTATTTGGTTATTGTCTTCAAAGAAAATCCACAAATGGTGTTTACAGTCACATTGTCAACAATCTAGATTTAACAATCGCAGAATTTTCTGGAGTGTCAGTGCTGTGATTCGTCCTGGGGTCGTCCGATATTTTGTTTTTTTTCTGATTTCCGTAACTTAAGTAACTAAAACAAAAAAAAATAGTTAAAAAAGGATTTCAAGGCTCGAATTGGTGTTTTTATTATTTCTAAATTAATTAGCATCTTTTAAAATTATAAAATAATTTTATGTCAGGTATTATATTTGACGGCCTGGTGATATTTGTCTTCTAATTGATACGAGCGTTTTGTTTAATTTTTACTTATTTACTGTGGGATAGTGGATGTATCCAAACGTAGTGCATGTGCAATGCACAGGCATTCAAACGTACAGACGTTTGAATATCCGAATGGTGAGAATGTCAGTCAGAGTTAGATTTGAACGACGAACGACGGAAGACGACGTATTTGGATTATTCCTATTTTGCTTCTTTCATTTCCCATCCCACTACATTACTATGTAGACGAACAAGCTTGTGAAGAAATTAGTCGCTTCTTCGCTGGTATGGAATTGTAAATTGTAAGGGCAAAGCTTTCTGTCGACACAGGTATGCTAATACGCGATTTGATATTAAAAAAAATGGTGAAAGTTCAAAACAGCTCTAGGTTCTATACGGACCTACACGCTCCCCTATCTTGAACCAGCTGGCTGTGTTTGTCAGGGCACCACACTCAATGCCAGGGGGGTAAGGCCTAGGGGATCAGCCGCTAAGCCTGGCCTCCATTACTTTGATCTCAAGAAGGTGGGGCGTGTCAAGTGGCCAGCCCCGCACGGGATCAAACTCCCTACAACTGCGCAGTGTTGGCCGCCGAGGAGGTTTTAGTTCGTGCGAGCCTGACATGCCACTCTCTGTTCCTCGCAGAGATTGACGGGCGGTAGTCATTTCTCCCTCGATAAAATGGGAACCCATTTCCCCCTCGACCTTCCGCGGTAAGTGTCGGGGCTGGTTTGATAGCATCCACCCTACTGGCAGTGTTGCGATAGTTCTAAAGTTTCCCACTGCATTGCCACAAAAGCCATGAAGTTCAGGGAAGGTTTTAGTGGGTAAGTCTGCCCTTTAGCGCAGTAGAATCCCACAACGACATCAGTTAAAATTTGACGTTAAAACTTGGGCGGGTTCAAAAGATATAGAATAATGTTCGAGTGTGCGGAATCAGTTTCTGTTAGATTTCCTCTTGAGAGCCGTTTATGATTCTACTCCCATTAAATGACCATTTGTTTCTAAACTTCCCTTTTTCATCCGAAATACGAAAAATATTGAGATCTGTTCTGATTTTACTAGTTGCTTGTATTTATTGTATTTGAAAGGAAAGATAGAAAATTATAGACGAGCACAAATTAATTTAAAATTAGCTTACAAAACCGAATTAGGAAAAAAACAGACGAAGTGCTCAAATCTAAGAGAAGACATTTTAGTGACAACATTTTTAAAGGATATGCAAAAAACTTGACGAAGGGCAAGCTCGCGGTACAAAGTTGATTATGAGGGTTATTTGGCTAAAGGATTTAAAATTACTGCACATAATTTTGTGACGTTCTTGTGTCATTTTAGGGCTTCATCAGCTCTTGAACATACGGTTTTTTGCCTCACAAGGTGTTTGTTTTATACAATATTTCAAAGGATACATTTCCATACTGTGTATATTTTATAAACCGCCTACGTCAAGCAGAACAGAATAGGAAATAACTTCATTAATTATGTATGTTTACAAATGATCTCATTTGTACTATGCTGAAGTAAAATAGTAAATTTGTTCAGATTGATTATGAGTAGACACAAAACTTTTTGAAAAAAGTGCTTTTAAAAACAACAAATTTTTATTTTGAATACTATTTAAATGATAACCTTAATTAACAACTGGAAATGTTCTGTATTATTCCCTCCTCAATAGCTCTATGCAAACTTAGTCTGCTGCAAACTAAATAGAAATGCACTGAGTAGATTAATTCGTTATCCATCTGTATACCCATCTTTGAGAATCAATAAAATCTTAGTCACAGTATAAAATATCTTTGGTCCACTGTCCACGGCTGCAGACTAGTATAATTGACCAATAAGTATGTAGAAAAATGTTTTGTGATGTAGTTAGTTAACTGCCTTAATTTTAAATACAAATTATTGGGCATGTAGTAGTCTCACTCAAATGCCCATATATATGGATTTCTTTCTAAATATTTTCAAGCTAACTACCAGTTATGTCCCGGTCTGCATAACATTGGGAATAAAAAAATTCGTATGAACTTCTAATATTTTCCCTTGAGATATTTCTTTAAAAACCAAAAATATTTTAAAAGTTTTTTGTGACGGTTGTAAATGGCACTTAAAATTCGTTAATAAAATAGTAGAAATGCTTAAACGCACTAAAAAATTCGTACTGTTTTAACCTGATTTGTGACGCGCCAAACGAGACCAAGGCTGCTTAGCAAACACCATTCATCCTTTAATGGCATTATCTACGTCAAATATTTATTGGGAGCAGGTCAAAATTGAATAATGATTTCATAGAGTTTTACTCGATAATATAATGTCCTTTAATCTACCAAACCCAGGAAAAATAAAGTTTTTCACTAAACTTATAAGCAACTAAATAATGCTTCTAAACATACCCGAAAACCACTCAATTGAAAATAAAAATAAAATATTCGAAAGGAAAGTCTTACAATAAGCTTATAATTTTTAGTGCATCACACCGCACTAGCAAGGTTTAAATATTTATAAAAGAAACAGAAAAATAAATCTTTCAATGGTAGTAGATCAAATTGAGATAGATTTTTCCCGGACCGAGATAAAGTTTTATATTTTTTCAACGTTTACAGGAGTAGTAAGTACATCACGTCCTACAAGCGAATTTTAAATCTTTTTAAATATATAAAGTCACCAAAAATGACGGCAGTACTCATTTTGACATTTGTTTAAAATCGCGACAAAATTTACTCGCGCGGCATGTTACATGCAGGCCTATTTTTTGTTTTTTTTTTATTGCACTTCAAGATGCGAAAAGGCCTATCATGCGCGACGCGATTAAATTTTATAGCGCTCATAACAAACGTCAAAATCGATTGAAGTCAGTCAAGTCAGTCAAAATCGTCAGCTGCTGATTGGCTTAAAATACGAGTTTAGAGTCCTATTAGCCAATCAATGGTATCGAAATTTGACATATTGCGTATGCTTGGCCTGCTAAACTCAGTTGCAGAAATGAGAAGGTTTTGTCGCGGGATAGGACCAATTTAAAAAGTTATTACCCTTAAGCTTACGATTTATCGAACTTCAGCAATTTTATCGTGTAGCAGTATTTCACGTAGAACTAGGCCCCTGTAAGACTAATTATATATAATTGCTTGTTTCCCTTGGCTAGGTTTGCCACAATAATTAGCCAGCGTTCGATCAGGGATCGTGTAATTAGGCATTTCAGTTCCAGTTTTCCGTTTCCCTCGTCAATGTCTGGAGAAGATAATAGGTGGCTTATCAGTTAAATCGGAAAGAGCGCAGGAATTACATCAACTGATTCCCCAATTTCCTCTACGCCGCCGCAATGATACGGAAATTGTTTTCAAATCAGACTACCATCTTCATATTTTGATAGGAAATTTGTCAAAGGAGCAGAAATCTTTGCAAACATATTATACTCATATAGATGTATATTGTGGACATTGCAAATAGTCTAATCGTTTGGTACTTTTAATAGAGACTTTTTTTTATATTACACATCAAGATTGACCTCATCCCACCTGATATTAGGTGGTAATGAGTTCTTAGCTTAAGGGCGACAAGTACATCATAGTGAAACTGTTACGTACTAGACTTGTCGCCTTTACCTTGAAGACTTGACTCCTGCTATTAAAATAGCACCCCCAGGAGCTCATAAAACCTTACTCACGAAGGAACATAAAAACACCGAAGTGATTGTTATTTGGCTGCGGTCTTCTGTAAGGTGGAGATATTTCACCAGTTGGGGCTGCTCCAGTTCGAGCGATAAATCGCTATGCCCTGCCTCTTTTAATATTATTTAATTAATATAGCACCGTGAGCGGTAAAATAATGATTTTATTGGGATATTTACGCACTATGCTCAAAATTTAAAATAGTGTCGATCTGCATTACCATAACTCATGTGCTTGATCGATAGTTAATTACGCTCGACTAAATCTAAGGCCAAATTTTCACTAGGCAACATTTGACTACAAATCTTGATAGTAACCATTAACATTTAACTAACGTTGCTGTGCAGAACGCATCTGCTTTATGTTTAACCTTTTTTTCTAAATATCTTGTTTTTGATACTTTTTTATAACATCTGTCACTAACTTCTTCTGCTGAATAAATGTCGCACTATTTTCCACCGGCTTTTAATTCCTAATAAATTATTATCTAAATTCTAAAAATCATTGCTTACGCATCTCTTTCGGTCGCTAACATTTTGGTACCTCCCTACACTGTTACCGCGAAGAGGAACCAGAAATCCTAGAAACGTTCCATCAGAAATTCAGATAGGCGATGTAGTCCTAATAGTCGATGGCTCTCTTCCACGGGGATTATGGCCAAGAGGTAGGATCACAAGTGTGTATCCAGGTAGGGACGGAGTAGTTCGTGTGGCAGACGTCGCTACCTCCGCTGGTTTACTTCGTAGGCCGGTTAAAAAACTTGTACCTATTGTTTCTGTTACTGAAAATAATTAGTTACTTTTTGTATTCTCCCTTAGTATGTTTATTATTGTTTAGTCAGTCTAATTATTTGTTTGTTTATATATTTTAATAAAAAGGGGGAGAATGTGCAGAACACACCTGCTTTATGTTTAACCTTTTTTTTTAAATATCTTGTTTTTGATACTTTTTTATAACATCTTCTCTTCTGAATAAATGTCGCACTATTTCCACCGGCTTTTCATTCCTTATAAATTAATAATCTAAATTCTAAAAATCATTGCTTACGCATCTCTTTCGGTCGCTAACAGTTGCTTTTTAATGTCCGGTTCCAATATTTGAAAACGATCCGTTCCAGTTACGGTAAGTAATAAATTATACGAGGCGTAAGCTAAAAACGACTGACACATGACTGATGACAGCTGATATGGAAAGTAAATTGGGAATTAGAATTAACGAGTCGAAATATATATTTTTTTTTATGGAGTTTTACGCCGCACTAGCAAATACTTTAAAGAAATGATCTCCCCTTGCGGTGCGTATGCCGATAAGCATGTAGTTGTAAACATATTCGGCAGAGGGCACTTACCGTAGGCTAACGAATTGATACAGCAGAAAAATTTCATCGCCAACGATAACTTGCGGTTAGCTCAGTTGGAAAAGCAGCACGCACGATACGTGGAGGTCGTGGATTCAATTCCTGCACCGCAAGGGGAGATAGAATCTGTTTCTTTAAAATATTTAACGACTCGTAGTCGGCTAGTAATTTTTGACACATTAAGAATAGTGAAATATCGGAACTGGGCATAAACAGACAACAGAAGCGCGAATTTGCGTAGGCTTCCGCCGGAGTATTAAAAAAAAGTATTATTAATACAAATGCTTACCTGTTGCATGCTCACGTTACCCTCATCAATGTCGAAGGGCGGTCGCACTGAGCACAGCGTCCTGCCCATACAAGCGTACGACAGAATCGTTATGGAGCCTGTGAACAAAAACGGGCTTTATACTATTATCTTTTACGATGAAAATTTAAGGCTGTACCGTATTTCCGTTAGCAGCAGTGGCCTTATTTGAAAATGAGATTTTGTTAAGGAATGCTTGCACTTTTTGTAATGCAAAAACGACGAGTTGTATAAGTTTAACGTATAAACGTATAGCGGATGAACCAATTTTGTTTTTGTTGGTTGAAAAGTGCGCTTTAGTCGAGAGTGTTCTAAGCTATCTCGTGAATCTCGCCATTTTGTGAATATAAATATGGGTAGAAATAACTTTTTTATTAATAAAATGGCCGCTGCCACATAAGATGTTGGAAAAGAAATGGTATGAAAGTCATTTAAATTATCTAAAAATAATTGCATATTATTCGATGGCAACGAAATAAGCGATATAATCGAAAGCGTTGGATGAATCCCAGTATCGATTTGATCGATGCAAAATAAATGCAATATAATTGATAGTATTGGCATCAATATCAATATTATTGTCTATCTCGTAAATAACAATCAAATACTTGATTGAAATCGATTACAATGAATAACATTATTCATCATCATCAATCTGATCGAAATTATCGATAGTCAAAACAATTTTTAGATTATATATGACTCAATCCGTTAATCGTCAACATTAAGGCTGACAGTCGTAGACACGATCCAATTTTAGTTTTTAGACGGTTTGCTCTAGCTTACCTAAAACTACATACTTAATTTTTATCACACTTTTGAAATGTTTTCGTTCGTGCAAACTAATTTACACATAATTATAAATTATATTCTGGATCCAATATCATCTGACATGAAAAAGAAATTCCCAAAAAGATTGTGGTGTTAATCGATTTAATTTTAATCGCACCCATTTAAAACAAGCTAAGCCCCATCCATTTAACTTTTCAACGTAGAGTTTCACACACGCTACCTTTGTGTTACACGTAGTAATTACCACAGACTTAAGTTGGAATCGAAGGTTAAAGGTAAATGATACACAGTAAAAATAAGACCAGTATCTAAACGTAGTATTAATAAAACGAAAATAAAAATAAAAAAAAAATAAAGAAAGTTCGATTGTTGAAATTACATCAAGTCTGAATTGACCCAAAAGAGCACTTGAAATATAACGATTGATCTGGAATGTTTTACATTATTATAAAAACACAACAAGATACAATGTTTAATAAAGAATATTGTATGTTATGAAAGTAAAAATCATTGCATTTCATGGGATACACTAATGAAACGTCTCTATATAAACTTATATAGGTAACGAACTGATTGACTGATAAATAGTCAGGCAGTCAGGCAGACAGATGGACAGCGGAGACTTAATAATAAAAAAAAATGTTTGTGCAGTTTTTTATCTTTTTGCTAACACTTAATTTTAACACAGTGAAGGTTTTGTAAAAAAAGCAAACAGCATGTTAATACAGTTGACGATTATATTGAAAATAAAAAAAATATTTTGGTTGGTATTTTAAGAGTATCTTTACTGTAAGTACCTTTTGTCTTAAGCCTCATAACAACTCGTCCAATCTACCATCAATATAATTACTATTCAACAGCAATCTATTCATGGATTAGTGAAGGGTTTCACACAAAGCTCGTGCTCAAAGCCTTTGCTTTACAATTTGGTTTTAGAGAAAGTATTTTCAGGTATGTACCTATTTGAAACAGAATTCATGGTTTTCTCATTTGTAAACATCACTGAAAATATAAGTAAGCAAACTTTATAAAAGTTAAAAAATGTTTATAAGACCTTTTTTAATAACTTTCCACTATCATTAGAAGTTTTATTTACTGGTCTTAAAAGTTAATTGCTTTTACCTTGTGGAGAGTTTAGGTCTAATATTTATTGAAGGATATGGAAAGATATTTAATTTCGTTTTGTACGATTGTTTTTATCGGAAATTCAGATTAATACAGTCGTATAAGCATAACCGTCTTCACCATAAGGGCACACAAGGCCTGTGCCCATGGCCCTATTCCCTGCCACAAAGTACTGACTATTTCTCTAACCAAATAACCAGCAACATTCTATTATATTTTTTTATATATTACACTTCACGATTGAGCTCATCCCACCTGATGTTAAGTGATAATGAGGTCCAAGCTTAAGGGGATAAGTACAGCATAGTTAATCTGTTACTGGACTTATCACTCTTACCTTGATGGCTTGACCCCCCTTCCCCTGTAGCACCCTACAGGAGCTCTGAAAACCATACTCACACGTAGGAACACAACAACTCAGAAGTAATTGTTATTTGGCTGCGGTCTTCTGTAAGGTGGAGGTATTTCACCAGTCGGGCTGCTCCAGTTCGAGCAATAAATCGCTATGCCCCACCTCTCTTAAATTAAATATATCGTCGATATATATCATATAAAAAAAACCTATAATTTTAGCTCTTTTTACTTTTCAAAAGGTCCCCAAATTCTTGTGTGCCCAAGGTTGGTTAAAGACAGCTTTGCGTATAAGGCTGGTTCGATAGAAATAATAAAATAATGACCTTTTCTACACTTACCGGGTATGGCGTACACTATGGTGAAACTAAACGTTCCGAACTGTTTCCTGGTATCTTGACTAGGCCACTCTTCAGTGCAGAAGTGCACATCTCGGGTTTCTATCTGGAAATAAGAAAATAATTAAAGACACAATATTAATCAAAGTCATAGCTGTAAGAATACTGTTACATTAAAATTCTCCTTTATTAACCTACATTTGGTTTTAACTTGACTTTGAGCTTTTTTATTATTATTTTTCTTTTTCCGTTTTGTATTTATTTCGTAATATTATGTTACGAAATCAATAAATTTTAATTTTATTTTAATAATAAAACAGTTTCAAGTAATGTTTCATTTCGGCAAATCAGTTTCTGGGGCAAGGTCAGAATGAAGATTAGTGATATTTATTTATTAATAATAATAATATAATTTTCGTTTATTATCTCTTCACAAGGGGTACAAAGATTACTTACACTAATATGGTTACAATATTCAACCCATGTGAGAGACTGGTGTCCATACTAGGGATACTGGTGTCCCTGTGTGACGGATCACCAGATCACCCTCAGATCAAATATGCCTTAAAATTATGTGTGTGTTCGTGTGTGTGTGTGTGTGTGTGAGAGAGAGAGAGAGAGTGAGTGAGATAGAGTATCTGGTGTGATGCGTAACTCAATGTTCAATGTTTTACTAATCACAAGTTCTCGGCAGATTCATAATCTATATTTAATAGCCATTCTCTTATCAAGTCTTTACACCGTCTTTTTGGCAGAGAGTAATACTTCAGATGTTTATTAAGTTTATTGTACAAATAACCTCCTAGAAAACAGAAGAATCTATGTGGGAATTTTGAGATTATTATATTGTATTATTAATGTGAATGTTGAAATCAATGGAAGTTCCGTTTTACTCCAAGTAACTACGAGTCTGGAAAGATTTTAGCTTACGCCTTGGATAATTTATTACTAATTGTAACTAAAATGGACCGCTTTTCAAATATTGGAACGGGGCTTTAATAAATATCATGTGGTAGCTAGACAGATTACATGCCTACTCAATCTAATATTAAGAAAGGTAGGGCATAGCAATTTATCGCTCGAACTGGTGCAGCCCGTCTGGTGAAATACCTCCACCTTACAGAAGACCGCAGCCAAATAATAATCACTTCTGTGTTGTTGTGTTCTTGCGTGTGAGTGAGGTTTCCAGAGCTAATCTTATTGCTAATCTTAGCACCCCCAGGAGCTCTATAAGATTAATCATATAACTTTACTTGCAAAATTACGTTCAAGTGGTCCTTACATTATATCATCAACGTATAGCTACAATCAAAAGCATTAATTGCTCCTAAACCAGAGTGAACCTTGATGTTTCAAAGTCATGGACGTATATTTTTTAAACATGTTTACATAAACATTTAAAAACGATACATAAAGCGTTAGCTCAACTAAGTCTCCGCGAGTTGTATCTAAAAATGATCGTTTACGGTATTCTTGTCCCAAGCGAAGTTTTCCCAGTGTTAATAAAATACGATTACAAATAAATAATGGGATATTTTTAGGTGCCCATGCCCTTGTTAAAGAAGGTTGTTTAAGAAGATTTCTCCTATTCCGTGGGCAGACCCGAAAAGAAATGTTTAAGGAAAAAGTTACTTTTGAAAAAAGGTTCCGACACTAAGAAGCAACTAAACGCAGTTCAACAAATTTGACAAGATCGTTGGGCTTAAGTTTTAATCCTTATTTAAATAACCTACATATAAATAAAATTGGAGAGTCTGGTTGTTATAATAAAGAAACTATATATATATAGTTTTGGGTACATACACCAAAATAACATGTTTACAATTTTTGTCTTACTGGTGAAATACCTCCACCTTACAGAACACCGCAGCCAAATTTTGACATAATTAAAAATACAAGGAAATAAACTACGTCTTTAGGTGCAAAAGTCTCAGCACAGGTATATTTAGAATTTCATGTAGCTTTGTAATTATTTTTAAATTTATCAAAATTTATTTTATTTGTCTTCTATACTAATATTATAAAGAGGAAAGATTTGTATTTTTGTATTTTTGCATGTTTGTAATGAATAGGCCCAAAAAGGAATGGGCCGATTTAAAAAAAAAAATTCACCAATAGAAAGCTACATTCTTCCAATTTGACATAGGCTACAAAATTAAGGATCCTTGGTAAAATTTGAAAAATTTCAACAGAAAAGCGGGAAAAATTCTATAAGGCGAAACGTTGTTCGCCGGGACCGCTAGTTCTCTTATAAAATAATAACAAACACAAATGGGTAGATGACAAAGAATATCCGTTCTGTCCATCAGTTAGATTTACAATAATTACAAGTTATAAGACACATAAGTTTTCTTGAACCATGTAAACAAAAATAAACTAAGATAAATTGCTTATTAACCGCGCCGTTACCTTTTCATATAAATCCCTCTCAAGCCCTCTATCTACCTGAAGGATTTTACAGAGGTATCATCTCATCTATTCATAAATAATAATGGATCCGTATCACTTACGCAGTCAAGTTTACTTTTAACTGTTCCCAAAGTTCATCAAAACAGAGCTTATTTCAAATAACAAAGCGGTTATTCAGAGTTAGAAGGTAATCCTAAAATAACAAAGTCCTTCTTGTTAAATCATCGATGTCTTTTAATAAAAAAACAAGCTTAACAAGTATTGATGTCTGAGATATTAAGGAAAGTCTGTTATAGATCGGTAGAACCAGGCTCGGCACGTGTAGATTAAGTATTTTTAACTGATGGAGTAGTCATGCTCACTAAAATGTCACTGGGGTGGTGGCGCTATGTGGCGGGTCGTTACATTCCCTACAATATGGTTGAGTGAAGCGATGGCTGGCACATACGTCATGCTTGTGCCACCTTTGGGGACTGGTCTGCTCCAGCTTACCTCTCGAAAGTAAAAACTTACTTGAGTAATTATTTGTTTCATCACTCATCAAAACCAAAACTATATGACTTGGTCCAAAGTGAGCTACACATAGCAATAAGTTAGATACTGATACTGTAAATGATCTGCTGAGTTTCTTACCGGTGTCTTCTCGGTAGATATAGGTTCCGAACCGGAAGTAGAATCACTTTGCATTGTATTCAATGACGATTCAAAAGTGTTATATGTAACCTACTTGAATAAAGAAATATTTGAGTTTGAGTTTGAGTTTTAACACCTTGAGTTACATTATTGGAGATTTAGCAAGGGTCTCTTGTTTTTATTGTTGCCACAAAACAGTGAAACCATTTTCAAATCGGTTTAGTTTGCTTTGGAGCTTATTTGATGCAAACAAACGAACAGTAAAACCTTTTATCTTTTAATATCAGTATAAATAATAAGTGGAAGTGTCAATTCAGGTACTAGGTTCCAAAAAGCTTTGGAAAATATATGTTTTATCTCTGTTTAATGTCAGCGAGCGAAAGAGATGCCAAGTGCCATGATTTTTAGAATCTAAGTAATGATTTAAAAGGAATTAAAATAAATATCTTCGACTTTATTCACGTTATCTGAACCAAAATTATAAAGCTGAAGAGTTTGTGAGTTGGTTTGAACGCTTTTATCTCAGGAACCACAATCATACTAGTTCGAATTGAAAAAATATTTTTATATTGGATAGTCAATTTATCGAGGAAGGCTTTAGCCTATACAACATTATTCTACATTCAACAGAAGCGAAGAATCGATAAAAAATGTGAAAAAAAGGGATAATACGATACGAATAAAAATATTAACAAATTGGGCAGATGGTACTTACGGAGGCTAACGGGTTGATACAGCAGAAAAATTTCATCGTCTACGATAACTTGCGGTTAACTCAGTTGGTAAGAGCAACACGCGCGATTCGTGAAGGTCGTGGGTTCGATTCCCGCATCGTAAGGGGAGATAAAAAAATTATGTTTCTTTAAAAATATAAACATATTAAACTCGTATGTAGGTACATTTAAAAAGTAGGTACTTTTCAACCACATAAATCTAAACCCATTCAGTAGTTTTTTTGTGAAAGAGTAAGAAATACAATACCATACAATTACACTTATTCTTACAAAATTTTCCCGAAGCTTTAGCTAGCCTGCATACGTTAGTCTACGTAAATACGTATTTATAATTGAAGTTAGTTTTAAGATTGCTACAAAATAAGCTTTGTATCCTCATGTTTTACTTTACACCTATTACAATATACGAAAGTTTTTGCCGGTTGCTCTTACGATAGAATCCAGAAACTCTTTTTTTTTTGTACTACACTTCAAGATTGACCTCATCCCACCTGATGTTAAGTAGAAATGAGGTCCTAGCTTAAGAGCAACAAGTAGAGCATAATAAAGCTGTTACTGGACTTGTCGCCCTTACCTTGAAGGCTTGACCCCTGCTACTAATGTAGCACCCCCCAGTAGCTCTGGAAACCTAACTCACACTCAGGAACACTACAACACAGAAGTGATTGTTATTTGGCTGCGGTCTTCTATAAGGTGGAGGTATTTTACCAGTCGGGCTGCTCCAGTTCGAGCGATAAATTGCTATGTCTCTTATCTGTCTGATAAACCAAACTTCAAAAAGGGGTACATACCGAAATATTCTTGTAAATTTTTGATATGATGGGAACTTGTTCTTTCCGCACCGATGCCACCATCACGAGCGGGATGAAGATGAGGAGTGCTGCAAACCAGAGGAGGCTGAGCAGCATCAGGGCTTGCCGACGACCTGTTCAAATAATTAATTAAATGGTTAATCAAGGAGCCTATGAGGCCATTCCAAATTAAAAATTAATCAACCCACAACAATAAATAATTACCACCTGCATTATGATTTTTGATATATTAAAGATATAAAAGAAAATTATAATTTTGTCGCTTTTGGAGTGGAAACTCTAGGTCCGTGGGGTCCTGACGCATTTTTTAAAGATATTTCAAAAAGACTTATGAACGTTACAGGAGACCCAAAGGCTGGCTGCTACCTCGCCCAGCGTCTTTCAATCGCCATTCAACGAGGTAATGCAGCCAGCATTTTGGGTACCTTACCACAGGGACCATCTTTGTATATTTAAAATATTTATTTTTTATTTATTTTAGTTTGATTATTTTGTAAGTTAGTGTTATCTTAAGTTTATTTGTTTTGTTTATGTAATAAATCTATATTAAAAATGAGCTTCTAAAGCTCAACTGTCATGTGTACAAGTACCTCATTAATTCGCTCTAGTTATTATTCTACTCGTTATGAAAACGTCCAGTACTTGCAGAGTATGACTATTTTTTTTCTTACGGTGAGTCTCGCATCGAACATACTCCCAATAATTCGTTAGTTGTTAGCACATCTTGTTCTTATTTTATGGAAGTAGTGTCGAAGATTGTAATCTGATATTTTGTGATGCCAGCCATCTTGGACTGATTTCCATCACACATATCTAAGAACGCCTGACAAATTCACCTTTCAAAAGAAAAATAAAAACACAATCTTAATACCTTTCAGAGCTAAGATGTTTTAAACACACACAGGCAGACGAACACGAAATTAATATCTATGATTAGTTTTTTAATATTCTTACGTGATCGAAATTATATTATGATTTATTTTATTTAGTTCTTGTTTATTATGATTTTTTTAGATTACTTACGCACTTTTTCACTATTACCGCACCCACATACTAATTCTCTGCTTGATCCAAGGGTTGACTGGTACATAATGCCTTGTGATTTTTGCGCAGTAAAGTGTTTAAATAAATAAATAAATCGAAACGCTTGTCACAGTTAAGGTTATACATTAAAAACCGGGGATTGAGAAAGCTGAATTTTGGTATACCTATCTACATGTCATGAAAATATAATAATTGTGATAGGTACCATGCAACTGTCTAATGATGAAGTCGAATAGTTAATACCCCGTCATTTAAACATAAGGGGATAAAGTAATTAACTTACTTGGTGGTCGCAGCCGAGGTTCTGGCGAAATGGACAGCCATCGGTCTACTGACATCGCAGTGAGAGTGAATACACTTGCTGCTACCGCAACACCTAAAGCAAAAACAACATACAAATTGAACTTTTTATCAAATAGGATAGGTGACTTAATTTGTCTGTTAAGCATGGGTAGTGTTTTTAAATTGTTGTTCATTTTGTTTGTTGTGTCGAAGTCTTTTATTGACGATGCTTATTACTGACGATTTTTTTTCAAAGAAGTCAGAAAATCCAGATTTAAATATATAATATATAGGTTCGATAATGAATAAAATTAAGTTTAACGGTTTTGTCAAATCTTAATAAATATTCTGGCCTTAGTATGTATTATTAATGTATGCATAGATTAAATTAATGTCATACTTGGCGAAGGAATGTTATGCAAATCAATGGTAATTTCATTCAAATTTAGACATGAACCTGTGAAATTCAGTTTGCGAATATTTCATAGTTCAATCTTCATTTCAAATGATTAAGGTCATTTAATACGATAATTTACACCTAAAAAATAATATTATCTTGTATTATAGTCGTGAAAAATGAAACCCGAAAACCGAAAAATGGTTTAAAAAATATAGTTTTCGTTTTTAACCCTCATTAACAAAATATGTATTTCCAGGGGTAAAACTTCGTTCGTTAAAAAGTCTTCCTCAAAAAGATAGGTGGAAAATCTAAACAGATTAACCTTAGTAAAACGAAAAATTATTTAACTAAAATATGAACATGTCATGTTACTAAGAAAATGTTTAATTAAAAAGAAAATAACGTTAACATTATACATTTTTATGTAAGTTCTGGATGCGACGGCTGAAAAACTTTTAAATCTTCAAAATAATCATACTAAATTTGCTGCGTTGCGGTACTATTTCTAATAAAATAAAGCCGATAGGAAACAACCTGAAAAATGGAATTTTTTCAGGTTGTTTCCTATCGGCAAAAAACAGCTGATATCCATTATCTAATAGTTATTATTTTATGTAATGCGATTTTTACAAAATAACCTTTTTTTACCTCTAATAATAGAGGAGAGCTCGATAACATTTGGCAATGAAAGTTGAAAGTAGAATCAGTGTTGTCAATTTTTTATTTGCGTATCGAAACCATTTGTGTGAACTTCCTTACAGTTTTACAGGATTCTTCGTGTACTTAACCCGATGACAGTGATGGGTATTTTCGATAAAATACGTAGAAAATTGAGTGAAATACTTATATGCCTTACTTAAATAAAAAACGCAAACGGAGAATATAAAATTTACATTTAGTTAAGAAAAAGAAGGAAGGATTTCACTCCATTTGATAATGAAAATAAACTCTTATCCCTTGACAGGTAAAGATCCCTTATTAAGATCCTCCTGTTTTGCAGAGAATCTCCCACACCAAAAAAAGTTTCATATCAATACAAAAACACGTTAAACACACATTATCAAGCTAACTGATATAAGTCTTAGGGCAAAATTAGTAATAAGTTTAGCTTCTTTTGTAAAAAAAACTACTCAGCTTCTGTGCCGGAGGTAGATTCATTTAATTTATACCTATAGAGACTATTCATAAGTGATACTGATGTAATATATATGAATAAAAAAAAATACTATTGACAAGAGACTTGAACTTAATTTTGTCGCACCCAAAGGATATTTCCGTAAGACTTTAAACGAACGTTCCATCAAAAGGAGTCGAGTGAGTAAATATTGAACCATTTTCATTGTCCTGTTCGTTTGAGAATATTTTTAATCTTTCCGTTTATTGAAATTTTTCGTTTATTTTGGAGAAATTGCTTTGACGGAAGTTTCGGATAACTTTGAGCTCAGTTAAAGGATTGGCGAAAGAACAAGAATTCTATTAAGTTTACCGGTGACATTAAACAGTTTGGAGTGGTTTCGTAGTAGTAAGCGTTTTGACCGCCTACTTATTTTTATACACGCTTTTATTAGCTTCACCTTTATGTAAGAAAATATTAGAATCTTAATTTGTCCCACTTCCGGGCATTCGATTAGGATTAACTTTTGCACACGCTCCGAGTTCTGATTACAATACATACATGATAAACTAAGAAACGTCATTACAAATTCAATATGGCGGCCTCGCCAAAATGGCGGACTGGCTATATGATATGAGTATGGGTATCAAATGAAAGGATTTGCTGTCAGGAATACGAAAAAAATAGCCACGTTACTTACAATGTGTTTTTAAGTTGTTTTAAATAAATATTAAATTACTGAGCACAATTTTATAATCTTGGTCCTGACAGTTAAAATTATATTACGACATAAGTCTTGAATAATATCGCAAATGATTCAGATTAAACTTTTATTACCTTCTGTGACCAACTGTAACTATTTGTTATTATAAGTAAACAATACAATCTGCAACAAGCGAATTTAATTGAAAAATGAAATGCTCGTATTCCATTGGGTCTCTTTACCACATGAAATGGAATCACAAATTTGCACTGCTAATACTGTGACTATGACTTTTGTGCAACAATGTTTAAATTTGCATATCTGCATGCAGCAATGTTTATTTAGAAATTCTAGTTTCATTCCAGATATTGTGAATGGAACAAGCTTCGTTTGATTGCAACATCAACTAGTGCCTCGCTGCGATTGATATCCGACGTTTTTTTAACTGTAGACATTCTATCTCACGAATGCTATTAGGTTTTTGTTTATTTTAGTGATGTATTAACGCGCTATTGGATGTAAAATTGGGTTTCGTAAAACCGCTGTACTACTAAATGGAAATATGACAATGTAGATGCACTGTGTAGAAACTGAAAGGTGTTGTTTATTTTTATTTAAACACTTTTATGTACAAAAAATTACAAAAGGTGGAATTGATGCTAGGAGCATTCTCTACCAGTCAACCGTTAATTAATGGTGTGAAATAATTCTCACTATAAAAATCTTACAGTGGACTTTTCACTGATCAGGTAATGTTTTTAGCAAATTTTTAGGCGGGGTGAGGTTGTGTACTTCTTAAAGATCTTTATAAAATATCACTTTTAAATCTGATTCAGTGCCAAAAATGTTAAGATAGATGCATAAACTTTTTAGAGAAAAGAAAAATTACAGAAATTGGTTTTACATACATATCAAGTACAATTTAGGTGGTCTTGTTGCTAGAAAGTAATCTCTTCCAGACCTTTAGCTAGAGGAAATAGTAGATATCGAGAAACGGGTACAGCCGTGCAAAATATTTTACTTTAGTTAAGTTGCCAGCTTAGATCTTAAGGATCTCTTAGTAATTTCAAGATAGGAAACGATTTTGGTATGTCAATTGCATTAAGGACTTCTTACAATTATTTTTCACACCCAATCTAAAATCAACAAACATTAAGTAGGTTAAAATTTAACACTTTTAAATTTTCATTGAAAACAGTACCTATGCTTTATGATAGATTCGGATTTTATTTCCACTGAGAAAATGGGTAAGATACTCAGTAGATATGATACACAATAGCAATTTATAATGTATTGTATTCATGATGCCCTTGACCTTATCACACATATACATATGAAAACAAGAATGAGGAAAATTTTCATTGATATAAATTAGATTAGTATTACATATTAGACGTTTGTATGAAATAACGCGATTTATAAGAATTTTAAGGTGAACCAAAGACGACATTCGTTCAGTTCATATGCACGTGCCAGCCATCGCTAACTGAAGCATATCTAAGGAAATGTAACGACAAGACTTGTCAGATAACGCCACCATCCCTGTGACACTTTGAGTGAGAATTAGTCACTTAGCCACTAATACCAAAATTTTATCGCTCTCTTAGATGTCAAAATCTATAAAATTCAGTGCGACAAATGCTGATTGGCTGAATATATGAGTGCGGTGCGCAATGGGCCAATTAAAAGCACCGAAACATTTGTCGTGCTATTCGAGATATTTGACAAATAATTGAATTAATTAAATTAGGTTTATCACCAAGTTCGCCATAACTGTTCAAACTGTTCATTGTAGACATAAATTGATATCAAAGCATTATTATATTCTTAATTAATATTTTATTTAATCAGTTTTGTTTATGTATTTATAGTAACTATGCAGTAGGTACTTCATAGTTACCGTAAAAATATTTAGAGTAGTTTATTGTTGTTTTTATTGCCTATGATTTTTCATTAGATTTCTTATGCATTTTTTCATTATTACCGCATCCACAATAAAACTGCCAACTACCGACCCAAGGGTTGACTAGTAGAAATTGCTCCCAGCATTTAGTCCCCTGGTTGTACTGTTTTGTGCAATAATGTTATTAAATAAATAAAAACTTTAACACAATTTGTGCCATGTCACGATTGATGATTGCACTTCCTATAACTTGCTTTGGAATTATTTTCCGCAACTCATTTGAGGAAAATGGGATCCAACAATTCATCTTCCAAAGACGCTTATCAGTTACGGGGTAATAATACCATAGGGGCCTGAGAGATGGCGAAAACTATTTGGGAATGATAACAAAATAGTTGGGTCGTGACATGGAATGTTTTTGGGATAGTGGAAAAATCAAAGGAATGCTAAATTAGAACTGACCGATGACTAACAGAATATTATTAATATTAATATTGGAACCGGGCATTTTAAAAATGACACTTTAGTTACGTATAGTAATTAATTAAAACCGTAGTTGGCTGATGAAAACGGATCGGTCATATTTGACACGATAACAATTCGTAAAATATTGGGATTGGGCACAAGTCTTAGGAGTTGGTTTAGGAGAGGTAGGGCATAGCGATTTATCACTCGAACTGCTCGACAGGTGAAATACGTCCACCTTACAGAAGACCGCAGCCAAATAACAATCACTTCTGTGTTATTGTGTTCCTGTGTGAGTAAGGTTTCCAGAGCTCCTGGGGTCAAGCCTTCAAGGTAAGGGCGATAAGTCCAGTAACAGATTTATTATGCTGTACTTGTCACTCTTAAGCTAGGACCTCATTACCACTTAACATCAGGTGGGATGAGGTCAATCTTGAAGTGCAATATAAAAAAAAAAAACAAGTGGGTTCGATCCCCACTCCAGACTGCATTTGTGATATATGTTTTAAGGTATTTATTTATCATCATTGGACAGGTTTCCAAAGCACGTGTTCTAGCGGGGTACTTACTTTGGGATCAGGTCGATGTATATTTTTTCTGCCTTATATCAATTTATTCATAGGTGTTAACCACAGAATTAAACATATTACACAACAGAAAGTTTTTCTATACTAACAATGATGTATGTAAACCGCGGACATAGTAGAGAGAGAGAGAAGTATGTAATCCTCCAACAAACGCACGGAACGTGGCTACTATGTGTGCGCGTCCCGCCCCGCCCTTTACCGACGCGCGTTGCACGCACACACTGACAAATATTCACAATCTTTCAGAGTCACCTCAGTTATGGCTTTGCACCGGAGCGAAATTATGGCACCGGAAAAAATCACCGGTGAATTTGACATAACCGATTGATAATCGGTGAATCACCGGAGATTGTGCATAATTTTGTTATTTTTTTAAATTATCTTCTAAATCATAAATTTACCTTATAAAACATTACAAAAAAGTGAATAAAAGAAAATGCAATTTTAAAATTTATTTAATAGAAAAACGTAAAATATATGTATGAAGTCTTAACATGTGCTACTGTGACAAAAAAAAAATTCGTTGATTTTAAAGTTGTGATTTAAAAGCATAACATCAGCGTCAGGCTGCAGCGAACTTCTCCGATCAAAAAGTTTGTTTACACATATTTGCTCGCATCGTAATAACAATCACCTAAATATGGCTAGTACAACAACTAAATATAACAGGTACAGTGTGCAGTGTGTACGGTTGTCTGAATACCCACTCGACAAATCAGAAATTATCTTTCTTCACGTTAACTTTTTTACAACCTTCTTGAAGATCCCTGGTGCTTTGCATACCATACGGGGAAAAAAACATAACAATAGGTGTCGAAAGTTTTCACTGACAGCCATAGTTTACCTACTGTTCTCTTTCTACTATGCCGCGGATTCACACAAAATGCCTCCGACAGATCGACGTGTTTGGTATACACTATCGACCGACGTCGAATAATTTATACTACCATCGACCGATAGCCTCGATCGAATAATTGGTATGGTCTTACGACAACCAAGTTTTTTGTATTTATTTATTCAAACATCTTACAGCTTAATCTTAGCATAGCAGTATCTTACGCAATTTGCGTCTGTTAAAGCGTTCGTTTACTAACCTTGGATATAATTGACGATCTTGCAAACTGTTTCCCCGTAGAACCAGACCAGGGTAATAGCTTTGCTGAGCTGGATCGGCATACAGACACCGGTCACCAGTAAATCCGCAGCTGACAAGTTCACCAGGAAGATGTTTGTTACACTGTAACAAATACAACAGCTGTTAGTTTGATAAAATAAAAAAATGGCCAAGTGGAAGTCGGCCTCGCCTGTGAAGGGGAACCCTGAGCAGCAACTAACATAATACAGACGTTTATATTGTAGTTGATTGAATAAAGACGCATTGCGGCTTATGAGTTACTATCTTTCCGCCCGCGGCTTCGCCCGCATGGAATTCGGTTGTATTGCGGTATAAAGCACAACTATAACAAAACTTCTCATTTCCACGGAAAAATCTAAGAAGCGCGATGTAACGCTGGATACGATTAGTTGTTAAACAAAAACTGAATGGTACAATATATTATATAAGTAGATGTAAAAAAACAGTTTAAACAATAAAAAAAATTGTACGTCATCCCTCGGGAATTCCGCATTTTCGGGGATTCATTTTCGTACCATTTAGTTTTTGAATTTACATGTTTATATTCGTTTGCAATATTTTATCTCCAATCCATCCATCAAGCAAACTATATTTTTGTTTTCCCTCAAAAATATCAATTTTTCCGGGGTAAAAAGTACCCTATTGTATTGTTATCCGGACTTCTAACTTTATATCCGCAAAATTTCAAAGCAATGGGTTCAGTAGTTACGGTGTGAAAGCGGAACACATAAACAAGCAAACTCACTTTCCGATTTATAATATTAGAACGCGAAAGTCTTAAAATTTTTATTAATTTTTTGTTTACTTCTAACACTTCTATTGTATGTTAAAAGTTGTCTTTTGAAAAGTAGAAGAGTATATTAATGATAAGAACGCGTGGATCACTAACTAGTCTGCTCGCCTGAACTAACGCGTTTTATATTATTTTAAGTTTTGTTATGTTTTCTCAATCAATGGCAGAATAAGAACACACAGACGCATGTAGGTCAAAATGTATAAAAATGATGTATTTGAATATCACACATGAAGTCCTACAGTTATTTTAATTTAAATGTTTTTATTTTATTTATTTAATTATAAAGTTTTTATTGTTTTTTTACAACTGTTAAACTAACTTTATGTCTTGGTGCAAAATTAGTAATAAATTTAGCTTTTTATTTAAAAAAACTACTGAGTTTCTTGCCGGTATCTTCTCTTTAGTTATAGGTTCCGAACCGGAGGTAGCTTCATTTGCATTGTATAGAGACGATTCATAAGTATATTACTATTACATGAACAAAAAAGATTGACTTTGACTTTGAAGATTGTCTATCTATTTATTTACATTCAGATACAAAGTGGCAATAAATAGACAGACTTTATTTATTTTCTCATGGTTGATTTTTGTACAAATTCCATAAAATATGATAAAAAGTATGCCAAACGGACTAAGCACTCAAGGTGAAAGTGACCCGGAAGGCGAGATCCCTCCCCCTTAATTCAATCAGGCTTTCCTAACATAATATCCCTTCACTACTATTACATAAAATACGCGGTAAATGAAACCTTTTACAGGTTTGACCTGAATCCAGAGTAAAAAACTTTGAGAAAACAGGACTCAATTACTTCGAACATGTTTTCATTTTCTGGAAGAATCAAACATTGGTTTGAAAATGTTATGGTAAAACAATTTCATGCTAATTGTATTTCATTCTTGGAAAGTCTGAAATGTAGAAGTAATATTATCAATACAAATTAAACTTTCCGTTTTAATTGCCAAAGTTTTATTTTCGTGAAATCTCGTATTGCAATTAATTAGGACGCGAGATTCAAATTTTACCGTTTGCAAAACATTAACCTCCGTCAACAAACGTATTCTATTTGTTTCAGCAACTTGAAGTTATTGTGTTTGTTGTCTTCGAGGAATAATATTTTAATTTGCGTTTCCACATTTTGAGTTACCTCGAATAGGTAATAATAAATAAATAAATATAAGACAACATCATATACATTGCTCTGATTCGTGTTACGTGTTATAGAAATCAGAAACAACGACAGTACCACAACTTCAGACCCGAGGCACTATAGAAAAGATCGTTTCCCATATTGGCCCGACCGGGGATTGAACCCGGGACCTCAGATAATAATAAATAAAGACAACAGCATGTCAGACCACTCATTTTGGACTTTATAACGCCCTTACGTCGTGGGAATAAGAACTAAAATCAAATTGCAAGTGTTTACGTTGACGGTTTTGATCATACAAATTGATGAGATTAAGATACTCGTACAGTAGGGCATAGCGACTTAATTGTTTTAACTGGAGCAAGTAAAACACCTCCACATTACAGAAGACCGCAGCCAAATAACAATCACTTCGGTGTTGCTGTGTTCCTGCGTATGAGTATGGTTTCCAGAGCTCCTGGGAGGGGAGTTACATTAGGCAGGAGTCAAGCCTTCAAGGTAAGTACGACAAGACATTATGCTGTACTTATCGCCTTTAAGCTAGGACCTCATTTCCACTTAACATCAGGAGGGATGTGGTCAATCTGGAAGTGTAATATAAAAATAATAAAAAAAAGATTGCTTGTATTGTGAAATCTTTTTTTATTTATTTTGGGTGTTAGATAGTTATCATGCTAAATATAACATTTCGTTTCTAATTCAATTTCTAATAATAGGTAAAATTTAATTAGATGGATAGCTTTGGGCACGTCGGTTCTGGCTATGATCGAAACAAATCTGGTTTTCTTTTTGAAGATTAGGGAGGGCAGATAGCAATCGCTCGAGTGTAATTCTCGTCAAATCCGGATCATATTTTTGCCCACGGGCTCCGTAATAGGTGCATAACCGGGATACACGCTAAGAAAAAAAAGGATTTATAGATAAATCCAAATATATTTACCAAAACACTTAAATAAATTATAAAAATACACACATCGTCTTACGTTATCTATCTCACTCGTTCTCTAACACTCTTTACTCGTTTGGAAACATTTACTATCCCCCATACATGTCTGTTAAATGTCATGCTTATCACTCAAAAGGCATATTCGGAAAACCAGCGTCGGGGTGTCACTCCGATACCTCGACAAATGCTGAGTATTTGCCTCTTTAGTGACATAATTTATAAGTTGCTGTTATATAAACGCTATGTCAAGTCACTAAATAAACATTTGTTTCTTTCTTTCATGTCATGTTATGTTACATTATTACATTACAGTTCTCTTCCCTGACTGCCGAGCATGTCAAAGTCAAAGTCAATATTTTTTATATGACTTTGCGAAAATTTTTATTTAATTTAATTAATTTCATAAAGTGAGAAGACTAATCCGGGCATTGTGCTGAATATGAGCATATTAATTTAATTTTGTTTTTACCGTCAAAATACAGAAGCAACGATTTATATCCAGTACGAAAGATAAAATTTATCACAAAAAATATTAAATGGAGATGGATGCTATATAATCCCAACAAAGCCTAATCATTTTATTCGGATAGATGACCTCGTTCTTGAGTTATAAAATTACAATGAAACGTGGCATTAATTTTTGAATATATTAAATTGATTGATTACTTATAAAATAGGCGTTTGAAAACATTTATGTGCATTCATGCTACAAGTTGTAGGTATCAAGATTTGCGCGCCATTACCTCTCACCCATGTTATTCTGGAATCTGTAACGTTACATTCATTACACGCGAATGCTCCGGTGCGAAAGAATTTTAACGTTACGAGTCAAAACTCCCGGCAAATGGGAATCTTAACCAAAAAATAAACAACTCTATTTTCTTGCCGTTGTTAAGATACTGCAAGACCTTTCATTTAAATATGGCGTATTTAAATCAACTCAGTGCTTGTTAGTCCGAGCGACTTTTATCGTGCTGTCTGTTTATCTTGTTAGCAGACTTTCTAGGTTACGATTTATCCAAGGGATCTTCTTCCCCTCTAGGTTTTATTTAGTTAACATACTACGAGTCTGGTCCATAGGTTTGTAGATGCACGGATTCGGCCTAAAAATGTCACTGGCAAAATAAGCGAAAATTCTTTAGGTACTCTCATTTGCTCTTTAATTCATTTATTTCCATATTTACCTCAGTCACATAAGGTTTAAATTAGATCCGGCCATATGACACTTTTATTGACATGCTATTTTCACTGGATTGTATGACATCTGACCTCAATTTCAAACTCACAAACTACACGATCAAATATTTCGGTGTTCCAATAAACTTTTCTTAAACAATAGCATTGTAATTAAAATAAATATTGACGATTAAAATTAAGTAATTAAAACTGATTTTGAAATAGGGAACAACATTGCCAAATTTATTGTTTATCAAAAGAAAAAACGAAGAAAAGTTGTGTTGAACACAAATTATTACTTACATTTCCAACAAATACTTCTTACTTCAACAAGATAAACATAGTAAAAATCTAAATTATATGAAAAGGGATTACTTGTGATGACTAAAACGAAAACAACGAGGCCAAAATGAAATACAATTTCTCAGTATAGTCCCATCAAACACGGTTCACAAATTATGATGAAAAACAAAGAAAGCCGGCAAATAACCGCAAAATTTAGATCCCCAAGGACTTCTATTCCCTCCGCTTACAATCAATTCATTGGGATTTATGACAGTATAACGAGCTATTGAGATACCAGACTGTTGGTTGTTACATAAGCCTCTATTTATTTTGTTGGGCTGTCTAACGAAGATAGATAGAATAAGACGACTGACGACCTCCGTAGCCGAGAGGCGAGCGGGCCGAAGTTCGGCGTTGCGCCATCTCTGAGGTCCCGGGTTCGATCCCCGGTCGGGTCAATATGGGAAACGAACTTTTCTATAGTGTCTCGGGTCTGGGTGTTGTGGTACCGTCGTTGTTTCTGATTTCTGTAACACAAGTGCTTAAGCTACTTACCGCAGAACCAGAGCAATGTATGTGATGTTGTCCAATATTTATTTATTTATTTATATTTATTATTTAAGATGAACAAGATTATTTTTAGGCCACATAATAGTATCATGTAAAATGTCTGGCGTGTTTGTTCAAGAGTATTCGAGAATTTACCAATCGAAATCCACAATCTAAAATAATTAAATCTGACAAAGGTCTTACAGTTTCAATAATAAGGGAAAAACAAAAAAATATAAAGTTGTTGTTTTATCAAAAGGATTTTTTTTAAAGATAAGAACCTTATTTGCATTTGAATACGTGAAGATATCAAGTTTAATTTAACTAAATTTACAACTTTTAAAGCATCGTTTTGTAACATAAGGAAAACAACAGGTTTATATTTTTTGATGTCCGACAATTGATGATCAAAATCATTAAAGGCAAGAAAAAATGTCTCGCATCACAAAACACCGGATCGGCAATTCGTTTAATTTCAGAACCCTTCACCAAATCCTTAAAGCTCTTGATAAAAGAAAATTAAGCACAAATTATCAACACTTAGATCATAAATAAATAGGCACTTCCAAATATTTCGAATCTTTTGTGACTACGTTCGCACAAAAGTATTCATTTGTATAGGGCATATTATTATTCTCTGAATATTAATTTAAACCAAAACAGGAATTTGGGCCAAAAATTTTCTGTCGATCAAGCTTTGAAGCAAATATTGTCGTAACAGATTCAGACATTTCATGCATATTAATGGATTTTGGAATCCAATAATGAGCAATGAGGTTTCGGCCTAAATACTTAAGATTTGCTGTTATTTAAGATGTTTACAGCTGAATTATATGATGAATATTATTTCCATTATTTTGAAAACCGTTTAAGGGACAATTCTAATTTTAGATCAGAAAATTTTGTGTTTGAGATATTATCTGTCAAAGAACCGTCAAAGCAAATATTATAGCCTAATCTACCCTGTTTTAAACGCAAAAAAGGATGAGATGATAATACTAACATACGAGTGTATAAAATCAATGCTTTTATTTATATTGAACTTCAAGATTGACCTCATCCCACCTGATGTTAAGCGGTAATGAGGTCCTTTTTTTTTTTTTAGGGAGGGAAAATGCTTTTTCGCACCATATAGCTGTCGTGGGGACGACAACGACGTGTGTGGGGCTCCCCCGCTCCAAAAGGCGGGGAATACCCGAACTAAAAAACCTCCCCACCTTCACATCACTATATTACTTTTTCAAAAAAATTAGGGATCCTTACTAAAACTCTAATAATGTAACCCAAGGTGACCTGAAAAAATTCTTACATCGCGTGCGCTGCGAAAACTATGGATGATAGAACAAAATTATGTACTACGACTTTGCAGAACTTATCATTATCTAGGGGGTGCTACATTAGAAGCAGGGGTCAAGCCTTCAAGCTAAGGGCGACAAGTCTAGTAACATATTTATTATGCTGTACTGTTTATTGTGTTGTACCTTATTACCACTTTACATCAGGTGGGATGAGGACAATCTTGAAGTAAAATATAAAAAAATATATATTTTATAAAATTATATAAAAACGAATATATATCGGATAACTCCTTCGTTTATGAAGTTATATAAAGTTTGACAACCTCAGTAGCCGAAAGGCGAGTGGGCCGGACTTTGGCGACGCGCTATCTCTGAGGTCCCGGGTTCGATCCCCGGTCCGGTCAATATGGAAAATGAACTTTTCTATATTGTCTCGGGTCTAGGTGTCTTGGTACCGTCGTTGTTTCTAATTTCTGTTACACAAGTGCTTAAGCTACATACCATAGAATCAGAGCATTGTATGTGATATTGTCCAATATATAATAATATACCTATATTCAAGAGGGAATAATAAAATGTACCTAATACCTTTGATCTTGTATATATAAACAATGGTATTATTTGCTAGCCTAAACTGCTGGTTGTAGAGACTTGAAACTATGTGGGGGTAATCCGTGTATAACAAAAGCATCAAATATGGTTTGGTTTTCGATAATTATAAATAAAAGAAAGAAAAAAAATATATATATTTTTCCCAAATCATTTAACACTTATTAATTACATAGATAGAACATAGTATTAAGTCTACAATGTGCCAAAAAGGTTATCCACTCAGCATTATGCCGTACATTTGGAAAGGAGGCCCAAATGTAACGACGCTGGTTTTCAGTGGTCACCCTACATCTACAAACTAAAGGGCGAGTAGGGTGTGGCTCTATCAACAAAATATGAGAGGAAAAATACACACACATGCTCTGCAATAACTATTATAACTATTGCAGAGCATGTGTGTGTATTTTTCCTCTTTGTTGGGTAGCAATTGATTTGTGGTATATCAAAAACTAAATGAAACAAGAAAGAACAAAATCATAGAAATAATTTTACAGTAGGCTAGACGTGCAGATTATTATTCTTTTCAAGTTTTGCCTACAACTAGCATTTAAAAAACACTTATTTATTAATTTATACAGGCATTTCTTTGAATATCCACGAGATGTCTTAAATTTAGTGGTGAACGCATATTTTGACACAGAGTTCCTGATTGTTGTTTTTGTTTTTGTTACATTACTAAATACAGTTGCGATTATGAACTATAGCATTGACCAAGCGTTGCGCATTGTACGAATTTAATTCTTTATTTCTATAATTTCTGACGCGGGTACTGGGAAAAAGGAATTTTGAATGCAAAAGCCGTTAAAAATGCGCTGTCAAAAGGTTTGCAAAGTTAAAATTCGTTCTCAAACGGACCGCTTAACCAATTACGGTTGGTGACGACAATTTGTGGTTTTGTCTCCTCACAACCTCCCATTTGAGGTAGTGTCGTATCCAGGAAGTCACAATAGAAATTTACTTTGTGGTTTTGGCCCATTTTCATGTGCACAAATGTGTTACATACACAAACTAGCTGTGCCCGCGTCATAACGTGGATTACATACTTAATAATAATTTCTCGACTACTATTTCCTTTAACTGAAGGTTGTCTGGAAGAGATGCTAGAAAGCAATAAGACCGCCTTATTGTACTTGAATATGTCTGTTAACCCAATTTTTATTATTCTGTGTTTCGTAACTGTTCTCAATAAAAACTTTAAGACTTTTGCGTAAAAACGCGACACCATGTTTATTTAGTAGTTAATACGAACTACTTACTGCCCGACGTTTCGGTTAGGTTGCACCAACCGTGGTCACGAGCTGACTCAAATTTAACGGGTCAAAAGGCGACGCCATTCTTATTTAGTAGTTAATACGAATGTTTTCAATAAATATTTTTTCTCCTTTCCCTGTCCACCAAGCAAGCACAATAAATAGTGAAACAATAACCCACTGCACGTGCGTGACATTTTGTAAGTGACGTAGTTGACATATAATAATTGAACTGGTTTTTATCTCAATCCCTTCCTATCACGTAGTCCGACAGAGAAATAGATTTTTTAGGGTTCCATTCCCCAAAGAGTATACAACGGATCTCTATTAGGTACTAAGACTTCGCTGTCTGTCCGTCCGTCTGTCTGCCACCAGGCTGTATCTCAAGAACCCTGATAGCTGGAGAGTTTAAATTTTCACAGATTATGTATTTCTATTGGCGCTACAATAAAAAATACTAAAAACAAATTACAATTGTAATTATTTTCAGGGAGGCTCCCATACAGCAAACGTGTTTATTTTTTGCTCGATATTAATATAAACTGTTGTTAGACGCTTAAAATATTTATATATTATTAAGTAATATATTTCCTTTAAAAATGAATAATTTAATCAAATATATAAGGGGGGCTCCCACAACAAACGTGATTTTTATCCGTTTTTTGGTCGATGTTAAATACAAGCAACAGGTAGACGTCTGAAAAGTTCACAGAATATTTCGTTGTATATTTACTTGAAAAATAAATAATTGTGCCTTGACAACTGAATTCCGACACACGTTTCTTCGATATTACGCTGCTCCGGCAAATGTTTATTTAATGAACCTAACCTAACCAAACTGAATCAGACCCTTTGATTATATAATGTCTTACACTTTACATTATTTTATATTATTTAATCAAAGATCAGACCTTACTGCGGTGTAACCTAACTAGTTCTGATCTAAGTGGGCTAGTCCAATCCATAAAGATAGGCGAAGTATATAATATAAAATAAACATTTGTCGGAATAGCGTAGTGTCGAACAAACGTGTGTCGGAATTCAGTTTTAAAGCCGTTTTTTATTTAATTTTTGCGACGGGCCAGCCGTGTCGAGTACTTAGTTCAAACAAACTATGTGCGCATGATCAAAAAAGATAATGCAATTTAATTGATCAGAGCGAGGAGCAGGGTTAACCACTTCACTTTATCGGATTTTAATTGCTTGTAGCGGCAACATACACTTCACACAAATGATGCCAAATTCCGTTAATTACCAGTTGTTGCGTTCGGTCGTAATGCAGATTTCGATTGCTGATTATCATAATTAGTACAATCGTGTCTATACATATAGTATCAAGCTATTTAACGTAATACTAGCAGCCAGGGAGTCTATCCTAATACATTTTATTTTAATTTGAACCAGTAGTTCCTAAGACAGATGTATCCTGTCTAACATATGCTTTATAAAGTAAATAATTTCAAGAACATATCATAATAGGCCGCTTTTGTGGTTTATTTTGAGTCAAGCTACAAATGTTTTATTTATTAAATTTATATATAACAAATATCTTTCATTTTTAAGGGCATAACCAACTTTAAACAAACAATGCCAATGATGAAATAGAATCTGTACTAAAACGCAACTTATAGCTCACACACATGCACACACACGCACAATCACCTACATACACAAAAAACACACACAGTGACGCCCCGGAACACACTCACACACACACACACACACAAATAGTCATCTCACTAGTATATACTTTTAATTTAAAATCTTTCTCATCTACTTCTGTAAATTGTTAAAAAACTAAAGAAAATAACTTAAACCTACATATAATAAGGAAGAGCGGGGTCACCAAATACAGGTTCAGCATAAATGGAGACTCCATCCACTTACTAATTAAATCAAACTTTGTTAACGAAAATAAACATTTTGACGAATTTGTAAATTTTGTAAAATGACGACCTCGGTGGCGCAGTGGCTAAGGTAGGCGCCCAAAGCGCGTAAGGTCCCGGGTTCGATTCCCGGTCAGGTCAATTTGGAAAACGAACTTTTCTCAATTTACTTGGGTCTGGGTGTGCTGTGATGACGCCCCCAGTTAGTATCCGTCGTCTGGTACTCATAGTACAAGGGAAAACCTTAGTTTGAGACCAGGTGATTGGTGTAATTGTCTGGCGCATTCTGGCGCATTTATTTATTATTTTATGTCGAGGCTAGATTTTTTGACGAATAAAGCTCTTTGCAAAACCTATTTTCAGAAACTAAGATAGTGCGAGTAATTCCATAAACGATTTCAGGTTATTCAAGATGAGGATACAAAACGTAACAAAAAGGACACGTTTTGAAGTATGTCAAGCGGCAACAATTATTCCGCATCGGCACACTATGAATAATGAATCTGCAAATATTTTTAGATGACCCGCGTTTGATGCGAGCCGGACTAAAAAGTTTTCTCTGGAATTCGTATTGTGTCTAAAAGAAAAGTGATCTACATAAAATGAATTATTCAAGAGGGAATTATCAAATGTACCTAATACCTTTGATCTTGTACCTTTAAAGAGGAATTCTTTGAAAATAAAAGCGTTAATTGGTACTTTCGCACAGTCTAAACGTTTTAGAGACCTGAAACTATGTGGGAGTAATCTTTGTATAACTTAAGCATCCGATATATTTTTTATTATATTTTTTTTACCGCAATTTTGTTCAACAAGTCTTTGGTCCAGTCTACTTCAAATTTTGCGTAAACATTTTTATAGAATTCAAAAAAGAGCTGTTTCGTATTTTGTTAAAATTGATTCCTAACAGGCGGTTAAAGGGTTGAAAGTTAGTTGTTGCTATCATGCTACTACCACCTTTTTTAATTTAAAGAAAAATAATTAAAGTTAGTTCAGCTTCTAACAAAATATAAAAAAAAATGAATTTGTTTGCTTACAGTATAAGGTTTTATATTATTTTATTAGCTTCATAAGGAAAAATTAAAGAGTAAAGAACCTATGTTCTTTACTATAAATGGAAGTACTACCGCCAATATAGGTGTTATCTGCTCGCGGACCAAGGTCCAACCATTAATCTTGGTTTGTTGTAAATATAGTTAGGGGCGACGATAACTCTGACATCGCGATGTAGGATCGATGTATTGATTGGCTAATCGTGCATTACGTATGCTATGCCAATTCTGATGACGCTGTATTTGTGTCGACTTGTAGATAATGTTGTAGGTCGGTATTAATTTTTTTTTATGATATGTATCTTCATGCTCTAAAGTTAATTATGTAAATGGTGCATGGTCACGTCAAATCAGTAAGAAAACTCATTTTGTTCGCCAATTTAAAGTTTGCCCGTAAACTTTGTATTGACAATTTGCGCTTTAATAAATTTTTAGCCGATTTCAAACAAAAGGGTGTTTTTTTCAATTAGACCGTATTTATATTTTTACTAGCTGTGCCTGCGTCTTCGTTCGTGTGGACTTCATATTTTTATGGTCGGTTTTACCTCTATCTCCTCTAATATTCGAAACAAAATCAACCTATATTTTAATACACGTATCGAGCTATATTTGTACCAAATTTCATATCTCTGACTTAAAAGAACAACATACTACATTTTCCCGTATTAACTTTCAGGGCCGATAATACCCCTATCACCCTTTTATTTAAAAGCAAAAAGTAACCTATATCCGTTCTTAAGGTTAAACGTATACCCACACCAAATTTATTTAAATCGGTTCAGTGATTTAGGCGTGAAAGCCGGACGGACAGACAGAGTTACTTGCGCATTTATAATAATTAGTGTAGATAATATTAGTATGGACGTATGTTCGTGTGATAGCTTGACTGTTTTCCTGATATCATGGAGACCTTCTGATAATAGCTTCCCAAAGAATTTCAGGAGTAGTCAGTTATTTTTAATTTATTTTAATGTTGTTTATGATCATTTATGTAAATATTATTTTAAATCAAAAACTCTTGATCATACAAGTACCTACAATATAATGATTTCTTGAGCAGATGAAATTTCTTTTAACTTCTTAGAAGAAACAAAATAAATTTATTCGTATCCGTTTAGTAGCGTAGTCAGTAACGACTTGTACTTAAGAAAACAAGTAATTTTTAAGTCCAAAAGATTTGAACTTGTCTTACAGAACTTACATCAGAAAAACAAAGCCGTTGAAACCTGTTTTATTTTTTCAGAGACGTGGGCGCTATGAAGATTTGCTTGTAAAATTTCAAAGTAATTTCTAAAACGACGTAGGATGTAAAGTGTATCTTTTTAACATGTTAAGTCAAAGTCAATCTTTTTACTCACATAGATTACATAAGTAATACTTATGAATAGTCTCTATATAAAGCAAATGAAGCAAATGAAGTTAAAGGCTTTACTTGTTGCTTCGTGTCTACGTCGTACGCCACTTGCTTGCGTGGGGGATTAGCAAGAGCTACTAGGGCTCTTGCTATTTTTCCAAGCATTGGGTTTCACCAGAATACCAGCGCTGCTGCGGTGTTAAAAATGCCGTATTGGCATTTGCTGATGTGGAATCCATATTGTCCTCACAAGGTACTTGAATCTGTTTAATGATTGTCTTGCGTTATGTTTGTTCGTTTTTTTGTGATGGTCAATAAATATATTTTCTTTCTTTCTTTCTTTTCTTACTTTTTTTCTAATAACATGAAATCTTCCAAATTCAAATTATACTAAAAGATTTTAATCAATTCAGAGGTTGTCACCTTTTATATATAATTGTATCTTATCAATGGCGTAAAAGAGTGAATATGTTTCATTTGCACATTGATCTAAAATCAATAGTAGGTAAGTAAAAGCGTTGGTGTTACATATATCAGAAACAATGAACCAACGTAACTAGCCTGCTTGCATAATTTACTTACGCGATCCCTTAAAGGGTAAATGCCGTACGTTATCCTGATAATAACTCAATCAATCAATCAAATGTTTCTTAGTTTAAGGAGGCTACATAACACTTTTGAACGTTATTGAATACAGTGCAAAGTGGTCCTTATTCTGAAAACTCATATCTATTGAGAAAATACCGATAAGAAACTCAGTAGATTTGTGAGAGTACCAGTATCTAAGTTATTACTCTATCGCTTTGTACCATTTGAAGTTAAATAGTTTTGTTTTGATGAGTGACAGAACATTAAGTGTTTCTTTTTGAGACCTAGGCAGATGCAGACCAATTCCCAGAGAGGGTGTCCTACGTCAGTGCGAAAACCGTATCATCGAATTTTGTTTCTTCGAAAAACTTTCGTCGACTTCACCATACTGCGACGACTTGTAAAGTCGATATCTTGTTAATGCGATGTTACTTTACATCGGAAAACTCTATTGCAAACGATTTTACTGCGAAGGCTTGTTTAATCGACGTCTTGTTCAACGTTGATTCATAACATCGAATAACAGTACTGCGAAAGATTTTTATCGAAACATTTAGTTTTCAAAGAAACAAAATTCGATGATACGGCTTTCGCACTGACGTAGGACCCCCCTAGAAATAGCACCTGTTCACATGCATGACGTATGTGCCGCCACATAGCGCCACCACCCCAGTGATATTTTAATGAGAGTATGACTACTTCATCTCTCCTTCTAATAACTAACTGACTCCACACGCGGCCGCTAGTTTTATAAAATTTTGTTATTTTCTTTATTTATTTGTTGTTATTTCTCCATTGAAATATACAATACATTTATTGACTCGGCCTACATGCTTTTTCAATTAAAACTTCTTTTATCAGGCAACAAACTTGGCACAATTCAAAACTTCCAAGTTCATCGTGCCAATACTCACTGTCCGTTTCGTCTTAATTCGTCAAAAATACTCGTAACAAAAGCTGAGAAAGTTTGCAACTTTCGCTAACTGCCTAAGGAATTTAATAAGCTCTAATAAAATGACTGCTTTTCTTTGGTAATTTGTTTATAAACAAGTGAATTTACTGTCTATTAAGCTGGCAAGTTCTTTAGAATTGTTTTTCAAACTACGACTAAATATTATTTTCTTGCTTTAAATTTTAATCGTCTTTCTAGAACTCAATATGGTTTTGGTTTACATTGTCTCTTTATAGTTGAATTAGCCTAGATCTATTGTTTTGTCGATTGATCTACAAATTTGTTTGTTGAAAACAAAACGTCAGCCATATTTTATCTATAAAATATACTTGTTAGAAAAGAAGTCCAAAATCAATTATTTACCGATTTACACAAAAAAAAGATTTCTTGTATGGAATATGTTTTGAAACAAAAAAAAAATTATTTTTAATTAATAAAATACAATTTATTATATTGAAACATTCACATTATGAAACCTTAATAATATGAAGTATTAAAATAACATTTTAAATATTATAAGCTTGAAGAGTTTGTTGTTGGTTTGAATGCACTAATCCCAAGAACTACTCGTTCAAATGAAAAAATAGTTGAAGTGCGTTATAAAAAAAAATGTGTTAGATAGTCCATTTATTGAGGAAGGCTTTCGGTTATATAAAAAACTCGATGTGACCAATAGGAACAAAAAATCAGTATAAAATAGGAAAAAACTGGGGATAGTCCGCGTACGTCACAGCGGCGGGACATTAAAAAAATAAAATTTTGGGGGGAGACTGGCACATGCTTTAAATAAACGTTCAAAAAGTGCTATAATAACAATAATATGTGGGTAAAATATGTAGATAGAGCCTAATACTAAAATACCATTGTCTGTCAATTTTTCTATCTATATATCGGTCATTAGATAGTGTTTAAATTTTACAAATGAAGATAAACTATAAACTTGAATAAAATAATGAACTCTTTAAGGGGCTCCCAGACAACCAAGGTATTTTTATTTGTTTGATAATAGTACGTAATAAAACACTTAGTATTATTTTTATTTTTAGGGTTCCGTACCTCAAAAAGAAAAAACGGAACCCTTATAGGATCACTTTGTTGTCCGTCTGTCCGTCCGTCTGTCAAGACCCTTTTTCTCAGGAACGCGTGGAGGTATGAAGCTGAAATTTATATCAATTACTCAGGTCTACTGTCCCTTGAAGCTGTGAAAAAATCAAACTTCTAAGCCAACGCAATCAAAAGATACAGCCGTTTATGCCGCAAATTTTCGACACTTGCAAGGGAATCAAAACCTACAGGGTGCTTCCCGTGAACTCAGAATCTTGAAATTTGGTACGAAGCAACGTTTTATAGCATAGATAAAGGAAAAATTACGAAAACCATAAATTTTTAGTTACATCACATAATATATATTGGGACCATTACTATTTTTAATTTATATTAATGACCTGCCCTTTTTTACAAAAGACTTATGTGAGATAGTATTATTTGCTGATGATACATCTCTTATTTTCAAAACGGATAGACAGAGTGACAATGTTGATGTAATTAATCATGCCCTTAATAAAATACTTAATTGGTTTACATCTAATAACCTTGTGCTTAATGCCAAGAAAACAAAATGTATAAAGTTTACAATGCCTAATGTAAGGCAGGTCAATACCATAATAAAAATGAATGATGAACACATTGAACTTATTAACTCCACAATATTTCTTGGCATAACTTTAGACTCAAAATTACAGTGGTCACCCCACATATCGACCCTGGCTGGAAGACTGAGTTCGGCTGCTTATGCGGTCAGAAAGATAAGGCATTTAACAGATGTGGAAACAGCGAGATTGGTTTATTTTAGCTATTTTCACAGCGTTATGTCATATGGTCTGCTGTTATGGGGATCTGCGGCCGATATTCAAACTATCTTTGTATTACAAAAGAGGGCCATCCGAGCCATTTACAAGCTAGGACCGCGTGACTCGCTGAAAGAATTATTTAAGGAAATTAACATCTTAACAGTCGCATCTCAATACATTCTCGACTGTTTAATGCATGTATACAAAAACTTGCATACTTTTCCAAAAAAATCAGACAATCATAGCATTAACACCAGAAATAAAAACAAGCTTGCTGTTCCTAAGCGTAGACTACATAAAATAGGTAATTCATTTGTTGCTTTAAGTATAAAAATGTTTAATAAACTCCCTCAAGTTATTGTTGAGTTACCTTTATACAAATTTAAGACATTTGTCAAACGTTGTCTTTTGAAAAAAGGCTACTACAATGTAGAAGAGTATTTGAATGACAAGAACGTGTGGATCACGACCTAGCCTGCTCACCTGTACTTGCGTGTTTTATATTATTTTAAAAATATAGTATGACACATTTTGTCAATCAATGTCAGTATTGGGCCTGTTGACGCATGTAAGTCCTACACAGTTAATTTAATTTAACTTACAAATACTTTTGTTTTTTTTTTTTTTTTCAATAATTTATTTTTAATTTTTATTTTACAATTGACAAACTAACTGTGTGTCTTAGTGCAAAATTAGTAATAAGTGTAGCTTTCATTTGAAAAAAAAATCTACTGAGTTTCTTGCCGGTATCTTCTCTTTAGTTATAGGTTCCGAACCGGAGGTAGCTTCATTTGCTTTATATAAAGACTATTCATAAGTATTACTAATGTAATCTATGTGAATAAAAAAGATTGACTTTGACTTTAATAATTTTAAACTTACTACCCATTTCCTCATAAACGCGTAGAGGTATTAAATTGAAATTCATACCAAATACTTAGTTCTATAATACCTTTAAGCTGTAACAAAATCAAACTTCTATGTCAACGCAATCAAAAGAAACAGCAATTTAAGCTGCATATTTTGAAACTCGCAAGTACTCGCAAGGGAATCAAAACCTAAAGGGTACTTCCAGTCGACCTAGAATCTTGAAATTTGGCATGAAGCAACGTTTTATAGCACACATAAAGGAAAAATTCCGAAGACCTTAAATTTTTAGTTACATTACAAAATATTTATGCTCCTCCATCTTTCCCCATTGTAATGTTATGAATTTCATTTTGCAATAAAAATACCATAGTTATGACTCGATTGTCGTAAGGAACGAACTTTGTAAACCTTGCAGGTTTGTACGAAACCCTCGGTGCGCGAGTCCGACTCGCACTTGGCCGGTTTTTTTTTAACAAAAATTTGTTTTTGCCGTTTTTATGTCAAATAACACAGAACTGTCCGTAGGCGAGGCCGGCTCACTGTTGGTCGATTTTCTAAATGTGAAATTGACAAAAATAAAAACATTCCACAGTTTGAGCCTACATGTTAATTAACTGAGCAAAAGTCTCTTCAACAACGTGGCAGATTGTGCAAAAAGTAAAAAGAATATAAAACAAGCGACAACCCACACTTCAATGTCTACGAAGCTTTGTTATTTTAAATTTGCTAAAATAGCAATGTTACTCTGTGTGTGGGCGCTTACCGAAAATGAATAGAAATATATTTATTTACACTACAACACGATGTAAAAACTAAAAAAAAAATACACACTAATAACATTAAGTGGGCAAATTAGGTTCCACCTCAGCATATGCTGCTACGGCATTATTTCTAACACACCGCAGCAGCGCTGGTGTTCTGATGGAACCCACCTGCTTGAGAAAATAAACGAAACCGGGCGCTCTTGTTATTTATCCACGCAAGCGAATGGCTACAGAAATACAAATATTTTTAAATAAAAGAAAAAAAAATGCAAGTTAATTTGAACCTTATCGAAGTTCTTCATTGGTTTTCGCCGGTAAATAAAGGTCATAAGGTACAATATAAGGAGGTAACATTACTCTTGATTAAGGGTCAATGAGAAGTGCGCTGATTGATATCGTTTGAAATCCGACGTGTCCAGTGGAGCAGTGGTTAAAGGTGAAATATTTTGATAGTTCAAGAATTCTTCTCCTGTTTCCCTAATACATAGACCTTTCAAAATCATTGGTCATGCATTATTATTATTATTTTTTTTATATATTGCATTTCAAGATTGACCTCATCCCACCTGATGTTAAGTGGTAATGAGGTCCTTTTTTTTTTTTTTTTTTTTTTTTTTTTTTTTTTTTTTTTTTTTTTGACGGGGGGAAATGCCTTGATGCACCGTACCGTCACCCGAGGGAGGGTGACGGCGTGTGTGGGACTCCCTGCTCTGAAAAGAGCAGGACTACCCACTAAAACCCCCCGATTGGACCTTCATCGCCTTAGTGGCGGTGTTATGGGAGATCGGCTAAGCCTTGACTTCCACAACACCGCCGGCGGAATAGCCGCTTATGCAGCTCCGTCTACTCCCCCCACAGTGTTCGGGGGGAGACTGGGGATGGCCGGTCCAACGGAACCATCCCCACCTCGCAGTGGGGGCCGGTGCAATGCCAGCTGAGGTGCCCTCACACCATCAGCCGGCCGGTCCCCACGCGGTAGCTGGGCGCGGTCGTATTGCCGCCGCGCCCGCAGCCGCCTTCTTCGGCGGCAGGCGGGAGCGGATGGGTCGTCCTCCCGCTCCCGCTCTGCGGCCTCCTTCTGCGACATGACGTCTTCGCAGAAGGAGGCCATCCCGTCCCATGCCGTCTCACTCCCGAGCATAGCCTCGACTATGCTGGGGAGTGAGAGATTCGGCCCCACCAGAGCACGCAAAGTCACGCGCTGTGCGTCAAATGTGGGGCACACCTGCAGTGTGTGCCCCGCTGTGTCCTCCGCCGCGCCACAATTGGAGCACGACGGAGACTGCTCCCGACCAATACGGTGCAGGTACCGCCCAAAACAGCCATGGCCGGACAGCACCTGCACCAAACGATAGGATAAGAATCCTGATTTGCGCTCGAGCCAGCGAATAATGACTGGCCCGAGCGCGTCTAGGGTCCACCGACCCGACGGAGCCACTTGCAAGGACTCCGCCCAATGCCGGACCATCTCTTCGTGCGCCTCTCGGCGCACACGCGACAGGTCCTCCGGGTAGAAACGCTCCCCGGAGGCCTTCCTTAGGGCCTGCCACTGATAAGCCCTCGCCATTGCCTGGGCCTCAAACTCCCATGGCGGCGTCCCAGCGAGTGCGCACGCCGCATCAAAACCAACGGTGCGGTATGCTCTGCACACTCGCTGGGCGATAGCACGCTGAGGGCGCCGAAACAGTCTCTGATTCTCCCGAATATGGAGGGAGTCGGCCCAGACGGGCGAGCCGTATAGGGCCATGCTTCTCAAAATGCCGGCATAGAGTCGCCGGCATTTGGCCCTGGGACCCCCTACATTGGGGAGAAGCCATGCGAGGGAGGTCGCCGCCTTGAGAAGGCGAGAAGACAACGCCGCAAAATGCGGTCCAAACTTCCAACGCCGGTCCAGGGTGAGACCCAGATATTTCATCTGGGCCTCGACCGCCACCCGGACACCCCCGACGACGATGTACGCGCCGGAGAAAAAGCGTTGCCGAGGCCCAGGAAAAAATATAGCCTCGGTCTTACTTAGGGCCACCTGAAGGCCCAAGAGTGCAATACGCCTGGCGACAAGAGTGCCCCCAGCCTCTGCCAAACGAGCGGCAGCACCAAAATCTCTCCCCCGGGCAGTCACGAGAGTGTCGTCCGCGTAACAAAAGACACTCATGCCCGAGAGGAGAGAACCACGCAGGAGCCAATCATATCCGATGTTCCACAAGAGGGGCCCCAAAACAGACCCCTGTGGGACACCGGATCGAGCGCTGTAACGGCGCAGACGACCATCGGCATCTATGCACACAACCTCCCTATGGGACAAGTAATTGCCGATTAGCGCCAACAAGTAAGGGGGCACTCCGTGATAACGGAGCGCCTGCATAATTGTAGAGTGGGGGAGGGTATTAAATGCATTGGCTATGTCAAAGGAAATAGCCATCACACCCTCCCCCCTCTCCCTAGACTCCAAAACCAAAGATTTCAGATCGGACAGGGCGTCGATAGTAGACCGCCCTGCCCGAAAACCATATTGCCGGTCTGACAAATTTGGACCAACGCCGCGAAGGTGGTCCTTCAGGCGCCCGGCCACAATACGCTCAAAAAGCTTCCCGACTTCGTCGAGAAGCACAATGGGTCGGTACGCCGATGGTGAGTCCGCCGGTCTACCTTCTTTGCGAAGGAGGCAAAGCTGCCCCACCTTCCAAGGTTTAGGGAACTGGCCGACCCGAAAGCACGAGTCGAACAGTTCCCTAAACTTCTGCTCCATGAAGACTGCTCCAAGAGCGACCAGTTTCGCGGGGACCCCGTCCGGTCCAGGAGCCGTTTTCTTGGCACGAAGGCAGATTGCCGCCGTGCCGAACTCTTCTTCGGTGACTTGAGGGGCTTGGAAGGGAGCAGTTGCAAGCTCCTGCTCTCGAGGGGCACCCATTGCCGGCGGGACGAAGCCAGGTCTGCTGTCCGGGAACAAAGCCCGGATGACGCTGTCGAGCAGCCCTGGCTCGAGGGTCTCTGTGAGTGGGGGACCTATGGGGCGCAATTTGTTACGTACGGCCCGGTACGGTCTCCCCCATGGATCTTGATTGAGACCCTCTAACATTTCCGTGCGAGCGGAGTTTTTGGCGGCTCCTATGGCATCTTTGAGGACCTTCTTCGCCTCTACATAGGCACCATAAAGGGAGGCTTCGTTCTCAAGGTTCCGATGAGCGCGGCGCCTACTTCTGGTGTAGGCCCGCCGTGCAGCCACGCAAACAGCCCGAAGATCGGCGAGCTCCTCCGACCACCAGAAGCAGGCGCGTCGGGGAGGTGGACGACGTGACCGAGGCATGCTGGAGTTGCATACCTCGGTCAGTAAACTACGCAGGACGGTCGCAGAGATATCCACATCTGGACCAGATAAGGGAGGCGAAAACCAATCTTGCATAAAGGCAGCCTCCCTTGCAACTGCCTTATCCAGGCGGGACAGAGCCCATCTGGGAAAAGGTGACGACACCGAAGACGATGGAGTCTGACGAGGAGCACCGGTTGTAACCTCGAACCGAAGAAATTTGTGGTCCGAGAGTGTCTCTGACTGATCCACTCGCCAGTCTCGCACGCGCGCGGCTAGTGCAGGGGTGGCGAACGAGAGGTCCACCACAGACCCCCCCTGCTGCCGCACACAGGTCTGAGCGGTGCCCCGATTTAAAAGACAGAGGCTAGATGAAGCGGCCCAAAGCTCCACAAGCTGCCCCCGTCGGTTACAAGAGGCAACCACATTTCCCCAAGACGCCGCTTTGGCATTGAGGTCTCCCAGGAGAAGTACTTGCTGTCCAGCAGTAACGGCCCGTTGGATAGCTCCCTGTAAGAGACCCAAAAATGTTTCAAACTCGGGGAGCGGACGACTTGGGGAAAAATAAACCCCAACAATGGTTATGTTGCCCCACAAGCAGACCACAAAGTTCATACCCGTCTCCACAAGGGACAGAGAGGGAGACGTCGACGAAGGCCGCCTGAAGACCGCGACCGTATTAGTCTGGTCCCCGTACCAACTACTGGGGACCAGATAGGGCTCTGCCACCACTACTATATCTACCAACCACTCCGCCACAGCTTGGGACAACAAGTCCTGGGCTGCGCGGCAGTGGTTGGCATTTGTTTGGAGGAGGTTGTATTGGGCCATTATTATACGGACATTACAACCTCCTCCACTACTGCTGACGTTGAGTTAGACTCTGAAGAATTAGGCCGGGCCTGAGCCTTAACTTTCCCCTTCATTGGGGGAGGCCTACACTTCTTGCCCCCCATTACATGGCCGCTTGGCCGCCCACTCGATGCACAGATGGAGCAGTGCGGTTTCTTCTCGCTGCAGGCAGCAGCTTTGTGGCCGATTTGCCCGCAGCGGAAGCAGAGGTCCCTACGATCCATAGACGAGGGACAAAGAGGGCAAGTGTGCCCAACTCCTAGACACTTAAAACAGCGGAGGGGCTGTTCCTCAAGGGCGCGAACTGATGCGGAGCTGAACCCGATCAGAAATCGCCCCCCCTCCAAAACGACTTTGGCGGCAGCAACGGGGCACTGGACTCGAAGTACCCCCATTCCCAAACGGCCAGGCCTAATTTCGCCCGCCTTAATGTGGTCGACCGGGCATCCGCCCACTGCCGCCACCTTCTCCACTACCTCACACCTCAACACAGAGTCATCGAGGTCCGAGATCATCAGCCCCGCATACTTAATTGGCCTTGTCACCTTGGCCAGGCCATCGCCTATTGCGAGCCGCATCTTTTCGGCGAAGAGGTCGGCTTTTTTAGCGGACTCCGCGCCAGGGAATTCTATAATTCGTGCCCCGGCAAGAGTCGGACGCGTGCGGATGGACGTTACTCCGATCTCTTCGAAGTCCATACCGCTCCGAGCCTTACGGAGCACCGACTCATAGGTTTCCCCTTTTTGTTCCGCCTCAGCTGTTAGTGTGACAACAACTGCTGCGGTTTTGGGGGAAACCAGTTTCTGCTTCTTCGGCTTAGAAGCCGGGGTCTTCTTATGCGACGACGGCAGGGAAGCGGCAACCGGTCTAGAAGAACCGGTCGAAGTTAGGGCCTTGCTCGTCGTCTTAGATGCCGTTATGGGCGCAGGCTGAGGAAAAGAAGGAACAGCAGATTTCTTCCCTTTACCTTTGCCCTTCCTTACCACCGTTGACCAACTATCATTCGTTGGAGTAGACAACGGGAGAAACGGGTCGTCATTTATTGTAGACCTTGGAAGAGTTTGCCGGGACGTTACTTCTGGCGCAGGAGCATCTTCAATGACCCTAGAAGGTCCAGGTTTAGGGTTATGAGATGTTCTCGTCTTAGTTTGTTTCACCCGCTGTGGTTTTGGCGGCTCAGGCACCCTGAAAACTTCCGGCAGCCGCTCAGGAACTACGACGGGCTCCTTACTATGGTCCGCTGCCAGTGGTGGACGGAGCCGCTTCTCCGGGAGGAGGCGGTCCTCAAGCCCTTCGATGCGGGCGTTGAGCCGAGCATTAAAGTGCACTCGCTCCTCCAACATTATATTTCTGACCACGGCTTCGATATTAGCCGCGTCCACCGTCGATGATCCCGTTGGCGCAGGAGACACCTCCATCGCTGACTCAACCGGGGCAGACTTGGTTAGCCTGGCCACAGCAGCCTCTAGCTCGGCCACGCGTTTTGTTTGCCCTGCTAGTTCAGTCTGCAGGCGATCTACTGTTGCCTGCAGCCTCTGTGTCTCCTCTGTGGAGGTCCTTTTTAGGGCCTCTTCACAGATGGCCCTCATATTTGTAGCACTTTCCTTGAGTGCTTTTTGGAAAGTCCCTTTTAGGTTAGAGGACTTTCTAATCATGGACACAGAGCTCTCCGACTCCGTTGTCATCAGACGCTGCAATTCCGCAGCCGATTTCCCTTCCAATGACGCGGTGAGGGACACACCGTATCCGGCCACATTACGGGCCTCACGTAGCCGTTGCTCAGTTTTTGCCGCTTGAGCCTCAAGCTCATGCTCAAAAGCAGCCCTTGTCGCAGCTTTCAGCTCTCGCTGCGCTTCCGCCAGGCCGACATCTTTGCCGGTAGTAGCAGGCCTTCCACGTCCCTTTTTCGACCTGTTTTTGGCTGAACTGCTCTTGGATTGAGAGGTATCCGAGGATGACCCCTTTTCCCCATCCGATAACGGGCGTTTTCGCCCTCCCCTCCGAATGTATTGCTCCCGCTCGGACGTCAACGACATGTCTGAGACATTCGTTAGCGTGGCAGACTCATCGCCCGACGCATACTCGCTCGGCCTAGCAAAAAAGCTATTTGCCGATGCCAGCGACGCAACAGACGACGCCCGACTTCTAGTAACAACAGTCACATTCTTCTCCGACGCAACAGAACAGACAGCGTCACATTTCGGGTCTAAAGACGCACTATCATTGATTTTCGGCGCGATCGCACAAACGGCGCCAGACTCCGCACCAGAAGGTGCCACTTCTGCAAGCTCCCTACGAACGTCATTTTTTGTTTGGTTTTGTTTAGGTGTTCTCATATTAGTTCCCACGATTTAACGGTTATAAAGGACCACCGGGGGCAGAGCCGAATACCCCCAGCTACCCTCATACTGCACGGGGGCGGGCGGTCCCGTGCAGGGAGGCCGATACCACCGACCACGACCGGGTTTATCCCACCCGGTCACCATCCCTCCGAAGAGAGATGGCCCCGACGCCTCGAGCACTCACAGCGTCGGAATTAGGGGTTTTTTATTGAGGTTTTCTCCTCTTGAGCCGGCCAATTAAGGCAAGCCCCCTGGTCTGGTCGAGCCGATAAACATGATCACCAGACACCCAACCAGGAAACAGGTCGCCCGGCGGTGAACAAGATCAGTCTGTTGCGTTGGACTACTATTACGTAGCCAAACGAACCCGCCGCGCCGCAAGACTACCTTGCTAAACTATGCTCTATCAAAAGCACTATCCGTCAATAAAACGGCCCGAATAAGCCCCGACAGAACGAAAAGGCGCCATTGTACGCCACATCTCGCGCACGCTCTCAACTGCTCTTCTCAAACCGAGAATAGCAGAGAGAACGGTGTCTGTCAGATATCAGCCGCTGAGCGACGGAGTCTCACACAAAAAGTGGAAAGGCTCCGCCAGTCAGCGTTGCCCAGGGTGCACCACGAGGAGGTTTCTGAACTAGCACCCCGTGGTAATGAGGTCCTAGCTTAAGGGTGACAAGTACAGCATAATAAATCTGTTACTGGACTTGTCGCCCTTACCTTGAAGGCTTGATGTAGCACCCTCCAAGAGCTCTGGAAACCTTACTCACACGCAGTTAATTGCTAAATATAATTTACTTTATTTAACTACTTCATTTTTTTAATAAGTATACACGCATATGCGTGTATACTATATATCTAAATTTTGTAATATATAAATGTATATCTATCCTACGAATATAACGCGTAAGTTTGTATCAACGGAAAGATTTTGTTACTTTTTCACAATAAAAATAAACAAAAAAAGAAAAAGTACGTTACAGATAAGGCTGAAATTTGACAGGAAGAGAAAGTAATACACTACTATATAATAATAGTTTAAAAAACTAAAAAACACGCTTTTAGCTCGCACAAAATAATTCAGACATTTAAGAAAGAAAGCGTGGAGCGTTTATGTTATCTTTACTCTTTTTGGACAAAACGCTCCACGCTTTCTTTCTTAAATGTCTGAATTATTTTGTAATTTTTAGTGCGAGCTAAAAGCGTGTTTTTTAGTTTTTTAAACTATTATTTTTATTTTCTACTTTTTAGTTTTCTCATGTATCAATAATTATATAATTCTTTTTCGTATCCCATTCAGCAAACCCTTTCATTTAATACCCATATCATAGGGGTGCATTTCAAATAGCCTGTCCGTTATCTTGGACGCCCGCCATATTGGATTTGAATCACGTGACTATTTTTTTCGTATTCCTGACAGCAAACCCTTTCTTTTGATACCCATATCATGGAAGTGCATTTCAAACAGTCAGTTCGCCATCTTGGGGAGGCCGCCATATTGGATTTGTAATGACGTTTCTTAGCTAGTCATGTATTGTCATCAGAACTCAGAGCGTGTGCAAAATTTCATCTTAATCAAAGACCGGGAAGTGGGTCAAATTAAGATTCAAAGATTCCGTTACATACATAGATACATACAACCCGAGCTAATATAAAAGCGTGTTAAACATACAACCCGAGCTAATAAAAGCGTGTTAAAAATAAGTCGGGGTTTCCTTCCTGACGCTATAACTCCAGAACGCACGAACCGATTTCCACGGGTTTGCATTCGTTAGAAAGGTCTCGGGCTCCGTGAGGTTTATAGCAAAGGAAATTCAGAAAAAAATTTAACAGAAAATCCTACCACTAGTAAGTAATAATAATAAAAACCATCAATAAACTAAATACACTTATATCATGAGTCATTATTTGTATGGCATAAATCCTAACAATACTCAAATGATGTTGAAATGCATAATAAAAAAATAGTTTTATTTAAAACAAATATTACAAATTATGACTGTATATTATTCGTGGTGCATCCAACAGTTTTACAAACAAATAACTTTCAATGCTTATGCCATAGTAAAAATTGAACAGCAAGAAAAGTTTTTCAAAAACTCATAATTATCGAAGCAACGTCCAACTTTCATATGTAACACACAGTTTTTACTCACTATATTTTTTTTGTCTCAAATTACATATTCATTAAGACAGTATATTAACTAACATCAGAGTTTGCCATATTTTTATCTTATAAAGAGGACATACATATTTATATATTTGTTTTTATGAAATAGGTTTCGAATCTATTGGACTGATATGAAATATGATTTAAATCAGAATAAAGTAATATTTCAGTTCGAGTTTTTGTTGTTGGGCAGCCGCACTATTATGGCAAGGACCTAAAAGATGTACAAAAATGCATGCAATCTGACTTCAATAATGTTATTTGCTGGGCACATGACAACGGAATTATTATTAACATAGACAAAACTAAATGCTTGGTAATCAGTTCCCCGTTTGCCAGAGGGTCAGTGAATGTGTCCATTAAAGGGCATACATATGATTGTTTACATAATGGCAGTATAGACAACTCTATAAACTGCACATGCCAACTAATAGAACAAGTTGTATCATACAGATATTTAGGATTAACAATTGATAAACATTTTAGCTGGAACCTACACGTGGAACAAGTATGTGCAAAGCTACGTATTATATTGGGAAAACTATATAATCTTAAATCACTAGTGAGTAAAAAAATATTATACATGTTGTACTTTGCACTCGCTGAAGCTGTCATGACATACGGACTGGGTGCTTATGGACTTACTTTTCCAACACATCTTAACAAAATTAAAAACTTGCAAATAAGAATTTTAAAATTATTTGTTACCAAAACAACAAAAAAATCACTTGGATATGCTCGTAATTATGAAAAATTGTTTAGTATATGTAAAATCTTACCAATCGACCTTAAAGTAAAATTGATAGTTTTATTAGAACAATATGACAAAAACGAATTTAAAGTAGAAAGAGTCCATACGCATCCGACCCGACTATCAAAGAAAAAGAAACTAGCTGTACCTAAGATAAGAAATTATTATGGAAGGAGAGAAAGGCGATGGCTGGTGCCCACACTGACAAATGAAATTCCAAAAGATATTTTAAGTGTCGCAGTATCAAAAAAAAGTCTTAAGTACAGGCTAACAAAGCATTACCTTTCTCTCTGCCCATAGCTAAAGAGTTGAATATATATTTATTACTTTTGTTATTTAAGTCATAGGAATAAGAATACAAAATAGATACGTACAATGTTAAAGTGTAAAACGTACCTTATAATTTGTTATCTTTGTCACCTAAATTCAGCGCCTTCCGTCTCAACTATAATCTGTAGTCTGTGGTCTTTCTCTTGTTTATGGAACATTGATGTGTGGTTGTACAATTTCCCAACTTATAATAAAACTAGATAATATCAAGTGCATCTTTTAATTACAACAGGTTATTGGCCCAGGAGCCCTAGTGGCATAATAAATTGAAAAAGTTCAAGAAAAAAACATTATTACAAAATTCACGTCAAGCCGGCAAATTCCTAACCTAACAAGTCAACACGCGGTCTGCGAAAATCGAAAGTGAAAACAACAATACATTGCTTAAGATGACGTCGAGTAATCAATTGGCATTAATAGAAAAATTAACCGGCCGAGACAACTACTCAACCTGGAGATTCGCCATCAAAACATACCTTCAGCACGAGGAGCTTTGGGATTGTGTCGAAAGTGATGAAGTCGTAGATTCAAAGCGTGACATCAAGGCAAAGACGAAGATCATATTGCTGGTTGACTCAACTAATTATGTTCACATCCAAGATGCCGTGACTGCCAAAGAAGTTTGGGAAAACTTAGCTAAAGCTTTTGACGATTCAGGGCTGACACGCCGTGTCGGATTGCTACGGGAACTGTGTACAACGACACTCACCGGTTGCCAAAACGTTGAGGAATACGTCAGTAAAATTATGACAACCTCACACAAACTGAGAAACATTGGGTTTAAAGTAGACGATGAGTGGTTAGGCACTTTACTACTCTCCGGTCTACCCGAGTCTTATCAGCCCATGATTATCGCAAGTTCTGGAATGAGGATAAGTGCAGATTCAGTGAAGGCCAAAATTCTGCAAGATGTGAAAATGAATGAAAATCAAACTTCAGCATTTGCGACTAATCAAAATTTCAAAAAGAAATTCCACAAAAACTCTTCTCAGAAAGGACCAAGATGCTTCAACTGTAACAGACATGGTCACATAAGCACAGCATGTAAGTCAAAGAAAAAAGGCAAAATGGAAAACTCAAGTTATGCTGCTGCTTTTATTGCCTCCGACCACAGCAACAATGCATGGTATGTTGACTCCGGAGCTTCTATGCACATGACAAAACACAATCGCTTATTGTCACATCAAACTGAGCCAATTGTCAAAACAATCAAGGTTGCTGATGACAAATCATTATCTGTGAAGGGTTCTGGTCAGATAAGTCTGGATGTGTGCTCTGAAAGGGGTCAGAGTAGTAAAATATTACTTCAAAATGTTCTCTATGTTCCTAATCTAGCCACTAACTTGATATCAGTTAGCCAAATAATAAAAAATGGTGGCAAAGTCAATTTTGACAGCAAAGGATGTGTTATTCGAAATAAACATAACACAATAGTGGCTACAGCTGATCTCATCAACAATATGTACCGGTTGAACATGCAGGTTGGGCATGCTTACATATCTGATGTTGATGAAAAGGACGCATACCTCTGGCACCAACGCATGGGACATCTAAACTTTCAAGATTTAAACAAAATGATAGGTAATACTGTGGGTATGAATACACTGAAGAAAAAGGACAATATGACATGCATAACATGCCTAGAAGCAAAACAAACACGAATGCCTTTCAAAAATAAAGGGAAAAAAGCTACAAAATTACTAGAGCTAGTGCATTCCGATGTGTGCGGTCCAATGGAGACTGAGTCTTTCGGCGGGGCTAAGTACTTCCTTACATTTATTGATGATTACTCGAAAAAAGTATTTGTTTATTTCTTGCAGAAGAAATCTGAAGTGGTGGAAAAATTAAAAGAATTCAAGAAATATGTTGAAAATCAACTGGAATGTAAAATCAAGTGTCTCAGAACCGATAATGGACTGGAGTTTATTAATAAAAATATCTCTGATATTTTGAAAAGCAGTGGAGTCACACACCAAACAACTGTGCCGTACACACCTCAACAAAATGGTGTTGCGGAGAGAATGAATCGCACATTAGTAGAAAAAGCAAAAAGCATGATGCTCAATGCTAAGTTATCAAAGAAGTACTGGGCAGAAGCCATACATACAGCAGCCTATCTAATAAATAGAATTCCAACTAAATTATTATCATATAAAACACCAGAAGAAGTGTGGTGTGGAGTGAAGCCCAGTGTTGATCATCTTCGAGTATTTGGGTGTGAAGCCATGATACATTTACCTAAAGAGAAAACAAAGAAATGGGATCCGAAAGCAAAGAAAGCTATATTCACTGGGTACTGTGACAACACCAAAGGCTACAGGTTCATCATACCTACTTCTGGATTAATTGTGAAAAGTAGAGATGCCGTTTTCCTGGAGTCTACTGTTGTTAGAGATTATGTTCCGGTGGAGTTGAATGAATTAAAGAGTGAATCTAACCAAGATGTGCTTGAAGATGACTCTTCTGACAGTTCATATGACACATCAACTTTCACAAACACTGAATCTGACATTTCAACAAACAGCAGTATCTATGTACCTGACAGAATCATTAAGGACATACCAATTTCGAATATAACATTAAGACCAAGAAACAGACAGCCATTTTCAGGAAATGATAAGCATGAAAGCTATTTATGTTACAATGAGGGCAGTTTGGATGCACCTCTGACTTATAATGAAGCAATTAACTCAGCAAGCTCTGACAAGTGGAAACAATCAATAAATGAAGAATTAGAGTCTCATAGTCAAAACAACACTTGGACATTGGTTGAAAAGCCAACTACCACCAAAGTCATTGGATGTAAGTGGGTGTTTCGTATAAAAGACGAACCAACAGGTCCACGGTACAAGTCTCGTCTGTGTGCAAAGGGATATGCACAAACGAAGGGCATAGACTACGAGGAAACCTTCTCACCAACTGTAAGGTATGACTCTATTCGTTCACTTTTATCAATAGCTGCAGAACAAAATTTAGAAATAATTCAATTTGATGTGAAAACCGCTTTTTTACATGGAGAATTAAAAGAAGAAATATTCATGGTTCCACCTGAAGGTTTAGAATGTGCACCTAACATTGTTTGCAAACTTAATAAATCACTCTACGGTCTGAAACAGGCACCCAGGTGTTGGAACACAAAATTTAACACAGTTTTAGAAAAGTTTGGTCTTGTTAAGAGCCTAGCTGATCAGTGTGTCTATGTTGGTCAAGTTAAAGGTCATAAATGCTTTCTGTGTTTATATGTAGACGATGGTCTACTGCTATCAAAAGATAAAAATGTCTTGAAAGAAGTTATTGACGAATTAAAATCAAATTTTGATGTAAAGACATGTCCACCTATTAATTTTGTTGGTATGCAAATAGAAAGAAATGAAAGATTTATCTTTATTCATCAAACCAAATATATTGATAAATTATTGAATAAATTTAATATGAATGACGCAAATCCTAATAGTGTCCCTGCTGACCCACATGTAAAGTTACAGAAAGGCGAGATGACTCCTGTGAAAAATCTACCATATAGAGAAGCAGTCGGATCACTTATCCACTTGGCAACAGTAAGCAGGCCTGATGTAGCATATGCCTTGAGTCTATTGAGTCAATTTTTGCACTGTTATAACGAGACGCACTGGAATGCAGTAAAGAAAATACTGAAGTATCTGAAAGGGACCAAAGAATTTGGTTTGTGTTATCAATCTCAGTCACAGACAACTGATTTAATCGGCTACAGTGATGCTGATTATGCTAATGACATTACGTCAAGAAGGTCCATGACAGGATACGCTTTTATAAAAAATGGAGCTGCTATAACATGGTCCAGTCAACGTCAACAAAGCGTTGCATTGTCCACTACGGAGGCGGAGTTCATGGCTGCCTGTGCAGCTACCAAAGAAATTATGTGGCTTAGACAATTGTTGTGTGATTTGGGTGAATTTAAACAAAAATCTGTTTGTCTAAATATTGATAATCAGAGTACTATAAATGTCATAAAAAATAGTGAATTTCATAAACGTTGCAAGCATATAGATGTAAAGTATCATTTTGTAAAAGAGAAATATTGTGAGCAAATTATTACCTTAAATTATGTAAACACTGATATGCAATTTGCTGATATATTTACAAAGGCTTTGCCTAGAGACAGATTCAATTTGATGAGAAATAATATTGGCATGTCAACTTTGAAAAATTAGTTACTTATGAGAGAAGGCTATAATTTGAGGGGAGTGTTAAAGTGTAAAACGTACCTTATAATTTGTTATCTTTGTCACCTAAATTCAGCGCCTTCCGTCTCAACTATAATCTGTAGTCTGTGGTCTTTCTCTTGTTTATGGAACATTGATGTGTGGTTGTACAATTTCCCAACTTATAATAAAACTAGATAATATCAAGTGCATCTTTTAATTACAACATACAATGTATACGTTTTTAAGTCTAAACGAGAACTGCTGCCGACAAACTGCGCTTGCCGTTTGGCAGACTGTAATGCAGACTAAATTGTGTTTTTTTTTTGAATAAATAAATTAAAAAAAAAAAAAATATTAAATATGAAAATAACGTTAAGCTAAGTCAAAAAGTTGTTAAAGTTACTTACTGAAGTCTATGCAATACTACATGAATGTATAAAAATAAGAATTTGTGAGATGCGAAAAAAGTAGTTTACGATGTTTTTATTAGTGTAAACAAGATATTTTAACAGAAATATTATGAATGGGGCGATGAAACAATGCCAGCGGTAAGGAATTTGAATGGCTGCCAAGTTTAATGTATGGTGCTTGGTTCAGTAGTAAGTGGTAATATCTCAATTTTTTATTATATATTCAATTTCGGTTTCCGTATGTGAATTGATTTTCTTCCGGGTACTGTGAATTTCGCAATAGCCTTTTGGCTAATGATGTTTTTTCTATAAAGTTGATGTCGTGTCCTTAAAAAATATTTAAACCTTTTTGCTTTTTAATTTTGATTTATAAAACAATATACAAAAGACAACAAATGACGTCTTAAATCTTGACCTGATTTAAATGTGACGGGCTCAATAATTTTATGAATACCTAGTGTTACGGACTCATTTGAGCCTTTTTATAGTTTTTATATTACTTTTAATATGTCTTATTGCTTTGTTTTTCTGACTTGTCATTATACGTTTCTACCAAAAAACGACCTTTTCTTTACAGTCCACCTAAATATTTCTTGAATTTTTAAAAACCTAGAAACAAAATAAATGCAAATGTTTATCAAACAAATATTTGACCAGGGTTAGAATCGAACCCACGACCTTCAAGCCGTGAGTCCTTACCGTTAATCCAGTTAAATATTGGTCCTAGAAAACCGAAATGACCATGTTAAATTGTGGTCATATGATGATCTAGTTATTTATCTTTTAGTAATTATTCAAATCAAGGGAAATTTATTAACGAACTTTAAAACACCGTTCATAAATTAGAAGAGACGTCCTATTACTAAAAGTTTCAGAGTAAATTTGGATTGTTGGGGATTCAAAATTTACCTCAGGTTTTCATTTGCTTGGCTAAAATTAAGATTTAGAATTTGACTTTGATGCCTGCCAATCGTAGTTATATTTTGATTTACGGACAGAATACTGGTACCAAATTTAAAAAACGCTTATTCCATTTTCCCGCAACTTCGTACGCGTGGAGTTAGTTATAAATAATTTCACCCCCTATTTTATCCCTTTGGGGGTAAGATTAATTAAAATCCTTTCTTAGTGGATGCCTACGTCATAACATCTACCTGCATGCCAAATTTCAGCCCGATCCGTTCAGTGGTTTGGACTGTGCTCTGATAGATCGCTATCGCTATCATAGTCAGTCAGTCCTGTGAGTTATATATAAATCTATATATATAAAAGAAAGTCGTGTTAGTTACACTATTTATAACTCAAGAATGGCGGAACAGATTTGGCTGAAAATTGGTGGGGAGGTAGTTTAGAACCAGGAGAAGGACATAAGATATTGTTTTGATAAATTCCCTTTGGCTTTTCTTTAAGTCATTTCTTGCCTCTAAGGTGGAACAAAGGTCGCCGGGACCGCTAGTAGAAAATAAAATAAATACGCCAGACAACCACTCCAATACCAATCACCTGGTCTCAAAATAAGGGTAATGTACATATTTGGATGATGATGAAACGTAAATGGATGCTCTTTTCTATTTTATAATAATAAGAATTAAGGTTCCACCATAATACCAGCGCTGCTGCAGCATTGGATCCAATGTTGTAGCAGTTCATGCTGAGGCTGGGACCTTGTTAGCTGCGCAATCAATATGTTCTTCCTTTTTTTGTTTGTTCATTTTACTGTTTATCTTTTGTTCGTGTTACTTTAAAGTGTATGTACCGTGTATTGATTGTGTGTGCTAATAAAATAATTTCTGATTATGAGTAAATTTCTTATACTGGATTAACCTACAAAACGGCGCCTAAATTTCAATTTAACTTAATCCATTATTAAATTAATATTTTAATTAAAACGCGAAATGATGATAACCTAGTAATTACAAGCAAACAATAGGCTCTGCCCTTTTGTCCAGTAGGCCTGGAAGCGAAAGCACTTTCATACAAGTATTCAAGCTGATACCCGGTTTTAAAGCTCACGTTTTATTACTTTTCAACGTTATTTTAATTTTAATTAAAACTTTAAAAAAGTAGTAATGAGTACATGATGGTAAATGTCCGGTTCCAATATTTGAAAAGCGAACCGTTCTAATTACGGATTGTCATAAATAATACTAGGCGTGAGCTAAAAAAAAAAAACAAAAAAAGCCGGTGATGTGGTTGTTTTAAAAAAATTCACACAGCATTACCATTAAGGCGATAAGGTTTTAGTGTGTAGGCCTGCCCTTTTACGGCCAAGTATTTCCAACCGCCAAAAAAAAAATAACGGTGAGCTAAAAACGATAAACGGACGACTGATGACAGCTGATATGGAAAGTAAATTTGAAATTAGAATTAACGACTCGTAGAAAAACAGATAGTTATTTTTGAAACATAACGAATCGAAAAAATATTGGAACCGGGCGTGAGACGTCTTTGTCATTATTACTAGTGATGAATATAGATGTTGTACTGGTTACCGTACATTTAATATCACGTTGAGTAAAGCGATGGCTGGCACGTACGTCATGCTAGTGAACATGTGCCACCGCCGGGGACTGGTCTGCTCCAGCTTACCCCTCGAAAGTAAATAGGTACTTACTTCAGTGCTTAATTGTTTCATCACTCATCAAAACAAAACTATATTACTTGGTCCAAAGTGAGCTACAAATAGCAATAAGTTAGATACTGCTACTGTAACTGATCTGCTGAGTTTCTTACCGGTGTCTTCTCGGGAGATATAGGTTCCGAACCGGAAATAGAATCACTTTGCATTGTATTCAATGACTATTCAAAAGTGTTATATGTAACCTACTTGAATAAAGAAATATTTGAGTTTGAGTTTGTTCATTTATTCATGTATAGACAATGGATTTAACATGCTAAATTATTAACAAGAGAATTAAATTATTGAGTCTGATAATTAGGTACCCAATGTCGGCAATTAAATTAATTCAGCATGTAAACTGAACATTGTAAGGAGGTACGATGAATATGATAATTATTTGAGCAACAAAATCACAGCTTAGTTAATTACGTTCCCCCTTATAATTAGTTCCTGTTTATTTTTAATTCTTTTGTAAACAGGAATTAAATTTTGCGTCTTGTGAGTTGCCAAAGCCTATTTTATAAATTTTATTACTAAACTTAATCTTTGGGTAGGTAAACGAAACAACCAAATTGGAATCTTGACACTATTAATAAATAGTTGTCTCGTATCAACTAATACCGTTAAAGAACTCTTTATTTCATAACATCCATGTTGATTTTTGTCATTTTAAAAATAATATTTATATTTTTTTAAAATGATCGAAAACTATATATTTTGTAGACTATTCATATTAAATGTACTAGTTATGTAAAATTATTTAAAATTTTGGCCCTCTCTTTCCTTCTCTCTTTGTTTTGTCATTATTTTTCTGTTATTTTTTTATCACCGCGCCTCTCAGCTAAGGGTCACTTTTATGTCTGTGTACTGTGTCTTGATTGTGTGTGCTAATATATAAATTCTTATTCTTATTAATTGCTTAGATGGTAGGCAACCGTCCTGGCTTCGCACTGATAGATAGATCTTAACACCTTGGATAACCAGCTAAGCAGTAATCGCTGCATGATGCACATTCATCTGGACTGGTGTTCCAATTAATAAAGGAAGGCAACGTAATATCAATCTTAATGACAGTACCAAAGCAGTCAAAATATAATAAGCAATTGCCATATTAGTCCATTTAGGACTATTCAATACAAAAATTATTATTCAATTCGAACTTTTTTTTTATATTGCACTTCAAGATTGACCTCATCCCACCTGATGTTAAGTGGTAATGAGGTCCTAGCTTAAGGGTGACAAGTACAGCATAATAAATCTTGGACTTCACCCTTACCTTGAAGGCTTGACCCTTACTACTAATGTAGCACGCCCCAGGAGCTCTGGAAACCTTACTCACACGCAGGAACACAACAACACAAAAGTGATTGTTTCTGAGATGAGAGCGCCCGAACAAAAAAAAAACTTTTCAGAATTATAATAATTGTATCGAGTATAGATTTTTTTAAAATAAATTAACGGGTCAAAACGCGACGCCATTTTTATTTAGTAGTTAATACGAACTACTTACTGCCCGACGTTTTGGTTAGGTTGCACCAATCAGTCAGCCCGTGACCCGTAACGCGAAAGTCTTCAAGTTTATATTAGAGTATAGATTAATGTAAGCTGAAGGACATACTGCTGAATTTAGGCATCTTCCACGAATTTCCTCTGGCATTTTGATTAAATCGTTTTCCTTTCAAATGTATTAATAGCAATTGCTTACGTATTATTGAAAACTCTCCCATCAATATTTATGAGTAGTGCCCTGTTTACAAAAGATATGATAATTCTTTTTGGTCAGCAAAATTTATGAATTGTACCGTCTCTAGTTATCGTTTTGCCATTATTGGTTCGATTTTTATGACAATAAAGTATTTGTTGTCAGATATCGTATTGTTTCGCTCTAACTTTTGAGAATATATATAGGTTTTATTTATTTGGATGAGGCTAACACTATTCTTACACACTGTCTACTTCTGTCACATTAAATGTTTATTATAAACCAAATTGAACCAAGGTTCGCGGGTTTGATCCCGGACAAACGAAAAACTAGCGCTAGCAACGTGAAAGACAAAAAAAATCAAAAAGAACATAAAAATCACGCATCAAAAATTTGAGAGTTTACTGGAAAGTAAACACATTAAACATAAATAAATATAAAATGTTGGATAACTCTCGTACATTGCTCTGAATTTGTGGTACCTAAATTTAAGCACTTGTGTTCTAGAAATTAGAAAGAACGAAGGTAACACAACACCCAGACCCGAGACAATATAGAAAAGTTCGTTTCCCATATTGACCCGACCGGATGTCGAACCCGGGACCTCAGGGGTGGCTTGACGCCAAAGTACGGGCCGCTCGCCTCTCTGCTGCGGAGGTCGTCGAAAATCGAGATATTATCCAAGACCATCAATTTAACATAAAGATACTCGGAATGTCAATAAATTCGGTTGACATGATCACCCATCCCAAACCGTACCCCGACGTGGCTTAACTTTCGGTATCGTTTCTGAACCGTTGTTGCTATCGCACCACGAGCAGATACAAAACCTACACAAAAATATGAGTAGTAGTAATACTACGAAAATGGCAAACATTTTGTTGTATGCCATTAATTAACGTTCAATGTTTGGCTTTCCCGGGGTAATATGATATTGTTAGCCATATTGTTGTAAGGGTAGTAATAAGTATATTATTAGTCATATATAGTTCTTACACGTGTAACCTCATTTTATAATAATACTTAAGCACACATTACATCGAATATACGTTCAGTTGTATCCCGACTCTGTTGTTTGAATTGATCTCCGTTTCCTCCCGTACATGGCGACCCTGCCAGCATGCCTCGGCTTCACGAGCGCGGTAATACGACGCGGCTAAGTCCTAATTACGGAGTGGAACTTTTTAACATGTAGTGAAATTTATCAAAGTGAACAATGGCTAGATTAGTCAGAGATAATTTCGTCGCCGGGTCGGACAATTATTGCGAGTTCTTTTCTATTAAATCAAGTAAGAAAGTAAATATCGTTTCATCATGGGCAGCAGCAAATCAAAAGGAGAAGTGATAATTGCACAGACCGCTGTAGGAGGGTCCAACAGCGCATCAACGACAGATCTAGAGTATCATGTTACCAGGACCAATATCATCCTTACATGTATTTTGGTGATTATCTTCGTGGGTATAATATACTTATCCTACAAGTTTTATAAGAAATGCCACTCCAATTGGATTTTGCGCCACATCGATAGAGCGGCGTTGAGGAATTCTATTTTTCGGCGGGCCCCGGCTACTCCAGAAGCGTCTAGTGGTCCCTATTGTGCGTACTCACATTCTAATAAGCCCCCCCCTAGTGCCGTGTGAAAAGTGAAAGCAAAAGTGTGCGATTCCCCAATATTTTTTTTTTCTCTCTCTTGTCCTCTTAAAGCATTGTGTTACGTCGATCCCGTCAAAGTAAATTAATATGGACTCGACTTTAAATACTAATTAAAATTAATTACTCTTAGTACTATTATGTATGAATATTAATCAACTACATGTACCCAGGTATGTATTTATATAATTTAAACTACATTATGGTGGTGAATTATGGCAATTGTTTTACAATCTTTATATAATGAATTAAAAGAGATACGTACTTATTTAAGTAAGATAGGTTCAAAGAGAAGGCAAGGAAATATACTGACCATTAAATTAGAGGCAGCTAGTAAAGTTTACGATAAATATAACAATTGGGTAAGAAAATATAAAGGAAATGACGATGAATTATTGAATTGTTGTAGACATATTGTAGTCATATACCAAGAAATTGTAGATTTGTGTCAAAGTGAAACGTCGACAAGTAAATCTAATGAAACCATGTCGATTTTTGAATTGAGAACTGCTTTGAATTTATTGCCTTGTATGACAGATACAGAGGCCAATACAAAGCAATTGATTGATAATATAGAGTACTATGACTCTGTACTGGAGAGTGAAACGTGTAAGCAGAATTTAATAAATTTCGTCTTAAAAAGTAGATTGTCCCAAGCTGCTAAGTTAAGGTTAAATTCAAGCTATTCAAATGTACAAGATTTAATTACAGACATGAAAAATGAACTCTTGCCAAGAAAGGCGTCAACTGCGATTTCCACTAAATTAGAACAAATAAAACAAAACAATGCATCAATATCTGATTTTGGTAGGCAGTTAACGGAACTTTTCGTGGATCTTACGATATCCCAAGCCGAGGGTAATCCCAAAAAATACGAAATATTAAAACCCTTAAATGAAAAGATAGCGATTAAAAAATTCGCCGACGGCTTGCGAAATCGTAGGCTAAGCACAATAATTGCAGCTAGGAATTTCAGCTCGCTGAAGGACGCGGTCCAGGCGGCGCAGGACGAAGAGGTCTCCAGTTCATCCAATTCAGGCGAAATATTGGGTATGTCTAAGTTTAATTATCTTAACTCTACCTATAGGGGCAGGCAAACTAATTTCAGAGGCGCCCGAGGACAATACAGCACTCGTTATTTTTCTCCTAGGCCCCAAGGACGAGGTTTTAATAATAACCAACGACATCATGGGAGGAACCAGCATGTGAGTTCACCAGGTAATTCGGTGCGAGGTCAACACTTTGGAGGTCAGTACAGAGGCTTTAGAGGTAATAATTATAGAGGAAATTGGCGAAATCAAAGGGTAGAGCATCATCGTAATGTTAATTTTATGAATGAATCTCAACAAGTGTCGAATAGTTCGGAACTAAGTTCTTTAGCAAACTCAAATGATACAAATCACACGTTTTTTCGTGACTAAACAGGCGACTATTATGTCATGCGATAGTGATTTTTATACATCATTAAGTCTAAACGGAAAATTATCTTCATTTTTGATAGATTCCGGTGCTTCTTTGTGCGCTATTAAAGAAAAGTTAGTGTTAGAACAAAATATTCCGATCCATAAAGAGAGCATAACTATAAATGGACTAGGTGGCAAAGTCCAAGCAATTGGATACGCTTACCTACAATTGCAGGTCAATGACTTTATTATGAATCATAAGTTTTATGTTTTTAAAACCTTGCCGATTTTGTCGAACGGTATATTAGGACGTGATTTTTTAAGAAAATATAAGTCAATACTAGATTTTGAGAATAATACTATTATTTTACGAAATAACTTTAATATTTCTGTGACTTTACCGATTTCAAATAAATGTGATGTTTTATTACGGCTACCAGCGCGATGCGAATCAATTCATTTTATTCAGACTGACTTTCAAGTAGAATGTTTAATATGCTCAGACGAGATTCAAAATGGAGTTTTCTTAGCCAACACAATAGTAAAACCCATAGACGGTGTTATTCCTATAAAAATCATGAACACGACGGAAAAAGATTTATCATTACCAACATTTTCTATACAGATCCATAAGCTCAGTGAATACAATATTTGCACTTTCGATAAAAATAAAAATAACGCCGATCGGGTAAAACAATTATTTTCTGTCATGAAGTTTTCCCACATGAATGAGGAGGAACAAAAATCTATACAAAGTTTATGTGCCAAATATGCCGATATTTTCTACTTACCAGGTGATAAATTAAGTACGACTGATGTTTATACACATTCTATATCTTTAAAACCGGATACGAAACCAATCTTTTCAAAGCCATATAGACTACCACATTCTCAAAAACAGGAAGTACAGTGTCAGATAGATAAAATGATAAACGAAGGTATAGTAGAACCGAGTAAAAGCGAGTGGTCAAGCCCTGTATTATTAGTACCGAAAAAAGGTGATGTTACAGGTAACAAGAAATGGCGATTGGTAGTAGATTACCGAAAATTAAATAATTGTATTGAAAATGATATGTTCCCTTTACCGGACATGACTGAGATTTTGGAATCGTTGTCAGGTAGTATTTACTTCAGTCATTTAGACTTATATCAAGGGTACTACAACGTGAAATTAGACGAAAATAGTAGAAAATTTACTGCATTTTGCTCAGGACAGTACCAGATGACCAGAATGCCTATGGGATTAAAAACAAGTCCTAGTTCATTCTCTCGCATGATGAACATCGCATTATCAGGTTTGAATTATGAAAAATGCCTCATTTATTTAGACGATTTAATTATTTTCGGGCCTCGGCTCGATATTCATAATAAAAACCTACAGGACGTTTTTGAAAGGTTAAAAGAAGTAAATTTAAAACTTAACCCGGAAAAATGTGATTTTTTGAAGAGAGAAATATTATATTTGGGACACGTGATATCTAACAAAGGTATTTTACCTGATCCTGAAAAAATTAACACAGTAAAAAATTATCCAAGACCTAAAAATAGCGACGAATTAAAAAGGTTTGTTGCATTCGTAAATTATTACAGAAAATTCATTAAAAACTTTGCGGAAATTGCTCATCCGTTAAATTATCTTTCTAAGAAAAATGTACCTTTTATTTGGGATCAATTGTGTCAAAATTCATTTGAATTACTAAAACAAAAAATCACATCCCCCCCGGTGTTACAATATCCAGATTTTTCCGAACAAAATCACTTTATTTTACAAACAGACGCATCAAATTACGCAATCGGCGCAGTTTTATCAAATAAAGACGGCCGACCTATTGCTTATGCCAGTAGATCTCTTAATAAAGCTGAGAAAAATTACCCCACTATTGAAAAGGAGCTTTTAGCGATAGTTTGGGCAGTCAAATATTTTTGTCCCTATTTATATGGCAGATATTTTAAAATTCAAACAGATCACAGACCTTTGATTTACCTTTTTAACATGAAAGATCCGTCTAGCCGACTAATGAAATTTAGGTTAGCCTTAGAGGAATACAGTTTTGACGTTGAATATATAAAAGGTTCAAACAATGCAGCAGCTGATGCTTTGTCTCGAATATCATTGAATGAATTGAAAGAGATGCACGAAAGCGTAGTTAATGTAATGACGCGTGCGCAAGCAAAAAAGTTAAGCGATACTACAAATAATCAATCGGTAAATATTGTGCCTTCAGATGATTGGCCTGATCAACCAAAAATCGTGGGAACTAATATTAAACCGAAAGATTCTGTATTGCTAATGTTTATCGACGTAAATAAATATAGAAAAATTAAAGAACTTAAGCTTATAAGTTTTGAAAGTGAAGTATTGTGTTATGTTGAAAGTAAAAAGACAATTTACATTAAATATCTTTATTCTGAATCACGAATATCACGAGGTGAATTTGTGACAGAATTAGATACATTGTGCGAAAAAATGAATATAGAAGAAATATGTGTAATTAAAAATAAAGAAAATGAGGGTTTTATAAAAAAATTGTTGGAAGAAATAAAAAAAACAACAGACAGGTCCGGACCTCGAATATGTGTTTTAAAAGATGTAGAAATAATAAACGATAAAGACGATAAGCGAGTAGTTTTAAACGACTTCCATCTCTTACCTAGTAGTGGCCATGCTGGTATGAGAAGGATGTCAAATAATATTAAAAAATATTATTATTGGACTGGTTTAGATAAGGATATTAGAGAATTCGTGAGACGATGTGATAAATGTCAGCGACAAAAATATTCTACACCGACTAAAGAGCCGATGGTTATAACTACAACCGCGAATTCGGCGTTCGAAAAAATATTTTTAGACCTTGTAGGACCATTAGAAACAGATAACGAAAACTATTCTTATATACTTACCTTGCAATGCGAATTAAGCAAATACGTTGAAGCTTACCCTTTAATTTCGAAGAAAACGGAAGAAGTTGCGAAAAGTTTTGTCAATAATTTTATCCTTAGATACGGTGTACCGAAGGAGATAGCAACAGATAGAGGTAAGGAATTTTTACCGTATACTTTTCAGGAAGTGTGTAAATTGCTACAAATTAAGCAGTTAAATTCAACTGCTTATCACCATCAAAGTATCGGTGCATTAGAGGTATCCCACAAAAACTTAAATTCTTTCCTTAGGATTCATACTGAAAACCACCCAGAAGCATGGAGCCAATGGCTACCGTTTTGGTGTTTTGCATATAATACGTCAGTACACTCAGAGACGCAGTTTACACCTTTCGAGTTAGTGTTTGGAAAGAAGTGTATTTTACCTAGTAATTTGAGTAAAGTAATAGAACCCATATATAATTATGAAAGTTATCCTTATGAGTTAAAATATCGATTGCAAGTTTCACAAAAAGAAGCTAGAGACAATTTACTTAAAACTAAAATTATAAGAAAATCAAATTATGATAAGTATACAAATCCTGTAAAATATAATGTAAACGATTTAGTGTTAGTAAGAAATGAAACGACAAATAAATTTGAACCATTGTATTTGGGTCCTTTTAAGGTTGTAAATGTGTTACCACCAAATGTAGAAATAATAAGAAATGGAAAATTAGATTTAATACATATGAATAGAACTAAACTATATTATTCTTGAAATATAGATTTTATATTTTGTATCAGATTAACAAAATATTTTAGTTAAAAAAAAAAAATTACAAATTAATGTTTTTTTTTTTTTCTATCAAGGGGAAGATGTAAGGGTAGTAATAAGTATATTATTAGTCATATATAGTTCTTACACGTGTAACCTCATTTTATAATAATACTTAAGCACACATTACATCGAATATACGTTCAGTTGTATCCCGACTCTGTTGTTTGAATTGATCTCCGTTTCCTCCCGTACATTGTGTTCATACCACGCATTTATGTACACAGCATGTTACGTGGATGCGACATTGTTAATATCCGTACAACTTTCCTATGTGTATTGATGAATTACATAATAATAGTATGCTATCGACATTTATTCAAGTGTACGGTAAATGTATGTTCGATCCGAATTAATAGCTTTTATTAACAACATTAAAGTGTGTAAATTTACGCAATAATCTTATGGAATCTGCGTTTAGTGATATAAAGGTTGTTTTTCTATTAGGAACGTCTGATTCTTGAAGAATAGTATGCAAGTTTTTCTATACATGCGTTAAACAGACGAAAATATATTAAGATGCGACTGTTAGGATGTTGATTTCTTTATAAAATTATTTCAGCAAGTCACGTGGTCCTAACTTGTAAATGGTTCGGATGGCCCTCTTTTGTAACAGAGATAGTCTGTAGGTCAGCTGCAGACACCCAAATTCTTCTTAGGTAGGTAAACCATTTAAATGGTCAAACGAATAAAAAACTTTTGAACTCATGATTTTGATGTGTCTCACTCAGCATAAGACATGACTTATGCTGAGTGAGGCCCTTTTATTTAGGACATTACGCCTTGTCATGGTCTGCACCGCCCGGTTGACGTCTTCGACTTCACATTTTATTGTATATATATATTTTTTTGTTGTTTTCTTTTTGTCTCCTCTCTGTGTATGTGTACTTATATGATAATGTTGTGATGTCTTGAAGTAATAAATGTTTCTTTCTTTCTTTCTAATATTATCAAGTTTGTTTTTTAACGGCTTAGTGTCAGAAACTAATGGTTCGTATCTCTGTATTGGATAGTCCATCTATTGAGGAAGGTTTTAGGCGATATAGCTTCACGCTGGGAGCGAAAAATCTGTGAAAAATGCTAGTATTTACGTAATTGTGACAAGTTTGTGAACCTGTGCATTATCATTGAACATTCTTTTATTTGTCTTTTATCGGATTTTTAAGACTAACCATTTAAAAGGTATGGTCACTTTTTTATGAACGTTCTATTGCCAAACAGTTTGAGTTTAGCATGATTTTTATGGAAATCAAAAGAGTTTGTTTGATTGAACGCATTGATAAAATAAATAATAAATAAATATTGAACAACATCACATACATTGCTCTGATTCTGTGGTAAGTAGCTAAAGCACTTGTATTACAAAAATCAGAAACAACGACGGTACCACAACACCCAGACCCGAGACAAGACAGAAAAGTTTGTTTCGCATATTGACCCGACCGGGGATCGAACCCGTGACCTCAGAGATGGCGCGACGCCAAAGTCCAGCACGCTCGCCTCTCGGCTACAGAGGTTGACATCAGGAACTACTGGATAGTGGATAGTCCATTTATTGAGGAAGTTTTTAGGTTATATAACATAACGCTGCAACCAATGGGAGCGTCCAATAAGTCGAAAATGTGAACAAAACGGGGATTACACCAAAGCGATCGAACTGGAGCAGCCCGACTGGTGAAATACCTCCACCTTACAGAAGACCGCAGCCAAATAACAATCACTTCTGTGTTGTTGTGTTCCTGCGTGTGAGTAAGGTTTCCATAGCTCCTGGGGGGTGCTACGTTAGTAGCAGGGGCCAGCCTTCAAGGTAAGGGCGACAAACTCAAACTCAAACTCAAACTCAAATATTTCTTTATTCAAGTAGGTTACATATAACACTTTTGAATCGTCATTGAATACAATGCAAAGTGATTCTACTTCCGGTTCGGAACCTATATCTACCGAGAAGACACCGGTAAGAAACTCAGCAGATCATTTACAGTATCAGTATCTAACTTATTGCTATGTGTAGCTCACTTTGGACCAAGTCATATAGTTTTGGTTTTGATGAGTGATGAAACTAATAAGTACTCAAGTAAGTTTTTACTTTCGAGAGGTAAGCTGGAGCAGACCAGTCCCCAAAGGTGGCACCTGTTCACAAGCATGACGTATGTGCCAGCCATCGCTTCACTCAACCATATTGTAGGGAATGTAACGACCCGCCACATAGCGCCACCACCCCAGTGACATTTTAGTGAGCATGACTATTCCATCTCCCCATAATTTTTAAGTATTTATTATCTAAATTAAATTCATCAAACAACTATAGGACCTGGTGCACGAAGTAGTAACCTACATTTTGATTTAGATTTAGAAAAAAAAAGAAATAAATCTATTATACCTAGTTCATAATTATACATAATTCACAAATATACATTTTATGTCCATAATAGATATTTTTAACAATATCAATGTCATTATGTAGAATAAAAGATTGCATTATCATGATGTCAACGAAATTAAATTTTAAGAAAAGAAAAATAAATACATATTTAATAACATGTGCAGGCAAGTTAAATAGTGTTAGGCCATATATCTTTATCGTTAAGGAAATCATCTACTTTATACTAGCCCTTCTTTATAAGTAATTTTTTTATCTGTAACTTAAACTTGTGTATAGGTAAGTCAACAAGAATTTGCGGCAATTTATTAAACAATTTTATGCTTAATCCAATAAATGAATTACCAGTTTTGTGGAGTCTACGATTTGGAACAGCAAGCTTATGTTTATTCCTGGTATTAAAGCTATGTACATCAGATTTTTTAGGAAGGATGTTCAAATTTTTGTGAACATGCATTACACAGTCGAGAATATATTGTGATGCGACTGTTAAGATGTTTATCGCATTCGCAGCGAGTCACGTGGTCCAAGCCTGTAGATAGATCTTATAGCCCTCTTCTGTAGGACAAAAATAGTCTCAATATCGGCTGCAGACCCCCATAGGAGCAGACCATAAGACTAGTCCAGTAACAGATTTATTAGGCTGTACTTGTCACCCTTAAGCTAGGACCTCATTACCACTTAATATCAGGTGGGATGAGGTCAAACTTGAAGTGCAATATAAAAAAAAAGCGAAGAAGCGGCGGGTCGTTCGAATCTATAAAAAAAATCTATGTTGTATATCTGTCTCCATGTTTAACCGATACGTTTACATCTACTATGTTCTTTTATTAACAAGGTGTGTCTGTTTGTCTTGTAATGTAGGATGGGTGCGTTCGTTGGGATTTTATGAGCCTATAACGTTGACCTATTCTGATTGTCTAGTAATTTGGTTTATATGTAGCTCTGTGACCTCGGTTCAAACAAATCTACGCCTAAATACTGCTCTCTGCAGCCATAAATCTAGGCCTTACTTAATTACTCCTGTTTTTGAGGTTACCTTAGTAAATTAAGCTTTACAGGCAAGTTCAAATACAAATGTGTATAATCATGCTTTATGTAGATAGCCGCACAAACTATGAAAAGGATCGAGTTTGATTTTCGGTTAAGTCAACTGGGAAAACCTTTTCAATTACCTTGAGTCTGGCTGTACTTAGTCAACAGTCCCGGTTATAATTCGTCATCTTGTAATAATACCACAAGCGTAACCCTTGACATTACAACAAATATAATAAAACGCGACAGGTATTTTAAAGGTTTATAAATTATTCATTTAAAAACTGGTTAAAATGGTCTTCAACCGATTATACTCGTAATTTTAATGTACATTTTATTTAAAAATACTTTATAGGATTAAACGAGCGTCCGCGGTCAATTAATTACTTTAGCAAAGCTAGACAGTTATACGAAGATACGATTGACGTTATGAGTACGAGAGCACCTACATTAATGCCAGTTGAAAACAAGAAATTTGGCAGCCAAATTTGGGATGTTTGGGATGGCCAGCTTCACAGGGTGAAGCGAAGACGGATCCCGAGCTGTTTGTCCAACCTAGCCAATGGAACTAAGTCTCTCAAAATGTAATTTAAACCTTTTTGGATCCTCCGTTGAATACAATATTGGACTAGATAGATAGATAGGTAAATTTATAACACTTTCCTGCCTAAAAAGCTTTCGAGACTATTATATATTATAATAATTTAAAATAAAATTTAGAGAAATTTATTAGAGTATGATTTTTTTTTTATTGCTCTTCAAGATTGACCTCATCCCACCAGACGTTAAGTGGTAATGAGGTCCTAGCTTAAGGGTGACAAGTGCAGCATAATAAATCTGCAACTGAACTTTTCGCTCTTACCTTGAAGGCTTGACCCCTGCTACTAACGTAACACCCCCTAGGAGCTCTGGAAACCTGACTCACACGCAGAAACACAACAACACAGAAGTGATTGTTATTTGGCTGCGGTCTTCTGTGAGCTGGAGGTATTTCAGCAGTCTGGCTGCTCCAGTTGAAGCGATAAATCACTATGCCCTACCTCTACTAATATAAATTTATATAACAACTGAGTTTGCTTAAATTTACTATTTAAACCATTTTTAAGGTGACTTACCCTGCATCATAATTTCAACGTAATTTAGTTTACACAGAATTTCAGAACATATGTTTTAAGGAAATCCAAAACAAAGTTTCGTCCCTCACTGATCTCTTAAAAGTTTCCATTGGTAGGTATTTCAAGAATCTTGGCCGTGAATACTTTGCAAGTTTATGAAGTAATTAGCTAGTCAATAGAGCCATTCTTAATTAATTTACTCACTAATGATTGGCGCTTTGACATTCAAAACGTTAACAACTAGGTGTTTGTTCAAGTTAAATTAAGGAACTTGCTAGAGTTTACTTTTATAATTAGATTTTTAGGGTTCTGTACATTTAAAGGAAGTAAATATAACTTAATCGTCATTATATTTTTTAAACGTATTGGTACAAAGCTTAAATTTACGTTGTTTGCTGTATCTTTGTCGCCTTAACTTGTAAATCAAGGTCGTCATGTGTATACTTTTCTTACCATTTGCTATACATTTATAAATCTATTAGGACTACTTATAACACATTCAGCTCTATTTTAAATATAAGAATTTCTATTTTGAAGCACACGTTAGGGCGTAAAGCGCGCCATTTGGCATACGCTTAGCTCGTAAGCGATGACGCGCTTCTAAGCTCGTTAAAGCACGAGCCGCGTTATGGGTCAAGAAGAATATAGGGGAAAAACATGAAAACACAAATAAAAAAAATGAGAAATGCGCTTTTAAAATACGACCTCATCTTTTACACCAAGGCATTCCACAGTAGCGTAACTGCGCATTATTTTTCAAATGTTTAAATAACATGTAGGCATTGCCAGTTCTATAATGTTTCGTTGATGCAGGGCGATCATACAAAAGTTGATGTAACTTTGACCTCATTCTCTTTTAAGTGACATTACTTATTTTTCCCTTGTACTCCTCAAAGTGTATTAAAGTGTACCACAATCGGTGATACCCAGTACTTTTTAGTGTTCCGTAGCCAAATGGTGAGAAACAGAACTCTTATGGATTCTTGATGTCTGTCCGTCTATATGTCGTAGTCACTTTTTTTCCGAAACATGTATTATAAAAAGCGTATTAAGATTTTTTACAAAAAAAGAAAGAAAAAATATGTTTTTTCTTCATACCAGTACGTTTGGGGTATCTACGAGTGTGTATAGGTATTAAAAAATAGTATTGAGTTTTCTAATATATTTTATTTTTCAGAATTGAATAGTTTGCTCATTACTATGTAAACTTCTACCGAAATTTGGTTTGGAAAAGATCTAGTAAGTAGTTTTTATTTATACGTCATAAATTGTAAACCGCAATTAACCTTTAATTGAATGAATGAATATAAACAAATATTATGTCACTTGCTGCTACGGAGCCCTTCATGGGAGAGTCCGACTCACGCTTTTTTTTTTACTTCGTAGTGTAAAGTATGAGTACCAACAATTTACGTTTCTATCGTGGCTCGTGCTTCTACGAGCTTACAAGCGCGTCAACGCTCGTACGTACGAGCCTGTCCTAAAAGGCACCCTTATACGCCCCTACGCGCACTTCCAAACCGAGCTTATACGCGCGTATAAAAAACTAGTCTAAAACCGCTCTTTGAAGATTTTGTACCGGAATGAAAATAAACATCCAAACGAGATGTGGGAATAAATGTTTGCTGTGGCAACTACAAACGGATTCATTTCGGTTTGTCTGTTATTTACTCTTTAAAACAATGACCCAATGTTAGTACCGGTTTTATTACACGATCTTCTTTGATCAAATACAATTACCTCTAAACGTGTACAGCGTTAAATAATTCAATCCAGATTGTTCGAATAATGGTACCTTTTGGTTATTATGATATTTTAAAGAGGAAAGATTTGATTGTGTTTTTTGCTTCTTTGTTTGCAATCAATATTCTTCGTAACTACTTGACCGATTTAAAAAAAAATATATTGTTGAAAAGCTACAATATATACTTAGGGATACATACTACAACTCCAATAATATAAGCTAAGGTATGAAAATTACCAATAAACTTTCTCACATCGTCTACGTTGCGAAAACTATTGATTATAGAACAAATACTGCGAAAATGATTGATTTACCTATAGAATACTAGCAGACTTCGTCTTGTCAAAAAGATTTGGAATGTCGCTTGACTCCAAATTTTAGTTAGAAAACGTTTGTACTGTAAAAAGAAAAGGGCTGTCCTTAAGAGTTTACCCGGAAATTAAAAAAAAAATCTCGCTGATAAAACCTTAGACTTCATTTTCAAAATTGGTCCAAGCATTGTCGAGTTATCGAGTCGCTTGCCAACACATTTTGTGATTCATTTTTATATAATAGATTATGAAGCTGAAAAGTTTGTTTAAGCGCTAATCTAAGAAACTACTGGTTAAAAAATACTTTCTCGATAAATGTACTATCAAACACAAAAATAATGTTTCGATTCGAACCAGAACTTTCTGAGGTTTAGCGTTTTTTTTTAAATTAACAAACAAATTCCTGGGCTTTATAATATAAGTATAGAGGTAGAAATAATTTAGCAAATTTGATTTGCATGATTGGCCATACTTCACACAATTTAACTTAAAATGCAACAATGCTGAATGTGGTTTAGTCGACCGCATTAAAGGATAAAACGTTTGCAAACATTTCCACGACGGATTTATCGACCGACTTTCCGAATGCGTACCGAACGTGCCGATTCGAATAAAAATGTCATTCGGCATAGTAGATACAGTCACAGGATATTCATTGGGATCAGCAAACATTGCAGCTATAGGATAAAATGATTTACGGTTAAAATTAATTGCGGCTATTTTTCTTGGCTGGCCTAAAGGTTACCCAATCAGGACAAATTTTCATGCGAAGAAAATTTGTTTTAAAAGTTTGTCTGGGTGTTTACGGATGTATTTGAATGAGTATTATAGTATCATCGTTGATTATGATTTCCAAAACTCAAGTGCTAAAGCTACTTACTCTGGAATCACGTTATTGTGATATTGTCTGATATTTACTTTACTACGCTTACTTATTTATATTTGTTTGTTGAAAAAATATTTGTATTACATAAAGAACAAAGAAGAGAGGTACTCTTAAGCTGTAGTAGACCAGTCAAAAGTATCGAGAGTTCGAATGTTGTCATCAAATAACATCGATGAAAGTGAATAAGTATATCGTCTAAATATATCTGACCCCAGAAGTTGGTTTCCGTCATGTGAATACGCAAGGGAGATTGTGGAATTAGCATTTAGATGACCTAATAGGCTTTACTATGAATTTTCATCGACAAACTCTGCCGTGGTTTGAGCTGGATATATTGAAGTAGGCTTTCGTATTGGCTATTATTTAGTCATATTAGTTAAGAGGCCTGTGGGTTGGCTTTGAATCTTCGATGCAAAATTTATCATTGTACATTAACCTATAATTGGTAAATTTTGGGTGAGAGTTTAAATTACCGTGTGAGTGGAATGTACCAGTAAAGAGAGACCAAAAATGTATTGATGCACCACACAGCAGCAAACGGACTGCGGCCTGTGTTAATTTCAGATGATACTTTGTTAATATTACACAATAGACCAAATTGTCATGTAATTATCCTAATGTTGACCTAGCAAGCAGACTTAGTCTTACCAATGGCAAGCGATGCAGAAATAACATGTCGGTCCTTTGATGTGGAATACAGTAGGGTTCAGATTATCCGAGCAAAGGTTATCTGTACACAATATACTGGTGCTCGTCACCCCTTATCCCTTCTTCTGCCTACTGCCTTTGAAAAATCAGCTCTATTTTTAAGGGAGGAAAATGCATTTGCACGCCGCACTCCTACCTAAAGAATTCTGTTTCAACTCTGAAAAATGACTACCGACTAAGATCTTTATAGCATGGTTCGCTTTTATCGGTTTGCTTTGCTTTGCACTAATACAACGTTTGAGCAAAGTGCCTTTTCTTTGACTGTGCCATGCTCCTAAAAGCCCATAAAATAGTTTGGGGAAATGCAGCAGACAAACAAAAGGTTCCTTATTATTTATTTATTAGAAAAGTATTATTTAGTTAAGACCAGAATGATGGGACCAGAGACGCCAGGCGTGAGGAAGGTCTGGCGTCCGTTACCTCGGGTCCGAGGAGATAGGGCGTGTCTGGTGACCTGGTATGCTCCAGCCGCACGCGTAGTGCGCGGCGAGGAGGGCCGTTTAGCGGTAATCACTATGGAGGAACCTGTGTAGAGTCCGCAAGTGATGCCGACTCGCCTACCACTGCTCAGTGTCGGCCGCCGGGGGTTTTTAGTTATTACGGGCACGACACACTACTATCGGTTCCCCGCAGAAATTTCCCTCAAAAATAAAAACAGTTAGGTATTTTTTGTTGCTCGATTAAATTGAAGAGAGGTAGGGCATAGCGTCTTATAAGAGAGGCAGGGCATAGCGTTTTATCGCTCGAACTGGAGCAGCCCGACTGGTGAAATACCTCCACCTTATAGAAAACCGCAGCCAAATAACAATCACTTACAATCCTCCTGCGTGTTCCTGCGTATGAGTATTGTTTCCAGAGCTTTTGGGGGTGCTACATACTAATGTACCACCCACAAAAGCTCTGGAAAAAAAAATGTTTGCTACTAAGCAGAGATTAAGCCTTCAAGGTAAGAGGGATAAGTCCAGTAATAGATTTATTGTGCTGTACTTTCCGCTCTTAAGCTAGGACCTTATTACCAGGGGGGGTCTGTGGTGGACCTCTCGTTTGCCACCCCTGCACTCGCCGCACGGGTCCGCAACTGGAGGGTGGACCAGGCCGAGACACTCTCGGACCATAAATTTATAAGGTTCGAGGTGGTCTTCGGTACCCCTCGCCAGGCTCCAACAACCTCGGCCTCGTCGCCTTTTCCCAGGTGGGCTCTGTCCCGCCTGGATAAGGCAGTTGCAAGGGAGGCGGCCTTTCTACAAGACTGGTTCTCGCCTCCCTTATCCGGTCCAGACGTGGATTCTTCAGCGGCTGTCCTGCGAAATTCCTTGACCGAGGTATGCGACTCTAGCATGCCTCGGTCACGTCGTCCACCTCCCCGACGCGCCTGCTTCTGGTGGTCGGAGGAGCTTGCCGATCTTCGTGCTGCTTGCGTGGCTTCACGGCGGGCCTACACCAGAAGCAGGCGCCGCGCTCGTCGGGATCTCGGAAATGAGGCCTCACTCTATGAAGCCTACATAGAGGCGAAGAGGGTCCTCAAGGCTGCGATAGGGGCCGCTAAGGACTCTGCTCGCACGGAAATGTTAGAGGGTCTCGATCAAGATCCGTGGGGGAGACCGTACCGGGCCGCACGCAACAAGTTGCGCCCCATAGGTCCCCCACTCACAGAGACCCTCGAGCCGGGACTGCTCGACAGCGTTGTCCGGGCGTTGTTCCCGGACAGCAGTCCTGGCTTCGTCCCGCCGAGAATGAGCGCCCCATCAGAGCGGGAGCCCGCAACCGCTCCTTTCGAGGCCCCTCAAGTCTCTGAGGAGGAGTTCGGCACGGCGGCAATCTGTCTCCGTGCCAAGAAGACGGCCCCTGGACCGGACGGGGTCCCGGCGAAACTCGTCGCCCTCGGTGCTGTCCTTATGGAACAGAAGTTTAGGGAACTGTTCGACTCTTGCTTCCGGGTCGGCCAGTTCCCTAAGCCTTGGAAGGAAGGGCAGCTTTGCCTCCTCCAGAAAGTGGGCAGACCGGCGGACTCACCATCGGCGTACCGGCCCATAGTGCTTCTCGACGAAGTCGGGAAGCTGTTTGAGCGTGTCAGAAACTTGGTAAGATAATAAATAAAAAAAAGAGAAACGTTCAGAAAAAGGGCATTTCTATTTAAATATATAAGGCATATATTACTATAATTCTCTTATTTTTGATTTCATAATCAATGGCAGCAATTAAACATAGATATATAATATTATGAAGCGAGTATATAAGCCACCTATTCAATCAAACAAATAACAATACATTTAACGAGTTAAATACTTGTACTTATGTAATATACATAACGTTGTTAGATATTGTTATATATATTTACATGTCAATACATAAGCTTTACTTAGGTATCACATATACATATGATTATATATATACCACACAATGTATATATATTGCCACATAACACAATCATTTGTACATAAAGCAAGTATACTTATCTGTAATCAGTGACGGGTACTCAGAGCCGGATATCACCGACAGGGGGCAGAGTAACGTTCGCCACGACGGCTCGGCAGAGACTGCCTCAACACTGGTCGGTCCGGTCTATTTATAGGTGGACACAAACAACTTTACTCCGCCCCACCTCTGACTACCGATAATTAGACGATATTTTGTAACGACCAATTAAGCTTGTTATTGAACTTATCATAATAATTAGCAGGAACATTATAAATAGTCAATTTAATATTTAATTATCACTTTTTAACTAATCAGGATCTCACACGGCCATTCTGATAGTTGCTTCGTTCTCGAAGTAACTTTTTAGTTATACTCCATCAAATCTGAAATATTATCACAAATATTTTATCTCTGGTTGGGCTGTCGTGATCCGTCCCACCATTTGCTGCAAAATGGTGTCCAGACTTCACACCAGGCCACCTATTGCAGCATCGATCTCTTATCAATATCTGTCACCGTCTCACGTGACCATACCATAATCATCCACGACCATCTCACATGACCTAGTATACTTGTCGCGTTAAGTCCAATCATGTACTGCCCATGACTCCAGGACTATACACCAAGTACACTTGCAGTACTCCTACTCATACACACATACGACCATCTCACATGGCCTAGTATACTTGTCGCGTTAAGTCCAATCATGTACTGCCCATGACTCCAGGACTATACACCAAGTACACTTGCAGTACTCCTACTCATACACACATACGACCATCTCACATGGCCTAGTATACTTGTCGCGTTAAGTCCAATCATGTACTGCCCATGACTCCAGGACTATACACCAAGTACACTTGCAGTAGTTCTACTCATACACACATACGACCATCTCACATGGCCCAGTATACTTGTCGCGTTAAGTCCAATCATGTACTGCTCATGACTCCAGGACTATACACCAAGTATACTTACAGTACTCCTACTCATATTCAAATATACACACATACGACCATCTCACATGGCCTAGTATACTTGTCGCGTTAAGTCCAATCATGTACTGCTCATGACTCCAGGACTATACACCAAGTATACTTGCAGTACTCATACTCATACATACGTTCGCACACACTTTACGTAAGTGACGTCACTTCATGCATTCCTTTTGATTAATGAAATAGTCATACCTTGCTCTGTATTTCTATTTTCTTCAATCTATACACCAGCCTATTTTCGTAGTTTAGCAGCAGTAATGTTGTGTAGTCTACCTCGTCCTCTTAATCTGTATCGGTCATTCTGTAATTATCTCAACGATTTTATACGATCCTTTAAATTTAGGTCAGAGCTTGCTATGACGACGATGGTCTTGGTAGAAATAAAACAATATCCGCAACTAAATATTATTGGTTATCTCGTCTTGAAGAATCAAACAGAGCCTTCGAGTTCTCAGTTGCAGATTGTAGGTATACTATATATTGTATATACACGTACATATCTGCATGACCCAACGGTTGACTGGCAGAGAACGCCCCTAGCATCAAGTCCACCTTTTGTACTTTCTTTGTGCAATAAAGTTTTTTAAATAAATAAATAAAAAGTATGCCACAATCTTAGCAGCTCTAAATCAGGTATTTGCTCCTGAGCAGAACTACTGGGTTCCTCGACATCAACTAGCCAAGCTCGAACGAAGGGTATATTGCCATTGCCACCTATCAGCAACCTTAACGGCAAGAAACCAGTAGTTTTTTTTTTTTTTTTTTTTATGTGGTTGTATTAAGACTTTGTTGTACCTTATAAAGTGCGTTTGGCCATTCTGCCTCATTGCTACAATTAGTTGTTAACATATTGATAATCGTAGCAACGTACCTTTCTACCTGACCATTACCGCGGCAACGATCATATTATACTCTATATTCTATTACTGAAATTAACTATTAAGACATTCATTTGAAAAATTAGCAGCACGATCGGTTATTACGCGGGACGGAGTGCCGAACATATGTAGATAAAGAACCTTTTATATTACTTATCATTTTCTCACTATTCATAGTTTAAGAGCTTTTAATATACAGTATTTGGTAAACCTTGTGAACCTTGTGTGGACCACTGTGAACCAGAAAGATTCTCTAATCTTTTGAAATGTTTCCTCGCGACCAACGTGGCAATTCTTATCATGGTACAAACGTAGAATAAAGAGTCTGGTGCCCTTTGGTACATGTGCTTTAAGTTTATGATCGAAAGGACATTTAAGGTACACTTAATTGTTCCCGACTAAATAAATAAATAACAATAAACATTGGACAACATCACACACACCGGTCCAACTCTGTGGCAAGTAGCTAAAGCACCCGTGCCACAAAAATCAGAAACAACGATTGCACCACAGCACCCAGACCTGAGACAACACAGAACAGCTCGGGGATCGAACCCGTAACCCCAGAGATGGCGCGACGCCAAAGTCCGGCACGCTCGCCTCTCGGCTACGGAGGTCGGTGAATATATGTGATCATTGCCGATATCGTTTTGTATTCTGTCAATCAAGTTAAATGTTTCAGGATCTTTAAATCGAGCACTGCCTTACCAGGAGGATTGGTCTGTAATCATATTCAAAGTTTTTTTTTTTTTTTTTGATAAATTGTGTTTACGGAAATGGATTCTACTGGATTTCTGCTTAAATAGTCGACATGACCAACATATATGCCCTTTTTGTAGACAATTTCAAAATCAAAGTCCTGCATGAAAATCCATCAACGCACAACTCTAGGAGTTAAGTCCTTTTGTAAATGGTAGACTTGACATCATTACAGTCTGTAATAATTACAATATCAGGATGCTTAACAACATCTTGACTAATCATACAATCGTAAGCAAAGTCATCATCCTTTACAATATGCAAGTCTACTTTCACACAAACTTCATTAAAGCGAATGGGGGTGGTGATTTTGCCGAATGTGTTCAGATAACCCGATCCAATGCCACCTAATCTCTCAGACCATGGAATAATGTGGCAACCTAGTTTGTCACTAATCATAAGATGAAGACCAGATTTAGTTGGCCCTCTTTCTTGCAAAAACCACGACATTACTGGTACCTGCCCTATTGTGATCATACTTGGCCATATTTTTATTTAATATGGGTTTATTTTTGGGACAGTGAAATTGTATATGACCTTTATCACCACATATTTTTTTTTTTTTTTTTACAAATAAACAGATGGACTATTAAAACGGGTTCTCTTGGCAACTCTTGAGTTTGGTTCATTAGATGATTTTATATTTTAAAAAGGAAGTTCGCGAAGATTTTTACCATAGTTTGGAAAAAAGAGTAATTAGCTCATTCGTGGTTGCAACTGAACTATTAAAGGTAGCCATACGAACATTAACACCGCGAACACCCCCGTTAACAAGCTCGATCAGCCGAGTGTTATTGTATGATTGAGGAGCAAAAAATTTTTTCCTCTGTTCCTCTGGTATATTCAAAATGAGTCTGCTGATTCGGAATTGTATAAAACAGCTTAACTTAAGTTAACTTTTTAGTCAAGTTTCTTTTAACTGGAAAGAGATCTATTAGATTTTGGCGGAAGGTTTCTCAATTGTTTGGGTCCCCAGGTTTCAAACCTAATAGCAGCAGAAACCCGAAGGACCTTACCAGCCGATGCAACCATTCGCAGACTGCTCCAGTTGAACTCCCCGCCACAATCTTCGATATTTTTGCACCTCGGTTCAGCGCCGTTATCCATCTATTCTGGATCAAGGATGAGTAACGAGAAGTCATTGAGACGTTGTTTTGATGACACCGCCGACTGTATATCCTCCAACAATTTCATCACAAGTTTCTTCATAATCTCTCTTTACTGAAACATTAGAATAGGTAATCTGTAGGCAAAGTCATCCCACTTCTGATGTCAGAAACTTGGTAAGATAATAAATAAAAAAAAGAGAAACGTTCAGAAAAAGGGCATTTCTATTTAAATATATAAGGCATATATTACTATAATTCTCTTATTTTTGATTTCATAATCAATGGCAGCAATTAAACATAGATATATAATATTATGAAGCGAGTATATAAGCCACCTATTCAATCAAACAAATAACAATACATTTAACGAGTTAAATACTTGTACTTATGTAATATACATAACGTTGTTAGATATTGTTATATATATTTACATGTCAATACATAAGCTTTACTTAGGTATCACATATACATATGATTATATATATACCACACAATGTATATATATTGCCACATAACACAATCATTTGTACATAAAGCAAGTATACTTATCTGTAATCAGTGACGGGTACTCAGAGCCGGATATCACCGACAGGGGGCAGAGTAACGTTCGCCACGACGGCTCGGCAGAGACTGCCTCAACACTGGTCGGTCCGGTCTATTTATAGGTGGACACAAACAACTTTACTCCGCCCCACCTCTGACTACCGATAATTAGACGATATTTTGTAACGACCAATTAAGCTTGTTATTGAACTTATCATAATAATTAGCAGGAACATTATAAATAGTCAATTTAATATTTAATTATCACTTTTTAACTAATCAGGATCTCACAAGCGCATTGTGGCCGGGCGCCTGAAGGACCACCTTCGTTCCGTCGGTCCTGACCTCTCGAGTAGACAATACGGTTTTCGGGCAGGGCAGTCCACCATTGACGCCCTGTCCGATCTGAAGTCCCTGGTGTTGGAATGCAGAGAGAGGGGGGAGGGTGTGTTGGCTGTCTCGTTCGACATAGCCAACGCTTTTAATACCCTCCCCCACACTACAATTTTGGAGGCGCTCCACTATCACGGAGTGCCCTCCTATTTGACGGCCCTAATCAAGAGCTACTTTGCCGACAGGGGAATTGTTTGTGTCGGTGCCAGCGGCGTCCTTCGTCGTTTTAATGCGCGGTCCGGTGTTCCACAGGGGTCTGTTTTGGGGCCCCTCCTGTGGAACATCGGATATGACTGGCTTTTGCGCGGCTCCCTCCTCTCGGGCATGAATGTATTCTGCTATGCAGACGACACTCTTGTCACTGCCCGGGGGAGGGATTTTGGCGCCGCAGCTCGTCTGGCAGAGGCCGGTGGCAATTTGATTGCCAGACGTATTGCCCTCTTGGGGCTGAAGGTTGCGCTGAATAAGACCGAGGCCATATTTTTTCCGGGGCCTCGGCAACGACTCTTCAGTGGCGCTTATATTGTCGTCGGGGGCATCAGGGTAGCGGTTGGGGCCCAGATGAAATACCTGGGCCTCATATTGGACCATCGTTTGACTTTTGGGCCGCATTTCGCGGCTTTGTCTCCGCGCCTTCTCAAGACCGCGGAGTCCTTAGCATGGCTTCTCCCCAATGTGGGAGGTCCTAGGGCCAAATGCCGGCGACTTTACGCCGGCATTTTGAGAAGTATGGCCCTATACGGCTCGCCTATCTGGGCCGACTCTCTCCACATTGGGGAGAACAAAAGACTTTTGAGGCGCCCTCAACGAGCTATCGCCCAGCGAGTGTGCAGAGCATACCGCACAGTTGGTTTCGATGCGGCGTGCGCACTCGCTGGGACACCGCCATGGGAGGAAGAGGCCCAGGCATTGTCAAGAGCCTATCACTGGCAAGCCCTGAGAAAGGCCTCCGGGGAGCGCTTCTACCCGGAGGACCTGTTGCGTGTGCGCAGAGAAGCGCAGCAAGAAATGGTCCGGCGTTGGGCGGAGTCCCTGCGAGTGGCTCCGTGGGGTCGGTGGACCCTTGATGCGCTCGGGCCAGCAATAATTCGCTGGCTCGAGCGCAAAATGGGATTTCTTTCATTCCATTTGGTGCAGGTGCTGTCCGGCCACGGCTGTTTTGGGCAGTACCTGCACCGCATCGGGCGTGAGGGCACTCCGTCGTGCTCCAGTTGTGGCGCGGCGGAGGATTCGGCGGGGCACACATTGCTAGTGTGCCCCGCCTGGGATGCCCAGCGTGCAGCATTGCGCGCTCTGGTGGGGCCGAATCTCTCACTCCCCAGCATAGTCGAGGCTATGCTCGGGAGTGAGACGGCATGGGACGGGATGGCCTCCTTCTGCGAAGACGTCATGTCGCAGAAGGAGGCCGCAGAGCGGGAGCGGGAAGACGATCCATCCGCTCCCGCCTGCCGCCGAAGAAGGCGGCTTAGGGCGCGGCGCCAATTTGACCGCGCCCAGTTACCGTGTGGGGGCCGGCCGGCTGATGGTGTGAGGGCACCTCAGCTGGCATTGCACCGGTCTCCACTGCGAGGTGGGGGTGGTCCCGTTGGACCGGCCATCCCCAGTCTCCCCCCGAACACCGTGGGGGGAGCAGACGGAGCCGCTTAAGCGGCTTTTCCGCCGGCGGCGCTGTGGAAGTAAAGGCTGAGCCGATCTCCCATAGCGCCGCCACCAAGGCGATGAAGGTCCAACCGGGGGGTTTTAGTGGGTAGTCCTGCCCTTTTCAGGGCAGGGAGTCCCACACACGCCGTCACCCTCCCTCGGGGTGACGGTACGGTGCATCAACGCATTTCCCCCCGTCAAAAAAAAAAAAAAAAAAAAAAGGACCTTATTACCACTTAACATCAGGTGGGATGAGGTCAATCTTGAAGTGTAATATAAAATAAGTACTCAAACCTAACCATTGAGTCATTATGTGTGGCGAAGGGACTGCAGCTCGTAACAGGCCTAAAACGTTATGGAATGTGTAATTAACCCTGAGGTACATGTAGGCTCGTAGACAGATCCATATTGCCAATATGAATAATTCGGCACTGATTTTAGTGAGAGGAGTATTTACGTAATCCGAGCACATTCGTGCGTACTGTTTGCAAATAAAGCTCCTAGGCACGTACTGGTTACATAGCCCAATCACAATTGTATCAAGCAAACTGAGATATGTATGTTAAGGAGCATGTTTTCTTTAATTAATATTTTCTCCAATGAAACGAATTGTAAATTAAAAAAAATGCAAGTTTCTTAAATTTTATTTAGTCCCGTTTTGTACGAGTAGCAAGAAAACCGATGCTGCTAGGTAAACTAAAGAAAGCGTCATTATGTCTAAAAAAGCGTGTGGAATTTGTTCACCGACATAAACTACAAACACAACACACACAAACGTATAACTAGATATTTAAATCTTATTTTCAATTTAATATCTGTACGAGTTTAGATACTTTACTTTATTTACAGATTTTTTACTAAATTATAAACGCTAAAGTTAATTTAAACGTGCGTATTTTACAGATCTAAGTTTATACAGACAGACAGATGGAAGCGACTTCGTTTGAGATTATGTAGTAATATTTTAGTATGGGAAATAGTAAAAAAATTATAGTTTTCACAATTTTCCCTTTACCTTTGCTACAAGATATTTCTTCGATTGTACCTAATTTAAGGATTCTGAGTTTACGGGAGGTAACCTGTAGGTCTAATTCCCTTGAGAGTGTAAATAATTTGCAAGTAAACGGCTGTGTTTTGATTGCATCGTCTTGTGAGTTTCATTTAAGAGCTAGTAAACGAGTATTTGGTATGAATTTCAGCTTGATACCTCTACGAGTTTCTGAGAAAAAGTGTCTTGACAAACAGACGAACCACCCTTTGCTGTTCGTCTGTCTGTCCAAGTTTAAATTTTTCTTTTTGATTTACGAAACCCTAAATAGGCATTAAAATCGCAAAGCTAATTAAGTATTTCTAAGTGACTTGGTCAATCCTTAATGCCCGGTTCCAATATTTTACGATTCTTTAAATATTAGAAACAGATTTTTTTATCTCACCTTGCGGTGCTGGAATCGAACCCACCTTCACGTATCAAACATTTCTGCAACGAACGTACCACGGGCCGATAAGTATGTTGTTCTAAACATATTCGGCAGAGGGCACTTACCGGAGGCTAACGGTTGATACAGCAAAAAAATTTCATCGCCTACGACAACTTGCGGTTAGTTCAGTTGGAAGAGCAGCACGCGCGATACGTGAAGGTCGTGGGTTGAACCCACCGCAAGGGGAGATAAAAAAAAATCTGTTACTAATATTTAAAGTTCGCTAGTACGGCGTAAAGTACTATAAAAATAAAAAATTGATTTTACGATTCGTAATGTGTCAAAAATTACTATCAGTTGTTATACGAGTCGTTAATTCTAATTTCAAGTTTCCTTTCCTTAACAGCAGTCATCAATCGTCTGTCGTATACGTATAGCTTCGCCTCGTATAATTTATAACTATATTGGGACCGGGCATAAATCGCATGCAAAACCAAATACAAAACGCAATGAGTTTCTAAACTTGGGCAATCTATCTACAAATCGTTACCAAATTCACACTTGTATGACTAAGCTTAACACGAACTATTTGTCATAATTTATGGACCACCCACAATGGGTACATTGGGCCCTAAAGACTTACAAATAGGCATGACTCGACGTACCCGGTATTAATTTTTACTGCTTTTAATGAGCATACGCTTACACAAAGCTCAGGTTGGGGTTTTGTTCGCTATACCGGTCCAAATCTGAGTCAGGAGCCTAAATATACAAAGTCTGGTGACTTTCGTAGCCGAGAGGCGAGCGGGCTTTGATGTTGCGCCATTTCGAGGTTCCAGGTTCGATACCCGGTCGGTACAATATGGAAATGCTAAGTTTCAAAAAAAAATTGTTTGTAGCACGTGATCTACCTAAATATGTAAATAGAATTAATATTATATCATTATAGAGATTGACTTATCTTATTAAACATTTAACGTATTCAACGGTTAAATATTTTGTCTGATGATACCATAGATTGTGGTGTTCCTCATGAGGAGCACATTATCAAGGAATTACCAAATAATTTTGTAGCTTTTACGAGTAATACATTGTCTACTACAGAGTACAAGGAATACATCATTTTAATCAATATTTACAATAAAACCGTTTACTCAAAATAATTGGTATTTACTTTTTAATTAAAAAAAACTTATAAAGACTACCAATTTACATTTTGGTTTGAACGCGCTAATATCAGGAATTACTGGTTCGAATTAACCGATACGATTGATGTGTTATTAAACTGTATTAAACTCTGTTAAATTAAAACTTTCCTCAATAAATGGATAGTCCATTTATTAAAGCTTAATAACAATACGCGGTAACCTATAGAACCAGTTAATATTTACAGTAAACCTCTACATTAAATTCTTGCAACACATTTTGATACGCTAAGCAAAATTGCTTGTGTCAAAGCAGCCAATAGCACAGTTACCGCAAATAATTATTCTTGAAACTAACCCTCTTATTTACTTACTTCAGAAACATTTCTGACACGATAAAATAATGTCACAACATAAAAACATAACGAACATTATAATATTTACAATTATTTGAAGGGTAAAAGAGGACTTTAAATTACATCGATTTTTTTTATATATTACTAGCTGTCCCGGCGAACTTCGTAACGCCTATTTTTTTAGTTTCTAACCTTGTAAACCTTCCCTGGATCTCAACAATTATTTCAGAACCAAGATTAGCCAAATCGGTCTAGCTGTTCTCGAATTTTAGCGAGACTAACGAACAGCGATTCATTTTTATATATAAGAAGAAGATACTTCAAGATTGACCTCACCTGATGTTAAGTGGTGATGAGGTCCTAGCTTAAAGGCGACAAGTACAGCATAATAAATATGTTACTGGACTTGTCGCCCTTACCTTGAAGGCTTGACCCCTGCTCCTAATGTAGCCCCCCCTCCCCAGGAGCTCTGGAAACTTTACTATTATTTGGCTGCGGTCTTCTGTAAGGTAGGAGGTATTTCACCAGTCAGGCTGCTCCAGTTCGAGCGATAAATCGTTATGCCCTACCTCTCTTTTGGAAATTATCTTTAGAATGCTATTTAAAAAATTGTCCAAAAGTATTTACGAGTTAATGTGTTACTAAGTGAAATTGCAAAAGATAGCATACTAAGTCACAGTATGTCTTTATAGAAAATCTATGAAGGAATCGTGTTTTGACAGTATCAAACATTATGTCAATTGAGTCGACATCTATGTTTTAACTATATCTTATCTACTATATAAAAATAAGTCGGGTTTTCCTTCCTGACGCTATAACTCCAGAACGCACGAACCGATTTCCACGGTTTTGCATTCGTTGGAAAGTTCTCGGGGTCCGTGAGGTTTATAGCAAAGAAAATTCAGGAAAAATTTCAACAAAAAAGCGGGAAAATCTTCTAAGGCGAAACGAAGTTTGCCGGGACCGCTAGTGGTTTATAAAAATAAAGAGACAAGGTATATATATCAAATTCCTGTGCTATGTTTTATTTTATTGTTTACATTTTAAAAGTATAAAAGCCGTATTCAACTTGTTACCTTTTGTAGTAGTGTGGGTAAACATTAAGTGTTAATTTAAAGTAACAATTAAAAGTAATTCATAAATTATTAATAAGAGTATCTTTATATTATTTAAGCTCAATTAGTGTACGTGTATGAACGTGTGATAGTGAGAGTTTTATCGATGAATTGGCAACAGAGTTTCTTTCTTTCTGTCGTCATTTTCATCAATCTCAATTCGATAACTTTCGATATTCGGTATTCCGATTTAATTCGGGGCAGGCGAAATATCGATTATCATGCCCATCGTATCCGGCAAACTCAATTGCTTGAGCATGGTTAATTTTCTAAAACGGTGTTCATTCTAACGACAGGGATTTTGTGAGACACGTCGCTAGAAATTGAATCGCAAAATCATGCAACTGATGTTCAAAGTTCAACGTTTTTTATTCATTTTAAATACATCAGTAATATTTATGAAACGTCTATATAATGCAAATGACGATACCTCATGTTCCGAACCTATAACTTACAGAGCAGATCCCTGCAAGAAACTCTGTCGTTCATATTTCAAATAAAGCTGAACTTATTACTTATTTTGCACAATGACAATTACGTTTTAGTAAATCAATTTGTTCAAAAATAAAAAAAGTATAAATATTCTAAAAAAATAACACTTAATTCGAAGTCAAAACTAAAAATCGCCAGCAAATTAAATTGAATGCACGGAAATTTACTAACGATTTAAATATATAATGGTAGAATTTATCTCTAACTGCCAGTCAGGGTTTATTTAATAAATGATCAAAAACTTTAAAGCCAACCGCTTAGGGTTGATAATTTAATTTCGTATTCAAATAGTAAACGTTTCATAATTTGTGGCATTAGAGTAACAACACACTTTAATCTTTGCAATGTAAGTATGATTTAATTTATTGTGTCTGAGCAGCTTCATATGGGCAAATAATAATGTAAGTATCCTTTAAATTATTTCGTAGTGCTCATTACTCTAAGTAATACCTTTTTTTTCTGACGAGAGGAAATGCTTTGACGCACCGTAATGTCACCCGAGAGAGGTGACGGCGTGTGTGGGACTCCCTGCCCTTTTAAGGGCAGGACTACCCACGAAAACTCCCCGGTTGGACCTCATCGCCTGAGTGGGGGTGCTGTAGGACTCAAGTAATACCTACAAGAATTCCACTTCCAGAAACAAAATATGACAGATTGGATGACGGATAGTAATTTTAAGTTTTCGTAATTGAAACCAACTCACTTTGATAAAGCGTTTTAAATATTATTGTAGTATGACACACACATAGCTGACATACACATAACTGATAAAGAGTTTTTTGCCTTTATATTTTGCTTTGTTTTCTATTATATTATTATGTTTGACGACCTCGGTGGCGCAGTGACTTAGGTAGGCGGCCAAACCGCGAAAGGTTTCGGGTTCGATTCCCGGTCAGGTCAATTTGGAAAACGAACTTTTCTAAATTGACTTGGGTCTGGGTGTACTGGGATGACGCCCCTAGTTAGTATCGGTCGTCTGGTACTCGTAGTACAAGGGAAAACCTTAGTTTGAGACCAGGTGATTGGTGTGATTGTCTGGTGCATTTATTTATTTATATTTCGTTCATTAAAAGTTTAATTAAAACTTTAAATTTAAAAATATCTGTTTGACCTCTTTGAAAATTTACAGCGACTAACCCACCGTTTTCCTTTAACTAAATTTATACACTAATACTGCATATATCATTCATTCACAGAGGTCGAGCACTGACAAGCATGAAGACAAATTACACAATACCTATTACGAAGTAATAACATGCGTTGTAATGAAAGGCTTCAGCGTGGGTTAACCTTACATCGTAAAGGCTGTATTTAACTCTCGAACAGGCTGCTATTAAGTTTTATGGCAACCCATCAGTCTAGCCAATCCCTGGCAATGAGCTTTGTTTTCGGACTACTCACTCAACATCGATTTAGTGTATGCGGATACAATTTTCAAAACATATAAAACTTGTTGTTTTTTGTCCACTATTTCTTAAATTTGATAATTTGTTTAGTTTTATGGTATTGTTATGGACACAAATTAATGAGTGGGAGCTGGTTAGTAATTAGTCATATTCTTTTTTATAGGAATAGTTACCTCCTACGTAGGATAGATGGGTGTCTTACATACTTACCTAATAAGTTAAGTGTATAAATAACATCAGATGGGATGAGGTCAATCTAGAAGGGCAATATAAAAAAAATACTCTGTACCTTTTAAAATACAATATGAATAAAACTTACCTTTTTGTATAATTGCATTTAACAGCAACCACAATCAGAATAATATTAGAAACTAATGATAACAGTATCACAGGAATGTACAAAGTAATTAGTACATTTTCGGGTTGAAAAAATATGTCCAATTCCGTCCCAAACTGGAAAGAGCCGTTTAATCCCGAGGTCAGATTTAACCCCTCCAGGGGATTGAAATCGTTTGATGTCACATTTGGGTTCATTTTTAACCCCATAATGAATATTTTTCCCGCATACAAATGTCTTTAGGGATTGTTTTAAGATTTAATTTGCGAATAAATATTACATTTATTTTATTTCTTTCACACATTTCTTTCTTTATTTATTTTGCAGTATACATCCAGTGGTATAAAGTTGAGTCACACATTTTTGATATAAATTATTTGCAAAACTTTTATTTTTGTTAAAACTTAAAACAAAATCACTTTTCTAAGGTAGTTTAAAATACAATGGAATGGTTTTTTGGAATAAATATATATCAGAACAAGCACTAAGAAAAACTAGTCATTATTTTTCACTAAACACGCATGAATGTAGTCAAACCGCAATGTTACCGCTCACTTTTAAAATTTCTCTCGAGAAGAAACTTTTTATTACTTTTACTTTGAACATAAAACGCTACGAATATGTTTTAACTATTAACACACAATCAACTTTATTACTTTAGCGTTTTTCAAAACATTCAAAAGCTAACATTTTCGCGCTCGCGAAGCTTCCAGCAAGCTTTTCGCGAATCACGTCCGTTACACTGAAAGCTCTGAAAATTACTGAATGGACTAAACCGGAGTGGAAGTGGGAAGCTCGCGGTGATAAAGATGGAAGCTTTAGCTTAAAGCTTATCTCTTATAAGTATTCACTTAGGAAAGCTTAGGTTTACAATTTAATTTCTTGTAATTTCTGATTGTTTCAAGTGTCAATTGTTGTACTACAAATTAAATAGCAAAACAATTCATTGTTTGAAACCAATCCAAGCAGATTCGTAAACACAGGTACTTCTAGCAGTTTATTTTATTATTTCAGTACATTTGGACAATACAAAAAAAACTTTAGAACTACACTGCTTTAGTATTATTATTTTTGGGATTTAGTTCTTTTGGAGTAAGAGATGGTACTAATTTTTTTCGTTTCTTGATTTGTATGCGATTTGATTTTCTAAAAAGTTTTGTGTTTTTAAGTGATTAATAAATTTTATTATTTTTTGTGAAACGCATATTTATTTAAACAATAAGAGTAAAAATAATACGAGATCCGGCCGCAGCATGACTACACTCATGGGTTGTTCGTTATTAACTAATTTATACGCAAAATTTTTACTAGAAAATGTATGTTTTGTTGTTTTGACTTTGGCGTCGCGCCATCTTTGAGGTCCCGGGTTCGATCCCCGGTCGGGTCAATATGGGAAACGAACTTTTCTGTATTGTCTCGGGTCTGGGTGTTGTGGTACCGTCGTTTTTTCTGATTTCTGTAACACAAGTGCTTTAGCTACTTACCACAGAATCAGAGCAATGTATGTGATGTTGTCCAATATTTATTTATTTATGTCTAGCATTTTGCCAATCAATATGTGTTGTAAGATAATGAAATAGTTTTTCTAAAGAAACAAAAATAAATCATCTCCTTTTGTGAAATTCGAACCCACGACCTTCACGTATAGCGCGTGCTGCTTTTCCAACTGATTAGTATGTAGTTTTGAATTCGAACAGTAGAGGGCACTTACCGGAGCCTGAGAAGTTAATGTAACGGAAATTCAACATGACCATAACTTGCAGTTAGTTTAGGTAGAACAGCTCGCGCGTGGAGGTCTTGGGTTTGAATCCCTCGCCGCAAGGAGAGGATGATATTAATTAATTGGAAGCGAAACTTCTGTTGATTTCAGGAAAGACAAATGGAGGAAAAACATGATCGATCTGATTATGTGGTTAATATTTAAAAGCTTGGTATTTTTTATCTTTGCCGCACCATTAAGAAGGGGCAGTCGTTGCCGGTTCATGTGTTTCCTTTTTTCTTTGTCATGGATTCCTTCATAACAAGCGTGAGGAAACATCTTTCGGGCCAGTATAGCGATGCTAACGGATGGGATATTAAGGTATCAAATCTGTTGTCATCGCGATGTGGGTTCCTCTTTTGCTTACCATCGGGCTGGAAGGAGTCAATATACTAAGCTACTATAAAAAAATATGATTTAGCGAGCTTCATTGCATACATTTATTGTTCATTTGTGCAGTAAAGTTCAAAAGTGAATGATAAATAAGGATATTTATAAAACTAAACATGTCAAACTCTTGCTTCAGACTCGATTGTGGTTTACCTTATAGTAGCTATGTTTTTTTTAAAGTGTTAAAAGTATTTTAAAGCTTTCGATGGAGGGTAATGAAGGGAAAAGCATTATCGAAATGATTTCGTGGTATTAATTAATAATAAATTGAGCTTATATACTTAAATTTGTCGTTCTTTTAAACAGTGAAGTTAAATAGTTAGTGATGCATAAAGAAATCTATAAAGTGGTATTCAAACGCGCATCGAGTATCACGTCACTTGTCAATTTGAACAACATGATTCAGGTCCGGTTGTGCTTTGAAACGAGCTTGAACTGGATATTGGTCTCCATGGACTTCTCTGAAAGCGATAGAGCACTGAATACCATCTCTATCGTGAAGTTGTATCAATCCTCATCAATCAATCAATTGTATTTATGTTGCACAGCCGCACCCATTTCTCGCCATCTACTATTTTGTCTACCTTAAGGCTGTCTGGAAGAGATCGCTTTCTAGCGATAAGACCGCCTAAATTGTACTATAATCAATCTGTAAAACCTATATCTGTAAAGATTTTGTGCAATTAAGTATATCTATCTATCTATCTATCTATCAATCCTCACGTGACACAGGTAGAGGTGATAAGGATTTCAGTTGCTTTTGAACGTAATTATGAAGAACTTTCTTTTATATTTCATTATGCTCTAATGTAACTATGAAGGATCCACCTGGAAAATTGCAACTTTATTCGCCATTTTCTTTCATTACGATTGCAGGTTTAATTCATGTGCAACTGAAAATTAAGCATTAGAGTATGTGAATTCAAGATTGTGTTTACGTTAATCAATTCTTATCTTTTTTCTTTTATTTAAAATATTTATTAGTAAGGTAATTAGTAAGGTATATTAGTAAGGATTTAAATGTCAAAAATGTGGTTACAGCGATATTTAAAAAAATTTAATATTGGGTTTTTTCTACCATCATTTTTTTTTTACATTTGAATGTTTATTACGTTTATAAGTTTGCGAACAATAAAAGGTAATATTATTGATTGTCCAATACGTTAACTATATAATTAACCCTGCTATTTGCGTTAGGGTTGTAAGTTCGATCCCAACTCAGGAACAATGATTATTGAATGAGTATTTGTCCTTTTTTGTAGATATTATTTGTTTACAAATGTTTTGAAAGAATAGCATGCTAAACCTGCGGCAATATTTAACTACAGATACGGTAATTTGGTTTCTTACTTTTTTCAAGATTATGCTAATTTGCAAGTTTATTTAAAATATTTCATCGACAAAACTACTAGTAAAAGACTGACTTGATAAAAACTAAAAATCTCTAAATAATATAAATACCTTGAAATTTTAAAGCCCAGCCCTATGTACTATGAGATACAACGCCAAAATGAAAACGAAATACACAAACCCCGCCCAAGCGTGAAATGTCAACCTGTCCTGCAAACTATCTGGTAAAACTTGTAGGTCAGTAGTAAATGAATTTACTTAATTTCTTCCTTTTTTCATGATAAACAACGCCATCTATTTAATTTCAGTGGTGCTTGCCTAACCTAAAACATAACTCCTGCAAAACAAACAACCAGAGTATAGAGAGCCATCTATTAGAAAAGCTCGGAGTTAAATTTTCGTGGAAAATGTGGAAAACTAGAAAGCAAGTGCGGAAAATTTTCTTTGCAAGTTCGTGGTCTTGGACATAGATGTCGCGTTTTGAAGTAAGTAAATTTATTTTTTTGTGTTTTGGTTTTGTGAGTCGAAATGTTCATGTTATTTTACTGATTTTAAAATGGCTGGTCTATGTCTGGTTAAAAGAATATTTTTTTTTAGAATTAGTGACACAATACATCCTGATTCAATGATTAATGTTTGATTGTTGATTTAATAATAAAAAGGAAAGCGTTGTGTACATAGTGAATAAGATAATTACTTAATATTTCTACGTCCAAAAGCAAGTTACTTTACAACGATTATACGGTGAAAAACGTGACGGAACACATTTAGAGTACAAACAATAATTATATATAAAAGTTTTCATTAAAAAGTAACAGCTGCATTGTATCAACGCCAATGATAAAATACAGGAAATATAATAGTGTTTGTTGTATGGCTATGGTATTTTTTAAGGTGGAGATATTTTACCAGGCCGGCTGCTGTTGTTTGAGCGATAAATCGCTTTGCTTCACCTCTCTTCTTTTTCGTCTTATGCGAGAAATTTGACGAACTGCACGTAATAGTGGTTCATGAAAGTGCAATTTGGTAGTGCCACAATTAAAATGTATTTACTCGTACCTTCATGAAGTGTATCTATCCTACTGTCTCTGCGTTGTGCAAATAAAATCTTCCCGATGATAGAATTACTGGTGTTGGTGGCGCACACAATCATGGACATTTCACGAACTATGGGTCTAGTGCTGCAATAAAAAAAGTTTACACTTAAGAAAACGCACTCTTTTTTCTCTAAACTTCTATAGCGGTGGTGCACCCATTACGAACCCTGGGTGCACATATGACTTTGCTAAGCATATAACAACCTATGACACTAGCAAACTAGCAGTCGTCGAACTTTGACAGCCTTTCGGCCAGTTTAAAATATATTAGATTGAAATTTTGCTTAGATTTATAAATTATCGAAAGAATATCATAGTTCGACAAGTGCTACTTGGCTAAGGTCTCTGCTTACTACGCTGGAGCGATTGTCACCTGGCCTACGGAACCCTGAAAAATAAACCAGATCTATTTGGATCGTAGCCAGAATCAACGGCTTACCGCGCCTTGCTAATAATTATCACATTTGGACTATCAAGTCTTTCAACCTCAACCTATTAAACCTGCAATCTTCACTCAGCAAACACAACAAGGTTTATGACTTGGATTAACGTCTACACATAGCAATAAGTTAGATACTGCTACTGTAATTAATCGACTGAGTTCATTATCAGTGTCTTCTCGGTAGATATAGGTTCCAAACCGGCAGTAGAATCACTTGAAATATTCGACTTTGCCCGCCTTTACCAAAGTGGAAAAATATTCCTCGCGGTATCCATTATCTCCGTGTTTTTGACTTAACTTTTTTACCACTATTCCAAAGAGTAGTTAAAAGTACACACTATTTACATAAAACAAGTATATTTATCGTTTTGCTTTATACAATTCGTCAAAACGCGAATCAATTTCAGTAAATACAAGCCATTGTGTTTACAAATCCAGAACTTTCCCGAATCATTTGCGCTCGAGAATTTATCCGAATACCTAAACCAATAAAGCTTTGCATACACAGTGTTCGTTACGGTCCGTAAATTCAAGTCTTATCAGCGAAAGCTCACTGCAAACACGAAGGTCTAGAGATGCTGGAAGGGCGCTTTGGAAGTTTAAGAAACTCTTGGATTCAAAAGTTTGAACTTGGCAGTTTTAGAAGGAAAAACTTGCACTAGCTCAGATCAAACCAATTATTATAGTAATGAAAGATAAACGGTACTAACATCGATCGTGGCTTATTGTTACGTTGCATTGGGACTAGTCTGCTCCAGCTTACCTGTCAAAAGTAAATACTGAACTGAAAGTTTTATTCACATATCAAAACAAAACTATATGTCCTGTCTAAAGTGGTCTACTTATAGCTAAAAGTCAGATACTGCTACTGTAACTAATCTATTGAATATCTTACCGGGGTCTTTACTGTAGATATAAATTTCGAACCGGAAGTAGAATTACTTTGCATTGTAGGTATTCAATGATGATTGAAAAGGGTTAAGAAATATTTGACTGATTTGATTTGTTTTTTTTGGCTAAAAATGTTAAATGATAATAAATTATAAGCATACATAGAAATTGTATTGCTACTTGAAATATAAACTAAAATTAAAAAAATAATAAACATTCGACCGATCATATAAATTTATGAAATTTTAAAGTACAGAGCTTAAATACTTTAATTTAAAACGCTCTCTTGCACCGGAGGCTCATAGCCCTCAGGCCGCTCAGACTTGTCTCCGGCCTCCCTGCCCTTGCCAGTGCCACCTTCTCCGTGCAACTCCATCAGTTTGGAGATCTCGAACCTTGGCCGTTTGAGCACTTTCACCTTCCTGATGCACACATCCCTGAGCGGGTAGATGCCGTGGCAGGCCTTCTCGATGTCCTTAGCGATGGAGTCAGGAATCAGCTTGTTAACCACCTCGCGGAGTTCAGAGTTGGTGACGTCACGCGTGATAATCTCGCACATCTTCTTACGGATGGCGCGTACCTGTGTGTGCTGGGCATAGCATGTCTTCCTCTGGCTCAGGAAGTCCTTGTTGGTGAACCCAATGCAGAAAACACGCAGCAGGTAACCATCGGTGGTCTTGACATCAATGTTTGCCTCGACGAGAGTCTGCCATTTCTTGACCATCCATCTGAGCTTGTCAGTGGTGAGGTCCATACCGTGGAAATTGCAGAGCACATTGCGGCCCTGAACGTCCTCAGCGATCAGGCGGAACTTGCGGAAAGATCTCTCAGCATCAGTGTCAGCCTGAAGGTCAGCCAGCGACACTTCAAACACACGTCCCTTCAGACCCTCGGACGCGATTTTGGTACCCTGGGTACGGTTCACGAGGGTGGTTCCCACTTGTCTCTTATTGAACATGGACGGTGCCTTAACATCGTACCAGTCCTTGCGTGTGAACGGGTCGACGATCTTCTTCTTAACACCCTTTTTACCGCCTTTCGACAGGCCTTTATTTTTACCGACCGCCATGTTCACACACAAACTTTTGATGCATTTGTGAGCACCCAAAAAAAGACCTACTGACCCAGCAAACTAAATTCTGTCTTGAAGGCAATAAATCAGCAGATTATGTATTGCGGTCGAATGGGATAAAAAGTATCCCATCTTTGTCTCCCGATCTTGAGCTACCTCCGAACGAATAATCAGCCAAATCCGTGTAGCCGTTCTTAAAAGTAATATAGATTTGATTGAAAACAATCAGTTTTGTACGAAAGCTGGACGCATTTACTCATCACCTATTCATGTGACAGAATTGGCTATGATACCTCCACGCGGGCCAAACAGAAACTTTTTAGTAAAATTTACTAAAAAGTGTCTGTTTAGGATTTGGCTGATAATCCGTTTAGAGGTGTCTCAAGATCGGGAGACAGACATGGGATACTTTTTATCCCATTCGACCGCTATACAAAATCTGCATATAGAAATCGGTGTAACAGGCAAATTTATATACACTTTAGGCGGAACTTCCAGACAACCTTTAGGTTGACGAAATAGTAGATATCAACGGAAGATAAAGTTTCATTAAATCTTTCCAAGTTATATTATTTGGAGTAAAGGGGTACCACGTCTAGTCTTCTCTATGTCATTTAGAAGCTCAGTTACCCGGGCAACTAGTTTATTCCAGATAACATCTCAGGTACTGTGCGTCACCGCTGGGCCTAGGGTTGTCAATGGCTACGTTTTAATATTTCGGCTTATATATTCATATTTTTTATTGCACTCCTTAAGTAAAGTTGGTATTACATATAATAGTTGCTTAGAACTAAAAGTACAATATATGGACCAGCACAGCGACGTAAGAGAGAGGAGGGAGAACTGAAGGAAGAGAACTATCGTGTAATTCTATTGCACAAAACAGTGCCACAATAATGTTTATTAGTCTATTGAAGTTCCTGCTCATATTTCTGAACAAATGTTATCGTAATATTTCTGTTACAACATGTTATTTGCGTGGGTCTGGTGGTCTATAATACATGAATTTGAATCCATATTATACGACACAACTATAATTACCTGTAATACAAATCCTATATCTATTGTACCTTTTTATTTGAGGTGAGAAATAAACAGTTTAGTTTTTTAATTATGGTCTCATTACAATAAAGAACTTAAAGCCTCTTTAAGGGGAGAAATGATTTGGCGCGCCGTATTTGCCTCGAGGACAGGTAGCGTCGCGTGTAGGTCTCTCCCACGAGAAGAGCAGGGATTACCCACTTAAACCCTACGCATCTCTTATCGCCTATTATAGCCGCAAAATTAACAACTGCTACCCGCTACTTTACTTTAAAAAGTATACTTTATGTTAAACTAGCGTGTCACCTCTCTTCCTATCAAATTTAATTAAATTACATCCAAATCTGTTCAATAGTTTTTGCGTAACAGAGTAAAAAACATACAAAAACGACAAAGTTTTTAATGACATAATTTTAAGAGTCAAATACATTGAAGATGTTATAAATACCATAGATATATACTTTCTTTATTATAAGATAAATACAATATAAGTCACTAATCAAACTTTTTTTTTTCATTCATTCATTGTGACACATACATTTTTAATATTACTCGAATCCATGACAATATCATGTCTGACATATGTTATTTTTATACGTGTGTATAGAAACAGTTAAAATTTCAAAAAGTTCCATACACCACAAGTTACCAATAATATCTGAACACTCATCTATACAGATAGCTAAATGAGGTGGTGTGCGTGACACATATTGACGTTATGAGTGTTCAGATGTTATTGGCATCTGCTCAGATATCATCGAAGTAATGAATGTTCAGATATTAATGGTAACTTGTGGTGTATAGAACTTTTTGACATTTGAACTGTTCAGAAGTATTTGGTCACTTTGTCTGCTCCGATATATCTGACGGCGACTGTACAAGGCGACGTAGGCACAGCCCTAGCAGATATCGTTGCTCCGGTGGTCTGAGCGGCACCACGCTGGTGCAGCGGCCGTTCTTTGTTGCGTATCAATGCATCCTGATCACAATACATTGTCTTAATTGCATGCTTAAGTTCCTCTTGAAGATCAAGCGCATCGTCATAGCAAAAGAACTTAGGTAGCTACTGAGAACTAAAAACGAATATTTAGTAGATTAAAAGCTACGATCAACTTTGAGTGATTTTTGTTGGTGATTTAACGAATTCAATGCATGGAGGTTCTCGTAACAAATGACATCATAATTTAGTCGGCCACCCATCCTGTATCGGACAACGGCGTGCGTCACTTAACTTTAGATATCGTTTCTGAAGTGTTGCCATTGCCATCGCGGTACGAGTACCTTCGAAATTTTATCATGTAAAATTTTCTAAAGCGCTTATAAACAAATAAAAAAATGGGCCAGATAATCACACCAGTCATCTGCTCTCAAACTAAGGTTTTCTCTTGTACTATGAGCACCAAACGACGGATACTAACTGGGGTAGTCATTCCAGCACACCCAGATTCAAGTTAATTTAGAAAAGTTCGTTTTTAATTGACATGACCTAGAATCGAACCCGGGACCTTTGCTTTGGCCGCCTACCTTAGCCACTGCGCCACCGAGGTCATCAAATATCACGCTATGAATATATGCTTGTGAACAGGTGCCACCTTTGGGGACTGGTCTGCTCCAGCTTACCTTTCGAAAGTAAATACGTACTTGAGTACTTAATTGTTTCATCACTCATCAAAACAAATCTATATGACTTGGTCCCAAGTGAGCTACACATAGCAATAAGTTAGATACAGATACTGTAACTGATCTGCTGAGTTTCTTACCGGTGTCTTCTCGGTAGATATAGGTTCCGAACTGGAAGTAGAATCACTTTGCATTGTATTCAATGACGATTCAAAAGTGTTACATGTAACCTACTTGAATAAAGAAATATTTGAGTTTGAGTTTGAATATGAATCGAATATTACGCTTGCTATGTTGCTTGCTATGTAAAACGTTTTACACGGCTATGAAACAAGCAACATAAACGAAAGTCTCGTCCTAGCGCTTACTAAAAACTGCTACTGCTCTAAGTGTCTCTTGCACTCGAAAAACTTTAATAATTACTGAACGTAACTCCATCACCTGCGATTCAGCCGTAAAGTTGCGCAGTCAAAGATCAACTATGAAACTGCAGTGAAGATTATGAAGAGTATTATTAGAGGATGCAATTAGATACTTACTTCACCCATCTATATAATGGATGAAAATAATTTTATGTACACAAATTTAATTTGTAAATATACTACTGAGTTTCTAGCCGGTTTCTTCTTCTTAGTTAGAGGTTCCGAACCGCAGGTAGCTTCATTTGCTAGATATTACTAATTTAATGTTTATGAATAAAAAAGATTGACTTTAACTTTGACTTTAGTATAATATAACGTGGTTAGGTTGGCTGGAAATCCTTAGCCAAGCTATTAATAATAAAAAAAAAACTTTTTATAAAACAGTATACACATACTCAAATAGATTAATTAAGAAATTAACTCAAAGTATGAAACCCATACAGTAAACAATACCCGAGGCTGTTGTTGCAGTAAGTAGAATTCAGAACTTTTATAATACTCGTACCTACTTGTTACTACATCACTATGTAACATCTCTTAGCCTCACAATCAATGTCTTCTTTTTCTTTTTGACTACTGTTACATATGAATCACTTTTTACGATACATTATCTCTCAATCTCAAAAAAAAATGGCCCCGAAGTTTTAAATAACTCTTAAATTGTTCATAAAACAACAGTTGTCTATTTGTTTCCTGGCATGGCAAGTATGTCGACTCTACTATTTCTTACGTTAATATGTATCTGATAAATATACAAATTGTATTTTAAAACTAGCAACCTGCCGTAGCCTTACACACGAACCATCTATGAATATATCTAACGTCATTTTTCTTACAAACCTTTTGACAATTCCGAACATAACAAATAAAATCTCATTTGATGCAGACGTTTCGAAGTTACATACATTTCAGTGATTTATTATGTATATAGATATGTTTTTCATAATCAACTAATAAATGTTAGAAACAGAAAAATGTTATCTCCCCTTGCGGTGCGGGAATCGAATCCACGACCTTCACGTATCGCTCGTGCTGCCAACTGAGCTAACCGCAAGTTATCGTAGGCAATGAAATTTTTCTGCTGTATCAACCGTTAGCCTCCGGTAAGTGCCTTCTGCCGAATATGTTTAAAACTACATACTTATTGGGCCCATAGTACATTCTGAATTTTTCTGTTTCTAATATTTAAAGTTCGCTAGTACGGCGTATAGTATTGTAAAAATAATAAAATCGATAAACAAATAAATGTGTTCAAAACTGCCTTCTGTACGTCGTGAAAACATTCTCAAACAGACCGCATTGCCACTGACCTACAAAAGAAAATCCCCACAAACAATGCTGGAATGTCAGTCAACAAACACACCAATAAATATTCCATGACAATTAGCTAAATGGCTATCAACTGATGGGCAAATATGGTTTAACCACAAATATGACTGGTAAATTAATACGGCTATTGGTAAATGACGTAAGTATAAACGTATGGCGTAGAGTTGTGCGGGTTTTGTACGCAATTTTTCCCGACTGCTGAAAGAAAGGTGGGTTATGTTTTCCGAGGGTAAGTGTGTATGTACCTGGTTACTATGACCTATGTACGTCCATTTCATTGACTCGCTCTACAACAGCTTGACGTGCCACTCAATATGTCATTTGATAAGCCGTGGTTGTGTGTGTCACGTTGTAACAGTGATTAACCGTTTATTTAGGAAAACGGGACAAAGTGGGTGTATAAATTTGTTGTCATTTCTATTAATTTACTTTTAATCGTCAATATATGGCGTTACCTAGTGAAAAAGGTTTAATGTTATTAGTATTTTTATGTATCAAAAGATGGTGTTAGTCAAAAACGAAATGTTATGTGCTACACCACGGTGACAAGATTTTTCTACGGAGATAGACCCTCCGCCCATATGTTGTGATTTGTTGTCAGGAAATAAACGCGGATTCAACGAGTTCTGGAATTTTATTAATTCGTCCTGTCCACTTCGTGCGTCAACCAGTGAAAGTTGTAGAGTGGGAGAAGATAGAAACGGTTTTTGAAAAGATAACCAATTCAATAACCATCTATCTACTAAAATCGCCTGGCGTCCGTCACCTATGTTCGTCAGGTGGGGCGTGTCAGGGCACGCTCCACCCGCGCGCGTAGTGCGCGGCAAAAAGGGGCCTCTTTTTTAATATTTAACTTTATGATTGACCTCATCCCACCGGATGTTAAGTGGCAATGAGGTCCTCTAGCTTAAGGGCTGTTACTGGACTTGTCGCCCTTACCTTGAAGGCTTGACCCCTGCTTCTAATGTAGCCCCAAGAGCTCTGATAACCTCACTCACTCGCAGGAACACAACAACACAGAAGTGATTGATATTTGACTGCGGTCTTCTGTAAGGTGGAGGTATTTCACCAGTCGGGCTGCTCCAGTTCGAGCGATAAATCGCTATGCCGTAGCTCTCTTAAAGCTACCTCGCCAGTACGCACTGTGGGGGAGCCTGTGTAGAGTCAAATTCAAATTCAATATTATTTTATTCATGTAAATTACACCAGTAATATTTATGAAACGTCTATATAATGCAAATGACGCTACCTCCGGTTCGGAACCTATACCTAATAACCTTACAGAGAAGATCCCGGCAAGAAACTCTGTCGTTCATATTACAAATATAGCTGAACTTATAACTAGTTTTGCACTAAGACATACAGTGTAGTAATTAGATAAAATAATGTAGTAAATTGTAAAAAATAATTCATTGATTCAAAGTTATAAGAAAAATTAAAAAATATATATATTTAAATTAAACAAACTGTTGGTCCTAATGCACATTCGTGCTTAATAAGAATTTTGCCAACTTGCGAGTTGACAAAAACGTAAAGAAATAGGTACCTCTTGCTGAGTTTGTATAAATAGAAATACAATTAGTAAATATAATTAGTGAAATTTTTCATGTGAGGACGAACAGACTAGTTAGTGGTCCACACTTCTTTGTCATTAATATAGTCTTCTACTCTGGAGTACCCTTTTTTTAAAAGACAACCTTTAACAAGTATCTTAAATTTGTTCAAAGGTAAATCAACAATAACTTGAGGTAATTTATTAAAAAAAGTTATACTTAAACCAACAAATGAATTACCTATCTTATGAAGTCTACGTTTAGGGACAGCAAGCTTGTGTTTATTTCTAGTGTTGATGCTATGAGTGTCAGATTTTTTAGGAAAAGTATGCAAGTTTTTGTATACATACAAGTTTCAGATCGCAAGGGATTCAGTCTTCCCCACCACTGCACAGCGTTGGCCATCGAGGAGGTTTTATTCGGTGCAAGCTTGATACACCACTTTCTGTTTCCCGCTGGTATTGACGGTGCAGTAGGCATTTCCCACTCGATAAAAAAAAGTGTCTGTTTCCTGTGCCTTCAAGATAATAACCATATTTTAACATCCCGGAAAAACTGACCTCCTTATGATGTAGTCCAATAACATTTCTTTGTTGTCAACAAAGGAAATGGAGATACAACGATACAAATAACATTGGGAACGGTTCAGAACGCGCCCAATTCGCGCCGCAAAAAGCCGATTTTTTATTACAATCACATAAAAATCTAGTACACGTTTATTACCGACCGGCCGCACCCTAATAATATTCCATGTTTACTGATAGCGGTGTTTATCTTTTTTAGAGCTTCCTTTGTTGTGATGTATTGCACGCAAATGTGCGTTTGTTAGTACTTTCGGTTCAGTGTGCGAGTCTGATTGTTTGATAAGCTTATTAAGATAATATTTAATTGAAAGAGGGAAAATATTTTGTTAGCAAGAAAATATCGGTGCGTGATAAGTTAATGAATAAATTTATCAACTCTGCATTTTTGTCATCAACAGTTATTGGTTTGCCTGATTTTGATATTATGTATTTTTGTCACTGCTCACCACTCAAAAGGCATATACAGAAGACCAGTGTCGGAGTATGTGATTCGTCGAGAAATGCTGAGTATTTCCCTTTTTAGTGACATAATTTTATTATTAAGCTGCTGTTCTTTATATACTGTTTTATGTCCCAAAATAACTTTCCGTTCTTCTTGATTATTCAATAATGAGCATTTAAATTCCGTATATAACACAGCAGTAGTTCAATTTCAATCTGACGACTCATAAAAGCTTTTGAAACAGTTAACATGTCCTTAAAAAATACATTTTTTTTAAATACTAGCGAACCCGACAGACTTCGTCCTGTCAAAAAGATTTGGAATGTGGCTTGACTCTAAATTTTAGTTAGAAAACGTTTGTATGTGAAAAAGAAATGGCTGTTTTTAGGGCTTTCCCGGCAATTATTCGATTTTTTCTTGCCGTCAGAACCATCCTCGGACTTTAACGAACATTAAAAAAAAAGAATTGGCCAAATTGGTCCAGGCGTTGTTGAGTTATGCGCTTACCAACACATTTTGCGATTCATTTTTATATAATAGAAGCTTTATATAATATAGATTACTTCAGAACTTTACTATTAAATGTACACATATATAACACATTGCTAAAACGAGTCATTATTGCACATTCCCACACGCTACGCGCGAGAAAAACTGAAATTGCTTTTAAAGCAAGGTTGGTATTAAAATTGAAATGCCTCGTGTTAGGGCTGCGGTAGACTTTTTCGTCCAAGTTATTGTAACAAGGAGGTGATTTGTTGTCAATTTCAAAGATTATAAATAATTCTTAGCATTTTTATAATTCACCCAACGCAGTTCTTTGCTGGATATACACACCTCTGGAATAGTTCGCCAATTTACTTTGGGCTACTTACTTTATCAGTATTTAGCAAGGATTGCTATTTATATAGTACAGATATGGCATAGTAGATAATAATTTAATAGAGGTAGGGCATAGCGATTTATCACTCAAACTGGAGCAGCCCGACTGGTGAAATACCTCCACCTTACAGAAGGCCGCAGCCAAATAACAATCACTTCGGTGTTGTTGTGTTTCTCTGTGTGAGTAAGGTTTTTTCCAGAGCTCCTGGGGGGTGCCACATTAGTAGCAAGGGTCAAATCTTCAAGGTAAGGGCGACAAGCCACTTCACTTAAATAAATTCTAATTCGCATTCACCGCAGCAACAACAACATCAGTGATATCGCGATGTTGTTAAGAATGAATGAAATTATCTACTTTCAAAAATCTACATACATATTTAGTCTATGTAAATAGATTTTAGGTTAGTAACGTGTTTTCCCTAAATTTGTAGTTTATATAGATTCATTCATCTAGTCTTTTATTATTCATTCACTTATATGCAATACCGAAGCAATGACGGAATAAATACGTATAAATGCGTACACGCCTACCGCGTACGACATTCGTTCGCCCGAAAAAGCGCTAAAAAGTGAAATGTTAGCATATCTTGTAGTCAAGTCACGCGCCCAATATCGAGATTGGCTGCGAATCGCTATCAATTTTTCTTGAGAACAGGCTCCGATTTAATTATTCACGCTTTCGGTCTGTGACGAGGAAACATGTTGTTTTTTTTAAGCGAACACCGAATGTAATATTCAAGATGGATTTTTATTAAACTTACTGCGACGTGGGTCAGACGTTTTCGTTCGAGAACTTCTTAAATTTGAGACAGATAGTCTTTTAGGAGTTCGAATGCGACTAAGGTCGAACGAAATTGCCTATAGACTGAATACGTGAGGTTTGTGCGTGAGTTATTTGGAATGAAAGTTGTGAAGTGGTGAAGTTATATTAGAAACTGAATATTAAAAGTGTTTCATGAAGCTAAGTTCGATATTTCGCCCGCGTGGAATTTATTTATTAGTACATTTATAATTACCTACTATTAGTCAGAGTTAAAATTGCATACTATGAAGCCTTATTTACCCGTTAAAAACAACAACGATCGGTCAAAAAAAGTACGTCAAAATCAGTACAGTGGTTCTAGACATTTGCCTCAACAATTGGACATGCCTATAAACATTGTTAAATATGTTATTTTGGTTTATTATGTAGCGTCTATAATAAAATTAAGTAAAAAACTGTTGATTTAATATTTTTAACAGAGACTTTTAGATTGCACCCATTTTGCTCATAATTTAATCAAAAAGCAAGTACCGCAACACCCAGATCCTAGACAAAATAGGAAATTCCGTTTTCTATATTAAACCGATCGGTACTTGAACCTGGGACCTCAGAGATGGCGCATCGCTAAAGTAATCAGAATATTCTTAAATTTATTACTGCGAAGTTTTGTGTCATAAACAAGCACTAAGCGTATTATATTTTTTATTTATTTCACGTTCTTAGATACTACATAGAATCCTGGCAAACATTTGAATTTTTTAAAGATAATTATTTTAAATTTCATACAACTTGTACATCGTTTGACCTCATTCTGGCCGAGATAGCGGTCGAGTATACTCGACCTGGCTGTACGTACATGCATGCATGTGCCTAAAATTAATTTATTTTGACCAAATTTAAAAAGCAAAAGCAAGCAAAGTTGTATGTAAGTAAACACCAAACAAATTAGAGATTTAATGAGTATCATAACACACTTTGATCGACTCAAGAATCGAATGGAACTCAAATATCCACATAACTTTCAAAATGAATTCAATGTCAGGAAGAATAAATTTATAAAATAAATAAATAAATATTGGACAACATCCACATACATTGCTCTGATTCTGTGGTAAGCAGCTTAAACACTTGTGTTACAGCAATCAGAAACAACGACGGTACCACAACAACCAGACCCGAGACAATATAGAAAAGTTCGTTTCCCACATTGACCCGACCGAGGATCGAACCCGGAAACTCAGTATGCCGCGAGGCCAAAGTCCGGCCCATTTGCCTCTCGGCTACGGAGGTCGTGCACTTTTTATTTCTTTCTTATTTAGAAGGTTGGAGAGAGACAAAGCGTAGACTTTCCTTAAAGGAAATGTTTCTGACGTTTACGGTTAAGGAGGTCAAGATTACAATTTAGTGCCTACTTAAACTACGATTGAGGCGTTGATTTATGGTTTGACCTATCATACAAATATTATAAACGTGAAAGCTTTTAACAATGTATGAATGTCTAGATGAATGGTGTTTTTCACTTTTTCACGCAACAATAACTGACTGGTTAAAGATAAAAATGGGCACAATATATGAGATAACAAATAAAATGCTATAAACATACACTATACGTTTTATCCCGAAAGAATACCTACGAATGAAGTCAATTACAATTTTGCAGCTAGAAGATGAAAGCAGCTAGAATTTTACCCTAGCCTTGAAAACTAGTGATTAAAATTAAAAGATATTTTAACTCTCGTAAATCATCTTAAGAGCAACAACTTAATACTAGAAGAAAATTATGATTTAGTGCAGTTATCCAAACTTTATATATACTACTAGCTGTGCCCGCGACTTCGTTCGCGTGGACTACACCCTTTCATGGTCGGTTTTGCCCCTTTCTCCCCTAATATTCGAAACAGAAAGTAGTCTATATTTTAATCCAAGTTTCGAGCTATATTTGTGCCAAATTTCATATCTCTAACTTCAAAAATAATCATTTTTCCATATAAACTTTCAAAGGTGATATTACCCCCATCCCCCTCTTATTTTCTAATAAAAAGTAGCCTATATCCGTTCTTGAGATTCAACGTATACCTATACCAAATTTCATCAAAATCCGTTCAGCCGTTTAGGCGTGAAAGAGTAACAGACGGACAGACAGACAGACAGACAGAGTTACTTTCGCATTTATAATATTAGTATGGATACTAAATATGTGCTTTATATACCATACAATATACTATAAACACTATCATATTAATGCGAAAGTAACACTGTCTGTTTGTCTGTCCGGCTTTCTCGCATAAATCACTGATCCGATTTTGATGAAATTTGGTATAGGTCTGTCTAGAGATTACTAGTCAACAAATTGAATCTCTAGAACAAATATAGGCTACTTTTTGTTTTGAAAATAAGGGGGGATGTGGGTAAAACCGCCCTTGAAAGTTTAAACAGGAAAATGATTATTTTTTAAGTAAGAGATAATAAATTTGGAACACATAGCTCGAAACTTGGATTAAAGTATGAACTACTTTTTGTTTCGAATATTAAGGATCTTAGGCGTTAAACCCACCATTAAAGTACGTAAGGCACAGCAAGTATGATAAAAGTTCTTATGCTTACTACATAAAGACCGTACAAAGTCTGAAGTAGTCTGACATGCTATCGACTGTACCAAGCAAATAAAACTGTCTCAAAAAGTTGTTCAAAACAAAAATTGTATGCGACAAATCGACCAACTAATTAAAAAGGGTAGCGGTTATTTTATAAAGTCTAAAATGTATTCATGCAACTCCGATGCAAGCAAATATGCTAATAGATGCATTCCCCAATTCATTATTAATACAACAAATTTGCCGGTTCGCGATACAGTGCTAACTTTGCCAGTTTCTCTGTTTGCAGCAAAACCACAATATAATTTGCGAAACAGTGAACCATTTAACGTGCTAATAAAACCAGGCTTTCTTATATTTCGTATTAACATGTTTAAGATTTATTATTATTTTATTTATTTATTTAAAAATTTTATTGCAAAAAAAAGTACAACAGGTAAAGGACTTAATGCTATGGGCATTCTCTACCAGTCAACCTTTGGGTCATGCGGAGAGTTAGTTTATGGGTGCGGTAATAGTGACAAAGTGAATAAGTAATCTAAAAAATAAAAACATAATACACGAGAATAGTAACTACCAAGCGTTACAAAAGTAATTTCGGAAACGATTAAATATACATAGACATACATGAATAAATATAATTATTATTGATGTATATCAAGGGTAGGTTTTTAGAAATAATTTAATTTTTCGTCCAAAAGTTTATAATAAGCCTAAAAGACTACGATTTAAGGTAAATCTTTAAATATTTACAGTAATAACAAAGGTATGCAATGCAATTCCAATATGTTTTTTTTAATTTAAATTGAAATTAAAGAGAAAATGGTTTTAAGTTATTGTCAGCATGTAATTTAGTGATTAACTAATGTTGACCGCGGTTAGAACGATCAAGAACTATTTCAAATATTATAAGTGTGGCATGTCGAAGTGATTTCAAAAACATTTTACTAAATGAAAATCTGAGGGTGGATGAAGATTTGCAAGCTCCCCCGAACAGGCAAAGACGAGTAAAATCAGTCAGCTCATGACCACGTTTGGTGCAACCTCATCGAAACGTCGGGTAAGTAGTTTGTTTTGACTACTTGGAATGTTATCACCTTTTAGCTTATTAACTTACTTTAAATGTTTAAACTGTTTACAGTAGAACAATCCTGTCTGAGAGAAATGTACACAACAGCCAGAAATGACTTATTTCTACTGGTTGTCCTCTACACTGTGCCCAACCCAAAGTTGAGTCGCGGTGCGTCACACTACTGAATTTATTCGGGTCGTTTGCTCTCAAAATATATGTGCACAACTAACTGTAAAGCACTGTAATCCTTGCTAGCGAGATTTACGACGAAAAAAAATTTTCAAAAACATTCAGTGGAAAATCGAAAGAGGTTTAAATGCGCGTTCCTTTCACGTCTCGTATTACGATAGTGGTTGATGAGTTTTTGAGCACCCAACTAGGCGTTTTGCACTGAAATTAATTAACTTTTTAGTGCAGTGAACATGGGTCGTAATTAAATTGCAGTGTTTTTTATGTACTTTGTGACTTTTTTATTAATAACAGTAAATTTTTGCGAGAACTTTATTTTCTGTTTGTATGATGGACTAAATTTCCCGTCTGAAAACAACGCGATCATTCCGCCGATATCGAATGTTCAGAGTGGCACTCTGAACAATATCGGTATAAAAAAACCAGTGATTCTAGCTATTGATGAAACAATGGCTAAGGATGGCGTTCAAAGCACGAAAAGTCTCTGGTTTGATCCTCGGTTTAAAGGTGTGATTTTCTGACACATACATATTTAACTTGTTTATTTTTTATATTATCTTTAGTTTGTTTTTAAATATTTTGAGCAAAGAAAAAAGAGTGAAGAACGGGAATTTACCGTTATAGCTCTAAGAAGTGCAAAACTAATTTTACGCTTAGTGCAGTGATCAATCTTGCAATATATAAAAAAAAAGTTAGGCGACACCTAAGTAACATGCTTCAACCTATATAGCCAGTATGATGTACTTACCTACATAAAAGAGAAAACTAAAAAATAAAAGGAAAAGAAAATAATTAGCTAAAAATCGGTCTCTGTTTGCAATTATTTATGAATGAGTGATAAAAATAGCATTCCTAAAAGAATAAGTGCCTCAATTGAACCCGCAATTAGAAAACACAACATTGAATTTTAATTGTATAAGATGCCGACGCCGTGGTCCAACGAAATTATTTCGCGAAACGGGAAGCCCAGGAAGGCCGAATTAAGGAGGTGAGAAGGCCGAAAAGTTTTTATTGTTACCGTTCCGGAATTTATCTACGAGTCGCGAGGCTTCTGGTTAAAATTTCACTTTTCATTACGCGCCTTTTTGTGTTCGGGCAAACAACGTTTTAATGTTTACATTTAGAGTATTCAATAAAGGGCAGAGTCGCAAGTGAAATTATATCGTTCCATTTTATAATTCCATTCAAAGGCATTCTTATACGCGGTTCCAATATTTGAAAAACGATCCGTTCTAGTTTTATGGACAGTAATAAATTATACAAGACGTCAGCTAATGATTGTATTGAAAAAAAAACTTAATTATTAACTTACATATGCCGCGGCCGTTTCGGCACCAACAATATTTACAAAAATTCTTGTGTTTTTCAAACAAATGAATTGTAAATTCTTTTGAGTAGGTAAATAACAATTGATAATATTAGTATGGATAAATTCAGTAAGTAACAATTAGAACAGAAGACTTATAATGTGCATAACATTTTAAATGAGAAATATTTTAAACTATTAGGTTTAGATTGTACTACACAATTTCTCTCATTTGAAATCGACGCTATATACACGTACAAGAGTATTCGTAAAAATATTACTTTCCAAAAGAATGATTTGAACAGCGAATTAAGGCCACTTATAATTTCGTAATATCCCACTTACCAAGTGTTAATTAAAGTCATATCGTATCTCATCACAGTTTATTGGCCCCACAAACCCGAGCACCGAGTTAATTTCTGCCAAATCGCAAATCAGAGGCAGTTATACTGTTATTAGTACAGAAACTAGGTTATTAGATTATTATTAGGCAATTGTGGTTTTCACAGGTTGATTATAGAGCTTAATTTATGAGGCTTAGGGCTTGTTTCACAATAAATAAATAAAATAAAAAAAAATAAAAAATAAAATAAAAATAAAATGTATTTATTTCAGATAACTAAGATCCATAAGTTGTTAGTAAAAGCTTAATATATATGTTAGTATATTATTTTTAAAACGGACCTCGTCCTGTTTAACATATGTCCGATCAGTGGACAATCCGCACTGTCAGCTATCTCCTTCAGTACGCTGTGACAGCTGCCACGTACTCTGTGCAATACAGACGCGCTCTTTTTTCGCATGATAGCTTCAAAGCTATCTACGCCCGCTAACGCGAACATCGTGGAAGCACTACAAAAGCGCCGCAGCCGCAACAGCGCCCTGAAGGCGTTATTATATTGGACACGCAGGGCACTGTAGGCTTTCTTGGTATAGTTGGTCCATAAGCTGCACGTATAAAATGACGTACAGTACGCTTTAAAAAGCGTAATTTTAACAGTATCCGTGCAGCTACCAAACCTATGTACCAACATATTTGCCCTCACCGACAGCGCCCTACGTTCCCTATCGATATCTTCATCGTCTTTAAGGCCATCAGTAAGAATATGTCCCAGGTATTTAAATTTATAAACTCTTTCTAAGGGTTCATTATAAAGTTTTATAGGGGGTACTATATTAGGACATTTACTCCCAGCCTTAAAGACCATAAAATGAGACTTGTTTGTATTGTACAGTAAGCCATGTGAGACAGCGAAACCCTCACAAACTTTGAGAAGCGCTCTTAACGCACCGACCTATGTCTAAATGTCTAAATTAGCTCTTGTTATGAGCATAAGATCTTAGACCTAAGAATACTTCGCCTCAAGAATGTCAATTATCATCCCATGCGACATGCAATAAAGATTTTTTTTATTTTTTAAGTTTTACGGTTTTGGATTTCTCTATACAGCCTATCTTTTTTTTCCAAGTTCTATTATTTTTATCTTCTTTCCCTTCCTTTGTGTCTAGTTTTTCATTTATGCAGTAAAGAATTGAATTGACCTTCTAGACATTTATTTTTTTATTTTTACAAGATACGATTAAGTTGAAAACGATAAGGAGCGATGTATCGCATGAATTAGAGCAACCAGACTTGTGAAATACCTCCACCTTACTTTCTGCATGTGAGTAAAGTTTCCAGAGCTCCTGAAGGTAGTAGGTGCTACATTATTAGCAGGGGTCAAGTCTTCAAGGTAAGGGCGACCAGTCCTTTAACAGTTATTATTATGCTGTCCTTGTCGCCCTTAAGCTATTATATATTAAATGTATTTCACTAATTGGTTTTGAACTTTTTTGTTACTAATATGTCTCAGCAAGCTGCTTTATTTTAGACAAAAGGCCACATATTTACACAAAGCTCAAGCAAACATCACAGTTGGTCTCCGCGTGGTCTCTTTTTTGGAGTCGACGGTCGCGGGCGAGATAACTTTTGCCCTGTTAAATAAAGACGACAGTTTTATTGAAAGTAGGGCCGTTTTCCTTCTGTAATTTCCCCGGGATACCCTTAAGCTGTGGTGCAAGTAATAAGCGGAGAGTTTCAGCGTACATCGTAGGTACTCATAGATAAAAACTTCAAGAACTCAAAACGAATGCATTTCGAGTTAGTTTCGTTTTCAAATTCCTATCACAAATACCTTCACGTAGATTACCTAACGAATAAATTCATTCAATGAGCTGAAGAAAACGCTACCCTTGCAAATACCTCCCTGGAATTATGATATATATTCATAATATATATTTATTCTCTTTAAAAAATGTGTTTTATTTTAGTTCCTGAAATTTTAGTTTAGAGGTTCAATATGATATATTCCAAACAAGGAAATACTTTTAATAAATAGAAGCAAAAATATCAGTCAATAATAAGAACAAACTAGTAATTTGTTTTTGTGTAATTAATGAAACTTATCTGAGCTGGATAACATTTATATTCACATAAATGAAAGAAAAAGGAGAGGGGGAATAAGGATGTTACTGTCTGGGAAGGCTTAACCCTGGCAGTACCTTGAGAGGCCGGGGTCGAATATCGGTTTACTGTTCACAGACCACCAAAAAGAAAGAATAGACAAATGACATGTCCTCTTGCAGTGGCAATGGCTTAGAAAAACTTTTACAGCCCTAGAATATAATATGTTTTTAATTTATTTATGGTACTGTGTTCTATTACATTACCAATTGAATCGCTGTAACTAATTAAAAATATTAGTTTTTTTCATTCATCTATCTTCCTTCAAAACTACATAACAAATTAAAAAAAAATGCTAAAAAAGCTAGTTATATAATACGTAAGTATTTTTTTTCTTTTACGGCTTAGAGATCTAAAGGTCTTCAAGTAAATCAGCACCGAATACCAAATACCTCCGTAGCCGAGAGGCGTGCAATCAATGAGTAAGTAATAAGCGTGTTACTGGAACATCTGTAAGCTTTAGCTACTTGACACAGAATCCGAGTAATGTATATGACTTTATTTATATAACATTTTCCCAATCCTTACATTGTACAATTTTTTTACCAGGATGTACAAAATATTTACCTGTGCAATGCCGGGGTAGGCCGCCTGTATTTTTTTTATAATAGAGATATTGGCTCCTCCTAGCCTGATGATAAGCAAGAGAGGAACCCACATCGCGATGACAACGGATTTGATGCCGTAATATCCTATCCGTTAGCATCGCCATACTGGCCCGCAAGATTTTTTTTTTTTTTTCCTAACTGACTATAGATGATGGCCGCAGATGGCCTTTTCATCTTCACCGGGCTTGCGGGGGAGCGGAAGGCTCTCACCCCTAAAAAATTTAAACAACTGCCGGAGGGCGCCCCATAGCGGGGCTCGGACCTCGGCTCGGGCCGTTGTTGGGAGAGGGTAATCGAACATATGTTTGGGGAGAAAATCGCCCCGGCACGTGCCGGTATCTTGAAAAGGAGCCTACCAGTGGGGATCGCGGCGTGCGTCCTCGCCGGCGAGGACGGAAAAGGCCCGCAAGATGTTGGCCCGCAAGATGTTGGCCCGCAAGATGTTGGCCCGCAGGATGTTGGCCCGCAAGATGTTGGCCCGCAAGATGTTGGCCCGCAAGATGTTGGCCCGCAGGATGTTGGCCCGCAAGATGTTGGCCCGCAAGATGTTGGCCCGCAAGATGTTGGCCCGCAGGATGTTTCTTCACGCTCCTATTACATAAATCGCTCCCGCTCGTGGCCTGCACAGGTGCGTAAAGGAGATAGAGACATTTTTCGCTTTGCCACAAAGTTAAAAACTCGTTACTCGCGGACGAAAGTTAAGGGGCCGGCATTGTGCCCAAGGATTTATCGCCGCGCCTGCACCCGCTTAATTGGAACGATTGTTGCCACTTTTTGTTTGTCTGTTCGTGTAAACAAAGAAGCAAACAAATTGTTTGGTATACAATGTAAGGAATATTTGAAAAATGATCCGTTTTAGTTACGAGTTACGAATAGTAATACCACCTTACAGAAGACCGTAGCCAAATGACAATCACTTCTGTGATGTTGTGTTCCTGCGTGTGAGTAAGGTTTCCAGAGCTCCTGGGGGGTGCTACATTAGTAGCAGGGGTTAAGCCTTCAAGGTAAGGGCGACAAGTCTAGTAGCAGATTTATTATGCTGTACTTGTCACCCTTAAGCTAGGACCTTATTACCACTTAACATCAGTTGGGATGAGGTCAATCTTAAAGTGCAATATTAAAAAATATATGTAAGGGCGTGGGTCTAAATGATACTCGGACTTCTTGAAACTGTTTATTGCACTTGAATTTAATTTACAAGTAATTCTTGCCTGCATCCCAATGGCGTCGTCGTGCGAGAGAGCGTGTGGCGGTGAGTGAGTGAATGAGACCAACGATGAGACAGGTAACAGGAAGTGTTACGTTCGGAAATTCCTACAGCTCGGCCCTCCTGTGAAGCAGTCTGGCCTCAGACTGAAAACCCTACACTATCTGTATCAAAGTTACTACTTACAAACAACTAGGGTACATCAAACAGGTTTACTTAAATCTAAAGTTAATTATTTATTAACAACACTTGGCTCACTCAACACCATACACTATGCAAGTATTCACAATGAGAAACGAAATTATTCACAAGCAGTATTATTACACTCCATTACATATGTACTAAAATACACCTTAAAGAGCTTACTACTTAATGCAAGTACAAAAACAGCAATAAAACTTTAACAGTAAAATAACTAGTGTTGTTACACTAACCAGTTGTATGCAGCATTTACTAATACAAAATACATAAAAATCTAAATAGTATGTAACAGAACATTACCTAATATGAAAAGTATTACCACAAAACAAACAACCTAAAAATTACAAAGTCACCTACACCAGTTAGACAAAGGTAAAATCGAACTAAGGCCACCGTTTCATATAATCTACTGCAGTTGTTGTCCTTAAAGGTCCCTCCTTACCTCTGTCTATCTTTTCCACCTCGTATCTATCCTTTCCCAACCTCTTGGTAACGTGATATGGCCCATAAAACTTTGGTTTCAACTTCAAAGCATTCCCAAATTGAGTTCTCTGGATAGCTACGATATCGCCTCGTATATACTTCTCTCCTTCCTTACGTTTTTTATTGTATGTTCTTTGATTCTCTTCCTGAATCTTTAAAATCTGTTCTTTGGCCTCTCTTCTTGCTTCATCTCTCTTTTGCATGAATTCCACTCTATTTTCTTCTTCCAGATATTCCAGTATCTTCATATCTTCTTTAACCCTTAATTTCACCCCAGTTAAAAGTTCAAATGGTGTTGTGTTGATTGCTCTTTGATGTGTACCGTTGATGGCTCTTTGAACTTTACTGACATGTTTGTACCATTGAGTAGGCTCTTCTATACACATCTTGGTTAAAACTGAAATTATTATACGATTCATTCGTTCTACTTGACCATTTCCACGAGGTACCCCTGTAGCTATTGTGACATGTTCTATGTCCTCTTCACAACAGTACTCTTTAAACTCATTTCCAGTAAAAGCTGTACCTCGGTCGGTGATTATTCTCCGCGGGTTGCCATAATCCTTTTGATGTAACTTCAATTTCTCAATAGTTTCTTTTGCAATCACAGTTTTAACTGGATAGATCCATACAAACTTGGTATAACCATCAATTACTGTGAGAATGTAATTGTACATCTTCTTTGTTGCGTCAAGAGGTCCTAGATGATCACAATGTAGAGTATCCAACGGCAATTCTCCTTTATCAATAGGATTCAACAGACCTTCTTTCTTGCCAGATTTTTTGCTTGCTAGAAGACATAGGACACATGTAGAAATTGCCTTTTCAATTTTATAATCTAACTTGCGAATGTAATATTCTTGCTCTATTATGTTTTTCATCTTCTTCCTTCCGAAATGTCCAATTGCATGAGCTCTTTTAAGAATCTCCATATCCATAATTTCAGGTATTACTAATTCCTTTTCTGATCCTTTGTAGAGAACTCCATTTTCCAAGAAATAGTCATCATACTCGTTTTCCTTTAGTAACTCCTTCACAATCTTCAAATTGTCATCATCTTCTTGAGCCTTCTTAATCCTGGCATTCAATTCGACATTTACAAAACATATGTTACGGCTCAATGCGTCAACATGCTGCATTTTATCACCAGTTCTGTGTTCTATAGTATAATTGAAATCTTGTAAATATAAAATCCACCTGGCCACTTTGGCTGGCACATCCTTCTTGTGTAATGTTTTCTGGAATGCTTCACAATCTGTCACAATTTTGAACTGTATGCCGATGAGATACCTTCTAAACTTTTTAACACCTTCAATGACAGCTAGGGCTTCCAACTCGTAACTGCTGCACTTCTGCTGGGCTTCAGTTGTCTTTCTACTTAAATAGTGAACTGGATGCAAACTACCATCATAGGGATCCTTCTGCATTAATATTGCCGCGTAACCATGTTTGGAAGCATCTGTGTGCAATTCAGTCTCTAAATGAATGTCAAATATTTTCAAAACAGGTTCTGAGCACAGTCTTGATTTCAATTCTTCAAAGGCTTGTCTCTGTCCATCTCCCCAATGATATAATTTATTCTTTAACATATCACTTAGAGGTTTCGCAATCAAAGCATAATTCTTGACAAATTTTCTAAAATATGAAGTTAATCCAATGAAGCTATGAACTTCTTTCAGAGTCTTGGGCACAGGGTATGTCTTGACAGCTCTGATTTTCTCACTTGAAGGTTTCACCGTTCCCTCAGAAATAATATGACCCAAATATTCAACAGATGTTTGCAAAATCTGACATTTCTTCCAGTTTATCTCCAAGCCATATTCTGAGGCTACTTTTAATACCTCTTGGAGCCTTTCAATTCCCTCGGTTTCATCTTTTGATAAAATTATTAGATCGTCAATGAATATCAGTATTATTCCTCTTTTGATTAAGTCAGAAAATATGATGTTAATAAATCTTGTAAAGTATTTAGGGCAAATCGATAGTCCAAACGGAGCTTTCAAGAATTCCCACTGACCTTCAGGGCTACTTGTGACAAAAGATGTGTATTTGACTGATTCTTCTTCTATCGGCAAATGGAAGAAGCCATTTTTCAAATCCAAGGTACTGAACACTGTCACTCTGCTTAACTTGTCAATATGATCTTCTATCACGGGCAACGGGTATTCATCCTTCACCATCTTTTGATTGATCTTCCTATAGTCCACACACACTCGTGTACTGCCATCTTTTTTCTTCACGAGTACCAATGGGCTTGCAAACTCGGAATAACTTGGACGAATAACTCCTTTCTCCAACCAGTCATCAATCTGCTTCTTAACAATATCTTCCTCCACTAAAGCCAATCTTCTTGGTCGCTGTCTTACTGGCACATCATCTTTCAATACTATCTTTAGTCTTATGGGAGCATCTTTAATCTTTTGAGGTTTGTATTTACTAATAATATCTTGTACTGCAGGGCATAGATCTTCACAACTGGAAAATAAACAGATGTTACTGAGATAAGAACTATCATAACACAGGGGCCTTATTTCAACTGTACCTTTGTCAATAACTGTGATAGTATTGGCTAAAAATGCCTGCCCTAAGATAACATCGTACGGTATTACGTTATTAGGCACGATATAAAAACTAACACTGTATCGGTGGTGATCAATAACAATATCTAAATCGAATTCACCTATCGAAAACACTTTACTAAATCCTAACCCACAAAGTGGTATCTTTTTAGGCTGGTATGTACTATTTAACTTTAAAAATGTATCAAAACTTATTAAATTTAAATCGCTACCGGTATCTATTAAACATTTTGTTAAACTATTTCCTATTTTCACGTACTTTACACTCTTATTATTTAACTTTACATCTTTGTTTACGTTCAACACACCGTGACATTGACAGCTGTCAGAACGAATGTCCTGTTGTGAATGACAGACCGAACTAACACTACTACTCACTTGTTCGTTCACCGGTTCTCGTACGTAGCTAATGTCATTCTCGTTCTCGTTCACCGGTTCCTGCCGCGTTATCGGTAAAGCTTGTCGATGGTATGCGTTCGCGCCGCCATTTTTGTGTGATGCTTTTTCAGGTGTCGTCTTGCAATTTACGCCAATATGCCCGAACTCGTTGCATCTGAAGCACTTCACGCCTTTTGAACACTGGTTTGCTGCATGACCTTTATCACCGCATTTGTAGCAACGCAACTTCACATCTGGTGCATGTTCAGAGTTTTGCTTATCACGAGGCTTAACGGACGGCTTGTCCCGCTGCTTTGAGTTCCCCATTTTCTCTCTAAAACTTTCGTATAACGCTAGCTTTTCTTTTAAAACTGGATAAGTCGTCACGCCGTATAACATAAGCTTGTTTGACTCGTAATCGGAGATACCATCGATGATATATTGAACTGCCACGTAGTCAGGAAATTTTGCCCGTTTCCCCAGTTCCTTCATTACGAGCATGTATTGGTAGTACGTTTCACTGGATTTTTTCTTCCGCGCGCTCATCGTCTCGTGCATCTTCCTACTGTTAATGGCTTCCGGAAATTCCTTTAGTAGCGCCGCCTTGAGCTCGTCGTATGTTCGGAATGATTTTTCGGTTTTTAGCCACAGTTCCGCCGTACCGGATAAACACCGCCGCGCTATAATAAGCTTCTGTTGCTGACTCCATCCAAATATTTCAGCGTTGTCGTCTATATCCTGCGTCCACTTAATGGATGAATAAATCATGTCGTCCCCCGTGAACTTAGGAATCGCGTCCATGTACAACGGGTGGATCGAGGGCTGCGTGGGGCTGCGCATCTCGGAATCATCGTTATTGTCCTTCATCGTCTTCGTTTGCTTGCCCGCCTCGTCGTATGCGCCGGCAATCAAAAACCCCGCTCGTAGCGTCGTGTGAGGTTATGGCGGCCGGCGTGCTCGTCGTACGCGCTTTCGTCGTTTTCTCTAATTTTACGCGAAAAAAAACACTTAGACCCAGTATATCCCGGACGAGGGTTGTAGGGGCGTGGGTCTAAATGATACTCGGACTTCTTGAAACTGTTTATTGCACTTGAATTTAATTTACAAGTAATTCTTGCCTGCATCCCAATGGCGTCGTCGTGCGAGAGAGCGTGTGGCGGTGAGTGAGTGAATGAGACCAACGATGAGACAGGTAACAGGAAGTGTTACGTTCGGAAATTCCTACATATATATACGAGACGAAGCTAAAACCGTTTCAGACTGGTAGTCAGATAGAAAAAACGGATTGTCATTTTTGACATATCACCAATCGTAAAATATTGGAATTTGCTATTTTCGAGCAAAAAGACTAGTATTTAAATATATGCGATATTCCAATCCGATCCGATCCGATCCGATCCGAAATCCGCAGAAATATGCGACTTTCCAATCCGCTTTCAGCAGTTGTGATAACTCTATCACAAGACTTTGATCGGTAAATACGTCCTAACATACATGCGATCATTGAACCTAGAACCCCAGATCACAGTCCATACTTAAGCCACTACACCATTTTAAACATTTAAAATAAGTTAACGGTTCAAACCACGACACTATTTTTATTTAGTAGTTAGTACGAACTACTTTCTACCCGCCGTTTCGGTTAGGTTGCACTAACCGTGGTCACGAGCTGGCATAAAATAGTGTCACGTTTTGACCTTATTTTAAATGTTTAAAATGGAACGCGAAAGTCTTAAAGCTTACAACTACTTTATCAATGGTGTCATTGTTCAAAATGAACTGAAAATTGCGTACATAAAGCCAAATTTTAACATAGTATGAACAATGCCTTATTCTACAAACATTTTGAAACGAGAAATTTCGTAAGATTGTATGCCGGGACGTTGGGATGTATGTTTTACACTTTTACACAAACACTTTAAAAAATATTTGAGTGATATTTGGTGTAATATAGTAATATTAACATACAGAATAGTTTTAATTACAAAACATCATCAACAAAGTTATGGGTAACAGCTAGTCTTCTATATGTTCATACTTATATGGGGACAGTACACTTCAAGTACGTGCAAGGACTCATAGAATATTATGTAGCCATACCTTTTCTGGTATACCTTATCTAGTTTTACAGCCAAGGAACGGAGCCTTTTACAATACTTTTCGCATCTCACGAAATCAACCCCACATGCCGAATTATTATAAAAAAAAAACACAGAAAAAAGCTCATGGAGACGCACTTTATTCGCAGAAATAAAACAGCGAGAACATATGCGAAGAACTGGCTCCCACATACATAAATATGTAATATCGCTACCTACGGCCTTATTCTGGTAAGAAATGTTAATATAGTGAACACTATTTAGTTTAGTCGTAATATTAAAACAACTTCAGTGGCGCAGTGGTGGTAGGCGGTCAAAGCGCGAAAGGTTCGATACCCGGTCAGGTCAATTTTGAAAGCAAACTTTTCTAAATTGACTTGGGTCTGGGTGTACTGGGATGACGCCCGCAGTTAGTATTCGACGCCTGGTGCTCATAGTACAAGGGAAAACCTTAGTTTGAGACCAGGATTTTGTAACTTTTATTTATTTTTTCATACTTGGGTTCTAATAACGTTACTTTACGCCCACAAACTATTTAACTATTATTTGTTTTTACTATTTAGCCCAATTTTGTTTTAATAAAGTTAATTTAATTTAAAGAAAAAAAAATATGATGAGATTTAAAAATCTTAATTTAATTTTTCATCAATGGGTTTTATATAACGTTATTTAACGCCCATAATCAATTTGGATGGTGATAAAAAATTGTTTTGGCCTCTATTATTATTAGGGTCCAATTTCGGATGACGCTGAAGTCATCAGTATCTACCGTAGAATAGGTACACTCGCCAGAGCCCAGATATATTTTATGGAGAGTGCGCCGCTCTCTTTTTGCAATAGCGAACATAAGGTGCGCTCAACCCTTCATATTTACGATTAAGCCGTGATCAGAAATATAAAATACGCGGGTGTTTTTTGTCGATCGCAACTGATACGCGATCGAATGTTGCTTGTGTATCGACTTTTATGTGACTTGTTACGCATTTAGCGTCTAGCGAAACGCAATGAAACTGTGTTTAAGGAGTTTTGTTCAGGTTTTGTACAGATTTTATTGTAACAACGTCACATACATTGCTATGATAGTGTTGTAAATAGCTAGATCACTTATAGTTAAATTTAAACTCTGGAACTCAAATATTTCTTTTTTCAAATAGGTTACATATAACACTTTTGAATCGTCATTGAATACAAGGCAAAGTGATTCTACTGCTGATTCAGAACCTAAATCTACCGAGAAGACACCTAATTTTCGTTTGGAAGGATAATTGGTTTAAAGAATGTTTCTCTAAGAATCTAGTGAACTATCCCTACTAATATTATAAATGCGAAAGTAACTCTGTCTGTCTGTCTGTCTGTCTGTGTGTCTGTTACGCTTTCCTGCTTAAACCTCGCAACCGATTTTGATGAAATTTGGTATAAGTATACGTTGAATCTCAAGAACGGACATAGGCTACTTTTTATTAGAAAATAAGGGGGGGAGGGGGGTAATTTACCTTTGAAAGTTTATATGGAAAAATGTTTATTTTTGAAGTTAGAGATATGAAATTTGGCACAAATATAGCTCAAAACTTGGATTAAAATATAGACTACTTTTTGTTTCGAATATTAGGGGAGAAAGGGGCGAAACCGACCATAAAAGGATGTAGTCCACGCGAACGAAGTCGCGGGCATAGCTAGTGTTTTATAAAAATCGACCCAATATGGTGAATACGAACTTGGTTAGGCCCCCAGAAACGATCTCAAGAAATAATTTATTTATTAGAAAACTACAATATGTCGGTCTTGCAAGTATGCTTACACACTGCGTGACAAAGGAAATATTATATGGATGTCATCCAAGGTGTAAAAAAAATATTTCCACTCGAGCTAGATGAAACAATGTAGCTTCTTTTTGTCTGTAACTATGCGTGCTTAGACCTTGAAAACTTTACAACATGCGGTTTTTATAGATAGAGTTTTTCAATAGCAATGCTTAAATGGTTATTTTAAATGTTATAGTACAGAAAAGCCGATAAGATTTGAAGCTAGGACGGTCGGTAGTTAAATAAATAAATAATGCGTCATATAATATCACAATCACCTGATCTCAAAGTAAAATTTTCCCTTGGACTATGAGCACCAGACGACGGATACTGAGGGCTTAATCCCAGCACACCCAGACCCAAGTCAATTTAGAAAAGTTCGTTTTTCAGGTTCGACCAGGAATCGAACCTGGGACCTTTCGCGCTTTGGCCGCCTACCTTAGCCGCTGCGCCACCGAGGTCGTCATTTAATCGAGAGAGATGGCATCGAGGTAGTTATTTAATAAAACAAACAGCAAGCTACAAACAAGAAACGACCATCTCTCCAAAAGACCAGACAATATTCACGTGTTCATCATTTGCACCATTCCAGATCCTTGTTTGCGCATTAGGTACTTACATGCCAGACATATTGTCACTGCAACTGCACTTAGCATGCAACACACGTGGCGAGCACGTGACTTCACAGAGGCTTCAAAACATCAGGATGGTACCGGCCAGTGCTTTCGTTTTGTCGCATTCAGTTTCCACGTTAACACCTCTATAAAATTAAAAATAAATATTCAACTTCAAATTAAGAACCGTAACAGTTTCTTTTTAGCGCTTATATTAGCAAAATAAGAGCAGTTAAAGTCCAAATAGTTACGTAATAGCGGCCATATTGGATTTAGAATTCATCAAAATGGAGTTGTCTTTAGATAATGTATTCGGAAATTTAGTAGCAGCTACCATTTGGGACCAATTCCCATTAAAATAAGCTAACAACGATCGCGACTAAATATCCCGGTTCCAATATTTGTAAAACTATCAGTTCTAGTAACGGATACTTATAAGTTGTACGAGCTAAAAAACGACCGACGGATGATTTAGAATCTTCAAATATTGAAACCTGAAATTATTCAACTTCTAAATAAAACAAAACCTAATCAAAACCGGTCCACATGTTGGGTACATAATGTAAAAAAAAACGGAAAAAACAGACGCAAAGCCGAATGTATTAGGTAGGGTATTTTGAGTGGACTCAGATTAGAAAAAAAGTCTAGATCTGATCAAACTTTAACTTTGATAGAGGTAGGGCATAGCGATTTATCGCTCGAACTGGAGCCGCCTGACTGGTGAAATACCTCCACCTTACAGGAGACCGCAGCCAAATAACTATCACTTCTGTGTTGTTGTGTTCCTGCGTGTAAGGTTTCCAGAGGTCTTGGGGGGTGCTACATTAGTAGCAGGGGTCAAGCCTTCAAGGAAAGGCTCCCAAGCCTGGTGATCCGTCACACAGGGATTCCCTAGTATGGACACCAGTCTCTCACATGGGTTGAATATTGTAACCATATTAGTGTAAGTAATCTTTGTACCCCTTGTGAAGAGATAATAAACGATAAATTGAATTGAATTGTTTCCCAATTGTTGCTTATTTAGTAAGTAACGAAAACTAATCTACGTTTATATCATACCCATTAGGATTTAAACTTTTTTAATTGTATTCGAGATATTTACTAGCTTTATATCTGATTTACACGGCAAAGTATTGTCTTCAAATATCGATTTATACCTATATTATCAAAAGTAATCACAGTTTAGTAGATCGGCTCTATCAATTATATCGTTAGTATTGTTCCTAAACATATTGTCAGTCAAAAATAGTATCAATATAGCTCCGCTAATATTATCGATACTTCTGTTGTTTAGCAATACTTAAAACCTATTTAACACCATTGATAGTATTCGACGACCTACATAGCCGAGAAGCGATCGGGCCGAACTTTGGCGTCGCGCCATCTCTGAGGTTCCGGGTTCGATCCCCGCTCGGGTCAATATGGGAAACGAACTTTTCTGTATTGTCTCGGGTCTGGATGTTGTGGTACCGTCGTTGTTTCTGATTTCTGTAACACAAGTGCTTAAGCTACTTACCACAGAATCAGAGCAATGTATGTGGTGTGATCCAATATTTATTTATTTATTTTATTTATTTATAGTATTAATACGATACCAACTATTGACATTCTATCGATATCAAGGTTACACTTAAGTTGAGGCGTGTGCCCAGTAGTAGGGCATAAATAGATTCAAGCTTTATCTTTTGTGTACGGGACCCAAAAATTACAGCTTCTGCTATGAGATTAATATAACTACTGATGCCGACGTCCCTCCCCCTCCCCTCAGCCCTCTCCCTCACTACGTACACTAGCGTAAACATTCTCGACTCGTTACTATGTTTACATGATCCTTTAACAGCGAGCCCGACTCGCTTCTTCATTTGGGACGGCTGTTCGGGCCGTTTAATCGAGTCAACGCCTAACGGGACTGTTGGAGATTTTATGCAGTTAATTTTTTTTTTGTTTTTAAATGGTATTTTTTTACTTTGTTTGATTGAGCTTGCTTTTTTAATTCTCGGTATACGTCTGACGTGTTTTATGGATTGATGTCGAGGAATATTTTGAAACGGTACTAATTTGTCTAGCCTTACTAATGCCCGCTTCCAACATTTTACATTTCGTAATGACAATGTGTCAAAAATGACCATCTGTTTCCAAATTAACTTTCCGTATCAGCTGTCATCAGTCGTCTGTCGCTCCCTTTTAGTTTGCGCATCGTATAATTTGTTACTCGTAACTAGAACGATTCGTTTTTCAAATATTGGAACCGGGAATAAATTTACATGAAATAAAATCAATGTCGTTACTGTAAATATCTGAAAGTTCTGGATCGACTTCTACGCAACTTTCAATGGCAGATAGCTAAAATAATCTATATATATAAAAGAAAGTTAGTTACAACATTTATAACTCAAGAATGGCTGAACCGATTTGGCTGAAAATTAGTGGGGAGGTAGTTTAGAACTAGGAGAAGGACAAAGAATACTTTATTATTATAATTTTCTTTTTTTTTTGAAGTCTGCTCATTTATTGCCTCTAAGGCGAAACGAAGTTCGCCGGGATCGCTAGTAAGGAATAAAATAGGCCGCTATTTAAATATTAAAAATCTGAAACTCTATGAACTAAACTAGTAATATATTGTTCAATTCCACGCACACAAAGTAACAAGCACCGCAAGTTACAATATAGAAATTTGTAGATATACAACAGAGGTAGAAAAGATAGAATCTGGTAATAATAAAATGTTTAGTTTCACCGTAGCAACATACTTAAAAAAGGTAAAATACCGTCAAAATTAACAAATATTATTTGATAATCAAACCAAAGTAGAAAATCCATTCCAAAACAATAAAAAACTAAGTTGCTCAACCATAAACACGGTAGAACTACAGTTATTACAATGTCTCTTTATCTATTGTCCGAAATGTTTCGTGGCGGCATTCGGCCGTAAATTTTGATAAAAACGCGGACGAGTGTAAATCTAATTCTGGTAGGCCTGAAAGATCCCAGGCAGAAAGGATAGGTTTCCAAGTTTTGATCAAAGTGGGTAAAGTAAGGCTGCGCTCACACGACTTCTCGGTTCTGAGGGTCTACTCCCAACAACGAAATATGTCGGATCCGACAACGTATAGCAATTTTTACTTCGAATGCGAATAAAGCGTTTTCTTAAAACAAAATATTATTTATGCAAATGAAAAACCACGTTTTAACTCCCGATATTTTGATAAATCTTCAAAAACGAAACCTTTCGTTTGTTCGTTTCGTTTTCGAGAGTAGACCCCCTGACCTGGGGCCCAACTAAGGTTGGCATCAACATTCGATATTGGTTTTTAGAAGTTTAAAATGTTTGAAATTTACAATTCAAAGTAACGTGACGTGAATTTTCTAACAGAAATATTTGAATACCCGTCACAGTCAACTGAGAAACGAACTCGGTATATGGATTTCATTTTTGTAAAAACTCCCACCGTTTGATATAAGGTAATTTTGGATTTGGAATTTATCATAATGTAAATTATTTCTTAAGCCCTTTTTTTTGAAGCCTATATTAAAATATCAAAATATGTAATCCGACACTATTCGACCGACATCCGACGCTGTTTCTGCTTTCTATAATGTATCTTAGCTACAGTTACCACGGAATCAGAGCTATTGAAGTGATGTAGTCCAATATTAAGAAAGTTAAATTAATATAACCAGAGTTATAAAGTACTTCCATTCTCTTAATTGAACGAGTCTTCTATACAAGCCCTTAATCTTTCACTTTTTGGTAATCAGTAAATTCCATATACTGATCCTATTCCATTTATTACATTTATATTCAAATTCCATTAATTGTTTAGTCAAAATCAAATTTAAGAGTATTTACAATCTATGTAAATACTCTTAAATTTGATATAGATCTGTCTGAACAAACACATAAATTGAGATTTGATTTGAATATGATGAAAATATCTCGTCATCTACTCTTTTCTCTACCTAAAGGTTGTTTAGAAGATATTACTTTCTAACGATAAAAATCTGCCTTGATTTTACGATCAGTTTCTGTAAAATGTGATGTAATGTAAGAGAGGCAGGGCAAAGCGATTTATCGTTCGAACTGGAGCAGCCCGACTGGTGAAATACCTCCACCTTACAGAAGACCGCAGCCAAATAACAATCACTCCGGTGTTGTTGTGTTCCTGCATGAGAGTAAGGTTTCCAGAGCTCTTGGGGGGTGCTACATGTCATTAGTAGCAGGGGTCAAGCCTTCAAGGTAAGGGCGACAAGTCTAGTAACAGTTTTACTTTGCTCTACTTTTCGCCCTTAAGCTAAGAACTCATTACCACTTGACATCAGGTGGAATGAGGTCAATCTTGAAGTGCGTTATAAAAAAAAGGTTTTGTTCAAAAATATATTTATTTTTAATAATCGTATTTATTTATGACAAGCGTACACTTGTAGCCAGTGTGAACGCGTCTAGCACGTGTCGGGTTAAATATTCAATGCGCGGTTTCCTCCACAAGTTATGGGGGCGCTGGCAGCTTAGGTATGGACCGAATGTGTCACGTATGCCCTGGATGAGTTATACCAGGCGAGGGTGCCGTACATGCTGCTCACCACCTGAGCTTGGTACATTGAGTATTTGTTTTTATTTATTTTTATTATTCACAAGCTTACACACCAAAAACGTACCTATTCATTTTCGAATAAGATACAAAATGCTATATTTACAAACTTGGATTAATTTCACGTTTATGAAGCAATAGTGACCTGCTCCGGCTTCGCACTCGTACTGTTCCCACTTTTTCCATATTTGCCACTGGTTCTTCGCTTTCATTGGTTGCAGCGTGATATCAAAAAGCCTTCCTCGATAAATTGACTATCTAATACAAAAATATTTTTTCACTTCGAACCAGTAGTTTCTGGGATTTGCGTGTTATAAATATTAGTATAGATAAGAGTAGTACATATACGAACATAATAAGGAGACTCAAAATAACAAAACCTTTTTAGAACAAAAGAAAAAATTGTCAGTAACAGATAACAAGATACTTTAAACGACATTTTTCATTCTTAGTCACCCCATTAGCTAAGTGAAATTTAAATTACTAATTAGTTTCTTCTACTACATTTTCTATTATTTTAAGTCTTTTTTTTTTATAATGCACTTCAAGATTGACCTCATCCCACCTGATGTTAAGTGGTAATGAGTTCCTAGCTTAAGGGCGAATAGTATAGCATAGTAAAACTGTTACTAGACTTGTCGCCCCTACCTTGAAGGCTTGACCTTTACCTCGTCTGGGATAGATCTATTTCTAGTGATACGACTACCATAGTTGTACTACATTTTGTCTGCTATATCTATCTATCTATGCAACCATTCTTCTGTGTTTTGATCAGTTAGGAAAAACATGAATTTCAAATTCACAAAACTGTTATTGAAGGCCGGTGTTACTGAAGTGATTTTCCAAACTCTTAGAAACCAACATAAAGACCTTATAACGGAGGTCATGACTAATGACCTTGATTAGTGTTAATCTACAAAGGTGCAGAGTGGGGTCCCTTAACCCTAAGGGTTGGAGCAAAGGAAATAATAAGGAAGTGTTAATAATTAACATGGGCCAGGGGTCGGTGTGTCAGCCGGGGTGTCGTGGAGGCTGAATGACGAGACCCGTATTATTACTATGGTGATTTAAAGTGATACAGATATATTATATCTTGTAACTATACTGTGTAGCATAGTGATTTGTATGTTTCAGGTCGATACATCAGGTATACCAGATTTAACGACATCCATAGCCGAGAAGTGAGCGGTATAGACTTTGACGTCGTGCCTTCCCCGAGATCTCGGGTTTGATCCCCGGTTTGGTCAATATAGGAAACGAACTTTTTTATATTGTCTCGGGTCTGGGTGTTATGGTATGGTCGTTGTTTCGGATTTATGTGACACAAGTACTTAAGCTACTTACCACAGTATCAAAGCAATCTAAGTGGTAGTATCCAATATTTATATATATCATTCAATCTCGTATTGAACTTTAGTTTTTGTAGTAATGGTTAAATATCAAGGTTTCTTGCCAGACTTATCTCGCATTGATTTCCTTATTTCAAATAATTTTGTCAGGGTTATAAAAATAACTATTTATAAATAAATATTGTTCTAAAGCGTGTTGCTGTATCCTTTTTACAGAAGTAAAATCAAAATTTCATTAATTGATATGTTTTATAATAATACTAACTGAAGAAAATATAAAGGTAAAATGCCAAACAACATTCAAATAATACCAATTTGAGTAAGGGAAACCAAAACTGACAGTGAAAGGTATCACAATATCTGATAGCTTACAACCAAACAACATTTTATTCTGGGATTTTATCCAAATAGCGAGATCTAACACCACCTATAATTTCAGAAAATTTCTTTACACACCTACCAACCTTTACAACATCCCACACATCAGGATTCCTCTAAAATTCTCACATAAAACTATTTGCTGTACCATGTCACATTCGTCCGTGTCGGCCACCTCTGTAAATTCTGTAGTCGCGGGCAAGGCGCCTCTGAAATATTCAGAGGCGAAGCTGTGTGGAACGAATGGACGAACGAAAACTGGTGATACCTTTGGGTTCCTAGTTCCACGATTTACTTCCATACCGATTTCGGCTAATCACGTCACCTGTAAATTGGTGAGTTAGGCGAGACTTGATTAAGCTCGTGCAAAAGGTAGTATTATTTTTGCACTGGTAAGGTAAAGTAGAGTGGTAATTCAAGGTCTCCGTGTGGATGGATGCGTAACTTAGCATTTTTTTAAAGAGGGAAATACATTGACGCATCGTGCCTCTGCGCAAAGCAGTGGCGTGTGCGGGACTCCCCCGCTCTGACAGCGGGGATTACACACTAAAACCCCCCGCACCTTTGATCGCCTAGTAAAATCGCCATGGAGATATAGCAGCCACGGTATATCAGCTTAAAAAAAGGCTAACTTTATTAGGTATGCGTGGCTCTATCGCAAGGTACATACAATATTTTCCTTGCTACTCATGGGAACGCAATGGATTCGTTCAAATCTAAATGGAGATTTAATAAAATAAATATCAAAACATGTCTTATTAAAACGGCTTTGTGGAGGTTCTGGTTCGTTTCGAAATAAAATAACGCCGTTTATGGTACTGATTAAGTATATTTTTGTTAAATAGTACAGTTTCGCACAAACACGTGTTTTACTCGGAGGGACGAGTAACGCGGTGTCGCTCTAAGGATATTCAGCTGCAGACTGAGTGGGCGAACCTATGCGCCCGTCAAAAGTAACACCGAGTTACCCTCAAATACAAAATATTAATACAATAAGGAATGCGTCGCTAACAGGCTTATTACGCTGTACAACTCTATTTTAATGATATAAATATGAGTATTAATTTAAATGCCCATCTGCACTTTTGTTATCACTATTATTGATTTGCATGCTATGTTTTCATGTGTGTAATTTATTTTTGAATAGGATATCTGTTGAGTTTGCTGTGGCACTTATTCACAACATACACAACAGGACCAACGTCGAAGCGCTGGTAGGAAAAATGTGCATTGCTTGTAAACCTACAGGCAGAAATAAAAAAAATCGTACAGAAATACCAGCTAACATTTAATCCAACTCGTAAAAGACAAGACCCATACCCAAGCCGTAACGCCGTTCCCTATTTTTCGACTGTCGCCACTCAACAAACTTTCACAAATTAATGCAACCCGAGAAAGGGCAGAGAGGCCAAAAAAGGCGACCAATTACGTCTTTATCTCCAGCTTTAACTGAATAAAACTCGGCGACGTTTCATCATTTTCGCGCCGGCAACTTTTAGTTAGTTTTTGCGAAACTTCTGATTTATGATAGACCCCGTCTCACCGCGCGCTCTAATAAAGGAATTTGAGAAAAACGTCACGGGAATTATGTTTTCGGCGAGTCGCCGAAATTCGGGATGGATGTGTCGCTTTGTCAGTTCCTGGGTTGTTGGCGACTCTTGATGATGGAGATGGGCAAATTTTGAGCTTACTTTTATGGAGTTCTTAGTTTTCCTTGCAAGTATTTTAATGCTGAGTAATTTTTAGTGACATGCGTTCACTTAATTTGTCAAATAAGTTAAATGTACAGTCGCGAGTAATAAAATGTAGGTAAGGACTTGAACTCTTATGTCATTAGAATAAGGTTTACTTGAGAATGAGGTTGGATACATATTGGTGCACTTGACTGTATATGTGTCACTTAATAAAATTTCATTCTTTCTAGTATAGGCTTTGAATTTAAAAGACAATAATAGACAATCTAGCACAAAAAATTGGTGTGTAACTAACAAATGAGTTTTAATCTAGATACAAAGGCTCAAACTATAAAGACAATTTTTATTACAAGGTCTTAATTGTTTCTTAGAGTGGGGGCGTCGCAGACACGCCGCTGTTTTTTCCCCAGGCAGCGGTACTGCGCGTCAATGCATTTCCATTCCTTAAAAAAGGCCTCAACTGTTTAACTAGATTATAACAATTTTTAAAAGTGCTTTACGCCACCATTTTTTTTATAAAGCACTTCAAGATTGACCTCATCCTACCTGATGTTAAGTGGTAATAGAGTCCTAGTTTAAGAGTGACAGAGAGTTACTGGACTTGTCGCCCTTGCCTTGAAAGCTTGACCCCTGCTACTAATGAAGCACCCCCCAGGAGCTCTGAAAACCTTACTCACACGCAGGAACACAACAACACAGAAGTGATTGTTATTTGGCTGCGGTCTTCTGTAAGGTGGAGGTATTTCACCAGTCGGGCTGCTCCAGTTCGAGTGATAAATCGCTATGCCCTACCTCTCTTGACAGTAATGAAACTTCTCAGTTGGAAGTGCAGCACGCACGGGGAAGACGAAATTTTCTTTAAAATACTTTATCGTAAACTACAACAATGCTTATTGTTTTTATTTTGCGATAGTACCTAGGGTTTCTAAAATATGGTAGTTTGGCTTGAAATATTAAATTGACGAACCTTTTTTGTTGACACCCTTTTCAGTGACCCTAACATTTTTTTTATTTGTAGGTGTATTGACTACTAAAAAATGTTGTCACGTTTGACCCGTTAACTTTTTTTAAATATATTAGTATTAACTTAAGATTCCCCAGTTTGAACTTTTGTGTTCATTTATGAACTTCATCACTCCTAATTGTTTACTGGTAGAGAATGCACTTAGCGTTAAGTCCATCTATCTACTTTTTTGTGCCATACAGTTTGTAAATCAATAGTGCCTACATTTTTAACAATTTCCATGCGAAACTTTACTATGTCAATGAATATTAGGTATACGGCTAGACCAAAATCCAGGCAAAAATGGCACCTGGTTGAAATGAATAGAACTGGGCAGTAATCCCTTGAAGCCAGATGACTGGTAATACCCCTGTCTGAGTCGGGGGCACCTTTGAGGTCTTTAGCAGTAAACCTTTGTCAATTTTGTGCTTACTTCTAATTTTTGCCTTTTCGGGTCACTTTGAGATCTTTCGAAATGCCCTTCAGAAATGTTGTGCCTACTTCATTCTATCCTCATCATTACTGCTTTTTAACTTTCCAGATTCTGTTACCTAATTGTCTTCCTTTTTTATCCATAAAACGTTTTTTTACCTTTTATCGCCCTTGAGCTTAAGTAAAAATTTTTGTAGGTATTGCTATAAATAGCAGTAATATAAAAAACCTATTACTGCTATCATAGCAATACCTACAAATATTAGAAACAGAAAAATTTTATCTCCCCCTGCGGTGCGGGAATTGAACCCACGACATTCACGTATCGCGCGTGCTGCTCTTACCAACTGAGCTAACCGCAAGTTATTGTAAGCGATGAAATTTTTCTGCTGTATCAACCGTTAGCCTTTCGGTAAGTGCCCTCTGCCGAATATGTTTAAAACTACATACTTATCGGCCCGTGGTACATTCGTTGCAGAAATGTTTGAAAACCACGGAATCGAAGACACCTTGGCATCTTAATCGATTTTATTATTTTTATAGTAATATACGCCGTACTAGCGAACTTTAAATATTAGAAACAGAAAATTTTTTCCCCGCACCGCAGGGGGAGATAAAAATTTTCTGTTTCTAATATTTAAAGTTTGCTAGTACGGCGTATATTACTATAAAAATAATAAAATCGAATACCTACAAATGCCCCAATCGCATACAATTGCAGTTTTTAATAGTGCTTCACACTATACTTTGATATTTATGGTTATTATTTATTTATGGTTTAAAATCTGTGGTGTGGCGAATCTGGGCGTGGTATGTTTTAGCTACTTACCTATCACAGAAGCAGAGCAATGTATAATTTTTCCAAGATTTATTTAGAATCAATACTAATATTACAAAGCGGAAGAGTTTGTTTGTTTGCCTGAGCGCGTTAATCTTAGGAATAATCGTAATCGTAAGTAAGTAATCGTTATTCTAGTTTGAATCAAAAACATATTTTTTTTTCGACTAAAAGGAGCTTAGAATAACAGGAAAATGAGGAAAAAGCGAGGATAATTCCCGTGCGAAGCCGCGGCGTGTCACTAGTTTAAAATAAAAATAATTTTAAACATACGTCAGACAGGTTCCCTACAAAGTATTAAACTAAACGCGAACTTTTCTAACAACTATTCCCAACTTTCGATAGTGATAGTGAAAAATTTTACAAACTTATATTCTCCAACAAAACTTTGCTGACAAAATATTATACAAACTTTAGTACGGACTTTCCAAAGTACCGTACAATGGCGCGATATTATAAATTTTCTATTTGGAGACGCGAAATGATTGTAAATAGGCAATAAATACGGTACAATGCGAGTTTTGTACCGAACAGAGTGGATATTGGCAGTCCGCTTGGAAACATAAGGTCGTAGCCTGTGGGCGTTGCTTTTTTAATAAAAGTACCTACGTGTAGTTAAAATGACACAAAATAACAGTTATCAAACATGTTTAAGTGTAAATGTGAACTTCTAAACAAAAAAACTACTGTTGTATTTCAATATGATTGATGTATGTCAGTAGTCATAACTTCACATTAAAAGAAACGTAAGTACATGAATCAGCAAACTTGGTTGAGATCTGGTGTTTAATGTAAGATATTAAGGCCTGTATTAATAATCCAGTTGTGTTAAATTTTAAAATAGGCACTGACGGTACTAAGCGTGGTACTTACATTATAGCAGATTTCTTGCCGAGCTCCGTTCGGAAGGCGTGCGTTAAGCCATCTCTAAGGTCTCGGATTTGATTCCCAGTTGGATCAGTATCGAAAACTAACGTTACAACATTCTCTCGAGGGTAGTAGTAGTACCGTCGTCGTTTTTTTATTTCTGTAAGACAAATCATTTAGCATCAATAACATCACATACGACTGTATGTGATGTTGTCTTAACATTTAACAGTTGAAGGTTTTTTATTTAATCAAAGTTGCTGTTGGCTTACTGAATTTTCCCATTTTATTTAAGGCAATGCAGTCTTGAATTCCGTGCTTCAAAAAGTACGCTAAGCTATTGCTATGATCTATTTAGGTCGAGCTCCCATTTTAAAGTTGTGGAGGTTAGACGAAAATTACTTCATTGTAAAACCACATTTGTCAAATCCATTATAGAACAAGACCTTGGTTCCATAATAGACGCGCAAAAAGAAAGATTAGTTAGCGCCAAAATATTTTCAAGCAAAGTCTTCACAGCAGACAAGCTCGCAATATTTTCCCGTGTGCACCCGCCAATTGCTATTTAGTTGCAATTCGCGCCACGCTCGGCTCATAAAGCGGCGCTAGAGTCGCAGGTGGCCGCCGATGTGTTCACAGCATTATAGATGCATGCACTAATTAGGCCAGCTAATTTTGACAATATTACAGCACTGTTGTATAGATAAAAGGACGTCAGAATATTTACACACTTTGGGTTTCATGTCACCCTTATGTCGTGTTAAACCGTGCTTTTGAAATAGTTTTTTATCCAATTATGTATTACGCTGATGTATCCTTTTCCCGTTATTTACTGTCCTGTTTCCTCTACTTGATGGTTGTTTGAAGAGGTCGATTTTCATATTCTGATAATTTACATCATTTCTTTTGATTTATTACAGTTTTACAATCGGTAAGCTACCCTGTTCGTCTAGGGGCAAAATCCGTCTTTCAGCTTTTTTTGTTTTTTTAATACTATTATTTTGTTTTTAATTTTGTTGTTTTAATTGAAATATAGATAGGCGTTTACAATAAGTTTACTTTTTTCTTCCTTCCAACACAAAACTCATGCTTATGTACAATCTAATTTTACCTATTATCTACTACGCTAATGCATGCTATCAAGATATCTCCGAAAACCTGGTTAGAAACTTGATCGTTTCCTTAAGAACTGTCAGTTTCGTCTTGGGGCTTCGCAAATACGTAATGCATTAAAACCGCAATCTCAAACCCCACAATCCCATCTCTGAAAACACCCAATTAAAACGGGGCCAACCGGAGCGTTTTCGCAAAGGAATAAACACATTTCAATTGTTTCCACATTTGCCTTTATTGGCTTCTTTACCGAACCGCACGCTCTGAGCTGACGCAGCGAGAGTCGCGGGCGTGTGGCGATGGAACTTGCGAACATGGCAATCAACGGACGAAAAAATACCGAGCCATCAGTGGACAAAAACTATGCCTTTATTTTTCTGAGCAACTTTAATGTATGTCGACAGTGCAATTTAAAAACCTAGAAGTTTATTTTGATGTTTGATGAAATTTTAGTTATTTGGTTTGCTGAAGAAATTTTAAACGACTAAAATAAGAGGGGCAAACGAGCATCTTAGTTGTTGAAACCTTCAAAACTAAAACGAATTTTCACTATAACACTCTTGATTCGTCATTGAATACAATGCAAAGTAAATCTACAGCCGGTTCAGAACCTGTATATGTGTACGAGTACAACTGCAAAATTCATTGCCTACGGTAACTTGCGGTTAACTCCCAGTTGGAAGAGCAGCACTCGCGGTACGTTAAGGTCGTAGGTTCGAGTCCTACACTCCAAAGGGAGATGAAAATCTCATTTATAATAAAAAAAAAGAATTTGAAAATGTTTTTTGATTTACAAGATTCAAAAGTATCATGTAATATAAAAATGTGGAGCGTCCGTTCCAATAAAAAATAGATTTGTATTTTTGAGTGCCTTTATATTAGTTATTTTAGTTTTGTAAACAGTTCATTCAAAATATGCTACTTTTCCTACAACAATTTTTTATATCAATGCATTAAAGGAAGGGCCAAGATTTGTAGATAATTTTGAGAGTTAAACTATCACAGAAGTTAAAAAATGTGAAAAAGAAGTTCGTGCTTAATTTGCAGCGGCTGAAGCCACCAGCTCAGGTTATCTAGCAGATGGGCCCCATAAATGAAAGTATGAGGGGAATTGAGTGCACAGATCATTATTTCCAATTTGGCGGCGCACCGGGTTGCATATTAAAGTTTAAATTGAACGAACACTGCGGCTCGGTGTAAGTCTGCATTAGGAGTCCTGGGGGAAGACGAGTGCCGGGTTGGGGGCTCAGTGGGGAGAGGAGCGAGTTAACAGAAGACCTGCTTTTTGATGGAAGGAGTAACATGACGCTCCACACTGTATTGACACCTTGTGTTCCTGAATTACTTATCACATCACTGGCAAGATAATTACTTCTGCGTTATTAAGGTTTAAACTTCTATACTGTATTTTTGTCAACATCCTGGCAACGTCATGACTAAAGAAAAACTATATCCACTCTTCGTGTTATCTCAAGATTTCACATGCATTTTAATACATTTCCTAAAAACCAGAAAAAATCTGTCAGAAAATTTATAGTACGCGCAAAATCCATAGTCACCTAACCTCAAATACAAATGTCTCATTTGCAATTTATTTCAAACATAATTTCAAACGCCAAGGTTCATATTAAATCATGTTTAATGCGAAAAGGATACTCCAAACTTGGTGAATATTTAAACGATAAACATAATTGTCTGCTCGCTCGCACACCATAGTTTTAAGTTGTCTAGCTCTAAATATTGTAAAAATTAGAATAACTACAGAGTTTCTTGCCGGATTTTTCTCGGTAGGATTAGGTTCCGAATTGGCTCTAGCTTCAATTTTGGTTTGTGTTCATTCTGACGATGCATAAGTGTTACTTGTAACCTACATAAATAAGTGAATTGACTTTGACTTTATCTCCTCCCCGATTCACCTCACACGTACCTCATGCGGACCACCATGGAAGTCACTAGTGTCAGTGTTATAGGTCTTTCTAAAAAAACATATTTTGGTGAGAAATTTCCGCTGTCGCCTATCAGGAGAACGACCGCCTTCAATGCAGTTTTCGAGGGCCAAGAACAAAGTATCGCTGCAGTTGTCGCCGCCGGACACTAGGAGGTATGACAAGCTAAAGTCAGAATTGATCAAGCGGTTGTCAGCATCACAGGAACGCAAAACCAAGCAACTACTAATGCATGAGGAACTCGGCGATCGAAAGCCTTCGCAATTTCTACGCCACCTGCAACAGTTAGCTGGATCCACGGTACCCAACGACTTTATCCGTACAATTTGGTCAAGCCGGTTGCCAACAAACTTGAAAACTATTGTCGCCTCGCAAATGAGTATGGACTTGGAGGGTTTAGCTGAACTAGCAGACCGGATAAATGATATCCGCTGTCGCCTATCAGGAGAACGACCGCCTTCAATGCAGTTCTCGAGGGCCAAGAACAAAGTATCGCTGCAGTTGTGTGCATAATTCACTTTATTGCGTCGCTAGCAAGATGTACCATGTCATAATTCTTTCTGCGCGAGGAAGACTGGAGTCAGGATTCGCAATAAATGTACATTATGGGGCTTTATTAAAAGTTTGGTTTTATATCGCTTTTGTTCCTTTGAAGACGTGATTCTTTTTCGGCGGTGCTATTATCTTTTAGTTGAAGTTTTGCAAGAGTAAATAGTGGAGTTATTATTTATATAAAACCAATGGCACACATAATAAAAGTCAAGAGATTGTTTGTTTCAACGTGCCAATCTGAGAAACCACAGGTTTAAATTGAAAAAAAAAAATGTTTTTGTTAGAAAGGTTTTGTGCTATTGTATAACATAATAGAAATAAAGTGAGTTGTGTACAGTATAGGTTAATTACAAAGAAAACATCCTGAACCGCAGCGTGCAAAGCTTAACTTTCGGCAGGATTTCCGAAGTGTTGTCTCCATCGCGCCAGGCGGCCCTACTTTATTACCCATCTATTATTACGATTCTCAGGCGTAACGTCTGCAAATCATATCTCGCAACACGATCTCACCTGATCGCGGCCCGTAAAACACTTATTCAATAACCAGTCACGAAATAAAAGTTTTTATGCAGATAAGAGGTGCTTGGCGCATGATTTTACGACGTTTACGGCTTTTGGAGATCCGTAAAAATCTTCAATGACATCTTATCTTACTTTATATCGTAGTATCTCCGTTATTGCCAAATTTTCCACTGATTCATCGCTTCTATTGAAGGTAACAAGATGTTATTATTAATGAACTCTCCAAAACAAAATAAAATCAATTCGGACCTTGAGATAAACGCGGTCAAAAATACTCTTTAGCTTCTAATCAGTATAGATTGCAAGTTTTAAATACATATTTATTCATATACTGAACATTAAATCCGATGCTCGGATTGAGCGACCGCCATTTTTACTGCGTTTCTCCCACGCCCCACTTTATCTTTGTAACGGTGTTTTATTCGTATCGTGCGACCCCTGAATTCTATAGCGTTATGGGGCAATATTTGCGGTAATATTATTTTTATAGTTCCGTTTGTGGCCGATAAAAGAAGCGTCTGTACGGTGCTTACAAATTGTGACGTATATAAACAGTTCTACAGGTTAGACATAAATTCTTGGGATCGTTTGGTTTCGTTTTTTATATGCGGTCGGGCGGAGGTTATGAATGAGTTAATCTCTTGTTTTCAGAATTGTGTTGAAAGTAAATGTTGAAAGATGAGATTATGGTGGTAGAAAGGAGCAAACATTTAACAAAAATAAGATACGTTTAATTTCTTTTCACGTGTCTATTTTTCCGCATATTATTAGAATGTAGGGCCATGAGCGACAAAATATATAAAACAGAAAAAATCAACTTATTTAAATTTACTAATGGCAGTAAGGAGAGTGTAAAGATTAATTGTTAAGTTGAATAAACATGAAAATTACATACACACCACAAATCAAATTTATTTACAAGTAAATAACAGAAGAAAAAAATGCTGTGATATTTCAGGTACGTTATTAAGTTACTTGCGTTTTCTATAATTAGTAAAATATCAATTGCCTACGGTATACTTTTAATAGTATGAATGGCTAGACTTTTATTTATTTATTTATTTATTTTAAAACTTACTGCACAAAAAAGTACAACAGGTGGACTTAATGCTATAGGCATTCTCTACCAGTCAACCTTTGGGTCATGCGAAGAGTTAGTTTATGGTTGTGGTAATAGTGACAAAGAAGACTTCTTAAGCGGAGTCGGTTTCTTCCAATATCGAGTTAAAACTTGATATAATTCTACGATATAAAACGGCTATTTAGTATTTTATACTTTAGAATTCCCTGGAGGCCAAAATTCCATTTTGAGCTCGTTTCAAGGCATAATTTGGTACGCAGCAAATTTTCCCCGTAGACAAGTCGCTTGATACTCGATGCTCGATTAAATGCCATCCACTGCCTACAAATATTATTTATGCACGTGAAAGTTTGTATGAATTTCTGGATCTCTGGATGCTTTGACGAAATTTGATAGAGTATAAAAAGAGATGCTAGATTGTTATCTAACATGTCAGGTATCTTTTATCGCATACCTAATAAAGATGACAAAATCGAGAGCACAGTTAGTACATCATAAGAAAGAGATCTCCAAACACTGATTAAAATTTTACCTATGGCTACTATATGTATAAACTTTTTGATTATTTTGTTTTATTTTTACATGTTTCCTATCAAAAGCGGCTTTAGTGAGCATTGGACCGTCCTTAGCGATTCTGCAATCAGTTTTGTAACAAATGGCGATTCGTCTAAGTTTAAGAACTAAATGAGTACAAATAGACGAAGATAAAAAGTGACACTGGGAATCTCCACAAGCCTAAAGAAAGAGTTACGACAGGTTTTGATGGAAAAAATAGGCTTCGCGCCAACCAGGGCTTGGGGTCGATTTACGGAGCTCAGACTGATTTCCCAGTGGATCCAAAGCGAAACTGACTATACCCCCAATCTGATTCTATCCTTATCCTAAACCGTTAAGATTGAAAGTGGCGGGGACGACCGCGTCAAAGAAACAAGAGCTACTGTTCAACTAATTGGCAAAAGTACTGGCAAGTTTAAAATTAGGTTTCACTTGAAGTATTCGTAATCATAAGTTTTGGTCTTAATTTTAACTTACTCATTCCTAATTGTTTAAGGTAACTAAATAGTTTTTTTGTAACTTTTAGCTGAAAGATTTTCTTACAGTTGAAGGTGGTGAAATAATGCTTTAGAAAAATTACTAAATAGAACATGAAATATTTCTGGATAAGCTACATTGCTAACAACTTTTTGTTCTTAATGACATACTTTTTAAAACCTAATATAGTCTTTACATTGACCTGAAAACATGTAGGTATAACAGTTACAAACTCTCTTTGCCATGTACTTATGCCCGCTTCCAATATTTGAAAAACAGTCCGGTCTAGTCACGGGTAGTAATAAATTATACGAAGCGTAAGCTAGAAATCACAGACAGGCATGGATTTAATATAATTAAACTAAGTATTATATAATTATACTGACGACCTCCGTAGCCGAGAGGCGAGCGTGCCGGACTTTGGCGTCGCGCCATCTCTGAGGTTCCGGGTTCGATCCCCGGTCGGGTCAATATGGGAAACGAACTTTTCTTTATTGTCTCGGGTCTGGGTGTTGTGGTACCTTCGTTGTTTCTGATTTCTGTAACACAAGTGCTTTAGCTACTTACCACAGAATCAGAGCAATGTATGTGATGTTGTCCAATATTTATTTACTATGCAGACAGGCAAATGATGACAGCTGATATGGAAAGTAAATTTGAAAGTAGAATTAGTAGAAAAACGGGTAGTAATTTTTGACACATTACGAATCGTAAATAGCCGGGCATTAATCGTCCATATTCGTTATCCATATTCATCTACGTAGGTTTGAGTGAATAAATAACTAAATCTTCTGTGACGTTTCAGGAGTCTACTGCCGTATGTTACCATTATGAGCAAAGATAAAAACGAGCAGAATGAATTATGATTGTTGCTTGAGTTCCTTCCAATGGGGCTTAAAGGGTATCACATGCCGATGATGTATTGGTTGTTTTAAAATTTTCCCACAGCATTACCATTAAGGCGATGAGGTCCCCCGGGGGGTTTTAGTGGGTAGGCCTTCCCTTCTGAGGGCAGGGAGTCCCACACACGCCGTCACCTCCCTCGGGTGGCGGTACGGTGCGCCAAGCATTTCTCCCCGCCAAAAAAAAGGGGTCTCACTTTATTTTTTTTTATATTTTAAGCAATCTTTACTAAGGCAGCAACATAAATACACCATTTGTGAAAATATTTACTGTATTGCTGTCACGATTAAAAAAATACAACCTGGTACCACATGGAGATATTGACAGACGGACGGACGGATTAACAGAATGAATCTAACGGGCGGACGTATAGAAAGTATCAGCTCTTGATTTTGCCCTTTGGGTATATGGTCCCCTCATCATTAAAAATATCTGAATGCCCAACCTTGAAGTTTCAGCAGGTCTTCTTACCTGTCCGGTCACAACTGGCAAACCCATGTTATTCTAAACTAACCTTCAGTTACCGCTCTGACCAAATTGGCAATATCAACCGTCTATTGTGCCGCACACAGATAATGCACTGACAATGGCCGGGCCCACGAGCAGCCATTGTGTGCTCAAACGTGCCTTGATAATGTGGCCGGGTCGATGGAATTAAAATTTGTCCGCCTATTCTTGGAAATTAAGGCCTGAAAAAAATATGTTTAATACATAACTGGTACACAACATAACTAAGAGTCACAAAGTGTCATCATCGTCATCATCATCTCAGCCTATCGACGTCCACTGCTGGACAAAGGCCTCACCTAGCTTTCTCTACAGCGTGCGGTTCTGTGCCGTCTGTAACCAACGGGTCCCGGCGAACTATGTCGTCACAGTATACTGTGCCAGGCCGCTAGTAATTAAATGAGAGTAGACTCTCATATAATTGGCTACTTGACAGTTTTTTAACAAGTATTGTAAAATGGGCGCCCATTTATTTTATAAAATGTAAAAAAACCAGAGAAAAATAAGATTTTGTGTAACACATTTAAAAAGCGCACGAAAACGGCAATTCACTTCACTGTTGCAATTATGACGTCAATGTTCTAGATATCGAACCGATACGCATAGGAACGACTTAATTTATATAAACGGAAAATGTTTAAATAAATTCTTAAAACGGCTTGAGACACAATAATTCAATTTAATCGGTAAAATAATCATTGTTACGCCACAATAAAATTAAAAATTTTTCGCCGAAAGCTGTCATTTCCGAATTGCAATGATAGATTGCGTTTCGGTTCTTTTGTTCCACAGATAAAAAAAGTAAAATTTATTTTACAAAAATAAAATGCTAACTATGCTTTTATTTAAAAAATAAAAATGTAAAATTATTAGCTAACTAATAAGCTAATATATTTAACACTTTTCATATTTTATTGTTAACACTGTCAAGTAGCCAATTACTAGCGGCCTGTCATGGCTTCGCAGAGGTTCTACACCCGTTTTTCCCACATATTCCTTTGATTCTTCCCTTTTTATGGTTGCAGTGTGATATTAAATAGTCTAAAACCTTCCTCGATTAAAGGACTACCCACTATATGACGTATTCCTACTGCGGCTATAATAAAAATACTTAAAAAAAAAACAAATTTAAAGGGGGCTCCCATACCACTTCCGTGATTGTTTTACCGTTTTTTGCTCGACACTCAAAACGGCTACACGTAGACGATTAATACGTTCACAGAATATTTAGTTTTATGTTCTCTCAAATATAATGAATGAAAATAAAATTAAATAAATCATTAAAGAGGGCTTCTAGACAACAAACGCTATTTTATGCCTATATCTGCTTGATATCGATAAATAGTAACAGGTAGGCACTCGAAATGTTCAATGATGTTTGTGCACTTACTGTTGTTTACTTAATCAATGATACGGAACCTTTCGTGTGCGAATCCAACTCGCATTTGACCGGTTTTTTTCCTATTTACAACAGTTAAACTATTGTAAATAAGTAAATTTCTGTTATTTAACCTTGAGTTGTGTTTCTGTTATTCTGCTGAATTTATCACTTGTTTAAATTGTTGTTTAACGTATTAATTAGCAAGAAGATTCAAACTTTATATCCTGAAGATATTTTTATTCCAGACAATGTAGTACAAAGCTAGCCGCCAATTTCGAGAGAGGTGGGTAATTAGTGTCTATTAGAAAATGGGAATTTAGTTTTGATAGGTTTCTTACTCCTACGTATATATATTTTAATTAAGTATCTACAAGAACATTCTTAACATAATTATTTCCAAATATATTTATTCTCAAATAAAATTTTCAGTTATCTATCATCTATATGACGACCTCGGTGGCGCAGTGGCTAAGGTAGGCGACCAAAGCGCAAAAGGCCTTTTGCGCTTTGGTCGCGGGTTCGATTCCCGGTCGGGTCAATTTGGAAAACGAACTTTTCTAAATTGACTTGGGTCTGGGTGTGCTGGGATGACGCCCCCAGTTAGTATCAGTCGTCTGGTGCTCATAGTACAAGGGAAAACCTTAGTTTGAGACCAGGTGATTGGTGTGGTGGTCTGGCGCATTTATTTATTATTATTTATCTGTTTCAAGCCTCTATCAAATCAAGTCCTCAAATCCTAGTTATCAGTTTATAATTATAACTATTTGCTTTACTGTTAGTAAGTATGAATTTAGGTTGACTTAATTTTTACATCTAAATTCATATTTCCTAACAAATACCCAACTCAGTGTTCTAATGCTCTGAAAATTCGTACATTTAAAATTTTTTTTTCATTTTTAAAAACCATCACAAAAAGCCTACTTAAAACGAAATAGAAGAAATATGGAAAACGACAGAAACGGATAGGTACTTAAAATATTCTACAACGAATTTTCAGAAAAGCAGCAAACATTTCTGGATACGTGTAAATTAAAAGTGACACTTGATATCGCTACTCTGGAAAATTACCTTACACTTGAAAAATAAACTAACGCAAATGTACACTGAAAAATTTCCACGAGGCGATTCAAGGAAGCCTTACTTTTACTTTGGGTTGTGGTCTAAATCAAAAGCGAAGTATTTTGACTGAGTCATCCAAAGTTTAGTTAATGAATGATAACCGTTCATTATTTTGTTAATTTACTGAAAATTAATAAATACTGCTTACTAGAGGCAAAAGTATTTCGTATGTTTCTTTTTTCCTATTGTTATTAATATTGAGGTACCATTCTATGCTTGCTACAAGCAAAAACAAAAACATCCATGTTGCAAAGCAGTTCAGTTTTTTTTGACACAAATAAAAAAAAATACAGTTCTTTGCCTTCAGTTTATTTTCTATTTTTAAACGACTTCAAAAAAAGGAGGAAGTCTCAATTCGACCTTATATATATTTGTATATTTTTTTATGTTCATTAAAATGGAAATGATAGACCAGAACGTGTAAAGAATGTGACGCTGAGTAAGTCACTTTCTGTTCACTTAATGAAGCACTAAACACTAAAAGCCTTAGTGACCCTAACTGTAGCGTATCACATTGACTTTATGATAAAGTATAAAAGTAATTTGCTGCCAACACAAGTAATATCTGATTAATTTTTAGAGGCAATTTCCTTCAGATTACGCTTACTCTGTCAATTTGATGCGATACAAGGTGATATTTTAAAGCAACTGACATGTCTGTTTAATAAGAATAAATGAAATCTTAGTTAATTTATAAGATCGCAAAAAAATTAATGTTTAAATAGTGATTACAAATTAATAATCAATATCCATCGCATTTACATTCTAGCATTAGTAGGTATGTATTGGGCATTCTAATTCACTTTCGATCGGTCACACCTGTAACCTCTCTCAGTGAACTAGAATACCCAATACCAGCTTTCGGAAAATATTACAGTTTAGTGTAGGTGATAAAAAAGCGCGTGTTTAAATGAATTGCAGTGTGTATCTGAGGTCATTTGATTGAAGTCCGCGAAACGCTGCGGTCAAGTTTAACATCATGAAATTTGTCAAACAAAAGCAATTGTTAAAATTGGATTGCTTCTTTCCTGAGTCATCTAATGATCGCAAACGCCATGGTATTTTATTTCCAAACTCTATACGTAGCATTGTTTGCGGTCCATCAAACTGTGGAAAGACAAATTTGGTAATTAGTCTGTTGTTACATAAAGATGGACCACGTTTCCGCAACCTTTATGTATATTCAAAATCTTTGTATCAACCAAAATACATGTTTTTAGAAAAAGTATTAGATGAGGTTGCGGATACATCGTATAATAAGTTTAACCATAATAGTGAAATAGTTAGTCCACACGAAGCTTTGCCTGACTCGATCATCATATTTGATGACGTTGCATGTGAAAATCAAAACAATATACGTGATTATTTTGCAATGGGTCGTCATAAAAATATCGACTGTTTTTATATGAATCAAACTTACACTAAAATACCCAAACAACTAGTAAGAGATAATGCTAACCTCATCATATTATTTAAACAGGATGACATTAATTTAAGACACGTTTACGATGAACACGTAGGTTCTGACATGACGTGGTCTCAATTCCGTGAAATGTGCTCAACTGTTTGGAGTAAACCATACAGTTATATAGTAATTAATAAGGATTGTGAACGAAACAAAGGTTGTTACAGAATGAAATTTGATACATTCATAGTACTGGATTAAAGTTTTATAAAGCTGTTAGATATGTTTCTATAAGTCAGTTTAATTTGAGAAATCCAACAGAGAGGAATCTTAAATAATGGAGCAAAACCTAAAGCAACAAATTGTTAAATCTGTATCTGCTGTAAAAAGAAAGGTACGAATGATAAAAGATTTAAAGAATGCTAATGATCTGGCTCTGGAAACTTTGTTTAAACCTATTGTGAACCCACTTAAAGAGTTGACTAGCAAATCTGGAGATCAACGTCAAACAGACGATGAAATGGAATAACCACTATTAGTGAAAAGAACTAAGCGTAAGGAAAGCGTTGCATCAAATACTTCAAATCAACATTTTAAGCGCAGGGAAAGTGAGGCATCGAATATTTCAAATGAAGTTTATGATTATTTTAAAACAACCGATGAAGGTGAAACCTCTGATATTGAAGTTTGTAAAACACCTAATAAAACTCTTACTACGTCTCCCCCTGAGGATAGTGAAGTGAATGATAACTCTTTTAAATCTCTTCAGTCATCACCAAGTATTGCAAATGATTCTATATCCTGGTCTATATCGTCTGAAGCTATGGAAGATATACCTTATGGTGTAAGAAATGTAAAGGGAAAGCTTTTACTCGGCAATACCCGAGTTAACGATGATGATCGCATTCTGAAAATCGGAAACCGAAGCCTCAAGAAGACTCTAGGCTTAAAAGAATTGTTGTATAAGAAAATACCAGATTTAGATTCTATTACAGAAGAAGACTTACAAAATTATAAAACGTTGCTAATGGATACCAATGCGCATAAACGAAACTATGATCCATCTAAACCAATAAACAGTAATAAGGGATTTAAATATATGCATGTAATAAAACCGCTGTTTAAGTTCTCTAGAAGTCAAACCAGTAGCATGGAAAGTTTACCACGAGGTAAAGGTGTTGATATTTTAAAATCTGTTAAAAAGAATACTGATTTGATTTATTGGAATGATCCTAACGAGTTAGTGGAAAGATTAAAACTTCTATATGCGTCTTGGACAGCTGGTAATAATGGGGTTCAAAATGAATTCTATGCAATAATTGAAGAGTTGTATGAAGCTGGTATAATAAAAGAAATGAAATATATAAAGCTGCCATCAGGAAAATTGAGCAGTATCATTGGACTTCAGAAGCCGATAAGACGGCAATGAATATAGATAAATTCGGTCATCATGTTCATAAGCGTTTACGTCAACCTGAACTCACTGATATCTTCACGGAAGCATTATTACGAACAGACGCTGGCGAATTCGATTTGAAATTATCAAGGTTGAAAGGATTACAAATCCCTGAACAAGATAATGAAGCTGTGAATAAAAAATATGTTGATGACTGTGTTAAAAAATTAAAAGAAGAAATAAAAACAATTCAAAACAATTTAAAAACATATCTCAATAATTTAGAAAAATTTACTTCGAGTCATTTAAATAAAGCATATTATACAAAAAAGGAAATTGATTCTATGTTAGCAGCAAAAAAATCCAAGAATGAGTAAACAAGATATAGTCGATGAGTTGCACAAAGCTGCTAGAAGAAATTTCATTCGTCGGTATACATTGATTAAGGGAATAAATGATTTATGGCAAGCTGATCTTATGGACTTTCAAAAATATTCATCGTTGAATAAGGGACATAATTATGTTCTGGTAGTGATTGATGCATTTTCAAAATACGTTTGGGTTAGACCTTTGAAGTCAAAATCTAAAACATGCGTTGTTAATGCAATGCAAAGCATATTATCTAAATCGAAACAAAAACCTAAAAATTTACAAACAGATCATGGTAAAGAGTTTTATAACGAATCATTCAATCAGTTAATGAAAAGTTACAAAATAAATCATTATTCCACGTTCTCTGTCAAAAAAGCATCAATAGTAGAAAGAGTTATAAGAACCATAAAATCAAATCTCTACAAAAAATTTAGCTTATGCGGACGGTATGAATGGTTTCAAAGTAATTTAGATTTTGTTATAAATCATTATAATAATACTGTACATCGCATTACGAAATTCAAGCCGGTCGATGTAAATCATTCAAATGAGATTTTAGTACGATCTAACATTATCAAAACTCAACAACCGAAACTAGTTGGTAAACAATTTAACTTTAGAGTAGGCGACTTTGTGCGCATAAGTAAATACAAAGGAGATTTCTATAAAGGTTACACTCCTAATTGGTCTACGGAAATTTTTCGCATCGTCAAAATTAATCAAACTAATCCTTTAACGTACCAAATAGTAGACAAACAAAATCAAAATATTCTTGGGTCTTTTTACGGGTATGAACTATTAAAAACTAAATTTCCAGACCTATACCTTATTGAAAAAGTTATCAGAAGAAAAGGAAATAAATTATTTGTCAAATGGTTAGGATTAAGTGATAAAGAAAATAGTTGGATTAAGAAAAATGATTTGGTTTAATTTTTTATATAAATAACGTACAATTACTGATTTATTACACTTTATTATTATCAATGAAAGAAGGCAGTGGTATATTAAATAACCTAATAGATCGTTTACCGTTTGAATTACATTTACCTGGATATCAATTTTGTGGTCCTGGTACAAAACTTAAAAAACGTCTACTAAAAGGTGAACGTGGTATTAATCACTTGGACAAAGCTTGCATGCACCACGATATTGCATATATTAATAAAGATTCAGAAACTCGACGTAAAGCAGACTTAGAACTTTTGAACATGGCTAAAAGGAGATTGTTATCGAAAGATGCGAGTAAAGGAGAAAAACTTGCCTCTTGGATAGTAAAAAATGCTATGAAGGCAAAAATTCGAGCAGGTAGTGGTATTCAATCATTTAAGAAGGGGATTAAAAAAATTAGGTCTCAATTAAAAAAACTAAAATCCAAAGACCACACCTCTGCGATAAAGTATGCGTATGCAGCGGCAAAGAAACTATTCAATAACAAGAAAGGAGTACGTTTACCTCGGTTTATTCCTCTCCCAAAATGTGGTGGGCTTTTGCCACTCATTCCCATATTTGCGGGATTGTCAGCATTAGGATCGCTTGCTGGAGGAGCAGCAGGTATAGCCAAAGCCGTTAATGATTCTAAGGCGGCACAGAAAAGTCTTCAGGAGTCAGAAAGACACAACAGAATGATGGAAGCAGTAGCTCTTGGAAAAGGGTTATATATCAAACCTTATAAAAAAGGAACAGGTTTATATCTCAACCCACCAAAAAACTAAATAAAAGGCTACCTAAACGTGCACTTACTAATCTCGATATTTTAGCACATGCTAGTGATATTCCTCACTTCAGAGGTGTTTACATGAGAGATACGTTACCACCGAAACCTAAAAAGATAGAATGCGGAATATTAAATTTGGATAGCAACAAAAATCCTGGCACGCACTGGGTAGCCTTTGTTAAGCATAATAATTATGTGAAATATTATGATAGTTTTGGTAATTTGAAACCACCATTAGAATTTGTGAACTATATGCATGATTTACCTATACACTATAATTATAAGAGACATCAAGCCTTCGGTACCACGAATTGTGGTCACCTGTGCCTGAAATTTTTAAACAATTATTGGAAAATGTATTTATAAAATAAAAAACAGAAATAAATGTCTTAGTATAAAAATGTCTTTCACTGTGTCAATAACTGGGAGCGGAGCTTCCTTGACCACAAACTATTCTCCAACTTTAGAACTTCAAGGAGACTATGAGTGTGGTCTTTTATATTTTTCAACATTTAACTCAATTCCTAATATAGACGAACGCAATAATAAATTTTATTATGGTGAAAATGAAGTCATCAAAATACCTGAAGGTTCTTATGAGCTTCAAGATATTTGCGAGTATTTAAAATGCAACATTAAAAATACAAAACTAAAACTAACTTGCAATAATAATACATTAAAAACAAATATTTTTTGTTCCAAAGATGTTCATTTTAATAAAAGTGAATCACTGGGAAAAATTCTTGGTTTTGGAACGAAAACAATAAAAGCAAATAAAAGTACTGATTCAGAGTACCCTGTTAACATTCTATCAACAACCATTGTGAGAATCGAATGTGACGTAGTTAGTGGCTCATTTGTAAACGGAAAAGCAAGCCATATAATTTACGAATTTGTACCTAATGTACCACCAGGTTATCGAATAATTGAAATACCTAAAAATCTTATTTATTTTCCTGTTAATCAAAATTCCATAAGCGCTATCAATATTAGACTGTTGGATGGTGATAATAAACAGATCAATTTACGTGGAGAAGAAGTGCAGCTATATTTACATTTTAAGAAAAAATGATAAATTTCAATAAAAACCCTCCCTCATCGTGTTCTAAAGTCAGTCCTAAAAGAACAACCCATAAAGACACACCTAAACAGATAAAAAAGAAGCTTACAAAAACCAATAAGGATTTTCTAAAACTAATAGGCTTAACAAAATGAATATTTTAAACATATCTCAACAAACTTCATACGATAATAGCATTGAAAGTTTTGAGTATCATTCATACAAACCGTATGTAACAAGCTTTAACAAGAACGATGAAATAAGAATACCTATCAATCAGCAAGACTTGTATGTATTACCTTCACTCAGTACTTTATATATCGAAGGTCAAGTCAATGTTTACAAAGGTACACCAAAAGAAAAAGTATCTACAGTGCATTTTGTTAATAACCCGCTGTTATTTCTTTTCCAAGACATACGATACGAATTAAATGGTGTTGAAATCGATAAAGTTAAGAATGCTGGTATAACAACAACTATGAAATCCTATCTATCCTTAAATGAAAATGAATCAAAGTGCGCAAGAGTCTGGGGCTGGTCAGCTACAGGAACCACCAATGAAAACGGCGGTGTATTCTCCGCATCTATACCCTTAAACAAAATATTAGGATTTGCAGAAGATTACGAGAAAATTATCATCAACTGTAAACACGAACTAGTATTGTTACGAAGTAACACAAATCTGAATGCGCTGAAGTTAAACATAGGAGAGGTGGTGGACGAAGTTATTATTAATAAAATTGTTTGGCGTGTTCCCCACATCAAAGTATCCGATCGTGAGAGAATTAACTTATTAAAACATTTGGAGAAAGACCGAGCTATTCCGATAGCGTTTCGTAATTGGGACTTGTATGAATATCCATTGCTACCCAAAACACGTAAGCATACTTGGTCTATTAAAACTTCATCACAAGTAGAAAAACCGCGTTATGTTATAATTGCGTTACAAACAAACCGTAAACACAACAGTCTGAATTCAATGGCTGAGTTTGATCATTGTAATGTGCGTGATGTAAGAGTATTTTTAAATTCGTCATATTATCCGTATGAAGGATTAAATGTCAGTTTTTCAGAAGACAAATTCTCTTTATTATATGAGCAATATGCTAGATTTCAACAGTCTTATCACGGACGTCGACCAGAACCATTGATGAGCTTGAAAGAATTTAAAGATATAGCTCCATTATTTGTAGTTGATTGTTCACGACAACATGAAATGTTAAAAGGTTCAATCGATGTGAGGGTTGAAATTGAAACTGACCAAGAGATACCTGATCAGACCGCTGCATATTGTTTGATTTTAAACGATTGTGTATTTGAATATAAACCTTTGAGCAATATTGTTAAGAAGCTATCATGAACAACAATACCATTATACTAGACTTACAAGGATTTAAAAATCGTAATAATGAGTTTATAATTAAAGAGCTGGGCATAGCGACTCAAGAGCTTACCTATATTTATTTAATTAAACCTCCATACCCATTCTCAACATTAACTGAAGCAGAAAAGAGTCAAGTGAGATGGGTGGAAACGAATAGAGGATTTCGATGGAGCGAGGGCTACATTGACTACAAAGAATTTCATAGGATTATAAAACCTTTCTTACAGCGTCAGAAAATAATGGTTAAAGGTAAAGAAAAAATTAAGTGGGTGCGTGATATTTGTGGCCACAATAATATTATTGATATAAGTGACTTAAGTGTACCTAACTTGCAGACTCTTTGTAAATTGTATTATAAAGATATGTTGAATTGTTTTATACACACGAAATATTGTGCATTAAAAAATGTATTATGTATTAAAAAATGGTGTTTAGAAAATAAGATATCTTTATGACTTTATTAATAATAAATGTTTTAAAAGGAACTGATTGTTTATCATTTATTAATTTAAAACTTGATACCTCTATCTCTATACAATAATCATAACACATTTACTTGCTATAAAACAATATTTATTGAGATATAATTAATTAACAAAAAATAAAATACAACATATCGGATTATAAACTAATAATTTTCACCACTTAATTTTTTTTAAATTCTTCTGACAAGACTATCTGTCAAGTCCATAATTTCATCCACCGGATCTTGAACCACATACTGCGCGCTGAGCACTACATCTCCATCCCCGCTGTCGGCCCCATGCGCAGGCGTGCCCGGAAAATGTTCGCCTGTTAGGTCCACTATCTTTATTTGTATTAGTTTACTCCCCTTCTGCTCTTTGCGAATAACAAATGATTTAGACGATATGTTCTGAGTTTTCTTTTTGCCAATGCTATCGCGCTTTTGCCTTCCTTTTTTGTCTTGTCTATGCTCAATACTGTTCGGTTGTTTGTCGAATAGTTCTTGGAGCTGTTGGGTGTAATTTTCCAATGGATCTTGAGCATATTGGGAAAAAATTATTTCGGAACAGTCTGACATGGTTAAAATACTGTGAACAAAAAAAATTAGATAATTAGTAATTTACCTTCAAAATTACATTATAATTGGAAAATATGTTAAACTTACGTACCAAAGGTGCTTTCTCGAACAATGATGGAGTAGATATGAACGCTAACTACCTATTGCTCGTTTTAATTTTGATTTTGCTTACCAAACGTTTCATGTTCGCATCAACACGTGTATGAGCAACGTGCATTGTTTTTGCTGATTAAGTAGGTCATCTATGGTTCTTAAGTGACACATCTTGTACATGTTTGAACAAGTTCTTTTGTTCATTGAAATAAAACAAAGTATGTATTTAATAAACGTTTAATTTACTCGAGACATAACAATTTCATTTCACACTATTATAGTGTTTATGTACATAAATGTATGGTTTATTTTTCCATATTATTGAAATAAATTTAATCTGGATACAATAAATAATTTTACATAACACCCAATCTATTTAACTTCAATAAAAATTACAATATTCAACTAAAAGAAACTGGACTTATGGCCCCAAGCCAACGTACTTATATTATTCTTAAGTATTATTCGCTTATCGTCGTTGGATGACAAGGCCACTTTATTAACGGATTGAGTAAATATTTGGTGTTTGAAAGACTTAAATATTATATTTTTCTTTCGTAAAATATCGTTTTCTAGCAGGACTCTATTGTAGTCTTTGAAAACTAACTGTTGAACGACCGGTTTCTTAATCCCTTTCGCCTTTTTTATTTCTTTGTTTTTAGTTTTGATACAATATAATTTAGATCTTAAACCAACGAACTCTGTAATAAGTTGCCCTCCTAGCTCATCTTTAAACAAACCGGGTACTTTCTTGTTTTGAGGTTTAATACCGTACGGGTTATTTTTATCATAGTTGCTTGTATCAAAATAGGTTTGAAATCTTAACCTCAAGTCTCTATATATGTCATTTGTCTGCAAGGAGTACAGAAAACTATCCGTATCTGTATAACAAAGTTTTAAATTATCGCTGTAATAAGGTTTCATGACAGAATAGTGAAAATTATACATATGACTTTTAGAAACTTCTAAAACCGTAAATCCAATGTAAATAGGTTTGTCTAATATCACCGATTCAGGCTTCATTTGGACCGCTACCAAATTCTCAGCGAAAATAGTTGAACTATGATAATTCGGTCTCGCTATCAATTGTTCAGCAGTATATGATTTCTTTGTTTTATTTTTAGCGTCAACCCATAGATTGACTAATTTCACATCGAGCCTCTTTTCGGTATCCTCTAAAGTTTTCCCAAATATACTATTATTTAATAATTTAAAAAAGTCCTGTTCAAAAGTAGACGTTGCTTTTTTTCGTAATTCGGTATTTAAATCTATGTACTGTTTTAAATAAGGGCTTTGCCTAAATTTTATTACCTTATGAATTTTCACCAACTTAAGCCCATGAGCTAAACACGTTTTTAAATGCACATAATGAATCACATAGTTAAATTTATCATATAAGTTCGGTATGAGTTTAGGTGTTTTGGATCCAATTGGTGTAAATTTTTGTGGACAAAAAGGTAGTTCATTATGCAAATCATGTAATTTTTCTGGATATTCTAAGTCTACTTCCAAAATGTAGCCTTCTTCAGAGTCATCGGGGGTTTGAAGTATTTCATGGGTATTAAATTCAGACGAATTTAATAATCGAAAGTCCGAATGAGGCAAATACGAACACATTGCATAGCCGTACAAATTATTGCAATCTATATAAAATAAGTAGTTATCCGGAGAAGACGGTTCGTAATCGGACAAGTACTTATTGTTTGCTTTCGCATACCTGGTAGAACAAAGGCACACTCCTCCCCGAATACCTTTCTGAATTAATCGAATTATTTCCAAGTCTTCGATTAATTGAAGTTTTACCTTCGTTTTGAGAAGCATTGCATCAAAACTTAAACTAGGAGCAGTGAGATAAAAAGATGGATCTAAATTGTAATTACTTTTACAGGTGTGACGAAATTTTTCAAAAACATCTGCTAGTAATAAAACATCAGATTTCAAATATAAATCTGTGTATTCACCTAGATTGTTTAATCTAAATTCTTCCCATACATGCTTAGCATGATTATAGTCAGACTCTGAAATAGTAGATTCATTTAAGCTACTATAGAAGCATTGTCGTGGAGGTAATTTGTTTTCATTGTACTTATCCCAGTTTGACATATATTCATATGGGTATACACCTTTTCGTCTTAATAAATCAAATTGATAATTTTTAGGAAAGAAATGCAATAAATGTATAAAATCTTCTGTATTTAAATTTGAAACAAGCTTTTCGAGGCTTGTGCCCAAAAATTTGAAAGAGTCTACAAAACGAACTGCCATATATTCATTATCATCTGTAAGAAAAAACTTAGTGAATGATATGTAGTTTTCTTTATTCTTAGCTATTACTTTAATTGGTCCTGATATTTGTCCTAATTGGCTAATAAACAAATGACTATCGTAACCCGACAAGTTGTGAAAAAACACAGGTACGTATTGAGGCAAACGAAACTTAAGATTGCAATAAGTATGTGCGGCACCGCGGTACTTACCTGTCAAGTGGCAATGGTCCCTAACTCTATCGTCCAATAATAATTGATTGCATAGGTAACATAACTTAGATTTCTGAAACGATTTCATTTCATTTACTGATAATTTTTTCATAGGTATTGTGTTTTTATAAATGCGTAATATCCTGGATACATCTTTTTTAAGATTTTTTATAAATATTTTTACGCAATCTTGACCACGGTAAGATACGTAACGATTTAAGGTATTATCATAAGAGCATACGACGTAATAAGCAAATGCAGCAGGAATGTGTTTTTGAAACACTTTCGTACAACTGGAATTTGGTCCATCCGCACTAGGCTGCAATAGTGATTCAAAGTCTGCATATATAACAAAAGGCATATCCTGCATTTTTTCATAGTTTTTGAATTGAATTAGCGTGCCGCGCTTCGGCAAAATAGTAGCGACACCACCGCATGTGTGAGAGTCCAATTTAAGTTCATTTTCAAAAAACAACATGCAATCGTCACAAAAATATATTTTGGCATGATGCTTTGTTAATTGGGATCTCAACAAACGACTAAGGTTTTTTATCAAACAGTAATGAGAAAGATTTCCCTTTTCTACGTATAATAAGTTTATGTGATTCTGTTTTCTATTCTGGGTTCGGTATAATGGACCAACAATACTTGATTTGTTTTTTAGTCCGTAAACATTTATACTAATATCAGGATTATTTTTTTCAAAACATTTAATATCGGAAAACTTTACTGGAAATGACATATTATCTACATTGAGCATGCTCTTAAAATGAGGATACGAAGATGTTCGATGTGCATTACTTTCAGCAGGAAATAATGCAGCCATTATGCTCCATAAAAAGCAAAATTCATCTCTGTTTTGAATGTTAATACACGCACGTTTAAGCTTCAAAGCTTTTGGTAAATCAATATATCTAGAAGCTCTCAGTGGATTATACTTATTGATGTTAATTTCTAAATAGCAGTTGCGTAAAAATAACCAACCACTATCACGCTCTTGAAATTCGTCAATTTTAGCCGATAAAGTACTAATCGCATTAGAAAAAATTTCATCAAAATTAAAATTATTATGTAAGATAACGTTTTCCGTAACAAAAGACTTAATTTCGGATTTGTCTGAATCGTTACTACGCAAATAAAATTCAGCAAATAATTCAAAGTTGACTTTGATAGTGTCGAAAGTCGACTGACGTGCTTGAAGCAGCTGGCGAACGCGTGCGCGCAAGCCGCGAAGGAATTCCGCAGGAACTTGCGTCGCGCTGCTCGCCTCGCTGTCACGGATCCGATATGACGCGATTCGGCTACGGAAAGCGCTAGCTACTTTTTCGATACCATCACTAATTTCAATTGCTGAGTTATTTTTATGCAACCTACTCTTTAAATGAGCTGAGAACGCATTGCTTCTAACGGATACATCGCAAACTGTGCAATATATCGATCTACTCGACATTGTATAAAAAATAATTTAAAATGCTTAGGAATAAGGACTACTTTAAATGAAATTAAATAGACTGGGCACTGAGTAATATTTGAAATAATATATTATCTATTTTGTATAAATTGTAATAAATCCTTATCAATGATTTAACTTCTAAATTTTATTTTTTCTTATCTGGGAAAAACGTACCCTTCCCAACGAATTCCGTACGCGCTCGCCTTATAAACTGACGCAGTAGGTCCAGTTCCTCAGCTTCCGAATCCGTCTGATATTTCAGCGACAGCACTGACTTCTCCCAGCGATCCCTTGCAGCTACAGACTTAATGTCTTTAGTATTGTAGAGCCGTAGCTCTACAAACAGATCTCCAGACAGAGTAGCAGTGTTGCGCAGGTTCCCGTCGGCCACGCGGCGCGTGAGCGCGGACTGCAGGAGGCCGGGCGCGGCGCGGGCGCGAACCACTTCGATCTCGTCGTCGTCCAACTCCAGCTCCCAGCCCGCACACCGACCTCGTTTTTCTGGTTTACGTTTGTTAGACGTAACAGGTCTTTTCACCGCCTTTTTAACACTGAAATTATTATAACAGGGTTAAATAAATTGAAGGATTGATTTAATTCAAATAGTTGATACATTTTTATCAAAGAAGTTACGATCAAAGAAACTTTTTTCCATAAATAGAAACGAATTATTTAGCCTCTCTAAAGTATTTTTTGATTTCAAAGATTTAGTACCATATTAAACACTTTCAGTAGTAAATAAGTATACATAATAAAATTTACCTTGTATGAACCTCCTCGTTTTCAAGTTCGGCGCCTTCTTTTTCGAACCTCTGAGCTGACTTACGTATGGATGTTGCAGGTTTTTTCGCTGCCTTATTTGCACTGAAAATTATAACATAAACAATTAAAGTACGTATACAAATAGTTAATAGTATTGGATGAATCTACAATCGATGTACAGTGTAAGTACTGAATAATAGCTAAACAGACTGACTGAACAGCTAAACACGAATACATTAATAAATGTTTAGGACGCGGCTAGCAAGTACTTTCACGCTTTTCACAAAAAAAAAATACCGCATGCTAGACATAAACTCCCGTCGCGTCGGTTAGTTCCGTGGCTCAGGTACGGCAGTGGACCAGCTCGTCTATCACTAAGTGAATCATAATTGATTTAACTTACCGCTTATTAATTTGCTCGTCTTCAGATTCGAAGATCTCTCCGCCTTTAGGTGACTTGCGCTTAGATGATGAAATTCTTTTCGCTGTCTTAATTACACTGAAATTTCAAAAAGTTTATAAAGTTTAAAACAAAAGTAATTGAATGATTACCTATACAAAACAATGCACTAAAACTTGGTTACTACAAAATATCTGAACCATAAATAATACATAAAATTACCGTTTGTTATGAAGCTCGTCTTCGGAATCGGAGAATAATGACTTTCGTTGCCGACGTTTAACGTTTTCGTTCTCCGAGTCCGACTCCTCTCGCTTGTTCGTATAGCCAGGTTTGGCTTCGACTTCAGCGTTATAACATTCAATGTCCGACCTAAATACGAGGATTAAAAATTATTATATTTTTTAAATACCAACAATCACATTCATCATCGGGCTCTAAAATTAGCAGAGTTTAAACTAAGAAGACCTAGTAAAAGTTATAACTTCAATAACTCAGGTAAAAGATATAGTGCTCATCACACTAACACCTTCTGTTGCAAAATTCGAACCTGCATCTGGAGCGCGGGCCGCTTGACACATCGTTAATAAAACACTAACATAATTACAATTACTTACAATAAAAAATCAAACATGTTAAAAACTTACGAACATGGTTTTACGAAGGGGGCTCCTCTTGAACACAAACACTGAAGAACACTTTGCACTTGACGATCACAAATGATGGCACTGATGTAATAACATTTGATCGATTGGCGCTCTCATTTTATTCAAAACTTATTGCTTACTCAGATATAGAGATCGCAAACAATTTAATTGTAGAACCTAAACCGGCTTACATATACCTACTCTATTTTAAAACCATTTCAATATTCGCAAAAAAGGTTTATGAAGACTGTATGAAGATTGTTTTGCCGATCAGCAAAAGCGGGAATACAATTTACGTCATTCGATTGAATTTCTTAAGTACAGTTATCGTGAAAAAGTTTTGTACAGCGAAGCAAAGACCTCGAGTTATAATGATACTTACTTTAACATTGCATACTTTTTTAGTAATGCAAACATATACCTGAAACCTGAACATATTGTCTGGAAGAAATCGGTCTTAGCGATAAAACAGCACAAAATATAGTGTATTTCGAAATGAAATATTACGGGTCCTTTTTTATAATATGCAATTCATGCGCATCAAGTGTGATATTATAATATGATACATTGTTTGCTTTAACGGATTTAAAACTATTACAAGTGTAATATTTTATTATTGAGCTTATTTATGCGGTTGACTGTACTTTTACGTTAAAAGCGTGGTGTAAGCGAAATATATTATTTAGTTAACAATATTACTGTGTTTTTAGAGTTCCTTAGAACTGGTTTTAATAATACGATACAGACTTCCTCGTTGGTTCAATGGTTGCAAATGTCACCTTGAACTAAAAGGGCACCGAGTTTCAATCGCGATCGGGCTAAAATATGGTTTTTACGTCTAGAATTTACTCAGTTGCAGACATGTAGGTGCATCCGAAAGTATGTCACATAGGTCGTTGGTTCTGCACCTGATCTCTCTCCAGTCTTGTCGAACAATCGTCCGAACGGATTACGTGACCTCAGAAATAGGGAAATCATCGGAACTAGCGCACACTTTTGTGCACTATAATATATCCTACCGTTACGATTCGGTTAGTAAAATATATTATAAAAACTACACAAGGTGTAAATAAGTCATAACCGTATTTCGGTTATGAATATGTTGATTGTTTTTTTTTACCTAAATAATTGTAGAACTATGTACCCAAATTCTTGAAATTACAACTGTTTTCACCAGCGAAATGATAAGACCGCTTAAATTCAACAGTATCATTACTCTATTCTGTACTTTTATTGTTAATAACAGACAGATAAACTTTAAGTAGAGGTACTTACTTCGTTTACTACCAGTATATCCTGGAAAGTAACTTCATTTTATCTAAAATTTTGCTATTAAGCTATCTGCGGAACCTTAATTCAAACATGATTGTAAAATATCATATTTCATTCACCGATTATGATTTACATACAGGAATCGGCGCAGTTAGGTATGAGTATCGCTGAATATCGTATTGCAACATTCAGTAGGTAAACAGCGGCGCGAAAGAGGCCGAAGCAAAATGCTGACGACTTAAAATTGGTAATGTGCAATGCAGCTATTCACATGTCCCACGTTTAGTATTTAAGCACGAGTAACCGAGCGAAGTTTTACTTCTAGGTGCTAAAGTTTAACAAAAAGTATGAACAGCATAGTGGTTAGTACTTCACAATGAGTTCAGTTATATCACCCACGACAAATCACGCCAGAATAAACCACTCCGTAGCGAAGGTTTCGGTTCTGGGTGGGTGGTATTTTCTGTAACACATCAAATACTATCAGTACGACGAAACGTGCCAGAATCTGCCACTCTATAGCGAAGGTATTCATTCTGGGTGCTGACAATGTATTTGGAAGAACACCGCAATGCGCTGGTCCGTACAAAAAAAACTTAGTACGACCAATCAGGCTAGAAAAAACTTTGTTCATAAGGGAACTGGTTTCAATAAGCAGGATATATCAGTGTAGTAATAATTAAAATTAGGTGTCGCGGTAAATTGGTAAGTTTTAGACCTGAAGTTTTGTATTGGTTTGATTTTTGTAGAATAAGTACTACCGATATTTTCCGAAAGCTGGTATTGGGTATTCTAATTCACTGAGAGAGGTTACATGTGTGACCGATCGAAAGTGAATTAGAATGCCCAATACATACCTACTAGCATTTATCAAAACAATGTTCCCTCATCTGATGTCCTTAACCGCTTGCGCCTGTACTTTAAACCACATACTGTAACTTAAGCACGCGCCTCTTACGGAGCGTCGGCGGCGAGCAAAAAACGCCCGCAACTAGGGCCCTTAAAATGTGGCAATTAAGATCTATTTTCGCATCGCAAGACAGACTTTAAAACATTGCTATGCACCGTTGCGTCGACGTCCACTCGCCTCGGATATTTCTTTAACTCTGAAACTTGTGCAAAATTAAATTGAAAACTGGATTATGAATTTTATGATTCTGATTGCCGTTTTATGAGTTTTATTTGTAGAGGCTTGTTGGTTTGATGGGAAGAGGTCGTAGAGATTCATCGTTTGATTGGAATAATCCAATCAAAGCGGCTATGATAGTATATGATAGATAGATAGATATACTTTATTGCACAAAAACTTTACAAAAATAGGTTTTACAGATTGATTATAGTACAATTTAGGCGGTCTTATCGCTAGAAAGCGATCTCTTCCAGACAACCTTAAGGTAGAGGAAATAGTAGATGGCGAGAAATGGGAACGGTCGTGCAACATAAATACAGTTTTATTTTAGAATTGTATTAATTGTATAGCATGATAAACATACATAACTCATAGATATATAACATAATATATATATATATATATACAAATAAACATGCTTATAAAATTAAAATCAAGTAAAGTATTTTAGTATGACACCGGCTGGAATGTGTCAATTTTATTCTTCTATTAGCACTATTACATTTTTCATATATGCATAATAGTTGTAGACGCTTTTGATAATAACCTATAAAAGTACCTAATCATTGGATATTTCTTGAAATTTAAACATTTTTCATGATTAATTAATCATACATTATCTGGGTATGAATCCCGTTCTGGTATATATAGAAAATCAAGTATTAAAAAACAGGGTGCCTTAACACTCTCGTGATTAATACAGAAAATTTTGCTGTTTATGAATCGAACCTCTTTTTTTTTACTTAGCCTATAAACTGTCCCACTGCGTTTTTTTTAATACATATAGTGATTGAAGCAGAAGGTTCTTATTTGCAATAAAGAATAGAAAAGCCAATATTTCTAAGTACTTACAATACATCCGTGCAAAGCCAGGGCGGGTCGGTAGTTATATATAATAATTCGATATTATTAAAATTATGGAGGAAAAGTGATTCGCTCCCAACACAAGTATTATCTGATTACTTTTTAGAAGACCTTGGTGATGTAAAAAAAAGAACATCAGACTACATACTTTGGACTTGGTATCGCCCTTATTTTGTGCTCATAAAGTCTTATATTGTACAGCAAGTGTTTACCTTATGTTTTGCTGCCTGTAAACGATTTACTGAAATTAAATACTTGTTTCAAAGTTTTTAATTCATATAATCCAACAGATAATACAATTATTCAGTTAGGTACAAATACAGTCAAGAGAAAGTTGGCTCCGAAAAAACAAGCGCTACCTTTTAACTAGGCCGCCCCAATTTGGGTTGGACAAAAAAAATAAATTATGCGAGAGGCGAACTGGTGCCGAATATTAATTGGTCTCTGCTTTATTACTGGTAACATTATGTCTCGAATTCGCGACGACTAATTTCCACAGTGTTGCCATGAGTCTTGGGCAATCTACAAACGTTCGGGTGGTCTTAAGTGGAGCCTAGCGTCTTAACATCTTGATGAGGGCTAATTTTACTTGAAAATGTTCTAAAGCTACTTCTGTTTACACAGTTTTAATAAGAACTAAAGAGACTCATTGGATTAGATTAATGAAGGCTTGACCTAATTTTAGTTTTGTAGACTTTTATTCTGGCAACAAATATTAAGGAATTTAAAATTCTCTAACGTCTTTGTAATGTCTTTAGAAGAATAAACGATTAATGCCCGTATCAAATATAAAAAACTACGCTTTAATTATGGGTAGTAATATATTATACGAGTCATAAGCTAAAAACGACCAATAGACGACTGGTATGGAAAGTAAATTATGGAACGGTATTAACGACTTGTAGTCGGTTGCAGAAAAACGTATTGTAATTTTTGACACATTAAGAATCGTAAAATATTGGAAGTGGGCATTAAAGATAGATAAAGTAAATAACTATTTCAAATTACAGATCACATCAAAATCATGGCCTTGACCTAATTTGGGTAGCTCATAAAATAAACTAGCCGCTGCCCGCGACTTTGTACTTGTGGAATCAGTTATATACACATGAAAAAAAAATCGAAATTTTTACAATTAATGAAGTCAAATTTGCATATTTTATTGAATTCAGATCCGTAGACGAACTGAAGTTGCTGACATAGTCCGTAGGATTAGTAAGCTGAAGTGGCAATGGGCTGGCCACATAGCACGAAGATGTTCGATCTTCGTGCTTTGTGGCCAGCCGATGGTCGATGGGGCAAAAAGTTTCTTGAGTGGAGACCACGTACCACCAAGCGCAGTGTGGGACGGCCACCTACCAGATGGACCAACGACCTAGTAAAAATTGCTGGGTCTCGTTGGATGCAGGTGACAATGGACCGGTCGCGCTGGAAATCGGTTAGAGAAGCCTATGTTCAGCAGTGAACAGTAACAGGCTAAAATGAATGATGGATGAATTATTGAATTCAAATAACTTTTTTACTACCTTCAGTCACCTTTTTTACAGCAAAGGGAGGATTTTCGAATATTTTACACGTCTATATTCAAATATGTATATTTAAAAATCATTACAAATATCTTTTTTACGCGGAAAAAGTGTATGCACAGCTAGTCAATATCACTACATAACAACATAGTATAAAATAAAGTCAGTTCTTATGTGTGCATATGTCTTAAAACTGCAAAACATATTCGGATGCGATTGATTCATAGAGTAATTCAAGATTAAGGTTTATTTGTATAAAACACACGTATTTCAGTAGGTACAGAAAAGTCAAAATCATAAGTTCATGTCTACATTGCATCCACGCATAGCCTAGTCGTACTCATGTTATAAACGCGAAAGTTCGTTAGAATGTATACGTAGAAATCTGCATGTCTGTGTATACCTATGCTCTATGTTATTCCTTTTTCGCGCAAAAACTACTAAACAGATTAATTAAATTTGGTAGGAAGAGAGAAAACCTTCTAAACTAGCATTAGGTAAACTTTCAATCCCGGTATAACGTGATAAAATTTGTGGGAAAGCATATATTTTTTAACTGTACTAACATATAATATACTAGCCATATAATCAGTGTATAACTGACATGACATAATTAAACCAGGCGAACTTATGAGCACTATGTAATTCGTTAGCGTTCATTATCCGTCTGAAGAGGGCCGTATTCAACGCGCCTTTTGCCCGCTCATAAAGGGATACAACTTGCTTAAAAATATTGCAACATCAACGCTGCACAGTGGACGAAATAAAACAGTGAGGCATTGTAAATATTATCGACTTCCAAAATGCCTTAAAAATAAACATTTGGAACTTAATTGATTTTTATAGTGCTTTACGCAGCACAAGCGAACTACGAGTATAAAAATTTTAAAGAGACAGAAAAAAAATATCTAGCCTAACGAGTTGATACAGCAGAAAAATTTCATCACCTACAATAACTTGCGATTAGCACAGTTATAAGAGCAGCACGCGCGATACATAAAGGTGGTGGATTCAATTCCCGCACCGCAAGGGGATTTTGTATTTTTTTTTTAATAAATGGAACTTATGTTACAAGTTTATATATGTGTGCTTGACTGTTAATAAAAAAGTTAACAATTATAAGCATTTAGAATGCTGTAGGTTATCAAGGTTCTAATAGTTTTAAAAAAAACCCATAATATGCCTACATATTGTTATTAAAAAAAAATCAATAAATACGTTACAAATAATTCTTTAATTATGTGGTTAGATTCTAAAATTCTTGTGTACCCTAACACAAAATTTCGTTTTAAATTCACTACACAGGTGTATTTTAATGGGAATATTATTTTGAAAAAATTGCGAGAAGTACAAGCTAGTCACGGCGAGAAATTAATAATAAATATTTTTGCAACAATTTTTAAGGCTTAGTTACACCACCTTAGCTTTAAAGCTAACTGACGAGTGACGGTTGTGAACTTGCAAAATAATGTTTATATTTTAACTCGTTTTGACAGCAGTCAAATTGTCAGTTACAGTCAAAGTTAAGTTGATTCAATGTACGTTTTTTCTTGTGTCAGTTGATGTGAGACAATGCAGAATATCTTATTTCAGATTCGAATTTGCTCTCATCAACGGTACTTTTGAAACAACTTTCTCTGACTATTCGACATTGGTAGAATCTTAAAGCACAATATTAAGTCCATAAAAAAATAGACATATTTAATAAAATAAGTTAATGCAACCGAGTCTAAGATTGCAAATATGCTTCACTGACTTTTTTCCTTGACAGTGTTGCCCCGGTTTTTTACCTGCGCCTTTTTTGTAATGTCTGTGGATAGTTGCGGCTTATGGAATTTTAAAGAAAAATCTGGGATGGGAAAGGATTATTTTTCAACGAAACATTTCTGTTAGGTTCACGAAACTGATCGAACAGTTTTAGGGATCGTTTTTGATAATATTAAGTGAAAGATAAAGAAATAAACGTGTATTGGACATCATCACATACATTGCCCTGATTCCGTCTGAGCAGCTAAAGCATACGCCACAACGATGGTTTCCACAACGCCTAAAAACGGTACGAAATAATTTAATGTGGACTAATTGGCTTCAGACTAGGGTATTTTATTACACGCTCTTTAGACTACAAAATCTAAAAAGAGATATATGTCGTGCTGAGTTTTTAAAAATTTACATTGTTATATGAGTTCATATATTACATTACATTTTCAAATAAAAAAAAATATATTTATGTTTCATATACGCGGCAGTGTGTCTGGCCAAGTTTAGAGAAGATATTTTGCGTCAGGAAATATTGCTATGATAGATAACTTGACGATTAACGATTTTAATTTTATAATAACCTATTCTTTTAAAACCACAATAAAAAAAACATAACGAAGAGATTAGATCAAAATTTAATGCATATAAATGCAATCTTATTGAAACATTTTGTGTTTACTGGTGGTTTATTAAATAAAAGATTTTAAGTTGTGAAAATACGTGACTGTATTTTAGGCGGTAAAATTAACAGTGATAGAACAGAGACAAATACAGTGGTGCCAACCTAACCTATTTGACTGCTACTAACTTAGCACAAGAAAATGTTGCGTTCACTATTTAACACTTATTAAGCGATATCTACTTATAGATTAATCCTAGCGACATAAAAAATAAACAGTCTTTTAATGTTGCCCGTAAAAGGAACCCGATATCACTTTAAGATGTTCAAAAATAACCACCTCACTCATCATTTTACACCTTAAATTTGCATTACAATATTTCAAAGTAAATACTATAAAACGAACAAAGATCATTACCATTAATCATACACAGTTCACATTTACACGGTCGCACCGAGCGACTTGGCCGCATATAATATTCATTAGATTTCTGGAGAGAGGAAAATGTGTCATTTTGTTGAACTAAATACTTTGTTTAACAGGTACCAAAAGTATTTCTTATGATAAATAATGTTATTTACATGCATACCATATTTGTTTGTGCACGGCATGAGTTATTTAAGTTTCATTGTTTTTCATATGATTTATCTTTTTACTTACATATTTCCTTTATTAACATGCTTTTATAAGCGTGGGCTCTAATCCCATCAATCAATTAATAACTTGCATATTACAATCCGTCCAGGCCATTCAAGCTGTAGGGCGTGACGAAAAAATGGACATACAACACACTTCCGCAATAAAATTCCCCCATTGCTTATTTATTTTGTAACCTAAGTGTTGAATGAAAAATAATATTTTAGTTGAAGAGGTAGGACATAGTGATGTTTCGCTTAAACTGGAGTAGCCCGACTGGTGAAATACCACCGCCTTACAGAAAATTGCAGTCAAATAACAATCGCTTCGATGTTGTTGTGTTCGTGCATGTGAGTAAGGTTTTCAGAGTGACAGCGACCAGGCGACAAGTCCGGTAACAGCTATTATTATGCTGCACTGGTCGCTTTAAAACTAGGACCTCATTACCGCTTAACATCAGGTGGGATGAGGTCAATTTTGTAGGGCAATATATAAAAAATATACTTTTCTCTACCCTTATAAAAGTAAACATCAAGGCTTGCATAAAATATCCCTAAATCAAACTCGATAGATAGTTTCTAAATTTCCATGTATTTCCATTGGCGAAATGCTCTTTTTCCCGCACATAATGGAGAAAATGCAAAAATATTTAGTTCTACAATCACAGCGATACCGCATCTGAGGCGGTCGAGAAAGACACAAAGACTGGATTGCATTTGAAAATATAAAATTCCAAGCTGCAATGTCGGATTGCAATTATGGAGGAATTTGCAGTTTATTGATACGGCTGGTTCAAAAAGAAAGTTGTTGGGATTGAATGCAAATTATTGAATCTTGAAACAGAGTTGTTTATTTAGGCAAATCAGTGGAAAAAACATTTCTTTTTGTATTTCATCAGTTTAAGAAAACGGAGGATTATCACTTGTAAAAACCTTTTTCCATCAAATAACTAGGGATATCATTGAGTTATATTGGTGCCAATTCTGTTGGAACTAAACTAAACAAAATGGGTGGTGTCATATTGCGTTTTCTACTGTTCACGAATATAAATAAACAGACGCAAAGTAAAGTTTCGGCATAACAAAAATACTTACTTCAGTGTGACGAATAAAAAATAAAATATGAGAGTAAATAAAATAGAGTTTAGTTTGTGTGAACAGAATCGACAGCATTGTAGCGTTATTAAATTTTTAAATAATTTTCAATTGGGCTCATAATCATAAGCTTCTGTAGGTATTCACAAAATATAGATACAGGTTGTATTATTCAATGTGACACTAGCCATTGTCCGCGACTTTGTTCACGCGTTATTTTGGCAAAGTAAGTATCTTATTTAATATTAGTATTGGATTTGTCTTTTTTCCAAATGTCATACAAATCCAATTAGCAGGTTTATCATAAACGAGTAACAAACATCCAACCATCCTAAATTTCAAGATTGAATACTTGTAAAATGTCGCGATATTTTTTTATTTTCTCAAACGCACTATGAAAAATGTCCCATAAGGCTTCCTCGGCAACTTCATAATACTAATTCCATTTCTTGAAGAGATTCCTCAAGCATCCGACACCTATTAATTCTTTCCCAAATTGAGTCGAACAACTTAAACAATGAACTGCGGAGGGTGCACGGTAAACAAATGGGCAAGCTTCGCGTCCGCTCCGGGCGATCCGTCAACGTCGTATCGCGAGATAAAACGCCATTTTGTAATATCTCGTTAGATTTATGATGTGGCTGTTGCCACACACTTATCTCGATTGTTTAGCCGCACGCGAGCTTTGATAGTGCCTTTTATAAATTGTTCGCAGTTTTTGTGAGGCTTAAGATTTTTGTATCAGTTTTTGAGTAATTGTTTTGTATCCATCAGTTTTACGTCGGAGCTATTTTAGTTTTCCTTTCCGTAAAGTAACGCTATCAGTTTTTTGTTTTAATAACCACAGCATATTACTATGTACTTTACACTTCTTTTGATACCATACGAAGCAAGAATTTTATTTATGGTATATTTATAAATAGTCCTAAAAGAAAAGAGTTCATAAAAGTAGTCATTTTTTATAGGTTTAAGTATCTAATCCATACTAATATTATAAATGCGAAAGTAACTCTGTCTGTCTGTCCGTCTGTTACTCTTTCACGCCTAAACGGCTGAACGGATTTTGATGAAATTTGGTATACGTTTATATACGTTGAATCTCAAGAACGGACATAGGCTACTTTTTATCAGAAAATAAGGGGGGGATGAGGGGTACCACCTTTGAAAGTTTATATGGAAAAAATGTTTATTTTTGAAGTTAGAGATATGAAATTTGGCACAAATATAGCTCGAAACTTGGATGAAACAAAAAGTAGTCTATATTTGACTACTTTTTGTTTCGAATATTAGGGGAGAATGGGGTAAAACCGACCATGAAAGGATGAAGTCCACGCGAACGAAGTCGCGGGCACAGCTAGTTATTTAATAAATGACTGAAAAATATTTTTAACTTGCCAATGCAAAGGTTAAAAATCAACTGTCTTTTGAAAGAGGCTCAATACACTGTTTAAGAAATGTTTAATGATAAATATTATGTAAAAAAATTAAAATGTCCACCTGCACGTTATATTTATTTTTAATTTGCATCTGTGTTGTCATGTATAGTCATTATTTTACAAGATAATATCTGTTGAATTGCTGCGGCGCTTCTGCTCAACAGGACCAAATCGAGTCGAGGCGCCAGAAGGAAAAAATAATTGACGTGCAAAATCATTTACTGTTAATCTACTGCAGAAATAAATTTCATTTCGAGCCTTTCGTGTATTCACGTTTACTAATTAATATCTTTGTTTTGGGTTAATTCGACATAAAAAATGTACTACCAACTACATGCTGAGCAAACTCTATCCTTGGCTTCAACCCCGTTTACCTTTCTTACTCCTACTCTTTGCGCTTTTGTGCATCCATTACAGAGCCCAGGGTTTATTGCGACAATAATTCTGATTTGACGAGTCTAGTTGTTCATTTGAAGCATTGTTGTATGACCTCTGCAATCTTTAGAGAGACAACCAAACGTATTCAGAATCATGGAATGATCATTTTTATCAAACTATCAAGTAGTTCAATCCTGCAATAAACTGGGAAATTGTAATTTAAAAAGGTCCCTGCGAAATTTTCACCGATTTCTTTAGGGTTGTTTAGCCTTTTTTTTCTGACGAGGGGAAATGCTTTGACGCACCGTACCGTCAACCGAGGAAGGTGACGGCGTGTGTGGCGACTCCCTGCCCTTATAAGGGCAGGACTACCCACTAAAACCCCCCGGAGAGTTGTTTAGCCTAGCGGTCATAGCATTTTACCACGGAGGCAGTCATATTCGTCTATCTTAAACATTTAAAATAATTTAACGGGTCAAAACGCGACACCATTATTAACTACTAAATAAAAATGGTGTCGCGTTTTGACCCGTTAAATTATTTTAAATGTTTAAAATGGAACGCGAAAGTCTTAAAATTTATATTCGTCTATCATCTGGCGATATAAAAGCTAAATAATTGCTTGCACGACTTCGAATTTACATTTTATTAGAATGCTTTTCCTAAGTTTTCCAATATTTAACAATGGTTAACAGGTAATAACAATAATATGTGTATCAAAGTCAGTTAATTATATTTATTTGAAAAATTTTAAGTTATACTTTTACAAATCGTAGTATAAATTTATGTATTTTGGAAGATAAGGAAATAAATAGAAATATTTGTTAAGTTTGGGTTCAGTAGTAGTACTAACATATGTTTCGTATCACATGTGCCAAGTTCAAGACACATTTTAGATAAATATAAAGCATTGGGAAATGTTATGATAAAGTATACAATAAATAATTTACTGATGTTGATTTGTCCTGCCTGTCCAAGGCAGCTTTCAAGTGTAAAATAATAGATAAAATCAATTAAACGTACTATCTGAATTTACTTCTGTATGTGTACGTTTATGTCATCATGTTTTGTATTTTTAATGTATGTATATGTTTATTACACTTATAATGTTTATATTTATATATTCTATAAATATATATATTCTATGCATTTAGGTAGGTCCTACTTTCATTATTTTCTTTGGTTATTGTTCAATATTCATTCTAGGGGCTAGCACCAACACACTATGTTTATTTATACAATACATTATTTTTGTATTGAGTTTTTTTTTCTATATGTTTAGATGTCAAATTATAAAAATCATGTTGTGATATCCTGTCATTAGCTTTGAAATATGTATCATGTTTTGTTTTATATATTCTTATGGTTTTGCTGTTGGATATCCGAATAAAAAGTGGAATGCTATTATTCTATACGAAATGTAAACGCTTTATTTATCTACCAGTTACTGTAATTTAGTTGCACTGAGTTGATGAATTCTTTTTCTTATTGTTTTTTTTTGACAATAATATGAGCTACTTAAAATATTTAGGCATAATATTAGAAATAACTTTTCCGCCCTTGTTGATACCCATAACATTACTTTTGATTAAGGTAGTATATATAATATAAACATAGATAAACAAAATATAACAATGGATCTACTATGTGATACTTGTACCTTACTAACATTCGAGGTTCATAAGATAACTAAATTTAAAAAATGGAAAGGAACTAACTGAATGCAGGAGCTTCCAGCTTTATCTTGAAAAGCAGCCTTTAAAAAGCAATGAATCACTTGCAAAAACCCTGAACGTATGACACACTCGACTTAACCTAAGACAATAATAAATCTAGGAGTTACCCGTCATTTTATCGAAGACGTTGATGGATGATCTGCCTGTCTCATTCATTTATTACCCGCGTTAAAACTCCACTGTTTCGGGAATTCATTTATTACCATCCAGAGGAATTAAGTTGAGTATTAAGTTAGCTCATGACCGGGATGAGAAATGAATTGTTGAGGAAAAACGGAACGCAACCGGTGCCTTACGTTACAGCTCCTTTTGTGAGCACACTTGTCAAAAAAGTTGTTTGTCTTGGCCGTCGATGAGTACAGTAACGAAAATTCAACTCAATAAAAAAGCTTTAAATTGGACCGCATTCAAATGCACATGAGGTGTTAAGCCACTTGCCTACGTGTACAACTTACTTCAGACTCTATTGTGCCTAGATATGAGCTTAAACCATCAGGTTTCAGCTATTTTTAGCTTCCACGGAAGCCTTCGATAGCTGTAGACCACTAATCACTTGCGATTTATCGCGAAATTAAATAAATTCTCACATGTTTCTTTTTTGAGTACTTACCAGCAATTAGCTTAATCTAATAATATAATTATTTTTATTTAGTATGCTTGCTCAAGTTATATTAAAAGATTTGCTTTCCCCCTAAACAAAATGACTAAGTAAGCGGTCGCGATTTTTTATAGTTTAAAGTTTATTTTATAGTTTTATAGGTTTTTTATTTTATAGTGTTCCTATGTGCTTTTGACATACTCTAAATGATTTAACTTTCAATTTAAATTTTACCCGATACTAAGTGAAGTGATATTGTTCGGTAATTGCTGAAAAAATAATACTTTTACTATCCTTATCAATATGTAATTTTTTTTTTAATTTTGTGCTACATTTGAAATTTTTGAATTGAAATTTGCCGTTTAGTAGATAACCTAATTGCAAAAGACGCAATATATTTTTTATGGCATTATTTTTATCAAGTTAAAATTCGTCAACATTTTTCCCCTTGGGCTTCTCTCAAGTATATAAATAATTTTTTTGAAGATTGTTTTTCTGTCAAGCAAAAATTTGTTATCTTTTGCCGTTACGTTTAGTAGGTACTCAAAATTATTCTAAAAAACACTTTATCAAAGTAATTGACCTTCGCAAAACTGATTTTTGTAAAATATAATGGTCAAAATAACAACAATGCCATTCTATATAGTTTATTTTTTATTAAACCAAGACCAGATGACGCGTTGATGCGTAATTAGAAACGGAGTTTTGTTAAATTACTCCTACGTGCCGCTCCCGCCATCAAGTTTCAGGCCGTAACGGCCTCACCTATTACAATATACGTGAAGCGTGTTAATATTAAAGCGGCCGCGAGCCGGTCACGCGCGGGTTAACATTCAAACAGTTTCGCTTCTCGCGTAATTTATTCAAGCGAACGTCCGCGGACAAGCCACCGCTCCCGGTCACGTGCGCGCCGAGTCGCCGCTGACTCGTTTGCGGCTGGTCGGGGAAAACTGTTTAATTTTGGTCAAGTAAACCAATTATATAAAAAAAAAATTTGTATTTAACAACGTTTTTTGTAATTATAAAATAACCTTTTTTTAGATAAAAATTAATAGACCACTTAAAAGATTTTTTTTAATTTGAAGCTGGATAGTGAAGTAAGTAATTTTTGTTGTTTTTCTCAAGTATATAAGTCATTTTTTTGAAGATTGTTTTTCTGTCAAGCATAAAATTTGTTATCTTTTGCTGTTACGTTTAGTAGGTACTCAAAATTATTCTAAAAAACATTTTACTAAAGTAATTGACCTTCGCAAAACTGATTTTTGTAAAATATAATGGTCAAAATAACAAAAATGTCCTTCTAAGTAGTGTATTTTTTATTAAACCAAGACCAGATGACGCGTTGATGCGTAATTAGAAACGGAGTTTTGCTAAATTACTCCTACGTGCCGCTCCCGCCGTCAAGTTTCAGGCCGTAACGGCCTCACCTATTACAATATACGTGAAGCATGTTAATATTAAAGCGGCGCGAGCCGGTCACGCGCGGGTTAACATTCAAACAGTTTCGCTTCTCGTGTAATTTATTCAAGCGTACGTCCGCGGACAAGCCGCCGCTCCCGGTCACGTGCGCGCCGAGTCGAGACCGACTCGTTTGCGGCTGGTCGGGGGAAACTGGGTTTAATGTTGGTCAAGCAAATAGATTAAATAAGAAAATGGTGCGCCTGAGCTGTTATCATTTCAAAGCGTTTTAAATATTATAAAAAGTTTTGCCCATTTCCAGATAAAAAAAACCGGCCTAGTGCGAGTCGAACTCGCCCATGAAGGGTTCCGTAACAGCAGGTAAGATAATATAAAAAATAATATTGCTATAGAATTAAAGGTAAATTGCGATTTACTATTTATGACGTATTAAAAAAAGCTACTTCCTAGTTCTCGTTAAAACATTTCATGCAAACTTCCACCGAAAATTGATTGTACATCATTTTTTTTTGTTTTATCATTATCTTATTGAAAAAGTTGGAGAAGGGAGTGGGGGGGGCACTATTACCACTTTGTTGGTGTCTCTCGCGCAAACTATTCAATTTGGGAAAAATTCTATTAGAAACCTTAATATCATTTTTAAGATTTATAGATACCGCACTCGTATTGGTTTGAAGAAAAAAACAATTTTGATTTTCAGTTTGAAGTACGGGGAGCCCCTAAAATTTAGTGTTTTTTTTAAATTTTTTTGCTTAATCTTAATGCGGTTTACAGAACCCATCTTTACATACCAAGTTTTTAATAGTATAGGTCTAATAGTTTCGGAAAAAAGTGGCTGTGACATACGGATGGGCAGACAGATAGACAGACGGACAGACATGACTCGAACAGAACTCGTAAAGATATTGCGTTATTATTTTGACTGTAAAAAATCGTTGCTTAGTTTTAGAGATCTAGGCTTATATGAAGTCAGACAGCGAAAGCAACTTTATTTTTTACGGTGAAGTGCTAAGGACGATGAAATGTGGACCTGAGTTATGAAATTATTTATCTAAAACACTGAAAGGAACTTTTGAAGTTACTAGTTCATGCCCGCGACTTTGTCCGCGATATTTAATGTTAATCTAGTAGGTATGTCATCATCTCTCTTTCTACTGTCACTTAGATCCGTTCAATAGTTTGCATGTAAAAGTACCAAACTTATATTAAGACGTCGAAACATACAGACAAACATACATCCAGACTTTCCCTTATATGCACTTTTCACAAACTTTTGTGTTCATAATATTTTTAGGTTAAACAATAAGTTGCCTATGACAGTAACACAAGGCACAAAGCTTTTGTTATTATCACGTACAATCTATGCATGCTTTAGCTGAAACCCCAAATCGTAGCATGGGATTAAATAGGTAACACAATTCGCGAAATATCTGAACTACACGACGCGAGCAAGTCCGCCACTCCAGCACGTTCCGGACACTTTTAAAAACGCCAAAACTAGTTTAATTTCCCGCGCGGCTGGGAATATTGCTACAATTACAAAGTCCACATGACTGCTGTTATATATTGTGCTATTATTACTGTTTTTGTTTCTATATCAAAGTACTTGAAATTTGTATTTGGGACAAGTCCCGGCTAATGTCGTAAAGCCTATGTTTTTACTCTTTTGAACCTTCTCTGGATCTCTATAATTATTTCATAACCTACATTAACCAAATCGGGCTAGCAGTTTTCGAGTTTAAGCGAGACTAGCGAATAGCGATTCATTATTATATATAAGACTTTTTTTTTTTGACGGGGGGAAATGCCTTGATGCACCGTACTGTCACCCGAGGGAGGGTGACGGCGTGTGTGGGACTCCCTGCCCTGAAAAGGGCAGGAATACCCACTAAAACCCCCCGGTTGGACCTCCATCGCCCTAGTGGCGGTGTTGTGGGAATCTGGCTCAGCCTTAACTTCCACAACACCGCCGGCGGAATAGCCGCTTACGCGGCTCCGTCTACTCCTCCTACGATGTTCGGAGGGAGACTAGGGATGGCCGGTCCACTGGGGATGGCCGGTCCAATTATATATAAGACTAGCTATCCCGGCGAACGTAGTTCATTTCATTAGACCTTTACAATTATTTCAAAACTAACATTAGCTAAATCGGTCCAGGCGTTGTCTAGTTTTAGCAAGACTAACGAACAGCTATTCATTTTTATAATTAAGAAGATCACTGTTGGTTTTTGTTTCCATAATAAAGTACTTGGAACTTGTATTTGGGGTAAGATAAATGTATGAAATTTAATTTATTTTTTTTATGTTTCTGCATTTCAGTATTTTAGAATCCTTTTTTGTATCTTGCATCAATAATTAATATTAATTATGAATCGTTTAAAATCTCCAACTAATCATAAACCTCCATACCTAGCTACCATTTAATAGCTAATTAAGTTTCAATACTCAAGTCAGTTTTTAATTTAAAAACTTTTTATAACAATCATACAAAAAGCCAATTATCATAATTTTTTAAACCATTTGTTTTTTCGTTTTGGGATCTTGTTAAAATATATAAAAAAAACAGACAATTTTCATCTCCCCTGGTGTGGTAATTCGCTGTGTGACGTGAAGACTTTGGCGACGGGTCTTCTCAAGCTTGCCTCTCGATAGTAAATACCTACTTATTTTTCAATAATTAAAACAAAACTATATGACTTGATCCAAGGTGAGCTGCACAAAGGAATTTTGGGCAAAGTTGAAAGGTGTGAATATTTAAAAAATTTAATGACATTAATAAAAAATAAATTAATATAATAATTTTACAAAGTTTAAATAAAGTTGCAGGAAACTTAGCTAGAATGCTGATACATTTTTTTTCTCAGATATCCTCCGATAGTTTTAAAATCCTTTCCTTTAAAACTTACCGGTGTAAGTCCACTTGAGATCTGCTAATTCACGTAATTTGCATGGCACTGGAGACGCAAACTCAGCTGCTTCTAAGTGCTGACTACCAAGGAAATGGGTTTTAGAATCATGATAGATTGCTGAAAGAACCTACGAATAATTTATGTTAATGGTTACCACCGCTTCTACCTTTATAAGGCTCCGTGCCCAAAGGGTAAAAACGGGACCCTATAACAAAGACTTCGCTGTCTCTCACCAGGCAGTATCTCAAGAACCGTGATAGCTAGAGTGTTGAAATTTTTAAAGATTATGTATTTCTTTTGCCGCTTTAACAACAAATACTAAAAATAAAATAGTATAATTTGTTTAAGGGCTCCCATACAATAAACGTGATATTTTGTTTGCTGTGTTTTTCTCGTTACTAATAACGGTGAAAGGTAGATGCTTCAACTTTTAATTTATTTCTTTTTATATTATCTTTAAACAAAATCAATAAAAATAAATAATAAAGGGGGCTCCCATACAAAAAACCGCAATTTTTGGCCTATTTTTTCTCGATACCATTAAAAAGTAACAGGAAGGAACTGTAAATGTCAAATGAAATGTGTGTACTAAATGTTGCTTACCTAATCATTTGTACGGAATACTTCATGCGCGGGTCCGACTCACACTTGGCTGATTTTTTGTTATATTTGACTGGCCCGATGTAACAATTTGTTATTGGCTGAACAAAGTTGAACTGAGTCGTGAGTTTGATTGCCCCATCACATCCTTGTATATGAATTTGTGTTTTTTTTTGTGTCTATAAACTAACTTATATTCGGCGACCCCCGTAGCCGAGAGGCAAGCGTGCCGAACTTTGGCGTCGCGCCATCTCCGAGGTTTCGGGTTCGATCCACGGTCGGGTCAATATGGGAAACGAACTTTTCTATATTGTCTCGGGTCTGGGTGTTGTGGTACCGTCGTTGTTTCTGATTTCTGTAACACAAGTGCTTTACCCACTTATCACAGAATCAGAGCAATGTATGTGATATTAGAAGAAACAGAGCATTTTTACCTCCCTTTGCGGTGCGGAAATCGAACCCACGAGGAAGCTAACGGTTGATACACTTGCGGTTAGCTCAGTTGAAAGAGCTTCACGCGCGATACGTGAAGGTCGTGGGTTCAATTCCCGCTCCGCAAGGGGAGATAAACATTTTCTGTTTCTAATATTTAAAATTCGCTAGTACGGCGTAAAGTACAATAAAAATAAAAGTATGTGATGTTGTCTAATATTTATTTATAACACAAGTCCTAAAGCTGCTTACTTGTCAATGTCAAAGATCGCGTTGATTTATTCATTGGTAATTTCACAATGACAGATCATTTGGGATAATTAAGTACGTAACTTGAACTAAAACAATGTTCACAACGCCCACATAATAGAGATAAACATACTTTTTCATAACGCGATAACGCGGTTTATTTTCTACAAAAATATTCTGAATGTACTTGATACAATAGCTGTAACACCTTGATACTAAATAGTTTTTTAATCTTTTAATCAGTTCTATAATTTTAGCCCAGAGGCGAGTGGGCTGGGCTTTGGTGTCGCGCAATGTATGGGGCCCCAGATTTGATGCCCAGTCGGGTCAATGTGGAAAACGATCTTTTCATATTGTCGTGGATCTGGGTGTTATGGGACCGTCGTAGTTTCTTATTTCTGTAAAACAAATACATATTTTTCTACTTACCTACCTACCTAGAAATAGAGGAAAGTACTTGATGATGTCTGTTATTAATTAAGTTCTGTTTAATCTAATTAAAAAATACTTACCTTACCTCAAAAATAGGTTGGCACAAACTAAATAAGTGAGCCACTTGTGCTTGGTCGATTCGTGGCTCAGTTTCTGTCACTCAATTTTTAAAAAAAGGTGCCTTTGAAAATATTTCTCTTATTTTTTATATGTCATTGCAACCGTATCGATTTAAAACCATTTAACGATTATAACACGGTTTAATTAAGTGTTAACGAGTCTAGTGCTAGTAAGTCCAGGCTTGTTCCACGATGTTATGGAAGTCAAGGCTTAGCCGATCTCCCACAGCACCGGCACTAAGGCGGTGAAGGTCCAACCGGGGGGTTTTAGTTGGTAGTCCTGCCCTTCTCAGGGCACGGAGTCCCACACACGCCGTGACCCTCCCTCGGGGTGACGGTATGGTGCGTCAATGCATTTCCCCCGCAATAAAAAAATAATATAATTCTTGTTCCACGATATATTTGAATCCACCAATCTACCTATACCATAAAAATCAATCGATACCGACTTATTGATTTATCAAGTACTCGTCTAATTGCAGAAAGTTATTAGGACGTAGACATCTATTAAGAAACGATTACCCAAACTTAAACCCTTATGATAATACAAAATGTGTCAAAACTCCCCGCAGACAAGTCACTGGTGGCCACTAGTAATCATATTACATAAACAAATAAATTACTCATTACCTTAAAGACACGAGCCCGCAACGTGCTAAACTGTAGTATCCGAGAGCGAGCACGCAATACATCTATCTCTTTCTACACGTCATACTTGATGCGTCATTTGCCGACGTCACGCGCCAGTTGAGGCCCAGCTTTCGTACGCAAGATTCGTGTCTCGCGAAACAAGTTTGCAACATTTGTAAATAAACGCAATCAGCTACAAATACACTTGTGCCATTAGTAGTTTCGTTTTATTTAGTGTCGAAAATGCGAAATATTTTTAATCAGCTGTAACCGTTGCTAAGACTAGGTAAATGTTTATCTAATCGGGTGAGATAACCTCAATGTTATTGCAAGGATGTAATATTTATAACAGTTTTAAAAGAAAATGAAATACGAGAAGAGGTTAGTTCTGTTCACTCTTTTTGCGGTAAATTTGATCGATCAGCCGGCGCCGGAGGTGGTCATCGAGCAAGGAACTTTGAGCGGTAAAATAAGTGCAGATGGGTCGTATTTCGAGTACTTGGGCATTCCGTACGGGACTGTCAACAGTGAAACGAGGTTCAAGGTGAGTTTTGTTGACAATTAGTGATACAATTAACTCGAATTTTTAAGCGCCCTTTACTTAGGCAATTTATATTTTTCGTTGGCCTTTTTCATAGCAAATATAAATTATATATTTATTTTAGACAACACATTTGCGTTTATAGGATAGCAGTTAGAAATTAATGAAACTAGATTTATTTATTTATGTACCTTTTTACGCTTCTTTATTAAAAAAAAGATATTAAAAGCATCCAGGAAACCTGTTTAGATGGATTATGTAGTGTTAGTTTAATTCCATTTCATACTTGAATGCGTGAAGTACTAAAATACAAAGTAAAATAGATATTTGCTCAACTAACATGTTTCACGACCATAAAACAGCATTTTATTTTAATTGTCTGTGTTTTTTATGTTTACTACTTTAACCGATTTTTTTTCTTTTTTTATTTTAGGTACACATCCATTATACAATTTATTTCTTTCACAGGCACCACTACCTCCACCAAAATGGGAGGGCGTTTACAAAGCAGTCGATGAAATGTATTCATGTCCACAAACTATGAAGTACCTCGGTGTAGTCGGTTATGAAGACTGTTTAAAAATAAATGTATACGTACCAGCAAAGACAAAAAAAACACTCCCAGTCATGGTCTGGATCCATGGCGGAGCCTTTCTCATAGGAAGTGGCGGAAAGCTTCTATACGCTCCAGATTTTCTTCTAAAACACGATGTGATCGTAGTTTCATTCAACTACAGGCTTGGTGCTCTCGGTTTCATCTGCTTAGGAATCGAAGAAGCGCCTGGTAACGCTGGCCTGAAAGACCAAATAGCAGCTTTGAGGTGGGTTAAGAAAAACATCGCTGCTTTTGGAGGGGATCCTAATAATATCACAATCTTTGGTGAAAGTGCTGGTGGGACATCCATTTCTGTATTAATAGCTAGCGAAGCTACAGATGGACTTTTTAACAGAGCAATCATACAAAGCGGCTCCTCTACATCTAATTGGTCAGTGAATAGAAAACCAGTATGGGTCGCTAGTTTGCTAGCGAAAGTATTAGGCCACAATACTGAAGACCCTCATGAGATTTATGAAATTCTATCAAAATTGCCTTATCAGGATCTAATAACTTTAAAACCAATCAAACCTTTGGGTATGTACTTTGATACATTATTGCTACATTTACCATGTATTGAAAATAAATTACCAGGTATCGAGCCCGTTTTGACGGATTTGCCGTACAATTTATTCAAAAATAAGCCCAAGAACATTCAAATTATTTATGGAACAAACAGTAAGGAAGGATTATTCTTAAGTTCCATTGAAAATGATACAACTCTTGAAGAGAGAAACCAGAGATATTTATTTGCATCTGATTTAGAATTTGATAATGATAAAGAAGCAATGGAAACCACTGACAAGCTAAAACATTTCTATTTCGGCGATAAACTTGTTAGTCAAGAGACAATATCAGAATTAACAAAAATATACACAGAAATGTATTTCGAGATTCCTGCGGCAATGGAAACTGAAATTTTATTAGCTAATTCCAATGCTACTATTTACAATTATTACTTTAATTATTCTGGTGATAGAAATGTGGTGAAACAGAGGACCGGTTTTGAAAACGAGAGTGGGGCTTGTCATGCCGATGATTTATTCTATTTGTTTGATGCACGCCTTTGGCCTTTTTCTATAAGCAAAAAAGATAAAGAAATTATCGAACAGATGACTCGAATGTGGACAAATTTTGCAAAATATGGGTATGTAAAGTTTTTATATTAACATTTAATAAACTTCTAATGATACAAAGACACAGAATTTAAACAGAATTCCTTCTAAAAGTTAATTTAAGTGAATAAGTCTCAGTGATCCGACTTATGTATTTGTTAATCATTTTAACAGCTCTTTGATAAAATGTTATCTTTCTTTGGATCTCTTTTACTGACCTAAAGCGTAATCTCTTTGTTTAAAACAATATAATTAATATAATTTACTTTTTATTTACAGTAATCCTACTCCAAAGGATGATCTTCCCGTTAAATGGTCGCCGAGTGCCAAAGAAAGCTTCAACTATTTGTACATCGATGAACAAATGAATATGGGATCCTTACCTAATCCTGACTCATTTAATTTATGGAAAGGCATTTATGATAAATACAGAAGACTAGATTTAGATTATTATTTACCAAATTAGTAAAAAATAAAATAATTTAATGAAAGGTTCATATTTCTTTATTTTAATTACAGAAAACAATACACAATTTAATATTAATTAGTGCTAATGTATCATACTTAAGAAAATTGGCACTAACCAATGATTTCCTGATTTCAAGGAAATCATTAATGCGTTTACTAATCCAAGAAGTTTAACGAACTAACAGACGCCCAAAAGCACAAGAAAGAAAAGTATACTCGTATTAGACCATCAATCATCATACTACTTAAATTCATCTTAGTAGTTTACTTTAATTATGAACATTCAGTAATCAAAGCGAGTTGGATAACAAAACTGAATGTCATTAACCTAAGTAACCAAGTAATCACTTAATGTTTGTACCATTTTCAAAAAGTGTAAAAAGAGCATAAATTTGTGTGTACGTATTCAATTGCCCACAGGCAATAAAATATTTACATGCTCAAAACTTTAAAATCGTAATTGTAATTTTTATTTACTATACGGTTTAGTCTTTTTTCCTAGAGGCCTAGTCAAAGGGCAGTTAAGGAATTTCAATATCGTTTGAAAAATTAAAAATGTAAGAGATTATTGACTTTTAATTTAGAGAAAACACGTGATCTTGAAATATTTTTTATAGCGCAACATAAATTGCGTAAAATAACCTATGAAGCAAATATTTAAATTATTAGTTTTAATGTAATCCTACTATTATAAACACAATTTTTGTAAGAATGTATAGATATCTGGACTAACGTTTGTAACTGTAACTCATTGACGAAAAATCTACTGCACAGATTGGGATGTTAGTAAAAAGACAAAGTACATAGTAGATTAACATATGAGATAATTTTTATCCTGAAATAACGCAAAAGAAGTCGGGAGAAACAGTTAGTACGTAAATAAGTTAAATAGCTTTGAAAATTCGTTTAAAATTTAAACCATTTTAAATATATAATGCCACGTTTTACAAAATATTTACATTTAAATTCACATAAAATAAAATAGGTATTTCTCCTGCTAGCTCTTAATTGTCAGATTAAAGTAAAACTACTGCTGTAATCAAAAAGTTGTTTTTAATGTGGAGAACCGGTATGAAACTCGATGTGTAAAATTATATGAATTGCCTTTTTTTTAATTAAATCATAAAAGCAGTACAGTCATTCCTAATCCTTATTTCAATGACCTTGTAAGTAGGTCAGAGTGGAGCCAATAACAGTAAGTGGTGGTTCATTTGATAAGTCGCTGTAACTAGACAGACGAAGCTAACGCAATAGCGCGAGGACTCAGATTGAGACACGTTTTATTGATGGATTATTATTTGATAAGAGAAATGAATTGGAACACTTAAACGCGATTGGATACCTGTACCAATTTATGTTGTGTTCTTTCGATTGGCGCTGCTTGAAATATTGTAAGAGAACTCTTTTTAAATAATGAACGTCAAAGCTGCGTGATCATTCCTTGTTTTAAAGGGAGTATTTACCGATTTATTTCCAGGACCAGTCTGAATTTTAATGTTGTCTTTACTATGAAGGTGCCAAAATTATAACTGACGGTGCTTAAAGAAAATGTGTTAATCAGTTTAAAACAAGGAGTGATACCGCAGTTTTGACGTTCATATCAAAATAATGTTTTTATTTAGTACGCCTAGCTAGACCTGTTTCAAACTGTTCTTTTTTCAAGCCAGATTCTGTTAATAGTGGTAAGAGAAAAACCATAAGGTACAGGACCTAGGTCTTCTAATCTAAGGTGGCCCCCAAGGATCAACAATTTCTCTCGTACTCTAATTTGGTCGGGTACATTACACATTTTTTGGAAAAATAATAATGGAAGATTGTACTCAGTCTGTTCATTTGATGACTTGGTTAAACTACCAGGTTTAGTGGTTAAGAAGACGCCAGAAGTGCGTAAGATGCCGAGTTCGAATCTCGATCAGTTCAATATTGGAAATTATTTTTTTAATTATAATTATTTCTAATTTAGCTTGGGTATAGGTGTGCTGGATTGATGCCACATGTTAGTATTCATCATCAACAGTACAGGTAAGTGTATCTAACAGATGCACAGACATGAGATACCTGCAGTATTACACGGGAAAACCTTTTTTAAAGAAAGTAGATTGATGTGATGTGACGCAGTTATTATTATTATTGGTTAAAAATATTTTTTTGAACCCTTAGCACAATATTATTTATTACTATAATATTTTGAATTCTAAGTACAACTTAATAAGATCTTTTGTTGTTGTTGCATGAGCATCATTTGCAAATTAAGCACAGGTCTTAATAGCAAAGCCGCACACGCCCAGGTCGAGGTTTAACACAATGTACAACTAAATGCACGTCAGAATAGAGACATTGGACTGTACCACCCTTATTGCGTTGGCATAAAAGCTCATATTTAACTGCAAGTGGTTACCGTTGTTGTACAGAGCTTGAGCCCCGTGCGTTCACACGTCTTAAAATATAAATAATGGCTACACCCGAGAGGGAAATTGTATGGGAATTAAGTTTTTTATAATATTATATATAAAACAACACTTACCAACTGCCTTTTGCCTAATCTCAATACGAGTATATAAAGAGTAATAGAGTACTATTATTGGTAAACAAAATAAATAAATGTGGTGTAGCCGATGTATCCAAACGTAGTGCATGAGCGATGACTGTGCGTATGAATATCCGAATGGGGAAGTAAAGGTTAGGGCTGAGAACCTTCCGCTCCCTGCAAGATAGTGAAGAAGAAAAGGCCATCAGCTGAGGTCATGATCATGTCAGTTAAGAAAAAAAGAGTTACAGTTGGATTTTAACAGCAAACGACGACGCGACGGATTGAAAGACGTTTTATAATTAACACGTTTTTATTAACTTCACGTGTATATAACTATGTATGTAAGAAAATCTTGGAATCTTAATTTGACCCACTTCTCAGTCTTCGACTAGGATGAAATTTTGCACACGCTCTGAGTGCTGATAACATGATTAGCTAAGAACATCATTTCAAATCCAATATGGCAGCCTCCCCAAAATGGTGGACTGGCTGTCTGAAATCCACCCCCATGACATGGGTATCAAATGAAAGTGTCACGTGACTTAAAACGTGTTTTTTTAAACTGCCATTGCCATCTGCAATTGCTTCCTTTCATCCGTCCACAACATAGATTAAACTATGACACGAAGCGGACCATATTCCACCACGCGCACCCAACGCTGCTTAGCGGGCAGATCATAACTTAAGCCACAAAAATGGCGTAACCTTAAAAAAATCCCGCAATCAATAAAAATAAAACACTCCTGCCGCAAACATTGGTTCAAGCGTAAGAAACGCCTAGTCGGTACACCCAGAAAAATTATTGCGTTATCATATAAATAAGGATTTAGAGGAGCATCAAAATAAATTCCCTCAGGATGCCGGCGAGCTCACAGTATTATTTTACGTGCAATTTGTTTGTTTTTATTGCGTTTGCAAGCTTCGGGAGCTCGCATTAATATTAGAGTGGTCGGGTGTGACGTTGTGGGATTCAATTTTTTAGGCTTGCGGCGGAGGCGTTACGTCTTGTAGATTGTGTTGCTTTGTTCCAGGTTAGGATAGAATAGAGAATGTCTTTATTTATATAGACTTTTACGAAAGCATTTGTGTATCTGCAAATTAAGTTAAAATATCAGGGTTCCGGAGAACGTGAGAGAACTGGCAAGAAACTCGATAGTTACTCTTTGCAAAATTTACAAACATGGAAACATACAAATAATGTAGCTTATGTCAATAAAAATAAAAATAAGACAACTTTGTTAAAAGTAATGCGTAGTCATTGACTTTGATTTTTTCCTGTTTTCTCTGTTCGTCATAAAACCATTATTTATAGGTAATAATATAATTTTACTATTTGTAAACTTTGACTTAGATGTTTAATTTTATTTTTTTTTAATTTAAAAACTTTATTGCACAAATAAGGACAACAGGTGAACTTAATGCAAAGGGCATGCTCTACCAGTCAACCCTTCTTTTTTAGTAGTTTCTAGTTACTGACAAAAGCTTTATATCCTACTATTCTTGAATAGCCTGTAGATTTTTCACGTGGAAATCCTAAAAATAAATACCTGTTTCCACATAAGTATTAGTTGCCTGGTCAAAGAGACAAAAGTTTCCCAAGGAATGGTAGTAAAGTGAGGATTATTCCATCACTAAGATACTTAGGTAGTTTTATGACGCGTGAAATAGCCTCGGCTATTCCATGGGCTCTCGTTTCGTGAGTATTATGTGACACAAATGTATCCTGGCTTTGTTATGGCATTTGAGGAACATGTAATGGGATGTTGGCCATCGGATCGCGTTGTTGAGATTTTAATTTATATATTAAAACTATGATCTTTCATAGTAAGTACTAAAATTGTTAAAAGGATTTTTAATATACATTTGAATTTTTTATCCCAATTAAAGACAAAGTAAAGAAAGATGTTTTAGGAAAACATGTACCATCTTAGGCCTTATCTGTAAGATGGCCTTCTATCAAGTGTGATTAAAATAAAACGGAGGCATATTACAAAAATAAAAATAGTTCCGAGGAAGCTTTAAAATGGTAATCTATACTAAGAGCTGTCTTTAAAAAAAAATTGACATGAAATTATGATTGAATGAGTCTTTCAATTCTTTTTTTAAACGACTTAAAAAAAAGGAGGAGGTTCTCAATCCAACCGTATATAAATATATGCTTATCTCTTGTTATAAATCTGTGGCAGGTTTTGTTTTTTTGTGGTACTGAGCCCTTAAAAGTGTGTAAGCAAGATTCTTAATAAAATAACATAATTTGACAAGAACAGTGGCAACGCGAAAGCGCAAACAAAACCGCGGCGTAACCGAGCTCGCTCTCGGACGGAGCGAAGTTGCGTATAATTAAATAGTAATTAAGGATTTGAGCTGAGGGCACATGTGACGTCATAGCTAGGGGTCTGTGTTATCATTGAAATATTGACTGGGTAGCTAACTGAGATACATTTCAATAGGTACCTGTGTGCGACAGCAGAATCGGCATAGTAAACAACGCTCCATACGTAATGCACGATTATATATATATATATATACACCGTGCTTTTTTAACCGTCTTACATCCGAACCCCTATATATATACCCATCATATAGAACATCTTGGCAGTGTTCATTTTTTTTTATCACCAAAAAATAACATAAGTAAACGTAAAAAATAAATCATTCTGACCATTCATTTTGAACACTCCGTAGCGCGCGCGCTCGACGCGATGTTTTGTACCTACGAGTACATTCACCCGGGAGCCGGCCGCGGCCGTCAGTGAGTAGCGAGACTGTAGTAGGTACCTACCTATCTACCTAGTTACTTGCAAGTTTCAGGTACAAACAGAATAATCCCAATTTTCCCTTCATACTTTTTACGGGCTTAGGACCGTCGGAAACATTTTACAATGTTAATTCACTAATTTAATTATCTATTTTTCTGAATGCATAGAAAAACAAAATGTAACAAAATGATTTACCGCGTAATTTTGAAAAATAAGCAATTTAACAAAGTAAATCGTTTCAGGCGTATTTAAAAATTGGAATCAACTGTTTTTTACAATAATTACTTATTTACAAATCACCAATGTAAGGGTAGGAGCTTTACCTGTATTGCAGTAATTGTTTAAACTGCCTACCGTTTTGTTCGATACACAAACGAGCACGTTTTTGAATGTTATCTTTAAGTTTATTTAAAATCACCGTTTCACTTTTCACTTGATCAAATGCAGCTGTTATGCGTAACACTAAACCGAATTTGATGAGAGTGCTCCTTTATTAAATGTGGATTATTCATTGTCCACCAGTGTTGTGGTTATTGAATATGCCAACGCGGGTAAAGGTACTCTTGTCAGTCCACAAAATGTTTACAGTGGGATTTTCAATCAGCCACTGACAAAATCTAATTCGTGCATCCGAGTCCGCACCGTATAATGCTTGAGCACGTCGGTAGTGGTATGGATGAAGTCCTTGTACGTGCAACACCTTTCATACGTAATAGCGACTGACTCCGAAGCGCCTTGCCGCCATCCTAGTGCTCCGCCGAGGATGCATTTCTAAGTACCGCAAGATGTCCTCTTCTAAAACATGTGAATGACGGGGTCGGCCTCCACCTCTGGCATGAGATGGAGTGCGGAATTGTCCATGGTCAATTAAGCGTTGGGTTGCTTGTAAAATGACTTGGAGGCCCGGCACTTGCGGATTGACTACACCTCGGTGCCGTAACATATGGAGATGTTCGGGTGCGGCGTACAACCTTCTCGCTTCCCTTAAATTGTCTCCACTCACTGCGTACCGAACCATTTGCAAGTAAACATAATTTCTATCACTCATAATCACACAACTCGCAAAAACTCCCGCGTCGCGTGCTCACTACCGGGGTGCGTCGCGTGCGCGTATTTCGCGTCTCGCATTCCGGAAGCGACTAATTCGCCTGTCCGGTCTGTGCGCAAGGGTGAGTGAGTGTAGGATGCGTAGGCGGGGTCAAGGAGCAAGCGCGTGATTGGATATCTAGTCCACGTGGACTGTTTTTGATTGGTTTGAGACATTTCTCTCAACCAATGCCGTCATAATAATCGTCGCGTACGCATACGCGTGTGTTAGAAGATTTTACAAACTGTACAGCGTGATTCATTTTTTATTTCAAATCGTATATTTTTTTTACAGTAATATTATTTTAAACGATAAAAAAAAATGAACACTGCCAAGATGTTCTATATGACGGGTATATATATAGGGGTTCCGATGTAAGACGGGTAAAAAAGCACGGTGTATATTGGACAACATCACATACATTGCTCTGATTCTGTGGTAAGTAGCTTAAGCACTTGTGTTACGGAAATCAGAAACAACGACGGTACCACAACACCCAGACCCAAGACAATATGGAAAAGTTCATTTCCCATATTGACCCGACCGGGGATCGAACCCGGAACCTCAGAGATGGCACTCGCCAAAGTCAGGCCCGCTCGCCTCTCGGCTACGGAGGTCGTCGATTAGCCAATCAATACATCAATCCTACATCGCGATGTCAGAGTTTTCGTCGCCACTAACTGTATATACAATAAACCAAGATTGGTAGTCCGACCTTGGTCCCCGAGCAGATAACACCTAGCTGGAAGTACTTTCACTTTTAGTCACATAAAGTCCCTTCTCACGGTATTGAAAATATAAATATTTGTAAATTATGTCTACATCCCCATTCACTATTACCACACCCATAAACAAACTCTGTGCATGAACCAAAGGTTGACTGGTAAAGAATTCAAAGAGTATTAAGTTCACCTGTTGTACTTTTTTGTGCAATAAACTTTTTAAATAAAATAAATTCTCACGACGTCGCTGCTTTGATTTCCCGTCGGGTCAATGTGGAAAACAAACTTATCTATATCGCTCTGCTCCAGGTTATGGTACTGGGTACCAGTTCAGCTCAGATGCAATAATCTTTATGGACCCTGGGTACTACTCTCGATCTCGGTCTCGTATCTAGGAAAGGAGAGGGCCTTTTCCTAGATTCGAGAATGCCTTTACTTTCCATACCAACTGTCATCAGTCCGCCTGTCGTTTTTAGCTAACGCTTCGTACAATAATTACTATCGTCACTAGAACGGATTGTTTTGAAAATATATGTAGTGCGCGATATTTACCTACGTGTAAACAAAAGTAGCCTTTCATTTAATGTTAAGCGTGTTAGGTTGTCTTGTGCTCGATTTTAAAGTTCGATTAGGTGTATAAGATGTAAATTTTGTGAATGCCTAGTGAATAGTTTACTTTAGTTTTAAAAAGCTGCGCTGCGCCATTTATTTAAATATTAAGTGTATGTATTAATTATTTAGGTCTCATTTTAAGTGAACTGTATTTTTATAAGTTCGTATGAGAATAAATTCTTTAAACACAAATATTGGAAATGGGCATTAGTATTCATTATTTAATTTTCCGTAAAATTTTTCAGTTTTCCTGCTTAAATTTAATCCCATGTGTACACAGCTTTAGTCCCGCTCTGCTCACAGACGATGACGAACTCAGAACTGAAGTTGATTTCCCCATTAGCTTTGGGACTTGCGGTATAATTAGCCAAATGTGAGTACCAAGTCACTCGCAGCACATACGCCACGGGTTTTAAATAACTTTGTGTTTAGAAACTTCGGATACTCTTATGCATGGTTCCAATATTTGAAAAACGATCCTAATAACAATACGAACGACCTTCGTAGCCGAGAGGCGAGCGGGCCTGGCTTTGGCGAGCGCCATCTTTGAGGTTCCGGGTTCGATCCCCGGTCGGGTCAATATGGGAAACGAACTCTTCCGTATTGTCTCGGGTCTGGGTGTTGTGGTACCGTCGTTGTTTCTGATTTCTGTAACACAAGTGCTAAAGCTACTTACCACAGAATCAGAGCAATGTATGTGATGTTGTCCAATATTTATTTTATTTGTCCAATATTTATTTAATAATAGTAATAATACCAGGCGTAAGCTAAAAACGACTGATGGCAGCTGATATGGAAAGTAAATTTGAAATTAGAATTAACGACTCGTAGAAAATAATGAGTAATGTTTCAAAAATGACTATCCGTTAGTCATTTTTGAATCATTACGACTCGTAAAATATTGGAACCGGGTGTTAAACACGGATGTAAAGATATACTATACGATATTTGGCAATATTCAGTGCAGGCATATTTAGTTTATCGTTGTTTTCATCTTTTCACTTTTTTAACTTTCCGTTAATCACAATATTGTAGACCACGTACTAAATTTATTGTAACAAACATTGCTACATATAATATATTATGACTTCAGCAATTTATTTTAAACATTATTAAGTAAAAAAGTCCAAACGCGAGAGCATTTCTTCTTCTCGTTCATTTGTTTAAAACGTTACTGCCGGATTAAGTTTTGATTAAAATTATGATGTATTCATATTTTAGGTTGTCAATTTCTGATTTAAAATGGTCCCTAATGTTAAAGTATGCGCCAAAAATTACACCAATTGACTAATCTTCTAACGCTCTGAGTTTTCCCTCTTATACATGCGAAACAGGCAACACTGGAGTGCTTGCCTAATTTAAAAAAGTTAGTAAGTCATCTTCCCTGCTGCCTTAAAAGAAGCCCTTTTAACTCCAGTGCACAAAAATGGTGAAAAGTCAGTCATTTCAAATTACCGACCAATTTCAGTTCTGTCATCAATTTCCAAAATCTTAGAAAAACTAATTAATACCAGGCTAGTTAAATATCTAAACAAATTCAATATTCTGTCACCGTCACAATTCGGCTTTAGAACGGGCATGTCTACTGATGATGCCATATTGGCACTTACTTCCTCAGTCACTAATGCAGTTGACAATGGGAGTAAGTGTGTTGCAGTTTTCCTCGATCTAAGGAAGGCGTTTGATACTGTCTGTGTAAACATTCTTCTTCATAAACTTGAAAGCATTGGTGTTCGAGGAGTTTCGCTTTCATTATTTCATGACTACTTAACTGAGCGTAAACAAAGGGTTAAAATAGCGGACATAATTAGTACGGAGAAAACGATCTCATACGGAGTGCCCCAAGGAAGCGTGCTTGGACCGACGTTGTTTTTGATTTACATCAACCAACTCAGTGAAATGAACCTATATAATGGACAAGTATTCTCGTATGCTGATGACACTGCCCTAATTTTCAAAGGAAAAACTTGGGACAGTGTTAGAAAATCTGCGGAGACTGGTCTAGCAAAGGTATCGTCATGGCTTGATGTAAATCTTTTAACTTTAAACACTATTAAAACAAACTACATATGTTTCTCACTATACGACAACGGTCAGCCTTCAACAGACTTTCAAATCAAAATCCACAAATGCACAAACAACAGTCATTCAAATTGCTCCTGTATTGCGCTTGATAAAGTAAAGTACACTAAATACCTAGGGATATTGCTTGATCAGAGGTTGTCTTGGCACATGCACACTGAGCTAATTATGAATAGAATACGAAAACTAATTTGGACTTTTAAAATATTGAGGCATGTTGCTCCTACAAATCTTTTAAATCAAATATACATAACTTTAGCACAATCAATAATCGGATACTGTGTTCCAGTATGGGGTGGGGCGTCAAAAATAAAATTTCTTGAACTAGAAAGGGCTCAACGGTCATTACTAAAGGTTATGTATTTTAAGCCGTTCCGATTTCCGACAGAACACCTTTATTTGGAGTCGGGTCTTTTATCCGTTCGTAAACTATACGTGCTGCTAATTATATTAAAAATTCATAAATTCCTTCCTTTCGAACGGGAACAGACTCAAGGTAGGAGAAAAAAATATATTGGCCCTAAAGTCAAAGTAAAGACCACTTTTGCAAAGAGACAGTTTAAGTGGCAATCATCCCACATTTATAATGTTGTTCAAAGCTTTCTTAATATCCACCCTATGACACATAAACGCTGTAAAAATACCGTCACAACATGGTTGAAAAATAAAAACTATGCCGATATCGAAGCCATAGTACAAGCAAAAAGCAAATTGTATAACCTATTTATATAATAACTTTTTCTCGTATAGGCATTAAAGAGGCTTTTATTTTATTTTATTTTATATTATTTTATTTTATTTATTTATTTAATACACATACACACACACAAACACGCGCGCGCGCGCGCGCGCACACACACACACACGCGCACACATTGACATACACACAAGTACACACACGCATACAATATCTTCAGTAAGTTACTAGTAATATTCTAGGTTTCTTATACATACTGTCAATTCATTTGCTTTCTTTTTCTTTTATAAATTTTAAATTTATTTATTTAATTGTATGTGTTATTGAATAGTCTGTTTTGGGATAAAGTTTAATTTAATAAGATTTCTTGGCTATTGAAGAGCGGATCTCCTAACACAAGCAAATTGTTTGCTTAAAAGGAGACTCCAAACCTTGTAACAAATATTATGTAAGAGATCGAAATAAATATTTTGTATTTTTTTGTATTTTGATCTGTATAAAAATTTTTTATTCCTTTTTTTCAAACACCTTTAAAGCTAGGCTACACAGCCATTCATTGATATCCTCGTATATAGCGTGGTGTTTAGCAGGGCTCTCGGTACAAGTGGTTCGATAGGCCATCAAGCCTCGTTCCGATCTATTGTGGCTTGAGAGCCGTCGTATACGACGTATATTTGAACCAGTAAGTAACTTGAGATTAAGCATTGATTGAATGAAAAGTTATAGGAATAATAATGTTTGTAAATTTTATGTAAACGCTTTCTCGTAATGCCTTACCGATACAGGTTATGAATATTAAAATCGAATATCAATTAATATAATAAAAATTAAAAACTTATGTAACATGAAAAAAAAAGACTTTAATTTTGCCATTATTATTTTCTTAGTAAGTATATTTCTACAATCCCCTTATTTCCAAACTTCAGAATTATATTGCTTAGTGGGATAGTCTTTTTAGACATTGCCTTTCAAATAAGGTTAAAAAAAAGACTTTGTTTCCGAATTTGAATCCATACGCCCACTATCAAAACAAAATGAACTAACGTGGATAAGATTTGGTTTTAAAAAATCCATATATTTTTATTTCTTTTTACCGCTTTAATCGCATTGTAAGTTTATTACGATTATGAGAATAAAAAGTCTATTCGCCATCGGATGCGACTTATTTAGTTTTTGGCAGTAAGCATCATGTTTCTATCATTTCGTGTATAAGGAGGCAGTATTAGCTTAGGGTGGACACGTCTCCAAAACAATATATATTTGCAATCAAGAAACTGTAGTAGGCATTTTTTTTATAATAGCACAGTATTTTTGGTTCGTCGCAGCCTGATGGTAAGCACGAGAGAAACCCCCAAAGCGATGACAAGGAATACCGTAACATCCTATCCGTTAGCATCGCCATACTGGCCCGCAAGATGTTTCTTCACGCTCCTTTTAATTACTTTACTACGAAACTAAGCGGCTCTTTAGTGATTTTGTTAAGAATGAGCCAGGTATTCATGTAAATTCCTGATGAAGACTATCATATCACAATTTCTAGCCGCTGTTTAGCCGACTTCGCTCGAGTGACCCTTGAGAGGCCCTTAGTTGCCAGCCTCTCCATAGCTGAACGTTCCAATCCATTATACGCCGAGGGTCCTGGACTGTAAATGGTAATTTGATGTTAATGTGATCTGTTAAATGAAATCACCCAAAATGAAAGGTAACATAGTTGAGTAACTAAAAGACGTTTGTGGTCATCAAAACAAAACAAAGCTTGAAGATCCTATAGTCCTATAGTTGTTTGATAAATTTAATTTAGATAATAAATACTTACAATTTTTGGGGAGATGGAGTAGTCATGCTCACTAAAATGTCACTGGGGTGGTGGCGCTATGTGGCGGGTCGTTACATTCCCTACAATATGGTTGAGTGAAGCGATGGCTGGCACATACGTCATGCTTGTGAACAGGTGCCACCTTTGGGGACTGGTCTGCTCCAGCTTACCTCTCGAAAGTAAAAACTTACTTGAGTACTTATTTGTTTCATCACTTATCACTATCAAAACCAAAACTATATGACTTGGTCCAAAGTGAGCTACACATAGCAATAAGTTAGATACTGATACTGTAAATGATCTGCTGAGCTTCTTACCGGTGTCTTCTCGGTAGATATAGGTTCCGAACCGGAAGTAGAATCACTTTGCATTGTATTCAATGACGATTCAAAAGTGTTATATGTAACCTACTTGAATAAAGAAATATTTGAGTTTGAGTTTGAGATGTGTTTCCTTTTACAGACGGGCGCTTGAAATTACGTCAAATTATTTGTTTCCAAAATTATGTCAGCGATATGAGGTTTAAATTAGACTAGACCAGGGTAGGCGAACCAATGGCTCGCGTGCCATTGGTGGCACGCGACACAATATTTTGGGCACGTCGCAGAATTAGGTATTTTATGACGATCGAACGCGCTGATTGATTTCCAATCTAGTTCAATATGGATTCAAAAATTTATTGAAACAAGGAAAGAGTTAGAATTAATTGAAACAGTAAGATTGACAAGTAATTTAAGTAAAAATGCTAATAATAAAATTCTGGAAACATGGAATGCGTTACCAGACACATTTAACTGTTTGAAGAAGCTGGCTCATGCTATTTTAACCATGTTTTTATCTACTTATGCCTGCGAGTCATTATTTTCAGAGATGAATAACATTAAAAACTCGGTTAGAAACCGTTTGGCAGATGAATCTAGTTCAGCATGCATTTTGCTAAAAGTAACATCTTGCAACCCTAACATAAATTATTTGTCATCTAACCTGCAGCAACAGAAGTCACACTAATTTTACTGAAATTTAATTTATGCGTGTAATAAAAACATACCAAAATGTACCTCTTTTGCTTACTTTATTTAATAAAGAGTTTTGATAGTATTTATAATTTTTATTTTCCAAATAATCAGAAAGTCAAAATTATTTGATGGCACGCGAATGACTCCATTAAACTTTTTTTTAGAAAAAATGGCACGTTGATGCATAAAGGTTCGCCTACCCTGGACTAGACTATACACTTGAAGCCTTTATGTTATGCTGGTGCTCATATATATATATACTTATGTACATCATAGGAGGCAATAATTTGTTTGTATTTTGCATGGAACTTTGGATTCAAAAATCTCTAGTCAAAGTTTAATAGTTAGTTAAATTTACCGAAATTAATGATCATAGATCACGATTTTTAAGTCATCAGAGTTAAAGTAGTTAAATTTCCTCAACGTGAAGGTTTTTTGAACATTTTCATTGGAGTTGCCCACATACGCGATGTTTTCAAGATACCAAATATTGACATGACACATGTGAAATTTAAAAATTAGAAATATTTGACTTCAAAAAAAGGAGGGGGATCTCAGTTCGATCATATATTTTTTTCAAAACAGTAATCCACGCAATGATAGTTGCAGTTTTAGCCGACTAAAAAAGAAGTATTAATTTTTGAAATCCCAAAGTTCTAAGCATGCTTTTAAAAATGTATAATCATTCAAATTAAAATTTTCGTTTATTTCAAATATTTAAAGTTCGCTAACGCAGCGTTGTGCAGTCAAAAAAAATGTAAAAATGTAATAAAAAATTATTCGTTTTAAACACTAAGCAATTTTTTATTATCTTTGCAATGCATGATCATCATCGTTTTAGTTGAAAGACACTTGCACTACAATATAAGCTGTCCCTATTAAAAATGTAAATTATATTTCTTCATATCGGATTTCTTTAAAAGGAAACTTTATTACGTACGACGTAAACTGGTATATTGTTTGTTCCCTTGTATAAAAGCTTACTCTCTTAAGCGACCTCAAATGCTTTTCAATGTGCATTCCTTCGCGATTGCAAAACATTAAACCGTGAAACATTCACGCCGTCCTTCGCCCGTCTTATCTCATTTGCTTACAATTGCTTGTAAATAAAAGAACAGCAAGCTGCATATAAACGAGCTAAAACGAATCGAATTTTAACCAGAATCCTTTCGGTTTAAAACAGCAATCGAATAAGGTTCCAATATAAATCCGACCGGGTTATCTTGCGTGTAAAATAATCCTGGCGCATTTGCCATTCATTGCGCTTTAGATAAAACACAGACACTTTTATTTTCCGATGCAAAAATGCTATTTCAACGCCGGATGAAACAATACGGAGTAAACTCTATTTGTGTCACTGTAAGTTTGCATTTCGTTTGCATATGGTGCTTGTAAAAGATATTGTAAGACAATTCTCGATTTTGAATAAGGAATTAGTAGACGTGCAGTTTTTCTTCTGATTAAACGTTTGATGAGTCCGGAGTTACGTGTGTATTATTTGTAACGCCTTCATTTGTAAGAACTGAGCTTCTGTCTCGGAGTTGATATTTGGTTCCTAGGTAGGCACAGATTTTTCGTCAAAACCTCGGGTTTGTGATCATTGTGTTTAAAATGGAATGCAGAAGTCTAACATTCTATATTTCGTACATATTTTCAACCCTATAGTGTTTTTTTTAGTATACTAAGGGGGTAAACGGCTCCTTGAAGGGTAGAGTTTTGTAGAATTCGTTGTATTCGAATGTCTACACTCCATATTGAACCTACCTACCGAATTTCAAGTTTGCTGGTAAAAGAGTTTTTGAGATTTCTTGATTAATCTGTCAGTGAGAGATATTTCGCTTTTTATTATAGACTAGCTGTGCCCGCGACTTCGTTCGCGTGGACTGCAGGGTTTTTATTCGCAATAAAAGGTAGCCTATGTCCTTTCTCAGGGTCTAAGATTGTTTGTGCCTTTAAAGGTTTAACCGGAAAGCGTAACAGACAGAGTTACTTTCGCATTTAAAATATTAGTAGGCATTTTTTACAAAATGTTAGTAAAAGTCGCACGTCTGCTCTGAACCGAAAAAAACGCAAAAAGCAAGTGGCTGGGAAGTGCGAATTGCCGAAACAAAGAGCTATCCGGTGCCATATCGTGTCTCCTCTCCATCAAACTTCGTCTCTTTGATCGCACAGAAAAAAGCTACATCACAAAAGCGTTGCTTCGAATGGCTTTTGTAAAAGGCCAAAATTTAGGCATATATTTGAACTTGTGCTAAATTTACACATTTGCTGCCTCAAAACTTTATTTTACCGCCATTATTGACTTCTAAAAGTAGATACTCTGTGTAAATAAAATTCTAATTTGAAATGTCATTGCAAATACACACCTCTTTTTGTTTCCGTGGTCTTACTTTTTCGGGACAATTTTACCTACCTCTTATTTTTATAACCTTATTTTTCGTTTTTCGGCACAGATCTTAACCCCCAACGCAAATAATGGGGCGCATGTTCATAGCATCGTAGCACCTCAACAGACAAGCTTTTTGATTGCATCTTATAGGTTTGAAAGGAAAATTAGTCACAAATATTCGTAGCTATATTTAATGGAAACCGATTAAACGTAATTATCTTATTTGTGACGGCGAATTGCGTCGTGAAAATAGGTCAATCGCGCCTTGTAAAATTAAAAGAATGAGTTCTCGAATGAATGACCGAATGAAAGGTTAAATTATTAAAAGATTTCTCCAATAAATAAGGATGATAAGGATAGAACAAGGACGTTAAATATGATCAAATGTGAAGAGGTTTTTGGTAAAAACTTAACACTGGCCCGTTTAGAGTTTTAACACTTTGAATTAAAAATTATTTTTTATTTAAATGTTTTTCAATACTTGGAAAAAACAGAAGATAGTTCGTTTTTAATTAATTCATTTAAATGAAAACACTGCTGAGATTTTAATGATTTATACAATCCATTTTCTTTAAAAAAACATAAAAATATTTTTCAGACTGATACATACACAAAACAATTTTAATAATTTAAAAACAGTTGTACACAGCAAACATATCATAATCGCTCAAAGTACACATTTTTATATGCAAGATTTATGGTCATCGTGTAAACTGACGTCAAATTTAAGTAACACTAAACTACGATTTGAAGGTATTTTAACTCTTAAATTGATTTAAAAAATCCGTTCACGCAGTTATAAAAAACGAAGTATTACTCGGTATTTAGCCAAGTATATGGACTTTTTTTAGATCTAATGTTCCCTTCTAATTTACGTGAAGATTGTGTGTCGAACGCACATGCTGTCATTTCAATGAAGCTAACCGCAAGGGAATATTTCCTACCTCAATCTAGGGTAAACTTCATAGTAACGGAGAAGAGTTCAAAAGTTTATATTTTATTGCTTGTAACTGTACCAACTAAAATAGATTTTTTTGTTTGTTAACACAAAGTAAAAGTAAAAGTTATAAATATCAATAAGAGGTCATTGCCTTATGTTGTTATTTATAACTTTTATCTAAATGTACGTTTTAAGGCACAAAAAAATATTTAGAGAATATCTTGAAATAACTCGAAAAAACAGCTCCATTCACTTCTCCCCTCTCCTTATTACATCTCAGAAGGCTCTCCGAATGAATACTTAAAAACAGCGATACACAAGCCAAAAATTCAATTACACAGAAAATATAAATTTTAAACCAGAATCTTATGAATGGGCTCCGAAGTAAGCGATAAATAACGCTAAAACCTCCCTGGGTTATCTTTTTAAAGTGAACACAGCGGTGTTGTTAAGGAGCGGCGTAAATTTAATTTTATTGCTTGATACTTTTAAAATTAAGCAATTGCCAGCTTCTGTGTAATGAAAATGTGGTTGTTATAAGATACTTGTTTAAAATTTGCAGCTTAACCAAGCCTGCCTAGGACAAAATTTCAGAAATGGATTTGAAACTCAATCATTTTTGACGTTTGTGAGAGTGTGCTCATTAGTTCGCGAAAGCAGCCACGCGGCGTACACCAACGTAGTTATAAATATAAGACGATTGTTAAACGCTTTCAATGCAGATATTTATATCTAACTCCTCTAGTTAAATACAAATATGTGCATTGACTGGCGCGAAGTAAATTTATTACAAATTATAGTACGATTCTTCATTGAGCTAAAAATTTTTGTCGTTATATCAGTGGTGAGAAACTGGTAACCCAGCTTCCACTTTTCACTCAATGGTGCTCATCGAAACAAAACTATGAGCCATAGCAATAAGTTAGGCATTGTAACTAATCTGCTTATGCACTTGTCGCTGTCCTCTGGCTAGATAGATAGTAAAAATAAGTTAACGGTTCAAAACGTGATAACATGTTTTAGTAGTTAATACGTTCTATTTACTGCCCAACGTTTCGGTTAGAATAGAAATAGAAATAGAAAAATATTTATTCAGCATGTGTCGGGGGGCCGAGGACTTTACTTTTTTTTTATTTTTTAAGGTTGCACCAACCGTTAGCTTATTTTAAATGTTAAAAATGGAACGAGATCGTCTTAAATTCTATAGATAGCTATAGTTTCCGCACCGGCAGAAGAATCACTTCGCATTGTGTAACCCATGATTCCAGTGTTATATGTAGCCGACTTGAATAAAGAAATATTTGGCTTTGACTTTGACTTTGCAAATACGCTAAAGTAATAATATCAGTTCGATCTGCAATCGCGCTAAACGCCCATGTCTGCAGCGCGTATGCGGCCCACGTCGCGCCGATAACTCAGCCGGCGCATGAAATATTTAGCGCGTTCCGCCCCGCCGGTAAATGAGCTACCTACATTCGTTGGTCAATCTTACTTAAAAGTTAAGTGGGTGAATTGGAGGAGAAAATTGATATCTACTATCTTTCTACGACTTCCGTAGCCGAAGGGCAAGCGGGCCGGTCTTTGGCGTCGCGCCATCTCTGAGGTCCCTGGTTCGATCCACGGTCGGGTAAATATGGGAAATGTTTTTTTTATATTGTGTTGGATTCGTGTGTTGTGGTACCGAGGTTGTTTCTGGTTTCTGTAACACAAGTGTTTAAACTACTCAGCACAGAGCGTATGTAACGTTATCCAATATTTTTTTTTATTGTCTGCGTTGATTCAAAATAAAAAAAGTAATCTGTATAAATACCAAAATTTTATTTAAATATACTCAGTAGTTTTTGCGTGACAGAGTAACAAACACACATTCTGACAATATTAGGAGGATGCAAAAGCCACTTAGATTAAGAAGGAAATTAATAAGCAGAGAAATAAAACACTTCATTTATATAATATAGGATACTTTTTATCCCTAAAAAAACGGGGAAGTCGCGCACAACAGCTAGCTTAGTGGATAAAAAGATTTGAGTAGATTTTATCATTACCTACTTAATTGCACAACCACAAATACCCGCCGGCACAGGCCGGTGGATATTTGTCTTTTCAAATTCCGGCTTTTCAAATGCCGGCGGCATGTGGCTTCGACACGTAGTTGAAAAGCCGGCGGCAAAGCACCCTTAAAGCCAGCGCCATGTGTGGCTGCAACAAGCAAAAAAAAACAACCTATCTTACTTAATACAGATGCTTTGAAGTCATAATTACTACCAGAGCAAAAGTAACCTGTTTGTATTGTACCAATTCAATCTTCATTGAAATGCCACTTCACTAAAGGCCTTTTTTCCTCAACGCCCCTCCAACATTAGCCTCCCGTCATGTGTCCTGTTGATCTAGTAACTAATCATAAAAATATAAATCGGCGTCTGTTAGCTGAACCCTTTCATGCTCAAGAAAGATGGAACACTTTGCGGGAAGTGACGCGGGGCGCGCGCTTTGTACAATATTCATGACGTCAGACAATGTAGTTGAGAACTTGTATCCGAATGTGGGTGGTGCAAGGCATGAGCTGAGGATTTTTGGCTGGCGCTTAAAAAGGTTGAAGGAGGACCTATAACTGTTATAACATATTTATAAGTTAATATCACGTACACACACACACACACTCATCATGAAGACATGAATTACACGGATAGCTAACACTTTAACGCGGGTGTGATCTGGAATCCAAAAAACAGGATCACTCTAGTTTAGGCTCCAGTCACACACGTAAATGCTAAATATGTAATGTTAGCTCTTACGTCTTACTTAGGATTTATTAATATTTAGTGAACGAAAAAAATATAGAAGCATTTATAACGCTTGAAAATGTAACCACGAAAAATAAGGCACAGTGGGCGTGGTTTAAAAAAGTGAGCTAGCGATAGTACAAATACCGTGTCCAATAACGCATCGAGTCACAGGCGGACCAATCACGGTGCTTGTTCCATCCTATTCTATGAAATGAGGAAACTAACGAACTCTCTATTTGTCGACCTAAACGCATAAGCCTTAAAGCTTATTTTTCAAGTGTCAATACTTAAGTAGGTACTATATTGCGTAGCTATTACTTGTGTGCTTTACATTTATGTGAGTTTTGGTGTCGAATAAAGTGAGTATGACGGGAACTGTTCCATGTTTTATGCAATAAGGAAGAAAGAAAGAAAGAAAATAAATTTATTGACATCACAAAATATACATACAAACACAACACAAGACAATTCAACAGATAAATATTATTATAAATTATCTTGTGAGGCCAATTTGGGTTCCACCTCAGCAAATGCCACTACGACATTTTTGACGACGCAGCAGCGCTGGTATTCTGGTGGAACCCCTTGCTTGGGAAATAAGCAAATGCCCCGGCTCTTGCTAGTTCCCCACGCAATCGAGTGGCGCTAATGATTATTAAAATCTATAAGTGACATTATAAACTACAAACACATACACTGGTAAAAACAGGCAAAAACAATATACAATTAAATAATCACGAAAAAAAATGAAATAAAATAAAAAAAAAAAAACATTACAACACACAGCAAATACAAACAACAGTCATTTCAGCCAATAAATAAATAATTAAATAAATAAATAAATAAATAAATAAATAAATAAATAAATAAATAAATAAATAAATAAATAAATAAATAAATAAATAAATAAATAAATAAATAAATAAATAAATAAATAAATAAATAAATAAATAAATAAATAAATAAATAAATAAATAAATAAATAAATAAATAAATAAATAAATAAATAAATAAATAAATAAATAAATAAATAAATAAATATTGGACAACATCACATACATTGCTCTGATTCTGTGGTAAGTAGCTTAAGCACTTGTGTTACAGAAATCAGAAACAACGACGGTACCACAACACCCAGACCCGAGACAATATGGAAAAGTTCGTTTCCCATATTGACCCGACCGGGGATCGAACCCGGAACCTCAGAGATGGCGCTCGCCAAAGTCAGGCCCGCTCGCCTCTCGGCTACGGAGGTCGTCAATTTTCAGTTAATTAAATAAGAAGTATTTTTTCTTGTGTGTGGGGAAAAAATCTCTTTTATTCTTACTTTATTTCAACATGCATCTACCTGACCTAAAAATAAGAAGCACAAGATTTTGTGTTATGGAAACTCTATATATTTTTGTGTATGACTCGCTGTAAACTTGAAACTGGTACCAAACATTGCAGCTCCTTTTTTCCGTGGGGTGTACTCTATCATATTTTATACAAATTTGAAACTTTTCTTTCGGTTTTTATATGATGAAAAACTGACACAAATGATTAAGAAAATATTATGTTCTACTGTATGAATGGGTTTCCTTTTTAATATCATCAATATTCGCACTTGAAATGTCAAACAAAGCACTTAAGAAGTCACTTAAGTTCTTTGTTCTTTTAATTTGTTACATCTTTGAAAGAGAGAAAAATAAATTATTCCTTGTAAAAACTGGATAAACAATTGGATATTTATTCGTAGTTTTAGACTATCAACAATTCTTATATACTACTCTGTACCAAATAATACATAGCCTTATATTTGTAATTGATCCAGTTGTAATTGTAGTTTAAAGTTTATTCGTTTCAAAGAAAATATTATATTATTTTTCTTTGTAAATATTTACTAATACTTACATTGCTACATATTTTATAAATAGTCTTATAATCATAAATATAATCATAATCAATTAGTTGTCATGTTGGTTACAAATAACACTTATGCATCGTCATAATGAACACAAACCGAAATTAAAGCCACACTACTTAACATCGTTTATTAAAGAAATTAATAAACTTAATTTGAAATAAAAAAAATCTTTTACATCACGCTCTCTAGGTCTCAGTATACCAGTATGAGTATACTGAGTATGGAGAGTCGTGATCGTAAATCATTCGCTACAAGTTACTAGCAGGTTGTTCGTTGAACCGCCCGCCATAAACGTTGGAGGGTTAATTTGCAATGAAATAGTGTCTACCAAGCTGGATACCTTAACGATATAGTGATCATATAGTGGAATTAAATAGTCAATAGTCAAATATTTTGTATTCATACACATCAGTAACACTTATGAATATGAAAAATAACGTTTACCTTACTATATTTTGGCCGTATCTTTATGTGAATATGTTAAAAACCCAACATTTTTAGGGTTCCCTTGCCAAATGGCAAGAAACGGATCCTTTATGGATTTGTCATGTCTGTCTATCCGTCCGTTCATCACAGCCACTTTTTTCCGAAACTAAGACCTATATTGTTGAAACTTTGTGTGTAGGTGTATTCTGTGAACCGCATTAAGGTTTTTCACAAAAAAACTTTTTCTCATATTTAAAAAATTTAACCTGTTTTTTCTTTTTCTTGTTTTGGGGTATCTATAGATTGGTCTTTAGAAACGATATTGAGATTTGTAGTATTTATTTTTTTTAATTAAATTGTTTGCGCGGGAAACACTTCTAAAGTGGTAAAATAAGTGTCATCTTCACCACTCTCTAACTTTTAGAATAAGAGAATGATAAAACTGAAATAGTTATAAAAAGCTTCAACAAAAAATTGGTATGAACGAGATCTATTGAGCTACTTAATTAATTTGATCTCGTTCAAAAAAGTTTGCTACGGGACCCTCCATGGGCGAGTCCGCACTTAGCCAGTTTTTTCTACTTCTTTTTAAATACAAATGCTCTATACCGTGGTAATCCCACTTCTGTACTGGGCCACACAAAACCGCACCAGCTTCCCGCTCTTCTTAAACAAAAATAAAACGCGGACCCTGCCTACTTACCCCAGATTACGCCCGCTCCCAACAAGTCAATCACACATAACGCGAAAAACTTCTCACTCAACTCGGAGTGGACATGAAAAAGCGATCATATGTTGGTCCGCCAATTTATTCGCGGGCGTGGCTTTATCAAAAGTTGGACACATTAGCGCCAGATGTGGCCTGGATGAACTTTTTTCGTCCCCCCACGACGTATAATAATGAAACGAATGGCCAACTCATTCGTTATAATTTTTTAGGTCGCGAACTCTATGATGAGATATGTGAGTTTGATGTTTTATGGCCAGAGTTTATTGGGCTTGGGCTTGAATCAAATGTTTTATCGGAGATATTTTTTGGCATATCGAACTGCTGTTCTGAGTGAAATGTTAGAATAATTTTTCAGTTATTGTGGTCATGCAGTCCAAACTATAGTTTTAATGATAATAAACACATCTCTTTACTGAATAAAATAAGATATCTTCATCCTAGTTGCCATGTATTGTGTGGAATAACTTATATTTTCTTTTAAAATGACTTGATACTTAATTTTATAACGTTTTTTTTTACAAAGTACGTATTGTTTTATATAATCAACGATCGTTGTAACATCGTACTTTTATTATTCATTGTCTAGACATATTACTATTTGGGAAATCATCTTTTTCTTTTGTTATGGCGAAAAATTTACCTTTTAATACAGCCTTAATGAAAAGCCACTGAGTTCATGTGAATATTTTTTAATTTCTAAATATAAGATCTTGTTAGGGCGATATTATGTAGATAGAGTCAAGTAAAACAAAATGACTACTACAAATGAATTTTAGTGATTAAGTTATATTAATGGCATGAAAACTTTCAAATTAAAAAAAATAAAAACAATTTGACTTCCTAACGTGTTGTAAATAAATATGCGAACCAATTTGATGACAACAACTTACTAAATATTTTGCACACATGTAAGAAATACTAATATTAAACATGTAATAATTTAATCTATTTTAATGACTAAACTAATATTTACATATGACAACATAGCATGCAAATAGGTAAACAATAAAAATTATATAGGTATTAAAAATTATTGAACAGTGTAATAAGCTTTCAAAATGTTAGGATTTGTGATTCGCAGCAGCAAAGAACTATAGTCGCCCAAACCAAAATGTTATTGTTTAACGCGTATGTGAAACCTATACTGGAATACTGTAGTCCAGTCTGGACGCCTCACTACGACATTTACCTGCATAAAACGCTTAGATCGTTCTACTCTTACTATACTCGTACTCGTGTACAGAAACGGTTCCTGTAGCATATGTGTTTCCAATACGGTCAAGCGCGGAAGCTGCCCTAGTACCCTTTTTTTTCGGAGTTCCCTCCGAACCTACCGTCTGATAACTGTACCGTCACCGCACCGTACCGTACCGTCACCCGAGGGAGGTGACGGCGTGTGTAATAAGGGCAGAGAGTCCCGCCCTTATGCGGGCAGGAATATCCACTAAAACCCCCCGGTGGACCTTATCGCCTTGATGGTGATGCCATGGGAACAGAAGACCTACCACAGTGCCCTAGTACCCTGTTCCAACTTCCAGCTCCATGTTACCATATTAATGTATTGTCATCAAAGTTTCGTAAGTATGCCAAATTTCAGCTCAATCGGTGTACCGGAACTGGTTCAACTATTCCTTGCAAAATATGTAAACATACATATGTACATGCATACAAAAGAGAAGTTAATTGAAAGTTTGTAATAATAATAATAAAAAAATACGATTTAACAAAGATCAAAGGTAGTGGTCATATTATATGTTTGGAATATTTTTTATTTTGTTTTAACAAAATTTGGTAGTTAATTTTTATACCTTTTTTTATTTATATTCAAAATGCATTTTATTTTATAAATATAATCAACGATCTTTGTTACGTCGTTATTTTTTATTCTTCCTTGTCTAAAGCCATAACTTGATTTTGCTTTGAAATCAAACAATTACTTCTATTATGCAATAATTAACCTTCTAGTCTTAACCATGAAGAGTTTTCGTGGAATGAGACAAACATTTTTTTTTTAATTTAGAAGATCTTCTTAGCGTCATTATTATAGAGTCAAGATGTGTGGTAAAGTTTAACAAAATCTGAAAACTTTAAGTGTACAAGCTATTTAAGTAATCTTCAATTAAATAAAAGGTCAAAACACGACACCATTTTTATTTAGTTGTTAAAACGAACTTCTTACTGCCCGACGTTTTGGTTAGGTTGCACCAACCATGGTCACGAGCTGATATTTTTATCTTCTGTCTCAAAGGTTTCTGTCATGAAAGGATGAGAATGACTCACCTCGAGATGAGTGAATCATTCTTTATAAGAAATATTAGGTTTATTGATAAAATTGAAACACCTATTTTATCAATGCTTATCTTACATTTTTATCTCAAAGATATATCTTAAGTATAAAGGTTTCAAAAACACCATTTCAGAATAAGACTGATTTAGATTTTCATACTTGAACACTTTTTGAAGTTGAACAAAAATGGCCGTGATTTATATTATTTCTCTGTTTTTATGTGCTTGTTTGGTAAACATAAGTGGTGAAAACTTACAAGTTGGTAGCAATCTGAACAGTGAAATAGTTCATTTAGAATTAGTCAAGTTATCCGCTATACCGTTGAAAGTGCGAACGAAAAATGTCTTCTTTAACCATAATGGGACGAAAATTATCAAGGTTAGTAAATTTTGGTCGTAATAAAATTATTTTTGCATTTACCCCATTTTGATAATAAGGATCTCATAAGGCTCTTGTTTATTTAAACTCAAAAGAAACAGACAATCCATAAATATATTTTTTTAATTATAAATGCTTTTTTGACCTGGCCAAACTTACATACTGTCTATCACTTGGAAAATACATCATTTTACATCTTTATTTATCGTTTTCTTCCCTGATCCGCAACATTTTGCTCGGTTGTGCCATCTATAAGGTCCTGGGTCCGATTCAAATATCTCCACAAAAAATGTATGTCAAAAATCGCTCCGTTTTGCCGTAACAGACAAACAAAAAACAGATACACACATACACTTTCCGAATTATAATTGGGAAATTATGTCAATATTAAATATAATATTGGCATTATTAAAAGTATAATTAGTGATCAATCTTTATAGATTTTATTTTTTGTATTGTTGTATATTTGTTTGAAGATGATTTTTTTTGCAATTTTAAATATTTATTTTATTTAATTCCAGGGAATCACAGCCATCGACCTTGATAAAACTAAAGCCACTGCAAGCATCACTGCTGGAGGAGTAGGGTGGTCCTTCACCAATATTAAGCTAAAGGGTGAGCGTGGAGAGGGACTCAACTATCAAATACAAATCTACGGATAAAACAAACATTTAACTTTAAGATATACCATAGTACTCGTATACAACGAGAAATAATTATGTTAAACGTAAAAAAACATATCAACAGTAAATGTGTACACTATAGCATAACAATTTATGATTAAAAATTATTTTATACAATATGTAACAACAGGAATATATTATTTTCTGAATATTTAAATTTATGATTTAACATCCTTACGGATATACTTATGTATAATGTTAATAAAAAAATATTGTGTTTCTTTTATACTATAATTAAACTTCTTGCTGCATTTTCAATTTTTTTGTGACTTATTTTTCTTTTAACTATCCGTGTTTTATTAACCGACTTCGAAAGGGGTGGTTTGATTACGTGTTGTCGACAAAGAATAGATCATTTGTAAACCAATTTTGATGTATTTTAAAAAAAGATATCTCACAAATCACAAAGTCTGGTTGTACCATATCTCAAGGTTGGTATCATGTCTGTGTGTGCCACACTGCCACACCTCAAGGGTAGTTCGATAACACGGATACCAGAATCTGATGATGTCCATAGTAATCAAAGAGAACTAGATGTTTTTGCTATAAACGACTACCTTAATATAATTTTGTTTATCTAAAAAACCATAGTGCTTTTTCATTAAAATGTATATTCGTTCAAAGTCATATATTTTACAAGAAAGTGTTTAGATTACTCAGGCTTACGTCGTCCATTCAAAAACTAGCAAAATAACGGGTCAAAGTAAAGATATCATTACACAACGACAACATAATTCCTTGTTCTGTTTCGCTAATTCACAATAAATAATTCCGAACCGCACGAGTGTAGCAAACACAAAAAAGGATTAACCCTTCATAAGCTCCTTAAGCCCTCTCTTGAGATGATAATATCATTTGCATAAGCCAGGACGACTCGTAAGTGACGTCTATTTAATGGTGTATCATAGCTCTGTCTTATTTGATACAACAATACGAAGCTTGCCTTTGGTTTCTTGAGGCCAAGCCATGTTGGCAGGGACGGCCCTGTCACTATGATTTGACTTTGACATTGTGGGAACCACTGGGAACAATCAATCACAAATATTTCACAGGTGTGTGTGCTGTGCGGTTATGTTAGTCTTTGTGTGAGATTATACTCAATAGTTGAGTTAAGTTTGTGCTAAAATAATGTGCATCATTTTGGTACTAACCATTTGTTCTCGTTAGGCATGATGAGAAGTTTCGGGAAGTTAAAATTATCAAGTAATGATGACTTTTTTTCAAAATATTGATTGTTTATACCTAGGTGCAGAAGTTGACACGTAAACAACCCCCCATCAGTAATCCGAGTCGCCTGAAACTTTGATTAAAAATTGCACCACATTAATCAGATAACTTCACCATCAGCTCGAAGGGAAATAAATGTGAACTCCCGAGACAAATTATTGTAACTAAACAAATCCAATAGAATCTCAATCGGGACAGAAGGCGTCCCATTTCTCAGCGCGTAATTGCCCGAACACCTGGGTGTTCTGGAAAAATATGGGTCCACTAATGAAATGCTTAGCGAATTTACATCAGATGATTGATGCGTCGAGTTCTCGCTTAACGAAGAACGCGAGTGACAGAAAGGTGGAAATTGGACTGTCAAAACAAAAGCCATATCTCACTAGGTTATGTTTTCCGAGTACGCTAAATGTTGTATACTCTTATACTCTTCTAACAACGAAACGGTGTACACATACTAGTTGAAATCACTGTCAGTAACTGTCTTCTGCCTAAAACAAAACGAACAAACAAAAGGTATATTTTTGATGAAATATTGGCATTTAAAATGGAATTTTTAGATTAACATAAATAATATTTTGTTATAAAGTTTCTATTTGCATTCAAAATGATTTGATTAGAATCAAGAGAATATATGTATATATATATATCAGAATTGACAATTGCTATCCGTCATCGGATCCGAAATATTTCGTTTTAAGTTACTACCAACATACTTGTTCTTAGTTTAAAATATTAATTATGATAGGCAATTAATTTTAAAACCGGTATTGCAAAAGAACTGCACTGCGTGTATATTTTTTATGTAAGGTGCATTTAAAGTAACCATTTATACATTTCCCAAAGTTTATTTAATAATTGCAATAATTCTAGAGTTTCTAGTTTCTTGCTGATTTTTTTATTAAAAAGCCTGACGGATCACCCATCCAGTGCCGGTTTTAGTACTACCAGCGCCCTGGGCGAGATTTCTACGGCGCCCCCTAACTGCAATTCAAACCCATACGAAAAAAGGCGAAGGATAATAATGAAATAACCATTTATGAAAAGAAATAAACATTTATTAAAAAAACTAATAAAATTTTACTTTTCTAGCCTTTCTATCGGCGAACTCTTTTATTAAGTTATCAAAGTCGATGTTTTCAGCAATTTCATTTTCGATTGACAAAGTTGCCAAGTTTGTCAATCTAGATTGAGATATTGTCGATCGCAGATAGGTTTTTATCAGCTTAAGCTTAGAAAAACTCCTCTCTCCACTAGCAACTGTTACGGGAATAGTTAATAATATTCGTAATGCTATCCAAACATTTGGATATAGTTCTTGTAAGTTGCGGTCTTTGATAAAATTTAAAACAAAAACAAGAGTAACACTTTCTGATCAGGCAAGAACGATTTCAGACTTACGAATTCATCGCACAACATACATCCACCTATATCTGATTTGGAATTTACATTTAATTTCAATTGAAGATCACTACAGAGTTTGATAAGGTCGTATTTTTCTGGAATCTGTTTTAAATTGTACAAAAAAGACCAAGATTCCGAGTACTCCCATAACTGTTCAAATCTTTCGTTGAGTAAAGTTAACGTCGTGTCCAAAAGACAGTTGAAAAATTCAACCTCAAATTTTTTTTCTGGAGAAGTTATAGGCTCATCTTGGGCAGTTTCACCAGCTTGTTGTCGCTCTAAACACAGGTTCTATTTCTAACTCTTCAGCCAATTCCTTCGCAGTTAAAATGGCGCTTTTAAAGCCTGTATTTCTATATTCTTCCAAGAAATTGCAGCATTTTTCAACATGTCTGTGCATTTACCGAGATCCATGTCTGTTGATTGTAGAGATTTACTAACGACATTAATTTGAAAAAGTATGTCATACCAGACAACCAATGAAACTATGAAGCCGAAATCTTTTAGCTGTTCGGCTAGAGTAGTAGCCTCATGAGAGACTTGAACATCAGTTTGCTGAGTTTCGATAGCCTAGATATCATACACGTGAACTACGATCGAAAAATCTAGGTAAGGTAATATTGTAATGGCAGCGGAATAATTGTGAAATGTTATATTTAAAAGCTTGTGTTACGTGATAGTGCTTAGATTTGTATGAAAAAAATCACGATCATCCACTCGTTCCCGAAAAAATGACTTCTATGTACAGTCAGATGCAAAAGTCGGTGGACACTTTTCACCTTTAACACAAAGGCTTACGAATGAACAGTGTTCATCCACTTTTACACTTGACCGTACCTCCTCGACATTCATTTATTATCTCCGTGTTAAAATTTCATCAACATTATAAAGTCAGTTCCAGAGATATTTTATAATATATAATTTACTTTAAATAGATTACCCCACTCCAAACATAACATAAACAAACAAACAAATGTTACCTCTTTAGTATAATAAGTAAAGATAGTTAAAATAAAATTGTACTTACCTAATTAGTGAAACAATCCGTCATGAAGCAAATACCTACTTAAACACTATTTGAATTTCAACTTTTTGGATAAAACCTATGTCACTCTGTAGTCGGCGACAAAAAGTAAAAAACATGCACTTCGTAACTTAGCGTGGACCGCCTGATTACTGCGTCTGTTTGTTTTAAAATATGTAATTGCGATAACTGTTTTTAAGTGCGTGCACCGATTGAATGAATAAGAATGAGCTATGTTCCGCTCCATCAAAAATAACGCCAACTCTTTTGAACTAAAACGTTAAAAATAGATAGATAATGTGTTTCTCTGTGGTCGGGGATTCCCAGTAAAATGAACTGTATGTATGTAGTGCTCCGACCGAACGGATTGAGCACTGCGTTCCATTCTAGTGTGGCCAACACATCGTTTTTTTTTTCGCTTACAGAGATGGGAATATAAAAGGGCGCCACTTAACGGCGCCCCTTAAAGTCCGGCGCCCCTGGGCGGTCGCCCAACCGCGCCCTACCCTAACGCCGGTACTGCACCCATCTTCTGTAAATTATTTTTACAAATACGTCAATACAAACAGGTGTTGAAAACAACTCTATTCGTATGTATATTCAAGTGTTTTAGCTACTTACCACAGAATCATAGCAATATATGTGATGTTGTCCAATATATATTAAAACTTTAACGGCTCGTTAAAAGTATTTTGCTGTCATTTTTCAAACGCACTGCTGAAGAATAAAAATCGCTCTAAAAGTCAGTATTTTTAAACAAGTATGACTTAGATACTTTGAAGACAAAAATTAAAAGGCTATTACTGGCTGGACGAAAATCATTCATGCAAAAGTTGGTTTTGAAAAATATTTTTAATATCAAAGAGCCTTGCCTTACGGTTTCATTTGTAATCTGATTATTGATAGGCTTACTTCAAAAAATACAAATAATTAATAAATCGTAGAATAAAAACTAAGATATAAATCGTATGGTCAGTATCCAAATGTTTACCTTTTTCTTCTTGTATGTTACAAAAGAGTCAAGTACACTGGAAGAGTCAAAATATCTCACCCTAATACACTTTCGTTAACACTATCGAAAACCCCTAAAACAGACTTAAACCTTCTTCACAAACGCTGAGAAGCATTATTACTAGTAGCACAGTTAGCTAAATAAAATCCAATTAGACACCACGAGACCGAATACACTGCGGACGTGCAAAGGTAATGAAACAACTGGAACGGCATTAATGGATCGAAAAAATAAAAGCGACTGTACCTACAGGAAATTAAAGAGGAATTTTTGTAGAGAAATGCATTTGCTTCGCGTTTGCAGCGGGAATGGGCTTTATTTAGGTTGAATTGCTTTTATCCAGCCTTCTAATAGACTACGCTTAAGTTAAATAATGTCTGCGAAAGTATTTTAATGAGGACCTGGATTTGTTGCTGTACATAAGTCAGCTGACTGCATGCCTGTTTAATTTGTGGATTTAAAATTCTTTTTGAAGATACCGTTTCTTGTATGCAAAATAATGTCTTTTATATTGAAATTATTTATTTAAAACTTCATCATCATGAAAAAAAATCATAGCCAAACTTATACAAAATTAATATAAAAATTATTTTACTTAGTGACTATTTAAAAAGCTTTATTTTAATGTGTAATAAAGGTCATATCTACAACACGAGTGTCTTTTATCACGTCGCAATGCCCTAACAGGGTCAACGTTGATTTAATCTTAAGATATCCACCTGAACGATTGATATTGCATACTCAATTTAGTTTAATATCTAAAAACAACTAAATACTTACACAACTTCATAAAAATAAATGTACATGAATGTTAAAAACAACAGCCATCAAGTACGGAACTGAAGAACGGAGCCAGGTGGTCCCAGAAGAGAGCAAAACTGTTTTGAAACCGCAATCAGAAGTAAATAAGAGCAAAGTGAGACTTACTCTTTAGTGCCCCCTTGGGGCCTGGAACGCATCGCCCCGTATACTGTCCGATTGACCTGAGGTGAGGGAAAAGTGAAATCGTACACGAAAATACTAAAAATCTATGAACAGAAAAGAGACTTGTGGAGATAAAGATAATGCTCATTATATATAGTACCTTTACGGGTTAAATTTGCTTATGAACGATATCTTAAATGAGAATCGGGGAAACCTCCAAGGTGCAGTTTTAATGGTATTTCAGAGTGTAAGCCCATGTGATGTAATTATGCATCTAAATTGGTTTTCAGAATATCAATTACTATGCTATTCTTTTGGTATACGGTAGTCAAAAAATACACTGTTCTTATTTATTTATTTTAACTTTATTGCGCGAGAAAATTACAAAAGCTAGATTAATGCTTAGTGGAATTCTTTAAAGTGGCGTAGTGATTATTTGAACCATTTTTTAAAACCCATCCTGCGCAGATGTTTAGGGAGAGCGTTGCAAACGCAGCAGTACGGTGGGCCAATGCATTACCTCTCCTTAAAAAACGGGTTTAAAATTTAGTTCACTATTAAGTCAAAATAGAAGTATACTTTAAGTAATATCATCAGTGGGAGGTCAAGAGTCATTAAACAAAATAAAACGTCAGTTAAGAATCCTAAAATGGAAAAAGAGATAAACACAATTTATGCCGCTTATCAACCAACAATATCTTGCCAAAATTATCTCCATATTTTGCGTTCCATCCTATTAAGTACTAAATTAACGGAACGCCTCCGGAACAACAGCAGAGACAAGGAACATCTGTATTAATTAACGGAAAATTATTGTCAGGCCAGTAATCACCAGGCGGGCCGGACTTAGAGCAATTTGCCGCGTCCCCTGTATACGGAGCCGCAAATTTAAATTATTGGAACAAATTCCGTGGTGAGCCCTGTTTGCGAGGTAAACAAGATGTATTTTAAAGCCTTGAATTATGAAACCGTTGGCTTTGGAGGTGTAAGGTTTTAGGCGATTACAGAACAAACGCGGTTGGTTCTTGAAACGAATTTGCTTCTAACATCATCAACTTTTCACTTATTACTTGTGTGTTCAAATTATCGACAAATTAAGTTTCAATACTTAAAAAAAAATGTGTTGTTGTATGTCTTGTTGCAAACGGCTTTTCAACAATTTTCTCAAGTCCAATGTTTTTTAGTCAATCATCAAACTTAATTTTTGGAGCCTTACATATTGGACAATAATTTGTTTTTCTGATAGCTACAGACGCTATTATAAAAAGTATATTTTTTATCCAAATCGTTGTAATTTTTTACCTATTTTGGCTAAATCTAACAGTGATGCCCTCAACATACGCTGTGTGCAAATTCTAAATTTACCTAGTACCAAAGGAAAGAATTAAATAAAAATGCAATGCTTATGAGATATGAAACAAAAGAAAAGGTATTTAAAACACCAATAGATACTTAGACACCAAACATGGACTATTTTTTAAAATTAATCAAAAACCAAGATATTTTTTGTAAAAGTATGTCTTGTATCTTATTCCAAGTCAAATTTAGTTTCTCAGAATTAAACTAGTCATAATCAATACAAATCTAAAGCGCAATTTCGAATGGCTTAACGCATTAAGGTAAACAGAGGCTTCAATTTAAACCGGCAGTGAGGGTATTATTGTTTAAAAGACGCGCGGAGCCGGCTGGCGTTGACAGCGCGCCCTATTGTGGACTGAGCTGCACGTTCCGCATCACAGTGGAGACGCGGGGGTTCAAATGTGTGCTGCTGAGCATTTTAGTTTCACTGAGAACCCCCTCTGAGAGGAATGGCTTGGCACAATGGAGCTCTTCCTGCTTGCCGTGTTTTGTTTCTTAAAAATGTAGTTTGTTTTGGAGCAAGTTATAAGATTTGGTTAAAAATGTTTTTGGTCCAAGGATATTTTGAGGGGTTAAGGTTCTTTCTTGAGTCATGTTTTAACAACCGCCGAATTTAAATCGTTGTTTTTTATTATGTTCATCTCCAGAAAAAACATATTTTTATACAAGAAGAGTTTTTGGCCTAAGGATTGTGCCTTGCATGACGCTAACTAAAAAAACAAAATTCATTGTTAGATCTATAATGGTTTCCGATTGATTAAGGTAATGTTATTGGATAAATTAACACCTAGTTATTATATTTGACCAGATCTTATAAAACAAAAAATAAGGACGCCTTCAATGTGACCTTTAAAAATTTGAAAATTAAGGTACGATTACATTAAGGTAAGATATTTCAAACACGCTATCAAAGCTGGCGTTGATAGGAATACCTCAATATAATTAAATACCTAATGTTTTCTATGACATAAGTAAAAATACAAAGTGTTTTTAGAAACTTGGAATAATGAAGTTAAATTACTTTGTGCAATAAATAAAAATATATAGCTAAAGGTTAATTAAAACGCAACTAATTTAAATTAGTAGCAAAATTTAAACAACATTTTGAATAAGCAAACATTTGCACTAGAAATCAAAACATTTTTTTAAAGACATACCTTGGAACTTCAAGCAATATGATCCCCTAATACCATTTCGCCCGCCATTTTGTTATCACTTAAGTCTAATACCGTCTCTACTCCTCTGAAAAACAACGATACGCCCAGCTTTTGTCGGCAACTTCCTTTGTCTCAAACACGATACTTATCAGCCATTTACTCGTTTACCTGTTGTCATCCGCCTTTTTTAAAGCCGGTGGGTTTATCATTTTATCAGCAACTGAAGTCAGAAAGACGTTGAAATTTTATTATTCGGAGAAGAAAACAAGAAGCTTTTGAAACTAGTTAACAATGGGTTTAGTTTGGATTTAAAGTTGATTAAAATTCTTAAAGATAAACAACTTCATGGGTTCTGCAATAGTGTTCTAGAGTGGAATCTATGATTTGGCAAGCGTTGCATGAGACGCCTTTTAACTCCCGAAAATTGGTAAAGACGAGCTGAAATTTTAAGTTGACAAAATACAAAATCATTTATTCGTGATTCACAGGTAGTGTCGCCACTGGGTGTTAATAATAAGCATATTGTATCACTGTAATCAGCCATATCGGCGTACGAATATGGATATAATTATAAAATCCTGACTAAATCAAATTAATTTATTATTGAAACATACCATGAATGATAGCTCTTCCAGGTTGAATGAAGTAACTACTATCGTACCGCGCCAAGACCATATGTCTTAAATCACGGGATTCTCTCAGAGACTTATTTAAAGAAATTAACATACTTACCGTTGCATCTCAATACATTTTTGATTGTATTATGTATGTACGCAAAAATTATAATCTACTTTTTAAAAAATCTGACTTCCATAACTTTAACACTAGAAATAAACACAAGCTTGCTGTTCCATATCTAAGACTACATAAGATAAAGTAATTCCTTTGTGGGTTTAAGCGTTAAATTATTTAACAAGTTACCTGAAAATGTTATCCAATTGCCCATGCATAGATTTAAGTCTCATGTTAAAAATTGTTTAATAAAAAAGGGCTACTACAAAATTGATGATTATTTAAATGACAAAAATGTATGGGTCTAGAATAACTTAATTCTTTGAAATCTTACTATAGCTTTGTATACTTTATTTAAGTACCTAGTTTAAGGACACATTGTTATATTTGAAAAGAGTAAGTGTCGAGTTTCTTGCCGGTTCTTCTCGACATGATCAACATTCCGAACACGGCGGTAGAATACTTTATTTGTACTGACTATTCATAAGTGCTTTTGTGAAGCTTACATGAATAAAGATATTTTCTATTCTATTCTATTCTACTTTACAAAATAAAATAAAGTTAGTTCATTATATTAAAATATCACAGTCAGTAGATTGAAAACATGCATAAATAAAATAAAAAATAAATGTCAATATGAAAAGTTGATGGAATGTTTATGTTGAATGGACAATATCGTTAAAATAATGATGATGAAATAAAAAAAAACATGAAAAAAAATCTTTACACTACCTTAATCTTTGTGATTAACCACTTAAATTTTTTACCAATGCTAAACGTGTACCCAATCCTTCATTTTATAATTTCACAATCTCATTTCTCGATGAATCTTGAGCAGAAATCTCGGATAAAAGCTTTGCAACAGCAGAGATTAATCCGAAGTAACAATTTACAAATCGTCTACTTACCCGGTGATATTTCACAGTGAATAAACCACTAGTCGTACAATGAGAATAAAAGGAAACGCTGTGCAACTTACTAGTACCTTTTTTAATTAAAAGCTTGAACATTTAATAGAAAAACATCAAAGGTACAGGGACAAAAATGTTTTTCAACATAAATAGTGGACAAAATCACTTATATTGTTCTGATTCTGTAGGCTTTTTTGTTAGCTTAGAAATTTGTGATACTAAAATTATACCTATATAAACAGGAACTACAACGGTGCTGCAACACTTAGACCCGAGATAATTTATGTGGCTTAAGGATAATATATTTATATACACATAAAATTAAGAGTACCTATGCATGTTACAGTATTCACCAGTAGATTGTTAAAGCAAGTGTATGAAGATATTATTTTATGTTTCATGATATTATGGTAAAAAAGTGAGATGTCATATGCATTTTTGCTTGGGTTTAGATAGTTTTAAAAATAATTTATGTTTACATCGAGAGCGATAACGATAGTATTGGTAAATCGTTATATTTGAAGCAAAAAAGTACATAATAACCAAGGGTTGACTGGTAGAGAATGCCCCTAGCATTAAGTCCACCTGTTGTACTTATTTGTGCAATAATATTTTTTAAATAAATAATAAATAAAATAATTTTGATATTCATATTCGTTTTTATTTAGTTTAGCTATTTCTTAAATATAGAGAAACGGAAAATAGTTATCAAGTGGTAGGGATAATATTGAAAAGCAAAAATCATTTATGTTGTTTTAACATATTTTGAAGGTAATGATTTAAGAGAATTGTGGCGCTATTAGATACAAACAAGTTGTTTTGAAGAAAGCGCAAATTACAAATAAAATTATTAAGGAAGTGCCCGTAATAGTACAAATAAAGTCATGATTTTTAGTGAAAATAAAACATCGAAAGTAGATATTTCTATATTATATATTTTTTATATATATATAACAGAACCTTTTTGAAATAGATAGGATAGGTCCTAACACGAATGAAAATATGTTCTATTCTAGCACTTCTAAAATATCAGTTCAAATAAGGTATTCTACCACCGTGTTCGGAATGTTGACGATGTCGAGAAGTACCCGCAAGAACTCGACACTTACTGTTTTCAAATATGACAATATCCTGGTAAATGTCTTAGAATCAACAGTATTTATGTAAATATTAATTACCATAACATTAAGTTAACCAAATATAATAACGCCATATCAACCACCTACACATACAGTGAAGCGTATCTCTTTAACTCCATAATTAGCTAATACATATTTACACAACTACCCAACTCCGCAAGATGGCTCCCTAAACTTGTTAGTTCCATAACATTCAAAACTCTGAACGTAAAATTTTCACAGTTACCACACCGTCATGAATAATTTATCTACATATTTGATGTTTACACAAAAAGAGGGGAGATATCTGGAGGGGTTTTGACAAACACCGTCTCAGGTGTCGACGGAGAGTTCCAATCACGAAATGGAAATTACAGGCTTTCTCCTACTGCTGACAACTCTCTCATTGCTATACATATTTGAAGTGACTCATTATCTCAAAGAAAAACATGTTTAGATGGCTCAGTAAGTAGCAAGTGTACGTAATCTCTTGGTATGCCTCTCTCATATAAATAAATAAATAAATATTGAACAACATCACATACATTGCTCTGATTCTGTGGTAAGTAGCTAAAGCACTTGTGTTACAGAAATCAGAAACAACGACGGTACCACAACACACAGACCCCAGACAATACAGAAAAGTTCGTTTCCCATATGACCCGACCGGGGATCGAACCCGGAACCTCTGAGATGTCGCGACGCCAAAGTCCGGCAGGCTCGCCTCTCGGCCACGGAGGTCGTCAAAATTATATTATTGACAAGCCACCTTCATCTCTATGTACCTTATACTAGCTGCTTTTTGCGTTGACTTGGATTTTAGGTTACATGATAGAAGTTTTTTTAAGTATACTGTGGAAGGTGTAGTGTACAACTGTAAACGAATATTCAAAATCGTTCGATACTTTCAGAGCGTTATTACATGCAAATACATAAACAAAACAATCAATGTTTGTAAAATTAGTAAAAACAAATTAAGAAAATAGCGAATTTTATCATAATCATAATCAATTTATTTATTCATGTTGGTTACAAGTAACACTTATGCATCGTCAAAATGAATACAAACCAAAATTGAAGCTACAGCCGGTTCGGAACCTAATCCTACCGAGAAGAACCCGGCAAGAAACTCAGTAGTTATCCTAATCTTTACAATATTTTGGGCTAGAGAACTTAAAAATATGGTGTGCTAGCGAGCAAATAATCATGTCCATACATGTTTATCATTAAAATATTCATCAAGTTTGTAGTACCCTTTTTTCATTAAACATGATTTAACATAGACCTTAAATTTATGCAAGGGTAAGTCAATAATACCTTGCGGTAACTTGTTGAATATTTTTATACTTAATCCAACGAATGTTTTACTGGTTTTGCGGAGCCTATTGTTTGAAATGGCGAATCTTTATAAAGAAATAGCTTTATAAAATAAAGACTAGCTTTTCCCCTTAGATTTTTATTAATTATTTCGATATACAAAGTATTTATTTATGTCACGTAAAATACCTAGTTGAGTAGTCTTCATTTAATTAGAGCGGAAGTGACGTTCAGTGGCCGTTGTCTTTCCACTGCACGGTGCAGAACCTGTACCGCCTCCTCACTCTCCCCCTAAAAAGAAGTGACCATTCTATTCTTTTACTCTATGTCGCACAGCATAAACCGGTCCACGCAAAAATGCCATCCAGCTGCGTCGGGTCGCCTAACTTCGCCCATCGCGAACTTGTTTCACAAACCAGGGGATGACGGGGCAAATCCAACAATTCCTATTTTCGCTTTCCAATTGTTTGTCGGTCGCTTGTTTTTGTCGAGCCGGCTGATTGACGACTCTGACAAGTTGAGATTGCGTTGTCGTTGGACTGTTACAACGTTGCGGTGTTTGGTGGAGAAAAACGTGTTTAATTTATTGATTTAAATAACGGTATCATGCCTTAAGTAGTTAGTCAAAATAATGCTGTCTTCCTTACAAAATTCTATTCCTTAGGCTGGGGAGTGTGAAGAAACGTACCGTTACTCGCGGGAGTTGGCGTTGTTTGTGGGACTCTTTTTCTAGTGAAAGGCTACCTTCTAAAACCCCCTGGGAGATCTCATCGCCTTAATAGTAATGCTGTAGGAAACCCTAAATCCACCACAACACCACCAACGTAATGACTGCTATTTAAGCTTTTTTTTTATATTGCACTTCAAGATTGACCTCATCCCACCTGATGTTAAGTGGTAATGAGGTCCTAGCTGAAGGGCGACATGTACAGCACAATACATCTGTTACTGGACTTGTCGTCCTTACCTTGAAGGCTACCCCTGCTACTAATGTAGCACCCCCCAGGAGCTCTGGAAACCTTACTCACACGCAGGAACACAACAACACAGAAGCGATTGTTATTTGGCTGGGGTCTTCTGTAAGGTGGAGGTATTTCACCAGTCGGGCTGCTCCAGTTCGAGCGATAAATCGCTATGCCCTACCTCTCTCCGACCCTCAGACCCGGAATGGCCGGGGCATAAACCTTATGCCTCCTCTACACGTAGACCGATTCGCCTGCAGATAGCAGCGCCAATCAAGTCAATCACGCCACATTTGTAGAGGGAGTGATTTACTCGTCTGCCGATATCAAATACCTACCACAGACAAGCAAATCTCACCCTCTACAAGTCGGCGGACGCGTCCGCCATACCATCTGCAGACGAATCTGTTTACATGTAGAGGAGGCATATCACAAATCCTGTAGTGGGTTTTATGGAGATATTCACAGATAATTCTGACAACAATTTTAATTATGTAGTTTGTGAATATTATAAGAGTAAGCGACCAACTTAACCCAAGTCTTGATGGTAGTTTTATTTTTCCCATCCTCGTTCGTCTATTTGCCTCCACATATCCCTTTCCCCGTACCTTCTTCCGGCCAAAGTCTGCCAATGGGTTTTGACGTGGAAATTATCATTGATTGAGATGAGTCAATAAACAGCTCGTTCATCTGATCCAGACCAAATTTGATTGTAATAATACTTGACCTTTTCGTCAAGTATTGTTACAGATGCCACCAGATTTCTTAATATTTACCTAGCTAATAACACATACCTCGATTTAATAAAAAAATGATTACTTATTTTGCTAAAACATCATTTTGGCCACAGTATCTAATCCCAATAATATGGTCAAAAGATATGTAAACGTTTATAAGATACATAGATGTGTGCAATACATTTTTTCTCAAATAACTTAAAACATTTTTACGAATGAACAATTCAATGCACAGTAAAATTTCTCGAACAAAAGGACATAAATATATAATTACATAATAACCCGAAACCTTCAGACAAAGTACTCAGGAAATGTACAAAATAAAATATTTAACGCGAAAATACGGCTAAAAATGGCGCAGTCAAATTACCGAAGACAACCGGCGCCCTAACGACATTTCTGCCCGTTTCTGAGTTACTCCCCGCTACCCTGGTGCCTCAGTAGTGATGGGAAAAACTCGAGTCCTAGGAGTTGAACTTTGCGTATCCTAGTATTTATTTATTTATTTTCATTTATATTTATATTTTTGACGACCTCCGTTGCCGAGAGGCCAGTGGGCCGGACTTTGGCGTCACGCCATCTCTGAGGTTCCGGGTTCGATCCCCGGTCGGGTCAATATGGGAAACGAACATTTCTGTATTGTGTCGGGTCTGGGTGTTGTTGTTTCTGATTTCTGTTACATAAGTGCTTTAGCTCCTTACCATAGAGTCAGAACCATAGAGTTTTTTTTTTTTTTTTTTTTTTTCTCCATTGGCAACACTGGAGACAGCTGTCAAATGTCTCCGCTGTTCAATTTTAATTACTTTTAAATTGTAAAATATTGTTAAATAATTCTTAATTTATGTGTAATTGCTAGCGTTAGTTATAATTCCAAAGTGAAAGTGTAGGCACCAAGATTGGACAAAGTTCACACGACCTTGACAATTCACTCAACGGATTCAAAACTCAACGGCTGATACAAGAACTAAATCTACGGAATAATTCACCATTAAACCGGGGGAGTACTAGTTTTAATACGTTTATTATATCCAAAACACAACATATTTCACTCCACATACCTCGCTTAAGCGAGATACGTCCAAAATCACGACACTGGCTCTGTTGTGCCTCTCTTTACTTGACGTAAAGTGGAAGTAAAGTTGATGATAAGCAACTCTTTGCCACACACAAGCTACTCATACACTTTACCTACCCAATTACACCAACTTATCATTGAATTGTGCAACTTCATTACATAAAATCTACTTACTCCGAATTAGTAGGTAGGTGTGATAATTATTTGGATAACTTGCAAAAATCTATTAAACATTAGATTGCACTTCATATTGGTGAATATTAACAAATTCGAGTAAGCTATTGTTTAATTAAGCAAATTAGTTTTGGTTTTTAACAAAAATACAAATATTTTATTCTGTTTCAAAAATTGTTTTCTGTAAAAATTAAGATTATTTACCCCAGTTCTCAACTTTAACTTTAATATTCAATAAATAGGTACTCAATTCAGATATTACCATTAACTTGTCCTTTTTATCTTTGGTGTTCACACATTCTGTATATAAATTTCAGTTATGAACGGCAGTACATCCTACTCAAGGGTGATGACCCGCAAGGACGCTGCTCATGACCTACAATCCAAATTAAAAAAGGCACTAGAAGAGATCACTCAATTAAGAGAAGAGAATAGCCAACTCCTTCTTGCACATGACGAAAATGAAAAAGAATTTTTAAAATTATTAAATCGTAACACACAACTCAAGAATGAACTCTCCAACCTTCATGCTCAACTCGTGGAAGTATTAGCTCAGCGGGACCAACTTCTTCATACTGTCAATGGGTTCGATCAGTGCTGTAAAACCTATGAGCAAACCCTAGGACGTGTCCATGAGCTCGAGGTGGAACTGCAAGCTGCCAACAGAACCATTTTTGACTATCAGGAAGACCAACAGTGTCAAGAGGCTATTCACACCCATAGCCTGTATGAGGAGTTGCTTGGGTCTCCGGGTGGGCATGAAATCATTCAAAGTAAAAATAATTGTGTTGAAATAAGTACAAATGTAATAGGTGGTAGAAATAAATTAAAGAAATACATTAGATTAAGTAAATTCATTAGAAGAACCGAAAAATTAATAAAACGTGGTAAATGCTTCCAAAAAAACATTATTTTGAGAAAACAACGTTTGGACTTATTTGACAGTCTTGAATTATACAGTAAAAATTAGAAAACAGTAGATTAAAGTATAACAATGATACACAAGAGTTGCAGGCTGACATCTCACGGCTGCATGAGTCTCTTAAGAGAATGACAGATAATTATAAACTGGCTCAAGTTCAAATAAATGAACTAATATTGGCCACAAATCAGTTCACAGACCCATGCAGCTATAGCCAGAGTGCTGACCCTTCTGACCAGCACCTGGTGGATGGCAGTGTTCAGCTTTTGTCAGACACAATAAGTGAACCCCAAAAATGTACTTTATCAACACCCAGTACCAAGAATGTTTTAGTGTTTTCTGACAAAATTGGAGTTGGCTATGGGCCTCTTTTGAGTGGAATGATACATTGCAGTGTCACTAATATATGTATGCCTGACGCCCCACTTAGTAAAATTTGTGAGCAAGTGGGAAGTTATAATTATAATAAGAATTCAATAATTATTATAATGATGGGTAATGGCTTAAATACTAGTAAAAAAGATATACTGAAAAGCTTTTCTTTTCTAAAGGGTTTAATTGTCAAAAAAATTATATTGTGTGCCTTCCCTTTTTCAAAACATTACACTTCTAATCAAAATAACAGTATTCACTTATTGAATACATTACTTTACAATTTGACATGTAGTCATAGTGACAACTTTGTGTTTTTTGACACAAACAAATTTATTAATTATAATTTAATATTGACTGGCAAAAGCTTTTATTTGCCTAATAAATTCAAATTTCGATTGGCTACATTGTTAGCTTATAATATTAATATTATATTTAGTAGACCTTTGGAATCTGTTCCAATTAATTTAAATTTAAACTTCAGACAATAGAGAAAAACTCTGGCAATAAAATAACAAAGGAAAAACTCAACTTTCTTAACATTGTGCACCAAAATATACAGGGTGTTTCTGGCAAAGAGTTAGAATTAGAATTATTTTTAAATAAACAGAATGTACATATATTATGTCTCACTGAACATTGGCTGAGAAAATATGAGGTAATTCTTAGCATTGATAATTTTAAAGTTGGTAGCTATTTTACAAGAGTTTCTGCTATTAGAGGTGGATCTCTGATTTTAGTTCAAAATAATGTCATATTTAAGGAACGTAAGGATGTAGTAGAACTTTCAGTCGAACGAACTATTGAAATTTCATGTTTAGAGCTTGAGAAATATATTATTATGTGTGTGTATAGACCACCATCCGCTAATTACGTATTATTTGAGAATATTATGGAAGACGCCCTAAGAAAAGTATGCATTTCGAATAAAAAAATAGTTGTATGTGGCGATTTTAATGTTAACATCCTTGATAATTCACAGAATTCCACTCGGTTCTTGAATTTGTTTAAATCATATAACTTAACTCAACTTTATAACGAACCCACACGTGTCACCGCCACATCGGCTACTTGTCTCGATAATATATTCTGCTACTGTAGTAGCATTTCAAAATATATTATAAATTTTATTAACTCCGACCATAGCGGTCAATTAGCTGTGTTCGAACATCATCGTGCCCCTCAATCTTCATATGTTACTTGTAGACCTATCACCGCAAATCGTGTACAAAAATTTAAAACAAATGTATGCGAAAAAGTGGCTCTGCTAAACTTCAAATCAAATAACAGCAGTGATCATTGTTATGGAAAATTATTTCACACTGTCGAAAAAGCATTTAACAATGTTTTTACTCAAAAAACTATAAAAATAAATAGTTCAAAAACAACATTTAGTGACTGGGCTACGTCAGGTATATACAAAAGTAGACGTAGATTATTTGAACTATATGATTTAAAAGCTAATTCTAATGACTCTTCAGTAGTAGAATATGTTAGAAAATATTCGAAATTGTTTAAGAAGGTTTGTGCGATAGCAAAGTCAAATTTTCTCAAGAATAAAATAAAGAAGGCTACAAATAAAAGTAAAGTAACTTGGCAAATTATTAACAAAGAGACTTGTAAAAACAACATACATACTCACAAGTTCTCTCTTAAAGTTAATGATAGTATTCTCGAAAAAGATGCTGAAATAGCAAACGCTTTTGAATCTTTCTTTTCCAATATCCCGGTCACAACAACAAATGGCTTATCCTCAAATCCGTGCCTTGCTGAGTCCCTGCTCAAATCGCACGTGGATGAGTGCACAACTCCCTTCAACTTTGATTATGTTAATTATAAAACTATTTTGAAAGCTTTTAAGGAGCTTAATATGAAAAAAACTGAGGATTTGTGGGGTATTTCAGTAGAAGTGTTGAAAAATATCATACATGCTGTTGCTCCTCAACTGGCTTTTATATTTAATAAATGTATCGATGATGGTCAGTTTCCAAATTTAATGAAAGTTAGTAAAATAATACCTTTATTTAAAAGCGGCGATAAAAGTGACCCATCGAATTTTAGACCCATATCAATTTTACCCGCATTTAGTAAAATTTTTGAAAAAATTATATTTAATCAGATGCTTTGTCATTTCTCAGTTAACAGGTTATTTCATGATAATCAATATGGATTTACTAAGGGAAAATCTACAACTGATGCGGGAGTGGCTCTCATCAAGCATGTGTTTGATGCATGGGATGAAAAGCAGGATGTCGTAGGTGTATTTTGTGATTTATCAAAAGCGTTTGATTGTGTAGATCATCAAACATTGAAATTGAAGCTGCGGCATTATGGTGTTTTGAACAAATCACTTAGTCTTATTCAATCCTATCTGTCTGACCGTACTCAAAAAGTTAGCGTAAATGGATCAAACTCTTCTGGCGCTCCTCTGTTCATGGGAGTGCCCCAGGGCTCGATATTGGGACCATTACTATTTTTAATTTATATCAATGACCTGCCCTTTTATACAAAATACTTATGTGAGATAGTATTATTTGCTGATGATACATCTCTTATTTTTAAAACTAATAGACAGAGTGACAATGCTGATAAGATTAATGATGCCCTGAATCAAATACTTCATTGGTTTACATCCAATAATCTTTTACTAAATGCCAAGAAAACAAAATGTGTTAAGTTTTCAATGCCTAACGTAAAGCAGGTCAATACTATAATAAAAATGAATGATGAACATATCGAAGTTATTAACTCGACAGTATTTCTTGGCATAACTTTAGACTCAAAATTACAGTGGTCTCCCCACATATCTAACCTGGCTGGAAGACTGAGTTCGGCTGCTTATGCGGTCAGAAAGATAAGGTACCTAACAGATATGGAAACAGCAAGATTGGTTTATTTTAGCTATTTTCACAGCGTCATGTCTTACGGTCTGCTATTATGGGGATCTGCGGCCGATATTCAAACTATATTTGTTTTACAAAAGAGGGCCATCCGAGCCATGTACAAGCTAGGACCACGTGACTCGCTGAGAGAATTGTTTAAGGAAATTAACATCTTAACAGTCGCATCTCAATACATTCTCGACTGTTTAATGCATGTATACAAAAACTTGCATACATTTCCTAAAAAATCAGACAATCATAGCATTAACACCAGAAATAAAAATAAGCTTGCTGTTCCTAAGCGTAGACTACATAAAATAGGTAATTCATTTGTTGCTTTAAGCATAAAAATGTTTAATAAACTCCCTCAAGTTATTGTTGAGTTACCTTTGTACAAATTTAAGACATTTGTCAAACGTTGTCTTTTGAAAAAAGGCTACTACAAAGTGGAAGAGTATTTGAATGACAGGAACGTGTGGATCAGTGACTAGTGTGCTCGCCTGTACCTACGTGTTTTATATTATTTTACAAATATATATGTAACGCATTTTCTCAATCAATGTCAGAATTGGGCCTCGATGACGCATGTGAGTCATACAGTTAATTTAATTTACAAATACCTTTGCTTTATTATTATTATTATTATTTTAATAATTGATTTAAAAATTTTATTTTACAATTGACAAACTAACTGTGTGTCTTAGTGCAAAATTAGTAATAAGTGTAGCTTTCATTTGTAAAAAAAAACTACTGAGTTTCTTGCCGGTATCTTCTCTTTAGTTATAGGTTCCGAACCGGAGGTAGCTTCATTTGCTTTATATAGAGACTATTCATAAGTATTACTAATGTAATCTATGTGAATAAAAAAATATTGACTTTGACTTTGACTTTGAACAATGTATGTGATGTTGTCCAATATATAATATTTATATATTAATTATAATAAACGTGATTGACTCGAATCCAACATTTTATTGTAAACATTAAAGAGCAAAACAAAATGTTTTGCGATTCGCGGGTTTATATGTATGTATGTGGGTATGTATACCCTTTCACATTTCTTTGGTATGCCTTACAGCCTGATGGACTTGATGGATTTTGACATACGCAGTGTCATTCGATCCATCTTGATTTTGTAAGTTATAACCAGGAATACTAAAATCAATTTTTTTGGCGCCAAAATGAAATATCTACTAATTCGAGTTAACAATACAAAACTCGATTCAGTCTCCTACAGGCTCAGACCCACATTTCACAACACTAGCATCTCCAGTGAACCTCCTCATTGGGTATTCATGGCGCGCGACCCTAAACACAAATATGCCGCTAACTACCCTCAATTATAACAGGCAAGTGGCTCCAAAGAATATGTTATTATGAATTTTGTGGATGAGTGTACACTGTAATAAGTGGCTTGGCTTGGATCACTAAAATGTACTAGTTCTGTTACTTCTAGTCTGTGCTACAGACAATATCATCAAAGGGTATTAGTATATGTATATAAATCTATGTATTTAAAATAATATTGACATAAACGTAAAATGACAACATTACTTAGATTTTTTTAATAATTACTTGTGTTACAGAAATCAAAAACATCACCTAGACCCGAGACAAAATAGAAAAGTATATTTTCCATACTGACACAACCGGAAATCGAACCTTGGACCTCAGAGATGACACGACACCAAAGTCCGGCCCACATGCTTATAAAGATAGTCAAAATATTTAACTTTAAATAAATAGATTAATGTTATACAAAAATGAAATAGTTCGTGTATAGTGGTGCAGCTCGATGCGCACTATTTTTAAATAAATAATAATAAATATTGGACAACATCACATACATTGCTCTGATTCTGTGGTAAGTAGCTAAAGCACTTGTGTTACAGAAATCAGAAACAACGACGGTACCACAACACCCAGACCCGAGACAATACAGAAAAGTTCGTTTCCCATATTGACCCGACCGGGGATCGAACCCGGAACCTCTGAGATGGCGCGACGCCAAAGTCCGGCACGCTCGCCTCTCGGCCACGGAGGTCGTCAAAGAGGTTTTGTGTTGGGTATATTCAAGGCAAGCGGACCTTTGGCAGAGCGCTCATTTAGGTCCCGGGTTCATTCTCGGTCGGGTCAAAATGGAAAAGAAACTTTTCTGTGTTCCCTCGAGCCTGGGTTTTTTGATACCGTTTGTTTTTGATTTCTGTTAGTGTTTTATGCCTCCTCTGCAGGTAGACAGAGTCGTCTGCAGGTGGCATATGCGGACGCGTCAGAAGACTAATTGTAGACCGTGTGGTTTGCTCGTCTGAGGTAGGTATTTGACGTCCAAATTCTCCGTTCGTCCTCTACAAGTCAGCGGACGCGTCAGCGGACGTGTAAAGGGGGTGACTTGATTGGCGATGCCATCTACAGACAAGTCTATCTACGTGTATCGGAAGCATAAGCTGTAGACCGTAGAATCAGCAGACCGCACCCATAAACTAACTCTCCACATGACCCAAAGGTTGACTGGTAGAGAATACCCCTAGCATTAAGTTCACCTGTTGTACTTTTTTGTGCAAAGCTTTTAAATAAGTAAATCAGACTAATCATTTTTAAAAGTCTCAAATTTAAGCTAGTCTTATAACATCATTATTTGCCGTCTTACACCATTATATTGCATTTAATATTAATTTCTTATCCCTAATTACCGATTTGCCGCGCTATTAGCGAAAACATCAAACTTCATTGCATGACTATCGCGAGAGTTGCCGATCGTAACCGTTAGTCGAACCATTTGCGACAACTAGATTATACTTGTGCTGGTTAACCTTCGTCTGGTGTGCTGGGGTCGATTTGACCCCTACTGTTATCTGTAAGACTACCACATGTACAACAGGCACACTTAAATTGGAAATGATATATGTTTTGGATGTTACAACTCCTAAAAGTGGGAGTTAGCAAGGTTAAGCTTGAAAAATGTTAGTGCTAAAATTTCACTTTATGAGAGGTAGGGCATAGCAATTTATCGCTCGAACTGGAGCAGCCCGACTGGTGAAATACCTCCACCTTACAGAAGACCGTAGCCAAATAACAATCACTTCTGTGTTGTTGTGTTCCTGCGTGTGAGTAAGGTTTCCAGAGCTCCTGGGGGGTGCTACATTAGTAGCAGGGGTAGCCTTCAAGGTAAGGGCGACAAGTCTAGTATGTATCTAGTAACAGATGTATTATGCTGTACATGTCGCCCTTAAGCTAGGACCTCATTACCACTTAACATCAGGTGGGATGAGGTCAATCTTGAAGTGCAATATAAAAAAAAACTACTTACTTTTATCATAGTTAGTCTTTTCTAGATTGTATTTTGCAGGTTAGACTTTGATGTCGAGTTATAATTTAATCGTCCTCGTGAAATACTAGTTTGCATGCTGTTGTTAATGCATTTTTTTTTTCTATTTATAAAGTACCTTTTAAAGTATTTTATGTTCTTATCATTATGATGCAAACAAATTTAAAAGCATAACCTTAATCTATGTACCTGAAACTTACAACAGTTGTTCTGAGGATTATAGTTACTGTAACCTTAGAAAAAAAACCCGTTGTTGTAGGACGTTCTATCAAGTGAAGTTTATAAGGTATCAATAATTCCAAAACGAATTCATAATTTTGAATAATGTAATTATAAAATTAATACATATGAATTTGTCCTTCAATATGTAAAGAAAACACCATGCACATACTCTTTAAAAACTGACAAGTAGCAGTTATGTGTCTTCACTTTTGCCATTTTCAGTAGAATAGAAAAATGAAGTAACCCATGAACTTTAGTTTACTAAACAAACTTTTACTTATTAGGTAATATCTAGATAATACCATAAGCAATATTTATAGCCAAAACTTTCTAGTCACATAAATTTTGCTAATACCCTTATTTGTCATGGTCACTTTTGCCCAATCCCAAAAGAGGGTTAATTACTCCTTCCCACATTTTAATCCTCCAAAAACAAGTAATCGCTTAAAAACTGTAACAAACACTTCGAACGACGCTGGGCGACGTACCTACCCCCCACTCTGAAACTCTGCGAGGTAATCCACTCAATAATAAATGAGACGACCTAACTTCACGCCTCTACCGACACTTTACCTTCTAGCATTAAAAACTTCCAAACGATCCCATCTAAACCACTCCAACATTCCAAAGTGAACTTTAAAGTTGTGAACGAAAAGTTGGGATTCAAAAAGCAGGATCCCAAGGTTGGGTCCAGCACTCGCGAGTGTCTGTTTGAATTAGACATGTGTTAAAAGCTTAATGCAGTTAATAGGTAAACGCCTTTACTATGTTGCATTGGAAGATAATATTTTTGCCAGGTGGATGGCGGTTGGCTTGGAAACATTGGAACGTCTAATGGATCTTTTTGGACTCATTTACAGAGTATTATATTCCGTATCCTTGGAGAGTCAAAAAGAATACGGTTCTTCAGCATCATGTTAAGTGGGTTTTTTATTAAAATGGATAGAATATCGTAGATGTCCTAAAATTTATGAAATTAAAACTTTGTGAACAGAACAGAAATAAAAAAACGACGATGCTCCAGCACCCTATAAATAAATAAAAGTTTCTGGAATCAAACCTGGGACATCAGAGATGACGTGACGCCAAAAGTCCGGACCACTCGCCTCTCAGCTACGGAGGTCTTCAGATAAAGGATGCTTATTATTTTTCAAAGGGCTATGTCTCACTATGTGTTTTTTTATTTGACGACCTCCGTAGCCGAAAGGCGAGCGTGCCGGACTTTGGCGTCGCGCCATCTCTGAGGTTCCGGGTTCGATCCCCGGTTGGGTCAATATGGGAAACGAACTTTTCTCTATAGTCTCGGGTCTGTGTGTTGTGGTACCGTCGTTGTTTCTGATTTCTGTAACACAAGTGCTTTAGCGACTTACCACAGGGTCAGAGCAATGTATGTGATGTTGTCCAATATTTATTTATTTATTTTTGTATAAAAACACCCAGTAATCCCAGCTAAGGAAGGTTCCAGACAACCGCATCACAGGACACGTTTGATGTCGCATTCCCTCAATACTCGCCTCGCAATTATTTAGCTTCGCTCGTTATAATTTGTGCTCACTAATTAGGGTTGAGTTGTACGGGGTACGTTATGTTCTAATTTTCATACGTACGCAGAGGCAGGGGTGGAGCGGCGACTGGAATAATGGGGGTCTCAGTTGTCTAAATACTGTTGGCTTTGGGTTCGTTAGGTGCAAGTTGTTCTCGCTAGATTTGTCTTATTAAAAACCACTGACTTCTTCTGCTGTTTTGTACTTAATTCATAATAACTTTTGTAGTATCATCCGATTTAATGTCTTCTCAATAATTTATAGATTCTCAATTGGTGAGAGAATAAGAATTGCTTTGAATAGACAATGCATAAGTATTACTGATGTAATCGTAATGGTCTCGATTTTTTAAATCCCTATTAATATTATAAATGCGAAAGTAACTCTGTCGGTCTGCCTGTGTCTGTCTGTCTGTCTGTCTGTTACGCTTTCCTGCTTAAACCTCTCAACCGATTTTGATGAAATTTGGTATAGGTATACGTTGAATCTCCAAAACGGACATAGGCTACTTTTTATTAGAAAAAAAGGGGGGGGGGGTAATACCACGTTTGAAAGTTTATATGGAAAAATGTTTATTTTTGAAGTAAGAGATATGAAATTTGGCACAAATATAGCTCGAAACTTGAATTAAAATATAGACTGCTTTTTGTTTCAAATATTAGAGTAGAAAGGGGTAAAACCGACCATGAACGGATGTAGTCCACGCGAACTAAGTCGCGGGCACAGCTAGTCATCTATAAATCAATAATAACTAAAGATGGTTTTTAATTTGAATCAGCTTTTCTATTTTAAAGACCTCGGTACTACAGCCACTAAGATAAATGGCCGATGCCAGAAAACCCAGTTTGATTCTCGGTTAGGTCTAACTGGAAAGTTAGAAACTTAGATTTTCGCCGCATTTATTTCTGACGTAAAAAATAATGACATAGCGTTGGTGGACGTATTCTGCCCAGCCGTTGAACAGTGGTTTTATAGAAGGTTGGGCTTTTGCCCATATATAGGGTGCGGGGGTCAGGTATATACCTGACCCCCACATCCTAGACTCCCTCCCAAGTCTAGTACGCTGATTATGCTAACGGCTTGCCGGCAGGCCGGCCTGCCTGAACTGCAAGCTGGTTAGTTTGTCCGATAAACGCATCGCCGTGACGGCGTTACACAGTCTAAAATATAAGAACAGTCTGAAAACTGAACAAAGGGAGCTTCAACTCCAGGTCCTTTCGCTTTGTATGCGTTTGTTAGCTTATAGTCGCCAATATGCTGTTATAGTTCAAGATTTCTTTAAGCTAGTAAATTAGTATATACAAAAACGAATTTACGGTGAATTACGCGCTTGAAATCGCAAGACACAGAACCCTAAACACGATAAATAAATAATGAATAAATATTGGCAACATCACATACATTGCTTTAATTCTGTACTAAGTAGCTTAAGTACTTGTTGTACAGAAATCAGAAACAACGGCGGCACCACAACACCCAGACTCGAGACAATATAAAAAAGTTAGTTTCCCATTTGACCCGTCCGGGGATCGCATTTGGGACCTCAGAGATGACGCTACGCCAAAGTCCGGCCCACTCGTCTCTCGGCTACAGAGGTCACCAAATATAAACACAATATAGGCGGTCTTATTGCTAGAGAGCAATCTCTTCCAGACAACCTTTAGGTAGAGGAAATAGTAGACATCGAGAAACGGGTACAGCCGTGCAAAATGTTTGAGAAAAATACTAACAATAATATTATATGCAGAAAAGGGATTAGAAATCAATTCATTGGAAAATGTATAATATTTTCAGGCAACTTGTTAAATCTTAAACACACAAAGAAATTACTTACACGGTAAAGGAATTAAAAACTTAAGGGATAGATAGATAGATATACTTTATTGCACAAAATCTTTACAGAAATAGGTTTTACAGAATGATAAAAGTACAATTTAGGCGGCCGCTAGAAAGCGATCTCTTCCAAACAACCTTAAGGTAGAGGAAATAGTAGATGGCGAGAAATGGGTACGGCCGTGCAACATAAATACAGTTTTTATTTTAGAATTATATTCGTTATACATGATAAACATACATTTTACATATTATATATATATATATATATATATATATATATATATATATATATATATATATATATATATATATATATATATATATAATGTTATATATACCCAAACCCACCAAGATTGCACTAGTGCAGGCTTATATGTATATATATATATATAAACACAAATAATTACAATTAGAATCTCTTTAAGGTTTGAATAGCAACAGTCTGCATAATCAAGAATAGGCAATATAATAGTAAAGCCTGCACAAGTGCAACCTTGGTGGGTATGGGTAAGAAGTTGCGTAATCTATCAATAGACCCAGCAGATGCAAACATTTTCCTGCTAACCTCTTTAATTTGACTATCCCATCTTAAACAATTGTCAATATGAATACCCAAATTTTTCTCAACTTGACTGTAAGAAATCGGGACACCATCAAATAAGATAGGAGGCAGAGAATCCCAATCAATTAGACTAATTAGCCGTGATCCGCCAACAATAAAAACCTGCGTTTTAGCAGGGAATATGTAAAGGAATTAAAACTTGAAGCAAAGTTGAGCATCTATGTATAGCATCAACTGCATCAGCTGTGAAGCACTTGTATCACAATATTGCCTGTCTGTGTGATGGCATTATTGTCAGCGGATAGAGCCAACGCGCTGCGCCCAGTTTATTGGATCCTACTTTTAATCAAGGGTTCATTGTAATTTGAAGCGATTTGATTAGTTGTCGAGCTACTCGCTGCTTCGTTACAAATGTTTGAATACTGACGTCAAATTACTTTAATCTCTGTACTACATTAAATAGGTTATTATCGCTTTATTAATTTCAAGCACGCTGCATGCTGACTCCGAACAGGGCAGCACTGTGGTGAGCAATGTGGTATTTTGCTGTTGTGTATTCATTGAACTGCTTTAAGTTTACAAGATGTCGACTAAGGATCAAGTTTTATTTTTAGATTTTTACAAATTTTGATAAAGATTCACGCCGCACAAGATAACTTTGAATATTTTAATGAAACAAGACATTTTTAAAATTACGACCTTCACGTATCACGCGTGCTGCTTTTCTTACTAAGCTACCCGTAAGTTATCGTAGGCAATGATTTTTTTCGTCGTAATTACCTCTTAGTCTTCGGTAAGTGCTGTATGAATGTACAACTACATACTCAGTTGGAAGAGTTAGTACCTGAACTTTTTGATGTCGTGCGTCCGAATACCACACAAGGGGCAATGATTTTTTTCTGTTTTTCTTAAAAACGTTTTTTTTTATTATCGCGCCGTGTAGTGTTTCTGTTGCATAAGAGCCGCGGTAATTTATGATAATCTAAGGATTACGTACCATCACACGGGCTTCAAGGGTTTTTAATTAAAAAGGATACCTGTACTTATTGCTTTTTATTTTATTTTTCGTATTTTGATGGAGATGGATTTGCCCTGTCTTAATCTTAACGTCTTCAATATATGATAACCTTAAGATAATGTTCATTTCATCACTCGAGCTTCAAAAGTTTTAAAATAAAAAGGATGTCTTGACTTTATTGCTTTTTATTTTATTTTTCGTATTTTGATGGAGATGGATTGGCCCTCTAAGTCTTAATTAGATTGGTATGAACATATGTTTCATTAGAAAATACGTTGAACAAAAGGGTGAATTGTGTGTTGCTCCAAACCTGTCGCATTTACAGTACCGCAACGCAAATGTCGAAGTAACATGCGGTAATTATCAGCTAATTACTGTTCTCTCGGAGTCCGAAGCTAAGCGCGGTCGCATGAGCTGCAGATTCCTGTTTAATGACTACCAGACTACCAGTAGATAAGGAGGAATTTCAGGAAAATAGCACAAAACGACTTTGAGTTCTTATGGTGTAAAAGTTTACTGTGTACTTCATTCTTCTTCCTATTAACGTTTTCATAATCAACCTTTTAACCCTGCTCTTTAAACAAGTATCCAAGCTTATGCTTCAACTCATTCAAACAATATACGGCCCAAAGTATTGAATAGAATAATATAGATCTTTATTTGCCATAATGTTGTACATACATTAACAGGTGTTAAATACAAGGGTTCGTACAAAACAAAGTAAGTCGAATTTAATGCTTTAAATCTTCTCGATGGCACTTAAGCATTTATGTTTAATTTTGGTTTATTATCAGATCCCCGCATTTCCGTATATGTCACACCAAACAAATAAGAGTGCACTACTGCGCTCATAACTTATTTACTCAATCATGCTATGCAAACAGTTATTCATCTAAACCGACGCCTGTGACGTAGTTACTAATTACAGTCATGATTAGTTCTCCAGAGATTAATCCAACGATTTCAGATAGTAAATCACTTTCCACGTGATTGAGTTGCCGATATTAATTTTGATGTGGATTTACTTATTTCGTGCTAGTGATAATTAGGTCTAAGATCAATATGTGGCAATTACATTTTGAGGTTATTGTATGACAATATCATACATCAATTAATGAAATAGTTATAAAGGAAGAAGGTTACTTGTAACACTTTTAAATTGTCATTGAATACTGCAAAGCGTCTGTAATTTCGGTTCAAAATCTCAGTATTTTTGTCATATCAGCAATATTTAACTTATTGCTGTGTAGATCACTTTGGACTAAGATAGTTTTGTTTTGAGGGTATTAAATAATTAAGGCCTTAAGTAGAGTATTAAGTTATTATTTTCGAGAGGTAAGCTGGAGCAGACCAGTCTCCAAAGGTGGCACCTATTCACATGCGTGACGTATGTGCCAGTCATCACTTCACTCAATTACTTAAAACTACTTAATACTAAAAGTTTTAACTCAAAATTCCCACATAGATTCTTCTGTTTTCTAGGAGGTTATTTGTACAATAAACTTAATTAACATCTGAAGTACTACTCTCTGCCAAAAAGACGCTGTAGAGACTTGATACGAGAATGGCTACTGAATATAGATTATGAATCTGCCGAGAACTTGTTATTAGTAAAACATTGAACATTGAGTTATGCATCACACCAGATACTCTATCTCTCTCTCTCTCTCTCTCTCTCTCTCTCTCACACACACACACACACACACACACACGAACACACACATAATTTTAAGGCATATTTGATCTGAGGGTGGGAGCCTGGTGATCCGTCACACAGGGATTCCCTAGTATGGACACCAGTCTCTCACATGGGTTGAATATTGTAACCATATTAGTGTAAGTAATCTTTGTACCCCTTGTGAAGAGATAATAAACGAAATTATTATTATTATTATTATTATTAATTATAATGAAGGAAATATATCTACCCGACATAGCGTCGTCATCACTTTCACTAAATATGATAAAACCAATTCTTTCATTCTGTCTGACCATAAGTATGCTAATCAATAAAACTCCGGAACCGATTTTGATGACGTTTTAAACATTTTTAAGTTTCCAATTTAAAGTCGTAAATAATCACATTTTTTTGCGCTTACTTTGCAAAAGATAGCTGCCCTATGAGATTGATAAAAATAATGTTAAATAAACGATCGCGGTTCTCTTATCGATAACCACTATTGAAAACCTTTATAGATTTATACTTAAATTTTTTATTATACTTTTTTGATACTATTCCCTTCCCCCTTATTTTAAAAACATAAAGTAGCCTTTGTCCGTTCTTGAGGTCCAACGTATACGAGGTCCTGTACCAAATTTCATCAAAATCGGTTCAGTGGTTTAGGTGTGAAAGCCGGACAGACAAATAGACAGACACACAGAGCTACTTTCGCGTTTATAGTATTAGTATGTATCCATATCCATACTAATACTATAAACGCGAATAAATATTAATGATACAATTTACATGAATAAAAGAATATTGAGCGTTTTTGAGGATTTTTTTTTTATATTGCACTTCAAGATTGACCTCATCCCACCTGGTGTTAAGTGGTAATGAGGTCCTAGCTTAAGGGTGACAAGTACAGCATAATAAATCTGTTACTGGACTTGTCACTCTTACCTTGAAGGCTTGACCCCTGCTACTAACGTAGCACCCCCCAGGAGCTCTGGAAACCTTACTCACACGCAGGAACACAACAACACAGAAGTGATTGTTATTTGGCTGCGGTCTTCTGTAAGGTGGAGGTATTTCACCAGTCAGGCTGCTCCAGTTCGAGCGATAAATCGCTATGCCCTACCTCTCTTAAATCTCCAAGTAACGTACTCGTATTTGTGCTCCAAAAGTGAACCAACGGTTACCGTTTCAATCTTTGTTTAATTACATCCTTTAATTCTCACAGACAACGTTATATCCCTTTGTTTGTCCCCAAATATATGCGAGCCAACAACTGAGAATTAAAACGATTATAGCGTCGGATACCACGGGATCACGGAGGGACCGAGGTAATGTATTTGCATCTCATAAGACACCATGAATGTATAATGAGGTAACGGCATAGACTTAACTGCGATTTCGGCCAAATTAACGGCGGGTGGAGGATTTCTGTTTAACGGTGAATGGTGTTGTTTTTGACCTTGACAAACTGGGATGTCTTGGTGCAAAATTAGTAGTAAGTTTAGCTCTCTTTTGAAAAAAAAAAGTTGCTTATATATGCAAGATACAAAACTATTTGTGGATGTTTTAACCAGAAGAGGTTAATAGCGCACATTACAATATGAAACGCCAAACGAATTCGCATTCAAAATGCCTAGCTTAATAATGAAATAATAGCACGGAATCCGCTTCCATCCGTGTATTGTTCCTTAAATTACCTCAAAATGGAAATTTCTATCAAGCTCGTCAATCAAGCTCATTACACATTAAATTTAAACAGCTCTACACACTCCGGCATACATCACACGAGCGTTGGACTTCCGCTAGTTGCGCTGAGCCAATACCACTCCTAACACGTTCAATTTTCATCCGACAACATCGCTGAAGCGCACATCCATTGCTGTTTTCGAACTGAAAAGTTTACAATTGTAAAGTTTGAAAGAGGTAATGGATGCGTGAGTGGGTCGTTGCGTTAAAATGTGACAAGTGCTTGGTATTGGTCAGGTAATGCCAGTGATTCATAGCGTGGTGGACGCTGGCGTTCGGCTCGACTCATCAATATCGGAAAACGACGAGACTGATATCGCCGGCCGTTATTACACGTCGCACGGCACGGTATATCGGCCCGTGAAATGTGTGATTTGGACATGCTGTGACGAGAATGGCGGGATGAGCTTTTCGGAATGTTAATGAGTTCGTTTGCGGTATCGTTCGGTTTTTAAATGGGAGCCTGCGTGGGCTATTTGCGGGTGCGTCGATTTTTGTTATGCTCTGATGAAGAGAGTAAATTTGAAATCAGTTGTGTCACTCAAGATTTATTTTTGGTGTAATTTTTTAATTATTAACGGATTATGGTTGTTTTGAGACAATATATTTTTTAAACATTTAAAATAATTTAACGGGTCAAAACGCAACACCATTTTTATTTAGTGTTAATACGAACTACTTACTGCCCGACGTTTCGGTTAGGTTGCACCAACCGTGGTCACGAGCTGATTCTCTGTGAATGTCAATTAAAATGGAACGCGAAAGTCTTAAAAAATATATTTTTTAGTCACTATAACTAGAAATTAACATCAATTTGTTAAACCAAACAACTTGACCTAAATTAATAAACTGTTTTTTAGAGGCGAGCGGACCGGACTTTGGCGTCGCGCCATCTCTAAGGTCCTGGGTTCGATCCCCGGTCGGGTCAACATGGGAAACGAACTTTTCTAAATTGTCTCGGGCCTGGGTGTTGTGGTACCGTCGTTGTTACCGATTTCTGTAACACAAGTGCTTAAGCTACTTACCACAGAATCAGAGCAATGTGTGTGATGTTGTTCAATATTTATTTATTTATTTGAAGTAATTTCGTAATAAATCTACTTTTATTTGTATGTAACAGTATTAAAAAAATATTGCTTATGTAATTTTATTTCAATGATGGTGCAAACCTTTTAAGGAATGGTATTAACTGATTTTAAACATTGTTAAAGTGTTTACCCAGTAAGCTTGATCGTTTTCAAATATATTTTTTATATCTAGTTTTTTTATTTGCAAAGACTTTTTAAATTATTTTTTTAGTGTAAATATATTATCTTGTGTAATATTTAATATAATCAGTGAATGTTTCATTACCAAGATTTCAACCAAACTAAGATAGCTTTATAAAATTGTAACTTGGGCAAGTAAGTTGCTAGAACGCGAGCGTCTCCTTTAACATTGCAGTGCCCTGCCGGGGTCTATAATCATCTTATTTTAAGAATACTATCTGAACTGTATGCTTTATTATATAATAAAAGCAAAAATCTATTGATTTAAATTAAGTTCACTTGCTTTATTTTCTACAAAAGCCTGAATGTCAATCCTAGGCTTTGGTGTTGTTTGGTGCTGAAATATTTTGCATTCAAAGTTAAAATTATGTATTTGAATTGCATAAGTAATTATATTTTAAACCAAACCGGAATTGCGAACTTTTAGTTAAATAGGAATCCATTTTTTTGTCCAAATACACAATGCTATTGACGTCTGGTCAGTCGGTCTACAAAGCAACTGCTTGAACCAATACTGGTAAATCCGATTCGAGAAACTATTGAACAATTGTCAACAACGGTAGACGAACTCCAGCCCAAGTTGCTAATACTCGGTTTAACCGCCGCTAAACATTAGCAAAACCGAACTAAGTTCACGATGATGCCTACTATACAGACGAACTGTAATTCTATCGACGCGTAGACTGCATAATGCATGCCTGCACTTACGTTGTGCACCTCTCAGGTGGTGCTTGAGCGTCACTGGACCATCACACTCCATTAATCGTGGGTTCCACCAAATTTACATTTCCATTGCACACTACGCTAGTGTTACAAATAGAGAAGTGGAAGCAAAACTTTCAGTGTACGCAAATGCCGTTTGGTCTAAAAAGATCCGCAAACACCAGAATACAGGTTACAGGGAAGCGCTCGTTTCAAAAGCAATAACTCGAGTGTGCATTGACGAACGCGTTTCAAGTGTCGAGCCCTTAACTAAGATAGAGATCGCTTCGAATGCCTCTTTGTGTTCAGTACGTCGAAGTGTCTCAGTTTGTTTTCTCAACCGTGTGATGTGTAGTTCTTGTCTATCCCCGGACTGGGAAGTTCACACTTGTGTGAAATTAGACGTTTTGCAGGACTGTTTTAGCTGGTTTTTCTTTGCCATGTAAACATGCTTTGTTTCGAACAAAGAAACGTGTTAATGTCATCTACAAGTTTAAGAATTTCACTGATTTGACGAATAGTGTTTATAACACACTTATTTGGGGTTGTATCGAAGTTGTTAGCCTTGCCCTCAAAATATTCCGTTACAATTGAAAACTAACCACACGGCGATGACATTAGCTATCAGTTTTAATATATTTTTGTAACCTCTTTTTATTCTGATTACTTTATTAATCCTTACAACGTATGGTGGGGAGACAACTTTCTTTTTGGATCGAAAACAAAGTCAAAAGTAGCAAAAATGAACCGCAAAGCATGCCCTCATAATAAATCTCAAATTAATTAGCTTAAGTACTAATTTAATGGAAACCAGAACAAATTTGGTGTTACAATATATACTTAAAAACATATGTTTGTCCTATGTGTGGGTTGACTTGGTTAAACTGCTAGAAACGCATACTATTGTAACATTAGGCCTAAAATATTTATTATTTATATTAAGATACACAAAAGTTGTTGACTACACGCTGAAGAAGAAAAATCTGACTACTGTTTGTGTTTTTAAAGTTTTGTTAAGCAAAATGATTGCTTGTAAATAAACAAATCAAAATGATCACCGCACCAAAATTTAGCGGTGATCCAAAAATGCCATTCGATAATTAATTTTGGTGCGGTACACGGCCGCAGAGCGATTCGGAATCGCCGGCGATGTGCAGAATTTTGATTGCGAGCCGCTGTGACGCCACGACGTGTCCCATACAGGGAACACAAAACGCTGGGTGATATTATTTTTAAATACGAGAGAACTTTACTGTCGTCACGAGCGTAAAGCATTTTTGACTGGCCCAATGAAACAAAGGTGAGCAACCGATCATGTCTTATGAACCCAGGCTTGTATTTCGCCCCCTGCTCATAAACCAAGCCTTGTATTTGTTGTGGGTCTTAGTGTTCCTGTCTTTAAATAAAAATTCTGGTGCTATTATTGGTTCTTTCTCCATAACAGTTCCAAAACTGCGTACTTTAAGATCAGGCAATTATAATATTTTAATTTTAAATTATAAATTATAATTAATGCAAATAAATATTTGCATTTCAAAAATTTACCTTTTTACTGCAGTTAGTTTACTCATCGGTTTGATGGCTATGTCCGTAACATTGTTCACGTTTGGCAAAATAAAATGTGATGTTATTATAGTTATAGTATCAAGTATTCTGGTACCAAATTTCATCTGAATCTATTCAGTCGTTTTTGCTAGCATGAGTTGAAAATATCCCTACAAACTTACTTACTTCTTAAAAATATTAGCAGGATGTGTGTTACTTACTTTCATGACAATAAAAAAAATACTTAAGAACTTTAATTTAATACAAAAGACTACCACTTATCAATTTTTTTCAACAATGATGCACGGCGAATAGCGCCCAAGCCGTAAAAGTGTTTTTTTTTAATATATAAGGTTAAAAATATATTTTTGGAGCATTAACCTGATTTTTTACCATGAAAAAAAGCCGTAGCCCTAGTATTATATTTCTATTATTCCTTTATAAATATCTGAACTGCAATTTATAACATGCTTTGTTCCGAACCATAACATCAGAATCTCACAATAAAATTTGGCCATTGTTTTTTTATTTGTATTTTGTAATTATATCTGAGCTCTGATTATTAATGCCTGCTTTTTGAAACTGTGAAAGGCTAAAACTTTAATTTATGTACCCTTAATTAGAACAAGCTTGTCGTACGTAGCGGCTACGAGTATGTGTAGCTGTGAGGCTCCGAGACTACGGCGAATGCTACGAAGCTGAATTGCTTATACAATACATAATGTATTCTCGTTTGCTTTAACAAATCTCAGCCCTTCCCAGTTAACGTTCCGGGGTCGTTAGGTCGTATAGCAGACTTTGGAAATGGTTCAGCTACAAACAGTAGGTACCTACAGAGGTTTAACGGAATACTGCACATGTGATAAAACTAAGACCGTAAAAAGTTAGTTTCGTATGGAAAGCCGTAAAAATAATGTTTTATTTGAACATTTTATCCCCCAGCTGTAGAATAAGATGTATTAATTAACCTAGACATGCTGTAGAGGTTGGTAAAACCTCTCACAAACTATCGTTCTAATTATAACTTTGAATTATATAATTAAGCTTAATGTCTGACTTAGCTTGATTTTCATACAAATTGTTATTAAGATCCTTGTCAAAAAGCTTCCATAGCTTTTTGAGAAGGTTAGATATTTAGTTAAGGTTTACAAATGAGTACATTTGTGCATAATAATGCTTGTCAAAGTAATATGAACTGATTATACCTAAGTTTATGGTTTTAGCCTGATATAAAATTAGATACAAGATTTTCACTAATACTCGTTTTATATACTAGTTTTATTTGTAACAAATAAACTTTAAACTACTGGAATGATTTGAGAAAAATAGCAGTTTTAATATTATTATGTTTAAAAATATTAAAATGAATGTGCAACCACACATGCCGCTGACTTTACCGCATTTTCACTCTACTTCTCTAATATATTTCTGATACTTTTTATAGTTGGACTACTTTTATTTTTTATAGTATGTCTATTAAGGTATGACGTCTAAAATGAAATGAATTGAAATGATTTATTTTTGCAAGTGGATTTACAAAATATTCATTTGCACGTCAATTTTTTTTCCCACCAGCGGCACCTCGACGTTGGTTCTGTTGAGAAAAAGCGCCGCAACAAACTCAACAGATATTCTCTTTTGAAATAAATTATAAACATAATTATATAGCATTAACATTTTTGTATTAACAATAAAAAATATCAAGGTGCGAATGGACATTTCAAATATTCTACATATTTTTATTATGTATGTATATGAGTGATACATATATGATACGGCCAGAAACCAACTGATGTAGTAAAAGCATATACCGTTTCTTAACCACGTCTATACAATACTTTCAAATGATTTTTTTTTGTTGTTCTGTATTTAGTTATTTATTTGAATTTTAAACTATATATGGTAAATAAATGTTTATCTGTCGTCTTTCACTCAGCATTGAAGCTGAACCGACCGAATTGAAAAGTGTAGCTGTGTTCTATAGATAAGTTGTCCACCTGGCGTATGTAAATGCGCTATATCATAAGCGGTTATAGGCTATCTGCCCAATAGAAGCTAAACCTATTTTTTTAATTTCAACCAGATATAAAAAAGAGAACACAATTCCACTACTTCCCAAAGGCAGTTTCATCTGACCCTAAGATCACGTGTACACGTTTCGAGTTCCGTACAAATTGTTCCTTTTCGCATTACGAATTTATCGCCGAATCCACTGCGTATCTCTCCGGCTGAATTTATGGGGGTGAGTGCAGCGAATATCGGTTTCCAGTTATTACAATATCTACAGCTAATACATACTAATATGTATGAATGTATGCTGCTCTTTTGAAATATTGGAACGTACATTTTGAATTTTACGGTTAACGTTTTGTATGAGAATATTTGAGATGTGCATATGATAGGAGGTGAACATTCTCTCTTCTTATAGACCTTTTATTAATCAGAAATTATTTCATTGATTGACTTGATTATAAAGTAGGTTGCTTATTAACTTGTGAGGTGAAACCAAAACTAATGGTGGTACCACAATATATATTAAAAAAGATATAAAAAACGCCACAATTCGACATAAGTGCATCTTGATTTGATATTTGTGTTAATTTATATTACTCAAGCCCTTTTATTTTAGCGGTGCCAAATTGACTATCGGTACATCGAAGCGTTGAAGTGTTTGTATAGAAACGCCACCATGTCAGTTCGAATCCAAGATAGAGGCACGAGACCGATCCCACTGCAGAAAGGTGTCAGACAGGGGGACGTAATTTCCCCGAAACTGTTCACCGCTGCATTGGAGGACGTCTTCAAGCTTCTTGATTGGACCGGACTCGGCATCAACATCAATGGCGAATACATCACTCACCTTCGATTCACAGACGATATCGTGGTCATGGCAGAATCCCTGGAGGACCTTGGCACAATGCTCAATGACCTCAGCAGTGTTTCCCAACGGGTTGGTTTACGGATGAACATGGATAAAACCAAGGTAATGTTCAATGTCCATGTGACTCCGGCACCAGTATCTGTTGGGAATGCGATTCTCGAAGTTGTCGATCATTACGTCTATCTGGGACAAACTATCCAGTTAGGCAAATCCAACTTCGAGAAAGAGGTCAACCGACGAATCCAACTCGGCTGGGCAGCGTTCGGGAAGCTTAGGCATATCCTCACGTCCAAAATTCCCCAGTGCCTGAAGAGAAAGGTCTATGACCAATGTGTGTTACCAGTGATGACTTACGGAACTGAGACGTGGTCTCTGAATGTTGGCCTCATAACGAAGCTCGAAGTTGCGCAGCGTGCTATGGAGAGGGCTATGCTCGGCGTTTCCCTACATGATCGGATCCGTAATACGGAGATCCGTAGAAGGACCGGTGTATCCGACATAGCCCGAAGAGTTAGCACGCTGAAGTGGCAATGGGCAGGCCACATCGCTCGTAGGACCGACGACCGTTGGGTAAAGAGGGTCCTCGAGTGGCGACCACGTACCGGACGACGCAACGTGGGGCGGCCCCCAACACGATGGACTGACGACATCGTCAGATGTGCGGGGAGCCGCTGGATGCAGATAGCGCAGGACCGCGCGTTGTGGCGTTCTGTAGGGGAGGCCTATGTCCAGCAGTGGACAAAAAGAGGCTGATGGATGGATGGATGGATGGAAGCCCTTTTATTTAAGATAATTATGTTTATGTAAATTTCAATTAAATGAACATGATCGCGGTCAGACTAGATTGCCCTTATATGAACCGTTCTTGCGCTATTTCGGGGGGAGTAGTGCAGGAATGGCCACTTTAAGTTATAATATTTTTATTTCGTGTATTGTCTTTTTAAATTGTAACTAACATATTTCATAAGTACTACTAACAACATGAGTCATTGTTACTTGATTAATAAATTCATTCATTCATTCATTCATTGACGACCTCGGTGGCGCAGTGGCTAAGGTAGGCGCTCAAAGCGCGTAAGGTCCCGGGTTCGATTCCCGGTCAGGTCAATTTGGAAAACGAACTTTTCTCAATTGACTTGGGTCTGGGTGTGCTGGGATGACGCCCCTAGTTAGTATCCGTCGTCTGGTACTCATAATACAAGGGAAAACCTTAGTTTGAGACCAGGTGATTGGTGTGATTGTCTGGCGCATTTTATTTTATTTTTATTTCTTATTCAAATGTCTCCCTACTCTACACTTACTCTAAGTGAATGTGCCCATTAAGGGATCGTCCAAAAAAACAACAGTACATTTAAACTGTATTTTTTTTTCTTTTCTATCTGCAGTCAGTCCTTAGGCTACAATCAGATTTGATGGGATCTTATTTAATGAATTTGAGATATTAAGTGTCATAATGTAACCCACTTGAATAAAAAAGTATTTCGAGTCTGAAATAATCATTTCAACTTTGTTCAGTCAGGAATGCTAACGTCCCTTTACACTGTCACCCATTGCCAGTATAATTAAGGGAGCTAATCAATGATCACATTGTCTCTTTGACTTCATTAAACTTCGCTTTGATGAAAAAACTTAAGTTATTTGATTTTCTTCCTTTGAACCGACTGTCCGAGAGTAAAACTGCACTTTGCGATATGAAATGAAAATTTTCAGCTTGAATGGTCGGTAAAATAATGCTGTGTCAAATTTTACAGTTACAGATAATGGTAGCATAAGCTTACGAGACCCAATACATAAAAAATATTTATTCTAGTATTTGAATATGTAGGGACTTTTTAGTCTTGCAGCTTTTATTTTTCTGTGAAAGAAAGATTAACTGGCACCATCACTCATCTTTTTAAACATCAGAAAAGAGGTAATAATTATGTGAAAATTGTAATTGTAAGTGTAATTAATATTTGTTTTGAGAAACTATCTTTGATACATTTGATATGTGACACAGAACAAAAAAAATTAGGGCTGCGGGACAGAAAAAAAATTCAACTTATATTTCAGTAATAAGGTTTTAGCAATTGCTCTGCCTATTTTTCTTATTAGTAACTTATGAAATGGTTTTTCTTGCTTTTCCTTTCAGTTATTCGAATCTAGCACACTTAGCATTTAATTTTATGAAATATGAATTGTCTTTTTTTAGAACACCTTCCTCCTATCTTGATTATTTTGAATTAAGGGTGTGCAGTTACTTGACTATGAAGATATAAACATTCTTATATATTTATCAATTAGGGATTAATTTTTATGAATGTATTTGAGTACATTCTTTCCATCAAATAATTTTTACATGCACAGTCACGATAGCACCGGTAAATCGATGTTTCATAAACTACGGCTGTGCGCGTGATTTTATGTCAAAAATTATAATTTACTTATCTGTGTTTAATAAGTTTAAAATGAGATTAAGCCATATGACACTGGATCCTTTTTCGTTCGCCATAAAGCCGAGCACAATAACCTGTTTGTACTTTGCATAGAACTGTGGATCTTTAAAATATTTGATTTGTTTCATCACTCATCAAAACCAAAACTATATGACTTGGTCCAAAGTGAGCTACACATAGCAATAAGTTAGATACTGATACTGTAAATGATCTGCTGAGTTTCTTACCGGTGTCTTCTCGGTAGATAAAGGTTCCGAACCGGAAGTAGAATCACTTTGCATTGTATTCGATGACGATTCGAAAATGTTATAGGTAACCTACTTAAATAAGGAAATATTTGAGTTTGAGTTTGATCGAAGGCACATTCTGATGTATTGGCACATTCTTATGTATTGATCAACTGGTAGTATATATATATAACGCACGTGTCTTATGTGATGGCTAAACATCGAACAGACTGTACAAAGAGGAAGTTCGCTTCGCAGTCCAACGCATGTAGACACAACATGGTCCGGAGTGGAACACTGAGTTACAGTATAGGTAATACGGTAATGGTAAGTCTGGCTAAAAATATTGAAATTTAATTAATTACTATTTTAACAATATTTTTTAATTAAAAAGCAAGCGACGTTGACCGCGTGGAGGTAAATTATTAAAAAAACTACCACCACCACCTTACAGAAGACCGCAGCCTAATAACAATCACTTCTGTGTTGTTGTGTTCCTGCGTGTTAGTAAGGTTTCCAGAGCTCTTGGGGGGTGCTACATTAGTAACAGGGGTCAAGCCTTCAAGGTAAGGGCGACAGGTCCAGTAACAGCTTTATTATGCTGTACTTGTCACCCTTAAGCTAGGACCTCATTATCATTTAACATCAGGTGGGATGAGGTCAATCTTGAAGTGCAATATAAAAAAAAAACTACGTTCTATTACATCTATTTTTAAACAATTATATTATGATAATATTAAATAATTATATTATTTTAAAATAAAGATAATATAAATTGTAGTTTTTTTAATAATTTATATACTCAGTTAACATCCACTGCTATAATAATTTGTGAAACTTTTACGTCGATTGTCATTATTTATTTCAGGAGTCCTTTTTTATTTTCTTAATTATTTATGACAAGAGGCTAAATTATGGATAATACTTGCTGATCTGACCTGCAATTGTTTAAAATTATTGTTGTAATTTCATGATTTATTGAGATAGTGGGAATAGTCTGGTATAAGTCTTTTACTCCTAAGTTAAAATCACTTTGAACCTAGTCTTAAAATCACCCCCTATGATTCTATTTCATTAACCCGGGAATTAATTTTTCTGAACCGTTTTAAAAATCAATAAAAGAAAGAAAGAAAGAAGATTTATTTTTTTATTTGTACTTATATATCTGTGATGTCTTTAAGTAATAAATGTTTCTTTCAATATTGCCTTACTGCAGTCAATGCAACTGCAAGCGTAGTTATATAATCCGTATAATCTATAGGGTGGTATCCCTGGTGCTAGATGGAGCAATGACCTGCACCGAGCATGTTAAAGACGGGATGCGTGCAGCCTCAAATGGACCATTCACTTACGTACATTGCCTGAGGAGTCTTCTATGGTAGGTATATGCACTTAGCTTAATTATGCATCTTAAAGTACACTTAATAACGCATCAAGAAGTACCATCTTTGGGCTCAAGGAATGCTTAATAATTAATATTAAATTATAGAAGACAGCGTAACATTGACTTGATTCCAAAGTAAGGAGCTTAAGCATCCTTTATGGATACGAAACGACCAACCAATGGGAACACAATAAATAGTTCCATACATTATTAAGACCTGGACACAGAAAAAAATAAATATATAGGACAACATAAGTAAGTAGCTTAAGCACAAAAAGGGTACCGCAACACCCAGACCCGAGAAAATATAGAAAATTCATGATTCCATATTGGCCCGGGAATCGAACCCGGGGCTTCAGATAAGGTGTCCAGCAAAAACAATACGCAAGCAACTTTTTATAGATTACAATATTACTGCATAAAAAGGCCTGTAAGCCTTGTGGCCTATTTGCCAGGCCATGGCACAAGCCATTCTCTACCAATCAACTAGCAATAATGCAATAAACATTCTTATTTACTATATATCTAGTTATATTTTGCAGCACTAATGTTGTTTCCAGTTGTCTTACTACAATCGCTACTCTCTTTCGGATCGAGTCAGTTCATGTTTGCAAAGCAGAAATAACTTACATCCATAAGTAAAAAAGAAGTTAAACTGAAAACGATATCTAATCGAAAAATCGAACTGCTAAAAAGATCTCTCCCATTCCACCCTATTGAGCCCCGTTCATCACCTCTCCCGGCTATAAACTTTCAACTAAAATACACAGAGGAGTTTTTCAACGCGAACTATAGCCCTCTTTCCCGAAGCCCCTTGAGTTTGGTCGACAAATTGCAACGATCGAGTTACAGTTAGATTGAAAATAATCTGAAGAAGGAACGCAATTTACGAGATTGGATATTAGTGAGTAATTGTGTCCTACAAGTGGGATGTTCTGTAGAAATGAAATGAGGATTCGTAGAAGGTTGTAAAGTGGTAATGATTCTTACATGCACGTTTTAGTTTTGCTATTGTATTACAGCATAAGCAAAGCAAGACTTAAAGCAAGTTTCCAACGTATGCTTTTTTTTTATATTGCACTTCAAGATTGACCTCACCCCACCTGATGTTAAGTGGTAATGAGGTCCTAGCTTAAGGGTGATAAGTACAGCATAATTATTCTATTACTGGACTTATCGCCCTTACCTTGAAGGCTTGACCCCTGCTACTAACGCAGCACCCCCCCCCCCCCAAGCGCTCTGGAAACCTTACTCACACGCAGAAACACAACAACACAGAAGTGATTGTTATTTGGCTGCGGTCTTCTGTAAGGTATTTCACCAGTCGGGCTGCTCCAGTTCGAGCGATAAATCGCTATGCTCTACCTCTCTTAAACTAGGGTCTCGCTCTACTTTTCTCTATGACTTTTAGCTCTCAGATAGATGATAGATATACTTTATTGCACAAAAACTTTACAGAAATAGGTTTTACAGATTGATTGTAGTACAATTTAAGCTCTTATTACTTGTAGCGAATATTATTAGGCTAAAGCTTACCTCAATAAAAGGATAATCAAAAGAGATCAATGCTTGGGTTGCTGATTGGCTGAAAATACGAGTACGGTGTCATATCAGCCAAAAAACAGTATACAAAACGTTTCCCCTTGTACTATGAATACCAGATGACGGATACTAACTTGAGGCATTATCCCAGCACACACAGACCAAAGTCAATTTAGAAAAGTTTGTTTTCCGAATTGACCTGACCGGGAATCGAACCCAGGAACTTATGCGCTTTGGCCGCCTACCTTAGCAAATGCACCACCGAGGTTATCATAAAAAATATAAATAATTGTTATGACTATTTTTGTAAAGATTGGAATATATTTAACTAATTTACATAAGCAGAATAACAATTATGTCATAATCTAACTGAAATACCACCTGCGTAATCATATGAGGTAAACGGAGTAGGGTAAAAAAAATTGAGAATTCAAATCATAAATTTAAGAGAGGTAAGGCATAGCGATTCCGGAGCATCCCGACTGGTGAAATACCTCCGCCTTAGAGAAGACCGTAGCCAAATAACAATCACTTCTGTGTTGTTGCATTCCTGCGTGTGAGTAAGGTTTCCAGAGCTCCTGGGGGGGTGCTACGTTAGTAGCAGGGGTCAAGCCTTCAAGTTAAGGGTGACAAATCCAGTAACTGATTTATTATGCTGTACTTGTCACCCTTAAGCTAGGACCTCATTACCACTTAACATCAGGTGGGATGAGGTCAATCTTGAAGTGCAATATAAAAAAAAAATATTTAAACCCAATGTCACCATCCGTCTCTTGACCAGTTTAAAAACCAGTCTTCAAATCCATCCGCGAACGACAACCAACTAAGCTTCCAGATATCCGGGCCTTTGTGCTGAACGTGATAGATTACGTCGCGCTCGGCGTTACTGTGTTTTAAAAATTAATATATGCGCCGCTGACGGGAGCCGAGGAGGTCTACAAAAAAACGAAATATGTCGGATCCGACAACGGATAGCAATTTTTAATTCTCATAGACGCAAGCAATTCACTTCGAACGCTACTAAAGCGTTTAAAAAAAACACAATATTATTTATGCAAATCATTAACCACGCTTAAACTCCCGAACTTTTGATAAATCTTCAAAAACGAATCCTTTCGTATGTTCGTTTCGTTTTTGAGAGTAGGCCCCCAGACACTTGCGACTGCACCAGTTAGACATAGTAGATGTTTAAAGAAATGTTAGGTCCGTACTGTCTAACGAGTAAAATAAAAACTGGAGAAATATACTGTTGTATGTATAAAAATAGTTTTGAGTTATCTAATGCTCGCGTCTGATATTTGAAAAACGATCCGTTTTAGTTACGGCTAGTAATAAATTATATAAATAAAATAAATACATATTAGTTGATATAAAGGTGTACCTTTCTAGGTAATGTTTTTTTGTGAATGTATTCAGGGTCATAAAAAACATTACATGACCCCCACACTAGGCTAAGCCTGTCCTGTAAAGAGAGCAAATGTTAAAAAAGAAAAAATAATAATGATGAACTAAATTCAATAAGAATGAATGTATGTGGCATTGAGAAGTAATTGGAAGTGAGAAATATGAATGTGGATGATGATGATAACAATTGGTAGGCTATACCTCTTCGCCTCCTGTGTGACTGTAAATCTCTGATCCACAAACGAAGCATCCACCTGGGACGACATATAGCCCAACCGGATGAATTAAAAACCCTGAAAGCTAGGAAAATACTGGACTTCCTAGAATCGACCCGGCTAAAGGAGTTACTCTAACTGGTGGCGAGTCACAATAGATCTAACAGGTCGCAGTGAACACAGTTCACTAGAACTGCATAGCCCCAAGTACCCTAATAATAATAATAATAATAGGCTATACCTGGATTTTCAGAATGTCTTCCGTCTCATCGTGAGACAGCCCAAGAAGCATCTTAGGAAGTACAATTTTTATTTCACGGACAGTTTTGTGTTTTAGATTAAGTTTTTTATTTTAGTTTATTGTAAATATATGGGAACAGGGGGTCTACTCTCATAAACGAAATACGTCGGATCCGACAACGGATGGCAATATTGAATCCTCATAACCATAGAGAAATCACTTCGAATGCAAATTAAGCGTTTTAAAAAAATCAAAATATTATTTATGCAAATCAAAAACCACGTCTTCATTCCCAAACTCTTGAATAATCTTCAAAAACGAAACCTTTCGTTTGTTCGTTTCGTTTACGAGAGTACCCCTCCTGGTGAGGTTTAAAGTGATGAGCAAGTTAAGTTTTGGCGTAAGCTAAAAACGACCGATGGACGACTGATGACAGCTGATATGGAAAGTAAATTTGAAATTAGAATTAAAAAAAAAAGGATAGTAATTTTTGACACATTACGTATCATAAGATATAAGAACCGGTCATAATTCATTTTTTTCTTAATTTATCTTAAATTCAATCAACTCCAATATGAACTTTAATATTTTGTTACTTGCTGTTTACTACAGAACCATTCATGGGCGAGTCCGACTCGCACTTGACCGGTTTTTTATTAATTTGGGAGACAGAAGTATTGACTGAACCACAAATAGCCCAAGCCCAAGTGGCTCACTTATTGAATTTGTAGCCAACCTTTAATTTAGATTAGGTAACGTTATTATTTTTTCAAAAAAACATATAACCCATAAAAATATGACTATTGGCAGATTTAATGCCGAACGTTGTGACGGATTTATATAAGAAACTTAAAACTTATTTTACCGATATGATCTTTGATATTTTAGTAATGCATCACGCCACTTTAGCTGTCTCTTAGTGACCTAGAATTAACCGTTAGAACGATACATAAAAATAATTGAAAAAAGTATCATATTTAATAAGGACAACATTATTTTCCAACTAACTATTGGATATTGCACTGAACTACTATGGAAAATTATCCAGTTTGTCTCATACACATTTCTTTATAATTTTGGTCGGTCGCCTAGTTTAAAACCATTTCCCAGACGACAAACGAGCTACCAGTTAACCAGCCTTTTGATCTAAACGTGATGAAATTACGCGTTTCCAGCATCACTGTGCTTAAAAAATTTATATATGCGCCGTTGACTGAAGCGCATCGTCTTGCGACTGTACTAGTGTGGGGCTACAGTCGATAGTTCGAAGGAACTATTTAAAATAAAATAATAATAGAAGGAAATAGTGAAGGAAAGAGTAGATTGTTAGAAAGAGGTAAACACCTTAAGTACTCACACCGTCACGCTATGGTGCGCCAAAGCATTTATCCCCGTCACACAAAAGATTATCGTTTATTTTTTTAATAAATATATACTACTGTGCCCGCGACTTCGTTCGCGTGGACTACATCCTTTCATGGTCGGTTTTACCCCTTATTCCCCTAATATTCGAAACAAAAAGTAGTCTATATTTTAATCCAAGTTTCGAGCTATATTTGTGCCAAATTTCATATCTCTAACTTCAAAAATAAACATTTTTCCATATAAACTTCCAAAGGTGGTATTACCCCCCTCTCCACCTTATTTTCTAATAAAAAGTAGCCTATGTCCGTTCTTGAGATTCAACGTATACCTATACCAAATTTCATCAAAATCGGTTGAGAGGTTTAAGCAGGAAAGCGTAACAGACACACACACAGACAGACAGACAGAGTTACTTTCGCATTTATAATATTAGTAGGGATAGCTGACCCGGCAAATTTCAGTCAAAACGGCAGAGCCTTTCTTAAATTATAAGAATATTACCACATAGCTTTATCTTTTATACATATTTATTAACCGTATTATTTATCACAATAATATGTGTGCGTCAGATTTTTCAATTCCATTTTATTCTTTGTTTTTCTTATAACGCAATAATGTTAATTATAACAAAAAGTTAGACACTGATTTGGTTTATTTAATATTTAAAGTATTTAAAGCAATATGTATCCATTATTTTTTATTACAAAAGAACATTTTTGCTTTGCTTTAACATGATATTTTTCTTAATAAATTTTATATGTCGGTGGACTAGTTAAAAAACCATTTCCAGACGCAAACAAGCTACCAGATATCCGGCTTTTTGAGCCAGTCATGATGAAATTACGCCTCCGCATCTTACTGTGTGTTAAGAATTAATATCGATCTGGATAGTGAAGGTATCTTATCGATAGTTTAAATTCTATCGATATTATAAACTCGAAGGTTTGTTAAAATAAATGAATGTTTGAGATGTATGAGTGTTTTTTTTTACGCAAAAACTATTTTATGTTTTTTGATAACGATATTAAACGACATAATTTAAGACTTTCGCCTTCCATTTTAAATGTTTAAAATAAATTACTGAGTCAAAGTAAACACAACAATTTATTTGAGCGGGAAAGTCCCACACACGTAAATGCTTTTGATGAATGTAGACAGCCCTGGACGTAACGATTTGTTCTCCATAAAAAAAAACCTACATACAAACGGAATGGCTACCCGTCAAATATTTAGTTGTGTTTAACGTAGCTAGACCTTGATCTTTATCATGAATACAAAAAAATGCTTTTTTGCTAATTCGCAGTATGTTTTGTCGCAGCCCTAGTAACAGTATAATTCTAAAAATAGTGCCGTTACTGTTTTACTTTGTGAGTTATCGTTGAAGTTTCCCGTAAGTGCATTGTTGTGAATTTTGTATGGCGGGATCTCTGAACGGGATAAATGCTGCACGGCTACTTGAGCAGGGATATTGTTTTTGTGGTTTATTGTTTTGGATGCGACTGCGTTTGTTTGCGGTTAGTGGTGTGACAGGCTTGATAGAACAATGCTTAGTGCTGAAAGTTACCTAGAAAGTTCGATCTTAAACAAGGTTAAAGGAGTGTGTCACGAACAATTGTGTTGGCAATATATTTGTGCTTTGTATAAATAAATGTTGGAATAATAAATACAGATATTTGATTTCAGTTACTTCCTAAAATATAATATACCTGTGGTAGAAGGGACCGTTCTTATACCGATGAGTTATAAAACTAAGTGTTAAGTACAACTGTTAAAAATTAAATAAAAACTATACTTTTCTTTTCTTAACAAGCGTTAATATATATTTTCTTACTGCTCTTATGTGTCCCATGTATGTGCATCTGATGTGTGAGTGTAATGTGTATATATATTTGTTGTGTTTATGGGTGTGAGAGTGTGTGTGCATATTTTGTTCTGACCTTATATTTATCTGTGTTATCCTAGCTTGAAATAAATTTATTTTGATTTTTTTTATTAATCAACTGCTATATTTCGCGATACACAAGAATGCATCAACATTTTGAAATATGCTGACAGTGTGCAGCAGAGTTGGGTCGTAACTTTGTAATGTCCTTTTTCATTTTCACTTTAAGTTACGAAACACGTTAAAGTAAAGCTGAAACAAATACAAATGTGAAAAAATCGTATATCGTATAATTTACATTTAATAAAAAGTCTACTACGTTTCATTATTTTAGCTTCAAAATTACGAACTTCATCCCCAAACAACTATAATTGCCATTTTTTTTATTTTTTCCTCTTGCGGTTGAAGTTTTAAAAACTTTAAATGGTTGTTTATTCATATCTAATCAAAAGTCAATAAAAAAGTTTCATCGTCCTAGATTAAAAAAAAGAGTATATATTTTATGGCTCTGCTTCTATTTCATTCCCTCAAGTTTATTCCAAAACCAAGTTAAAACACATACAAAATAGAAATTAGCATTTTGGTACTTCAAGATATTTCACCTAATCCAGAACTACTGGTACTTAAATTATTTTATTCAAAAATGTTTTCCTTATTCAGCAATGTTTCATTCACAGTATATTAATTAAAATTTTATTGTTAAATTTCCACTGTCATTTTGTAGCTCAATTAACATCATAAAAACGTATCCTCAATTTTCATTCACGAAATAATATGGGCCATGAAATTAGATGCCTAGAATTAATTAGACAGGAGCTGTATACATACGGCTTTTGAAGCGAGAGCAATAACGCTAAGCAAATGTGATGAGATTAATAAAATGGTGACGTGTTATTACTAGGTTTGAGATGTAATTAAATTGTGGTTAATGTTACTCGGTTCATTAATTGTTTAGGTACCTCAAAAATATTTAGCATGTATAATATTAAAGCAAATTAAATTTTCCCATCTGTTTGAGATAGATCGGTTTGTAAATATTGCAATAAAATTTAAAGTATGCCTTTGTTAACAATTGCCGATTGCTGCATTTCTACAAAAAAGTTTTCTGTTCTGTAGAAATGCTTACTGCATTAAAAAGTTTCTTACCAGGATTTTCTCGTTAGACACACCTAGGTTTTTATCTTAGCATCACAGGGTTAAAATATTTTTTTATGAAAATTCCTATTCTGCGTTGTAACCTCAATTGTTTGCATATAATACCTATATTTGTAAGTTTGTTATTGTTATTAATAATGTATGAATCTTTTGATGATCACTTTCACAGTGGGAAATATAACCTCTTCATACGGGCCAATTAACTCATTTTTATTAATATCCACAAAACATTTTTCTTTGATTTATGTGCGGGTAACGGTAAATTCTACAAAATACGAAGTAATTACAATAATCTTAAAATTTAAACGAAAGAAATACCTTTCAAATGTAATTTAGTAACATTTTCCCTCTAAGATGAGAACATGTCAGAAAAATTTACTTTTGTGTGCATTTTCTAACCCGACGTCCATCGAACGTAACCGAGTGAAGATATAATATTATACAGCGCAACCACAAGTCGCTCACGCGAATTGTGAAATATTGCAAAACGTTATTTCAACCCGAAGGTGGATTATTGCGGTAACGAGAAATTTCCAACTGACATTGCGAACGGATGCACGTAGAGCGATCTCGATGCACTTAGTACTAGAAACTTTACTTGGATCTCCTAACGGCTTATCTCCCGATATCAGTTTGCGGCAAACTCACCTTTAAACTGCTCAGAATTAAGGTATCTTACGTCTTGATACGACCAAACTTTGCCATTTCGATTTGATTAATACGAAAGGAGATAAGATTTTGTTTTAGTTTCACGAATTTGAGCTCTAGCGTGAAAGTTATAGGATGAGTTATGTAGATGATATTATCGTATTTTCAGATGTTTTAGAATCACACTTAGGCAGTAGCATTTGTAGACTAAACTGCGGGATGGCAGGCAAGACAGAGCTGAATGTGATGTAAGTAAAGGAATTCTTTTTATTTTTCAATTAAGTCTAATGAAATCTATGGCGTGGCTGAGCATCAGCTATATCAGTGAGAGTATTTCTGCTCAGTAGTTGATTTAATATATTTGCCGTCGGGAATTTCAAATTACTTTTTAATTTTGCTCTTAGGTTTCATTGGGATTCTCATTTAAAAAGCTCTAATAAAGTTACACAAAATTCAATCAAGTTACATAATTATCATGTTTGCTTCGTTCCGTACTTTGTTTCTGTCCACCGAATATTGTGAATTGATAAATGTACATTTAATCGTATTTTCACTTGCAAACAGACATAATAAAAAATAATTTGTCTATTATTTTTTAATGGTACATAATAACCAAATTAAAAAACCTACCTTTTTCCTGTGTTTTCTTTGTCCCGCGTTCAATTTATCAATATTTTTTAGGCTAACAGTAAGCATAAATTGTATTTATTCATGCATTTAATTGACAGTATTATATAATGGTGGGGTAAATTTGCACTGTTTATAAATTTTTCTGTTCCACCAGGTGGTGATGGTGGTTTTTAGTTCATTTTTTATAAAATATGATCAAGATTATTATTGTTATCATGTTTTAAGAAATAGTCATAGAAATAAAATAGGTACAACAGATTTTTTTATTTATAAATACCCCATACTTATATTTTAGAACAAGACATTACCACGCTGGTTTCCCATTAAAATTCAGGCAATGTGAAAGAAACTGATGCAGATTTCAGTGCATGCCGTAATACGTGAGGTGGCTCCCTCTAGTGGGGATTTAGCTAAGCTACCCCACCTGACCCACGACCGGGGATTTGAGCTGACATTTTGGATTACCAAAAATGGTCCAAGAATTTTTATAAATAAAATACAGTGAAATTTTGGCACGAAAAGATTTCAACATAGTCCTTGTCAAATCTAGAGGTAAACAGTAAAAGTAATATTATAAGAAAATAAATAAATATTTAACAACATCACATACATTGCTTTTATTCTAAAGTAAGTAGTTTTTACACTTGCACAACACCCAGACCAAAGATAATATAGAAAAGTGTATTTCCCATGTTGACCCGACCGGGGATTGAACCCGGGAACTCTGAAATGGAACGACGCCATTGTCTAGCCTACTCGCCTCTCGTCTACGTAGGTTGTTACATGAGTGTATTTAAACAAGCAAAAAACAAAAATAAAAATACTTAACTCTTAACTTATTGACTAATTTAATAAAAAATAAATTAATAAAATAAATTTACTAAACACTTAATTTAAACATATTGCTTTGGGCATAAACATTGTAACTTGAACTTACTTGTGCGTGAACTAGGAAATTCCTGAATAAAAAAAGTAAGAAATATAATATTTTAATTTTAACGATATGGTCATTGGGTTAAGATATCCAAAATGCTGGCTACATTATTTCCCTAAATGGAAATTGGGACTCGCAGTTGTTGAGTCTCCCGGAGAATTCAGATAAGTAAAGTTTCAGATTCGTTATATTAATATTGTTACAAATGACGGCTTAGTTTCCCGAATGATGATTACAAACCCCAACTATGTTTATTATGTGCTGCGCCCAGATATTGAACCCGGAATTTTGGAATCATAATAAAGTATTAACTACATTATCTAGGCATTGCGTGAAACAATGAAATTAATGTACGTAAATTTTTAGAACCAAAGGTTACCACATTTAGTAACCAGACACGAAGAAAACATAAATGATCATTACAGAAATGTTTATCCTTAGTGGGGATCGAACCCACGACCTTTAGTGTAAAAGTTGGGAGTGCTTATTATTTGTTACCTTTTTTTTTTTTTGTTGACGGGGGGAAATGCTTGATGCACCGTACCGTCATATTATTTGTTACCTTTTTTTTTTTTTTTTTACGGGGGGAAATGCTTGATGCACCTTACCGCCACCCTGAGGGAGGGTGGCGGCGTGTGTGGGACTCCCTTCCTACCAACCAACCCGGTGTACCCACTAAAACCCCCCGGTTGAACCCTCATCGCCTAAATGGCGGCGCTGTGGGAAATCGGCTCAGCCTTTACTTCCACAGATATTATTTGTTACCTTAGGTCAGTCAGTTGTAACTTCTCTAACAATTTTTTCTTTAATTCCCGATTCGTAATGCATCTGATAGTGACTAGCCGGTTTTTCTCCGTGGTTTTTCTACAAGTCGTTAATTCTAATTTCAAGTTTACTTTCCATATCAGCTGTCATCAGTCGTCGTCGGTCGTTTTTAGGTTACGCCTCGTATAATTTATTACAACCCGTAACTAGATCCCGTTTGACAAATATTGGAACCGGACATAAGAGATACGAGCGCTATGACATAGCGCTCTCTGACATTAATGTTGTCACAGCATATGATGACGTTCGGGCCTAATTGGCCACTTGTTACTAGTAATTGATTTATTTTATACCAATTAATGTTCTGTATCCTTATCTATATAGTAGAAGAAAAAAAATAAAAATTATAACGAGAGAATTACAATCGAAATAAAAACCGCATTACTAATTTCCGACGCGTAACCAACTAACCCGCCAGAGACCCGAATCGCCACTTTATATTCAGAATCGATTGAAGTTGTAAAAACGAACTCCTCAGTACCGAGCTGAATTAGAATTTAAAATATATCGATTCCTTAGTACGGGGGTCGAGATGAAATATTAAATGGGTGTTTTTTTCCAATTGGCCGACTGCTCAGCAGCTGATCCGGTACTAAAACTGATACGTGACCGAAGACCGTTCTCGTCTCGAGTAAAGAATTGAAAAGTTGCTCGGCTGTGAATAAGTAAAGATAATCGCGGTGATGCCTGCCGTACCAATTTGCCGATATTCGTACCACGTACAAAGTGCTTGTATACGAATGTAACATTTCATATATTGAACTATGCTCGTCATGATACCTATTTAATTGTGGAAAAGACCACGAATACATTAAGCGTTAGGCTAATAAAACTTACAGGACGTGGGTTCAAATCCGGAAACAGTTTCTTTTTATAAATTTGTCCCAGTTTGGTTAGATCATTGCTACAATCAACTGGTTGTCCAATAATAGTAATAAATCTGTACTTCAGGGACAAAACAGGTTGGTTCTAGACTATGATGAGATCCATATACATCTGTTTCCCCAAATAAGGGTTATGTAGTTCAGATGGCTATCACAAGAAACCAGACTTGCCAAATCCGGATTATATGTAGTCGAAGTGCACCTCAAGCTCCGTAACGGATGCTCAGCCAAGATACATACATGTTAAATGAAACAAGATCTTTATATTTTAAACGTTACAGTTTGTATATACATACAGTATATCATCATATACATACAAAGGTCTTTTAATGCTTGTTAATTTTTGATGCAAAGGAACTAAAAGTACGGGACAAATTTAATACATATTATAAAACTTTTTATTCTAAAATAACCCGAAGAGAAAACGAGAAACACATATGTGTTCTCCCAACATTTAAAAACAACAGCTCCCAATTTTCATATACAATACACAATACATTGTTTTCGTGATTTTGCGGAAAAATTACAAAAAATAGATTTGCCTCGTTTGTGTATATTGATGTGACTGATTGCTTGTTAAAAATATAACCATTGAAATAGCTTGAAACATAATTATTCAGTACTTTAGCCTACATAAAGCACATTGTCTTTGCTGAAATTGGCTTAAAAGCCACAAAAGTGTTTCAAGGGATAGTACTAATGAAGTAATTTCTATAAATTCGAAATACCTTTTAACATTTTAAATATGGCATTCAAAATCGAATACATAAGATTTACTTATCAGGACAAGCACCAGCAATCGACATTTTGATGTACTAGCTTTATCAACCATCCGTACCAGGTTTATGCCCTAAAAACCTGGTACCGATGGTGGTACCTGACCACATCACTGGATAATCGTGTAAGGGTGCTGCGATAAATAAAATAGCACCGCGGACTGAGTTATTCGCTCCTCTATTGCGGTTTGTGCTGACTCCCTGGTTCATATTGTCTGCTTTGAGGATGTTCTCTGACTTGCTAGCTTAGGTATGAAAGACGTGCCCGTTTTTGAACATTTTAAGTTTGTAATTTTATCAATTTTCCCGCGAAAAATGTTGTAACTGGATTTTTTTGACAGCTTTTTGTAACTTCGCGTTTTTGTGCAGAGTTACAGTTGTTGTGTAGAATTTTTTTGTTTATTGGTGGCATACCTGTTCTCTAGACTAATATTTTAAAGATGAAGAAATCTATACTAGTAATACAAAATTGTTCTTTTGTTGCATTAAACAAATTCCGAAATATATTTTTTTTACAAAAAATCCTTTCTAAAGCAACAAGGAAACAAACCACTAATTACATTATTTAACTGAGATACTGCTAATATTTTCACTTAAAACTTATCTGTCTTCTTTCTATAATTCATTTTCGTTTTTTTTTTATTTAATGGTCAAGATGTTGACAAAAACGTATGAGAGGTATTCAAATTTTACGTAGGGTTAATTGGCGAAAAATGCTTTAGGTATTAAATCCGTTATTTGTACTTTTAAAGTTTCCGGGATTTGTGGTACCGCCGTTGTTTCTTGACTTCTTTAACACAAGTGCTTAAGCTACTTACTACAGAATCAAAAAATATTCTCCCCTTTGTCCTACTTCATACCTAGTAAGATCTTTCGTTGCAAGTATCTTCCAGTGTCTTAAAAAAAACTAAACAAAATAATTGCTTTTTTATGGTCTTTCGAGTAATCAAAATGTTACTTACAACGTGTATAAAGTGAACAAGAGCTGACCAGTTATCAAAAGTGTCAGCTGTCCACACCACTATTGGGATATTTCGCGTAAATAATCCGGCGCGCTTAATAATGCCTTAAATTTCAAATTTTTAAATTTTCCGAACTAGGCCATTGCGAACGCTATAAAAGCGAAACACGCCGCAGAATCTAACGACCAAATACAGCTCGATATTTTGTGCGCGAGCATTAGTTACTGTTTATTAGGGATAAGTACTTGATGCTGGAGTGAGTATGCGTACTAGGTATTTATAATCACAGTTATTTTTATACTAGGTACATTTCTACTATGATTGTATTGAACGTCGCGTGTGTGTGTCTTAAAAAAAGAAAAGTATTGTTGGTTCGAGTTATTGCTTTAGATTTATTATTTTGTAAAATTAACTATAGTTAAGTTTAAAAGTGAGTGATAAATAAAATAATATGTAAAGTGGATCAAATTAAAATACACGTTAAATAGCAAGGCACTTGTCCACGTGAACGACTTGCTTTAGACCCGATTGTGCTTAAAAACCAGCTTGAACTGGACACTGGCTTTCAGGGAATCCTTGAAAAGCTATGAGGCATCGAACTGTTGCATTAATTCTCCCCTCACGTAACACTGATAGAGGTAGAAGGCGCAAAAAAGCTTAGTTGATTTTTATTAAAAAAGAATAATTAACCCTTTTACATTTTACAGAATGCCATATTTCTTGATCAAATTGTATGTTTGTACGTTAACCCGGAAATATTTAACCTACATTACCTATAAACTTAAATGAAGACTGATAATATACTGTATATGTACCTATGCTAGAAATTATATTCATATTTTTATTGACTGGCCCAAGGAAAGCATGTTTAGCAGTCTGTTGTACCAATACCTACTTGTGGATTTGACAAAAAAGAGCAACGATATCACAGCAATATTACAGATAAATCCGACCCGAGACAATATTATAGATAAATTAGTTCTCTACACTTAAATATTAGAAACAGAAAAATTTTATCTCCCCTTATACGTACACGATACGTGAAGGTCGTGGGTTCAATTCCCGCACCGCAAGGGGAGATAAAATTTTTCTGTTTCTAATATTTAAAGTTCGCTAGTACGGCGTATAGTACTATAAAAATAATAAATTCTCTACACTTATCCAACCGGACAAATAATTGAACCCGAGACTTCAGAGATAACGTGACACCAAAATCTGACTTTTAAAGTTGTCACTCATAAAATATTTTTACGGTTATATATGTACCTACTAAAACAAATGTAATTGACTTTACAACTATTAGAAACCTCTACGATAGCACAAATATCGTTTTGTCCATCGTCCCATCACTTTTGTTTAGCTTGCTTATCGATAATTACTGCACATTTGCGTAAAACCCGTATTTGCCGAGTGTGAAATAAATTTGGCATGGGAAATAAAAAACCCAATATCTATGGGGCTCAAATTGCTTACACCCGGCGGCCTATCACAGTGCTAGAAAATTTATTGCTGCAAAATCGTAAGTTATGTAACGGGAACTAGAACCTATTTTGAATGTTGAACGTATTGAAGTAATTGTCCTCAAAATAACAAAAGTGTCTGCTAAGGACTTTTGTTCGATCAAAAGCATGAGGCTTTAGACTTAGGACCGTCCTTATGACGAGTACATAAGACCTAATATCGAATAATCTTGATAAGCCAAAAAGTCAAAAGTCATTTTCAACAAAACATCACGATTCCTGGTACCGCAGCTTTCAAGCGAATCACAAAGAGGTTTTTTATTGGGATAATACGGTAGAAGACAATAATTATTCTTAGTCCATCAGTTTGATTTACAGATTATAATGAAAACTTATTTATGTACCTACCGCTTGAACAAAGAAATAAACATTTAAAAAATTGTTGATACAGCGCATCGAATATCAGAGTAGAGGTGCAACCGCAACTAGCATACTCTATCTTCACTGATGGTCCAGTGGATCGGTTATCCTCGGTCTCCCCCAAACCATTCCGAGGGGAAATGACGAGCTTTCTTATTTAGAAGCCTATATATATACTACTGTGATGCTGTGGTAGGTCTTCTGTTTCCACAGCATCACAATTAAGGCAATGAGGTCTACCGTGGAGTTATAGTGGGTATCCCTGCCTTGGCAATGTAAAATGAGCCCCATACATGCTGTCTCCGCCGTTGGGTGACAGTACTGTGAAAGGGTATGATAACGTTTCTACTTCGTTAAATCTGTACAAAGAGGTGACGACGTGCTACATTTTAGCGCAATGTATCTTATTACATGTTTGTTTAAATGATAAGAAATTTTGAACCTTCCACCATATTGACTTCATACACAAACTAGCTGAATTCTAATTTCACATGTTGAATAATCAATCACAGCGCACGTGATGGTGGCGGGTGATAGATTAAGTGGGCTCTACACCTTCCAGCTTTAATGAAGGTGGACCCGAAATTCGCGAGTAATATAACGATTCCGTACACAAGGAGTAAAAAATGGAACCCTACTACTAACACTTCGCTGTCAGTCCATCCATACGTCTGGCTGTCACCAGGCTGTATCTCAAGAACAGCGATAGCTAGGCCGTTGAAATTCACGAACTACTTGTATGTATAACAAATACCTATCACAAATATGAGCTCCTATACTACAAACGCAATGAGTTTAGAAATAAAGACTTTTGCGTTCCATTTTAAACATTTGAAATGGACTATCCAACACAAATACTTATATATTTTTAGTTAAAACTAGATTTTCCTGAGATAAGCGTATTCAAATAAATAAATATAAAATAACATAAATAAAATCCTTACTAATATTATAAATGCGAAAGTAACTCTGTCTGTCTGTCTGTGTGTCTGTTACGCTTTCCTGCTTAAACCTCTCAACCGATTTTGATGAAATTTGGTATAGGTATACGTTGAATCTCAAGAACGGACATAGGCTACTTTTTATTAGAAAATAAAGGGGGGAGGGGGTAATACCACCTTTGGAAGTTTATATGGAAAAATGTTTATTTTTGAAGTTACAGATATGAAATTTGTCACAAATATAGCTCGAAACTTGGATTAAAATATAGACTACTTTTTGTTTCCAATATGAGGGGAGAAAGGGGTAAAACCGACCATAAAAGGATGTAGTCCACGCGAACGAAGTCGCGGGCACAGCTAGTAAATAAATAAATAAATAAATTAACTCTTCGGCTTGATGATATGTGCAGTTTATATGAGGCTTAGATTCTAATATTAAAAATAAACATGATTGCAATAACTCAGTTCAACAAAAACATTGCTGTGTTTCTAAAATTTTACAACGCAGTAACGAAGGCTGTGTTGTTGGAAATGTGCCAAATTTTTGCAAAAATGAGACACTTTATAATGTCACAAGGACACACAATTTATTGCACAGTGTTAAAGCAGCGGACTTTGTTTTAAAAATTGCACATGAAAACTTAAGTAAGCATCGCTATTTTTGAAAAATAGTGTATTTATTTTATTTTATCGCTGTGTGATTAAAATCATAGCAATAACAACGAAACATCTTTAAAAAAAGTCAATTTTGATTACTTATTTATTTAAGAGTAAAATTTGGAAATTCAGTCGTAAATATACAATTGTTGACGACAAAAACGTTAACATTGCTATATGATCTATAGTTCAATTAGTTCTCCCATCTGTTACTAGATGTCACTATCTCTAACTACGTTGCTCAAGCGTTTGTAAAATTTAATATCTGGTTTTTGTCCAAATATATTTGTAAGCAATATTTTTACAGACGTAAACGATTGAAATAAAACAAACGAAGGTACCTAAATACCCATAAAATTACCGTTTTCTAAAATTAAAATTTAATGTTACTGTGTTTCTCCGTCATTTAATATTAGTTAAGTTAGTAGGTAAAATTTAAAGTACCATAAAAGAGAGCAAAAGCTGTTTGATTTTTTTTTATAATAACATGGATCCTTTTTCTTGAAAGTTCTTTTTTTTAAGTTATTGTGTTTTGTTGATCCATTTCACTTTATCGAATAATACTATGTCGCTTCCCCTTTTTTAGTCACTACGTATTTTTTTAAATGGTCTCTATCCCGCGATAAGAAACAACACAGTGATTCAATGTCAAGTGTTTAGAAAGACTCATAAAAAAGCGTCAACAGCTAAATTGAGGTGTTCAGTACCTACAAAAACACGAGAAACACAATAAAGACAATACTCGTACAATATTCATTGTAAAAGAAAAGGAAATTATAAAAGAGATAGTGTTATTAAAACTCTCGGAACAAGAAATGTTAACTTCAATTTATAAGTTCGTAAAGGTAAACAAAAACAAAGTCAGTATATTGTATAACAGCTGACGTTTACACGGATGCAACTGAAATGCGATATTAGGAATCTCGACATCCAACGCGTCTTAGCCGCGTTTTAACAAAAACTACGGGAACAGTAGAACGGAACAAATAGACTATTTGAGAAAGTTTTGAAAATTATTTTAGATTTTTAATTATTCAAAACAAATCCTAAAAAAATATTTTTCTGTATATTAAGGATATTTTGTAAAAAAATCTAAAAAAATGCAGGTTTGTGTTGTGGTACCGTCGTTGTTTCTGATTTCTGTAAAATGTAAGCTACTTACCCCAGAATAAGAGCAATCAAATGTATGTGTTGCTGTCCAGTAAAATTATAAAAATTTAATTTGAGACGAAGTAAATTTATGTGATGTTTGATATTTATATTTGTTGTTTTCTATCTTCATACATATGATCGCAATTACGCAGCCAGTGCAGTGTGGAGGCGCGTCAAATTTTCAGTTCTGTTGGAAATATTGAATGGAGGCGAAACGCAAACTTGCCTCGTGCGTTTAATAACAACTTTGAGCAAAACTTATATGAACTTTTCGCTGTTATTTTATGTTAGGATAAAATAATCTTTTAGAAAACGTGTTTAAGATCCTGTCTATATTTTGGGAATACCACTGTCACAACTGATTTATTTGTTAAGAAGTAAACCTAATTTGTCTTGGGTCTGTATAACAATCTCAGAGTAAATTCAGAATTTCTTTACTTGTCGGATTAAACATGAAAAGCTTAACTATCAAACCACTACCACTAGAACGTAAAACAGGAATTAAATATACTATTGGCGCTATATAGTAGGTAATTACATTCCCTTCAATTTGGTTCAATGAAGCGAGGTGCCACCTCGCCGGGTGATCTATCTGGGTCAATCTTATGTCTCAAGATGAATAATTATTTAAACACTTAATTATTTTCTCTCTTATTAAACAAAAACAACATAACACATAGCAAAAGTAAGATACTGCTATTTTAATTTATCTACTGAGTTTTTTATAGATGTAGGATTCAAACGAGCAGTAGAGACACATTGCACTGTTTCAATAACGATTCAAAGTGTGTAACTTAACTGTTTAATTTTTTTTATAATAACATGGATCTTTTTTCTTGAAAGTTCTTTTTTTTTAAGTTATTGTGTTTTGTTGATCCATTTCACTTTATTGAATAATCGCCGCTTCCCGTTTTTTAGTCACTGTTTAAGTATGAAGTTTAGTTTTTGTTGCGTAATCCAACTTCCGCGAAAGCCATTAGGTTTTTTAAAAGAAAAAGTAAAAAAAAGAACAAACTGTCACTTGGAGAAAATTGTTGTAAGTGAATTTATTGTAATAAAGTTTAAATGAAATAAATATTGTAAATATGTGTAAATAAGCTGTTTAAATGCAAAAACAACTCAAGAGATGATTAGAAGCTGCTGCAATTAATATTTTACATGAAAAGTTTTGGCGCGAATTAACAGTCACTATGTATTTTTTTTAATGGTCTCTATCCCGCGATAAGAAACAACACAGTGATTCCGCCAATGTCAAGTGTTTAGAAAGACTCTTAAAAAAGCGTCAACAGCTAAATTGAGGTGTTCAGTACCTACAAAAACACAATAAAGACAATACTCGTACAATATTCATTGTAAAATAAAAGGAAATTATAAGTTACAGTTCAATATTCTTCAGATCGTAGAAACATTTAATGTTCTGTGGTAGTTACATTTTATTTAAAAGGTCTACATACATTTACGGATATTAATCTTTTTCGTTTTACCTGTTTTTTATGTTATCCTGGCTGGGGATTGAACCTGAGACCCTTTGTCAACAGTCAGTCATTTTGTCACCAGAGCCGACGGTCCACTCACATGAAATTAAACAAGTATTTGACCTTGGTTATAAAGTTATTGGATCACTTAAATCCAACCAATCTTAGCACACAATCCCGAACGAAAAGAAAGATTCGAAAAGAGCGTGCCTTTAAAAAATATTATTTTCCCTCAGACACAAAGAATTCGCTACACATTTGCGCTCCCTACTCAATTGTCCTTACATTTTACATTTCTGCATCATATTCTGTCGCAATGAAAAGTAAAAACATTGCAGATGACTTGTACTCCAATGCGAACTCGACCCAAAGTTTGCGGGGCTAGGTTTCAATTCGGTTTGCGGGTTGAATTTCGTAAATTCTGATGCAAGGCAAGACGAAAGTGGCTGAATTGAGGTAGAAGCTAAAGTGCGGAATAAAAGTGACGGCAGAAATAAACTAAAAGTGAGCATTCGCAGCATTGGGGGCGGCGCGTTTGGAGCGTTTCGCGATCAGGGAGTGGATTCAATGGTTGTAGCGCTTCTAATTCTATTGGGCGGTAAATACGACTTCAATAAAAGCATCATGTTGGTTTGTCTTAGCACTTTAAGACATACTTTAATAAGGATTGTTTTAAGAAAAGTATACCGAAAAATAGACTATCTATGGATAACTTGAACTTTGTAAGACTGTGCGTGTGAATGTGGATGGACAAAAAAATACTACCTACTAAATAATCCTTAGAATTTGTTTATTCTTATTAATAATCTCTTATATTGGCAACTAGCGGCCGCCCTCGACTTCGTACGCGTGGACTTGTCTCTTCTAGCAATAAATTAAGATGGTCGGCTTTACCCCTATATCCCCTAATATTCAAAATAAAAAGTAGTCCATAATTTAAACCAAGTTTTAAGCCATAGCTAAATTTCATATTATCTCTAACTTGAAAATAAATATTTTCCCATATAAACTTTCAAGTGCGGTATTAGCCCCCATCCCCCTAGCATTTTCAGAACTAAAAGTACACATAATTTTCATCAAAATCGGTTTAGTGGCTTAGGCGTAAAAACCTGACAGACAAACAGTCAGTTACTTTCGCATTATAATATTAGTATGGATGAAATATTCGGATAGGGTAATTTGCCGTAAAATAGTCCAGTGTAAATTATTCACTTTTGATGGATCACAATGGATCCCAACAGTTTAGTTGTTATGTTCCATTAACGGAATATATTTTCTTCAATATATTAATTTCATAGTATTTACTAGAATTCTTAACCAACGGTTAACTAAGTGCTTGTGTTTTTAAAAACTCCACTGACACTGATCTGGGGGTCTACTCCCAAAAACAAACGAACAAACGAAAGGTTTCGTTTTTGAAGATTGATCAAAAGTTTGCGAATTAAAACGTGGTTTTTATAATGATTTGTATAAATAATATTTAGTTTTTTGATAACGCTTTAGAGGGACCCCACACTAGCGTCTTTCGAGCGTCAGCGTCTTGCCGCGCCGACGTTGTTTGGGCGTTGCGTCGACGCGGCGCCCGCTCAGCGTCGACGCGGCGCCCGCCCAGCGTCGGCGCGGCGTTTCAGCGGCGCTTGCGCTGGGCGTCCTCTGCACATCGCGTTTGAGCGTCGCGCCGCGCTGACGTCATGTACAGTTATTTCGAAAATGGAAATGTAAGATTTGAATAACGCACAATATAATGTTTTATATTGCAGTGATAAATTAATGCTTTCAACTTGTAAAGGAAAAAAAATATTTTACCTATTTGACACATGGCACGAAAAGGCAACTTTAGCATTTATTTTCTCGAAAACTAAAAGTACTTAATTGAAAATGGGTTTCTTCGGCAATATGAGCTAGTATTTTAAGCTACATCCATATTTGCTATCAGCTAAAAAGTCTTCTACCTACTGATTCTAAAACACGGGCGGGCCGAAACAATTGGCTACTTGACAGTTTTTGATGTGAAAAGTGATGTAAAATGTGCGCCCGTTCATTTTATATCCCAAGCAATTCGATTTATCTGGAAAAAATGTAAATAACCAGAGAAAAATAAGATTTTGTGTAACACATTTAAAAAGCGCGCGCAAACGCCAAGTCTCGTCACTGTTGCAATTATGACGTCAACGTCCTAGATAACGAACCGATACGTATAGGAACGACTTAATTTAGATAAATGGAAAATGTTTCAATAAATTCTTAATACGATTAGAGACACAATAATTAAATTTAAGCGGTAAAATAATCATTGTTTCGCCACATTAAAATAAATCATTTTCGCCGACAGCTGTCATTTCCGAATTGCAATGGTGGTTTCCGTTTCGGTTCTTTTGTTCCACAGATAAAAAAAGTAAAATTTATTTTGCAAAAATAAAATACTAACTATGCTTGTAATTAAAAAACAAAAATGTAAAATTATTATTTAACTAATAAGCTAACATATCTAACACTTTTTATATTTTACTGTTAAAACTGTCAAGTAGCCAATTGAGTTGATCATTGTACTGTTGTCAAAATAAACGCTGCAGCAGGCGTCGGGCCGGCGCGGCGCCTGTGGAGCGCAGTCCTGGCGTTCGTCATTTCGACCGCGCCGCTGCGCAAGCGTTGCGTCGGCGCCGCGTCGACGTTGCGTCGACGTCGCGTCGGCGTTGCGTCGACGTCGCGTCGGCGTTGCGTGGGCGTCGACGCTCAAAGAACGCTAGTGTGGGGTTACGCTTATTCGCATTCGAAGTGAGTTGGTTTCGATTTTGAGAATTAAAAATTGCTATACGTCGTCGGATCCGACATATTTCGATTTTGGGAGTAGACCTACAGATAAAGAAATCGAAAGAGTGGAAGTCACTGGCACAACCTCGGGTTCTTTCATTCCTAACATTTTTATTTTAACCATAAACAGGTAATGGGATAACAGTTACCATCTCAAATTGAACCTAACTTAACTAACCTTGACTAAGCAAAGAAAACCAATATAAAATGTGGATACTCCAGGCCTGTTTAAGGGTTAAATGAATCTTTTTATTATTAAGTACAAAAATATTCAACAAATTACCGCAATGTATTATTGACTTAGCATGCAACGATTTAAGGTCCATATTAAATCATGTTTGACGAAAAAAGGGTACTACAAAACTTGATTAATATAAAAAATATACAGATATGGTTGTTTGCTCGCATACACACCATAGTTTTATGTTCTCTTTCTCTAAATAATGCCAATATTAGGATAACTACTGAGTTTCTTGCCGAATTCTTCTCGGTAGGATTAGGTTCCGAACCGGCTGTAGCTTCAATTTTGGTTTATATTCATTTTGACGATGCATAAGTGTCACTTGTAACCAACATGAACAAATGAATTGATTATGATTATGATTATTTATCAAAGGTCAGCCTCTACATTATAACAGCACATCTTATCCCAGATTCCCTCTGATGAATATTCTAAACATAATATTATTCCTTTACAGCATCTGCCGACCCACGCCGACCGTACAGTCGCCCGGGGAGGTGCCGACGCAAGGCGGCTGTAAACCGCTGATTTACCGACCAACTTTATTTATGGCTGACTGTACCGGGTACTATTACTCGATTGATGCGGGATAGTGGATGCGTGTATTTGGTTATATAATTAGGATAGCTCAGGTGGGAATTGGTATGCAATAGAAAGGTGTTTTTATGGGAATCTGTTTGTGGAAAATTGATTAGCAAATAAAAGTACATCGCACTTGACATAGTTATTTTTCAAATAGTCGGGTAGAAAGAAGGGTAATTAATTGGTAATGAAATAAAAAAATATACCCTTGAAATATGGCTGCCAAAAAAGGTTACGGGTCTAGTAATGAAATATAAACACAAGAAAAACTTTTTTGATTGTAAACTTTCATAAATATGGCTTTGTTTCGGTAAATAGCTAAACTAATAAGAAATACTAGACTCAATACCATATTACAAAAATGTTTTTTTGTAACTTTGGTATTAATATATGAATCTAGTATTCTGTCTGCAAGCAGCATAAACATTTGTCAGTCGTTTTCAATAAAAGGAGCACCGAGATCAAAACATATAATGAAATTTAATTTAAAAATAAGTAAGTATTTTAATCCTTAGGTATATACGTTTCCAAAGAGTTAGGTTTGTTTAAAGTAAAGCAGACTAAAAAGTTATTGAACAATTATCTTACTTTAGAAAAATCGATGTCTTAGCTAAACTATCAAACGCATAATACATTTTTTTAAAGAAGTAGAATTTAACTGACGCAAAGACAGAACATCATATTTACCTATCTAGAATGTCAAACGTTAATATTAAACCTTCCTAATCCCATATCTATGCATCTTTACCACACGTTGCTTATCTAAGCCACTCAGTCCGTATTGCACACAAACCGTTTAGGGCGCAATCTGCGCAGGACACAGTAAAATAATTAAATCACATCGGGCTGCTAACAAATTGGTTACAAGTCGATTACCGACTCGCTTCACCCTACATAGCGTGACATTCGCCAACCCGTGAGGGCTGTGGCACAGCAAATGTGACTACAGTGTGGCAATTTGAAGATGCGGTGGCTAATGAAAATAAAATTAAAAGGCGTTCAATTACCAATGTTGAAGTTTAGATATATGTGTATGGGCTAATGGCAGCTAGACTAATTATTTGGAGCCTCTAGTTAAAAATACAGCTCTTGTTGTGACAGCGGACCCATAAGAAATAAGGCAATGACTACATAACATATTACGGAATCCTTTTATGTAAGATTTTAGAACATAAAATTTAAACTGCCAGTTTGGAAGGACAATTTTTTTTATTATTTCTACTCTGAATTAGAATACCTTGATCATAGTTTAAATTGTGTATTAAAATATAATTTTGCGTCTCCGCTGCTCATTGACTAGTACTCATTAAACATGGGAAAACATTCTTTTCAATTTACTAAGTGTATAATATAAGGCGCTTTTATTCATTTATCTCTTGTTATTAATTAAACATATTGTATAACGTTATGAAATGCAAAGTGTTTTTTTTAATAAATTGAGATTGCATAGATAATATTTCATATAAAATAAAATTACACATGTGTTCAATGTTCTAGTTACCTTTTCATTCTAAATAATTATTACTGTTAGTCAGAAAAATACTTTCAACAAACTTAAACCTTCTTCATTCTTCATTGATGCAAAGTTTACATTTTTTATGTGCAAGTAAAGTATTTATCCTTCTGTACTTCACTGTTATTTTTGTATACTGGACTTTCACTGACCAAGTCGTTCCAATCTATCCCACTCTAACACAGTCAAAAACTTGAGACACAAAACCTTAGAGGGAGGTTCGCAACTTAGTGAGTAGAGGAACCGGAAGCGGAGACATTATCGTTGCAATCAAATACTCGTTAACACTACTCTGATGTACTGCCTGCGTTCTACAGGCCAATCTGGACTTGACGGCCGTTACCATAAAGTTTATAATGCCTTGGCGGTGGAACTGGGTAGTTAATTTACTAGACCGTGCTAGCTACATTCTTTGTTTTAGAGTTAAGAGCTGTTAAAATATGCACGGGGCTCAACTGATTCTCCCGGTTAAGAGAGATTGATTATCGCACGGGGTTGTAAGTTATAAATTCTAGTACAAAGTAAGGTCTTTAAGAAATTTGGTAAAAGCTAAGACCCTAAAAATATCCAGGGCACAATTTTACTTCTAAATCTTGAGTATTAGGTATAGGATATCACCTAAAAACTTTGTTTTTTAAACCTTACAATTTTATTTAGTTTTTTTTTAATTCGCATCCCTAAGTTGTTTACAAACATGAGATTCAAAAGCTGCTTTTCTTCATCGGATGCAATGATTTAAAACACAGAACTCAAATTTGGTTGTAGATTTTTTGAAAACACTTTATTCGCAAGCGAAGTACGTTGCTTACAAACGTGAGATTCAAAAGCTGCTTTTCATCATCGGATGTAAAATATTTCGTTATTTTCATTTAGCCTTTAGTTATCAAACGATGTTTGCATCTGAATCTGAAAATTAAAATTGAAATAAACCGGAATGCACAATAGACAACACCGAATCTTGTATACTCGCGAACCACATGCACAAAAACGATTGGACGGCGATATGAAATTCAATTCACGTCCGAAATTCAATATTATTGCCAATCGGCGGGTTACAGCGCTGCCATTGTGTTTAGGATTGTCCTTTTGTAGTTTCCCGAAAACATAACTTACAATCAGTAAACCAACTCTCACGTGTATTTGGTATCAATATCGTAGGCATCTTATCAAATCAGCCACCCAATTATACAACTAGGCCGTTTTTTATTCGCCGGCGCCGAATTATCTCCCTTTGCCGATTATCAATAAACTGAAATTAAAATTTAATTTAAGATAAATCTAAATAATCATGAATAACTTGCCCGACAAATATTACAAACGGAAATAAAAAGCCAAGGTTTTGTATATTTTTTACACAAATTAGTAGTACATGTTCTTAAAGAAAGGCTCAGCATTTCCCTACAGGATCAAATTTGATACGAGGTGATCCGGCAGAGAACCAAAGTAGTCAACATAGCTCATCAGATTAGAAGCCTTTAGTCGCAGTAGGCTCGTCATATTTCCCTTAGAACCTATAACCGTTGGGGTAAAACAGTTCTGAAGTGGGGAGCGCCAGATGGCAGGCAGGTGCTGGATACGGGAAGTCCAGGATAGACCAAAGTGACAAACTATTTGTAATAAAGGGCAATACTTATGAAACACAGGAAAACGCGTGCCAACATTCAGCTATTTGCTATTAAACGACCATTCAGTGTTGACAAGCAATGTCTTTATACTGACCATGAAAAATTACCGTATAAGAAGTGCATAAGCATATCATAATATGTTTCCTGTTAATATTTTCTCAATAAATATTTTGCACGGACGCACCCGTTTTTCGATATCTAGTATTTCCTCCAACTAAAAGTTGTCTGAAAGAGATTGCTTTCTAGCAATAAAACCGCCTAAATTGTACTAGATTATGTCTGTAAAACCAATTTCTGTAAATTTTTCTGTGCCATAGAAATAGAAATAGAAAATATCTTTATTCATGTAAGCTTAACAAAAGCACTTATGAATAGTCAGTACAAATAAAGTATTCTACCGCCGTGTTCGGAATGTTGATCATGTCGAGAAGAACCGGCAAGAAACTCGACACTTACTCTTTTCAAATATAACAATGTGTCCTTAAACTAGGTACTTAAATAAAGTATACAAAGCTATAGTAAGATTTCAAAGAATTAAGTTATTCTAGACCCATACATTTTTGTCATTTAAATAATCATCAATTTTGTAGTAGCCCTTTTTTATTAAACAATTTTTAACATGAGACTTAAATCTATGCATGGGCAACTGGATAACATTTTCAGGTAACTTGTTAAATAATTTAACGCTTAAACCCACAAAGGAATTACTTATCTTATGTAGTCTTAGATATGGAACAGCAAGCTTGTGTTTATTTCTAGTGTTAAAGTTATGGAAGTCAGATTTTTTTAAAAGTAGATTATAATTTTTGCGTACATACATAATACAATCAAAAATGTATTGAGATGCAACGGTAAGTATGTTAATTTCTTTAAATAAGTCTCTGAGAGAATCCCGTGATTTAAGACCATATATGGCGCGGATAGCCCTCTTCTGTAAAACAAAAATAGTCTGAATGTCAGCAGCTGTTCCCCACAAAAGGAGACCGTATGACATAACACTATGGAAGTAACTGAAATAAACCAGTCTTGCCGTCTCAATATCAGTCAAATTACGAATTTTTCTTACAGCGTATGCAGCTGAACTAAGCCTTCCTGCCAGGGCAACAATATGGGGTCCCCATTGCAATTTAGAGTCTAATGTGATGCCGAGAAATACTGTAGAATTAATTATTTCAATATTCAATTCAATATACAATTCATAAAGTGTATTTATCTATGTATCTATCTATCATACTATTGTAGATACCATGTTTAGCAGTGGACTGAAATATGCTGATGATGATGAAAATAAAACCGGCCAAGTGCCAGCCGAACTCGTGCACGAAGAGTTTTGCGCAATTGTCTATTCAATATAAATATGAATATTTACTTGTTAGGTTAATAAATAACTTAATATTCTTTGAATATTTCATCGAACAAAAGACGGCTAAAATGACATTTGTCGTATATGAGCCCCCTATAAAGTCAAAGTCAAAGTCAATATTTTTTATTCACATAGATTACATTAGTAATACTTATGAATAGTCTCTATATAAAGCAAATGAAGTTCATAAGTAATGATTTTATTTTATTTTTAGTATTTGTTATTATAGCGGCAACAGAAATACATAATCTGTGAAAATTGCATTTCACTAGCTTCATGGTTCTTCAGATAGGTACAGCCTGGTGACAGACAGAGAGATAGACGGACGGACAGACAGCAAAGCGGGTATAGAACCCTAAAAATTATATGCCACAATTTCTTTAAAGGTGTGCAAAGCCTGATCATCACTGACATTATCCAGACTGTGGTGCAGCACTACACAATGAAGTGTGGGGTGGACGCGGTCCACGCTTTTGTTCACACTGGCTTTTATCGACGACTCTTTAGCACTAAGAATTTTAGCTAAACTAACTTAACTAAGTTTAGCTTTGCACCCATCTTCAAATCGGCAAAACAATTTAGAAAATAGCTAATTGCTAAAAAACCCTTTTTTGATATTGACTTTTCATTTACTGTTTTGAAAAATACTTCTTTATGATCTGAAACGTTTGCGAGTGGATATAAGAATAATGAGTTTGAGGGTCAGTTGTCTTGACTGATTTTATATAATTAAGGCTACAACACAGATTTTTTAAATAAATCTTTCACTTTTGAATGTTACTTAACAAGTAAATATCAAATTTACGCTCTACAGATTACGAAATGATATATATAAATAATTTATTAACTGGATTCGATACTTTTCCTTTCACTCTAAACTTTACCTAAACGTTACCTTTCGGACCACAAGAATATGACTTCTTTAAGATTTTAAGCTGGCATAAAATCTTAAAGAAGTCATATTCTTACCAAAAACTAAATTCAGAAGTCAAAAATTTAAAGAGAGCTTCGCAACATTTATCATACTTGCAACTTAGTTCACTAAAGAGATCCTTGCGAACTAAATGCATTTTATAGCAGAATGCTGGGTTCTCCAGACGATTCCGCAGAGCTAACTGACGCTCGCGTTAAAAAGCTATAATCTTAGCTAATTAACAAACTGCGTGGCTGCTGCAGTATCGGGGTAGTTGCATTAGCATGCTAAATTCAATTCAAAAAGTCTTGAGAATGGCTTAAATTTTTTTCTTTGTTGTAAGGCAACTTCTATTTCGTTAAGAATTAGCATAATATTAACAATATATTGATTAAATTATTATCAAGTTTTATCGCAATAAGATAAATTAAAAACAGTTGAGATATTAATAACATTAACAAATACCATTAAGGCATCAATGTCATAAAGGAGGATGTCGGTTATGTTGGTTCAATACAAATTTTTAAAATGCTTCGAAACTATTTAAATATCAATCCTTACTAATATTATAAATCGGAGAGTGAGTTTGTATGTTTGTTCCGCTTTCACGCCGTAACTACTGAATCGATTGCTTTGAAATTTTCTAGACGTAAAGTTAGAAGTCCGGATTAAATAATAGGGTACTTTTTATCCCGGAAAAGTTGATATTCCCGAGGGAAAACAAAAATAAAGTTTGCTTGATGGATGGATTGGAGATGAGGTATGCGATAGATGGCGCTAGATGATGGTAACGATGTGCTTTATAAAATACGTAAGAAGTGGAATGATAGTTTACGCTTTTTTTGGTTCCTACCAATGTACATTGAATTGTGTAATTGTTGTGCTATACTGGTGTAAAGATAGCAATCAGTTACATCATAATTTGACTTATCATCACACTAGCTTTCCGCCCGCGGCTTCGCCTGCGTGAAATGCGTTTATATTGTGGTCAATACCTTTATAATTCGAACTAATTTTTAAACACGATTAAAGCAGAAGTTATACTTTTTTTTAACAGATTTAGTACCTGGATGTATTTCACTAATGAACAAGGTTAATCAAATCAGTCTTTTTTACAGACAGTGAATTAGTTGAAGAGAATTTTCCAACGTTGTTGTTATTTTTATTTTAACAGGTCTTACTTTTAATAGTTTAAAAAGTTTGTAATGATATAATGTACATTTAACAATACATCGAATCAATTTACTCACCATAAGGTATTCGGTATCTATCCATCTAGATAAAAGATTAGTTAAATATACCTCTAATAAATAAAAATGTGTTCTGAAAACGATAACAGCATTAAATGAGAACAAGTCAGACTAAACACTTTAGATCACCCTTATGTCGAAAAAATAAGAACTGGTATCGCTCAGCAAGTGCCACCCGTATGATGTGTACCTTCAAAAACGTCATCGCCGCAAGTCGACTTCTCATTTGCGATCTTCAGAAGCCTGTTATCAAGTTTAACCCACAACCGAAGTTGTTAGTCCCAAAAACCGCAAGCGACTTGAAACAAACTTGGTAATGAGCGCGTGTACAACGGGAAAGTATGCAAATGTAAGGTCCGGCGCGTCATATATTGGTCTGCGCGATGACGCGTTAACTTAGGACGGGAGCCGGGCACAGAATTTGTTCTTGTTCTTTTTATTTCATTATGAGCCAGAAAACTGTAATACATGTAGTGGGTTGGGATGTAATGAGAGCAAATTTATAGTTTTATCAAATATATTTATTAAAGTATTTAAATAAACTAAAAATAAAACACACACATCGTTTTCCTCGTCATACGTTGTCTGAAAAAATACACCGTCTGCTGTTCATCTTCTTACTCTTTCACTCATCATTCTCTATCACTCACACCGTTCGGATATCCGTACACACATTCAATACGTTCGGATACGTCCCACATACATGTAACAAATAAAGTAAATTTTTAATGGACGCATGAAAGGTATCTTTGCAGCCCAGCAACTTTTATTGGGTCATCAATTCACATTGTTCCAGAGACCCAGAAATCATGCAGTGCGTTTGGTATCGAATAAGTGTAATGCTTAAAACATTATTCGTGTTTGCTGGCAATACAATAAACCGGTGTACCCTTTTTGTGTAGTCACGGTGTTAAGTGGTGAAAATATTATGTAATGGTTATAAGACATAAGCAATTTGTATTTTGTAAACCACCATGTTTATTTGTAAAAGTAAAACTCGACTTAAACTTAAAAAAAAATACTGTAAAAATTACTGTTGTATTTTGAGAACACGTTATTAAATTTTCCCCCTTTTAAGTTGACAAGTGCATTATAAGATTGAAATTCGTGCCGATTATCAACACGTTTTTTTGACATGTGTCAAAAAATCTATTACATTTGGAGTAATCGGTTTTGGCGTCCCCCTATTATACCCTATGGTGCAGCATTCTGCACCATAGGGTATCAGGGTAAGGCTTGTTGTATTGAACCATTCATATCTCTAAATTAAATTGGGCCTCGGAAAGGATTTTATATCCTATACTCGTGGATACTAAAATCTAATAAACATATAAAATAGTGGTAAATCATTAAAAAAATAATTAAAATGGACAATACACAACACTAAACAAGCAAAAAAAAAAGCAAATTTAAAAAAAAAATACGACCTTTTTTTCCTAGCTCCTAGAAAAGCTGTACCATCAGACCATACCATCTGTTTTTTTTTAAATTTAGTAGACAAAATAAAGTAGGCGTCACTGATAGAATTTTATCTTGCGATAATATTATTAATATACCACCGACGCGTAGGTCGGATGACCTGTATATAAAATAAGTAAAAACTCCGTAGATTTGTTACAGTAGCAGTTCTACCTAATTGCTAAGTCCGAACTACTTTGGGCCAAGTCATATAATTTTGTTTTAATGTGTGAAAAGCAATCAAGATCTCAAGTATTTTACTAGAGGTGAGCTGGAGCAGGCCAGCCGAAAAGGTGTCACAGTTTAGTTTTGACGAACAAAGAAACAATTATATAGTCAAGCATTTTTTAAGGAGCAGACCAGTCTTGAAAGGTGGTACCTGTTCATTAGCACGGCATAAAACAGTCATCGCTACACTTATACATATTGAAGATAATGAAAAATATAAAATTATTGTCCTAAATAAAACATGACCTTCATTCGCGCCCCGCTCCCGTATCGCCATGTTAACGCTAGGCTCGCATTGAATATGCAGCGCGGTGGGCGTGTCCTAAACTCTTGTAAGCCTTTGTTTGGCGCCAATATTGGATCCACCGGCTTTGATACACTGGCCGAGAGCGTACTGTTTGCGCAGCGACCCGCTCGGCGAGTCCACCTGTTCGGTGATTTTTACGGGTCGCGGGACTTTGGAAAATGACTTTTTCGTTTTAATTGCTTTTTTCCCTTGAGCGTAAATGCGTTTTACGATGAATAATTTCTTTCGTAGTTTTTTTTGTTGGTACATATTGTAATGTGCGCATTAATCCGTCGAAATGTATTGCTGTTACAATTAACATATTTAATCTAATTTTGATAAAACTGTTTTTATTAATTTGTTAATTATTCATTTAAGAAAAAAATATTGTGGTATCTTATAGTATGACACTTTTTATTCCACAATTAAATAAAGTGACTTTGCTACCTGTTGAGTTGCCAACTGGCCATTTCTATCGGGTCACATAACTGTGAATGAATAACTAGGCGTAAATTACTTTATGCCAATTTATATGACGAGTAAAGTGAGAAATTGTGTATTTTATAGTAAACTGGTCCAGTTTCATTGGTAAGGACTGATTAGAATAATAAAAGAAAAAACATCTGTTTTATCCCTATATTAACCCAAGGTCAAATGTCAGTTAAAGTATGCTAAGTGATACACTATTTTATGGCACTTAAAAAAATACAAAAATAATTTATATGTTTCGCAAAAATCACCTTTTAATATTATAAACGCAGATATTTATTAAAATAATCGTCGGGTACATCCAAACACCAACAATCTCACGCAAGAACTATTGAATAAGTTTGGATACAATTAAGTATATAGATAGATATGATACTGGAATATCATATACAATATGTTTTATTCGTAAATAACGCGGACAAATTCGCAGGCAAATGTGATAAATCAATAAATAGGTTCAGAAAAGTTTCCAGATTGGAATCCATTTCCAAGATTTTATGAATACCAGTTACGATCTGCTCTCTCCAGTTTTCTGTTCCAAGTTTTTATTTAACAAACAATTCGGTACATACCACCAGTTGGCCGTTTTGCCGCATGACCGACTGACGACAGCTGCCCAAATGTATGTTGGTCGGCGAAATTAATAAACGAAAGCGAAACGGAATAAATGTTGAATAATTTTTCGGACAATCGAATCGAATTTTTCGGGATTGCTGCGTTTTTGGCCGTGTTTGCCAATGTAAAGGTTTGGGTAATGGTTTTTTAATCTATTTTAACACTTGTAGCTAAAACCGATTCGAAAGATATCAAATACATACATTTATGCTATTTGAACAAAAAAAATGGTCACCTACAACATTAGGAAGACCCATACGCGATATATGATCTTGCTTACCATCAGACTGGGAGGAGCCAATATATTACGCTACTATAAAAAGAAACATGAAGGTCGTGGGTTTGAATCCAACACTGCAAGGGGAGAAGCAATTGTTTTGTTTCAATATATTATAAACAGGAATTTTTTTTTAGTATTTTTGCATTGAAAAGAGATTGGGACAACTGAATCGGTTTTGAAAAATCATTTTACCATTTAGGGGCTATATTATTTTGAAAAGTGGAAAAAAAAAATCATTTATTTTACTAAATATTACTCTTAAATACACACACATACACACACACACAAATATACAATGTTTTACTTATAGGTACAGTACAGGTCACTTTACTATTGTTTTAAGACCGCCGTTCATATATTTTTTTCACAGGTAATACTTACATGACATTGTTCATAAAATGGGGAGCAGAAGGATGTTGCTGCTAAAACACAGGACTTATCCTAGTTCAGATGCCATCCTACCATGTTCTTTCAGCGCATAAAGGGCTACATATAATATTTTATTAGTGACAGTATTGTTTACTTTACGCATATTACGTAGTTCTAATGTTTTGTAGGTCTATGGTGAGGATTAAATGAGTTATCATAGTTGATATAATATATTATGTAGTTTAAATTTTTAGGTGCATCACGCAATAATATGTTTAGGAAGATATGAAAGCCATTATATTTCTGTGTATATTTATGTTTATGTAAGGTAAAAGTTATTATGAAGACTTTATAGTACAAGCAACGGTCGCGTGCAATTTCAACAAACAGTGCATCTTTTCTGTTGCACCGTATGGCGAGTGTCTAGTGGGACCAAAATTGACTTTACTACGTTCCATGCGGTATCATATGGACTACCATTGTATTTGGTTTCATGTTTTCTTTTTAGCTTCTTTTAGAAATTCAAGGTAAGACGCTAATATTGGACATTACATACCTTACTCTGTTTCTGTGGTGGCATCGACGTACCATGTATGAATAGTATAGTTTTCAAAAAATCTGGCTGTGACATACGTACGAGCTGACAGATATGACACATCCGTTGGTTACGTTTTTTGCCATTTGGTTAAGAAACTCCTAAATCATCAACATCCGTTCAAAAACGACGAAATCGACCACAAACAAACATATAAATATACACACGAATAAAATATCTTCTCTTTTGAAGCCACCTCCAAATACAACTTAAATTTTAATGACCCACAGTACAAAAAGTACCAGTTGAAAGCACAGTCGTTGTCACACACAGTTTTATGATGAATGACTAATGTGTGGCGGAAGTTAAAAAGCCGCAGCTCACAAACGGCGCGCAAACAGAGGCAAAAGGCACAATAAACGTGATTAGTTAACAGAACTCGTAACATCCGCCGCGGGTCGTGACACAGTGGAATTAAAGGCAGTAAGCGAATGATACAACTTATATAAATAATTGTTCTTTTTAATCCTAGCGAGTATTCCGGTTGTGTATCCATTACAACGCCAGAGGTTTACAGACTACGATCCAAATTTGACGAGCCTGGTGTTATTGGAGAGACTGCCATCTAACCTCCGCAGGTTTCACATGGGGAACCAGACCTATATGGATTATAGCCAAAACCAACGGGTAAAAAAGGTCTTCTTCAGAAAAATAATATAAATCCGAAATCATCATTTTTATCGGATTATCAAGTTATTCAAGCCTGCAATATTCTAGCTAGACTGGTAAAAATCGCACAAAGTGAAAATTTGCTTGCGAGATTTGATGCTATGACCCCTCTAGGTTTTCGAGTCTAACGCTACAAGCCATGCCATACAAGCTTATATAATGAGTTTATTTGAAGAACTTTTGAGACCTTTTCGTTTTTATTGCACATAACTGAAATGGGGTTGAAAACAACCATTTTAAAAATGTGTGTAGAGGCTGTTTGTCAACAATGTTCGGCATTGTTGACAAAAGTGGTTTCACTTTTTATCCTTTTTACCGTTTGGAAATTATAAAACGTAGGAAACTAACTTTTGTTGTTTTAAATGAAATAATTGTACTGTCCTTTCATTTTACTGTGCCCTTACCCCCGCATCCACGTACCACATGCAGTATGCAGGTCGTGAACATTACAGTCCTGAGGGGATTTGTCCGTCGTTACAGTTATCAATGCTGGAGACTGTACAAGTTCGTATCGGAAGGATTCATACGAGCTTTTGGTTGTAGCAGTTTCTTGGGTTTTAAGTGTGTTAAGTTAAACTTTAATTTGCTTATACTCAAAGCAACTTCTGTTTGGTTGACTTGCGTAAAATTTATAATCGATGAACACCGTTACAAGTCAAATATAAAATTGAAAAAAAAGCCCAAATTCAAATTTCAAAATAAAAATGTTTCATTATACTGTACCTACTGAAAATAATAAAATATATATTTAACTATGGACTTTTTTGTAAACTTAGATAGGTAAATAAAACATATTAGTTAAGTTACTAGATTTCATTCATTTTCCTTTTTAAAATTTCCAAAATAAGTAAATACAACGTAATTTTCTCGACAAGTATTTAAATGTGTAATGCCATTATAAGTTAACGTCAACGTCTTCAACGAAAATTTTACTCTAAATTTAAAACGCAATGAAATTAAAGTTTGTTAAACATGTTTTATTTCAAAAGTTGTTACTACTAAAGTGTTAAACCTCTTTGCTGAAACTGGAAATTTACCGACATTTACAAAAAAAATCAAATTTAAAAAAGTACGCGCGACAGATTTTTATTTTTTAGTTTAAGAAATATATCAAAGTTTGTTAACAACACTAGCAAAAAATTAGATAAAAATTATTTATTCACTGAGATGTGAATCTTTTGAAGCACTGAACGAATTGCCCTTCAATTTGACATGAATTGTTACCGTGTTAGCTTCCACTAAAAAGGATTGTACTGAATAACACTAAGTCTAAACCACAGGCTTCTGTTTTTTTTTATAGTAGCGCAGTATATTGGCTCCTCCCAGCCTGATGGTAAGCAAGAGAGGAACCCACATCGCGATGACAACGGATTTGATATCGAAATATCCTACCCGTTAGCATCGCCATACTGGCCCGCAAGATGTTTCTTCACGCTCCTTTTGAAGGAATCCATGTCAAAGGAAGAAGGAAACACATGAGCCGGCAACGAGTTCCACTTCTTTATGGTCCCGTAAAGATAGGAGTTACCAAACTTTTTTGTTCGTGATGGAATATTTTCCACGGTGAAGCGATGACATTATTGGCCGGCTCTTGTGGTTCTGTGAAGGAAAGGAGAGGGTGGGATAAGGGAAAACAGTTCCTCGAAACACTCACCACTCTGTTAATTTATGAAATAAAATATCCTAGCCATAACTTAACAGTATTAGGCCTCACTCACTTCGCAAAAGTTACCGCACAGTGCACCCCAGTATGGTTAACATTATAACTTGGTTGTCACGAGTTGAAGTTTTATTGGAATTCCATCTAAAGTGGCTTTTCTATTAATTATTATTTTATTAAAAATATACTTGTGTAAAAAGCATACAAAACTACATCAGTAGCTGCTATTTCGCCTACTATGTTAATAGGTTTGTGCGTATACTGCATGCAGTATGCGGGTCGCGAACAATGCAGTCTCGCGGGACTGCGGGCCGCGGCAAGCGGGCAAAGTTACAGTTATTAATGCGGGAGATTGTGGCGGATATGCCAATTTCGTTAAATAAATTACGTTGATCGAATTTAACTTGCGCAGTTAAATGAATGTTCGCGTGTGCATTGCGTAATATTTCCCGTTTATCTGGGCTGTATTGTCGACTCGGGTTAATGGAAACGAAATTGTGTGCCTTTGAGTTAGAAGTTGTTTTAGATTGCGATATTTTAAGGCGTACTAACGTTCAAGTTGGGAATCGTTTTATATGAAGACAGTTTCATTTCTAGAAATCCTGATACTGTTATGAGTTTTTATGTACTATACATACATAATAAGAAACGTTTATATTTCATGCTAATTGTTTTTTAGATTTGAATAAAAAATAATAGATCTAGATTAACGTATAACAAATAGATTTTGAATTTTAGTCCAAACAACTACAAGCGAAGACACCATCAAACGATTTGGTTCTTTATTATTACCATATACCTATTGCGGTTAAAAATTGCGGTACTTGAGATACAATCTGGTGGCACACATACAGACAGACTGACAACTGTCCGTTTGTCTGCCACCGCCTATCTCCTTTTCATCTGCTGTCACCTTTTCATTTATGGTTAATTCTGTTAATTTTTTTTAGGATAGGAGTAAAGTTAGCATTATTAAATGTATTATGTATGTACTCAAATCCATTTTTGTCATTTTGCCGCTTTTTAGGATGAAGGTGGCCAAATACCAGTATGTGACTATCAATCCTTATTGACAAAGTTTTTATATCAATAACTCATTACTAGAACTGCTACGAGCCGCGTAGCGTATTTTTAAACCAGCTACGATTATATGTAGCATTGGTTCCAGTCGTAGTCAAATAATGTCTTCAAATAAAACATTATTAGACGACCTCTATAGCTAAGTGGGCGAGCCAGACTACAGCGTTAGCGTTGCGCTATCTCAGAGGTCCCGGCTTCGATTCCTGGTCGTATCAACATGCACATTTAGTTTTCTATATTGTCACGGGGCTAGGCATATTTTAATACTTTAGTTTTTTATAATTTCTTTAACATAGTGCTTTAGCTACTTACTACAGAATAAGAACAATTTATGTTATGCTATCCAATGAATATTAACTTATTTAAAAATTGTCTGCGATTGTCACACAAACCCTTTTGTGATTCAAACAGGTTTTCGTCTTGAAACCATATTCTCAAACCAAATACCCATAAAAAAAAATATAAAAAAATCAAAAAATATTTTTTAGCTATCTTAGCTTAGCAACTTTAGTTCTTATTTATTAAGTTAGAGAGACATGATCCCACAGACAAACTATGTAAATCGTTTTGTGGGACTACTGTCAACTTTTGTTAACCATTGATTGTTCAATAAATAAATAAATAATAATATTAATAAAAACAGATGAGGCTACTGAAAGTTTAATGAAACGTTACTGTAATAAATGAAAAGCTGCGATTAAATCGATATAGTTTTTGATCTTGATTTGAGCGAAAATTTAACAGGACTAAAAATATTAATAAATTGTACAAAATTAAAGAAATGCTAGCATGGATACAAGGTAAAAGTTTCACTGTAATAAAAACTATCCTCTTCTTTCGAGCACAAACAGAAAAAGAAGAGAGAGTTAGAAAAATACCAATGTTTACAATGAAAAAACCTATTTTACCATCAACTGTCGGAGTCTGTACAAACAGATACATTTACAACCGTGAATACGAGACTCTCAATCAAAACACAGACAGTTCGAAACTAGAATCAACTGGCCCAAACTAGTTTCGAATAATATTTATCCTCTATCAGAGGAACAAAAGTGAGCCGGCAAGAAGTTTGCGGTCCAACGCCAGCGCTTGGAAATCTGCAGCCAGAAATAGACTCTATTCCTGCACAGTTAAGACACAAATGTATTGAGTTCAGGAAATTTTTTACTCAACATAGACGTGTGAATTGTTTCTCTAGTCAACGCTGAAGGAATTTCAACTCCAATTTGTTGGGATTAAGGTTGGAATGGATGAAATGCGGGGCGTGAGTCGAGGATTCCTTGAATATCTCCCGTCACGGCGGCTTCGGTTTACACAGTCCACTCCGGAGTTAGATTTAGTTATTTTTAGGATTTTCCGCAGACAACTTTGTTGTTTGACGTGTGAGTGAGGAGAGGAATGTGGAACTCAAGGTTGTTAAAACACGTTGGTATACATTTTTATGCTCGATACAAGAGCGTTAGAATAATACTGGAAATGTTTTCAGGTTAAAAGTTATACGACTTAGTAAATTTCAAAGAACAAGTTTTATTTTATTTTTTATCAAAAACAGCAAATATGTTTCTTCAGCAAAGTCTATTTCTCACTGTATTGAGTAAAATTTACATGACATCACAATAAAATAAGGGGGAAGATGCTTTATAAAGCTTTTTAACGATCCTGTGTACGAATTTCACAATAAACTTACAATAAATGTTTGCTGATTAGGTTCTTAAAGCAAGCTGATGCATCAACTTGCTTACTAAGTAGAAATCTTGACAGCATGAGTAGCCAGAAACATTAACTACTTGGTTTTAAACTTTGTTGGACATCCATAGTACCCCACTTATCCTTAATCCATTACTGGTCTTATAACCATAATTTTCATTTTATGAGTCTGCTGGTTAGGTATATTGGGTTCCGGTGTTGCTGTTATTTGTCACAAACACCTATTATTCTTCTTCAGATCTTCTGTTTTAAGAGCATCACTATGCGATAAGGTCGATAAGGTCTACCGGGAGTATTTATTTCTTTTATTTTTATTTATTCAAAAACTTTATTGCACAAAAAAAGTACAAAAGGTGGACTTAATCCTAGGAGCATTCTCTACCAGTCAACCGTTGGGTCGTGCAGATAGTTCGTTTATGGGTGCGGTAACAGTTAAATTTTATAGAAATTCCTGACCTTATCAGGGTACACCATCACCTCCCTCTATCATATATGATACATACGCACTAACCATTACATTATAACGGAAGTTAGACAAAAGAATGAAAAAAGTTACTTTGAAGACATTATTTCTACTCTTTTTTTGCAAATTATCTGTGTCTGATACACTATAGACCAAATAGTTTCCGAATTTGCTATGAATAATGCCAAAAACCTTTCACTGCCCTCAGTTCCTTTTACAACTCCAAAAAAAATCCAGTTTCTTTCAAACTATCATGTAAAAGACCCATCACAATTACGCTAAAAACATGTTAACTCTGAATAAGGGTTTGAAGGTCCGTGAAAGGTTGATAAAAAGTAATGCTTACTATTGGGGCCGTATCTTTGCAAATTGATTCCGCGAGTCACCTCATATGCCGGGTCGGGCCGCTATTCACAGGTCGCTGATAAATAAGCCTCAGTGGTCTTCAATGTGATATTAGGTACAGCATATCAGACTTTATACCTCAAAATTTCCTCTGCCCTTATTTCGAGGGCATAAGAACTAAAATTGAACTGCATGTTTCCTCAGATGTGATGTGTCCGTACATACTTTTCTAACCTTGTCCGTGTAAGATTATGTTTGTGAGAATTTTGGGCTAATAATTTCAGGTTACTAATAAGAACTGCAACCTGCAAACATTAATCCAAATAAAAATCGTTTTGGACTTGGAAAGTCTATACTGTATATTTGTGTAGGTCATTAGAATCGATTTTCAACCATATGAAAATATTAACTATTGCTTGCGACTTCGTTTGAGTTAATTTGAGATTTAAAGTTTTTTTTTATCTTAATCTAGTATTTCATCTATCTTGCTACCAAATAAAGCTAAATACATTCAGTAGTTTTTGCGAATGAACAACAAACATACATCCAGACACTCTTGGACCTCAACCCCTTCAGTGGTGGTGTTATTGGAAAACGCTTCCACCTGACCAACCACAACACCACCAGTGGAAAGGCCGCTTACGCAGCCCCGTCGTTTCCCCCCAGGATGGTCGGGGGGAGGGGATGTAGTGGGTGCGGCCGATCCAAGTGGACCGCCCCCCACCACGCTGTGAAAATAATGCCACACCATCAGCCAGCCGGTCTCCACGCGGAAGTTCAGTGCGCACTCTACGCCGCCTACGATATAAACTGACCTGATGGAACAATGGTTAGCGCTCCTAGCTGTTAAAACAAGGGCTGTGGATTTGGTACCAACTTTTTTTTGTCTCGAAGGGGAAATGTCTATTGCACCTTCACTCTCTGCGGGGAACAGAGAGTCGTGTGTCGGGCTCGCACCGCCTAAAACCCCCCCGGTGGCCAACGCTGCGGAATTGTGGGGGAGTCAGGATCCCTTGCGGACTCTACACAAGCTCTCCCACAGCACCTACTTCTAAGCGGTACCGGATATGTATGTATGTGGCCCTATGTGGCGGGTCGTTACATTCCCTCTATATTGGTTGAGGGGAGCGATGGCTGACACATACCTCATGCTTGTGTACAGGTGCCACCTTTGGAGACTGGTTTGCTTCATTGTATTTACTTTCGAGAGGTCCTCTCGAAAGTAAATACTTACTTGAATAATTAAATGTTTTATCACTCAATAAAACTAAATTGCATTATACGGTTAAAAGTGAGCTGCACATAGCCATATGTTAAATACTGCTACTGTTACTAATACACCAAGTTACTTACCGGTATCTTCTCAGTAGATATAGGTTCCAAACTAGCAGTAGAATCACTTTGTTTTGTATTCAATGACTTCAAAAGTATCATATGTAACCTACTTGAATAAAGTAGGTATTCACTAGGATAAGATGGAACGGGGTAAACTCCACCGCACAGGACCATTGGGGATTTGTGGAACAGTGTGAGGAAACCAAGTAAACTTACGGTCAGACGTTTGCTAGCACCCACATAGCTTCTGATTAAACTGTCGTCAAAAAGTAACATGCAATTTTATTCGAAACCGTTACCCAGTCCCCCAAACGGCTACCAAAGCTCTGCTAATCATATTCAGTCCGCAATCTCGATCGTTTACAAACTTCATCAAATTTTAAAGTGACGGCGAGCGCGAATCTTCCTCTATATCGGAGTAATGTCATTAGGTCCCATTCAGAACGTTTGCATGTCAGTGAAGATAAGGCGTCCAAAGAGGGTATTTCTAAAGAACTATGTTAGTGCTCTGAGCCGTGAAGCGCGCGACTCGAGGTGAATGGGAGCCAAATATGTATAGGATTACAGGATAGATGCTGAAAGGAAACAGACACTATGAATATTGAAGCTTTAAAAGGTACGAGATATTTTGCGTGCCTTTTTTGTGTGGTCAACTATTCAAACGAGAAAACGCGTTTGAAAACTCGGCCTCGATCTATTATGTCGATAGTAATTTATTAAACTAGTGGCTTGCTTCGTATACGTTGATTCAGGGTACAGAGCATCCATTATCAGTCGCGTATGGAGAAATGAGAGAGAGGAGAATGGCTCAGGGCGCACCTCAAAGGAGACAGCATCATTAACTCCAAACCTTGACCGGATGGAGTGAGAATAACAAATTTAGATTTTTTGTCGCCACTAGTGACTTAGAGCCGCATGCAAGTCTTCTCGCATTATTCCATGGCCTAATGACATAAATTAGATACAAGTGGCCAGCAGCAGTAGTTTAAGTGAGTAGTTACTATTATTTTCACCCGCGTCCATTAAGTAGTTTATGCGTGAAACATCTTAGTAGGGTTCAACGACCTTTGTGCTGTAGTAAGTACGAACTTGCGGTTATAATCCAGATGTTATGAATTCGTTTCCTGCAGGGGAACATCTTTTTATGTTGTTTCTTGTCATTTTCAGATGAGAATACCTAAAATACCTGATAAGAATAAAGTTCATGCTGTCAGAATGTAAATAGTTAGCTCTGTACGTACCTGATCTTTCTCCATTCACGACAGTATTTCGTCCTATTGGGTCATGAAAGAGAAGAAAAGGACAATACTTGTGTCACGTCAACGTTTGGGCACTAAAACCAAGTCCTGTGTAATTGGTTCATCTCCTTAAAATAAGCAGCCTCGGCCAAAATTGGTCAGGATAAAATACAAGTATTAGGCAATTATTTAAAAAGGTTTTGTAATAAAAATCAATGAAAAATTTGGAGTAAAAATTGTGCGTTTTGGTATGTCTTTAGTATATTTTTAGATGTGTGATATATGCGATGTTTTCTCTTTCGGTTTCTTATAATATTTTCCTTATTTTCGTAGATTTTTTTCATTCCATCTCTTGGCTGAGACTTATAAAAATACCGAGCCACGTGTATCCGACATCCACGATTAATTGTAGTACAGTAAATATAATAATACAATGTTTAACTGTGTTTGTTCTTAAAACTCAATTGGTTTCTGAAAACATCTTGATTAATTTTATTTTAATATTATTATTTTTTTGCGTGATTTTTCAATTGAATACATAAAACAAAAGCATGTAATATCTATTTTCAAGTCGTTGCTAAACATTAATCTAACTTCCAGATTTGTTTTTTTTTATAGTAGCGCAGTATATTGGCTCCTCCCAGCCTGATGGTAAGCAAGAGAGGAACCCACATCGCGATGACAACGGAGTTGATATCAAAATATCCTATCCGTTAGCATCGCCATACTGGCCCGCAAGATGTTTCTTCACGCTCCTTTTGAAGGAATCCATGTCAAAGGAAGGAGGAAACACATGAGCCGGCAACGAGTTCCACTTCTTTATGGTCCGTTTTTTGCCAAACTTGATTTTTCTTGGCCGGTATTTGACACATACCTACTTAATACTTTAAAACAGTTATGATAGTATCATAATATTGTTCAGCCAGACCAAGACATTTTTTTTGGTTTTATTACAAACAAGGTCATTTACCATATTGACTCGACCGGGATCTCAGAGGTGGCGTAACGCTAATATCCGGCTCGCTCGCCTTCAGTGCCGTGGCAGTCAAAATTAAGATATGAAAAAAAATATTTATTAATACTGGAAACAAAAAGCCATAAACAATAAAAAAAATAAAAAAAAATACGTAAAAAAGAGAACAGTTAGCATTACAAGTTAACACACCTTGTCACATTTAACAAACTGGTAACTACACAAGTCAGATATACTATTAACTGAATGTGGCAAGGTACGTTTACGTAGCTTAATATGTGTAACGGACTGTAAATGATTTTTTTTTAATTGTAAGTTTGAAAAATAAATCCGATTTCAAAAGTTTCAAATTTAAAGCTTTACAACACCAACAATTACGAACTCCATCTAATGAGATATAAATTAACGGTCCATAAATCACATAATATTATTAATTATACTTGAAAAGAAGTGAACTAGTTCTCATACAGCATACGCCTGCAGTCACGTGTAGTAATATATCCAAGGGCATTCCAAAGTAAACCTTGTGGTTATGTCGTAAGAGCTCAAATGTTTACATGTTATTGCTCGTGTCTCTACATCATAATAGTTCATTGAAATTTCAATCATTGCCGTAATGAATGGCCACCGACCCGAGCGTGGATTGGAAAATGGCCTGGCATACCAATTTGTACATTAATATAGAGAATCAATCTAATTTGTCAATGAAAGTCAGTAGCAGACGTCAATTTAGTCAAAGGTGCCTAAAATTGCGCTTAAAGAAGCTATTATTCTGTGGAATGTAACGCAGCGGCAATTTTTCTAGTAAAGTAATCGATTTTTTACATAACCGTACATAATCTTTTACTTTGTGGATTCTATACCGCGTTAAAAAACATTTTAGAAACGACGCAGTGAGTCTCTTTTTGTGTGTTTGTTTGTCTGTGCAGCGTAGCTTCTGAACAGTGAATCCATTTTGATTTTGGTTTTTTATATCGGATAACGTATTTCAATAAAAAAATAAAGCGTTGAAATTATATATTTCATTGGAAATAGGACCAAGTTATTTTATTTATTTATTTTATTTTGCTTTATGAGGACAATCAACAAGAAAAACGCTGCCAATACAAATTTAGGGCCAAACATAAACTTAAAAGCTAAGCGTTATCTTAATTAGAGGTTGTAACGGCATGCAATTTGTACTTATCTTTCATACTAAGGGAAAATATGGCTTATAAACATAATATTAAAAGTAAATTGGAAATGAAATAGTCAGTCTCTATTTTGGTGCAATATCAAAACACCGAAGTATCAGTTATTAAATAAAAAAATATTGGACAACATCACATACATTGCTCTGATTCTGTGGTAAGTAGATATAGCACTTGTGTTACAGATATCGGAAACAACGACAGTACCACAACACCTAGACCCGAGACAATACAGAAATGTTCGTTTCCCATATTGTCCCGACCGCGTTTCGAACCCGGGAAGATGGCGCGACGTCAGAATTCCAGCACGCTCGCCTCTCGGCTAATGGAAGTCGTCATATATACTATATATATTTATTACTAAGAACGAAGATTCAAACACCAGGTCATACTTTTACGCAAACTCCCCCAGCACCATTTTACCGCCCCTCAGACCAAATCAGAAGCAATTAACGTCAAATCAGTAATATCGGCCGATACACTTGCTTAGGAATTCACCGATTTATTCATTCCCGGGGCTACTTCCACTGAGATTGGTTCGGGATTACGGGATAAAGTATTCAAGTGTTACGCTCTACAATTGGGGTGCCCCAGGGTAACGGAATAGCCCGCGATTATTCAATTGATCTATTGATGAGTGTGATTTGAAGCATTTGTTTTGGGTAATGAATTTGCTTTGGGCGTACCATCTATTATGTGCTTAGTCAAGGTAGTAATAAGGCTAGGAGTTGTTTTTGTATTGGCTTTGTGTTAAGGCAAAACCCAATGCAATAATTGATTGATGACGTCATCCACAAATACATTTTTAAGTGAAAATTGTGTAAATGAGAATTTTACAAAAATAAATTTTACGTAAGCCTTGTTTCCGCATAATTCCATAAAATTTGACGACCTCCATAGCCGTGAGGCGAGCGTACCCAACTTTAGCGTCGCGCTATCTCTGAGGTTCCGGGTTCGATCCCCGGTCGGGTCAATATGGGAAACGAACTCTTGTGTATTGTCTCGGGTCTGGGTGTTGTGGTACCGTCGTTGTTTCTGATTTCTGTAACACAAGTGCTTTAGCGACTTACCACAGGGTCAGAGCAATGTATGTGATGTTGTTCAATATTTATTTATTTATGGAACTTATATTGGTGGGTAATAGCTCCCTTAATATTGACGATGGGCAAGGGGAAAAACTGGAAGTCTTAGGGGGGAAGGGGGGGGACGACCCATGTTATGTACAACAGTTAATGATAATCAATATCTTCATCTGAATAACTAATACATTAATATCGGTGGGGACCCAGGACATACATTCATACAAAAACGTAGTTGTTTTTTTAAAACGAGTGCGTTAGATACTTCCTTTGGGATCATGTCAATAGGTAATGCTATTTTCTGATACTTATTATAATTATTGGTGTCCATGCGTAATGTAATCGAATTTTTATTCAAATCAATTGCGAATGGACTTAAAAGCCCCTGAAAAACTTTCGTTTACTTAAGTAAAATTAAGTAAATTAAATTAATGTAAGCCTGCCATTTCTATATTCTGGATCGGAAGTGTTTCTGAATGGGAACAGATGTTGTCTAGACACAGGGAGGCAGAGGGGGGAGTGAATTATGACTCGATAGAAACAGCTGCATCAGTAACTATGAATTCAAACTAGTTGAAATCGTTGTTCTTAAGTACCTAAAATGGAAAGGCTCGATAGTAGGCGCTTCGTCTTCTGTACTAGGCCTGATTCTCACTCGAGACCAAAATTAGTGTAAACAACATTTGTATACATTAAAAAAAACATCGTGCATCACGCCGCTCTAGCTAACATTGAATATTTTAAAGAAGCAGAGAAGTTTATTCTCCCCTTATGGGACAGTTGGGAGAAAAGCGCGTGCGAAACGGGAAGGTCGTGAGTTCAAATCCTACTCTGCTGCATTGTCAGGGATTTTGTTTTATTTCTTCGAACTATCGAACATTTGGTTTTAAGGAGCATAAATTCTTATGACGTGTGTGTTCAAGGTTATTCAATTATTAAAATAAATAAATATTAAAAAAAGCAAACATTGTGTTTTTACTGTTCTTTCCATCTTTCTTGGTTAATTTTCTTTAATCTATATATAAAAGAAAGTCGTGTTAGTTACACTATTTATAACTCAAGAACGGCTGAACCGATAAGGCTGAAAATTAGTGGCGAGGTAGTTTAGAAGCAAGAGAAGGACATAGGATACTTTTTTATTATTATTTTTTTGAAGTCTGCTCATTTATTTCCTCTAAGGCGAAACGAAGGTCGCCGGGACCGCTAGTTTTAAAATATGAGTCACCCGCTTTCACAAAAGTTCGTTGAAGATGAACAATTTGCAGCAATCATGACAAAAAGAGGGTAAAGAAAAAAAACATACTTTAGGTTAATCTATGGTCAACAACACGTTAAGGAAAACAATTGCAGTTCAATATTAGTTCTTATAAGGCTAGACATAAGGACGGTACAGATTCCAAAGTGTGTAGCCTGCTGTGCTTTTGTCTGTACGTGATGTTATTGGATTTTGTCCTAGAAAGCTAGTCTCCCTATTATTGAGGTATTTCTCATATCTGGCACAAGCTTCAAATGTAAATTCCAACAAGTCATAGGTCCATTATAAATAATAAATTTACTTAAATCGATACCTTTAAAATATTTATCAATTGATATTGATTAACTGTTAATTTTATAACACTGTTCCATAGTCTAAGAATTATAAACCAATATAAATCGTATCATTCTGAACGAAATAATAAATGAATCTCCAATAATTCTTTAAAAAGACCGCACGCTAAATTGCAGAACGGGTTGCAGTCGCAAAAAAAACAAAACAGCATCGAAGGAAGCGAAAGTAAAAATCCCACCTGCAGCAAGCTGGCCTCAGTCTAACATCTTGACCCCAACCCCAAAAGGCTGCACGTTAACAGTTCATCAGAGCTGCAGCATCGCTGCAAGGGTTGAACGACCTTACGCATGCGCCTTGTCCCATCTTTTTCGGGCTAAATAGCCGGCGGCTGTCTTAGTGCGCCGTTCATTTCATCTAACTGCGATCAAATTTCGATCTTACCATGTAACAAACTGGATCCTTTTGGAGGTGCGTCGAGGCAGCGGCCCGTAGCAGCCGCCAGTACCTCGCTGGCCGTCGCGAGTGCCGCGCGTTGTACCGCGCTGCCATCTTTTTTTTGCCCGCGAAAAGTTGGAAACTTTCGCGTTCGTATTTCGAATGTGGCTTTTGTTTTTTCGTTTGGTTAAGGATTGTGCGTTTGTTGATTGACAGTGTTTGGCGGATTTTGAGAATTTCTTCCCTGTGAACTGGTAAGGGCTATTTGTTTTTTTTTTAATTACTTTTAAAGGATACGGAACCAAATATTTTAAATTTTTAAGAGCTACTGTCAAAGAAAACTGAAAAAAAGTTATTTTATTTAGGGATTTATGCTCAATATTTTTTAAAAAAAGTTAGCGAACAATGTTTAAGAAAGGAATGCCTGCATTATAAAATAATTTAAGCGTAAATTTAAAAAATAATAACATACCGGTTTACGGCAAGTCAACTAGTATTTTTGTAATTAAAAAAATATATTTCAAATTGTTAAAACGTAATTATTGATAGCGGTAGGTGAGTTTGGTCGGAATTAATTTCCATGATACGGGTAACCATGGAAATTAAATTACTGATATGAAGTAAAAATGTTCACATAGTATCCATTATTATCTTCTCATAGTTTCTGTATTTTCTTATCACGCCGTAGTTCCTACTCCTATTTATTTTTGAAACATTCTTAATTATCTTTAAAAATTACCAATTTTAGGTACAACGTAATAAAACCAAATAGCTTGAAATTTCAAAAAAATATTAAAAACCTTCAACACAATAGAAAAATATTTTAAACAGACTTTAGTATCCATCTTTCATATATAAATAAGTATTAAAACATGGATTTTTGTTACATAAAATATTTAAAGCACGAATTAAATACCACAAAAAATTACAAATCACTTAATGTTCAACATTTCACATCACTAAATTCACGCGAGTTTAAGCATTTTAATGTCGATCAATTGAAATTTAATTTATCCATCACACATTATCATAAAAATCGTTACATCTGGAACAACGAATTTAAATTTTCACTCCACATTTCCAAAATCAATTAGGTAGACCAATTTAATTTTACATTATCAACTAAAATATTTAATGTTGATTTATCAACTCGTACATTTTGTTTTCATATCATTTCCCGATTGCAAAGCTTTTGTTGTAATTGAAATATTACACTGAGTGGACGTATAAAGTGAAAGTTGTAATTAATACTTTTGAAATTCATAGCTTCCCAGAACAATAACTGCGTTTTATTTAGGATCATTGAGCAAAAGCAATATGACTGAGAGTGATGATGATTATAAAAATATTAAAAAATATCATTAATTTACTATAACATATTTACATACAAGTATGATGATGTTTTATCCAACAAATTCTATCAATTAGTCGATATGCACATGTCAAATTATTGTTTTGAATACATACGCTATTATATTGAATTGAAAATCGGAAGACATGTTACATATATAAAAAAAGATTGCCTTGTTAAGCAATGCAATTTGAAATATCTGTCAAAACTTGATATTTTTTAACTTTCCATGAAAAAACAAACTGTGACGTCACAAATGTTAACTCACTGACTATAATTTTGTTTCTGTGCTTTTTATAATCTTTAGTACCTAACTGAAATTCAAATTGCTAATATCGAAAAAAATTAAAAAAGGATTCATTAAAACGCGCGAAATATAGGTACTATTCAAAATTGAAATTCTACAGTTTTTTTTTTCAACTCAATTCTCCTTTGTAAAATTGTAGCAAATTTACAATTCAAATTCTACACAAAACACGCTTCTAAAATAACATATCTATCATTTTACTTTAAATATGAACTGAGCGCTGTAGAAGTGAGCGAATGAAATGAGAAATACAGTATAAAGTAATGTATTGTATTGGAAACCAAAAGATTTGCAGAAATAAGTAAAAACTAAGCTACAAAACATCCAAATGAAAATTTTCGGCACGACATGTTGTATAGTTTTGAAGAAGTGGAAATATAATCGTTTTTTCATTTTTGTAGTACTTACCGCCACATTAGGGAACTTTAAATTAAAAAAATGTATATATATTTGTCGTGGGTTCGATTCCCGCACCGCAAGGGGAGATAAAAATTGTCTGTTTCTTAAAAAAGTGGAAATATGATTCCATATAAACCACATTTATTTTCAAATAAACAAGAAATTAAATATTTGTAATTTAAATTAAAATGTAATGGACATTTATCAATTTAACTACAGAACTAATTTTGATACGTTTTGCATGAAACGACTAAACTGTAAAAAAAGTGTTTCATACGACAAATCAAATCAATACGATCAGGAGGATTCGGAAATATACGAAGTAATCACAAACCACCAATTGTCATAATATACCCATGTATCACACTAGATCCTTATGGACTTAACGAGTTATAATAAAAAATATTTAATGATTCCCAAAAGTTGCAATGAACATTTTGACAATACAAAACTAGTTCGAAATATGTGGCAAGAGCGATTGATGCTCTAGGAAAGAGCGCGTTTCTTGGGGCAGTGCTATAACTGTATGACATTAACATAATCCACATGTCATCCACATGTCAATTTACGTTAACAATACTTACTACTAAACGGCTTTTTATATATTAGACTTCAAGATTGACCTTATCTCACCTGATGTTAAGTAATCATAATCAATTCATTTATTCATGTTGGTTACAAGTAACAATTATGCATCGTCAAAATGAATATAAACCAAAATTGAAGCTACAGCCGTAAGTGTAATAAGGTCCTAGCTTGGAAAATTTTGTTGGAGTAGCTCTGAAAATCAGAGAAGTTTTAAACAAAATTCCGACTCCCGTTTTATTCCCTTAAGGACTGGTTTCCCAAAAATATTATCATACGTTCCATAACTTTCGAAGAAGACCTTTCACACAAAATTTTATTCGAATTACCTCAAGAATTTAGTGTTTTTCTTAAATATGGCAAATGTAACAATACGTGTCTGATATTTTTTTAACAAATATTCAACGAACTTAAAACAATTTAGTATTTTAGTAGTCACCCGGTCCGTTTCCCTTTCATACGAATAAATTAATTCAAAGGAATGATTGTCGTACATAATAATTTGAAAACCACATTATTGCAACTCTGGTGCGACACTGTCATTTTTAAAAAAAAAATTAGTTAAATATCTGAAAATGATCTTAAAGAACTCTTTTATTTGGTGCGATAACGTTACTTGTGTAGTACGCATAGTTTCCGTGTGAGGACGCGAGTGCCAATGCTACACAACTACCGTTATATTTTTTCGTTAAAGCCACTACGTCACTTTTGAAGGGGTTGCCAGGCTTAGATATAAAGATATGTGTAGTATATTTTTTACAACAAACAAAGTTAAAAGTTGACGTTGTAGCCTAAGCTGTTCTTAACATTTTTAAAGTCTTAAGTCATTGTTTTGCATAAGTGACAGTTGCACCGGGGTGCGATATATTAGGACTAGCGGCCCACCGTGGCACCACACGCGTACTTTCACATTTTCCACTGAATTTTTGCTCTTATTGGTAGCAGTATGTTGAAGCAAAACCTTCCACGATGAATGGACTATCCATTCAAAACAAAACATTTTTTTTTTCAAAACAAACCAGTACTTCCTCAGATTAGTGCTTTCAAACAAACTCTTCAGCTTTATAATGACAGGAGCTGATCCGAAAGACTTTGTTGTCCTGTCTTAGCGATTACTATTTAATACGTTTTTTTTTTCTTTCATAAGTACCTTCTTTTGACAATAACAAATTAGTCAAGCCGTTCATGCGTGATAAAGGAAATAGGAATTCACTTTAACAGACTTCAAAAAAAGAAGGAGGAGATCCGCAATTCGGCCGTATATATTTTTATATCTAGAGATTCATATACCGCCGTACCGGACGACGCAGCGTGGGGCGGCCCCCAACACGATGGACTGACGACATCGTCAGATGTGCGGGGAGCCGCTGGATGCAGATAGCGCAGGACCGCGCGTTGTGGCGTTCTGTAGGGGAGGCCTATGTCCAGCAGTGGACAAAAAGAGGCTGATGGATGGATGGATGGATGGAGATTCATATAGGTCCTAATGCGTATAGCCACTATGGTCACAACAGTGTATCGTATCCAGCCGTTTTGCGAGTACTACTAACTTGTTAGAGCGAGACGTCCTTCCACCCCTCCTGCTCTATCTCCTAAATGTCACCGATAACAAAAAACACACACGCACTCCATTGTTCACAGTTAAATGAGATCCAAATTCCATCCTTCCCGTTCTCTATACATGTCACTCGCAGGCGTGGAACAAACGAGCTGCCGACAATGGTACACGTCTTATTTGTGCAATATAAACGTTAATACCAGTTCGGAAGGTAGGAAATGGAAGGGTCACATTTGAAGGTAGGAAGAAAACGTTTGTAAGTTTGTCAGGAAAAATATCCACCTATACCCCATTCACACAAGACCTGACAATTTAAGACAAAGAAAGTAGACTAGCTCTTCCTGACTCAAAATTGAAAATACACCAAACTGGCCCCGAAGTAAGTGCAATAAATATATATAATAGAATCCCTAAATGTTTAAAAGATCTGGAAAACTTTAATAAATTCACACTTTAACTGAAACATTTTCTTATAAATAATAGCTTTTACAATTTAAAGGAGTTTTTTGAGCATGAATGAGCCAGAGAATCCTTTTAGTAGTTAAGTATAATATTATTTATTCGTTATATAAATTTATAAAAAAATATTTAAATTTTTTTTTTTAAATATTATGTAGAATAATGTATGTTTATGTTGCTGTGCCCTTTCAGGGTTTCATGTCTTGGAGCTATGATAAAATTATGTCAACTGTATAACCACATGTGTGCAATAAAGAATTTTGAATTTGAATTTGAATTTTTTTGTATTAAGATATAAAAAAGAAAGAAAGAAAACATTTATTGTCTCAACTAACGAATAAACTATGATCCAAGCATATATGGATTGTGAATGAGACAAAATATCACAATAGAACATAGTGTACAAATAGTATACAAAACGTAGAAGGTTCCATTTTTTTTATGAATTGTATTTGTCAGGAGTTATATTCAGATAAAAATGTTCTTTGCACAATATTTAAACTATAAAATACTTTGCTTATTGTGGACTATATGTAATAAAAGCTGGTTTAAAGTGGAAAAAGTATATTCAAAATAAAATAAAATAATAAAAGCTAAAAACCACAATCTTACGTGACCAGACTGAAAAATAACAGAATCGACATCGAAATATGTCAAAAGTGACATCTGAATTAAAAAAAGTATGAAACAATGTAAAGAGGTAAACTTATCGTCGACACTTATAATCATTTAAAGTGGTGGGAGTTTTTGTTCTGATAATAATCGTATTGTTTCCTGGTTAAGAGGCTTCAACCGTGAGGCTTAAAAACCAAACCAGCTATTATTGTTTTAATCGTTTTGTTTCCTTTTACGTAAACTAGTTTATTTGAAATCAGTTTTGTGGAATTAGTTTAAAAACTAAATTGTTTCAAAAATCCCTAGATCCCATTTTTAAATTGTCAACTAAGAAAAAGGTAAAATATGTCTTAGTTAAAAAGATTTCGTAACTAAACTACTGAATGAAACTTTTTATTCAAACAGCTTTTACTTTATCGGCATGTTAATTTTATCTGCCGATTGAAAAATCAGCTCTTCGTTATCTACTTTAAGTGTTATAATTACATTTATAGTTTTCAACATAATTTCGGTAAACATGACTAATGCCCGATTCCAATATTTGATAAACGATCCGTTCTACTCGTAGTTACGAATAGTAATAAACTGTACGAGGAGTAAGCTAAAAACGGACGACCGACGACTGATGACTGGTGTATGAAACGGTATTATTTAACGACTCGTAGTCGGTTGGAGAAAAACGAATCGTCATTTTCGACACATAACGAATCGTTTAATATTGTAACCGGGCATAAGGAGATAAGTCCCACGTAGGTAGTTGTGGTTTTTTTAATCCGTATTATCCTTATTTATGGATATATATGCTTTTACTGGCATTACGTTACCTACAGAGTATTTAGTTCAGGATCTAAGAATACACCTTACAAATAAAATTTTCTTAAGTATAATAATTCCATTTTCGGAACTATTCTGTCACAATGTGTTTGCGTCCAACCATTCTCCTTTATCGAACAGTTTCTAAAAGCACTGTGATTTATCTCTCTAAAGAATACGATTTCTTTATCGGTAGAGAAAATGGATTAGATTGCTCTCGAAATATCCATTCTGTACTTTTATGAAACCGAGAGGAAAGTTTGTAGGGTTCCGCGTCACAAAAGTAAAAACACGTAAACCTTAAAAACTTGTTTTGTTAATGTGTATTTACAATTTTTTTTATTCAAAAATAGTTGGAGTCTGGATTAGTTAAATTGCATTTAATGTTAATTATGTGGTATCCAGACACTTGATTTTATTTATTAAAGCCTTTCTACTGTAAAATGTGAATAAACTGGTAATTTAATACAAAAATAAAAAAAACTTAACTTGCGTCGTCATACAATTGTTAAAAATATGTTTTATTAACAATTTTATTTATATTAATCTGTGATAGTTTGAAATGGAACCAAAAACTTCAAAAAGTGTTAATAATAACATCTTAAAATATAAAATTCACTCACTTTTTCTTTGTTAGAAAAAAAAATGTTATACCTTTGTCTGATTTTCCTATGAAAATTTTTTTAAAATAAATCAGAATGAGAAATATGATTTTATTTATTCATTTGCAATAGTATCGATAATATAATAAATTGTCTTTTTAAACTGTAGCTACGGAACTTATCTAAAAACAGAATAGGTAAAAAAACCGGCCAAAAGCGTGTCGGGCCACGCTCAGTGTAGGGTTCCGTAGTTTTGAGTGCATCACAATAAGTATCCCCACTTAAAGTTACAAAAATATGTAAAGTAAGAAAAAAAAAATGCTAGCATCTACACTTAAATGACAACTTTAGTCAAAAATTTTAGGGAGGGAGGGACACAATTTTATTTTCTTTTGGAGCAATTATTTCCCAAAAAATTAAAATTACTTAAAATTATCAAAAAATTATCTTAGTAAACCCCTGTTCATTTTTAAATACCAATCCAACAATATATCACATGTTGGGATTGAAATTAAAATAAAAATCACTCCCCAATTTACGTGTAGGGGGGGTACCCTAAAAAAACATTTTTTTTTTTTGCACTTTGTTGACGTGATTAATATACCATATATTGTACCAAATTTCAGCTTTCTAGTGCAAACGGTTTCTGAGATTATCCTCGGACAGACAGACAAACAGACATGGCGAAACTATAAGGGTTCCTAGTTGACTACGGAAGCCTAAAAAGTGGAAGGAGTTACGAAACCCTCAACACGCGAGTCCGATCTACGTTTAGCAGGTTTATTCTAAGTTGAAAATGTTCCCAAAAAAGTTAACTGGACAGTCACGTTCTGAAAATAAAAGCTTAAATTAATTCGACTACGAAGTTCAACAAATCAGGGCACAATTCAACGATCTGAAGACATTGTTTGATTACTCAATCTATAGGTCACGTTATTATCGGCTCAGTCGACCGTTTGGTCGCTCCAGCGAGCTGGACTAACATCGATTATGGTTTATTTACTGACGTTTATACCAAATGGTTTTAACATGAAACTACAGACCCGAATTTAGTTGCAAAAGTAAATAAACTAAAAATAAATGCTGTTTTTTATGTACTTAAACATTTTAGAGTCTTTTGTTTTTTGACTCAAGTTAAGATGGTTTCTACAATGTCAAATGTTCAACGAGGCACTTTATAGAACGGTGTTGAAGAGGTTTTCCTAAAATGAGATCCCAACTTTCAGGAATCAAATGGAACACTACAACAGATAATTCTGAACAAAATAGATTTTAAGTTATGTAGAAGAAACAAGTCTTACAGACGAATATTTTTACTATTACACTAGCGGCCGCCCGCGACTTCGTCCGCGTGGACATTTTTTTAGATCATTTCAATAGGAATTATTCTTTCATACATATATTTTTGGTATCTTGAACCGTTTTCGCAGCGCACGCAACGGAAGCCCTCGAGGATGAATAATTTTCCCCGTTTTTTACACATTTACCGCTCTGTCTTTGCTCCTATTGGTCATAGCGTAATGTTATTTAGCCTATAGCCTTCCTCGATAAATGGACTATCCAACAAAAAAAGAATTATTCAAATCGCACCAGTAGTTTCGGAGATTAGCGCGTTCAAACAAACAAACAAACAAACTCTTCAGCTTTATAATATTAGTATAGATTTATATAAGTATTTTGTACGAACGGAAGAAGAATGACTTAGAAGATATTTAAGGTTAAAAGGTCGGAAAATTTCAAATGCAAGTATGTTATAAAGGAAAAGTAAATATTTTCGTCAATTGCAAAAAAATACTAAGGCTCAGTTGCACCAATTTTAATGGTTACTGACGATTTGATTGATAGCTGTCATATCACGTGCAATTACCGTTCAAGTATAACTAAGAGTAAAAACTGTTAATATTTTATTCGACAACTTACTATTTATGTAAACTCTTAATGAGACATAAAGTGTCGAAAATGTTAACTGGTTTTTGTTAATAAATCAAGGTTATAAGGTTCAATTTGCAATGGTCACTATTTTCCCATTGTCCGATTAAGAGTTCAAAAGTTCATATGATTTCAAAATGTATGCCACATCTCATGGTTGAGATGAGGTCTGTGCGCGGCAGTTGGACGTAACCATGGCTGCATTAAACCACACGAATTGTAACAGACGGACTACGACAAAACTGAACCTTGTAGCGAGTGCTACGACTGCTACGGATCTCGTAGTAGGTGCCTTGCTCTGTTGTACTACGAGTTATTTATCTTAGCACTAAAATCGCGTGGTGTTTTGAATATTGTTACTGCTTAAATAAGTGTCTTGCATGAAAATAGATCTGACTGTATGCTATAGTACTTATTTAAAATTTAAAATTACTTTTATGCAAGTAGGTTGGAATTTGATGAAACGCCATCTCTGATGCCACTTTCGATATCCTATCATGCCACTATGTAAAACTAAATTTTGTAAAGTGTCTCGGGTCTGACTTTTATGGTACCGTATTTGTTCCTGATATTTTAATATGAGTGCTTGAGCTACTTACGACAGAATCCATCCTACTGATTCCAATTTATGTTTTTATTTGATTAGTAAATCCTTGGCTAACTGAGTACTGAGTGTATTTCGACTGCCTTGGTAAATAGACACAAGTGTTTATTCACAAAAAGTCACGTAGTTCATTGCATTCGATCGGCAGCACAAAACCCTGCAATCACTGTAGGGCCCAACACCTTTGTTCAGCAACACTCCCAAGGGGCACGAGTCCAAGGGTTCGCCTCAGTTTGCTTTATTGAAAACTCCAACTTTCTGAGGCCCTGTTGTTACAGGTTAAGGTAATAATGTCTGCGAATTGGAGTGAGTTGCGAAGGTTTTTCATTATTTGCACGAATTACAACACTACGAATTACTTATTAGTCCTTACCTAACTTTAAATAATAACTTATTAAATAATATAAACATAAACGAGCTATATACATGACCCAACGGTGACCTGTAGAAAATGCTACCAGCATTAAGTCCACCTTTTGTACTTTTTATTTTGTGCAATAAAGTTTTTAAGTAAATTAATAAATTAACTTTGCCACATTTAACGGTATATCTTTGGCTAGCTCTGTATAATGGTGGTTTACGTTCTGGGCAATAGAACTCAGGCTAGCAAGTTTAATCCTCACACACGACAAATTTCCGTGTGATGAAAAACTGCCAAAAACTATTATTACTCGCTATTATTTGAGAACTAAAAGGATACCATAGAAAAAAGGTAGTTCGCTCTAGCATTTCACGTCGGTAAGGTTACAAATAGGGAAGATTTGTATATTTTTATTATTCTCAAATACTGTTTACACGGTCGTTTCTGGTTTCCTTTTTATTCGGGGGAGAAATGCATTGACACTCCGTCCCGTCGACCAAGGGAGGATAAAGAAGGAATACCTACTGATATTCTCCTGTGAACCTCATCGCTTTGATGGTGATGCCGTGAGTCAGAAGACATACCACAGCATCACCAGCGGAATGGCCGGTGACTAAGCACCCTCGTCATCTCCCCTCAGAATGTTTTGTCGGTTCTGGATTCTTTAACAGTATGAACTACTGAATAAACGAGTATTTCATTTTAACCCGTCACATATTTTACAAGTCTTAGACCAAAAGGTTTGTTAGTAGGACTGGCTAATCATTTTAAATACTTTTAAATATCACATGAATCCTTCATAATTTTTTTTAAAGATAGAACTTGTGATATCACAATTTTCCTTATCAAAGCACTGATATGAAAAAAAGTTTCAAACCATTTTCAAATTACATTTTTAAAGATAGTTTGCAAAAAGTAATTATGGCTGAATGTACCATGAAGAATTCTTTACGTAATCGCTACGTCAAAATATAATTGAATATATAAAATAATATAATAAATATATTGGATAACATCACATGCATTGCTCTGATTCTGTGGTAAGTAGCTAAACCACTTGTATTACAGAAATCAGAAACAACCACGGTACCACAACACCCAGACCCGAGACAATACAGAAAAGTTCGTTTCCCATATTATATATGTTATCATTCAAAGTTCACAAAGACCTAAACAACATTATATATACATAGTATTCACAATGGCTGCAAGAATAAGCGCTTGCAGACTTTTTTCATTGGTCAGTAGATAATGAACTCCTCTTATTAGCCGCTACAGTTGATCTAATTAGTCAAACTCGAGTTTTATTCGTGTTGTAATTTTTCTTCAAGGCGTGCGAATTTTTCTTTCCTTGGCTTTAAAGTTTTATAGTCGCGAGCAGATTGAGTTTAATGTCGTCAGTTGGTAGGAAAAATATATAAGCGTGATATTTCATTTGAAAAGCTTTCATTTCATCAGTAAATTTTTCATTTGAATTACGGATATTTTATCCCATGAATTCTGGTTTGATTTTGCTGTAATTTTAATTTAACGCGGTAACGTGTGCGCAAAGGTGATTTACTATTCATTCGCATAGAAATTTACACGATTAAATAAATAAATCATCAACACTGATGTTATAATTATTTTCAACATATTGACCATATGTTCCCGGCCAAATCCGTTACAATCAATGTAGGAGCTACAGGATTAGCAGCGGAGGACTGACGTGTCTATGACCACGAGGTTACATTCATTTTTACTTTTTCAATGTCATATTGTGACAGACGTATTACCTTAGCAACAGTTAGTAAATAATCTTCTAACAGAAATGTTTTAATTATTTTCAATACATAACAAACACCATAATTTACAAGCGTTAAAGTAATAACCACAACTTAAAATAGCCATAATTATATCAAAATATTTAGTGGACAGATACCGGTAAAAATTTAGTGGATGTGGTTATTGGGTTTTAATTACTGTGAGTAAATCACTTTGGACAAAGCACATTACTTTTTTTTTTTAGTGAGTGACGATACAACTTAATACTTACCTAAGTAAGCTGAAGCAGACTTATCCTTAAATGTGGCACCAGTTCACAAGCAAGACATATACCAGCCATCGCTTTACTAAGCCATATATAAAAAAAATACCAAATTGAAAAGCCAATTAAAATATTCTAAGATTACAAAATGTTCTAAGTTTTTAAGTATTAAGTCCTCCTGATTACCGTCTTAAAACCAAATGAAAAGAAACACCGATACAAAAAGCCTTCGAATATTTAATCCAATAGATGACTTAGTACAAGTCTAACAGATTTCAAGTTCGGAATTTAAGACAAAGTTCGATTAATCTTCCCCTAACTACCGCAGAATAACTCGAACTCCGAAGAAGCCCCGAACGTAGCACGAACATTGAAATTCGCAAAAGCAAACATTTCTCAGTTGCCTAATTAACCGACGAAATTAGTTATTGTTATGAAAAAGTAACAAAAGGGAGTAACTTCGTGCCGTGGAGTGTTGAGTTAGCTCTCGTAGGAGGCGCGAGTGATGAGAGGTAGCGAATTCTGTCATTCGAATTGTATAAACTAGCTAATGCCCAAAAATAGAATTGACACCACAACACGATGTAAAAACAAAAAAAAAATAATACACACACATAGAACATTACGTGGTCAATTAGGTTCCACTTCAGCAAAACTATATGACTTGGTCCAAATTGAGCTACACATAGCAATAAGTTAGACACTGATACTGTAAATGATCTGCTGAGTTTCTTACCGGTGTCTTCTCGATAGATATAGGTTCTGAACCGGAAGTAGAATCACTTTGCATTGTATTCAATGACTATTCAAAAGTGTTATATGTAACCTACTTGAATAAAGAAATATTTGAGTTTGAGTTTGAGCATACATAATTTCTAACACAGCAGCAGCGCTGGTATACTAGTGTAACCCACCGGCTTGGAAAATTAACGTTAGGAAAACAAGACGTATTTATTGGTGTAAAAAGTAATAATCGGTTTATTTCGTAGCACATATATATTTATACGAAAATGCTTTCAAATATATTTAGTAGTTTTTATGTGATAGAGTAAAAAAACTTATATGCACACATTCTTACTATTTATTAGTGGGATTGATTTGTAACGCTTTACGTTTTTATTCATGTTTTAAATTTATTTCATTTATATACAGAAAAATGAATCACCGAAATAATAAATCGCTTAACATAAGATATAAAGCACCAAAATTTGTCTAATATTTTGAATCTGTTAGTGATTTTAACATTACATACATTTTTGAGTTATATTTTTGGAGTATTATATTCAACTCATACGACTGTTATTTACTCTTATTTCTCATGACTTACGACGAGATATTGTTTTCGTAGCTTACTTATTTAAATAACCATTCAATAAAGATATCAAACAGCATTATATTTTGTTGCCTATGGTGTCTTAAATATTCTTGTTTCAGCAATTTTGTAGTGAGTTCCTTATGAGTCATAACTTTTTTTTTCTTTATATAACTGAAACTACTTTCGTAGAAAGGATAACGTTAGGCTCAAAAGCATAAGATCGTGAATACAAATCCCGCGGGAAACACTTTTACTTTGTAATTATTATGTATATATTATGGTAAGAATGATGATTAGATTTTTACAATTTTTATAATGTTTTATGCTGTACTAGCTAACTTTAAATATTTTTTATCCTACACTGCAACGGGACATATTTTTTTTTGCTGCTTTAAAATATTAATTAGAATGATCAATTGCCTAGTGACAATGATGATTCTGTGCTTGGGAAGGTACATCAAGCCGTTGGCCTAGGCTATGATCCAAAAAGGTCTGGTTCCCTTTGTAAAGGGGGGTGGCGGTCAGACAGCAATTGCTCCAATATAACAACCACTAGGCTCACCAAATCAAGATCATAGTCACATCAAACCCCGGTTTTTTAGACCCCCAATGCAGATGGCGTCTGAACCTAGAAGTGCTACACGTAGCATAAAAGTTTGAAAATCCCTGCTGTTATTGTTAACCTTTAATCGTAATCGTAATTGTAATTACTATGATATAAAAAACACTACTGATTTTATCTGTCGATTTCCTTCAAATAGCATTAATATCTGTAGTTTTTTTAGGTTCAATCAAAAATTTAAATCACCACATCTGATTAAGATTTACCTAACAACAGAACTCTTTAGACAAACGCCAGTGACTTGCGTCAACCTTTAAGGAAATTACACTGAAGTGAAGAACTTGTTTTAATTCCTGCAACGCAAGCAACTCCAGCCTTTATTAACAATCACAAGAGTAGCAGTCTCGCTTGAAGTGACTTCGTTGGTGCTTGATAGTTCAACTATCTTTCCCGTTTGTCTTCTAGTTGAGTTACAGATAGCATTTAAGAAATTTACAGCGCGTTCGGCATTTTGCTTTTTGGCGTTTTCTTAGCTTTTTAGAGTTTCATCTGCATCTTAATTTAAATACAACTTACTTCTTAAACAGACTTCAGCATCTTGATATGTTCTTACTCAAAATTTTATATAATTCTAGCTGTGCCCTCGTCTTCGTTTGCGTGTACGATAAGATTATGAATTTATTTTTCTGAAATACAAGTAGCAAGTTAAATCCGGCATATCTCCCGCCGCCGACTAGTTTCTTTCTTGTGCGTCACGTGGTTGTGAATCCGACAAACCTTTTTTGTTGCAATCATTTAAAAGTAGCGCCTAAGTTACTGCTTATTACAGCAGCGCCTGTAGATTAAAATCCCATCAAAATTGGCCAAACCATTTTAGAGATTAGACGGAACTAACGGCAGATAGACAAAAATTTTCAAAATTTAACGACATCCGTAACCGAGAGGCGAGCGGGGTTCGATCCTTCCGTAGCCGAGAGGCGAGCGTGCCGGGCTTTGGCGTCGCGTCATCTCTGAGGTTCCGGGTTCGATCCCCGGTCGGGTCAATATGGGAAACTAACTTTTCTGTATTGTCTCGGGTCTGGGTGTTGTGGTACCGCCGTTGTTTCTGATTTCTGTAACACAAGTGCTTTAGCTACTTTCCACATCAGAGCAATGTATGTGATGTTGTCCAATATTTATTATAAATATTTTGTTGTCATACATATGTAGTAAAAAGCGGTTATTTCAATGTCACAGACACTCCAATTGGATTTATACGTATGGATATTCATATGGTTATAGTTATCTATTAAGATATTTTAAAAGAAAATTATGTTTTTGTCGCTTTTGCACTTAAAGTCCATAGGGTCCCGACGCATGGTATTTTTTTAAAGAGATTTCTAAAAGATTTGACCACGTTACAGGGGAACCAAAAGCTGGCTGCTACCTCACCCAGCGACTTTCAATCGCCATTCAGCGAGATAATGCAGCCAGCATTTTGGGTACCTTACCTCAAGGACCATCTATGTAAATTTAAAAATTGTATTTTGTTATTATTACTTTTATTTTATTATTATTAATTACAGTTTAAATATTTAATAAGTTCGGAATTAGTTTACTGTATGTTGTCTCTCTCTTTTGTCTTATCGCCCTTCTCACTTCGTTTAGCAATAAGTACCGAGAAAAAGTCAACTTATGTTCTCAGTTCTGCCATTTTTTTTATCTACCGGACTGGGTATATTTGTTCTGCGGTACACTCACCATGTAAATGATTACATGGATACAGGTATGAACCTGGAGAATTTGAGGATGTATTTCTTCGGGCGGTTAATCAACCTAGCGCGGCTAATAAGCCACCGTGCGTAAATGTACGTAAAATGCAGCAGAAACAAACAAACAGATAGACAGACAAAAATTGTAAAAAACACATTTTGGTGTATATTTAGATTCATCTTTAAAAGCGGTTATTTTACTGTCACAAACAGGCACTCAGATTTAATTTATATGCATAGATAACCATAATGCAATAGTGTCCATAAATATTATACGTTGTCTACTTTCATAATGTACATAAAGTTTTGCGATTCTCTATTTTGTCGAATCTTTGTTTAGCAATAAGTACCGAGAAAAAGATATCGTGTGTTCAGCCATTTTTTTTTTGACTTCCGTACTGGGTATATTTGTACTGCGGTACACTCACCATGTAATCATACCTGGAGAATTTGAGGATGTATTCCTTCGGGCGTTTAATCAACCCAGCGCGGCTAATAAGCCACCGTACGTACATGTACGTTTAGCGTGTTATTACGTACGTTATTATAGACAGGATGTTTGAGACATTTAATACTTTCCTTTGTTTGCCTATGGTTAGGTAAGAAAGAGAGTGCGTGTTTGACCAAGAAGATGAAGGTTCGATGTATTTGGATTAAACATTAATGACACAAAAGTTTAAGGGGTCAAGCTTGGTGAAGATAAAAATGCCATTTAAGGCCATCTGAGATTAATATTTTTTCCTTACTGACTAAGTAAGGAAAAAATAAAAATAACAAAACTCAAAAGACTAAAAAGAGAAAAGGCACGGAAGAGTCGGCTCAAATCTGTGGAGTTGCCTGGTAGATAATGCCTCTAGTCAAACAGTCCGCCTTTTGTAGGTACTTTTGATGTAAATATGTGCTATAAATTTTCATGATTTTAAGAGAGGTAGGGCATAGCAATTTATCGCTCGAACTGGAGCAGCCCGACTGGTGAAATACTACCTTACAGAAGACCGCAGCCAAATAACAATCACTTATGTGTTGTTGTATTCCTGCTTGGAAGTAAGGTTTCCAGAGCTCTTGGGGGGTGCTACATTAGTAGCAGGGGTCAAGCCTTCAAGGTAAGGGCGACAAGTCCATTAACAGCTTTATTATGCTGTACTTACTGTCTTCCTTAAGCTAGGACCTCATTACCATTTAACATCAGGTGGGATGTGGTCAATCTTGAAGTGCAATATAAAAAAAAGCAAAGTATTTTTTGTTTTTTTTTATATTTAAGTATATTGTATATTTCGTAATTAAATTCGTATCAAAATATGCGGTAGATATTTAAATTAAAAAAAAATAGAATTTCATAATTTAAGTGGTAGATAGACAGGCAGATATACTTTATTGCACAAACATTTTACAGAAATAGGTTTTTACGTTTTTTTGTAGGTGATCTCAGAAGAAAATATTTTTGGGTACGTGAGGATTCTTTATTTTAAATTATGAAAATGTATTAAATATACTCTTAATGAACACATGGTAACTATCAATTTACAGCAAATTTCTGCCAACAAAAAATAAGCATTGATTAAAATTGTAAAGTAAAACACTGGTGTTGACTTAATTACGAGCAGAAGTCGAGAGAAATCGTCAATAAAAATCTTTAAATTTCAGCCGTAACTTTAAAAAAATATATTTCCGTGCACAGGTAAATTTTTGAACTTCCAGTATTTATGTTATTCATCTCTCATTTCTGATCGTTTTCATCCAACCACGAAGAGCAGAGTAATGCGTTTAGCGCTTTGTTTGAACGCCACGTGGTCACGTACCACGCATTATTTTCAGGCGACATTTAACTTTCATTTCCAGTGTCACGGGCAGAACGGAGCCCGAATGAGGGAGAAAAGGCGACGTTCCAGTGGGGAGCTACAAAATTCATCAAATTATCAAATATTGGACTTTTTCAAAACCTGAAACATAAAAAAATAAAAAAAAAACATTAACAACAATAGGAGCAGCCCGACTGGTAAATTACCTCCACCTTACAGAAGACCGCAGCAAAATAACAATCACTTCGGTTTCTCCGTGTGTGTAAGGTTTCCAGAATTCCGCGGGGGTGCTACATTAGTAGCAGGGGTCAAGCCTACAAGGTAAGGGCAACAAGTACAGTAACAGCATTATTATGTTGTACTTGTCGCCCTTAAGGTAGGATCTCATTACCACTTAACATCAGGTGGGATGAGGTAAATCTTGAAGTGCAATATGAAAAAGAGCAACTTCGCGTTCCATTTTAAACATTTAAAATAATTTAACGGGTCAAAACGCGACACCATTTTTATTTAGTAGTTAATACAAACTACTTACTGCCCGACGTTTCGGTTAGGTTGCACCAACCGTGGTCACGAGCTGACTGGTCTTGCTCGCCTTCTTTCATTACATATTTTTTAAGCAATTCCCGCTTGCTTTGGTCAACAGCCCTTAAGCGGGAGTGAGACATAAAATGAAATATACCCGCGCCGCCGCGGCTCGGCAGTTTTATTGCCGCGATGTGTAAAGCTTGTAAAAGAATTACTCGCGACTCTCTTTTTTATTTCGGCCTCCGCAAGGGAGCGAGGCGATGATAATTTTTATACGTCTTCCTTCCCCTGAATATTGCAACGTCTTTATTTGTACGGAGTAATTGTCGAAACGGGGAATAATGGCGGTGGTGTTTGTTTGTTTCGCGCAGATACTCTGTGCTTGGGAATGGGAGTGTGGTTTTTATCTGCGATTCAAAAAGAGGTTGGTTGAAGGTTTGACATTATGTTTGTGTCTGTATGTGGCATTGCAATTCTCAAAAAAATAATTCTAATTTAATGTAATTTACTAAATTCGAAAGTCAATTTCTTGAGAATAGTTCATTATTTATTAAGTAATATCAGTTTCGCAGTGTAGGAATATAAACTCTTGTTCTGCATAATGTAAGCCATTTTTGGTGTATTTTACTATTTAGTGCTTCGCGTGATTTTGATTTCTTTTTAAGAGTTCTTTAGCTTAATTTTGATTAGTTGTATTTAACTGTGTTTACAACGAATCATCCAATAACAAATAACAAAATTAAAACTGTTTAAACCGCAAAATGTATAAAAGTAATGAATAAATTATAATGATGTATTCTTATATTATACAGTAATAATCAAATAACATCTAGTCAATTGTTGTTTCTTTCATTCTTATTCGTTTCTTAGAAACAAGATCTTTGCCTGTGATTATTAAATTAGTAAAGTTAATTCCAATTTTATTAGTTTACCCCTAAAAATACATTTCTAAAGAATCCGCTAAAATGGTAATTTAGATTTACCATTGTTAAAGATATAGGATCTCCATACAGTTTGAATTAATAGGTAAGTAGTTTAGTTTTTAATATAATGACAGATGTCGTATGTCATTCGTTGTTCTTTGCTTGTTTATTTGTCACCCATCTCTATGTTTTTACATTAATACACTTTATCTCTTTTAATCTCCATACATGTTTATTATGTTCTCTAATCACCTATTTACAACAACCATAATTTAAATATGAAAGATAATAAGATATTCAAGATTTTGGGAATGTTGTCCAAATAACTAACAAATAAACATACCTTAGATCCAGTTCAATGGAGTAGTCATGCTCACTAAAATGTCACTGGGGTGGTGGCGCTATGTGGCGGGTCGTTACATTCCCTACAATATGGTTGAGTGAAGCGATGGCTAGCATATATTATGTCATGCTTGTGAACAGGTGTCACCTTTGGGAACTGGTCTGCTTTGGCTTACCTCTTGAAAATAAATATTACTTAGGTACATACCTAATTGTGTAATCGCTCGTAAAACAAAACTGTTTGACTTGGGACCACACGTAGCAAAAAGTGCCAAAACTTTTGGTGTAAAATATCGATTTCAGCAGCTTCTAATCATTTCTGAAGTTATTTTTACATTGAAACAGCTTATTTACACATATTGAAAATATTTGTTTCATTTAAACTTTGTTAATAAAAACGATTACAATAATTTTCTTCAAGTGACAGTTTATACTTCTTTTTTTCACTTTTTCTTTTTAAAAGTTAATGGCTTTCGCGGAGGTTCAATAATGCAACAAAACTAAACTTCTTACTTAAACGTGTACATTGACCTGATCCCAAAGTAATAAGCTTGATGGACTTAAGTCAAAGAAACTAGATTTAATACCACTCACTTTATAAGCTTGAAAACGTATTAACAAATAAGGAATAAACAGCAATGTTCATTTCATGTATTATGGTTCCGGGTGGGTATCGAACCCAAGGCCGTTAGAGTGCCTTGTTTGAATCCGTGCTAACCGTTGTTCCACCGTCAAAAATCCTTGCGGATACGAACCCACGACCTCTAGTCTAGTCTAGTAACTTAATAATAAATAAATAAATATTGGACAACATCACATACTCTGATTCTGTGGTAAGTAGCTAAAGCGTGTTACAGAAATCAGAAACAACGTCGGTACCACAACATCCAGACCCGAGACAATATGGAAAAGTTTGTTTCCCATATTGACCCGAACGGGGATCGAACCCGGGACCTCAGAGACGGCGCGACCCCAAAGTCCGTCTCCGTTCGCCTCTCGGCTACGGAGGTCGTCACCTAATGCCCTGAACACTACACCATGACAGCATTCCACTTGTTCTCAATCTAAATCAAAAGTGTTGTCGTTCAACAAAAACGATTACTCCACACACATCAACAGTCAGTTCCAAGAAAATTATTTCCATCAAATTTTACTATCGCGGTAATAAAGTTTGGAAGCAAACTTTTGACTAGTCTAAGTTTCGAGTGGTTTCCTCCGCGCCCGTTCATTTTATATCCATTCTAACTACAGAATAAAGCAATAAAAATTATTATTCATTCCTCTTGTGACGTCGTTGCTGATAAAAGATGGCTGTTATAGTTTAGCATGTTTTAGGTAGTTGAAGTTGATTTCTTCGTCGCGAGACTGGATAAAACTATGTTCGGGAAGGAAAAAGCTTGGAGAGACGTTTCTACTTTAGTGAGAATGCTATTTCATAGAAGGAGGAAGTGTATAGCGTAAGAGAAGATGATCCTTCCTCCATTGGACTATGAAGGAGGGTGCCATTAACATTGCGCTGTTCTTCTGCATTGGAACTGGGTGGGCGTGTGAGCCCCAGTCGGCATTGCACTATAAGCTTCATCTTGAAGCTGGGGTAATCCTGTAGGGTCATATACTTTAAGGCTGTTCCCCTTTATCCTAAGCTATTTAACTTAGTTCTTTTAAGCACAAAATCTTCCATAGTTAAGCCAGATCTTAGCTAAGATTTTTGATTTAAAAATTGGGCCACCTTACACACATTGCTCTGATTATGTGTTAAGTATCTAAAACGCTTGTGTAAAAAACAAATTATCACAAGATCAAGATCCAAGACAATATAGGATAGTTAGTTTTCCATAATAATCTGACCGGCAATCAAACTCGTGACTGAGAGACGTGACACCAATGTCCAGCCCACTCGCTTCTCGGCTAAGAAGGTCGTCAGATTTACGGTTCATTTTTTTATTTTTTTTATTTTACATTTCAAGATTGACCTCATCCCACCTGATGTTAAGTGGTAATAAGGTCCTAGCTTAAGGGTGACAAGTACAGCAGAATAAGTTACTGGACTTGTCACCCTTACCTTGAAGGCTTGACCCCTGCTACTAATGTAGCACCATCCAGGAGCTCTGGAACCCTTACTCACACGCAGGAACACAACAACACAGAAGTGATTGTTATTTGGCTGCGGTCTTCTGTAAGGTGAAGGTATTTCACCAGTCGGGCTGCTCCAGTTCGAGCGATTAATTTGCTATGCTCTACCTCTCTTAAACTTATTATTAATTATACTTTCAGGACCGTAGGTTAGGTCTAGAAGGACATAATAATGCATACAATCTGTTTTAAAGCACCAAAATTTTATTTGTATTTTAATAAAATTATAGCGAGTAAATCTCAATAAAGCTCTTTAGTGTTCATAAAGTAATATGTAATAAAATATATTGTAATCTCTCAAGTTTAAGCTCGTCGTTAGAAGCGTTTATTTCTTTGAACTAGCTGCAAGTCCCAAACTTGAGATTTATTACATAATATTCCAACTACAGAACAAAGGCAATAAAAGTAATTGTTCATTTAGAGAGCAATGCTCCGCCTTCTAAAGTGCCGGTGACTTTTGCTTCTTTTAACATTCTTTTGAGACAGTTAAAGAAGATTTATGAGCAGAAGTAAAGGGACATTCTTCGTGACAAATACGTAATGGAGATGCAATAGCATGAAGAAATGACACCGTTTAATTATTTAAAATACTAGCTAAGCCCGCGACTTCGTTCGCGTGGACTACATCCTTTCATGGGCGGTTTTACCCCTATCTCCCCTAATATTCGAAACAAAAAGTAGTATATATTTTAATAGAGCTATATTTGTGCCAACTTTTATATCTCTAACTTAAAAAATAAACATTTTCCCATATAAACTTTCAAAGCTGGCATTACCCCCCCCCCCCCCCCCTCCTTACTTTCTAACAAAAATTTTGCCTTATCCGTTCTTGAGGTTCAACGTATACCTATGCCAAATTTCATCAAAATCGATTGAGAGGTTTAAGCGGGAAAGCGTAACAGACAGACAGACAGAGTTACTTTCGCATTTATAATATTAGTAGGGATTATTCATTCATGTTTACAGTTTTGAATACAAAGTGACTACTTAAAAGAAAGAGAATAATTTTATCTCACCTTGTGGTTTAAGATAGGAACATAGGATCGACCTTCAGGTATCGCGCGTGCTGCTCTTCTAACTGAACTATCGTATAATTATCGTATGCGATGAGTTTTTCTGTTTGATAACCCTTTAGCCTCCGGTAAGTGCCCTTTACCCTATGAGTTTAAATAAATGCGCCAGAGAATCACACCAATCACCTGGTCTCAAACTAAGGTTTCCTTTTGTACTATTAACATAGGACGACGGATACTAATTGGGGTCGTCCTCCCAGCATACCCAGACCCAAGTCAATTTAGTAAAGTTCGTTTTCCAAATTTACCTGACCGGGAATCAAACCCGGAACCTTTCGCGCTTTGACCGCCTACCTTAGCCACTGTGCCACCGAGGTCGTCAATTATTTTATGGGAGACTTAAACACGGAATATGCTTTTTACAAAATTCTAGCATAAAAAATAAGATTTCAGTGGCAAGCATGAAAGGTTTTTTGTTAATTTATTAGGTACATCTTAATCTTAATCAAATAAAAATGTATTTATGTTAGGACATCCCATTTTTTGATAGCGCGTTAGCATACAAATGAACTTATAACTTTAGGCTTGCAAACTTTTAACCTCAGGTACTTTGCTACATCGGAACTAGGAACGAACAAGCTACCGCACAAAACAATTTTGTATTTTTTTTATTTTATATTACACATTAAGATTGACCTCATCCCACCTGATGTTAAGTGATAATAAAATCCTAGCTTAAGGGCGACAAGTACAAGATAATAAAACTGTTACTGGACCTGTCGCCCTTACCTTGAAGGCTTAACCCCTGCTACTAATGTAGCACCCCCAAAGAGCTCTGGGTCTGTAGTGTCATAACACTCATGACGCCGCTTCATTCAACGTTGGATCGTCTGGTAATGAAAAATAAATGTAACAATTGAATAACGTCATTAATGCATCCATTCTCCAATGTCACAAACATAGATTCAAAATCATGAGAGAAGCGTTTGAACCATATTACCCCGTTGGCGTTTTTGTAGATAACAATATACATAATAACAACATAATCTAAAAGTTTGCTTAACGTATAATCCTGCTGTTCAAATGAAACTCGTTCAGTCCTATCTACGTGTACGTTAATTTTTATCATGTTTGTAAAACCGACTTTCATTTTAATTTCTCGTTGCACCGACTAGCACATGTCTGTAATCCTGTGCAATCTCGTTGCATAACTGTAGATTATTTATTTGTCTCAAAGGATTTCCCACGAGTATGTTTGACAAATCGTGTGCTTCGAAATGGCGCTTGCTATTTCAATATGCTGCAAGCTTTATGAAGAAAAATGTACTTGGATTCCGTTGATATCAAATTGTGCAATGCAAACTTTTGAAAATTACCTGCTTCAACGTTTTTAGCTTTAAGTTTATGTTCCTTAATTTGTATTGTTAGCGTTTTTATAGTTGGTTGTTCTAATAAAGCAAAATAAAATAAACAAAGTACATAAATAATTGTATGTAAAACAGTTAAATCTCCTACATTTATTTTAACGGTGACTGTAAGTAAATGGATGGATTTGGATGACATGTGGTTTGTAGATAAATAAATAGGATAATTTTTATTCTTAAATAACCCAAAGGATACTTTTTATTAGGAAATACAGCCAACAAAGTCGCAAGTAATAACTAGGCTTAAAATTCTAAGACTTTCCCGTTCCATTTTAAACTTTTAAAATAATTAAACGGGTCAAAACGTGACACCATTTTTATCTAGTTGTTAATACGAACTACTTACTGCCCGACCTTTCGGTTAGGTTGCACCAACCGTGGTCACGAGCTGACTCTACAAAGAGCTAGCTGCTTATCAAAATAAAACTATATGACTTGGTCCAAAGTGTTCTACACATAGCTATAAGTTAGATACTGCTACTGTAACTGATCTGCTGAGTTTCTTACCGGTGTCTTCTCGGTAGATATAGGTTCCGAACCGGAAATAGAATCACTTTGCATTGTATTCAATGACGATTCAAAAGTGTTACATGTAACCTACTTGAAAAAAGAAATATTTGAGTTGAGTTGAGCTGGTTGGTACTTATTTTTAATATCTAGTCTTTTTTTGATTGACTCATAATTAGTAGTAGAAGAAACTTATTTTTTTTGTAACTAACTAACTTTGATTTTGATCACATTATTAAAATTCATGGTAGAAGCTCATACAATCTTACAAAACCAATTTTAAATACAATTTTGTCACAACAAATCACAGGTTAAAACGGAATTCTTATTTATTACTTTGCACAAAATTTTTTTTTTTAGTATTGACCTTCTATTGTTGATGTTATTAATGCATCATGTACACGTAATTAAAGGAATCAATTATTATTTACTTGCGAATGTCGTTATAATATGAGTAAAGCACTTACAAATTGAACCTTGGAACTATCCTGTTAAAAGGCATTAGCTAAAGTACTTGTGTAACAGAAAACAGAAACAACGTCGGTACCACAACACCCAGACCCAAGACAATACAGAAAAGTTCGTTTCCCATATTGACCCGACCGGGGATCAAACCCGGAACCTCAGAGATGACACGACGCCAAAGTCTGGCACGCTCGCCTCTTGGCTACGGAGGTCGAGGAAATATTAAAATTTTGTTCAGAAAATTCAAACAAGATGAAAATATTAAAAAAACACCTTCCTGCAGCTCACCCCGTCTCACCTATACACTCCTTTCAACCCATTGAGATCGAACCCGCAGAATCGTTTTTTTCGCTTCCAAAGGTTATAATGAGATTAAATTGAAAATATTAAACGTTCCCCTCGTAATAAGAGCCATGACGGAACACTTTTGGCTCATCCTGTTATATTAAACCGGAGGATCCGAGATGAGCTCTCCGGAGGAGTGATGATTGTGGGAGTAAAGTGTAAATTGAGGGGATTGTTGGAATGTTTATGAGGAGGTTAACAGGTTTTGAGGGCACGCTAACGAAATCTATTACCTGTTCAAGTTTAAAAAGTATTTTAAAGCCGACTTTTAAAGCCTGAAATATATAAACTGATTATGTTTAACTTTTTTATTCCATTTTTGTAGTTGTAATGTGAAATTGGAGACTTTCATAATCATTATCCTATCCCATTTATATTATTAACATAAACATTTATTATAAAACAGGTTTGATTTAAAAAAGTAAAATATTAGCCTAATTAATATCTAAAATACAGGCGTAAGGCCTTCACCAACTTAATCATTATGGTTACAAGCTGCGTGTAAGTGACAACAAACTCGAATTATGGTCAAAACATTAATATAATTATTAATATCAATATTGGACAACATCACATACATTTCTCTGATTCTGTGGTAAGTAGCGGTTCCACAACACCCAGGCCCGAGACAATATAGAAAAGTTCGTTTCGCATATTAACCTGACCGGGGATCGAACCCGGGACCTCAGAGATGGCGCGACACCCAAAGTCCGGTACGCTTGCCTCTCGGCTACAGAGGTCGTCGGTTTCTTGGCTACATTAAAAACACACTTTGATGAAACTGGGAAACGAATACAGGACTCTGAAATCATGACTCGATCTTAAGCCTCTAGAACATCGCCTTACGTAAGTAGTTTAGAGGTAAGCTAAAGCTACATAGTGCCCAATGGCTGTCCGCAAGCATGACTGTGCCTACTCTTGATGGAATGATCGCAAACAAATCCACAGACGTAATCTATTGGGCCCAAGTAAATGTTTCTGTAGCAACACACATTGTTTGCTGTGATGTTGGTCCCAGTAGCCACAGGGGAACATGTCCTGTGATCCCGAGCGTCTGTTGTACAATCAGAAGTACGTCAGGCTCACTTCGGACTTTGCATTGCCCTGTTATGGGAATAAGAATAAAAATTGAATGGCAAACGTTTACCTTTATGCGCTGTTTACTGTACCTTTTTGTAAGTTGACCGGGACATTTGCGATGTTTTCTTTCTACTTTTGTCATTATCATTACATTACATAAAATAGAGTTTTTGGGATCTTCTTTGTAAGTTGCTGATTCCTAATCGGACATAGCGTCATTGGCTATTATATATATGATTCATAAATATTACTTACTAGCAGACCCGACAGACTTCGTCCTGTCAAAAAAATTTGGAAGGTGGCTTGACTCTAAATTTCAGTTAAAAAACGTTTGTACTGAAAAAAGAAAAGAGTTTTCCTGGCAATTATTCCAATTTTTCTCGTCGTAAAAACCATCATTGGACTTCAACGAACATTAAAAAAAAAATTCTTTAAATTGGTCCAACACATTTTGCGATTCATTTTTATATAATAGAAGATGTACCTATTTACATTATTAAAATATTTTTTTAACTTTAAACTCAGGAAGAAAATGTTTGGTTAATCAGAAAGAAAGCTAATGTTGTTCCTTATTTTAGGCTATAATAATTAATCAGTAAACATCAGATACATTGCCTTATCTTAACGTAAGAAGCTCAAGCACTTGTGCTATGGCCACCAGAACCAATTTTGTAAACTCCTTTTTTAAGGAGGAAATGCGTTATCGCACCGTGACTCTGCCTCAGGCAAGGCACGAGAGCGTGTGGGTGGTTTATTGATTCCACTTTGTAAATTAATATGCCTTAACTATATTCTTATTCAATTCACAATATTAACTGCATTTTTGGCTACATAACATGTCACAAAATTCTGTGACAAAAATAAGCGAAGAATAAATGGAAAATGCGGAAAAAACGGGTATAGTATGCGTGTAAAGTCGCGTCGTCCTCTAGTATGTAATAAGTTCAGCTATAGAAAACTGCCGAATATTTTTCGACTACGTTATCGGTCGAGTTCCAAATTGCAAGTAGCATTTCATGATCACTGAGAGGCGAATGGACCGGATTTTGGCGTAGCGTTATATCTGAGGTCCCGGATTCGATCCTCGGTCGAACCAATATGTGAAACGAACCTTTCTATGTTATGATGTAGTGGTACCGTCGTTGTTTCTGATTTGTATAACACAAATGCTTAAGCTACTTACCAGAATCAGAGCAATGTATATGATGGTGTCCAATATTTATTTATGCATTATTTATTTTACGATCCATAAGTATTAATAAAACAATGTACATGAATCACATTTTGATCTAACTCAACATATAAGTTAATACTACGGTCTTGTAAGTTCAAAATGATTTCCCTTGTCTCAGACAGAACCGCATGATAACCGTAACACACTGTTAGTTACTCCAGGAGATTAATGGCTACCGCGGCCCGCGGCTTAACTCACACAGTTCTTGCCTTTATAAAGCTGACTGAGTTTTAAGAGCTAGAGAGATCTTAAATAGTTTAAGAATATAACATGATTCTGGAATTGCGGATGTTGACTGGCTAGTCAACTTAGTTACCTAAATATTTCTTTGTTCAAGTAAGTTACATATGAAAACAATGCAAAGTGATTCTACTGCTGATTCAGGAGCTATATATACCGAGAAGTTACCAGTAAGAAACTCAGTAGCTTTGTTACAGTAGCAGTATCTTACTTCTTGCATGTCTTTTCTAGTAATCGGTTAGGAAACAATAAGTATTTACTTTAGAGACAAAAGACTAGTTGATAGTCTCTAATGGTGGCACCTGTTCACAAGCATGAAGTATGTGCCAGCCATCGCTTCACTCAACCATGTGGATGGGAATGTAACGACCCGCCATAGCGCCACCACTCCAGTGACGTTTTAGTGAGCATGACTACTCCATCGTCCCTTATATACTTTCAAATGCTTGTAAAAATACGACTCCTTCATATAAATCTGTACCAGCTGTTTAACGCCATCTTTGTTTTGATGAGCACTAACGCCGCAGTGGAAAAAAATGAAATAAATTACAATCACCTGACTGATTACGTCCGCTATGTTCAAAGGGCTATGTTACAATCCGCTAACTTGTTGGACGTTCAGTGAGTCTTATTCATTCAACGTTCGGCCTAGTCATTCAATTAAACGTCGTCATTTAATAAACACGCTAGTGATTCAATCAAATAGCTGTTTCAACCAGATGACTGCGACATACATACAATTTGGATTAAATGGTCCAAAATAGTATATATTTTTATGTTTCAATCAGAGGAACTGAAAGAAGGTCCAGACAAAGGAAATTTTAATAAGTAAAATTGTGGACACAAAGCTACCCCTACTAGGAGAAAGAGGGGGGGGGGGGGGGGGAATCCCATCCGATGAATTTGCCACGGGCCTCCAGTGATATAGTTACGCCAATGAGAGCTTATACTCATATTCTTTATTACACTCCGTAAGTAAAGTATGTATTACATACATATAATAGTTGCTTAGAACTAAAAGTACAGTATGGGCCCAGTCGGGCACGGCAACGTAGGAGAAGGGAGACGAGACGAGCACGTTTTACATATCTACTAAAGATATTTATTTCTATTGCCACTTTCATCTTAACTGAAAATACAAAGAAACGACATTTAAAGTTCACTAATATCGCCTGTTCTAATAATTATTATATCCCTTTATTTGTCTCTTATTAGAATAAGCCCGGTCCCTACTGCACAGCTATAAAAATACATAATCACTTACCTTTGGAATTACGATTAGAAGCAAATAAAAATATATTTTTAAAGAAACTTAAGAAAATATTAGTTAAAAAATGCTATTACAGCCTAAATGAATTCTACGGTGATAAAAGTATCATTACAGCATTATGATCCGTCTCACGTTCATAACAATCTGTTAATTATATAAAATGTAAGTTGCTATGCCTAAACAGGTAACATGTTGTACTGGAACTAAATTTACACCACCTTGTATCACATTCATGAATGCAATAAAGACTATGACTATTATTATAACAGTAAAATTCACTAAACAATTTAAAAATCATCCGCCATTGAATCACACCTCACCTAACCAACTTCTATTTACTACTTACTGCCCGTCGTTTCAGTTAGGTTGCACCAACCGTGGCCACGAGCCCAATTCGTATTAAGTCCTATGAAAATTAAAAATCTGTGACGCTAAAGTTTGACTTTTCAACTCTCTGCTTTTACTCGTAAATAGTTTCGGAGCATTTAAAAATCACATTTTTAACTTAATATACAAAAATCAACATGGCCGACGTTATATACCTTCAAATTATTTGAGGATAGTATCAACATGTAGGCAATATGCAAAAGTTAATTTTCCATCTTGACCGGACCGGGAATTAAACCATACGATCTATGACCTGCTCTTTCTCTCGACTATGTAAATAGTAGGATTTTTCGAGTTGAAAGCATTTAAATTGTATTTCCAAGAAATGTTTACCATTCTTAGAGCTTGAACTGAGTATGCTATTCTAATTTTGATGAATTATAAAGAAGATACAATTATGTTTTTGGGAAAAACATAATCTTTTAAAGGTTATGAGAGCTTAAAGGGTCACATTGATCAGACAGGCTAAAGGTCAAACTGATGAAGTGGGTGTTTTGTTTAACTAAATAAAGCAAGCATCTTTAGTCCTATTCATGGGTCAAAATTTCATCGCAAAGTTTTTTCACAAACGCCTTATTATGATGAGAAATTTAAGTGAGAACAAAGGATAAAAATTCAAAAGACTATAAATTAATAATTAATTCTCTGTAACTTGCTACATGACTCGAAATAAATAGTCCTATTATTATCGTCAAAATTTTATCATTAATTACGGGTAATAACTTATTATAATACTTTATTCATATAAGTAGGTATTACATTTTTATATTGTACTTTTGGCGCCATTCTAATTTTTGATTGTAATTAGGAGCTTACGTGTAATATTTACACAGAGCGGTATGAATATTCAAAATATACAATTTATAGACAATTGCAAATATAGTAAAGATGTGTACCTCACTTTTGAGGATACCTATTTCAACTAATGGTGGCTCTATGTGGCGGATCGTTACATTCATTTTTATATGTGTGAAGCGATGGCTGGCACATTATCATGCTTGTAAATAGGTGCCACCTTTGGGGAGTGTTCTGCTCCAGCCTACCTCTTAAAAATAAATACTTAATGTTACTTCACTCATCAAAACAAAAGTATATGACTTGGTCTAAAGTGGTTTTTACATAGCAATAAGTAAGAAACTGCTACTGTAACTAATCTGCTAAATTTTCTTACCGGTGTCTTTTCGGTAGATATAAGTTCCGAACCGGCCAGTGGAATCACAAGTTGTATTCAATGACGATTCCAAAGTGTAAAAATTTGTACTTGTATAAATAAATTTGACGACCTCCGTAGCCGAGAGGCGTGCGTGCCAGACTTAGCGTCTCTAAGGTCCCGGGTTCGATACCCGGTCGGGTCAAATTCAAATTCAATATTTGTTTATTCAAGTAGGTTACATATAATAACATTTTCGAATCGTCATTGTATATAATGCAAAGTGCTTCTACTTCCGGTTCGGAACCTATATCTACTAAGAAGACACCGGTAAGAAACTCAGCAGATTAGTTACAGTAGCAGTATATAACTTATAGCTATGTGTAGAACACTTTGGACCAAGTCATATAGTTTTATTTTGATGAGTAAAAAAAGTATTAAGTATTATGTTATTTTAAGAGGTAAACTGGAGCAGACCAGTCCCCAAAGGTGGCACCTGTTCATGGTGGGTAAATATGGGAAACGAACTTTTCTATATTGTCTCGGGTCTGGGTGTTGTGGTACATCTTTGTTTCTGATTTCTGTAACACAAGTACTTAAGCTACTTACCACAGATCACAGCAAGGTATGTAATATTGTCCAATATTTATTTAAGTCATTCAGAAATAATAAATAAATATTTGACTTTGACAAAAAATCAGCTACAAATGATTTGTATAGTCGACAGTATCAGGGTTAGCACTTGTAGTTATATTCGTTCTTATGACAACGACAAGAAGTCCAAAGTTTGACATTATTTTGTAAGTACAAAGAAAATGATAACCACTAGGAAATTAAATTCAACCGGACATGTTCAAGAAGATACATTTTTACCTTAACCGAACCAAAGAAAGGTAATACAAGTCAAAAATAAAGATAAATTACAGGAAGCAGCGTGCTCCGAGGCACCGACAAAGATTGGCATTCAATTTAAAATTCTGTTGCCGACTCCATTCGGATCGATTTCCTTTGTGGAAAGATCTCGGAGTTTAGTTGGAACTCTTGAAAAGGGAAAAAAGGGCCAAGTCGTAGAACCTTGACGGTTGACACGCTTTTGTGTATTATTTACAGACTTGAATAACATCTGTATTATATACATCCATGCTCATATTATTAATGAACAAGTATATGTATGTCTATTTGTACGTCTTTCACGGCAAAAGGGAGGGACCTATAATTATCATGATTATAAGTGGAGATAGTTAAAGGGGTGAAAAGTGTCATAGGCTATTTTTTGTCCTTTCTTACTAAATTAGGTGGAGGAAGTTTTATATGGAGCTTTCTGAAAATTTTCGAGGTTGATAAAGTTTAAAAAATATATATTTATGACTAACAAGAATTATTTATATTTTCTTTTAATTCCCCTAACCCCTTAAAAGAGGGGATAAAATTTTATGCGAGACTTTTTTCAGCTTTCAAGGTCAAAAACTAGTAATCTCTTACTAACAAAAAAAAAACTACCTAAATTAACAGAGAACCGTGGTACTCCAAATTTAACGCATCCAAAGCCGTACGCAAAGCTTGTAATTAAATAAAATTAAAGTAGCAGTTTGTAATATCGGTATATCCGCCGTAACATATCCATACGCCGTAATCTATCCTTTTGTCTGCCTGTTAGTCTATCTGTTTGTTCCAGCTAATATCTGTAACGGCTAAACAAATTTTGAAAAATAGCATTGATAACACCACTCGCTGTTGTAAATAAAACTGCTTCAATAAGGTAATTTTTTTAATATGTCTTTAAAATAACAAGTTAACATGTTGCAAGAGAGGTAGGGCATAGCGATTTATCGCTCGAACTGGAGCAGCCCGACTGGTGAAATACCTCCACCTTAAAGAAGACCGCAGCCAAATAACAATCACTTCTGTGTTGTTGTGTTCCTGCATGTTAGTAAGGTTTCCAGAGTTCCTGGGGGGTGCTCCATTAGTAGCAGGGGTCAAGCCTTCAAGGTAAGGGCGAGAAGTCGAGAAACAGCTGTATTATGCTGTACTTGTCGCCCTAAAGCTAGGACCTCATTACCACTTAACATTAGGTGGGATGAGGTCAATCTTGAAGTGCAATATAAAAAAAAATGTTTTCAAAAAAAGAAAGACAGAAAAACACATTCAAATACAAAAAAAAATGCTTTGACCAAAAGCCGTTAAAAACAAACCAGTTTCAAACTGCCCAAAAGCGTATTAAATGCGGCATTTTCCACTGAGAATGAGAATGAGAATAAAGCTATTTGAGCCCAATATCAACCTTGAATCCCACAGATGAGGTGTTCACACGCCGAATGATGATTGAGGACAAATAAAGTACAAATTGAAGGGGATTGAAACATTTACACCGAGGAAGGTCCAATTTGTTCTTTGCGTGTTGCGGAATGGGCTCGATCAATTTGTCTTTTTAGAATTGGTTTGTTTTGTCGAAGCGACGCGTTGTCGGTTTTGATTCATGTCAATTTTGGGGGAATGCGTTTGGTACATTTATTGAATGAGAACGGTATGCGCGTGCGGTCGTGTGAATTAAAAAGTTGTTTGGGGGAAGGAAATTAGGAAAAGCTATGGTTTGAATGCCTTTTGGGTTCATTTATAAGGGTCTTTTCAGTTTTTGACTTGTCCCTATGGTTGCAAATTTAATTGCTTTATTTATTTTTTACGCTTACGGATATAAAAAGAAGTTATTGTATAAAAGTGAGCAAAGTCCCACAATGTTTGTCAACGGAATCAGGAGTCTTATAAACATTGTAAAATTGTAACAAGAGGTATCTGTTTTTTTTCAGTTTTTTTTTATTTATCTTCTGTCGCATGTAAATGGTTAAATTAATTAAAAGGCAAATGTTTTGAAGTTTTGAATTCTAGTATTCCATACGAAACCGACGGATGGTACGCAGTGAATAAAAGCCCGAAGTATCGTCAAAAACGTTATATTAAAAAAGCACACAAATTACATCGCGAGTTATGGAGCGACAACAACTGACACTTTGTGTCATCTAAGCCTAAAACCATTGACAAACTAAAAATAGGTTTTATTAAATTATAAAAGTATTGAGCGCGTCGCTAACACCATACTTATAAGCTGTGCCGACCTACGACATGACCTACAAGTCGACACAAATACAGCGTCAGCAGAATTGGCGTAGTAAACAACGCTACATACGTAATGCATGACATCGATATCCTACATCGCGATATCAGAGTTTTCGTCGCCACTAAGTATATATACAACGAACCAAGAATGGTAGTTGGGCCTTGGTCCCCGAGCAGATAACACCTAGCTCGGCGGAAGTACTTCCACTTTTAGTAAAGAACATACGTTCCTTACAAAACAAACGCCCACCGGATTAAGTTAGGTATCCTTCTATTATCTATCTTTCCACAAAATTCTTCAAAATCAGTAAATTTAGCTTTAATAAATATGAGTAAAAGATTAATAAACATCCATACATTACAGTTTTGTGTCTGATGTTCATAATAGGATATTATTTGTAGATATTTTCAATGAAATACTACAAACAGCTTAAACTATTCAGACCAAGGTGTCTTCGATTCGGTTTTCAAATAATTTTGCAATTAATGTACCACGGGCCAATTAATGTAGTTCAAATCTCATACTGGAGATATCACTTACCAAAAGTTTAGAAATTATTATTTTAACAGAAAAATTCGTCGCCTACAACAACTTGCGGTAAGCTCAGTTAAAAGATCAGCACGCGCGAAACGTGAAAGTTTTGAATTCTAATCCTACTCTGCAAGAAAAAATATTATAGCTGTTTGTTTAAAATAGTTATAGTTCGCTAAAAAATCTTGTCACTGTATTTAAACAAGTTTCTGTGTTTGTTTATTAACTAAATAGAGTAACTCTAATTTTTAATATCGTAAAGCGTTCTAATGTTTTAAATCAAGACTTCAAAGTAATTTTTATAGTTAATACATTGGCCAGATACGTAAGGTTTTCTAAAATTTCGCCAGCCCATCTTTACGGTATGCCCTCAGGCCTCTTAGGTTCGCGTTGGAATTCAATTCTTCAACATGGTTATGAAGGAGCAACTTGTACCTTTTCGGGGGTTGTATGAACTCGGCTTTTTACAAGAAACCGTTGCAATTAACTTATTGTTTCATACTAAATTGATTTTTTAACAATGTAACATACTTTGCTCTGGATCTGAGGCAAGGAGCTAAAGTACTTTTGTTACAGAATGTCCCCTATAGTTGAGAAAGAGGCGGGCTTGCCGGACTTTAGTGACGCGTCATCTCTTAAGTCCCGGGTTCGATTCCCGGTCTGCTCAATGTTAAAAAAATAACCTGTCAATATTGACTTCGGGCGGTGGCGGCACTCTTTTTAGCACATACGTTTAGGTGTCTGCATCCTCATACTAATCACTATTGTGTTATTTAAATAAATAGCCTTACATTATTTGGTAAAGTGGGAAGATTAATTTATCAGTAAATTTTACGTGTTATGATTGTTGAAATAAAGCATTTTCACCTGCATAGCCCTATTTAGCTTTTTAAAAGTTTATATAAACCTAACATTCCACATTCTCAAGGAGAGATATACTCGTTAATATGGATAGTATGTACCATGTATATTTTTATAGTCATCGTATAAATTTACGCTGCACATTTTTTCTCATCTTACTAAAATTATAAACGTGAAAGCTTTTAAGAATGTATGTCTGGGCGTATGTTTTTATTATATTATTTCTTCTGTCTGACATACTAGAAGAACGCGAGTAGAAAATATCGCAAGCAAACTCGCGGAAAACAGTGATTGTATTATTTGCACCACTTAATATTACCTACACTTAACTTACATTTACCCATACAGTCAAACTACACGAGCTTTATTCTCCTTGAGGCCCTCAATAGGCTCGTTAAGGAAACAGTATATACCTCAAACCGCTCATACTCAGTGATTGGCCTTTGACCACAAAGGGCGCTCGAAGACTCTTTAAGTAACCTCAAACGAATGATCCGAGGCGACTTGAAGAGACAAAAGTTTTTGGCGTTTGGTTTAAGTTACGAGATTTAGCCGGGAACATTTGATTGGTTCCACTGAAAGCCAGGGTCAATGACGCCGGGTTAAAGACATTTGTGAACAATATGATGTTGTTATTGTTACCCAAAGTTCGTATTAATACCATCGGATTATTTGTGAAATGTCTCCATCCCAATTGAGTTTTCTAGAAAAAAATCTCCGTCGCTAGTATTATATATAAAATTTAACAGTTTTTACATTAAAATGTTAATTCAATAAATACACAATAATTATAAAATGTCTAATTAATTCAATCAATCTACTTAATATGTATTTGTGTTAAAAACCTAAATTAACATACACTATATATGTACTTTAGTACCCTAAATTTAATCATGTATGTGTATGCATAATTGTATATTTAATAGATACCGTACGTATATAGTACCTACTGGTTATTTACGCACTTCTTCATTATTACCGCGCCCATATACAAACTATTTGCATGACCCAAGGGTTGACTGGTAGTGAATGCCCCTAGCATTAAGTCCACCTGTTGTACTTATATGTGCAAAAAAAAATATTCAAATAAATATTAATCACAGAACTTTGAAGTTAGGATTAAATCCATGACCCATATCAGGAAGTAGGTTACCGACGTAACAACTAAATGTGCCATAGCGGCAGATAATGAAGAATTGGGTTGGGAAAGGTAATAACATTTTTTTTTGCGTTTTATGATTGTTGCACAACAATTTAGGTTTCAATGTCATAAGAGAGGACTTGATGTTATATACATACTATCATTATAAAGCTAAAGAGTTTGTTTGTTTGTTTAAACACACTAATCTCAGAATTATGGTATCGAAAATTTCGAGCTTTGTACCTAATATTTTGTATAGATATACTTAAGATATATATACTAACTGAATTTACTTTGTTACAAATTTCATTTTCATGTAAGTTACCTATGTAAGTCTTTATGAAAATAAATTAATTAAACATTATTGGAAGATATGGAAGGAACTGGGAAAGTACACGAATCAAGTGCACTAGTCGCCATCCTAGATCTTTTTTATAAAGATGGCGCAATGGCTAAGGTAGGCGGCCAAAGTGCGAAAGGTCCCGGGTTCGATTCCCGGTCAGGTCAATTTGGAAAACGAACTTTTCTAAATTGACTTGGGTCTGGGTGTGCTGGGATGACGCCCCCAGTTAGTATCCGTCGTCTGGTGCTCATAGTACAAGGGAAAACCTTAGTTTGAGACCAGGTGATTGGTGTGGATGTCTGGCGCATTTATTTATTTATTTATTATTAAAAAAACTGAAATTATCAAAAAGTCAGTATTCTGTACCATAAATTGTGACGTTACAGAGTATTTTCTTTAGATTTTCTATTAAATAGCGTGTTTAAACTGGTATTTAAAAGTATCTCAGTTGACGAGGAAGTCAATATAACTATTACTCACGATTCTCAAACTAACAACTTCAACGGATTAAAAATTCACATTTTCATGCAATATCAAATAATAACATAAGTTACAAAATTTCGTCATGTTTAAATATCCTTTAAGCCAAGCCGAAAATTGCAGTTCAATTCACCGCAATAAAAGATCCTAGCCCCGACAAACTCCGATCCACTTTGACTCCACAAATATTCAAAGTAGATCCTCTGACACCGACTCCGCGATTTATCAAAGGACTTTAAAGTCGCCTATGACTTCCACCGCCCGCAGCGGAAGTCACTCCGGTCGTGCCCAGAAACCCGATTTCCCCGACGTACAAATTCAATTGTGTCAAACGAGAAATTGACTAAAAATTCTAGTGTCGCCTCGGCTTTACACTTTATGGATATTTGAATTATTCGGCAGTCGATCTTAGAGCTGGGTGGAATGTAGTTTGCTCATTCTAAGTTTGTAACTGTTTGTGCTAACTGAACGTATATTTTCTATATGCATGCACCATTTGTTACGAGCAATGTAGCCTGCCATGAACATTTTAGTTTTGCAATAATCTTAGAGCTCTACCTATGACCTTGTTTTGGCTCTAGAAAGCAGTAGCTAGCCGTGGTTTCTTTTAGCTAGCCATGGTCGAACCCAAATTCTCTCGGCGTGAGATGACGAGTTGGAATAATGCATTTTTGCAGAAATTTGTTGGAGAACAAAATAGTTTTTTTTATATTTATAAAAAAAACACTTCATCTTTATAAGACTACCTTTGTAGTCGAGATAGAAGCGGGCCAATCTTAAGCATCGTGCCATCTCTGAAATGCCAGGTTCGATTCCCAGTCAATGTGGAAAATTAACTTTTCTTTATCGTCTCTGCATATTTAAAATAATAGCTGGTGAGTTTGTTTGAACAAGCTTATAATATAATTTATAAATAAAAATATATTTTTTACGACCAATAGGAGCAAAGCATCAATGAAAAATACGGAAAAAATTGATAAAATACGGCGGGCCGCTGGTTTTTATATTTTGTATACTATGATCGTAATTTTAGATGACCCTAATTAGGCATAAAATACATTATCAGTTAATTAAGTTTCCTGATTGCCACTAGATCAAAAGGGCGAATGATAAATGCTCCCAGAGGTTCTATGACGCATATCCCAACTGACACCATGATTAATAGTCTTGCAACTATCTTCAGTAGTACTAAGCTTGGTATCTTATAAATCAACTGTTAAATGTACGAGTAAATTCAAGTTCTAGGTTAAGTATAAGTTTTTATATGTAGTTACATTAACGCTTTGTATTTCGTCAGTATTGTATTCAATGAATGTACATTCATGAGCAACAAATTGTAAAACTTGAGCTTCTATGACGTTACTTTAATCTTAACTTTTCATAATGAAGTTGTAAACATTTGAAGGCTAGACAGCTCACCTCACCAACGCTCATTCCTAAAATTTATATTTCTTACCATATATCTCATACTGGTTGTAAAGGTAAAAACTGGGCTGGTTGTGGTTGGCCGGTTGCGGCTAGCCGATCCTCCTACCTCATCCTAGAGTGTGTCCCTCCTTACAAAAATGTGTGACCCCTGGTGTGCCGATTCTACCAGGTTAGGCATTGTGCCCTGGCTGGTTGTGGCGCGTAAATCAATCAACCACATTATACATAACACATGACTATTCTATTACATTTTGAAATATGATTGACATTCGCGCATGACTTTCGATTAAAAAATTTGTAAATGCGCAGCGACCAAAAAATCTAATGCCTGGTTCCAATATTTTACGAATCGTAACCTGTCAAAAATAACAATTCGTTTTTCTCCAACTGACGAATCTGGAACGGTTTTAGCTAACGCTTTGTATAATTTGTTACTGTCCGTATCTAAAATGTATCGTTTTTTAAATATTGGAACTGCTTTGTAGCCGCGGTCTTCGTTTCCTATTTGCCATCGTGTTTTATTTTTTTATTTAAAAACTTTATTGCACAATAAAGTACAAAAGGTGGACTTAATGCTAGGAGCATTCTCTACCAGTCAACCGTTGGGTCATGCAGATAGTACGTTTATGGGTGCGGTAACAGTAAAAATGTGAGTATGGATAACAACAAAATTAATAATCATAAATAGCAGAAAATTACACACGAGAATAGAATATTCATACATAAGTTCATGATAAATAAATATAATAATTAAACAATATAATATATATATAAATATTATTTATATATATATATATATAAACAAAATAATATATATATAAATATATGCAAACAAGTGAATAAATAAAGCAAATCAATTGAGCAAAAGAAATTTTATGAAGAGGGGGAGGATATGTCTTGACAGTTGTATTAAATTATCTCAATTGACAAGCCTGTCATATTTCATATTGTCATTAAACTCGTCTATCCAAAACTTTAAGACCTTTTTCAAAGTAATGTAAACATTGTATTTAACTCCGAGTTAAAGTTTCTAGGCGGTGTTATCTCGGTAAAAATAAGTTCTGATACGAACATATTATTTTGAAATATGCAAATAAAATCTCGTTTGACATCAATTTCTCGTTGATTAAAGCAGCACCGTAGCACCTCGATGATTCCAGTCGGTTTATCGCGAACTGATAAAACTCATAAAACATGTATGGGCACGATGTTATCAATGTGTGTGTTCTGATATATTCGAACGGAGTTCTCGTTTGTGAATGTGTTAATATTTTATTTTTTATGCATTGATTCCGCCAATGTAAAGTGTTTAGAGTCGCGTCAAAACCGAGACTGCGCGGTGTAATAAGGTGTTTCTTTCTATAAAACTTTTCCTATTGTTTCAGAATTTAAATGTCAGTGCCAAGAGAGAGCTACCCGCCAAGGTTGACCATTAGTTGGTGATGCTGCGCCCTGGAGCTCGTGTAAGATGAGTGGAAGACGGGGCCCGTGCAAGAGCTTTGCGATCAGCGTCATCCAGCTTATCACTATCATATGCCAAGGTTAGTGCTGCCCACTACTTTTTTTTTTATAAATGACTTGTAATTTAATCTTACAATTGACAATTTACCTGTGTCTCTGAATGCAAAATTAGTAATAAGTTGAGCTTTCATTTGTAAAAAAACTACTGAGTTTCTTGCTGGTATCTTCTCTGTAGTTATAGGTTCCAAACTGGAGGTAGCTTCATTTGTTGTATATAGAGACTATTAATAAGTATTTCTAATGTAATCTATATGAATAGAAAAAAATGACTTTGACTTCGACTAAAACATAAATACAACTTAAAGCCGCTATTTTGAACACAGATCTTTTAACATAAAATTGTATCTAGGGTAGAACTGTTCTGCTTGGTGAATGCCCGAAAACAGTAGATTTGCCCACTTGACCTGCTCAATTATGTATTAAGTAGTTTGAAATGACAATAATAGCCTTAGACATCACATTTACTAACCTTATTTTCAAAGAGGTATCTGGAAACAAGAATCAACGGTAGAACCACAGCGCATAGTTATAATATTTCAAAATATATTTAATCTCCCCTTGCAGCATAGTATTCGAACCCACGACCTTCATTTAACAAGTTATTGTAGACGATCAATTTTTCTGCCAAATTAAAGTTACATCAATCTATTTAGATGCCAAGGAATCTTCAAATCCGTGGTTCTCAAACGGTTTTGCAACGAATGTACCACTGTTAATTAGTATACAATTTTAAACTTATACAGCAGCGGGCACTTACCAAAAGCTAAGGGGTTAAATAACAGAAACGTTTGTAGCTTACCGCCAATAATTTGCAGTTTGCTGTAAGTGGAGATGTAATATTTATTAAACAAACTTCAAGTGCGGCATAAAGCACTATTCAAATTATGAAAAACATCACTATCAAACAAAACTTGGTCCAAACTGTTCTACACATAGCTATAGGTAAAATACTGCTACTGTAACTAATCTGTTCAATTTCTTATCGATGTCTTCTCGGTAGATATATGTTCCGAACCGGAAGTAGAATCAGTTTTCATTCTATTCAATGACGATTCAAAAGTGTAACAGGTAACCTACTTGAATAAAGAAATATTTGATAGATTGATTAATGCTTTTGAATCATATCCATAATAATGAACGTGAGGGTTTGAAGAATGTATAAATGTCTTTATTTATATTTGTTACTGTTTCACGAATATATTTCGTTCATCATTATCATCATTTCAGCCTGTTACTGTCCACTGCTGAACATAGGCCTCTCCTACCGATTTCCAGCGCGACCGGTCCATTGCCACCTGCATCCAACGAGACCCAGCAATTTTTACTAGGTCGTCGGTCCATCTGGTAGGTGGCCGTCCCACACTGCGCTTGGTGGTACGTGGTCTCCACTCAAGAACCTTTTTGCCCCATCGACCGTCCGATCTTCGTGTTATGTGGCCAGCCCATTGCCACTTCAGCTTACTAATCCTACGGGCTATGTCAGCAACTTTAGTTCGTTTACGGATTTCCTCATTCCTGATTCGGTCACATAGAGAAATGCCAACCACAGACCTCTCCATAGCTCGCTGAGCGACGATATTTCGTTGAAATTTGGTAAAATAAGAGATACTTAATTACCACAAAATATACTTTTGACTGAAAAAATGGGGTCAAAGTCCCGTGTAACAGCTAGTTCTTAATTTAACAAGTGATTCCATTAAAAAAGGCAAGACTGATGGTGGGGCGACCTCTCGCCACGTGATGTCTCCGCGATGATTGATGGTCCAGGTTTCATTTACCGGAGTTTAGGGAGGAATATTAATCAGAGGGCAAGTGATTATTCTTTTATGGCCCCACTTGGTGCTTTAGTTATAATGCTTTTGAGCTCGTTAAGTGTTTTAACGGTGAATTATGGCAGTAATTCTTACGATGACTTATGACGGACGTAAATGGAGTCGTAGAGTTAGTAATGAGGTTTTATTCAATTGATATTTTTATTAACGAGATTTTTTAATGTTGACTATACTTGACGACTAAATAAATATTTGACAGCATCACATACATTGCTCTGGCTATGTGGTAAGTAGCTAAAACACTTGTGTTTCAGAAATTAGAAACAACGACGGTAACACAACACCGCGGCCCGGGACAATATAGAAAATGGACTTTTGTGTATTTTCTAAGGTTTGGGTGTTGTGGTACCGTGGTTGCTTTTAATTTCTGTGCTATAATTATACCTAAATATAGATGTATTGTACACGAACAAAAAAATAATTTCAGATTTATAATTTTAATGGGTTCCATTTTATCCTTCTAAAGAAACTTTAAAAATATGCAAACACAGAGACATTCGTAAATAGGTTTAATATTAGTTGCATCACACACCTTAACTAGTTTAATAACCGATTGTAGAAGTGTATCCAGTTAGACCCCGATGTAAAACGCTTTAATTAATCAAGTTTGGCCAAAACATTGTCTTCATTAAGCCCCTGTCCTTTGAGCCCGTTTTATTTGAAAAGTTCGAGTGTAATTTCGAAAACTTAGTTAGCCTATTAGCTGTTTCATTTCTGACGTTCGCCACCTTAAAAGTTGACTTGTGTCTTTTGTTTGTTGCGGAGTAATTTTGGGATTAATGAGGTATGCCTTGTGGGCATGAGAGTTTGGTGAGTATGCGTCAAACTGAATCAGATGGAAATTATAAAAGTATGTCACTAAATGGAGCCACGTTTACTTAATTTACGTGTACTGTGACAAGTTTTCTATTGGAGTAGCCGATTCTTACGTGAGTTTTACCATAAAACTGCGCTTGCGCAATCAAAGCGCGGTTGTAAGATTTTAAATTGCATTTGTTTTAAATTTTAAGTAAGGCACTTGAGCACGTTTTAAGAGAGGTAGGGCTTAGCTATTTATCGCTCAAACTGGAGCAGCCCGACTGGTACTGGACTGGTGGAATTTGAATTTGAATTTGAATTCAACAATCACTTCTGTGCTGTTGTGTTCTTGCGTGTGAGTAAAGTTTCCAGAGCTCCTGGGGCGTGCTACATTAGTAGCAGGGGTCAAGCCTTCAAGGCAAGGGCGACAAGTCCAGTAACACATTTATTATGCGGTACTTATCAACCTTAAGCTAGGACCTCATTACCACTTAACATCAGGTGGGATGAGGTCAATCTTGAAGTGCAATATAAAAAAAAAACGTGTGTCTCACAAATCAGAAAAAATGATTGTATCATAAAAACAAGCCCCAAAACAATTTAGAAAAAAAACCGTTTTTTGTATTGACCCGGGAATCAAACCCAGGACATCAGAGATGGTGTAATGCCAAAGTCCGGCCCACTCTTCTCTCACCTATGGAGGTTAAATGCACAAGTGTATAAATCTGGTGCAAATATTTAGTTTCTCTAAGTAACATATACAACGTAGTCCAAATACAGTATTTTCACAAACAAAAACTAAAATCTCCTCGTAACTTGGTAAATACTAATAAATTAATGTTTTATTTGCCAAATAAAACATTCTTTCGATATCCAAAGTCTGCGTTTGCCAAGCCCAATGTTCCATTTATAAACGATCGCTGAATGTAAATACATCTTCTTTATTATTTGAAATACAAATTACACAATTCATAACAGGCAGGCAGATTTCCAGAGTAATCATTTCCATCCTTATTTGTATAAAACGGATATTATATTCTTTGAATCTATTGACGAGATATCATGTCGGCGTCTTTTTGTGATATTGTAATATTCTTGTGTCCGATATTTTAGTCAGTTTTTGAATCGCTAAGTACGAGATCCTTTGTAGACGTTTTCCGAGAATATGATTGGGGGACTTAATATCTTATAAGAAAAACTATTTTCGTTTGATCAATGGTTCTCGCTTATTCGTGTCAGTTGCGAATAAAACCATGAGTGATGTAGACTTTACTGCACAAAAACTTTACAGAAATAGGTTTTACAAATTAATTATAGTACAATTTATTGCTAGGAAGGGATTTCTTCCAGACAGATTTAAAGTAGAGGAAATAGTAGATGACGAGAAATGGGTATGGCCGTGCAACATAAAAAAAGTTTTTACTTATTTAAATGTAGTACATATTACATGTAATACTATATTTTATCATGATGAACATACATTTACTCATATATATATATGAACATAATGAACAATAATATAAATAAACATATGCTGAGATGACGCCCCCAGTTAGTATCCGTCGTCTGGTACTCATAGTACAAGGGAAAACCTTAGTTTGAGACCAGGTGATTGGTGTGATTGTGTGGCGCATTTATTATTATTAATTGTATTTATATCTCTGCAATAAATCACCTAATAATAACACTTTATTAAAGCTTAATTAAAAATGCATATTAGGTTACTTTTATGAACAATACCCATTCAAGTTTCAAATGAGTTCAAAATTCAATCTTGAGTTATATGGGCACAATAACTTACAGAATATTATTGGAATTGGTCGAGCTCACATTTCAAGTTTCACAGAATATTAAATTTTAATACAACACATATACAGTTAGCAGATTAATATACAATATTAACTTCTATTAGTTTATTCTTTTTATATTTTGAGTTATGAAATGTTGAAATTTCTGGGAATAAAGTGTATTATATTCCACTAAAACATTTTATTGAAACGGAACGCCAAGACAAGTGCGTTTGTTTGCACATAAAATGAACAAACTATGTAATTTTATGACAAGTTTATCACATTAATTGAAAAATGAGGTGGACACCAATAGTTACATTAACTTCTGTTTTCCAAATAAATAAATAAACGCGAACTTGCTGTCCCTAAACGCACAGTTTATATAATTGGAAATTAATTTCTTAGTTTATCGTATTATATTATGTGTTTTAAATTTTTACATATTAATACACACACCATACTGTATATCTAAGTGAAAAATATGTAGTTATAAGTTTAGCTTTCTTTGTAAAATGAACTATTTTGTTTGATGAATTTGTAAAATGAATGATTTTTTCTTCTGATCTGTAAGTCATAGGTTACGAACCAAAGGGAGCTGCTCCAGTTCGAGCGACAAATCACTATGCCTACCTCTCTTATATACTAGCAGCCGCACGCGACTTTGTACGCATGGACTTAGTTATAATAACATACTTCTTTTACACCTTTAGACATTGAATTCACATAAATGGTTAGGTCTCGTCATATCATAAGAAGTTACATAAACCAAACATAATACTTTATTGAAATCCGAGGTATTTTATACAAACTTCCAACTACCGTTTTATTCCCTTTAGGGGAAGATTTTTTAAAAAACTGCAACTTTTACATGCATTTCATATTGAATTGTATTCGAATAACTTCAAACACGGCAAAGTTTCATACTAAGTTTGCATCTCCATTGTACCCCTTTAGGGGTTGAATTTACCAAAAACCTATCCTAGTACTCCCCTATGATATAAAATAAAGTTTCAAGTTTTTTACCCTTATAGTTTAGGCCCTGCGTTGATAGATCAGTTGGTCAGTCAAATAGATTAGATTTTATTCATCACTCACTACTGAAAATCAATACAAATCAACAATTAATTTTCATACCTAAATACATTAAATTATTATGGGGTAGGCTATGATTTTCATTTTACCATCCTCTGCCGAATACGTTCCACTTTAAATACTTTCCTTTACTGTAGGCTACACAAAAACAATCAGGCTAAAAGTTCATGTCAAATAAACAGTTGACACCCGTCAAAACAAAACAACAGTTTTTATGAAAAAAATGACCCGCCGTCACCCGAGATTGACATTTTTAATCAACCGGAGTCGGGTCGCAAGAGTTGATGACAGGGTACATTGTTTATTAGCCTGTTCAAGTTTCGCGGCCGATAACGGCTCCGAAAGAGGCTAGATAAGAATTCTTTCGCAACTTCCGCGAATATTAAGTTTGTTTTCGCTTGGAATGTAACACGTGCCGTTTTTGAGTCGGAATATTTGGGTTAATTTTTTCGAGAGCACTCGGTCTACAGTTAGAAAGATTTTTATGGCTGACTGTTTGGAGATTTGATACCCACACGAGACCAAACATTTTGTCTTGTGCCTGGGTGTACATAAATGTATTTAAGTCTTATGGTAATGCATCGTCATTGGTTTTGTTGTCCATGATACAAGTGCTACTAAGCTAGCTACTAAGGGCTCAAATCATAGTGAGCGAATGTTATCTGATTTATTTTAATGAAATTTAAAAAAACAACATTTGGCATTGTATTCGCTTTGAAAATTATTGTAAATGTTGTTTTTATTTTTTTTTTTTATATTACACTTCAAGATTGACCTCATCCCGCCTGATGTTAAGTGGTAATGAGGTCCTATCTTAAGGGTGACAAGTACAGCATAATAATTCTGTTACTGGACTTGTCGCCCTTACCTTGAAGGCTTGACCCCTGTTACTAATGTAGCACCCCTCAGGAGCTCTGGAAACCTTACTCACACGCAGGAACACAACAACACAGAAGTGATTGTTATTTGGCTGCGGTCTTCTGTAAGTAAGGTGGAGGTATTTCACCAGTCGGGCTGCTCCAGTTCGAGCGATAAATCGCTATGCCCTACCTCTCTTAGCCGTCTAATTAATCCGTCAAGTTCGAATTTATAAATAATTAAAAAAAAAATGGATTTTCTAACATACATAATTAGTTACGAGTGAAGCTAACAAAAGCGTGTTTAAAAGATCCCTAAACAGAGTATGCCTGTACAGAGAAAACACTTGATCAGACTCTTATAAAACATTTCATAGTTGTAACGGTGCCACTGATAGTACAAAATGTCAGAATCGTATTTATATTCGGAAACTAGGAGTATGTTTTGTTTCTTTCCAAAAAAGATTAGACTGATACAAACATTGGCTTTCCGAATCAGCATCGTGTCTGATGTTTGATGTTTTATGACAGGGTCATCCTTTACACAAATGCTTAATATACGTACGTGATGTTGCCTGACATTTCCGTTTAACTAACTATAAGTACCTTTATTTGAATTTCTCTGGAAATCGTATCTTAAGCTTAAAAAATTGGTGACTAAAATAATGTATTCAATAACTAAAACATACATTAAACAAGAAAGAATAACTTAAATCTGAATGCGCAAACAAAATAAAAAAAATAATTAAAATTTTATTACAATACTTAAAATACAAATTATTTATAAAAATTCACAATAACTAATTAACATAAAAAATTGAAATCAACAAAAACACACAAATTATAAAAGTTGTTAGTCGCTCCCGTCAGTCCCCGACGCCAAGTGCCCATCACACTTGGCGCATTACCACGCTTAATAGCAATGGCCAGCCTCTGCACCAGGAACGAACCAGAACGTGAGTCGCCTGTTACAACGCTCAGTCTACGGCCTATCTCACGCACAAAGTTCTTCGCCTTCGACCCCCAATAGCCCATGGTCTCCACTGCCACAGGCACAAAGTGATAGAGAGGCTCTAAAATAGCATACCTAAGCCTTTTCTTCGAACATCGAACAACTAAAAAATTACTAGAATAAAAAAATACGTCTCTAAATGTTTGCTATTTGTCCGCAGTGCTGACAGAAGAGCCACGGTTCTCGGAGCCCATACCCAACGTCACCGTCGCCCTTGGGAGAGATGCAAGCCTGCCTTGCGTGGTCGAACATCTTGGCACTTACAAGGTGAGTACTGTTAACAATACTTTTTATAAAATTAAACAGTTCGAACTATACTAATATATGTGCTGACCTACATTACCGTCGACACAAATACAGCGTCAGCAGAATATTGGCATAGTAAACAACGCTTCATACGAAATGCACGATTAGCGAATCAATACATTGATCCTACATCGCGATGTGAGAGTTATCGTCGCCACGAACTATATATACAACAAACCAAGATTGGTAGTTGGGCCTTGGTCCCCGAGCAGACAACACCTAACTCGGCGGAAGTACCTACTTCCACTATCTATATGTTGCATACTTTTCATCCCTAAATAACGCGTCAAAATATGGACAACAGCGATTTTAACTCATAAAATATATGCACCGCTTGTATTGCTTAATCAACTCGCAAGTGTAAATTAATTCAGAGTATTTAATTCGTCTTTTAGAACTAAATATATTTACTTACTCACGGAGTGAGACGACTTTACCCAAGACGCTAGAAGCTCGCTCCTCTAACTGATCTTGAGCTGAAGTAAAACTAGGGAGAGTATTTCTGTAGTTTATAGTATCTCAAGTATTTCAAACTTAATCTAGAGACGACTGTAAACTGCGGCGCTTAGTGAGAGCTATTATCCTAATTATGACAATGAACTAAGATGCAGCTTGAAAATATGATGAAATGTGTGGGTATTCTTCCTTCCCAGAGTTTAAGATAATTTATTTACTTTACCACTATCGTAAAATAATCTGAAAAAGTTTGTTATGTAGGTGTTTAGTACAAAATAGGTACTTACTTAGAAATAAAAAAAAATTGATGATCAAAATAACCTAAAAAAACTGATAACAACCTTAGTACTCGAGCCCAAGGGTTTTCTTACCTTGAGTCTGGATGTTGTGGTACCACCATAATTCTTATACCCTATTTCTGTTACACAATAGACTTAGACCAAAGACTAAAAGAATCAAATCAATATCTAAATATTCGATGAATTTCACTGAGTAAACATGCTTTTATCTTTTTTTTAAAGTAAATTCATAAATATTTATAAAAACTAATAATTAAATCTTTTACACACGAAAATTCACTAAATCCTACGAATAGTATAAATGTATTTTCGGGAATGTATGTATGTATGGAGTAAGAATGTATGTTTGTTATTCTTTACACAAATACTACAGAATTAGGTGACTTTCGTACGGGCTTTGTGCTAAAATTGTTCTATTTATTAAAACTATAAGTTTTCTGATTTCTCATTTAACAGAAAGGTAGATGAGATCCAAGATTAACGTAAAGGACACTTTAATCACGAAATAATACGGGTGACAGGCAACAGCTTGGAGTAAATAAAATGCAATATGTATCGACCGTGCTTTCCCAACCCGTACCCTTCACCGAAGACGCGAGTACAACAGTCCCCTCCACGTCATCTAGCATCTACGCTCTCACTCTTTGCAAATCAATCAAGGGGAAGCTATCAGTGGTACCATTCTTCGGAATGTACCCGTCCGCGTGGTCCCGGGGGAAATCTGTAACGCTGCGGGGCGAGGGGAGGGGCTGATCAGACGTGAGAGGGCACGCAAATTAGGCCTGGTGCTGCAGCCGTGTGCACTGAAGAGTTGGGCTACATTTTTCGACAATTGAGATAGTCTCTTGAAATTTAGTGTTGCTTTTTTTCGTTGAAATTCGTTTTTCAAAAAATTTCTTTTTCATTTTCTTAAGAGCATCACACTGCATTTTAAAAAAATTAAAAAGAAAGACGTGTGGCATTAGCGCGGAGCAAATTTTTTTCTGTTTCTTACAAATATTGTTCTGCAAGTTATCTTCTTTTTATTTTGCTTGCGTTTATGTCTTTGTTTAAACCTTGTTGCGCGTTTTAAAAGGAAATAAGCCGGACTTAGTGCCTGGTGGCATTCTGTACCAGTCAACCCCACAGATTTGAGTCGCATTATATTAAAACACGTTTTTTTTTTCAATTTATCTCAGCAGTACTTAGCACAATGAAATGAAAATGAGAAATATTCTAGTATATTTTAACTGTTACCAGAGCTATTAACGCTTAAAAGTTGTAGGTGAGAAAAATAATTTATTTGGGATATGACACACTTTCATCTATGATAACATATGAGTATACTGACTATTTTCACAGTCGAGATGCGAGTTGGCCGAATTGTTGATCGGGTTCGATTCCCGGTCAGATTAACATGGAAAACGAACTTTTCTATCGTATCGTGTTTGATAGTGTTGTAACGTCATTATTTTTGATTTAAGTAAGACTGTCTGCAACATAGCAAAGTATGTTGACCAATATTCCTCGAATTATCCTAAAATTTTGTACTAAAGTTTCCAAATTAGGTCGATTTCACATCGTACTACCTGAAACAATTGCTTCAAGAAAGGCTTATATTCAAAGAGTATCTTTCAGAAGAAATTACCTATCTAAATGGAATATTTGAATAGGCTACTAAAAGTGAGCTGAAGTTGCAGCGGTCCAATTAATTTATTCATGAAGCGCCGCATGTTACGTAGTTCTTGTAGTATGTATATAAAATATTTTGATATTCCTCAGCTAGTAGTGGATTTTTTTTTATAAATTTTAAGACTTTCGCGTTCCATTTTAAACATTTAAAATTTTAAGAAACGCGAGTGTTCGTCTGTTACGGCAACTCATTCGGAACAGTCACATAGCCTTGGATAGTGTACAGAGTGATTTGTATAAGTTACATTTGGAATGCAGTGCGGTAGTGTCGGGTGAAGATTTTGACAAATTTGATCGAATAACCTTCAGACAAGCGTCAAGGACATACGAACTGAGTAGTGCGGGTCACGATCGCAAATATAATTTGCTGAGTACCCGCAAATTGCAGCGTCGTAGTTTTACATCGCAAATACCCTCCAGTGACGTATCAGATGTACAGTCTGTCACGAATAATTCCGAACAGTGGAGTAATCGTACGGTGATCAATTTGTCAACTGAAGTACTTGATGAACCGACGACAAGTGTGTTGGCAAAGGGAATTAATTTTGCATTAACACCACAACGGATTCCTTATGAGAATATCGTGTGTAGCGTGGAACAGACGATTTTACGTAATAAAGTACCACCTGCTGATGCTGAAATTTTGAGACAGGATGTCGCAGTGATTTTACGTAAATCGAAGCTACCTAAAAGTAACATTACCACGGAAGAGCGTCTAGCACTAAGATCGTTGAGAAGTAACGATAATGTTTTGGTGTTAAGGGCCGATAAGGGAAACGCCACTGTGGTAATCAATACTGAAAATTACGTGGACAAAATAAGGAGTTTGTTGTCAGATACAAATGTTTACAAACCTGTATCCTATAACCCGACAGCCAGAGTAACAAAACGCATTCGTGCCCTAATCCATCAACACAGAGATATTTTTACAGAAGACGAGTACTTTCATTTACATAGACCAAAAACTGTGCAACCGATTCTGCAAGCGTTCGCCTAAAGTCGCTTCTTCTTTGGACTGATGACCAACAGAACGTTTCGTTTGTAAGATATTCGCCGGTGCGACGTTTCGTCAGTGGACGTATCGTCAACAGAACGATTCGCATATGGGTTTTACGTTTACAGGACTGTTCACCGAGAAACCGTTTCGTTTTTGATAAATTCGTCGATGCTACTTTTCCCCTACCAACCAAGCCATCAATAAAAGCACAATATGAATAAATACAGGACGAAGTAGTACCTAGTGTACAAAAAGTATGTAGGTGCAAATAGCTTGTGTTATTACTAGCTGTATGAAACCTACCAACTGCCATATTAGTAATGTGCATTATTGTTACCACATATAATTATTTTATGTTTATTACACAAAAAGTATATACCTACTTAGCTTATGTGGCGGGTGTAGGGCAGTGCCGTATTATGCAGTATTATGGAATAATGTTTAGGTAACTAGTATTTTATTTTCTTCTAAATTGTAATAATATATAATTTCCACAACAGGCATCGTGGATTCGATTTCCATCCTGGACAAATATTTGTGTGATGAACATTTGTCTCTGTTCTGTGTCTGGGTGTAATATGTATTTAAGTAAATATTTGTGTTACCTCTGTTGATTCTGATGCCTGTTGTGGAAATTATATATTATTACAATTTAGAAGAAAATAAAATACTAGTTACCTAAACATTATTCCATAATACTGCATAATACGGCACTGCCCTACACCCGCCACATAAGCTAAGTAGGTATATACTTTTTGTGTAATAAACATAAAATAATTATATGTGGTAACAATAATGCACATTACTAATATGGCAGTTGGTAGGTTTCATACAGCTAGTAATAACACAAGCTATTTGCACCTACATACTTTTTGTACACTAGGTACTACTTCGTCCTGTATTTATTCATATTGTGCTTTTATTGATGGCTTGGTTGGTAGGGGAAAAGTAGCATCGACGAATTTATCAAAAACGAAACGGTTTCTCGGTGAACAGTCCTGTAAACGTAAAACCCATATGCGAATCGTTCTGTTGACGATACGTCCACTGACGAAACGTCGCACCGGCGAATATCTTACAAACGAAACGTTCTGTTGGTCATCAGTCCAAAGAAGAAGCGACTTTAGGCGAACGCTTGCAGAATCGTGCAACCGCCCAAGTTGTACGGCTTGCCGAAAATACACAAAAGTAACATTCCACTGAGACCAATCGTAAGTCAAATTGATTCACCCACCTACGACTTGGCGAAACATGTTGCTGGAGTACTGCAGCCGATAATTGGACACACACCGTCTTTTGTGAAAGATTCTTACCACTTCAGGGACATCATAAGGAGTATTAGGTTGGAACCTGGTGACACAATGGTGAGTTTCGACGTTGAGTCACTTTTTACGAATGTCCCTCTTAAGGAGTGCCTCGATATAATCAAGAGTAAACTTTGCGATAGTGAGTTGCCTAAAGAATATATAGATCTGATAGAAAATTGTTTAGACGGAAATCACCTTTTATTCAGAAACCAGTACTACCTTCAGATTGATGGTATTGCCATGGGTAGTCCTTTAGCCCCGGTGATAGCTAACATCTGGATGGAACATTTTGAAGAAACATCCCTCGCCACTGGACCGTGTACTGTGAAACTCTGGAAGAGGTACGTTGATGATATTTTTTGTATAATCAACGGTGGTCAACAGGAAGTAGATCTATATCTAAATCATCTAAATTCTATCCACGCGAAAGTAAAGTTTACCTATGAAATAGAAAGGAACAGATCGTTGGCATTTCTTGATTTACAAGTGAGTGTTAAAGATGATGGTACGCTGGCACACTCTGTATACAGGAAACCTACGCACACTGACAGATATTTGCACGCTTCTTCGCATCATCACCCACGACATCTTCAATCTGTTGTGACGTCTCTTACTAACAGAGCGCATAACCTTTGTGACCCTGAACATTTACAGGCGGAGCTCACGCATGTCCAGGAGGTACTCAGACGAAACGGGTATGAAGTGTCGAGGAAACCAAGAAGGTGGAAATCAAAAGGAAAGTGTCCTGAAGTCAGTCGACAAGCAGCGTTTTTGCCGTACATAAAAGGCGTAACGGATAAAATTGGAACAGTACTAAGAAAAAACTCCATCAAGACTGTATATAGACCGTTATGCAAAATGTCAAGATTACTGCAAACGCCGAAGGATGTTATTCCTTTTCAAACGCCGGGAGTTTATAAAATTGATTGCAGTTGTGGTAGTTCTTACATTGGACAAACTAAGCGGACAATAGCTGAACGAGTGAAAGAACATATCACGGCGGTCAAAAATCGTCAGACTAATAAATCCGCGGTAGCAGAACATCTGTTAGAAATGGGAGTTAATCATTGGATGGAGTTGCACGACCCTAAAATCCTCTCGACCGATCGCCACTACCATACTAGGATAGTACGTGAAGCTATTGAAATCAAAAAGTACAAAAATTTCAATAGAGAAGACGGATTTAAGTTATCATCAGCATGGAATCCAGTGATTAATAAATGTTTACCGCGATTAAAACGATCAAAAACAATTCCGGATACTGTCAGTGTAGTGTGTCGAAGTGACTTCAATAATATTTTGTTATGTGACAATGTGCGGGTGGATGAAGATTTGCAAGCTCCCCCGAACAGACGAAGGCGAGCAAGACCAGTCAGCTCGTGACCACGGTTGGTGCAACCTAACCGAAACGTCGGGCAGTAAGTAGTTTCGTATAAACTACTAAATAAAAATGGTGTCGCGTTTTGACCCGTTAAATAATTTTAAATGGATTTTTTTTTTATTTTCAAGTTGCCATTGAGTTTTATGTTCATGTTCATTGCTTAGATTATATTAGGACTTAAATTGACAGTGTCAAGCATATTATTAGCAAATCTTAAGATTGAAAAAATAAAAGTATCTCTTAAAATATGAATGGCTTAGTTCGTTATTTTTTACAGCATTTTAAACTGTAAATTATAGTCAAAGATGCATACATTGCAGAGTCATTCCAAAACATTACATTAGCATTTGAATCATACTGCGCTTTTTTTTATTAGTATAATAAATAAATTGCATCGGTTTTATAAAATTATTTACAATGTATAAAATGGCCCCTGTTCCGTGAAAAAATAATTATTGCGGGGCTATCTTTCACTTGTTTTCATATATTTAACTAAGTTACTATCTTATGTAACTGGATGTAACTTATAGTAATGTAAACTTTTTATTTTTTTTTTATGTATTATTATTACTATTGCTATATTTAAATAAGATATTTAAAAGCAGTACCCTTCTTTTTTCTGCTCAAAATTTTGTTGTGTACTAGATGATAATACCATTAGACATTACCTAAGTGTGTATTCTGTTTTTTTTATGTACAATAAAACTCAAATAAACACACCGTGGGAATCGATTTCTTCGAGTCACTAAAACTCAATTCAATGTCATTCCTTTGAATACATTTATTTTCACAGTTGACTCATCACACTATGACATACCACACACATATCTTGGTAAAAAATTAGTTCTGAGTGCAACTTTATTTTTATGAATTAATCTATTATATACCTAATTCATTCCCGAATTATAAATTCGGGAATGAATTAGGTATATAATAGATTTCTTTCTTTTTTTTTTAATCTAAACCAAAATGTAGGTTACTACTTCGTGCACCAGGTCCTATAGTTGTTTGATGAATTTAATTTAAATAATAAAGACTTACAAATTATGGGGAGATGGAGTAGTCATGCTCACTTAAATGTCACTGGGGTGGTGGCGCTATGTGGCGGGTCGTTACATTCCCTACAATATGGTTGAGTGAAGCGATGGCTGGCACATACGTCATACTTGTGAACAGGTGCCACCTTTGGGGACTGGTCTGCTCCAGCTTACCTCTCGAAAGTAAAAACTTACTTGAGTACTTATTTGTTTTATCACTCATCAAAACAAACTATATGACTTGGTCCAAAGTGAGCTACACATAGCAATAAGTTAGATACTGATACTGTAAATGATCTGCTGAGTTTCTTACCGGTGTCTTCTCGGTAGATATAGGTTCCGAACCGGAAGTAGAATCACTTTGCATTGTATTCAATGACGATTCAAAAGTGTTATATGTTACCTACTTGAATAAAGAAATATTTGAGTTTGAGTTTGAGTTAATGAAAACTACAGTGTAAGTTATAGGTTTCGAACTGGAGGTAGCTTCAATTATTTTTCCAAAACAATTTATAATTATAACTGTAGTAATTTACAGAAATAAAATAGTTTTGAATTAAAAACTATTTTAATTTTCAATCCCATCTACAAAATCTCGTTTGAAATAAATAAAAAAAGTTATATATTTGAATAGTTCTACTAAAAGTGGGCCGAAATTGCAGCAGCAATTAATTTATGCATGAATTGAGGACAAAGAGCCACGTTACAATGATGCCGTTATGTAGATTTTGAACATTACACTTTTTGTGCAAACTCGTGTTGATATCACTTACATACTTAATTGCTCTGCAACAGTAATGTGATTGTCCAATTGTAAATACTTGCAGCGGAAAATATTTTTTTTTTGTAGACAAATCATAATACATAATACTTAATGCTTTTTTTCACTCATCGAAATAAAACTATATGACTTGGTCCAAAGTGTTCTACACATAGCTATAAGTTAGATACTGCTACTGTAACTAATCTGCTGAGTTTCTTACCGGTGTCTTCTCGGTAGATATAGGTTTCGAACCGGAAGTAGAAACACTTTGCATTATATACAATGACGATTCGAAAGTGTTATTATATGTAACCTACTTGAATAAACAAATATTGAATTTGAATTTGAAATGTTATCAGTTAACATTTTACTAGTTAATTTGAAATTTAATTCCAACCACAAACTTTTTGCGGACCAGTTTGGTTTCCTACTACTAACCATGGTACATAAGGTTTAGAACACTGGACTAGCATCGTTTGATCAAATTATTCTAGTGAGTGAGAAAAATAATGTTCACAACAATAACAGGTTTTACCAAGTAAACGAATATTTTCTCTTGTAAGGCGATTACAGTTTATTTGTAGCGGCATATTTTTATGGGTCTCACCCTATTTTACTCCGTTGTACAAAAAAGGTTCAGAAAGCGAACAGGAAAGAGTTGTAATAATATTATTTTTGTATTTTGTGAAGAATTTTGTTTGAGAAATTATTAAAATAATACCTGAATTATGTAGGTTTCATTAACTTGAGTATTTTAAACCATATTACATTGTTTTCCACACAGGTATGTGCCTGTATGAAAAAAAATCCGTTTATAACTGTCTAAAATCTTACGTCATTGTTTTAATTAAGATTTAGATCTGATCAAAACGTAGTTTGACTATAAGATAATCATTTGGAAAAGTACGTCGATTTTAATTAACTAGTGGCCTTCCACGGCTTTGCACGCATACTATTACGGCTTTTTCCTAACTTTTCCACTAATTATATACTCCTATTAGTAACAGTGTGATTTAATATAGCCTTAAGCCTACCTCGATAAATGGATAATCAGACGCAAAAAATCAATTAGAACTTATAGTTCCTGAGATAACTGTATTTAAACAAACAAACAAAAAGAAAAGCTGTAGAGTGTGTCTTCAGCGTTATAATATCATAATGACAAAGTTTATTTTCTTCCACAAAACTTTACTTAAAGGCTGTGTTTACAAGAGTGTTGAATCTATTTATATGTATATCTTAATATATATAAATGAATCCCTATTTCCCTTGGTCACGCCATCACGCGTGAACAGATGCACCAAATTCTCTACTTTTTTAATGTGTTTTTTTTATTGTCAGAAGAAGGTTCTTACTAAAGAAATAATTAAAAATATATTATATACAATTAAATAGTCATCGTAAACACAGGCCAATGTCTATCGTGTTAGCTAGTTGCATGCGTTCTATATATATGGATGCGGTAATAGTGAAGAAGTGCGTACATAACTTGAAAAAAACAAAATAATAAACAACAATAAATTAAGCATTATAAATAACATTACGGTATCTTTTAAATATACAATTATGCATACACATACATGATTAAATTAAATTAAATATAAGTAGATTATTTATATTTACAGACAGGGCAGAGAAAATTTATGCCCGTTTATAATTTCAAAGAAATCCGAGCGTTTTCATATTAATATTCAATCTGCAACTGATCCAAGCAAAACAAAAATTAAACTCTAAAGAAAATAATAAAGTAAAGTATCTCGAAAACAAGCGGTCCCGACCTCCACTTAACTTGTTTATTTATTTTCTAAATTATTCTGGAAAACATGGAAAGTATAAAAGTTTTGATTAACTTCACCGAGGTGAATGAAATAATTGCGGAGAAGCCTTCAGGTGCGCTTACGGACGGTCGCGGGGTTTCGAGTTGTCTTTGCCTTTTTCCCTTCCCCTTTTTGAGTGAATTGGCTGTTATATTCGTATTTATTTTAAATAATTAGAAGTTTGGATTGTCACTAATACTTTGGATTTCTTTGCTAATACTTGAAGTTCTAATTCAAATTCTACCTTCCACATTTTATTTCCTCGTTTATTTATTTATTTATTTATTTATTTATTTAGGTTCTCCAGCGTTTGTTTACACTAAATCAATTATTATAAATGTTATTATAACTATGAAACTACTTAAATGTAACAAACTTTTAAGGCGAACACAACATGCAAAACGTTAAGACTAACTTATTACTATTTACTATTTATAAAATACAAAACTCAGTAGCAGGCAAAAAAAAGAAAAAAAAAACATTAAAAAACACTAAAATAAAAATACGCACACACATCAGCATATATATATATATATATATATATATATATATATATATATATACATATAATAAATAAAAAAACCCAATAAATATGTAACCTAAAGCCAGGCACGGCGTAAGATTGTTTTGAGCTTGGCAAACGAATCGGCGTGGATATCAATCAGATCACTACATCCATTAAGCAATTTGCATAATCTTGGAACAGTGGAATATGCACCCAAGACAGATTTGCGAAAAGGAGGGCAAAGTGGAGTAATAGGGGAGCGAGGGATTTTGCGAGGAACGCGTAGTTTAAACTTCTGAAGTAGAGCTGGGCAGTGAATTTTGTTATTAAGAAGTTTAAACAGAAAGCCTAAGTCCAACAAATCTCTCCTATTTTCTAATGAGATTAATTTAAAATATTGTAGCCTTTTTTCATATGAACGCATTACTTTGTGGATCTTATTACTGTAGGCCAAGCTTGAAACAAATTTTTTTTGTAACCGTTCCAGTCTTAGAGTATGTGTTGCGTAATGAGGTCTCCATACTACGCTATAATATTCTGTTATGCTTCTCACGAGGCAGTTGTAAAGAAGGATTTTGACTTGATTATCTCTAAAAACCCTAGTGTTACGCATAACAAAACCTAACATTTTATATGCTCTTTTTGCGACATTTTCCATATGGGGAATAAAAGTCAATTTTTTATCAAACACTACCCCCAAGTCTCTTACTTCCTCCGTTTTGTTTATAGGTATGTTATTAATATTGTAAGTGCTATTATGTGGGTTTACCTTTCTAGTGAATTTCATATGGAAGCATTTTTTTAAATTCAGATCCATACCATTTTTGTGACACCATTCCACCAAGCGATCGATGTCGTCCTGAATATTATTGATGTCTTCAAAGCTATCAGAAGTACCGACCAACTTCAAATCATCAGCATACATGAAAGGTAAGGTATGTATAAAGCAAAAAGGCATGTCATTCACAAAGACATTAAAAAGTAGTGGACCCAAGTGTGATCCCTGTGGTACGCCTGATGATACTTTGCATGAGGTGCTATTGTACCCGTTAACAACAACGTAGAAGCTGCGGTTACTTAAATATGATTTAAGCCATGTCAACAATGAACCAGTTATACCACACGCTTTCAACTTCGACAAAAGTATATGGTGTGGTACTCGATCAAAAGCCTTACTAAAGTCAGTGTATATTACATCCACCTCTCCGCCTCTATCCACCGCTTCTACTAAGGTTTCATAAAATAATGTAAGATTAGTTGTTGTAGATCTTGATTTAACAAAACCATGCTGATGTTCGGAGAGGTAGTGATTAATATGACGCTGCAATACAGGACAAATTAGCGCTTCAAAGATTTTACTTAGGGTTGACAAGATGGATATGGGTCTGTAGTTATTAACAAATGCAATGTTGCCAGCCTTGTGGATTGGCACTATTTTGGCTGCTTTCCAGACATCTGGAAATATGCCTGTTAGAAGAGATTTCCGATAAATCAAAAAAATGGGTGTAACGAGTTCGTCTGCACATGATGAAATAAAAATAGGGGGAACAACGTCTGGACCCGCACCCTTATTACAGTCTACGGACTTAATTTTTTTTAATATCTGGTCTTTACTTATATGTGGAGCAGTAAGCTCAAGACCATAGTTCTTGATCGAATCCCAGAAGTTGGCATTTAAATTGGTATTGACACTGCTCGTAGGAATGCTATACACAGTTCCAAAGCAAGAGGCGAACAAATCACAGATTTCTTTGCCTTGAGACGAAGTAGTAATACCGTCGGTCATTGAATGAGGAAAGCCACTCTTCCCACACCTTTTTGCCTTTGTGAACGACCAAAAAATTTTAGGGTTAGTTTTAATATTTTGTTCTATTTTTTTTATATATAGGTTATAGCAATTATTCGCAAGCGCGCTACAGCGACTACTGAGAAGTCGTACTTCAATCTCATCCATGGGATTTTTGTATTTTTTATACCGTTTTCTTATATTTTCTTTTTCTCGTACCATTTTTTTCAGTGAGGCACTAAACCAAGGCGGAAAAGAGTTATTGCTTATTTTTTTGCATGGAACATATTGTTGTATTAGGTTATTAAGGATTTCATAAAACAATGAAGTCATTTCATTTACCTCTTTGCCACAAAATAGTTCATCCCAGTTGAGATTAATCAAGCAACTGCGGATTTGTGTATAATCGGCTTGTCTGAAGTTATGTATTTTGGTATTAACGTTATAGTGGAGTGTAGCGTTTGAGGCAAATGATAAAGCTATTTGAAGAGGGGGATGATGGTGATCTACAATACTCAGGGTTTCGAGTGATTCTTTCACGGAGCACTGGGATGTTGAACTATTTGTTAGTATGAGATCCAGTACACGATCAGATTTATTACAAATTGCATTTAATTGGACCAGTTTATAATAATGCATCATGTCTGTTAAGGGCTGAGATATACTTGGCGGAACGTAACTACTTGATGAGTCATTGACCAAGCTCCAATTTATTTTGCCTAAGTTAAAATCTCCAATGATGTAAACAAGTATTTTAGAATTATTAGATATTACCCTTCTACAATTTTTAACAAAGTTTTCTAAATATAATCTTTTAACTGGTGGCGGTAAGTACACACCGCAAAGAGCTATTTGATGGAAAGTTTTTCCGATTTTTAAGTCTGCAACTACCCAAATATCTTCGCTGGTACTTTCCCATTCAAATTTCCGGATAGATTTAATTGACGTTAATACGGCAATCAAAACTCCTCCTCCATCTTTGCCTGCATTTCCTGTACTTTCACGGTCCCGTCTATATACTTTGTACCTGTCATCAAATAACTCTTCGCTCATAACACTATTATTAAGCCAAGTTTCAGTTAAAATAATGATATCGAAGCGATTACAGATTACTTCTTTTAAGAAATTGTGGGTTTTACTACGCAACCCACGAACGTTTTGGTAATATATTCTTAGCTCTTTTGTTGATAAGGGCAAGAGATACATCCAAAGACAGAAACTAAACGATTTTATTTAACATTAGCATGCGATTACTTCAGTCTATTAAGTGTGTCGATATTTCTGATGATTTTGTACTCGGACTCATCTGTTTTCCTCATGAAGATACGGCCACCTCTCACCCAAACGTATTTATATCCTTTCTCCTTAGCCGCCTGTCTTGCTGCTGCATGAAGAGCCTTGTTTGTGGTAGAAAGATGTTCACCGACAAATATTGGTGTTTTAGCTCCAGTGATACCAGCATGAGAACTACTCGTTGATAGATTGTTTTTAATTGTAAGGAATTGTTGACTGTTTAGTAATGATACTATAGAGTCAGTTAGTTAATCATACTTTGTGGATGGCAAGTAAAGTGTAATCACATTTTCATCCGTCAATCTTCGTTACACCAGCTTTTTGGTATTAGATGCTAATGAAATTATCATACTCGTATTTTTATAAAGTATTAATGTATTATGAATATAAAAAATAAATTAAAAATTATATTAAATTATATTAAAAACCTTCTTCTTCAAAAAGAAATCAAAATTGTTGCATACTTTAGAAGATTCAAACATACTCAGGGACAGACATACATTAATTTAGTTTTAAATCATGTAGTAATGTTTATAATAGATCGCAAAAAGTCCTTCTTTTTTTTTATAGTAGCGCAGTATATTGCCTCCTCTCAGCCTGATGGTAAGCAAGAGGAACCCACATCGCGATGACAACGGATTTGATATCCTACCCGTTAGCATCGCCATACTGGCCCGCAAGATGTTTCTTCACGCTCCTGTTGAAGGAATCCATGTCAAAGGAAGGAGGAAACACATGAGCCGGCAACGAATTCCACTTCTTTATGGTCCGGCAAAGATAGGAGTTACCAAACTTTTTTGTTTGTGATGGAATATATTCCACGGTGAAGCGACGACATCGTTGGCCGGCTCTTGTGGTTCTGTGAAGGAAAGGAGAGGGTGGGATAAGGGAAAACAGTTCCTCGGAACACACACCATGATAAAGCCGATAAAAGACGCTTAATGAACCATTGTCTCTACGTAGTTGAAGAGGTTCAAGGTTCCCTGTAATCTCTTCATCGTTAATTATGCGCACGGTGACACTTTGAAACGCATAATGTTTATGGTCATAATTTCAATTGACATACATCATATGGCATAAAAATGAATAAGCATAATAGTGTTTAGCAAATTTATTACTATGCATAAACATAATAACGCAGATTTGTTGAAGGGCATAATAATAAAAGCCATAATCATATAAATCTATATTTTCATTTGCCATATTTTTATAAGGCATACTTTGAAACGCAGATTTTAATTAATAAAAGCCATAATCATATAAATCTATATTTTCATTTGCCATATTTTTATAAGGCATACTTTGAAACGCAGATTTTAATTAAGCATAAATTACCATATTCCTAACTTTGTCTGACATACTTTTATAAAGCATAACTCAGTGAAGCCATTTTTTTATAAAACATATCCATAAATATCTATAAATTTAATGTTTACTTTTACTATGCATGTTTATTTATATTTATGTATTTGTTTTTTATTCGACACATCGAAGTATTTTAGATGCTAAAACTGTATATAAATACCGAAGTAATAAAGAGTAAGATATTAATGTTAATACGAAGTAAATTATATAAAATCCCACTGGTTGTAGTCCTTTGCCATGGTACTAGTCTGCCCCATACTAGAGTGCAATTTAAAAGCCGGAGGCGCGGAGGGAGTGCAGCCCTCGCCCGCTGTAACGAGCCTCAGGCACCCGAGTGAGCTGTGGAGGCTCGTCTGGGCGCATGAGTCTCGTTACGCAAGGGCGGAAGGGCTGCACTTCCCGCAGCGCCGGAGAAGAGCAAAAACGATTGCACGTTGCATGGATGCATGCCGGCTTGCATGGTTGTATGCATGTTGCTTGCTTGCTGCATGCTGCATGCATGCTGCTTGCTTGCTGCTTGCTTGCATGCATGCTGCTTGCATGCATGCTGCTCGCATGCATGCTGCTTGTTTGCTTGCCTGCATACATGCTGCTTGCTTGCTTGCCTGCATACATACTGCTTGCTTGCCTGCGTACATACTGCTTGCTTGCCTGCATGCATGCTGCTTGTTTGCTTGCGTATTTTTGCAGTAGTATAGTAAATAAAAAAATAAATTTTAATAAACAGATATCAAAATTAGGATACACTGTTTTAGATGTGGAAAATTTTATATATACATATATTTATTTGTGTAACAATTCGTTTACGCATAGAAAGTTATGCATTCTGAAATTATGGAAAATAAGTTTTATCCCTTATAAGCTTAGGGATTGTGACGGTTATTCTTAATTAATATATACTTTTTAAATATTATGTCTTTTGAATATTATGATAAATAAAAACTATGATTTTCAATACTTAGTCTTATTGAAATTATGCCTGTCTATAATTATGCCTTACAGATTTCGGCCATATGACAGTATGCGTAACGAAGTTATGCTATAACGGTTTATTGCAAATTACTAGTATGGCGAAGAATATTATGAATTGTCAGTTTATCGCGTGAAACGTTATGCTTTTCAATAGATAACCTATGCGCACAGCCCGTCGCTGCAACCTATCAAGGGCATCCATGAGGTATTTGGCGGCACCGTCCCAGAGATGCGAGCAGTATTTCAGACAAGACCGGACTTGAGTCTTAAATAAAAGACAAAGCCTTAATTCAATATCCGGTCCTGTACCTGTACCAGATTTCTCGTGAAAATATCAGGCCTCCATACAAATCCATTACCCGCGACTCACAACGAAGACTTCCCATTTTATCAAATTGAATATCCTATTAACCCTTTCTCAATAGGATAATCCCGAAACGAACTGTCATATTTCTCTGCAGTAATTAAACAACGCCGGGGGGCGCGTACCTCCCTGCAACGTTACAATTAACTTATTCATGAATTTGCTGGGCGTCTAATTATTTATTTTATTTTATGAGTCCTATTATCTTGATACTGCCTGCTCGTAAATACTTAAGCGGTAAGTGAGAGCGCCTCGGAATTTTCGAGTGCCTAAATGAAGGGGTTTGGCCGGCTCATTTGTTGTTCTACTTTACAAACGGGATTAGAAATGTTTCTATTATAAATTGGTATTGTCTCAATTTTGAAGTCAAGTTTTTGCGTATCTGGTTATGTTTTAGTAGTCGAGTGCAATGGAAATATTTTTGTAATTCATGAGCTCTTATATCAGTTACACCTGAGGATCATCTATGGAAGCCAAATGTATTCTCCAATTGGAACGTGAGATCCTCTGGAATGAAAGATTGGAATTTTTTAAAATCCAATAGCAGATTCTATCAGTGGTTTGAAACCTCAAACTACTAAGAAGATACCGTTTTCACAAGTACTCATTTGTTTGCTAAATACGAGAGCATCCACACAGATTTCTAATTATCAGTTTTAAAAAAAAAATTTTTTTTTATTCAGAATCCATGCAATTCTGCACATGGTAATACACTTAACATAGAAGACCAAATCCCTCGCCCCAGGTCTCTTAATCATTATCAAACATTTTAATTCAACATCATAGAGGTTTCGGTACATTTATTCCTCGATTATATATTAATTTCATCGAACAGAAAATGGCACTCAAATAAATAAACCACAACATAGCTACCGATTAACACACTTTTATCAGAAGTGTTTTCACTGTAAGATGTCATTTGTTCCACTATTCGTTTTCGCAACAGGGCAGCATTCGTCTCCATGAATTTGAAATATGTTAGCGATTATATTATTCCATCTTGTCTCCGCACAAAAGAGGATTCGTAACAGTAAAACAATAGACTGCTTACAGTCGCCCAAAGGTGAAAGACACAACATTTTCTTTCTCCGCAAAACGTATTATTCGTATGCAAAGCAATTCTTTATTCAATATTAAATTCCTTGCAGAATTTCAATTGGCTTCGAGCTAGTCCTTACGTAAACAGTTGCAGCAAATCAATTAACTTATTCATGAATACGAGGGATGAGCTCCCGTAACATCGATTACTGTTTCAGAGCGAACGTTTATAGCTTAGTTGAGTTAGACTGAATCTTAGGTGTTGTTGCAGTTACAAGTACATTTAATACATAGAGCAATATTATTACTTTTCTCTTTCAGTTTTTATTACCCATCATTTCGGAGAATAAGCGATTGTTATACGTTCTTCATTCGTTCTTTTAAATTGAAACGTTTCTGTGAATTAATCTAAATATCCTACATGTACATGTTTCGACATTTAACAGAGATATTAACAAAGGACCTTCATGGTTCCTTAATTAATTAATGTTAATTAAAATGTAGGTATACTATTATTATTATTGGATTATTATTATTGGACAACATCACATACATTGCTCTGGTCCTGTGGTAAGTAGCTAAAGCACTTGTGTTACAGATATCAGAAACAACGACGGTACCACAACACCCAGACCCGAGACAATATAGAATTTTTTTTAAAAAACTGTTAATATTGCACTAGCGGCCAGCCGCGGCTTTGCATCCGTACTATATCCGTTTTTTCCGCATTTTCCACTGATTCGACGCTTCCATTGGTAGAAGCGTAATATTTTATAGTTTACAACATTTCTCAATAAATGGACTAACCAACACTAAATATAAAATCTAACCAGTGATTCCTGAGATTAGCGCATTCAAACAAACTCTTCAACTGTATAATAATAGTAGGTAATTGTATGATACATATATAACAGGTTGGGCATGTTGGTTGCCAGTGTTTACATCATACACTTATTCTACTTATTATTATTATTTTTTGGGTCAAATTACTTAACTTGATTTTATACAAGATTTTATAAAGTGAAAGTCAAAGTCAATATTTTTTATTCATGTAGATTACATTTGTTATACTTATGAATCGCCTCTATACAATGCAAATGAAGCTACCTCCGGTTCGGAACATATAACTACCGAGAAGATACCGGCAAGAAACTCAGTAGTTTTTTTACAATTAAAAAGCTATACTTATTACTAATTTTGCACCAAGACATACAGTTAGTTTGTCAGTCGGAAAAAAAAGTATATAGTTATTGAAATAAATAAAATAAAAACATTTAAATTAAATTAATTATATATATATGTGAAATATGTTTATTTGTATATATATATATATATATATATAGTTTGTTATATATTTATGAGTTTATGTATGTTTATCATGTTATACTACGAATATAATTCTAAACTAAAAACTGTATTTATGTTGCACGGCCGTATTTCTCGTCATCTACTATTTCCTGTACCTTAAGGTTGTCTAGAAGAGATCGCTTTCTAGCGATAAGATCTAAAATAATTTAACGGGTCAAAACGCGACACCATTTTTATTTAGTAGTTAATACGAACTACTTACTGCCCGACGTTTCGGTTAGGTTGCACCAACCGTGGTCACGAGCTGACTGGTCTTGCTCGCCTTCGTCTGTTCGGGGGAGCTTGCAAATCTTCATCCACCCGCACATTGTCACATAACAAAATATTATTGAAGTCACTTCGACACACTACACTGACAGTATCCGGAATTGTTTTTGATCGTTCTAACCGCGGTAAACATTTATTAATCACTGGATTCCATGCTGATGATAACTTAAATCCGTCTTCTCTATTGAAATTTTTATACTTTTTGATTTCAATAGCTTCACGTACTATCCTAGTATGGTAGTGGCGATCGGTCGAGAGGATTTAGGGTCGTGCAACTCCATCCAATGATTAACTCCCATTTCTAACAGATGTTCTGCTACCGCGGATTTATTAGTCTGACGATTTTTGACCGCCGTGATATGTTCTTTCACTCGTTCAGCTATTGTCCGCTTAGTTTGTCCAATGTAAGAACTACCACAACTGCAATCAATTTTATAAACTCCCGGCGTTTGAAAAGGAATAACATCCTTCGGCGTTCGCAGTAATCTTGACATTTTGCATAACGGTGTATATACAGTCTTGATGGAGTTTTTTCTAAGTACTGTTCCAATTTTATCCGTTACGCCTTTTATGTACGGCAAAAACGCTGCTTGTCGACTGACTTCAGGACACTTTCCTTTTGAGCAAGACCAGTCAGCTCGTGACCACGGTTGGTGCAACCTAACCGAAACGTCGGGCAGTAAGTAGTTCGTATTAACTACTAAATAAAAATGGTGTCGCGTTTTGACCCGTTAAATTATTTTAAATGTTTAAAATGGAACGCGAAAGTCTTAAAATTTATATTGCAAACCGATACGGGCCGGAGTTTGTACATAAAATAAACCATCTAGAATTCCTCCGTAAGAAACGGGCACGCTTGGAATCGTCGTTGACATTTTTAGTGAAGTGTCGTGACAGTGACTTAATTCCTAAGTGTGTACGCTTAAAACCGCGTAATGATATTGCTCGTTCGGCAGGGATTTTAAGAAACGCGAGTGTTCGTCTGTTACGGCAACTCATTCGGAACAGTCACATAGCCTTGGATAGTGTACAGAGTGATTTGTATAAGTTACATTTGGAATGTAGTGCGGTAGTGTCGGGTGAAGATTTTGACAAATTTGATCGAATAACCTTCAGACAAGCGTCAAGGACATACGAACTGAGTAGTGCGGGTCACGATCGCAAATATAATTTGCTGAGTACCCGCAAATTGCAGCGTCGTAGTTTTACATCGAAAATACCCTCCAGTGACGTATCGGATGTACAGTCTGTCACGAATAATTCCGAACAGTGGAGTAATCGTACTGTGATCAATTTGTCAACTGAAGTACTTGATGAACCGACGACAAGTGTGTTGGCAAAGGGAATTAATTTTGCATTAACACCACAACGGATTCCTTATGAGAATATCGTGTGTAGCGTGGAACAGACGATTTTACGTAATAAAGTACCACCTGCTGATGCTGAAATTTTGAGACAGGATGTCGCAGTGATTTTACGTAAATCGAAGCTACCTAAAAGTAACATTACCACGGAAGAGCGTCTAGCACTAAGATCGTTGAGAAGTAACGATAATGTTTTGGTGTTAAGGGCCGATAAGGGAAACGCCACTGTGGTAATCAATACTGAAAATTACGTGGACAAAATAAGGAGTTTGTTGTCAGATACAAATGTTTACAAACCTGTATCATATAACCCGACAGCCAGAGTAACAAAACGCATTCGTGCCCTAATCCATCAAAACAGAGATATTTTTACAGAAGACGAGTACTTTCATTTACATAGACCAAAAACTGTGCAACCGCCCAAGTTGTACGGCTTGCCGAAAATACACAAAAGCAACATTCCATTGAGACCAATCGTAAGTCAAATTGATTCACCCACCTACGACTTGGCGAAACATGTTGCTGGAGTACTGTAGCCGATAATTGGACACACACCGTCTTTTGTGAAAGATTCTTACCACTTCAGGGACATCATAAGGAGTATTAGGTTGGAACCTGGTGACACAATGGTGAGTTTCGACGTTGAGTCACTTTTTACGAATGTCCCTCTTAAGGAGTGCCTCGATATAATCAAGAGTAAACTTTGTAATAGTGAGTTGCCTAAAGAATATATAGATCTGATAGAAAATTGTTTAGACGGAAATTACCTTTTATTCAGAAACCAGTACTACCTTCAGATTGATGGTGTTGCCATGGGTAGTCCTTTAGCCCCGGTGATAGCTAACATCTGGATGGAACATTTTGAAGAAACAGCCCTCGCCACTGGACCGTGTACTGTGAAACTCTGGAGGAGGTACGTTGATGATATTTTTTGTATAATCAACGGTGGTCAACAGGAAGTAGATCTATATCTAAATCATCTAAATTCTATCCACGCGAAAGTAAAGTTTACCTATGAAATGGAAAGGAACAGATCGTTGGCATTTCTTGATTTACAAGTGAGTGTTAAAGATGATGGTACGCTGGCACACTCTGTATACAGGAAACCTACGCACACTGACAGATATTTGCACGCTTCTTCGCATCATCACCCACGACATCTTCAATCTGTTGTGACGTCTCTTACTAACAGAGCGCATAACCTTTGTGACCCTGAACATTTACAGGCGGAGCTCACGCATGTTCAGGAGGTACTCAGACGAAACGGGTATGAAGTGTCGAGGAAACCAAGAAGGTGGAAATCAAAAGGAAAGTGTCCTGAAGTCAGTCGACAAGCAGCGTTTTTGCCGTACATAAAAGGCGTAACGGATAAAATTGGAACAGTACTTAGAAAAAAATCCATCAAGACTGTATATACACCGTTATGCAAAATGTCAAGATTACTGCGAACGCCGAAGGATGTTATTCCTTTTCAAACGCCGGGAGTTTATAAAATTGATTGCAGTTGTGGTAGTTCTTACATTGGACAAACTAAGCGGACAATAGCTGAACGAGTGAAAGAACATATCACGGCGGTCAAAAATCGTCAGACTAATAAATCCGCGGTAGCAGAACATCTGTTAGAAATGGGAGTTAATCATTGGATGGAGTTGCACGACCCTAAAATCCTCTCGACCGATCGCCACTACCATACTAGGATAGTACGTGAAGCTATTGAAATCAAAAAGTATAAAAATTTCAATAGAGAAGACGGATTTAAGTTATCATCAGCATGGAATCCAGTGATTAATAAATGTTTACCGCGATTAGAACGATCAAAAACAATTCCGGATACTGTCAGTGTAGTGTGTCGAAGTGACTTCAATAATATTTTGTTATGTGACAATGTGCGGGTGGATGAAGATTTGCAAGCTCCCCCGAACAGACGAAGGCGAGCAAGACCAGTCAGCTCGTGACCACGGTTGGTGCAACCTAACCGAAACGTCGGGCAGTAAGTAGTTCGTATTAACTACTAAATAAAAATGGTGTCGCGTTTTGACCCGTTAAATTATTTTAAATGTTTAAAATGGAACGCGAAAGTCTTAAAATTTATATAGCGATAAGATCGCCTAAATTGTACTATAATCAATCTGTAAAACCTAATTGTGTAAAGATTTTGTGCAATAAAGTATATCTATCTATCTATCTATTTATAACTTCAAAATAAGTTGCAACAAGTAAAAGCCAAGCAAGAGTTTACAAAGAAACCATAATTTTGTAATTTAATATACAAAGCACGACCGATAAATGATGTAATTAATTAATGTTTGTAGGTTTAATTAAGTTATATCTTATGGCAGATAATCTTTTTAGATACTTCAATATTTGTTTACCTTTTAAATACCAGCTCTTTTCATTTTCTGTTACACAGAAATCTTGATCTCATTAAAGCTTTCAATAGAAAAGGCTTACTAACAAAAACGAAAAATGCCTTAAGCGATTCCTTAAAAAGGTAAATTACACGGAATCTGTTTACTAAAAGGGCATCATTGAAAATCGATTTAATGGAGAGAAGCAAATAAAACTGGCGATATGAGCACCCGGTGGGAATGCCTCAGGGGTCGGCAATGGGACCCTAATCAAATATACCTTAACCCACCCAAACTCCAAATGCGTGCACGGATTATATTTTTTCTCCGAGTGATTTCTATGCTTTGATATAAACAAACTTTATCTCATGGCGAACCTACCGTTGCTCTTTAGTATTATGATTCCTAGAGTTGTAACAATCCATCCGTTTTAAATAACTATGATTTTGTGTGTTGTTATTTTTCAAAGATACTGCTTTTTCATGAATACACATGGATATGTGATTCAATGAATGTTGTGAATCCGGAATAAAAAAAATATTTTAAAAATCCTAACGATCATTGTATTCAATGACGATTCAAAAGTGTTATATGTAACCTACTTGAATAAAGAAATATTTGAGTTTGAGTTTGAGTTTGATCAAGGCAGTCATAATGTTTATGTTGGTTTAATTTTATCTGAATACAATTTCAAGCTTTAAAGAAACGAATAATACTAAGATAAGTTTGGGTTTTATTAAATTGCCTACTGAAGGAACTAATATCTAATTTTCTTAAAAAAATCAGAACCAACGCCCAGATCCAAGACGATGTGGAAAAAGGGACTTCAGAGATGGCGCGACGGCCATATATGGCGTCAATCCAATAACCCTATAAAAAAAGAAGGATATTTCGAGTAACGTGGAAACTTTAAGCGACTGGACAGAGACAAAACAAAGTCTTCCCAAATCAGAATCGATTCTGACGTTTGTGAACCTATTTGGTCTATGTATCTGATGTCTCATATTTGTTTTTTGAATGGGACGCAGTTGTTGGCATTTTCTAAATCATAACATGCTAGAGAAATGTAACAGTGAAGTCTAAACATCCGTTTAAATCTTATGGCAGATAATACTTTTAGATATTTCAATATTTCTTTACCTTTTAAATACCAGCTATTTTCATTGCAGCATTTGCTGAAGTGGAAGCCAATTGACCATAAAACATTATGTGTATAACAATTATACATTTTAGCTAGGTCAATAACTTTCTTTCTTTTTTTCTTTCTTTACACCTGCTTGTATAGAAATTAATTTATCAACCATAAAAATCATTATTAAATCCACAGTAAATAACAAGCAGTTATCAATTTCTATCTACATTTAGCTACACTGTGGCCCTTGTCGTCATTACGAAAGCTTGTTGACAAAATTAGGGATGCGCGCGGCAAAACACGAGGCTCGCACCTTAATACTGCGGATAAAGCGTCGCGGTTCACTTGAAATTGCCGTTAAGTATGTGGTGGGGAAATAAAAAGGGGGAAAGAGGCTTACCCGGGCTTTGCCACTCGCGAGAAGCAAGTTTCCGCGGAGTTATGCCACTTGTTTGTTCGCGTGCCATTTGCGAGGTGATTAAGTGTTGGATTAAGATGGCAAAGTTTATGAGCAATGGCGGGAAAGAATTTACACTGGTGTTTTATGAGTGCATGTGCGGACTAGGGGACGGTTCCCACGCGTTTTTGTACGTTCCGATGGATTTGTTAACAATGATCCTTTGAACCCGGAGTGCCGTCTTTCTTTTTGCTAACCGTTCGGAAAGTTTTCGTGTTATTTGCTTTGGAACGCTGAGGTGTCTTTGTTTTCGAATTGTTATGATAGTCTTTTTTTACTCTGGATGGAATAAGAACACATACCGTATGCGAAACTTAACAATTTTGTTTATATAAGCTAAGGCTGTGCATCGACTAAAAAATCATTGAATGTCTAGTTATATCTTTGTATTTAATAAGTCTCCTATTAAAATTGAGATACGTAACAGTAAATAAACACGTATTTAGCCATCTGCACACGTTTTTAAAAAATCATTTAGTAAACGTGTGTCAAAAAACAGGCTTTTAAGTATGACGCCACGTTCCATGAACATGATGTAACTTCCATACAGAAATATTTCGTGAACGGAACGTATATCCTTTTCGTATAGGGATGTTTAGAGTCTTATTTTTTATTTATTTTCAAATACTTAGGAAATTTGATTCTGTTTTCGATTTTTACATAGTAGTAAAAAGTAAATAGCTATTAATGTATTTCCTATGATATATTAAAACAAATAGAACCATGTATTTGAATCTCAGTTACTATAAATAAATTAGGTTCATGAGATATGCACAAACCAGAGAGTATATGGGTAATATGATAGGGAACAAGTGGTTATGTTTAATATTGGAATAGCTCCCATTCTGTTAAACTGTCTTTCACAATCCCAATTAGCCTAGATTCTCTACCGTGAGATTTCGAGACATGTTATTTAGAAGCCAGTCATATTCAGTAGCTTTCGATTAAATATGTTGATGCATTAATAAAGAAATTATATGAGAGGAAATTCGAAAAGGAATTCAAATAAAAGAGTTGTTTTACAGTTAAACGGTTAATCTTTTGAGGTCATTCAATTACTTAAAAAAAATTGAATGGTTTTACAGTCGCCTGCCTGTTTTTAATTGCCATTTTTATTGCCATTAAACATTATTATAAGTGTATAATTTTGTGAGTATGGACGTTTGGGTGACTCTTTCACGCAAAAACTAGTGAATGGATTTGAATTAAATTTGGAAGGAAGAGAGGTGACATACTAGAATAATATATAAGATACTAGCTGTGCCCGCGACTTCGTTCGCGTGGACTACATCCTTTCATGGTCGGTTTTACCCCTATCTCCCCTAATATTCGAAACAAAAAGTAGTCTATATTTTAATAGAGCTATATTTGTGCCAACTTTCATATCTCTAACTTAAAAAATAAACATTTTCCCATATAAACTTTCAAAGGTGGCATTACCCTTCCCCCCCCCCCCCTTACTTTCTAACAAAAAGTAGCCTATGTCCGTTCTTGAGGTTCAACGTATACCTATACCTATGCCAAATTTCATCAAAATCGGTTGAGAGGTTTAAGCGGGAAAGCGTAACAGACAGACAGACAGACAGGCAGAGTTACTTTCGCATTTATAATATTAGTAGGGATTTTTTATCCCGTAATAAAACAGGCGCAGTCATGAGCAACAACTAGTACAGTATATATTGATAATATATCTTATACTCGCTTTTGCTAACCATTATTTTCACGTTGTTTCGGGTAAAAGGGTACCCTATTTGCTATTCTTGTATCTTATCTTGTCCACGAAATTATATCTACATTTTTTTTGTACTATAAGCAGAAAAAGGAAAAAACATATATCCTTCAGTGGGTAGTTCCCGCTCTTCTAAAAGAGGGGGAGTTCCAAATCCGCTGCTGCCGTTGCTCTAGGATCCTGTTGAGTGTGGTGCACTATTTAATTTTCCCTATAACATCTTATATTATATGTATTCACCTTTAAAAAGATGTAGTAACCATAAATTCAGAAGTGAATTCGCGCATATGAACCTGCACATTACATATCGTCGTAATAAATGAAAACGCCTTTTTTACATACCAATAAAGTGAAGGTTAATAACAATTTCCAGCAATTACTGATATTTAATTTTTAATGATACGCAGTTATCAGCGTTTTTTAAATCAAAACATGCAACAGAAACTATGAAGTCTTATTTAATATATTTTAGTGATCCTTTCTTGATCTGATAATATGTAAATTAGATTATTAACCAGGAAAATTATTTTCAAATTATCAAAAATCCACAGCAAATAACAAACAAAGTCAAAGTCAATCTTTTTTATTCACATAGATTACATTAGTAATACTTATGAATAGATAGATAGATAGATATACTTTATTGCACAAAATCTTTGCAGAAATAGGTTTTACAGAAAAAATATAGTACAATTTAGGCGGTCTTATCGCTAGAAAGCGATCTCTTCCAGACAACCTTAAGGTAGAGGAAATAGTAGATGGCGAGAAATGGGTACGGCCGTGCAACATAAATACAGTTTTTATTTTAGAATTATTTCGTAGTATAACATGATAAACATACATAAACTCATAAATATATAACATTATAAAAGCAAATGAAGCTACCTACCTAAACAGTTATCAATTTCCATCCTCATTTAGCCACAGTATAGGCTCGTGTTGACAATTAATAATGGTGACCGTATCAGTTCTAGGTTAAATCAATAACATTTCCTATTTTAATTTTACCACTAGATTCCAATAAAATAGTCTTAGCTATTTCAAATATATTTGTATATATATGATGTCAACACAACCATAACTCATTAGTAAAGTATTGAAGCAGCTACTATTTCACCAGAAACAAGAATCTCACTGAAATTTTCAATGTAGCTCCGGTTGAAATTGAAAATATTCTAGGCATACTGAAGTCCCTGTGGTATTTTATCTCGGATATATACATTCCCCTTTTAGCTGGAGTATGCCGCTAGCGACATTTCCTAAATTGGATATCTTCTGAGAATTTATGAAAACCTAAAAGTTTAACAACAAAACAATTACGGGAGTAACCTTTTTGACCCTCGACATGAAATGAGCTTTATATGTAAATATATTAAAGCAAAATGCGGAATTAATTTACGTTTGTTTGCTTTCTTTAGCTTTGACTCGGATTCACTTTGAATGATATGCTGGAGTATAATTTATTTTATATTTAATAGCATCGCTAAACATCCATCCGTCATGTGTTTTACTCCACTATGGGAAGTATACAACCCATGGTGGAATAAAAATACACAGATTTAGAAGGGCTTAATAAAATACATATAAGACTATTTCTTTATTATCTATTTTGACGACCTCGGTGGCGCAGTGGCTAAGGTAGGCGCCCAAAGCGCGTAAGGTCCCGGGTTCGATTCCCGGTCAGGTCAATTTGGAAAACGAACTTTTCTCAATTGACTTGGGTCTGGGTGTGCTGGGATGACGCCCCCAGTTAGTATCCGTCATCTGGTACTCATAGTACAAGGGAAAACCTTAGTTTGAGACCAGTTGATTGGTGTGATTGTCTGGCGCATTTATTTATTTATTTATTTATAAATCAGGAATTGTCGATTAAATAAACAATGGCGTTGCTCTGAAAACAAAGTTTATTATTTTTGTAGCATACGTTCATACACATGAGTAATAAATAGAACAATAACATTATCAACTTAAATAGGAATCTCACCTGAAAACACAAAAAAACGACATTTAAAGTCTATTACTCTAAATTCCTGATTAAAATAACATTTCTTATCATTTTAATTTATTTAGCGACAATTATGCACAATCATGACAGATGCCATTATACTTCAACATAAGTCACTTTTTACCGGCCATAGAGCAATACAAAAAGTATTATTAAAGAAATACAGTTTCTTTAGATACATATGTTTATGCATTGATAAAGGAAGTAAATCAGAGGAAGTTTGTAAAAGAATTCAGACAATAGGATTCATCATCCGTGTTTTAATACCGACCTAGACAAATAATATTATTCTAAATTGTAAGTAGAATTAATAAATGAATGCCTAGTAAAAATGCTTAAATCATTCAAATCATCGTCACTACTTAATGCGATGTACGACCGGTGATCATAATTCCGAGATGTCTTAGAAAATCCGTAGGCAAAGTCTAAAATATTATAAATAAAACTTTTTTAAGTTCCACTCGATTTCTCTAAAATACTACCTTTGCTTAGGTATCGACTTAAAGATATTATTTTCTTATCTACAAAAGAAACAGATCCAATTAAAAACGATAGGTGTAATAAAAAACAGGTTGTTTTCTAATTTACAAACAAAATAAAATAAAAGGTTAAATCCTTTTTTTTTCTCTACTAATACGTGTTTATTTATAAAAAAATACAAATAAAGTTATATCATTTAACGCCAGGTGACAGTGTTACAAACAGAGTGTTTGCACAGAAAACTTATAATATTAAAGTGTACTTATCTTTCTAACGCACGTCCAATAATTCATAAGATTTAATAGACATATTACCTTATAAATGTCATGTTAAAATACATCAAAGCCATCAATAACATTATCTTGAATAGGTTCACTCAAAAGCATATTAGCATCTATTTTAGTTATTTTGCAGTTTGTGTTTACCTCTACATAATAACAGTGGTGGCTCGGGACCTTTGCGCGGTGTTTTGCATAAAATTGCATCTGAAATGCTGGCGCCCAACGTGGGGCTCTTGTTTCAAACTGAATAATTATTGCATTTAATTTGATACGTAACGATTAAAACCCGTTTTCTAATAGGATAAAGCGTGTATTGAACTGAATTAATGAGATGATGTTGTAATTTGTTGGTAATTAATTAACTTTGCCTTTTACCGACATTGCTGAGTACTTTTTGAGGTCTTATAAGATTTTTGCTATGATTAAAAGAGTTGGTGAAATACGTAAATAATTTAAACAGTGATTTAATTTATACGTTATTCAGAAAGACAAGCAAATTTTCCCACTAAAGCATTATTAATATTAATTCTAGATATTTACGTGTTTTGTGACCTAATTATTACAGCTGTAAATTTGGATCTTTGAGCGACATTTCGAATAAATTTATAGCGCGCCCAACACGGGACTCATATGTCATTCCAAACTGTCATTGCAGCTAATACGGTAACAATTAAAACTTCTCTTGTTATCACTTTGACAACTTACAATTAACTAACGAGAGTAAGCCGCAATAAGACGGTTAGTAAATTGTGTGTCCAGATATCTGCATGCATATTTAGTATTCTACTATTTTTATAGCCATTTCAAGTTAAAATTAAACAAACCATCTCACGACTAATTAAATTTGCAAATATACTCGTACTAACTCTGTTATATTTCATGTAAAAACATTATTTTATACTATATTTTAATCAGTCACCAACACTTAAACGAAACATTTTTTTATCTCTTAGTGACAAAGTTGAACTCAAGTTTTACTGAACCCACGAAAAATCTTCTTCATTCTTAAATAATCGTTCGCTAGTACGCGTGATGCGCAATAAAATTAAAATCTATATATTTTCAATAAGATGAGCAGATATTTGGACATTTTTCACGCATTGTTCACCCCTGTAACATAATTACAGCTGTGGCTCGGGACCTTTGGGCGGAGTTTTGCATAAAGTTGCAGCTAAAGTGCTAGCAGTAGCACCCAACGTGGGGCTCATATGTCATACTGAGGTATTATATCATGTAATATAATAACAATTTTAGCCCCTTTGGAAATTGAAAGGGTCTGGCAGAACAAGCATATGAATACTAACCTTCTTCTATTAAAGCGTTTTAACCTTTTTTTTTAAATATGATCTCCCAATGATATTTTTGTATTTTGAATACTTAAAAAATATTTAATAAAAATAAGATAAATCTATCATGGGTGAAATATTGGGTCATACATGAGTCAAAAACAATAATCCTCTTTTTTTCATTGTTTTTACATATAACTAAACATATCGAAATGCTTAAGATCTTTATTTATTTATAAACTTTATTGCACAAAACAAAGTACAAAAGTCGGAGTTAATGCTAGGAGCTAACTAAGCAATATTCTGTAAATCTTAAGATAATTAGATTATGAACTTAAAACGAAATACAACGTGATGTTGGCGTTTTACAAAAAATGGATCTAGTGAAACGTTGACGCTATATTCTAGGCTCTTCATACTGTAACAAATCATATTTGAAATATTTGTTACATTACTGTACATAGTATATTTTAACAAAGACGTAACTTTTTAATTTTAAATATCTTCCACAAACAATAACAATAAAGTTAATAAACAAAAGTTATTTATAAGCTTTTTGTATTTTGTATACCATAAACAAGCATAGTAGCTATTTATAGAGATATGCATCACCGGTGTCTCACCATTTGCATCTTTACTGAATTAAGTTCATACTTTTGCTAAACCTTTTTTTTTAAAACCCTTGTAAATGTTAATAGAATATTCCAAAGTTACCATATAATTTTAGTGACCTATTATTTTCTCATATTATGCGTACATTTCTGCCTGTTTAATGTATTTAACATTATTCGGCATACACTTTAAGCCGCGAGTGAAGCAATTACAGTAAAGGTCGGATGCACGGATGTTTTACATAAAATGCAGCGACGCGAACGTTGGCCCCCAACACGAGGTATTTCATATTGTGGTGCGGACAATATTGAACCTTAAATATTTGTTATTCGGAACGTGTTTAAAAAAATCACTTTCAAATTCACCGATGAACACACGTGCGCAAAAACGCTATCATGTTAAAAATGTATTCCCTTGAGTGTGAGTACTTTAAGTATGACCAATTAAAAGGATGATTGTTTGATGTATATTTCATGCACTGTCACGATATTATTTTTCATTTAAATCTGTTGGGTTGAAAAAAACAGAAGAAAATCATCTTGAACTCATAAAGCAATGGTCCACTTAAGGGAATTCAACAATCAGATTTCCTTAGTTCGCATGAATACCACTTAAAGGGATATTAATAAGTCATATTTTACATGCGCTGTAAGTTTTTGGTCAGAGAAATGCTGGAGGTCAATGGTAGTTTATAACCACCATCCCCTATTTCAAAGAAATTACTCAAACACAGTTTCAACGCAATGAACATGTAACTTTAATTGTACAACACCTTTATTTAATTTTAAAATAGTACATTTTAAAAACATAATAGTTGGCAAAAAGGAAGGTGGTTGTACCAGTTATTGCTAATTAAAACAATAGAGAATAATACATACCAGGTTCGTGAATTGTACTAGAAAAATGTACACAAAATTTGACTAGTTGTAGGTGCAAAGGTTTACAATTTGGTAAAGTGCCAATCTCATAAAAATAACTATTACTTGGGCATGCAAATGAAGTATTAAATAAAAAAACACATTTACGTTGAATTTAGATATAATAATATTTATAAGAAGACACAATGGGGTTGCCATATTTATATTTTCAGTATTATAATCTCTTATAAGGTTATCATGGAAATCAAACGTATATGATAATAAAAATACATTTAAACATATTCCCTACTTAAACAAGCAGAACAAAGCAGCTCAAGTGACATCACAACAAAGGTAATCTCTGATTTCGTTTCTCTGAAAAATATGCTAATGTGTAATAAGCAATATTTCGCATGCGCTGTAAGCCGAGGTAAAACAATTACAGAGCGAACGGCAATGCCTGGACCTGCATAAAGTCACATCAATTCAACGAGTTAATGTTATCTGCGGCTTATTTGGCGCCCAACGTGGGGCTTAAAGATTTATTAATTTTAGTTTAGTTGCCCGTCGATTTCAGACCCAGATAATATCCTAATGTTACACTTAACAGAGGACAATTTATTGTTTTCTCCTTTAAACTATTGCACACCACAAAAAAGTAGGGTATCAAAGTAGACTTTAATTTTACTCAATTTTGTAATTAGTCTTATTTAGTTACAGAAAGATTCGGTGAACTACATATCTTTTGCAAAATTATGTAAGTAAATGTAGGGCATTGGGCACTTACTAAAAGATAAGAGGTTTTTATAAAAGATAAATTCATCGCCTTCGATAACTTGCGGTTAACTCGGTTGGAAGAACAGCACGCGTGATACGTGCAGATCATGAGTTCGAATCCCACACCGTAACAGGAGATAAAAAATTCTGTTTCTAAAAACAAAACACATTCGGTTAATAAATGTAAAGATGGTAAGCTATTCATTTTTATTTATATTTCTACTAACAAGATTTAAATACATATATTTAAATTTATTGTGGATATCTATGTACACAATAGAATGTAGAGATAAGACCCCCTTTTTTTAATAGAACGCTTTATTACTGTAAATACCAAATACAATAATTGAAGCCACTTAAAGATACCAGATTTTTAGTTCATGTTTATTTCGTCTGGTTTAAGAAAAAACCGAGAATAAATGTTACAGCTACCGTCCATAAAAGCTAATATCCCTCGTAAGACGCTAAGTTATCGGTAAGCGTGTATCTGTGTTACGCACAAGCCGCGAGTCGGATAAGCCGCGCCGCAAACGTCTCGAAGCCGAACAACAAACAAATCTGAGCCGCGAAACTAAATCTTGGCAGGGCCACGCATCGGTGTTTACTTTGACAAAGTCACAACCGCGTTAAATTTACCCGGGGAGACCGCAGCCTGGAACCGTGCCGCACTGCGCAACAGTCAATACGATGCATATTTTACGAGACTCCTGAACTTTGCTCCGTCTGTATCCGGTTTTGTGTATCAGGCGAGGACCTGTGACTGCTGGGATGTGTGATTATTTGAGTATCTGCAATGTTTGCTTTATGAAGAACAATGGTATCGTTGAATCGTTTTATTTCACCGTTAAATTACTTCGCACATACGTTTAATCAGTTTGCGATCACGATCAATTTAATTTTCACATTCAATTGAATAATTCGCTGAGCTTATTAAAAATATTCCTTTATTTAACCAGGATTTCAGTCCAGAATAACTAAACTAGTTAAGGTATTTCATCATTTTGTTGATCCGTTTTCTAAAATGTTCGAGTATTAGAGATGGCATTAAAATGGAGAGAAAAAAAAGTAAAAACGATATTTTTTGTAGGAACAGGTTTTTCCGTATTGAATTGTATTATTTAATATTAATAGTATTAAATTATATTTATGGTATTATAAAGATGATAAAAAAAATATATTTATTTTCATAATTATTGATATACCACGACAGTCTGTTTAGTTTGCAGTTTGCTTTAGATCTTTCTAAAAATAAAGAAAAGTCTTAATATCTTCTAATAAAACCAATAGAAAAGTTTGGATGGTATCGTTTCATTTTGAACTATGATTTTCGGTCTCTTTTTCATCTGCTTTGTGGACATCTACATAAGATGTGTCGTTTATTTAGTTAATGCAACATACAGTTGTGAAAAATAAGATAAGGTTTTGCTTCGACATAATATAGACAGCTAAATAATATAGTAACAAAGCAAACCCGAAAAAGATTGTATTTCATAAAATCAATGAAATTATTTATATCCGCTTACAAACACTAAATTAATTTAGACATTTAGTTTCGAAGATAAAAGAAAAAGACATTCTTAAATTTATATCTTACGAAACGGCGCCCTAAAATAATAATAAACCAACAAGGCCAAATATTTATGTATTCAAAATAGCTGTGATTACAGTTTTCAACATTCCTGATCAAACCAAAAACATTCCTGAAACTATCCAGTCGGTCGGAAAATGTAATGAAATATTAGCATAAAAAGCTTACCAAATCGACTCAAGGGAAAAGAACAATACTCGTTGAAAGAAAGCGTAATTGTATAGGAATTATTATTATTATTAATTAAACTTAAATCCTAATAAGCTTCATCTATTTCAAATTTCTGCTGTACAAATTCATCGGTGACGTAGCTTGATTGACAGAAATCGAACTGAATTAATTTGTAAGCATGAATGCAATTTGTGTGAAACGTTTGATGAACGCTCAAGATAAACACATATCCTGTACATGGTAATATACTCATCAATATTGTTACGACAGTGAATTGTCACTGAATAACTACAATTTTTAAACTGGAACAAGCCTCATTATGAACAATATATTATATCAGTGACCGGCACGAACTTTGCACATACTTTATAAAGTCAAAGTTTTTAAATAAATCGCAGTCGCGAAGGCACAGTCGTTGTTCTTTTAATCACGAACTTGCAATCCTGTTACACAATTTTTGATATTACAGCGGAGGTAATTATGTCCATTCTTTTAGAAATTTCAATGGACCAAAAATTATAGGTCATCAGAACAGCGTACTGGACTGTAGTTTAATGGGACCACCTTGTCGTGGTGGGGGGGCTTACGGAGACATACAGATTTTATAGTCTATTACATCTTGACTACCCTATATTAAGTAGGTGATACTGCTATATGAAACCCCGCCAGTATCTAGGGGTTTTGAATAAGTAGTTCTCTAACCAACGGTCCCAAACCCTTTTAAAACTATGGAGAACGAAATTCGTAAATATAATTTGAGGCCGCTTCCCGGGGGTCGCCGGGGCGCATCTGGAGCCGGTGCTGGATGCCACAGTATGCGATCCATCGGCGATGTGGGGTTGAACAGGCGGGCCCCCATCGAACAACTTGCTACAGCCGACCAATTATCCCGCTCAGCATCGTCAGAATCCCTGTTTCCTTCTCTACCCTCCTCCCCAGCTTCTTATATGAGCAGCCCAGGTAATCCATGCCCATCACTTACTTCACTCTCAACAGAGTCTTCCCCAAACCTGCTTGTGGATGTTGTGCAGGAGGCATCTGCCGCCGCTAAAACTGCACCCGCCACAGCGGGCCGTCGTGCACGCAAAAAGTGGTCGAAAGATATGAATATTTTTATTTTGCGCACGTATTTGCATATCACTAAACTTGAGTCCGACACGAAAAATTACCTAAATACGCTTCACGCCAAATTTGATGAACAATTTCCTGAAATGGAAGCCAGTAAACAAAGACTTGGATGCCAACGAAGAGCAATTATTAACAACAAACTACTTAGTACAGAAGAAGTAAATAAAATAAGAACAGAAGTACAAAAAGATTTACAGAATAGGGATATAGCAACAACAATAACTACCTGTCCACAAAACTCACTGCAAAGAATGAGATGGAGCAACCAAATTAACGAAAGTATCATCCGCGGTTACCTAACTATCACAGACTTAGAAACAAATATCACTGCCTACAGGCAAAAATTACACGAATATGTCATAACACATCATCCTGAAATAGCACATGTCTCAGAGCAACGAATTGCTGACCAACGCAGAGTGATAATAAACAACAAAATGCTAACCGATGAACGAATTCAGGAAATCCGATATGAAGTAGCTAATCATCGGTATAATACTACGAATTCACTCATTGACTGCGATACGCAGAGTATCTCAAATACCACAGACACTGTAATAATACCCGAGAACTCAAACATACACATACAAAACAACTTACTTACTACACAAGATTCTTATGATTTACACCCACGCAGAGATAGTGATCACGAAGAAATTGTTGATGAACCTCTTACTCAAGCTGTGCCCATGCTTCATTCCATTCCAGAACTTACTGAAATCGAAACAACATTTCTGTCAGCAATTGAGAAATTCAAAAATATCGAACCCACGATTAAACCATATATTCCCAAGCTAAAAACATCAAAAAAGCTGGCACGCATAGTGAGCTTTATAAACTTGTCGTTACTACCAAAATACTTACAAGAAAACGACGACTTCAATACACTTCACAATCTGATATACTGCGCAGCTTATACTGCGGCTATTCACAATGGATCTAAGCTAGATAATATACACAGAACACAAAAATCAAATCACAAAACACCAATATGGCAAACTCGACTTCAAGGTAGAATAGATGACTTAAGAACAAAAATATCTAGGCTTACAGAATACATGAACAGTAATAACAGCTCAACACTAAAACGGCATGTAGAGTTAATAAAAAAGCATTATAAAATACATACAAAACATGAACAAGAAAACACCGACCTATCACACTTTCTTGACACTCTTAAGCAAAAACTGAGTGCCTTGGCAAGCAGACTTCGTAGATACAAACAAACAACACTAAGAAAGACTCAAAATAAACAATTTATTTGTAATGAAAAAGCATTTTACCGTAATCTTAATAACAATAAGACACAAACAAATATACAGACATCATCGACTTTACCGACACCGACAGCAACAGAGCTGCACGATTTTTGGTCTGATATCTGGTCGAAACCAGTTAATCACAAAACTAACGAGTGGTTGGAAGCAGACAAGCAAAACCAATTTAACTTACCCGAAATGTCATTTGACGAAGTCAGCTTAGACCTCTTACAGACTGTTATAGCTAAAACACATAATTGGAAAGCTACAGGTTCCGATAAAATTCATAACTACTGGTATAAAAAATTATTTAGTATCCACCCTGTTTTACTGACTCACATAAACCAATTTATCCAATCTCCAAGCACTATGCCGGACTTCATTTCAACTGGTATTACCTATTTGCTTCCCAAAACTAAATGTAATTTACAAAATCCGGCCAACTACAGACCTATTACCTGCTTACAAAATGTATATAAAATACTAACTTCTTGCTTGTCCCATCTCATTTACCAGCACGCTGACCACAATCACATTTTAGCGGAAGAACAAAAAGGATGCAAAAAGCGAAGTCAAGGTTGTAAAGAACAACTCACTATAGACGCAGTAATATCCAGACAAGCATTTAAACGAAAGAAAAATATTTACACCATGTACATCGATTACAAAAAGGCGTTTGATTCTGTACCACACTCTTGGCTTATATACATTCTACAACACTACAAAATTCACCCAACTATAGTTAATTTTCTAAATTATACGATGAAAACCTGGTCTACTAAACTGAAACTTAATAATCAAATTGAAACAGAAGCTATTAACATCCGTAGAGGTATATTCCAAGGCGACTCTTTAAGTCCGCTTTGGTTTTGTCTAGCACTCAATCCACTGTCAACTCTTTTAAATAATAGTAATAATGGATACAAACTTAAAGTTGAAAACCAAAATGTCAAGTTTACGCATTTGATGTACATGGACGACATTAAGCTGTTTGCCAGTAGTATTTCAGAAATAGAAAACCTTGCACATTTAACAGAAACATTTTCGTCAGATATAAACATGTCCTTCGGCATCGATAAATGCAGAATACAGTCAGTGCAAAAGGGGAAAATAGTTCACAACTCCTACCACATGAAAACAGGAGAGAATATTGATCCAGTTGACGACACGCTTGGCTACAAATATTTAGGTTATTACCAGACACGTCAAATACACGAAAAGTCAGCTAAAGCAGCAATAACAGAAAAATTTAAAACCAGACTACATAACATATTGAACTCGCAACTAAATTCTAAAAACACAATAAAAGCTATAAACACATTTGCTATACCCGTCCTCACATATTCTTTTGGTATCATACACTGGTCACAATCCGATCTCAAAAAACATCAACGTATTATCAATACCCACATGACTAAATACAGAAAGCACCATCCCCGATCTTGCTCACAGAGACTAACCTTGCCAAGGCATGAAGGTGGCCGAGGCCTTATCGATATACAAAATCTCCACAATAAACAAATATCCACACTCCGTACGTTTTTTCACAGTCGTGTACAAGACTCAACATTACATAAGGCCATAGCTGAAGCAGACATCAAACACACTCCACTTAATCTCAAAGACCGAGCACCACAACCTAACGAAAAAATTACCCAACCACAACAAAAACTTGAGACTTGGATGCAAAAGTCCCTCCACGGAAGGCACCGCCATGATCTCCTCAACCCAAACGTCGATAAGATAGCGTCGAACGCATGGTTGAAGAGAGGTGAATTGTTTCCGGAAACTGAGGGATTTATGTTGGCCATTCAAGACCAGACTATAGACACCAAAAATTATCGGAAGTACATCATACGAGACCCAAACTTGCAATCAGACCTTTGCCGACATTGCCATAGTGCTTCCGAAACTATACAACACATAACCGGGGCCTGTAGATCAATCACACAAACAGATTACAAACATAGGCATGACCAGATAGCATCAATAGTCCATCAATATCTAGCGAAAAAATTTAAGCTTGTATCTGATCAAGTACCCTATTACAAATACACACCACAAACGATTCTTGAAAATTCTCATTTCAAATTGTATTGGGACCGAACTATCATAACCGACAAAACTATCCACCACAATAGACCCGATATAACACTACACGACAAAAACAATAAACTAGTCTACCTCATAGATATCGCAGTCCCAAATACACATAATCTCACATCCACACACACTGAAAAGTTAACTAAATATACCGACCTTGCCATCGAACTTAAAAGTCAGTGGCGAGTAGAAACAGTTAAAACTATCCCAATTATCATTTCATCTACTGGTGTTATCCCCACAACGTTACACGACAGCTTACAAATTCTCCAAATACATCCCCTCACGTTTTTGCTCCTGCAAAAAGCTGCAATTTTAAATACTTGCCGAATTGTGCGAAAGTTCCTTTCTTTAGGTTAATAAATCTTCATTTTCGTTTTGGCCAAAAGCCTGCGAATGTGAATAGGCCCCAGAAATGGGAGAATATATACGCATATAAATATAAATAATAATAATAAGCCTCTTATCCTGAACTGCTTTCCTCTTTTTTTGCATTGTAATTGTCTCTTTAATGCACTGCAAAATTATCTACCAAGAAAATTGTTACTGACGTCATCAAGTGATGTGCACCCTGATGATCTAGTGGTTTAGGTATCGTTTTATGATCTCGGTGAAAACCAACCTCGGGTCTGTTATCACCAATTTTTGGTAGCTGGGTGATTAAACTAGTAGCTTTGTAGAACATCAAAATTTCACGAATATTTTAAACATTTTAAAATACCAGAAAAATTTCATCTTCACTTGCGGTGTAGGATTCGAATTTATGACTTTTACACATGGCGCGTGCTGCTCTTTAAACTGAGGTAACCATTAGCTATCGCTGGTAATAAACTGTTATAATATAACGTTCACGATACCGGTTTTGCACAACTTAAATTAATCAAAATCATCATACATATGAACCGTAAAATATAGTTGATATATCACTGAAAAGCCTTCCAAATTCTGCCATTTCCAATGTAGAACGGCCTTAGATCGAACCGATTTCGAAACTATTAGCATCGTTACACGCCGGCTCGCAGTAAATCATGCGCTTCCACTATTAACCGCGCGCCATTGACAGAACCGGAAAATTGATGATAAGTGACGTCATCCTTTAACTACCCACTTGACTTTGTCTCAATGTTACATTCCAGATTTGAATTTGTATAATTGTACAGTCACTCGATTGTTTTTGCATTAAAAAAAAACACATTCAAATCTTTTTTGTAGTATTTATTTATTAACCAGCCTTTATCATCAATAGTTTATATCGATAATTAGTTTTTACTGCCCGTCTAGGAATCAAGACACACTTTTTTGTAATTACGTCATCATTTACTTGCGGAACTTCGTTGTTATGATGGGTTCTGGTTTTTAACTTTGGCATGTCAAGTTTTATAATCAATGTATCTTTTGCAACAGATTTTTCTGTATGCCATTGTAATTAAGACTTTAAGTGAATAAATCTGACTAAATAATACTTATCACAGTTAAACCTCAATACAAATGTTTTCTATTTTTAGGTTTAAATTAAATTTATAAATCTTTTTTTTCATTCCTTTCCCATTCATCCATCCCATAACAATAATTTTAAAATGATAGCCGTGTTTGGCAGGATCCATAACGTATTTGTATGTATGTATGTACAAAAAAAATTATCTCCATCATTTACTTGCGGAGTGGAAAAAATATAATGATAATGAATATAAACAAATTTACATGACTAGCACAAATCATATTGTAATCAGATGCCTTATCTCGAAGACCAAGTTATTTTATTTTAATAAACCAACACTTGAAATAAAGCCAAAGAGTCCCACTTATCTTCAATGTTCCACCCCTCGTAAAAGCCTCCCAATTGTAGTTAACAGTCCCAATCAAGAACGGGCGATAGATCAACTCCACTATTAGGACGGGGCTATTAACAGAGCCGGCGAATTTGTGATAAAGTGACGTCATAATTTACTCACCTCACTTCCTCGTTATAACCGGGCCGGCACCTCCAACGGCTGACTTATGATCAATGGAGAATTTGAAAGAAAATTTATAACCGTTGTTACTCACAGAAGCAAAAATAAGTTCCTCTGTGAAATATTGAGCGGAACTGAATTGAAATTCAGAGTTCTGTTTTTGTTGGCAACTTTGCGGGAGTCTTCTATGCTATTTGGTTTTGAGATGGAGAATAGTTTTTGCATTTCATCAGCGTGGATTGATAAATTATAATGGTTAATGTTTACCTTTTGTAGGAAAATGCAATAGGTTGAAATCATGATTTGATTCGGTTAATAAGCGTTCTTTTTCATGATGAAATTTAAAAATACTTATCCGAAGAAAGAAAGAAAGAAAAAAAGAAAGAAATAAGAAGATTGGCAAAAAATTTTTCGTCGTAATACAGTTTAATCAATAATACCACTATTTCTACAAAAATAATAAATTTTACGCAATCTATTTTCTTAAATCCAAATGATACTTTGCCCATTTTGCAAAGAATATCACTTGAAAATAACTATATCATCGAGAAAAGATGTAAAAAAAACGAAAAAGGACTTACTACAGAACCTCACAATGTTCTATACCTGTATTTGTAATAAGAAGGTCTGAAGTTTTTTTATGAAAACTCAATAATTCAAGGAATAATGCTTTGCGTCAGACCAAAAAGTATTTTATAATAAATGTAGGTAACTAGTCAAACTGAAAATGTCTCCCACTAGACTCGTTGAGAAAATTATTTGAGTTCCAGTAAAAATATTCCGTCAAAGTATTGAAGAGGAAATTGGCGAGAGTACTCTGTCTCCTAACCGACCACAATAAAACTTTCATTTGGAAAACAGGAACTTTATTGCCAGGAATATTTTACTAGCTCACTCTCGTGACAGGGAGCTGCCTTTATGTGATGCTGTAACTTGAGATGGTATGTGGACATCAGTCGAAAGTGGTAGAAGAATGATATTGAGTAATCAGCGGGTTTTCGTCATGGTATTTTACTAAGGTTCTTGTTTTTGTAAAGAGCAACACGGAATTTTTTTGAGATCTAGAACCATCGCTGAGTTATGTAATTGTTTCTACAAATTTTGTTGAACAACTTTTTCACATTTTTAAATGGCATATCATTTTATTTTCTTAAAATAAAGTAACTAGTAATTATTATTATTTTCCCAGACGTATATAAAAAAAAATATGTACTAGATAGAAATCAAAATATAAAGTCCACTATCGATATTGCACTGTTATGGAATTTAGTTTAGTTTTCCTAATTTGCAAAATTTCATACTGTTTATATATGCTAGTTTTATTTTACTAAGTCACGTCAAACATTTAATATAAAAATTGTGCATAGGTGACAATTACTATCATTGTTGTATTACATTTTTCACGAATAAATGTATTCTACATTTATTATATACTAAATATCTATTTATTCTATGTGATAACATTAAATACATGAACTGAGCAGTATATTCAACCCTATCAGGAAACCAGCTTTACCCCGAATCGGAATCAGAAATTTAAGCCAAACTCTAGTATAAATTTAACTCTAATACTACCAGGAAATTGAATTTAAACCACACACAGAACATCTATTATGCGATAGTTTGTTGCTTGCCGGATCTATCTGTAAGCTAGGACGTAAATATCTTTTAATTTTAGTTCATGTGGTTGGTACCAAAACGTGTGTAATCTAATTTGCGTTCCCAAATTGGCTCGTTGTTGCTTTGTTTTCGTTACATACATTTGTACAATTGTCTCTAGGTTACAAGTTGTACGAATTTAGTCACACAATTATAAGATATTAGATAAAGCTGTATTGTGGTACAGTAAACATTTTTGGTCTTTAGTTGAGGTACATTAACAATTAAATTAATGTGTAAGTTAAAGTATCATTTGATTTACTTTGTTACTTGGTGTTAAATGTGACAAGGAGGCACACCTTGCCACATCCTTAGTTTTTCAAAGCTCATACTATTAATATTATACAATATGTTGTTATGTATGTTGTACAGTATGTTAGAATGTATGAATGTCTGCATGTATGTTTGTTACCCTTTCACGTAAAAACTTCTGATCGGATATGGTAGGAAGTACTTTTGATTTGCTTTAAATAATGGAGGCTTTTGCCTCTCTTGTTTTTGTAGGACATTCAAAGGATTGGATGGAACGGTGAATTGTGTAACATAGTGTGAAATCAGATTACAAATATCAGAGACATTTCCAATACTACAACACCTAGACTCGACAGAATATAGAAAAGTTCGATTTTCATATTCTCTAAGAAGTTTTGACCCCAAAGTCGGGTTTGTGTGCCTCTCAGCTACGGAGGTATTTATACTTTTTGAACGTAAACCTAGCTCCCTCTTTCTAGCTTTTAAGAGAGGTAGGGCATATCAATTCATTGCTCAAACTGGAGCAGCCCGACTGATGATATACCTCTGATGATAGACCACAGCCAAATAACAATCACTTCTGTGTTGTTGTGTTCCTACGTGTGAGTGAGGTTTCCAGAGCTCCTGGGGGATGCTACATTAGTAGCAGGGGTCAACCCTTCAAGGTAAGGGCGACAAGTCCAGTAACAGATTTATTATGCTGTTCTGGTCGCTCTTAAGCTAGGTGGTAATGTGCCACTTAACATCAGGTGGGATGAGGTCAATCTTGAAATGCGATATTAAGAAAAAACTCCTGGTTCGGCCAAAGTATTTCCATTGTGGTATATGTGAATGTTATCAATCACGTCTTAAACGTGATCGATAAAGCTAATACAATGCGTATAGGAATGTCTACCCAAAACACGTATTATAGATAAGCGAACTAGTATATATAAATATTAAAGATGAAGCTCATACAGTACGCGTTGTTTCGTTAACATCGACCCTCCACCTCCTATGGTTAACCAAGTACTCACATATCGCCTTTGTTCCCAGGTCGCGTGGATCCACATCGACCGTCAGATGATCCTGACGATCCACCGTCACGTCATCACGCGGCTGGCGCGGTTCAGCGTGTCTCACGACAACGCGATGACGTGGCTGCTGCACGTGAGCCAGGTGCAGCAAGAGGACCGCGGCTATTACATGTGCCAGGTCAACACCAACCCGATGATCAGCCAGGTTGGGTACCTGCAGGTTGTTGGTGAGTTTGTACATTCTTCTCCTTTCTCCAGCTTTTTTTTTATATTTGCCCTTCAAGATTGACCTCATCCCACCTGATGTTAAGTGGTAATGAGGTCCTAGCTTAAGGGTGACAAGTACAGCATAATAAATCTGTCACAGGACTTGTTGCCCTTACCTTGAAGGCTTGACCCCTACTACTAATGTAGCCCCCCAGGAGCTCTGGAAACCTTACTCACACGCAGGAACACAACAACGCAGAAGTGCTTGTTATTTGGCTGCGGTCTTCTGTAAGGTGGAGGTATTTAACCAGTCTGGCTGCTCTAGTTCGAGCGATAAATCGCTATGCCCTACATCTGTTAGCTGATTTTGAAAGCTTTGCATAACGGAATTAAGGCTTTTCTGGTGACTTTAATCCTGCACATTTTTGATCTTACCTGATAGTGACTTCTTACGTCTTAATGCTAGAACGTCGATTTAGTAGATCCATGAAATTAAACATCTTGATGGCATCATCAAGATTGTTAGATTTCCATATTGATTTAGATATAGGTTCCGAAACGGAAGTAGAATTACTTTGCATTATATTCAATGACGATTCAGAAGTGTTATATGTAGCTTACTTGAATAAATAAATATTTGAGTTTGAGTTTGAATTCGTTTATTTATTAGACTGACTACTTTACCAAATTTGTGAAAGTATTAAGACTATTATTTTATCAAATACTAGTGACTCGCTTAAACTTTGCACGATTGCAACGTAAATTGCTATACAGTTTTCGAATTTTATGGATGGTAACATATATAACATTGTTTTTCTTGAGTCACTTTACAATTTAAAAACTGCATCAAAATTCGTAGCGAAGTTTGTAAGATCTAAACATCATAGAGGTAGACTTTGTAGTACATAACTCGAATAAATAGATAAGGTATTTTCATCTGCAGAATATAAAAGACTAGCTGTGCCCGCGACTTCGTTCGCGTGGACTACATCCATTCATGGTCGGTTTTACCCCTATCTCCCCTAATATTTGAAACAAAAAGTAGTCTATAAAGTATAAAGTATTTTCCCATATAAACTTTCTAAGGTGGCATTACCCCCCCCCCCCCTTACTTTCTAAAAAAAGTAGCCTATGTCCGTTCTTGAGGTTCAACGTACCTATGCCAAATAATATATCAAGAGAGGTTTAAGCGGGAAAGCGTAACAGACAGACAGACAGACAGAGTAACTTTCGCATTTATAATATTAGTAGGGATTAAATCATACTAATGCTTGGTATGGTATGCACATCAGGTATATATGTTGTTTTTAAAGCACTGAATTGGTCCATTTAAGATCTATCATCGGTAATAATAATACTGCTTTATTTAATTATTTCTTTTTAAAATTGACACATTAAACTATCTTGGGGAAAAATTTGTACAAAAACTAGCTGTCTTTGTTCAAACAATTTACTTTCATGCCGGTATCTTCTTGAAATCGGTGGTTGTATCATTTGGTTTATAAAAAGACAATTATAAGTATTATTTACATGATTAATAATGCGTTTGCTGTAGTCAGAGTCTATTCTGTCTTTGTTTTTTCCCTATACTGTTCCTTCTCATAATGCTTAAAATTGGTTTCACGGATAACTTTTCTTAAGATTGCTGTATCAGTAATCAAAATGATTATCACAATATCATTAGTAAAACAACTGTTACTATATTAATGACACCGCCATTACTAACTTTGCCAATAGTTCTTTATGAACCTACTCGCAGATTCAATACCAGTTAGGTCAAAGTAGTCTGAACAAATGTAACGTAGAACACAGATCAGCTAAGTCGCTTACATTGTTCCCGCCTAGTGGTTCGACTTGCTCCGACCAAAGTTTTAATTACTATCCTTTAATACCCGACGCGGTCGTACTCTACTTCTGCCGTTTAATTAACTATATCCAATGAGAGACAATGCAGAAATCTGAAGCACCTGAGTAAATGCTTGCATTAATAGTTACTGTGAAACTTGGAAACTTGATCCAGTCTGTAAATATATTAAAACATAATGTATAAGAAACATCATCTCCAACATATATTAAATTTAAAAAACTCAGCCTTTTTAACGTAAGCGCTTATATTGACCTCATAAGAGCGGTCAAAGGCAAAAATGTTACGTCGATTACACCTATTACGCAATGTCGCCATTTTGTAATTGATGCCATCGTGGATTTGAAATTTTTCATAGTCAATTGAACATCCAAAAACATTACCATGTAAAATGTAGCCAAGACTAGAGCGATACTAAGAAGACCTTCGATGTCTACCTGGGTAATTGGTAATAATAAGGAATTTATTGAATGTTTTAAGAAATGTAATTTATAAAAAATATTATTATATTTTGACATGATTTTTTAAAAATATTTGACATTTATTCTAACAAATCCGAAAAACTTATTTGTCACACCTGCTTGCAGGCAGAATACTAACAACATACTATAAATAATGACATCAAAATGTAAAAATGTATTCTTGCAAATAAATAATTGATTGATAAGTTCTGAAGATATGTGGCGGTAGTTTTAGCCACTTTTACGATTAGAAAGTTAGATGCTTGTAGAGTTGTGGGCGTGTAGAGTTATAATAAGCTTGTCTCTTTATGACATCTGATAACTTGTTTACACTGAACGCCAATGGTTGTATTCTTGTGGCCACCATCTTGGACTGCAGACGAAGTTTCACAAATTGTTTCTTTAAAATCAACCACAGGGTCATAAAACTCAAAAATTACCGAGTGCATTATAAAAAGATGTGGGTTGTGATTGGCAGATGTCATTCTTAAATAAAAGCAATATATTTTTTCAACGTACACAAAACAATCTCGTATATCTTTTCAAGTTGTTCCGAGTCAACATTTCTAACCCGCCACCACCCACTTTCTTATTCGCACTAACATCAAAAATGCAGGGAGACGAGAGCAGACGACCGGCACCACACATTACTTAACCCTTTACTGCTGGGACCGAAAGTATTTTCTTTTCGATCGTCTTTAAAAATGGGAGTGCGGTTTTAGTTTGACTCGTGTTTTGTTTTTGTTTTGTTTATTTTTTAGTGCGCCGTTGTTAAAGAAAATAAATAACAACAAACGTTTTATAAAAGATTAACCAAACATGGGTTAATCTACGACTACACAACATACCTACCTATAGAGTGGCCAACCGAAACTCCACGATTTTTTTTGTTTTTTTAATAACAATTAAAAAAGTTTGTTTTTATAGTCCATTCCAGTCTGTCTGTCACTCTTCCTTATTGTATATTATTTTTTTCTCTGATACCTCAACAACCGCACTATCTACTTAGTATATTTAAGACTTAATATGACATTATTACTAGTTATAATTATATAACTAATAAATCATAATTATATTACAGTGTATTAGTTAATTTGCTAAGGTGGAACCCAATAATTATCTTGTACTTATGTATTATAGTGTCGGTGTCTTTACTCGATTTATTTCCTTATTACTTAATTCTGACTACTATTTGTGACTGACTATTAGAAATGTTCTCAAATTATGTATGAGCTCAGATTATGCAGGTGGTTTCCAAACTTAGCAAATTGCAGACAAGCACTATCGCCCAATGGGGTATGAATCCGCGCGGACCAAAGTTATAAGCGCCCCGAACTTTGCTCGGGGAAAATAACAAAGTGTAACGTCACATTTTTAGCACTTTAAAGTTATTCTGGTGTTGTTTGTAAATGTGTTGAAGTTTTGCGTTTAATGCATTTTATAAAATTACTTGTACAGGTAAAAATGTTTAACCGTCTATTACATAAAGGTAGGAATGTATTAAAAATAAATTTGCAATCAAGCAGTAATTAGGCTAACACTGTAATAAAACTGATTTAAAGTGGATGATCATTGGTAAAGCACGATCTACATTTTTTCTCGTTATACTCAAAATTGTCAAGGCAAGGTTAATGACAAAAAATGTCAGATATTTATCGTGATTGTACGCTTTTTACCCCACAGCGAGTCTTTAGTAATGTAAAAATTAAATATTACTACCGCACTGACAAAAATATTATATAATATAATTCTTTAAAAAAAATTCAGGTGGAACAATACATAACTTCGAGCTAGATAAAATGTGTACAGAGAAGTAAATTGCAACATCACCTTGAACAGCAGGAGCAGAACTATCAGGGTGTCAATATTGAATGGACACGTGAAAGGTTTGGCATCTTTAATTATTTTACAAGCGCAGTTTTGTGAAAGCTTATCTCTTATTGTAATATTTATACGAGCAAAGTTTGAACACCACGGTCTTCAGAGTGAAGAGTCAGCTTAATAATCTACTTCAAATATTAAAAAAAGATCGTGAATAAGTATGAGATTCAAACCCACAACTTTCGCGTATCATGCGTGCCACTCTTCCAACAGAGACTTAACTTAGAACTTCCGTTTTGATACTACGCTTTATGTTGTTTAAATAAATAAATAAATAAATGCGCCAGACAATCACACCAATCACCTGGTCTCAAACTAAGGTTTTCCCTTGTATTATGAGCACCAGACGACGGATACTAACTGGGAGCGTCATCCCAGCACACCCAGACCCAAGACAATTTAGAAAAGTTCGTTTTCCAAATTGACCCGACCGGGAATCGAACCCGGGACCTTTCGCGCTTTGGTCGCCTACCTTAGCCACTGCGCCACCGAGGTCGTCAGAGGTGTTTGAAACTGTAAAATATGTTCAGACGCCAAGGCGCTCAGTTTTTAAACATTTCTGCCACGAATGTCCTACGGGACAATGGCTTGGAGATTTTAATACTTAATTGGAAAATAATCGCTGACAACAACTTGAGGTGAGCTTAGTTGGAAAAGCACCACGAGTGAGCTTTGAAAGTTCGCTTTTGCAGCGTGATGCATTAAAAAATAAATAGACTACTTATAATATCTAAAAGAGTAAAGTAACCAGTCAATACAAAAACAGTACAAGGAAACCTATATTATAGTATTATGACTGACAAGATCTGATGGTGACCTTACCACTATTCACAAAAAGTATGAATCCATTTAATAGTAATCGATTTTTACACGGATGCAATTTAACTGACACTAACATATTATATATATTATGTTAGTTAAATGTTAATATAAACATACAAACAGCACTTACCACAGTTGCGGCGTTCATATAAGCAAAGTTTGAGCACCACTGCGCAGGGGCGGCCCAATAGGACGCTTTCAGTGTTTATACGACCGCAGTTTCGGCTGACTTTAAGTGGAAATAAACCTTTACTTTTCCTGTCGCTTCTGAAGCTACGTCTACAGTGAGTAGATGGAGCGATTCATAATTTTACTGCAAGATACAGTTACAAAAGTATTGTTCCAAAACTTAGGGCCAGCAACGAATAATATGACCGCTTTCTGTCATAGCTCGTGTTTTTTTTTGCAATTTGACTACTGTCGCATCGTCAGTTACAGACCAAGTAAGCTATTGAAAGCATAATAATATATTATATACAAACTATGTAAAAAAAATTATGCATATTCCGAACGGGTATAAATATATACAGATTCCTAAAATGTATATAAAAGCCTAAACATAACAATTAGATATTAAGAAGGCTGACAATTCTATTACTATTATTAGCATGATATACATACAAAATGTATAGGTTTCGCATCAAGTTACTTTCTTTGGTTCTAACATGGTGGTAGAAGATATTGTACTGGCGATGTGCTTTTGTAAAGCTTACATAAATAAAGATATTATGTTTTTATTATATTCTTTTCTTGATTTTCAACGTGTCAGTCCCTCGCTAACGCTTGTCACTCTGTACACAGACGAACATTCACACTGTGGGCGTTTCCCTCCTGTTTTATTGCTCAGCTATTTGAGGGTCGGATGGTAATTGATATTGAATTGCTGGATTGATTTGTGGTAAAGATTGCTCAGTAAAACCTCGATAGCTTCTCAGAGGTATCTTAAAAATGCTTTTTTATTTATGAATCGTAACCTCTTTATTAAAGACAGTTTTAAAAGCCGCTTGGATTAAACCATTTTATAAAAATGGTAGCGTTATTATCAATAAAGTAATATAATTTGGCAAAAAAATGTTGATAGGGCGAGGAAATTTATCTGTTTCTATAAAATTAATTGTTAATTATTATTTGTCTTCATTGTAGTTGGCAGCTTCCGTTTAATTTTTTTCGTGAAATAAAATTAAATTATTTCACGAAAAAATGTATATAGTATCGATAAAATTAATAAATAATTCAAGCAGTACCGTTGAATACGCGGTGTATTCATATTAAAGTTTCATCTTCAAATGTTGTAATGTGAAAAAGTGCAATAAAGATAATTTTAATTAGAGCTCAATATCATTAGAAGACTTTTGTTAATATAATTGAAGTTTAAGACGCACAGGTAAGCTTAACGAGTAAGTTGAATTAATGCGTGTTTGGAAAGCTACCCGTAAATAACACATTCATATATTATGTGTTGGAAGAATACTTTAAACACTTAAAACTGGCATTTTATTTAAAAGCTAGAAAGAAGGCCCTAGCGGCTGGCGCCGACTTTGCACGGGTCCTTTGTAGATATTATATATTCCATTTTTCTGTACTATTATTACGTTTGTTTTAAATATCTTAAGTGTTCTCTTAATTAGTTTAATTATTTAAAAAAAACATATCCAAAGCCATTTTTTTTGACATTGATTCCTTCAAAAACAACGTGAAAAAACATCTTGCGGGCCAGTTTGGTGATTCTAACTCTAATATTACGGTATCAAAGGATAATACGACATCAAATGACACCGCGACGTGGTTTCCTCTCTTGCTTATCATCAGGTTGAGAAGAGCCAATACACTGCGTTTATATAAAAATATATTATATATTAATTAGTTTGAAAGATCTAAGCATACATAAAGACAGGAAACGCGAAGCGACATTGCTTTAAAAAATATAACAAAGCAATATTTATTCTTCAATAATAAATAAATAGGAAAGACAAAAGCACGTCGGACTACTTTGTAGTTCGCATCGCCCTTATAACGTGCATATAAGATCAAATATCGAAATCCAAGTGCTTACCCCGGACGTGCTGTTGACTGTACAGCCAGCATCATTCATTCGTATACAACTCAGTACCTTGTCATACCAAATCTCCGCGTAACTAAGCAAGTGAGATAGACAGTGACTTAATGTGACAATGACAAGGTACAGATTTGTTCGCGAACTAAAGCTACTGTGCTGAAAATATATCCTTTATATGGTGTTAATTATAATTTATTATAGTGATATTTTTAAGATAAATTCTCTCTGCAATTTAAATACAGAGCAGTTCCGAAATATCAACGGTTAATCGATCATTGTGAACCAGTGGACCTAATTATCCGTTTTAAAATGAAAATGTCAAAATAGCTCAAATAATAAATAACTTTTTGTACGAGTTTTTATCTTTATATAAATATATGGGTACGTACTATTCACATTCATTACGACAATGGTTTTAAATAAATGCCATAGCATACATAGTTTTTTTATCATTTAGCATTAAATTGATTTTTTCTTCAATATTTCGGTCCAAAGAATTTAAGGCTAATTTACAGCATTAGTATTTTTAAAACAATTTTATTAATTTAAAAATGTATAAAGTTTGAACGATGGATTTAACATATTTAAAAATGGGCTTTAATTTAAATACATAGGTATGTATTAATTTACATCAATCTCAAATATTAATTTATACTCAGGTATCCCAGAAATTAGATCTTGGGTATTAATGATGCCAGGTATGGAAATAATTTTATTGTATGCGCAAACTTGCACTAAGTGCGATTTTTTTTTCGTTAATATTTCTAAATACAAATTGACTTTTTTGTTTCCACGATCCTCTTGTTTAAACTAAACCAACTTCAAAAACTACAGATAATCTATAACCGTAAAAATTGGTTTGTAGCACATAAATCCTGATTCTACGTAAGCAAAGCATAAATAAATGACGCTTCATTTAACTTTGGCGAAGTAAATAACACTTTTATTTATGAAACAACCACTTTCCTTCTCCTAAAGTAACATTCATAAATGCTTTTAGCGTCGTTCCTGCACATTTACTGGAAGAAAGCGCTATAAGAAAATAGTTTTCAACTCTAATAAACCCACAGTAATAAAGGATATGAGCATTAAAGTAAGAAATTGCTTGATTTTGTTGATCATCTTGCATATTTATGCCATCATAGCTTTGTTCATGTAATACTAAGTTTATGACAGAAATTTTAACGAACATCTTGCAGAAATGCTCTCTATATAGGTACTTTGCTATATTCTTACGTTAGAGGAAAAAAAAGCTATTTTTTTAGCTAAGGTATAGTTTGTGGTGTACTTACATTACAATTAATCAATCTCCTTGAGATCACCGGGGTGATTTTCTTTTGGAAATTCAGTTAACTAATTAAGTGCGTAAGCAATCAAATAATCAAATAAGCAATCAAATAATTTAAGAGAGGCAGGGCAAAGCAATTTATCGCTCGAACTGGAGCAGCCTGACAGGTGATATACCTCCACCTTACAGAAGACCGCAGCCAAATAACAATCACTACGGTGTTGTTGTGTTCCTGCATGTGAGTAAGGTTTTCAGAGTCTTGGGGGGTGCTACATTAGTAGCAGGGGTCAAGCCTCAAAAAAAATACACACGTATTTTCTTTCTTATAATTAAGATTTAACTTTTTGTTTTATCTCCAGTGCCACCTAACATCCTGGATGAAGACAGCACGCAGTCAGCGGTGGCGGTCCGGGAAAACCAGAACATCAGTCTGGTGTGTAAAGCTGATGGATTCCCCACCCCCAAGATTATGTGGAGGAGGGAAGATGGACAATCCATCTCCGTGGACAGGCGGAAGAAAGGTGAGTTTTAGAGTTGTATCGATAGTCCACTATAGTTTTAGTTAACCTCAAATCAAGAATATCGATAGGCTATCAATCGATTCTATTGCTTCCAATCAATATTATTTGTTAATATGTAATATCGTACAATTGACAGAAATATCGAAGAAAAAAATGTCATAATATTATAAATACACTTTTATCGGAGGAAGATGCCTATAATTTTTCGAAATTGAAATAAAATCTGTTGCGTGGATATATTCAAACACATCACATATTGATAGCATCCACGTGTTATGTATTTCTAACTACATATATGTTAATCTGATTATTTCCATGATGCCGAGGGTGGCCATTCGTAAGAGTTGAAAACAAAAAAAAAGTGGAGTGCGTTAGATTTTCTAAGGTGGTGTTAAATCAACCCTAGAAGAGTTCTTAATTAATAATCTGATGATTTAGATGTGACGCAAACTAGCGTTCATCGCCATTTTTTAAGGCTCGAGCGCGTCAGGTTGACATTGAATTATTTTCTTTAAAATTACCGTGTTGAGCGCTAACACATATCTCAGCTCTGCCGAAGGACTTTTTTAATACTGCCCTGCACTTCAAGATTGACCTCATCCCACCTGATGTAAAGTGGTAATAAGTGTTATAATTATTTAACAAAATGTTTCTGTATGACTACTAGTGACATCTATAAGTTACCTATGTAATGTTCTTTTGATGTGTCAAAAATAAACTGTCAGTCGTTAACCGAAAGTGCGTGTTTTAATAGGTTATGGGTGATGTCCCGATTTTCTTAAGTAATTAGTGCTACAGTTTAAGAAAAACGCTGAACTTTTGTGTAGATAATGGCTTTAAACTATTTACAAAGTGTTCCCAAACTAAAAGGGAGGGAAAACTATGATGTGTGGAGTTTCGCAGCAGAAAATTTGTTAGTGCTAGAGGGCATGATACAGTACATCAAGATGCCCGTGCACGGCGGCACAGAAACAAAGATTGCAGACGACGAAAGGACTAAGGCAAAGTTAATATTGACAATTGATCCAGGACTGTATGTTCATATCAAAGAAACGAAAACCTCGTTTGAGCTGTGGACAAAGCTGAAAAACATGTTTGATGACTCAGGCTTTTCTAGAAAAATCTCTTTGCTGCGACATTTAATATCAATCAGACAAGAAAGCTGTGATTCAATGACTAATTATGTTACGCAAGTGGTCGAGACAGCACAAAGATTGAAAGGCACCGGGTTTGCTATAACAGATGAATGGATTGGATCATTATTATTAGCAGGTTTGCCGGAAAAGTATTCTCCTATGATCATGGCTATAGAACATTCTGGAATACAAATTAACACAGATTCAATAAAATCGAAATTGATCGATTTGGAAGTTTCCTTAAATTTGGACACCAGTGGCGCTGCATTCGCTGCAAATAGACCGTACTCGAAGACGCGGCACTACACTACAAATAAAAATGGCGGTCAACAACAATCGTCCATGGCGTCTAAAATGCAGTCGAAAAAAGTAATTGTGTGCTACAAATGCAAAGAAAACGGGCATTTTAGAAATCAATGTCCGTTATTGCAGAAAAACAAACAAACGAATGCGTTTAGTGTGGTATTTTTGAGTGGACAGTATAGTAAAAGCGAGTGGTATATTGACTCCGGTGCAAGCGCGCACATGACATCGAATGAAAATTGGATAGAAAATCCAAATTCTATGCCAGTTATGTCAGAAATTACGGTAGCCGATAGTACAAAGGTACCAGTAAAGTGCTCCGGGGACGTGAAAATAACTTCGGATCGCAACTATGAGATTACTGTCAAGAATGTGTTGTGTATTCCAAAATTGTCAACAAATCTATTGTCAGTGAGTGAGCTTATAAAAAAAGGTAACAAAGTTGTGTTTGAAAGTAACATTTGCTATATTCGAAATGTGAAGAATGAAATAGTAGCCACTGCATATTTAGTAAATGGTGTTTACAAATTGAATTTAAAAACAACAGATTGTATGTTAGCAGCACCAGCTTTGGCAAGTGCAGAGTTATGGCACAAACGCCTAGCACACATCAATAGTGGTGATTTGAATAGAATGAGAAATGGCATCGTGGAAGGAGTGAATTTTTCTTCTCCTAGTGACACTAAGAAGGAGAATTGTATAACCTGTTGTGAAGGCAAACAAACAAGGCTGCCATTCCCACGCAGTGAACGTACCAGCACGGAGACACTACAATTAATCCATGCAGATGTGTGTGGGCCCATGGAGGTAAAATCAATTGGCGGTTCACGATTCTTTTTGCTTCTTGTGGATGACTACAGTAAGATGACATTCATTTATTTTCTCAAACATAAAAATGAAGTTTTCCAGAGATTTAAGGATTTTAAAGCTATGGTTGAGAACCAACAAAATAGAAAAATCAAAATACTTCGTACTGACAACGGAGGTGAATTTTGCAATAGAGTAATGGACAATTTTTTGGTAGATGAAGGTATAATTCATCAAAGGACTACTACATATGCCCCTGAGCAGAATGGTGTCAGTGAGAGAGCCAACAGAACTGTTATAGAAAAAGGTAGATGTTTGATTTTTGAGGCAAAACTTGAAAAGAAATTTTGGGCCGAAGCTGTTCATACGGCCGTTTACTTGAAAAACAGATGTGTTACATCTGGTTTAGTAAACAAAACACCTTATGAAGTTTGGTATCAAAGGAAGCCTGACTTAAGCCATGTACGTCTATTCGGAAGTCCAGTAATGGTACACATTCCCAAAGAACAAAGATTAAAATGGGAAAAGAAAGCTAAACAATTTATATTGGTTGGATACTCTGATACTGTAAAGGGATATCCAGTCTATGATCCAGAGAAAAATATAATCACTGAAAAGAGAGACATAATAGTGATGGAAGGAAAGCTTGGAATTGAAAATCCAGAAGAAAATGCTATATGGATACAGAATGATGAGCAGAACTTAACACAAAGAGAAGAGACTGAGACACCACATAATGTGCAAGAATCTAGTATAGAGAACAGAGATTCAGTGGGGGATACTAACATAAATGAATCTCCTTCTAGTTCAAGTTCTGATTCATCAGCTTATATGGATCCAGATGAGACTCATGTGGATACTTCAACTGATTCCATCCCATCAGTTGATATTTCACCAGGAGAGCTTCAAAGTCTTGGAGTTGGTGAAGTGGTTGGTGATAAGAGACAGAGAAGACCACCCAACCGTTTTGGTTATTCAAACATGTGTACATCAAGCAACTTACCAGGTGCTGAGGGGATTGACTTTTCAGAAGCTCTGAATGGACCAGAAGCAGAACAATGGAAGCTGGCTATGCATGAAGAGTTGCAATCATTTGAGTACAATGATGCTTGGGAGCTCATTGATATACCAAGTGATACCTCCATTGTGCAGTGCAGGTGGGTATTTAATAAAAAAATTGATGTAAATGATAAAGTGAGATATAGGGCAAGGCTTGTGGCTAAAGGTTATTCACAGCGATATGGAATTGATTATGTGGATACATTTGCTCCTGTAGTGAAACATTCAACTCTAAGAATGTTATTTGCTCTTAGTACACAGTGGGATATGGAAATTAATCATCTCGATGTAATTACTGTTTTTCTAAATGGACACTTGAATGAGAATATTTGTATGTATCTACCTGTAGGTTTTGAATGTACAGATAAAGGAAAGGTTTTAAAACTTAAAAAAGCGATATATGGGCTTAAACAATCATCCTTAATGTGGTATGAGAGAGTTAAAGATTGTTTATGTAAATTGGGTTTTAAAATAAGTAGCTATGAACCATGTTTATTTACAAAAGTTAGTGAAAATGTTAAAATAGTCGTAGCCGTTTATGTTGATGATTTTCTGATTTTTTCAAATTGCAAGGAGGAAACTGATAATTTGAAGACTGTTTTAAGCTCAGAATTTAAGATAAAGGATTTGGGTTGTGTTAAACGCTATTTAGGCATGAGAGTGCATGTAGACAGAAAATTAAATACTGTAAAAATAGATCAAGAACAATACATAGAGCAGTTGTTACATAAATTTGGAATGTTTAATTGTAGATCTATTGACACTCCTTTAGAATGTAAGTTGAATCTTGAAAAGGCTGAAAATTGTTTAACAGATGTTCCTTATCAAAGACTAATAGGTAGTCTGATGTACTTAGCTGTTATGTCTAGACCGGACATAGCTTATTCCATTAGTTACCTAAGTCAATTTAACAATTCTTATAATGAAACTCATTTTAATCAAGCTAAGAGAGTGTTGAAATACTTACAGAAAACTAAACATTATTGTTTAAAATATAGCAAAAATAGTAATACAGAATTAGAAGGTTTTGTGGATGCCGATTGGGCAAGCGATGTTTTGGACAGGAAGTCCTACACTGGTTTCTGTTTTAACATGGCTGGTTCTGTTATATCATGGCAAAGCAGGAAGCAGAAAACTGTATCTTTATCCAGTACCGAAGCTGAATATGTGGCATTGTCGGAGGCAGCTAGGGAAGCTACATATTTGAGAAATTTGATGTATGAAATAACAGGTAAATTAAACATTGTTAAGTTGCATTGTGATAACCAGAGTGCATTGAAATTATCTTCAAATCATCAGTCTCTGAATAGAACGAAGCACATTGATGTGCGTTATCATTATATTAAAGATGCTATAAAGAATAATATAATTCATGTAAAATATGTGTCAACTCTAGATATGCCTGCTGATCTCTTGACCAAAGGTTTATTATCAATAAAGCATTATAAATTTTTAGGAATGATAGGTCTTGTTCCTAATTAAAATTTAAGTCTATTAATTGTTACCTAAGTCGTTTTTTTTTTGAGATATTTTGTTAAGTAGGGGTGTTATAATTATTTAACAAAATGTTTCTGTATGACTACTAGTGACATCTATAAGTTACCTATGTAATGTTCTTTTGATGTGTCAAAAATAAACTGTCAGTCGTTAACCGAAAGTGCGTGTTTTAATAATAAGGTCCTAGCTTGACGGCGACAAGTACAGCATATATCTGTTACTGGACTGGTCGCCCTTACCTTGTGTAGTGTTTGTATCTATACAATAGATATATATACATTGTCTCATGTCCACCTGGTAGAGGGGGCACGTCCGATCGACAGTCGGTTGCTAGACGCGGTGACGATCGGACGTGCGCTTGCGCTCGGTACCGGGTGTAGTGGTGAGCCAGTGAAACGTAACTTTGTGTGTTGTGTGATAGTGATCACTACAAGTGGCGACGAGTTTAAAGGTAAGTGATTAGAGCCTTAACTTTAAAAGAAAAAAAAAGAGGAAGGAGGGTAGGAACTAAAATATACATAATTTTACAACTGAAATACAAAAGTGAAATAGTTAAGACGATTGTTTAAAGTTTAATCCATAATTTGCGCGATGCGTGGGGGTCGTGGGTTCGATTCCCGTGCCGCGGGGGGAGATGGAAGTTTTCTATTATGTAAGAAGTTCACAATTAGTGCTAGTAAAAGAGCTATAAAAATCATAAAATGTTCATAGATATGAAAGAAAAAACTATTGAAGGTATCCTTGGCTCGTTAGTATTGACAAACAAGTACATACCTACCTGAATATATCTTATATTGCATTGAATTACATGCTTAATTCTCGTAATCAGTGTTTTAAGTTTTGATACAATGTAATAATACAAACAACACTTTTGGATTATTACGGTGAATTTTAGATTAAATTTAGAACAAAATAAGTAGGAATTGCTACTCTGTGTGAAGCAATAGATAGACTACCTCAATTTTAATACTCGTTGATTTGTACCTGAACGAATACGTTGGATTTTTATCAAATAGGTAATATTAATTTATTTTGGTAAATAAATTCAATGTATAGATTTCCATTCAATTGGAAATAAATCAGCATGACTTCCATTAAATTGGAAGTACCTTCAATTATAAGAAGTATTATTTTTAGTGGATTAGATGGATTTCTCTTAGATACGAGGCATTTTGTACAGAGCGTTATTGACTTTCATTAAATTGGAAGTATTAGACGTTTAAATGAACGTAGTTGACTTTCATTAAATTGGAAGTATTAGACGTTCAAATGAACGTAGTTGACTTTCATTAAATTGGAAGTATTAGACGTTCAAATGAACGTAGTTGACTTTCATTAAATTGGAAGTATTAGACGTTCAAATGAACGTAGTGGACTTTCATTAAATTGGAAGTATAAGATGTTCAAATGAACATAATTGACTTTCATTAAATTGGAAGTATTAGACGTTCAAATGAACGTAGGACTTTCATTAAATTGAAAGTATTTGGCGTCCATTCAATTGGGTGTATTTTCAGGTCGCTCCAACGGTCAGTCATGGCTAGTCAACTACCGCCACCTGAAAAACTAGATCTTGAAGGTGACAGTGCATCGGTTGGATTGAAATGGGAAAAATGGAAACGGTCGCTTAGTATATACCTTGAAGCTGCTGATATCATGATTCCATATAAAAAGAGAGCAACATTGCTCGTCTTAGGTGGAGAAGCACTTCAGGAAATCTTTTATAATTTACCTGGAGCAAGCGTAGAACCTGACGAGAATGTAGATGTCTTCGAGATTGCAATTAGTAAACTAGACGAGTATTTCCTTCCCAAACAAAACAAGACATACGAACGTCACATCTTCCGTCTTATTAAACAAGTTGAAGGGGAAAGTTTTGAGAAATTTCTTATTAAACTAAGGGATCAAGCTGCAAAATGCAAATTTGAAAAACCGGATGATCATATAATAGATCAAATACTAGAAAAAAGCTTATCGTCAGAATTGAGAAGAAAAATGTTAACATTGGGCGAGGAGATTACACTAAGCAAAGTAATTACAATAGCTAATACTTTAGAAATTGTAAACTACCAACTGGACAGCTATGAACACAAAGAAAAAATGAAGACTAATGAAGTGAACGTAATAAAAAGTAAAAATAAGGTTAATTCAAGGTGGACAAACTCAGTAAAAGAATCAAGCGAAGAAAATAGATCAAGATGTACAAGATGTGGGAACAGTTCACATATTTATCGAGATTTACCTTGCCCTGCAAAAGAGAAGAAATGTAACAGTTGTGGAAAATTAGGGCATTTTCAGAGATGCTGTAGAACTAAGTCATTTCAGAAAAAACATAAAATTGAACGAAATCAAGACATGGATAAATACTACAACAAGCGACCAAGAACAGGAACTACAGTGAATTCTCTTGAAAATGAAGAAACTCAATATATATTTAACTTGAATGATGACGCAACAATCAAATGTCAGATTGGTGGAATAAACTTGGACATGTTGATTGACTCGGGGTGCAAGTTGAATCTAATTTCGTGCAAAACCTGGGATTATCTCAAGAAAAATAAAATAAATTGTGACAAACAAGTAAAAGAACCTAATAAAACATTATTAGCTTATGGAAGTAAAACGCCTCTACAAATCAAAGGTTCTTTCGAAGCAGAAATAAAAGCAAATGGGAAAAAGAAACTTGCAACTATCTACGTTATTGAAGGCGGTTCACGCAACCTGCTTGGTAAAGATACTGCATTAGAATTGGGTGTTCTTAAATTAGGGCTGGATATCCATCATGTTAAACAATCAGATGTTCAATTTCCAAAATTCAAAGATATTTCGATTGAGATTCCTGTTGATTCTAGAGTAAAACCTGTCATGCAACCCTATCGGAGAATACCAATTCCATTAGAAGAAAAGATAAATAAGAAAATCAAAGAACTACTGGACTTAGACATAATAGAAGAGGTGCATGGACCTTCACCTTGGGTTTCTCCGTTAGTGCCCATCCTGAAAGACAATGGTGATATACGCTTGTGTGTTGATATGCGACGCGCCAATGCTTCCATCTTAAAAGAAAATCACCCATTACCCTGCATGGAAAACTTATTACCAAAAATAAAAAAGGCAGAATTCTTTTCAAAGCTCGACATAAAGAACGCATTCCATCAAGTGGAATTACATCCCAATTCAAGATATTTGACTACTTTTATTACTTCCAATGGCCTGTACAGATATAAAAGGCTTATGTTCGGAATCACGTGCGCTCCTGAACTCTTTCAAAAAATTATGGAAAAAATGCTAATAAAATGTGAGGGAGCAATCAATTTCATTGATGACATCTTAATTTGGGGGTCAAATGAAGAGGAACACGACTTGCGACTTACTAAAGTGATGGAAGTATAGAAGAAAAATAACGTTTTGTTAAACCAAGATAAATGTATTCACAAGGTACGTAAAATACATTTTCTCGGACATGAACTCAAACCAGAAGGAGTAAAACCGCTGCCTAAATATATAAAGAGTATATCCGAATTCAGAGTGCCTAAAACAATAGAAGAGTTACAGAGTTTTTTAGGTTTAGTGAATTACATAAACAAGTGGATACCAAATTTGGCTACGGCAACAGAACCTTTGAAACAAATACTAAGACAAAAACTGGGGAAAAAAGCTAATATAGAAGAGTACTGGAAAAATGACCACAATAAAGCATTCGACAAATTGAAGGAAATGTTGACAAAAATAGAAACTCTGGGATATTATGACATAAAAGATAAGACGCAGGTAATAGCAGATGCAAGCCCTGTTGGGCTAGGAGCAGTACTGGTACAAATCGATAGTAAAGGTTCAAGAATTATCGCATATGGAAATCGGACACTTAGTCAATGTGAAAGAAAATACAGCCAGACAGAGAAAGAGGCTCTTGCTCTAGTATGGGCCACTGAACATTTTAATATATTCCTTTTCGGCAAAGAATTTGATTTAATTACAGACCACAAGCCTTTAGAATTTCTTTTCAGCCAAAAATCTAAACCTTGTGCTCGCGTCGAAAGGTGGGTCTTGCGTCTACAAGCATATCGATACAACGTTAAGTATAAACCAGGCAATACTAACATTGCCGATCCGTTGTCAAGACTGTGCAAATATACGGAACAGGGAAACCAATCATCGGAAAGGGATTATGTACACCAGATAGTTGAACTCGCGAGACCTTGTGCAATTTCAATTCAACAAATAATCAAAGAATCAGAAACTGATAAAGAAATTGCCAATGTCAAGAAAGGGATTTATAGCTTACAGTGGGAGGAATCTGTCAAAGCGTATAAAATATTTTCAGAGGAATTGTGTTTTTATGAGAATATATTACTACGAGGAACGAAAATAGTCATTCCACAAAATCTCAGGAAGCAAGTTTTAATAGCTGCGCACGAAGGTCACCCTGGAATCGTAGCTATGAAGAGTCGCTTACGATCTAAAGTTTGGTGGCCTAAAATAGATAAGGATGTTGAGTTGATGGTGAAAAGCTGCAAAGGTTGCACTCTGGTTAGCTTGCCAAATCCTCCAGCACCAATGAAACGTCGGGAACTTCCATCTGAAGCTTGGCTTGATATAGCGATGGACCTTTTGGGTCCGCTACCAAACAGTGAATATATTTTGGTAGTTATTGACTATTACAGTCGTTATAAGGAGATCAAGATTACCAAGACTATTACAAGCGCACAGATTATAAAAATTTTAAAAGAATTATTTAGCCGACTGGGTTACCCACTATCAATCACTGCTGACAATGGTCGGCAATTCGTAAGTGAAGAGTTTAGAAATTTTTGCCATTCCTGTAATATTAAGTTATATAATACCGTGCCATACTGGCCACAAATGAATGGAGAGGTGGAACGTCAGAACAGGGATATTGTTAAAAGACTGAAAATAAGTTCGAGCGAGAAACGAGACATGAGAGAAGCATTATATGAATATCTTATGATGTATAACTCTATCCCTCATTCAGTTACGGGAAAGACTCCTTCGGAACTTTTTTTCAATAGAACAAACAGGGATAAAATCCCCATGTTAAAGCATATGACTGAAAGAGATATTGATGGTGAAGTAAGAGATCGAGATAGGTTACAAAAAGAAAAGGGAAAGGAATATGGAGACCGGAAAAGAAGAGCAGAAATCCCTGAACTGACAGAGGGTGATAAGGTGTATATAAAAGAAAGTGATAAAACTAATAAACTAACGACTACTTTTAATCCCACACCACACGTAGTGGAACAATCAGAAGGCGGAGATATTAGAATAAGGAATGAGGAGACGGGACAACAAATCCGAAGGAATGTTATCCATTTAAAGCGAGTGGAAGGACAATGGAAAACAGTAGGAGACGAGACGAATAGAGATGAAGATAATACATAATTAAAATCGTTTTATCATAATTCAAAGTTGATTAATGGTTAATTAAAATTACAAATAATTAAAGTGAAGGTCACATGTTTATTAAGTATGATGATTAAATACTCTAGTAATTAAAATATATTGAAAAGGAAGGGATGTAGTGTTTGTATCTATACAATAGATATATATACATTGTCTCATGTCCACCTGGTAGAGGGGGCACGTCCGATCGACAGTCGGTTGCTAGACGCGGTGACGATCGGACGTGCGCTTGCGCTCGGTACCGGGTGTAGTGGTGAGCCAGTGAAACGTAACTTTGTGTGTTGTGTGATAGTGATCACTACACCTTGCCTTACCTTAAATCTTCAAAAAGTATGAGTTCTTGTGTATCGCGTTAATCAAAACATTTTTTTTTCTCCCACCTTTCCATCAAGTTCGTATGTCAATCTGAACCAAGAAAAACCGACTACGCAAAACCACAAAACCGATACCGCGTCTAAGCGTGACATTGTTTACAGCGTTAGACTCAAGGGCCGCACTCAGGCCCAACACAAGGGCCCCACTCAGCTCGAAGCCGCTGATAAAAAAGGCTGGACCGCATTAGCGCAGACAAAGCCGGGCTCGTTCCCGATGCGGCGAGTAATTAAATCGTTTTTCGGACGGATATAATCGTGACAGGTGGAGTGACGGGTAGGGGTGGCGATGTTTTGGAATTTTAGTCTTATAATTAATTGATTTACGAATTTTTTTTTATCTTGGTTTTTGATACTATGTTTGTATACGAAAGTAACGAACGATTAGGAACGCTAAGGCGGAAGTATATATTTATTAAATGTGTAATAAACTTTATATCTTTTAAAAGAGCATGAAAACTTTTACAGACGCGGTGGCCTCAAAGTGTGATTGCTAGCATACTTTGTCTTTTTCAGATAACACAGGCTATCTTTCTGATATCCTCATCTAAAATAATCAAAAAAGTTTATTACTACTAATATGCGTCTGTAATAACAATTTTTTTTTTATAAAGTTTATAATGAGCACCAAAATGTTGATTATATAAATCCTTTACATTTTTTGATGACAAAGCTATGGTCTAAAATATTATATCACAAAAATCAAATATTACTTGAATGATGTAATAGAATTTGGTACAGTAGTTTTGGTTGACATCTGACCAGCAATTGATAATGATAGTTAACTATCAGTTATATAATAACTGTCTAACTTTAATTAAAGACATACGTAATGAACTGTTTATAAAAAGATTCGGCGCGTAGATAGGTATTTCCACAATTACCAAAGGATTTTTAAAGTACAAAAAGTATTGAAGTAAAATTTAAATTCCACCAAACCAAAATTAAAGTAACTATTCAATTATGATGCGGTTCGTCATTAACAAATAATTAAAGTAGAATTAAATATTCTTATCGTTGGAACGGTGCATCCCTAGCGACAGGAGGAAGGGTCACACACAATTAGCGTGAAGCACCACTCAGAACCACACGTTAATTTCCCCGCTCTGTACAAGAAAATCACTCTTGAAATTAAACTCAATTTTTGGGAGCCTTTGTCGACAGTACTACGCCACGAATTGGTGCTCGAACGTTTAATTTACCGGCACAACTCAGCTTTTCTCGCTCCATAATTATCTTGGAACCAGATTTTTTCCTGCAAAGAGGTTTAATCTCGAAGGTTGCGCCCGTGTCTCGTTCAGGAGTGGGATTAGCAGCGGTTTAAACTCGTGGTTTTATTAGGATATCAGGTAGCCTAGGTTTCTTGGTGTGGATATTCCCACTTTACATTTTCTCCTGGAAATAAGTGTTGAGATGAGGTTCCCGGAAAATAACCAGGAATTTATGTGTCAGAATCTTTTAAGGGTGGCTTTAAGATTTTATCTCGCAAATGTGGGAGCTGTGTAATTCCGTGCTTAGCGAGATTACAATAATATCAGTCTAGCAATACTTTTTGCCGGTGGAAAGATGAAACTTTTGAAATATCGGGATGCGTAGTAAGAAAAAAATAACGTTTATTTTACGTTTTTTCTTGAATTCAACTCACAATTTTTCATGTGCAGACAGCAGTTTGTAAACACTTCAGTAGCTTAACACAATAAAACCTCCGCGTTATTAAATAAAAATAAACTGTGAACTTAATGTAACAAGGTACTGAGTTGTTGACAAAATAAAGCTTGACTGTATACTACTGTGCAAATACCTTGTCTCAATCTCTTGTTAAAGCATCACCCCCGCATCTATGTTCCACATTACATACATACACTCTTAAGTAAATATGGATTTACAGTAACTTATAGTCAACATTTGATCTTTTCTATGTCTCCTATGTTCATTTGTGCTTACCACTTAGTAATACTTAGTTTAAACTGGTTTATTTAATTCGTTAAGAAACTTTTCCTTTTAATTTTTTACCAAATTAAAGTGGTTTTGTATCTCCCATTTACATTTATATGATTCAAGCTCCTCACCATATTCTTTGAAAATACTTGGATTGAAGCTCCCGAATTAAATATTGAATTAGTGACCATGTCAAAACCGCTATTCTCAAACGGTAAACACCGAATTAATGAATAATTAAACAGATTTCTAATTGATGACTTACCGCCAAAACAACGTTCCGAGCGCTGTAAAGTAGTCCATAAAAAGAAGATGAATCAACACTTAGGGTGCCCATGCCTTATTAAATATTCAGGATAAAAGGCGTAACGTCTGCCCCGCTCCGCCCCGGGGCGAGTCTCGTAAAAATTAAAAATTCGCGTCGCGTCGCCTCGCAGCCATCAAGTGGCCAAATGAGTTTGCCTCTTTACAATTACAGGCCGGTATATGGCCCTCAGAGGGAAATTAAATTGCTCTCTCAGTACATGCTTACGAAATGCACCATGTTCATGTATAAAATTGTCGTCTTGGTGCATTGTGAAGCTGAATGCAGGCAAATGTTGGGTAAGCAGCAACAAGGGTTTGCATCGAACTTCATTCAAACGTATTGCAAAGTATTTCTTAGATTATGTTTGTCTTTGACTTTATCCAAAGGATTGTTTGGAGCAGTTTTCTTTTCGGTAAAACTATTGATTTTATACCATACAATAAACAGCCCGACTGGTGAAATACCTCCACCTTACAGAAGACCGCAGCCAAATAACAATCACTCCGGTGTTGTTGTGTTCCTGCATGTGAGTAAGGTTTCCAGAGCTCTTGGGGGGTGCTACATTAGTAGCAGGGGTCCAGCCTTCAAGGTAAAGGCGACAACTCTAGTAACAGTTTTACTATGCTATACTTTTCGCCCTTAAGCTAGGACCTCATCACCACTTAACATCAGGTGGGATGAGGTCAATCTTGAAGTATGTTATAAAAAATACCAAAAATAAAAATAAAAATGTCCTTGAAGTTGAATAATTTTTTCTCGGCCCAGATCTTTTTAAATGCCTACTGTTTAAATGTTACTACAAATAACAGTATGACCATAGTAGACAGATTGAATACTTTGGTTTTGTGGTGTTTTCCATACATGGCAGAAAATCGACTCCACCGCGTAATCGTGAAGTATGAAAGTACAATAGAACATTTAAAATTTGTGCTACAAGACTCGAGACTCAAGGATGACTAATGAAATACCTACCTACTTAAAATTATTTTGTTCAACCAATGTTTGATATTTTCTAAATAGAAACACCTTCTAAATATATATCTATATTAGGTACATACTACATACGGCCCGACGTATTGACCTTTTACCTTATTTTAAACATCTTTTGAGTTACTCGAAAAAAAACGTGTTGAAAGCTGTAATTGTCACATGTCGTTCGACTACAAAAACTGTCTGAATGCAACGATTATGAGCGCCAAAAACATGCACCTCAAACACCCCCGTTCCCCCTCCCCAAACTTGCCATCAAGTGGCCAAATGAGTTTGCCTCTCCACAATTCGGAGGACAATGCATCTGATGGAAGCGCTCGAATGTATGCAATTACCGCTGCGTCGCTGGTCTGCACTTTTGAGGCAACGCGCCGTGACAGCGGTGCATGGCTAATGGGATGACCTGGCTATCCACGAATTGCCTTGAACGATTCAGGATGATAAAAGGAAATTATTTAAGAGAGAAAAATGTGTACCCTGTATAGGTTTATAACTTACTAGCGGTGCTTGCGACTCGTCCACGTAGAATATTGATAAATATTATAAAGCTGAGGAGTTTGTTTGTTTGTTTGAACGCGCTAATCTCAGGAACGACTGGTTCGAATTGAAAAATTATTTTTGTGTTGAATAGACCATTTATCAAGGAAGGCTTTAGGCTATATAACATCACGCTGCAACTATTAGGAGCGAAGAAATAATAGAAAATGTGAAAAAAACGGGGAAAATTATTCATCTTTGAGGGCTTCTGTTGCATGCGGGGTTGAAAAGTGGGGTGAAAGTTTGTATGGAAACCAAAATCCACGCGGACGAAGTCGCGGGCGGCCGCTAGTAATTAATAAAAACTAAATAGAAGAAGAAGCTTGAATTATTTCTCGTAGACTTGTTTTTTTACGTCGATTGGTCATAAATCAATTATTAAACGTGATGTTGTCACACATTACTTTTTTGTCGAGGGGGAAATGTCTACTGCACCGTCACTCTCTACGAGGAACAAAGACTGGTGTGTCGGGCTCGCACCGACAAAAACCCCCTCGGTGGCCAACGCTGCGCAGTTGTGGGAGAGTCGGGATCCCTTGAGGATCTCTACACAGGCTCCCCCACAGCGCCTGCCGGCAAGCGGCCCACCTCGCCGCGCAAAACGCAGCTGAAGCGTATCAGGCCACCTGACATGCCCAAGTTATCTGAAAAAATCAAGGTTTCCACAATACCCAAACCGAAGACACTATTGAAAAGTTTATTTTCCGTATTGACCTGACCGGTAATCGAACTCGGGACCTCAGAGGTAGCGGCACGCCAAAGTCCGGCCTGCTTTTTTCTCGACTGTTAGGCATATTACCACTAATGCTCTTTTTATATTTGTTTTGGCGGGGGGCAATCATGTTTAACTGACCTAATATTAAATTGCTAATTAATTGATAATTAATCTACGTGTCCTTCTTGTTGCAGTGACTGTATACGAAGGTGATACCCTGAACCTCCAGAGGATCAGCCGCACCGAGATGGGCGCTTACCTCTGCATCGCGACCAACGCCGTGCCACCCTCTGTCTCCAAGAGGATTATTGTTGATGTGGAATGTGAGTCACCATCAAATTAAGATACAACTAATGCCCGGTTACAATTTACTATTCGTAATTTGTTAAAAATGACTATCAGTTTTTCTGCGAGTCGTTAATTCTAATTTCAAATTTACTTTCCATATCAGCTGTCATTAGTCGTCCGTCGGCCGTTTTCAGCTTACGCCTCGTAAAATTTATTACTATCTGTAACTAGAATTTACAAATATTGAAATTAGATAGCTGCTATGTAGATAGATAGATAGATATACTTTATTGCACAGAAAATTTTACAGACATAATCAAGTACAATTTAGGCGGTCATATTGCTAGAAAGCAATCTCTTCCAGACAACCTTTAGGTAGAGGAAATAGGAGATATCGAGGAACGTATAATGTAGAACGTGAAACGTAACGAGTAATGTAGATACTAATGTGCTTTTTGTATTATTAAATAAAAATATATAGATGTCTCATGTATATACAAGCAATTCTTATATACCACATTCATAGTGTACCTATAAGACAATAAACATTACTCAAAAAAAGTCTAGTTAAAAATATAAGGTCAAACTGATGTATTTTTGTTTCCAAAATAAAATCATATCTATATAATACAGAAATGCGCGGAAACCTTTTCGTTACATAACTTCACTTCCAGTTTGATCAGCTTGTACCATTCGTTTGCCTAACAATAGCAGTAATGCAATATTTATCACCGATTAGGCCCCAAAACGTGCGAATTCAACAAAACGTGCACACTACAAACACCGCTACGGTTCATTTGCATAGAACATGAAGGACACACGTACACACGTACCTCGCTCTGCATTCACCAGCAACACGCACAGTAATGTACCGTTTCGTGTCACTAAGTACAAAATTCTGTTTGACTAATAGGTGTTGGAACAGCCTTGTTTACATAAACCCGACATATCTATAGAAATCTATAGATTGTCTTTATGCATCCCCACTAATATTATAAATACGAAAGTAATTGTTTGTCTGATTACGCTTTCCCGCTTAAACTTCTCAACCGATTTTTGGCACATAAGCTACCTTTTATTGCGATTAAAAACCCCTGTAGTCAACGCGAACGAAGTCGCGGTCATCTATACATATAAATAAAATTTGAGTGTCTATTTTTAATATTGAAGTAACCACTTATTAGTTTATGCATATGAAATGATTCGTATACGTACGGTGCAAGCATCAAAATTACATTTTATACAATTATGTTTGTCTGCCTGACGTCTGTTTGTTCGGGCTCTCTGAAATGCCTGGACTTTTATTGGCAGATATATGTAATAAATCCTCTTATTCATATAACTTAGATCAGGAATATTTATGAAGCATCCATATAAAAAAAAAAACGAATAAGGTTTTCTCCAGTTCGGAACCTATAACCACAGAAAAGAATACCGGCAAGAAACTCTGCAGTTTTCATTACAAAAAAAAATACGGTCTAATTGAGAAATTCCTACTTTTTTTAAAGTCGGTTAAAAAAACTCAACTTTAAACTGGTATTTGCACCAACTTTCTTAAAATATACTTTCGAAAAAGATTATAAAATTACCGAGGGCCGCATAAACATATACTAAGGGCCGCGAGTATTGGACAGACCTGATGTAGACTGTTGAAAAGTCAATTCAGTGCACATGTATTATGCAAAGTAGCTGCACAATACACATTACGAGGCTTACATCACGACTCGTCCTAAATTTGGAATTAAACCCGAACGCCAAACTAACCGATGCACGAATGCAATCTGATAAGTCAACAGTTTTCAACGAACAATGGATTCTAAACACTAATATAGTTTAACTGCAATAGGAAAGCAGGCAGGTTCAATACGGGAGATTACTTTTATTTTGTTAATAGTTTAACTAACTAACTCTTGTTAAGAATATTTGTGTAGAGAAATAAATGATTATTCTATTCTATTCTAGTTTTATGAAAAATGCTATACGCGTGTTTTTTTTAAGTTGTAATTTTTTTTAAAAAAAATAGGGTGTTGAAATGAACCCACGACCTTCTCGTATCGCGCGTGCTACTCTTCCAACTTTACCCCACACCGCAAGGGGAAATGAAATTTCTGTATCTTAAAAAATTATTTAAATTTCGCTAGCGTGACGTGAAGCACTATTACACTAGACAGTCAGAGTAACTTTTGCCTTTATAATATAAGTCTTTCAATCGCCATTCAGCGAGGTAATGCAGCCAGCATTTTGGATACCTTACCACAGGGACCATCTTTGTTTATTTAAATATTCGTTTTTTATTAATTTCAGTTTTAATATTTTGTAAGTTAGTTATAGTTTACTAAATTATGTTATCTTTTTTTTTATAGTAGCACAGTATATTGGCTCCTCCCAGCCTGATGGTAAGCAAGAGAGGAACCCACATCGCGATGACAACGGATTTGATATCGAAATATCCTATCCGTAAGCATCGCCATACTGGCCCGCAAGATGTTTCTTCTAATGCATAAAATCCTAACCAAAATGGTGTCACGATGCACTGCGGTCATTCTTTGACCGATCATCAAATTAGTATTTTTAATCGATTTTATTATTTTTATAGTACTTTACGCCGTACTAGCGAACTTTAAATATTAGAAACAGAAAATTTTTATCTCCCCTTGCGGTGCGGGAGTCGAACCCACGACCTTCACGTATCGCGCGTGCTGCTCTTACCAACTGAGCTTACCGCAAGTTATCGTAGGCGATGAAATTTTTCTGCTGTATCAACCGTTAGCCTCCGGGTTACAAGGGGAGATAAAAAAATTCTGTTTCTTATAGTATTTTTAAGTTGAGGCAATGGTAGAAAACAAAACATTCAGTTTATTTAATATTTCCCACAAACCTGTGACCTGACCAAATTAATGCAGTAATCGCGTGTTATAAAATCTCATTAAAATGATGTGACACAAATATGATTCCCAAGTGGACCGTTCCGTACATGAATGTGTGAAAATGTCAGGTATTACGAATGTATGAATTATTACCTTCAAACTTTATAAAATATGTAGAATTAGGGATGTACATAGTTTGTAGGGAATTTAGTTTAGTTTCTAAATATCGAAAAAAAACGAATGCGGAAAATGCAGTTAAATTTAAAACTTGCCCGTAACATAATAAAAATCATTTTGCAATGTACCTAATCCTATTAAAGGTTACCACCTCATCGATCATTTCCCTGCACCTACAGTTGTGTTTATTCCCGACAGGCGCCTGCAATCTCCAGGCTGCACCGTGGAAAAATATTGTCTTTCAATCATCGCGCCAGCCCTCTGTATTTAGTCAGCTGTCTTGATAGGAATTCAGAATAATGGGAGTTTTTCCGCGAAGCGGGTCACCGTTAACGGAGGGCGTCGGTCTGATATTGAGCGTATTTTTGTGTATATGTGTGTTTGCATGTGAGTGTGTGTGTGTGAGTGAGTGTGTGTGATTGTGTCCACCGAACTGATAATCCGGTTTCAAACGTGAATCAGTCGGGATATAAATTATTATACTACTTAATTATTACCTGTCTTGGTAATAATAAAAAAAACATGAAATCATGGTATTGATCTGCTATTAACAAAATATTTGTACATCGATTTTCTAGACTGTAATCTAATAAAAACTTCTTTACTTACCTGATGATTCGTACCTCGTAGAACAAACACGTTTTTTTTCCGTTTATGAACACCTAACCTATGAAGATTATGTACACATTGCTTGAGATCCGCACAAATAGAGGGGAGGGGATGGGTTCAGTTTCAGACCTAGGCTCATCATTTTATGAAACTTGTGGCTTAAGCTGATGATAATAAACTAAGTTATGTTTACTAATATAAATCTCTGGAACTACTGGATCAATTAAAAAAATCAGTTTTGTGTTGCTGAGAAATGGTAGGGACCAATATGTACCAGTGGCGGCGCTGTGCTGTACACGACCTAACACTAAATAAAATTAATTGAACCAAAAAGTTATCATACGCCAATTTTAGTGAGAAAAAAATATACCCATAAGCCTATTTATTTTCATTTCTACTTAAATAGTTTCAGAATTACTTATTTTCATCGGTATTTTAAGCTAAATCCTTTTGAAGAAAATGTGTAGAATATTCATGTTATCAGCTAAATTAGGTCTAACTTGCTTATAGGTACAAAAAACACGTTGTTATCACAACAATCAGATTGGCTCAACAGTGATTTCTACAAAACGAGACAGAATATTATAAACATATTCTAAACTTATATTAGAAATAGAAATAATATATGTAAGCCTCTTTTCCAGAAAATTGTACATCCTACGAATAATATCAACGATAGGTACCATGATGTAAGAACTTACGGAGTTCTGGATCTATTATAATAATATGTTGTTACTCTTCCACATAACAACTACTGAATAGATTTGGCTGAAACTTGTTTTAAAGATAGCTTAGCTGCTAATACTAGGGTCTGGGTGTTGTGGTACCGTTGTTGTTTCTGATTTCTGTATCACAAGTGCCTGTAAAGAAAGTTAGATATTTACCACATAATCAGAGCAATGTATATGATGTTGATATTGATGTTGTCAAATACTCTTATTACTCTGTAATTTGACGACCTCCGTAGACGAGAGGCGAGCGGGCCGGACTTAAGTTCGATCCCCGGTCGGGTCAATATGGGAAACTATCTTTTCTATATTTTCTTGGCTCTGGGTGTTGTGGTAACATCGTTGTTTCAATAACTCAAGTGCTTAAGCTACTTACCACATAATTAGATCAATGTATGTGATGTTGTTTAATATTTATATTTTTTTTATTATTGTTATTATTCCTTAAGGTTGTCTGGAAGAGATCGCTTTCTAGCGATAAGACCGCCTAAATTGTACTATAATCAATCTGTAAAACCTATTTCTGTAAAGTTTTTGTGCAATAAAGTATTTCTATCTATCTATCTTTCATTATTCAATTATTTATCATTATTATCTTCAAGTGGCCGATTTTATTTTTTACTTATTATTTTATTTATTTCGTTTTATTATTTAATTTGCAAACAAGCTCAATAATTGCATTATTTGACATTACAATTGATATGTTATTTGTACACTCATAGTATTTACCGACATTGAAGTTGTCTGATTTGTAACTTTTTAAGTGATTCACCGTAAATTGAACTAACGACGGCGACTGGATGAAGGGTTGTTGGGCACGCGCGGCAATTGAATATTCCGAAATAAAGCAAACAAAGTCGCAGGCAACGGCTAGTATCAGTTATCATATGCTTAAAGTATCAGTCTCTTTAATGTTCCACTTCAGAGCTAAAGCCATCATAGAATCGAGTCATTGTTACAACAATGGGTACCTATTGGCTTAATTACCATATTTCCCGATATGAGTTGGTAACAAACCCGAGCTATGTTGGAAAAGCATGCATATAACTTGCTCATCAAGCTAGTAATCGAAACCAGGCCACCGAAATTATGACCCAGTTTTCTAAAACACTTGATCATTGTGGTGGTGAGTCAATACTTTCGACGACCTCGGTGGCACAGTGGCTAAGGTAGGCGGCCGAAGCGCGAAAGGTTAACCGGTCAGGTTAATTTGGAAAACGAACTTTACTAAATTGACTTGGGTCTGGGTGTGCTGGGATGACGCCCCCAGTTAGTATCCGTCGTCTGGTACTCATAGTACAACGGGTAACCTTAGTTTGAGACCAGGTGATTAGTGTGATTGTCTGGCGCATTTTTTTTTTTTTAATAATACTATCGGACTATCAGTTCCGTTGTCAGGACAGGTTTGTTAAAAAAATGAAAAACGTTCGCATGCAAAACCGCAGAAACCGCATTTACATTGAACCGAAATAACATTTTTATACAATTTTTGTCTCTCTGTCTGTCTGTTTGTTCTAAATTAATCTACAAAATAGCTGGACCAATTTTAACGAGATTTTGGTTGGCAAGTAGCTGATGTAATAGGAGTAACATCGGCTAGTTTCATTTTCAATAAATGTTTTCAAAATCTTAATAGCTTACACGAATGAAGTCGCTGGTACAACTAGTTTTAAATATAAATGCTACGTAATGGATTCACAACCAGAATATAAACTAGAAGGAAGTAACGGTTGACTTTCATGTTCGTTAACATACCACAGAAGAATTTTATGCCAAACAACATCACATCATCCAAAAAGTAAAAACGAAACATGAAATTCTCAACAGCCCATCCGCGTAAAAGTACCAAGTAATTTATAAATATTTAAAAACGTCGTCGAATATTAAATTGTATCACGGAACAAGTAATTCCACTCACGAATATTGCGATCCATAAACTGTGAGGATGTGAGTTATTATCACATTTCCTTGGATTTTATTACCTGGAACGGAGTGTGAAAAATTTAACAGCATCCGGATATCTCTTTGCATCCGGTATGAGCAAGATTTCGTCGAAGTTATTGTAATTTTTTATAACAGACTTCCGATTTTATTATTGTTTTACTTTTTGTGAAAAATTGTAATTTCTAAAAAGCTTATTATAAATTTTATCAATGACAAGGTAGCGAATACGAAAATAAGTTATAAATGTTTAAAATAGGGTCCTATTTAATCAAGCACTATAAAATACTAACCTAACCTCACTTTGAATGAAAAAAAAATTATTATTATTTTCGTACTTAAATATTAGAAAGGGTCATCTTACATGTTTTAGGCTTGTGTTATTTTCATCAGTTTTATTTGAATTTCTCAATTAATCGACCCGCTTATTCAAGTAAGCGAAAGGTTTGAAATAGTGTCAGAGGTAAGGTCGCAGTCTCCCTCAGCTGCGGTAAAGCGCCTCTTGGCATAACCTGTTGATAAAAAAAGCGGTCAAGTGCAAGTAGTACTCGCACATAAACGGATGAATATTGATAAACTGATTGTGGGTATTTTGGATTAGTTTATCCTATGTTAAACCAACTTCAAAAAAAAACAAACGGGGTGAGCTAAATAAAACCGTTTAAAAAAGGAGGAGGTTCTGAATTCGACCGTACATATTTATTTTTGCATAATAAAAGCTTGATTTAAATTATTTTTACCTTTCATTTTTATTTAAGTCGAATAACCATGCTTATTAAATAAATAATTACATAAATGCGCCAAATAACTACACCAATCACCTGGTCTGAAACTAAGGTTTTTCCTTGTACTATGAGCACCAGACGACGGATACTAACTGGGGGCGTCATCCCAGCACGTCCAGACTCAAGTCAATTAAGAAAAGTTCTTTTTCCAAATTGACCTGACCGGGAATCGAAACCGGGACCTCACGCGCTTTGGCCGCCTACCTTAGCCACTACACCGCCGAGGTGGTCAAAAATGGTCTCAAAGAAAGGTTTTTTTTTCATATTATAAGTCCTCGTGATTTGAGTACCAGATGATGCTTTACAATAACCAGGGCCTTGAATTTTGCACACCCATAAATAAGCCAATTCAAAAAAGATTGTTTCCTCAATAACCTGATAGACAGTGAAATCCGGTACTCATCTACTTTGCCATCGAGATCAGATCATTAACATTTGGACAACAAATTAAACGAAACACTCAAATAAATTACTCAACGAAATGCTTTCAAGTTAATTTATTTGCTTTTATCATGAAATTAAAAAAAAATTGTCATTTTTAGTAACGTGATATGGTTTTGAACGGTGACAATCAATCCAATTAGTCCTTCAATAACAATGAACTGTTCAAATACGACCACCCTGACACAATATTTGTAGACGGATAACAGGAGGGTGAGAGAGGTCTGTTATGAACCTATAAAATGTAAATGTACAATTCAGTGAAGGTACCGGGGCCAAATTTGTTCACTATTTTATCACGTTCATGTAGACATCTTAAATAAATTAATATTTAACAACACCATGTGCATTACTCCAATTCTGTGGTGAGTAGCAGAAGCTTTGTGTTCCAGAAATCAAAAACATTAACGGCAAAACAATACCCAGGCTACAGAAGGGTTTATTTATAAATTTTATTGTATATAAAAGTATAAAAGGTGAACCGAGTGCTAAGATCATTATCTACCAGTGAACCCTTGGGTCATTTTGTTTGTTTATGAGTACGGTAACAGTAAGAATGTGTACATGGATTAAATATTAATATTATTTAGAAATTAACTAAACAAATATTCAAAGACAAATATAATAACAAAACATATAAAAATTTGATGATACTAATAAATATATCAAAGAAAATACGTCGATAAATAATAAGAAATTATTTCAGAATTTTAGATTGCTTTAACAAATATGTAGAGGAAACGTACAGAATATTCACGAACTCTCATTTTAAAATACCCTTAGTCAGGGATTGTCGAGTATCGGTAGGCACAAGGCTTCAAAGACAGATGGCTTACACAGTGAAAGACTTGGAAAAGAAGTCACTATGATGTAAATAATGATGATGATGTCTGAAGTTGTCTGAGGAGCAAAGACATAGGTTATGAGAATGACAGCTGTTGAAATTTTCTCGAGATAGGATGAGCTCAATGAACATTGTTTATTTTCCATATTAATTCGACTAGGAATCAAACCCTAAGGATGATGATTTCGAGGAATGCCTAAGCTGAGGCTGTTGAGGAGCAAAGTGACTAGTCTGAGAGTAACATATGCATTTAAAATAGTGTATTAAGATAAAGGTTCTTGAGTGGAGACCACTTACCACCAAGCGCAGTGTGGGACGGCCACCTACCAGATGGACCGACGACCTAGTAAAAATTGCTGGGTCTCGTTGGATGCAGGTGGCAATGGACCGGTCGCGCTGGAAATCGGTTGGAGAGGCTTTTGTTCAGCAGTGGACAGAAACAGGCTGAAATGATGATGATGATGATGATTAAGATAAGACGGGGACAATGGATTGATAAGAACACTGTACTTTTCCATATTGACCCAATCGGGTATCAAACCAGGAACTTCAGACGAATGATGCCAAAGGCCGGCCCCCTCGCCTCTCGTCGATGGAGGTCTTCAAACAATATAAAGTGCGGAGATAAACAAAATAAAGCGGCACAGTCCGGCTGATCAATCAGCAGCGGTGCGAAGTACCGGGCAGAGAACCGGGCGAAGCAATTTATAAACTTTCAATAATGATTGATAGTGCCGATTCTTCACTACTAGGGCGAGGGATAATAAAATACACACGCCGAGGGACCCGCTTTGAAGCAATCTGTTGCTTACTAAAGTAGCCTAGCTACTAACAAAAAATATATATATAACACCTTCGTACTACATTATAGAGCAATAAATGATTGAGTATTGAGTACTATTTACATTACATTTACGCACTACTGCTTATTTTTTTAATATTTAATAACTGGTAGCGATTGACCCTAGACTTTCGGTCTGCTTTTTTTACATTTTTTAGATGCAATTTGCATTCTCAGCGCATTTCTATTTTATTATTATTTGTACACGAATTTTTAATAACGTTTTTTAAGTATTTTCACACAAAAGTTATAGTTGCTTAGTAAATACTAAATTATCTATAATAATATTATTTTTTCTTACAAAAATAAAAGATTTGAGAAAAAAAGAAAAGCACTGATGCTTTCCTTTATAATTTGATTAACGAAAACAATTTATCCTGACATCGCACTGAACAGGTGAAAAAAACATTTAATCAAGAGAATAAAAGAGACGGCAGTTGTAAGTCTAAAAGGTCGAGATGTGTTTCTATTTAAAGCTTGCTTATTTAAATGATTAATGAACAGTTAAAATTTAGTCGACTGTGAAAGTCAAACGAATCTTGCGCCATTTTGAATTAATTTGCTAACGAACTGTCAAGATTTGAATGTCTCTCTTCGTTTTGTTTCTTAGGAAAGGTGAACAGCGGTAGAAAATTAACAAACGATTTTATTATTTTTATAGTACTATACGCCGTACTAGCGAACTTTAAATATTAGAAACAGAAAAATTTTATCTCCCCCTGCGGTGCGGGAATTGAACCTAAAATAAGTATGTAGATATAAACATATTCGGCAGAGGGCACTTACCGAAAGGATAACGGTTGATACAGCAGAAAAATTTCATCGCCTACAATAACTTGCGGTTAGCTCAGTTGGTAAGAGCAGCACGCGCGATACGTGAAGGTCGTGGGTTCAATTCCCGCACCGCAGGGGGAGATAAAATTTTTCTGTTTCTAATATTTAAAATTAACAAATCAGTGAATCAAAAAGTTAACATTTTAAAAACGGTCAAGTGTGAGTTGGACTCGCTCATGAGGGGTTCCTTATCAGCAAGTAATATTGTAGTTCGTTGTAGTGTTGATCGATGTTTTTATGAAAAATAACAAAGTATATATGTACATATTTTTAATATCATGTAATATTCAGTTCCATATAAACAGGCAGAAAATAATTGATTAAAAGTAAACACCAAAACAATCACAAATGAACACGAGCCAAAATAAAAGCATTTGAATGGACGGGGCTCACAAAAACCACAACAAAACAATTTATCATTTCGTTACACCAATCAATAAAGGCTGCTATTATTTTATTCACCAGTATCTGGACCGCCATAATCGTATTCAAACTAACTATTCTGTTTGTTTAGTCCGGTATAAATTACGCGTTATTTACATTTTATGTAAAATAGCATCTTAATTTTTATTCAAGTTCTAGACGCGATCGGGCTTAGACGAAATTGTATGCAAGCGCCAATTATTAATTCAAAAGGTATGAGGTATTGCATCAGGTGTTTTGTTTCTGAGAAATGCGTATAGTTGCTACAGCATGGAGTCAGGGTTTGATCCCTGCTTTTAAGTAGTATATGCGTTTATAGTACAAAATTGTAAAGTTTATTTTTTTAATTTTATTTGGTCGCACTTTCAAGCTTTGATTGTCTATCGATTTGTCATGTGAATAAAATATTTCAGAACTGATTGTAAGTTGAACTCCGCGGTATCCTAAGAGATCTAAAGAGGATCATCGCCATAAAACATACAATTTATTTCAGGCTGCGCTCGTAAATGCAATGCAGATTGTCTTGTAATGAGGATCCTCAAACTGGCAATGGGAAAATAGTTACCATGTGAAATTTATCCTTATGACCTTGAATTATCATCGAAAAACATAACAAATACTCTAGGCCGGTTGAGGGTTAAAAAATTATGCCATTAGATTCATTTTGCCGCATCAGGTATCTTTGGTATTTGAACTTGGTGGAGGTGAATGGAATGGCAAAGAAAAATACCTAAGAAAGAAATGCATTATAAAAGTTTTTGAATCCTAACCGCATACTCAAAGTGAATGTGCCGTATTTGCTTTAAATTTAGACTTCTCTAATCTCTTAGACTGCCTTGCCTCTACCTTTCCAAAGCTGGTGACTCCGGTGAGCCGGCTAACGTTCCAAGTTCGTTGTTCGTTCTCGAGTTCGCAGCTCATTCCCGACTTCGCGGCTAATTCTCAACTCTTGCACTATTTGCTGCTAGCACGAGGACGAAATAAGCTGCCCATTTAGTTTACTTAGCAGAATATCTTTTAGAAATAGTTCTAGTAATGTTAATGCCCGCCAGTGAATGAAGTTTAAGTAAAGAAAGACGTTTATTTTGAAATCATTTTCAAATTTGTTATTTACCCTTTTTTGTTGCGATTTAGAAATCAACACAATTTGATTATTTTTGTTTTTTTAAGTCTTATATGTAGTCGAACAAATCTGATTTTATTATTTAAATAACTAATGTGGTGGATTATGGCCTACTCCATGTATTAGTGGAACAAAGTTGAAGAGGCCTTCTACCAAAAACTAAATATGTCAGATTCTAAAACGAATATCAATTTTTAATAACTTAATTTGTAGCTTCTAATTTGAATAATGCGTTTTAAACATAATAATATTTATGCAAATGAGAGACCACGTTTTAATTCCCGAACTTTTGATTTGTCTTCAAAACGAAACCTTTCGTTTTGTTTCGTGTTCGCTAACGTTAACTGCAGTGGAATTAATATGGCAGGCTTGTTATTGATTGCCAACAAAAGAAACTGTAATTGGAATTAATAAAGTTTTTTTTTGCAGTTTCCCCCATGATCTGGGTACCAAACCAGCTGGTGGGGGCGCCAGCGGGCACTGACGTCACGGTCGACTGTCACACGGAGGCGCACCCGCGCGCCATCTCTTATTGGGTGTACGACAACGTCATGGTGTTGCCAACGAAGAAATACGCGATCAACACCGAGGAGAATTCGTACAGGTTAGTTTTCACTTACTTGAATTGATAACCCTACTAATATTATATTGAAAAATATTGCTAAATATGTATGTTGTTGTTAGTCATTCACGCAAAAACCACAGAACGGGATTTGGATGAAATAAGATGGCTTACTAAACTAACATAAAGGATATTTTTTTATCCTGAAATAACGCGGGAAAAATTACAAGTTATAACTAGAAATTGTACATACGATTTAGAGTAGGAGGAATCAGATAAGAGTTTAGGTCCATTTAAATCTATATACATTGTTTGGCAGAAAATACATACATTCTTATTTATAAAATCAAACATTCTTATATTTATGATGATTCTTTTAGATTTAGATCTAACCCGTAAGAATCATTACATAAATATTATGAGAATAAAAGCACCGACAGAAAATGACTGCCGTCACTTCCGCTGTTTACCGGAAGGTACTTAACACTAATTAATACGTTTTCTAGCAAAACATTTTAAGTTAAAGCAACTTTTACATTATTTCTGTCGATATTTCCTAATAATTAATATAAATTAAACAAAAGAGAGGTTTGCTGGTCTATAGCTTTGTAATTATTTTGTAAATCGCAAGGTGAAATTGGAGCTAAATTAATGGTCCACGTGGACTCACTTGCCAATCAATGCGCGTTTTGATACCATATATATTTCACTAACTATTTAAAATATGACTAAATATTTTCAAAGCAATTTACATACTTCGATTCACCAATTATTTATATAAATTAATCGCCAAGACGTATGCTCACACTTAACTTAACACAAGTAACTCGTAAGTACCTATGTTAATAAATATCGTCATCACCGACCTCACAATCGGGTTCGTCGAGTATTCAAAATGCGTCTTCGCGAAAACATTTTTAAAGCACAATATCAATAACTATTCCGGCCAAAGCCGCGCGCTAAAGCTAGCGATGAATAATGCAAGCTCCCAAGCCCGGCCCTGACTGATGCCTGTCTCATTATGCGGCAGTTCGTGTGAAATATGACACCGGATTTATCAAGTATTTCACACGACTTATTGTTTCTGAACTTGGCCGACCATTAGGCCCGAAATGAAAAAGGTTTTTATTTTGTTAGTAGGCTTCGCAAGCGTTCTTATTTATTTTTTTTATTTAAAAACTTTATTTCACAAATAGGTACAACAGGTGGACTTAATGCTAGGGGCATTATCTACCAGTCAACCCTTGGGTCATGCAGATAGTTTGTATATGGGTGCGGTAACAGGGGAGAGAAAAAAAAATAAATCATTTTAAACAACAATAAAATAACCATTAAAAATAACATTACGGTATCTTTTAAATATACGATAAAAATACACATACTATATAAATTAATTAGAATATAATATATAAAATAGATAGATAGATAGATATACTTTATTGCACAAAATCTTTACAGAAATAGGTTTTACAGAAAAATTAAAGTACAATTTATGAAGGTATACTTAGATTTACATAATATTGATAATTTATATATAAAAACAAATATCTACATAACTATAAATTCAGAAGATAAATAAATTGGTTCAGCAATTGACAAATTCATAACTATCATTACTTGTTAGCGAGAGAGAAGAATTATTCACGAACTTTATTTTTAAAAATTCCCTTAGTCAGGGATTGTCGAATGTGTCTTATCACCGTTTTTTCAATGTTCTCCACTGATTCTACACTCCTATTGGTTGTAGCGCTATGGTATAAAGCTTAAAGCCTTCCTTGATAAATGGTCTATCAAACACGAAAATATTTTTTCAATTCGAACTAGTAATTCCTGAGATTAGCACCTTGCTAAGAGAGGTGGAGCATAGCGATTTATCGCTCGAACTGGAGCAGCCCGACTGGTGAAATACCTCCAACTTACAGAAGACCGCAGCCAAATAACAATCACTTCTGTGTTGTTGTGTTCTTGCCTGTGAGTAAGGTTTCCAGAGCTCCTGGGGGGTGCTACGTTAGTAGCAGGGGTCAAGTCCAGTAACAGATTTATTATGCTGTACTGGTCGCTCTTAAGCTAGGTGGTAATGTACCACTTAACATAAGGTGGGATGAGGTCAATCTTGAAGTGCAATATAAAAAAAAAACCTACAAATGCCGCAAGACAGTGAGCTAGTCGCCGTGAATATTCTGTAAGTTTTTGATGCTTGTTTTTTTTGTATATTTGTACATAATGTAGTTTTTATTTAGTTTTAGTTATTTCTTTTTTTTTGTAAATTTAAAGTAAAAATCATGTCTAATGCAACAAGTTATTATCATGTTTACTACCGTCGGCTTTCAAAGTTATTTAACAAACAAATTCTTCACCTTTAAAATGTTAGTATGGATAAATTCTTAAACAATTCCTTAGCTATTGAATAGGTTTGCACTGCACTTTTTATTTAATCTTTTTGCTGTTAACTTTTGCTATTTATTTTAAAAAAATATTAAAAATTAATATATATTAAGAATTAATCAACCCGTACAATTTTGGTAGTCCAAAAAAAAAACAAATGGTAAAGAACTATATTAGTAATTAAATCAAATATTGATCACCTCGGCTTTGCACGGACGTAAAGATCTTATATCCTTATTTTTTTAATGAACAATAAGCCTATGTTATTCAGGGTGAATAATATGGCCTTCAATTTACAAAATATTTTTGTAATTTCGACCTCTCTCGTACAGTTAGCAAATACATTGAACAAATAATAACCAATACCACCTAAAGGTGGTAAAATTGGTTATCTTAACTGCTTAGTTTTTTTTTCTAGTTTTTGCTCGCATATTGTAGTACTAGCTGTGCCCGCGACTTCGTTCGCGTGGACTACATCCTTTCATGGTCGGTTTTACCCCTTTTTCGCCTAATATTCGAAACAAAAAGTAGTCTATATTTTAATCCAAATTTCGAGCTATATTAGTGCCAACTTTCATATCTCTAACCCCCCCCCCCTTACTTTCTAACAAAAAGTAGTATATGTTCGTTCTTGAGGTTCAACGTATACCTATGCCAAATTTCATCAAAATCGGTTGAGAGGTTTAAGCGGGAAAGCGTAACAGACAGACAGACAGACAGACAAACAAACAGACAGACAGAGTTACTTTCGCATTTATAATATTAGTAGGGATTTTATATACGAACGTAACGACAACAACATTCCGTCTCCTTGGGAATGTTTGTTTACATTTCATGTTCCATCATTGTTGGGATTCGACTCGATTCTGCTCGAGCCCCATCAATTGCCACGCTCCATCGACGACGATTAATCGCCCGGGATCGACTGGAAGGACAGATTTACTATGACAACGAGACTGCGTAGTAATTACCAACACCCCTGCATTTCTTGATGCCTTTGATCGGTCGTCTGGTAAATCTTTTACGTTTTTGCAACAGTTCGGACCTTTGATCAAATTTTACTTTGGACGCTTCCTCAAAAAAGTTGGTCCAATTTAGCATAACAGTAACTGGTTATAGGCGAACAAAGACATATTATTTTCGGAGCGTAGGCGAGGTAACGTAGCATCGTCGCTAAAAGCAAAACGTTTTATTAAGTTGATAAATAGTTGCAATACTATTAGGGAAAGTGACTCGATAATAAAAAAATGTATTTAAATAGTCCGTCAGTTAGATAAAAAAAATGACTACCTACTTTTAGCTTCAACAAATAAATAACAACATATCAAAGTGTAATTAAGGGGAGTTAACGTCACTAATCATAATCAATTAATTTATTCATGTTGGTTACAAGTATTATTATTATTAGGGTACTTGGGGCTATGCAGTTCTAGTGAACTGTGGTCACTGCTACCTGTTAGATCTATGGTAACTCGCCACCAATTAGAGTAACTCCTTTAGCCGGGTCGATTCTAGGAAGTGTAGTATTTTCCTAGCTTTCAGGGTTTTTAATTCATCCGGTTGGGCTGTATGTCGTCCCAGGTGGATGCTTCGTTTGTGGATCAGAGATTCACAGTCACACAGGAGGTGAAGAGGTGTTTCCTTTTCCTCCTTGCAGAATTCGCATTCATCAGAGTCACTCAGCTTCATATGAAACTGGTGTCTTTTTAGTTTGCAGTGTCCAGTCAAGGCTCTAACTAGCGCACTGGCCCCAGGCCTGCTAAGTTGTAGCAGTTCTTCGGTCCATTTGGTTACAAGTAATACTTACGCATCGTAAATACGAATACAAACCAAAATTGAAGCTACAGCCGATTCGGAACCTAATCCTACCGAGAAGAATCCGGCAAGAAACTCAGTAGTTATCCTAATCTTAACATCATACATGTTTATCGTTTAAATATACATCAAGTTTGTAGTATCTTTTTTCTCACTTATTCGCATAAAACTGCGAAGAAGCGACTTCTAATTCATTTTTAACGTAAAAATTTTCGAAGCAAATTATTGTTTACTTGATAAAAGAAAATAGTTATATGTGTCTTACTATGTTATTGCTAATCTAAATTCGACCAAATATATTTATTATGATGATTTACACTACTTGCCGATGGTTTAAGTACAGAAATGACACTAAACTTAAAAATTACTTTTAGGTAGTACTGAGGTACAGGTTTTCCTCAAACGTATAGACGATCATTTTGTATTAAGTTCGCGAATAAAGAATTTTCATTATATTTTTCACATAAACTACCCATTAATGTATACAAATTATGAATCTCAACTATTACCTACTAATAAGAGTATAGCAAAACAATTCAAAAGACTTTGAATACGATATAATTAAGGTGTTTAGTTGTGTACTTTTATTATGATCTAATGTTTTCTTTTTATTTTATAGATAACTAAATAAATGTTACTGCGTCCTTTTACTTTTTTATATATTTTATAGTTTTGCCTTGATTTTAGTAATGAGTCGGATAGCACCTACGTTTCACGCAGTTTCGTCCACGTATTATCAATATTTAAAATTCTTTTAGCATAGTTCCTGCCAATTTATGCACTCCTGGTACTAAGCTAGGCAGTTTTATTTTTGGTTATATACCTAAAAATAGAAACAACAATATAAGCCAATTTGTCTTATTCCATTCAATTCTTCTTTTTCCGTCTCAACAAATACATTGCATGTCCAAATTAAATGATGCCGATCATTGATTCGATTGAGAGTCAGTCGATTTTCACAAAGCTCATCAATTACATCGCCCCATCGATGACGATTAATCGTAGACATCGAGATGGTGTCCCTATACAGATGTATTGGGACAGGCAACTGCAATAACTTAACTGTTTCAAGTGAACTTTGCAATTAATGATTGCTTTGATTGGTCTTTCGCTGTTTTTGTGACAGGCATAGTTTGGTCATTGTAAGCCTTGAACTCCTGTTGCCAAGGTACGTAGTTGTCAGCCAATCTCCCACAACACCACCACTAAGGCGACAGAGGTCCAACCTGGGGGTTTTAGTGGGTAGTTCTGCCCTTATCAGGGCAGGGAGTCCCACACACGCCGTTATCCTCCCTCGGGGTGACGGTACGGTGCGCCAACGCATATCCCCCCGTCAAAAAAAAAATGTTCGTAGTTAGTCAAATGAAGGATCATTTAAACGGACCATCGTTCCATTGTTTTTGGAGCAAAAGTTGATGTGAAAGCTTTTCTTGACTAAATATCCAGTTCAAAATTAATATAAAAAAACTTCTGTCTGAGGTCCTTCGAAGCTTTTGTTAAATTGCGGTTTTTGGAATGAATTTATTTAATTTACGTAAAATATGGATTTGGAGATGTTACAACTTATCCATATTTATCAGCACACTTTGTGATGCGTATACAATTTGAATTTAAATAAAAGGGTTGTTAATTTTAATTTTTTAATAACTTTTCTCTTCTTATGTGCGTTATACGTAATATAACGCACAAACTCACTGACTGGACACTGGTAGAAAAATATAATTGACGTGCTAACAGAAATAAATACTACATTATTGTATGAGTTCTTCTATAAAAAAATACACAGGAAAATAAAATCAGAATAACGTGTGGGTTAAGCTCGGAGTTTTTCGGTATTCTAAAAATAGCAATCAGCATTAAAATGGTAATACACACAACACACAGAAAAATCTGAGAAAACACGCACAACCGCTTCCTTATACTCTAACGCTAAAAATAAACGCGTAACGAACATAACAGGGCCGTCTCCTATCTACGAGTATAATCGGTTTTGATCACAAACAGATCTATTTATTTTGTCCCTCGCCGGAGGCCGTTTAATAATTCAAACAACATTGACGGACTCCTGTTTGGGAAGACACTGATTTTTGGGGAGCGCTTTTGGGGACGTTGTATGTTTTCCTTTTGTTAAATAATTGAGTTAGGTGCCGGGGAGGGCAGAAATCAATTTTAAATGTTTTTGTTACTATAAACAACTTTTATACATTTGATGACTTAATAGTAAATACATGCCAAACAGCCTAAGGGTCAATCCAGGCTCTGCTAAGAGTCGTACCTTGTTGGCCATAAACACTTTAAATGACTTATGTTTTTTTTTTGTACTAATGTTATCTGCCAATACGTTTATATATTGTCTTGTATCGGCAAGGTATTTGTTTTTTTATTTACCTACAACATTCCTTGTATGATGAATTAAAAAATTTCGTTCTATATATTTTTCAATTTATTTCTTTTTTTATTGCTAAAAATACTTTATAAGTACACCCGCACATTACCTATAAAGCATACAGATTCAATGTCAAGTGTTCAAAAACATAGAACGTAATAATAATATCTAATAGATATATTAGAAACAGAACATTTTTATCTCCCCTTGCGATGCGGGAAATCGTGGGTTCGATTCCCGCATTGCAAGGGGAGATAAAATTTTTCTGTTTCTAATATTTAAAGTTCGCTAGTACGGCGTTTAGTACTATAAAAATAATAAAATCGTCTAATAGATATTTCGTGATTATCAAGTCAGTTAGTGAGCGGTAATTTGTTGTAATAAATGAATGATTTTATTGAAGTAAAAATGATTTCTAGAAAAAACTTCTCAACTGTGGTGGATAACAAAGTGTTTCAATATTATAAACATATACCCGAGTTTGGTTCAAGTTTGAGTCAATATGGAAAACGAACTTTCTTTATCATTTTCAGTCTAATTATTGTGGTACAATTGTCGTTTCTAATTTCAGTAACATAAAGAGTTAGCGTACTCTACTTGTGACAGAAACAGAGCGAAGCACCTGTAAAATGTAGTCTATTTCTCAAAGACAATACCAAAAGACAATAAGTTAAACTATGGTATCATTTGTTCACAGAGCACACATGAAACTAACTGTACGGAACCTCCAGCTCGGCGACTTCGGGAACTACCGGTGCATCTCCAAAAACTCCTTAGGGGAGACCGAGGGGTCCATCAGGCTTTACGGTTCGTATCCTGCATCAGATGCTTGGAGCGTAATGGCTATGAAGTAGCTTTAAACACGGAATGGGGGCTACCGCGCGTTTAAAAAGATCGATTTTTAATAACGTCAATATGTGTTACGCACGTCATGTGTCTCATTTAGCTACCTGTGTATATGAGGGTTCAGATATTATTGGTTAGTTGTGAGTATAGAGATTATTGACTAGCTTCTGCTCAGATATTACTGAAGTAATTAATTTACGATATTAATGGTAACTTGTAGTGTATGCAACTTATTGACATTTTGAACTGTTCAGACGTATTTGATCACATTGTCTGCTCCAATATATCTGACGGCGACTGTACATTGTAGACTTTAAAAATATTGTGTATCGAAACGTCAAGTTGTTTGCCAACACAATATTTACCGAACGTCAATATTGAGAGCGTTATTACAAAACTCCCTCCAAACTGTTTGTACATGCAAAACAGATGAATGACGTCACGATATTTCTCCGTACAGAGATCCCTATGCCCTCCACATCTCCGAAGGCAACGGAAATGAAGAGCAACGCCAACAAAGAGAGTAAGTACCATACGAAATACTTTACATAGTAGCTTACATTATATTGAAAGCAAGAAATCGCGGTACGTTTGTTAAACCATGCTAATAAAATGATTTTGGGTCTTAAACACCCCTGTTTAATGGGTGAATGGATCAAAAATACCAGATGTCTTAAGTTTGGTAAATAGTTATAAAAATACCAGACGTACACAGTTACACAGAAAACAGGGTTAGTAGTCGATTGGCACGAAATAAATTCCCCCGAACGCGCGAATCGTCCCCTTTCGATAAAAATTTTTTTTTGGTAGGCGTTTCGCACGAATATATTTTAAACGCGTGCAAATTGACTCCTTCAAGAAATAATAGCATGTATTTAGTCCTTGAAAGGAGTTAATTCGCACGCGTTATAATACATTCGTGTGAAACGCCTTCCAAAAAAGATTTTCATTGAAAGGGGACGATTCGCCCGTTCGGGCGAATTTATTTCGTGCCAATCGACTACTAGCCCGGTAAACATATTTGAATTATGGATTTAATAATTTTAAAACTAAGAGATTATGAAATACACTTATTCCTTTGACGACCTCTGTGGCCGAGAGGTGAGATTTGGCGTCGCGCCATCTCTGAGTTTCCAGGTTCGATCCCCGGTCGGGTCAATATGGGAAACTATATATTGCCTCAGGTCTGGTCGTTGCGTACCGTCATTGTTTCTGATTTCTGTAACACAAGTGCTTCAGCTACCTACCACAGAGTCAGCACAATGTATGTGATATTATCCATACGGTTTTTATTTTGAAAGTCGCTTAAATAACTCGTTATATTCATGTTTCTTTTTAACCATTTGAACATTTCTTGCTTTGACAATTATTTTATCAAAAAATCGCATGCTACCGGCAGATAATTCATTCTCGTCGCATACAGTGTGTTTTCAGAGGAATTTCCTTTTGCGAAAATGAGGGTAGATGTTTTAAAATTTCTGTTTGACTCAACAGTTAGATAATGCAAAATATGACACATATTTTTTCTTTTATCATGGAAATAAACTTTTACAACAAAACATTACGTTAAAAATTTCACGTGACGTCACTTCAGCGCATAGTTTTTACGAATGAGAGACGAATATACACCACTGAAGTCTGATGTGCCATTTGTTGATGCAAAAAATACGTTTTTATTATATTTTGTCCATTTTTATTATTAAATTTTACTGACATACGTTATGCTTGTGAATCATCGCTTCACTCAACCATATTGAAGGGAACGTAACAACCCACCACGTAGCGCCACCACTCCAGTGACGTTTTAGTGACCATGACTTCTGCTATCCCCCTTAGTACGCAACCACGTGTCAAAAATTTAAAACATCAACTTTTCTTTAGGCCCTGGACCTAGTTATTTTAAAGACTAGAGCCTTTTAGACTTACATACTAAGCTTCGAGTCCTTTTTTGAGACTGACTCATAAAATAGGCCTACTAAAAGTTTCTTACTAAAAAGTATTTATAAGCCTAGGTTTTTATAGTCCGAGCATTTTTTAAAAGTTGGGGTCGTAAGTGGAGTTTAAGCTAGTTTTGTTACTCACTTTGAGGATTAGGTTAACGGAAATACTAAATATTATTAATTTAAGTTTTATTTTCATTTATTACTAGCGGTCCCGGCGAACTTTCGCCTTAGATAATTTTCCCGCTTTTCTGTTGAATTTTTTCAAATTTTACCAAGAATCCCTAATTTTGTAGCCTATGTCAAATTGGAAGAATGTAGCATTCTATTGGTGAAAGATTTTTTTTAATCGGCCCATTACTTTTTGAGCCTATTCATTACAAACGTACAAAAATAGGTACAAATCTTTCCTCTTTATAATATTAGTGTAGATAAATAGTAAGAGTTACGGACTCCTTTGTAGGAGCCCTTTTGTAGTTTTTATTATAGAACGTTGAGTCTGTCTTATTCTATTTTTTCGCCTGTTTCGTCAAAATTCCTCACTATTTCAGTTTGTTTGTATTTCTATTATTCTCCTTAATCTATGTACTCTGAGTTCCTTTTCTTTCCCTTCGCTCCGTAACAGTAAGTATTAAATTAAATAAAAAATCAACTAAACGTGTCATGCGATTTTTTTAATAGAATGATTTAATATCTTGACATATTATACATATTTGTGAGTCTTTTCCATCTCTACCTGGGGCACGAAGCATGAAACTACTACTACTAATGAATTTATAAATGATTCGCGAATCTGCATTTTTATTCAAATTAATTTCAACCGAAACCTACAAACCCATACCTATTAAATAGTTTGCCCGAGGATATACGTCGGGAGCAAAACAAAAAAATATTTAAATTAAAACTCAAAAAATATTTTTAGCTAACTTAGCTTAGCAATTTAAGTTCTTATTTTTTAAGTTAGAGACTCATGATCCCACAGACAAACTATGTAAATAGTTTTGTGGGACTACTGTCAACTCTTGTTATCCATTGTTTGTTCAATAAATAAAATAAATAATAAATAAATGCTGCAAATGGTGTTTAGTGGAGCGGAAATTAGTCCCATATTCCATAGCAGTAAAGCGCGAATACCTGGTGTCAGGTGTACCACAATCGCTGATCCCGCGGTCGCGTTATTAAACTTTCCTTCGCAAGTCTAATCCCTTTGTCGTACGGGTTCGCTCGTACCGTTTTAAAATGCATTTCCTCCGGACGACTTTCGAATTAACTAACAGGCGAATTAGGCGTGTCTTTGTAGAGAACGGGAATTGTGAACTTATGAAAAGGTGACATTTTGAAGCAGAACTCTTTTGTGAAACAAATGTATCAGAAAAGGTTTTGCTTGATTTTAGTTTCTAGCTGTTTAGTTCATAACTACATTTTTAATTTATATTTATATGAAATTGTTATTTTAGCACTTTGTCTTCAATTTTTATTAAAATTGGTAGGTTTTCTTGATTAAAATTCAGATGTGTTATGCATGAATTAGTTGATTACCTTTGAATGCAAAAACGTTTATTATATCGGCGTCTTACCAACGCATATTCATAATTAGAACTATCTACTATATATAAATAAGTCGGGTTTTCTTTCCTAACGCTATAACTCCAGAACGAACGAACCGATTTCCACGGTTTTGCATTCGTTGGAAAGGTCTTGGACTCCGTGAGGTTTATAGCAAAGAAAATTCTTCACGCGAACGATGCACACAACGATGAACGATGGGCACAGCTAGTAATATATATAATATATTAACAGCCCGTCAAGTTTATTTATTTATTTATTTGCTAGTCCCATGGTACATAAGGTGTTACAAATACATTGGACACATGACACCCCGTTGGGACACTGCAATAGAAATTCATCATATGCGTAGGGGGTTTTCAAAATTTTACTTTCCCTTTAACCACGAAGACAGTATTCTTCTGTATGGGTAAATAAGAAAACAACTGTAGTAAACATTGGAATGTTGGAGGTTTAACACGTGTTTGTTCAGTATCATAACTTACGGGCATTTGTTGATCAAATAGCGATTTATAGTTTTGAGTGTCAACTGCGAGCATAATTTGAGCAATAAACAATGTAATTAATGTGGTAATTTACCAGATTTGCTGATTTAGTCCGAGCGCTGAACAAAGCGCGCGCATTTGAAATACGTTGATTTACATTCAGACCTGTGTCACAGAACGGATTACGTTTTGGAGTTAGTTCGTTATAGAGAATAGGTTATTTGATGTTGAATGAATTGAGTTACAATATCATGTATATTAAATACTGTTGACTAGTTTGGTCTTTGTAAAGTGAGAACTTAATTTGAGAAACAGAAAAAAACAAGTTAAAACTTTAGTTTTAACCGTATCTAAAAAAAATTTCATTAGAAACATTGTACCAAATTAATAAAAATCTTCTACAATTATAATAAGAAAACCCAGTCTCATGTGTATGAATGTGATTGTATGCATATCTCAGTGTGTGTAATTGAGTGAATGTTTGTGTATGTTGTGTTTCACATACCTACAGTACCTATCATTATCTTTTATGTCTCCGAAATATCTTTAGAGCGACTGAACCAAATAAATAAAAATGTTAAACCTTTTAGACTTAGATATTAGATAACCTCCGTAGCCGAGAGGCGAGTGGGCCGGGCTTTGGCTTTGCACCACCTCTGGGGTGTTTCGTTTGATTACCGATCAGGTTAAAATAGGAAACTAACTTTCCTATATAGTCTTGAGCCTAAATGTTGCCGTACCGTCATTGCTTCTGGTTTTACAATACCAGTGCTTTAGCAAGAATCAGAGCAATGCATGTGACGTTGTTGTTGAAAATATTTAAATGCCCACTATCAAGCTACTTAAGGTTTACCGATTCCTACCTCCTCATCTTGTGAAGACGTATTTTTAGTCAGGATCGGAATTTAATTTCTTATCTTTTATTGATTATACAGACAAAAACACGTCAGGCTTCACATTTTGCACTCTATATTGCCCATATTTTGTGCGCATAAGATTTAATATCGAAGTGTAAATATTTACCTTAACGTGCTATCGTTAAATATACTATTTGTCTTAGATACATCTGAGGCAGACTTTGAACACAAATATTTTGCGGAACACTGAGCTGTAGCATAGTATCAGCTTATAAATTGCATAGCAAAACTACTATCAAGTATCAATAATCACAAGTGTCACAGAAATAAAGACATTTCTAAAAATACAAAAAAAATGTATCAAAATACTCCAACATTATTTAAGTATGAGGCTAACCTCGATCCTAAGATCGAGGCGAGAAATGATGCGTGTTGATCTCAGAGCTAAAGAAATAATGCTACAGACGACCCTGGCCTACAGGCTTAGTTAGTTTTCCACTAGGAACGCGCGAGAGAGCTAAAAAACGTCAAAACTTACAAAATTATTCATACATTTCCCACCAACGCTAGCTATCATACAACACATCAAATTTGTCACATGAAATGTCAAAAATATCGATAGTTTTAAACATTTAAAATGAGTAAACGGGTCAAAACATGACCCCATTTTTAGTAGTTAATCCAAAACGTTGGCAGTAAACGTTCACGGTCCACCAGCCCATGACTGAAAAAATAAATGATCTGAATGTTCAAACTCTAACACGATAGTCTTAAAACTATTCGACAGTTTAGATTGGACAAAATGTGTAGTCCAAGTCCTTTTGATAGCACACCGAACTTGTATTTTCAACCAATCAGCAACGATTATATCAATTTTGATGTATGTAAGAGCTCGGTAAAATTTACTAGTATTTACTAGACCTAATACACATTATTTTCTGTCTGACAAAATGCAGGATATCAAAGTAGTTTTTATTTACATAGTAGGTTTGCTTAATTTATACTATGTACAAAGTCAGAATATAGAGCTTTGGCCATAAGCTACTTAAAATAAAGATTACATTTAAAATTTTGTTACGTACTTTTAATAGTTTTTATATTACTTTTGATCTGTCATTTCGCTACTGCTCTTTTCAGTTAGACAGAAATCCATTAACTTAAAATATAGATCAAACATCGATCATGCGTATTAATATTAATATAGCATTTAATGTACAAAATTGCGTTTCATTTTGGATAGAAGAATTAAATGATCTGTTATCATGAATCAAGGAAACGTATCGATGTATTATTTTTCGTGTCATCTTTCCTCATCATCCTACCTTTGAATTTCCACTACCGAAATAGCATTGAAAGGGAGATTACTTGCTGACAAGCGGACTCAACTAGATTTGGCTACCAAGCTGCCGAGTAGCGGAGATCGTTTCGAGCGCAGAAGTCTTCAGCTATGAAATTAAAACGAAAACACATAAACACAAGATATTCATTTGAAACCAATTTCACTGAACACTTATAATGTTCTTAGGCGCTTTTTACTCTAGTTTGACGCAAATTCAAGTCAAAAATAGTTTAAAAGAGAGTGAAAAGTGGTTCAATGTACTTCAAAGAGTAATTTAACGTCCAGTTCAAAAAAATAATAAAAGTAAAAAAAGGGAAGCGCTTTGATTTTAATTTTTTTAATTATTTTCAAATGAAATTAGTAAAAATGTCCCATTTTTCTGGTATTCTACATTGTATTCCAAATTAAAACTTCAAGTAAAGTTTATCATTTTCGCCTAATCATTGTTCATTTATCATCACATGCTTACCACGAGGCGTGTTGCAGGCGTGCGCCGCGTGAACGTTAGCCGAGCGGTGCAGCGGACCGAGCCAGGCTCGGCCACCGAGCGGCCGAGCGTGGTCCGAGCGCAGCTCGACCAAGTGGCCGAGCGAGACGCCGCGCACCACGTCTACCGAGCGCCGCACCCGCACCACGTCTCAGGTATGCTTTACGCTAGTATGTCCCAATCATTATTTTCCATGCCTCGGTAATTTTCACACTACCCTTTCGTGACCCACATAATAATTTTGAACTCAAGCTGGTTCCATTAGATTAAATAATACACATTTATTATTATTAGAAAACGTGTTTTATTAATTTTTGAAAATTGAGAAACGGGGAAGTGCATATTCTGCTCGGAACTTGAGGAGGGCAAGCGTAAGCATTGTGGACAACTAGCTATGTATATGTGCTTAGCCACATGAAGAGTTGTGCACAAGGCGGAAATGTAGCGACCCGGTATTTTATTTTCATGACCCGGTACCGGGTCGCGAATACTACTATACTTCTTGGCAGTAGTAGTTACTGGCTGAAAAATAGAGTAAACTAGCCTTTGCATGCCTCAATGTTTAGTACATGCCTTCATCAATTGATACAATATGAAGTTACAATACTCTCATAAAAAAAATTGCTAAACTTTAATTGTAAGCCCTTAGGCTTACAATTTGTTCTTGTTTGATTTCTCACACAGTTTGAACTTCACTTAAGGTTGCAAAGAGATGACGAACGTAAATGAGAATTGATTAACAAATAAAACTCAAACATAAATAATATCACTCTACCTTAGTATGATTGAGCTATTTTGTATTTTGACTCTTATAGTTACGGCAGTACGGTAGTTCTTTGTCCGTTTTTTTTACCAAGGAACGAAATCAGCTTGATAGAAGTATTGCCTCCGTATTGACGACCTCCGTAGCCGAGAGGCGAGCGGGCCTGGCTTTGGCGAGCGCCATCTCTGAGGTTCCGGGTTCGATCCCCGGTCGGGTCAATATGGGAAACGAACTTTTCCATATTGTCTCGGGTCTGGGTGTTGCGGTACCGTCGTTGTTTCTGATTTCTGTAACACAAGTGCTTAAGCTACTTACCACAGAATCAGAGCAATGTATGTGATGTTGTCCAATATATATATTGCTATAGCCTTTACATAACAATAGTATGTACAATTTCACTAATTAGGTTTTTTTGCGTTACTTTTATCATTATCATCATCATCATCATCAGCCTATTGCAGTCCACTGCTGGACATAGGCCTCTCCAAATGTTCGCCACTTCGCTTATACTTCACTTTGTTACTTTTATACCAATGGCATATTTGTTACGTTAGCATAATTTGTTTTAATGGTACGAAGCTTTGAAAATGTTTAAAGACACCGTACGTCTCGAGGCTCATGTTTATTTTTAATCTCTTTAAAGAATAAAAACATGCTTTTTTTCAGCAGTTGCAATGTTCCATTATTTTAGGCTTCTGTAGGAAGCAAGTATTTTATGCCTCTTTACTGTGCGATAGTAACATTTTCGTGCTTTATGAAGATAGTTAAGGAATAGCTTAATTCATGGAACGATACAATTCGAAATTCTGTGTTTAATTTTATTTAGTTTTGTGGAAAATTTTGTTCCAAGAAGTAAAATTTTATTGGACACTAAAACCCCAGATACTTTTAATTTCAATATAAAACATTATTTAAAATTGAATTTTTTTACGTAAATTTGGAGTTAAAACCCTTTCATTTAGTTAACTTATACTATAGATAGAACATTTTTCATCTACCTATCGTTAAAACACAATTTTGACCTATTCAGTAGTTTTTCATTCAAGTAAACAACTTTCTTACATAATTTCATTGCTTCGCTTAATTGAAAACAAATAATCATATTACAAGTTATGTTAAAAAACAGTCCGCACTGTTAAAATTTCTGTAGTAATAGAAGAGCTCGCTTACATTCATTTTATTGTTTATTTCAAATATCAATTCCATTGCAATCAAGCACGAATATATTGTGTTTTTTCACTTAGCCTGCTATTACAAAATAACGCTATATGCGCCCATCACACCGTAATCCTCCAACGTAACCTAATTACGCGCTATTAAAGAACCAAAAACCTTATATTTCATACACGAAGCTGATAATACCGGCTTCAAAGTGCCTCTAAAGCCGCAGGAGGTTTTACTAGCTTTGTATTCTTTGTAACAATATACTGCATTATTAAAAATGTCTCTTTCCCCTCTGATGTAAAAAATAAATGTACTCCGAGAAGTCTCGGTGAAATGGGTTGAGGAGAATATGTGGAGACGCTTGGATGTGGCAATTGTTTGAGCGGAGGCTCGTTGCCATTCCGGCTTTTATCTTGATGGAAAAAGAGCAACTGTAGGTATTTTAATTTTTTAGAAGCTGCACTCCTGTTAGGTTCGGCTTCGGTTACGTAACTCTTATTTATACACTTGATTGCATAAATAAGTGCAAAATTAAACGCAGGCAACAGGTCATGCATATAGTTAGGTTATGGTTATAGTGCGGGTCGGTAAGAATGTGTGTTTACATGTCAAAAAATATTTAACAATAACCTAAACACATTGTTAAATAACAGAAAATTCAAAGACATCTTTACGTCCATTATAATATATAATACAAACTAGCTGTGCCCGCGACTTTGTTTACGTGGACTACAGGTTTTTTTTTATATAATTTATTCGTGGTCAGTTTTAACACTATATCTTCTAGTATATAAAACAAAAAGTTGTTCATATTTTAATCCAAGTTTAGAACTGGATTTATGCTAAATTCCATATCTCGAACTTAAAAAAATAATATTTTTCCATATAAACTTTCAAGGCCGATATTACCCCCATCCCCCCTTATTTTCAAAACAAAAGTAGCTTATGTCCGTTCTTAAGGTTCAATATATACCCATACTCAATTTCATCAAAATCGGTTCAGTGGTTTAGGCGTGAAAGCCGGACAGACAAAGTTATTTTTGGATTTGTATTTTAAAATACATGTAAGTTAGAAATAAATACAGAAATCGTTTGGAACTCTTTATTACATTAGCATCTTACTCTGTGACGTATTGTTTTGTGTTGGGTGGAATAATAAGCGTTTGAGATGTTTTCTAGTCGGCGAGTGTTCTGTCTCTAATATAAGATTGTAGAAGGCAGACTTTTTCTAAATGAAACATGTAACTTAATTTGTGAAATGGAAAAGTTGAAAGTTTTTGTAAAGGTGGCTCGAGGCACTGAATTTAAATTTGAAGCAGTAACATTTAAGTTAAAATAAAGTTGCGAATACAATCCTTTACATTTTAAGAATACGAATTCAAGCTTACACAATCTTCTACATTTATATAAGCCTGGATGCGCCTACGTCTAAATCTTTCTTAGTGAACAGCTCTTATGATCGGAAAATACTTACCTATATTATGAAAATAGGTCTTTTGTTAACGGCATAAGGTTTTATGTCATAGGCAAAAGACCAAATAAAAAAAATATAAAATCAAATTTCATACCTCCTTGAGGTTCAAATCCCACAGGGCCCCCCCTCTGATTGGGTGAGGTCTCCATATCTTTCCCTTGTGAGAGCTGCGAAGTTTAGCAATTGCCCCATAGCCCTCAAAAGCAGAATCATAATCACCATCAACCGACAAGCTCTGTTACTTAAGCTGGCAACCAAGATACACGCTAAGAGAAAGAAAAAAAAAAAAGTTTTTTTTTACGTTTTCAAGATATAAACATAAAAAATATATAAAAAGAATACCTATCATACCTACTGACTTTTTGTGAGCTTACGTAAATCAGCGTTCATTTCAAATTTACTTTCCATATCAGCTGTCATCAGTCGTCAATCGTTTTTTGTTTCCGCCTTGTATAATTTATTACTATCTGTAATTAGAACGATTCGTATTTCAAATATTAGAACTGGTCATAAAAAATAAACTTTAAGCCCGGTTGGTTAAATCTTCACAATCGACCCAAGACTGACTAGTATATTACGCTAACCGCCTTGAATAATGTGAGACCTAATTCTGAATGTGGCAGTTCAACATTGTCCCAGGCTCGGGTTTAAACGTAGCTAGGAGTGCGGTTTCGTTCCATGTCGGGTCGTTTTCAAGTACCCGACCCCCAAATACAGATTAAACATTCAACGTTCGGCATACACACACTTAACTCTCATACATATTCAATACAGAGCCCGCACAATCAATTCTTGCAGCCGAACCCAAGGAAAAAGTGTTTGAACAGTCGAATAATATGATATCAAATAGACCAGGGTAAGCAAGTGAATAAATATTAGGGGATATGAAACTCGAGTGGGTGTTCGAACTATTTGCCAACCCCTATCTACGTGGTTTTATTGATTCAGATTGCGACATTGTCGTCTGTAAGTAGTTAATCTGTTCTCGTTGTGGAGCCTTGAGGACACAATGGAGTGGAAAGATATTTATTTGGCACGAGAAATATAAAGGAGGCGTTAATCTTTACTTATATTATAAGAGAGGACATTTGTATACATTTTCGGAACGAATAAACTTTATAACTAGTAGACCTATTTATAAAATTAAATTGCCATTGAAAAACGAAATAATTACTTAGTTACGTACATAGGCTAAACTTTTGAAATTATTTTCAGGCTGTTATGAAATCTATGGTAAATCAAGCTTTTATTGAAAATGCCTTAAGTTATCGTTAAAATTATTCAAAATTATTGCAGTTTTTTTTTCTTAGGTGACTAATGATAATATTATTATAACTGCAGATAAACTATTTGCCTTTATCGGCTCGCTAAGATGCACAGACATGTGCATTCGAAATTGGGTTCACGATCACGTGATGCGCAAGCAAGACCTGTTAGGTCATGACTAGTTCTATTTTAGAAAAAATAATTTCAAAATCCTGTAGTTCACACATACGAAACCGCGGTCACAGTCCCCAATATAAACTTGCTTGCAAACCTGTGAGGTGGTGAAACTCTTATCGCGTAGACAATATAAATACCGTGAATGCTTCTACGAAGACGGAATTGTGAATTCGAGTATCAGCAGCCATTCGAGCGGCAACGATAACGAACATTTACTTCTACACAGCTGACTGGCTCCGTGGGTTCTTATTGGAAAGGCTGAAATAAAAAATCGAATAGTAACTTGTCCCTGATATCCATATATTGCAGAGATTATTCGAGTAAAAACATCGTGAACACGTTATATTGTCTCTGTCAGTTTGGCTTTTTTATGTTTATTTTATTGCTGTATGTTGCGTAAATGTTTTTGTCAGATTGTTTGCTTGAAGTATTTTTCAACAACACAAATATATTATATACAACCAATACACAGATAAAACAAATTCACAATTTAATAATTATCATCAGATGTGTTTGAATCATAATAATAGTATTGGCCAATATCATATACTCGTATATCAGTTACTTGCCAAATAGAAGTCCCGTCAAAATCAATTCTGCCATTTCCGGGATAACCGGAATAAACAGACAGACAAAAATTGTAACTAGTGCTATCATATACTCTTTATTAGTAGTAAGTAGCTGAAGGGCTTGTGCTACAATAACAGAAACAACGACAGTACCACTCAGACCTGAGACTATATAGAAAAAATTTTTTATTAAGTTTTTACCCGATCGGAAATCAAACCCAACGCCAAAGTCAGGCCCGTTCGGCTCTCAGCTACAAGGTCGTGAATGGCACTTGTTTGGTGTTCCACTGCAGAGATAAGCCTTGATCATTAAAATCAAGTCATCATTACATTATTGATATTGTTTTGACAAGTATAAAATGTCCTATTGTGATTTTACTCAAACAGTCACGTGATCTGGAATTGTCAGTTCAAAATCTTGTCAAAACGAGTCAAAATTCTATAACTGCTACGCTATCTGGCCAAGACGAGCCAAGCGCAGCGCAAGGGCACTACCTACCTTTTCTCGAAGTGTTTCGCCGTTTTTTTGAACTCTCATAAAGTTGCTTTCCGATGTACCAGATAGTTCATATTCTCAGAATATAATATCAATAATAGACTTATTAAATGTATAAAGTCTATTGAATAATTCGAATACTTTAGATTTTATATTGATCTTAAATACACCGTTAATCGTCAATTTTTACTGATATGTAGAATTATTGAAGTTCGTCGGTAGAGTTTAGCCATGTAGATACCGAAGCTTGGCTCTACATGAGATCTGATATCTTTTTTACAGCGCGACCTTATGTGGTTGTCTTGGCAACATTTTACATGAAATGTTTTTGGTGGGATTTTTTTATTCTTAACCCGGTTGCATTGTTTATGTCTATTCATGTTTCTGTTTTCTTTTGTTACAGGTGCTAAAAGTCTACACTGTTGGCGACAACCGTTTCTCGCGATTGTAATTCTAGTTCAAATAGATTTTATGGTCTGATTTTATTCCTAGACTTTAATAGCTACCAATTTGAAGGGTCCGCTGCAATAATACGTCCTTCGTTTTATGTTTCGAGATATTTGGGTGTTAAGTTTATAAACGTTGTCCAAAATTCAGCCTTATTGATGTCAATACCTGGGACACTGAGCGTTCTAGACGTGAAGTCGAATATCGGAAACGGTTTTATCTCAGCACTGGAAGCGATATTGCCTAGTTAGTAAACGAAATCACTAGCTGCATGTATGAAGTGACCGAATGACGTTGATCACATAGATTTTAATATTCTGGACGTTCATCATTATTGCCGTGGACCCTTAATTTGTTTTTATCTTCCATTTAGTTACCCTATTGAAATTTATTTGAAAGATAATTTTCACAAAAAATGTTTGAAAAACTTTGTTAAACAAATATGAGACTAGAATGGATAATGTCGAATTATTTGTTCTTACGGCCGTATTAAAGATAAACATATCATCTAAAAAGGCAATGGGTACTTTCATATTAATCCTGATTTAAACCCAAGCATTTATGAGACCTAGATCAAATAAGGCTTACATTGTATAATTCGTTTGTTAAAGGAATGGTACCCTTTTGAGAACTAATGTAATAAGCATGAATAGTTTATTTCTGTTCTATTAATGCCCCTGAAATGATTTAAAAGGTACTTTTAGTTACGAAACGGTTGTCCATTCATTTGTTCTGGGTTTATATTCAACAACTTCCATGAAACAGGAGATTAAAGTCAGTGTGGTAAGTGTGTTAACGACTCATAATTTCTGCTTTTAACAGGCTTTGTTTAAAAAGGTCCGCTCTTTTTCTCTTAATAAGGTTTTTTAATGTTTAATTTTGCACAACTCGGTCATTTATATATAGATTTGATTTTGTTTTGTCATGTAGGAGTAAACTTTCAAATTGGAAGTCTAAAGATCTGTGACATCAAGTCAGATCTTGATAAGCATTTTTAATTGTATGCTACTGAATCCGAATATAAGTTAATAATACCTTTTTCCTGATATTTTAATTTATAATAGCTAAATAATACTAAAAATAACTTACAATTACTACTAATAGTAGTATAGTATTTTGCAAAAAGTTCATTTTAAAACTACCTCTGTCAGATGTTGTTATTTAAATCATACTTGATTCTTATAAAGTACCTTTATATGATTTGATCTAAGTTTTTTTACAAAGTATGGGTTCAAATAGTCCTAGTCCTTTTCTAAGTCATATCCTGAATGTGAAAGATATAGAGTGAGATTTTATAACTATGTAAATGATTTTTTTTAACTTCCAAGTAAATACGAGTAGCTTGTAAGTGAGATCCGCTGTAGCCAATGTTACCTTCCAAAACAATTATTTCCTCTTCCACTTTTATAAGGAATATAAATTATTTTTATAACTCTTTCCCTCTAGTATAGGAGGTTGTAGCGAATAAGTTGACAACGTTTTCTATAGAAAAAAATAAAGATTTTTTCTTACCATGTGTGGGAAAAAGGGTTGCCTTTTTCCCACACATGATTTTTTTTTTATTGGCAAGCGTTGAACTCGCTTTGAGAAGAGCGGGGAGTACCCTCTGAAATTCCGCATCAACTCTAATTGCCTATTGCCATAGGAATACAATTAAATTATATCAGCAATAGCGCCTTACGCATTAGCGATACTTGTAAACTTTTCATTAAAAAAATTAGCCTTAGTAGCCTTAAAAGTAAAGCAATCAAAGTTATTTCTTCACATAATTAGATCACAAACTTTAAAAACTCGTCAATAAAATAAAAATAAATAAATGAAACCTGTGTCATTTGAATTAAAATAATTCAAATGTTTTTCTCACAAAACTGTAGAAACTTTTCATTCGAATAAAAACAGAAAGATCGTTTCTTATAAAATGCTACGACCTCCTATACTTATCTTAGTTATGGCGTCCTTTTACTCTAAAAGTACAATGATTACGTAAAATATTCGGGCTTACCACGAACCTTAACAATAGTTTTAGGCATTTATTCATGACTCTCGTTAACCTGTTTGAGACTCCCACACCCATTTACATTTTAAATTATACCAACGTACCTACATTTATGGGCATTGTCCTACCAAAGTTAGTGTAGTACAAAATCATACATATATTCATTGTGATGCCGCGCTTAGCATAGAATTGCCCTCGTGAACTAAATGTGCCAAATATATTAATGTTTTCAATTTAAGGCGGCGGTTTTGGGTCTACTAGACTCTTGTTTTCATATATTTTTTTATTCTAGCTATACTTGTATACCATACTCATTTTAAAGTGTGAACCGAAGTTGTTTTTTTTTAATTGATGGATGGAAACATATCCTATTGTATGTATTTGCTTGTAAGGTATTAAGTAGGTAAAAGCGAGCTATTGTTCGCAAAATAACGTAAATGTACAGTACCAATATTGATATTTCTGTAACATTTCAAACATATCAAAAGAGAAATCAAAACTAAGATAAGAAAAAATATTTTCAAGAAATCCTTTGACTGCAATGAAAGATCACGTCGGGGTCGTCAATTTGGCTCCTGAGCGGGAAGACGATAAATGAAACAGCCAGTAGGTAGTCTAGTGATCAAGAGCGAGTTTATTAATTATATTATTGCTTATATACTAATGTGAATGTGCGTCAACTGTGACCTCGTGATCAAAGACTATGCTGACGCTACAAAAATTTTATCAAAGAACAAAGAAATGTTTTTTGTAATGACTAAGTTCAAAGTTTCACTGAAATGTTTGCTCTATGATAAAGTTGAATTAAATACCTATATTTTTAATTTATTTATTTTAAAATGACAACAAACTGACAAAACTAAACATTTTATTACAAAATTCACGCCACGCTAGTTAAATAAATATTGAAAAAAATATAAATATTTTGAAAGTTTATTTAAAAAATAAGCAATACAAAAACTCTTTGTTAAGAATATTTAAACGGTGAGGCTCATGACGCCACGACAGCCGCCTTAATATGTGGAAATTATGTTTAATATTACGATCCCAGTCTAAAGGACTATTAAGTCTACTATTACATCGTTAAACGTTATTCCATTGGGTACAAAGTTTCTAATAATAGAAACTACGTTTTGTTTAAAACAGTGTTAAATATTCATTGTTATTTTAGTATGACGGGACGATAAAAGGGGCTTCGATAAGACCAAATTTTTCGTACGATAAAAATCATATTCGACTATATATTTTGAACTTTGCTCCGCACATATGACATAATCAAAAGAACGAATATAGAATTGCGAGTATTTAATTACCAATTTCTAAATTTATATAAAATCTAAATATATTTGAGAAAATTCTAGGGATAAAACCCTTCTGCTCTGCCAAAGCTTACTGAAATGATTAAGCTTTAAACCCATCGACTAACATGCAGGTAAAATAAATACCATTTGGAAACATATTAAAATATTGCCGACCCGACTGTTATGGGAACTGAAATGGTATGCTAAAAATTTGTAAATTTTAACAAATATCAAGCTTATAAACCAATATTATAATCCAGGAACTCAAAAAGTATGCATTTCGAGTAAGTGGCATTTGCGAATTACTGTCTCGAATGGATAAAGTTGTAAAAAGCAAATTTAACAATATGAAGAACACGTTTTTATTAACGCCTTTTTAGACTTTAAATATCATTGATATATAATTTCGAAAGAATTTTTCGCCACATCCAAAAAATATAACTTTGAGTTTCTGGTACCATATTGAAATGCGATAAGCATTATGTATCTAAAATGAAACTTATTAGCTGCTTTTATTATTTTTATGGCAAACCAAACTTTTACGTTATCTGCAAGTGCCAGTAAATAAATATGCTTGCGATTTATGTTTCAGTTACATAAATACTCGTAGTTATAAGGCATATCAAGCTATTAAGAGCTTTGTTGATCTGCGTTTATCAGAACGTTGTAGTCATTCTAAGATCTTTATTCCCCATCGGCTCTGTTGTCCTAGTACCGTAAACTGCTACGACATTTAAAATTTGGTTTTATTGAAGAACTTTTCTCTCCGTTTGTTATTAAAATCCTCTTAGAATAATCGATTAACCAGGCTTGCCCCTCACGCTTGTTGATTTGTAAATATATATTATTGCACAAAAAGGATAAATTTTAACGATATACCTTTATACTAATATATGTTAATTAATCAACCTAACGAGTAATAATGTATAAAATTGTATCTTTTATTAAAAATAAGAGGTCTATCATTAGGTTAACGTTTTAAGTTCGCGTTTATTGTACAGATATGTGATTTTGGAGATGTAAATAACGAAGATATTAAATAAATTAGTATAAAATTGTTCTGGTTTTTATTTAACCCTTATTTTTCATCTGCCGTTATTTGCAAGGCTCGACCCGCGACCTTCACACCCAGATGCGAGTTCATATAGAAAAGTTCGTTTTCCACATTAAATCGACCGGAAATCGAATCTGGGTCAAGGCAAGGCTAGTTAATAGATACATTTTGTTTTAAAAGTTTATTTTACTTTTCCTAACTTATCGATAGACTTACTACTCACTGCATCTAGATGAACTAAGAACTTTCTTTCCGTAAGTACCCTATTAGATACGAGATGAAGAAATGTTTCAAGTTGAGCACTTGGCTTTGCATGTAACGTTTCAATAAGCAAGATAACTGGATATCTTCTGGCTAGGATCCTAGAATTAGTTTAAAGTTGAAAGTCCACAAACTACAAAGACATTGCAGTCAAAATTTTATCCATCCCAAGCAGACTAGTCAAAATGCTTCTCTTTATACACGCTTTCAAAGTTAGAAAGTGAGTGAATCCGTAAGATCTACCCAACTTATAAAGCGATTAAACGTATCCAAAAGAAGATAAGTAAATTTTTATTTTTATTATTGCACTTCCAGATCATTGATCTCATCCTTCCTGATGTTAAGTGGTGTGTATGGTTTAATGAGGTCCTTAAAGGCGACAAGTACAACAAAATAAAGCTGTCATGTAATGTAACACCCCCCCCCTCTAGGAGCTTTGGAAACCTTACTCACATGCAGTTTGTATCCATACATACTTTTAGTATGAAAGAGCGAATGGATCAAACATTTTACTACACTATAAAGTGACTAAATCTATTCCAGGAAGACTTGTCAAAGAGTTTCTCTCCATAAACGCTTTCAAAGTGAGAAAGTGAGTGGAAACATAAAGTTCTACTCTACTATAAAACGACTAAATCTATCCGAAAGCAGACTAGTCAAACAGTTTCTCTTCATAAACGCATTCAAAGTGAGCAAATGAGTGGAATATAAAGTTTCATTTAACTATAAAGCGACTAAATATAGCGACTAAACCTATCCCAAGCAGACCAGTCGAAGAGCTTTCCTCCATAAACACTTTCAAAGTGAGAAAGTGAGTGGAAACATAAAGTTCTACTCAACTATAAAGCGACTAAATCTATCCGAAAGCAGACTAGTCAAACAGTTTCCCCCCATAAACGCTTTTAAAGTCATCTGAAGAACGCGCACCGCCAATGAGGCATCTCGAATGGTCCTATTTATTTTCCGTCCGCTGCCCGTTTTCTTTTTAGCAAAAATCCTGGCTCCAAACTCGCGTTGAATTCCGATTAGAAAAAGACAAAGGAGCGCTTGGCTGGAAGTGGGAATCAATTAAAGAGAACCATCGATTTCGCGATAATGTCTGTCAGGGCCGATAAGAGTCGACCCGCGCTCCTTTTAATTATTTTTAAATCGTTTATCGTAATTCGACAATCGGTTCATTGGACGGCTGCCGCGATACGGACGCGGTGTTTTATTTAGGCCGTAGTGGCGATCGAGGAAGGTAAAGGATGAAATTCTCTACCGTAATTGTATTTCGATAAAGACTATAGTTAAAGTACCTACATTTATTGACCATCTAAAGCAGTCACATACAAAACATGAACTTGACGTTAGGAGTATTGCATTGTATTCAATAAAGATTCAAAAGTTTATGTAACCTACTTGAATGAAGAAAAATTTGAGTTTGAGTTTTTTAAATAAATAAATATTGGACAACATCACATACATTGATCTGATCCTGTGGTAAGTAGCTAAAGCACTTGTGTTAACAATTTGAAACAACGACGGTACCACAACACCCAGACCAGAGACAATATAGTAAAGTTCGTTTCCCATATTGACCCGACTCGGGATCGAACCCGTAACCTCAGAAATGGCGCTACGCCAAAGTCCGGCACGCTTGCCTCTCGGCTACGGAGGTCGTTGGAGGTTTTGTATGATAAAACAGCCATAGAGAAGCTTACATAAAATAATAGTAGCATATATAAGTCCATTAATAGTAGCAATATTATGGGCCGATGTAAAATGTTTTAATTGTAATCGATATTGCTTAAACCACCACTGTGTCACAAGAACTTGCTGGCATTTGAGTAGAGAAGTAAAATCAATTTCACGTGCCGTCTCCGAGGCAATTTCGAGTTTGATCTCAACCACAAGCAGTTGGTTAGACTTCGTCCAACGTTTGATCTAGGCTAACAATTCCCCTGACTCGAAGAAATAAGTGAGGCGCACCGCAGAAGACGGGGAGAATTGTAATAACTAGTTACTGGCGACAACAGCTGATTCCGTTAAATGCTTATTGGAATTAATCAATTATAGGAAACTAAATATACATAGATATACCTGCATACTTCATAACAACTTGAACATTAGATATTATCATCATTGATACAAATACGAAGAATTTATTCATTGTGTCGACAACAGGCCGGTAGCAATGCAACCTTATTCGTTTATTATTAAAATTGGATGAAATATGTACATAATATAAATATTGGACATTCCATTACTACTATTATAAATGCGTAAGTATCTCTGTTAGTCTGTCTATCTGTCCAGTTTTCATGCCTAAACCACTGAACTGATTTTGATGAATTTTGGCATGGGTAGGTATACGTTGAACCTGTAGAACGGACAAAGGCTACTTTCGTTTTGAAAATATGGGGGGATCGGGGTAATACCACCCTTGAAAGTTCATATCGAAAAATTGATATTTTTTAAGTTAAGAGATATGAATTTGGCATCGATTAATATATAGACTATTTTTTGTTTCGAAAATAAGGGGAGGTAGAGGTAAAACTGACCATAAAAGTTTCAGAATTTGGAATTAATATATAGTCCACGCGAACGAAGTCGCGGCCACATTTAGTATCGCATACATTCCTCTGCTTCTGTGGTAAGTAGCCTAAGCACACATCAGGATTACTAACATTGCGAATATATTCTGAAGTACTTTCGAACCAGCTTGAAACACTTTGTTCACGAAACGTCCAAGATGTCCCAGCGGTAAAGACTGAACTGTTCTTTGAATTGAAATCAAACATCGTCCTGGATCCTGTTGGTATCTTGTATTTGTAGAATACAAGAACACATAATACATTTTAACAAGGCATGGGACCTGTAAGTAGTTTTATTTAATTTTGTATCTTCATTGACGACCGAGACGAGAGACGAGGGAGCCGGACTTTGGCGTACCGCCATCTTTAAAGTTTTGAATCGATACCCGGTCGGATCAATCTGAAAATTTTGGTATAAATTATCTTGGGCCTGAGTGCTGTGGTATAGTCATCTTTTCTGATTTCTGTAATTCAAGTGCTTAGCTACTTATCATAGAATCAGAGCAATGTATCTTGGATCTCAGTTGTGCATAATTACGAGTATATTACAAAACTTGGGTTATGATAAATCGTCTGCAGTTTGCGAACTATAAACTGGTCGAACTTGATAATGTGATTAGTTGTTCTACTAAAATTACCTTTAACTACTTTCTCGCACATACAAAGTTTATGATTAGGAGAAATGTTTTTCTAAAAATTTTACCTTGGGCTAAAATTGATTTTCAATAAATTTTCTAAATACCTTGCTATACTATGAAAAAGGCAACGGTCAGATTAAAAATCGTTCAGCAAAGGTTTCTTATTTCGAATATTGTAACTATTTTTCTAGTTTGAATCTTATTTCAGAGACTTATTCCAAAAATTAGCACGTTGGTGCAATTTACAATACTTAGGCCTACTTACAGCATTCCTTACAAATCTAAATTTTCTCAATATCTGTTTCGATGAAAAACTAAATAATATGTAGCTCAGACAGCAAAACGATCATTGAAATGTAGCTTTTGTCAAATCGAGATTAAAAAACAATCCCCAAGTCACGTTTAGAATTCGAATCAAAAAATATATTTTTGTTTCTGTAATCTATAAATATTTTTTGCATATCAAAAAAAAATCGAGCTCATTTTGGATAACTACGTTAGTACCTACCTCTCTAATGATAATGTTTAACCTCAAGAGCAATCCCAACCATCTAAGCAATACCTAACAAATCAATTAATCCGGCCGAAGTCGCTCAAAGCGAGTCGCAGTCCCGTCGCACGGCCGGTCGCTCAAACTCGCAACAGTCCCGCTTTGAGTAATCGTCCGCTGTTTGCGAACTAGAAAGTAGCCGGCGCCGAACTTGATGCCGTTATTAATTGGTGCAGCTATAAATTGCGGGTTCGATCCCATTTCACTATTAGATATGAAATACAACCTTTTAAGAAACAATAATCGCAGGACATAATAAATTATTATTCTAGTTCCACATTTAACTCTTTCCTTATCACGGCTGTTCGACTCTGAAACGTTTTCCCTTCTCATCTGCTTTAAAATCCAAATACTTATTCAATAATCAACTCGGGATAGTTTTGAATGTACTTAACTAGTCATTATATGTCTATATTGAATATACGAATTTATAAGATTTATGGATTCTGCAGTTTATTTGCGTAGGGATTATTATTAATATAATTTAGGTACATTTTATATTATACAATTAGACAGTTTGGGATTCCTCGAGTTTGTATTTCCTATCGATTTACTGATAATGTTTAATCTCAAGAGCAATCTAAACCATCTAAGCAATACCTAACAAATCAATTAATCCGGCCGAAGTCGCTCAAAGCGAGTCGCAGTCCCGTCGCGCGGCCAATCGCTCAAACTCGCAACAGTCCCGCTTTGAGTAATCGTCCGCTGTTTGCGAACTAGAAAGTAGCCGGCGCCGAACTTGATGCCGTTATTAATTGGTGCCGCTATAAATTTCGGGTTTGATCCCATTTCACTACTAGATATGAATAAATACAACCTATTTCAGGGCTTGTATTGCGACGCGCCTGACCTTTGGGCAGGTTTTGTCGGTCTGTTACTTGATGATGAAGTCATCGTCAAGTGGCCACTTGACTAGGACATGAGTTTGAATACACAAAACTGTATATTTTAATGAAAAGAGGCAGAGGAATTGATACAGCTGACAAATTAATCGCCTACGATAACTTGCGGTTAGCTCAGATGGAAGAGCAACACGCGCGATATGTGTAGGTCTTGGGTTCGAGTCCCGCACCAAAAGGGGAGATGTCATTTTTCTGTTTGTTTAAAATATTTAATGTTCGCTAGTGCAACTAAAGCATTATAAAAATATAAAAAACGACACAAAAGGGACGAGACATGAGGTGCGTTTGTAAATAGTGATATGTTTTATATATAGTTTCTTATTATTTTTCATTACAACGCAACAGTTACGCACAATTAAAGAAAGATAGAATTTCATTCGTCTAGTTTCATATCTAACTCTCTCCTTAGTAATTCGCCAGTACCAGATTATTATGACGACCTTCATAGCCGAGAGGCGATCGGGCCTGACTTTGGCGAGCGCCATCTCTGAGGTTCCGGGTTCGATCCCCGGTCGGGTCAATATGGGAAACGAACTTTTCCATATTGCCTTGGGTCTGGGTGTTGTGGTACCGTCGTTGTTTCTGATTTCTGTAACACAAGTGCTTAAGCTACTTACCGTAGAATCAGAGCAATGTATGTGATGTTGTCCAATATTTATTTATTTATTTCAATACTAACATTACCAGTCAATGGATTATATGTATCTACTTGGGTTGTATGTAAATTATGAGTATGTTTCTGAAGGTTAAAGATTTTTACATTTTTGTAGGTATTGTTAACAAGATATTTTAAGTACTACCTGCTGTTTCGGTCGGGCTGCACCAACCGAGCTGACTGGTCTCGCTCGTCTTCGTCTGCTCGGAGTACTGTGCTAATCTCGAGTTGGAGACTTCGATCGGCGCAACCCAACCAAAACGTCGGGCAGTAAGTAAATCGTATTAACTACAAAAAAAGAAATTGTGTTTTGATCCGTTACCTCATTTAAAAAAATTGGTAGCTTGACGTCATCCCTACTAATATTATAACGTAACTCTAAAACTAAAAGTAACTCTGTCTGTCTGTCTGTGTGTCTGTTACGCTTTCCTGCTTATACCTCTCAATTGATTTTGATGAAATTTGGTATAGGTATACGTTGAATCTCAAGAACGGACATGGGCTACTTTTTATTAGAAAATAAGGGGGGGGGGGGGGGGATAATACCACCTTAGGAAGTTTATATGGAAAAATGTTTATTTTTAAAGTTAGAGATATGAAATTTGGCACAAATATAGCTCGAAACTTGGGTTAAAATATAGACTACTTTTTGTTTCGAATATTAGGGCAGACAGGGGTAAAACCGACCATAAAAGGATGTAGTCCACGCGAACGAAGTCGCGGGCACAGCTAGTTTTATATAAATGCAGAAGTTCTTGCTTGAACGAGTAACAAACATATAAACGCACGAATTTTCACGTATCCAATATTAGTAGGGTCATGTTCCTTATAATATTTCGGCCTATTTCATTACAATATCTTCAGGGTGTCGGGAGAGCGACACTTGTTAAATTTCACGCACAGTTGAACCCCTTATCTGCCGGGTTATACGGTCGCTACTTTAGTAGTATACTAAAATATTTTACGATGAAAAATATTTTTTTCGCTAAAATATGGCCGGACACTCGTAAACGTAAATGATGGCCGTATTAGGAAGAGTTGGCTGGTTCTTGTCTATAAACTAAAGGGTTCTGATTATTGTATTTCCTTTTAGTTTTTGTGTTTTCGCCCGTGCAGAATATCGTAGTACTAATCTGTTATCTGGCTCGAAGGATCAGACGCAAAAAATAGCGTGCACTAATTAGTAAAAATTTTTGAGCAACTAACATTATTTGTATCATTAATAAGATACTTGACAAAATGACTTATGTGAGACTTGACAAACCTTTTGACGTGATCGGCTCTACGTTATCATGTCAAACTACCATCTGACCACTGCAATAATGATGAATGTCCAAATTATTTAAATCTATAGATCAGTGTTATCTATCTAATGGTAAATATGTAGCTTATGTTGAAAGCCAAAAACCCAGTAATTCTAATTCACTCCCAGCCGAGAGGCTAGACATTGACGTCTCGCCATCTATGAGGTCCCGGGTTCGATCAATATGGAATAAGGTTTTTTTATATTGTCTTGGGGCTAAGTAATTAAGATACCTTAATTGTATAGATAACAGATTAGTACCTGATGGCTGGCACATACGTCATGCTTGTGAACAGGTGCCACCTTTGGGGACTGGTCTGCTCCAGCTTACCTCTCGAAAGTAAAAACTTACTTGAGTACTTATTTGTTTCATCACTTATCACTATCAAAACCAAAACTATATGACTTGGTCCAAAGTGAGCTACACATAGCAATAAGTTAGATACTGATACTGTAAATGATCTGCTGAGTTTCTTACCGGTGTCTTCTCGGTAGATATAGGTTCCGAACCGGAAGTAGAATCACTTTGCATTGTATTCAATGACGATTCAAAAGTGTTATATGTAACCTACTTGAACAAAGAAATATTTGAGTTTGAGTTTATTTGAGTTTGAGTAACTTGTTAATAGAGACTAAACATTGTTTAATAAACAAGGGCTACAACAAAATTGTCGATTAATTAAATGACAAAAATGTATGGGTTTAGAATAACTTTAATTATTTGAAATCTAGCTTTGTATAATTTATTTAAGTACCTAGGATAAGGAAATATTGTTACATTGAAAAGAGTAAGTGTCGAGTTTCTTGCCGGTTCTTCTCGACATGATAAACATTCCGAACACGGCGGTAGAATACTTAATTTGTACTGACGATTCATAAGTGCTTTTGTAAAGCTTACATGAGTGAAGACGTTTTCTAATCTAGAGAATCAGAGTAAATTTTGTTGTTTCTGTTTTTTTTTAGAAGAAAGTACCTCAGCAGTGCATTGGGGTTCAGAAAGACTAAGAAAACATAAGTTATGAACTTTTTGCATGTTAGAAAACTAAATTTTATTGTAAAAGCAGTATTGTTTCGCTTTAGTAAATTGTTCAAGTCTCGGAGCTGCAGCGTAAACATCCGGATTAATTAACCGACCGGTACAATAGTGTTGACTTCTAACTGATTTACTTCGCAGATAATCGCAGATTCCCGTCGACCTCAGAACGGGCTCAGTATATACTACTTTCCGTTTACACGATGCGATTTTTCACTATTTTTTTTTTACTTTTTCAATTAAAACACTTTATTGTTTTCAAAATTTTTTTTTAAGTAGGTAATGTCATTTTTGAAACACGATTCCTATTGATTTCATATATTTTTTTAAGTGACTTTGAATATTTTTAAGAAACAAAAAACTATTTCTATTTTTCAATCTGTTTGTCATCACAGATCAAGGTTAAACTGTAACACAAATTACTACAATTCGTCTTGAAACCACGTATTGCGCTCTTCCAACTGAGCCAACCGCAATTGGCGGTAGGTGATGAATTATCCTGTTATAATCACCTCTAAACCTTAGATTTTTTCCCTTTGCAGGATAAGTTTTAAATTACATACTAATCGGCCCGTGTTACACATAGCAAACAAAAAATCTACAAAATCGTAAACACTTGGTTTATTTATTTAAAACTATTTGTCTTGAATAAATTGGCCACTTGGTGGCTCTAGTGACGCTGTTTCCGACATATTAATATTTTTTATTCCGAAATAACGCCAGCAGAGTTGCGGAAAACACCTAGTATTTCAAAAGTTCAAAGTTTCCGTCCCGCGTCGTGTAAAGGCTCCGTCCGTTATGCAAACTCACAACAGCTAATGCCCGCTTGGGAAGGCGCTCAGTTGTTAATATACCATTGATTTGTTGGACTTTATAAAGTAGACATTGTTAGTTTCGCTTGTTCACTGGAATAATACACAATTCGGTGCTGTGTAACGTGGGACCTGTGACGGGTTAAGCTATTTACATGTCGCGTTTGTACCAAGTTTGTGCCGGCAGCTATTGCTCATATACATATGCTGCTCTGTAGTATTTTATGAATTTTACTTAGGTAATTTGTCTTGAATTATTTGCGGTGTCGAATAATTATTTTATTAACAACATAATGTAGGTATATATTTCCTAGATAGATGAATAGCAAAGCCAGGAAATATGATGTATGCTTTCGTATACAAATATTAAGCGTTAATTTAGTATTTTTATTTATTATGTACATAACACTAAAATAGTAACTTTTTTAAATATAAGTGAAGTATATTGGCTCATCCCAGCCAGGCGGTATCCGTTAGCATCGCAATACTGGCCTGCAAGATGTTTCTTCACGCTCCTATGGTTATTGTATAAACATATGGCTATTGTATATAATATCACTTAAAAATAATTGCCAAAGAGATCAAAACATATACTGGACACAAACTTATTTTTTTTTCAATTTAAGGATAGCCTAATTCAATTACTACACTGAGTAATTTCCATTAATTCGATTGTTTCAATGTAATTTTAGTTACAAACAAATATTGCGGTCAGCTGTTTACGGTTTTAAAATGAAAATGCGAACCACTCTGTATAAGTTTAGTACTAACACTAGGTAATGAGTAAAATTTTTGTTACTAACATTTCTATGGATAATTTTGGTCCGAAATAAATGAATTATTATTATTATTATTATTTAAACCCAAAGTTAAATTAAATAAAGAAAACAATACTTATCTGATTTGACGAAATTGAAGTGGACCTTATTAAATCCGTAACAAAGTATATTATCCGTGAACATTGAAGCGTACATTCATAAATCCTCCTCGCAGTGACTAAAAACACAATATAACAAAGTGGGCAACACCAATTCATTGTTTTCTCTATGAAGACACATTACGCTGCCCGTAAGCGCATAACCTGACAAGGGTCCCACCCTTTTTCTTCATAATACATGAACACTTTCGGCGTAATATTTCATATTTAAAAGCAATATCATATTTTCCTGTCGGCCAGGGAGTTGTTTGTTGTTTTTTTTTTATTTTGCGATACATATTCGTCTCACGATCGAGCCATCTCGTGGCCCGTCGCTGGCCGCCATTTTTGAAATGTGCGACAGTTGTACCTTGTTTTATTATCATGTCCTATTGAATATTAAAAGCGCTCTGATTTTCCAGATGGTCACAATTTTGTTACGGTTTTTGCTTAGAAACGGCACGCGAGTTTCTACGATTTAGTTTTAGAATAATAAACTGTGGATATTTTAGTATCACTTTCAATACTTCTTTACTATCTGACCGGAGGTGGTTTCATTTGATTTATATGTATAGAGACTATTCATGAGTGTTACTGATGTAACTGTGATATTAATAAAAAGATTTGACTATTGAAATAAGTTGAAAGTAAGGGATCCATTTTCAAAAAGGAACACGAGATAATTATTAGATCACTTGTCAATATGTTTATTAATGAAGTCTATATATATCATTTTTATTAGGAACGCGTGTGGCCTTCAAGTTGATATCAACATCAAATACTAATGTTTTCGATGTTTTGTAAAAACATCTAAGTGAACACAAACGAAAGATATAGATAGCCATTGAGCCCCCCTTCCACTAAGTGGTTTCTTTAATGAACCTAAGAATGATAAACTTATCGTCGCCGTTTTTATGTATTTGATAAATCTACATATACTTAGTATCAAGAAAGTTAATGAGAACCATAGCCCATCAAAGAAAAATAATTATAACTTACTAGCGGACCCGACAGACTTCGTCCTGTCAAAAAGATTTGGAATGTGGCTTGACTCTAAATTTTAGTTAGAACACGTTTGTATGTGAAAAAGAAAAGGGCTGTTTTTAGGGCTTTCCCGGCAATTATTAGATTTTTTCTCGCCGTAAGAACCATCTCTGGACATCAACGAACATTTTAAAAAAATTAGCCTTTATGTCATAGGGAAAAGTATTAACATTGAACTGAGAGTCTGTTCCGTGATTTAAAAAAGGTTTAAAAAATGAAAATAATTGTTTGCTAAAGCTACCACTACTCAGAAAAAGCAGTGTCGAATCGATTTATTAGTTAATTTTTATTATATAGACAATTATAGTTTTTCAATTTGGTGTTTATTTGTTCAATGTTCAATAACGAGTAATAATTTAAAATAAATATTCTTTATGTGGACCACATTGAAATGCGTATCGATTGTCAAGTTACTGATTCAATAACTTACTTTAGACCTGATTGTGTCCTGGAATAAGCTTAAACTGGATAAAAGCTATATAACACCAACAAACCGTGTCTTATTCTAAAATTATAGTATCAATTCTCACACAACAATAGCAATAATAGACGTCGCTACGTTAGTCTGGTTACCAAGTAACTTAAAAAAAATCTAAATAAATTAGTTATTCTTGTATCACAAGATTATTAACCAATGTTGTTGAAAATATACAACCAATCATTCGCATTGAAATACGTTTTAAAACAATCAAATATAGCATGATAACGAATTCTAAACAACATACATTTTCATTTCGTTCTCAACGTAGCTGTAAGACGCTTTTAATCTTTAAATATGAGATTCAAAATACAAAAATAATGATTTACAAATAACTTTCGGTAATATACCAGCTATGAATCTGACTTTGCTATCATTGGTGCTGATAACAATAGCATTGCATTCGCTGGTAGACTGTTTACCTTATCTTATGGAAAATTTCGAACCACGTAAGATGGTAGAGTCAGAAAGTGATACGCCAGATTATCGTGAGGTCCCATACTCAAAAAAGCCCCCGTGTGGGCCTGTGCCTTTCCCAGACTTCAGCTGTGAGGAAGTTACCACCTGTGTACCAGTGACTAACAAGAAAGGCGAGAAGAAAATTGGAAGAGGTAATAGTTTTATGATTATCGAATTCAATTCAAATCAATTCTTCTATTCATGTAAATCCACCTCTACCTCCACCTTACAGAAGACCGCAGCCAAATAGTAATCACTTCTGTGGTGTTGTATTTCTGCGTGTAAGTAAAGTTTCCAGAGCTCTTCGGAGGTGCTTCATTAGAAGCAGGGGTCAAGCCTTCAAAGTAAGGGCGACAAGTCCAGTAACAGATTTTTTATCCTGTACATGTCGCCTTTAAGCTAGGACCTCATTACCACTAAAGATCAGGTGGGATGAGGTCAATCTTGAAGTGTAATATAAAAAAAATACACCAGTAATATTTATGTAACATCAATATAATGCAAATGACGCTACCTCCGGTTCCGAACCTTGTACATACAGAGAAAATCCCAAGAAACTCTGTCGTTCATATTACAAATAAAGCTGAACTTACAACTAGTTTTGCACAAAGACATAGTAAAGGATTTAGAGACATAGTAATAGCGCCAATTAACCGCGTCTAATTCTCAAATTATACCGATTCATACGCAACATTGACAATAATTATCTTCCCTACAGTATGGTTACCGTGTAACTTACAATGGTACTTTCAATTTTTTTTTCTTTTCAAGATGGCGCTTTGCACATGACGTACAAAACGACTTGCATGATCATAGAGCCGACAATTCAAAGGAAAGATGGCGGCTGGTTAAACAACGAAATGTTTCTGCGGCAGCAGTTCACCACTAGCACCATGGCTCCTTACGTGGACGGGACCCCTCCCACAACGATGCCCTCTGAATTCGTCGACCTTGATAAGTGCAAGAACGTCGCGAACTGTAGACAGCATAATTGGTAGACATTTAATAATAGTAGTGTCTAAGGAGAAAGCAAAAAGAGTTCACAGATTCTCTTGTACAAACGACTGTCATACAGATTTTTAACAGGCTTTATTGCGTTTATTTTCAATCGTCAGCACGACATCACGCTGGATATTATGTTCAAAAGAACCGTTTGTACCTTGGCCAGTTTATGAAATTTGAATCTTTACTAATATTATAAAACTGAAGAATTCGTTTATTTGAACACGCTTATCTCAGGAACTAAAAGTTTGAAATGAATATTTTTGTGTTGCATAGTCTAGACGTCCATATCGAGGTAGGCTTTAGGCTACATACAACACGGTGTGACCGATAAGAACCAAGAATCAGTGAAATATTTTAAAACCGCACAAAACATGGGCAGCGGCTAGTTGTTTTATAAATAAATGAGCGAAGGTAAGATATGCCTAAAGTGAACTAAATAAATCACTAGAATTGATAAACATTTAAAATAATTTAACGGGTCAAAACGCGACACCATTTTTATTTAGTAGTTAATACGAACTACTTACTGCCCGACGTTTCGGTTAGGTTGCACCAACCGTGGTCACGAGCTGACTGCTCTTGCTCGCCTTTGTCTGTTCCGGGAAGCTTGCAAATCTTCATCCACCCGCACATTTTGATTGACCCGCGTTTTGACCCGTTAAATTATTTTAAATGTTTAAAATGGAACGCGAAGGTCTTAAAATTTATAGAATTGATAAAAACTGAAAAACTGGCAAAAGCTTAATAAACTTGATATATAGTAAACATCACGTCAGAGCATATGCTATTTGGACTTCATACCGGGTTTATGCATAATGTAACTAAAAACTAGGTTTAAGTTACAGCGTGGTATTGGAGTAATCTTCAGCTGTTAATATTCAAAGTAAATGTGAGTGATGTGACTAATCTACGGCAGTTCGATATTAATTCTTATGCGCATGGCATAAAGGCGGTGTTAAGTCCAAAGTGTATATTACCACAGCATTTCAAGCTTTTAACAAAACGAAGTTAAATTATATATTTTTTTATTACGAAGCAAGAAGTCAAAAAATATCTTACCGTTTTGTATTGGCACGGCGCCGGCAAATACCAACTTCTTAACGTAGAGGTTGCCAAATGACGATTGCCATAGGCGAAAGGATATTTAATGATGTCAGATACAAATACTTAAGTTGTAGCTATATTCATGGTACAACTATGCCCAAGGTATATTATGATCGCCTAGATTGTTTTATTACTACAAATAAAAAAACACTGACATTGTAAACATTATTTGTAAGAAGCACTAATAAATGATTATAAAGTTTTTTACTCAGATCTGTGAGACCTGTGAAAGTTTTCCTATTTCAATATGGCGCAACAAAACAAAATAAAATAATATTAGTTGAAATCTTTTAGGTTTTTATTATTTTAACTGTTTCATTAATTTAATACTGAAAGTGTATTTATTATGTTTAATAAAGTGAAATAACAAGTTTACCCCTTTTTTTATTTAAAATAAATTTTGATGAAAGTGCCACTAAAACCCAAAATAATGTTAAAAAATGTTTTAACAGTACAGCAATTGTATCAAAAAGTTAACCGTTGCACGAATAAATCCAGTCTTTGATACCTTGACAATGTCATAGATTTAGTGAAGACAACAAAAAAACTTTCTTCTGCGCTCTGGAGGTGGAACTGATCTTTTGCACTCACGAGGCCCAAGTCCTGTGCTATGCTGACAATGGTCAGGTATCAAATACTGGACCAAATAAATAAAGCAGAAAGGCTAAGAAGTCACCAAACTTCTTTCTTCTGCTCCCACTCCGGAGATGGAACTGATCTGTTTGATTGATTGCTTATAATTAAGACCAAAGTTTTGTGCGGTGACAATGGTCAGGTATCAAATACTGGACCAAATAGTTAGTTAAGAGCATTCCAGATATTTGGCATAAATACTAAGAAGTTACGAAGCAGCTTTATTTCACCTCCAGAGGCAGTTCCACCTCCATCTTTTGGACTCACGAGACGTAAGTTCTGTTCAGTGCTGACAATGATCAGGTATAAACATGACTTATGGCACCTTATATACCAGCTATCTCTAAGAGATTGCAATCCTTATCGGAGCGGAATGACAAAGGATAGGTGACGGACAAATTCAAATATTAATATAGTCATAGCATAATAGTCGCCATTGTTATTCAGCCTTTACGTGGACGGGCTCATTGGTGCACTCAGCGACACCAGGATAGGCTGTTCTATTGATGGACATATGGTCAATAGTATAAGTTATGCTGATGACATGGTGTTGCTGAGTCCATCGGTGAGTGCGTTGCGCAGACTGCTGGCAATATGCGAGACATATGCAGCTGAGCATGGGCTCCTCTACAACACGAAAAAGAGTGAGTTGCTAGTGTTTCGTGTCAATAGCAAGAAACCCTCAGTAGTGCCTCCAGTAAGGCTCCTTGGTATGCCATTAAGTAGGGTGTCCCAATTTAAATACTTGGGGCACATTGTTAATGAAGATCTCACAGACAATTGTGATATGGAGAGAGAGCGGAGGGCATTGGCGGTCCGATGCAACATGGTTGCTCGCAGGTTTGCTAGATGTTCCAGAGACGTTAAGATCACCCTTTTTAAGGCGTACTGTCAAACCTTCTATACCTGCAGCCTGTGGTGTGACTATACGCAGAAGACCTACAATGCACTCCGCGTGCAATATAATAATGCATTCAGGATGCTGATGGGTCTTCCTAGATTCTGCAGCGCTTCAAGTATGTTCGCGGAAGCTGGTGTCGATGGTTTTCGCGCCATCATTAGGAAGCGCATTGCGTCAATGAAGTGCAGATTACGGGAGAACTCAAATGGCATCCTGGGTGTCATTAAAGACAAACTTGATTGTCCCATAATTATGCATTGGATGCGTATGCATGTGGGTGGGACGACGAAGATTTTAAATTAAATAAGCATAAATAAATAAATACTAACATAGTTTTTAAGAACCCTACTAACCACTTTGTATGGATTTTAATCTGAAATAAACGTTATTATTATTATTATTATTATTATTATTATTATAAGGTACATAACTGTTCGTCACCTAAAAATCCTTCCTTGCCATTCTAATAGTGTATACAGTCCCTGTTTCTAATGGCAGTTTGATACGGTTTATGTAATAACACTTTTTTCCCGGTCTCATGCACGCCTAAGTTCAACAAAGGAATAGTTGATCCAGTTTAGTTACTGTATGTTTACAAAACACACCTAAATGACCTATTCTCGAATGCATAAAACATGCACAAGCAGTACGAACGAATAATGATAAATTTAGACACTTGCCACCGAACTGGACTCTCTCTCTTTTTTTCTTTTTTTTTCGGGGGGAAATTCTTTAACAAACCGTACCGCCATCTGAGAGAAAATGACGGAGTGTGTGGGACTCCTCTACTTCGCGAAAGGCAGAGACTACCCACTAAAACACCCCGGTTGAACTTCATCGCCTTTTAATGATGGTGCTGTGGGAAACTCGGCGCAGCCAGAACCACCACAACACCACCGGCGGAATGACCGCTATTATGCAGTCCCGTCTCTTCCCCAAGGGATGTGGGGGGGAACAGGGATAGCCAATCCAACGGAGCCATCCCTGCCTCGCACTGGAGACCGTTAGTGCAATGCCAACTGTGGTGCAATCATCAAGACCCCCTGCCAAGAGTATGCCGTCAGAGAACAAATAACTTCGTGTGAATACCTACTTTTGTCACTCAAATTTACGCAACCTAATTTCAAACACTGTTCTGTATCAGTTGGGATATTGTTGTGACAAATGAGCAAAGGTCAATTTACTGTGTATGTACTCTCTTATAAGTTTCTGAATGATGCCATCGTATAACAGTAGATATATACTGATATATACACAAAAATAATAGTCTTTTACATAGCCTAAAACACGCTTTTTAATTCATGGCAATTAGTCAACTCAAATCTTATGCAAATGAAAGTTAATTACAAAGTTCCTTTGTTAATTCCAGTAAAAGGCTTACTTCTTTTCCTTTTTGAATAAATTCGAGAATCAGAGTGTCTGTACTTTGTCGCAGAATTTTAATGAACCTTTTGAAGGTTATTTACCTTGATGATAGAATTGATTCTATTTAGTTTTTACCAACACTTTGATTACTGTAAACAATGAAAGCACTGCAACAAGTAGTGTTATTCTATTAATCCTGAAGATAAATGTTGGAAAAGTTAAATAAGCATATTTTTTTTAAATGATTGACAATATGATTAATAACTTTACTGTAAGTTGCGATGTACAGTGATTCAATCAAACATTTTACAAACATTTAAATACGCGTTATTGAAAATTCAAAATAGAAAACACGTCTCTATTTAACGCAAAGTTTAATTAAAACCAAAGCGTAACGTTTATCAAAGCATATTCAATATTACAAAATAGGGAACACATTTTTATTTACCGAATGACACAAAACGTTAGTTATTTATCAAAAAAATGGTGAAATAATAAAAAAAATCTATCCAATTTGCTTGCAATCGTTTATGTTTCAAGCAAACCTAAAAAAATGATAAAAAGTGAAAAACTTGTGAAAAAAAAAAGATGTTACAATGTTTCCACGAATAAATGAAAACAAAATTAATATTCAATAAGTATTTGGAAATCAACAAACTGTGTTGCTGTTTTTTTGAGTGTAGCAAAAACTAATCTTGAGTCTATTGTTTATGTTTGTTGTAAATGAGAGTAGATTTTTGTTATTATTGAAAATAAAGTTTAAATAGTAATGTTTAAAAAGTTTGATTTAAGTCTTACTTTTGTTACAATTTTACATGTACCACTTGTTTTTACGAAGGCAATTTTTACACATAAGGATGATTCTTCAACCAAGATAACCGTACAATTTAATTTAGAATCTAAAGAATTGAATGGAACAAAAGAAATTTTAGACCAAAATACACAATCTGATGCGTCAACCGTATTCCAACAAGCGAAACAACAATTTAAAAGTTATCCGACAACAAAAGTGAAAAATAAAATATACGCACGGAATCATGAGTTTAAGGAAGCAAACGTTTTCAGAAGTACTAGTAATCAAAAAGAAAATAAAAAAATAGTATTTACAAATGAGTCAGATGAATATTTAAGTGATTTCCGGTCCACTGAATTTGAGAACGATGATGAAATCAGTAAAAAACTACAAAATCAGTTTGATTCGCTGCTTGACAAGAGTGATTTGTTTCCACAAGCAAATTCAGAATATAATCTAGATGACTTAGATAATCCAGATCAGAAACATCAAAGTAGTTGTAAGTATCAATGATATATCAATACGAGTTAAAAAAACTAAGGTTTTTGTACTTTTTTCACTTTACATTTAAATTCATTTAATAATAATAATAAATAAAAATTGGACAACACCACATACATTGCTCTGATTCTGTGGTAAGTAGCTAAAGCATTTGTGTTACACAAATCAGAAACAACGACGGTACCACAACACCCAGACCCGAGACAATACAGAAAAGATCGTTACCCATATTGACCCGACCGGGGATCGAACCCGGAACCTCAGAGATGGCGCGACGCCAAAGTCCGGTGCTCGCCTCTCGGCTACGGAGGTCGTCAAATTCACAGGTCAATATAACAATGTTATTTGTTTTAAATTTTAGAATTTACTAGCAAATATAAAATAAAACACTAAAAAACTAAATAATATGGTTAATTTCAGCAGATGGATTGACTAGAAGCTGCAAAAAGGCACATACATGTTCAAAAAAACAATCCCAATTAAGAAACTTAACAAATTGCGACATGTGTGGCAAAAATACAATAAATGTTTATTACATGATATGCTGGGATTGTCAAAGAAATGGGACAGACATCACAAAAGAGCATTTTGAAAACTGCTTCAATGTTCATGATTTAAGCTCAATTTGCAATTGTTCAAGACATGAAGACAATAACACTCGTAATATTTTCGATACCAGTACCACTACCACTACCACCGCCGTTAAGTTCACAAAACTAGCGCATAAAATAAAATCTTATACCTGCAAGAAAAGACTTACAAAGCTAAAAAATAACAAACATTTAGACCCGAATAAGCAAAACGTTTTACCAAATACAAACATGTCAAAAATAGTAACTGAAATTACTGAATTAAAAAAAGAAATCCTTCAAATCAATCAACAGAACGTTGAAGTCAAAAACCTAGTTTCTTCGGTCTTTGTATCTCTAACGCAAGTAATAAAATTAATGGATGGTGATAGAAACAATAAAGGAAACACTACAGTTCATCCTCTCAAATATGAATAAAATGTGATACCTAAAAACAGAACTTTGTTTATCTACACTAATGATTTGCCAAATAAAGAAAATTCCTGTTAAATAATATGTATTTTAAATAACGCCCATAACGTTTGATATAAACGCATTTTTTTTTAATGTTATTACTAATATCGCTACTTAAGTCGATATCTTCTATATCTGTATTATGGGAGTAATGTCAAAATAAATGTAATCCAACATTTCATTAAAGCGGCCATCTTGGAGCAATTTCCATGAAACAAAGTTAGGAAAATTCTATGGATTTGGTTGAACATTATGTGTAGTGAAAGATTGGATACCAATATTGTTTTATCACAAAATAACGCAAAGAAATCGCAGGTAACAATTATATTCTTGAAGTGAACTAGGCAGAACGCATTCTCTAACTTCTCTTGGAATGCTGAAGAATGGTTTTATATGTTAGGACACGTTCCAATTTACCTAATTGAAACAATTTCCAAAAATTTAAGGCGAAATGTATTGTTCTAGTTCTTGGACCCTAAGTCGCTGTATATTTTTTATATTGGACTTCAAGATTGACCTCACCCCACCTGATGTTAAGTGGTGGTGACTGGTCCTAGTTGAAGGGTGATAATTACAGCTTAATAATCGCTATTATTAAGCTGTAGAGTTAAGCTGGAGACTACAGGACCACCCATAAAAATAAGTAAAGGCGTACGGCAGGGAGATCCACTCTCGCCAACTATCTTCATAGCGGTGCTACAGGCCATCATTAGCAAACTGAACTGGGAAAAAGTGGGCATAAATATAATTGGACGTTACTTGAGTCATTTGAGATTTGCTGACGACATAGTCCTGCTCTCAGAAAATACAAATCAACTGCAAGTAATGTTGAACGCTTTATACGTAGAAAGTCGTAAAGTGGGCTTGGAAATTAACCTATCAATAACTAATGTCATGACGAACCATACAGAAAGACCAATATATCTGGAAAATTCACCCCTAATATATGTAAAAGCTTACATTTATTTGGGAAAGCAAATCTCATTTAAACAAGAAAGTAACGAACTTGAAGTAGAGAGAAGAGTCAACATCACATGGAGAAAGTTTTGGAGCTTCAAAGAAATACTTAAAAGTAAAATGCCCATACGAATGAAAGCGAAAATCATGAACACATGCCTACTCCCCTCACTAACATACGCCTGCCAAACCTGGAATTTTACCAGAAAAGTAAAAAATAGAATTACATCCTGTCAACGAAGTATGGAGAGGAGCATTCTGAAAATAAGGAAAATCCATAAGATCCGCCACACTTATATAAGACAGAAAACTAAAGCCATTGACGCTCTCAATCACTCACAAAAGGTCAAATGGCGATGGGCTGGTCACATAGCGAGGTTAAGCGATAATCGATGGACAATAGAGACAACACAATGGACAGGCCCACTAGGACAGAGAAGGAGAGGAAGACCAAATGCACGCTGGGCAGACGATATCATAAAAGTAGCAGGCACTCAATGGTCACGAGCGGCAGAGGACAGAGAACACTGGTCTTCTCTGGAGGAGGCCTTCACCTCTCATAAAGAGGGTTCTTGCTAAAAACAAAAAAAAAATGAAAGATATTGAATACTATTATTACGTCAATTACAACATTAATTCTAATATATCAATAATTAATTTATCTTATTTCAAAGTTTCTTAAATATTTAAATTACGTTTCAAAATGTGGTAGATTTGAATAAAATACTAAAACACTCTAACTAATTTGCAAATCACAACACATTCTTGTTAATTTTCTACAATCTAATTAAGTTAATTTAATTATTCTTATAATTTAAAAAAATATTTTAATTTAATCAATTCATTTGCATGCACACTGTTATTATTATTGTAATATGAAAAGCAAGAAATATAAGGCTTTTTTATTTTTATTTTTATTTTATTTATTTTAATCGCTATTATTGGACTTGTCACCCTTACTTTGAAGGCTTGCCCTTTCCACTAATGTACACGAAGGAATACAACAACACCGACGTGATTATTATTTGGCAGCGGTCTTCTGTAAGGTAGATAGATAGATAGATACACTTTATTGCACAGAAAATTTACAGAAATTGGTTTTATAGACATATTTAAGTACAATATAGGCGGTCTTATTGCTAGGGAGCAATCTCTTCCAGACAACCTTTAGGTAGATGAAATAGTAGACATCGAGAAACGGGTACAGCCGTGCAAAATGCTTGAGAAAAATACTAACAGAAAATATCAATATAAATACCATAACAAGATAAAAATATAAAAAAAAAATACGTTAAGATAAATAAAACTATAATAAACAAATAAATACCTATATAATAAATAAATATATAAATTACCATAAAGTATTTATGATATAAACAAATAGAAATAAATATATGAAATTAAATTAATTACCAATTAAATATATGAAATTAAAATAATTAAGGTAGGGATTTCACTAGTTGGGCTGCTCCAGTTTAAGCGATAGATTACTATGCCCTGCCTCTCTTAAAATTATTTATAATTTTATAGTTCCCTGGATGTATATTTGGAACTATTTCACGCACACATTTCTTAATATATTTGTGAAATGATAGATTGGATACTAATATTATGTAGTGGTAAGCTGGAGCAGAATAGTCGTGCATGGTGTCACCAGTCCTCCAGCATGACGTACGAGAATTCACTTAACTATCTGAGGTACTAAATCAGCCGCATCGCGCCACCAACCCATACGTATAAGTGGACAAGAATGCAGACTCTACTTTCTTAGGGTGACTTATACACAGTGAGCATACAAAACAACATATTACATTTTCATGTTACGTAACCACATCACATACATTGCTCTGATTCTTTAGAAAGTAGCACTTGTGGAAAAGAATACCGAAACAAAGACGGTACTACAACACCCTACACAAGATAATATAGAAAAGTTCGTTTCCCATATTGATCCAAACGAGAAACGACCCAAGACCTTAGAGATAGCGTGATGCGAGACGGCTAGATTGTCAAACTCAATTTGATTTAACATTATTTGCTTTCAATGAGAACATTCAATATCCATTCTAATTACGCCCCACGGTGGTGAAGAGTATTTCTGTCGCAAATGCCTTTTGCAACCTATGAGTCAATTTGTGCCCAGTATAGTGCCCAGTTCTTGTTACCGAAGATAATAAATTACACGAGGCATATGCTAAAAATGTCCGCGGACGACTGATGACAACTGGTATGGAAAGTAAATTACGGTATTAACAACTTGTAGTCGGTTGAAGAAAATCGGATAGTAATTTTTGGCACATTGCGAATTGTTAAATATTGGGACCGGGTATTCATTAATGGAAGATTAACAAGAAGTGCTCTAGTACCGTAAGTGGTCTTAGTGGAGCACTGCCGTGCCTACAAATTACATAAGACCAATTGTTATGGTTGCATTTAAGCGTAAATCTAAACAGATTGAATTAATTTCAATGAATGGCACTATAACCATTTTGTTTTATGATTTGACACGTTTACAATGAAGGTAAAACTTTTAAAATTAAAAAGTTCACTTATTTTTGAGTTTTAATCAAAAATTAAAAAAGTCATCGTTATAAAATATCTTATCTTTTCCTTTGTTGAGATAAATATCTTTGTAAATGGATTAAATATAGATTGACAGTGATGATCAAAATATTGATGAAAAACCTCATATTGGCGACAGTATTTTTTATCACGCTTGTCACCACATTACCGTTATCAACAAACAACACTAGCAATGTGACTGAAGAAACGATTTTAAATAAAACTTTAAATGAAAGTATAAATGTTGAATTAAGAAGAGACAATGCAGATGACCTTGAACTGTATTATGCGAATTGGGGAGAGCGTCAAGAAAACGAAATACAAAATAAAACTTTGGACATGCTTTTAAAAAAACAAGGGCTTACGTTGGAAAAATTGGATTATGACTTAGAAAGCTTAGAAGATATAAAAGAATTTAATATCACATCAGCCGATCAAAACAAACGTGAGTAAAGAACTAATCTTAATTAATAACATAACACTTTTATAAAAAAAACTTTATTGCACAAAATAAAAAGTACAAAAGGCGGACCTAATGCTAGGATCATTCTCTACCAGTCAACCGTTGGCTCAAGCAGATAGTTCGTTAATTGGTACGGTAACAGTAAAAATGTTTATATACTTAAGTACTTGTATATGTTTATAGTACTTGTATAGGGTAATGATGAGTAAACCTTTTATTTGATGACTAAATTGTGACTTGTGTCCACAATCGTAGCCTTAAATAGATCATCTAGTATAGTTTTTTTCGGTTGATTGGTGAATTATTTGGCTATGCTGTTAACTAAATATGATAGAAATCGGTTCGAAATTGTTATCGCCACAAATTTTGGATTAATAAATATCAACATTACTCCTTTAATCTATGAATCAAATCAAAGGTACTAAAGCACTTGAGTTGTACTATGCACCGTAGCTGCTATAAATAGTATTATATACTCATGGCACCGTCTCTAGGCGATATGAGGTTTCAGTGGGTAGTCTCCGCAGTTTCCAGAGCGGGGAAGTCCCACACACGCCGCTACCTTCTTCAATGCAGCGATACGGCGCGCCAATGCATTTTTCCCACTTAAAAAAATAGTAGTACTATTTATACATTATGACAAATTTAAAATCCAATTGAAACGTCGGGGTCTTAATTTTTTTTTAGTTGATCGATTTTTGAGATGTTCTTTGATGTTTATTGTTTTTATTAATTATTTCAAGCTGAACAGTACAATGATGAATATGTGTTGAGGCAAGCTGTAAATACAAGGAGCACTAAAATCATATGGGTGGACAACAAATCTCCGGCAACAGAGCAATTGCCAAGAAACATCATAGAATGCAACGAGCAGGCGCGGTGTAAATTTCCTTTCGAACACATTTAAGTGCAGTGACTAAGCAATTGACAACGAAACGATTTTTTGTTGTAGTGTTGTCGAGCGATAGCGGACTATCGATAATCTATCGATTCTTGACGTCATACAAATAGTATCCATAGCTTGTCGATAGAATTAATTTACAAGTATGGACAGTATCGTTAGTTCTATCGATATTCTAATTGATTTTAGAGGTCAACTATCGATAGCGAAACTTTCGATATATCGGCAACACTATTTGTTGAACTTTTGAATTCTCTGTACTTCACTCTTTAGTTGACCGTTTTGCTTAGTGGCACTATGTTTGTATGAATAAAACCACCAAATGTTTTTGAACTATGTATATATTTTCAAATAAATCTTTCTGACTTTTAATTAAACTAGCGGAAATCTTATTATCACGATGTAATAGGGTAGACATAATTTCATCTTTCATAATTTCCTACTAATTTTTTTATGGAAATTTCATTTTTAACTTAACACCTTTTTTACAAAAATGTATTTTTAGATATTAAATGTTTGTGTAATTCATTGAATCCTTTTATTTGTTTTTTTTTTTGTAAGACTACTATTCTCAAATATTTAATACAGTACGTACAGCAAGGAAACGAGATATATTAGTATGACAGGTATTTTTAACATTATCAATGCAGTCCGCCCGTTAGATTTTCAAAATGTTAGGAAAACGTATTTTTATTTCAAAAATTAAACTAATATTTGACCTACTCTGCGATAAAATTTAGGGCAATGTCACTTCTTTGTATGTTTACTGAACAGTGACGTAAATACGTCTTCAATCCCGTTGCTTATCTTTGATGCACTGTTTCATCATCAATTATTATTTATTTATTGGAGCATTCAATACGCTTTATTATATTTAGGAAATCGAATTGACGGACAAAATTAATATTTTTATTATCCCTTTTATTAGGTGTCCTATTATTTGTACACTATCATGTACATCATTCTTGGTGAGGCACTAGCCATAACGCTAGATATAATAATCAAAAGTTGATTATCAGCTCGTATACTGAAAGCTATAAATAAATATCCCATTAACTAATAAGAAACAAAGAAAGATACAAATATGTTTATTGACCCAATAACATAATCTTTAAACAAGATAACACGCACAGAATATTTTATACTCAATTGAGTTCCACCTCAGCAAATGGGTAATATAGAAAAAACAAATTAAAAATTCTGTAGTCCACGCGAAAGAAGAAGAAACACGGCTGGTAATAAATAAAAACCTAGACTGGACAACCACAAACTATTGTTACCATACAGCATATTTATAATTTCTCAGTCGTAAATATTGTAAAGATCAGCATAACTACTGTCTTTCTTGCCGGATTCTTCTCGGTAGAATTAGGTTCCGAACCGGCTGTAGCTTCAATTTTGGTTTATATTCATTTTAACAAAGCATAAGTGTACAACACCAAAAGATCGCGCGGTCGCTGACCAACTAGATGGACCGATCAAATAAAAGAAACGTCGTCGTCCAAATTGTATACGGTTGTGAGAGACGCACTGGATAGAAACCGGTGGAGGCAGATCGTCCGTTCCAGATGCAACCAACATGCTGACCACGATCCTCAGATATGAGGGACCGATCACAGATAGAAGTGTTACTTGTAACCAACATGAATAAATGAATTGATTACGATTAATATGATAAACATGATTCAAATCCACCATTGGAGCAAGCGATCCAACCTATTTTTACCATACACAGTGGGGTTTATACGAGGCAAAAAAGGGCAAAGTTTAAAAACCTTTTATATAAACCACCTAGCCACAAACAATTGTATAAGAAAAACAGATACAATATGTCCATTCTTATATTATATGACTTACTTAACTTACTTACTTATATAAGAAAGAACATATTGTAAGTAGTTTTAGTTTTGCCTTTAATCTAGCCGTGGGAAGTCGCAATGATGTTAAAATATACGAAGGAAACCAAATTAAGAATAAATTATGTGACTTGCTCCTACGCAACGGTTTTAATAAGTAAGGAATTCAAATTCAAATTCAATATTCTTTTATGCATGTAAATTACACCAGTAATATTTATGAAACGGAATTTATTGAATGCAGCAAGAAATGTAATTTTTTAATATTAATTTTAATTTGACATGATTATTTAAAAAAATTGACATTTAATACAAATTCGAATGACAAGACTAATTTATATTTGCACGTATGCTTGCAGGCAAATACTAACATACACCTTTGACGACCTCGGGGGCGCAGTGGCAAGGTAGGCGGCCAAAGGCGGCGTAAGGTCCCGGGTTCGATTCCCGGTCAGGTCAATTTGGAAAACGAAATTTTCTAGATTGACATGAGTCTGGGTATGCTGGGATGACTCCCCTAGTAACAGACAGACAGAGTTACTTTCGCATTTATAATATTATATAGTAGGGATTTATTTGTATACTTTAATGACATCAAAATGTAAAATTGTATTATTGCTAATAAATGATTGATTGATTGATTGAAGCCAACTACAAAATGCGGCATCAAGTACGGTAAACATTCGAGCGAACTTTTTCTCCGCACACTATCAGCTTTGTATCTAGTGTGTATCTTACAGTTGCTTTCATCATAGTTGCCAGTTATTACAGCAGCCGTCGGACCCTTGACAAGGGTAAATCCCCTTTCTTCATATTCCCGCACACGTCCCGGACGCCTCACGGTTTTTATGTCTGTCCGTCCGAATAAATATATTGGCTAAGGTGGGACACTGTTTACAGTTTTCGCAGGAAATATTATATTCGCGACGATTTGTTTTCTAACGCAAGGTGACTGCGGGCGTGTCATACCCGCCTCCATCTGGATTTGTTAACTATAGATCGTTATTGTTTTTTTTATATTACACTTCAAGATTGACCTCATCCCACCTGATGTTAAGTGGAAATGAGGTCCTAGCTTAAGGGCGACAAGTACAGCATAATAAAACTGTTACTGGACTTTTCGCCCTTACCTTGAAGGCTTAACCCCTACTACTAATGTAGCACCCCCCCAGGAGCTCTGGAAACCTTACTAACACGAGGGAACACAACAACACAGAAGTGGTTGTTATTAGGCTGCGGTCTTCTGTAAGGCGGAGGTATTTCACCAGTCGGGCTGCTCTATGCCCTACCTCTCTTAAATGTCTAAAGATGCATTCACGAGGATAATATGTTCTTTAGCTTGTTAGACTAACCTTCTTGGGAGTTAATGTAAGTGCAGCCGTTCGAGGCAAGAATTCTTAAATGCCACATAGGTATTCGAAATGCATAATTTTTGAGTTTCTGGAGTTTTCATCTAGAGGTGGGATGTGATGTTGTCCAATATTTATATATTATTTATTGGGTTTCTTGCCGGTATCTTCTAGGTAGATAGGAGGTTCCGAAAACGTACCATTTTGCAAGTGTTAAAGTCCTGAAGCACAAAGCTGACGTTATTCTACCCAACAAATTAGTAACCTACTAGGAAACCTAGGAAAAAGTATTTGATTGAGTAGGTTACTTATAAACAAGTTATTTGAGATAATAGATAATATGTTTCTCTGAACATAACGAGTATATTATATAGTCATAACTGACGTAACTCACGATGTGAACTGTATTGAATTAAAGCAGGTTAAAAAATTTAAAGTTTAATAAAATAATAAAATGTTAACAGTAACCTAACACAAGTGAAATAAATCGTAGAAAATTAAAATGCATGTTTAATGGAGTGGGAGAAAAAAATCAAAACCACAAAAACAAAAGAATATCAGTTATTTTCTAACGTAACATAGTTACTTTTAAAAATAATCACAATGAGGTTGCTCTACAACCGGGGTGTGGCGTCGACACACGATATCTTTATTAAGGCCGAAAACGGGTCTAGCTTGAGAAGCCTGGTTAATTTTCCACACAGGTCTCAAGAGTACAATAATAGGATTAGACAAACTTAGTGTCACGAATGTGGAGTTACTCTCAATCTGTTAAGGAATACGTCTACTTTTAACAATATATGTAGGGTTGAAATTACATCTATAGGGAAGCTCGCATATAGCTCAGTTTGGAGTCATTGTTAGTATATTATATTTTAATACCACAAACTTTAAAACTTTGTCTTCAATGATTGTGTTCTAATATATGTGTTATAAATATAAAACGGCGAGGCTAGCTTTGAAAAGGGCTATGTTTGGAGTCACTCTCAAAAATCGCCAGCAAGTAAATGTAACATTTTCATTTCATTTACGACCTCCGTAGCCGAGAGGCGAGCCTGCTAGACTTTGGCGTCGTGTCATCTATGAGGTTCCAGGTTCAATCCCCGGTCGGGTCAATATGGGAAACGAACTTTTCTTTATTATCTCGGGTCTGGGTGTTGTGATACCGTCGTTGTTTCTGATTTCTGTAACACAAGTGCTTTAGCTACTTACCACAGAATCAGAGCAATGTATGTGATGTTGTCCAATATTAATATTATTATTATTAATATATTTAGCGAGCAGGCTTGTCGCTATATAAGATAATGCAGCACTACTTCTGCTGGAGTACGTTAATAATTATATTTTAAAAATTAATGCACTAACATAGGTTAAGTCGTTTATAACTAACTAAAATGAGTCTTGTTATTTTAATAAATAAATATTTTTATTATTATAGCCCAAATAATCATAAGCCTCTTATGGATCAGTACCTAGTAATATTATCAGTGTTGGCAGTCCAAGACTGATAATATTTATAAAACCAGCGGTTATCAGTTTTGCAAAATATATACCTTGTGTCTAAAACTCCAGCCCAGATCACTTGTTCTGGAGTAAAGACCAGGCTTAGGCAGACATCACAAAAGATGCCCGCAACTTAGGAAAATACCTTGAATAACGATTATAATAATTTGTTACATCATGGAAATCTAAAAACCTTATCGCAAAAAATTTCATTTTAAGCAAGATTTAATCAATACCAGTATACTTAAACTATTTCCAAGCAAAGCGATAAAACAGTTTGTGGCTATGTAGATTAACAGTTAAACCTCGCTCTGAAAATACAAGAAACAAAATAATTAATAAAACCTCGCATTTTAAAGAAAGCAGATCTTAAAACTAAGATAGCAGATATTTATTTAATATTTTTACTATATTTTAATCTGTAATGATAATTAAAGTGCACATTTTAAGATGTTGATCTTACTTCTGATACAATTTATTACGTTACCACTCTCGGTTAATATGAAATTTATTACGGATAAGGTTAAGATAACAAAAATTATAGAACATAAGAATGTTGAATTGAACAAAACAATTGGTCAAATAGATATGGTGCATGAAACAGTGTCCGTTCAAAGCAATCGAAGTAAAATAATAAAAACTATTACGTCATCAAATATCATGTTGATACATAAAACAAAACCAGAAAAACAGAGGAACTTGATGGTAAAAAAAGGCTTAAGAAAACGTTATTATTCGAAAAAAAATAGAAAAACAAATGACACAAGAAAATTTAGAGAAAACAATACAAAATGTGATTCCGAATCTTTTGAATTCGAAGCCGATGACATCGTAGATGAAAAATTGCAAAAGCAATTGGACCTGCTGAATATAAAAAATGATTTGAAGCAAGCCAAGCTAGACTATGATTTGAATGATACTGAAAATAATAGCAGTGCGGAATATGTCAGTAAGTAATAAACGATTATTATCAGCGCTAACCATTTTTTGACTAAGGTGTTTTCAATTGTCGGCTATATGTATAAGTATAGTCGAATAAAGTAAATTAAATCAATGCAAGTCTACGTGTGCAATTTTAAATTCATCATTTTGTACGTTTCTATATGCCTCTATAATTAATTGAGAAAACGAATGGTTTTTTTTTAATTTTATGAAACGTATAGGTGAAAATTGTAAGTAGTAGTTCAATGGGGCGTAATTAAATAATTATAATCTAAACAGTGCTGTAGTCATGATACAGTGTCAGTATAAAATTTCCTTACTTAAACATCACAGATATAAGGGCGGTATAAAATTCAAACTGTATCTGATCTATATCTGCACCAGACGTAGTTTTTATAGTACAAGAAAAAACATTAAATGGGAACCATTCGATTGGTGTGACTGCTCTTAGGGAGGTTAATGCATTGACACTCAGTACCACTGCTCGGGGAACTTACCTTGGCGTGTATGGAACTCTTCCACCCTGGCAAGATCGTAAACTACCCACTAAAACGTCCTCTTGTCGCCTAGTAATAGCGCCATGGAAATACAGTCGAACTGTAACGGCCACAGCGCCACTAGCGGAATTGCTACGTATACACGACTCCAACTTTCCCCCAGGCTATTCAGGGGATTGGCGGGAATGGACGAAAATGCTAACCCATTCCCGCGCAACTCAGAAGGATCGTGAAGTCCAACCTGGGTGTCCTCACACCCACGGACGGCTGGTCTCCACCTGGAGGATCGAGGCCGACAAATTGACGCCTCATTAATGTGTATACCTGGCGCATTGATATATTTAGGTATTGGATTGTGATTTGCACATTCGGTTTTTATGTTAAACTATAAATTATGGATTAATATTAATTTCTACTATTCCCTATATACCATTTTTTGCATCGGTTGTGTAGTTTTGAGGGTGATTCCCTACCACATTTTTTTTCTTCTAATACTGGTGCTAATTTGGTTATATTTTAAAATTTAAGATTTACCTACGATTCACATTGTTTAATTACGGCACCATAAGAGTATATTTAATGTAATGCAATATTAAAAACATAATCTTTTTCAATTTTAGCTCATTCCGAAAGCCCGAGTTACACAAGCGATAATAATCAAATCGGCCACGTAGTGGTACTACGACAAAATCAGACTGTTACAACATCAACCCCTTCTAGTACCGCAGCACTTTACTATGAGGAAAAAACACCGCAACCTACTAAATTCTATGATAAGTGCGCCGTATGCCACTTAATTAACTGGCCCACAACAACCACACCAACACCACAGTGAAACGGTTCTTAATCCTAATTATGACTGAGTTATCAAAAACCTCATTATTTGCTTTGGTGTATTTTTAACTCTGTTAAATTATGACTCAAAAGAATACACGTACCTCGGACAGACTATAAATCTCCAATTGATCCAACAGCGACCGATATAACAATAGAATCACGTTGGCATGAGGTATCTCAAGGAGGTAATGATAAATCTACGAGTGCCTCTGAAAACGATGTGCAAAATATTTAAAATAAAAAATACGACTATATCACATACATTGCTCTGATTCTGCGGTAAGATGCTTAACACACGTGTTTCACAAATTTGAAACATTAGCGGTAACATGACACCCAGACCCGAGATAATATAGAAAAGTTATTTTCGATCGAACCCGGGACCTCGGAGATGGCGCGACGCCAAAGTCCGGCCCGCTTGCCTCTCGGCTACGGAGGTCGTCAAATTATTCGTGGTCTTCATTATTTAATTCGTGTATCATTCTGCCTGTAATGACATATGGATATCAAACTTGTAGCTTAACTAATGAAAACATGATATACATAAGTTAGAAACTTACCAATAGAGTGTAGAATGAAGTATCTATATATCAAATTAAAAGGCAAAATAAAACTTCTGACGAGTACTATAAGGAAGAAAACTAGAATATCCTACGATAATTTGCGGTAAGCTCAGTTGGAAGAGCAGCACGCGCGATACGCGAAGGTCGTGGTGCGATTCAGGAGATGACAGGAGAAAGAAATGGAAGATAGTGTTTCCAGATGGTAAGACGATAAAAATAGCGGGACAAACTTGGAAAAGACAAGCGCTGAGTCGTATTCGTTAATGAACTTTAGGGGAGGCCAATGCTGGAACGCAAGACGTTTTAATGTACAGTTGTCAAATTAATAACTTGCTCCAGCTTACCTCTTAAAATGAATGAATAAAGGATTAAGTATTTCCTTTATTCACTCATCAAAACAAAACTATATGACTTGGTCTAAAATGTTCTTCACATAGTTATAAGTTTGATACGTCTACTGTAACTAATCTGATGAGTTTTGAGTGTTTGAAGAATAAATATCTGATGAGTATCTTACCGGTGTCCTCTCGGTAGATAAAGGTTCCAAACCGGAAGTAAAATCACTATGCATTTTATTCAATGACGAGTCAAAAGTGTTACATGTAACCTACTTCAATCAAGAAATATTTGATTGATTGATTGATATGATTGTTGTAACTTAATTTTTAAGACATATTGTAAATAAAGGCTATTATTAATTTATTTTTAACTCTGACAAGAAAATTAAATTTCTATTATAATTGATGCTTAAAGTCCTATTTTGTTGGGCTGTAAGCTATTTTCATATAAGTATGTAAGCAGAATGACAAATTTTACATTGTTTCCTGTCTTCGGTATTTATATGCACCGGGTTCTTGTGGGTAGTCTCTGCTCTTTTCGGGGGAGTCCCGCACCCACCGCTTTTATTTGCCCCAGGCAGTAGAACGATTAAAAAAAGAAAAGCAGTATTGAGATCCCTTCTTAAAAATATATATTTTAGACAAAAAAAAAGATATTTTCTGAGATGCTGTGATCAGATCTTTGAAATATTACCTAACCGACTGATAAAAAAAAATCGATCGATCCTAAGCGACAAAATGATTAGCAAATAAATTTAAAAAATATACGATTCAATAAAGAAACCTTACAAGACACGTACCAACCTGGCAAAAAAAAAATTCACCTTCGAGAAGGGTCTGGTATAGTTATTTTGTTTCCTTTAGTTTTTAATTTTGTTTTACAATTGACAAACTAAACTTGTACCAAGATTTACGGTCTTGGTGCAAATTTATTAATAAGTTTAATTTTCTTTTGTAAAAAAAAACTACTGAGTTTCTTGCCGGTATCTCTTCTCTCGGTAGTTAAAGGTAGCCGGAGGAAACTTCATTTGTTTTATATTGAGACTATTATATAACTTTTGATAATGTAAACTTTATTAATAAAAAGAGAATTTTACTTGGTATAATCGACTATCGTCGCACGTCGACTCTTGATTTCTGTGAAGTTAAGCATATATAAATATGAAGAAAATGTCCTAGACGGTAACCGCAACCTAGTTTAAGTTAAGGTTAATATTGTTCTTAGTAATCTTTTTTCAGAATTAATTATTTAAACATAAACCTTTTTTTAGGTATTTTTTTAAATATTTGCCAACAAATAATCCAAGAACAGTTTAACACAGGTTTTAAGAATGACGTTTGTTTGAAAGAAGGTTATATTCGGTGTTGTTGTTCAACGTAAAGCCGGGTGCGAATTGTGACGTCATAATCTACGCCTGTCTGGTTGACATGGGTACTGGAGGTCTAGAGCCTACTCAGAACAGCTGATGTTACAAAAGGTTTTTATTGGCTGAGGGGCAGGCTAAACTCTTATTCGAGATAATTTCATTTGTTTTTAAATAAAATAGAGAAACTAAAGAATGGTCTTGATAAAGCTATTAACCGGACTTTGGCGACGCCTCATCTCTGATGTCCCGGTTTCGATCCCCGGTCGGGTCAATATGGGAAACAAATTTTTCTGTATTGTCTCGGGTCTCGGTCTGGTTGTAGACCCAGGCAATATAGAAAAATTCGTTAATTACTACCGTCATTGTTTCTGATTTCTGTAAGATATAATATGCTTAAGCTACTTACCACAGAATCAAACCAATGATGTGTTGTGGTCCAATATATGTATGGCGATGCTAACGGATAGAATATAACGATATCAAATCTGTTGTGATTGCGATGTGGGTTCGTCTCTTGCTTTCCATAAGGCTGAGAGGAGACAATAAATACTGCGCTTTTAAAAAAAATATAAAACCGGCCAAGTGCGAGTCGGACTCGCGCACCGAGTTTTTTCTTTTTTCTTTTTGAGGTACGGAACCCTAAAAACGATCAGAGCAATGTTTGTAAAATTGTCCGATAAAAAATTTAAAATAAACACGCATTTTAAATTGTATTTAGATCATATTTAATTTATCATTATTATATCATAAATGTTCGACGAGTTACATATTTGTTGATTATTAATTTTTGACAAGTAACATTTATTTCATTAAAAAGCACGTTTCTAGTAAGCTCACAGGTATCTAATTCAATATATTTCACCTCTAAACCCAGCCCGGAACCTACAGTCTTAAGGTATCCAGCTCGAAGGACCAACCACGATGACCGTACTACGATTTTATTTTTAGAAATTTCTTCATAATTTAAATAAGTGACTAGTTTATTTATTGATTTTTTATAATGCACTTCAAGATTGATCTCATCCCACTGATGTTAAGTGGTAATAAGTTCCTAGCTTGAGGGTGACAAATACAGCACAATAAATTTGTGACTGAAATTGTCGCCCTTACCTTGAAGGCTTGACCCCTGCTACTAATGTAACACACCCCAGGAGCTCTGGAAACCTTACTCACACGCAGGAACACAACAACACAGAAGTGATTTTAATTTGGCTGCGGTCTTCTGTAAGGTGGAGGTATTTCACCAGTCGGGCTGCTCCAGTTCGAGCGATAAATCGCTATGATCAACCTCTCTTAAATAGTAAGGAATGATTTTTTTTAATATTGTTTATTACTAAAACCTTCGACAAGTTTAATTTATATCATATTACAAGGCCCGTGTCCCGTATGCCCATAGGTATCTAGTTAAAGATACTTCACCCCGAAGCCCAGCCCTGAACCTGAGTATGCAACACTGGCGTGTCAAGTCGATCAGAAGTTGCACCAACTTGCAGTATCTAATAGCCAATTATGAGCGGGCGGAGTTGCGTCAACTTCTCTGCGAAGTTGCTGTTTCACACTAAGCGTGCTCTTTGTAGGTCGCAAGACTATAGTGTAAGTGCAACAGAACATTAGGTAAAGGCCTTTTGTAGTCTTAGTGTATCCGGCTCGAAGGACCAACAATGCTGACCGTATTATGAATTTATTTTAAGAAAAAATCTTCATAATTTAAGTAGCTGCTTTATTGTGCTAATGTCTTCGATTACGTGGTTTTCAAATATTTCTGCAACGAATGTACCACGGGCCGATAATTATGTAGTTCTAAACATATTCGGCAGAGGGCACATACCGAAGGCTAACAGGTTGATACAGCAGAAAAATTTCATCGCCTACTGAATACTTGCGGTTAGCTTACTTGGAAGAGCAGCACGCGCGATACGTGAAGGTCGTGGGTTCGATTCCCGCAACGCAAGGTGTAATAAAAAAATTCTGTTTCTAATATTTAAAGTTCGCTAGTACGGCGTAAAGTACCTACTATAAAAATAAAAAATATTTTTATTTATATAGCTATTTATAAAATATTCAGCGTATTAGGTACTTACCATAAAATCAGAGAAATGTTGTCATAGTCATAGTCTTTCATAGTCATAGTCTTTATTGCATTCATGAATGTGATACAAGGTGGTGTAAATTTAGTTCCAGTACAACATGTTACCTGTTTAGGCATAGCAACTTACATTTTATATAATTAACAGATTGTTATGAACGTGAGACGGATCATAATTCGTTTAGGCTGTAATAGCATTTTTTAACTAATATTTTCTTAAGTTTCTTTAAAAATATATTTAAAGAAACTTAAGAATATTATATATATTTATTTGCTTCTAATCGTAATTCCAAAGGTAAGTGATTATGTATTTTTATAGCTGTGCAGTAGGGACCGGACTTATTCATTGCCGTGCGACTGAATGGTGTTTTAAATTTATTTTTATTTATTGTTCTAGGATTGCGTTGACTGGCAGACGCTGTATTGTCAAAAATCTTTGGATTATTTCATGTCCAACATTATTGTTGTATTTTTATAAAAATATAGAATGTCGCACCAAGAGCATAGCTACATGTCATCGTATTACGAAAGAAATGGTGATAAAAGACCTAATAAACATGAATAAACCCACGCTGGCAATAAGACATAACTAAGAATAAGAACTAGAAAATAACAAAAACTTATCATTACATTAGGACTCTCAAAACAGCATTTAATTACAGCACAATCGTCGTCGTTTTACTTTTTCCAGAGATAAGGAGGTGGTATCGCCGCGCAGATCTCGCCGCCGAAAACGAAGTAATTCCACGGTTCCAAAGACAATTTGAGGGAGATAATTGTATCTCTTTGTGGCATATTATTTCTGTTTCCCGAAATAAAGATAAGCGGCGCTTCTGAGGTACGTAAGAATAATTTTGGGACCACAGGATTTTGCGTGATTGTTTTTTGAACCATGACATGGTTTGTATGGGATGTTACTACTGTTGATAAACTTTAATTGGTAGCAACTTGTTACGCAACAAGGTATATTTTATATTATTAAGCTAGAAGTGACTAAAAAAATTGTCGATAAATTTTAATTAGTAGCAAGCGGCGTAGATATGTTATACGTTATAAAAATATAAATGTGTTAATTTGTTTATTATTATCATCATTATATTGGATTCATTACAGATTTACAATGGATAAACTACCCAGCGTGCAAAATAAGTTTAAGCCCTACTTATTTTTATGACGAAAGTTTCTTGCCGGTATCTTCTGGTTATAGGTTCCAAACCGGAGGTTTAATCATTTTATAAAGACGATTCATAACTATTCTCATTTATAAAAAAAAACTTTGTTGTAAAAACCAGAACCAATGGTGGCACCATAGTACATTACATTTGTTCTACAAGGAAAATGAACCCATTACCTTGTCGCTTCAACTTTGTTGAGTCGAAAAAAAATAATTCATTCATATTTATTACAGAAAAAAAAAACTTGTCTCTTATTTTTTTTATATTTTTTTTACAAATGTACTACGTTTAAACGACATTAAATTATTCTTTCGTTCTTTCCTTGAAATCTTTGTTTACCCACAAAGAAATACTCCAACATTCTTCCTCCTAAGATTAAAATTAAGGTCCCTATCCTTTCCTCCAGGTCCTGATTTTAATATCACTGTGCTTTTGTTGATGTTCTTATTAGGATAATTCGTGCTTCTATCATCCCAATACAGAGACTCGAATGGTCACTTATGTAAAGTAGAACTGCAGATAATATTGCTGATCGTGCGAATTTTCCTGCTTGTGAATACTAATGCAGTTGTTTGCATATCCAGCTGCTATATACGATCCAAGTTTAGGGATATAGAGGTAGTCCAAAGATGTCACACTTTTGCAGGATTTATTATGATAAATCATGGGGAAATGCGACCGAAATGTTTGGAAATCTTTGGACTTGTTGTGAGGTCCATGGCAATCATGAGAATACGGTTTTTACTCTCGTTTCTTGGTTCTTTGTTTGGTTCATTTCAAAAGGAACCAAATCGAATCAAATCCTTAAATTAGTGTAGGTTGCAAGTATCATTGCTACATGGCTACAAGTGAACCATAATCAAATATCAACTGACGCCTCAGCCTATAACAATACGTTTATGTTCGTTACAACAAGAAAGAAACACCAAATAAGGATCTGACGATAGATGTCTGCTAATTTTTATTAGGGACACTAATTAGTTAATAGTTAGGAGATATTGCATAAAGTATCGTACACTGCAAGTCTTCTACTCAGCGGGACGCTGAGGCACCGCAAGGGATCCCGACTCCCCCAAAACTGCGCTGTGAAGGCTACCGAGGAGATTTTATCGGTTCGAGATCGACACACCACTTTTTGTTCTCCACAAAGAGTGACGGTGCGGTAGGCATTTTCCCCTCAAGAAAAAAAAGGGGATGAAAGTACCCCCTCGCACTGTGTTCCGCATCTTGTTGCGATGGGGGGCTGAGTACTGTGGGCCAATGCCGTTTAGGTTCTGATAGCGCACAGAGTAAGTCAAAGTACTTTTTATGCGTATAAAGTCGGGGGCGGCCGCAAGTAGTTCAATACAAGTAACCAGTAACATCGATCTAATAAGGAGCGTCTGCACAAACAGAGGAGCATTACATCGTGTAGCAGCTCTGTAATGTCAAAGCAATACTTACGGGCGCTGGTCACGCACCCGCCGCGCCCGTTCCCGCTCGCCTCGCCGTGCCTCGTTCACATCTGCCTACCTATTCGAGAAAAGTTCAAATAGGATTTAAATTCGGAGACAATGTTTTAACTTTTTCTTAAAACCAGTGATTGATTACGTTGTGGTTGATTACGTTGGCCTGATTTTCCAAAATTATCACAAGGCGATGAGGTCCAAGCGGAGGGTTTTGGTGGGTAGTCCTGCCTTTTTCCCGGGAATCACGCAGACTCTGTTACCTCATTGACTTTCTGAATCGGAATCAAGCATATAAAGGCTAATTCACAAACGTAAGAATGAGATTTGAATTCCGCAACTAAATATGAATTATCTTTTTGTAGTTTAAAATTTGTTAAATTGCAACTAGATGAGGTCACACTGAGAAAAAAATTGTACTGTTATAAACAACTTTTGTAACGTTACGTTACACATCGAGAAAGTAAAAATCCGTTTCTTTTGGTGCACGAAGTGATTTTCTAATTTTGACACTTTAGATGGTAAATTTGAAGAGCAGCTCGCGCAATACGTTTAAATCGTGCGTTCAAGCCTCAACCCCTTGCGGCGTGAGGATTTTTTACTGTATGGTGGGGTCTAAGCCATTTCATCTTAAAGTTGGTATGATGAATTGGCACAGCAGAAGGATATTCAAGGCTGCATAATTTTTATACAAATCTTGCATGGCCCATTCTGTCTTACAGCAGTAAGTCCTGTTCGACAAAACTTACTAAGTATGCAAGTCCCCGTTCAAGTCAGTGCAACGTTCAAGCAGTCCCAATGCGCCGTCGACATGACACGCGCGGTGCAAACGGGAACTTACTTCTTTACCCACTGCAATGTGTCTTACACGGAATGAAATTTTATTCCCATTGTTACGTTAGCTCAACTAGTTCACGGCTCCACAATGGAATTTAATACAGTGAAGAATATTGCGGTTGCAATAACTTGAGGGCTGAGAATGAAACCTAACATCTAAGATCAGCTATATACTTTTTATCTCCTAGCATTTATCCTGGTTGTGAGTAAATAACGGGGCTACGAGTTTGCTAACTATGATTCTTTGATTTAACTAGCTTGGTTGTTACAGAGCGATTGCTATCTTACCTCCGCAGTGATTACAAGGGAACTTACAAGAGTTTATAATTCTTTTAAAGCACAAGATCATATTCTTATCAAAAAATTTGGAGATTCCAACCTCCAATAAATAAATAAATATAAATAAATAGTTACAGAAATCAGAAACAACGACGGTACCACAACACACAATAAAATAAAATAAAAACAAATCGAGTAAGATAAATATACATAGGTTGTATACTTTGATACTGACTTTGTAAGAATATAATATAAGAGTCCAAAAAATTAGAACTAATTAAAAAAAAATGGCAAAGATAAGTATTTTTAATGACATTACAAACGGAGAGTGTAAGCGTTTGCAATTTTGATCAAACGAACGATGGTTAATTAATTTTTATTCTTTCATTATTTACAAAGAGGGAAGGAACCCGTATAAGATCACTCTAAATATTGGACAAAAGTGGGAAGGTATATTAAGAAAGAAAGATAAGTACTCGTAGGTTACGGAGGCTTTGGTGCGCGAGTCTGACTCAGATTGGGCTGCTCTTTAAACTGAGTGTAGCATCTATGTATGTATTTGTGTATTTGTAGGACACTCAGCCAATAATTGTGTTTATTTCTTTATTTATGTCTATAGTATCTGAACCATGTATTTTTAAACGACTAAAATATATCAAGAAAATACAATTCATATAAGTCGGATATTCTTACAAAGCTACAATTATTTTTAAAAGGTGTATTATTAAAATACATGTAGACACTCTGTATCAACAGACAGAGAAAGTGTTTGTGTAAAACTGACACCGACGAATGGCACGCATATATAAAAAGCCAGAAATTTAGCGTTATAATATAAACATACTAAAAACATGGAGCAACAATTGTAATGAAATGACATAAGGTGTCGTAGAAGTCGACACGTAAAACCATTGACAAACTTAAAGTACAAACCGCGACTGACCTCGCTAGTCAGCTCGTGAGCACGGTTGGTGCAACCTAACCAAAACGTCGGGCAGTAAGTAGATCGTATTAACTACTAAATAAAAATGGTGTCGCGTTTTGACCCGTTAAATTATTTTAAATATTTAAAATGGAATGCGAAAGTCTTAAAAATTTTAACTTAAAGTACGTTCTAATTGAATAAACGTATGCTAACAAACACTGTTGAGAAATAAACAAAGTAAGGGCAACAAGGGTAGTAAAAAAAGTGGAACTAGTCAATTGGATAAGAAAGAATCCGCAAACAATAATATTAATACATACGTATTATTTTAAGAGAGGTAGTAATAAATACATAGCAATTCATTGTTTGAACTGGAGCACACCGACTGGTGAAATACCTCCACCTTACAGAAGACCGCAGCCAAATAACAATCACTTCGGTGTTGTTGTGTTCCTGCGTGTGAGTAAGGTTTCCAGAGCTCTTGGGGAGGGGGGGGGGGGGAGCACATTAGTACCAGGGGTCAAACCTTCAAGGTAATGGCGACAAGTCCAGTAACAGCTTTATTATGCTGTACTTGTCACCCTTAAGCCACGACCTCATTACCACTTAACATCAGGTGGGGTGAGATGAATCTCGAAGTGCATTTAAAAAAAAAGTCATTTATCATTACAGCACTGCCCTTCGGACTGGCCGCTATGCAATTTGGCTTCGCCTATCGATTTTCCAATTTCAAAAATTTTATAATCTAGGCTATTGCATAATATGTTTCTCGTATTATTCCCTTTTCACTGTGGCAATTTGGTTCCGTGTAAGCTCTGCGCTGCTTACCAATGCACTTCGGATTCGTATAAATTACTTGGACGAGTTTAATTATGAAAGTTGGCCCTTTTGTTGGCTTAGGCGCAGCTCCTCTGTGTTTGTTTGTTCTGTGTAACTAGATTTCATGAAGCATTATGCCAAACTTAAGGGAATTGCCTAAAAAGGTGAATAACTATGGTTTCCAAAGTCGACGATACCATGTTTTTTTTTATATTACTCTTCAAGATTAACCTCATCCCACCTGATGTTAAGTGGTAATGAGGTCTTAGCTTAAGGGCAATAAGTACAGCACAATAAATATGTTACTGGATGTGTCGTCCTTACCTTGAAGGCTTGACCCCTGCTACTAATGTAGCACCGCCCAAGAGCTCTGGAAATCTTACTCAAACGTAGAAAAACAACAAAACAGAAGTGATTGTTATTTGCCTTGTAATGAAGTGTGAAATGGTGTACTGTATACTTAATTATGCAAATAAATTTATTCTTATTCTTATTTGGCAGCGGTTTTCTGTATGGTTTTGATATGAGGAATTAATTCAACTCTGAAAAACTGAAGATGAGGGTGAGGTACCCTCATCTTCATCATTAGCCTTTTGCAGTATACTGCTGGATATAGGCCTCGTTAATAGTTTACCATTTTGGTTTATCCATCGAGTGCTTCTCGCATCTAGCCCCTACCAGCCATACCCTAGTGCTCTACTCAATCAATATTGACGTTTTGACATTGATTGTGGCAGCAGATATTGTTCGCATTCTGTGGATTCGTTAGTCAGGATCTCAGATATGCGAATTCCTCAATCAAAGAAAACTATTATATTGTGAGTACTACCCTGCATTAGGAGCTACGAGTGCGGTAGCCTGGCTGACGGAAATCCAAGAGCGGGAGTATTGTTGAAGACCATACAACATCTGGTCAAGATGGTCAAAATCTTCTGGACTTATGAAATCTGATTCAGCGTCAATAGCGTCTGATTTTAGAGTACACGAAACATTTTTCGGTTCAAGAAATTAATCTCAAATAATTAATTTGCGTAGGCTACAAAGTCTCAGTCATTTTAGTTCACACCTATGACTCGATTTAACCAACACAAATTCTACGCAAATTGCGGATTCCATCTGCAAAAATTGGACGCTTAGCAAGGTACCACTTTGCATTTCACAGTGTTTTTAACACACCTAATGGAATTCTGGGACTAAAATTCTAGTGGCGACATTCCTATACCAATACAACTAAGGATTTTCTACAAAGAGCGTACATCCTCAAAAAAGGTCAGTAATGCTATTGTGACTCTTACTGTGGGGAATGTGGTTTACATAGTCCATAATAATATATTTTATTGGTTTCTACTTTTATTATGCAGTCACCTAATGACACTTAAAAATTAAAATATTAACAATTAACGTAACATAAATAGAAAAAGATTTAAAAATTTTTTTATTGCATCACGATGTACTAGAGATTTACAAGGGAAAAAAACATGTTTCTTAAAAAATATATAAATGGGGTTATTGACAACTGATGTATGTACTTTAACATTCCTGTTAAAATACGATTGTTTCATATATTTTTAATTAACAACTTGTGGTGTCACAAACTAACTTATTAACACACTATTACTTGTTGACTATTAAATTGTGTCGGAGCATGTATGCATATTATAGATAATTTGCAAAAAAATAATATAGGTAGCCGATGTAACATAAAGTCCTATTTCACAGCACTGATTCTGTGCAGAACGCGCGTGTAATATAACCTTTTTGTATAAAGCTTGTCTTTGATACTTTTCTATTATAATGTATCTGCTCTTCATCTCGAGAATAAAAGTCGCACTATTTTCCACCGGCTTTTCATTATTTTTAAACCGACTTCAAAAAAAAGGAGGAGGTTCTCAATTCGACCGTAAATATATATTTTTTAATTAATAATATAGTTCTAAAAATAATTGCAATAAGCATCTCTTTCGGTCGCTAACAGGTAGGTACTATAGATATAAACTTTTAGACATTCGCGTTCCATTTTAAACATTTAAAACAATTTAAAGTTAAATTTAGGTACTATATAAATATTTGTGAACATCAAAATTGATATCAATCACAACTTTCAGAGATTGACAATGTTTATTGAATGCCCGCTTCGCCGGGCCTACAGCGCTGCAGCAGCGCACTCGAACTGCGCCGCAACTTTTATTGGAAAACTTCACCCGAATTTACATGTCCCGCACATTATTAAAAACGCTTGTTAAAGCTAAAGCCACAACATTTACTACACAGGGAATCTTATTGCTAGAACGATAGATGCCACTTTTGTGTGCAACAGGAATCGTGGTTAAATTTAAAATGCTCACCGTTCTGGTGCCTTTTCCACCTGCTTGTGTATTAATTGCGGGATATTACGATTTCATACGTTAATGTACGGTTTTTCGATTCGCTTATTTTTCTACTTTGCTGTTAATGTTATTTGTTACCAATTTAGTGCGTTACGTAAATTTAAATTTAACCTTAGTGTTAATAAAATGTGCACTCAGACATTATAAGCGACTTTGGTTGACGTTTCTTTCTAGATAACAAGTTTATGATATATTTGTCTCGTATTACATCTTTTGTCTTCTTCTTTCTTGTCTTTTTCTCTTTACTTAATATTCGTCGTTTAAAGGCATTAAGATTTATTTATCATTTTACCTAAATTCAATTAGTTGTTTTGGCATGAAACCAAATTTATTATTTATTCCCGTATACATGTTTAATGGTTAAATTTGAACCCAAAATCTATCTGCCAAAGTTCCAGGAATCAGAATTCAGAAGTTACCAATGCTTCTGAATCCAAATTCCTTGAAGAGGATCAATAACAAATATAAGGTGAAAAATAATGACATAGTTGTCATTATTTTTCACCCTTTGTTTTTCACATTGTTTTTTGATTGATCTTAGCAATTTAACAAAAAATATTATTGAAGTAGTATTGTTTTGCAGTGACCTAAATGAATATATATTTATGAATGATTGCGCATATTAACTGCTAAAACATAATTGACTAATATGCTTTTGACTTAACGTATATTTTCTATCATGAGAAATTTATATAAGAATAAATGGTGTTATGGAGGTCGCCTTTACGATAATAGGTACGAATAGTTACGTGAGCGAAATATGCGATACCATTTAAAGGGCGAGGCCTTTTTAGATTTTGAATTAGTGGTGACATAATTGACATTTATCAAACATAACGGCAAAAGATGCCAGTCATGCTTTAGATTTAATAAATGAAAAAAAATGTGATATAGCTGCCCTAAAATGCGTTATGGCAAGTTGATTAAGTTTCAAACTTGTGACTATAATTGTATAAATCTAGCTAAAGTAATGGTATGAGTATGTCAGTATGTTTTTCATCTTTGATACTCTCCTCAAAATAGATGAATCACGTGAGACTGCAGTTAAATATTTTTCTTTAATACAAATTTTATTTATTACTTTCACAACCCAAACAAACTACGTATTTAATCAACAAAAAGCCCGCGACGGCCTGAGACGAGAACAAAGCGTCGCCTAAACACGACAGCCGGAATAATGTCAGGCAAAAAATAGGCAATTTCATAGAGTGGCCGGACCCGTGTTAGCGCCGGACAGATTAACGGCCGGACAGCGTATGACGGCTGCGGGAACTGCCGCGACTATATTGCCCTTTGAAGGGGATTAAATGGGGCTTTGGGTACAGGTAAACCCGACATAGCGATAGTAATATATCTTTAATGAGAATGAGATTTTGGTGACGGGGTTTTAATATTTTCCATTGGGGAAATATCAGTGTGACTATGGAACAACGGAAAAAGAAATTTTCATATTATGGCCATTTGTGTTATGCTTTCATAACATACGCAGTAACAACTAAATGTATGTTTTTTTGTTTATGTTCAAGTTTGTACTTAATAGTTCTGAAGAATAGTTTCAAGAAGTTTACGGGTACACGAGAAGATGTTGATCTTGAACAACATGACAACTAAAGATTTGGTTAGGTTGCACCAACTATGGTAACGAGTTGATTGAGCTGAGTTTTATCTAATAAGCTTTTAAAATATTATTTGATTCTGATCTGTTCACATATTTTAAATCTTCTTCACATTTTATCATAAATATCCACCAATCGATGAATTTAAATCTTACAATTAACTTACATCCATAAAGAAGAGACTTTAAATATTAAAACTATCCATTATAAAGCTGAAAATCCCACCTAAAAAAGGAAACAATGTTCTAAATATTTATTTCACAATTCGTTCAGTAATAAGTACAAAATACTGTCCTCATTCTAATGGAATTATCCTAAGAAATTATAGTACAGAAACACATTCAATAGTAATATAATAATTGTACACATGTGTTACATTAAAGACAGAACAAAAAAGATGCATGATTAAAAAAAAATATTACTCGACGATCGCGATACAAGCTATGAGAGCAGTGGACATTATCATAAGTATTATGACAATGTTCCACTGTAGTTAATAAAGACTATATTATTATAATAAATAAAATCTTGTTCTATCATTGTTCTTTATACAAACGTACACTCGACTAAAAACGATCCTTAACAATGTGAAAACAACGAGGGTATTTCAATTTCCAACTGACTACAAATTCGGAATTTTACGCCTCATCACTTCCAGAGTCTTATAAAAGCAACGTTTGCCAGCGAGACTTCCCATTTCTCAAATGGTACTATCTTTAAGTGGTTTAGGTAGTAATTGATTTATTTCGATTAGTTTGTAAAGTAAAAGGTGGCGTGGAGGCAGCATACGTTTGACGAGTGCGTCGCAGCTATGTGGGTGCATTTGACTTTCTGCAACTTTCAATAAAACTTGTCTCCGTCGGAGAAAAGCGGCAACTGTCGTATGGTCCAAGAACTATTTATTGTTTGACCAGTATTATTAGTAATGATAGTAGTATTATTATCAGACAATACACAAAACCTTTATCACAACTTGTTTGAGTAAGTACAAGTAGTAGTCATCTAAGACTAGAAATTATGATTGGTGCTTAACATTCAGTAGAATGAAGTGATTTCGATATTTTATCCCGTTTGGTCAGGATTAATATTGAGATTAACATTTATGATTGCTTTGTGTCTGAGTGTGTTAAATTGAATCAGAAAATACTTTGTTTTTATGTAAACGTATTTTTGTGGTTTTATTGTCAATTCAGGCTTATTATCATCTGGATTGCTTAGATTACTTTCCTTTTACTTTTATTATTTAATACAATGATAATTCATTTATTATTTTTTATTTTTATAAATTGCACTTCAAGATTGACCTCATTCCACCTGATGTTAAGTGGTAATGAGGTCCTAGCTTTAAGGGGGACAAGTACAGCATAATAAATCTGTTACGGAACTCGGAGGTATTTCACCAGTCAGGCTGTTCCAGTTCGAGCGATAAATCGCTATGCCCTACCTCTCTCAAAATTGACCGTGGTTAAGTATTAAAGAAATTCTTAGAAAACTACAGCTTTTGGTAATACATTCAGTTTTTGGTCGAGATTTTACATTTTTAAAATTTTTGTCGTTTTCGCGTTTTGATTTCATTTACGGTTAATATTGTGTAGATAGTATTAAAATTTAGAAATTTTTTATTTCATTATTATTTACATGGAAAGGATTACTATGGTGAGGTTTTAGGGCATGCTCCTCTTGTGACTTAGATCACGTAACAGCAACACGAACTCAAAGCAGGCTTGTAGCAGGCCAACTTCGCGCGGAACTTTGCAGTCGCGGGCACACCTCCCTAATTGGGTAAATATAGGAGCGAGTAAAGTGCCCAATTCATAGCCAAATTGACTTGTCTGATATGGATGCCTTTTTCATTCAAATAAAAGCGCTGTCAGAACTTTTAAAAACTGCAAAGTTTCCGGAAACCTCAGACTGTAGAGAAAATTTGTAAGTTTCTACTTCATAGTTCTCGTCCATACATTGTCATTACAATTTCTCCTATTTCTTGCTTAAAGTGATAAAAAAATATATCTTTGTTTTAATTTTCTCATAATAAGAATTTCAGTCCTTTTTTGTTCAATTCGTAGCATTAAAAATAAGTAACGTATTCAACGCCACAATTGTAAAAGATAGTTATTTTTTTTATTAAGGAAACAAACAGCTTAAGTTAATACATAGACTTAAAAAATGAACATATATATTAAGAACTAACTCACTAGCCTTATTAGTTTCCACTACTAGCATCTACATTTAAAATGTTGATTGAGAAAGTTGTACCAAGGGAATCAAAAAGAAAAAAAAAATACTGTTGTGATTTAGAATTTTAATTACATATATCGTATCAAACAAAAATAATAAATTGCGAACATATCAGCTAAACACAACTTATTCAGCTCGGGACCACGGGTAATGCGACCCAACCGAAACATCAGGCAGTAAGTAAATTTAAAAATAACGTCTTAAAATGTTAGCACATTTAAACCCATTAATTTATTTTTAATGTTCCTCAGAATTTCTTTTTCAGAATTTCACTAATAGATTATATTATATTATATTATATTAGTTAAATTTAATCTCCAATGTGTTTAATTCTAGTCATGGCGGAAAAAATTAACGGTTGTGATATTCCAATTAGATTTTATTTCGTAAAAATCTAATTGCCAATACACCCGTCACCAAAATCTCATTCTCACTAGAGATATATCACTATCGCTATGTCGGATTTACCTGTACCCAAAGCCCCATTTAATCCCCTTCAAAGGGCAATATAGTCGCGGCAGTTCCCGCAGCCGTCATACGCTGTCCGGCCGTTAATCTGTCCGGCGCTAACACGGGTCCGGCCACTCTATGAAATTGCCTATTTTTTGCCTGACATTATTCCGGCTGTCGTGTTTAGGCGACGCTTTGTTCTCGTCTCAGGCCGTCGCGGGCTTTTTGTTGATTAAATACGTAGTTTGTTGGTGTTTCAACCATAAAAGGTTACATGGGATCGTGGCTTTATTGGTTCACTGACATATATTTTCTTAATATGGTAGTCTTTGAAGCTCCAATATAATTTTACAATTCTGTCCTACTTACAGATATAAGTAGATATAGGATTGCAATGACAAAAATGATATAGGTACCTACTACTTTTATCAGAGAAAAGTAAAAACTAGGTACAGGGTTAGTTTAATTAAACATATTCTAAAACCGATTAAAAAAGTGTTAAAGCTGTTTATAGTAGGTATATGTTTCATTCCGCCATTACTATTTTTTGTAATTAATTTCTTAAGTTTTAATCTGCACAAAGCTCTGTATCTTGCATCAGTCACAAATTTCTGGCAAGTGTTCGTTTCACTCCATGTCACCTCACATCGAGCTGAACACCGTTTTTTGGGAAATTTTATACTTACAGTCATCAGTCATCATCATATATATTTGAACTTATAGAGTTGAATTCCACTTATAGTTTATGTTTTCACTTTTTTTGTAATCATCTGTTCATTTTACAAATATACTGATATTTTAATTTTCTTAAAAGCAGTGCGTTGTCCCTGTATCAAATATTAGAACACAATTGAATATCACTGAAATAATAACAAGCTTATTTTACATCTATTAATCTCTGAGGTTGAGAAGTACAAAAGTGCCAAATTATCAGATTCACAGAGATATTAAACTCAGTATGACCAGTTTATTGACATTCAGGCGAAATTATCGGACTCATAACAATAAACAAGCGGCCATAACGATAAATATTGATTACATGCCGTTCCGCGGCAACCTCGGCGGGATTGGGGCGAGCTACTTCAATTGCGCTAATTCGCGTTTTAGCACCTGCTTTAGGTGTTTCATTGATATTAAAATGTATTGTGAAGCTCAACTAGTGGTAGTTAATAGAACGAAAATATATCTCATAATTAGTACGAATTATGATACTTGAAAAGCTTTGCTATAGTCTATTTGTGGCATAGCGACGTATCTCTTCAATTGGTTAAGGTTCGTCTTTTTTTATCCGTAAAACGATAAAATATGATAAATTTGACGTGTCATTTAATTTAGATTAACATAATATACTAATATTATAAAGAGAAAAGTTTTGTTTGTTCTTTTTCTTTCAATTGGCTCCGAAACAACTGAACCATTTTGAAAAGTTATTTTACTGTTGATCAACTATTTTCTGGTCATAAAAGCTATTTTATATTGTAGTTTATATTGTCAAAAAGTTGGGTTAAAAAGTTGGAATTCATATAAAGATTTAAAAATATAACTTTAGTTATTCAAAAATTAAATAGTCTACCTGTGCAAAGCTAGGGCGGTATGTTATGGTATGTTTTTGAATGTTTTTTTTTTATTAAAAACGAAAGTTTCATCTTTATGCGTAGAATTTAATGACAAATTATATTCAACAACATGACAAAAACACTATTAATGTCTTCAATTAGTAAATTAAGATTCGTCAACTGTTAAAAATTTTGTTTTAATAAAAGCAGAAGTTTTCATTTAATTACTAAAATAGGTTCCTTTAAAACGTCGCGCAAATAATATAAGGAAAATGAATGCAAGCGACAAATATTAGCAACACACTCAAAGAAAACCCTCTCTACATCCTATACCGGGATTACCACTTAAGCCGAGGAACACGCCTGACAGATGTAGGAATTCGCTCATGGAGCGGGGAGTAGGTATAAACCCTTTGTTAACCAAGCGAAAGATGCGAGCAGTTTTTGTTTTATTTTACATCCAGAAACGCGGCGCGTGAATTGAGTTCGATATTTTCCTCGAACCGTTTCGTTATGTTGCTTCGACGTAGAAGTTAATCAGGGCGACAAACGTTTTACAATTTTATTGTACTTCATGCCACACTAGCAAACTTTAAATAAATTAAAGAAATGGAAAAATTTTATCTTCCCTTGCGGTGTGGAATTCAAACACACGACCTTCACGTATCGCACGTGCTGTAGGTAACAAATATAAAGCTTGAGTATACTATGTGTTGAGATAATTTTCAAACCTAAGATGTACTTCGAACCGCCATGGTTTTAAACAATTTTGATCCGTAATAAATGTTTATGTGTATTAAACATTAATTATGTAATAGATCAAATAAGAATAAAAAGTTATTTATTAGTACACACAATCAATACACATTATAATTAAAGTGACACGAACAAAAAATAGGTACAGAAAAAGTAAATAAACAAAAAAAAAACAAATACTGATTGCGCAGCTAACAAGGTCCCAACCCCTCAGCATGAGCTGCTACGACATTGGATCCAATGCTGCACAGCGCTGGTATTCTAGCAGAATCTTAAGCTGAGTGGCGTGGTGACAAAAAAAGAACGGAAGAGAGTAGAAGAAGAATGACAAAAACGAGGGAAGAAAAGAGAGGAAAAGAAAACATTTAAGGAAACATTGTTACATTGAAAAGAGTAAGTGTCATTCTTGTCGGTTCTTCTCAACATGATCAAAATTCCGAACACGGCGGTAGAATACTTAATTTGTACTGACGATTCATAAGTGCTTTTGTAAAGCTTACATGAATAAAAATATTTTCTATTCTATTCTATTTAAATAATTTAATCACCATCATACAACCTCTTTAGTTTCAATATCTCAGTTACTCCAACTTCTACAAAAGCATCGAAACTATAAGCTAAATACATTCCATTATTCATTTCCCTCCGCTTTCAGTTGGTTATGTAAATAAATTAGCGATTGTGCAATAATCCAGACCTGCGTCTGAAGAAGCCCCTGCATCCGCGCCATGTATGCAAAGCGAGCGATTTGTGCCGCACCGTGTATGTGTATTAATGCTAACGCACATGCTGACTCTTACACCGAATCAAGCAACCGACTGTCGGAGAATTTTATTAAAGAAAGTATGATACTATATCAAATATATAAGTATATGTTATTCCTTACATATAATTTTACGCAAATATTTTTTTAAAAGGCATGAAAAATTTGAAGAAAGTGAGCAATTTGCAATCTTTCTGAAAAAATATTTTCGTATAGGATTTCCGCACAAGTGAGATTAACAAGATGGCGAGAAGAATCGTTAATAATATGTAATAAGAAAACTGATGAATGGATTGTAGCGCACATCACACTGATTTGCAGATAAGCCGACTTATTATATTGGAGGACACGTCTTGACTTCTTTAATGTGAAACCATTCTCGAACATTATTCTTGATTGTATAAAGAAGCCCCTGCATCCGCGCGAAGTATGTAATGCGAGTGCTTTGTGTCAGAGCATATATGGTATACAAGGGAATATGGTGACTCTCAAACCAAATCGAGCACCCGAATATCGAAGAACTTCATTCTTAAATATTTGAAAGAAATAAAAAAATGATTTTTTTTCTGTTTCTTTAAAATAGGAATTAAAGTTCGCTAGTGCACTATTACATTACATTCTGAAAGTAAAATTTTTCTACGATTCAACAAATGCAATTTCGCAAATATTCCAGTAATTTTGCAAATTCATTGAAAGTGTGATTCTGCCGTAAGCTTTATGATAAAACGAGGAATCGAATATCATTGAATTCTATTAATATAAAAAATTTCATTATTCATGAATAGCTCTTATAGCAATTGAACAATTTGTGGCATAGTCCGTATTGTACGTAATGTGGTTTGTTTCGCGAGAAAACAGACAAATGTATTGAAAAAAAACAACTGAATAATCAAGATTTCTTGGTATGTGATGTATCCGAAACGAGTTATTTATACCGCAGCTGTTATATATTATGCACGCTCGTGTAAAAACTCGTGTAAAGATCTTCAATTACACTGAAACGAGCAATAACAATAGTAACGAGCAATCAATGTTTGATGTAGAAAAATTAAGTCGAGTTGAGTTTCAACGTGTGTACCTGTAATCCCTCTAATCTTGTTTAAGTAGGCTAGAGAAAATATGAACCCATAAAATAATATTTAATTATTATTAAAACCAAATTTAATTTGAAATACGTTGCCGTCCCAAAAGTTGATTTTATTTATTCTATTGTACGTTGTTCTCAATTTTAAATATTACCCTACGACTACTATTAAGAATAAAAATTTAAGTAATTAACTAACTGTTTAAATACTAAATAATTTTAAATACTTAATACAGAAAGTCGTAAGTTTTCTAATTACAAAGTATTTTTCAGCATCTTTTCAAGCTAAAAGTAAAACAAAAACTACTTTAAAATATGTAAAAGGTACATTTTTACGAGAAACTAACAATAAAACCCTAGAAAAAGCAGCGGGTACGTTTTGAAATGGTAGTAATTTAAAATAAATAAAGATCATAATTTACTTGATCATAAAATAGTAGATGGTACTTGTTTTTTCTTAAACAGAGAATAAAAAAACCTTTACATATACACAAAAAATATGTTTTGAGTAAAATTAAAAGCAATATTCGTTTTGAGCGATAATATTCGTTCCCAGCGCTCGTCGGTGTGACAGCGTGACCGAGTGTACTCAGTGAACTAATTACTCGGCTGCTCAGTTTGTCAATCATGCAGCCCTCCCCTCCCGCCTCCAGCTAATTATTTAACTCCATTCCGGTTTATACGACTCGTGTTATTAGGAGCAAATTAGTTTGATTGCGTAATTAAGACTTTGATTGCGTGCGGGCTTGTGATAGAATTGCGATTATGTGGTGAGGCGGAGATGCATATGAAGTAAGTGATCGAAACTGCAAAGAAAATGCCTTTCTTCGTTAATTTTGAAATCGGTTTTTAAACAATAGTTTTGGAATATAAATTTAGTTCAAGTTATTTATTTATTTAAAAAACTTTATTGCTAGAAGCTTTATCTACCAGTCTACCGTTGTTGGGTCATGCAGATAGTTAGTTTATGGGTGCGGTAACAGTAAAAATGTGAGTATGGATTACAACAAAATGAATAATAATAAATAGCAATAAATTAAACATTATTAATTCATAAATATTCATACAAAGGTACATGGTAAATTAATATAATAATAAAACAAAATAATATAATATATACATATATCTAATAACTACAATATATATAAAGATATAAGCAAACAAGTGAATACATAAAGGAAATCAAGTTAAGCAAACAAAATTCTATGTAGAGGGGGAAGAACAGAAGAATTCACGGACTCTCATTTTAAAAATACCCTTAGTCAGGGATTGTCGAGTTACGGTGGGCAGAGCGTTCCAAAGCCGGATGGCTTGCACAGTGAAGGACTTGGAGAAGAACTTGGTATGATGTCGAGGAATACTTAAGCTGAGGTTGTCTGAGGAGCGAAAAAAACGGTCATGAGAGACATAGAAATTGAAATTGTTTCTTAAGATAGGAAAAGTTAATCATCACGCATGACTTGTAGTAAAATATATTAAACTAGCGGGGTGCCGCGGCTTCGCATGCGAACTGTTCCCGATCTTCCCACATTTTCTACTGATTCTTTACTCCTATTGATCACAGTGTGATGTCACATAGCCTAAAGCCTTTCTCGATAAATGGACTGTCCAATACAAAAATATTTATATAATATTTTTGTGAGAATGTGAGGGTGGATGAAGTTTTGCTTGCTCCCCCGAACAGAAGGCGAGCGAGACCAGTCACTCATGAACACGGTTGGTGCAACCTAACCGAAACGTCGGGCAGTAAGTAGTTCGTATTAACTACTTAATAAAAATGGTGTCGCGTTTTGACCCGTTAACTTATTTTAAATACTTGCTTGATAGTTTTATTGAGTGATCTCATATTGTTTAAGAATTCCTGTAAAAAATAAGGTTGCGTCATCAGGCTTTGTAAACCCAGTGTTCTTTAACCTAGACTATCGAAAGTTAGATCTATATATCAGACGGCAGCAATTACTCTCAGTGATCGTCGCTCCATCACTACCCGCTGACTGCTGACTCCTCGCAACTTGCTAAGCGGCGAACTTCGGCCCTTCTCAATTGCTATAATCTCTTCGCGATTGCCATTCATTTGTTGTCTGAGCCTGGGTTACGGTATGTTGATAAGCGGCAGCGGATTTCGGAAGTTCTGAAGACTTCATATACTATCGACGACCTCCGTAGCCGAGAGGCGAGCGTGCCGGACTTTGGTGTGACGCCATCTCTGAGGTTCCGGATTCGATTCACGGTCGGGTCAATATGAAAAATAAACTTTTCTATATTGTCTCGTGTGTTGTGGTACCGTCGTTGTTTCTGATATCTGTAACACAAGTGTTTAACCTACTTACCACAGAATCTGAGCAATGAATGTGATGTTGTCTAATATTTATATTCATTTATTTATTTTTAAATGCGACTACTGATTAAAAAGTATTCTATAAACTGCAAAATTCCATCAAAATCGATTCAGTAATTTCAGCATGAAAGAGTAACATACATCCATTCATTCTTACAAAATTTACAATATAAAAGTATTGCACAATATTTCAGTAAGTTCCTGTCAGTTTGTTTATTCCTAAACTTCCCGCTGATCTATCCTCACACAGTACCTTCTCCGCCCAGTCTTCCCTCGGGAGCACCACTCGTATCACAGTTTGAGCCTGCCGTTTGATACGCGTTGGCAATACTACCCTCACTTACGCCGCGTCCCAAGTTTGTTGAGCGCCTTGTTTCATTGCCGTCGTTGTTCTTTTAGTTTCACTTGCTGTGTCCTGCGACTTCTTAGATGAAAATTATTCTAGCTATCAAATTTCGAGCAAATTCGTTAAGTAGCTTTTGCGTGAGTTACAAGACACTTTTACAAAAATAGAAGATAGTGTGATTGAAGCTGTTGAAATGTATCAACAGTTTTGGTATAATTGTAGAGTAAAAGCCGGTATCATTAAAATTAAATCATAATTCCCGTAATAGATAGGTACTTTTTTTTTTCTTTTTTTTATATTGCACTTCAAGGTTGACCTCATCCCACCTGAAATTAAGTGGTAACGCGGTACTAGCTTAAGGATGACAATTACAGCATAATAAAGCTGTTACTGGACTTGTCGCCTTTATCTTGAAGGCTTGACCTCTGCTACTAATGTAGCACCCCTCAGGACCTCTGGAAAACTTACTCACACGCAAAAACACAACAACACAAAAGTGCTTGTTATTTGACGGTGGTCTTCTGTAAGGTGGAGGTATTTCACCAGTCGGGCTGCTCCAGTTCGTGCGATAAATCGCTATACCTTATGCTATCACCACACATAGCAAAACTACAAAACTTCGTAAAAAAAAACAATAATCTTAATTGGGAACCAATATTTCAGTAACTACGTTTACGTTCAGGTTTGAGGCATAAAGGTAATCAATTGTGAGAACATGACCATCGTAATCTATCGTAGGACGGTCATTATTGAACATAGAAAGTCTTCAAAAATAAAAAATGAAATACTAATACAAAAAACACCATGAAATTGCCAATACGTTACAAAGTGACTGTCACTAGTTCGAAACCCATTTCTACCGAGAAAATACCGGTAAAATAATAATCAATAGATTATGTTAGACTAGAGTCTGGCCTGTTACTGTGTGCAACTAACTTTGAATCAAATAATAAAGCTTTAGTTTGACGATTGTAGTAGCAATCTAGTGGGTATATAATTTAAGGTAAACTGGAGCAGACTAGTCCCTGGTAGTTCTGTTCCCAAGAATGACGTATGTGCCAGCCAACGCTTTACTCAATCATATTTTAGGGAATACGACGCTAAATAGCGCCACCATTCCAGTGAAATTTTACACAACACATTATACATAGCTAAATCTTTTGTTTTACTTTAACAATCAAAACTCATTGAATATAAATTGTAAAAGGAAACACTATTAATGTAATATCAAAAGTTAATTCTCAGTATAGAATCGGATCTGACTTTACGTCAGTCCATTATGTGAAGAGCCATCCTACGCAACGTATTCCCGTTGGTACCTACGTTGATGAGATGAGATGATTGAGGAAATGTCAATAAACTCCCTGCTTACGGTGAAACCTGTTAGATTTCATACCGAGATAATGGTTGTATTGGCAGTAGGATGTACAATATTAGAAACAGAAATTTTTTATCTCCCCTTGCGGTGCGGGAATCGAACCCACGACCTACACGTATCGCGCTTTCAAACTTATCTGTTTCTAATATTTGAAGTTCGCTAGTACGGCGTTTAGTACTATAAAAATAATAAAATCGAGTAAGATGTACAGTCGCAGTCAGATATATCGGAGCTGACAAAGTGACCAAATACTTCTGAACAGTTTAAAAATGTCAATAAGTTCTATATACTACAAGTTACCATTAATATCTGAACATTCATTACTTCAATAATATCTGAGCAGATGCCAATAATATCTGAACACTCAACGTCAATATGTGTCCCGCACGTGATGTGTCTCATTTAGCTACCTGTATAGATGAGTGTTCAGATATTATTGGTTAGTTGTGTGTATATACATTTTTAACTAGCATCTGCTCAGATATTACTGAAGTAATGAATGTTCAGATATTAATGGTAACTTGTAGTATATATAACTTATTGACATTTTTAAACTGTTCAGAAGTATTTGGTCACTTTGTCTGCTCCGATATATCTGACGGCGACTGTACATAGGTATATGTTTTTAAAATTTGCACCTACAAAATACATCGTAAATACCAATTTTATTAAACAACTAAAACTTTACCTCAAAACTAAAGGCCACTAGAGATATTTTCATTTTAGATTATAACATGAAATATCTCCAGTCATATTAAATTTATTATTCAGCAGTAAACTTCAATGTAAATAACGGTGTAACATGCCTCAATACTCAACTATGTCTTCTGTCTGTCTAGCCGAGGTCTATGAATATTTAACTAAGCCCATGTTTTAGCTGGCGAACTACAATATTATGATGGTACTTGAGAGGGTTTAAGATGTAAACTGACATGAGAACTTTTCATAGAATCAGGTAGATATGCAACTTTTGGGGTTCGAAACGCCAGAAAAATATGAAGCTATACAATACACAGTGCGATATTTATGCTTTTGTGTTTGTGGCTAAAGGAGTGTAAAATAATTGTTAAGGCAGCCTAATTTATACTGTTAGATTAAAAAATGTTACCATTTAAAATTAAACATATACGCCTGAAGTTTATGCGTAGTATGCAGCAATAACTTGTTGTTTTTTTAACCAAACGCTATTGTTTCTTGTTCCGAACCATTGCATAGTCATGTTGGTTTCATCGACTTGGTTTTGTCACCAAGACCTCGTTTATAATTCATTCGTTTATTAAATAAAATTGCACATGCTACAATAATTAGGTAATTAAAGTAAAAAAAACAATAACATGTACCATGTAAAGGTGTAGTAAGTAATATAACAGGTAGTGTTACTATATGGATAAATCACAAAAATTTAAAATGGTTAAGTAGGGCTATGGGCAAAAGGTATTTTCGAGGTAAAGGTTTAAAGGTTTTACTCTGATGAACTTTTGAGTGAACAATGAATAAGGTATTAAAAATAATTTTGGTGCAACCTAACCAAAACGTCGGGCAGTAGCAGTTCGTATTAACTACTAAATTAAAGGTGTCGCGTTTTGACCCGTTAAATTATTTTGAATGTTTAAAATGGAACGCGAAAGTCTTAAAGGTTATAATAAAAAAGGTATTTTTTTTTTGATGCCAAATGTTCGCTGAATTCGTAATCCAACAATCAACTCGCACTTGACAGACTTTTTACTGTCTAGACTGTATCAAGCATTTTAGTGCCTGAATTTACAGCATTTTTATAGACCGTCACTGCTGTAAAGAAGGTTTATAGCTATTAAGTGTTTTCAAGATGATAGGATAAGTAAATTGATTCGCGGACCATCGTACAATACAAGTAATCAACTTTCAAATTTCTACGTTCATATTGGTTTGGAGAAGATTGTAGAAGTTTAATTTTAAATCAAGTTTGTTCAAATAGGGACATGAAAATTATAATTATGAAAGTGGTTCGTTCGTAAATTACCTACATTGAAGAAATTTTAATTCGGTTATAATTGTCAATGCAATGACATACATGCAAGTAAGCATAATTAATAGCTATCTATTCTAATATAATAAAGCTGAAATATGTGTATATGTGCTTTTATACATTTGTTTTATAGGTACATAGTACTAAAATTATTAGTTTGATTTAATTAAAATAACGATTTTTTTTCTTTTAAAATTAATTTAGTCGATAAGTTTCCTTAGAAAAGTAATGCACCTAAAGAACAAAATCAAAACCATTAACCTATTTTATTACGGAATCAATTGCGCATGTCGCTGAAATAAGTTCCGGCAAACCTAAGGTTGATAGCACTTGTGGGAGCTTTCTAATGAAAACATAGTACCAGCCACCAGCAAATGTAAAAATAGGCCAAGTGGGAGAAGGATGCACATACCTATAATAATCTTTAAAAACGTCAAATATCTGTTGGATGTGTACCGCATCAAATGTTTGTATTAATTTTAACTTTTTAAAACGTATTCGACATTGGTATAGGTCTGATTCTAAGATAAGTAGCTTAAGTACCGTCGTTGTTTCTATGCACACATATGTACAACATTATCACAACACCTAGACCCAAGACAATATAAAAAAGTTCGTTGTTCATATTGACCAGACCTGTAATTGAACCTGGGAACTCAAAGAAGAAGCTCATCTCTTGTCTATAGAGATCGTCAAAGTATAAATATTCTCTCAATATTTCAAGTGTCTAGCTATTGTCACTATTCATAAAGCTAATACAAATACTTTTGTTGTCTTGTATGGATATGGATAAACGTATTTTTCCCATCCTCCCATGAGCTCCCGTAAATTGTACGTCTTTTTTTATTTGTACCCGACTACCAAAGAAGTTTTTTTTTATATTGCACTTCAAAATTGATGTTAAGTGGTAATGAGGCCCTAGCTTAAAGGCGACAAGTACCTACAGTATAATAATAGCTGTTAGTGGACTTACCTTACCTTGTAGGCTTGACCCGTGCTCCTAATGTAGCACCCCCCAAGAGTTTTGAAAACTTACTCACGCAACACTGAAGTTATTGTAATTTGGCTGCGGTCCTCTGTAAGTCGGAGGTATTTCACCAGTTGGGCTGCTCCAGTTCAAGCAATAAAATACTATTTCCTACCTCTCTTAAAACATTTTGTTATATCAGCAACAGAAAATATTATCAGTAAAAATTTCAACTCTCTAACTTCACTGGTCATGAGATACAGCCTGGTGACAGAAAGACTGTCAGATAGCGGAATCTAAGTGGCAAGGTTTCATTTTACCCTTTGAGTATGGAACTCTGAAGACCATTCTCCAATTAACGCTCACGGTTCTACGACTTCCTCCATCGCAATTCCCTGTAACATTTTAATTCATTCTTTGGAAGCCATCGTTATTAGGACGAACTAAAATTCCTCAAAGACCGCACAGTGCACCCCACTCCACTAGTTCTGCACCTGATATTAATTTCCCTAAGGGCGTATAAATTTTGTCCGGAGATCACGCTCGGCGACACACTGTGCTCCTTTATGACTGGGGTGGCTACGATTATGAATCTATGGAGCGGTGGACTGAATTTTAAGTATCTTGATACGCTTAACGCTCTTTTTGTTTTATTTATATCGTTAAATGCTACTGCAAGTGAACTTATTTATTTGAAAATATTTATTTTTCTCTGTTGCATTTTTAATTGGACTAGTTTTAAGTTGCAGTTATTTTTTAGTATGAGATTAGAGATTATTATATTTTTAAAAGATATTTTTAGTTTTTTTTTCAAACTGCAAAATACAATTATCATTCTTATTTTAAGCAACCACACCACAAACAACTACATATATTTAGTTTTTATGCTTAATATTTTACAAATATTTATTTGATAATATTTTTTTTTCTGAGTCCCAATTTTTGGGGCTCCTCCAATTTAACCTCTGCATGTTTTAACAGAGTCTTTGTCTACTTTAGTGTTTCTATTATTTTGTTTGCGGTTCGTTTATCACGTTTTGTTTTTTCTTAATTTTTTTTGCACTTTTTATCTTATGTACTGTAAAAATATATTTCTTTTATTTTTATCTCTAATGATTTCGTTTATACTATTTTTATTTATTTTACTGTTTATTTTATCTCCACATACTGTCTGAGTGCGCCATAGCTTGGACAATCAGGGCGTGGCAGAAATCTTCCACTTTCGAATTTGATAATATTTCCTGTTGGTAGGTAGGTATTGTTTACTTTCATAATCCTTAATAACTTTAATGGCTGCTACGTTATTTTTGGCTCAATGAGGGATTGACTAGTAAAGAATGCAACTAAACATTTTATCCACCATTTGTTCTTTGTTGAGATAAATTTGTACATTTACATCATTTTACCACGTAAAACTGCATTTTGATGAAATGGCTAAAAAGGAATTTTTGAGAACTAGTCTACTCAGGCTTGCCTCGTAAAATAATATTTTCTCTTCGAAATACTCTAAAATAATTTACACATATCAATAAGATAGAGACTATAGCATATAAAATAAGTTCTTTGCCGGTATCATCTCAGTAAAAGTATTTACTGGAATAAACCAATGAAATAATTGATCAATTGAACAGCAATCGATTATTTAAATTAGTCCTAAGTTTTTGGTCCTACAATAAAGAAAACATATATAAGTCTTTATCCCCCTCGTCGCTCCATAAGGGACTCCACATTTTGTACGTGACGCTCGTTATAGCGAGCGATTTGTTCACGGTAACGTGTGTAATCTCGAGTGTTGATTGTCTTGAGTGCACACGTCCCCTCCGGCGCTGTTGACTGATCTGTGGCATAAACGTTTTTTGCTTTTCAATTAGAAAATTTGCCTTTTAGTAACTCATTTTCGTACCAGTTTTATTGATCATAATATTAGTCGCTTTCTAGTACTGGCAGTTTTGATGTAACTCCATACTCTGTACGTTTATATGTATATAAATCTAAAATCTATATGTAATAATATAAAAATATATATGTAAATCTATTTTTTTTTATATTGCACTTCATGATTGACCTCATCCCACCTGATGTTAAGTGGTAATGAGGTCCTAACTTAAGGGCCACAAGTATAGCATAATAAATCTGTTACTGGACTTGTCGCCCTTACCTTGAAGGCTTGACCCCTGCTACTAACGTAGCACCCCCCAGGAGCTCCGGAAACCTCACTCACACGCAGGAACACAACAACACAGAAGTGATTGTTATTTGGCTGCGGTCTTCTGTAAGGTGGAGGTATTTCACCAGTCGGGCTGTAAATAAGTAAGCAGTAAAACGGGGATTCCACGTAAGTATAAAACTTTGCCTGTTTTTGTTATTCGAATGAAATTCAGCGTGAGAGTTATTTATCGAAATAGACGGAGGTTGGAAGTTAGTAGAAATATTTTTGAATTTTAAAGGTATTCCAATAAAAATTTGAAGTTCTTAATTAAAAGTTATAAAACACGTTTAAGATACTAAAAATATTTTTTTGTAAATTACCTCTTGACCCATCAAGAAGGGAAGGGGGTTAACTAAAAGTTTTAAAATTCTCAGTATACAATAAAATGCCTAAATTCGCCTTCGAGTTTTCCGATATCATCTCGGTAGGTATGGGCTTCAAATCGTAGAGTCACTTTGCATTATGCTCAATGACAGCTGATAAGTGTTTTATTTGTGATTTACTTATATTATTGTTATATATTTATTGATATGTCAGTCCCTAATAAATTACTGCATCCTAGCATGGGGGGGAACCGCTCAAACCTCCCTTATGCAACTGGAGCGAGCTCAAAGAGGAGTCCTGAAGGTCGCTCTCTTCAAGGCAATGACTTTCCCCACCTTTTTACTATATGCAGAGGCAGGTGTACTCAGCGTGAGAAAATTATTTATCGTTCGAGCTATTGTTCATACTCATAGGGCAGTCATCACATCAGAAGGTTACAGCGTGTTACTAGAAAAGCGTTTATTCAGACTTCCATGCAAGGCCACAAAGACCGTCTTCTCACATAGATTCAGTCGGTTTCTATTCCCCTATATGTACAACAAAATGTCATCAGCTCTTGAATTTAAATGTGAACAGGTTCACCAGACTAAGGACTTGGTGACTAAGCTGCTACTAAAATGGACATACGAGGAAACGGAAAACTTTCTTAAGATTTTAAAATAAACACCGCATTCCGCAATATTATAAACACCCCTGCTTCCTTAATTACCCCACACACATACATACATACACACACACAAACACGCACACACACACACACACACACATAAACACAATCCCTGACGCCCGTCTTTCTTTATATAATTTTGTTATTTTGTAGATTATATATATATTTTTTTTTTTTCAAATGTTCAAAGAAGCATATTTCAATTTATTTACGTACAAGTGTCATAGTTCTACCTGTTAATGTTAAATGTTCCTCACAGGACAGGCTGAGCCTAGTGTGAGGACCAGCAAAAATGTAACATGTATTATTATTATCGAAATGAATAAATAAATAAATAAATGTTCAAATAAATTGATAGTCTTCAATAAAACCTAGCATTAAAAAAGTGTGGTATGCTTTCTACTCTTGAGCCCCGCGGAATGTGCAGAGATAACAGCAAGCTCCTAATGACACTACTCTTGTACCGTGGAACTTGGGGCGGTCCTTGGTCTGGGATGCTACATCGGTTAATACCCTGTTACTGTCTTATGTACAAGGCAATGAGCACATGGTGTATGTGCAAGCGTCGCAAATATATTGGTGCTCTTATGTCACACTATGAATTTGCGGCGCTTGCTCTAGATACCTTGGGACCGTAGGCATGTGACATGAAGTCTTTCGTGAAGGATAGGTCATCAAGTTTGGTCCTCGTGATAAAATGTCGATTATTGTACAGAGGAACAATGCTGCTAGTAGTGAGCTTAACAGTGTTCTGTTATATCTATAAGTTTTGGGTTTTTTTGTTGTTAGTTTAATTTTGTTTATTTATTGTATAACAAGTTGTGCCCGCAACTTCGTTCGCGTGGACTACATCCTTTCATGGTCGGTTTTACCCCTTTCTCCCCTAATATTCGAAACAAAAAGTAGTCTATATTTTAATCCGAGTTTTGAGCTATATTTGTGCCAAATTTCATATCTCTAACTTCAAAAATATACATTTTACCATATAAACTTTCAAAGGTGGTATTACCCCCTTCCCCCCCTTATTTTCTTATAAAAAGCCTATGTCCGTTCTTGTCATTCAACGTACACCTTTACCAAATTTCATCAAAATCGGTTGAGAGGTTTAAGCAGGAAAGCGTAACAGAGAGACAGACAGACAGACAGACACACAGACAGACGGACGGACAGACAGACAGACAGACAGAGTTACTTTCGCATTTATAATATTAGTAGGGATATAGATAAATTACATATAGGTCCCATTACATACATAGTACTAATCGAATTTTAATTATTCCATTCATATTCGTTTGTTTTGATTATTTAAACAAATAATTTTTTTTCAGTTCATTTATACGGGAATATCCAAGTTATTAAAACTTATGTAAGCAATTAAAGATCTGAAAGTCGCGAGTCAGTCCGCAGAAGTTGCCGAATACTGCGTCAAAACTAATTGAGCAAGTTTTCGCATAATACGCTAGTGCTGTAATTAACTAGCGGATACTTTATTAAACCACTTCACCGAACTTCTTACGACAAGTGCTGCCACTTTGGAGCCGTTTAATAACTAAGTTACTGGTGGCTTGTATTAATTAGGTATGTAGATCTACAAAGTATAATTAAAGAAAATTAACTGAAACTAGGATTGCAGTTGATGTATTTTCAGATGCCGTAGTAATTGAATATGATTTACTTTACCTATATATAATTTCAGAACTGCTCAACTAATACAATAACTAGCTGTTGCCTGTAACTTTGTTTGCGTTATTTTTGGAATAGAAACTACTCAATATATTATTTAAGACACCAGTTTGATAATACTAGTGATCTTTCAAATCGTTCTGACCGCTGCAAACAATTTTATTAATCACTAAATTCCATAACGATGTAAACTTAAATCCACATTCACTAAGTCGTGTGGCCATTAAAAGAAAAATTCTAGGATCAAAAGTATGGCTAACTAATCCACCTAATGTCTTTCAGATAAAATTAAGATGAAAATAAAAGCGTTAAAGCCGGCGTTCGTGCAGCAGGATGTGCTAAAAAACAATAACCAGGTAAACATTTCATTTATGCGCCAAACATGCATCAATTTTGTTCTGGACATAATAATGATAATAATATTGGGTGGTAAGTAGCTAAAGCACTTGTGTTACAGAAATCAGAAACGACGACGGTACCACATTACCAGACCCGAGACAATACAGAAAAGTTCGTTTCCCATATTGACCCGACCGGGAATCGAACCCGGGACCTCAGAGATGGCGCAATGCCAAAGTCCATGACAATACAACAAAAATTTTTAAAAATACAAAGACATGTTTGTTTCTCTAGCGTCATTTACACAATCGCAACAAATGACACCATGTTTGTCGAAATCCTTCAAGCCCTTCAGGCTATAAATAAAAAATAAAATAAGCCTTTATTGTTGTTTTCTTGTTTACAATATTGTGTGTTTAACTTGCTACTCTACTTTTATATAAGATAATACTAATTAATTTACATTTTATCATCGGCAATCGGGTTGTTGCTTGTAACAGCTTGTCCTGCGACAAAGGCCTCCTCTAAAGATTTCCATGTTTCTCGATACCTGGCTATACGGGTCCATTTGGCTCCTGCTATTTGTTTTATGTCATCTTCCCAGCGTTTATGCTGTCTCCCTTTACTTCTTTTGTTACCCCTTGGACACCACTCCACTTCAGGCTATAAGGCGTGCCAAAGAACATATATACACACGCGACAACATTACCCTCCTGTCTTCAGTCGTAATAAGAGAGGCAGGGAAAAACAATTTATCGCTCGAACTGGAGCAGCCCGACTAGTGAAATACCTCCACCTTACAGAAGACCGCAGCCAAATAACAAACACTTCGGTGTTGTTGTGTTCCTGCATGTGAGTAAGGTTTCCAGAGCTCTTGGGAGGTGCTACATTAGTAGCAGGGATCATGACAGAGGCGACAAGTAAGTAACAGTTTTACTATGCTTTACTTTTCACCCTAGGCACTACCACTTCACATCAGGTGGGATGAGGTCAATCTTGAAGTGCTTTATAAAAAAATGTCGGGTTAAATAAGATAATATATTATATTTGGAATGTCAGTTTATAACCTGCCAGTTATCATCTACGAGTACAAATCAAGCCACACAACTACGAGTATACACGAATCCGTTTCCTCACTAAATAGTCGTCGCGCTCGCTTCCGCGCACAAAGGCCACTTTTTGCCCAATTTAACATTGTTCTTGTTAATTTGTCCGTCTTCCCGTGTACCCGGTTAGCGGGAATTTTCCCGTTTTAACCCTCCGCCGGGAAATTAATACCAGGTGCTGGAGCGGCGCAAACTTTGCGTATAACACATACCTAGTGGGCGACCGCGGACGCTGTGGACTTGCTTCGAGGAATTACTTTTGATCTTCAGAATTTGGTTGAAGTTTATTCAAAAGTAATGAAATATTATCTCGGATTTGCTTTTTCAACTTTGTTGCATATTCGTAACTTTTTCAGTGAAATAAAAAACCAGTCAATTTCCCTACAGGGTAAAACAGGCGTATCTAGCATTTGCCATAAAGATTAACTTTGTCTGTTATTTCAAATTATTTCCATCACTGAAAACTAAAAAATCAGAACTTACTGAAAAATCGACTTACGCGTATTGCACGCGCGTCTCCGATATGCGCTCTGTCAAGAGTTTAAGCATTGGTGTTCATCCAATATTTCTTAAAAAAATTAAATAAGAAAAGAAAAATGCCCTTTTTTGATAAAACAAACAAAAAGACTTTAGAAATATTACAAAACAATTTCGCTTCGCCTTGCAATGTGAGTTTCAAACCCACGACCTTCACACATTGCACGTGCTGCTCTTCCAACAGAGTTAGCCGTAAGTTATTGTAGGTGATAATTTTTTTTGTGGTAATCACCTCTTAGCCTACGATAAATGCTGTGTCGTATAGTTTAGAACTCGAGGATAAGAGTGATAAAAATGTTTCTTTAAAATATTTAAAGTTTCCTAGTGTGGCGTTTACCAACATTTTTAAAACAAATCTATACAGGTCAATAGGTACATAAATAAGATTTCTAATATTTCTGAAAGATCATTAGTAAATCGCATACTGTGAAAGATGGTCTTTGGTTGGTAAATAAAGTGGACTGTATTTAAATAGGCTGGTTTATTCAGCGTTTACAAACTTGTAATAATTCTACGGCGATGTTACAATAGGGGTTTTAATCGCGATCGGTGGTAAGGAAGGGGTCCAAGCGTGGCTGGGATCCGAAGGCAAGTGGTTGCGCCGGCGCCGCGCGGTCTGCCGACCCATCGCGTTGACGTCATGCCCGCCTCCCGCACGTCTCCTCCCGTGCGTCAAGGACCGGTCATGGACACATACTGTACCATTATTTTGATGTAAAAGCAATTTACAACACATTTTTATGTTTAAAAAATATCCATCTTTAATTTTTAATACAGCGAAACTTAAAATGTTTCTATAAAATATATTTTCAAACAGTACTGAACTCCGGGAGTAAACCAAAAGTTGTCCAAGTCCGAACTGTCCGCAGTCTTGTACAGCGGGTTGTAGCGGGTACCCTCGGTTATATTAAGCCTAATTGCTGTTATTTTATATGCTCGAACACAGCGCTATCCTGTTTATTAACTTCCCTCTCGATTACCCTCTCTGAACCTCTTTAACACAATTACCGGCAGTATAACAAGCCTTTAAGATAGTTTTAGGCGCGTCTTATAATGGGTCATAATTATAATAATGAATAGTAAGTGTTAGCTTGCTGCTTATGCTTTGTTTGTGGTAATGTGTGGTTCGTACCGCCTTAGCAAGTGAAAAACTATTAAAAAAAACTATGCTAAATTAAATGTTTATTTCTCAATCTTTCTGAGCGATTTTCTTAATATTTTTTCTGTAAGAACCTAGTACAAAGTATTAGAAAACTACAAAAAAAAATTCAGCCAAATCGGTCAAGCCGTTTTTATGTTATGGCGTGACAACGGGAAACGGGTATCCTTTTATATATATATATATATAGATATAAATGATTTGGCAACCTAGATAAACGGTTCAAAAAGGCTACAAAGGCGTTTTCAATAAACGTATACTCCTTTTAATAACATTATGGAGTTGTTATTAAAAGCAATCGAATTAAAAGGCTTTGTTATTTTATTCAGAATTTTGCGCGATCTCTGAGTTTCCATTCCCGGTCAGATCAATATGGAAAACGAACTTTTTTTGTAATATTGTCTCGGATCTGGGTGTTGTGGTACCCTTATTGTTTCTCATTTCAGAGCAGTTTACGTGAAGTTGTAGTTTCTTTTTATTATTTCAAACTTTATACAAAATAACAGGTCTATTTAATTTTTATTCAATGCCCACAAAAAATATATTTTTTTCCGTCCGTGATGATATGAAATAAATTAATAAATTTAAAATCTTCGTTTTCAAAAACAGTATTATTCAGTCATGCATGCTAATTGATTATTAAAAATTCAAACTACGATTATATGGAATTTGAAACTAAGCTAATTAAAAATACTAAAACAGCTACATTATACTTTAGTTTTATTCGTGATTCAGGCCAATCCAGAATTCAAATTCAGAAAGAAACTTATACATATAAAAACGTAATTGGCACGTCACAAACTCGACCCCATAACCAATATCGCAAAACACTTCTATGTGGGAAAAAATAAAAATGCTGATTTACAACATCGCTTAGGAGAAGCCGCCCAAACGCGTAAAGCGAACGGACGGACATCTCCCGCTTCTGTCAACCCTAATAAAATATTGTACAAATAGTGCGCCTTATTGCGCTCCATTACGTGCCATTTTTATTGATCTGCGCCATTTAAGTACATGCGTTGTATTTGTACATTCTATAATGTTATTTGGTAATTTTCTCTGTTTATTTTTTTATAGGTGACAACAAAAGTCAAATTAGATCAAATGTATAAAAATCAAATAGGTTACATACATACATTGGATCTGGGTGTTGTGGTACCATGGTTGTTTCTCATTTCTGTAACACATGTGCTTTTGCTACTTACTATATAATCAGAAAAATTTAGGTGGTGTTGTTCAATATTATCAATTTAAATTTTGTCGACCTCCGTAGCCGAGAGGAAAGCGTGCCGGACCTTGGCGTCGCGCTATCTCTGAGGTTCCGGGTTCGATCCCCGGTCGGGTCAATATGGGAAACGAACTTTTCTATATTTTCTCGGGTCTGGGTGTTGTGGTACCTTCGTTATTTCTGATTTCTGTAACACAAGTGCTTTAGCTTCTTACCACAGAATCAGAGCAATGTATGTGATGTTGTCCAATATTTATTATTATTTATTATAAATAAATACTGAACAATATATATATATTTTCACATTTTTCACTGATTTTCGCTCTTATTAGTAGCAGCGTGATGAAATGCTTCCTAGATAAATGGACTATCCAACACCAAAATATTTTTTCAACTCGTACCACAACACCCAGACCCGAGACAATATAGAAAATTTAATGTGTAAAACTTTTAAAAGCGTTTGAAAAATTGAGACCTTTTAATCTTTGAAAGTCTAGATATCCACTGCTAGACTCAGTCCTTTCCTAAAAAGCGGCATCGCACCCGGCTTTCAGTTATACTTATCTAGCAATCGCCTCAGTGTTGTATCTATGCTAGTCAAATAAGAATATGCAATGTATTTGTAACAGAAACATCATGAACTTATTAAAAAAATATATATTATGATCCTGATTTGATAATGGAGATGCATAACCGATCATACTAGAAAAAAAAATATAGTGACACAATTACGTAAAGCATCAAGAATTTTATGCCAGATGTTTAGAATAGCAAGAATAGATAAGATGAAGAAGTAGAATATTAGTGGAAGTATGAAAGTAGCACCAGTTTAAAACCAGTTCAAGAAAGATGAAAGGAATCTGTTTATCCTGGTATTGATTTTGATGATTTTCATCCGTTATCATCAAATGCCCATTTGATGATAACGGATGAAAATCATTTGACCAAAAATTATGAGTATGAGTGTTTATGTATAAAAGGGTAGAGGAAGACAAAAATGAAATAGATAGAGTGTTTGCTATATGACATAAATGAATATGCTGATAAAGATAAATGGTGCATGTAAACATATTGCATCGACCCCAAATAAATTGGTAATAGGGTAAAAGAAGGATCATCGCAAATCATCAAGAATGTGTAGGACAACTAGTGTTATGGAAAAGAAGGTAAATTTAATCGCACAGTTGCAGTCTGTTCATCAAATCGATACCCTCCATTACATTTATGATATTAGATGCACACACAGAATTAGAAACCAGTAGCAGGTATCAAATCTAACAGTTTCGAACTCCGACTCGAAAGTTAGCAAATAATTTGCTTAGCGCAAGTTGCGCGATGTATCATCCTAACGCTCTTAGCAAAAGTTATTAATCTCAGGCCGAAACCCAGGAACAGACCCACACCAGTCTGTGACGCTAATTAGCTCCAATAACTTTATTCCGTAAGTTCGGCGTCAGATATACTTAACGTTATTATCGTGAGTAGCTGTAAGGATGGCTTAGTTTGCATTGTGGCCAATATAGTTTAACTATGGCACAATACATCAATTGGCGATGAGAGGTGCGGGGAATTCTAGTGGGTTCTCTCTTTTTACAGGACGGGGGAGTCCCCCACACGCCGCTAGCTTTTTGGGCCCCAGGCTGCAGTTATCCAGGTCTTTTAATTTTTATCGATACTGAAATGCAAATTGTTTAGTTTAATTAAAATATTATGAAGACGTAACATTAAACATTCAAATTCATACACAGTCATATTAAATGATTTTTTCCCTAAAAGCTGTTATAAAATATAAAAAAAAGTTTCAAATGATAAAATAAATGTAAATTAGCAAGAAGTTTCATATTCCGTATTGCCAATCACGCCAGGTACAATAAATTTAATGATGTTTAGAATTATGGCACGTGGTCATTTAATAAAAGAATTCAAAAGAACAGATTGAGTTAAAATAACATTACATGAAAAGGTCCGCTTTGAATGAATCAGCAAAATAATTAACGCAAAACTAATTATAATACAATTGATAACAAAATCTTGTATAAAGATAAAAAAAAATATGGTAACAATGAGTTTAAACCTAATCAAATTGGATATTGACGATGAAGCAACCCTAAATCCTACACAATTATCTTGGCTCATTCTGCTTTGAATTAGGCATTGTTCAGCAGAAATTTAGTTTTGTGAATCCAGCGTGCTAGCTAGGTTTACTAATGAAGCATTTCGGTGAAACAAATTTTATTGTTGTGTCTGTCATTCTGTCCGATCGGCTTTGCTTTAATTATAATATTTTTATGACGCAATGGATTCGGATGTATTGTAAATTTAAGTATTTTGAAACTGGATATTTTTTATATTTTGCATTTAATTTCTATGAAAATATGCTTTATGGACTTTGTCTGAAATAAAAGTTTTATAACACCCCACGAAAAAATCAAAAGTTGGGCACCCGTTGCCTTTATGTCTATGACATCGTAGATCTCAAGCCAATGGGCCCATTTCTATACGTTTTTTTACGGCACTGATGATGTCTCAACCTTTTGTACAGACAGCAGTTTTAGTTTGTAAATAGCTTAGTACCTTAGCACATTAAGTACAGTGACTATCGGACTTACTCAATTACGCAGAGGTTTAATGTGACAATATACTAAGGTGTTTACAAACGAATTATGCGGACTGTATAGAATATGTCCGTGTATTGTTCAAGTGTAACGGAACGCGCCCGATGGCATCATTCAAAGGCTGATAAACAATTATCTCTGCCTGAATGGCTGCCGCAAGTTTTTCAATATAAGTTAGCGGATGATTCGCGGCACGGCCACTTTGCCGCTTCGTTGCCAAATTAGTGGCTCATATAAATTTGACAATGCTTGGAAACTCTTTTCGGAACTTCATCCGGAGTTGAATGAGCTGACTTTTTTCTTATGCTGGAAATATTTTGAGTACTTTTAAAAAAAAATACTTTTGGATTACGTACAGGTTTTAATCACATTTCCATAAACTAAACGATACAAGTCTATTTATTTATTAGCCCACCGCGGCTCCTCAAGCGTATTAGTCCCGTTTATTTTTTTCGACGACTTCCTTAGCCTAGAGGCAAGCGGGCCGGACTTTGGCATCGCGCCATCTCTGAGATTCCGGGTTCGATCCCCGGTCGGGTCAATATGGGAAACAAACTTTTCTATATTGTCTCGGGTCTGGGTGTTGTGGTACCGTCGTTGTTTCTGATTTCTGTAACACAAGTGCTATAGCTACTTACCACCGAATCAGAGCAATGAATGTAGTTGTTCAATATATATATTTTCACATTCTTCACCGATTTTGCTCCTATTAGTAGCAGCGAGATGAAATGCTTCCTAGATAAATGGAATATCCAAAATCAAAATATTTTTTCAACTCGTACCACAACACCCAGACCCGAGACAATATAGAAAATTTAATTTCCCATATTAGTTTAGTTTACTTATTTCCATTAGACAGCACGTGACCACAGTTGGTGCAACCTAACCAAAACGCCAGGCAGTAGGTGAGTACTTCGTATTAACTACTAAACATTTTTGTCGCGTTTTGACCCATTTACTTATCTTTAATGTTTAAAATGGAACGCGAAAGTCTTAAATTCTAAATTTCCCATATTAGTCCGCACAAAAATTGAACCTAGGACCACAGATATGGCGTGACGTAAAATTCATCTCGCTGGTTTTTCGGATACAAAAATCGTCAAGCTATTATTGTCTCCAGCATTACCTAGTATTTTGAAGTTACCAAGACCGCATAGATTCCAGGAAGAGAACAACCCTTTTATATTGAATAAATATTACCCGCCATAGTCGTTAATTATTTGAGAGCCCGTTTAATTGCTAGCTGTTTAATTAGCGGCATTTGTAAACAAACGAGTGTGAAGTGGAAAATGTTTTAATTGTTCATACAAGATAATCTTTTGTCTAGTTTTGGTTAACACAAAATGGTAATTAATGAGGAAATGTGGTTAGCTGACATAACGACTAGCTAATGTGATATTAAATAAATGAGTACTTCTGCAATATGATATGTAACTTAATAAATAAATGCGCCAGACAACCACACCAATCACCTGGGCTCAAACTAAGGTTTTCCCTTGTACTATGAGTACCAGACGACGGATACTAACGGGGGCGTCATCCCAGCACACCCAGACCCAAGTCAATATAGAAAAGTTCGTATTCCAAATTGACCTGACCAGGAATCGAACCCGGAACCTTTCGTGCTTTGGCCACTGCGCCACCAAGGTCGTAGAATCCCAGTATTGAAAGATAGAAAAAAAAAATATATTTACTGACCATCACACATTTATGACACATATACAACAAAAAACAATCAGCATCATACATAAGTGTATCGTGTAAGGCTAACTTGGGTTCCGCCTGAATCCTATTTAATAAGCAAAAGCGAAAGTTAAAATGTATATTGTGTATTTACTTTTTCACACAAACTCTGCTAAATTTCATCCCGAAATAGTGTAAATCAAAACTAATAGCTACAAGAATTAATAATGTGTAAAATTAATGAATATTTTTTTCAATATTAATATTTTGTAAAGTGAATTACTTTTTTTAATATCGGGCTTTAACATCGACCTCATGACACCCGATGTAAATGGTAATGAGGTCCTAGCTTAAGCTTAAGTTCAGCATAATAAATCTGTTACCGGACTTGTCGCCCTTACCTTGAAAGCTTGACCCCTGCTACTAATGTAGCACCCCGTCAGGAGCTTCGGATACCTTACTCACACGCAGAAACACAACAACACGGAAGTGATTGCTATTTGGCTGCGGTCCTCTGTAAGAAGGTGGTATATTACCAGTCGACCGCTCCAGTTCGAGCAATAAATCGCTATGCCCTACCTCTCTTAATCTAATAAGTGAACTGCGTTAAAATTTGGAAGTAAGATATCAAAGTAACTACTAGTACACATACTTTTTATCTCGTAATACTGTGAAAGAATTCTCGGGTAGCAGTTAGTTCATTTGTCAATATTTTTTAGGCCAGTAGAGTTTTCGCAGCATCAATATTGTATGGGAGCGGAAAACAAATGATTGAGCGCAAAGTCAGAAACAAATCGTATTGATCAACGGTCAACCAAAACTGTCCCTAATCTGACGAACTGTAATACAAATAAAACGGATTTGCGTAGGGTCTCCAACATTTGAGCCGTATGGAATTTATAGTAATTTATGCGGCAATCTTTATATGGACTCCATATCGCGGGCTTCAAACCAGAGGATACAACCAGAGGGGCGTATAGGCAAATCCCTACATTTCAGGAGACCAAAAAAACTTAATAAGTTTATTCCTAGTGTATCTACATAATTATAAATTTGCAAGTGTCTTTAAATCGGTTTTAATGTTAATGTTAAATAGAGGTGGTTTATCGATAAAATTAGAAAAGATTGACTTAATATAAAATATATGCTTTTTTTATACGCCCCTCTGGCTTGAAGCCCGCGATATACCGATTACCGCCTTTAATCAAAGGCGGCAATCGGTATCTCGGCTCTTTCACAAATGAGTCGTATAGGATTCTATACGACTCATTTGTGAAAGAGAATGAGGATAAAGGACATCTTTTCTAACCGCGAGCATAGAACGGTTATAAGTATGATATAAGATAGAGCAGCCATGTATTTAATTAAAGTTTCATTTGATTAATATCAATACAACTTAAACATTAGAGTAATAAAAATTTATACACATTACCTACAGATTCATTCACAATATAATAAAAATACCTAAACACGTCATGGTTGCCTGACAAAGAAAGCTGCAGAGCATTTTTTGGAATAAAAGTAAAATATTTAATTAAAAATAGTTTTTTTTTAATTTGCATCTACAATTTCAAAATTAATAGAGAAGAAGAAGCAAAAAGAACAAAATTATTTCTATTTCAGTGTTCAATTTGAGTCTTTAGGCTGTGTCCCCAGTAGGCAAACTGTTAGCGGCCGACTGAGTTTGCGGCGTAGCGATTTAGTACGCCCTTCCATATATTTGAAATGGAGTGTCCACAGTCTGCTAGTTTTGCGCTCACTATACGCAGTTTGCAGCGTAACGCGCGCTGACTATAGCAGTGAGCGGCCGACTCCCACCAAAACCGGTTCTAGTCGGCGGCGACCCACGAAAATTGATTAGAGTTTGCAGCTAACTCAAATTTCAGTTTGCCACAAATTTGCAGCTAACTCAGTCAGCCGCTAACAGTTTGCCTACTGGGGACACAGCCTAAGAAAGCATCTAATATAAACAACACAATTGGTGCCGTTTTAAATTTTCAAAGTAAACCCTTTGTACAAATTGGTTGTTAGAAGTCGTGTACACAAACAGACATGAGTTTTCTGACTCAAAAGTAAAAAGATAAAAAGAAAGAACGTCACTTTTATTGAGTTTCCGTATGCTTTAGGTACTTTAGATTATTTTGCTCCATAGTTATTTATTAACTTAAGCTTCCTTATAGACTTAAAAGCAATGTATTTTTAACCAATTTTCCTTAAAATAATGTTTTAAAATGTGAACTAGATAGACTACATTAGCACGGCACACTTTGCGGTCAGTAATCTTGTGTTTAATTCTTGGTGGGTAGCAAAACGTCCCGAGTCTTTCCGAAAAGATAGCTACATTAGCAGTCCAATATGTCAATGATGGCCGAGCGTGAAGAGTCACGGTTTGCCCGCGTTTTTATTCATACAGGATTCATTTGTGGACATGCCCGTCACGGAATATAGACCGAATTGTAATTTGAAGATGAAGGGAGAAGGGCGAAAAGAAGAAGGGCACGTAATCTGTTTTTTTTTTGACCAAACAAGAAGTTCTTATTATTAGTTTAATTTTTTTTAATCCTATTTTAAACACCTCACATTATTTTTATAACTAAGGATACTAGAATCCGTTGCTTGTTATTTTTTTTATGATATTACGATCAGACGAGCACGCAGTTCACCTGATTGTAAAATCGACTACCGCCGCCCGTTTACATTTGCTACACCAGACGCATCAGATAAAGATACACTCTTATTTTGAAAACATAAAGGTCGTATTGGTCCAAAAATTTCCGCTGGCGACAATTTGTTCTACATCAACAATTTGTTCATTTGTTTGTACGAGGCAGAGATCTACGATAAAAATAAACAGTTATAGACTGTTCAAATCTCAGGAAATTGTACTCGTATTAGTTACCTAAGGACTGCAAAATAAGGTATGAATAAATTCCTTAAGTAATAAAACGTACCTACCTTATATATTCAGCTGGCACTTCCCGTGTTGAAATAGGTATCTTATTTTCTGTATTATTAATGACTGCTGTGATCCAACCTACACAGTGTTTTTGACTTTGTTTTACAGTATGTTTTAGCTTTCTTCTTCTTTCTTTTTTTTAGTTGTTTACCTACTATAACGTGTATGAGCATAAAATGTTCTAAATGTATTAATAGTTTCATAATCAACTTCAAAAATGGAGATCTCTCAATTTGGCGTATTTTTTTTATGTTCGCATAACTTTGTCATTTATAATTCGAACTCGATGACGTTTTTGATTGGAAAGAAAACCAAAGTAAGTATCCAAGGTAAATTGAGAGAAACCTTCAAAAATTTTAGTGTTTTCGTATTTTACTCCAAGCTAAAAACAACATATTCAGCTTTTCATTGTTCAGTCCTAATCGCAACATCCTAAATTAATAGGAAATCGGATAGACATTGAATAATAGAGAGATATTAAGCGCGAAACGTCATATATCCGAACAAACGGACGGTTGATTCAGTTTTAGTCCGAGTGCACGCTATATGCAATTAGTCGCAATGAACTAAAAACTAGAAGCTAAGCAACGCATACAGCTATCTGATATCGGATGGGTGACCAATCTTTATAAATTTAATGTGTATGCGTACACGCTGAGCTATCATATTAGTTGTAAAGCCTATTTACTGGCCTTTACAAGTTGGGGAACATCCGACAGTAAGGTTGACCACGTGCCTTAAACATATCCTCTGACAATCTTAACTAGGACCGCGAAGTAGATTTTGGCTGAGGCTGTGACAAATGAAAATTTCAAACGATTGACAGGTTAATAACGTATGGGGTTGAAATTTAAGATATCAGAAAGTCGCGTGCCATTTCAAATGTCGATGAAAAGACAGTTAAAATGTCAACGAAAAGACAGAATGTAAAATATTAATAGGTTCTTAATGAAGACCTCAGAAGCAAATAGCTCAAATCACCGCGCAGGCTCCTTTTGCGACGTAACTCTCTAAACACTTGATATTGGCGGAATCACTGCGCTGTTTTTAAATGTGGGATAGAGACCATAATAAAAAAAAGAAAAGTACAATATTAGAAAGCTTACATAGCTTACACCCCATGTGGGTAGATGCAGTCAATATCTAACCGGTTAATTTTAGAATTTGTATTCTCAATTTTTTATTATCTCGTGTCAAAGATATCTGAAGCATTTATAAGACCGTAAATTATGTTCAACTGGCAGCCCGCCGCTCTAACCCCGTTTTTTAGACATTTTCAACTAATATTTCGATCCTATTGATTGCGGCGTGATGTTACATTGCCTAATGCCTTTTGCGATGTTTGGACAATAGTATATTTACACAGGTATATTTTTTCAATTTTAATAAGTAGTTTCAAAATTAACGCAATCAATAAATCACTTCTTTAGTTATGAGTAATTCAGTTTTACATGTAAAGTATTTCGTCTGTTCTGGGCCTAAGGATAACTTTGTTTCGCAGTGCAATGTTTGGTTCGTTCACTTTTAAGCTTTATTTGTTGGTAGCAACCTGTTGGGTAGCATAAAGCAATGAGTCAAAATGCATTTGTTATTTGTGAAGTTTTATTCTTAATTAGTGAGATTAAAAATATATAAAAAATCTGCATGACCCAAGGGTTGACTGGTAGAGAATGCCCCTAGCATTAAGTCTACTTGTTGTACTTATTTGTGCAAAAAAGTTTAAACAAAAAAATATAAAATTTACTAGAATAACAGCTCTAATTTTTTCTTCTTCTTGCTTTGCTTCTATTTTTTTACTTTGTATGTTCCCAAAGGAACGAACAATGAGTAAATTTGTACTTAAAGAAGCATATTGGATTTTTCATAGATCGACTATAAACTGCAACTGAGTTCCATAAAGACAAGTTTAATAAACTCAAAAAAAATTGTCTGAAAAAGATGTTGTAATAAAATGTTAAAGGTATTATTTTTCTATAAAACCAATTTATATTAACGTTTTGAGCAAGAGAGTTTATCCATATATCTTTCGACTATACCAGCAACAAAGACACCTCGCAAAAACCACCAAACATATTCCGTAACACATATATTTCCGTCAGAACGGCGGAACAGACATCAGAGACGCGATAATAAACATACGAAGCTAACTGCAATGAGCAGTCACTCTGCATGGTGTTTGCATGCCAAATTTAATTTCGAATACTTTTGCCCGTCGTTTAGACGCAAACAGTAGGTGGGATATGAATAATACATGCTTCACTCATACGTCGCTCCTAGCCTTTCAGACCGGGCCACGAGAATAGCGGGAAGTCTACTCATTTGTTGAGAACGTCATCTATTCAGGGAGACGTTCGCGCGGGGCTGTGAAGCAAGATATGTTGGATTTGGGATCAGAAAATCCCTTTTTAATGTTAAGTTTATTGATAAGGTAATCCTATTAAAAGGTAATGCCGCTAGCATATACTAAGATAGGGACCTATTGAACATACCATATTTAATTATATTCTGTCTATGGTCCATTCTATTTACTGTTCTCTGTCTTGTTTAATATGGTTTATTTTATATTTTTTTTGTATTTTTCTAAATTTTGTAACCATTTCATGTTATACTTGTTTTGTTTTGACCGCAAGTTTACTAACGTCGCCGGATGTTTGGTTACCTACTGTTGATTAAAAAAATCAACAGCAACTAAAAAACTTATTAATTTTGGTAACTTTTTTAATGTAGTCAAATCAAAAGTTGACTCTAAGGGCCCAAAACACTTCTTGTTTATTTATTTAATTTAATTTAAGTACCTAAATGCACACGCAATGCAAAATGTAGAACAAGTGGACTTAATGTTTGAAGTATTCTCTATTTGTCAACCTTTGGGTTTTGTATGCAACCTTTTTGTTGCATAGAATTTATAGAAAAAATTAAAAAGTATGGTGAAGGAGTTTGGCGTATTATATATTGCCTAAGTTTACCTTTGAATCATGTCTATCAACATTTCTTGCCAATTGATGTTTCTGAGGAATTTAAAATTTCTAACTTGTATTAACAACAGTAATTTATTAATTTATCTTTTTACTCCCGCTGACTTAATGGCCGCAAGTTCGCCGAGGCAATATAAAGCTTTGACGATTTTCTTTCAGAATTCCAAGTGATTCTAAAGTCGGTTCTTTATATATGGGAGGCGTACCTTCGTAGAATACGCATTTTAAGTGTATCATGAGTATTCAAACTCGTCTACATTAATACGAAGTGTTCGCTCGCCTGCGGCACGTGTGGCGTTTATGAGTTAAATACGAGTATCAATTTTAAATATAAATAAATGTTGTATAATTTCACATGTATTGCTCCCATTCTACGGTAAGTATAACGTACTATATATGGATTGTTTTTTGCAATTCGACGTTTGAGGCTATTTTCCGTGTTTCTGTAGTAAATAACTAAAGCGCTTGCGTTACAAAAATCAAATACAACGTCAGTACCACAACACCCACCCAGTCCCGATGCCAAATCCAAAAGTTTATTGTCCATATTTGGACTGGACTTAGAATCAAACCTCAGTGACAGGGATGCACTCAAGTCCAGCCTACTCGCCTCTCGGTTATTGAGGTTGTTCAATAAATTAGTCAGTTTAAGAGCGATAGCGATGGTGACTTTTCGTAATTATGATAGCTGTTTAAGATGTTTGTTTGATAACTGACATCGTCATTGCTAAAGCTGGTCTGATAGTACAATGGTCAGCGATCCTGCCTGTTTAATCAAATGTAGTGGGTTGGAAGCTCGCCCAGGACAAGTATTCGTATGATGTACCTACGTTTGTGCCTAATTCAGTCGAGTGCAATACTTTTTCTAAACAAACTGACTTTCCTTCTATTTTACTGGGATGCCATTATCAGATCCTACTATCCATATCAAGGTACTATCGTTTAAATATCTTCTGTCCAACAAAAATAACAATAATAAATAGATTTGCTAGTGACGAAATTATCGGCAAACGTTCATAAAAAATATAAAACTATACAAGTATATAGATACGGTTGAATTGAAGAACCTCTTTTTTTAAGTCGGTCAAAAAAGTATGAAAATAGCAGTTCCATCATTGCCCTGAAAACCCAAAAATAAAGCCTGTGCCTGCGCTGAAAACAATAGACCTCTGTCCACTTTAAAAATAAAACATGAACGCAAAAAGTGAAATTCGCTGGCCTTTGAAATACAAAGAATCGATAAATTGCGAAATTGGTTCATGCAGTTAAAAGTCGCATATCCTGATAGTTATTATATTGATAAAGGTACGTTTAACTGGAATTGAGCTAAATTTGGTATAAACAGACAGATCGATGCTTTAAGGCACATAATTTTGTAAAAAAACATCAATGAATACCTAGAAGATAAAAACTTTTAAATATACATTCAACGTACCAAAATACATATACACGCACACTCACTATTGTCAAATAAATCCTTTACAAATCTACCTATATCCTGCACAATTAGTGAGTTTATTTATAACTATATTGAACGTTACCTTTTTGTTAGACAATTAAGTCGTTGAAACGCGAGCGTCCTCTCTCACATTGCAGTGCCCTAGCGTGGTCTATAATGATCTAATTATAAGAATGCCATCTGTACTGTATCTACATTATAGCAGCAATAAATGATTGAGTATTGAGTATTTATGAACGAAATGTTCCTGGAAGCAGATTGAACTCACGACCTTTTGTACAGTAACCAGAATTGCTAAACAACACAATTTATTACCTATAATCAGTTATCATAATTTGCTAGATTCAACTAGGCTACTAGGCTTCTTTCCGCGAAATCTCTCGCTTTGGAGTATAAAGTATTATATCATATTAATGATAATTTTATTGCTCAAGTAATCATGGTAGTATATTATTAGCACATCTTTAAGCCTATAAACTCAAACTCAAATATTTCTTTATTCAAGTAGGTTACATATAACACTTTTGAATCGTCATTGAATACAATGCAAAGTGATTCTACTTCCGGTTCGGAACCTATATCAGTATCTAACTTATTGCTATGTGTAGCTCACTTTGGACCTATACTAATGCTTTAGTATAAATTATGGCATCTGCTGCCGAACTGGGATGTGAATCCCGTATTTCAGCATTCAGGGTCTCTAGCTTCGGAGTTAATATTACACGTTATTTATAAGCCACAACATTACAGTTAGTTTTCTTACCTCTTTTTTAATCGAATTTCACCCAAATCCGTTCAGTAGTTTTTGCGTTTAAGAGTAACAATCAATATCCAGACTCCTTGATTGTCACACATACAAACATATATACGTTTTTATAATCTTCCGCGTTTTTAATATTGGTAGGATATTTTATCTGATCGTTAATGATTACCTATCTAACAATTTAAAAAGTATCTTTAGTCAAACCACGCTATTAACCTGATAAGGCGTCTCAAATATTAACCAACTCACTGTAAAAAAGTCGGCGAATACAGTGGATGGTATATACCTAGTACTTAGTGGAAAATAATGAGATTTTGCCCAAGGACGGTAACCTTTCTGTACTATTTTAATAATTCCAGCACTCTTGAAGCCATCAATCCAGCCGTGACAGCGTTCTCCTAAACACTGAGTTTATTCCTTTCTGTAGATAAATTGTGAGCATTATTCCGTGTTCAATATACTGCTAGCTGACGTTATATAAAATAAATAATATGGCAGTGGAATTGTACGATATCTTGAAAATACACGGCTAATGTCTATTTAAATATGAGACTTCTTTAGCGAAAACATTCTTTGCGAACACAAGTTCTAATTTAAAGGAAAAATCATATAAAACATGGCATTTCGTGATCTACAGCTAACCTGTTTGTAATATCTGGCATGTAGACGAAATCATATTTATTATATTTCAAAAATTAATTTTTAAATCCTAAATTTGTTTTTTAATTTTATCTATTGGATAAATATCAGTTTAAGAATAAACAAACTATTTTCTATGTCTTGGCGCAAAATTAGTATTAAGTTCAGTTTTTTTTTTGTAAAAAGATCCATTTGTGAAGAGGTTCCGTCGTTATAGGTCCGAACCGGAGGTCGCTTTATTTATTTTATAAAGATGTTTCGTACATATTACTGATGTAATTTATATTAATAAAAAGATCATTCTCACCATAGGTCTCGTGAAATGTATTAGTCTGATTTATACATGTTGTGCTATTTGCCATCTTCACCACATATGATGACCAATAATGAATTTTGTATTTATGTATAAAGTTATTTAATGTTAAATGATAACTTTAATTCTTAAGCGATGACTGTTTCTTTCCATCAAAAATAAATAAAATAAAATCTTTTAATTGAAAACTTAATATGTGAGATAGTTCACATAATTAGCTATAACTTGCAAACACATGCGTGTAGCTTTTTAATGGCCGAAGCTTTAGTTAAAGCTCGTTTAAGGCAAAATCGGGTCTAAAGTAAGTTTTTATGAAAAATAAAAAAGGTTTTTCGTGATACCGTCCATAAATATTAGGGAGACAAAATTCTTAAAACACCTATTTTGACTTCCATTTTTCTTTTAAAAACGGGTTACTGCATTTTGCCAGTTGCATTTTTATTATTAAGTACAGATGAATATGTTAACTAACAAATAGCAATAGACTACGAAAGAAGGTACGTATTCTAAGATTGTGCAGTCTCAAGTTACCGTACCGGAAACGTTTTTCATTAAGAAAATGAATAACCGTTTATAGTTTTGCCTTCGCGTGTCCTCTACTTTGCAACTCGTTAAAGTAATTGTGACCCATATTGCTTAAGTAAGCATACGTTACTGTTTTACCCGCAGGCATAGTTCTTGAGCAAAACAGGACTTTAATTTGTTTGCCATAAGAGTCAAGTTTACGCATATTTATGTTTTGTAGATAACTTAAAGGAACAATCATGTATTATGCATAGTTTGTGACTGTATGATACTATCATTAGGTCCTCTGTAGAAAATAATGGGATTATCTACTATATAAAAATAAGTCGGGTTTTCCTCCCTGACGCTATAACTCCAGAACGCACGAACCGATTTCCACGGTTTTGCATTCGTTGGAAAGGTCTCGGGCTCCGTGAGGTTTATAGCAAAAAGATAATTCAGGAAAAATTTCAACGAAAAGCGGGAAAATCCTCTAAGGCGAAACGAAGTTCGCCGGGACCGCTAGTTGTAAATAAAATTAGCTTTAACCATAATTTAAATTTGAGCTTTTAACCGTTTGATCAAAGTTTTAACGTGACCAAAGGATGATTGAATATTGCTCAGTTCTTTGTTGTCATGATTTTGATCTGTATACTAAAGGTGAGCTGGCCGGATTTTTTCGGGTAAAACGAATATTTTCTAGGGCCTGGGTGCTGTGGTACCGTCGTTTTTTCTGTAACACAGGTACTTTTGCTAGTTACCACAAAATCAGAGCAATGATCTTGACTCGTCTATTTATTTATTTATAATCACACAATTAATTGATCTCAAACTAAGTTTCTCCATTGTGTAACTAAGGGCGTAAACTCAATAACTAAGCCAATTTAGAAAAGTATATTACCAAAATGACCTGACCAAGAATTCAACCCAGGACCCTTTGCGCTACTGGCAATTACTTTAGCCACGCCGTCATCAAAGTCGTCACTAAATATTTTCTTCAACATTAAAGGAGTAATATTTTAATACATTTTACGCTATGGGTCCACGCGCACATAATATATGCCTGCATAACAATAACTTTGCACTTTTATTTTCTGACCGAAAACTGCCAGTATCTCTATTGCTTTTAAAATATTAAATAATTAAAAATTAATGCGAAATTTCAATTCTCATTTAATGTCGTCTAGCAAATATTTACGTCGTCGTATAATTATATAGAACGGTCCGCCCTCTGTTTCCTTTCATAACCGCTTTCCAATACCAAGCAACTTAATCGTATTCCCCTTAACACCATACTTTACAGTACATTGCTCGTTTCGTGAATTAAAGACCGACGGCGTTCCAACTGAACGAGCATGGTAATGGTCTTCAATCGATTTGTCGGAAAGCATGATATCGTCCAAACAGGCCTCGGTGCAGGGCCTGCGATTGAGACGTACAAATGTTTGGAGTGGGATTACTTTCCAATTGGAACGTGCCTACGAAGACGGCTGCGGATCCCAGTTATTTGAGTTTCAATTATCGACGGACTCTGAGCAAATACTCAGAGGATCGAGTTACGTTATGCATATTAGCGGACGATGAGCCCGCCCTTTTTGGACGGATTTTAGAGGACGCCAGATGACCGCTGCAAATTATTGGAAATAAATTCGGCGTATCTACCGCGGGTTATATTTATTCGGATTATTATTACTACGCGTGCTTTGGGAGATACCTTGATCTGTAGATTGCCTGTGCGATTGTTTAATCACTTGTGTTTAAGCCTTGTTGAATTATTTATACATCGTTGTATTAAAAAATCAGAAAAGGAAATTTTGAAGTACGACTTCCAAGTAAGTAAGTAGAAATGACCGATTTTTAATTCTATACAAATTTGTTGAAGTCAGTTTGTTCTGACATTTTTTTGTATTGTCTTTATCACAAATTTAGCTCTCTTATACTAAGTTTTTATCTCACGTTAAGAATAACTGCGAATATCAAGTATTTTAATAAACGCGTTTGAAAGAACATTGCATGTTTTAAAGCCTTTGACAGAGTTCAATTTCTCTACCTATTTCATTTTATTTTTTTGTCATCAAAAGCACGTAATATCTTAAAATAATAATAATAATAATAATAATTCTTTATTTCGGACAGCTAAAATCCATATAGTATTAGTACAAACTTATTCTATGTTAGTAGACAATTACAATAAAATTGGTAGAAATAAATACATTTACATGCGCTCGGGGGATGAGGGCACAGTTATTACTATGCCATCATCACCCGCACGCAGTGCTTCAAAAAGGGGCTATCAAGTTTGCCAGCCAGCGTTTCCAGGATGCCATTGGTGCTCGCTCTAAGTCTTCTCAATAGCGACGCAGCCTTCTTGCGCATGCATGCGTGAAATCCATCGGTGCGCGTTTCGGCGAACATGCCAGAGGCACTACTATAGCGTGGGAGTCTCAATAGCATCCTAAAAGCGTTGTTGTACTGAACGCGGAGAGTATTGAGTGATTTTTGCGTATACGTCGTCCACAGGCCTCCCGTGTAAAAGGTTTGACAGTATGATTTGAATAGTGTTATTTTAACACTCTGAGAACTACGGGCAAACCGGCGAATCAACATATTAGCTCTCACCGTCAACGCTCTACGCTCCCTCTCCAAGTCTAACTCATCACTCAGAGTGTCAGTAATAATGTGACCCAAGTATTTAAAGTGCTTAACACGCTTCAGTTGCGTTCCGTTCAGTACAATTGGCGGCAATAATTCGATTTTTTTGCCCTTTGGTGAAAAGACCATTACTTCACTTTTTTGACATTGTATTGCAAGCCATGGCCTGCGGCAAACTTCTCACAAATTTCCGTAAGCTCCCTCAATGCCCTGACAGAGGGTGCCAGGAGCACCATATCATCAGCGTAGCTGATGTTATTGATGGATGTCCCATCGATATAACAACCAATGGGTTTGCTGCTGAGACCCTCTATCAGCTCATCCACGTAGTAGTTAAAAAGGTGGGGAGAAGAGGCTCCCCCCTGTCTCACACCACACCCCAAACCATACGCGTTGGAGAGCTTTCCGGCCCATTTAACATGATTGATCTGGTTCGCGTACCAATACTGAAAAACAGACACAATTTCCTTGGGCAGGGTAGTTTCGCGAAGCTTTTGCCACAATATATCATAAGAGATTGTGTCAAAGGCTCGCGACAGATCCAAAAAGCAAGCATACACCGGTGTTTGTCTATCTACATAATATCGGACTGTTTGCTTTAAGCTCAATATTGCACTCTCTGTAGATAACCCCGGACGGAACCCAAACTGCCCGTCTTGAAAATGTAGGTGTCGTGTAAGGTGTTTGTCAAGAATCCGGTCCAGGACCTTGGATACTATGGTGGCCAACGAGATTGGTCTGTAATTGCTCTTATCGGCAACATCGCCTGTTCTGTTTTTGAGTATTGGGACGACAATGGTCTTCATAAAGTCCTGAGGCAAGTGAGAATGGCTAACAAGGAGCGATGAATGAAAAAAAAAATGATTAGGTGCAAAAGTGAAACACTTAACAAAACAAAGTAAATTTTAGTTTCAAACTATGAATACAGTTTATCAGTATAGTAATATCTACAAGATGAAAACAGTTCCCAAACTTTGTTCAACATTGTCATTAATCTCTAGCTACAGTTTAAAAAGATACCTTAAAGAGTTGTTCTCTTACACGAAGTTTCTCGCTATAAACAACTGCGTACCGGAAGTGCCACTAAGTCCTTCAGGCGCGCATCACATGCACTGCTGCAGAGGGGCTATTCTGCAAGCACTAGATAACTCTAAACTCATATGCTTCCAGAGTTCCTAGGGGGTGCTACATTAGTAGGGGTCAAGCCTTCAAGGTAAAGACGACAAGTCCAGTAACAGATTTATTGAGCTGTACTTGTCGCCTTAAAGCTAAGACCTCATTACCGCTTAATATCAGGTGGGATGAGGTCACTCTTGAAGTAAAAAAAAGCTCGTTAATAATCTTGATATTTACAGATTATTAACTGAAATATATACAATCGTTGATAAAGCAGTTATTAAAATGTGTTCGTAATTTGTTTTCGTTTCTTTGATAAGACAAGTCGGAATCGACAAATTAATGGGCCCATTAAAGCACGGTGATCCTGGTGACAAGTGTAACTTAATTCGAATGATCCGGTGATCATAAGATATATTGGACAGATCTGGTATTGACCAGACCATGTCATGCATAGTTTACACTTCAAGATTGACCTCATCCCATCTGATGATAAAAGCTTAAAGGCGACAAGTACAGCTTAGTAAATATGTTACTGGACTTGTAGCCCTTACCTTGAAGGCTTGACCCCTGCTACTAATGTAACACCCCCCAAGAGCTCTCGAAACCTTACTCAAACGCAGGAACACAACACAGAAGTGATTGTTATTTAGCTGCGGTCTTCTGGAAGTTGGAGGTATTTCACCAGTCGGGCTGCTCCAGTTGGAGCGACAAATCGCTATGCACGACGAGCACCAACTGTACTAGCTAAATAAATGCGAACCAGAAGCAGCAACTACCAATAACTTTCCTGTCAGTTACAACAACAAAATAGGAAGCAGTCGATCTGATATCGAGCAATGTGGTTAGTAGGTGCCGTCCAGTTGCAAGTATTTTTATCGCCGCTGAAAGCGGTTGACAGCGCCTTGAGGGCTCCCTGCCTCTACAATGCACTTTGCCGGGACACTTTTAGACGCCGCTCAGAATTAGTTGGCAGTTTGATTGGATCGCGCTGAGACGCTGGATCAATTCGTTCGCTGAATGTTCAGTCTGTGTACTTAGCGATTTGTTGGAGTTGTTTGCATTTCGTCGAATTTGTGGTTTGATGTCTGAAATATTTTGTTACGCGATATTATTGGGTTTTAGTTGGAAAATCTTGATTGCTTTTTCTGTTAGTTTAATAATTGAAACCTCGTTATTTCGGTATTACAGTAACTTTTTTGAAGAGTACTAACCGAGACTAGCATGCCTATTTACAAAACATTGAAAGCGGGTTTGAATACTGAAAGAACAGTTTATCTCCTTCTAATATAAACAATTGGACAGAGACAAAACATTGATTATCTGAATCAGATTCGTTCCTGACGCTTATGAATTACCCCTCTGAACTCATAATTTCATTGATTGATAGATTTTTACAACGTGTAAATTAGCTGACATTGTTTTAACAGACAGAAAGTAATAAAATTTAGATATAATACTCATTGGGAATTTTTAAAATCGTGACTTTCTTTATGTAGATGAAACTGTAAATAGCTAGAATTTTTTTATATTTCAATTTCAACAAAATAATGATTAAGTTTCTTTGGAAGTCAATATTTTGAAGTTTTCTATATTGTTTCGGGCCTAAGTGCTGTGCCGTCTCAAACTCAAACTCAAACTCAAATATTTCTTTACTAGCTGTTGCCCGCGACTTCGCCCGCGTTATTTCGGGATAAAAAGTATCCTATATGTTAATCTAGTATGTCATCTGTCTTCCTACCAAATTGTATCCAAATCCGTTCTGTAGTTTTTGCGTGAAAGAGTAACAAACATCCGTACATCCATACTTACAAACTTGCGCCTTTATAATAGTAGTAGGATTCAAGTAGGTTACATACCTATAACACTTTTGAATTTTCATTGAATACAATGCAAAGTGATTCTACTTCCGGTTCGAAACCTATATCTACCGAGAAGACCACGGTAAGATTTTGATTTCTATAGCACAAATGCTTTAGCTCTTACCACAGACCAATGTATGTGATGTTGTCCAATATTTATTATTATTACTTAATTTTCCTCGGAGATTTTCTGAAGGCACATAGCTTACTATATTCATTTCGCCCAAACATTACTGTTTATAACGACCCATATTATCATATTGTTAATAGAACTGAAAAAAGTTCTTACATATAGAGTAGGTACACACAATTGGAAACCCAAATAGAAAGCGTCATTCAGAGCTCTCGCATTCATCTTCTTTGCATGTTCAGGGTTTTCTCAGCGGGCTTAGCGGTTCCGATGCAAAACCCATCACGCAACAAGCGCCGTATTAAAACCGCACTTCCAGTTTTAAATAAACTGTCAGCATTGTACGTGATGCGATTATAATTATTTAAATGCGGCGCAGAACAGATGTCAGGCGCGTTTAAAATGCGGCGGATTAACGGGATCAACAACGCGACGCGGCTTTGGTACTGACAAAGGTATCCGTTTGTTCGTGGATGTATTGTGTTCCGTTTGCCACAGTGTGATGAAAAAGTCTACTGGAATATAGATCTTGATTCACCCCCTATAAGGATTCGCTGTATGACCTCTATTCCTTGAACCGTACCTACTTGACTTAAGGTCCAAAACCAATAAAAAATTGTAAAATGCTCTGCCATTATTAATATCGGACAGCATCACATACATTGCTTTTATTCTATGGTAGGTAGCATAAGCACTTTGATACAGAATTCAGAAATAACAATGGTATCACAACACTCAGACCCAAGATAATATAGAAAAGTTAGATTTCCATATTGACCAAAAAGAAATTGAACCCGGAACCTCAGAGAAAGAGCGACGTCAAATCCAGCCCGCTCGCCTCTCGGCTATGAAAGTTGTCAAACAGACAAAGAAAAAAATAAACATATGAAAATGTAAACGTTTTTATTTATTTATCGATTTTGACAATTATGTTAAGAGCGCAAAAAAAATTACTCGCGTGATTCATCCTAAACAGTCATATGAGCCCATTATGAGCCTAATAATATCTCACTCAATTATATTAACATCTAGTTGTACCCGCGACTTCGTTCGCGGGGAAAACAGCATTTCGATTTATTTAAAAAAAAACTTTTTTTTTCAGTCAGCGACCTACTAGTAAAAATCCCGTTACAATCGGTCTAGCCATTTCAGAGATTAGCCGGAAAAAACAAATAGACGGACAAACAATAATAAAAATGTTATTTTGATATATTTACCTACCGCATATTATATATACATGTAATAAAAAGCGGTTATTTTAATATTACAAACAGACACTCCAATTTTATTTACATGTATAGATTAAAATGGAGACTTTTGCTACTTTACCGCGTGTGTACCATTAAAAGGTTAATAGTCTCTAATTTTGCCATAAAAAATAGTTTAATATTTCACTTTGACGCATGGCGATGTTTTTTGGCGACCAAACAAATAAACTACACCTTTACATCGTAATAATATTACGAGTACTAAAATGGTAGCGGACAGTCCATGCCCTTGCTCGTTAGCGGAACAAAGTGGCGAAGTAAAACTGTGCACGCACTGCGCGGGCCTATGCGCGTCACTTTTGATCAGCGCCTATTAGCCTTTATATTGTTTTTACTTTTTTGGTCTGGTCCAAGCTAAAGCTGCAAGCGATTTTGAGGACGAATAATTGTCAGTATTACTTAAACATATGCTTGGTTTCAAAATCTAACATCACATCAAACTGATTGTACTTATATTAAAGCCAGTAGTCAACCAAACTAGCAGTTATTTTGGTTCATTAGTTGTTGAAAAAGTATCAGCCGTTTTGTAATATAAGTATGTAAATTTATTTTGATCATTCAACAAGGAACAAACGTTTATAAATTAACATTAGTTTAAAACAAAAAAAAATATTTACGCGTATAACTTCAGGGATACTTAACCAAATAACGATTATTTGTTTTATTTGTAATTGGAAGAAAAAAAACTTATGTGCAAAGCCGTGGCAGGCTGATAATGAAAAATGAAAACCAATAAGTCCAAAATAAAAACAAATGTTCCATCTACCACCCTCCACGGAGTTCCTGGTCTTTAATCCTCGCTACCTCTCATGACTCCCGCCAAGCCGCACCGTTCGCGGCGAATATCTCGCAGGCGTGAAGTGGGTCTCAAATTGACGTCCATCGCTCTATTAGACGTGACGCCTCGCTTTTAATGTTTCACAGACGTCCCTCCGAGTTACGGCGGGCGGCGGGCCGCGTCGTGACTCCGTACTTGTTTATTCATAGTGAACCGGGCGATTTGTAGAGGACAGGACGGTTTGATGGCACGCGTAGTTTTTGCGGGCAGATGCCTGTTTGCGCAATGGTGCGAGGTTTGTTTTGGAGTTTGATCAAGGCTTGAACTTTATGATTATTTGTTACACTTTTTTGGAAAGTTAAATTGGTAACTGGACTTGTTTAATAAAGTCCATATGTAAAGGTTTAGGACAAATCTTAAGGGTGATAAAGTTTCGTTATAGTTACAAAAAATCAAAGAGTATCGGTTCTAAATATGATGGCAGGAATAAAATAAAATACTGACACAAGTTAAAAGGTGCTCCCCGCTGGGTTCCGTATTTGGCGCAATTGGAGGCTCAGTTAGGCGTTGAGGCTGGCCTTACTATCCAGCTGCAGATACAGTAGATCAGCTAACCCCATACGCCCACAATTACCTAGTCGGCTACGAAGGTAATTACCGCTTTGTGTTCCCCGCAGAGAGTAACAGTGTGAACAGCATTTCCTTCTCGCAAAAAAAAAATACCAGTAATTGGTTTAGTATTTTACTCCAGCGCAATCAATTGGTGATGAGAGGATGCAAGGGGGGTTTTATTCAGTAATCCTTTCAGATGAGTCCCACATACACCACGGCCTTCCTAAGGCAGCACTAACATACTTTAACGTATTTTCCCCTTTTACTTTTCCCGTTGCTGGTTCTTTTAGTAAAAAAGTAAAGTATCCAGCCTTATTATTAGTAAAAAGTTTAGTAGCCAGTGTAAGTAAAAAAATAAGTTGCATTTAAGACCTCCATTCATATCTACTCATCGTTTCAACAAGAGGTACGTAACTGCTTAAATCACCACCTTAGCCATATGTGAATTGGATATCAGAAGTTCGAGCCATGATCGAAATATTTTTAATTCTTTGCTCAACCCAGTAAACAAAACCACAAAATCATGGCCCAATACTTGAACCACTCTCCAATCAAGGGGTTCTTTCTAAACTTTTGTAGCTGAGGAAAACACAAAAGCTGACCATGTCTCTGTCGTCCGGTACACGTATTATTTGCCTGCAAATATGTCATTGTTCACGTTTTCCTCGTCTCCCCAAGTGTATTTATCCCACACTCTACGGATTAAAAGGCGCCACTCACAAGACAATGCGGCAACTTAATCCTGCGGCATATTTCCTCAATAATATCGCTTACGGTCCGGGATAGTAAATAATTCAGACAACACTCGACATTTGGCCAAGAATTCCTAGCTGCTGTGTTGCTTCCGACTTTGTTCGCATTAGTTTTGATATGAAAATCTAATTATTGTTTTACCTTTTATAGTTCAACCGAAAAACCATATTTTATTATATTCCGTGGTACCTAGTTATTTGATCCTTCGCGCCAGATCAATCCGGCTATCCACTATAAAAAAAGTAAAACATACTGTATAAACAATATATAATCTAGGCAACAAGTTTACCTTTATGTTATTATAAATGAAAGCGTTTTATGGTGTTTATTTTGTTTGTTGACTTTCATAAATAAAATAAAATAAATACGTGTATTTTATCAACCTTAAAATGTATTGCCAATTGTGTTGATGTAGTTTGTTGCAGTTGTCGTTTTGCCTTCGTAAAATGACAGTGAAGTTCGAATGGTGATAGCCCGTGTTATGTTCGATATATGTTTACTCCATTTCATCCATACTTTTCTCGATCTAGAAATCGAGCACAAAACCTAAAAGTTAGGATCTAACACTTAAACCTCTAGTCAATCGAAAGTAATGAGTATGGATAATGCTTATTTTGATCCAAGAGAAAAAATTCGAACCTAGAAAATAATTTTGAAGAGCTTAATCGTCTTGTATCAAACCCTTAAACATTTAAATGAAATAAAAATCCATTGGGGTACTAAACATTTTTGCTTTTAGGATATTTTATATTGAATCCAAGCAAAGAAAAGTTTTCAAAATTATTTTCTCGGTTCAAGTTGATGTCTTATCTGTGTACGTTCTAAAGTTATGGGCAAACGAACTATTCGTATTACGAGATAATGAATCTTTACAGGTTGCTCTTACCTTAATCACAAAACAAGCGCAGTCATGTAGCAAAACGCCTGTCATTTTGTATTTTCCGCGCCCGCCTCTAGCGTACTTACCCTGCACTTTGAGGATTAAAAGACGGCATTTGTTACATATAACGCTACTGCTTGATGTCGCGCTGTAATATTTCACCAAAAAGATGTTCTTGTAAGATGATAAATATCAACGAAAGCGAGATGATGTTTTTAAGTATGTACAGTAATTTCTCCATGGCATGCAAAGGAGACTTGAAGCTTTTTGAAGGGTGAGGCACCAAGTTCAAGTCCTTAGTGACACATTCAAAACGAAAACAAATGAACGTTTTAACGGATTTGAATTTAAAAAGCAAAATCTTTAATGAAAGAAAAAAAAATACTTATACATCTTAAATTTCAAGTCACTTACTTCTTTAACATAGGAATTTCATACAAACGTTTTACTCCTTTAGTGAACCCCATCAGTTTCATAAAATCTGTTCGTAGCGGATGTCAACACCCACCTATCTGTCAAATCTTCCAAAACCAAATCAAACACGAAATCATCGAAGTTTACTTAAAGCATAATATAAAACCAGTCTCAACTTTGATAAAAATGCTTTATAGTGAATTTTTCACAATTTCACATTAAATAAATTATTGAATAATTAAAAAACATACCCTATTACAGTTTGGACACAACATCGAAATTCACTTTGTTGCAAAAGGGAAATAACATCTGTAATGCTGTATTTTCTTGTTATATTAGTGAATATGTATACTTGATCGCGAAAATTCACTTTTATTATATCGATAAAGCCACAATAGTAATCACAATCGGAGAGGCCATTATTAGCGTCCCTCCCAGTCGATCAGTCCACAATTCCCTCAGGCCTGGTTTGTTCTCGGAGGGCCGCGTCCCGGGACAACTTCATTTAATTACGTGTTAACGGCCCGCTTAATTGTTATTGAAATGGAGAGGACTAAGAAGTGGTCCCATCAATAGTAATCTTTTTAGCCGTATCAATACTATTAAAAATTAGCACATTGAAATGATAAGAGAAGAATATAAGAAAATTTGTGTAGAAGATATTTACAAAATTACAAAAAGTGTTCAAACAGGTGATCTAGTTGAGAAATAACATAGTGAAATGTACCCAATCTCCCTGATGCATGAACATTATTTCAACAAACTAAGGAGAAAAACCCTCAAGACATGAGATCTCAGCAAAAGATTGGTCATCTATTCGCTAGCCAAAATCCATGATAATGATATAATAAAAAAAAACAGTTACAATAAATATGTCTTTTAAAAAATAAACGGTTATAAAATAATCACTAAGCCATTTTTGAGTTAAAATATCTTGAACAAACTATCTCCGTCAAATAGCTAACTGAATGTATTTTAAAACCAAAGAATCATAAAATCTCCTACCATTTGCCTTTTTGGAAACTATGATAACACTTTTTAGTGTGTAGTGCCTTTTTTATTTTACTGATGGTATTTTCAAGGTCGAAGGCAGTTAAGTAAATATTTTTTACGAACAGTTTAACCTCCAAATCATGGGCATTATCGAGCAGTTCCCACATAGTTCACTTAGGTGCCGATTCTCGGACCGGCTCCTCAGACTAATCGCCGGATATCCTTACTTTATTACGTGTTAACAGCGCGCGTTTGTTACTTTCTAGGGGAATACCCGCTCATATAATCAACGTTTGAGAAAATTTTGAATGACACTTCAGTAATTTACAAGCGAAGCCGTTTTGCGATTAGTGTTAATCAGTTGCAATAAATAATTTTCAACTATTCGCCATTTAATTATCACAAAGCTATATTTATCTAGGTTAAAACCTCTAGGAAATGATTTATCTGTCTAAGAAATTACAACATTTTCGGTTTTATGAAAACGAAACGAAATAAAATGTTTTTATAAAATATTAATATCTTCGCAGGTTTATACATCTTACTTCATTTACAACAAATTTGGTATTTAGAACTTTTTCGACATCTAAAAAAAATCTGGTTCTCTATATTATATTTAAACAATTCATTGACTTTGTATAGTGAGCCGAAAATTTTATTACCAAATTTGAAAAAGTAGCCGAATAAAAGTAATTGATTCTGATGTAAGAATTTTAATCTTGGCAGGTTTCAAAAATAACCATGCATAATTTTTTTGTGTATTTTTTACTTTTGTTTGCTCTACATAAGTTCATTAAAAATTGCACATTAAGTCTTAAATACAGTATTTCTTGATAATATATATTTTTTACAATTGACAAACTAACCGTATCCCTTGTTGCAAGTTTAGTATTTTTTGTAAAAAAAACAACTGAGTTTCATGCTGGTATCTTTTCTGTAGTCATAGGTTCCAAACCGGAGGTAGCATCATTTGATTTATAGAGAGAAAATTCATAAGTGTTACTAATAAGTCCCTCATTACCACTTAACATTAAGTGGGGTGAGGTCAATCATAAAGTGCAGAATAAAAAAATGTAGTATCTATGAACAAACATATTTGACTATTAACTATCAGCAAAGTCCTAACGAGGCTGTAAAGTAACGATATTTGCGAACACTTCAACTCCAAACCATTGTCATTATCGAGCAGTTACCGCATAACTCCCTTGGGAGGCTATTCCCCGACGGGCTCCTCAGACCGATCGCCGGATATCCTCACTTTATTACGTGTTAACAGCGCTCCTAATTACGCGTATTTGTTGCCCTCCGGGGAATGCCCGCTCATTTGGAGGCATGCGTTGTTTGGGAAAAATGAAAATGACATACCATTCGTTTTACGGCAAAGGTTTTTTTGGTGCAGTGCAAATGTAGGTTGCTCTTTGTGTTATCTACATTTATACTAATACTTGCTGTGCCCGAGCCTTCGTTCGCGTGGACTACAGATTTTTTTCACATGATATATACTTCATGATCGGTTTTACCTCTATCTCAAAAAAAAATAATCTTTAACATAATGTTTAGAAACTTCACTATAAAATACAAATAAATATAACATGACCACTGGTTTAATATAATTTTTATAAAAAATTAACTGGCTTAAGGCTTATAATTACTTTGTCAACAAATTGTGGGGGCCACTAATGGATAGTAAAGCACTTTTAGTTAGACATACAGATGTCTAACTAAAAGGAGAACTTTTATGCTTGTACTTTTCAAAAACAAATCAATATTTTTCTTTTTTAATACTTGAATCCAAATACAAGGCTAAGACGGACAGAAAATCAGTATTAAAGGTTAGGACATCACAAAACTTAATAATTTATCTCGCAAAGGTCAAATAAATAATGTATGAGGACAGACAAATATCATTTATGACCTTAGGGAAAAATGTAAGATCTGAATTCGAACGAATTGCCAATCCAAATTACCTCCAAGAATTCTGGTTCTGTCAAAAAAGCTTAGTCTTGAATCTTTAACGAACCTTCGACCTAGAGCGAAATCAAATAACCAAACGTAGAATACTCTTACACAGGCGAGGGAAGAAAAAAAATATTATTCGATAATTCGGAGAAAACAGGGAAAAGAAGAAAAACTCTGGCACAATAAACAGGGTGTATTCAAATGAGGGGAGCTCCCGGAGGACTCGGGAGCCGGCGGGGGCGAGAAAACAATGATAATATTACAAAACTTATTTAGGATGCGGCCGGGAGATCCGCGGATTAGGTGACGCGGCCCTTTGCAGCGGCCATATTACTCGTACAAATTACAATATTGTGTATTAATCACGTTACATTTAATATTGCAAATTAGTAACAGAAAAACATTTAAAATAAGATAGATGACTTAATCAACGCGTGAACGCGGTTTGTGCAACCTAATAGAAACGTTAAGCAATAAGAAGTTCGTATTAACTACTGAAAATGATGTTGCGTTTTGGACCTGTTAATCTATTTTCAAATATTTAACGGAACGCGAATGTATTAAATTCTGTAGTAGAAGAAAAACTATAATGTACATACAACCTAATTTTTTCTTGATACTTTTTTGAGTGGGGCTTAATACGTGGATGCACCGTACTGAGGGCTTCGTCACTTTAAGACGAGCAGAAGCTACACATGAAATACCCTCTCACACGCATTATGGCCTGTAGCTGGCGCCACCATGAGAAAATAGATTAACTATAACGGCTACGGAGCAGATGATGAATATGTAAAATATGTTGACTCGGCAAAAAATATATTAAGCTTAGCTTACCTTCCAAAAGCTATTTGGTTGAGTCTGTTTTTTAAAAGATGACAAATTTGACGACCTCCGTGGCCGAGAGGCGAGCGGGCTGATAAATGGTTTTGCGCCATCTCTGAGGGTTCGATCCCCGTTCGGGTCAGTATGGTAAAATAACTTTTCTATATTGTCTCGGGTCTGGGTGTTGTGGTACCATCGTTGTTTCTGATTTCTGTAACATAAGTGCTCAAGCTACATACCACAGAATCAGAGCAACGTATGTGATATTGTTCAATAAAAAAAAAACAGAAAAATATGCGAAGACGCGTGTGAAACGCATATTTTTGGATAGTCAAACAAACTGATTCAATACCTTATGATAATGTAATCAGAAAGTTTGGTCTTAAAGCTGTTACACTTTTAAATCTTTTATGTTTGTAGGAAGATTATTATAAAGTTGTGCTCCCTCATAAGTGATATTTTTTTTGGAATAATTTGTACGTACCTTTGGCAAAACAAGTAAGCTTGGCCGACGAAGACTGCTCTTACTGATTTGGGACTTTTTGATAAAATTAAAGTTAGTTTGAATATCTTTGACCAGTATTCCTAATAGGGGTGCAAGTACTAAAAGTATAGAATTGCTGTATATTCATTAGTCCAGTTTCCTTGAAATTTTTTTCTGTGGGTGTACGATAAAGATAACGAAAAAGCACCTTAATCATTTTTTACTTCGCTTCTCTATGCGATTTTTGTGGACTTTTCGATATAAAATCGAGGAGTATAAAATAGATCCTAGCAAAAAACAGGGATCGCCGACGCCACGGCCACACAACTCGCGTCGAAAAAGCCGAAAAAATTGTGAGCTCGAATGTAACCTTGAATATTTACGAGACGCTCCCGGAAGGGTTGCGTAGGTGAGTCGACGCGACGCGCCGGGAGCCACATCGCCTCTTTTAAAACCGCTGTTATTATTGCAAAGAACATACTTTTTGGCCGTTCCGTTTCTTGGTACTGTCACCTATTAAGAAAGCAAATTTTAGTTGTTTTTACCCACCTGCCGAAGAATGACTGCCCTTTTAGCATGCGTAAATGTTACATTTCGCGCATGTGACGACAAACGTTTCGAAACTGTTGATTGGCTGATAACACACCGTACTCGTATTTTTAGCCAATCAGCACTTGACGTACTGTATTTTATCTATTTTGACATTTGCGCTCTTAGCGCGATAAAACTTACTCAAGTGACGCATCCTAATCATATTTAATTTAATTTAATTGTTGTTCTGTTTGATTTTATGGATGCTACTATTTATTTTATTTATTTATTTTGCTTTATTAGGACAACCAACAAGAAAAACGCTGACAATACACATTAAGGAACAACATAAACTTAAAGCTAAGCGTCTTCTTAATTAGAGGTTGCCACGGCATGCAATGTGGACTTACATTTTTATTTTATAAACAAAGGTAAAATAGGGCTTGAAAACATAATATTTGAAGTATTTATAAACACAATTGGATATGAAACAGTCAGTCTCTATTTTTTTATTTATTTACTATCTGAAATAAACGAAATTTAATTTAATTTAATTTAATTTAATCAGGTTAGCCTACTAGCATGTGCAAAATGTCGAATTTCTCGCATGAGACGACAAAAATTTCAATGTTTTTCATTGGCAGATATTAAACCATACTAGTATTTTCAGCCAATCAGCAGCTGACGCATCAATTTTGACATTTGTTAAGAGCGCGATAAAATTTACTTGCATGACGCATCCTATGCGGACTGACCCCAAATTTAGTACCTTAAGCACTTGTGTTATGGTACCCAGAACCAACGGCGGTACCACGATACATACCTTAATATATTTATAAACACCCAGTCTCAGGAGAAATACAAATGTTTATCACCCGCATATTTGTCATGGGTGGGGATCGAATCAACAGCCAAGAGCCTTTTTTTTCATTTTGCAAATCAAATATTATTTTCAAAATTTCATGATCTAGTTAAGTATCCAGTACCTAAGTATTTATTTTTGGTTTTGGGTTTCTGGATTCGATTCCCCGCTCGAGCAAAGTATATTACGGATCGAATAAAGCTTGTACTGGTGATTACTTAATTCGATGCTGCCAGTACCCAATAATGGTACGAGTACGATAACTTAACTACTTTTACCTACTTACTTTTATCAAGTCTTTCTTGAGATACAATTTATACTCGGAAAGCTTGCTTACTAAATCGTATCAAACGAGTTGTCATTTTGTCGCGCCACCGTATGATCGTGCGTACATCTCATGCAATATTAAAACGTGCGAGTCGCTTCTATGTCGGTATGCTAATAGCGTTTTGCTAGTCGACTGCGCAACGCTCGAGCGATACGGTGCTCAACTGAACACCGCAGTCAGAGAAACTTCTGTCAATAAGGGTCTTTATTGCTCAAAAACTTTATGTTTTGAAACGTTGACAAAAGCATAAGATAGTGTCAGCTGATTGCAATGGAAGAAAAAGCAGGTATAAAATAATTTTACGGGTTTTTATTTATCATTTTGGAATTATATTGTGTCGATTTGGTGTTGATTACGTACAGTTATGAGAGTGAAATAAAAGAGTCTAAAAGTGGATCGTATTCAATAACCCATCGAGTAAGGTCCAGACATATTTTAGGAAACACTTAAGAAATGTTACATTGTATCTTAACATACCATAATCTCCGACTACTCTAAGTATAATGCACAAACATAAAAAGCACGCCTGGCACTATACAAGTATGTATGTTACTAACTACACACAAAACAAAACCTGGAGAATTACTTTGAAGCCTGGAACGAAAAATTTCGTAAAGAAAAGACTGACCACTAAGATACGAATAGTTTAAAATAAATAGGTTTCTATACAAAGTTAGGTCAAAGACGTTTGCTTCGTAAACTTCAAGAGTAAACGTTTCCTCTCAAGTCTCCAAGTGGACGAGGACAAACATTCCTCGTGTGTGGTGGGGGGTGTCCGGTCATAAACGAGGGTAAACATCAGCCTCTAGTGCTGAAGCTCTTAACTGTTGTGCTCTTGTAAAGTTTGGTGCAAGTCCTCCGATTAGCCCATTCAACTTTTCAGCCCAGTCAGCTAGACTAACCATACAAATCAGTAAGCTAACATGTAGTGTGTAGGTTTAAACAAACAAGTGCAGTCAATTTTCGTGATAAATACTTCGAAAACTGATGAATAGACCAAGAAATACTTACACTATCTATTTGTTCTAATAATTCGAATTATTTAATTAATTCTTTAACAAAACGTTAGATATTGAAATCATTTCATATAATTTTTCATCTACTGCCAAATATTAGGATCAAGAATATATATTCCTGATCCTTCTAATCATCCCATCCTAAGAGCAGTCTTAAAGAATACCTGATACCCTCATTTTAGTGCGCAAAATCAATAATAGTGCTTTGATACTCCTTGCAAATTTGTCCCTAAGTTATTTTCTTTTTTATTAGTTTTGTGTTCGCGGTCACAAACAAGGATAAGCACCGGCTCAGTCCTTTTGATAGTAGATGCGCTACTCATGTTTGTAGAGGCTATCGGCTCAAAGTTGCTTCCATGGATTAGTCAATTCAACTTTTAGTCTAAATATATGTGCTCGATAATTCAAGGACTGAGAGAGCATGCTCTCAGTTTGTATTTGTATTCTCATATGCATAAGACTCGACTAACCTCAAGGTTTTTCTTATTTTTGAACGGTTTTATTTTAATCAGCTTTAGGATCATTTAACAGAATATGTTATCTGTAGCTTCCACTAAAAGTCTCTTTTCCTGCTCCATTATTGCAAGAACTGTCTTCTGTAAGAATTGCTGATAACCCTTTGTTTATTGTGCAACACCATTTGCTGTGCTGTGACATTCTTTGCCTCTGATAATCCTCAATATAAAACGAAACCGTGACTACTTCTAGGGTGTCTTCTAATTTCAAGAGCCAATGTTTTCGTCTAAGTCTCCAAGTGGGCAAGCACAAACATTCCTTGTGTTTACTGTTTGGTCAGAGACGCCGATAAACGCCGGCCTCCAGGCTTGTTGCTCTTAGCTGTGGACGCACTGATCAAGTTTGCAGTTTGGCTCAAAACTTGATGCAAGTTGCTTCCTTTGGTCAACTTTTGGGCAGCTGCTAGATTCTGAATTGAAGATTTGTAAATGGAACATTAACAAAAACACTTATTTAATAATGAGGATGAGGAGAATGAGGAAACTCATTATTTAAATCAGAGCATTAAATAGCTTAGGATAGCTTTAACATCTTGAATTAAATATAATTCCAATAGCTGATTATTGTATTCCTTGATTTGTCTGAGAGCGTTACGGTCTATTATTTTTATTTTTTGTTTTTTTCCTAAAAAAATGTATGAGACAATATTATTTACCGATGATATGTCTTTAGTTTTCGAAAGATTTAGAGAAAAAGGCAAAATGTAAATTAAAAATCCTCAGTCAACCACAAACAATCTTCTACTTAATGCTAAGAAAATTAAATGCGTATTTTTCCGAACAAATCAGATTGTCATTTATTTTATTTTGTTTCGAATATTTGTTGTTATATCGACAACAGAAATGCATAGTTTGTGAAAATTTCAAGTATCTTACCAGCAGCTCTTCAGATACAGCCTGGTGAAAGTAAAGTCTTTGTAACAGGGTTCCGTTTTTACCCTTTGGGTACGAAACACTAAAAGCGGGTAATGCAGCCCCGCTGAGCAGGACGGATGACGCGCACTTTGCATACGGGATGCACATCGATCGACTGCAAGTTGCATCGCAAGGGAGTGCACTAACAAACTAAATATTTAGTTACGTTTACTTTGCATTCTAGAAGAAACTATTAATTTGACTGCGTAATTAAATGAAGCGACTTGGCGAGTTAACAGTGTTTATTACAGAATCATGTCACAAGAAATTTTATTTTGGGATTTGATTAATCGTTACAAAACACGATTCCGAAATATTTTTAAGCAATATGACGTAGCAATGCAAATGTTATGTAATCTTTTATCGATTTATAATATTGCTTTGTGTCAAATTTCAAGGAACTTTTAATTAAAATAACGTCAACAGCCATAGGTCGAATCCATGTCATACTTACTGTTGCTCTTGGCGAAATTGTTTTCATTTTGGATATTATCCATATATTCTTACACAACGTTTGCTTCTTCTTCAGTAGGATCGTACACAACCTCACAGAACCGCGTACAACGCGCGCGGCTGGTACGTGCCAGGCCACCTGACCGAGATAACGGACGCCAGGCTTACCCTACGCTTGGCGTCTTAAAAGGGTTAAGTCCTGGCAGGCGAAAATCACCTCGATCACAACCATCCACTAGCCCTCTTCAAGGGAGGCTTCTCGTGCCAAAACTTCTGCCGTCTACTATATACTACTAAAGACGGAGCTTAGTCATGGACCTAGGGAGCGCCAGGTGCTTGCTACCACTCCCCTCGGATTCGCGAGAATTCTCAGGATTCAATAACAAGCAGGCACACAAGGAGGTTTTTCGACCCAGACCACACTAGACCTTGTCACTACTCTAACTTAACATAACTGAATGGGTAAAGAATGGGTAATAATATCATAAAAAAGAACAATGATGAAAAAGAAAAATTTTGCAGTAAACACAAAGTACGCAAACACGATGTGCCTAACTATTTTACGAATAAATTCACAACGAAAGAGATCCCATAAACTGCAGGTCGTCAAGCGAACTCCGTCAAAGACTGCAGCTGCATTGTACCGCCCAGTCAAAGTGAACAAATTGCATCCGAGCACGCATTGTAAATAGCGCCGTACGGCCGCTTCCGCAGCCTTTGATGCAGATCCTATTGGGCGCCTTAAGGCTGGCTGTTTAGCCTTTCAATATGCGCTGCCGAACGGGCGAGGCTGTTCGTTGAAACATGTCGTGGGCTCCCTTTGGATAAGGTATTGGAGTTTTCGAACTTATTTAATCTTGCTTCTTTTTTGAAAATAAGGATTTAAGAATTTTTTAATGCAGTTCATTGTGTGGAGTTCCCATGTATCTTGCGTGGAGATCCCACGTTCAAATATAATGTAAAAGTTAATTCTTGTATAAATAAATAAATAAATAAATGCGCTAGACAATCACACCAATCATCTGGTCTCAAACTAAGGTTTTCCCTTGTACTATGAGTACCAGACGACGGATACCAACTGGGGGCGTCATCCCAGCACACCCAGATCCAAGTCAATTTAGAAAAGTTCGTTTTCCAAATTGACCTGACCGGGAATTGGACCTTACGCACTTTGGCCGTCTACCTTAGCCACTGCGCCACCGAGGTCGTCAGTATGGAATACCTCTGTGTCAACCTACGACATTACCTACAAGTCGACACAAATACAGGCCCTCAACACTTCAGGGGGCCCTGGGCTCGTGCCCAAGGTGCCCAGTTGGTAAGATAGGCCTGTGGTTCGTACCTCAAGGGATGATACGCACTATGATATTCGTCGTTGATTCTTCAAATCAAACTCTGATCGAATAAATTTAGTATCTGATACCTTGTTACAAAACTAAATGCAGGATCGTAGGCGAAACAGTAGCCGCACGCGCATCGATCGACGAATAAATCACTCCGCAATCGACGTCCCTTCCGCGCCGCATTATACTACACCAAGTTGCAGTAAGGCGGGAATTATTTGTGGGGACACAGACTTGTAACTTGATAATTATGCGTTTTGTTCGCTCTTAGAGCGCTTGATAGTTAATGACAGTCCTTTCTCATTACGCCGAATACTGCTGAATGGCTTACTGTACGTACCAAATTGTTTATCTGTATTAACTGGGATCTTTGGTAATAGGGTTAAGAACTAGTAACTCTCGACGTTTATTTCTGCATCATTAGTGTATCATTAGTGACTAGTGCAGTAACAGTGGCAGCTATTTTTTAAAGATCTGTGGCAACTTCGATTTAAAGTTTCTTAATTTTTACCAATGAAGATATTTGAAAATATACTGTTTTCATAGATTTTTCAAGAAGCTTAGACCAATAGAAAGATAATAACTACGTATAGAACTTTAAACCGATCGAAAAACTAAATAATGTAACTAGTACTCGAAATTTTAATACAGGTTAACAGCTTTCGACTTTTGAAATCGAATAAATCTTATGAGTTGCATTATAAAAATGGAGTTATCGCGGAATTGCACTAAGGGGTAATTTCTCATGTAAGTCAAGTAAGGGTGAGAGAAAACGGTTTGGTAATGATTTTTTTTACAAAGGAGTGAAATGTAGACATCCTAGAGGCGGGTATTCAAAAGTTATGACCTAAAGTACAAATTTGCATAAAACATATTTTAAATAATGCGTTAACCATGCGATTGCTTTTGCGCCTTTCTATAGCAATAACCTTCGCGTGAACATAAACGCTAGAAAAAATCGAACTTTTTCAATTAATCAAAGATAAACCACAGAACTTTTTCGTTCGTTCTAACATTTGCTAAATAATTTCCTTACAAATGTACATACTGTTGGCTTAAAATGGCTCGCTGCTATTTTCCGAATTATGCATACGATGCGCAAATTGCAATTCCGCATGATACATGACGCTTGTTATCCTGCTCCCGCAATCAAATCTAGTGCTTCACAAGCTATTATTTATTTATGTGCGATAAAACAGAGGCAAAAAAGTTTTAAACAGAAATTCCATTTAGGCACGATATTTCAATTGACTTATTAAGAATGAGCAGGCGTATAAAACACAGTCAGCTGTTTTAGTTATAAACAACTTAGTACCTTGTCGCATTAAGATAACTGTCTAGCTGACGGGGTTAGTTACGCGGATGCTTAATGTGACAAGGTACTGAAGGGTACCTAAACAATCAAATGCTTACTTTACGATACGGCTTATTTTATTATTATCACAATATTCCGAAACAAAATTTAATGATGTTCTTAATTCAAACAGGTTATACTTTATTGGCTTATTACAAACGCATATTTTATTGTTACACTTCAAAAAAATGTTTATGCTAATAAGCATGCTGGTGAATAATAATTCACCAGCAGTCACCCACGGCTCCATACGCTTGAACTTAGTCTTTTCTAGCACAAAATATAGATGGTTGATTTTATCCCTATATCCCCTAATATTCGAAACAAAAAGTAGACCGTATTTTAATCCAAGTTTCGAGCTATATTTTTGCTAAATATCATATCTCTTAACAAATTGACATTTTCTCATATAAACTTTCAAGGGCGGTTTTAACTCCATTCCTCTATATGTTCAAAGCAAAAACTAGTCTATGTCCGTTCTAGAGGTCCAACGTATGCCCATACCAAATTTCATCAAAATCAGTTCAAGCGTGAAAGCCGGACAAACAAAAAGGCGGACTGAATTACTTTCACATTTATAATATAATAAATAAATAAATATTGGACAACATCACATACATTGCTCTATTTCTGTGGTAAGTAGCTTAAGCACTTGTGTTACAGAAATCAGAAACAATGACGGTACCACAACACCCAGACCCGAGACAATATGGAAAAGTTCGTTTCCCATATTGACCCGACCGGGGATCGAACCCGGAACCTCAGAGACGGCGCTCGCCAAAGTCAGGCCCGCTCGCCTTTCGGCTATGGAGGTTGTCATTATATAAGTTATATAACTTTTATTGTGTATGTGCACACAACTTTGTAGCTATGCACACGCATGTATTACCCCTTAACAAAATATGTACGGTTTAATTTAAAAACCTTATCCTTTTTGAATTCGTTTAAGATTTTTTTAAATATGAATGTTGTTCTTGGAGTCATGTGTGTGCGTGTGTGGCTCCCTATAAAGAAAAGGGCGAGGAAAACCACCTTTTGAAAATTTTTAGGTGCAATAAAGTTTTTAAATAAAAAAATTCATTGGCCCATCTCGCCAATCAAAATCCACCCGTTCAGAACAGTTAAATTTTAACCAAATAAATACAAAAATCAAATACACGATAGAGGCTAAATTTCAGTGTGAGTCGCGCGGTTTGTGGCGCGACTGCGGTTACCTCGTGTTAGAATTTACGCTGCCGACTGCGCTGCAATTACGACCAGGACTCGTGTGTGAAAGTATTTTTGGATCATTTTATTGCATCGCAAGAGTAGGTAGATATGCATTTTGCTTTTATAACAGAAGCAAACGTGGAATGTGGATGCAAATAAGATTATAACTGTGCAAAACTGTAGGCCTGAACTGTAAGTAAAACGAACATATTCAACAAGTTACCGCAATGTACTATTCAGTAATAAAAGCTCAGTTTATGAGTGATTTTACGTTATTATTTTTAAAAACTATTCAAAAATATGACATCAAAATTAACTCAATGTATCTACGTAAAATTATTTAAATATAGCTAAGCATTTGTTAGTATTTAATCTGATTTTAAATTTTTATTCTATATGTTTGTTGTAATTTTAAATACTTTATGGATATGTATATATTTATTGATATATATTTATGTATTTATTTATTTATTTATGTTATTATTGTTTATGTATTTTTTTTTGTATTTATCATATTATGGTATTTATATTTCCTGATAATATTTACTCAATAAACATTTTGCACGGCCGCACCCGTTTCTCGATATCTACTATTTCCTCTACCTAAAGGTTGTTTGGAAGAGATTGCTTTCTAGCAAAAAGACCGCCTAAATTGTACTTAATTATGTCTATAAAATCAATTTCTGTAAATTTTTCTGTGCAATAAAGTGTATCTATCTATCAAGCTCTATCTACGTATTTTTTTTTTGCATTATAAATGAAAAAATGTGTGTTATATTTTTTGGTAAACTAAATATTAGGCCAAACAGATGTACTAACACACACACACGCATACACACATTTAGAAGCATGTATTGTCTTTTTTATACACTTTACCCTATTTATCAAATGGGTTTTGTAAATAAGCGGTAACTTTTTTATATTTATTTTAATTAACTCAATTCTCAGTGTAACGGATTCAGATCAGTTAATTTAGCTATGCATCATATTTGTAGGCTTATTTGCGGTTACTGTGAGCCTATTGCAGTGGCTACCATAGCAGTCTATGTTATTTGCTTTTATAAAAATAAAACACTTATTATTATTCTTAGTCATCCACCCACAAAAGCCCACAAAAGTTTCATTACAAACCTAAATTGAGACTAAGCGGCGAAAGTCAACTACTCCGTTTGTTCAGTTCCTCATTCCGTTTGTTCAGTTCCTCAGCCTGCATTACTTACCTTGTAAAAGGAGCGCTTAAACCTGAGACCTCTAAAACATCCGTACAAACCTCCCCGAATGAATGGAGCTCGTCTCAAAATAAAACACACCAAGTTTTTGCGGCGACAAAAAGCTGCGTTCGCGGGCTCGTGTCATTTCCAGCCTGACGGGACCCGCTAAATCTGTGTTGTGCCATAGACTAAAAAACTACAGAAGATCACATCAAAGATTTTTAACTACTGTATCTCGGGCAAGCAAATTAAAAAAGTGACTGGTTTACCAGTTCTTCTGTTTTATTGTTTGAAATTATTATGGCCGGCAAGATAGATAGATACACTTTATTAGAAATAGAAATAGAAATAGAAAATATCTTTATTCATGTAAGCTTTATTATTGCACAGAAATTAGTTTTACAGACATAATCAAGTACAATTTAGGCGGTCTTATTGCTAGAAAGCAATCTCTTCCAGACAACCTTTAACCATTACCGGCAAGGCATTTGTAGCTGGTCTAGTGTTGCAAATGTATACGGGCGGCGGAAGTCGCTTACCATCAGATGAACCGCGTACTAGTCTGCCCGCTATGTCATAAAAAAAACAATGGCAACCTAGATTATTTTGCGGGGTCTGCCTCTTCCAGTATTCAATGATGTTTCTGATTTCTGTAACACAAGTGCTTTAGCTACTTACCACAGAATCAGAGCAATGTATGTGATTAATGAATGATTTCGAAGATGTTATAGATTTTAAACACAGGCACATAACAGTTCGGAATAACTGGCCGGGGGCCTTGTGCACTTTGACTTTGACTTTGACTTTGAAACTTATTTCTTTCCCTGTTGTTAACAAAGTATTAAGGTGGATACGACGCTCTATTTATTCATTTATGTATAATTTTTTAGGCTAGGAGCAAATTCTACCAGTAAACCAGTTGGGTCATGGAGATAGCTAGTTCATGGTGCATTAGGTGTATTATTATTTTGTTAACTGGAAATGAAGGGATTTTATATTTATTTTTGAAACTACGTCTATATTAAAGCATTGTAGTGCATCAGGCATGTTCACTGAAGCCGGTGTTGATGGGTTCCAGAGCATCCTAAGAAAGCGAACTGCGTCAATGTTACGTAGGTTGCGGGGAAGCTCCAATAGCATCCTGAGAGTATTTCATGAGCGACTTCCCATTCAGAGGCATTGGATACGAATGCATGTGGGTGGGACATTCAAGTTTATGAACTGACCTGTACTTTCTTTTGTAATATTTTTATTAACATAGTGTAATCAATTACTAACAACTTTGTATGGATACCTGTCCGAAATAAAAACTTATTATTATTATTATTATTATTAAGGAAACTTTTTATTACCAAAAAATAATATTTTATTCGGTCACAAAAACAGAATTAACTAACAAAATATAATATCGACTTCTTCTTAATAGTTGAATTTGGGTAGTATTTTATTCCTAGTCAAGCTTATGGCCATGTTGGTAAAACTCAATTAAAAGCCACAAACTCAAGCAATGAATTGAACATTAAAATGAAACTAAATAAAAGCTTGTAAAAAAGCGGAACTTCTGCACCTCCCTGGTGTATCCGAGCGGTTGCCTCGTGCGACAACACAATTTTCATTTCAAATTTAATGTTTCGAATCAATCCGATGAATTTATTACGGACTTTTTTGTTTGAACAACCATTTGTTTTCCTATTTTGGCGGGAAAATTACGTTGTAACGGGAAATGAGGGGGAAGGAAACTTAGGATTGAATCAAGATTATGTTCGGGGAATATCGTTGTTTTGCATTCCTCTTTGGTTTCGTTTACTGCGTTAAAATTTTACTTCTTTCATCGGCTAGATGGCGGGCGGATTCTTAATTGTATTATCGTTTTGGGCTGGTTTTGTTGATTCTTGAAACCTTTATTTGCTCAAAGATACCTATTTATGAATTTAGTGGGTAAAGGAAGTAACTGTTCGCTTTCACTTTGTCGTGTTAATTATTTTAACATGCATGCGTTGATACAGTATAGTTAGTAACAAGAACAATGACTAAAAAATACTTTTATCAACAATTGAAACACTTTTTATGATCGAATATTAACGAGTCTCAAGTTTTTTAGTTAAATCATTAGGATTACTGGCATAGAAACCATTTCTAAAGTCATATACAATATTCAAATAAACGGTTTATATAAAAGATAACAAAATTTTTAACGAATATGTAGTATGTTGTATGTTATTGGGGGATTTTTACTCCAAAGTCTTAAATGCGCGTTTTTCTGTAAGAAAAAAGCGTATGACAAGCGGACTGCCTTTGTGGCATTAGTATATCATGCGTTCACGCAAATTATAATAATTTTTGATGGCGTTCGACATCACCACACGTTTTACTTCAAAAACCTAATTAAAACCGATCAATTTAAAGAAGCAACAACAACCGAAACTCGCCTTCAAGACGCGTCAACGTTAATCCATTAAGCGTCTTATTCCGTGTATCACAAAGTCAGTAAATTTTTAAATTGTCTGATTCGATAGGATAGCTGCGGCTATACACTTCCATTATGGAAGTGTATAGCCGCAGGTATTGGCGCGACAATTACTCGCGGACACTCGACGTGTAAAATGGAATTGATTCATTGGTCGCACCGCCGACGCGCGAAACGTGATACGTCGCTCGACAATGTGTGGACTTGACTAGTTTCAACAGCTGACGTAAAAACGATCAAGTGTTCTAAGTATGACGTATCTGTCTGTCTTCGGTGTGTCTGTCTATGGTGGACATATGTATATATGTATATATCACTAGCTCTGCCCGCAGGTTCGTTCGCGCGGACTACATATTTGCATGGTTGGTTTTACCCCCATCTCCCCTAATGTTCGAAACATAAAGTAGTACATATTTTAATCCAACTTTCGAGCTATATTTGAGCCAAATTTCATTATGTGAACTTAAAAAATAAGCATTTACACATAAAACTTTTTGTATAACCCCCAGTCCCCCTTATTTTTAAAACAAAAAGCAGCCTATGTCCGTTATAGAGATTAATCGTATACTTTAGCAAATTTCAACAAAATTGATTCAGTAGTTATGTTTTTGTTTTAAAGCTGAATTTGTCGCGAATGTTCATTATTCGAATCTAAAATAAGACTATAATATTTATTAACGCTGTTTCCTTAAACTATAATCTTTTCTTTTTGAAGGGCCTTGTAGATTTGGCTATGTTTTAAAAATTCTACTTTTGCAATATGTATGTAATGGCAATGGGTCAAGAATTTGTTACTTTGTACTTGTTAGGAACTGTTAAACTACAAAATATAACAAAATGTAATCAAAGATTGACTGCCACAAAGAAAACCCAGAGTTTACACTTTTAAATCGAGGTGTTGCAGCTGGCGAAATTCTAAAAAGTTGACCAAGTCCGCAGTTCACGCCGCGACCGCCGGCTGACACGCGCGATTGGCATATTATTTATTTACTGGCTCACCGCACTGCTGTTGGCTTTCTATTTTGATTGTTATAGCATTTTAAACCATTTCAATCTGTTACAATGATTTTGCATGCGATTCGAATGAAACACATTGCCATTCATAGCTCGGTTTTGGTTATTAGGTGTTTATTCTGACAATACAGGCACACAGATTAATTGGCCGAAAAGCCCACTACCGTGACTTTTATTTGTAGCTGTGCTATAACCTTAACATGTGATTTTATAGCTGTGCTTATGATAATTTGGTTACAACTTCATTGAAGAAAAAACTGTAAAATACTTTAGATTCACTATTCAATTGAGGTTCCGGGTTCGATCCCCGGTCGGGTCAATATGGGAAACGAACTTTTCCATATTGTCTCGGGTCTGGGTGTTGTGGTACCGTTGTTGTTTCTGATTTCTGTAACACAAGTGCTTTAGCTACTTACCACAGAATCAGAGCAATGTATGCGATGTTGTCCAATATTTATTTATTTATTTATAATTAACAATTACGTAAACCCCAACGCAATAAATACTTACTGTAGACAACATTAATATAGAACGAAGTTAAGGAAATTAGTAGATACTCTCAAACTGCTAGACCGATACCAACCAAACAAAACCACTGCAAGGAAATCGGCTTTGACACGAAAAAAAAGGACCATGCGTTTTTATCATCTTTTCCCATACACTTCACACACATAGAGAGAGAGATACCATCAGATATTGACCTAAAATGTATTGCACCCCTTATTTTGATTCAGGGGTTACAATTACAATAGCCTTCCCATATGACATAACTTAGTTCGACTTCATAATATGCAATTAGGAAGATAAAACGTTTGACTTACATAAAAACGGCAAGAATTATTAGAATTAACAAAATTCCAGCTATTTTCAGCTTCATGTCATACATTTTACTAGTATGTGGGTCTGCGGCCGATATTCAGACTATTTTTATTTGCCTAAATGATATGATCCTCCATATGAGTTATTTGCAAGCTAAGCCACGTGACAGACCATATCCTTATTAATCTCAACACATACGTATTGAACGAATTTGTAAAAAAACTTGTATGCTGTTCCAAAAAAATCAAAACTTTTGAAACTCTCATAGCATTATCCTATCCTTGAAAGAGGCTACGCTAAATCAGATGCAAACTATATGATAAAGAAATCTCAGAGCTCTGTTTGATTGAATGACATTACTGCTAAGTACCGATTGATTTGCAAAACCCAGTAAACAATAATATAGAGGTTCATGTTAAGGCAATAGTCAAATATTTTTATTTACATAGATTACATCAGTAACACTAGGTTCGGAACCTATAACTACCGAGAAGATACCGGCAAGAAACTCAGTGGTTTTTTACAAGATAAATCTACACTTATTACTAATTTTGTACTAAGACACACAGTTAGTTTGCCAATTGTAAAACAAAAATTCAAAATCAATTATATCAAAAAAATAGGTAACTAAATTACCCTAGGACTTAATGTGAAATATTAAACATACATATTTTTTTTACATTTTGGCCTACATGCGTCAACGTGGCCTTATTCTAAAATTGATCGAGAAAACGCAACAAAAATTTTCAAAATAATATAAAAAGCTCTACTTACGCTTTTACTTAGAAACAGACTAGTTGGTGGTCCATACGTTTTTTCATTCACATATACAATAACATATATATATATATATTAATTCGCTCATAGAGTGTCATCCAAGCTATTTACTAGCTAAGACCACGTCACGTGAAGTGAATCACTTGCAGCATAATACAATGAAATCAATATCCTTATTAATTTAATTACATTATTCTTGGAAGATTTTCTTCAGACTATATACGATAGATCCAACCACCACCTTATTAGTTTGTGTAGCTTTTTTACTGTATGAAAATTCACATTTATTTTCAGGTATTCTGAGAGGAATGCAGTTTGATCATCAATTAATTCAGATGCCCAGTCAACAACACTAATCCAATTTATATTAATTATCGTCAGTACCAATTAAATATGCTGACTAAGTAATTGGGAGCATAATTATCAAACCATGCCGTGAGCTCCGCCGCACCTGTTCTCGCAAGTAATCTTATCATGAATAGTGGAGCGTCTACCAGTTTACAAGTTTGTACTAGTTCGTGGTGCGGCTAAGATCTGAAGCCGTGGCTTCACTGGTCACGAGGTCCATTCTCTAAGCTTGACCACCTACAACTTTTTGTCTCAAGAACTAATAACACAAGGAGGTATTCCGACCCAGACCACCCCAAGTGTAAGTACACCTAAACTTAATCAACAGGGGAAAAAAAGAAAAATATAATAATTAGTACTAGCTTTTGCAGCACGCGCTTCGCGCGAGTCTGCTAAAAGCTAGGCCTGCGGCGCTGGCCGCTCCCGGGCTTCGCCCTCCCGCGGCGCTCGGCCTTCGGCCTCGCATACGCAGCTCGGCCTGCGGCCTCGCGGGTGTGACTTTTGGTGTTTGACCGTCCGCAATGGGGGTCTAGTGCTTTATTTGTACGGCGCAAGAGTTTCTCAACTGTGGCCTAAGGAGCCTTTCCGCTCCGGGCTCCGCCCTGCGCGGCGCAGCTCGGCCTGCGGCCTCGCGCCTAGGGTGACTTGGATTGCACTTTAATAAAATGGCCAAAGTGTTCGACGGAAGCCGCTTCGAGCTTCGCTCTACGCGGGCGCTCGGCCTACGGCCTCGCATTCGAAGCTCGGCCTTCGGCCTCGCGAAAGTTACACAGAACATAGCCGCTTCGGGCTTCGCCCTACGCGGCGCTCGACCTGTGGTCTCACATCGCAGCTCGGCCTACGGCCTCGCGTAGGTTACTTGATAAATTGTCTCGACTGTATCAGTCCAAAGTGTTTGATGGCAGCCGCTTCGAGCTTCGCTCTACGCGGGCGCTCGGCCTTTGGCCTCGCATTCGAAGCTCGGCCTTCGGCCTCGCGAAAGTTACACAGAATATAGCCGCTTCGGGCTTCGCCCTAGTGTTCGGCGGAAGCCGCTTCGAGCTTCGCTCTACGCGGGCGCTCGGCCTTTGGCCTCGCATTCGAAGCTCGGCCTTCGGCCTCGCGAAAGTTACACAGAATGTAGCCGCTTCGGGCTTCGCCCTACGCGGCGCTCGACCAGTGGTCTCGCATCGCAGCTCGGCCTACGGCCTCGCGTAGGTTACTTGATCAATTGTCTCGTCTATATTGGTCCAAAGTGTTTGATGGCAGCCGCTTCGAGCTTCGCTCTACGCGGGCGCTCGGCCTTTGGCCTCGCATTCGAAGCTCGGCCTTCGGCCTCGCGAAAGTTACACAGAATATAGCCGCTTCGGGCTTCGCCCTACGCGGCGCTCGACCTGTGGTCTCGCATCGCAGCTCGGCCTACGGCCTCGCGTAGGTCACTTGATCAGTTATGTTGTCTATATCGGCCCAAAGTGTTCGATGGGAGCCGCTTCGAGCTTCGCTCTACGCGGGCGCTCGGCCTTTGGCCTCACATTCGAAGCTCGGCCTTCGGCCTCGCGAAAGTTACACAGAATATAGTCGCTGCGGGCTTCGCCCTACGCGGCGCACGACCTATGGTCTCGCAACGCAGCTCGGCCTCCGGCCTCGCAAAGTTACCAGTTCCAAGTTTTAATAGCACTCAATACGGTACTATATTACTATGCAACAATTTCCCCATACATTTTCTTACTAAGGTCAATTTCAGTACAAAATGTATGGGGAACCAAGTACTCCATAGAAATATGAGATTCCAATTTTTCCTAAAATTTTGTACTTACACGCTTTTTTTTAGGTCGAGCGACCACGGATAGACATTTTTGACAGGACCTCATACTTATTTTTTTTAAATTCGAGCATTTTCTGTCAGGCCCAAAATCTCCGAAATTACCCCGAAAATCGGGTAAATTTTTGAACCATCACAGGGGCATCATGAAAACCTCCAATAAAGCTGCGAGCATTTTTTCCCTACGACCCCTCCTTCTACCACGAAATTTAGGGAATACATTTTGAATTCTGCAGATTTTTTAAAATGGCCGCCAGCGCATCCGCCATTTTGTTTATCGAAAAGTCTATAATATAACATCTCATCTAGGTTATATACTGCAACAAACCCCATTTTTACTTTTTTCAAATTTTATATCCTGCGACCTACAGGACTTCTGGAAGGTGACCATGATTTTTGCACATTTGTCCCAACAGCTCCCGGTGTTGCCAGGTCACAGAGATAAAAATAGTCAAATGTCATTTCAATGGGGATGTTTCATGGGCACATGGGAATGGTTTGCGCGAAATTTCGCGCGAGTCTGCTAAAAGCTAGGCCTGCGGCGCTGGCCGCTCCCGGGCTTCGCCCTCCCGCGGCGCTCGGCCTTCGGCCTCGCATACGCAGCTCGGCCTGCGGCCTCGCGGGTGTGACACGAGGGTGTTAAACCGTCCGCAATGGGGGCCTAGTGCTTTTTCTTGTACGGCGCTAGAGTTTTGCAACTGTGGCCTAAGGAGCCTTTCCGCTCCGGGCTCCGCCCTGCGCGGCGCAGCTCGGCCTGCGGCCTCGCGCCTAGGGTGACTTGCGTTGCACTTAAATAAAATGGCCAAAGTGTTTGACGGAAGCCGCTTCGAGCTTCGCTTTACGCGGGCGCTCGGCCTACGGCCTCGCATTCGAAGCTCGGCCTTCGGCCTCGCGAAAGTTACACAGAACATAGCCGCTTCGGGCTTCGCCCTACGCGGCGCTCGACCTATGGTCTCGCATCGCAGCTCGGCCTACGGCCTCGCGTTGGTTACTTGATCTGATCAATTGTCTCGTCTATATTGGTCCAAAGTGTTTGATGGCAGCCGCTTCGAACTTCGCTCTACGCGGGCGCTCGGCCTACGGCCTCGCATTCGAAGCTCGGCCTTCGGCCTCGCGAAAGTAACACAGAATATAGCCGCTTCGGGCTTCGCCCTACGCGGCGCTCGACCTGTGGTCTCGCATCGCAGCTCGGCCTACGGCCTCGCGTAGGTTACATGATCAATTGTCTCGTCTATATCGGCCCAAAGTGTTCGATGACAGCCGCTTCGAGCTTCGCTCTACGCGGGCGCTCGGCCTTTGGCCTCGCATTCGAAGCTCGGCCTTCGGCCTCGCGAAAGTTACACAGAATATAGCCGCTGCGGGCTTCGCCCTACGCGGCGCTCGACCTACGGTCTCGCAACGCAGCTCGGCCTCCGGCCTCGCAAAGTTACCATTTCCAAGTATTAACAGCATTACATTAATATGAATCAATTTCCCCATACATGTTCTTACTAAGCTCAATTTCAGTACAAAATGTATGGGGAACCAAGTACTCCATACAAAATTGATTTTCCAATTTTTCCTAAAATTTCGTACTTACTCGCTTTTTTTTGAGTCAATCGACCACGGATGGACATTTTGGACAGGACCTCATACTTATTTTTTTTAAATTCGAGCATTTTCTGTCGGGCCCAAAATTTCCGAAATTACCCCGAAAATCGGGTAAATTTTTCAACCATCACGGGGGCATCATGTAAACCTCCAATAAAGCTCCAAACATATTTTCCCTACAACCCCTCCTTCTACCCCGAAAGTTAATGAATACATTTTGAATCCTGCAGATTTTTACATAATGGCCGCCAGCGCATCCGCCATTTTGTTTATCGAAAAGTCTATAAAATAATATTTCATCTAGGTTATATACTGCATCAAACCTCATTTTTACATTTTTCAATTTTTATATCCTGCGGCCTACAGGACTTCTGGAAGGTGACCATGATTTTTGCACATTTGTCCCAACAGCTCCCGGTGTTGCCAGGTCACAGAGATAAAAATAGTCAAATGTCATTTCAATGGGGATGCCTCATAGGCGTATGGGAATGATTTGCGCGAAATGTCATTATTTCTATTTTCGACCTTCGCCGGGACCTGAGTCAAAAACTACTAAAAATAGTAGAATTTTTATTTCACCTGGCAACACACACAAGTCAAACTCACAATCACCTAGTACATTGCGACTCGCTCAGAGATGGCCATATACATGAAAATTAAAATTTAACGTTTTCGAAAACACATAATTTTCACAAAATGGCCGCCAGCGCGTCGGCCATCTTGTTTAACAAACAGTCTATAGTTTTCCTGTAATCTAGGCTATATTTGGCATCGAACCTCATTTTCATTTTTTTTCTCGCTCTCACCCGATCGCCATATTATTTTTTGGAAAATGACCAAGTCACAAAATATATATTTCGCTCTGGCTCCCAGTGTGGCCAGGTGATTGAGCTAAAATTAGTAAAATATCATTCGGCCATAAGGTTGCCATAATAACGTGGTAGACATTTAGACCAAATGTCAAAAAAAAATTTTTTTGTTTTTTGGGCACTTATCAAAAACTACCAAAAATGGTAGAAATTTTATTTCACCTGGCAACACACATCAACCAAACATGCAACCGCTCGATACATTGCGACTGGCTCAAATGTTGCAATGTGCCTGAAAAACGGTTTTGAAAATCGTGAAAAATTCAAAATGGCCGAAAGGGGGTCGGCCATCTTGGATTTTGGATCGGCCGTATTTTTCCCGTATTTTTGGTTATATAACGCGTCGAACCTAATTTTTATTTTTTTTCTCGCTCCCACCCAGTCTTCAAAAGAACTTTTGGAAAAAACCATGTCGAAAAAATTATTTTCCCCGCCATTTCCAGGGTTGCCAGGATTTTTCCAAAAAACTACCTTTTTGGCACTTCGGACCTCTATGGCCACCCCACTGCATATTTATTTTTTTTCTACAAGGGTTAATTTTTTTTCTAACATTCGGGGCCATGGGGCGAAAACTACCATGAATTTGGTAGAATTTATTTCTCAAAACAATAGACGGATAACAAACCTACCACTGCCTTATACAAACCGATTCGACCCGGTGTTGCCATCCTTGTCAAAATCTACTTTGAAAATGACAAAATTTTTGCTCCCTACAAAACTGCCGCCAGCGCCGTCTCTATGGCCAAACTCTATAATCTATGAATGAGGTTTGCAAGTTGACTATACTGCCGGCAGAGTTAAAAAAAAAATTTTTTTAATTATCTACGGAAACCTCTCCACCATGACCCCGCAAAAACACCTCTTAACCGAATTTTCGATCCAAGATGGCGGCGCGGACATCTTGTTTTTTTGACATTTTACTTTTTCACAACAATACATAGCAATGGGAGTTTTAAAAAAAATAGAAACCGCCTGCCCATTCCATAGACAAGAAAAAAGTTGGTTCCCCAAAAGTGGCCGCCATCTTGGATTTTGGAAAAAAAAAATGTAAAAACCTGCTTTGATTAAAAAATTACCCACCCCGTTAGAACACCCCAAAGAGGTAAAAAAACTCGAAGACCCCCAAAAACACCCCCGATGAGTGAGTCAGTGAGTCAGTGGTAATTTAGCTTTATATAATATAGACTAGCTTTTGCAGCACGCGCTTCGCGCGAGTCTGCTAAAAGCTAGGCCTGCGGCGCTGGCCGCTCCCGGGCTTCGCCCTCCCGCGGCGCTCGGCCTTCGGCCTCGCATACGCAGCTCGGCCTGCGGCCTCGCGGGTGTGACTTTTGGTGTTTGACCGTCCGCAATGGGGGCCTAGTGCTTTTTTTGTACGGCGCTAGAGTTTTGCAACTGTGGCCTAAGGAGCCTTTCCGCTCCGGGCTCCGCCCTGCGCGGCGCAGCTCGGCCTGCGGCCTCGCGCCTAGGGTGACTTGAGTTGCACTTTAATAAAATGCCCAAAGTGTTCGACGGAAGCCGCTTCGAGCTTCGCTCTACGCGGGCGCTCGGCCTTTGGCCTCGCATTCGAAGCTCGGCCTTCGGCCTCGCGAAAGTTACACAGAATATAGCCGCTTCGGGCTTCGCCCTACGCGGCGCTCGACCTATGGTCTCGCATCGCAGCTCGGCCTACGGCCTCGCGTAGGTTACTCAATCAATTGTCTCGTCTATATCGGCCCAAAGTGTTCGATGGCAGCCGCTTCGAGCTTCGCTCTACGCGGGCGCTCGGCCTTTGGCCTCGCATTCGAAGCTCGGCCTTCGGCCTCGCGAAAGGTACACAGAATATAGCCGCTGCGGGCTTCGCCCTACGCGGCGCTCGACCTATGGTCTCGCATCGCAGCTCGGCCTACGGCCTCGCGTAGGTTACTTGATCAATTGTCTCGTCTATATCGGCCCAAAATGTTCGATGGAAGCCGCTTCGAGCTTCGCTCTACGCGGGCGCTCGGCCTTTGGCCTCGCATTCGAAGCTCGGCCTTCGGCCTCGCGAAAGTTACACAGAATGTAGCCGCTTCGGGCTTCGCCCTACGCGGCGCTCGACCTGTGGTCTCGCATCGCAGCTCGGCCTACGGCCTCGCGTGGGTTACTTGATAATTTGTCTCGTCTATATTGGTCGAAAGTGTTCGATGGCAGCCGCTTCGAGCTTCGCTCTACGCGGGCGCTCGGCCTTTGGCCTCGCATTCGAAGCTCGGCCTTCGGCCTCGCGAAAGTTACACAGAATATAGCCGCTTCGGGCTTCGCCCTACGCGGCGCTCGACCTACGGTCTCGCAACGCAGCTCGGCCTCCGGCCTCGCAAAGTTACCAGTTCCGAGTTTTAATAGCACTCAATACGGTACTATATTAGTATGCAACAATTTCCCCATACATTTTCTTCCTACGGTCGATTTCAGTACAAAATGTATGGGGAACCAAGTACTCCATAGAAAATTGATTTTCCAATTTTTCCTAAAATTTCGTACTTACTCGCTTTTTTTTGGGTCAATCGACCACGGATGGACATTTTTGACAGGACCTTATACTTATTTTTTTTAAATTTGAGCATTTTCTGTCGGGCCCAAAATCTCCGAAATTACCCCGAAAATCGGGTAAATTTTCAAACCATCACAGGGGCATCACGTAAACCTCCAATAAAGCTTCGAGCATATTTTCCCTACAACCCTTCCTTCTACCCCGAAAGTTAATGAATACATTTTGAATCCTGCAGATTTTTACATAATGGCCGCCAGCGCATCCGCCATTTTGTTTATCGAAAAGCCTATAGTTTTCCTGTAATCTAGGTTATATACGGCATCAAACCTCATTTTTACTTTTTTCGAATTTTATATCCTGTGGCCCACAGAGCCTCCGGTAGGTGACCATGTTTTTTGCACTTTTTCCTCACCGGCTCTCGGTGTTGCCCAATTAAGGAAATAAAAATAGTCAAATGTCATTACTATTACAATGCCTCATAAGCACATGGGAATGATTTGCGCGAAATGTCATTATTTCTATTCTCGACCTTTTCGGGACCTGAGCCAAAAACTACCAAAAATGGTAGAAATATTTTTTCACCTGGCAACACACGATGACAAAACACATAACCGCCTAGTACATTTCGACTCGCTCAGATTTTTAAAAATACCCGAAATTTTAATTTTAATTTTTCAAAAACACGAAAAAATCACAAAATGGCCGCCAGCGCGTCGGCCATCTTGTTAATCAAAAAGTCTATAGTTTTCCCATAATCTAGACTATATTTGACAGCGAACCTCATTTTTATTTTTTTTCTTGCTCCCACCCAGTCGCCCTCAGAACTTTTGGAAAATGACCATGTCGAAAAAATATTTTTCACCGTAGCTCCCAGTGTTGCCAGGTGATCTGACCAAAAGCCACAAAATATCATTCGGCTATGGGCTATTCATAATTGAGTGGTATAAGTTTCAACCAAATGTCAAAAAAAATTTTTTTCGTTTTTTGGGCACGAGTCAAAAACTACCAAAAATGGTAGAAATTTTATTTGACCTGGCAACACATATGAACCAAACATGCAACCGCTCCATACATTGAGACTCGCTCAAATGTTGCCAAGTGCCAAAAAAACAGTTTTGAAAATCGTGAAAAATTCAAAATGGCCGAAAGGGGGTCCGCCATCTTAGATTTTCGAACGGCCGTATTTTTCCTGTATTTTAGGTTATATATCGCATCAGACCTAATTTTTAGTTTTTTTCTCGCTCCAACCCAGTCGCCCCTAGAGCTTTTGGAAAATGACCATGTCGAAAAAATGTTTTTCCCCGCCATTTCCAGGGTTGCCAGGATTTTTCCGAAAAACTACCTTTTTGTCACTTCGGACCTCTATGGCCACCCCACAGCGTATCTATTTTTGTTCTACAAGGTTATTTTTTTTTCCTACCATTTGGGGCCATGGGGTAAAAACTACCATGAATTTGGTAGAATTTATTTCTCAAAACAATAGACGGATAACTAACCTACTACTGCCCTATACAAACCGATTCGACCCGGTGTTGCCATCCCCCTCAAAATCGACTTTGAAAATGACGAAATTTTTGCTCCCTACAAAACTGCCGCCAGCGCCGTCTCTATGGCCAAACTCTATAATCTATGGATGAGGTTTGCAAGTTGACTATACTGCCGGCAGAGTTCAAAAAAATTTTTCAATTATCTGTGGAAACCTCTCCACCACTGCCCCGCAAAAACACCTCTAAACCGGATTTTCGATCCAAGATGGCGGCGCGGACATCTTGATTTTTTGACATTTTACTTTTTTAAAGTACTTTACTACACTACAATTCTCTAAAAAAGTAAAAACTGCCTGGGCACTCTATACATTTTTTTTATTTCAATCCAGCAAAAAGGGCCGCCATCTTGGATTTTGGGAAAAAAAAAACGAAAAACCTGCTTTGATTAAAAAATAACCCACCCCGTTAGAACACCCCAGAGATGTATATCAACTCCTTCACCCCCAAAAAAACCCCCGATGAGTCAGTCAGTGAGTGAGTGGTAATTTAGCTTTATATAATATAGACTAGCTTTTGCAGCACGCGCTTCGCGCGAGTCTGCTAAAAGCTAGGCCTGCGGCGCTGGCCGCTCCCGGGCTTCGCCCTCCCGCGGCGCTCGGCCTTCGGCCTCGCATACGCAGCTCGGCCTGCGGCCTCGCGGGTGTGACTTTTGGTGTTTGACCGTCCGCAATGGGGGCCTAGTGCTTTTTATGTACGGCGCTAGAGTTTTGCAACTGTGGCCTAAGGAGCCTTTCCGCTCCGGGCTCCGCCCTGCGCGGCGCAGCTCGGCCTGCGGCCTCGCGCCTAGGATGACTTGGATTGCACTTTAATAAAATGGCCAAAGTGTTCGACGGAAGCCGCTTCGAGCTTCGCTCTACGCGGGCGCTCGGCCTACGGCCTCGCGAAAGTTACACAGAATACAGCCGCTTCGGGCTTCGCCCTACGCGGCGCTCGACCTGTGGTCTCGCATCGCAGCTCGGCCTACGGCCTCGCGTAGGTTACATGATCAATTGTCTCGTCTATATCGGCCCAAAGTGTTCGATGGCAGCGGCTTCGAGCTTCGCTCTACGCGGGCGCTCAGCCTTTGGCCTCGCATTCGAAGCTCGGCCTTCGGCCTCGCGAAAGTTACACAGAATATAGCCGCTTCGGGCTTCGCCCTACGCGGCGCTCGACCTACGGTCTCGCAACGCAGCTCGGCCTCCGGCCTCGCAAAGTTACCATTTCCAAGTTTTAATAGCACTCAATACGGTACTACATTAATATGAATCAATTTCTCCATACATTTTCTTACTAAGGTCAATTTCAGTACAAAATGTATGGGGAACCAAGTACTCCATAGAAATTTGATTTTCCAATTTTTCCTAAAATATCGTACTTACTCGCCTTTTTTTAGGTCGGTCGACCACGGATGGACATTTTTGACAGGACCTTATACTTTTTTTTTTTAAATTCGATCATTTTCTGTCGGGCCCAAAATCTCCGAAATTACCCCGAAAATCGGGTAAATTTTTGAACCATCACGGGGGCATCATGTAAACCTCCAATAAAGCTTCGAGCATATTTTCCCTACGACCCCTCCTTCTACCCCGAAATTTAGAAAATACATTTTGAATTCTGCAGATTTTTTAAAATGGCCGCCAGCGCATCCGCCATTTTGTTTATCGAAAAGTCTATAATGTAAGATCAAATCTAGGTTATATACAGCATCAAACGTCATTTTTACTTTTTTCAAATTTTATATCCTGCGACCTACAGGACTTCTGGAAGGTGACCATGATTTTTGCACATTTGTCCCAACAGCTCTCGGTGTTGCCAGGTCACAGAGATAAAAATAGTCAAATGTCATTTCAATGGGGATGTTTCATAGGCACATGGGAATGGTTTGCGCGAAATGTCATTATTTCTATTTTCGACCTTCGCCGGGACCTGAGTCAAAAACTACCAAAAATAGTAGAATTTTTATTTCACCTGGCAACACACAATGACAAAATACATAACCGCCTAGTACATTGCGACTCGCTCAGATGTCGCTATATACATGAAAATTAGGATTTAACGTTTTCAAAAACACAAAAGTTTTACAAAATGGCCGCCAGCGCGTCGGCCATCTTGTTTAACAAACAGTCTATAGTTTTCCTGTAATCAAAGCTATATTTGTCATCGAACCTCATTTTCATTTTTTTTCTCGCTCTCACCCAATCGCCATATTATTTTTTGGAAAATGACCAAGTCACAAAATATATATTTCGCTCTGGCACCCAGTGTGGCCAGGTGATTGGGCTAAAATTAGTAAAATATCATTCAGCCATAAGCTTGCCATAATAACGTGGTAGACATTTAGACCAAATGTCAAAAAATTTTTTTTTCGTTTTTTGGGCAAAAGTAAAAAACTACCAAAAATGGTAGAAATTTTATTTCACTTAGCAACACATATAAACTAAACATGCAACCGCTTCATACATTGCGACTCGCTCAAATGTTGCCATGTGCCTGAAAAACGGTTTTGAAAATCGTAAAAAATTCAAAATGGCCGAAAGGGGGTCGGCCATCTTGGATTTTGGATCGGCCGTATTTTTCCCGTATTCTAGGTTATATAACGCACCGAACCTAATTTTTATTTTTTTTCTCGCTCCCACCCAGTCTTCAAAAGAACTTTTGGAAAAAACCATGTCGAAAAAATGATTTTCCCCGTCATTTCCAGGGTTGCCAGGATTTTTCCGAAAAACTACTTTTTTGTCACTTCGGACCTCTAGGGCCACCCCACTGCATATTTATTTTTTTTCTACAAGGGTAATTTTTTTTTCTACCATTCGGGGCCATGGGGCAAAAACTACCATGAATTTGGTAGAAATTATTTCTCAAAACAATAAACAGATAACTAATCTACCACCGCTCCATACAAACTGATTCGACCCAGTGTTGCCATCCTTGTCAAAATCTACTTTGAAAATGACAAAATTTTTGCTCCCTACAAAACTGCCGCCAGCGCCGTCTCTATGGCCAAACTCTATTATCTATGTATGAGGTTTGCAAGTTGACTATACTGCCGGCAGAGTTAAAAAAAAATTTTTTAATTATCTATAGAAACCTCTTCACCACGACCCCGCAAAAACACCTCTAAATCGAATTTTCAATCCAAGATGGCGGCGCGGACATCTTGTTTTTTTGACATTTTACTTTTTCACAATAATACATAGCAATGGGAGTTTCAAAAAAAGTTAAAACCGCCCGGCCATTCCATAGACAAGAAAAAAGTTGATTCAGCAAAAAGGGCCGCCATCTTGGATTTTGGAAAAAAAAAATGGAAAAACCTGCTTTGATTGAAAAATAACCCACCCCATTAGAACACCCCAAAGAGGTAAAACAACTCGAACCCCCCCAAAAACACCCCCGATGAGTGAGTGAGTCAGTGAGTGGTAATTTAGCTTTATATAATATAGATAGTATTATGTAGCTGACTAATTCATAAATTAATAATGGACGGAGTCCATGAATATGTGGTAACGACCTGAGGCACCTGCGTTACAGAAACCAGAAACAACGGTTGTACCACAGTGCCCAGACCCGAGACGATATATAAAATTAAGTGTATCAAAAAATGCGTTTGTTTTGCAAACAAACATCGAATATAATTGTTACTCGGTAAATATCGTTATTCACATGAAAATTATTTATTGGTCAATATTTAAATGATGGCAACACAAATACGTTTGGGATGCCACAAGGCACAATTCTTTCTTCATTTATATTAATCATGCAAAAACTATCTCGTGGCATATATGCAACCGGTTCCCGGCGTAGGTAAGACCGCGTCCATATTAGGTATTACTTGAATAGTATCCGATGTAAACAGTTGCCGGACAGCGGCTGTCCGGTAGTCTCGGACGCGGGAACTAATTGCGCCGCTTCCATTAACTATTGTTTGGGGCTCGTCGCTGTTAGCGTGTTTGAAAACAGATGAAACGCGCGGTCTTGTTAGCGGTGCGGAGTTTGCATTGCGTTTGGAATATCTCTACGATGCTTCATTGTGTATGGGTAAACACAGATATATATATACAGTCGAATTGAGTACCTCTTCCTTTTTTTGAAGTCGTCTAAAAAGGATTTTGAAGCGTACAAGTTTTTCGATAAAAATCTACGTACAAAGACAGTTTTTTATAGGTAGCACTTAATTGAAGCTAATCTGTTCTGTATTACAGTACTGTGGTAAAGTAAAAAGTTAGATGTCAGCGTATTAATTTCCCACTGCTAGGCAAAAGCCTCCGTGATCAATGTCAAGTCCATAGTTATAGATTTTCAGACGTTTGCGTTCCATTTTAGAATAAGTGAAAGGGTCAAACCGTCATAACATATTTAGTAGTTAATGCGAACTACTTATTTCCCAACGTTTCAGTCAGATCGCACCAACCGTAACATTAAAAGTCACTTATACTTCAATAGTTTCAGTAGTAATGCTATCTTTATTATAGCTAAACTATTGACTACACGAGCAAATTGAGTAAATAAAGTATCATTTAATACTAAAAATGGCTTAACATAGTTACATATCAAATAAATAATAAGTTTTCACATTATTCTGCATTAACGGTCTAGCCAACGAGGGTGCTTCATGATTAATGTCCAAGTTTCTGCGAATAAATCATATAACTACATTTAAGTGACAATTCACGTTTTACGTCAATTTTTTTTGTTGCAAAAAAAAAAATATTTTTTTATATTACACTTCAAGATTCTATTTTCTTCTATGATTCTAAAGTTCTAGCCTAAGGGCGACAAGTAAAGCATAATAAATCTATTACTGGACTTATCGCCCTTATCTTAAAGGCTTGGCCCTGCTACTTATGTAGCACTCCCAAGAGAACGCGGGAACACAATAACACCGAAGTGATTGTTATTTGACTGCGGTCTTCTGTAAGGTGTATATATTTCACCAGTCAGGCTGCTCCAGTTCAAGCGATAAATCGCTATGCCCTACCTCTCTTCATTATTTACATATTTGAAAATATTTATTTCATAACCCGAGCGTGAGTCCCCAAAATCTTCATAATTCCGTAGCAACTAAACCGAATAAATGGCGTCCATAATTTGACGATGACGCACATAAAAATTCAAGGGGGCATGTGGAGGGGGGCGCAAAAACGTGATATGAAGACGCTGAGATACTGCCGTAATTCCCGCCACGACTTTTGACTGACATTTGCATTTCCAAATTTAATTTAGGCACCTGAAAGTGATGCATAAAACATGCCCGACTTTTTTCCACATTCATTTGAGCGGGCCCCGCCTTTTGTATTTTAATGAGGTGCTATAATAATTTTTTCAAGGCCCGATTGTCGTGTGCGTAAATATTTGTGACGGGCGCGGTTTTTAATTAAACAACTTGGTTGACGCGGCGCGGCTATTCCTCCGCTTTTATTGTGTTTGGAAAGGTCTTCTCTATTGACATCGGAATATGTATTAAAGCCTTTAACATATGATTTGATAGAATATGGGTTGAGTAGTCATTTAAAGTTTTATTTTTAAAATAACTTGTTACAAAATTCGCAAACGATTATAAGTGTTATGAATATTAAATATTAAATTTGCATGATAAGTATCATGTCATATCTAAATTAGTGATTCTTGAATACTCTTATAGTTATGTAGGGCTCTTTCAATAATAGCTTTTTAACAGTAATTGTTTATAACTACCTTCGCGTGTATTGTACAGTCAGCCGCTCACTGTCCGCCTAATGATAACGCGGCCTTAAGGTATCGCTCACAACAATCGTAATGTCCACTTGCTGCTTTACGTAGTTTATCACCTTTACATTAATATTAAGGCTACGCGTTCACACCGAACCTACTTTGACGACCTCCGTAGCCGAGAGGCGAGCGTGCTGGACTTTGGCGTTGCGCTATCTCTGAGGTTCCGGGTACGATCCCCGGTCGGGTCAATGTGGAAAACGAACTTTTCTATATTGTCTCGGGTCTGGGTGTTGTGGTACCTTCGTTGTTTCTGATTTCTGTAACACAAGTGCTTAAGCTACTTACCACAGGATCAGAGCAATGTATGTGATATTGTCCAATATTTATTTATTATTTATTTATTTACTATACGCTATTATGAATGATATTATGTATAAGAATGCCATAAGCAAAAGTGGCGGTACTCCTGGACCAGGCGGGGCCGCATATTTGTTCGTCAAGAAGATGGATAGCCTGCATTTTTAATTTTATTTTTGTTTTTAATTTTGTAATTGGTTGTTTATTATTTTTTGTACGGTCAATAAATGTTTTTTATTTCTTTCTTTCTTTTCTATTACTAAGTGTGACTGACTCTCAGTGGCTATTAGTCAATAGTCAACCGCTCAGTGAACGCATCTAGTGTGAACCTACCAGAGCCATTTTTTACACATATAGCGCATTGTACGCTATAGCGTATTTTACACTATAGCGTATTGTACGCTAAAGCATATTGTACGATAGAGCGTATTCACGGCGTGGTTAGAACGCGTACTGCAGACTCAGTCGGCTGACAATTTGGTGCGAACGATGCCTAAAGATGATGTTTCACGTCTTAAAAGCTCAAGATGCTTCGTGATCAAATCACGTTTGTCTTTTCTTTAACATTATCTTCTTAATTTGATTCATAACTTCATGAATGTTCATCAACAGACCTTAATAGCTATTCATTGTTCTTCCTGCTCGAGAAAACTCCTAACTTTTTAAGAGCCAAATCTATTCATGCCAAAACGAATCGAATCCTTTGGAGTGTCGGGACTGAATTACTTCCGGCGATCCTAACTTTTATGGGGACTTAATTAAAAATAAACCGACCCACTCAGTCGGTGTAAATCATTTTTTATCTCAAGAGCAAGCCATAAAAGTGGGACTCAGTGCTTTCTGCAATAAATTGTATAAATATTTTATAAAGATGGCGCGGAGGGCGAAAGCGAGCTCCCTAGGGATACTTCTATATTTATTACGTAGGAACTTAGTTCGCAAGTTGAGTCGCAGTTTTGAACAAGTTTATCAATCTTGTGATATTTTTAAACGCGAGCACTTAAAACTTGCACTTGCTAGAAATTGGGATGATTTGTTGGAAAAATGTCGAAGTAAGAACTCCATTGGTAGAGGAAGTGAAGCGTTATCTTGTTTTCGTTAGTAAAAACTAACATAATAAAACGAGAAAATCTGATTTACTTGTTTGATACTTATTTTTTTAGTACTTTACGCCGTACTAGCGAACTTTAAATATTTTAAAGAAACAGAAGCAGCGGTAAGCTCAGTTAAGAGCAGCACGCGCGATATGTGAAGGTCGTAGGTTCGATTCCCGCACCGCAAAAGGAGATAAAAAATTTCTGTTTCTTTAAAATGTTTGATACATACTAATACCTGGTTCCATTATTTTACAGTTCGTAATGTGTCTAAAGTGATATCTGTTTTTCTCCAACTAACTACGAGTCGTCAAATAATATCCTACTACTATTATAAAGGCGAAAGTTTGTAAGTATGGATGTACGGATGTTTGTTACTCTTTCACGCAAAAACTACAGAACAGATTTGGATACAATTTGGTAGGAAGACAGATGACATACTAGATTAACATATAGGATACTTTTTATCCCGAAATAACGCGGGCGAAGTCGCGGGCAACAGCTAGTTGTTCCATACAACTGTCATCAATCGACCGTCGGTCGTTTTTAGCTTACGCCTCTTTTAATTTATTACTATCCGTTAATAGAACGGAACTGTTTTTCAAATATTGAAACCGCACATTACTGGTTTTAATATGGCAGTTGATAATAACAAAGTAAACAAGTTATAATAGGCTGATGCCTGTTGATGTATTATGTTGTACTGCAGAGCTAAGGCTTCTATTATTAACATCAAGCTTCTATGATTGAAATCACTGCATTACTAATGCATGGATTTAAGACTCTGATCAAAAATTGTGTCATGGAAAAAGGCTTTTATAAAATAGAAGACTATTTATAATAGTCTTTATTTCAGGCAATAACCCTAAGATATAGTACATGTTTTGTTATGTTGTGGAGGTAATTACAAAAAATATTTATATTTTAGGATGTTTTATTTTCCCTTTGGTTGATCTAATGTGTGTAACGTAAACATAAAAGCTTGAGCAAACTAAGTTTATTTGTGTTGTTTACTATTTTTTTTTTTATTTAAATGTGACCACTCGAAACATGCACTTTGTTATTGGGTTTACAATACTTTGGAATGTTCTTAACTGCACTTATTGTACTGAATACACGAATAATGCCAAATCACGAAATTCGAAGAAAAATGGATAAATAGATGTTATTTACAGAAATTTGACTTACAGATACCTACATTATACGATTATAGTACGATTGAGGCGGTCTTATTGCTAAAAAGCAATCTCTTCCAGACAACTTTCGACCTTTTTAAACCAATAGATGTAACTTACCTAACCAATTTTACAACTTTAACTTTGTTCTGGCTGTAGTTTTTTTAGTTATTTTTTAAGATTTTCCTACATTTTCGTAGCAAAAAATGCATAAAAAATATATCCCAGCTGTTACTGCAGTACGCTATCCGTGAACTCGCTATCGCCGATATATCGTCTCGGCGTAACACCAAATTACCAGAAACTCTATTTAACCGGTACAGCTGGCGTTTCTCACCGATTTCCCACCTTATCTCCGGCTTGCAGTGTTCAATTTACGATGACAATTGCTTCAGATAAAGCAGGGTTTTCACAGTACGTGCGCGTGTCGCGGTGAGGACGAGTGTGCTCGCCTGAGCGACTGGCTACAGACCAGACGTGGGGTATAGACAAAGGAACATCAGAGTACAACTGTACCCTTATGTCATGCGTAATAAAAATTGATATCGAACTGCTAGTATTTTTAATTTTCTTTTTATATAACACTTCAAGATTGACCCACCTGATGTTAAGTGTTAATGAGATACTAACTTAAGGGCGGCAAGTACAGCACAATAAATCTATTACGTGGCTTGTCGCCCCTACCTTGAAGGCTTGACCCCTGCTTCTAATGTAGCTCCCCACAAGAGCTCTGAAAACCATACTCACTCGCAGGAATACAACAACACCGAAGTCTTCTGTAAGGTGGTGGTGGTGGTGGTCGGTGGCGTAAGGTATTTCACTAGGTGGGCTACTCCAGTTCGAGCGATAAATCGCTATCTCCTCTCTAAAATTTTTATCGAATTCGCCTTGAGGTGCTGTCAACCGTTCTTTACTGTTAAATTCGGTGACGTAATAAGCAACATCGTTCGCAAGCCCTTCAAGGTAGTTGTGCAAATGAAATGCGCTAAATTAGGTCGCGTAGTTTATCTGCAAGCAATCGTACCTTATACAATAAATGTATGTAAATAGTTAAAAGAAACGTTTAAGTTTCAACTCTCCGCAAGTGTGGCGCTCGCACCCACGACCATTACGTCTCACTTCATCTTCCAACTATATTGTCACGGGTGTGGATTTTGTGATGCCGGCGGTTTTTCTGATTTCTGTAATACAATTACTTTAGTACCTTACCATAAAATCAAAGAAATGTATGTGATGTTGTCCAACATTTTTTTTATTGATTTATAAAAACCCAAACACAGAATAAACACAAACGTTACCACATCCAAATCTTTGGTTCAACGACATTACAATACACATATACTAAACCTTCCAAACCCAATGATTTATCGGTAAGTCAAGAAATAATTGATTTTCATTAAACCTGGGAAATTAAGAAAACTCAGCACCCAAATTCGTCAGGTAGAAACAGTGCCTAAAGGGTTTTAGACTGCAAATCTGTACATCTGCTTTGGACATTCCCCGCGGACATAATTCGCCGGTCCGAGAGACCAGCGCGAGCGGGTCAAGCGTCCGGATTTACGAGCGATTCCGGCCCTGCATCGCCGTGCAATAATCAGAGCCCGCATCGGACTCTAAATACTCTACTGCGTAAATCGGTCTGTGTTTCAGTGCTAACAGGATTGTTCTTCAAATAGAATTGTCGTACGCACAGTGCGCACTATAGTGATTCAGTTAAATAAACTATTTGTATTTGTAGTTTATGTAATTAATTTGAAACAAATCAGGTACGACTTTGTGTAAACACAGTCTTTACAGAATCAGTAGCATTAACAATTTCATTTTGATTTACAGTTTCACTTTTCAGTTTACACTTTTTTCTTCGTTTTTTTTTTATGACAGGTGACAAAAGCTATACAATAGAACTTACAACTTCATAATTCGATTATTATTATTCAAATAATCGTCTAAATATTCGTTCAAATAGTAATAAAAGAGTTTGCTTTTGCTTTTAAAAGACAATCAGAAGCTACACAGCAAAAACTCCTACTCAGAATACGGTTTACGACCACAAAACTGCATATTCCGGTTCTGACATTTCGGTGAACAGAATCCGTCGGTCCGAGAGACAAGCGGGTCGAACGACCGGATTTACGAGCGATTCCGTGCTTACATCGATGAGCAAGAATCAAGCGCACAGTAGACCAAAATCCACTCTACTAATAGTAGATATTATGGTATAGACTCTAAATACACTACTACGTAACTAGGTCAGTGGTTCAGTACTTATAGGATTGCTTCTCAAATATAATAGTCATACCGTTTCTGTTTACCTATTTTTGACTTATTTTGAAATAAAAGTTTTTTTGGTTCTAACTATGTGGAACTTTTTAAAATGAAACACTTGCAGTTAATGACGTATAAAAATTGATTTTTCAAATAATATATAAATACTGTATATTGTCTGTGACTTCGTCAAATTATTTTATAGTTTTATCTAGTTTTCCATCTCTCATCCTACCAAATGTCATCCAAACCTGTTTAGTAACTTATGCGTGAAAAACTTACAAATATACATCCGTAGGTACATTCTTAGTAACTTTACGTTTTTAATATTAGTTAGTAGGATTGTCTTTACACATTCACTTTTCAGCCATTACAGCTCTCCAATATCGGGTGAAACATGAAAACCCTATTAACTTCTTTAAAAATAATCTACAATATTGAAATATCATACAATTTAATCATAGTCTTGTAAACATTCAAAATAAGTAAATAATTGAACGTCTTCCTTAGCCGAAAGGCGAGCAGGTCGGACTTTGGCGTTGCGCCAATTCTAAGGTTGCAGGTTCGATTAACAACTATTATGGATTAACGACATTTTTCCATATTCTTTTAGAACTGGTTGTTCTAGTACCTTCGTCATATCACAAGTGACTTATCTACTCGTCACAGAATTAGGGTAATATAATGAGGTTTCTTCAATTTGTTTAGTTATGTTCCAAGAATTTAAAATTTTCACGCGTTTGCAAATTATCAGCCACGTTAACACGCCCTTGTTTTTTAAATAATGTTTTTTTCTGATTTTAATAGTCAGTGCTTACCTGACAATTAAGAGCTGCACAGCAGCCAAACTCTCCCAGTTAAAACACAGGTTTAGACAACAAAACTGCATATTCCAGTCCGAACATAATTCGTTGGTCCGAGAGACCGAGCGGCTCAAACGGCCGGATTTACGACAGAATTTTGCCTTGCATCGAATACCCATGCATCAGAGCTTAGATTACAAGTCTTCTTGGTAAATCGACATTTCTACCAGTACTATTAAGCCCAGCTAAAAATGTTTATGATAATTCTTTTGTTAATCAATCAGTCAAACAAATATTTCTTTCTTCAAATAGGATATACTATTATAACATTTTCGAATCGTTATTGAATACAATGCAATGTGACGCTTTTTCCAGTTCGGAACCTATATCTACCGAGAAGACACCTGTAAGAAACTCAGTTGATTAGTAACAGAAGCAGTATTCTATCTTATTGCTATGTGTATTTCACTTTAAACCGAGTTTTACAGTTTTCTTATGATGAGTGAAAAAACATTAAGTATTTATTTTTGAGACATAGGCGGAAGTAAACCAGTCCCCAGAGGTGGCACCTGTTCACAAACAGTATTGTGTTCTCAATTTCCATTAAAAATACAATAATGTTTGTGAACAGGTTAATTTACATACGGATTGTGTTATTTTCATCCTCACTGCTTATTTCCTTGGTTTTTGTTTCGAACCGTTTCTGATTCATATCACAGAAAATATTTGCACAGTCGCCGTCAGATATATCGGAGCAAAGTGACCAAATACTTCTGAACAGTTAAAATGTCAAAAAGTTTCATACACCACAAGTTACCATTACCTAATATATATATATCTGATCAGATGCCAATAACATCTGAACACTTATAACGTCGATATGTGTCACTACATCATGCGTCTCATTTAGCTTCCTGTATAGATGAGTGTTCAGATATTCTTGGTAAGTTGTGTGTATAGAAATTATTGACTCGCATCTGCTCAGATATTATTGAAGTAATTAATGTTCAGATATTAATGGTAACTTGTGGTGTACGGAACTTTTGGACATTTTAACTGTTCAGAAGTATTTGGTCACTTTGTCTGCTCCGATATATCTGACGGCGACTGTACATCGATGATAGCTCTTATGGTTACAACTAACTCGCAACAAATTCGCAAAACGAAAGAGAACCGATTAGAAGTTACTGCTAAACCACTTTGTGCCGTTGCGCAAGACTTAACAATTATCTCCCTCTAGTTTTCACTGATTCTTCGATTCTATTGATTGCAGCGTAATATATTGTAGCCTAAAACCTTTCTCGATAAATTTACTATCCGACGCAAAAATAATTATCAAATTCGAACCAGTGGTTCCTGAGACAAGCGAGTTCAAACAAACACATTTTTCAACTATATTATATTAAGTATTGTATTACTATCATCATTTTTTAATAAAAAGCATAGTTAATATTGTATTTTTGCAAAATAAAATTTACTTATTATATCTGTGGAACAAAAGACCCGAAACGGAAACCTACACTTGTGGGACACTGCAAGCCGGAAATGACAGCTGTCGGCAAATTTTATTTATTTTATTGTGGTGAAACGATGATAATTTAACCGATTTCATCGAATTATTGTGTCGCTCACAATATTAAGGATTTATTAAAATATTTTTCATTTACTTAAAAATTTGATATTTTCATAAAATTAAGTCGTTCCGACCTGTGGTGGTTTGATGTCTACAACGTTGACATCACATCTCCAACAGGCACGTGACTTGGCGTTTTCACGCGCTTTTTAAATGTGTTACACAAAATCTTATTTTTCTCTGGTAATTTACATTTTTTACAGCTAAATTGAATTGCTTGGGTTAAAAAATGATCAAATTTTACGATACTTTTTCAAAAACTGTCAAAGTAGCCAATATAGATTAGTCGCCTTTGCCAAAATCAGTTGGAACTATCTCTAATATACTTTAATATCCGCCTTAATAGCATAGAGAGCACAATAATGATGAATGCACACAAGACGTCAAGCGTGTGTATTAACTGTAAACCGCTGGATTGTAATGCCGTAGTCATAACTTACGGACTTCAGCGTCGTACTTTTTAATACTCCAAGCGAAACCTCCCAAGCTGATTTACACTCTTTGTGTACAGCTTATGTCTGGTTTCCGAATGCAGGTTCGAGCTAGCCGGGAACAGTGACTTATGAAGCCAACCGCGGCGGCTTATCACTTGTGACGAATGAGTACTGCTCCAACTATGTACTTTGAAAAAGTACTCTTGTTTTTTGAAGTGAACGCTCGGGTTTGATTTCTAGCGTTATTACTGATAACTACAACCAGAGCTGTAATTATTACTCCGTGCATGATTAAGATCATGTAATTCGTTTGTTACGGGCTATCTCATTTCACCTGTTTAATTTCTGTCAGAAAAATATAAGGAAGTAAGACGGATGCCCTGATGAAGTATTTAAAAATATCGCCTACAACAGCTTGCGGTTAGATCAATTGAAAAATAAGCACAAATAATATGTTTTGCAAAAGAAGAAGAAAAATGTTTGTTTCTTCGAAATAGTTGTTTCTGCTTTTATAGGGTAATAAAAGTGGTGGCGTGAGTTTTGTTTACCTATGTATATTCGTGACGACCTCTGTAGCCTTGAGCCGAGTAAGCTGGTCGTTAGCATAGCGTCGCACCATCTCTGAGGTCCTGGTTCCTGGATCCCGGTTCGATTTTCGGCAGGGTCAATATGAAAAACGAACTTTTCTATCTTGTCTCCGGACTGGTGTTGTAACGCCGTTGTTTCTGATTTCTGTTTTACAAGTGCCTTGCTACTTTTCACAGAATCAGGGTAAAATATGTGATGTTGTCCAATATTTTTTATATTTATTTATTTTATAGATTTAATTTATAATTTTTTCTTTAAAGAACAGAAATAAAGTTACAAATTAGGTACTTGTTGGTCCCGGTAAAATGTGAAATAATTCAGACGACAAGCTTACGCAGATACGGTAGTGCTACGTAACAGTTCGTTACATTCCCTTCAATATGGTTGAGTGAAGCGATGGCAGGCACATACGTCATGCTTGTAAACAGGTGCCACCACCGGGGACTGGTCTGCTACAGCGTACCTCTCAAAATCAAATACTTACTGTTTCTTAACTCATCAATAAAAAACTTGACCGAAATTGATATATCCATAGCTATAAGTTAGATATTGCTGGAAATATAATGTCGTCTCGGTAGATATGAGTATGAACTTATTGTTATAAAGTTATATTGTTATAAAGTTGGTAGGTCAGTCATTTTGGATAGTATTTATATACGATAAGAAATTGTTACAATAATAAAAATGTATTTATTTGTTAGAACTTGGTACTAATATACTTAAATCATTTTACATATTTCACAAGAACTTGACATGCAAATTAGTCTTTAAAATATAAAAATTTAGCACAACTTCTGCAAACATTAAAATCACTAAGTATATGCAAACTTTTGGGAGAATTCTAAAAAAACATTATTTTAGCAAAAGGAGTTTTACCAGGCCTTAAATTATCTTATAAATAGCTCAAGAGCCCTTTATATCATCGATATGATTGCTGAAAATTTTAAGGCTTATTATAAAGCTATTAGCTTTGTTGTAACAAGTTCGGTACCGCATTATATGTGCTTGAATAAAGACAGTAATTCGATAAGAAATTAGACAACTTCAATATATTATCTGACTATTTAGTCACTTAGTCTTAGACTAATTAGTCACTTGCAGTACACTCACTTCTCCATCAATACGAATTGCACCCGCATGGTGATATGTATGCTAACGATGAAGTTGAAGAGTTTGTTTATTTGTTGGTTTTTTGTACGTGATAAAATCAGAAGCTACTGGTTGGAATTGAAAAAATCTGTTTGTGTGGAACTTATCAAGGAAGGTTTTAAAACCTTTGAACTAGTGGAAAAATGTGAATAAAATGGGCATAAAACGCCTGCAAAGTAGCGGCGTGCTGCTAGTAAATATAAAAATAGTGAGTAGCTAAAGCATCAGAAACAACAATGGAAACTCAACAGCCAGACCTGAGACGTTATTGAAATCTTCATTTTCCATATTGACCTTTGAGACCTGGATCCAGGTCCTCAAAACGCAGCCCAGTCGCCTCTCAGCTACGCAAGAATATTTTAGAGAAACAGAAAAACATCTTCGCTTGCAGTGTGGGGCTTGACCCCATGACCTTCACGTATCGCGCGTGCTACTCTTCCAACTAAGCAAACCGCAAATTATCGTAGGCGGTGAATTTCTGTTGTATTAAACTCTTAGCCTTTCGGCAAGTGCCCTAAGTAAAGTTTGAGCCCCATCCGCAACGGAAGTTTATTTATTCTTTTGTTTCTTTAAAATATTTAAAGATCTCAGAACGAATGAAGCACTATAAAAAAATCTTAGAATCTACGCAAGAATAGTCAATACAAAAGTAGATACGCCGTATGTACTCATCATTGCACCGAAGGACTCTTTTTCCACTCATCGTTTCCCTTCCCCACATAAACACCTCAAAGCACAAAAATACTCTTAAGAACTCCGCGGATCACCATCGGCGAATTAGCAAAACAAACAGGCGAGCCGAGCCGAGCCGCGACACCGGCCGAGCTCGCCTCAGCTTTTCACTTTGTTGGGATTTTGTTCCAGACTTGAGACCGTATCTGATCTGTCATCAGGGACGCAAGGTGTAGGCGAGAGCAGGGAATTCAGTAAATATCGTCTAAATGGTATAAGTTTGGATGTACCATTTGCTTTACATAGAGACTATTCATAAGTATTACTAATGTAATCTATGTGAATAAAAAAGATTGACTTTGACTTTGACTTTGATGTACCATTATGATTGCTGAGGTTTTGAAAATTCAATCATTTATTTGCAAGAATACATTTTTACATTTTGATGTCATTATTTTTAGTATGTGTCTGCAAGCAGACGTGCAAATATAAACTCTCCGGTTTAAGAAAAACATCCTCCATTTATTTTCATATTGTTAAAAATCACATACATTGCTCGGATTATACGATAAGAAACTAAAGCACTTGTATTTAAAAAATCTGGAACAATGACGGTACCACAACACCCAGACCGGAAACATAGAAAAATTCTCGACTTGGAATCGAACCTGGGACTTTAAAACAGAGAGACTTTTATATCCCAACAACAGGCCTTACTCGTGATAAATACCACTGATTTTTATCACGAATATTTATTTGAGTATTACTTTATAACCACAGACAATTATAATACTTAGATGTCTGTGTTTATAATCGAAGGACAAAAATAAAGGAGTTCTCAAGTCTACTCAAATTATTTCAAATTATCATTTAACTTTTTACAAAGTAATCCCATTATGACAATTAAATGTAAATTCAATGCTTGTAAACGCTCGTTCCCATACTTTGTCCCGCTAAAACGCATTGATCTGTGTTCCTGAAAGGGTTCACTTCGGAGCCTCCGCAGGGCCGAGAGGGCTTTGTCAGATAACACTCGCTTGAGCCAATCTCTCTACAAAAGCTACGTTATCAATTTAATCATCGGATACTTTTATGGATTTTTCGGGCTCCATGTTTTAATGTCAAAGGGCAGTTCGCTCCCCGATATTGGTATTGCGGATGTTGATTGAAAGGATTCGGGTTAATCAATTAAAAGAGATTGTTCTATAGATATAGAAGTAACATTTTTAATGTTTTTAGTTTTTGTTAACTTTTTGGTATCATTAAGATCTGCATCTTTGAGTTCATGTAAAATATCGACTTGCGAATTAAAGAAGAGATTGAGTGGTACTTCAAATTATATTTACGAACGGTTACCCCCAACTTTGCCAACGTTTTTACGGGATTAAAGTACTTATATAATATTAATTTATTTCATCCTATATTATGTTAATACATAAGTATTGATAATAACAGCACTACAGGTCGCGTGACAGCACTAAACGTCATCTTCTTCTTGTCATTCATTTATTGGTGAAAATAAAATGGCTGCGTAAAGACCAGACCGCACGGTGCCTTCTATTATGCATCATAAACACGTACTTATATCTATACATTCAAAATTTCATCCATATAAGTCTAGTAGATTTTGCGTGAAAGATAAATGAATAAATTCTTACCCACTGTCACGCTAATATTACTAGAATAAAAATTTCTTATTTGATCTCACGATTTCCCAAAAATCAGCTGTTATTTTTTAAAAATTAGAAAGATAAAATTTGTATCTCCCCTTGCGGTGCGGGACCCACGACCTTCACGTATCGCGCGTGCTACTTTTCCAACTGAGGTAACCGTAAGTTATTGTTAGCCTCCGGTAAGTGCCCTATGCCGAATATGTTAAGAAAAACATACTTATCGTTGTTATTTTTTATTTTTTAACGGGAGCCCCCTTTTGTGGAGGCCCTCCTAAATCTTTCTCGTGGGATCTACGTTAAAGGAAAAAGGGGACAAATTAACCCTTCAAATTGCAATACCGGCACGGTCCATCATAACGCGTCATAAACTCGGGCAAAAACGTTCGGACAGACACTCGTATTAAGTTTAAATATCCATTATTCACGGGCATGCGCTTTATAACGGTGGCATAAAAGTTTTATCGACGCCATAAACCAATGCCCGATATTTACTTCGACCGACGTTCGATCAATTTTATTATTGACGAATTGTCACCGGTTCGTATTTTTTTTAATGATCGCCAGAAACGTACGTGTTTTCAGGTTTTTGCTAAATATTTCAGGCTGTGTCTGATTTAGCATAAGGTTTGCATTTAAATTGGTTACATGTTTTTTCAGAAATTTCCTGTTAATTAAAAGTGGGAAGATCCATTTTAGGTATATACGAGTATATCGGACCTCCCGGTGCGACACTGTCACTTTTTGAAAAAATTCAAAAATGAGATAAATATCTGAAAATGATTCCAAAGAACCCTTTTACTTGGTGCGATACGTTACTTGTGAAGGACGTGAGTGTCATTGCTACACAACTACAGTTAATAATATTTCGTTAGAGCCACAACGTCACTTTTTAAGAGGGTTGGAAGGCTTAAATAAAGATAAAGTACATATATTTTTTACAACATAAAGTGCATATTTATCAAAAAGTAAATTATAAGTTGACGTTGTAATATCAGCTGTTCAGCAGTGTCAAAGTTTTAAATGCTTCTCCTGAAAAACTACATTTCTACATAAGTTACAGTTTGCGATATGTAAAAATAAAAAACAAATTTTAAATTTAGCAACTATAGTTTTGAATCTATTTTTATAAACGCATAACAGAAAAAAATTAAGTGACTCTTTTTGATTCATTTAAATATGATGCGATGAAATTTTAGGTAAGTACAGCAATCCGATTTTAATATAAACCGATATCTCGAAAAGTTTAACGGTGAAACGATAGCAAAGTTATAGCCTTACTTACTTAGAGTCCAAAATATAGCCTTTTCGAACATTGATATACAAAATAATATAAACATGACCTCGGCGTCGCGCCTCTCTGAGGCCTGGGTTCGATTCCCAATCGTGTCGATGGGGAAAACGAACTTTCCAACATTGTCTCTGGTCTGGGTGTCATAGTACCGCTGTTGTTTCTGATTTTTGCCATATATGTGCTTTTACCGTTAAATCATACATTTTTTTTAAAGAGTGTATATATATATTAGTATAGAGAGATAAAGGTATTTCTCAAACAGCAACTAATCTTCCATTGAATTACGATATAAAACCATCACGACATATTCAGTACATTGGCTCCGTTATAATATCTGATTTCAAAGTCCATTGTTCTAGAATGTTCAGACTCATTCCGAATATCATTACAATCTATTCTCAATATGCTCGTGTAAACGTTTAACACGCCTTATTCGAGATTTTCGTTACAGGGCGAGCCTGTGATTTCAATCAATTTCTAATTAACTATCATATTTCCGAAAATCTGGTCCAATATACTGAACAAACAGTGAGATTTGATGTAAGCCTGAAGACTTGCCAATTACACTTTACGGTCTAAAACTCAATTATTGCAAGAGTATTTCTTTGAATAATTAGCTCTGGTTGTATTGTGCCGTTGTTCTTAATTGAGGGAAAATATTGGATATGTCCTAACATACAGAGGTTATCAATACAATTAGGAAGGAACTTGAGTAAGGATTCGTACAGAGGTAAATAGATAATATGTTGAGGTCAATACTAATAATATTATTATTGACATTATAAAGATACTCAACCATAGGTTTAAGCGTAAAAAAAGATATTCCAGATTATAGGGAGGGTAATGTTTATCAAGAGTAGGTTTGTATGTATGTATGTCCATTTCTTTAGCTTGCCCTACAGCTGGAACAGATTGACGGATTTTGGCGTGTGATGAGTTATTTACTTATTTAAAAACTTGATTGCACAAATTAGTACAACGAGGTCGACTTAATGCTAGGGCTATTCTCTACCAATCAACCTTTGGGTCATGCAGACAGATTGTATATGGGTGCGGTATTAGTAAAGAAGTGCGTAAATAACTAGTACTATTTGTATAGTTATTTGATTTGTCATGATTATTAGAGGATTGTCATTTAAGACTTTTAATTAATTTTTATATTTTATTTTGAAAATTATGTCCGCAATTTACACAAGAGCAAGGTGAATGGCTGCGTGGATTTTGATACTTATGTTTAGTATCAATTTTGATAACGAATCAATGATACTTATGAGTAATCACGCCTAGCATACGCAATATGTCAAATTTATCGCATGAGACGATAAAAGTTTCGATATTGTTGATTGGCTAATAGCACACCGCACTCATGTTTTCAGCCAATCAGCAGCTGACGCACTGACTTCAATCGATTTTGACGTTTGTTAAGAGCGCGATAAAATTTAGTCTCATTGCGTAAGCTAGGCCTGCAGATGTATTAAAATGTCGATAAAATCAAAATGGCGTATTTTTGGTACAAAATGTTGGAATAAATTCTTGGCACACCCTATAGCCTGAACGGCCTGATAGCTTTTGACATGCGACGTGTCATTTAATTCATCGTAATTGTGTGAGTGATACAACGTGTATAAAAATTTCTTGAAAATCATAATGGCGTATTTTTGATACAAAATATTAAAAAAAATGTTGTGGCAAGTCTTACATCTTGAACGGCTTGATGGATTTTGACGTGGGTTGAATTATTTAATTTGTCATGATTATTATAGAATGATACTTGATGAATTTTACTTTATTTATTTTTATATTTATTTTGAAAATTAAATCCGCACGTTACACAAGAGTAATGTGCGTGAGAAATGTCATCAAAGGTCGGATTAGCGGGGCTGTTATCATAGACTAATTATGTTTGACAAGTTAATTACGGCAAGCTGGCGGTAATCCCGCCAATCACAGGTCGCGCAATACACGTAATATTCAGCAATCAGTGACCGCTCATTAAGTATTATTCCATTTATTTATATTTCACTAGTCTTCCACCTCGACTTCGATCGGGAGAATTTTTTTTTTTAAAGAAACTGCAAAATTTCGTCTCCCCTTGCGGTGCGAAATTTTAAAGTTCCCTAAAGCGGCGTGAGCACTATAAAAAATATATTTGTTTTGACCTTAGTTTACTATCCGGGTAACCTCCGTAGCCCCGAGGCGAGCGAGCTGGACTTAAGCGTCACGCCATTATAGGAGGTCCCAGATTCGAATCCCGGTCGGTTCAATACGAAAATTCTGGATTATCTCGGGTCTGGATACTATAGTTAGTACCGTCCTTGTTTCTGATTTCTGATGACACGATGGACTGACGACATCGTCAGATGTGCGGGGAGCCGCTGGATGCAGAAAGCGCAGGACCGCGCGTTGTGGCGTTCTGTAGGGGAGGCCTATGTCCAGCAGTGGACGAAAAGAGGCTGATGGATGGATGATGGATGGATGGATTGTTTCTGATTTCTGTAACACTAGTGATTACTACTCACCATAAAAACAGAGTAATACATTATGATGTTAAAAAAATATCTGTCCAGATGTAAAATATTTTCACATGTGCCGTGACCTGCCAAACGCCGAAAAAATATATGCGAAGTTGAAACATTCTATTCCAACTTTGGAATGATATATTTTGACTTTGACTTTCATCTAGACAGGCTAACCGGGCGATAAATAATGATGAACATGACCTAACTCCACTATCAAGAACAAACTCAATTTTGAACCTTACGTCATCGCCTTAAGATGCGTGCCGTTGTTTTTTTCGCGTCCCCATTAAGTAATATAATATCCACGTGACATTTTCCATCTGTATGCAAATGCTGACTCCACTTCGCCAAATGAATATGTCTTTAAATAATATATCTATGATAGTGTCGGTAGAATGTTTAGCTGCTACTTCGAGTAAGAGTGAAGTTTTCGTGAACGAAATAATAATGCTGAAGCAAGTTTTGACTTAATTCAATGTCTAATATTAAATGTTCTTCTCTAGGTAGAGGTATAAATTGAACTACATTAAACTGTATTCATTTGAAGTCAGGACTCTAGTTATATTATATTTCTCACATTTGTCGTTGTTTACAAATTACACTGTATATGTCGTTGCATTCCCTTCCATACGGTTGAGTGAAGCGATGGCTGGCACATGCGTCATGCTTGTGAACAGGTGCCACATTTAGTAATAGGTCTACTCTACCTAACCTCTCGAAAGTAAATACTTACTTGAGTGCTTAATTTCATCACTTATCAAAACAAAACTATATGACTTGGTGTCTTCTCGGTAGATAAAGGTTCTAAACCGGCAGCAGAATCATTGTATTCTAAGACGATACAAAAGAGTTATATGTAACCTTCTTGAATAAATAAATATTTGTGTTTGAGTCTGAGCTTCCCATCTATGTCTAATTTTATGGTTTTTATAGTGATTTACGCTGCACTTGCGAACTTTAAATATTAAAAAAAAACATAAAAAAATCATGTCCCCTTGCGGTGCGGGAATCAACCCCACGACCTTCACGTATCGCGCGTGCTGCTCTTCCAACTAAGCTCACCGCAAGTTATCGTAGGCGATGAATTTTTTCTGCTGTATTTACCCGTTAGCCTTCGGTAAGTGCCCGCTGCCTCTGTGGTCATGGGTTTCATTTGTGTTGATTTGTTTGATGAAATTTTTCTGTTTCTTTAAGTTAGTAATATGAAACCTTTGATTTTAAAATAAATTTTACACTAGAAGCCAAAAAACTATTTTTATTTTAGATTTGTTCCAGTGTCGAAAATATAGTACCTACATATAATAACAGCATACTATGAACCTATCCTAAATGTCTCGCCTCTTACTGACACCTTATTCCCGGAAGCATAAGCGCCACTCTACCATTGTCTTATGCGATCATGTCCCGAACGATCTCCTCCAAAAGTTTGTTTACCGCTGCAACTATTGCGCTTTTCCGCGATCCTGTGGACGATTAAACAGAATTTTAGGGATATTATAATGGTAACATCTATATAGTGAACAGATTGATGCCACTATGACGGGGGATCATACGCCCGCAATAACTGGGACGCAACAAATACTCAGAGCTATAACAAATATTGTCTTCCAGCCTTGGTAGATTTCAGTTTGGAGCAAGAGCGACGAGGCTAGGGCTCACCTATTTTCATTGAATTACGTAGCCTAATGTTGCATCATAATATTTATTTTAGTGGTTCAGGGGATAAGCTCTTTCGTGTTTTGGGCGATTCCCTCCTGGGCTCGATTCCTGGACGTATCAATTTAAAAAAATTGCTTAAACTTTGATTTAGGTAAAAGAGTGCTTTTTTTTGTTACGGGGGAAATTCGTTGATGCACCGTACCGTCACCCCTAGGGAGGACGACGGCGTGTGTGGGACTCCCTGTCCTGAAAAGGGCACGACTACCCACTAAAACCCCTCCGTTGGACTATCATCATTGTGGGATCGGCTCAGCCTTGACTTCCACAACACCGCCGGAGGTAAAAAAAGTGTTGGGTTAACGCCACCAGTTAGTCTGACATCTGGCTATGAAATAATTTTACGATATTTTTATTTCATTCATTTAGTCTATTTAACCATACTTCCTAACTTAATAGATTTTCTTACCAATTAGTCTTGATGGAAACGAAACTAAATTACCTAGTAAAAGAAGCAGTGCACTGAGCGCACGAATAATGTGTTGGTCGTTGGTTAGATTCCCTTACTGGTAGAAACCTCCAGCTATTTAAGTACGTACAACTTATTATAGGTTCTAGTTTACAAGGTCAACAATCAATACAGGTGCTCCCAGATAATAAAACTAGACCAGTGATTACGTGTTACGCAAAACTACTCACTTATGCCACAGTATCTCCAAAGCCAGTACGAAGAGAGAGAGCAGGATCAGTACCGCGAATAGCAAGAACGCTGGTGCCGCCTGTCCCAGCGCCAGCGCGCGAGGAGTACGGCCTGAGCACGTGGGCATGCCGCCCCCAACACGTGCACGACACACCTTGTAGTGCCCGCGCTCGGAGAGCCGCATAAGGCTGTGGGTGAGACAAACCTGAACCAAACAATCAACATACCAACACATTACTACCTTGGTTATGGAACCCCGAATGGAGATGAATCCTTAAGTATGAGAAGACAATATCTCGTATCTTTTCGAGACCCCAAAATTAAAGATATTCCGAATTTGCGTTCGCGATTCGAGATTGAAATAAAAACAAACAAACCTCCAAGTAAAAAACTGTCCATAAGGTCCTCGCTTCTGTGCCATGATATAGACAGGAGCCGGCTGCATCATCTGCAGGGACCCCAACTTGCACAGCTCGCTGTCTTCAAACGTCTTTGAGATTACCTTCCCAGCGGTATACGGCTCTGTGTTAAAGGCGTAACCTGAACGGAAACAAAATAGGACAACATCACATACATTGCTCTGATTCTGCGGTAAGTAGCTTAAGCACTTGTGTTACAGAAATCAGAAACAACGATGGTACCACAACTCAGACCCGAGACAATATAGAAAAGTACGTTTCCTATATTGACCCGACCCCCCGGTCGGATCAATATAGGATCAATATCGAACCCAGGACCTCAGAAATAGCGCGCGACGCCAAAGTCCGGCCCGCTCGCCTCTCGGCTACGGAGGTCGTCTATATGGTGATACATTTGTAATCTCATCTTCATAAGTAAATGGATTGTGTTAGAATCAATAGAGTTTCGAAATAGAGGTCGAATATGATTGATAATGAAACAAGACCGGTCCTACCTCAAAACTTTTTGTTACCAGTAATAACAAGCACAATGCTGACTCTAGTAACCGAAACTAGCAACCCGCGGCAGTATTGCAGGCGTACAAATAATCCTGGTAAATCTTATTAACTTCTCTTACAAATCGTTTCATGACTATTAAAAATATCTAATTTGGCTGAGTATTTTTTTAAAATGGCACAGTATATTGACTCCTCGCAGCTTAATGGTAAGCAAAAGGGGAACCCACATCGCGAAGCCAATGGATTTGATACTGTAATATCCTATCCGTTAGGATCGCCACGCTGGCCAGCTAGATGTTTCTTCACGCTCTTGAAGGTATCTATGTCAAAGGAAGGAGGAAACACATGAGCCGGCAACGAGTTCCACTTCTAAATGGTGCGGCAAAGATATGATTAATCAAACTGATTGGTATTTCTGAAGTTCGTCCTTAGCTACGGAATTTTTCTGAAAACATGTTTAGACCGTAAAACCTAAAAGAAAAGATAAATAGAACTGGCCTGAATAGGTTTGGTTCCTATTGTCAGATTGTTGTAGTAGACAATCGCTCCAAAGTTATAATCATGATCATAATAGAAGCATCAGGATAGACTCTGGGGGAAAGAAATGATTTGAAGGAATTCTTACCACCACGGCGCACAAGATCGATGCCGTCAGTTGGAGACTGAAACAAGTCTTTAGTCCGTTTCGCGTGAGTCACTTTCTTTTCTCTGAGCTCATCTTCTTTTACGTTCTTATAGCCACTGAAGTAGAAGAAACCAGGGTTCTGCAATTGTTAAGATGGAAATAAAATAAAATGTGGTTTATCATTTGCATTAGGTGCTAAACTATTGTCCCCTTTTTTGCAAAAGAAGTTAATTGAAGTTGCATTATGCATTTGCATCCATCGTTTTAGAAGACTTGGAGTAAGGCACACGTGTGACATGGATATCCTGCGGCTGAAATGATAATGATGAAGGTTGGTCACTTATCCAATATAAACTTCCATCAATCTTCACTAGGTTTTAGTAGTGGAACTCTTAGAGTCAGGCCTATGGATAGTAATGGACATCCTTCAGCTAAAATTATGACGATAAATGTTACTTGCCCAAAATAAACTGCCAGAAATCTGCACTGGGCTTTATAGTTGGAAGTCTTGGAGTTAAGCCTACGGGTGGCAATGGAAATCCTTCAGCTAAAATTATGACGATAAAGGACACTTGCCAAACTTTAACTTTCACCAAACTGCACTGGGCCTTAGTAGTGGAACTCTTGGAGTAAGGCCCACGTGTGGCAATGGACTTCTGCTGAAATGATCACGATGACGTTCACTTGCCCAACATAGACTGCCATAAATCTATACTGGGCTTTATGAGTGGAAGTCTTAGAGTAAGGCCTTCGTGTGAGTATGGATATTCTTCGGCTTAAAGATGATGATGAAGACCAATTGCTTAACATAAACTTTCCATGAATCTACACTGAGCCACTTATAGTTAAAAGGCGGCCACTGCCTAGTACTGTGACGTATAAAGCTGAAGTTTCTTGTTCTTTACAACTCACAGCAATCCACCCTCTCGCGTAGCCCACGTCCTCAAAGAGTAGCTCCAGGTCGCTCCCAATGAGTCCATCCATCGTGGCTATGTTTGGCGCGGCCGCATTCAGAAGCCATGACACCACGCTACTGGTATAGTAGTTGTACAGCAGCATACTGGTAAGGCCTATCACCAGGAGAGTGGCGCGACGACCTGACAATATGATAATATCAATGATCAGCATTCTTTCAGCATACAAAGTATTCTAAAGAAACAGAAAAAATCTCCCCTTGCGGTGCGAGGCTTAACTCTCTACCTTGCGTGCTGTTTTTCCAACTGAAATTCATCGACTATGATAAAATGCGGTTAGCTCAATTGAAAGACCAGCACAATGAATACTTTGTCATAATCTAGACATGTACCAACCTTACCTTGACTTGAAAACCTTTCGTTCAGCAACTGCACCCCATCTTCATACGCTGCAAATATTACAATACAAGTTTGTATCATTATTATAATAAGATGCTTATCAATAAAAACAAATTTATTTATAAAGGGATTTCCAAATACTGTATAAGCAAGAACCGGTAAGTTTTTGTCAAAATGTATCAATACAAAACCAGCCAATGAATATTTTATTAATTCAAGTAGGTTACTTAAAATACATACTTTTACATCGTCGTTGAAAGCAATACAAAGAGATTCTACTACGGTTGCGGAACTTAAATCTACCAGAAATATCTGTAATAAACTCAGTAAATATGCTTCAAAAGCAGTATTTAACTTATTGCTAAGTATCACATAAGTTGGTGGCTAAGAAAGTATTCATTTTTGAGATGTAAGCTAAAGCAGACCAGGTATACCACAGTAAAATGACATTTATGCTATATTTACGAAATGTTTGCGTGAGTCTAGATGAGAACAAACTGATAAATAGTATTCAAAATGAAATAACAACTAGCGACATAACGAGACCACGCGAAGCGAGGAATGTGATTAATGAGGATACAGGTTGAATGAGCAACGTTAGGCGACAGGTTTCCCGGAACGCTCGAAGAGAGCCACATTGCAATACATGCTAGTACAGAAACTATACATTTTCATATTGGGATCGTTAACCTTTACTAATCTACTAATATCGTACAGTTTTTAAGAATATATCAATTTATGTTGGTTATTCTTGTATGTATTTTATTTTAAAACTTTACTGCACAAATAAGTACAATAACTGGTAGATAATACTCCTAGCATTAGGTCGGTGGTAATTCTAATCATTTAAAAAATTTGAGTATTTATCAATCGGTTCTAGCCAATGATTTTTACGAATCACGCATGCTGCTCTTTTAACTAAACCGGAAACAGTTTTATAAATTTTAAGACTTTCGCGTTCCATTTTAAACATTTAAAATAATTTAACGGGTCAAAACGCCTTTGTGACCCTGAACATTTACAGGCGGAGCTCACGCATGTTCAGGAGGTACTCAGACGAAACGGGTATGAAGTGTCGAGGAAACCAAGAAGGTGTAAATCAAAGGGAAAGTGTCCTGAAGTCAGTCGACAAGCAGCGTTTTTGCCGTACATAAAAGGCGTAACGGATAAAATTGGAACAGTACTTAGAAAAAACTCCATCAAGACTGTATATACACCGTTATGCAAAATGTCAACATTACTGCGAACGCCGAAGGACGTTATTCCTTTTCAAACGCCGGGAGTTTATAAAATTGATTGCAGTTGTGGTAGTTCTTCAAGTGATGAGATATCTCTACGAAGCCGCTACCATGTCCGTCCAAGTACAAAATCAGCAAACAAAGCCTATACCATTGCATCGAGGAGTGAGACAAGGGGACGTGATCTCCCCGAAATTGTTCACAAATGCAATGGAGGATATGTTCAAGACGCTTAACTGGAAAAGACGTGGCATCAACATAAATGGCGAACACATCTCTCACTTGCGATTTGCAGATGACATCGTCATAATGGCAGAGACGCTGCAAGACCTACAACAGATGCTGAATGACCTGGCTGACTCTTCTGTACGCATCGGCCTACGGATGAACTTGGATAAAACCAAGGTCATGTTTAATGAACATGTTCTACCGGAACCGATTGCAGTCCAAGGCGCCGTCCTCGAAGTTGTTCAAAAATATGTGTACCTCGGGCAAAAATTGCAGTTGGGTCGAAACAACCTAGAGGACGAGGTGAATAGAAGGGTTCAGCTGGGCTGGGCAGCGTTTGGGAAACTACGTCGAGTCTTCTCATCGTCCATCCCACAGTGCCTAAAGACAAAAGTCTTCAATCAGTGCGTTTTACCTGTTATGACATATGGAGCCGAGACGTGGACACTGACGGCACGACTGGTTCACAGACTTAAAGTCACTCAGCGGGCTATGGAAAGAGCTATGCTTGGTGTTTCTCTAAGGGATCGAATCCATAATGAGGTGATCCGGCAGAGAACTAAAGTCATCGACATAGCTCACAGGATTAGCAAGCTGAAGTGGCAGTGGGCTGGCCATATCAGCCGCAGAGCCGACAACCGTTGGGGTGAACGAGTTCTGGAGTGGAGACCACGCCTCGGTAAACGTAGTGTAGGACGCCCTCAGGCCAGGTGGAGTGACGATTTGCGCAGGACGGCTGGCGGGAGCTGGATGAGAGTCGCCGAAAATCGAGCGAAGTGGCGAACATTTGGAGAGGCCTATGTCCAGCAGTGGACTGCAACAGGCTGATGATGATGATGGTGATGATGTGGTAGTTCTTACATTGGACAAACTAAGCGGACAATAGCTGAACGAGTGAAAGAACATATCACGGCGGTCAAAAATCGTCAGACTAATAAATCCGCGGTAGCAGAACATCTGTTAGAAATGGAAGTTAATCATTGGATGGAGTTGCACGACCCTAAAATCCTCTTGACCGATCGCCACTACCATACTAGGATAGTACGTGAAGCTATTGAAATCAAAAAATACAAAAATTTCTATAGAAAAGACGGATTTAAGTTATCATCAGCATGGAATCCAGTGATTAACAAATGTTTACCACGGTTAGAACGATCAAAAACAAGTCCGGATACTCTCAGTGTAGTGTGTCGAAGTGACTTCAATAACATTTTGTTATGTGAAAAGGTGAGGGTGGATGAAGATGTGCAAGCTCCCCCGAACAGACAAAGGCGAGCAAGACCAGTCAGCTCGTGACCACGGTTGGTGCAACCTCACTGAAATGTCGGTCAGTAAGTAGTTCGTATTAATTATTAAATAAAAATGGTGTCCTGTTTTGACCCGTTAAATTATTTTAAATGTCGGAAACAGTTTTGCTTGCTATCTTTCCAACAAACTGCGTTATGTTACGTGGTAAGTTCGTTGTAGTTTCTTAACTGTTTATCAATTTGCTTTATTATTATTATTTTTTTTTTTTAATAATTGATTTAAAATTTTTATTTTACAATTGACAAACTAACTGTGTGTCTTAGTGCAAAATTAGTAATAAATGTAGCTTTCATTTGTAAAAAAAACTACTGAGTTTCTTGCCGGTATCTTCTCTTTAGTTATAGGTTCCGAACCGGAGGTAGCTTCATTTGCTTTATATAGAGACTATTCATAAGTATTACTAATGTAATCTATGTGAATAAAAAAATATTGACCTTGACCTTGACCTTGAATTAATTGTGTGGTTTGTTTTTATATACCTAGTTAATGAGGAGTAGTAAAATACATATTCATATTCTCGGACACATCACGCATATTTCCCACAGATATTTAGATAAATTTATAACTAAAAATACAAGATAACATACCGATACAAAGATCTAAAAACAAAACGAATGCACATGCAGATGTACAGACGAAGTTCTACTCTTTTAGACAATAACAAACTTTTCGTAAAGGCAAGGGAGCGTGTAAACAGACGACTTTGTTAAAAGTTGTGTAAATGCATTTTATGGTAACTGTGTCCCACCGACAACAGAGGAAACGAAAAGGGGCTTTGTACAAAAATAGAAGTCTTACAAACAACTAAACAAATATCGTTAATTTTATATTTATATCTTTTTTTATTATTATTTTTTTTTATATATTTTTTCCGTCTTTGGAATGGTCTGCCCGCTGATACTCGACAATCCCTGACTAAGGGAATTTTTAAAATGAAAGTTCGTGAACACTTTTTCTCTCTCGCTAATACATAAATCGTAGACATGAATTTGTCAATCGCTGAATCCATTTCTTGTCGTTATTATTTTATATTTTTATGTGGTATTATTTACATATATAAATATAAGTATACACAGACACACACATTATGTAAATATAAGTATAGCTTCATATTTTATATATATATTATATTTATTCATGTATGTCTATGTAGGTATATTTAATTGTTTCCGAAATGACTTTTGTAACGCTTGTTAGTTACTATTCTCGTGTATTATTTATTTTTTAGATTACTTATGCACTCTGTCACTATTACCGCACCCATAAACTAACTCTCCGCATGGCCCAAAGGTTGACTGGTAGAGAATGCCCATAGCATTAAGTCCACCTGTTGTACTTTTTTTGTGCAATAAAGTTTTTAAATAAATAAATTGCACTTCAAGATTGACCTGACGCTCCTTAAAATATTAGAAAGTGGTAAACCAGGTTACCTTCATGATAAATTTAGGTTTAGGTCAAAATCAAAACGAAGCCATAGAGAGACAACCCTTGCAATACCTCGACATAAAACCAGGTTTTATAGAGGAGGTTTCAAATTTGCTGCCACAAAGGTGTGGAACGATCTACCACCGCCCCTACGAGAGCCCATGCATCCTTTAAAATTCAAATGTTTAACACGAGGACACCTACTCGAATTGCAGAAACAAAGACGAGCAGCCCTGTTCAAAACTGTCCGTTAAAAACCTCCTCAACCACAAAACACAGTCCACGTTGTACACACATAATACAACATAACATAATAATATCTATTTAAACTATACACAAACTTTTCCATTTATTTATTTATTTATTACACATTTCTTTATTTATTTATTTATTACATGGTACACGGCAAACACGGTAACAACAATCCTGTTTTTTCTCCCTGTCAATCGACTTATTTATTTATTTATACGGGCCAGTCTGAAAACCAGCGCTGAGCACTGAGCCCAGCATATGCTGAGACTGGTATCAATTGCCTGTATTTAACAAAAATATGTATCATAAAGTTTAATTTAATTATTTTTTTTCTTTTTGCTTTTACAATATGTAAGTCATTGTTTCTTTTTTAATGTATGTTTTAGTTATTTAGTTAGCAATAAAAAGTTTTTATTATTATTATTATTATTACCTCATCCCACCTGATGTTAAGTGGTAATGAGGTCCAAGCTTAAGGGTGACAAGTACAGCATAATAAATCTGTTATTGGACTTGTCGCCCTTACCTTGAAGGCTTGACCCCTGCTACTAACGTAGCACCCCCCAGGAGCTCTGGAAACCTTACGCACACGCAGGAACACAACAACACAGAAGTGATTGTTATTTGGCTGCTCTTCTGTAAGGTGGAGGTATTTCACCAGTCGGGCTGCTCCAGTTCGAGCGATAAATCGCTATGCCCTACCTCTCATATACATGTCTCTTACATCTATACATATTAATAAAATAATCATTCCTCAAATATCAAATAAAAGGGCTTAGTAATTTATTCTCACATTGTATGTATCAACTTCAGAAATACTGGGCAAAAATGGAATTCTTTTTTCGATATGTCCGTAATTATCAAGACAAGGCTTGCAAAAATAGTTAAAAAATTACCGGCATGCAAAGTCGCATTTTCCAGTACTTTTGGTCGCAGCGTAATATAATATAGTCTGAAGCCCTCCTCAACGAATGGATAATCCAACACAAAAGTTATTTGTAATTTTAACCAGTAGTTTTTCAGATTAGCGCGTTCAAACAAAATCTTTAGCATAAAAAATAAATTTGAAATCGATCCACCACGCGATCAAAGTCGCAGGCACAGCTAGTTCTAAATAAAAGCTGGAAGAAACAATGTCACAAGCAGAATGCACTCACTTATCTCGCTAAACACAATTCGCGCTAAAAATAGACAATCTAGAGCGGAGTGCTTTGTCTTGTTAACTGTTTAAAAGTTTAAAATACTGTTATAGACTTGCGAGCGTCTTAGGCGGACCTGTTATGTCGCTGAATTAAAAAGTAAACTGGATTGGTTTTATTTGAAATTAAATTGTTTTCTTTCAGTTTGAGATCAGTTAGTGGTTCGATCGTTGTTTTCAAAAGACATAAATCATATGCCATTTTGATAGTATTCCTTGAATTTTCAGAACGAAACCATTAAATAGAGTCAATGATCTATCGATTATTTTGGACTTCAAATAATAATCGTGGTGTTAATTACTTTCGTTTATCTTTATATCTTCTCCTTTTTTTCTTATTCCTTGCTTATCCCTATTTCTTATCTCCCATTTTTTTTTTCAATATTGAAGCTAGACTATAGTAGTGTATGTATTTATTAGGTTTATTTTGTGTTACTTGACTATATTTTGGTGTTTATCATCATAATCGTCAGGCTTTATTTGTACTAGAAAGAAAGAAAGAAAAGTACTACCTTGTTGAACATTAAACTCTCTTTATAGCAGCCTGCCTTTAACTTGACGTATACAGCATCTACCTGTAGTCTGTTGAAGTAACTTATACTACCTTACAAAAGGGTTTATGTAACACACTTCAAAATATGAAGCTTATAAATATCAATATCCGATCTTTTATAATATATGTATCACCGTACACATCTCTATCCCTTTCTCTATACTTATAGGGCATCTACCATTCCTAGATTTTTCATTTGCAATCTATCTCCCAATAACTAATTCTAAAGCTTTATCTCTTATCAATCAAGTACTACTGTTTCAAATTTCTTATCTACCATTTGATATTTTAAAACTTTCGACTTTTTAAAACTATACTCCAATTTTCCTTGGCATTTTATAGATGGCTCTTGAATCGTCGATCAAATGTTTAGGCAAAATACATAATGGCAAAATACATGAGAATGTACATTTTGCCTTTTTAAACTAACGACGCCGTATGTAAACAGCCAATTTACTCAAAATGCCTGCGTCATATACAAACGAATGATACTGACTGTACGTCCCTTGTCATCAGTTTAGACGGATCTTGTACAGTATACTGAAGAGCGCAAAGGAGGCGGGCGCCGGTCGTATGTTACAAGATCATACGAGTCTCGTACCTTGTTGGCTAACAGCGGCGAGTATACCGAAGAGCGCAAAGGAGGCGGGCGCCGGTCGTATGTTACAAGATCATACGAGTCTCGTACCTTGTTGGCTAACTGCGGCGAGTATGCTGAAGAGCGCAAAGGAGGCGGGCGCTGGTCGTATGTTACAAGATCATACGAGTCTCGTACCTTGTTGGCTAACTGCGGCGAGTATGCTGAAGAGCGCAAAGGAGGCGGGCGCTGGTCGTATGTTACAAGATCATACGAGTCTCGTACCTTGTTGGCTAACTGCGGCGAGTATGCTGAAGAGCGCAAAGGAGGCGGGCGCTGGTCGTATGTTACAAGATCATACGAGTCTCGTACCTTGTTGGCTAACTGCGGCGAGTATGCTGAAGAGCGCAAAGGAGGCGGGCGCTGGTCGTATGTTACAAGATCATACGAGTCTCGTACCTTGTTGGCTAACTGCGGCGAGTATGCTGAAGAGCGCAAAGGAGGCGGGCGCTGGTCGTATGTTACAAGATCATACGAGTCTCGTACCTTGTTGGCTAACTGCGGCGAGTATGCTGAAGAGCGCAAAGGAGGCGGGCGCTGGTCGTATGTTACAAGATCATACGAGTCTCGTACCTTGTTGGCTAACAGCGGCGAGTATACTGAAGAGCGCAAAGGAGGCGGGCGCCGGTCGTCGCTCTGCGCAGGCGGCGGCGGCCAGCACGAGCGCGCACACCGCGCCGGCTGCGCACGCGCACCGCCACACGCCGACGGACATCGGCGCCAGGAAGCGGTTCTCATACTCCCCCACACCCGTGTCCGAGATCAGATAGTAGAACTTCGTCCTGGTTATGAAATAGCAATAAGCAAGAGCTTGCGTTGAAGAATAAAAATAGTAAGAAACCGCTTACACATAAAGACTAGTATTTAATAATACGTGTACATTCAAATGTGCAGACTGAGTCAAGCAACTTGCCCACGTGGACAACTTACTTTGCAATCCATTGTGCCATTAAACAAGCTTAAACTGGTGTACGCATGAAAGATGTCCCAAAAATTATTTGACTTTATTAGAAAATCACCAACAAAGAACGTGTATCTTGGATATCTGGCAAACGTATTAGCTGCTATCTAGTGGGATTTCATGCGAAATTGCCTCCATAAGGATTTTTTTAATTGAGCTCTGTAAAAAAGCTTTTAATTTTTCTACATTTACACCATAGAAAGTTTTTATTACCTACAAAGATTTACTCTTGACTTTTTGTCAGTTTAACATAATAATTTTGACAATGAAAATGACTATCAAGAATCTTACTGGAGTGTATAGCCGGGCGGGAAGAAGATGTCTACCCAATCCAACCATTTTGGAAAAATCCTGGCCATAGTGCACGCGATATCTTGCTCACGCCAATACAACGAGTTAGTCACGGTCTGAAATAAAATTACATTTAATTATCAAATTTGATAATTACTTTGCTTATTATTTTAAACTTAAAACTGACTTAAACGTGGATTAAATATAAATAAGACGACCTTTTGGATAAGTAGGTTAGATAAACAGTTTTAAAATTTGTATCTCCCATAAATAATTGGCGTTTGTTGAAAAAAAGGCAATTTTTTCAAATAAAACCGTCGTTATTTTTTATACTATCTTTGTTGAAAAAAAACTATAAATGTATTTTCTTTTAATTATAACATATTCACAAACCAAACCTTCATCCTAAAATGAGATTTGTACGTAAATTATACAGAAATTTAATAGAAAACATCTGAAAAAAGTGAACTTTCGTCATTAACGTAGCTAATTTAGCCACATTACTCAGCTGTTATTTCAAGAACTGAATATTATCTTAATAACAAGAGTAATAATTATTCAAACCAACATTATTCCCGTACTTCAAGATTAACTTTCCCCTGAATTTCACAAAAACTTCACCTAAGAAGCTTTCGTTTCAATTTTGAACTTACAACGAAGCTTAAAATAATATTGAGTTCCGAGAACGGAGTAACGCCGCTTTAAAAATTAACTCACCAACGTAGAGTTTTTCGCCGGTTCTCCGATCCAGCGAGATGCTACTGTGTAATTAAATCTGAAAATATAAAATATTAATGGTTTTCCGCAATGTCATTGGCATTATTTCAGGAAAAGTATTAAATATGATAATCGATTTTTTATTTTTAAAGTACTTTACGCCGTAGTGAACTTTACCTATTTTAAAGAAACAGAAATTTTTTATCTCCCCTTGCTATGCGGAAATCGAACCCACGACCTTCACGTATCGCGCGTGCTGTGCCTAATATGTTTTACTTAATGTCTTCTAAATCCATTCAGCCAATCGATGCATCAAATCTTTCTTTGTTTCAGTAAGCAAAAGGTTTTTACGTGTTGTATATGTCACTATTGTATAAGTTCATTTAATATTACATATCTAGTGTCATTCTCTAAGGCTGTCCAATAATTAAATAAGTAGGTTACATTGATACAGTTTTGAGTGGCGATTGAATACAATGCAAATTGAGCTTTACACGGTAGTAGATAAACTGGAGTAATTCTAAATCTACTGAGAAGAAACCAGTAACACTCAGTAGATTAGTTACAGTAGCAGTATCTAACCTTGCTATATGTAGATCATTTTAAAATTTTATTACGTTCTACTAAACTAGTAAAAAAATGTATCTCGTTTTGATTCGTTAACTTATTTTAAATGTTAATGTTTTTTTTAATAAATGGTGAAACAATTACTGAGTAATAATATTCTTGATAAAGTATCTCTACTAATACAACTAGGCCATCGAGGTGCATGTTTTGGTGTTAGCTTGTAATTAAAAAAAAACACGCCATTGATTATTTTCCTAAACTGGTGAGTTTCACAAAAAATGTGGATTTGAACAGTTTTTCTAATTTTAAAAAGTTATACAAGATAACATTGAGTTTTCTTCAAGAGTAAAGAAATTTGTATCTTTTCAGTTGATTTACTTACATACAGGGTGACCTAAGTTTAGGCTCTAGTTTCACACGCAAGACCTAATTATTGTAATTGTTGGCTCTCGTGTGAGAAACCTAAACTAGTTTTTACTTTTTACTTTTTATAATAGCGATTTGTGGCAGAGTAACTGAATCACTTAACATATACGTAAATGTAAGTTATTCACGATTATTTGGTGTAAGATTTGATGGATGTCGTCAATAAATAAATAAACTTACCTAAAGTTGTGCTTTTCTTTGAGGATCTGAAGCAGCTGCGCCGCCACTTTGGTCATGGCTGCCACGCCAGGGTTGTACCCCATGTCCAGCAGCATATCTGGGTAAAACGATTCAGGATTCCCCAACACCTACAATGATTCAAATTCAAATTCAAATTCAAATTGTTTATTGCTTTCATGTTGTACAATATGGCTCCTAAATTACAAAATGAAGTTTCAAACATGAACCCTGTAAGGGCACTGCAAACAATTAAGCACTCATATATCTAATAATTAATACATTGTTATTTTAAATTTACATGTGGCGGTCTAGCAGGAACTCTGACAGTGAATAAAACCCTTTAGTTATCAGGTAATTTTTAAGTGACTGCCTGAATGTATTAATATTGTCTTCCAGCTTGTAACATTCCGGGATCTTATTAAAAATTTTCACACACATGCCAAAGGGACCAGATCTTACCAGTTCTAGTTGTGAGTTGGGTGCGGCTAATTTTATTCGGGGTCTTAAATTTTGGGGACGTAAATATAGTGGGAACATGTTAGGATTCTTTTTTACAAACAAACAAACTTCTAAAATGTACATACCAGTTAATGTTAGAATTTTTTCTTGTTTAAAATAGGGCCTGCAGCTTGTCTGTGAGTCTATGTTAATTATTATTCGAAGGCACCTTTTTTGTAAAAGAAACAATTTTTCTACGTTTGTACTGTTGCCCCATAGAAGTATGCCGTATTGTAGCCACGCGTGGGCGTAAGCAAAGTACGCGCATTTAGCAGTTTTAATATCTGTAGATTTTTTAAGTTCATACAGGGCAAAAGTAAATCTAGATAATTTAGAGGATACATTGTTTATGTGTTCCTTCCAGTTAATGGCCGAATCTATTGTTATACCTAGTAATGGATAAGAGTTTACACTTTCTATTTTGATGTTATCATAAAAGTATTCAATTTCTAAGGGGCGTTTTTGATAGGGCTTAAATTGAATAAGTTTAGTTTTGGAAAAATTTAATTTGAGGTTGTGATATTTTAACCAGTCAACTATTTTATTTAAAATGACATTCAATCGTTCATTTAAATTTTCGATAGACTTACTAGGTATTATTAATGATAAATCGTCAGCAAAAAGTGTGCAAGGGTTGTCAATAACTGTAGGTAAGTTATTGATATATATTAAGAAGAGTATACAACCAAGAACACTGCCCTGAGGTATTGATTTAGTTACATAGATTATTTCCGATCTGACTTGAGTTACGATTCCTGTTGTAGTGTCACAATGATCTAGTTCAACACATTGTTTACGTTTTTCGAGATATGAAATAAACCAATTATATGCAGGACCCCTAACACCAATGTTGTAAAGCTTTTCTAAAAGTAAATCATATCGGACTCTATCGTATGCTTTGCTCATATCAAGAAGAAGGCCTATTGCATAATACTTTTTATTTAATATTTGTAGTACATTGTGGATACACTTAAAAACGGCTAATCCGGTAGATTTATTTTTGCGGAAACCATTCTGACATTCCGTAAATAGATTATATTTTTCACAGTATGAGTATAACCGATTGCACATTGCACCTTCAAATATTTTAGAGAATGTGGGCAAAAGAGCGATCGGTCTATAATTACCGCTATCACTTTTTACTCCTTTTTTGAAAAGAGGTTTGATGATTGAGAATTTCAGTCCATCTGGTACAATACCTTCTATAAAAGATTGGTTAATTAAATAGGTTAGTATTGGGGCTAATTCGTCTGCACAATTTCTTATTAAAGAGGGTGGTATATCATCGTGACCAAAACTATGCTTGTTTTTTAAGTTGCGTATTAATTTGAAAACTTCCTTAGTATTCACTGGTTCTAAAAACATAGAGTTCTTGGCTTTATCAGGCGCCGGAATGCTAGAAGGGTAGGATGCATTCCTATCGGTTGCATCTTCTCCTACTGCGGTAAAAAAGGTATTAAAGAAGTTAGATATTACCTTTGGCTCGTCTGTTAGTTTATTATTTATATTTAGTTGTATATTTTCTTTCCTTTTTTGCGTTTGTTTGTTTGTTTTCTCTTTTACTACATTCCACATGGTTTTTACTATATTCTCTGAGTTTTTAATCCTTTTTATAAAATTTAATTTCTTTGAGGTTACAACTACTTTTTTTAACAATTTTTCGTATTGTTTATAATGTTCATTTAATATTGGATTATGAATTTTCGTGACAAATATTTTTAGCAATCTTTTATTTCTGCATGATTTTTTTATTCTCTTAGTTAACCATATTTTTTTATTTTTATGACTTATTTTTATTGGGATTTTTGGAATGTTTTCGTTTAATAGTAATTTTATGGTATTGCAAAATGAATTATAGTTATGATTACAATTTTTATTTGTGGATATTATTGCAGAGAAATCTATTTCTCGTAATTTAGACTTGAAAGCCAAGATATTTTTATGACTAAATATCCTTTTTTTAAAGATAGTTATATTACTTTTAATACTTTTCTTTCTAGATAATAAGCTTATTAGGACACCTTTATGGTCTGAAAGGCCGTAATCCTTTACTTCTAATTTAATTTTATGACTAGAAAAGTTACAAAATATTAAGTCTATACAAGAGGTAGTGTTAACTGTTACTCTGGTTGGCTCATTGACATGCTGGCGAAAATTGTAGCTGCTCGTTAAATTTAAAAGTTTGTGCGTTGTTGAACTACTAATTAGAACATTTACATTGAAATCACCACCTATTATTACATCTCTGTTACTGTACTTAATTTGTAATCGTTGTAGAAGAGTAGTTAATGACTCAAAGAACATATCAGGCATTCTATTTCTGTCAGGCCAGTATACATTTACAAGCAATAAGTTTTCAGTGGATATTAATATTGCACATATTTCAAAAATTGACTCTATTGACATATTAATTAAATCTGTACATTCAATGTATTCAATATCATCCTTTACGAAAATACATGCTCCTCCGCCTTCCGAAGTAGGTCGACAATAAAAAGATGCTAAATTGTAACCGTCCAGTCGTAGTAGATCTAACTTTTCTTTATTTATCCACGTTTCTGTCAGGCATATTGCCTGCATACATTTATCTTCATCTGTTATTTCCTCCATTAGATAGCGTTTATTTTTAAAGCTGCGGACATTTTGAAACAGGATTTTAAAGTTCTTCTCGAAAAAACATATTTTTCTGATTGTTTTCGCTACTTTTTTCCTTATTTTCGTTTTTTTTCATCGTACTTTCTGTAGGCACTTTTCCGGTTAGTTTAAAGTTATTCTTGTTTATGTTTTTGGCCATCTCTGCATATCTAAAAGTTAATTTGTGGCGGTACTCTAGTCGTAATATTTCTTGTAATATATTTCTACATGCGTGTCTAAGTAAATCATGTGGTAAACCGAGATAGGTGTAATGCATGTCTACAAAGTTAACGTTTTCCATCTGTAAGCTGAGTGACTGATACAATTTTTTTAATTTAAATTTATTGAGGTAGGCATTTTTTTGTGTTTCGCACAATATAATGTTTGTATTACTTAATTGGCTTAAATAAAAATAAAGATATGAACTTTGTCTCATGGGATTTCTGACATTGGCACCTGTTAATATGAGAACATAGTCACTTTTCCCATAGGAGGCACATGTAGGTATCAAACATTCCAATATTTTATCCGTGGTTGCACCTGGTTTAATGTTACTTGTGACTTTATATTTATTCCCAACCATTTTTTGAAGCATTTTGCATAATCCTCGTCCTTGGTCATCTCCGAATATTTGTATCCTATGTTTTAAATATATTTTATTTGTGTCCAGTGCGCCATCTGTTGTTGAATAGTGAGGTCGATAAATAGTATTTGCTGTTTGAGGTATGTAGTTGCTTATTCCGTTGCTAGTTGTCGCGGTGCTTTCCTTTTGGTGATTAGCGCCATCTGTTGTTGGGTAGCAATCATTTTTATCCTGAATAGTTTTTGTTTTTGTAAGACTTTCATACTGTGTTTGTGGCTCTTTTTCATATACTTCACTGTGCGAAAAATCTAATTTTGTCCTATTTAAACTTTTCCTTTTTTTCTTTTTGGTTGTGGTGCAGATATTAGTTAATTTTTCAATTTTGGCGTGTAACTTATAATTTTCAGTAAGTAAATTTTGTATTTCATTTTCTGCAATAGTCAATTTATTTTCTAAAGTATGTATTTTATTTTCTAGGTGTTCGGTTTGTTCATTTTGCGTAATATCAGGACAGCTTCTATTAAATCGTTGATTTCCGCATTCAGTATCCGTATCAGAAATACTGCCCGATAGTGCTTCGAATGAGTTATCCGTCGATATATTTATTTCGATTTTTTTTCTCCGAGTAACATTGTCAGCTGAGTTACTGTTTGCATTTTTCCTTTTAATTGACCAGCACCTGCTACAGTTCCAATCCTGCTTGTTCTCGATTGTCATCATAAGGAAGCGAGTTAGTGACACGTTGGTGCAATCTAAATGAAAATATTCTTTGCAACTGTTGCAGTTGAGATTTTGTCGCTCTGTTATCATCTTTCTACATTTTATGCATTCTAGCGCCATCTTGTGTTGACGCGCGAAACTATAATAAGTGGGGGTTCAAGTTCGATGATTTACTTTTTATTTGAACGTATTACCGTTATTGTAATTTAAAAAGTTTTAATTCACCACTTGTTTTGAATACGTAAATCAGTACTCTTCACAACCACTGGTATTTCACTAGTTTTTAAAATTGTGTTAGACTTGAGGTAATGTTTATTTCTGTTTTCATAATCACCCGTAAATATTCTTTAGTTTTTACACTTATCCTTAAAAGTTTTTATCACAAACACTCACACTTGTAATTTATTATGTAAGAAATAGTATGAACTAGTTTTTTGTACTTAATCACTTTGTTTACTATTATTTAAAATATATTTTTAAGGAGCGAATGTTTACATTACAACGCCATCTATCGGCCTCCTATGATTACAAACAACGTCAGAGTAAATACTTCGTACCGACTAGGTAGTTACCGTTATTTTTAATTACAAATGAGGTGGGCGAAAACAATTATTTTTACTTTTTTTACACGTTTAGTTTTGTTTTTGTCATTAGAATTTGCACTCATAGTCATACTCAGTTCAAACCATTTTATAGTTATTACAATTAACTTATTCTTAGTATCAGTTTTGGCTGAGAAATAAGTATCCGTCTCATTCAAATCTTACTTATCATTAGATGTTAAGAGTTAAAGCAATTACCACAGTCACAGCTCGCAATGTCAAATTATGAAAATCCCAACGACGATAATATTTGAATCGATTGTCTTTCACTTTCAATCCTGCAAGTACAATATTATTTTTATTAAAAATAACGCTTTATAAGTTTTCTATAAGTACCAACAAATAATTTAATAAAACATTTGAAGTATAATATCATTTTTATTTCGTGATTCGTAGGTCGATCGTTCAAATCAAAACATCCCATAAACCCATATTATACTTAAAACATTTCATGGTAAATGAAGTATAATATGTATATTATTTGAAATCAATTCTTAGATTTCGTTATTAACATTTAGGACCATTTGAGTATCAGTTAAAAATATAAATTGTATCTGTAGACAAAGTAGTCATAAAAATACATTTATTTAAAATTATTAACGCTCTTAGCTGAGGTCCAGTTGAGTGGGCCGAAGTTGGGCGTCGCGACACCTCTGAGGTCCCCTATTCGATTTCTGGTCGGGTTAATATGGAAAATAAACTTTACATAGAAAATACCCAGGTGTTGTGATACCGTCACGTCGTTGTTTCTCATTTCTGTAACATAAGTGCTTCAGCAACTAAATAGAATCAGAGCAAAGTATGTGACGACGTCCAAAATTTCTTTATTTTATTTTTATTGAAAATACTCATCAATTTGAAATAGATAAAAGAGGTAAGTAATTTATTCAATTAAATCGCAATAAAATATCCCCATTTGTTCAACTACTGGACACATGCTTCATCTTAACTATAAACTTTGCGTTACAGAGAAGTACCATGTTAGACAAGTTAAATAAATTTTAAAAACTAGCACCTACCTCTGTAAAATTGACTTAAAAGTTCAATAAAGATTAATAGACAAGTAACCATCATTTCCGCCCCATCCTTTCTGTCCAATTTCCTCAAGCAAACACAAAAACACTAAACATTTACCACCATCTCTAGTCCAGTCGGCAAGACGATGTTTTTCCAACGGGTTCTCCTGCACCCTGCCGAAGTTAAACACGTCCGTGAGCTGGTACCCGCCGCCTGAACAGGAATACACTTAAAAGTTCTGTTGTGACTAAGTTAGGCAATTATACGCGAGCTGCCACGGGACTCGCTGCGCCCTACGATCACTTTACCGAACTAGAGACAACATCCCATTAATATAAATATAATTGAAATAAGAATCACATTAGTTGATCTGATCACGGAGTAAATAGCTTAAGCATTTATGTTATGAAAACGAAAAGTTAGGATGTAGGATGTTGCCACAATATATTTTAATAGATACGTTTATAAACACCCCGACACAATACAAACGACAAATTTTTGTTTCTAAATGGGGGTCATAATTAACTACTTATCACTATAAATGTGAAAGTTTTGTAGATATTTTGACGTTTTTTTTTAATTTTGGCAGCCACATACTAAAACAACCTGTAGGACAATTTCTTTCGCGAAATAATGTCAAATCACACGCAATAAGCTAGTTCATATAAATAACAGGACAGAATAATCACAACAAAAAAGAAAACTAAGAACATGCTATCATCGATCCTAAAAAGCAAAGGCTTAAATTAAAAACAAGTAAAATTAAAATAAATACACTACACTGTGAAAAAAATTAATTGACCATCGATTTTTACACTAGAGAAGCATAATTACCAATAAATTACGGTAACTTGAATAGCATAATTCCTTCTTTTAAGTCCTTTTCAATAAACCGCCTGTTTATTGAGGCTTCTATAGGAATATAGGATTAAAGTTCCGCACCACAATAAATAAAATATTAATAAAAATCACTGGTCAAAAATATCTGCATTCCGTTTATATTACAGATTTTTATTTTTATCTACCTTTAATGTATGTTTAATCTATTTCGATAGTTGTCGATCAAAGACTGCAGTACTTAGTTTTTGATTGAGTTGCAAGCGATACACCGCCAATAAAGTTAGTTGCTACGTGGAATCGACTGTTTTTTCCTTGTAAGTGGCAAGGAAAGTTTTTCAGTGAATCTCTTTCCGCCATTCATTTTCGTGAATAACAGCGACTCCGCAAGCGAAAACATATTTTCGAATAACTCTCCGCCGATAAAGAATTACTAGGATTGCTAAATCATAGGTCGTTAAACTGATTCGTTAAATGAAATAAAATCGTAAAATGTGATCAATGATATCGATTAAGTTCTTTACATTTTATGATTACTCCGTAGCTAGCGTTCCGCCGCAGCTTCGCGCAGGTAGTATTCCAGTATTATACAACATTTTCCACTGATACTTTGATCCTTTTGGTCAATAATATTATGTTGCTTTTCTCGATAAATAGATTATCTGACACAAAAAAAAATCAATTCGAACCAGTAGTTTAATCAGATTATTGCAATCGAACACACAAACTGTTTAGTACTATAATACTCGTATAGATATATCTTAATATTATTTATTTATTTTTTATCAATCTCAACAAAGATAATAAACTTATTTTAGTTGATAACCTTTGTTTGTTTGTCGTAAAATGAAGATGATGATAAATATTTATTATCATATTCCTTAGCACATCCTAATTTGTTTTCGAATAAGGTACTACGTTTTCACTATCTCATGAAAATCTGACATTACCTAACCAACCATAACCTTTAATATCACAATTGATCATTTCAGTTCGCCTAGAAACAATTATCTGGGATTCTGGTATAAAAATATTCAAAACAGTTTCTTATCAACCTATCTCTTAACTAATATTTCAATAAAAGGCTACTTTTACCGTATTTATGAACGACAACGACGTCTGCGTCGACGCTTAAGTCGAGCCGTCCGTACATGTCGTCGACTCCTGCGCCGGTGACGTCACCGATGACCAGCCAAGAGTGAGTCGCGTCTAACATTGACAGCTTTGAAGCCTAGCAACATGAAAACTTTATGAATAATAAAGAGTAAAATCCATCTTTTTTTCTCTTAACTTAACGTAACCTTGTATCCTCTATTTAAGTTTAAGGTAGGCAAGTAGGCGTTAATTTCAATTCATTCATACACTATTTCCAAATCTTGATTCAAATCGTGAGTACTATATGTAAGCGATTGTATATATGTATTCAAATTTAAGTAACGTATTTTAACTTTTATATATTTTGTGTGTTCATCACGTTTTGGTATTTATCTTAAAGTATCAGAGATCGGCTCTTAAGAGGACACAGGGGGCAATATTTTTTTGTATTTCGCATAGAACTATGAATCTACAAACTCTCTCTTCAAATGCGTTACCTCTTCAAGCACAACGTTTGAATCGTTGCACGATGCATCAAGTACGACACCTACACCCACATTCCACTGTTTGAGTACTGTTCCCAAATCCCAGCTCCCTTCAATATTTGTAACGGACACTCGTAGATTTTTGTTCAAGAAATTGTTTGCTGTTAGTTTATTATCTGTAACAAATATCTAATTAAAAGGCAGGTGATATTGAATACCTAATTCAATATGAATGGGCGTTCTGACTTCGTCATCACACTTTTATCTAATATTTAAAGTACGTTATTTATTTAATGGGGGCTGTCGCATTTAAGATCTCCAAAATGGCAACACTTGGATGTAAGGTAAGTGAGCCCTAAATGCCCTAAGAGATAATCATGAGTCATGATGATCATGACAAAATGACAAATCACATAAACGATGCACCTTTCGCTTTTGTTTTGCCAATAAGCAGATTTTTCATTAACGAGGGCCATAATTAGGTTTTTTTTTACATTACACTTCAAGAATGACATCATTTCCACCTGATGTTATGTGGTAATGAGGTCTCCTAGCTTAAGGGCAAAAAGAACAGGATAAAAAAATTGTTACTGGACTTGTCGCCCTTACCTTGAAGGCTTGACTCCTGCTACAAATGTAGCACCCCCCAGGAGCTCTGGAAACCTTGCTCACACGCAGGAACACAACAACAGAGAAGTGATTGTTATTTAGCTGCGGTCTTTTGTAAGGTGTTACCTACTAATTGAAACAGAAAGCAATCCTATTAATAAGCACTTACTGTAGCTGTTTTCACAAGAGAAATAGCAGATATACTTTATGTCTTTAAAAGTAAAATAATCCACAGCTAACTGGGTGATGTCCTTATGAAGACTCCAGCAAATTCCAACCAGACTACACAAAACCAGTAACACATTCATTGTTATTCTATTCAAATCAAAACTGAACTTAATTTTTATATTAAAAGTAACATTTTAATTCCGCTTCTAGATGATTCGCAAACGTGGGTAAACGATTTGCGTCCCAATTGCGAACTGCTTTCTCTTTGCATGCAAATTACTTCTTATACAATACCATTACTACTATCGAGAACCTTTAAAAACAGCAATTACAAATTTAATTTTTCAAAACACTGTCTGTTTGCGAAATAACTGGGTGATCGGCAAATTGCGATTCTTGTCAGCTTCGACCAATCAAATGTTTTGCCTGTCGATCATGCTATAATGTGACACGTTCAGCTGTCAGGCCGTGTGCTTGCAACCAAATAAATTATGGCTTGTATGCAGTGATTGCGTGCGACATTGATTTTAAAAGTTAAGGATATTTTTTTTAATATCGAAGCCATTTTCGAGTACTATTTACTAGTTTCGGGTGTTTTATTTTTATAGTACTTTACGCCGTACTAGCGGACTTAAAATATTTTAAAGAAACAGAGTTTTTTTATCTCCGCTTGCGGTGCGGGAATCGAACCCACTACCTTCACGTATCGCGCGTGCTGCTCTTCCAACTGAGCTGACCGCAAGTTATCGTAGGCGATGAAATTTTTCTATTGTATCAACCCGTTAGCCTTCGGTAAGTGCCCTCTGCCGAATATGTTCAGAACTACATACTTATCGCGCGATACGTGAAGGTAGTGGGTTCAATTCCCGCACCGCAAGGGGAGATAAAAAAAATTGTTTCTTTAAAACATTTTCGAGATTCATTCATTCATTTTTCGACATTCAGAAACGTCATTAGGGTGATGCCGTTTTATCGGGAGGGGGATATGGCGAGGCCACTTAGTAGCAATCATTCCACCGGTAATATATATATATATATATATTTGTAATATGTTGTTTATTGAAACAACTGCATTAAGTTATTGCTCTGTAAAGAGAAATTTATTTGAAAATTTACAATATGTATTCTTTACAAGTTTTTATTACACAACTTATTTTACACTAAAGTATACTGTCTAACTAATACAAACCTGTAAAGAGAAACAACATTAAAAGCTATTGCTTCAATTGATTTCTATTATTAAAGAAATAACTCGCACCAAAACTTTCACCTATTTTCCTATTAATACCCAAAGATCATAGACAGAACATAGTGCTGTCAACACAGATAACAAATGCAATCCAAGCTAATGCGCGGGAAATTTAAATGGAGAATAGAGAGCTTCATTTACATCTACCCCCCCCCCCCTTCATTAAAAAAAATAATTAGGCACTGGTATTATTTTAGTAATGTGAAAATAATTCGATTCTAACTTCTTGTGACCCGTATCAATCTTATATATTGAATCAGACAATTTTTCTACAATTTTATAAGGTCCACTTTTTATTTCATCTAGTTTTTTTCTATTTAATCGGTTTCCATTTTCCACATACACTGAATCTCCTACTTTTAACTGACACTGTATCCTGTTCTTATCAAATTGTTTCTTATTATAATTGTGTGATTTAATACTTTTCTCTAAAGCTATTTTCCTATCTTGTAATAAATCATTTTGTGTTTTTGGTTTTTTTAATTCATCTGGCAAGACATTTATTGTTTTTCCTTGTAATAAATATTTTGGGGAGAATCCTGTCACAGTGTGTTCAGTTTCATTATATTTTTGAGTACATTCATGTGCGACGGTGGTCCAAGCTTTTTTATCTTTTTTTTCATTGATTTTACATCTTATTTTATTAACTAGTGTTTGATTTAACCGTTCATTTAAACCATTTGAAAAAGGTGCATTTACAGCAGTGTAGATAATAGGTATGTTTTCTTTTTTTAAAAACTCTTTGAATTCTTTTGAATTTATACCTGGATATTGGTCTGATAGAATCATTCCAATTTTATTTTCTGTTAAAACATTTTTTACAAGTTTAATAAAATCATTCGCGTTTTGAGTTTTCGACGTTAAAATGTAGGCATATCTAGTAAAATGGTCAACTAAAAGATGTAAGTAGGTCTTTGTGGATCGGGAGCCACCAAAACCACCAATAGTATCTATAGAGGTTATTTCAAAAGGGTAAGTAGCAGGACCCAGGTGAGACAACAATCCATATTTAAGTCTAGTTCTAGTTTTATTCTTTATGCATATCGGACAATTATTACAAATATTTTTTATATTCTGTAATAAATTTTTTGCTGAGAAGAATGGTTTGATTTTATTTTCCATTTGTTTTATTCCTAAATGACAGTATGTATAATGTATGTTATTTATAATAGTTTTACTGAATTCTTCTGTAAGTATAATTTTCTCTTTTTTTCCTATTCTTTTGAAGTATATTTTATCTTTTAATATAAGTTTATTTTTATTTAGTTTTATTTCCTTATTTTTTTCTTGATCACTTTGTAAATCTGCTAGTTTGATACAATTCACAACTTTTAAAACTTCGTCCTGATTTATATGTGACTCTAATACAGGGTTTCTACTTAAACTATCTGCTTCAAAATTGTACTTTCCTGGTGAATATATCACTTCAAAATTAAACTGCGATAAATAGTATGTGAGATCTCCCAACTCTTCATCTGTTCTTGCTTTGATATTAAGTTTTTCCAGTGGTTTGTGGTCTGAGAAAACTTTAAATTTTTTTCCTATGAGCCAATGTTGCCAATATTTCAAAGCTTCCTTTATAGCTAAACATTCCAGATATACAGCTTTTTTCCGTTTTTGGCTGTCATTTAATTTTCTAGAAAAGTATGCACATGGTTTTTCTTCTCCATTCTTTTGTGGTTGTTTCAATATAGCCCCTATGCCCTGTATACTAGCGTCTGTGTAAATATGTATAGGTAAGTCCGGATCGAAAATCTCTAAAATAGGTTTTGAGCAGAGCATGTCTTTTATTTTGTTAAATGTTTCTTGACATTGTTCCGTCCAAATAAATTTTTGATCTTTTCTTAATAAATTGTGCAAAGGATCTAGTATGATCGATATATTTGGTATATATTTGCCATAAAAGTTAATTTTACCCAAAAACTGTCTAATATTTTTTTTTGTTTTAGGGATAGGAAAATCTTTTATAGCTATTAGATTATCCTTAAGTGGGGTAACAGTATTGTTTTTTATAATATGACCCAAGTATTTTACGGAATCCTGAGCAAAAGTACATTTGGAGAATTTCAATCTAAATCCCTCCATTGAGATAGCTTCCAATAACTGCGTTAAGTGTTTAATGTGTTCATCAAATGTCTCCGAAAATATTAAAATATCATCAATGAAATTTGCTGTAAAATTAGATAAGTTATGTTTCCTGATAATGCTACTTAATATTCTTTGGAAAATTGCAGGAGAAGTTTTCAAACCAAATGGTAGACAAGTCCATTGAAAATGATTTTCTTGAGTAACAAACGCTGTTTTCTTTCTATCTTCTATTTTTAAAGGAATTGCCCAAAATGCAGAATTTATATCTAATGTAGAGAAATATTTACAATTCCTTGTTTTTATCATCAAGTCTTCTATAAGTGGAAATGGTTGCGATTGAGGAACAACTATTTTATTTAAATCACGGAAATCTATGCAAAGTCTAGATTTTCTACCTTCATCTTTTTTATAGGCTAATGTCACAGGAGCCGCAAAAGGACTATATGATTCCTCAATTAATTTTTTTTCTAGTAATTTTGAAACTTGTTTTTCTATTTCTTTTTTATCTTCAAAATTGCATCTATATGGTCTTTTGCTACAATATGTGTCTACTAATAAATCTATATGTGCTTCATAGCCCTTTACTAATCCTACATCATATTTATCTTTTGCAAATAGTGATTTATATTTTTTTATTAATTCATCTATTTTTAACTGTTGTTCAATGTGTAAGTGATCAACTGAAATATTGAAGTTGTCAATTTCTATGTGTTCATTAAAGTTGACCTTACATTTATCATGGAAAACTATATCATGTTCTATCGTTTTTTTATCATTATCTCCATCAATTGAAAATTGTATGGTTTTAATTTTATCACCTGTAAAGCCAGGAATGTATTTATTGTTTAAGCTTTGTTTTATTTCAAGATTTTCATTTTGAATAAGTTGGAAAGACTTTATGCAATCTAATCCTATCAAAAAATCATAATCAAAATTCTGTCCATCTATGACAAAAACATTTACCATTTTCTCTATATGAAAAATTTTAATCTTTAATGTTACTATTCCTATAGATTTTTTTACACCATTAATCGTTTTTAAATTTGGGTAATTGGTTTTATTATTTTGTGATTGGTATTTTTTTAAGGATAATAATTTTGAATTAATTAAACTTACATTTGATCCTGAATCATAAACCCCCAATGTTTCTATGGAATTATTTATTTTTATTTTTATTTTGATTAATGGTGGAATATTTAGTTTTTTGGATCTACTTCGTTTAAACTCATTTCTAGTTCTGAATTATTTACACTCCTAATGGAGATCTTAACACGAAAACTGTCTTTATTTCTGAACCAACAGACAGATTCAGAGTGATACCGATTTCCTTTCTTTTCTTTTTCACAGATTTTGCATGGTTGGTATTTTAAATTATTTTGTTTAATTTTACTATCCAAATATACTTCTTTTTTCTCTATAGATTTTTTATTTAAATGTTCTAAGCCCCGAATGTTATTAAATAAATCCTCAGTTTCTTTTAAGTCATTTCTGTTAATTTCATCAGCTATAAAGTTAGGTAACCCAGTGACAATTAAATCTATTAAAGTAGGTTTGTCTATAAATTTGTTATTCTCTAATAAAAGCCTCTCTTTCTTTAAAGCATAATCTAGTAATGAACCCTGCCTATATTTATATTGAATTGCATACCTTATCGGTGTCCAGCCCCTGTTCCCATATGTGTCACAAAAGTTCTTTTTCCAAACATTCCATTCAGAACTGATTGTATGTTTAATAAGCATTGAACTGTACCAATCCTGACATGAATCATCCAAAAATAAGCGAAACACTTGAATTTTGTGAATATCTTCAGTTATACCGGCACGGATACATTCAGTTTCAAAGATAACCATCCATTGCGTGACACTAGACGTCTTTTGTGTGAATTTATCTATCACAAGTTTTTCTGACAGTTGTTTTAAGTTAAGTTGTTTAGGTTCTTTTTTTAATTCAGCAAAATTTTCCAGAATTCTTGAAAGAGCTTCTGTTGAAGTTTCACCCGTCGTACTTTGTAATTTCGGTGTAATTTCTTCTAGTAAATATCCTCTGAACTGCATATTTCCATCCTCATCCATATAGGAATCACGTAATTCTGGTGTTACCGAAATCCATACTTGTCGTTTTTCGTGTCTTCTTTGTAACGTAGTTTTTACTTTTTGAAAAGTTTGCGTTTTCATTAAAGCATCATGTAATTTCACATGTTGTAAATTCTCCGGAATCAAGAATGTATTTTTATCGGCATCCATTATTGAGGTTATGCATAAGATATTTGTCTTCGGATCTTCGCCTGGTTTCACAACAAACTCAAATTTTAACTTTTCCATTGTTCACAACGGCTATAAATAATGTTGTTTTGTAATATGTTGTTTATTGAAACAACTGCATTAAGTTATTGCTCTGTAAAGAGAAATTTATTTGAAAATTTACAATATGTATTCTTTACAAGTTTTTATTACACAACTTATTTTACACTAAAGTATACTGTCTAACTAATACAAACCTGTAAAGAGAAACAACATTAAAAGCTATTGCTTCAATTGATTTCTATTATTAAAGAAATAACTCGCACCAAAACTTTCACCTATTTTCCTATTAATACCCAAAGATCATAGACAGAACATAGTGCTGTCAACACAGATAACAAATGCAATCCAAGCTAATGCGCGGGAAATTTAAATGGAGAATAGAGAGCTTCATTTACATATTTTATATTGCACTTCAAGATTGACCTCATCCCACCTGGTGTTAAGTGGTAATAAGGTCCTAGCTTAAGGGTGACAAGTACAGGATAATAAATCTGTTACTGGACTTGTCGCCCTTACCTTGAAGGCTTGACTCCTGCTACTAACGAAGCACCCCCCAAGAGCTCTAGAAACCTGACTCACACGCAGGAACACAACTTGTTATTTGGCTGCGGTCTTCTGTAAGGTGGAGGTATTTCACCAGTCGGGCTGCTCCAGTTCGAGCGATAAATCGCTATGCCCTACCTCTCTTAAATTGTGGTCTTCTGCTCCCACGGCATCACTATCAAGACGATCAGGTCAATTCATGCCCGAATCAAGGCAGGGAGCCCCCACACACGCCGTCTTCTCTCTTGGGTGTCGGTACGGCGCATTGTAAAAAAAAAAGTACCTCATGAGGCTCATTGGGATCTACCTCAGCAAATGCTGCTACAGCATTCTTAACACCGCAGCAGCTCTAGTATTATTGTGGATTTCAATTGAATAGAAAAGTAGCAAGTCAATTTATTTTCAGATCCGCTATTTGCTTACACACGAGCACAGCACCTTTGTGAAGGCAAACTTATTCCAGCAAGTCAGTTAAAAGTGAAAGAAACTCGTAATGTCCCTTAATCGAGTTCGCCAAAAGCTGCAACATTTATACGAGACGACTGAACAATAGGAAAAAAACGGAATTTGAACAGGGATCAAAAGGCAGGTAGCAATTACAGGTCCACTTTGTGAGTCGGTGTTGTCGAAACAAACAACTTATTTGGCGCACAAAGAATTCATGAATTTATAATGTGAAGGGAAATTAGCTTTTTACTCGGCAGCGCTGCCCGCTCCGCTATTTTTATATTGCCGCCTGTTGACTCGCTTTGCAGCCTAGTAAACACTTCGTTACATTACGAGAATTTAGTGTCACATTAACTTGTTTTTTATTAACGGTAACCATAGCAACCAGGTTTTAGTTTCTTGCAAAAACTTTGCAGTCATTTCATTCTGCATCAGTATCGAAGATTACATAAAAGTGCCCGACTATAATTTCATAAAAGTTTGTCAGGCATTAAAATATAGAGAACTAGATAAAATTAAACATTTTTGTTCTGTCTAATATAAGATTGTGTTAGCAGAATAAAATTATCGTCACTATTAAGAGAAACCTAAAAAAAAATATTACATGTTACTGATGCTAAACAGAAAAGTATCAAAGAGTAGAAAGAAAAAAAGAAAATTTTATTCAGTGTAAAAAGCAAATACTCATCAAATTAATTAAATCGCGTTAATTTTATCGCGCTATTAAAAGTCATATTCAGCCCGTCAACTGCTGATTGGCTGAAAAAACAAAGGCTGTGTGCTATCAGCCAATCAGCAGTATTGAAACTTTTGTCCTTTCATGCGATAAATATGACGTTTTGCGCACGCTAGTGGGGTAAGACACGATTATGTAAATATAAGTATAACTTCATATTTTATATATATATTATATTTATTCATGTATGTCTATATGTATATTTAATTGTTTCCGAAATGAATTTTGTAACGCTTGACAGTTACTATTCTCGTGTATTATGTTTTTATTTTATTTTTTAGATTACTTATGCACTTTGTCACTATTACCGCACCCATAAACTAACTCTCCGCATGACCCAAAGGTTGACTGGTAGAGAATGCCCATAGCATTAAGTCCACCTGTTGTACTTTTTGTGTGCAATAAAGTTTTTAAAAAAAATAAATAAATTATTTAGAAACGATTTTTATTTACATACAAATGGGTTCTTAACGTTTCAAATAAGTGTTAACTTTAAAATTACACTTAATATTCAAGACAGGCTTGAAACTATGTGGGCTGAATCTTTAAACCCAATTAAATATCACAGAATGCAGCCTGAGCCGCAACGAACAGACGGGCGTTAATTTCAAAAATATAAAGCACTTTTAATTCGATATGCCGTCTCACTTCGCTCCAGCGAGCAGCCAATTATCCCTGAAATTAGCAAAATTATGTTAAACGCAGATAAAACGCTCCGGACATTCAAAAGGCTCGCTTAATTAGTGCCTAATGGAGCTACATGAAGTACATTACTACGACAGAAACCATAAAAAAGTCGGATCATTTTTCTCTAAAAGCAAAAAGTCGTCCCCTCATTCAATTATCGGCCGTATTACTTTGGATGCTGGGTTGTATCTCGTGGAACTCGAGGCCGATGTCTTGGGGGTAACAATTTCTTTCAATAATTCGCCGGTAATGGCCGAAGTAAGCCAGTTAACAAGACACCCGGAGAGGTTCCGCCTCCGAAAAAATAACAATTTCAACTTTATTCAATTACTAGAGACCCGCCCCGACTTTGCACGGGTGCAATGTACATACTTATTCATTTTTGGCTTTTCTGCAGTACATGTATGTAAAATACTTATAAGGTTTAACCTTCCAACTGAATCACTCGGTCTATTGAAAATAACCTCATCAAAATCAGTTGTGCAGTTTTAAAGACGTAAGCTTATGTGCAAATAGACAGCGGGAAGTGACTTTGTATATACTAGAACTGATTTACCGTGTGATACTCTCTGAATAGGGCGGGTGGTGCTTTCACTAAAGCATTTGTTTCAAATAACTGCATTACCACATATATTGTGATATCCAAAGTGAGCTATACATAACAGTAAGTGGCATACCTACATAACTAATCTACGAAGTTTTTCGGTGGCTTTTTGTTAGATATAGGTTCCAAAGCGGTAGTATAATCACTTTGCATTGTATTCAATGATGATTCAAAAGTATTTTGAGAGAGGGCATAGCGATTTATCGCTCGAACTGGAGCAGCCCGACTGGTGAAATACGACCTTTCAGAAGACCGCAGCCAAATAACAATCACTACTGTGTTGTTGTGTTCCTGCGTGTGAGTAAGGTATCCAGAGCTCCTGGGGGGTGCTACATTAGTAGCCCGGGGTCAAGCCTTCAAGGTAACGGCGACAAGTCCAGTAACAGATTTATTATGCTGTACTTGTCGCCCTTAAGCTAGGACCTCATTACCACTTAACATCAGGATGAGGTCAATCTTGAAGAGCAATATAAAAAAAAGTGTTATATGTAGCCTACCTGAGTTTGAGTTTCTCTTAGGGGACAGACCATTGCTGAGTCTTCTTAATGTGTTATCCCTAAAGACACCGTTTCCGTAATGGGCGACCATATTTTGTTGATGTTTCGCGAGTGGAGCAAATAAAGCGTAGTGCAAATCCGGTGTTCTTCATAAGCAGATGCAGATCCGCGCCGGGTGCCGCTGGCGCGCCATCTATCACCGCGCGAGCGGACGCGCCCGCGCTGCCGCATTCACGAAAATAGCGGGGAGCGGGAACGTAATCGTTATCTAGATAGAAATTGACTAGACTTTAGACACAAAGTTAAATGTTTTACTAGACACAAAATGAGACCAGACTACGCTTGGCACAAATAACAATGTTTTGAAGATGTCTTTGAAAAAATATTTCAACTGTACTGACCTACGACATGACCTACAAGTCGACACAAATACGGGGTCAGCAGAATTGGTATAGTAAAACGACGCTCCATACGTAATGCACGATTAGCCAATTAATACATCGATCCTTCATCGCGATGTCAGAGTTTTCGTCGCCACTAACTATATATACAACAAACCAATCTTGGTAGTTGGGCCTTGGTCCCCGAGCAGATAACACCTAGCTCGGAGGAAGTACTTCCACATTTAGTAAAGAACATACCTTCCTTACACAATCATTTGAATTCTCCAAACTTAATTATGTTCAAGCACGACTGCAAATCTATTTTCAAAAATAATCATATTTAATAGAAGTATTTCATTTTAAGATGTTTCAGTATCATCGAAAACAATGGTATTTGATAAATAAATAAATAATTTTATTAGGTTTAACAATAATGCAGCATGACTATCATCGGTTTGAAAGCAATATCTACTAAGAACATAAAATAATACTGCTGGCATAAATTTCAGTAGATATGTTACCTCCCTGTAGCTACCTTATTACTATGGAGTAAGTCAAAAACCTTAGCAGATGGTAGGTACAACTTCTTGATACTAGGCACTTTTCAAACAAAGTATGGAATGAATCCATTGTTCGTTATAAGCTGAGGAAATTGTTCGCTTGTCCTCTTCCGGGGTATCTATCACCGCTCGAACGGATGCAACGCTAAGGGCCACACAACCCGCGATCAGTAACGGAGTACATATCCTTGTTACGAGAGGTCAAATCTAAAGACTTTATAATAAGTCTAATAAATAAAAAAATAAATAAATAAAATAAAAATTCGTTTATTCAAGAAAACACATAAACAGTGCATTTTGTGAACTGCTCTCATATAAGGTCGCCCTGTGTTATGAGAGTCAGGCTCTTCTAATAGTACAAAATTATAACAAGTGTGTTTTAAGAACAACGTTTTGTAATTTAAAAGGTACATTAATGGACATAATAATGTCTTCTAGGTTGTGTGTGTATGCGTTCGTACGTGTGTGTGTGTGTGTGTGTGTGTGTGTGTGTGTAGTTGTGACTGTGCAATTTATTATATGAGATTATAGATACAATCAATAAGAAATAATAAGAAATGACATTTATAATATGTTTAATATAATTAATTTTCACTGAAATTATATATTTTCGGATGATAATGTTACAATCACTGCTGAAACACTAATGTTGCTATGCCTAAATAGGTACCATAATTTACTGTATATTGTAATTTTTATCCTTTGTCCCATTCATTAATGCAATAAAGAGTTTGGTTATTAAAAGTGGTCGCGGAGTAGCTTTATAAAAAAAATCGAGCTTAACGAAGACAAACATCTTAACAGACACTATAGAGTAGAGACTAACAATAGAGAAGTAACATATTAAAAATATATATTAAAAACTACAAAAATGGTATCTTTAATAAAATCTGTTTCAATTCTTAATACATTTCCAAGTTGTGCACCACATTTATATTCTGAATAATGACAATCGTGTTTTTTAGGTTTCAAGACAACAACCAAAAGTATTTTTTTATTGCAGACGACCAACACAAATAATAGAATTTCTATTAATATTAAAAATACACAAAAATCTATCATCAAGATGTGCAGAAAAAAAATGATAACAAATATGCAACATTTATTTAATAATAATGGAAATAAAAATTTACAGACACCATTTACTGGAAAATATAAATAAATGACGCAATGGTTTGATTTTTTCTCTTTCTTAAAACAGCTGGTTTCATGGCCCCAGCTTGGACTTGCTGCTTTAATAAATGCCCTGTCTTTGCTTTGCTCTATAATTCCGTTGAAAATAAGATGTCTATACTATAACAAGGCGGAAATTAATTCTAATGGTAGCATAAACGAATAGTTCCTTTGGCTTTTATCGCTTTATAGATACTTCAGGTATTCTATACAGATGTTTAAAAGCCGCTTAGTGTGTTGCATTCGCGTGTGTTTCTATGTGTGTGTAAATATATATTTATGTTCTAGAATAATGTGCAAAAATCTATGTTATTTTATATATCTTACTCATTATAGATTTTGTATGTGTTCAAATATAGTAATAATTTCATACATCCATGTGATGATTATACGTACAGAAGGTACACAGATAATTAAATAATTATATGCCAATAAGGTCTCAGCCTCAGCATGAGCTGCTGCAGCATAGTGCCGCATCAGCGCTGGTTTACAGGCGAGACCTTGTGGTGAGTGGCGTATATAAAAGTAACAAAAAAGTTTGGAACAAATCACAAGAAAAAATAACAAACACATTTTTTATATTTGGGCAACATCACATACATTGCTCTGATTCTATGGTAAGTAGCAAAAGCACTTGTGTTACAGAAATCAGAAACAATGACTGTAACCACAACAACCAGACCCGAGATAATATAGAAAAGTTAATTTCCCATATTGACTCGACCGGGGATCGAACCTGGGACCTAAGAGATGGCGCGACGCCAAACTACAGCCCGCTCGCCTCTCGGCCACGGAGGTCGTCTACTGACCCGACCAGGAATCGAACCCGGTAAATTTCGCGCTTTGGTCGCCTGCCTTAGCCACTGCGCCACCGAGGTCGTCAATACATACATAAATAAATAAATTTATAACATATAATACATACCGAAGCATGTGGGAATCCGCTTCCTCGGCTCTATGGGCACCGCGGTCTGATTTATACGCCTAAATGAGACCGCTAACAACTCGCTCTCGGAGCCATTGCTCGTTTTATTGTTGTTAATGTTTCTTCTAGAACCTCTAGGTTGTGTACTGTTCCGCTGGGGGCCCGTGCCAAGTCCCCCCTTAGTATTGAGGTTCTTTAATTGTACGTTAGGTTAACAAGTGTCAGTAGCAGATCGATATGAGGTTGAAACCTCTGGCGTCTCTGGTTGTTGGTTAAATAAAAGTAGGTATGCCAGAAGGCATACCTAATTTTTTAAAGTTCAGTGAAGATGCTAAGGCTTTTTAAGCATCATCGATAAGTCAGGCAGCAAAAAATCTAGGTTGTGGGACGTATGTATCAGGAAACGCATGGCCAGATGGCTTAATTTTGTCAGGAAAAAATGCGTGACGCACCATACCGTCACCCAGGGGAGAGTGTCAGCGTGTATGAGACTTTCCAGCCCTTAGAAGGGCAGCCCTTCCTTTAACATACTCCAGCAGACCTCATCGGCCTTCACAGCGATGTTATGGGAATTTGATCAGCGTTCATGTAACGGCAGAACCACTACAACATTTCCGCGAAAACGTCGCTTACGCGGCCCTGTCTCCTCTCCCCAGATGGTAAAGGGAAAGAACGGGGATAATCGATCCACCAGATGATCTTACTCCTTAATTATAAAAAATATGTTTTGTTGAAAATTCGTAGTTTCTTAAGTTAAAACGATGAAACTTTGTGTTTGGATTTTGATTTGAAATAACTTTCTATATTTAATTTACGATTGAAAAAACGTACCGTCAATGAGTTAAAACACCAATGGCAAGTGTTTAAACATTTGTTAGGCTCATGTTAATGTTATATAAGTTTGCGACACGGTTCAAAATATTATAGCTACTCTGTTGTAATGCCGTCATTCGCTACAAAGTTTAAACTGAAATTAACGCGAGTAAAAACCTAATCCTAAAAATTATAAAAGTTCCACGCGATCTAAGTCGCGGTTACAGCTAGGTAGATAGATAGATACACTTTATTGCACAGAAAAATTTACAGTAATTGGTTTCACAGACGTAATTAAGTACAATTTAGGCGGTCTTATTGCTAGAAAGCAATCTCTTCCAGACAACCTTTAGGTAGAGGAAATAGTAGATATTGAGAAACGTGCTAAATATTTATTTAGTATACAAATAAACGGGGCCTAATATCTTTGATCCGATCGCAGCACAAGTTGCGATTGCAGCCGGCCCGCGAAGTAGCGAGCCCATTGTATCGTAATTGTCTCAGGCGGCTGCGAGTCGCGCCAGAGGTGCGCAACCAATGAAAACTCAAACTCAAATATTTATTTTTTCAAGTAGGTTACTTAAAAAAACTTTTGAATCGTCATTGAATACAATGAAAAGTGATTCTACGTGAAAAAAAAACTACTGAGTCTCTTGCCGGTAGCTTTTTTGTAGTTATAGGTTTCGAACCGGAGGTAGCTTCATTTGTTTTACATAGAGGCTACTCATAAGTGTTACTAATCATCTTTCCTTATTCTAAGTTGCTAATGTAATCTTTATGAATAAAAAAACATTGACTTTGACAATCAAAGTAAACATTTCGTGATGGATCAAACTGATATTTGGCGACTCAAGAATTGATTAACTTCTACGACATTTGTGGGAAGAAGATTGAGTCGATAATTTCGACTATGATAGAAAATTATAGAGAAAAAAAAAATAAAGACGGAATATAGCCAGCTTTTTTAGTACAATGCCTCTTTGAATGTAAGTAAGAAATTTTTATTTGTACGTAGTGTTTAATTCGTTAGTATGATAGTGTTTATTTATTTTATGTTATTTTTATGTATTTTAGTCCTTAAAACCAATTTCTGTTAATAATTATGTATGGATAGTATGGATTCTACTCCACTGAGGATACTGTCCCAATAATGAGTAGTATTTTTTGGTAGATTAAAAAAACAAGCTAGAAGATAGATCAATCATCACAGTGTTTGGTATTTAATCAATAAATCATATTTTTTTTTGCATAGTGAGGCCCATATCCTTAGGCTTGAACGGGTACAAAAGCGGTTCTTTTGGCACTTGGTTTTTTCTGAAGGACTAGCCAAAAAAATAAGATCCTACGAGAATAAACTTAAAAATTTTAATATGATATCACTAGAGAAAAGAAAAGATCTTTTAGATATGACGTTCCTCTCTCATAAAGCCCTTAATAGCAGAATTAACTGTCCCCCCCTGCTGTCTTTATTTACACTAAGAGTTCCCTGTAGAGTCCCCCGAAAACCTATAACTCCGCTCTGCCCTCCTCTCCGCCGCACAGTCCAAGGCGCCAACTCTGCCATCCCACGCCTGTCAAGACTCCTCACACTCAACAGTAGCCAGATTGATATCTTTCATGACTCAGTAAGCAGTGTACGCAAATCAATGTGTGGGAAATATTAGATATATCTAACCTATTAGATTGTTTACACTTTAAAATAAGTAATTAATTAATTAGTTTTATGTTCATTTACATTGTTAGTGCAAGTGGAGTTTACTTGTAACCAGTTTACATATTTAGCAAGTAAGTATAGTTGTTAATTTAAGCTTTTAGTATATAAACTGTAAGTAAACCTAATAAAATAAAATAAAAATAAATCGATATAATGTTTTACTTTAAATGAAATCCCTAATTTAATTTGTTGTATTTTAGTACAACAAATTTACATAAAAAGTCATAGATTTGATAAATTAAATTGTTGCTATGATCGCAATGTAATTACAATGTAACCATAACTCTTTCTAAATACTGTCAACCATTTTACACCAAAATATTTGTATTTATTTCTGAGATTGCCCAATTTACTGCTGTATTATTTATAAGGAACATAATCCTTCCATTTAAAAATGACACGAAGAAATTAACTGTGATTTTTTTTTGTTCCTAAGTAACGCACAATTTCCCTTTTTCAAATCAATTTCCGATTAAAAATTATATATGTGGTAAAATACAAAGTTTCAAACATAAACCCTGCAAGTTCATAATCTTAATCTTACAAAACTCTATCTAAAGGTTATCTGGAAGAGATTTCTTTTTAGCAATAAGACCGCCTAAATTGTACTAGATTATGTCTGTAAAACCAATTTCTGTTAATTTTTTTGTGCAATGTTTGTTGTTTTAGATGGATTGATAGATACACTTTATCTATCTATCCATCTAAAACAAGAGTTAAAACTAAATTTTATCACTCATAACACAAAGTTCTGACAAAACTCCGTTACCTTTTTTAAATCCAATCAAGCCCTCACAGACCGAGACTCAGATCGGTTCCGCGAAACAAATATGGCTTCCAACGCCACAAAGCGTAAGCGGCACGCGTGATAATAAAAGCAATTAAAAATTTGTGCTTTTAAAAACCCATTGCGCGGGTGCGGCGGCCCTGCTCCGGCCCTGCGGATTAGCATTTATATTGTCCTGCGGGAGCGCGCGCGCACGCCGGCTCTAAGTTCGCCACGCGCACCGCCACTCAAACCGAATCTGGACGATTAACAATATGTGCCAACCCACAACATTACCTGCAAGTCGGAAAATACAGCGTCAGCAGAATTGGCAGTGTAAACAACGCTTCATACGTAATGCACGATTAACCAATCATTACATGGATCCTACGTCGCGATGTCAAAGTTACGACTAACAATATGTGCCAACCCACGACATTACCTGCAAGTCGGAAAATACAGCGTCAGCAGAATTGGCAGTGTAAACAACGCTTCATACGTAATGCACGATTAACCAATCATTACATGGATCCTACGTCGCGATGTCAAAGTTACGACTAACAATATGTGCCAACCCACGACATTACCTGCAAGTCGGAAAATACAGCGTCAGCAGAATTGGCAGTGTAAACAACGCTTCATACGTAATGCACGATTAACCAATCATTACATGGATCCTACGTCGCAATGTCAAAGTTACGACTAACAATATGTGCCAACCCACGACATTACCTGCAAGTCGGAAAATACAGCGTCAGCAGAATTGGCAGTGTAAACAACGCTTCATACGTAATGCACGATTAACCAATCATTACATGGATCCTACGTCGCGATGTCAAAGTTACGACTAACAATATGTGCCAACCCACGACATTACCTGCAAGTCGGAAAATACAGCGTCAGCAGAATTGGCAGTGTAAACAACGCTTCATACGTAATGCACGATTAACCAATCATTACATGGATCCTACGTCGCGATGTCAAAGTTGTCGAAGCCACAAACTATATATAACAACTAACCAAAATTGGTAGTGGCACCTTGGCCCCCGAGCTGATAACACCTAGCTCGGCGGAAGTACTTCCATTTTTAGTTAAGAATCCAAGAACTCCAAGAAGGCCGTCTGCGTCCATCAGTTACGAAAAACAAGCTTATATGAAAACATAAATTGATATAATTTATGATTAATTAGAAAAGTGCACACCTATATCTTTAACAATACCTACTAGCGGACTCCACAGACATCGTCCTGTCAAAAAGATTTGGAATGTTGCTTGACTCTAAATTTAGTTAGAACTTCAAAGAACATTTAAAAAAAAATTGTCAAAATTGGTCCAAGCGTTATCGAGTTATGCATTTACCAACACATTTTACAATTCATTTTCATATAATAGAAAACCATTTTCAAAACTCCCTGAACACTTCAAGGTAAAAAACTTTTAAATGACTGTATTTGTGTTTCAGTCCGGTGTGAGTGCGTGCGTGTCGGTGCAAGGCGCCCGTTTGTAGCCGCTCATGCTCTTTTTCGTCGCCGCCAATACATGACGATGTAACGACGTTATTACTACAACTAGTTGTTTTCATTGCTTTACAAGCGACTCGCCCCGGCTTCGCACAGATGCAATCTTAATAATAATGATCTTTTCGACTTCTCTGTGCGATAATCGTCATCATACATGTATTTTAGTCGTGCCCGCGATCTCATCAGCATCACCGGGTCGTGTCAGCATTAGTTCGTATAATCATAATCAATTCATTTATTCATGTTGGTTACAAGTAACACTTATGCATTGTATACAACTCAGTACCTTGTCACATTACGTTAACTGACGCGATGACGTACTATTTGCTTACGAGCTTTAATGTGACAAGGTACTGAGGTGTATACAAATTACAAACTAATGATGCTGACTGCACAAGGGGCATATTAATAATTCCAACACGTTTATAATCTATGGTTTTGACATTTGACGAAATGTCAACCCCATACATTTAAGAACCTTAAATGTGAACGAAGTTCGACAACTGTCGTTGACAGCATTGTGAACTAGTACCTAATGTGTATAAAGCTATTTGCGATTACATTTATTGTAAATAAATAAATAATTATTTTACAATATCTATTGCTCTGACTCTATTGTTAGTAGTTAAAGCACTTGTGTTACAAAAATCAGAAACTTCGACGTGATGGTATGTACCACAACACCCGGACCTGAGATAACATAGAAAATATATTTTAAGGAAACAGAAAAAATATATATTTCCTTGCAGTGTGAGATACAACCCCAAATTTTATTTTTTATTTAAATACTTATAATTATCTAGTGCGGCCTGAGTCTATAAAATTGTTAAACAAAGTTCGTTTTCAATGACGACTCGACCGGAAATCGAACTCTAGATCTCGGCCATGGCAACACCAAAGTCTCGTTTGCCTCTCGGCTACGGAGGTCGGTGAGTTTTAATTTTCAAGACTCAAACATTAATAGTAGGAGTTCCTTACTCTCATTTATTTTCGATACTATCTTTATCAGCCGTAAAGTTAGAAAATATTGGAACCTAAACGCGGCGTCTCAAATGTCCGCCTACGACACATCCCGCAAAGTGACAATATAACTTCGGCTTCGAAAGTCGCGCGACGCCGCGCTAAGAGCGTAGTCTTGTCGCCAGACCGCGATGCTCCGCCGCGAAGTTGCTAGGTCAAATATAAATATATAGGCTTACACATGGAATGTGTAACTTTTATGTATTCTATTGGCTTCGGCAAAGGAAAAACGTTTAGAATTTGGGAGAATTGAGGTTTAAATTAAAATATGGCCTATTTTTGGTGACGCTTCCTTCAGAAACAGAATTTGTGTATTTGATCCCCAACCAGTACAGCCATTTATGTGATTTTGTTATGTAAGGTTGGGAGGTGACGTTGAATAAAAGAAGGTATTGTTTGCAAGACGTCCCGATATATTCTGACTTATATAAAACATGATTACATCTTATATACTAATGAATATTAACTTCCTATCACTACACCACATCACCCACCATATTGAAAAAAAAAATTATAACTATACAGTTAATACATTTTTTTTTAACGTAAACGATATTTTTTTTTTCTAAAGATAACATACATGGTGATTCTTATTATAAAATTACAAGTTTATATTTAGTGACAATAATGTAGATACAATTAACATAAACAATAAGATGATAAACACACATGTAAATTTAATCCTTATACAATTTGGTTCTATTTTTGTGAACAGTTTCAATTTTTGAACCTTTTAAAATACGAACATTAGGTGACACATCTTCAATTACCTTATATGGGCCAGTATAAACATTGTCAAATTTAGTACAATTTTCGTTTTTTAACAATAAAAAATCATTTGGTTTATATACAATTGGGTTTATTTTCATGTCATATTGATATTTTCGTAATTCTTTTGATTTTACTAAATTTTCTCTTGCCTGTGCATGTGACTTTTGCAATCTATATTTCAAGGCTAGAGGGTAATCTTCATAATTATAGAGAGGTTCAACTTTTTGTGACAAGTTGCTTGGTAATATGCACGTTTTCCCAAAAACTAACTCATATGGCATGAAATTTGTAGAGGTATGTACACTCGTATTATATGCAAAGCACCAATAAGGAACCCAAGTACTCCAGTATTTAGCATCATTGTTAGTTTGAATACGAAGATAATTATTTAAATTTCTATGGGTATTTTCGAGTGCACCTATCGACTCGTGGTGATAGGCTGTGGAAAATAGTTGTTTTATATGAAGGAGTTTACAAACTTCAGTCATAGTTGAAGCAATAAATTCGGATCCCTTATCCGTTGCGATTTCTCGCGGAATCCCGTAGCGAAGTATAAAATTTTCCACAAATGATTTTGCTACAGAGACTGCGTCCTTGCGTTCCAATGGGTAAGCTTCTACGAATTTAGTCAGTTCACACTGAATAGTTAAAATATAAATCTTATTATAATAATCCTTATCTAGGGGCCCAACTATGTCTAAAAATACTTTATCAAAAGAACCCGTGGCTGTTGTTGTTATGACCATTGGGTCTTTTGTTTTTATAGAATGCTTTTGCATTTGACATTTTTTGCATTTATTTACGTATTTCGTAACGTCACTCTCGATGCCTGGCCAATAATAAGACTTTTTTATATTATTTATCATTCGTCTTATACCGGCATGACCACTAGTAGGCAAAATATGATAATCATTAATAATCACTTTTTTATCGTCATCTAATATAATTTTTTCAACTCCTTTTAATATACAAAGACGAGGCCCGGACCACGTTTTATTCTTATTTATTTCTTTAGTCAACCATGTCAAAAATTTTATATTATTCGCATGCTTTATTAAATAAATCTCGAGAATATTCATTTTACTACAAAACTGTTCCAATTGACTCACGTAGGCATCTCGTGCCGTACATGATCGTATATTTGGATAAACAGTATATAATGTCAATTCCTTAGAATTATAGAAAAATAATTTTGAACGTGATAAGTTCAATTTATTCATTTGTTGTTCGGATATTAATTTTAATTCAATAGAATTAGTCGGCTTTTTAAGCATATCCACGATTTTCGGGTGATCAGACCGGCTATCAATGAAACTGTTAGAAGTCGATAATTCTTTTGAATTATTTTCATTATTTTCCATTCTTCGTTTTTGGTTTCTAGTCATTACATTTAGGTATAACCTTTTCGTTCATTTCTTTCAATTCATTTGACGTGACACGCACTCTGGATAATGCGTCTGCAGCTACATTATCCTTGCCTTTTATGTACTCAATTACAAAGTCATATTCTTCTAAAACTAACCGAAACTTCATTAATCGACTGGAAGGGTCACTCATATTAAATAAGTAGACTAAAGGCCGATGGTCTGAAAAAATTTTAAAATATTTTCCATATAAATAGGGTCTGAAATATTTAATTGACCAAACAATTGCAAGCATTTCCTTCTCTATAGTGGGATAATTTAATTCCGCTTTATTTAAGCTACGACTTGCGTACGCCACTGGACGACCATTTTTATTACATAACATCGATCCTATCGCTATACCAGAAGCGTCCGTATAGAGATGAAATTCACTATTTTCTGAAAAGTCTGGATATTCTAGTACAGGTGGTGATATCAATGCATTTTTTAATAATTGAAACGAGTTTTCACAGTCTTTTGTCCACAAAAAGTCCTCATATTTTCGAGATAGTTTATTTAATGGGATAACTATTTCTGCAAATTTTGGAATGAAACGTCGATAATAATTAGAAAATGCAACAAATCGCTTTACCTCTTCTTTTGATGTAGGTGTGGGGTAATTTTTCAATGCTGTGATTTTTGCGGGATCGGGTTTCACCCCTTCTGCGCTTACGACATGTCCTAAATACAACAATTCTTTCTTTAAAAACTGACACTTTCTAGGGTTAAGTTTTAGGTTAACTTTTCGAAGTCTAGTAAAAATGTCAATTAGATTTTTATTGTGAATTTCTAGATTTCTTCCGTAGCAAACAAGGTCATCTAAATATACTAGACACTTCTCGTAGTTTAAACCTGATAAGGCTACCGTCATAGCCCGCGAAAATGCACTAGGGCTGGTCTTTAAGCCCGTGGGCATACGTTTCATTTGATATTGTTTGTTAAATGTGAATGCTGTGCATTTTCTACTCTCAAAATCTAGTTCCATCTGATTATATCCATTTTGAAGATCACAATGAGAGAAATACATAGATCCCGAAAGCGCATCAAGTATCTCTATGATATTGGGCAGAGGAAACCAATCGTCTAAGACATTTTCGTTTAATTTTCGATAGTCTATGACAAGTCTATATTTTTTCTCACTCGTCTCCGACTTTTTCGGTACTAAAAGTATAGGACTGGACCATTCACTCATAGTTTCCTCAATGACGTCATCATCTAACATATTTTTCATTTGTTTTTCTATTTCCTCCTTTTGTGATTTTGGAAGACGATATTGTTTTTTATAAACAGGAATGGTGTCAGGTTTTAAATGGATAGATTGTTGAAAAATATTACACTTTGTTAACTTATCCCCTTGTAAATGGAAAATGTCTGAAAATTTTGCACAAATTTTTTGAATTTCCAGTTCCTCTTCGCTATTTAAGTGGTCTAATTTTAATTCAGAGAATAACTTTTTAACTCTTGTTGCATTAACTAATGGTTTATCAAAGCTAAGTAAATCATAATTACTTAAAACATCTATCTCTTGACTAAAGAAACTCAGGCTAATTTCATTTTCCCGCGTGTTTAATATTTGAATAGGTATTTTACCATTAATTGGCCTTGAAATTCCGGCAGCTAGGAACACCCCTTCGCATAGCTCTTTTGGAAAAACTACGCAATCCTCTTTAAAATGTGTTTCTACAAAATGAAATGATTCAGATCTAGGTGGCAAGTGAATATATTTCCTATCACCATATTTTCCCGGTTGTAATGGTAAAATAATTTCACGGTCATTATTAATTAACTTTAATAAGTCAAATTCTAAGTCTATGCTGCCTTTAAAATGTTTTAAAAAGTCGATTCCTAATATGCCGTCGCTCGAACAACACAAGTTTTTAAACACGTGGAACCTATGTACAAGGTCCATATCCATAATTGTTAACTTTAGATCAACATATCCTACCGAACAAAGTTCACCACACACTCCGTTTACTTTTACTTCCCCTAAATGGAATGGAATGTTACACTGTCTCAATTTCTCGTACTTCACTGCGCAAAGTGAGGCACCCGTATCAACTAACCAATTAAATGAATTGTTACTAAGCGTTAAATTAACAGAATTGTACCTGTTATAATAACAAATATGATTTGGCTCAATTAAAGATGTGGCTCTATTCTCGAAAAAACTGAGACTGAGTTTCAGTGGGATTTGCGGTACTGGTACTCGGTTGCTGACGGGGGTCAGTACTAAAAAAATTAACTCGCGAATTGTTATAATTAGAACGACCATTATTAAAAGTCCGAGTTTTGAACCTACCTCTTTGGGTTCTCGTGTAACCTTGAGACATCGAAGACTCAGAGGCTTCAAACCTTGGGGTCGAGAAACGGTTACGACTCATAGTAGGGTGACCATGCTGAACGCTCTGATCAAACCTATGACTACGGCCACGTTGATTGTACACGTGACGACCGCGGCTACGTTGGCCTCTTGACGTATATGATCTGTATGATGGATACTGATCATGTCTCTGCAGTTGCATGATACCTTCATCTGAAGCCGATGAAATTTGTGCGTCCTGCGCGCCTCGTATAGCATCTTTCAGAGTCGTGTAATTCCTGGCAGAAATAATGGTACTGAGATGACCATTGCGCAATCCGGTGGCAAATCTATTTATGGCAGTTACTTCGTTCAAGGGTTTCAACGTCTCATATATGGTTGAGTTCCCTTCGGCTTGCGTTATGGTCAATTCTACAAACAATTTTTCTATTTCCTTACCGTAATCTTCGATACTATTATGGTTTTGTTTACAGCGCTGTAGTTGCGTCTGTAGGGCTGTGAAAGATTTTTTCGGAAGTAAGTGTTTTTTCATATCATTAAGTAAGTGGTCCACCGTGTCATATTTATATGATAATCTAAGTTTGGCACTCTCAGAAAGTCTACATTTCAGAACAAATTGAATTAAAAATGGTTTTGACGATGATTCAAGCATAGAGTTATACATTTCTATGGAAGAAATTAGTTGTTTCGTATTATTTTCTGTATCATTCATCACAGGCAGTAAGGAAACAGCCGTTTTTAAATCAAAAGTTTCCATTTTTAAATTAGAAACGTTACTTGATATATTACACAATTTGTTAATTTCTACAAACAACAACTTAATTTTTTCCGTATAATGCTCAATAATAGCTATATCTTTGCTACACAATTGATTTACTTCATCATATAGAAAGTCTTTTTCAAAATTTCTTAAAATAATATTAGCTTCTTCTAGTTTTATTTTAGTAATAGAAGAAGTGGCACGTCTTTTTGGTCCAATTTTTACCAAATAAGTTCTTATTTGTAGCAAATTATTAAAATATTCCTCTAGGACCTCCTCCATATAGCATTATAAACATTTTTTTTTTATATAAAGATAAATATATGCAGAATAATTGCAAGATAATAAAATATGCACATTAAATTAATTTATGTACTTAAAATTAAAAGTTCATGTTACCATTTTCTTGCCTGATATTTTCTCACCGTAATTACGCGCCACATCACGCCACGACATCACCATATCACTCACTTCACTTATGCCGCATAGCGTTCTCCACTTTAATTTCGACCTGATCCTGGTGAGCACCTGCTATTCCTCGGCGGCGAAACCAGCTACTGTTCCTCCGTAACGTGTGCTCAGTAATTGCTCGATTGATCCATTCTCGATGGCATCTCCCGTAGATACGAAATCCAAAGTACAACAACGCCAACAGCATAATCGTGCAGATAATAGCCAAGATATAATTTGTAAAACTGCTATGATATTTTATCTCCTCCAGATGTATCGAATTATTGTTATCGTTGCCTCCGAATGTGGTTTGCGCCACTACGACCTCTTCTCCTTTGGACTGAGATTTTCCCATATTTGCTTCAAATTCGGCACCAACGTTATGACACAGCGGTTGATTTTATAATGCATCCTGAATAATTTTATAGTTAGGTACGATCTCCTAACATAGCGCGAATCCGATCGCTTACTGGCAGGGTCGCCATGTAAGGTTGGGAGGTGACGTTGAATAAAAGAAGGTATTGTTTGCAAGACGTCCCGATATATTCTGACTTATATAAAACATGATTACATCTTATATACTAATGAATATTAACTTCCTATCACTACACCACAGTTATGTTAGAGTATTTGTACATAATGTTTTTAAGTTTATAAATTACTAGCTGTGCCCGCGTCTTCGTTCGCGTGGACTACATCCTTTCATAGTCGGTCTTACCCCTATCTTCCCTAATATTCGAAACAAAAAGTAAATCCAAGTTTCGAGCTATATTTGTGCCATACTTCATATCTTTAACTTAAAAAATAAACATTTTCCCATATAAACTATCAAAGGTGGTATTACCCCTATACCCCCCCCCCCCTTTATTTTTTAACAAAATATAGCCTATATCCGTTCTTGAGATTGAACGTATACCTATACCAAATTTCATCAAAATCGGTTGAGAGATTTAAGCGGGAAAGCATAACAGACAGACAGAGTACTTTCGCATTTATAATATTAGTAGGGAAGTAGGGACTAACGACCGGACGCGGAATCGCACGCATAATGTCAAGAACAAGAGAGGTAGGGTATAGCGATTTATCGCTCGAACTGGAGCAGCCCGACTGGTGAAATACCTCCACCTTACAGAAGACTGCAGCCAAATAACAATCACTTCTGTGTTGTTGTGTTCCTGCGTGTGGGTAAGGTTTCCAGAGCTCCTGGGGGGTGCTACATTAGTAGCAGGGGTCAAGCCTTCAAGGTAAGGGCGACAAGTCCAGTAAAGATTTATTATGCTGTACTTGTCACCCTTAAGCTAGGACCTCATTACCCCGCGGGCGCCCTTGGATGGCTCCTCCCAAACCTGGGTGGTCCAAGGGCTAAATGCAGGCGGCTTTACGCCGGCATCCTAAAGAGTATGGCCCTTTACGGGGCCCCTATATGGGCTGACTCCCTTAATAAAAGGGAGAACGCAGGGAACCTCAGACGGCCCCAGAGGGCCATAGCACAGAGGGTGTCCCGCGCGTACCGCACAGTCGGGCATGCGGCCGCGTGCGCCCTGGCTGAGACACCTCCGTGGGATCTGGAGGCCCATGCCTTGGCGACCGTCTACCACTGACGTGCAGTAAGAAGAGGGGCAGGGGTTCGATTTTACCCTGAGGACCTCGCCAGAGTCAAGCGGGAGGCAAAGGAAAATCTCCGCATTGCATGGGCGCAGAGTTTGGCAGAGTCGCAGTATGGCCAATGGACTCTGGAGGCGCTCAGCCCTGTTTTTGAGGGCTGGCTTGAGAGGAAGTTCGGCTTCCTCTCATATCGGTTGGTGCAGGTGCTGTCCGGACACGGTTGTTTCCGGAGGTACCTGCACCGAATAGGGCGGGAAGAGACGCCCGTCTGCGCCCACTGCGGGCTAGAAGATGACACGGCGGAGCACACCTTGGTTTCGTGCCCGTCGTGGACAGAACAGAGAGCCGCCCTAACGGCCGTAATAGGGGCCAATCTCTCCCTCCCGAGCATCGTCCAAGCCATGCTCGGGGGCGAGGACGCCTGGGCGGCGGTAGCCTCCTTCTGCGAGAACGTCATCTCGCAGAAGGAGGAGGCAGAGCGCCAAAGGGAGGACGACCCGTCCTCCCCAGCGCTAAGAAGGCGCAGAAGAGCCAGGGCGCGGCGGCGCTACGACCGCGCCGTTCTTCCGCACGGAGACCAGTTGGCTGGTGGTGTGAGGGCACCCCAGTCGGCATTGCACTCACGGTCTCCAGTGCGAGGCGGGGATGGTTTAGTGGATTGACCACCCCCGCTTACTCCCCCTACCACCCAGGGGGGAAGTGTCGGGGCTGCGAAAGCGGCCATTCCGCCGGCGGTGCTGTGGATGGAAAGGCTAAGCTAATCTCCCACAACGCCGCCACTAAGGCGATGAGGTCCACCGGGGAGTTTTAGTTAGGGTAGTCCTGCCCTTTTCAGGGCAGGGAGTCCCACACACGCCGTCACCCCCCTCAGGGTGGCGGTACGGTGCGTCAATGCATTTCTCCCCGTAAAAAAAAAAAAAAAAAAAAAAAAAAAAAAAAAAAAAAAAAAAAAAAAAAAAAAAAGGACCTCATTACCACTTAACATCAGGTGAAATGAGGTCAATCTTGAAGTTAAATATAAAAAAAAAGAACATAGTATAAGAAAACATTGCTATAATTGAAAAGTAAGCGTCGAGTTTCTTGCCGCTTGTTTGCAACATCATCGACATCGACTCCGAACACGGCGTTACAATATTGAACTTGTACTGACGATTCTGAAATGCTTTTATAAAACTTACATGAATAAATATATTTTCTATTCCATTCTATTCTAGATGATATATTTTAACTGGGAGACTAGACCAGCACTCCTAGACCCAAGCTAATTTAGAATTTAGAAATGTTTGGTTCTTAAAATTGACCGGACCGAAAACCGAACCCGGGGTCTTGCGCGCTTCGAGCGACATCCTTAGCCACTGCGCGACCGCAATCATCAAAGATCAAGAACTTTGGTTTATTACTATTGGTTTAGGTATTATTGATCGTTATCAGATAGATAGATACATATATTTTATTGCACAAAAATTTTACAGAAAAAGGTTTTACAGATTAATTTTAACAAATCTGCTAGTGAAAGCTAGTTACCACACAATTGGGGCCAACGATGGCTAACCCTTGGTATTGAGATTAAGCGGCAAACAGCATCATAGCAGCGCATGAGTAACGAGCGAAATTAGCGCCCTCTGCCGCGTTGCAGCGCTGCAGCGCATTTATCTCGCAAATGCACCGTTTAATTCACTGCACGACTATAGGCGCAAATTAGGGATCGGTCGAGATGATCCAAGAGAATGGCTTAGAAAATTACGAACGGTTTTAGGAAACGTAGGTCTACGAGCGAAAGGCTTATTAGGTCAGAGGCTTTGACCGAACTTGATAGAAAATATGAGCAGACAGCTTTACTGTGCAACGTGGGGAACAATTGTTTGCGTAACGTCGTATATGATGTAAGATGAGGATTAATAATTTAACAAAACGTTTTGTTTTGTAAATTTGTAACTTGAAAAAAAACGACATAATGAAATCTAGCTCTACTTATGTTTTTTTTTGTTTTATAATTAAGTTATCTTGAGACAAGCATATCGGAAATCTTAACTTTATTTATAGGTATTTAAAACAACATTTAAATACATTATAAAAAAAACAGTTGAACAATAACACTATTGTATTTTGGTTAACTTAGCGATTTCTAGCTTAACGATTTTACTTTTTGGCTAAGTTTTAAATTTTATTCTCGGAAGTAGTTACTTTACTATAAAAGCGTTCGGTTTTTTTTAAGTTACTCAGTAAACCGCAGCCATTTGAAAGTACTCATTCATTAATAGTAAAGGAAGGGTATTTGAATTCAAATTAGTTTTAGTTCTTGTAAGAGGGACCCCACACTAGCGTCTTTCGAGCGTCAGCGTCTTGCCGCGCCGACGTTGTTTGGGCGTTGCGTCGACGCGGCGCCCGCTCAGCGTCGACGCGGCGCCCGCCCAGCGTCGGCGCGGCGTTTGAGCGGCGCTTGCGCTGGGCGTCCTCTGCACATCTCGTTCGAGCGTCGCGCCGTGCTGACGTCATGTACAGTTATTTCGAAAATGGAAATGTAAGATTTGAATAACGCACAATATAATGTTTTATATTGCAGATAAATTAATGCTTTCAACTTGTAAAGGAAAAAATATATTTTACCTATTTGACACATGGCACGAAAAGGCAACTTTAGCATTTATTTTCTCGAAAACTAAAAGTACTTAATTGAAAATGGGTTTCTTCGGCAATATGCGCTAGTATTTTAAGCTACATCCATATTTGCTATCAGCTAAAAAGTCTTCTACCTACTGATTCTAAAACACGGGCGAGCCGAAACAATTGAGTTGATCATTGTACTGTTGACAAAATAAACGCTGCGCAGGCGTCGGGCCGGCGCGGCGCCTGTGGAGCGCAGTCCTGGCGTTCGTCATTTCGACCGCGCCGCTGCGCAAGCGTTGCGTCGGCGCCGCGTCGACGTTGCGTCGACGTCGCGTCGGCGTTGCGTCGACGTCGCGTCGGCGTTGCGTCGACGTCGCGTCTGCGTTGCGTGGGCGTCGACGATCAAAGAACGCTAGTGTGGGTTTACGCTAAGAGGGACCCCACACTAGCGTCTTTCGAGCGTCAGCGTCTTGCCGCGCCGACGTTGTTTGGGCGTTGCGTCGACGCGGCGCCCGCTCAGCGTCGACGCGGCGCCCGCTCAGCGTCGACGCGGCGCCCGCCCAGCGTCGGCGCGGCGTTTGAGCGGCGCTTGCGCTGGGCGTCCTCTGCACATCGCGTTCGAGCGTCGCGCCGCGCTGACCTCATGTACAGTTATTTCGAAAATGGAAATGTAAGATTGGAATAACGCACAATATAATGTTTTATATTGCAGTGATAAATTAATGCTTTCAACTTGTAAAGGAAAAAATATATTTTACCTATTTGACACATGGCACGAAAAGGCAACTTTAGCATTTATTTTCTCGAAAACTAAAAGTACTTAATTGAAAATGGGTTTCTTCGGCAATATGAGCTAGTATTTTAAGCTACATCCATATTTGCTATCAGCTAAAAAGTCTTCTACCTACTGATTCTAAAACACGGGCGGGCCGAAACAATTGAGTTGATCATTGTACTGTTCTCAAAATAAACGCTGCGGCACGCGTCGGGCCGGCGCGGCGCCTGTGGAGCGCAGTCCTGGCGTTCGTCATTTCGACCGCGCCGCTGCGCAAGCGTTGCGTCGGCGCCGCGTCGACGTTGCGTCGACGTCGCGTCGGCGTTGCGTCGACGTCGACGCTCAAAGAACGCTAGTGTGGGGTTACGCTAATATACAATTATCAGACAAACATATTATAGCTGTATTTATTAGCACTAAAAACAGGTTGACTACCTGTTTAAAAACAAATAGAAAAACGAACGATTCCACAATCGTTCTCGACACGCTATTTACAAGCTCACGGCTTGTACCACATCTCCGCATGCGCCCTCTCGCTCACTCCCTGTACTCCAGAGCGAGATAGAAGACAGAATATTTGAAACTAGAGCTAATCCCGCTGGAGGTACGATTAATGATTGATTACGGTGCGAGTCCATTGCAGAGGACGAATAACCCCAAATTAAATGTGTAGGATTGTGTATAATAGTCGCGTGGGCTTGAATCCAGGATGAAGTTTCAAATCCGCCACTCGTTCCCCTGCCTTTATTTAGCATTATTTTAGCATAATCTTCACTATATAGAATGAAACAAAGTTGTTTGTCTGTATGTCCCTAAATATGCTTAGATGCAATTTTTTTGATAAATAAAGTTATATTATTACGAAGGTTCAGAAGTATAATATATACGTTAGTCTGTCTGTGGCAAAGCAGCTCCCGCCCGGATGCACCGATCTGTTTTTGCTTTTTATGTTTGAAAGATAAATTAGTTGGGAGTTTAAGCTATGTTTTACCGAAATGATGAAATTAAAAACTATCACCTGCGCAATAAGAATAAGCTAATATTACCAACATCAAGAATTACATTACATAGTAACAGCCCACACGTTATGTCAATAAAAATATATAATAAACTACCGGAAAAAATTAAAGCAATAACTAAAGATTCTATGTATATAAAAGAAATAAAAAATGTATTAATTAATTAATGCTACTACAACTTAAAAGAATATTTAGAAGACAGATTATAAAATGTTTTAAGAATAATATTTGGTTTTTAGCTTGTAAACAAACAATATTTATATCCGGGCATTGATATTATGTACATCAAATCGCCTCTCTTCAATTGCAGTGCTCTAAGAGGGTCTATGTATAATGATCAAAACTTTTATATATAACACTTTTGTACTACATTATAGAACAATAAATAATTGAGTATTGAGTAAATCAATCGAATCGCATAAAAATCAAATAAAACATTTGAGAAAAACTATACCCACACTATGACAAATTTCAAATCCAAGATGGTTGCCACAACATAATAGTGAAATTATATAATAGGCTGGTATAGGCAACGTAACCGTTTAGAATTTTACAGCTTTTATGTCGTAAATGTAGGTAAACACGATTTTTAACTAGTCTTTATATTGATTTGAAGGAGGTATACTGAAGCAGACCAGTCCCCAGCGGAGGCACCTTATCTGAAACATAAGGTATGTACCGCTGGTGATTGCTTTCACAACCCTATAAATAAATATAACGATACGTACGCTAGCACCGCTATTGCGTTGGTGTTTTAGTGAGCTTGGCTACTCCATCTACCCTTGGCACGTAACTAAACAAATGGGTGAGTGCGGGGTGAGTAGTACAATGTTCGCGTGCGGTACACTCACGGCCACGATGAGCGATGCGCAGGGCGGTTGAGACTGGTAATGAATCCTAAATTCGTATCCGTGAATACCCGATGTGTCGGATACGAGTAGAGATCATCTATTTTGAGTGAATTTTCTGTAAGAATGCCAAAGGCAACAATTAAAAGCTGATGATTTATTATCTTGCTCAAACTACTGAACGAATGGAGCTCATGTATGCTACGCAAATATCTATCCACTCTACGATAGTTTTATTTTAACGTATTCTAACACCATACCCAATATATGTAAGAATTCGTTAAAATAAAAATATTGTGTTACATCCCTTATTTATTTATTTAAGGACAGGTAACACACCAATAAATACGCATAACACGTTCAGTTACAACTAAAGTGTACAGTGTTGCCTTAATTAAAAGCTGCCACGACATACATAATTATTTGCGGAAGCAATGTCGAAAGTATAACATAATGCACAGACAGGAACAAGCCAAACTAATTATTAAAAATACTTTTTCTTTCAACGTCTTGACCGACTAGTATTTTCAACACTGGCTTTTGATTTCGGTACTTGGGTTCGATTCCCGGTCCGAACAAAATGTGTTACAGATAGTTTGAATACAGCTCGGGTTTCTGTTATCGATCCGCTTGGCAAACGCCCATTACTATGCGATGACTTGATTGTGATGATGGAGTCTTATACCTTACATTAGGCACAAAATCAAGCTGATATTTTACATATCTTTAAAGAATTAGATGAAAATTCAAATTTCATGGCTACTAGATTTAAAATATAATTTGGAAAGATAATTAAACACACAAATTACATCAATCTCGTTGAATTTAAGTAAAATTTGTTTAGTCATGTATAAGGCAAAGGCTAAATTTACACAAAAGAGTTACACGTGATTACTCAATAGATGTATCTGCCTATACAACACCACCTACTTATTAGTTGATATCCGCGGATAGTAATTTTCATGAAACCGTCACATCACTTGCTCGGACGGAGTGCTCTAAATAATAATATGCAAAGTGCGTAACAGCCTATTAGCGGTGACGTTCTCTATACAGCAACTTTATGGAAATCGTCATAGCGATAATTTACTGCAAAGTTCGTGTAAGCAAGCACTATGTCACCATGTATCATGCTCACGCACGTTACAACAAGTGAATACAAATTAGTCTGAATAGTTTGACATTTCGTATCGTGACGTTATCTTTGTTTCAGGTAACTTGGCATGCAGTTTCATACACTATTCCATTAACAAACAAGAAATTTACTTTTTTATCGCTCTATGAATCATAAAAATGGGAGCATTAGTCAAAATATTAGTAAAAATTATACAACTTTACCACATAATTGAGAGAAAAGAAAAAAAATCTTGAAACTAAATTGTTTTCTAAAAAAAGTAACTGCAAATTTGAATAATATTATAATTTTTTTGGGATACCTTACCACAAAAGACTATAAACTCCATATGATTAGGCTAAGGAAACACAAACGTTAAGTGTTAGTGCAAATCAAAAAGTAAAAGAAAAAATGACAATAATTTTACCTGAATAAAAGAGATTTTATTTAATTATTCAGGTCACCAAAATCATCAGACACAATCATAGAAACAACAGTAATACTTACACTCCTGAAAGGATGTATGCTATTATATTTTCAATTATACCACAAACTACTCTAACAGCACCAGGTATCATATTAAATAAAACGTTCAACTAACCAAAACGAGCCATAAAACACAAAGTAATACCTTCAAAAATATGGTGAAAAATGTTTCAGAGTTAATAGAGACGGGCCGCCATTACAAATGTGCCGCGGCCGCAGTCGCGCTTGATTGTCGGGCATATCTCTCGCGACGCGCTGAGACAGGTGTACACAGGGCGCAGTGCTCGACGACCAGTCGCTGCAGTAAACGTAAGGCGCTGCAAATGTGTCGCTTGGACGCAGGTAAGATATGCCGCAGACTTCAATGAAAAGTCGTTGCGATAAACGTGCCGCGCCGCAGTTGCGTCACTTGATCGCTAAGTAGATTTCTCGCAACACACTGAGACATGGCGCAGACTTAAATAAAAATCACTGTATTAAACTTGCGGCGCCGCGAACGCGTCGCTCGATTGCATCCCCCTAATACATTTCTCAAAATGCTGTGAACAGTCGCTGTGATAAACGCATCGCGTCTCTTGATCGCTGAGTATATTTCTCGCGATGCGCTAATACATATCGCAGTGTTCAATGAACAATCGCTGCAATAACAGTGCGGCGCCACAAACGTGGCACCACAAACGCGTCGCTTGGTCGCAACGCGCTGACACATACCTAACGCAGTGTTCAAACTCAAACTCAAATATTTTTTTATTCAAGTAAGCTACATGTAACACTTTTATATCGTCATTGAATACAATGCAAAGTGATTCTACTGCCGGTTCGGAACCTAAATCTACCGAGAAGACACCGGTAAGAAACTCAGTAGATTAGTTTAATAAATAATCGCCATAATAATTTTGCGCAGTTGCGTTGCTTGACCGCTGGGTAGATTTTTCGCCACGCCCTGAGACTTGGCGCAGAGTTCAGTGAACAGTCGCTGCAAAAAATGGTCATATCCTAATTGACATAGAATTATAATACGTCCTTAAATCCTTACATACACTGAGATCGCAGTGCAGTGAGCTCTTTTAATTATTTACCTCTTTAGTATTTGTAGTAAGGAGACTTCAACGCGCGCGTCCGAAACTCCCTCCCGTATGTCGCGCTGCACACGCCGGTAAATTATGACATTTGTCGCTGCCACGCTGAGTGAGCTACCTCGCTCGCCCACTCGCTCTTATTAACTCCACTACACTCCACTTATTAGACGAGTTTTCATTTCTGCTCCGTAGAGGGGGATCCTTAAACTGAGCGATGTGTGTGGGATGTCTGAGGGATAAGGCTTTATGGCAGTACGTAAAAGGCACATTTTCTTTGAGAGCAACTGGCTCAAAATGACAAAGAACGTACATAGCTTGTAATCAACTTAAATAAGATTTACCTGATCAACCGTACCTACTATTCAATTATTTTCATGACTTTGTTTTTTTTTTAAGTATCGTAAGCCTTGAAGGAAAAATGTTGAAACCAATAAAGCATCATGATTAAATCAGCACTTGTAGTAACGATGGCTTAATTTAAATGATGATAGACCCTTTGCCCTGCAATAGGAAATTAATTAAGCTGATATTTCCCAAAACGAACAGCATCATGTAATAAGATCAAACATGTTATATTATCATGTATTACTCATGTAAGTATTTTCGTGATGAAGACTATAGCAATCTCCAATCTAAAAAAACTCAGCAGATCAGTTACAGTAGCATTATTTAACTTATTGTTATGTGTAACTCACTTTGGACCAAGTCATATAGTTTTGTTTTGATGAGTGATGAAACAATTAAGTACTCAAGTAAGCAGGGCCGGCGTTAGGGTGGCGCGCGGTTGGGCAACAGCCCAGGGCGTCCGAACTTGAACGGGCGCTAGAAAGCTACCCTGAGGTAGCCAGATGTATTCCCCTAAATCGATGTATTGGTATACGCTTTTACAGGGGCGCTGGTGGAAATTCGTCCAGGGCGCCACTAATGCTAGAACCGGCACTGCAAGTAACTATTTACTTTCGAGAGGTAAGATGGAGCAGACCAGTCCCCAAAGGTGGCATATGTTGACAAGCATGGTGCAAGCCATTGCTTCACTCAATATTGTAGGGAATGTAACGACCCCCCCTTAGCGTCAGCACCCCAGTGACGTTTTAGTGAGCATGACTACTCCATTTAAGCGTTAGAAAACGCTTTACATTTTCAATAAGAAAAGACACCTCGTTTTCCAAACGTACATCCTATCATTGCCATAATCAATAACACTCTTTTGCACATCAATTGAAACATACAAATCGACTCTCGTATAACCCTTTTAAATTTGCTTACATATAACAGGTAACCGCTTTACATTCCGTCGGCGTCTGCGATAACTCCGACTGGGGTCTTCGGCGAATCTATAATGTAACCCTATATTCCACTCATGAATAAACGCCAAAATTGAACCTTAGTGCCATCACAATAGGAGCTATGTACATCGTAATTTAAACATCGTTCAAAGGTATGTAAAGCTAGCATCAGTTTTTCGAACAACGGAACTCGATAGTAAAACTTCGACGGAGGCACCCGTTTATGTAAATTTGCTTTGGCATATTTAAAATTGATGTATTCGTGTTTACGAGCTCGTGCAATAGATACTCGTACTAAGAGTTGCACGAGCTATATAGTATCCACTATTGACCATTGGAGTATTTAGTATTCCGTGCCTCAGGGAAGTGGAACTCCAGTTACCACTTGTTACTGGTAAATAGGACGAGTAATATGAGTGAAATCTAATATTCTGTGTCTATAACAATTGGTCTGAATTCTGGCAGCTTATTTTTTGCTTTTGTCGTGTACTTAAAGAAATTGTAGCATGGGTTAGCAGGATTTATTTGAAATAGGGCAATTTTTAATAACAGCGGAGACTAAACCTAAAATTACAGTATTCAATTATCGTTTTAATATTCCAAACGTTTGAAATATTGCCCACACTCCGCTTTAAGAAAAATCTAACAAGAAAATAATTGAAAGATTTTCAAATTGTGTCCGAAACAGGAAGATGCGCAAATTGGACGCAGCGATTGTTGCCCGGTTACAATATTTAAAAACGATTCGTTCATGTTACGTATAGTAATAAATTATACGAGACGTAAGCTAAAAACGACCGACTGCCGACTGATGACAGCTGGTATGGAAAGTAAATTATGAATCGGTATTAACGAGTCTAAGTCGGTTGGGCGGATTGTCATTTTTAACACATTAGGAACGGAAAACATTGGAACCAGGAAAGTAAATTAAAAGAGCTAAGAAAACAACTCCTCTGATCTTGATGAGACGTCAATACAAAACCTTTATAAGTTAAATTCTGGGTGGTAAGTACTGTAAAAAAGTATAATAAGGAATAACCCTGTATATATTCTTACATAAACAGTACCGGAGAAGGTAAACGGAATAGTGCGGCGTCGACGCGTCCGCACGTGAGCCGCGGAGACCCGCGTCACGTGAGACTACGTAATACGTGAACTCCAAACAATGTGTAAGGAACGTGTGTTCTTTACAAAAAAATTAAATACTTCCGCCGGGCAAGGTGCTATCTGCTCGGGGACCAAGGTCCGACTACCAATCTTGGTTTGGAATGTATATAAAGTTAGTAGCGACGATAACTCTGACATCGCGATGTAGGATCGATGTATTGGATGGCTAATCGTGCGTTACGAATGGAGCGTTATTTACTATGTCAATTCAACTGACGCTGTATTTGTTTCGACATGTAGGTAATGTCGTAGGTCGGCACAAATGTTTATTAATAAAACTTTAGTTGCAATAAGTGTAAGCGATTCTCTCAGAGAAATGTTGAGGGAGCACAGTATTTGAACAAAGTACTGACATTTGTAAGTAACATTGACTCACTCAACAGAATTCCGAACACGGCGGTATAATACTGAACTTGTACATACTGATGTTTTTGTTAAGCTTAAATTTATGGAGATATTTTCTATTCTATTATTTTTTTATTATAGGTAATCCATTGTATTATATTCAATTTAAAAATAAACTTGCTCAGTATATTAAAGACGGTGTGGAACGAACCTATATTGTTAACTGTGTGATGTAATTTTAAAAACATCGATATTTTTTTACGTATTCGTTCGTGCGTGTTTGTGTCCCTGTGGTGTGTCGGTTGACATTTTAAGCCAATATCTATTAAATCGGTGAGTGCAAATAAATACAATGAAATAACTGTTTCAAATTCATCTTTGGGCTTCGTAAGTATGATCATATTTTTCATTTTCATAACCAGCTTAAATGGCTTATTAATGGTGAAAATACTAGAATACTCTGCCTGTTTTTCGATATTCTTCTCAATCTATTGTCCCTATCCTATCTCAAAAAACGATTTCAATACCTTTAATTATCACATGATTGGTCTCTTCGCTTCTCACTAAGCTTAAACATTTCTCGACATAATAGTGACTTCATCTCCAAGTATTTTACTGTGCAAGCCATATGCCTTTGAAACGCTCTACCCTCTGATACTCAACAATCTTTGGCTAATGCCCGGTTCCAATATTTTTCAATTCGTAATTTCTCAAAAATGACTATCCGTTTATCTACGAGTCGTTAATTCTAATTGTACAACTGTCCAATCATAAATTTGAGTTCAGTTTAAATACGTATCTTTAACATTAAATTATTTATCATGTTTTCTGCAGTAAATGTACCAACAACTTAGTACCAAGAAGAAAGTTTCACTTTTTTCTCAATAGATGGCGTTGTACTACTTTACAACGCGATGACGAGATTTTCCGCGGTTTACATAAGTAGTGCTCGATACCTGAAATAAATTGTCATCATGATTCCGACCAATAGGTGTTTTATTCACTAATATCGAATTGACTCTCCATATCAGCTGTCATCAGTCATCCGCCGGTCGTATTTAGCTTACGCCTCGTATAATTGATTACTATCCGTATCTAGAACGGATTGTTTTTCATTTATTGGAACCGAGTATAAAGGAATATCTTGCCATACAGCACCATAAAAATTAATCATTCAGATCAAGATCACAAATGTCAACTGGTTAGTCTAGCATTCGTTTTTGTCTGGCACATATGTCATACTTGTGAACAGGTGCCACCTTTGGGGACTGGTCTGCTCCAGCTTAGCTCTCGAAAGTAAATACTTACTTGAGTACTTCATTGTTTTATCACTCATCAAAACAAATCTATATGACTTGGTTCAAAGTGAGCTACACATAGCAATAAGTTAGATATTGCTACTGTAACTGATCTGCTGAGTTTCTTGCCGGTGTCTTCTAAATATTTGAGTTTGAGTCTTAAAAAAGATGCAGGTCATAAATCATTTGTAAAAGGTGCCCAAGTTCACAGTCTCAGCGGTGCTTGTCGCATCCCAGCGCTATTAAATATTGAAAACTAATACCTTTGTGGCGGGCCCAGGTGCCGCGCGCCGCCGCGTGCCAGAATAAATACTGCTCCTAAGGTTCCGTATCCAAAAGGTGCCTAAATGTCATACATTTATTGTACTTTTTATATGTTTCTGTGGTTTAGCTTGAGATTTGCAATGAAACGTGTTTTTTGCTATCTCAACTTTGTATCTTAATTCATAAGATCATAGCTCAGTATTTTTGTGAACATTATTTCGCATGGTCTTCTCCGTGGGTGGGTGACAACTCATTAAACAATATTAATATCATGCTTTATTTACTGACATAAGATTTTTTTTGTGTCTAAGTCAGCTTATATGATCTCCTAGGCCTAAAATGAATGATTATTATTAATTGGAGTTACACTTTTTGTAATAATAATTATCAACTCTTGCTGCGCATCACATATACTGAAACTATCATAGCACTCTTTACAAAACCTTAAACTCACGAATGTTAAAACTTTCTTTATCTATCACTGAAAGCTGTTTTTTTTTAATGAGTCCTTTGCGGGTAAACAAATACAGCCTGCGATTTTCACACTGACTCAAAGACTACTGTTGACGCTAGTTTTTCACGACTTCCCCGTTTGGGAAGCTCCGGCGTAAATTGAGAGCTCGTCCGTCATTTACGGCGGGAGCAAAAAGAATTGGTTCCGGAACAAGAGGCGAACTTCGGCAAACAACAGCGCAAACAAACGGCGACACTTTTGTGCGACCTGTGGAGTGTGTGCTGCGACGGTGATGCTGCAGCGACCTGGTACTTTTAAAACGAGTTTTTTTTTATTACGGGATCGAACTTTTCTTTCCAATATTTGTTTCTATTAATAACTTTATCATAGGCAAATATTAATTATCAAGTAAACATTTAAAAGTATTTTAGGATATTGCTACAGGATGCATATTTCCAAAAACAAATATATCGTATCCGATGACAGATAACATTTTTTTATTCCTATAAATGTAACCAACACACTTCGAATATGAATCAAACATTGAAAAAAATAATAATAATTCATGTCACAAACCACGTTTAGGGAGTTAACCCGAAATTTAGATAGTTCTTCGAAATCAAAACTGACTTAATCACTGTACTAGCCAAATACAGGCTGGTAAACACAAATCCGAGTTATGTTCAAAAACTGCGCAATAAAAGATCTGAAGAAGCAGAAGTTGCAAACTTGAATCGTTCATTCGTCGACAGAACTAGAGCAAACATAAACGTGATTCATTATCTCAAATGGAAATTTAACGAAACAGTTCAGAAATCATCGCGGTAACATGAACGCGAGACAGTCCAAGTGCGAAAATAAAATTGTTAAATTAATTATTTCTTATAGTTTAACTGCAAATCACTATTTTATTACAATCTGTTGTGATTGTGTCAATAGAAAAGCCTTATTACCTCTGCTTTTTTGTTTGTTCACAAAATTTACAATGTTAAAAAATGGTGTAGGTTACAACATAATTTAAATTTAATACATAGGTACAACATACTGGAAAACATCACATACACGACAATCCTCTAATACTGTGGTAAGTAGCTTTTAAGCACTTGTGTTACAGAAATCAGAAAGAACGACGGTACCACAACACCCAGACCCGAGACAATATAGAAAAGTTCGTCTCCCATATTGACCCGACCGGCGATCTAACCCGGGACCTCAGAGATGGCGCGTCAAAGTCCGGCCCGCTCGTCTCTCGGCTACGGAGGTCGTCAAATAAAAGGTGACATCACTTAGTAAAAGTGAATTACACCTCGTGCAGAATTAACTCGCTTGTTTATCTAACTAGCAGTGTAAATTGGGCGCTCGTTCGTCATCAGAGAGAGCAAAAAGAGTTGTATACAACCGACACGAACAAAGTTGACGCGACGCTGTGCGAGACCTGTGGATTGTGTGTCCACTCGCACGGAGAGAATGCTCCCAAAAAAGCTGGCTTTTTTAAGCTTTCTGTGCGAAGGGTAAAAATGAATCACCGTAACTCGACAATCCCTGACTAAGGGTATTTTTAAAATGAGAGTCCGTGAATTCTTTTGTTCATCCCCCTCTAAATAAAATTTTGTTTGCTTAACTTGTTTTTCTTCATGTATTCACTTGTATTATATATATATATATATATATTTATTTATTGTTATTAGATAGATGTATATATTATTTTATTTTGTTTTATTATTATATTAATTTACCATGTACCTTTGTATTCTATTCTGGTGTTTAATTTGTTGCTATTAATTATTTTTTTTTTTTGTTGTAATCTATACTCACATTTTCACTGTTACCGCACCCATAAACGAACTATCTGCATGACCCAACGGTTGACTGGTAGAGAATGCTTCTAGCATTAAGTCCGCCTTTTGTACTTTTTATTTTGTGCAATAAAGTTTTTAAATAAATAAATAAATAAATAAATAGTTGCGACGATCATGTTGCGACTAGAGTTTTATTTTGTTAAGTTACAGCTAAAAAGTTTTTTACAGTTTTCTTAATGCACATACTAAAGAACTTTTTTCTAAAGAAACTTAAAAATAAGAAGAAACAATTAGTATCAGTATTTACAATATACAAATACTAAACTCATACGGCAGAGAGTATCCATCGAAGGTTAAGAAGACTCGGTTACAATATTTTAAAAACGGATCGTTATAGTTAGGTTTTATAATAAATTATACGAGGTGTAAGCTCAAAACGTCTGACGGACGACTGACAGCTGATATGGAAAGTAAATTTGAAATTAGAATTAACGACTCATAAAAAAACGGATATACATTTTTGACACATTACGAATCGTAGCTTTTTGGAAACAAGCATAAGTCAAATTAAAATACTTCTTTATTCAAGTAGGTTACATATTAATATAACAAATTTGAATCGTCATTGAATACAATGCAAAGTGATTTTATTTCCGGTTCGGAACCTATATATATCGAAAAAATGCCGGTAAGAAACTCAGCAAATTAGCTACTGTAACAGTAGATACTGCTACTTTTTGTAGACAACTTGTATATATTTGTTAACTAAAATTATACTTAGTTCAGTTGGAAAAGCAGCACGCGTGACATTTGAAGGTCGTATGTTCGAACCCCACTCTACAAGAGGCATCTCTAAAAATATTTTAAAGAAACAAAAAAGTTCCATCTCCCCTTGCGGTGGTAGTTTGAACCCTCGGCCTTCGCGTATCGAGCGTGTTGCTCTTCCAACTAAGCTAGCCTCAAGATGTCGTAGGCTATTATTTTTTTTGTTTTAATAATAACTTTAGAGAATTAATTTGAGAAAAACAGCACGCGTGATACGTAAAAGTTGCGGGTTCAAACCCTACACCACACCGCAAGGAAAGGTTAATGTTTTGTTTCTTTAAAATCATCCGGTTTTATTGAGCGGTCCAGCCAGTTTATCAAAATAATTCCAGGCTTCTAGAAAATAAAACGGCAATATCAAACAAACCTTGCAGATGATCCGTCTCCGGGGCGCGCTACATTCCTGCACGGGACGAGCCCACGGCTGGACATTCCGTCGGGACCGCCGTGCCAACTGGCATAGTAAATAGAAATTAACAGTGAAGCCAATTTAATTGGTACGTATTTTTTTATGTTGACTACTATGGTTATGCAATGTCGCGTGAGAGTTGGCAAAATTTTACCATGGGATATTATGTTTGATGCTTAGTACCTAGTTTTCAAAGGATTTCGTTGAGTCCAATAATCCATAGGCTCATTTCAAAGCACAATCGTTTCTAAAGTAGATTGTACTCGTGAGCAAGTAGCTTGACACTCGATGCGCGTTTGCATACGGTCCAAATCATAGAATATTTTAATTATGACTCACTTATTAATGTTTGTGAACAAACGAGTTGATTTCAATCAGTTAAATATTTATTTATTCAAGTAGGTCGAAATCGTCGAATATAAAATATCACCCTATCTAAACAAGTTAACCATACCGAGAAGACAGCGGTAAAAACTCAGTAAGTTAGTTACAGTAGCAGTATATTTTTAGCTTATTGCTAAGCTACACTTTGGACCAAATCATATAATTTGTACTAATAATGTGATGAAACAATGAAGTACTCAAGTAAATACTCATTTTCGAGAGATAAGCTGGAATCCTAACGGAACTGGGAACAACACCACACAAAATGGAAATATTTCGCGCGGGATTTAAACCACGGCTACCCGATTAATGAGCCTAACATGCTAACCACTACCCCACAGAGGTAGGGAGTTGAATACAGTATCTGAACGGGAGCGGTAACGATAAGTATGTACCAGTAGTTATAAACATATTCGGCAGAGGGCACTTACCCTAGGCTAACGAGTTGACACAGCAGAAAAAATTCATCGCCTACGATAACTTGCGGTTAGCTTAGTTGGAAAAGCAGCACGCGTGATACGTGAAGTTCGTGGGTTTATTTCCCGTACCATATGGGGAGATGAAAATTTTCAGTTTCTTTAAAATATGAAGTGGGCATCTCACAAAGTGAAAATATTCCCCACGGGATTAAAATACTGGCTGAGCCAAGTTTCCCACAGCACCATCATTAAATGGCGATGAAGTCCAACCGGGGCGTTTTAGTGGGTAGTCTCTGCCTTTTGCGAAGTAGAGGAGTCCCACACACGCCGTCATCTTCCCTCAGATGGCGGTACGGTTCGTCAAAGAATTTCCCCCCGAAACAAAAAAAAGAAATCCCTGTTAGCTCACTGCCATATATTTGTGTGTAGTGTGGTAAATTCTTGTGCGCTGCCACTGTCGGTTAAATAGCTCGGCCTTCCTTGGGCGTTTCAGTAACGTTACAGCAACACGACTGTGCCAAATGAACCATATTACAGGATACATTTAGTGACAAACCTGTACAGCGCACTTGGTGAGAGCACTGTTTGAGACAATTACGCCTGTTATAGATGAAATGGCATTATCGATTCAATTTATCATACTTCATACTAATATTATAAATAAGAAAGATTTGTACCTATTTTTGTATGTTTGTAATGAATAGGCTCAAGAAGTACTGGGCCTATTTAAAAATTATTTCACCAATAGAATGCTACTTTCTTTCAATTTGACATAGGCTACAAAATTAGGGATCCTTGGTAAAATTTAAACAATGCAACCGAAGGTGTAGAAAAATGAGTCTTAAAATGTCTTTCGTCGAATGCGCGTGAAAATCCTCTAAGGCGAAACGAAGTTCACCGGGACCGCTAGTTGTTCATAATTTAGTACATTATTTCGATTACGTATCGATGGCTACGGAATCACAGATAAAAAACAGTTATAACAGCCTACTATTAGCGTACATTGATAAAGGATTATTAAATCATCTTAGGAATGGGGATTGGAAATTTGTATGAATTCTCTATTTTTCTAAAATAATGTAATAAAATTTTGCATGCAGATTCTTCTTGTCATAAAACATGTGTGAATTTTTTTTCTTTAAATATAAAATTTTCGTTAATCATCCCTTGAGGGTTAGAACGAGGGGTGAAATTTGTACAAAAAATTTCCTCATTTCAATAAAATGTTCATATTTGACTTTATTAATTCCAAAAAATTGTCTGGATATTGATTTTTTTTCTTTATTTATGTGTAAATAATTATCCACGCGCAGGAACGCAAGTAAATAAAAAAGCGTTAAATGTAGGTCCTTAATAACAACGATAAGTTACACGTAGCAGCATTACCGATGCCAAATATGTAATAGAATGTTTTTATTATTATAATTATTAATAAATGTTTATTTATTTAAAATTAATTATAATATTTTTATACTTTGGATCTTATTATATGTGAACTATAAATTCCATATGAGAAATAAACTTCTTTAAACCTATGTAACAAAGTCGGGTGTCCATGCAGATTGGGGTACAGTAGCGTCACTCGACGCGGCGCGGTCGCAGGTCGCGGGTCGCGCGTTTAATTTCCCGCGAGGCTCGTAAATTAGCGGCGGCTACCTACCGCGTGCCACAGCCTAGAAATGTGAGCGCGACTATTTGATGCCGGCCCTAATTAGGTGCGGTGCATGGTTAGTTGGGTATTGTGTTGTCACTATTAATCTTGTACGCTTTAATGCCTAGTTTTATGTTGTTATGATTTTAGTTTTTTTTTTGTAGGGAAAAAATTGTTATCTTTGTTTTTTTTAAAGGCAGTAGAAAACGATCAGTGTTATTGTATATTGGATGCAGCGAAAACTGTTAATTTTTGTTGAAAGCTGTTTTGCTGCCACATTTTCCAAGAGACTATCCTACGGAAAAATAGTCTGTATCATATTTAAATCAAACACTGGCAGCAAAGACCAAATTCAGAAAAAAATTGATGGGTTAAACCATAAAATATCTCTATAGAAAAGTTTTAAGCATCTGCTTTCAATATAAGAAAGTTACGGGCTTGATGATGGATGGATATAATAACGTTGATTAGATATTAAGTTTCCTGTACTTCATTGCTATATCCTTAAAGTATTCTTTTTAAAACCTAGATTTAGTCTTTCTGTTGAAGACTGTTCATGATAATAAAGTATTCAATTGCATAAGCAATAAATTATTGCTGGACAACTGACCTAACAGGCAAATTAAAATTACTATTCAGACTTACACAACAATAACCAAACTTGTTTTAGCTGGTACTATGTTTACTAAGAAATCGGATGGAAATTATATTTGAGTTAATGACGCGAAATATATGTCTTTATATGTTACACAAACATGTAGCCTTAGCGGGATTCGAATCTGCTTAGGTTTTGGAGCCAGGACTTCTGCCAACTGCACCAACCGTTTGCCATAATACTCGTATTTTCTCTTTCAACCATTGTCATTCATTTGCCATTGGCACCGCGCTTGAAATATCCACTAGATGTCGATGGATGCTCCTTACTCAATCTGATAAGTTTTTGATGTTAAAAATATCATGGTTATAGTTAATAGATGTACCACTGCATCCCCCGCTCTGTGGCGCCATCGCTGAACGCGGAAATATTTACCGGGCACTTCGGCGCGTCGCGGCGCAGCCGAATTCAGACGTCACAGCGTAAAATAACAAGAGCGCTAACAGCAGTGCTGCCATTCGGGGAAAAACACCCCGTCTGTGGGGTAAATGGGTATTTCAAATTTTGTTTTTAAACTAGATTGGCAAAATAACGCCTTAACTTATAGAATATATGCGATTCCTTAGTCGAGAAAAATGTGTTATGTAGAATTTTCAAACATAGTTTGGATTTGTGATCACTAGTCCACATTTAGCAAGCATTAGTGTTACCTTAAGCAAATATTTACCTAATTGTGGTCACGACATTTCGATTTCAATAATGACCTTTGCCCTGAGACAGTAATAAGAAATAAATAAATAAATGATTATTTAGTGATATAACATACCTAGCAACAACTTAAAAATGATGTGTGACTAAAAAAATAAATACTCAGTATTATTACTGTAATCTTCATGACCATCTTTGCTAGCAGCGATTCTCTTCCACTTAATATGTATTTAAAAAACAACTTTATTGCAAAAAAGGGAAAAAGTTGCCTTATGCTATGGGACACATTCTATGGAGCAGTTTATGGGTCAGCTTTATTATATTAGAATAGATGATGCGGAATCTTTTGAACGCGAGTTCGACTCGCACTTGACCGTTTTTCATGGGGTCCAAATAAGTGTCCATGACACACTCGTAGTGAGCGTGAATATTAGAGGCGTATCAGGCAGCGCAGGGGCGGAGGCCGGAGCGGCGGCATACAATATGCAGCGCTTGAACGACGTTTAATTCGCTAATGGAGTCGTGAGCGACGCTCAGACGCTCATTTGTTGTATGGGGGCCTATACGCAAATCACTCGATATTTGTAACTACAGTTTGGGTGACATGTTGAGTCTATTTTGAAAGCTGCGCGATAAAATTGATAGTTGTTCTTGCAAGTAACTATAATTATGACGGTATCTTTGATATTATTCTAGTAGCTACTATGCCTTGCTACGGAATTTAATCCAACCACTTTTAGAGTTTTTGTATGAAAGACATCCAAACATCCAAACTTTCACGTTTTTAATAGGTATAAGTAGGATGTAGATGAAATTTTAAAGCAATTTTCTCTCGCCAACCAAACCTTATGTTATTTCTTTTATCAGCTGCAAACTGTGATATTAAACGATAATCACTTAATTTGATGGTTAATTATGACTTTTGTTTTCAACATTTTCTGGATCTTAATAAAATATGCAAATATCTTAATTAGTAACCCCAAAGAAATTTCAAAGATACCTAATTACACCATTTCATACAAAACAGCTATCTATGTAAAAACGAAAAATAACTTCAAAACAAAAACATTTTCACAGATTTCAAATATAATTTATCAACAAATCAAAAAACGACTATTTTTAACAGAAAGTTCAATTTCATACTCACCTAGTCATTTATTAGTAAGATTTATTGATTTTGTGTTTTGTAATCATACACAATTCAATCAAAAATAAAAATAAATTTAAATTTCCAAACTTTCGAAAAGCTTTTTAACATTGAGCGTGACCTGAAAATAGTCCCCCGCAAATTCGCCTCACTTGTAACTGTCCCGCGTCCCGACGCGAGCTGTCACGTCTCTATTTGTTATGACTGAAGTAATAGAGAGAGGTGCTCCCGCTCGCGAATGCCGACTGGAGTTTGTGATACTACCAAAGTTATTGAAGATGGTTCACTATACAGTTCCATAAACATTGAACCAATACATATGTTGGCATATGAAACAAAGAAAGACAATACATGTATTGACCATCACATAACTATCAAACAAAACACAACCCAAGACAATCATTACAGAGATTTAAGTACCTTGTGAGGCCAATTTAGGTTTCGCCTCAGCATATGCTACTACGGCATCTTTAACATTACAGCAGCGCTGGTATTCTGCTGGAACCAAACTGCTTGTAAAAATAGCAAAAGCCGGCTCTTTCTAGTTCCCCACGCAAATGATTGGCATGATATTTATTGAGTCTGATGATAAATGTGAAGCACTAAAAGTTCAAATTTATTTTAGAGGTAGAATCATAAGAAAGCAAGTTCTATACCTGTTAAATCATTTATCTTTGAACATCAGACAGGAGACATTTAAAAAATCTTTAAAAAAAAGTACACAAGTATCACTTGGCACCATAAAGTAGATGACTAAAACTTCATGTTCGGTGAAGCACTTAGATTACCATACAGATTAAAATACTTTTTTTTTATTTTATCATTTAAACAAAAATGTATTAAGATACATTTCGAATAAATTAAGTTCTTACGAATTAGTGCTAAGTCACAAATTTTTGTGTATTTTAAAATCTGTTTTTTGACATAAAATCTTACCTTTAGGTACTGATGTGAAATGACTTTTACAATCACTTGAATATGTGGACCACTTACCATGTGTCACCAAAATATTCAAAATACTTTATTGAACATTCCGCACTAGGATGTAGGTACTAGTTAATTTTTAATCCCATTTTGCCAGTTCCGTTCCAGAAGCCTGATTAATATTTATATTATTTATACAATTAAACTGTACTTTGGTGCAAAATCAGTTATAATTTAAGCTTGTACCAAAAACACTACGAACTCAAATTCAAACTCAAATATTACTTTATTCAAGTAGGTTACATATAACACTTTTGAATCGTCATTGAATACAATGCAAAGTGATTCTACTTCCGGTTCGGAACCTATATCTACTGAGAAGACACCGGTATGAAACTCAGCAGATCATTTACAGTATCAGTATCTAACTTATTGCTATGTGTAGCTCACTTTGGACCAAGTCATATAGTTTTGGTTTTGATGAGTGATGAAACAAATAAGTACTCAAGTAAGTTTTTACTCTCGAGAGGTAAGCTGAAGCAGACCAGTCCTCAAAGGTGGCACCTGTTCACAAGCAGGACGTATGTGCCAGCCATCGCTTCACTCAACCATATTGTAGGGAATGTAATGACCCGCCACATAGCGCCACCACCCCAGTGACATTTCTCCATAGCACGATCTTCTTACACTTTATTCAGTTAACAATCCTGGGCCCATAACCAGTTGGATATTGGAAGAGAAAAGCCAAGTGGAAACTCCAGGTAAAAGAATATAATAAAGGTAGCAGAGACAGATTTATATGGAAGAGAATGACAGAGTGCTGTAAAGACAATAGACACTATAAAAGTTCAAACTTTAACCTAGAAAGAACAATCATCTTGTCAGTGTTGTGATTATAGAAAACAGGTTTTATTAACAATATTCTCAACAAGAATCGCCATCCCTAAGGCACTATTCATAGCTCCGCTGTAATAGATTCACATTTAACGGCGTGCTCGGCTCAGAATATGAGATCCGGTGGAGAGCGGAGAGTAAGCGCGGGACAAATTGGATTTCTTACGAACGTCCCGCGCGAACGGAAAATGGCGTAAACATAATAAACAAATTACGCAACCCGTACATGTGCATAGCCGCGACCTGCGCCACAGTCGCGGGGACGACAGTGACGACAAACATTCAATTAGAACACACAGCCTAGTTGTGTTATTGTACCAAGCTAGTGCGCCCTAGCAGCCCTGCATTTCCACTGTACAAATGTTTTTTTTTTTCATTTATGTACTACTATTTGTATACTTTATACGTTATCATATACAACACACATTTTTCTTGAATCACACTACATTAATTTACAAAAACACATCAAAATGTGTAGTTTTGAAGGCCGAATCTTATAAAGTGTCAGTAACGTTGCGTAGTAAAAAAGGTATATTGATAATCACAGTTTTATTCCCAAACTTTCGATTAATCTTCAAAAACGAAACCTTTTGTTTGTTAATTTCGTTTTTGGTAGAAGGCCTTCTGTTACCAATCTAGGCTTGTGCACACGCGAATTATTTTTCAATAGAGTGAGCAGCTAGAAAAACCTCATTACATACTTAGTGGATTCCTGAAGTGAAAACTCCGGCTAGGCATCTATTCGAGTGAGGAAGCATGGCATCAGCCAACAGTTTTGTCCAAGTAAGATCCCATACTTTTTCTTTAGAAACTATATCAAATCTGGAACACCACAGGACCAAACTATTTACGTCAATATTCTATTTTACAAACAAAAAAAAACGTAGAAATAATTATCATAACCTTACTAAATTTACATAGTAAGTTGTATTATCTGTGGTATGAATGTGTTTATTCAGTCACCTTACTGCTAATTGAAGCAGTGTGGTCGTGGCGTGATGCGAAGAGACGCAGGATAGAGATGTTACGAGTAGTTTGGATAGTATTACTGGATGCGACTTATGATAAGAGCACAAAGTAATAACGATTATACTGGATATAACTCTCATTAAAACATTTTAGGTACATGAAATAAATAGAGCTGTACTTATTATATCAAAGTTTAATTACTAGCCAAATATGATTTCATATTACGACTAACTTTTGCTCGCGTGTGGGGTCATATATAATTTAAATAAATTCAATTTATTTTGAAGTAGGTTAAATTATAACATTTTATAGTCGCTATTACACATTTGCAAAGTGACTCAAATAACGATTTGGGACCTATTTTTGCCGAAAAGATGCCGGTCAGAATCTCAGTAGATATGCTAAAGCAGAAGTTATTCATTTATTTATTGGAAAACACAATCATTATTGCATAAACAGACATTCCAGCTTAACTTATAAACAGAACTGTAGTCCTAACCGTGTTTACACGTATATTATAACAAATCGCTTGGTGAGCAAATAAACTTTTTAAATACAATTAAATTAAATTAAGTGTAAATATAATTATTTTAAATTATGTTAGTAAATTACAACAGTTTAGTTATATGAAGTAATATGCGAATAAACAGGTTTTTTCCATTTATACATTTTTTTTGCCTTAATTTTAACGCAATTCTTAGTCGCCCCTTGTACGTATGGTTGTTATTTTTATGTCATTTTCATTAATAGTCGAGAGTTTAACTAAAATTTATCCACTCGTATATTTTATCGAAATAATTAATTGTAAAAATCTCTATCTGCAAATGTCCATTGTTACTTTAACGGTCTTAAACGTTAAAATAACCTCTGAAAATGAATCGGGGTAATGTACCCTCAAAATTGTATTATCGCGGAACCACAGGCTCCGCAAAAACGAAGTTTAACTTGTCGGTCTGTATGGGCGTATGACTGTCCGTGTGCTGGTACTTATGACTTAGCTTAGCTTCTTATCACTAAGAGGACAGTGATTATTTTAACTTTTAAAGGGTTACTCCTTAAACAATATGTTTTAGTTTTATAAAAACCAAACAGGTTTTCAACATCGTTACATCGTTGTATCCAAATTCACTCCTACAAGAAAAACAACACTAGCCGAAAAAAATTTGTTGCATTTTAGCAAGTAGCCGCATCCAGCGAACGCGCGAGCCTGTGTTTGCATAACTGAGGCACATTCAGGCGGCTCATCTCGTGAGATGCACATTTGCACCTCGCCCTCCTCCCGCCACCCGCCGCCCCTCGCCCCGCGCTCGCGACCTCTTTACGTCGCCTCCGCTGATGGAGACTTGCGCTCACCATCCTACTTACGTGGATGCCGTGTTTTTCTTTTTTACCTGGGACTGATTTTCAGTAGCCCTCATATCAAAAAAATCGACCAAGTAGGTACAAGTCGGACTCGCGCATCAAGGATCCCGAGCCATTGACTAGGGATACAACAGTAAGTGCTGTATACTTACAAACTACTTACTACATCTTATTCAATCCAATTTTCAATGGAAGTTTGCATGGAACATCGTATATTTTTGAGTTTTATCATTATTATATTAAACCCCTGTAGATTTAAATTTTTATTAACAGTTAAAAGTTACACATTTTACCAGTATGGAAGTGTCTCTCGCGCAAATTATTTAATTTATAAAAACAAGATCGTGTAAACCTCAATATAATTTTTCAGGACCTATCCATTCTATGGACATCAATACGTGTGGGAATATAACAGAAAAATTTAATCGCCTACAAAAACTTACGGTTAGGTAAGTTAGAAGAGCAGCACGCCGTGAAGGTTGTCAGTTCAAGCCTCCCACCACAAGGGGAGAACATTTTGTTCTGTTTATTAAAAATATTAATTTATTATCTTAAATAAGTAGCAGCACCTAGGTACAAGGCTAAGCTCAGATGTGCCTTTCGTCTACAAACACTTAGATCAGACCCCACTCGTAAATCTCATCATCTGGCAGCTGAGCAGGTCTGCATCGACCTGCATCCTCTATCACCTCGGAGTCGCCCGCGGCGGCAAACAGATGGCGCGCAATTAAACTGTAAATTACCTCGCCCCGCGCGCCTCTAGCGCCCCCTGGCCCCGCCGGTATTTATGCGCTGCTAAGTCACCGCGCCGGATTTTGAGTACGTAGGGTTGGTGGACTTAATAAATATAAATTTTAGTGTACGCATTGAAATCCTTACTAATATTTTAAATCGGAAATCAAATCCGGGACCTCAGAGATGGCTCTTACCAAAGTCCGGCCCGCTCGCCTCTCGGCTACGGAGGTCGTCAATTCGATGATTCTTAAATGTTTTTGTAAAAGTTTACATGATTGAAAACATTTTCTATTTTATTCTCTATGATATGGCTAGGTACTTAAGCTTTGCTAAGAATGTATCTCCGTTTCTTGATATCTGCTATTCCTCTACCTAAAGGTTGTCTGGAAGAGATTGCTTTCAAGCAATAAGACCGCCTAAATTGTACTAGATTATGTCTGTAAAAGCAATTTCTGTAAATTTTCCTGTGCAAAAAAGTGTATCTATCTATCTTATGTATAAATTTTGTCAGCCCTACCTTGGAGGATGCCCCAGCGATGTGACGTAGAAACGTTTCGCCGTTTAACTCACGCTAACTAACTGCGCGCTGTCTTCCGGCTGCTAATACACCAAATATAAATAGCTCGCTTCTGTTTACCCAATGACTTCTGAATCTTATTCCCCAGACTCGTTGGCTTTTGAGCAATATTAAATCTGCTTGAGATCTTCAAACGTAAAGGTTTATGTAACGTATAACGACTCCACATCACGCGACATCCGGTTTACCTTTGTTTATAAACCAGAATATAAAAAATTATGCCCAAATTCAAAGCCTATGAGATGATTTCACCGTCAGATAGGTCACGTAAAAACAAAAACTCATACTTGTGAATACCAACCAAGCATCTAAATATCTCTTTGGTAAGCCTATAAAAACACTTTCATTGGACTATATAATAAAACACAATAAATACAATTATAATAATCTAAACATCACATACATTGCTCTGATACTGTCATGTGGTTTGTAGCTAAAGCATATATTTTTCAGAAATCAGTAACAACGACGATAGCACATCGGCCAGACTCGAGACAATACTCGTACATACAGAAAAGTTAATTTCCACAGTTTTATTTTCTGCTGCTTGCCTTTCGGCTACAGAGAGAGGTTGTCCAACAAAAAATGTTAAATGTATTGCTAAAACTGTGTATTGTATTACGATGAGTAGCAGCATAGAAAAAATGTCTCACGCACTTGTCATAATGTTCGAATGAAGATAATTCGATAAGTATACATATAATAGATGGTTTGATATAAATAAAATCAATGAAAATGTGTTCGTTGCATGTCACATTACAAACAAAAGAATATGGCCAATCAATACATAGCAACAAGGTGTAATATATTACGAGTATATTTAGTTTTTTTTTTTTTGCTCTGGCAACACTACGTGACGTACGTCAAATCGCCAGCTGATTTTAAATTTTATTGAATAATTAATTTTAGAGTATTTTAAGGTGTTAAAACTGTGCTCATCTGAAGAAAACTAAACAAATAAGGCGTGGTATCGTTTGCAAGAAAAACGCTTGTGAAACAATTGGATTCTTCGACCGAGTTTGATCAGCCGGCCGGCTGTCAAAGTGAACAACAACGAATTCGAACAAACAACGGATTTTTACCGGGGGAGTATTGTTTTCATAATTATTTCTCGCTTACAACCACTGATTAATTAAATCCAGTAAAAGAACTTGATTAAATTGACCTATAATCCTATGCGGTTCGAGGTTATACGTCGTTTGTAGCACTATTTTTCATTAATCTTCTAATGAAAACTTGTTCAAGAAATCTTTATCTACATAAATCTAAACAAGAAACACTACTCGTTTATAGTTCTTTTGCAAACATACTTAAAGAGCATTTAAGAAAACCTTACAGTTTGGTTGTGTTTTTAACATAGAACAAGATAAATAGTAAATCATTTCCACCCACAAAAGTATAGTTATTGTAATTTTAACTTTTTTCAAGATAATAATACTTCCCTATTACACCAATTATTACTATTGACAATTGTATTAATTCAATCTCAATAAAATCTCCCTTGACCTTTTATTTCTAAGCATTTGTTGTACACTATTCTTGAAATAATTTCAGATATGAGTGACACTATGTCTTACTAAAAAATGACGACACGAAAGGCAGCTGCACGTGATTTGCAATTAAAGCTAAGACGGGCCTTAGAGGAAATACAAGAACTAAAAAAGGACAACAACCAGCTCCTCTGCGAACGTGAGGAAAATGAACAGGAATCACTGAAAGTCATAACTCACAACACTCAACTTAAAAGCGAACTGTCGGAACTTCATTCTTATTTGGGAAATGTACTTGAGGAACGACATCAACTTCTTGAAACGGTCAGAAATTTCGACAAGTGCTCAGAAACCTATGAGCGGACTTTGGAGCGCATCCATGAGCTTGAGTTATCTCTGCGTGACGCCAACAAGAGAATCCAAGATTATGAAGATAGAAAAAGGTGCCAGGAATTCATACATACTCATAGCTTATATGAAGAGTTGATCAAGTCACCGGGTGGGCATGTTGTTTCTGATAATCATGAATTGGGTGGTAAAAATAAATTAATTAATACAAATAGTAAAAAGAAAATTTGTAAATATATTAAAATTAATAAATATATCAAAAACACTCAAAAATTAATTAAGCGGCAAAAGTGTCATTATCAGAATATTGAATTAAGAAAGCAACGAGTTGATTTATTTGATAGTCTAGAATTATATAGTAAAAAGCTTGATGCAAGCAGGCTTAGGTATGAAACTGATATAAAAGTGTTGCAGGCTGATATTACACAACTACATAGGTCACTTGATAGCATGTCACGCAAATATAAAGCTGCACAGGCACAAATCAGTGAACACATTGCTGCAAACAATCTTATACAACAATGCAGCAGCAACCCAGGACCTGATCCCTCTGATCCGTCCTTGGTAACAGCCGTCCCTGATATGTCACAAACAGGCACATTGTTTTCAAATACCAAAAATGTGCTGCTGTTCTCTGATAGGATAGGAGGTGGTTAACAAAAAATTAAACTGTAAAGTGTATAATCATTGTATACCTGATAGTCCACTTAGTCATATATGTCAGAGCATTGTAAACAGTCAATTTAATGAGAATTCTATGATAATTCTAATGTTAGGTAATGGATTGAATATTTGTAAAAGAGATATTCTGAAAAGCTTTTCTTTATTGATAGGACTTAATGTGAAGAAAATGATTTTATGTGCATTACCATTTTCTAAAAATTACACAATGGACCAAAACAACAGTATTCACATTTTGAATACTTTAATATATAATTTGACAAATAGTCACAGTGACAAGTGTGTCTTTTTTGACACAAATAAATTTATAGAAAATAAGTTTCATTTGACTGGCAAAACTTTTTCTTTGCCTTTTAAAATTAAAAAGGAATTGGCTACTTTGTTAGCATATAATATTAATAATATTTTTACACAGACTTTGGAAGTGATTCCAAATAATTTAAATTTAAGTCTCAGACAATAGAGGACAACTCTTGCAGTAAAATAACAAAGGATAAGCCCTATTATCTTAATATTGTGCATCAAAATATACAGGGTCTTTTCGGCAAAGAACTGGAATTAGAGCTATTTCTCAATGAAAATAACATTCATGTATTGTGTCTCACTGAGCACTGGTTAAGACAACATGAGATGATGCTTAATATAGATAATTTAAAAGTTAGTAGTTCCTTTACAAGAAATTCTGCTATCAGAGGGGGGTCTTTGATCTTACTAAATAATTCGTTGAAATTTAAAGAACGCAAAGACATTGTATCTCTCTCACTGGAACGTACTATTGAAATTGCATGTGCAGAGCTTGATCAGTACATTATACTATGTGTTTATAGGCCACCATCTGGTAATTATGTTTTATTTGAGTCCACAATAGAAGAAGCCTTAAGAAAAATTTGTAAATGTAATAAAAAAGTTGTTGTGTGCGGTGATTTTAACATTAATATATTAGATAGATCACAAAACTCTAGTCGGTACCTGAATCTGTTTCAATCATTTAACTTATATAATCTTTTTGATGAACCTACTCGTATTACCCCCACAACAGCATCATGCATTGACAATATTTTCACTAACTGCTGTGCATTGGAAAAATCAATAATTAATTTTATCAACTCAGACCATAGTGGTCAGATAGCCACTTTCGAGCACCACAATGTAGCTAAGCCATCTGTTGTTGTTTGTAGACCTATTACTACAAAACGTATAGAAGAGTTTAAAAATAAAATTTCCGACAGAGTACCTTTATCTAACTTTGATAATGCATGTAGTGTTGACTGTATGTATGAACAGCTATTTAATGTAGTAGAAACAGAATTTAACAACATATTCACTAAAAGAACCATTAAAATCAACACTTCCAAAGCTAAATTTAGTGATTGGGCTACACCAGGCATATTAAAAAGTAGACGCAGACTTTTTGAGCTTTATGAAATGAAAGCGCATTCCAATGACCCTTCAAAGATAGAATACGTAAAAAATTATTCAAAGTTATTTAAAAAGATTTGTTCTGTTGCAAAGTCTAACTTCTTAAAAGAAAAAATAATAAAAGCCACAAATAAAAGTAAAGCCACATGGCAAGTAATCAATAAAGAGACTTGTAAAAATAAAACACTAGACCACAAGTTCTCTCTGAAAATCGACGAAGTTATTATTAACTCTGATACTGATGTGGTAATGGCATTTGAAAATTTTTTTTCAAGTGTACCTATCACGACAACAAGCAGTTTACCCTCAAACCCATGTCTTGCTGAAGCCCTCCTTAAATCACATGTAGAAGAATGTAAAACTTCTTTTCGTTTTGAATATATTAACTATCAGACTATTATTAAGGCTTTCAAAGAGTTAAATCTGAAAAAGACCGAAGATTTGTGGGGTCTTTCTACAGATATATTAAAACACATCATAAACTGTACTGCCCCACACTTAGCTATAATCTTCAATAAATGCATTGATGAAGGTTGTTTTCCGAACATGATGAAGTTCAGTAAAATTATTCCATTATTTAAATCCGGTGATAAAAGTAACCCATCTAATTACAGGCCAATTTCAATACTACCTGCTTTTAGTAAAATCTTTGAAAAAATTATATTCAAGCAACTCCTATTTCATTTTACACAAAATGATTTACTGCACAAAAATCAATATGGATTTACAAAAGGCAAATCCACTACTGATGCAGGAGTAGCACTCATTAAGCATGTGTTTGATGCGTGGGAGAGCAAACGGGATGTGGTTGGGGTTTTCTGCGACTTATCAAAAGCGTTTGATTGTGTTAATCACCAAACGTTGATAATGAAGCTACAGCATTATGGTGTTTCGAAAAATCCATTAAATTTGATACAATCATACCTATCTGACAGAACTCAGAAAGTTAGTGTAAATGGAGTTAATTCATCCGGTGCTCCTCTATGTATGGGAGTACCTCAAGGCTCGATATTAGGACCTTTATTGTTTTTAATTTATATAAATGACCTCCCTTTTTTCACAAAAAACTTGTGTGATACAGTTTTATTTGCGGACGATACATCTTTGATTTTCAAAATTAATAGGCACCAACAAACTTTTGATGATATTAATTATGCTCTTTCTGAAGTAACGCAATGGTTTACGACAAATAATCTGTTACTTAATGCCAAAAAAACTAAATGTGTAAAGTTTACAATGCCTAATGTTAAACAAGTGAACACTGTAATTAAAATGAGTGATGAGCCTATTGAGGTCATCAACTCGACAGTATTCCTTGGTATTACCTTGGACTCAAAACTGAAATGGTCTCCTCACATTGTTGCTCTGGCAGGAAGACTAAGCTCAGCCGCATATGCAGTTAGGAAAATTAGACATCTGACTGATGAGGAAACAGCGAGATTAGTTTATTTTAGTTATTTTCACAGTATAATGTCATATGGTCTACTCTTGTGGGGGTCTGCAGCCGATATTCAGTCTATTTTCATCTTACAGAAGAGGGCTATTAGAGCCATATACAGGCTTGGACCCCGCGACTCGCTGCGAATGCGATTTAAGGAGATTAACATACTAACAGTCGCATCGCAATATATACTCGACTGTCTATTGCACGTTCACAAAAACCTGCACAAAATTCCAAAAAAATCAGACATTCATCGATTTAACACCCGAAATAAACATAAACTTGCTGTTCCAAATCGTAGACTCCATAAAATTGGAAATTCATTCGTTGGGTTAAGCATAAAAATGTTCAATAAATTACCGCAAACTATTGTTAACTTACCTACGCACAAGTTTAAGTTCTATGTTAAAAATGAACTTATGAAAAAAGGCTATTATACAGTAAATGATTATCTCAATGATAAATATATTTGGCCTGATATTAATTAACGTGACAACACATGTTTTGAAACGTTTTTTTGTCTTTTTAATTAAGCGCCAGTTTCGATAATTTAATTTATTATTTCACAAAATGACATTGTTAATTTTAATTTTATACTATAAGAAGACATAAATTATTATTTTCTTTTATTTTAATTATATGACATGTCGATATTTTTAATTTTCATTTGACAAAATGACATTGTTATTGGTAATTTTGTACGATAGACATGGCTATCACGAATTATTAAGTAGTCTCAAATTAACAGAATAAGATGTAGGTAGGTTACTACTTCGTGCTCCGGGTCCTATAGTTGGTTTGATGACTTAAATTGTAATTACTTTCCAAAGGGAGTTGGGAGTTAGTCATGCTCACTAAAATGTCACTGGGGTGGTGGCGACATGTGGCGGGTCGTTACATTCCCTTCAATATGGTTGAGTGAAGCGATGGCTGGCACATACGTCATGCTTGTGAACAGGTGCCACCTTTGGGGACTGGTCTGCTCCAGCTTACCTCTTAAAATAAAATAATACTTCATGCTTTTTTCACTCATCAAAATAAAACTATATGACTTGGTCCAAAGTGTTCTACACATAGCTATAAGTTAGATACTGCTACTGTAACTTATCTGCTGAGTTTCTTACCGGTGTCTTCTCGGTAGATATAGGTTCCGAACCGGAAGTACAATCACTTTGCATTGTATTCAATGACGATTCAAAAGTGTTACATGTAACCTACTTGAATAAAGAAATATTTGAGTTTGAGTTTGAGTTTGAGTATGTTGTTCCATTATGTATGTAAGCGAGAGATTGAAGCTGTCGATTCGCTCAGACCGATCGATGCCCCTTCAAAAGATTTCAACGAGACACTGATTTTGCTGTGTTTAATATGAGTTTGAAAAGTGTTTTGAGTTGTATAATAATAATAATAATAGTCCTGCACTGACCGGGGGTTGTCCTTGGCTGCATTTTATAGTGTATACAGGCATAATCGTCGGTCGGTGTCACATTACATTTAGATCATACTTGTTTTTAAAGGGCCTCTACGTGTTGGCTTCGGCCCCAATGCACGCCTCCCAAAAGTCCGGGACTCTTAGTCCCGAGATATTGGAAAAAAACAGACATAATAATAAAACTTTATTTGATTCCATGGATGATACATATTTAACAAAAATAAAATAATTAGTTATTACTGCGTGGACCCCGTTCAGGTAAAAGCCTTGAGTTGTATACGATGCTATAAACAAATTTATGTAAATATTCAACTAATTACATCGAGAAACACCTAGACACAGAACCAAACCCATTCATCACATATGGTATTCAGACGCAAATACTTTATCCCTGTCGAATATTATTTCTTTCTACAATATCATTCGTACTTAAAAACACTGGCTACAGCTGAAATAAAAAAGTGAATAAAAAAACCGTATTTCATTTCCTCGCTTTCTTTTTCATCACAGTGCAGCGCTGTGTCAGCGCGCCGTGTCCGGTAATTGGTAACCGACACCTCGCGGTGTCGCGTGACACTCGCCGTGTCGCACCACCGTCACACTGACGCGCTTCAGGTAATACATTTTACTTGAGAGCATTATATAAGCAGGACCATCTTTTGTGATATCATGTTTAAGATACAGAAAGAAGCACATCAGACTACTATTTTATTACTATTAGCACATCAGACTACTTACGTAACTAGAACGATTCGTTTTTCAAATATTGGAACTGGGTAGAAGTCCACGTGTACGGAGACGCGGGCGGCCGCTAGTCTCAACTAAAATACCTCGGCCGATACTTTCTATAATTAGTATAATGTTTACTAATTATTTACTTTTTTAATTAGACAACTGCATACAAACTGCTCTGACTTTGTTGCAAGAAGCTAAAGCACTGGAATTACAGAAACAACGTTAAATATTAGAAACAGAAATTTTTTATCTCCCCTAGCGGTGCGGGAATTGAACCCACGACCTTCACGTATCGCGCGTGCTGCTCTTACTTACTCTTACTGCGCGATACGTGAAGGTCGTGGGTTCAATTCCCGCACCGCTAGGGGAGATAAAAATTTTCTGTTTCTAATATTTAAAGTTCGCTAGTACGGCGTATAGTACTATAAAAATAATAAAATTGATTATTGAAACAATGACGATACCGCAACACCACCCCGATTATATTACTAGAAAAAAATATTTCCAGACAACCTACCTAAAGTAGAAGAAGTTGTAATCATCGAGAACGAATTCTAGCAAAAAAATATATTGAGAAAATGTTAACAGAAAAGATAAATAACATAAAACGATGCAAAAAAACATAAAAAATTATAAAAAATTTAGGGAGAACGGTTGATCTCTTATATATAACAATTTTTTATATACAAATTCACGATTAATGCAGAGAAAGAAAAAAATATTTTACTCTCGATTCGGGACTCAGAATCCCTGATAACTAAAGGTAAATAAGCCCAAAACATTACAGGCACTTTTTCAACTTGTCTATACCATTAACAGCAACTCATATTTTCCTTTTACCTTATATAAATTTACTGATTGCCAGTACGGAGGGCCACCTCTGACCCGGCCGCGGAGGCCCGGCCGTACATCACGGAGGCCAATACAATAATAATAAAACGCGCCGGCGTCAGTCTCAATAAACCCGCCCGCTGTATATCATGCGTGCTAGAGAATACCTGCTGTCGATATCTGTATCGATTACATATTGTTTTAACAGTTTGATTTTTACTATATATAGTTATAAGACAATGCAAGCTAGTGTTGCCGATCGATAGTCGATAATCGAGAGTCTATCGATAGGGAACTTGATTTTCGATTAAAACTATCGATAGTTTTTCTATCGATTCGGCAACACTAATACAAGCTGCATTGACTATGAGCCTCGTACTAGCACCAATGTGTATCATGGACACCGAGATAAAATAATCCCATAAAAACAGTACTACTGAAAAAACAGGGTCTCGTAACTCAGTTTTTATACCGTAAAAACTTGTGACGTCCATTTATACAAATTAATCTGTTATTAATTAAAAATCCTTCTGCCTTCAATTGTATAATAATTATTTAATCTAACAGTATCATACAGTTACTATATTAATATAATAATCTTTATTATTTTGGCCCCAGAACATGATCGCGACCTTAAATAAAGTAAGGAAGCTAATAAATTTATTATCGAGACAGATTACAATGACATTAAAGTGGCATATGAATACAATAATGTCAAATATTAAAAAACGGGCGCAGGGGCGCAGTTAAGCAGCAAACCAGAGTTCGCTAAAAAGTTTATCACAGTAGAATAATATAGAAGAATTAAATATGTAAGAAGTGTAATAAAGAGTGAGAATACCTCTCTCTGATAAGTATGTAGTTCTAAACTCATACGACAGAAGAACAAAGTTATATAACAGAAAAAAAACATCGCCTACAATACCTTGCGGTCAGCTCCGTTGGAAGAGCAGCACGCGCGATACGTGAAGGTCGCAAGTTCGAGTCCGCGGTGTGGGAGGGGTGATTAATTTTTCTGTGTCTTTAAAAAACATATTTTAGTCCGCTTCCCTATCTACTTACACTAATATTATAAAGCTGAAGAGTTTGTTTGTTTGTTTGAACACGCTTATCAGGAACTTAAGAACTAAGAAACGATTTTTTCGAATCGGAAAATTATTTTTGTATTGGATGGTTGATAGATAGATAGATAGATACACTTTATTGCACAGAACATTTACAGAAATTGGTTTTACAGACATATTTAAGTACAATATAGGCGGTCTTATTGCTAGAGAGCAATCTTTTCCAGACAACCTTTAGGTAGAGGAAATAGTAGACATCGAGAAACGGGTACAGCCGTGCAAAATGTTTGAGAAAAATACTAACAGAAAATATCAATATAAATACCATAACAAGATAAAAATATAAAAAAATACGTAAAGATAAATAAAATACCTATAAAATAAATAAATACCTATATAATAAATAAATATATAAATTTACATAAAGTATTTATGATATAAACAAATAGAAATAAATATATGAAATTAAATTAATTACTCGGCATTAGTTAAGAGAAAGAAAGAAAGTTGTTACTCTTGATTTGAAAATGGGAAGGGACTCAGATTCCCTGATAGGTAAAGGAAGGGAATTCCATAAGCGTATGGACTGGACAGTGGTTGATGAAGTATGAACGTCTCCTGATGTAGTTGTCTATGTCTGACGTCTACAACCTATGGGCTCTCTCTCGTCCAGTATTCTTGCGACATGTCATATTATTTTAATCTTTTAAATATAGTTTCAATTCACTTTGAATTGGCTTTACTCATTTCATCAATGGTCACCCAGAAAGGTATATAATGGTGCAACTAAAAGGAGTGAAAAATCAGTGTAACCTCGTTTTACAAACCGAAGCTAGAATACGTGCGACGTGGCTGGCCGCTAGTTGAGATACAAGACGACACACAAACAATACATACATAGCCAGTCATGTGTCGATAGACAACAAAGATGGCCACTCTAAGACGCGTGGTCTTCTGGTGTAGTATATTTAGAGCGCGGCGCGTGCAACGTCCGCGTCCGGCCGTGATATACGGCCGAGTCTGTCCGAGTCCGGGCGGCGGACGCTAACTTGCATTACCTCGCCTCGTATATCGGTCTGGACTCACCTTGAGTTCTTGCTTCGGAACTTTATCAAACGTTCACTGAATCTCAGTTGGTTGGCAAAAATAAGTGGTTATAGTTATTATTTAGTGGTTTCCATATTGGTATACTCGTATTAATAATCTGATTTAATTTTTGACGACCTCTGTTGCTGAGAGGTGAGCGGGCCGGACTTTGACTTCACCAGCTTTGGAATCCCGGGTTCGATGCCCGGTCGTGTCAATCTGGGCTACGAACTTTTTTATATTGTTTCGGGTTTGGGTGATGTGGTACCGTCGTCGTTTCTGATTTCTGTAACACAAGGACCTAAGCTACTTACCACAGAATTAGACCAATGTATATGATGTTGTTGTCCAATATAACAACAAGGTTCATGTTTCGTCACAATATAAGCCTATTGTATTCACAAATGTATATATATAAAGGTTATTATTTTGTTATGTCATAAACGATTGATTTTGTGTACTTAAGAAATTTATAATTGAACCTTAGTTGTAATACCTCTTGGCTTGTTAGCCACAAATACTTTGAATGTCGTGTGTTTCGTTTTTTTTTGTGTTACCTGCCCATACATTAATACATTTTCTTGTAGTTTTAATGTGTTCGTAGCCAATAAATTTCTAAAAATTAATTATTTCGGGGAAGAATGGCACTGGTACTTTATATTTACAAAAATAACGTCATTTAACAAATGCATAGGTAAATTCATTATTTTCATCATAAGCCTGTCGTTTATTGCATTTGGTGATCTGATTCCAACCTGGCTAATTTGATAAGTCGCCTGGTTCACCATAAGAATCGAACCCAAGAATTTCGAGCTGTGGCGCTTTACACTTTAACACTACACAGCAGAGCCTATTCCCTTCGTTAACACTTTGCACAGTAGCTGTTGATGACGAATTTCGCAAACACCAATTTTACTCGTCACCAACAATTTAGTTATGATAAGCAAACAACCAAAACTGTAAAGCGTTTGTAACACAGCCTTTATTCCTTGAATCAGATTAACGATTCCCAGCAAACATTGAAAATATATTTTCATGAAATACTTACCAATATTTATTAAGAATTTCCATTTTATTTGCAAAGATTAAAGTAGCAATGCTCAATCGCGCCTGTACCAAGTTAAACATTCTGTGAAGGCGGCCGACAGTCAAAATATTGTTTTATGTACACAATATCCACAGAGAAACATTTCGTATGGGAACCGACTCATCTGCCGGGCTCATCGAGCCCCAAGCACAAATACTGCACTTTACTAAACTCATTTTGATCTTTATCTGTTCGATAATAAGGGCCGAAAGAACAAAGGTAGCATTCAACGGAGCTTGTAAGCAAAGTTTCTTAGCTAATATTTGTGGTACATTTTCGCCGAATACATTTAATTTAATCATAACATTAAATGTTGTTACGAAGTTTGAACTCGAAGAAATTCAGCAATGGCTGCCGGCTCGGGAGTCTGCCGGAGGGATACAAACACACATGGTTTGCTCCAATTGTAATTATACGATATGTAATGTGAGTCAATTAATTAGCTCATATTTGATTTGGGTCTTAATAATTACTTGGCGGTGGATAGGTATAGTGTTACGAACTTGAGTAAGGGAAATCTGATGGCTTTTACACGCAACATTTGTTTTATTCTTACAATCACGAGTATCTTCCTTAGTTTGATAGCCGATGTGTCGTTACGATAACTTACAATTAGCTCAATTGGAGAGCATCGCGCGATACGTGAATGAATGGGCTCGAACCGCAAGGGGAGGTATATCTATTTCTTTAAAATATTAAAATATAATAATTTTAAGAGCAGTAGGGCATAGCGATTTGTTGCTCGAACTGGAGCAACCCGACTGGTAAAAAACCTCCACCTTACAAAAGACCGCAGCCAAATAACAATCACTTGTTGTGTTCCTGCATGCGAATAAGGTTTTCAAAGTCCAGTGGGGGTGCTACATTAGTAGCAGGGGTCAAGCCTTCAAGGTAAGGGCGACAAATCCAGTAATTACTTTATTATGATGTGCTTTGCCCTTAAGCTAATGATTCATCATCTCCAATATCTACATTCTATATAGACTATATTCTAAAGTGGTGAGAAAGGAACAAGTACTCAAGCGTGATGCGCTGGAAGTCAACACGAGTAGGTACGTGCTGTGGGCTACATATTAATTATGTAGAGCAAACATGCCGCTGTTTGTCTGCAAGGCTTGCTACTACCATAAGGTTGCTTAGATCTAATTATTACATAATAAAACAAAGTCTCTCTCACTCCAAAGTGTTCTACACATAGCTATAAGTTAGATACTGCTACTGTAACCTATCTGCTGAGTTTCTTACCGGTGTCTTCTCGGTAGATATAGGTTCCGAACCGGAAGTAGAAACACTTTGCATTGTATTCAATGACGGTTCAAAAGTGTTACATGTAACCTACTTGAATAAAGAAATATTTGAGTTTGAGTTTGTCTGTCCCTGTACATGGTCGTTTGGTTAATTTTAACGCGTTTTGATGCAGATTTATATTAATTGATCAATTTATCTATTCATGTTGGTTACAACACTTATGCATCGTCAAGATTAATATAAATCAAAATTAAAGCTACAGCGGTACCAAATCCTACCGAAAAGAACCCGGCAAGAAACCCAGTAGTTATCTTAATCTTTACAATACGTTATAATTATGGTGTGCGAGCGAGCAGACAATTATGTCCAAATAATATGTTTATCGTTTAAATATCAAGTTTGTAGCACTCTTTTTTCATCAAACATCATTTAATTTGAAAATCTATACAGGATAAGTCGATAATTCAAATTCAAATTATTCAAATTTGTTGAATATATTTTTTATACTTTTACAAAAGCAACTATTGAATTTCTTTCCGGTTTTTCGCGACGGCACCAATATTTCGAATACTTATTTGTCGTGGTAGTTTAATTTAAACTAACGATTCATAAATGCTTTTGTAAAAGATTATTGAAAAAAGAAAAGGAAGGTAATGTTAAAAAACTCAAACCCACGACCTTCTCGTATCGCGCGTGCTGCTCTTCCAACTGAGCTAGCCGCGAGCTATCTTATATGAATATAAGATTAGACAATTGACTACATAGGTTTCGTGCATCCAAGGGCTCCACGCACGACTGTGTTCACCAATAACACCGTTAGCTACATATTAATTATCTCGAACAAACACCAGCGCTGTTTGCGCGGAGCCCTAGGGCTGAGCCAACTTAGCGCCAACTTGCGCACGACACCGATAACTCATGTTACACTTTCGACTTTTGCAAGTTCATTGAGTTAACAAGTAAAGGTTAAGGGTTCGATGACCTTGAATGACAAATAAGGGGCAAGTTTGTGTAAAAACAGAATTAAAAAACTCATATTTTGACATTGACATATTAACAATTACATTATAATTATAATCGCGAAAGTTTTTGTGGATGTCTGGTCTAGTCTTTGACGCTTATGTTAAACAACGTACTTTGGCCGCTCACGAGAAAACTTCAACCTAATAAATAGTTAGCGAAAGTGTTGGTTACTGCTACTATAGCATTGTGTTATTGGTGATATAGTGCGTGCATTTCGAATATTTACTTGCCCTGAACCTGGTATTTTATCGCGATATAAACTAAATCAGCTGTGCAACAATAACACGATACCGCCATTACTGTCGGTACTCGTCGCGAAACGCCAATACAAGCGCAAGTGATTTTCTTCTCTGCGTGCAGTGCGTTCGGGTTATAGTTGCGTACTGGTCACCCGGTGCGTGTTTTTTGTTGAACTGTCACAGATCACTTGCGCAGAAGGCGCAAACGGATTGTTTTGGACGATTGGTCTCTGAAAGGTGGTACGATGATCTGCGCAGGGTGCAAGGGAAAATTGGACGACGGTAACTCCTTGAAATGTAATTCATGTGAGTCATACTATTGCTTGGAGTGTCTAAACTTTGATGCAGGAAAAAAAGCGAGTGATCTCGGACCCGAACAACTATCCGCACTTAGATGTCCTTCGTGTACCAATGTATCCCGTAGGAGACGTGGAAATGAATCACCAGCTATGCTTTCACCTTCGGTTACCAAGCACTCTCCGGCCTCAAGAAACGTGGTAACAATTGAAAGCATCAGCGAGCTCCTGGATCAGAAATTGGCACCGACTTCGACTACAATGATTAACTCACGCAATGTACTGATAAAAGAAGTCAAAGGCTTAATTACCGTTGAAATGGGTAAGATAATCAAGGAGCTCAAAGAAGAATTCACCAAAACCACGGATTTTATTATGGAGGAGGTGAAGGATTTGAAAAATACCATCTCGCAGAAGGACACCGTAATAAAATCACTTCAAAGTGAACAGTCACTGCTCAGAAATGAGTTAAAAATAGTCCATAGCCGTGTATCTGTACTGGAAAAGCTATCGCGAGACCGTAATGTCGAAATTCAGGCTGTTCCGGAGATCCGAAACGAAAACGTCATGGCGATGGTTAAATCCCTATGTGAGACAATACAACATCCAATCTCAGAATCAGACATACATGCATGCCGTCGAGTTGCTAAAATGGACCCGACATCAAAACGGCCACGAAACATTGTGGTCACACTAACATCCCCACGCCTTCGCGATGGACTGATCTCGGCTGTGCACCGCTATAATAAGGAACACAAGGAGAGGAAGCTCAACTCCAATCATGCCGGTATAAAAGATGTATGCCAGCAAATATACATTTCTGAACACCTGTCTCCGGAATGTAAACAATTGTACGCTGCGGCTAGGCGAACCGCTAAGGACAAACATTATACCTACTGTTGGGTAAAGTACGGACAGATTTATCTACGTAAAAATGATAAAACTGACGCTGTGATTGTGAAATCGGCCGATTTTTTAAACTCACTAAAGTAATGAAATGGACAATATTGTTTACACACAATTCTTGGCATTGTTATTTTATTAGTTTTAATCAAACAAATTTTGTAACAAGTTACTGGTTAATTGTTTTTTTTTTTCTGGTGATGTACACCATTGTTACATACATAGCAGTTTATTTTAAATTAACTCTTTATTTTACTTTTTTATACTTACTAAGTTTTTATAAGTTGAAATCAGAAATTACTTGTACCTTATATTGTATCAAAACATCGCAGCATTGTGTTGATAGCAGACTAAAATGTTATGAATTTCTAAAAAGCACACTCACAAAATATACTTTTTATTACTATCGTATTATTTGCGCGTCAAAGACAACCTTACTTTATCTCAATAGAGTACCTCTAAACTTCTATATATATTATAACAATTTGTTTAATCTATCATACTATTTTGAATCCAAGCACCCCGTTTACTATCCGATTACCATTATTTATATTTGTTTTTATCTCGCTCAAAAGGTAAATAATAAAATAATTGTATCAAGTTTTATATGTCATGAATTACTACAAATATTCAACACATGTTGTCTCGTACCGTATTCGCAAGCTACCTCCATGGAATGCTCGTTATACTGGGGCGTAATCCAAAACATTCGCATCACTCACAACATACATAGTATAATAATTAAAACTGATTCATTCCCCAAATGGCTTTACTAGGTAACAATATCACTTCCACCTACCTGTCGATTTATTACCAGAACGTTCGAGGGTTACGTACCAAGTGTTTGGATCTTTATAATGGTATATTGAGTATGATGTATGACGTAATCTTTTTAACCGAGACTTGGTTACAGAATGACATTTTGGATAGTGAACTATGTGATACGCGTTACGACGTCTTCCGATGTGACAGAGACTTGGGCTTATGCCACAAGTCTTGCGGAGGTGGGGTTATGATTTGTATCCGTCGGGAACTAGGGGCTACTATTGTGAACAATTGGACAAGCGACACCGCCGAATCTCTCTGTGTACGAGTACCCGCACTTGCCTTATCTTCCGAAAAAGATCTTTATTTAACTATCGTTTATACGCCATCAGATACATGCGGGTTTCCTAAGCCTTTGGAAAACATAAATAAAAATATTTCTAAACTTTTTGATACCTACCCTAATTGTAATTATTTATTGGTGGGAGATTTCAATTTACCAGGTGTCAGATGGGACCAAGATAAATATACAATTTTAAAGCAGGGCAGTAGCGACGCACAAAACTGTGTCGCGAATTTTATAGACCACCTTTATTTCCTTGGCTTTAAGCAATTCAACTATGTGCTGAATTCCAAAGGTAAAGTGCTTGACCTTTGTTTTAGTAACCTTCCAATGTTAGTATCACGTTCAACACTCCCTTTAGTAAGGGAAGATAACTACCATCCATCCTTACTAATAGACCTGCCTGATTTGTGTTGTGAACAGTTTAAACATAAATTAAAAACACGATTTAATTTTCACAAGGGTGACTATGACTCAGCAAATGAATATTTGGCAAAGATTGATTGGATAAACGTCCTCACATGTGATACACTGGACGAAGCAGTGGATAACTTCTATAGTATATTGCAGGAGTGCTGTACTCGTTTTATACCTATCTCTAAAGGTGCAGCTAGTAGGTCACATTATCCAATCTGGTACAGTAAAATGTTAATAAAGATTAATAAGCAGAAAAATAAAATGCACAAAAAATGGAAACGTTTCGGGAACCCCCGGGATTACGATGAGTTTTCTATGCTCAGGAATCGATTTAAAAAGTTACAGGAACAGTGTTTCAGGGAATTCACCAAGAAAGCGGAAACCGCTATAAAGAAATCACCTAAATATTTTTGGACGTATGTAAAATCTAAAAGGGGAGGATCAAGTTACCCAAAACAATTTACATTAAATAATAATGTGTTCTCGGATGGACCAAATATTTGTAACGCTTTTAATTCGTTTTTCCAAAGTGTATTCACCAACACGTCACAAACAACTCCTCCTTATCTTTCCGAGTCTTCATCTTTTCCTCCACCTAACAATCAATCAGTTTCTCAGATACACATCTCCCCAGCCTTAGTGGAACAATTACTTAAACGTCTGGACAAGTCCAAGGGTGCCGGCTGTGATGGTATACCTCCAATATTTCTATCTGCATGCTCTAAAAGCCTTGCTCTTCCTATCTCAATACTATTTTGTTCTTCTTTAAGAAATGGTTACTTCCCTGTAATCTGGAAAAAAGCCCATATTATTCCTATCTATAAAAAAGGGTCTAAGTCAATTATATCTAATTATCGGCCGATCTCTATTCTTAACACTATCGCCAAAGTATTTGAAAAAGTTGTATACGAAAACATCTATCAAATTATTGCTCAAGGTGTACCTTCATCGCAACATGGCTTTTTGAGAGGCCGTTCTGCTGTTTCGAATCTGTCTGTGTTCACCAACTATCTTCTAGAACACATGGAAGGTGGCGGGCAGGTTGACGTGGTCTATACTGATTTTGAAAAGGCCTTCGATCGTGTTGACCACGTCATCTTGTTACAGAAATTAGAGTTATTGGGTATACATGGCGACTTATTACGATGGATCGCGTCATATCTGGCTAACCGTTCCCAGGCAGTTGTGCTTGGTGGATACAGGTCAGACTTTATAACGGTACCTTCAGGTGTTCCACAGGGCTCGCATCTTGGGCCTCTCTTCTATAATGCATATATATTTGATATAAGTTCTTGCTTTAATAGTGCTCAATACCTTTTATATGCAGACGATAAAAAAGTATTTATGAAAGTTCACTCAATATCGGATTGTTTATTGATTCAGCGCGACCTCGATAACCTTGTGTCTTTTTACTCCAAAAATAATATAACTCTCAGTATTTCCAAATGTCAATGCATCAGCTTTACGCGTAAAAAACAGCCAATCATATTTAAATATAACTTTAACAACACTGCAATAGAAAGGGTTGAGTTGGTCCGGGACTTGGGAGTCTGGCTGGATTCTAAGATGACATTTTCAAATCATATCGATTACATAGTAAGTCGAGCATATCGTAATTTAGGCTTCGTAATACGCACTTGTAAACCATTTAGTAACTTAATTAGCCTCAAAATTGTTTATTACGCTTACGTGCAGAGCATATTGGAATATGCTTGTCCTATATGGAATCCGTTCTACACAGTACATAAAAATCGAATTGAGAGTATACAAAAGAAATTTATTAATCACCTTAATTTTAAATTTCAAAATAAAATCCGTTCACATTATATTGATTACTGCCGAGAGTACCAAATGCTTACACTGGATCAGCGCCGCAAAGTGTTGGATATGGGTCTTCTATACGACGTAGTGCGCGGGCGCCTTGACTGCCCCGAGCTAGTGGCGCGGCTGGCACTACGGACGCCGACACGTCGAACGCGTCACACAACTTTATTTGCCGTCTCCTTACACAAAACGAGATACGCCAACAATGCGGTGTTTTCAAGAATAGCAAAAAGTTATAACACGGAATTTAATGAAGTTGATCCCTTTATGGGAAATAAAAAATATTTTCTAAATAAGATCAGGGATATTTTTCAGCATAAAACAGCTTAACAGCTTCACAGCTTACTTCAAATAAATAATGTTTTATTTTTATAAGCTCATTTAAGTTTCTTAGATACTCACATAATTTTATTATCATTTATATTTATTTCTATTTGATATTAATATATTTATACATCATTAAATTAATTATTACTTTTAAATACTTATGTACTTAAAATACATTGTATACACATGCTCATTATTATTATTGTAGTTTTTTTACCATTACTTTCTTTTTTAAAAAAACACCTGAATCTTGCACTATTATCCTGTTGTGCACATGCTGCAATGTTTAATTTTATGGCCATATTTTCGTAGGAATTAATAAAAATTAGCGTCAAAAATATGTAACAGTTTGTGAATAACAGTTTTGGCCTAATCTGTACTAGTTAACACATAATTTAAGTTTGCAATGTATGGCTGTTGTTATTCCTGAATTTTAAAAAAATAAAAAAAATAAAAAATACATATGTAAAAAACAATTTCTGTAATTTTGTCTGAGCAATAAAGTGTATCTATATGTTTCTTACTCTTCCACGCTAAAACTAACATATATATTTCAATTACTTTTGTAGAAAGATAAATAAAATACTAGATTCGTTTCTATGCCGAAACAACGCGAGCAAAGTCACGGGCAATAACTAGTTTGATATACAAAATAGTCACATAAATAAGACTGACACTAAATTAAAAATAATACCCCGGGATTTTTTCGCATGAAAACGCGGAAATATACATAAAATCAGTGACGTATTTACCAATTCTATCTGTTTATTCACGAACATCGTAGTTTGGCTACGAACCGTAGTCGTGCGGCTACAGCTCGTAGTCGCCTTACAAGAATCGTAGCTCGTAGTTGTATAGCATTGAGTCTAAAAACGAGTACATATTAAGAAAATAAAATAATCAAAGAACAAGGCTTTATTTTTAAAATATCCGTTCCCGTTTGTTTGACGTCCTCTGTAGCCTTGTAGGGCTAGACCTTGGCGTCGCGCTATCTCTAAGGTCTCGGATTCAGTTCCCGGCGGGGTAAAGATGGAAAACGAAGTTTTCTATTTTGTCTCGAGTCTGCGTTTTGTTGGTGAAACTGCCATTGTTTCTGATTTCTGTAACACAAGTGCTTTAACTATAAGTAGTTATGTAAGCCATAGAATCAAAGCAAAGGATTTGTGATGTTGTCTCGTGACTTACAATAAAATTAATCATAATAAATAGCAATAAATCAAACACCAGAATAGAATAAATACCTATGTTTGTAATTCATCATGTACCTATGTACATGATAAATTAATATAATAATAAAACAAAATAATTTATATACAAATATAATCAAGCAAGTGAATAAATAATAAAAAGCAAATAAAATTAAGCAAACGAAATTCTATGAAAAACAGAAGAATTCACGAACTCTAATTTTAAAAATTCCCTCAGTCGAATTTCGGTGAGCAATGTGCGAGTTTATCTATAAAGACAGCAAATCAATTAGGTATGTTGTGTAGGAGCTGATTTAATTTTTATTTTATTATGTTTTTTATTTTTCCTAACACGGTTTATGAAATACCGTCTCGTTTAGATGAACAGTGGACTAATAGGGTTACGTTCTTTCCTTTCGTTATAGAACCATTAAAATACGTACGAGTTTCATAGCCACCCCTAGTGACCCAATGCGCCGGTATGTCTAATCAGTGCATCGACAGAACTCCTTAAAACTGCACTCGAGGCGAACCAGCCGCCATGCTCTGCGCTCAACTTGGACCGTTCCGAAACAAACACCGATTGGAGATATGCACACGTAAGTGGATTAAAGGAAACAATATTGCACTAGAATATAAGAATATAAGAGAGGTAGGGCATAGCGATTTATCGCTCGAACTGGAGCAGCTCGACTGGTGAAATACCTCCACCTTACAGGAGACTGCAGCCAAATAACAATCACTTCTGTGTTGTTGTGTTCCTGCGTAAGGGGTAAGGTTTCCAGAGCTCCTGGGGGGTGCTAAATTAGTAGCAGGGGTCAAGCCTTCAAGGTAAGGGCGACAAGTCCAGTAAATATTTATTATGTTGTAATTGTCACCCTTAAGCTAGGACCTCATTACCACTTAACATCAGGTGGGATGAGGTCAATCTTGAAGTGCAATATAAAAAAAAAAAAGATTTTTATGCGACTTGTTTACTGTGAAAAAGATTTTCATTCGTTAAAAGTAACTTATGTAACGTTTTTGTAAGTATACGGTGACTGTCCTCTTTTTAACTAAGATACAAGATTGTGTTCTCATGTAATTAGATTTATGTAATCTTTATGAGAATAAATTCTTTAAACCTAAACCTAACTGTTCAATTTCTAAACTAGTAACCCGCCCTGACTTTGTATGAGTAGGTATTTTTTTGAGTTTCATACCTAAAGGGTTAAAACAGGGCCCTAGTAAACTGCGTCTTTGCTGTCTGTAGTATCGACACTCGTTATATCGAGCTTGGATTCAGGCAATAATATTGTTTTGGTAACCTTCGTAGGCGAGAGACGAGCGGACTTTGACGTCGCGCCATCTCTGAGGTTTGATCCCCGATCGGGTCAATGTGGGAAACGACCTTTTCTATATTGTCTCGAGTCTGAGTTGTGTAAGAATTACTGTCGAAAAATAAGGAAGTACCGATAGTAAACTAGCCATGAATGATAATGTATCGATAGTAACAATAGAATTACCTAATTGTGGCTGTCGATACTATCAATGGTATCGGCAGACAGACAAAATCAGTTAGTCCTATCGATATTCTAACTAATTTTCGAGTTCAACTATCGATTACAAAACTATCGATATGTCGGCAACACTAGCGACGACTCTTTTTGCAACCTTACTATGACGATTTACAATTTTGCAAAACTCATATCTACTTTCATTTCACTAACATATTAAACACGTAGTATAAAACACTCTATACAGGCGCCCAAAGAGAATTGCACAAGTAGCGCAAATCAAAAGTTAAATCTGTACAAGTGTGCGCGCAAATTACTACGCCTCACCTCGTTTAATTAAACCAGACATTTGCCGCTACCAAACCCCTTAAAAGCTACTCTATTTCTAACTAAATAGAGCTTTAAATTGAAGAGGAAAGCTGCGCTGTTTTTTAAACCAATCAGTCATAACACCAAGTTTGACGTGCAACTGTAAGCGCTGTATTGCGATGTAGTAAGGTTGAATGTTGTGCAGGTGTTGGTTGTTAGGGGCTGTCGATGTAACAAGTTATGGCTGCTCGCCCGTCGCCACTCGTCGCAATAAATGGGAGCGTGCAAAGAAATAAGTTTTCATATGCGGCCGGTGCGTTTACAAGGCGCATGGAAGCTTGTGTTCGCAATTCGACATGTCATCCAAAGGCTGTTGCATTATTAAAATACTAGCTGTTGACCACGGGTTTTCTGAGATGTAAAAAGGACAAAGTTCCTTTTTGTTAAAGCATACTTATGCTGTTTTCACACATACTACTGTGCCGACCTACAAGTCGACACAAATACAGCGTCAGCAGAATTGGCATAGTAAACAACGCTCCATACGTAATGCACAATTAGCCAATTGATACATCGATCCTACACGCGATGTAAGAGTTATTGTCGCCACTAGCTATAGATACAACAATCCAAGATTGGCGGTTGGGCCTTGGTCCCCGAGCAGATAACACCCAGCTCGGCAGAAGTACTATCCACTTTTAGTAAAGAATATACGTTCCTTACACTACTTTAGGTATGTCACAGATTTGCAACCTTTTTTTTGGGCAACTACGTTCTAAAGCGACTGATGGAGTATGAACTCATTCCAGCGCATAGTTGAATGACGCTTGCAATTATATCCCTTCCCTTTGGCTATTGTTTACGTTCTGTCTACTTTTACGTAAATTTAAACACACTTCAAAAATACTACTTTGAAATATAGTGCACTTCCGTTCTAGCAACACGACAAGCAAAAGTAATTTTTGCGTGATTAATAAAATAAATCTTCTTATTTATGTTTATCCAGGATCTGGGTACGTCCATATCTTTACTAAGACAGGAAACGTATTTGGACTCGGTTTGTTTGACGACTATTTACGTAAACAACTGACCAAAGTATGTTTTCTTCACGCGACCCACTAATAAAGTAATTACCTGCAATTATCGTCTTGGCCGTGACTCTTGCGGCGGCCATTGGGGCGCGAAGTCGTGATTACTTAGTTATTAATCGTAATCTCTTGCGGGGCGGGGCGGTGCGGGGCGGGAGCGGTGACGGCATTAATTAAAGTATTAGAACGGGCCGGATAAGCTGGCGACGCCAATAATGATACATGTATGTTAATACCGCTCATATTTAATGCACCACAAGTCACAAGCTTCAGTGATTTGGATTCGTTACCTACATTTCCTTGCCATGAAAAATCCTTGCCTACTTTTTATTTTTAAGAAAAAAGCTCCAGTTACTAACCTCTGAAGACCAAATACCCTTATAAATGCCAGACACTATTAATTTTATATTGTGTCTGGTTTTCTTGGTCTTAAGCCTTAAACTAAAAATTTTATCAAGCTTTTATTATCTCAGTCAGATCATATACGAGTCATTGAAATAATGTATTTTTTGTAAAATTATTTAAAAACGTACTAATGCACTGACAGTTAACTGTCATGAAAAAAAAGGATATAATGTTAGATAAGTAAAAGTAAAAAGAATGTAAATAAAGCTTTATGTGAAGTTTCAAGTATTCAATATACATAACAACAAGTAGTTACACACTTCAGATAAAGATCTTAATTTCGATCAATATTAAAATCAAAAATCCATTTCTTTGCTCAGAAATATGATAATTACGAAAAGTTTGTTTTATCTTTTTGTAGATTACTAAAGCACTTAGCACATATTATGTTTTGTTTAAGTAGTTTTAGTTGAGGAAATAAATCTTTTCTTTCTTCCTAACCTGTTGCTTTTGACAAAATAAATAAATAACAAAATGTTACTTACACGGGTACGTTACACGTGAATAAAACAAATCGCTTAAGTCCGTGAATTGTTCAATAGTCCTGACCCAGGGCGCCCTCTCGCGGCCGCCCAATTACCCCCACTTAGCGCTGTCCACCGCGAGGGCCTCAGCCCCGCCCCCCACTTTCAGACTTTCCCGACTTAGCCGCTCGTAAATATACAAAGGGTCACGCGGCTAGTTGATGCCGCTCGAGCTGACCTACGGTGCTCGACCCTATGCCCTTTGGAGTTCTAATCTCGGTTAAACTTTGAAACAAATGTATGTGTGGGAAAGAAATGCATGAGTGTAATGTAGTTTAACTAGTCCAGTGGAACGATGGTTAACCTATGGCTGAACCAAGTTTAACCAAGTCGCGGCTTCAATCTTGAAGTAAAAGGCTGAGGTTAGGTTAAGGCGTGTTGAAGTCGTGCAAGGGATCCCGACTCCTCCACGACTGCACAGCGTTGGCCACCGAGGGGGTTTTAGTGGGTACAACACCGAGGGGGTTTTAGTGGGTACAAACAAGTGTGTCAGGCACACTACTCAAAGAGTGACCGTGCGGTAAGCATTTCCCCCTCGACAAAAAAAGGGGGGGGTAGGGCGACCGCCCAGAGCACCAGCCATAAAAAGGTGCCAGAAATTTTATGAATCAACCCCCAACACAAAAACTTGGATCATACACAAGACGGAACATCGGATGAAATTGGCCCGGATAATAATATCTTGAAACCACCACTGCTTAAGTACATTCATCAACGTCTAGACACAGAACACAAATGTTAATCACACAAACGTGACGACCTCCGTAGCCGAGAGGCCAGCGGGCCTGACTTGGCGTCGCGCTATCTCTGAGATATCTCTTCGATCTCCTATCGGGTCAATATGGGAAACGAACTTTTCTACATTGTCTCGGGTCTGGGTGTTGTGTTACCGTCGTTGTTTCTGATTTCTGTAACACAACTTTAAGCTACTTACCACAGAATCAGAGCAATGTATGTGATGTTGTCCAATATTTATTTATTTAATGTTTGTTCTGATTGGGGATCGAACCCGCCATCGTTGTTTCAACAGCCAGAAGAGCTAATCGTCCCACCGGGCCATTACTTCAGCGTCATAGATCATTTAAACGGCGAGTGCGTCCGGCGCTTTGTAACAATTAAAACGGCCATAAATAAATTAATTAGCTAATAAATAAGGCGGTAATTCTTTCGGGTCACGAGCGATGCCGTTTATTTGTTTAATCTAAATGCTAATTGCTCGAGGCGAGGCGGATAGTGCAATATTTAACGCGCGAGTGTAAGATAGATTGCGGCGGTCGAGGGCAGAGAGAGGATTGATTCTGTTTTATGTACCAGTTTAAGCTTTGTTGAGTGGATGTGGTTAGCCTTCAAAAGGAATTACCACGGTTTTTTTCACAAATTTTAAGGATCAGATCAAAAATAGTTTCATCGTAAAAATTTTGAGAAGCAAAATAGTTTTCGATCAAAAACGATTTTTTTACCAAAGTTTTGAAGATCACCAATGTGATTAAACGCCGTTAGTCATCTGGATAGTAATAAAATTGGTGATCATGTAATCAACCTAGGTACTTCTGAATTCCTGTGAAACCACGATTTTCCACAGATTTTTTATTAATATACTATACAGTGACGTCACGATTTTACTTATAGACACACGGACTAGTAAATAGTTTTGGAGCTTGTTAAAATACCATTTTAAAGAGACTTAACCAAATTTGTCTGATGTATCATAAAGTATTTTTTGTGTTTATATTAACTACTGTTAACGTAATATAATGCTTAGTTAATTGTTAAGTATTTTGACTTTTTTTTAATTACTTGCGAACTTTTCACTACTACCGCACACAAACATAACTCTATGCATGACCCAAGGGTTGATTGGCAAATAATGGCCCTAGCTTCAAGTCCACTTGTTGTACTTTTTTGTACAATAACTATATTGTAGGTAGGTTTAAATAAATAAATAGGTAAATAAACTACTATAAACATTTAGTAGTTAGTTGTCGTGTTTTGACCCGTTAACTTATTTTAAATCTTTAATTCAGAAACTTTTTGCCTCAAAAGAAGACGTGTTAAAATCCCAACTATCTGTTGCTCCGTTGAAAGAAGGTCAAACAAGAAGGTTCCTGCATTCATAATGACCGCATTTGTTTCATCTAAATGCTAATTGGCGAGCGCGGCGCAGGAGCCAGGGATGTTCTATGTAAGACTGACGGCAATGTACTCGTAACATTGTACATATCATCGCATAGCACTTGAAATTGGGCAGCGGAAATGTGTTTAGTTCCTTAAATAGTTTTAAAAAAATAGATGTGTAGGAAACGTATATGTATTGTTCTTCACTAAAAATGGAAGATTAAAGATGCAGGGAGGCAGCTGCTACTATGCCTGTGAAGACCAATAGCTCGGTCGTAGGGGCTGTGATGGCCTGCTTCATTACACGGGTCCAGGTGGCTTTGTCAGCTGACGTGGTCTGGTGCTATTGTCGTGGCTAAGCTGGCTGTTAAGGGCATGGAGACACAGCCTAATGCGAAGGCTTTATGCTTCAGAGGCTGCTCAGCTGGAGTCACAAATGTAAGGAGCGTATGTTCTTTTCCTAAAATGGAAGTACTACCGCCGAGCTAGGTGTTATGTGCTCTGGGACCAAGTCCTTCGTCCAACTACTAATCTTGGTTTATTATATATAGGTACTTTTGTTAGCGGCGATGTTAACTCTGACATCACGATGTAAGATCTATATATTGATTGTCTAATCATGCATTACGTATGGAGCGTTATTTACTATGCCAATTCTACTGACGCCGTATTTGTGTCGACTTGTACATAATGCCGTAGTGACAACTGCTATTTTTAATATGCCACATTAATAAAAAATATACTTCGAAAAAATAATACCAAATAGCGGAATACCAAATTGCGGGTTCGTGGCTCGTTACGTCACTGTTATGATAAAATGTATCCACTAATGACGTGATGCGACAATTCTATTTAATATATCGAAGATGACCAGCTGTAACATTGCCGTTGCAATATTTAACATAACTGAAGTGCAATATAGACGGCAGTTCCATCCACTGCAGTGAGAATTGATTCATCTATCTAACCGCAGCTTCAGCGAGGGCGTTCGGTGCGATCAACGTTTTATTTGGCATCCTTCGGGAACTATTTAGTCTGGGTGTTGTGGTACCATCGTTGTTTCGGGTTTTCCGTAATACAAGTGTTTTAGCTACATGCCACAGAGTCAGAGCAATGTATGTGATGTTGTCCAATAAATAAATAAATAAATGCGCCAGACAATCACACCAATCACCTGGTCTCAAACTAAGGTTTTCCCTTGTACTATGAGTACCAGACGACGGATACTAACTGGGGGCGTCATCCCAGCACACCCAGACCCATGTCAATTGAGAAAAGTTCGTTTTCCAAATTGACCTGACCGGGAATCGAACCCGGGACCTTACGCGCTTTGGGCGCCTACCTTAGCCACTGCGCCACCGAGGTCGTCAATATTTAGTTATATTCATTTGTCAACCTAAGAGTATTAAATCTGTCTAACTTCTAATTGTCATCTTAATTTAGGTATATAAACAACTAGCAGACTAGATTCATTTGTCACAAAAAATGTGATAAATGAAAACCCGCTCGTCGGATTTTGTGCAAACTGCACATAAACTATCTAATAAATAGTCCGAACAAACCTAAACATGTGGTTTGGACAGGCGAGCCCATTCTTGAGCTGTAAAAGTTGCATTAGTTTTCATATAAATTGATTTACGTTTGAAATGTTCATGCAATTTCTTTGACGTTAATTTTGTAATGGACGATTCTGTCTACTCACATTCTGCTTCGTTTTGTAGACGCATGTTCCTTAATAAAATACATTTAGTGCTGGCAGCAAACTGCTTTAATTTTACGACTACAACACTTGCGCTGTTGTGTATGTATGTCCGAATGAATGCTGTGCAACATTCAACTGTCCTCTTGTCGAATGCGGACTGTGGCTCTTTAAGTAGGGTTACCAAAATATATATTTCCGATTTGCAGTCTTGTAGGCATTCAGAGTAATTAACAAGAAGTATTAAAAACTTAGAACTTCTTGGTGTGAACGCTTAAATTTATAAAATTCTAACCAATTTACTAGTAAGATCTATTTCGTAAAATTCATTACAAAACTTTTTCGTATTAAACTTGCGAGAAAAAAAACTGTGTGTTTGATTTGAATTATAAGAAAGAAAAGACGAATGACGATGTGGAAGATGTGTGTGTGTGTGTGGGCAATATATATTTAGATTATTTACAATTTGCTTCTTGCATTTCCCATCCACTACATTACTATATTTGTCCTTATTTTAATTACACCTTTAAGAATTATCTCGTTTCAAGCATGTAAAGAGGATTCATTCGATTTTATTCTGTAAAGTGTTTTTGTACATTTAAAAACGTGTACTTATTGCTAAACTTGTTTCGTTTTAAGAGAGGTAGGGCATAGCGATTTATCGCTCGAACTGGAGCAGCCCGACTGGTGAAATACCTCCACCTTACTGAAGACCGCAGCCAAATAACAATCACTTCTGTGTTGTTGTGTTCCTGCGTCTGAGTAAGGTTTCCAGAGCTCCTGGGGGGTGCTACGTTAGTAGCAGGGGCGAAGCCTTCAAGGTAAGGGCGATAAGTCCAGTAACAGATTTATTATGCTGTACTTGTCAATTATCCTTAATCTAGGACCTCATTACCACTTAATATCAGGTGGGATAAGGTCAATCTTGAAGTGCAATATAAAAAAAGGAACCTAATTACTAGAATCTGAAAAATAGAGACTTAATGCTTGGCATTTCCTATCAGTATTTACCATAAATCTGTATCTCCATTAAGGAAACAATGAGCAGTTAACTATTCATTTTCTTTCAATTCATCTCCACACAATATTTCCCACCACTTCTCATAAGTTTGTCTCGCCGAGTGTAGATTTGTTCCTACTGTTTGACTGAATGGGACAATACTCTGTTAACGTGGCCACCCTGCGGTTGCTCTGTAATTTGCCCTTTGTCTACATCGCTGAGAGCAAAATACTTCCGCGGATGAAATACGGACCGACAGACGACAGTATTTAGCGTTTGGTTTACGGGAACTTTGGCTTCAACGCCACTACTCTCTCATATCGGGCGACCTACAATTATTTGTTATATTAATTCCAATCATCACTGATGCACATACTTAAGTCATAACTTTAAAATAACGAGTTTGTAATTTACTGTTTAAAGCTCAAAAGCTCTACTAGTAAAAACAAATTATGTAGAGTCCGATGACAGAATAGAATAGAATAGAAAATATCTTTATTCATGTAAGCTTTACAAAAGCTCTTATGAATCGTCAGTACAAATTAAGTATTCTACCGCCGTGTTCGGAATGTTGATCATGTCGATAAGAACCGGCAAGAAACTCGACAATATGCTTGTAGAGGTATAATCTGCTTTCTGATAATATACATACAAATACAGGTAGGAAATATATCTGACTGGCTTTCAAGCAAATATTTTATTGTTGGAAATATGAGTACAGTAAAAATTGGATCTAATTGACTATTTTTGTCGATTTAAAATTGCTTTAAAAACCATATCACTCAGAAATACCTACTATAACTTTCCAAAAGTGTTTTTTTATCAAATCGATTAAAATGTTGAACTTATTCGATACAAATAAACAAACATGCAAAACCTCTTTGTAATAATATAGATCAAGTAATAAAGCAATTCATATCGATGTTAGTTTGTAATTGTCGTACATTGTAAGGAAATCGTAATAACTGAAGCGGATAGGTCCCGCATACAAATGAGTTGATCGGAGAACTATGTAGTATCAGAGTAATTAGCCGCACAATTTGAGTACAATGAAGATATTTCTCGGAGCCGGCTGAGCGTTGCGCACATGAAGTTGCTTTGAAATATTATCTCGAACCTGTTCTAGTCGCACTCACTATCTATAGGACACGTAACAATGCTGGTGATTCTATTGACATAGTCTTAATTAGATTGTGACATTGCGTTTTGATAGCGACGGTATACTGAATATAATAACATTTGAAATTTCAACCTTAATCTTAAAATATAAAATACTTCGCTGTTCGTCCATTTAAGAAAGGACCACAGGGTAAGAAAAAAAAAGTAGACCCTATGCCTGATGGAAAAACGATACACACACATACACACACTATCACTGACGGCAGTTTGTTAATATATTATTGTAATTGTGTGTTTTATCGATATGTAAAATGAAAATATATAGAAGACAGGACTGATATCTCTGGTAGAAACCTTCATATGTAGAAGGGTTCTTGAAAAAAAATAATTAGAAGACTTCTTAAACCTACTTTTGAAATCTTTACTTAACGCTAATTGTTGAAGAAATTAACGTGAAGTTAATACACCTGACATTTTTTTCTTTTACATGATAGTGTGCGAAGTGTCTTTCATTGTTTTGTTAAGTTGGTTTTATTATTATTTGGTAGCAATCGTTCAAGAAATAAAAGGCAATCTTTTTTATATTGTTCACCTAAAAGTCCTTTGCCTTGCCACCCCGCTAGTGATCTTGCTTCCGATATTTAACGATTCGTAATGTCGCAAAAATAACTGACCGTTTCTCTATGACTCGTTAATTGTAATTTCAAATTTATTTTCCATTCGTTTGTAGCTTACGCCCCGTAAAATTTATTACTATCCGTAACTAGAACGATTCGTTTTTGGAATATTGCAACCGGGCATAGTCGCCTCGTGCTCACCCCGCCTCAACCGTCCTGAACCAGAGTAATGCGGCTCATTCTGGTTTATTCCAGTTATTCCGTAGGCTAATTACAGGCTGATCCAAAATAACATGGCCTCCAACGATCTGGTCCATCTACTAATGCCTGTAATTAGAAGCGAAATACACTAGTTACCAAATGCAATATTTGATTACTAATAACCTATTAGCTTGTGTTGACAGTGTGTTTTATCGGAAGTAGATAATGACTGGTTATATGTTGTATCATTAATATTTAATGCATAAATCCACATGTATATCTTGATAGTTTCATGTGCAGTAAACATAATTAATAAGTTATAACCTCTGCTTATGTACTATATGTATGTACGTATAAAATTATGCACATGTTATAAAATATTGCAGATTAAGTCCTATATCATTCTTTTTTATTTTGAATGACTATATTATTTTTAACTATTGACAAACTAACTGTATATCTTGGTGCAAGATTAGCAATGATTTAGGCTTTTTTTGTGAAACAAACTACTGAGTTTCTTGCCGTTATCTTATTGGTAGTTATAGCTTCCGAACCGCGGGTAACTTCATTTGTTTTATATTGAGACCAGTCTAAAGCAATCGATACTATTTAATTGATATCATTGCTTTCATGAAATAGTGTTGCCTGGTTCCGAAGGTATTTATCGACAATATCGATACTTTCGGTAGGTATTATCAGTCGTATACTGTAGATATGACGTTAACTTTCGTTGTATTTTTGATAGTCTATTGATAAATCGCCTATTGATCAGCATAAGTGTAGCTTTCATTTGTAAAAAAACTACTGAGTTTCTTGCCGGTATCTTCTCTTTAGTTATAGGTTCCGAACCGGAGGTAGCTTCATTTGCTTTATATAGAGACTATTCATAAGTATTACTAATGTAATCTATGTGAATAAAAAAATATTGACTTTGACTTTGACTTAACAGTAATAGAGACGTTAGCATATTTTCGCGAAATTGTAAACAGTCACAGTCCCCTGGAGCAGGTAATCGGCGTAAGTACCGCGTCACATTGAAAGTTCACGACAGACTTACGACGAATTCGGAAATGGGACAGAGGACGGACTCAGGGGTCAGAACTGGCGATCTTTACTAGTGGGGTAAGTAATCTTTAGTTTAGTTTATAAGTCCTGTATACCTGATATTGAAGTTTAATCATAGTAATATACTATGTATGTACAACTATGCATGAGGTAAACATGTATTGCATTTTTCAAATATTGTATAAATTTATTTATTACGATGGCCAAAAAAATGGCTAACTTAAAATAAGTTTTATGAAGTTATATATTTCTATCGACTCAAAATCAGAATTTTTCTTATTGATTTTATTACTATAAAGTATAATAAATAATCGGTCAGTATGAACATCGCAATTGAGTGTAGTTCAGTCTGTAGTGTTTGGTGATTGGTCCAAAACAGTCAGTCTTTTCTGAAGCGTGGTTAAGATATCACTGCCTAGGTAGTGCATTGTGAGTTAGTTTCAGAATAATTTAATTTCCTTTGTGCGGTGTCTTATTTAAACCATGAAAATACGACAAGTTATATTTTCAAAACAATTATGCCTTGATTTATTATTTGAAATGAAACATTTATTTACTTGAATTGTTTAAAAAAATCCCTTCTAGACAATGTTTAATATACCTCTTCTATTACATGCCGCTGCCTTTAGTCTTCAGCTCTCTTTGAACTAAATTTCACTTGTGCAAAACTGCAAACTGCTTTCTGATCTCAATATTTTATATTAAAATAATTACTTGTTTGTTTATAATTGATTTTAGTGTTGATCCTAGATCCGGCCCAGGCACCATGCTGTAATTTAGTTTGCAATTGATGAGTCCGACCAAGTTGGGCAGAGTCGCCGCTGGCTAGAGCGCCCTCACCACCGGGTAAACAATAGATGTTACTTTTGCCATACCATTCAGAAAATGAACCTAAACCATGGTTTTGCGTGCAATACACTCGATAATGCACTGCTCACGGAAGACGATATAATCGATTGGATACCACAATTACGATTAATTGCCTAAATTAAAGTTAGATTATTGATTATTGACCTTGAAAACTAGTAACAATATTTTCGATATCACAAATTAAAAAATAGTATTGAACGGAAAAAATTGTACAGACACTAGTATATCGTAATATTATCGATAGTATTGAATTTTTAAGTATTAAAAGTATGGGCGGTTAATAAACTATGCCAAGTTTATTAACCGCCCATAGCGTAAACCCATCGTCTATCGTAAATAGTATCGATACTATCGGAGATATTACTCTCAATATTATTGATACTATGGTTTTATGTCGAACTTTTGGCCTGTTTAACAATATTAATAGTATCGATACTATGAATGGTATTGATACTATTGATAAAACGTTAACCAGTCGGTAGTGGACTATCGATAAGTACTCTAACGGTTAGCGTTCCTGGCTATTTAATATAGGATTGTCGATGACCAATAAACATCCGTATAATGCAAATAATTAAGTATGGCGCATATAATTAGCTGGACTTTTAGAGTATTTCGAAATTAAACTAAGTATCAGTCTAAACATATTATACAGGAAAGCAAAAACAGTTTTAAATGTAGTCATTGTTACCGAGATCGACGTGTGAATTCAGACCAGGACCCCGAGGTTACAATCCCGTACATAAACTACTAGGCCATCGAAGATCAGCAATGAGGTGAGATGACGATGGTAAGTATCGCTGGTTCCGCTGACGGTATCTGTATAGCACGAGAGCCGTCGTCACGCGCTGAGCATACCAAGCTTCCTTCACTCACAACGTTAGCTAAAATACTCAAGTCCAAAGACTGGCATTAAAGCATCAGCTTAGCGTTTTGTTCTGTAAAAGGTTTCGATAAGTTCGGTGTTCAATGTTTTTTACTTTATCATATTGTTTCAATACTTTACAACTGAACTATTTTTTGGTAAAAAAATTAAGCTTTTGTTGTAAAAAATCAACTAACCGCAGGTATTGTCTTAGTTGTAATGATCAAGATTTTTAAGTGTTACTGATGTAATTTATATAAACAAAAAATATGTGATTGATCATAAAATACTTTGGGTCCGTGAACTGTTAACAGTTGAAAAAATAGTAATGCTCAATTAAAACTTGGTATGAGTTATAATGTAAACATTATTATATTTATTTGGTGATAATTTATTTATTTAATTTATTTTGGAAAGTTTTTTTTTCTTTACATAGGTAAAGAAAAAAATTTGGAAATATTAGACAGCTAGGTAACTACGAAGTATACCTACGTATAACTGTTATAATGAAGAATCATTAATATAAGAATACCTAACTTAGAGACAATTCAGACCACTAATGCGCTTTCGATACTAGAGCATAATAAACAGTGGTCTACTTATAATAACCACAAGGACGCATATAGATATGTTTGTTTGCCACAATCATTTTTATTAAGACATTTTCCTCCTTTTTACTGTTTCACGTTACGGCGCGGTGTGAGCGTCGGCCGCGCCCCGGCGCCGCGACCCGTCCCTTTATTCAATTCGCCGTTTTGCATAAACTGTTTACACGCGATAGTGTAGATGGAGACTGACGAGACGCTTGCCACCGATGTGGCCAATGCAATTGAAATTACCCCAGAATACGGGTGGTTAAATGTAAGGGTATTTTCGTAGCATTCCTTTGCATGGTAAAATATTTAAAGATGCTTAAGTATTATTAAAAAAACATGTTTTTTATAAAGGTCACGTGCTGATGTAATCATTATTAAATATTATAGGTAAAGAAAGAAGTGCATCTGTAGTGTTGGCACCATTTAATGCCTTATTAAAAGCCATGCATTGAATTTCTCCATTTCTTTTTATCTTACATTCAGGTATGACACCTTAAGTTCCGGATTAATTAAAAAATAAAATGAATATAGTTGAAAAAATATATTTATCAGCGCTATTAATATGAAATCAATCTTACACACCAATTTTAGTACGAACAAATGCACAATGTCGGAGGCTGCTGCATGATCTAAACAAAATTCACTCAAGCCTCTCTGAATAGCATGTTCCTTGTAAAGCTGCAAAGTAGGGTAGTTCATAACAGCATGCTTGAAAACTATTTAAGAGCAAATAATTAAAATATTATCTACTTATTAGGTCAGTTTATTAATGGTTAACGAATTAAATCTGTAATGCTAGATTTCTTTTTGTAAGATCAGACTGCATCACATTAATTTAACTAATCTTTAAGTTAGAGGCTCAAAAATTGTGTTATGAAAACAATCATCTGCTCTTGGAGGTACCATAAAATATTTAAATACGTTTTATAAAAACCCAGATACAGTACAAATGAAAAGTTTGTTTTGGAGACAAGTATTCGCGTGCGTTATCCGACAATCCCAGGAATTCCAAATTGTTCCAACGGACCAGTCAAAAAGTTATTTGTTTAATGCAAAATATGTCGGCAATCGATTCGGGGTAACTCTGACCCCCGCGTTGGCAGCCCCACGGCAGCGAGTTGGGCAAAGGAGCAAAAATTAACTTTGCATGTTCACTCCTACACTTTTTGCGTAACGCAAAGAACTACACATTCTTGTGGAGTGTTTTATCGTATACTAACTTTGTTGTTCCCTTTTTGCTACTTGTGGGCCTTCGAATTTTCTTTACTCGCCCGTATCTGATTTTGTTTTTCAATTGTTTTTTGATAAGAGGGACACTCTATAGGATGAGGGGTTTCTATAGGTATATCTTTTCCGATTTTTTTTAATACCTCTGCCAGCCAGATAAACAAGATCTCATGTGTTTGAAAGTAAGAAAGACAGACGTTTATATTGTAACATCTGCCTAACTAATAAAACACAAAATCTCACAAACTACGAGTATACCACCTACAAACTTAAATACAGCTGGTAGAATCCTATAACATATAGACGACATCCGCTAAGGGTATGAAACCGGGGTTGAAAGTTATTATAAAAGTCCTAAGTTTTTAAAGTAAAAGACTTGAAATTTTAAATAGTTGCTCTATAAATGGTATGGAGATTTAGGTCGTATCTTGCTTTTTAGTTATATTTTCAGAGTTAAAGCTACACTACAGTAGAGATGAAGATTGTTGTGACATCCTTATTAGCGGCATATTTACTAACCACACATCTCAATGAATGTCCAAGTACACACACTTCCCTGCTGAGAGCTCAAGCGATTAACTCAATTAGCCCATCACACAAATTAGGCAACAACAAGACGTTCCGATCCGGAACAACGGCCGGCGCGCGGCGTCAAACAATGCGGGTATTGTTCCGCTGCTTACACCCCGCGTTCCGCTACGGTGACTCTTATTATGGTGCGCCATTTATCTTACCTTTTCAGCAAGCAATCGTTGTTTATATCGTGATCTTGTGTTATTTATTTTTAGAATATTAATTTTAGAAATTTGAGCAAATAGCTATGGACCTGTTGAATAAGATATGATCAAATAATTAACCAGGCTATTCGAAAAATAACGCATCTTAGGTAGTTTTTATGATTTGTTTAATTATTCAGAATTCCTCAATAAATGAAATGTGCTATCTTTCATTTATCAATCAAATTCCATGGATTAAGACGTCTACCTATGTTTATTTTAATTATATTTACATTATTCACAAAACGTCGGAATCGTCTTGCGTTTCGACATCCTAAAACTTTTACCTTAGCACACGCGCAGATGATGCAATGTGCGGGTTGTAAGGAACGTATGTTCTTTACTAAAAGTGTAAGTACTTCCGCCGAGCTAGTTGTTATCTGCTCGGGGACCAAGGCCCAACTACCAATCTTGGTTTGTTGTATATATACTTAGTGACGACGAAAACTCTGACATCGCGATGTAGGATCGATGTCATGCATTACGTTTATGGAGCATTGTGTACACGCCAATTCTGCTGACGCTGTATTTGTGTTGACTTGTAGGTAATGTCGTAGGTCGGCACAGCGTCTTAAAATCAGAGGTCAATGGTGACAAAATCTTTTACACTTTTTTTGCAAATCGAAACGATTTGGCCATAAAATTAGTTAATTAACAGATATAAGGTTATAAAGTTTTTGTGCAATAAAGTATATCTATCTATCTATCTATCTATATAAATGAAGTCTTGAGTTACTAAAGCGATCCCCCTCTGCTACGATTTAGCGCCATTTCAACTTGCAGCCTTTATCGTACGGAATTCGGCAAGCAATGGAACAATACCTACATTGTTCCAGCGTGAGCAGCGAATCATGTTCCGAGTCGGAACGTCTTGTCATTTCATTTATGTTATTGATCTAATGGTCTAAAATCCTTTTGGTATAGAAGCAACATGTGTTTGTGAATTCATACATTTCTCATATTTTGGTCAGTGACGAAGGCTCTCGACCGGCCGCCTTTTAAGTAGTGTATTTTAAAAGGCACGTATAAAATTAAATATGTTGTTGTACTAAAAATAAAAGAATGAAAAAAATGCTTACCAATGGTAGACCGGTGTGGGTTTAAAAATAAAAATAAAATAAAAAATCCTGTATTTCTCGCATGACAGTTGAGTGTTACATATTTTGTTAGTAATTATTATTATTATTTCTTTTTTGTTTTGAAAGCACTTGTAATTAAGTTTTATTTAAGGGTTTTATTTAATTAATCTCCAAGAACCCTTTTGCAGGGCAAGGCCTCCTCCAACTTGTGCCAATCCTCTCTCGAATTTGCAGTCTGCATCTAATTTGGCCCCGCTGTGTGTATAATTTCGTCTTCCCATCTTTTTCGAGGTCTTCCTTTTTTCCTTTTTCCTGTTGGACCTCTCCACACAGTAACATGTTTAGTCCATCTATGATCTTGAAGGCGCGCTACATGACCTGCCCACTTCCATTTCAGTGATAGTGCTTGTGCCAGACAGTCTTTTGCTTTGGAGGTGTTTCTTATTTCCGTGTGTTGTATTTTTTGTATTTTTTTGATATTTAACATACCTCTCTCCATCCCGCGTTGGCATGTTAAGATTTTTTCTTTGACATTTTTGTTAAATTTCCAAGTCTGGCAAGCATAGGTTGCATTCATCACTCTTGTTTTCAGTTTAATAGGCATTGTACTCTTAAATGTATATTTTAGGCTCCAATATTTGTTCTATGTTAGCTGTGCCCTGCGCTCTACCCCCTGGTAGCTGCTTGAACCATCGAGGCTTATTTGTTTACCGAGGTAGATGTACTGGTCAGTGTATTTAAGAGGTTCACCGTCTACATGTATCGGTACTCTGGTACTATTGGTCATTAGCATGGTTTCATTAAAGATTAATTTCTAAACCTGCACACTTACTGGCGTTATTTAGAGACTCTACCATGTACTGTAGCTCGGCACTTTTTTCTGTCATCAGGACCAGGTCGTCGGCGAAACGGATACCTATTATTCAGATACCTATTATTGATATTTATGCCGCGTTCTTTCCAGTCAAGTTTGCTTATTATAGATTCTAGGGCCGCTATGAAAAGAAGTGGCGAGAGCGGATCTCCCTGTTTTACACCTCTATTAATAGAGAACCATGGGCCTAGAGTTTCCAATTTGACTCTACTTTTGCTCTTGCTTTATAAGCTTTTTATGACTTGAATATATTCATTTTCCACATTTTATGATGCTAAAGTTTCCCAAATGTAAATGGGTGAAATGGAAGCGAATGAAGAGAATAGTAGGCTTCATTAGAGTGGTCTTCTTTTCTCTTGATATTTTTCGATAACAAGCTCCAGCGTATGGATATGATCAATTGTAGAGAATCCCTTTCTGAATCCCGCTTGCTCTATGGGTTGTCTTTTTTCTAATTTAGGGGCTAGTTTTTTGTTTGATATTGTGGAAAAAAGCTTATATATCGTCGGCAGCAGGCTTATGGGCGTATAGTTGCCTATATCTTTAGGATCGCCTTTTTTGTATAATAAAATTATGTTTGATTCGAACCATTGGGTGGGTGTTTCTCCAGTTTCAAGCACGTAGTTGAATAATTTCGTCAAGGGCTTTACCAGGAATGGAGTAGCTAAATGTAGAGTTTCGGTTGTTACATTATCCAAGCCAGGGCTTCTGTCTGGTTCAAGTTTTTTCAATGCTTCTATGACTGCAGTTTCTTCGATCTGAGTTGTATTAAAATTTTCATCCAGGCTGGTGATACTTTCGATTTTATTGCTGGTGTTCATTGGTTCCTTGGCGCTGTATAACTCCTTGTAAAATTCGGTTGCTATAGAAATGACGTCGCTGCGGTTGTTTTAGTCGTTTCACCCTTTTTCAGCCCCTCAATCTAAGATTTGCATGGGGTGATCTCTTTGTACGCCTTCTTTGTGCTTCCAGTTTGATTGAGGTGTTTTTCAATGGTGTTATACCTATAAGTAGTAAGACCGGTGGGATTATTCAAATAAAAAAAACCGAATCATAGCTGTCTGTGAAAATAAAGGAAACAGCGCCAATGAAAACCATATTATTTCCGTTGATGTTCCAAATTTTATTGCTGTTTCAAATTTGTAAAGTCAGAAGATATCTCGGGACGCATGTGGTATGATTATCAGTTTGGTAAGAACACAGCCGTGGGTACAATCAGTGTTGCGTTGATGTCATAACGAGTTGCAAAAGTGAGTTGCAAGTTGAGTGAACCACCCCGCGTCACGCTCTCGGTTCAACCCTGCCACTGCTCTTATGATGGGAGGAAATAATTACGTTTGGTACTAATATTCATCTGTATTTTAATTTTAGAAAAAAAAACGGATTTTTAGAACTTTATATTTGGAGTAGTCACTAAACACTAAATTTGACACTAAACTTCTATTAGTCTGAACCAAAATTGATACGTACCATTCATTGATTTATTGATTATTTTTAATACTGGGCTGAATGTGGTAGAACTTATAAATATGTAATTCGAAACTAGGAAATGCAAGCTTTTTTTGTAAAAATATGAATAAGTGTTTATAATTAATTTAAATTAGACATGATTCATAGGTTATTCTGGAAATGCATCATGCACTAGGGTACTTTAAATATTTCAAAGCAACTTAAGCATTTCATCTCCTCTTGCAGTGTAGGATTCGAACACGCGATTCGTATGTAGTTATCTTTTTTAAAACTGATATCAGTTGACCAATACTAATAAAAAACCAAACCCACCGTAAGAAAACTAGCTTTCAAAGGAAAAAAATGGCATCAAAGTCGGTCCATTCGTTTACAAGCTAAGATGCCAGACAGATAAACACAAAAAGACAGACAGACATCAACGTGAATTTTATAGCACCGTTTGCATTTAATCGATTTCGCTAGCATGCATCGTATCGTAATTACAATTGTCGCAATATACAACCTGTAACGGAAAGGGGGTAACAATGTAAAGTAGGTGGATACTATACCTTGTATAGATTCTATATACGAAATCCCGAGTTAAAATAAACACTTTATTGTTTTTATGAAATAAAAAATGATTAACTATAATGACTGACTAAAACGTAAACAAACGCATCACAACACTATTGAGGTCAGCGACCCCAAATCACGTTATCACTTCACTACAATCACTGCGATCCTGAATTTCTCCACCTCCTTCCCCGACATGCGCGCCTAGTACTTTTCGGCGTGAGCGCGTGCGACCTCGGCTTGCTTTGGCGGCTTAGCACAAAGGAATCGGCGTTGTCACTAGGTACATTGTAGCGAACGTTTATGGAAACACCTGGAACAAACGAAATGAGGACTTATTAACGTGTCATAAAGACCAATTTGTTATTATTAATTACGTAAGTACAATTTTTTACATAGTTTATTTTATCTCTTAAAAACCAAATTCTGATTGATAAATTGAGGATTTAGAACAAAGTTATCTACTTACTTTTCAGAAGAATGGTTCAAAATAGGTATTGTCCTTGAAGCTGGATGCATAAACCAGCTCGCCGATATGAAGATGCGCGAACATTATGCAACATTTGTGGTGTCACTGTACAGAACGCGGCCTTGATGCTTTCTATCATCTCTTCCCTTGACGAGCATGCTACAGCGTACACCTTCCTTTTAACGTAGTCCCACAAGAAGAAGTCCAACGGATTGAGGTCTGGTGACCGAGCTGGCCATGTGATGCGACTTCCTCGCCCAATCCACAGATGGAAACGAGCGTTTAGATGGTTTCATAAATCTCTTTCTCTAGCTCTCGGTCGGCCATCAGGCTGCCGTCGGTTGCTCCGACACAGAGAATCATCTCGAATGTTCTTTATTGCTCAAAGACATCACGAAATATCACTAGGCTATCCGTAGGAAGTAGGTAATCCAGAAGCAAAAACACGAGATGTTGTCACGGCGACGACAACACAACGACGTAACTGAAGTGTCAAAATGAGAAACGCTAAACCAACAAATTTCAGATGTGATTCAGTAAACATTAAAAGATGAACCACCATTGTCATATTTAAATTAATAGCATAATAGGTACATCCAACTCTTTCGACGATTCCAACCTTAGAGTAAGGAAAATATTATAGGTTTCAGAATTGGTATGAACTTGCGTCTAAATATTGACTATTGAATTTTGTAGCATTAAAATAGATTCACTGACGTTTTAAAAGTGTGTACGGCCGCGAAAGAGTGTAGGTACTGAACGTCATCTGTCTCTTTTTCTCTTATGACTATTCCATGCTTGAGAAAACAGTACAAGTAGTCATTTCTGAATCACATTTTTAGCACTCTCTCTATTCTAATCTCTGTCTCTCTCTTACTCTGAGATTCCAAGTACAAAGTTGTGACAATCAATTAGGGTTCAATATTATTTTACTAAAACTAGCAACAAAAAAAATCTTTCATACTCATGGATTCCTGGTAGCTCCGTTACTTTGCATGGTCAAGTTTGAGGATTTAAAATGTAATTCAATTAATACTTTTTCTTTATTATGTTTTCGGCGTTCTTACGTAAAATTATCGTCTGTAAACCGATTTTACAGACAGCCAATTTTTTGGACATAACGTATACGATAAGATTTATCGTATTTTTGCTTGAAAAACCTTTAATGCAATTACGAACTGTTCTAAATAAAAAAAGAATACGCCTGATAGTTTTACAGTATGGGGCACACAGTTGTAACATAATCTTACCAAGTACCTATTTAATACAATTTGCGAAAAATTTTAACACTGAAGGGTCATGAACATAATTTCAATGTAGGTATTAGAATCGCACCATTAATAACATAATTGTATTATTTCTAAAATTGTAAGAACGAAATAAATTAAAATGCAGAACCCATTTTTTAAATTAGCACTATTTTTGTACCAGGGCCATAGTAAAGTATCATAGCCACGAGACCCGCCCATTTTTAGGGTTCATTTAAAAAATAAGTTAACTCATTTAGTGGAATAGTTTTGTTTATTAAATATTTCACCGCTTATTTTTTTGATTTAAATATTTTTGATAAATATTAAAAATATACTATTTAGCCGGAATCACTGGGATAAGATAGTTCTTGATACGACAGATTTGTTGATATCATTTTGTAACTGTTAGAACTGAAGAAGTTCCATTTCACAATCCTTAATGTCAACTAGCTCGCTCATAACCTCTTTATTCCTAATTTATTGGACATAACGTATACGATAAGATTTATCATATTTTTGCTTGAAAAGCCTTTTATGAAATTACGAATTGTTCTAAATAAAAAAAGAAAACGCCTGATAGTTTTACAGTATGGGGCAAACAGTTGTAACATAATCTTACCAAGTACCTATTTAATACAATTTGCGAAAAATCTTAACACTGAAGGGTTATGAACATAATTTCAATGTAGGTATTAGAATCGCATCATTAATAACATAATTTTATTATTGCTAAAATTGTAGGAACGAAATAAATAAAAATGCAGAACCCATTTTTTAAATTAGCACTATTTTTGTACCAGGACCATAGTAAAATATCATAGCCACGAGACCCGCCCATTTTTAGGGTTCATTTAAAAAATAAGTTAACTCATTTAGTGGAATAGTTTTGTTTATTAATATTTCACCGCTTATTTTTTTGATTTAAATATTTTTGATAAATATTAAAAAAAATACTCTTTAGCCAGAATCACTGGGATAAGATAGTTCTTGATACGACAGATTTGTTGATATCATTTTGTAACTGTTAGAACTGAAGAAGTTACATTTTACAATCCTTAATGTCAACTAGCTCGCTCATAACCTCCTTATTCCTAATTTTTTGGACATAACGTATACGATAAGATTTATCATATTTTTGCTTGAAAAGCCTTTAATGCAATTACGAACTGTTCTAAATAAAAAAAGAAAACGCCTGATAGTTTTACAGTATGGGGCACACAGTTGTAACATAATCTTACCAAGTACCTATTTAATACAATTTGCGAAAAATCTTAACACTGAAGGGTTATGAACATAATTTCAATGTAGGTATTAGAACCGCATCATTAACAACATAATTTTATTATTGCTTAAATTGTAGGAACGAAATAAATTAAAACGCAGAACCCATTTTTTTAAATTAGCACTATTTTTGTACCAGGACCATAGTAAAATATCATAGCCACGAGACCCGCCCATTTTTAGGGTTCATTTAAAAAATAAGTTAACTCATTTAGTGGAATAGTTTTGTTTATTAAATATTTCACCGCTTATTTTTTTTATTTAAATATTTTTGATAAATATTAAAAAAATACTATTTAGCCGGAATCACTGGGATAAGATAGTTCTTGATACGATCGATTTGTTGATATCATTTTGTAACTGTTAGAACTGAAGAAGTTACATTTCACAATCCTTAATGTCAACTAGCTCGCTCATAACCTCTTTATTCCTTACGAGAAAGGTGTTGTTATAACAAGTTGGAAATGTGAAACCGAAAATGCCTAGTTTTCGATTCAGAATTAAAATCAATATCTACTTTTCCTTTACTCACTTTTACGATCTGTACGGCATTCGATATTCAAATAACTTTTCTTTTTGTACGCCCTCATGACAAAATATGTTGAAACTACATTGATCACTGTTTGTCATCTTACATTTGCACATGTTTACAAAAATTTATAAAAGTTAGGAGAAACTAGCTTAGCTTAGCTACTGTTCGTTTTTTTTGTTTGTTAAAATGTAGGGAAATACATCTGTATTTCCCTACATTTCAATTTCTTATGATTGGGGTTTATTATCTAATAAACCCCAATCATAAGAAATTGAACAATGTATGAAAATAAATATCTGGAACCCATTTAAGATTATTTAATTGAATACCAGGAGTGCAGTGTGAGCTGATTGTTGTTGTTGACCCCACAGCTGATACACCCTGAATACTGTGATAGTGTTGTGCAAGCTGACTTAGTCAAAATTTTGACTTGTGTTTGACTGATATTTCAAAAAACAATATTGAAGCAATAAATGCGTGTACACAGCTACAAATGGTCCCATACAGTTTGTAACCGTTAACTGCTTTGGTATTTTTGATATTGTTATACCCTTTCCGTTACACGTTGTATAGAAGGATCGTTAAGACCCAACACAAGGAATGAAGACCTCCTAACCTTGAATCCTCCAGAAGGGTTAATATGGAGATGTTTGCTCCAGGGTAGGGGTGTAGGGTAAGCAGGGGCGGTTAACAAATTATACGAAAAGGGTAACGATGAAGCGCCGCGGGCCGACAACTTTTTGGAATATTTGGAGATTCCGCTTTTGACTCGAGGCCGTTGATATGTTAGCAATTATTAACGTAATTTGTGAAATTCCGAGACGAGAAATTGCCTATGACAAAGGTTTCTAGGTCGCGAGCGCGTTGTGTTTGAACTGAGAATGTAAGTTATTACTTTTTTTTTATATCTACCTCTTAAATGTGGGATAGCAACTAGACTTCTTTATATCTAACTATATTTATAAGCTTTATATATTATACATATATTGCATGACCAAACACCGGTGTTTGGTCTTCTAATGCTTTCCGAAAAAGCCATTAATCTCATTTCAATGCACAATTGGGTCTGAAGTGTGTAATATAATGTATCTGTTGCTTGAAAGTCGATGTGATTATTACCTTAATTAAACGTTTGTTCAAGACTATTCGCGGTAAGTTAAAAACTGTGTGGCCTGCCCAGATAAAAAACATCAAACTTCACTTTGGCAAACTATATGTTTACGTACGTTCATTAATTAGGTACCTTAATATTCTTAGATTTAAAAATCATGGCATTTTAAGCGAACCAATAAATATTCCTGAAATATTGTGCGTGTATGTATCCTACCTTACACGCACAATATTTCAGGTGTTAATAACATCAATGTCAGTAGCAATTTCATAATAATTTTATTTCTGTTATATAAACTCATACAATTAAGTCAGGAATTTAATTTGAATATTATGAATCATACAAATAAAAAGTTCTAACGACAATATTAAACACAGTAATATTTCATATTCGAATAAAAAATGTTTTATTTCGTTCGTTACATAGAAAACTGGAATTAAGGTGGTATTTTACGAGCATATAACCATTTAAAGAACGAAGGATATAAATTAATTTCAACGACACAAGCTTCACAAAGAAATCTGAATAATCAGCGCTAAGTATTTATCTCAATGTTCAGTAAGTTGATTATGTCGAAAATAACCAGCCAGAAACTGTTAAGATTTATTAATTTATTACTCTTTTCAAAGTTACATCGTTTAATTCTACATAGATAGTTATATATAAGATACAAAGTTATATTTACAATAAAATTGTATAAATTAAAACTAAGATATGAATACAAATTTGTCATTGCACATTTACAACCAGTATTATATTTTTGTACAATTAACAAAATACCAAGTTTAGTGGTAGGTACCCTTTTTCGGAAACTAGATTTCAATTTTTGAATCTAACTTAAGCATGAGCATTTAAATAATATTTCTGGTAACTTGAAAAACGATTAAAGACTTCAAGCCCACAAAATAATGACTAATCCTATGAGGTCTAAGGTATAAAACAGCAAGGTTGTATTCATTTCTAGTGTCCAAATTGTGGCAGAAAGCCTTTTTAGAAATAAGGTTTTTAGTTCACAGCGCGCAAGAACAACACAATCTGACTTCAAGGTAGAAACTGAGGAGACTTAACAAACGAGCTCTTTGATGGGCCATGGATAAGAATATATCTAGCAGTAGATTAAGAAAGGCTGGAATTGATGATAATTATTCCAAGGTCCACGAGTTGTACGATATAGTACCTATACATCTTTGTAACCATTACCTTTTGGAGCTGTATCATAGCTACCGATGTAACTTGAATATCAAACGACACAAATAGATTTAAGACCACCCGAACTATTGAAATGATTCTCATTGCAAACGTATCACTCGTTCAGATGAATGTGGAAGGTCCAGCGCATTTGCATCACAAAATGTACCATAACGTGTTCCAGCACTTCCAGCGCTAATGTCGCTCGCTAGCAGCTGTCCGGCTACAAATAAGGTTTAAGGCGCTGTTTGCGCTGTTTGCCCGGATCAGTAGCTGCTGTAATCGCTGGACAAACAGATTATAGCACATAGCCCGCCCACCCGCACGCGCAGTGCCGCGGCGAACAGTGACCTAAGTGTGGTGTGAAGCGAAACAAATGGCTTGGCCAAGTGGTTGATATCCAACTTCAGCAAAGTTTCTTTTTTTTTAGTATTGAAACTATGCTTCTTTTGCGAAGTCAAAATCTGCCAGTGCCACATGAGGTGAGAATGGGTGTTCAGAGCTCCATAGCTTTTTGAGGATTCCATAGATGCCAATCAAGCTCGCTTGAAAGGGTGTCGTTTCGATAAGTTTTAAAAATATTACGTTTACATTTTATTTTACACTCGGCGAAACGATAACAAAGTTTGATGATATCACTTCACTTGGTCTGCAAGTCACACCGCAGTCTTTCATAAATGGATTTTAAGTTCTATTCACAGATTGTTAAAATTGTACCGGATTTTTAAATAATATTTAAAAATCCAACCTGACTATGTAAGGCAGTGTCAGCCGGCAACGAGCACTTTCTATAAATAATGAGCTGCTGGATTTAAAACACTCGCTCGATACCTTTATGTTTCAACTATTAATACCTTTGATAGTAAGTCTAATTTTTTACAAGAATTAAACTTTTTTCAAGATTGAAATTCACATTTACGATCAAGGCTTTAGGATAATACTCATTTTAAACATTACGATAAATCAATGGGTCAAAACATTTTAAACATGATAATATGAACTACTTACTGCCTGACGTTTTTGTTAGGTTGCACTAGATCGTGGTGACGATTTGACTAAAAGTGAGTGATCACTTGACATTACCAGTGTTCAGATAATATTGGTTAGTTGTATGTATCTGTATATAAGTCATTGGCCATGGACTTAGGTTTATTATATTAGGTCCATGTCATTGACTAGCATCTGCTCAGATATTACTGAAGTAATTATTGTTCAGATGTTAATGGTAACTTGTAGTGTCGGGAACTTATTGACGTTTTTAACTGTTCAGAAGTATTTGGTCACTTTGTCTGCTACAACATATCTGACGGCGACTGTTTAAATGCGACGTTTAGGCAGCTAAATAGCTAAATGAAACGACTTCCCTACTTTAAGGTTATTGTATAAGTATTGCACGGACTTCACTGGGCTTCTATTGAGTGTGCAGGGCGCCGGTTAACAATTGCGTAAACGTGTTTACATCACGGATGATATCATTTTAATGAATCCTTGTTTAGATCTAATGTTCCGGTTTGTTCGCGCTCGTCCTTTATCATGCTTAAAAATAAATGAATTTTCAGGAACTAACATTTAAGCCGCATGTAATTAAGGTTAATGTTTTCTATTTTTGAACTAAACTTTGCACCTTCTTTATAGAACTTTTTAGAATCTCATTTATTTTCTTCGGAATAATGTAATCAATGTGTAATTAACGTGTTTGAATGATCGTCATATATTATGAAATAACTATAAAAAATTTATAATTCACATAAATAAACCACTCTTTCACGCAAAAACTATTAAACGGATTTGGATTGGTAGGAAGAGAAATGAGTTAAAAGGTTACCACACAGGATAAATTGTATCCCAAAATAACGCGAGCAAACAGCTAGTTTAGCATAAAATAAGAAGTTTGAACATGAATTAAAAGTATATGTTTTAATCGACTAGTCACCTACTTTGCCGTCCAGCGCAATCGGCCGAAGTGCCGCCTCCCTCGACGAGCGCCCTCGGACCAACTTGACTATTAACAAATGATTTTCGCGGCATTTTGTTCAAGGCCCGCGGGGGGGGGGGGGGGGGGGGAGAAGGTGGGGGTGTAAATAGGAAAACTTGTCTCGTTTGCGCCCGCTCCCGGCGACTTCGCGCCGTCAATGGACCTTTTTATTTGTTTATTTTCATTGTAACGGGGATGCCGGATATGAGGTAGTTTGCCGAGCAAACAACAGAACAGGAGACTGCCATTTGAACTTATTCAATGCTATTTCGGTCTATCGAAAATATGTTCTATACAAGTAGATTACCTTTTTACCTACTTGTTAAACTTTTGCATACTTACTTAGCGGTGTAATCACTAGATAGAATAAAACATCGGCGCTTTTCTTCGTCTGTTCCTATGAATGCGGCTTAGATCTTTGAAACTCTAGGTTATTGAATTGCATATGTTATCATCCATCCATCCATCAGCCTCTCTTTGTCCACTGCTGGACATAGGCCTCCCCTACAGAACGCCACAACGCGCGGTCCTGCGCTATCTGCATCCAGCGGCTCCCCGCACATCTGACGATGTCGTCAGTCCATCGTGTTGGGGGCCGCCCCACGCTGCGTCGTCCGGTACGTGGTCGCCACTCGAGGACCCTCTTTACCCAACGGTCGTCGGTCCTACGAGCGATGTGGCCTGCCCATTGCCACTTCAGCGTGCTAACTCTTCGGGCTATGTCGAATACACCGGTCCTTCTACGGATCTCCGTATTACGGATCCGATCACGTAGGGAAACGCCGAGCATAGCCCTCTCCATAGCACGCTGCGCAACTTCGAGCTTCGTTATGAGGCCAACATTCAGAGACCACGTCTCAGTTCCGTAAGTCACCACTGGTAACACACATTGGTCATAGACCTTTCTCTTCAGGCACTGGGGAATTTTGGACGTGAGGATATGCCTAAGCTTCCCGAACGCTGCCCAGCCGAGTTGGATTCGTCGGTTGACCTCTTTCTCGAAGTTGGATTTGCCTAACTGGATAGTTTGTCCCAGATAGACGTAATGATCGACAACTTCGAGAATCGCATTCCCAACAGATACTGGTGCCGGAGTCACATGGACATTGAACATTACCTTGGTTTTATCCATGTTCATCCGTAAACCAACCCGTTGGGAAACACTGCTGAGGTCATTGAGCATTGTGCCAAGGTCCTCCAGGGATTCTGCCATGACCACGATATCGTCTGCGAATCGAAGGTGAGTGATGTATTCGCCATTGATGTTGATGCCCAGTCCGGTCCAATCGAGAAGCTTGAAGACGTCCTCCAATGCAGCGGTGAACAGTTTCGGGGAAATTACGTCCCCCTGTCTGACACCTTTCTGCAGTGGGATCGGTCTCGTGCCTCTATCTTGGATTCGAACTGACATGGTGGCGTTTCTATACAAACACTTCAACGCTTCGATGTACCGATAGTCAATTTGGCACCGCTGGAGGGACTGCAGCACCGCCCAAGTCTCGACTGAATCGAAGGCCTTCTCATAGTCCACATACGCTAGACACAGAGGCCGATTATACTCCTCGGCCTTCTGTATAATCTGACGCAGCGTATGTATGTGGTCTATGGTGCTAAAGCCTTTTCGGAAACCGGCTTGTTCGGGAGGCTGGAAGTCGTCGAACCTGCGCGAGAGTCGATTTGTAATGACTCTCGAAAACAACTTATAGACGTGGCTCAGGAGCGAGATAGGTCGATAATTTTTCAAGCGGGTTTTGTCACCCTTCTTGAAAAACAACACCACCACGCTCCTGGTCCACGCCTCTGGAACGATGCCCCCGAGGATGACAGAATTGAATAGCTTCTGAAGGGCCACTAGGACCGGCTTGCCGCCCGCCTTCAGAAGCTCCGTTGTGATTCCGTCATCACCCGGTGCTTTACCGTTTTTAAGCTGCTTGAGAGCCATTCTGATCTCGTTCAGGCTGACGTCCGGGATGTCTTCGGTATAGTGTCGGGTTAACTTAGATCGTGGATCTTGGACCAAGTCGACAACAGGAATATGGGATGTCTTGTACAACTGTCCATAGAACAGCTCGACCTCACTCAAGATCTCATCTTTGGAGGAAACGACAGTGCCGTTGTCGGTCTTCAGCCTGGTTAGCTGGCTCTGCCCAATAGACAGATCTTTTGCGAACACTTTGGAGCCTTGGTTCCGCTCGATCGCCTCCTTAATACGGTTTGTATTGTAGAGGCGAATATCGCGTCGCACCGATTTCGAGATCTGTCTATTTAGCTGCCTTAGCTCAGTCCAGGCGGCTGGAGACTGCACCGTCATCTCTCTCCTCCGATCCATGAGCTCGAGGGTGTGGTCCGAGAGTTTTTTAGTTCTATGGGAACGGCGGGTCCTGAAGAATTTCGACCCCACCGTGTGGACAGTTTCCACAAACCTGTTGTTCATATCGTTCACATTTTCGCACTCGTCTAGGCATTGGAAGCGATTTTCGAGTTCGAGCTGAAAACTTTCGGGGTTTTCGCACTCGGCAGACGTAGGTCGTAGGGTAGACTTCATCAGTCGGCACCGCTCGGCTTTGACACGAATATTCAATGTGCCTCGTACCATTCGGTGATCGCTCCCGGTTTTCACCATGTTGATCACTGAGACATCATTGAATATTTGCCGCTTGTCCGACAAGATGAAGTCTATCTCGTTCCGTGTCGAACCATTAGGGCTTATCCAGGTCCATTTCCTTTGTTGTGATTTTTTGAAAAAGGAATTCATCACGTAGAGATTTTCCTTCTCCAAAAAATCAACCAACTTCTGCCCCCTCTGGTTTCTCTGCCCGAATCCAAATTGCCCCACTTTCAGCTCATCGCCTTTCCTTTTGCCTAGTTTCGCGTTAAAATCTCCCATAACCACAGTGAAGTGAGTTTTGGATGAGTGGATGGCTTTCGAGATGTCCTCGTACAGAGCCTCTACCTCATCATCCGGGTGTGTCGAGGTTGGAGCGTAGACCTGTATGACCTTCAGCGAATACCGTTTGTTTATTCTGAGTATCAGGTACGCTACTCGACTCGACACACTCTCAATCCTCTCCACGTTGGCTACGAGAGACTTGTGAACGATAAACCCGACACCGCCCTGCGACAAATCGTCGCCTTCCCGGTAGTAGAGCAAGTTTCCAGACCGGAGGGTTATCGTGTCCTCCCCCTGTCTTCGGACTTCTGATAACCCTACAATGTCCCACCGGATCTTGCTCAATTCCTCTTCCAGTTCGGCGATCCTCTCGTCGGTCCTGAGTGTGCGAATGTTATGTGTTACCAGGGCCAGAGTTCGTTTGTTTTGGTGGCCGGATCTCGACCGGAGATTCTTAGCACCCCGCACCCCGCCGTTACCAGGCCCGCCACCGTGAGCCGGAATAGCGGGGCTGCCGTGACTCGGGGCCGTTGTGATAATGCCTCTGTTCATATTCTGTAGGAGGTTTTGCCGTAATCGCCACGCTTGGCAGGCGGGTTGGCGATCGCAGTAGATGTTGTGTTACTCAGGAGAACGCTGCTGCCCGTTCTCCTAGTGCTCCCTTAGTCGCCTTTTACGACACCCACGGGAAGAGATGGGGAGGTGCAATATTCTAAGCCGGCACCCCACGGATTGCATATGTTAACTTGAGGTAAAATATATTTTAGAGGTATAGCTCTATATATTAGAGACAGAGTTTTAGCATAGAGAGAGGTTGACAGAGTGTAAATATTAAAACATTATAAAAGGATTTAATAAAAAAAGTTTTAATTACTAAGAAACCGTTTTTTAAAAGACAAGAGGCAGGTTTATATTTAATACATTTATATTTTAGATGACAAAAGTCGAAAATTTCTCAGTGTGTACATTGTGCACATACAAAACCGGGACACTGGACATCATTATTGAGAAACCTACTCCTTTTTTTACGTCGGTTAAAAATTCAAATAAAACAAAATATATGTAAACTGATATCAATAGAATAAATGAACTAAATTAAGAAATGTGTTTTTGTTCCTTTAGTAATTGCCCGGACAAGATTTTAACACAAAGTAACACTTTATAATTTGTAAATTCACCAATATGATCAAAAATCATCCAACAATGGTCCGTGTCCATACGCGAAGCCGTGGCGGACAGTAAGTTACCAATATAAGCCGAGTTCTATAATAACATGTAGGTACACATTACAGTTTTAATCATATCACATATTTGTACTTAATGGTGAGAAATAAATCTATTATTATCTATTATTATTATTATTATATTCTATTATGAGCACGGGATCAGCACGGCATTGACCAACCCCGCGGTAAACGAAATGCTGCGGTATTGTCATCTCTAAATCCAACTTTTCTGCCTACGAACCTTTTAGCCGTTAGTTAGGTCCTCGCACAGGAGAATCCGTACGGGAATGTCTGGGTATATAAAAAAAATAATAGGTACATCTATTATTTACAAAACAAAGTGTATATCTCGTATTTATCCGGTGCCCAGTACCCAAAATACAAAGTTTGCTTAGTTTGGAATTAGATAGCGCAGTGTTTATGTCTAATAAAGGTAGTTAACAAGCATTTTACATAGTTCAATAAATCCCATTTACCATTGCTAAGAGTAGCAACAATGAACCATAGAATACGACATTCCATTGTTCAATACTTATCACTAACGTTCAATAAGCACAGCATTCGATAGGATATTTACTTCAAGTAATTTTAATACCTAAAAAAATGTTGAAAAATTAAAAAACCAGTTGTTTTTATAATGTCTTCTTTTAAAAATAATTAATGCCTATTTTTTTATTAATTATACAGTAGCAAAAGTCATTAATTACCTCGTAATAATAGGATTTCATGGTTTTAACTTTTGATAAACCTTAATAAACAAACTAAATGAAAATAAGTAGAGATAGAGCAAGTTCGTACTGAATCTTAGGAGCTAGGGGCTGCTTGTAGATGTCGAGTCTGCACAAACGGGCATCTGCATAATTTCCCGCTCGATGCAGGCGGACTAGACAATTAACCGCGATTTCCCCTTGTTATTCTCAGCCGAGATTCGTCTACGATGAAGGACAGTGAAGTAACTGCGTACAGTGAACACCATATCAAGTTAAACACTTGTGGTTCGATTATAATTGCTACGCCTTCGGCAAAAGGGCAATACAAACTCCAATCTGTGTAGTCTGTTTGAAGCATCAAACCTACATACATTGTTCAAATAATGTGGCAAATAGCAATATGTGCGTGCTGAAAAATATGAACGTAAGAAAATTTGGACATTCAAACATATACTCATGTGTGCGTTAAACAATTCGTAAAATTGTAGTTGAAATATTGTAAGAGAGGTAGGGCATAGCGATTTATCACTCAAACTGGAGCAGCCCGACTGGTGAAATACCTCCACCTTACAGAAGACCGCAGCCAAAAAACAGTTCAGTGTTGTTGTGCAAATGTATATCCTGGTTGAGGATCAAACCCACTCGCGTTAATAAACCATGTTCTTGTACTGTAAGCCGTGTTCAATTCTGTTTTATGAATATGAGGACTAGCTAGCTCACACTAGTGAGCTGCGTACGTAATCCACTGCGTACTGTGGCATCTGCAAACAGAGCGCGCTCTGCAACTCCACCGCCATCTCGCGGTCGACCTGGTCACTATTTCACTCTGAGCCTACACAGTTATATAAAGATCAGAGAATAAACCAGTAATAGCTGACTGGTATCTCAACGTACTGCGCTGTGGCGCGTGTAAATAGCCTCGGAACACATTAGCACACAGCTTTTAATCAAATCAAAATCAAAAATCAAAAATTTCTTTATTTTCTTAAAGACATTCATATAACAAATAATGAGGGACTTCCCTTTTAAGTAACAATACTTGTGTTAGGGGAGTCCCGCTCTCTATAAGGAAACGTAGACAATTATGAAACAAAGAAATTGTTGACACGTTTAGCATAAAGGGTTTACATCTTATTTGTTAAGCTTTTAATGAGTGTGTGAACGATTATGTGAGTATTGTATGTGTTAGTAAGTGTCTATGTGTGATTATTATTATTATTTTTTATACATACTGTTCGTATTATATGATGTTTTTATGTTAAACACATATTGGTTTTCTCTAATTTACCATATATCTATATTATATATCTTAATATTTAAATAGTTTTTAATTCTTATAGTAGTGCCTCAGTATCTGCATACGATTTAGATTTTAGCCACTGCGTTAGCACTTTCTTACATTCTCGGTATGTCATAGTGTAAATATTAATTTGTTTATTTATTTTGTTGTATAGTTTTAAGGATTGAATGTAGAATTGTTTTGTAGCAAATGTAGTTCTTACCCTATTATATCTAATAACTGAGCCCGGATTACGTTTTTGCAGTTTCTTATTGTCTATGGGAACATGTTTATGAGTTATCAGTATAGCTTGCAAAATGTACAATTGCCGAACCGTCAGCACGTTTGCTTCCTTATAAAGTTTATTAGTGTTATATATTCTTTTTTTCTTAAGCATTACCTTTAATATTAATCTTTGTGCACGTTCTATACTTATGAATTTTGATTTAAAAGTACCTCCCCATATAGTAATACAATATAGCATAATTGATTGCACAAGTGTAGTATAAATGTATGTTAATAATTGAATATCGGAAATATTACGCAAGTGTTTAAACAGCCATATTAATTTCCTTGCCCTGCTGGATACAGCATCAATTTGAGGATACCAAGACAGAGTAGAGTCAATGATAATTCCAAGATAATTAGTACTCTGCACTTTTTCAATACGAGGGCAATTGCAGTTATTTTTTCTTTGTATGGGGTTACAAGTGTGGGGAGTAAGTGATAGGTTTGTATCGGGTTGCGTAGATTTGTTGATACTAAAAGTGATATAATTTGTTTTACTAGCGTTAAGGGTGAGTAAATTTAGTCCTAGCCAATTGGTAACCTTTTGTAGACCGTCCCCTGCTTTTTTAAAAGTTGTTTGCCAAGTGGAGTCAGAAAAAAGGAGCGCTGTATCATCTGCATAGCAAAAAATTCGTCCATTTATAGCTTTTGATAGAATTTGACGCTGACCGTACCTTAATATACATGTACTTAGAAACATTTATAAATACCTACACATGGGTATCAGAGTTGAATGGATAGAGGGACACGGCAGATAGCTTAGTTGGTTAGAGCATCGACAAGGATAGCTCCGGTCGTGGGATCAACCCGACCTGGTGTCAATTGTTTTATGAATGCTAATATTGATATGATTAATTTGATTGGTAAAGACCAATCTCGGTGGCGCAGTGCCCAAGATAAACGGCGAAAGCGCGAAAGGTCCAAAGTTCGATTCCCGGTCACGTCAATTTGGAAAACGAACTTTTCTAAATTGACTTGGGTCTGGGTGAGCTGGGATGACGCCCCCAGCTAGTATCCGTCGTCTAGTACTCATAGCACAAGGGAAAACCTTAGTTTGATACCAGGTGATTGGTGTGATTGTCTGGCGCATTTATTTATTTGTTTATATATTATATTGGATTAACATAACTATAATAAAAAATATGGTTACGCTAATTCAAGCTTAAAATGTACTTTACGTTGTTCTAAGGTGTCAATGAAGGTTCAAGTAGTAACAACTACCTATTTACAGTTTACCTATGGAACGCTAAAGTCTTAAATTCTTTATAGCAACACACTAATAGGTGATTGCGAGACTTGCCGCAAGACTAAGATCAAGACTAAGTCTCTTTATGTTCCTGCATTTAGGCAACATAAAACAAATCAGGCGAGCGAGCATTTAAGAGTAGGTAAATCGACGACCTCCGTAGCTGAGAGGCGAGCGTACCGGACTTTGGCGCGCGCCATCTCTGAGGTTCCGGGTTCGATCCCCGGTCGGGTCAATATGGGAAACGAACTTTTCTGTATTGTCTTGGGTCTGGGTGTTGTGGTACCATCTTTGTTTCTAATTTCTGTAACACAAGTGCTTTAGCTTCTTACCACAGAATCAGAGCAATGTATGTGATGTTGTCCAATATCTATTATTTTTATATTTAAAAGAATGTTCCAAGCAAAGGTAAAAACATCAGCACAATTACACTTTCCCGCGCTCACACGCACAATGTAATTTTCCATATTACTAAAAGTATTATTTTGTCTAAAAGGTTTTGAGAATCTACTCGTTTACTTGTTATAACCCTGTATCCATGAGTAGATATAGAATTTTGGGTCCAGTTTAGTTTCGATTCCATAATTGAAGAGCTTAGGCATTGTTTCATTGTACCAACATTCTGCGAATTGTATGAACATGGATTATGTTCGGTTGCGGGCGAGTGATGGGCGACTGGCGCCCGATAGTGCCTCTTTGTGAAGGGCGCCGTCGCCCGTGAACACGGCCCGGCTGCCCGGGTGCTCTAGTTAGTTTAGATAGGTAATCTAGGTTGGGCGTGTGGGCTACTGTTACGGATATTTAGGGCTGTCTCCAACCACTGGGTCTTTTTTTTTAAGTACAGTACAGTTTGACGGACATTCTTCTATGTTCTACGCGCTCATTTCATCGCCTTTGGGACTAGTGATGAAAGAGACTCAGGCCTTTAAGTCGTTTAAAATACGACTAGCCTCTCTTTATACAGCTTTGCTTTAAATATAGGACGTTAGCTGTTAGTCTTAAATAATACCTAAGACTTTCGTCAGTTAACGTATAAGACTAGTAGACTAAAACGACTTAAATGACTGTGACGCACACGCCGCATATTTTTTATGGAAAACAATGCTAGTATGACAATAATATGCTAACATACTTGTAAATTAAACTACTTGTTAACATTCCATTTGTTAACATGGTAATGGGTCGTTGTCACCCAGCTGGCCTGGTCCCGCAACGGGCGGTCAGGATGTCGCAAATGGAAAATGCTAATTAAGTGCAGATGAGGCACAAAGAGACGGCTACAGACGCCTCATCCATTATTAGGTTACCTCGCCACCGCTTAGAGATCCGCGCGCTGGGAAACAAAAACCGAATGCCCACTTTTAGAAACGCAACAACTTGCATAAAACAAAATTACCGATATAAGTTGTGCTCGCGACTTCGTTCGCGTGGACAACATACTTTCATAGTCAGTTTTATCCCTATCTCCCCTAATATTCGAAACAAAAAGTAGTCCATTTATTAATTTAAATTTCGAGCTATACCTATTTGTGCCAAATTTCATGTCTCTAACTTAAAAAATAAATATTTTCCATGATGGTATTACCCCCATCCGCCCTTTATTTTCTAACAACAATGATTTCTATGTCCATTTTTGAGGTTCAACGTACACCTATACCAAATTTCATCAAAATCGGTTGAGAGGTTTAAGCAGGAAAGCGTAACAGACAAACAGAGTTACTTCCGCATTTATAATATTAGTAGGGATAGTTTTTCAATGCTTCAAGCACGATATCAAAATATTTAAAGCGAATCAAGTGAAAGGATTTTATCTTTAAGTACTAACAATAAGTCTGTAGAGCGGTGAATTTTGTATTTGAAATATTATATTTCCAAAATAAAGAGCAATTGTTACAAATTCCGCAGTAACTTCTTATAACAAACCTAATTTAAATAATATTAATATATTATATTGTGCCTTTCTGGGCAGATGTATTTATTATATATTTAAACAATTATAACCTTCCGTTATAATTGTTTTTATTTTATGTTAGATTGGTTAATTCAGCATTTAAATGAATACTTAGTCTTGTCTATTTCCGGTCATTAAGTCATTGATTTATTAATTTTATCAATTATAGTTGTGTTCTATATTTGAAAGGACAACTATCTCTAAAAATATTAATTAATTGTCGAATAACTACCCATTACCTCACAGTTGGCATTATTAATCTTATTTGTCATAATTATTTAATATTTACACTTCCACTCAAATTGCAGACTAATTAAATATATTTACATATATTAAATTTAAACCATAATCTATCACAACTTAAATATGTGAAATAATATTCAGGCGCATGTTTTAATACTTGTATTATTTTATTGTTGAGTTTCTAAAACTTTAATTATCAGTCAATTGATTTGATACGTGTCGTGTGTGGCGCGTTCTTCTTGACCGCGTCGTTGGGACTGTGCGTGGACTTGCGTTTCTAAGAATTAAAAGTAATTTGGCTGTGGATCCGTGATTTTTCTTTCAAAAATAATCCCATCTTTAACACAATATCAATCTAAGGTCCGGGTAGCCGACACGCCGAGACAAGACCCGCTCGCGCGCCTAAGCCCAGCGCAGGGTCCAGTACCTACATCTGGCATCGGGTTCGTCGTTGTTCCTACGCATAATTTCTGCGATTCAGTTCATTTCAATAACAGCGTTGTCCTGGGGCGGCCAGGGGCCCGGGATTTGCATAACACGGACGCGGCCGTTCGTTTTGTTCAGGCGTCACCGTGATACGAACTGGACCCAACTGAGTACATACTTTAGTAATTGGCTACTTTACAGTTTTTGAAAAAGTAAGTACCTATTGTAAAATGTGCACCCGGTTATATTATAGCCCAAGCAAATCGATCTGTCTGGAAGTATGTAAATTACCAGAGAGAAATAAGATTTTGTGTAATACATTTAAAAAGCGACGAAAACGCCGAGAGACCTGACTGTTGAAGTTGTGACGTCAACGTTCTTGAAATCAAACCGCTACGGGTAGGAACGACTTAATTTTATGAAAGTATCTAATTTTTAAATAAATAGAAAATGTTCAAATCCATAATATGATTTGCGACACAATAATTCAATTTAATCGGTAAAATAATCATTTGTTCCGCCACATTAAAATAAAAAATTCGTTAACAACTGTTATTTGCGAATTTCAGAGTTCAGTGACTTCAGACAAAATAATGGTGGTTTACGTTTCGGTCCTTTTGTTCCACAGATAATAATGGTTATTTTAAAAAAATTGAAATAACTACTTACTCAGCGACTTACTAAAAAGCTACTTAAAGCCCTCTTGTGATGGACCAGCAATGGATAAATAATTAATAATAAATGTCAGAAATCACATAGCTACATTGAGATAATCCCAAAGTGACTTTAGCTTTGTTAGCATAAGAAATACCTAAATGTATTTATAAACACAGGATGAATAATAAATACAATTGTTCGTCAATCGAATTATTATTTATTTTTTTCTTTATGGACTCAATCTCGCGTCATTAACCACGCGATGATTCTGCCAATGTCGAGTGTTCAGAGAGACACGTTATTTAAAAAAAAATGAACGGTGATGAATAGAATTATTAAAAACATACAAGTAATTTCACAGCGACAGTAGTGACAGCTTATTTCATTTTATAATCAATCGTAATCAGCTCGTAATCAGTCAGCTTTAGATTTATACTAAACCGATACTCCCACGCCTCGTTTTATGAAATTATATTAGGCTCAAAACAAATTAAGACCAATTATAAACATTACTTACGTATATCGCTTTGCAACAGTTTCGTATAATAAGTCTACGTCAGAGTTTCTTGTAAACCTGTTGCATATTTAAACAGACCATTTCAACAACCATTGTAGGTTGTGTTATGGATACACTCGTTTTAAAATGGATCATTACCACGACAGACAACATCTATAACTAAATTTTTTGAAAAAATTAAAAGTCAATGTGTTTCTATAAAATTTATTTCATCATCCAATATACACAATTTGGAAGTCCATGCTGCGCAGGCATGAATATACAATGGGTACTTAATATGTTCATACAATTTATATACTGTACTCATGATGATTAATCCTTACGATACTAATAGACATTGATGGTAAAATGATCAAATAATTCAAAGTAGCTAAAACAATAATATAAATAAGAAAAACTGTACTGAAAGATACATAAATCAATTAAATCTTATTATATAATAGGTAGTAGTACTTACAAAATAAAGTCCAAAAATTATGATTTATTTAAAAAAATCCACAGTTATCCATAGTGTCTGTTTTCTTCTCATTTAAATATTTAAACAATAGATAGGTACAGTCGGCATCTTTAGTTTCCAGACAACTCAGTATCTTATCTCTATCTGGAGCTACGTAGATACGCGAAGGATTAAATTTAAAAGATAATGAGGTCTTTAAAAACTAAATTTTATATAGTCAATATAATTTGTTAAAATAATTTGTTTGTCGGGTACACATGAACTAACATCGGTTGTTTTGGCTTAATTTTGAAAGATATAAAACAAAATGCGGTCGAATTCAAACAATTACTTTAGAGTAAGCACTTTCTAAAAAAGGAAACGAAATTAAAACTAGTTAATAATATCCCTGTACAAATATAAGTCATATACTTGATAGTGCACCAAGACGTAGCACTCTAGGTATAAACTTAAATATGGATAGCCTCTCACTGGATACGCAAAGATAAATTATGGCCAACTAAATAATATCAATATACACAGATTCCATTGCAAATTACAATCTCGTATACCTACAAGATGTCAAATTAGTCGCCAGAACTAGCCATTGACCTTAAAATAGGGGGATTAAACACACTTTTGGGCTATCGCTTATGAAAAAGTACTAGAAATGACTTTTACTTTCTTGTTTAAATGTCACCATGACATTAAAATAAGCAAACCTGTAGCGCAGCACTTAGCTTAGACTTGACGCTTACGCCACCTAGCGGATTTAGCATGCCATCAACATTCTCATACTGCGATCGCTAGATGGCGCTGTGTAAACGTCATAGCATTTATGTTATTTTTTTATTTAGATGACAGTAAGTTCATATGGATCGATTATACAGCATTTAGTATCCCCATTTTAAGTTTCCATTACAATGCATCGCGAACCCTAAAAGGAACTCAAGATAAGTTTACCATAGAACCTCGGAATGATAAGTAAACCACTTGGACACATCGTCGATCGGTTATTGTTAGACACTCTAGCTGAGAACATAGGTTACTTTGTATGTACAATATATTCAAGTACAACAACAACGTCACAGATAAAATATGTCCTCGCTTAAACATTTCAAACTTAATAATTATTTATGTAGCAACCAAGTTTTGAGCATGAAAACACATTTTACATTTACTAATAATTGTGAAATGCTTGCTAATCATAATAATATCTTAATCTTTACACAATCATTTGCGAGTGCAGTTAATTATTATAATTATACTAAACTGACAGCACCGCCATATTAAGAGTACAAAAATACACGATACCGTTCGGAAATGGTAGAAACTAACAGATTATTGTGTTAGCTATATAATTGAGCACAATACACCCACAATGATATAAAATATGCAATCAATTTTCATAATTTCGAAAAAGTCTGTCATATCCATTAGTTTTACGAAAATATATGTTCCTATATTTCTAACTACAAAATCAAATAACACCAATTATGAATTTAAGTCTTAATAGTTTCTACGTTTATAATTAAATTACAGTTAAACTTGGCATTTAAAAACATTGCAATGTTAAGACATTTCACTGAAATAGTAACTTATATAAATTGCTTCATTTCAGAACAAATAAATTTATACGAAAAAATCAAGCTGCCTTTGTAACTATATATACTAGGTATATAGTTACATAAATAACTTGAAGGTTGTCTGTGGCTTTTAGCGATAAATTGTACAACAGTTTCTATAAATTAGTCCATAGTATTTGTATAATGTACGCTCAACTGCACGTCAAGATAAACACTAGCAGTTCGAGCGGCGCCAAGTCCAAAGAGTTGTCTGCCGTGCCTTTGGTCGTACATAATCTACCTGTCTATACGTAACTATAATAGAAGATGCCTGTATGAATAAACTTATCAGACCTATTATTTAAAACGTCAAAATCGTTTCTGATTCGAATTGTCTATACTTTCAGGCCTAGCATGGGCTACGGGAATAATCAAAATCAATGCGTCCACTGCTGATTGGCTGGAATTACGAGTACAGTGTACTATCACCCAATCAACGGTTTATAAACTTTTGTCATCTCATGCGATAAATTTGACGTATTGCGCATGCTAGGCATATTGTCACTGTCAATCGTTTAGGTTAAGAAATAGAAACAGCATACTTTCGAAATAAGAATCCATTTTGATTTGTAAATAAAAAGGGCAGTCTAAAGCACACTAGGCAATGTTGCTTCTACACGTGCGCCTAATATTTTATTGTACGTAATACTGGACGTTCGCAATTACAGCTCGAATCTTTCTTGGGATGCACAGACACGATTCAGCCAACTACGCATTAGACAAACTCGTCGGTCATTTCAATGGTCTTTCATGAAAAGCTGCTATCGATAAATCATTAAATGTGATCTAAGCAAGCTCACTATTGTTGCCGATCGATAGTCGACTATCGATTCTTGACGTCATATCAATAGTATATTTATATTTACCTATAATACTATCGACACTATCGATAGTATTGCAAGTCGTCAATAGTATTACTCCAATTTGGGCTATCGAAACTATCGATAGTATCGACAGTATCGATATTTTAAGGTCTGATCTGATTTTTGAGGTCAACTGTCGAAAATGAAACTATCTAAAATTCGGCAACAATAGCTCACGCTTCGCCTCAACCACGCTTGATAGAAGACGCAGATGAGGCCTAAACTTTCTAGGTTAACGTTTACTATCAAATGTTTGCCTAGAAAATGTTCGTTCACTCTGTCCTTAAAGATATCAAACATACAATCTGCAAATGGCCGCGCTTCGCGGCGTGCCCACAGCTAGGACCTGTTCGGTCTAACTATTATTACAAATTACTATTCGTAAATGTATTCTATTTTGCAATCCACATTGCATTGAGAAAATTTAGAACTCCGCTTTGTCACCACTAGCTAATGCCGGCTATACAGTTACCGCATAAGTAAATATTCAAGAGTCCAACTTTCATGGTACAAATACTCAGATAATGCGAGAAAAACGTCTTTTATAATGACTGTTTCTCATAATAGATTTCGATTTCATGAAACATAAAACAAACGATGGCAATTATTTAATACAGACTAAATAATGTTTAAAATTATGAGCATCAGTTTACATTAAAAGTCAGGCATGATCAGTTCCTATGAACGTTGGACTCTGTAGTAATGTTTTACATACATGACACTTCAATATACACTTATTATAGCTAAAATATTTTTATCTAATAGTACCTCTCTAGGTATTATTCTCGTCATAACGTTTGAATCGGCCAATTGTTATACGGAATAAAACATATCTATCCAAAAAAATATAAAAAAGTGCTAATTTTAAAACTAATTTCGAAAACACTGATAATTAAGATAAAATATCAATATCAATTACCTTGGCCGTTCAGATACTTATTACAGTTTATCCTTCCAATCGCACCATGCCTTAGCACTCGTCTTACGAACGACATCTAATATAGGACACAATCAGCACCGATGTCACTAACTACGCGAATACAGTATATGGACAGACGCACACATACCGGTGCTTACTACTGAGCAATATCTTGGAGCAAGCGTTTCTATTTCAACATTATTTACAAGTGACATAAAACATTCAATCTCGATAACCCCTTAAACGGCTCTGTCCACAGTAGACCACCATAATTTGACCCTTACTTCCTGGAGTTGTGGCCCAAAATCAATGAAAACTTTAGACATGATCTGCCGTATAAGGGTTAATGTATTTTATATCTATTTATGGGTTATAACTCGTTATAAGTCATACAGACATATAGGTATTATGATTAACTACGAAATCAGGCATCAAAGGAAGGAGGACACACATGAGCCGGCAACGAGTTCCATTTCCCATGAGATGAGACAAAACAATAGTTAGTGAATATGCGGGCCGTTGTATCAAAATATGAACTATAATGCCTGATTGTTTGCGATTGTATGTTTCTGATCACTTGCAACTATGTTTTACACAAAATCGTATAATTATATGCTAATGCAATATTTATAAAACAATTCCATTGTCGTCTAAAAATAATGCAAGCATTTGATCAAAGTACAATTTGTTTCTAGCTACGTTAGTTTTACACAGAGATAACAATTTATTTATTTAGGTTCACTCACAACCATTTATAATTTTAATAAAAATTGCTAAGGAAGACCGTAACGTATCCCTTGAATCTCTTTTTTTTACCAAAAACCAATTAAGTCATAATTTTTTACTAGTTTTCCAGATATATATTTTTTCAAATGAAAACTAGTGTAGACTAAAAAATATGTTTTAGTTTAACTCAAACATTATACCGCTGACTATGAGTATACTATAGCCGCGCAAAATAATATATCGTATTGTAATATATTACAACGTTTACATTTAAATCAGTCACTCTCTCTCGCACTCCTACGTGATTTCATAAGATTTCGATTGGTTAGATTGAGTTTATCTTTTATTAATTACAATATATAAAGCCAATTTATCATAATATCTCTTGTTTTGGATATGTTAACCTCATATACATTTTGGCAACGAATTATCTAGAAGATAACGCCTCGTTTACAACGTAAATTGAAACGCACCAATCGTATGCTATCTATCGCGTATGAAAACTTCGCTAGATGGCAACGTGGGCGTGTGGTGCAACTGTTACGCGATTGGTTATTATCGACTTGACATTGACAGATGTCACCGTGACAATTAAATCACAAATCACGGACTTGAATGTCGGGCTGACTATAATAGTAGCCATTGGATACTTGCATTTTATATGGAGGATTAAAATTTGTATTTCATAATATACCCCTAACCGTTACGAATTTTTTTCTTATTTATTAATAAATATGTGGTGATTTAAATGAGATTGAATTAAATCTAGTGTTTAGCTAACATGCCGTTTACAAAATTTATTTGGTTTTAAATTAATATTCAACATCATTCGTCAGATTAAAATAATCAATATTTGACGTCATATCAATATTATCGCATTTTTTTTGTAAAATATTTTACGTTTTTCTTCATACTTAGATCATTATGCAAAAATAATTTGTCTTCCATGTTATATTTCATTTAGATGATCTTTGATAAGTTATTTTTGGAGGAATATTTTATTTATACCTGACAGGTGGATAAAGTAAATTTCGCAGAGGTAGTAAGTAAGTGAATATTTATGCCCTCAGCGGTCGTAACAAATGTCATTCACGACGAGCCAATAATGCCTGTGGATGTTGCGTTAGGATGCGCAGTTTTACGATTTGGAATCGTTCTTTTCGTCTTTTATTTAAAAAAACGATTGAGCCGCCATTTCAACTCATCTGCGTCAGGCGGTGTCTCCGGAACTCAACATATAACGGAGGCGCGTCTTCAGCCGGCGCTATGACGTCACATAATCTAAATAGTTAGTTTTGTCTAGTGTTGTGTAGTGTTTAGTAATCGATTATAATCGATTAATCGATTATAATCGATTATATCTAATAAAAATAGGTATCGATATAATCGATTATATCGATAGTATCGATTGTCATATCGATTATTAGATTATTTGAGGGATAATCGATTAATCGATAATCGATTATCCGGCAACACTAGTTTTGTCCCGTGGCGCGGCGGCTACGTGTCTGCGGGCGGGAGGGGCGGGGAGGGCGCGTGCGGGGCGGGCGCGAGGCGCGCCAGCGAGTACGTCTCCGCCTGGAACGTGGGCGGACACTGCAGGTGCGGGTACACGCCCCAGCCGCCGCCGGCCGCGCCCCCGCCTGCCCCGGCCCCGCCCCCGCCTGCCCCGCCCCCCGACCGCGTGCTCGGCGGAGACTGCGAAAGACATATACTCTATATCTGTGGCCTGGTGCTAATAGAGCCAATATCAATAATCAATATTAACGTACTTTGGCCCTTTTAGCACCAGGCCGCAGATATGCTCTAACACATATCGTGGAATATTGAACAAAAACTATTCAATTCATGACTAAAATTGAATGTAAGTTTCGGCCCGTCCTCTTGCAGGCTACGTAACAAAATACCAAATACAAAAATATAATACAATACGTTTCAAATTTCCATCCAAATAAACTGAAATATAATTTGTCCTACCTGCCTCTAATCGACAGACAGGAATCTGGTGCTTCGGGTTTACTCTGTTTTAGAATTACACAAAATCAGATATTTTGAAATACTATTTGAACTTAAATTTTTAATTTTTCATAGTGAATCACGTCGCACTAGCGAACTAAAAATATTTTAAAGAAACAGATAAATGTAATCTCCCTTTGCAGTGTGAAATTCTAACCCACAACCTTCATGCATAGCGCGTGCTGCTGGGACATTATTTTTACCTCAAGATTCCATATGTTAGCATAGTACATACCTGTCTAGAAGCGTGCCTGAAGACGTGCCTCAGCCGCGACACGCCCGGGCTGCTCGAAGTATCCACGCCGCTACCACTGCCGCTCCAACTGGAAATAATCATTCTTACATATATTTAATTTTCTTCTTATTCATATATACCTTTAACCACATTGCCCATAAAAACGAAACAAATCTGTTTCTTTTTTAGTCAGAAATCGTCCATCAAAAATATTTAACAGATGTTATTTTTTATCTATTTTAAAAATGCTACAATTTTTTTACCAAAACTAACTACAACTACTAACAGTAAAAATGTTCACTGACTATTTGACGTTGACTTTACGCACCTGTCCTGTTATATACTTAATTGGTAAACGTTTGATAAGAATCAAATAAAAGCATTTTATTATTTATTTATTTTCTACCTGTGCCCGCGATTTCGTTCGCGTGGACTACAGATTTTTTCCATATACATACTTTAAATTCACCCTATCTCCCCTATTGAAAAAAAAGGAGTCGTTATTTTTATCTAGCTTCGAGCTATATTTGTGCCAAATTTCATATCTCTAACTTAAAAAATAACAATTTCTCATATTAACTTTCAAGGGCGGTATTACCCCCATCCCTTCTTAATTTCAAAACAAAAAATAGCCTATATCCGTTCTAGAGGTTAACGTATACCTATACCAACTGTCATCAAAATCGGTTCAGTGGTTTAGGCGTGAAAGCTGGACTGACAAATGGACAGACAGTTACTTTCGAATTAATAGGTAATATTAGTATGGATCGCACTTACCTGTCGGAGGAGAGCGGCGCGTGGTGCGAGGTGTGCTGCGTGCTGGACTTCACCTGCGCCGTGTGCACCTGCGGAATACACACATTTACCTCAATTAATATATAAATAAATAAAATAAATGCGCCAGACAATCACACCAATCACCTGGTCTCAAACTAAGGTTTTCCCTTGTACTATGAGTACCAGACGACGAATACTAACTGGGGGCGTCATCCCAGTACACCCAGACCCAAGTAAATTTAGAAAAGTTCGTTTTCCAAATTGACCTGACCGGGAATCGAACCCGGGACCTATCGCGCTTTAGCCGCTTACCTTAGCCATACCGAGGTCATCAACTAGTGATAAACGAATATGTCACAAAACGAAACCTAAGCGCACTCAGGTTCGGGCTGTTTGTTATATTTATTGATCTGGATCAAATTTTGCTGCAGTTACGATCTAAAAATGGCACCGAAAAAACAAGGCATCAAACGGTATTAAGCCTCCTTTCACTCTCATTCGCTTCATGACCGCGCGCGTAATGTAACATCAGAAGTGATTTATTTCGATACTTATCTTCGTCACAAAAGATTTAAATTAGATTACTATAAAGCGCCGGGGTTGGCCGCGACCGGAGTAGTATTGAATTAGCAATACAAGTGATTACATCGAAGCGATTTTGAAGTGCGACTTAGAAGCGATTGTGGTTGTAATTAGTGGCGTTTAATTAAAGTGTAACTTTTGATAATTTTTATCGGCAGTTTTTATTGTCACGAACTCGAAGGTCGTAACAATACCTATGTGCGCCTTGACGCGGGAGACAGAAATTTGTTTCTATTTAACTGTACATCTAAAAAAATTTCAATTGAAGATTTTTAGAGTCTTACGTAGGTAATTTAAAGTACCCACACGAAAATTAGTTCCGACAATATAAATGTTTTATTTGCCTCAGTTATTCAAACACACCAAAAACAAATGTACACAGCTTAAAGCAATAAATGTTTCATAATCATTATCTTTATCTATCTACGGACCTCATCGCCCCGCGAGCTGACCTCACGCCAATAGCGAACAAACCATACGCGGAGATCTTCCGTTGGAGAAAAGGTTACTTGACAGTGTTACGAATAAAATATGAAATGCATTGAATGTGTTAGATATTAGTAAATAAAAAATTAAAATTTTTAGTTTGTAATTAAAAACTAAATCTTTCCGACCCGTAACCCGTATCCCGTACCCGGTTTGGTTTGTTGAACAGTGACTTCACAAACTTCACCAGTCACGAGACTTGGCGTTTTCGCGCGCTTTTGAAATGTTACACAAAATCTTTAATCTACATTTTTGTTAGATAAATCATATTGCTTGAGATATAAAATACACCGTTGCACTTTTTACGCAATTGTTATAACAGTAGGTGTGTGACCTTGTCGTTCCGGCGCAGCGAGTCGCGCCAGCAGTCGTGCGCGGGCGCCGGCTCGTCGCCGTAGAGCGTCTCGTAGCCCAGCCCCGCCTCCTCGGGGTACACCAGCTTCTCGTATCTAGCGACAACATAGAAAGGTGAAGATTTTGATGATGTTAACATACACTAACTTAATTCGTATTATACGAATCATAACCGTCTAATACAAATAAAAGCAGAAAGGTGAGATATTTAGAATCACCTTACGTAATTCTTAAAGGTCTACAATAAAACCAAAAGTCGACATTGCAAAGTTAATATTTTAAACCTATAAAATAAAGGGTTTATATAGACAAAAGCATGTCAATTTGGACCTTTTACTGTATAGTGCCAAATACGTATTTATCGAGATGGCATGTTATGTTCATACACTAATTTTGTGTTAAAATTGTTAGCATTCGAAATTCTAGCTTTAGTGTAACACCATAAGGTACAATATTGCTCGTCATCTAAAAATACGTGACATCCCGCCGTCCAGCCGTGCCATCCCGATACTGAGCGCAGTTAAAAACTAAAATCGAAATGCAAATATGTCATGATTACTTTAAATATACATTTCGTTTAGGTACAGGTGAGGTCAAATAAAGTATTAAGGTCTCGCTCTTGTACAATTGAACAGTTCCATCGGCGGCCAGAGAGGGTAGAGGGTGGTGGTGTACGGTACTCACCCATCCTTGCCCTTGACGGAGATGGGCTTGGTCTGCGCGGGCCGGGCGTCCGCTCGCTCGGCCTCCGCGGCCGCGGCCGGCGTGCGCGGCAGGCTGCGGCCCTGCACGCCAACACGATTAGTATATTATGCAACAAAGAACCATGCACTAGAGAAGATAAAGTAGTAGAATATTAGAAGATTAGGAAAGAGATATAAGAGTATTGTAAGGAAGGTATGTTCTTTACTAAAAGTGGAAGTACTTCCGCCGAGCTAGGTGTTATCTGCTCGGAGACTAAGGCCCGACTACTAATCTTAGTTTGTTGTATATATAGCTAGTAGCGACCAGAACTCTGACATCGCGATGTCAAAGAGAATCTTATTAATGTTATTTAACTTTATTTTTGTTATAATTAATCGTCACTTAGTTATTAAGTAGAAATAACTGTTACTTAAATGCTTCAGTAATCTTACCGTAGTCCCTCTCTTGTGCTGTCAATCTGACATTATGTCAAATCGGTATTTACTTAATGGTATACTATACAGTGCCTAATTATTAAATAAATACACACAGACAGACATTTCCAACACACGCATGTTTGTCTCGGATTCGAGAGACCTAATTTTACCATTTAACCGGTCTAAATGAATCTTTAGTTGTGGCGGCTATCCGCTACACAATCCACACTTGGACCCCCGCCTTTGAATTTGGTCGCTACCCGCTCCGCTTATGCAAATTGGCCCAGATGCTACGATGCGACGTCACCACGGTCAAGATGCGCGCGCTCCCTCGCACCGCTGCGCGCGCGTGTCGCGCTGTCTCACCCGACCCGAGCCAGTCATCGGCTCTGCCGTCGTAGCTTTGGTTTTACTTCGTTCGTTCGAATACTCACTGCTCCGTTCGCGCGCTTGCTAACATTGTTTATTGCTTTTGCATTCGAATTATCTATTTTGAATACAACGTTTTGTCATATACCTTAATAATATCCTTTATTCCGAGTCCTTGTCAATCTTCCTTCCCATAGTTTTAACTTACTGCTATAATTAAATCATAAGTAAAATATTACATAGATACCGAGTTCGATTCCGGCGAGCTACCTTTATTTTACCAGGCGATACAAACATCGCCTACATAGTAATCTACTTTATCATTTTCCTTACGCAAATGGGCGCACAGCCGTACAGTACCAGTATCAGTAAGTGTCAGCGCACCTGCATGTGCTGGCAGGCGGGCAGCTCCCCGTATACCTACATACAGTATCAGTAAGTGTCAGCGCACCTGCATGTGCTGGCAGGCGGGCAGCTCCCCGTAGATGACGTCGGGCACGATGCGGTCGAGCCGCCGCTGCAGGTCGCGCGCCGGCCGCGACCGCTCCACGCCCAGCAGCACGCGGTTCGTGTACACCTGCCCGGTACCCACATAGAGACTAGTGACAACGTGCGAGTTGAACTGCTCTGGGAATATTTTACTTAACCTTTCAATTTGGTTATTCGGAAACGGGAACCACAAAAGAGCAATATGATGTGTTAAGAACATCACTCAAATGCAATAAATAAACAATTGGCAACAAATATTAAATTGGCACTCGTGGGCAATGACTCGCTCGTGGAAGCAATTCTTCAGGCCTCGCACACCGTAGACGATTGCCTATTACTCGGTGTTTACTCCGTTGCATTTTGGCGAGTGTGCGAAGGTTTTGTATACCTTACTTTTCTTACGCCGAACGAATAGGCGAAGCGGACAATTTAACCATCGTACTAGACATTCCTACAAAAAGCAAGGATCGGTTTGCATCTCTTTTTTTGTGCAAGCGACTTAGGAGTGAAGACTTGCCGAGGTCAGTTTTCCAGAATATTTTAATTTGTATATAAGGCCAAGGCCAAAATTAACAAACACTTCCTAGGCAAACGTGAATCATTTTCGGCCTCTTTTACACCCTCCATCAAGCAAGGTTGAAGTGAAAAAGTCTGTTTTATCTATTACAAAAGTCGCTAGACAATCTCGCCAATCGTCTGTGCCTCCCTTCCCCATTGCCACACACAAATGTAATTCGACTAGTTTTAGTTTTGTGTGGCAATATCAATTTCACTCTATACAACTGAGGCGCTAGCTCAATCATATCTTTTGTGAGGTCACAAACGACATTGATACGCATAGTAAACTCACCTGCCGCCGTTCTTCAGCTTGCTTCTTCAGCATGAATTCCTCAAGGGTGACAAGGCCGGTCGGCTCCAGCTTAGGCCTCGGTCGCGGCGCCCTCAGCGCCGGCTTCATCACGAACGCAGTTTTCTCGAAGTCGAGCAGGTTAGGGTTGGAGGCGTGTATGTAGTTGATCGGCTTGGGTATCTTGGCGAGCGGCGCGACGGGCGTGGCGGGGGTGGCGGGCGTGGTGGGGGAGGCGGGGGAGAGGGGGGAGAGGGGGGAGAGGGGGGAGAGTGGCGCGACAGGCGTGAGGGGGGCGGGCGGCGCGGTGAGCTGCGCGACGCGTCGGTAGCTGCGGTAGTGCTCGGTCGGGACGGGCACGCCGGATTGTTTAGTCTACAGAAATGAAAGAAAGAACGAATGATGTGTCAGAGACGTGTGTACTGGACCTTTTAAATGCGCCAATTCATGCATTCACACTGCGATATGATGATATAGCACTATTTCAGATTTTTAAATTGTTTATTAAACTGCAACTCAATGTTAAATAAAATTTATTTCTATTTACTGTACGTACATGATGCCCCAATTTAAGTTGCACAGGTGATCAATTGTTACAAATCGTAATCAATCACATTTCAATACTCACTCGAAACGTTTTATTTCATTGCGTCATGGTATGTTATTGATAATACGACCGCACCTTAATATTTATACTAGTATTGCTGGTAGATAGCTCGAGTTACCATCAGAAACAGAGACCTGGAACTCTTTAGTGAAGTTCCTTTTTAAATTGTAGCTTATTTGTACGGTGTGAGGGTTGATGTTACCTTAGCGGCCTTGGTGTCGTCCTTGGTCTTGTTGCGCGAGAAGAAGCGGAACTTGCGGTCGAGGCTGGTGGAGGCGTGGCTCACGTTCTCCTGCGACTCGCTGCGCTGCATGCGCCCCGTCAGCTTCTTGAGCGAGCCGAACTTAGACTGGACACACAGAGTAACAAACGTTTATAGTGAAACATTTTTTTTTACATCGCACCTCATCCCACCTGCTGTTAAGTAGTAATTTTTATCGACAGTGAACAAAACAAAATATTGATTTTAATGTTTCGCTGCTATTTATTAAATTAAAAACTTGAAAATTTATTGTCATTTCTAAATCTATAAAATTCACAAAAATACATAACTAGTTATTTTTTATATGATTAGTAAATTATCAGTAAGTAATATGAAATCAATATACTCACTTTATCTTTATCCTTCTCGTCTCGCCTCTCCCTCTCTCGCTCTCTCTCGCTGCGTTTCTCGGGGCTGTCCGTATCCGATTCAGTCTCTGAATAGTCGGTCTCAGAGAACTGCTTGGATATGTCACACTGCAACAAATGTACCTATAGGTTACTAGCGTCCGTAGCGCCAAGCCTTCACACGTGGACTACTCGAGATTTGTCTACATTTTCGACTGACGCACCCTCGAGTTGATTTTGGTAGCTGTTACGTCACTACACCTACCGCTTTTTAAATTGCCACCGACAGATTTACAGTAGTGTAATCTGTCAAACCATATCATAGGTAAATTTTTTAAAACCGACTTCCGTGAAACCGTCTGTAACAATCAAATCAAAACTATTCAAACTTAACCACAATAATAAATTGTACATGTAAATATCATCTCATCATCTCATAACACTGGTACCTATCGATAAACTTGTCATTCAAATTAGAGCATTAAATCGTGTGTCGTTAAATATATTTCACATTTTAAACGGTTTGCAACGCGCGAGTAACGAGTAGTTGATAAACCGCTAGCGGCTCGCAGTAGCCTGTATTGCTAGCGGTAACATGTGCGTGCATAGACCTTAACACTGCGCCGCGCATGCCGCCAACTTAACCCACTGCGCCGGACGTGTTAACTCACTTCAAAGTAATAGTTGTGTGTACCTGGTCGGCGGCGCTAGTGTGCAGCGTGGCGCGGCTGATGAGGTGGATCCAGGCCAGCATGTGCTCGGCGGAGTCGCACGCGAAGTAGAAGGCGGTGCCGGTGTGGTACACCTTGAAGGCGTGGGCGCGACTCTTGACCTCGCCGGCCGCGCACACCGTGAACCCCTCCAGGTAGATCATGCAGTCCGCCTTTGAGCACTGGAAATAATCGTTTGTTACATAGGTGTTGTAGATCAACGTGGTAGCCCGTACCTGTAAGTAGAGTACACTTACGTGCTGCGTGCGGTAGGCGTAGAGCGTGTCGTGCGCCAGCAGCAGGTAGCGGCTGTGAGTACACTTACGTGCTGCGTGCGGTAGGCGTAGAGCGTGTCGTGCGCCAGCAGCAGGTAGCGGCTGTGAGTACACTTACGTGCTGCGTGCGGTAGGCGTAGAGCGTGTCGTGCGCCAGCAGCAGGTAGCGGCTGTGAGTACACTTACGTGCTGCGTGCGGTAGGCGTAGAGCGTGTCGTGCGCCAGCAGCAGGTAGCGGCTGTGAGTACACTTACGTGCTGCGTGCGGTAGGCGTAGAGCGTGTCGTGCGCCAGCAGCAGGTAGCGGCTGTGAGTACACTTACGTGCTGCGTGCGGTAGGCGTAGAGCGTGTCGTGCGCCAGCAGCAGGTAGCGGCTGTGAGTACACTTACGTGCTGCGTGCGGTAGGCGTAGAGCGTGTCGTGCGCCAGCAGCAGGTAGCGGCTGTGAGTACACTTACGTGCTGCGTGCGGTAGGCGTAGAGCGTGTCGTGCGCCAGCAGCAGGTAGCGGCTGTGAGTACACTTACGTGCTGCGTGCGGTAGGCGTAGAGCGTGTCGTGCGCCAGCAGCAGGTAGCGGCTGTGAGTACACTTACGTGCTGCGTGCGGTAGGCGTAGAGCGTGTCGTGCGCCAGCAGCAGGTAGCGGCTGTGAGTACACTTACGTGCTGCGTGCGGTAGGCGTAGAGCGTGTCGTGCGCCAGCAGCAGGTAGCGGCTGTGAGTACACTTACGTGCTGCGTGCGGTAGGCGTAGAGCGTGTCGTGCGCCAGCAGCAGGTAGCGGCTGTGAGTACACTTACGTGCTGCGTGCGGTAGGCGTAGAGCGTGTCGTGCGCCAGCAGCAGGTAGCGGCTGTGAGTACACTTACGTGCTGCGTGCGGTAGGCGTAGAGCGTGTCGTGCGCCAGCAGCAGGTAGCGGCTGTGAGTACACTTACGTGCTGCGTGCGGTAGGCGTAGAGCGTGTCGTGCGCCAGCAGCAGGTAGCGGCGCGTCCAGCGCGGCTGCTGCGCGTGTCGCGGCCGCACTCGCTGCCACACCGCGCCGCCTGCACCGCTCGCTGCGAGGGCACGCGCGGGGACCATGCGCCGTTCTGATACGAAAATACAGTTCAAAAATTATCAGTCATCATCACTCGGGCAGACAGCAAGTCTGCTGCTATAAAGCACAACGCAAAGACAAAATCTTACTGGCAAGAATAGAGTTCTTCTTCTTCAGACTCCTCGACTTGGAGGTGGGGAAGATGCTCTTCCCGGGCGGCGCGGAGGGCGACAGCGGCAGCGGGTCGGGGCGGCGCGGGGCGGGGGCGGGGGCCTCGGCCTCCGCGTTGATGGCGGGCATCTCGCGCCGCTCGCTCGGGATCACTTTGATATCGTGCTTCGTTATGTGCCGGAGTGGGAGCGATATCTGTCGGTACGAGTACACCACGTTAGATAGAGTTCATAAGTATACCGTCTATGTTTTTGTCTTTATGTCTTCGCCATGTCAGCCAACATCCCAATTCAAATTAATTGATAATTACTTGGCTAGCATGCAGCGGCTTGGTCAGCCTCTGCAGGGGCGCGGGCGCCTCAGCGGGGCGCGCGACGCTGCGCAGCACGGGGAAGGCGGGGGCGCTGCTCGGGGTGCCGGGCGTGCCGGGGGCGCCGGGGGTGCCGGGGGCGGGGGCGCCGGGGGCGCCGGGGGCGCCTGGGGTGCCGGGGGCGCCGGGGGCGGGGGCGGGGGCGCCGCGCAGCGCGGTGGGGCGCGGCGGGGGCTCGGGGGCGCGCTCGCCGCGGAAACTTCTATGAATGGGAATTAATTTCTAAATAAAAAATAATTTATAAATACCGCCCAACGACGGGACCGCATTTAGGCGTGTGCACACGCGTTTTACTTATGCATAAAGTAGTAGCGTGCATCCTCCACGCGGCAGGCATTGAGAACGCGGCAGGCGATAAGCTATATGTAACTAATTGGCTACTTTCCACAAAGAACAAATCGGAAGGATAATAGTTTCTAATGATAAATTAAGATATTTAGATAAGGAAATACGAATTTCAAGAACATAAATATCAAAGATTATTAATATTTTTAGAAAAGAAAATCCAATAACATTGGCATTATGTCACGTGACTGAAAACGCCGAGCAGAAAGTCACAACGTCACAGCAGCCGATATGTCATATTTTAGGGGTGTCCACTCTGTACCACAGATGAATAATGAACGTACTATGGATGTTTTCGATTTGAAAAATCGGAACGCGAAGTCGATTATTTTTGAAACATCGTCTAAAAAATCGATATTTTTGAGTATTGATTTATTATTCATAATTTTATAATTCCATCGTGACGCTCCGTTCGCAACGGGCCGTACAGCAGAAATCGTAATATTTTAATTTCGTCCACCACCACCACCAGTGGCGTGCACACAGTTTTAAGACAGGGTAGGCAGAAAATATTACTCACCAAAACACTTTGGTTTTGGTTCGTCGTCTTGTTGATTGATTAATGTAGGTAATTGCCAAATGCTAGCTCAATATCCATAGATTGACTGATTTTATAGACATATCAATTTACGGATATTCGAAGTGGCCTTTCGGTGCGTTTGTTTGATGTTTTGTAATGTTTGTGTGATTGGCAAAATGAATTGGTATGAGTATCATTTTTTATTTTCTCAATACACACACCATCTAACCACCTTTACAGACAATATTTTCCATTTTTCACTCTATTATCAACGATAAATCATAAATATCTGATAGCGTAGTCACAAACACAACACACATCAAACAATATGACTATTGAAATTACTTAGTAGTAAAAAAGAGAAATATAATACGACAAAAAAATTATGGCCATTAAAATGTATAAAATTCAATGAAACAATGTTACTTCCTAAAATATTTGCATTGCTTAACAAACTTTCTTTCGGAAATGTTCGGTACGAGTCGTAATTTTTCGTGTTACCTATAAAAAATAACTACAAAAAGACACTGGCTTCTCATGCAGTTGTGTGCGTGATTTTTGTCATTGTGTGTCAGCAAAGCCCACGTAGCTACAGGAACGCACATACATTAAATCCGCATGACCGCGACTTACCACGAGAGCACACATACAAAATTTTAGAGATTCGTAGTTTGTGTCTTTGCCGTGGCAAAAGTACGTGGCACTAGCGCCGCCTCGCCCGTGCGTGCCGGGCGAGGCGGCGCTAGTGCAGCGCGAATCGGTGATGCTAAATTATCAAATTACATGTCGATCTTATCTTAATGATACCACCGGCAATCGATAGGTAGAGATAATATATATATAGTTATAAGATCTACAATTAATTTGAACATTTTATGATTCTATCTTTTATAGTTTAGGCAGCGTACGCAAAATAAGTAACCTTTCTGGTTGATTTTAAACCTTGTGTCCAAAAAACCCAAATATTTTATGGAACCCTATTTCTTTTCAAAATGAGTTTCGAATATTATCGATTATTTGTGTGTACTATTTAGGCTATTGACTAGCATATACTCATAAAAAGATGAAGTATTATTGAATGATCAGATATTAATCCGTCGTTACATTCCCTTCAATATGGTTGAGTGAAGCGATGGCTGGCACATACGTCATGCTTGTGAACAGGTGCCACCTTTGGGGACTGGTCTGCTCCAGTTTACCTATTAAAATAACTTAATGCTTTGTTCACTCATCAAAATAAAACTATATGACTTGGTCCAAAGTGTTCTACACATAGCTATAAGTTAGATACTGGCACTGTAACTGATCTGCTGAGTTTCTTACCGGTGTCTTCTCGGTAGATATAGGTTCCGAACCGGAAGTAGAATCACTTTGCATTATATACAATGACGATTCGAAAGTGTTATTATATGTAACCTACTTGAATAAACAAATATTGAATTGAATTGAATTAATAGTGACGTTTAGCGTATGTAACGTCAACTTTGTCGCATGAGATGACAAAAAATCCATATTGTTGATTGTTTCGTATGATATTATATTTAACGCATAATTCGTATTTTACCGTACAGTACTCGTAATTTCAAGTTTTCAGCCAATCTACAGGACGCTCTGAATATTAACGATTTTGACATATGTAAGATTGCGATAAAATTTATTTGTGTGGCGCACTGAAACCTGCTTTGGGTATTCAAAGGTGTCAATACCGGTTATGAAAACTAAATCGAGATTGAAGTCATATCTTGAGTAGTGTTAAAGGTGATTTCGGTTCTGTGGTTGTTATGACTCAAGGTTTTTTTTTGTAATTTTAATACATCAAAAAAGAATTGTCAAATAAAATTAAGAATATCGAGAAAAAACATCATAAGGCAGCCATCGAACAAACTCGATATGACAATCTATGATCAATGACAGCTCTAATCTTGCTAGGGTACATTGACGTCATTTTAGGCGCCATGACAGCTTAGAGCGTTTTCGTGGGAAACTTAAAGAGATTTTTAAAATGAAAAATACATGTAGTAGATATATATTTTTTTGTGAAATATACTTTTCATGCGATGAAATGAGTATTAAGGTTTACAAATAACAAGATTTCAAAATTTTGTCAAGTAGCCAATTAGGAAACATAAATGAAACCCATAATTTATAAACATCATAGTGATTACCATTTGTAATATTATGCTATATATTACAAATGGTAGGACCACACGCCTAGGTATCGCCATCTTGTGGATTTTTCGAACGCGAACACCCTCATTGAATAAGTAGCTCCTGACCTTAGAAATAAAAAGTAGTAACTACTAGTAAAAAGCGTTACCTGAAAGTAACCTTCTGCTCGTCCCCGCTGGAGCCCGGGCTCGGCAGCTCATGGTGCAGCCCCCGGCGCCGCTCGTGCTCGGCGCGCTCCAGCAGCGAGCGCCGCTTGTGCTCCATCATCGCTATGTTGATTGTCTCGAGGATACGCTCCTGGTATCGAGAACAATCAAAACAATTATCCTAATTGTTGCTATAGTAATGCAATGGTCAGAAAGAGAACCTTACTGTAAGACGGTCCCTTGAATGACTTTCATACGGGCTCTTTGAAGCACGGAGATGGTCGCAATAATTATTACTCATTTCATTGAGAATTCAATTTTTTTTTATTCACTATTGCTTAAAGCTGAAGGTTGAATGGAAGATGCCGCTCTTTAGCGGTATTTTTGAGTGGTGTAACCACTACATTGTACTATAATTTGTCAATAAAACCAATATCCGTAAATGTTTTGTGTAATAAAGGTTAGTATTACAATATGTTATAGTGCATTACGCCACAATACCAAAGGCTAAGAGATTAATTTACAGAAAAATTAGTCGACTACAATAACTTGCGGTTAGCTCAGTTGGAAGAACAGCACGCGCTACAAGCGGTCGTGGGTTCGAACCCTACGCTGTAAGGGGAAATAAAATATTTAAAGGACGTAGAATGGTCACCCATCCAACCTTGTCGGTGTCGTGTTCCTGGTCGAGGTCGCTGTCGTCGGCGGCGCGGCGCGACTGCTGCTGCAGTATCGCTTCGCCGATCTGAGACGACGACTTCTTGAAGTCCAGGATCTGGTCGGCCTTCTCCGCCGAGTGGACGAGGATCGTCGGACTGTCGATATTCACATACACAGATTAATCAATCTTTATAATGTTGACTACTACTGCTTAAACGCCAATTTTGACATTTTGCTTTCTGCTCATGAAAATATATTTTTTCTATGGAAGTTGTATGACGTTTTTGTAAATAGACGTCACATTTTATGTCTTCCCTGCATTTGAAGCATCATACCTTAGGCAATAAATAAGATTAAAAAATTATCATCGGGTCTGGGTGATGGGGTACCGTCATTGTTTCTAGTTTCTATAACACAAATGTTTTAGCTACTTTCCACAGAATCAGAGCAATGCATGAAATGACGTGTCAAATGTCATAAAAAATAAATTTTTACCGTCTTGCGCTATAAAAATGGTTATGCAGTATGATACATTAGATATGGGACACGGACCTCTCTGCGGGCGTGGGCGTGTTGGTGGGCGACTCGGGGATGACCTGCGTGACGAGGGCGCCGGGCGCGTCGCCCCCGCCGAAGTCGTACGCCGGCGTCGAGTGGCTCTTGTCCAGCCGCCCGCGACCCGCCGCCGTCGCCGCCGTCGCCGCCGTCGCCGCCGCACTCGCCGTCGCTGCCGCCGCCGCCGCCGCCGCCGCCTCGGCCGCCTCCTCGCGCCGGTCTATGAGCACGCCGAGGCACGTGCGCGGCCGCGGGGACAGCTCGAGGCCGGTGCTGTACGAAACTGCCTGGAAACAATGAGAACAAATTTTACAAATGAAATTATGACGTCACGAATATCACATCTGTTATCATCCCAATTATTGGCGGAAAGATAAAATACCAGAAATATTATTTACATATCCCATATGTTTTTAAAAGACTGACTAAGTTCAGAAATAGGTATATAACCTTATCTCTACGGTAGAGGGCGGAGTCATCGGGGTCGGACGAGTCGCCGCGGTCCCACTTGTGCTCGCGCAGCTGGCGCCACAGCTGCGAATGACATACGGACACGATAAAAAACACAACAGTAGAAGAAAAACTGACTCGACCTGTCGGACAAACAAATGGCTTTGGACCTGATTGTATCTTGAAACGTGCATTAGATACTATGCGATTCGCCTCAACTTAATCCTTGGAAAAGCGTTGCATGGAAAAGCAGCGAACACTCGTATTCTTGAAACAGAAGTTTTGCCAACTTCATGGCGGTCAAGTTATACGACGAGAAGTGTGTATAGGTAAGCATTACATGGTCGATGGTGATGCTGGGACGCTTGGAGATGGGGCTGCCGCAGCTGATGGTGTGCCGCCGCTGCACCGCCGACCGCGGCTTCGGCGGGTACATTCTGAAACACAAACAACATGGGAGTATACCACATAGACAGATGTTACTTAAATAAATATTGAACGATACCTATCTCATACATTGCTCTTGATTATGTGGTAAGAAGCTTAAGCACTTGTGATACAGAAATCAGAAGCAATATAATATGGGAAGTTCGTTTCCCATATTGACCCGATCGCAGATGATCGAACCGGGACCGCCTCTCGACTACGGAGGTCGTCAAATACACAAATATACAGTGATCGTATTCGCTCTAAATAGTTGGGATATGAGCCCTTGGCTCCCCCGCAAGTAAAAGCAAGCAAAATGTAAATAAGACACAAATAACTATACTTGAACCATAAATTGAGACTAACTCTTATCCAAATTGTAATCCCGCACTGTTGGTATGTCTATGTTAAGATTTCGTCATGAAAACTCGCTAAATTGCTGTACCCAATCCGTTCACTGTTCATCACATACGTTAGCACGAGCTATTTTATGAGCATTGTCTACAACAAATCGATTAGGAACCGCACGAGTAGGCAGGTATATTAATTGAATGTATGTGTACGGATACAGACGTGATGACGTCAGATATGTCCAAACCTAGTGTGCGTGAGGTGCAGGTGGTCGGGCGAGGCGGGCGGCGACAGCGGCTCGCTCTCGTCGGAGGACGCGGCCGGAGTGTGCTCCGCGTCCGCCTCCGCCTCCGCTTCCGCCGCCATGGCGAGCCTGCTCTCCGCTTCAGGGGCCGGCTTCTCTAACGGACGGATGCTGCGTACCGTCGACAGCATACTGAACAAATTTTAATATAACCATTTTATTGGGGTTTTACCTAAGTTCTCTTCCTTACTAAATATTTAGGCCCACCCGTAAATTTAACTGTTATTTAAAACTGCGCAATGAATTTATCTGGTTTATTAAGTATATGTTCCGTTCTTACCTGTCGGGCACGTGGTCGAGCAGGCGGCGCGGGGGGGGAGGCGCGTGGGGCGGGTGGCGGGCGGCTCGTCGCCGCAGCCGCAGCGGCAGCTCCGTTCTTACCTGTCGGGCACGTGGTCGAGCAGGCGGCGCGGGGGGGGAGGCGCGTGGGGCGGGTGGCGGGCGGCTCGTCGCCGCAGCCGCAGCGGCAGCTCCGTTCTTACCTGTCGGGCACGTGGTCGAGCAGGCGGCGCGGGGGGGGAGGCGCGTGGGGCGGGTGGCGGGCGGCTCGTCGCCGCAGCCGCAGCGGCAGCTCCGTTCTTACCTGTCGGGCACGTGGTCGAGCAGGCGGCGCGGGGGGGGAGGCGCGTGGGGCGGGTGGCGGGCGGCTCGTCGCCGCAGCCGCAGCGGCAGCTCCGTTCTTACCTGTCGGGCACGTGGTCGAGCAGGCGGCGCGGGGGGGGAGGCGCGTGGGGCGGGTGGCGGGCGGCTCGTCGCCGCAGCCGCAGCGGCAGCTCCGTTCTTACCTGTCGGGCACGTGGTCGAGCAGGCGGCGCGGGGGGGGAGGCGCGTGGGGCGGGTGGCGGGCGGCTCGTCGCCGCAGCCGCAGCGGCAGCTCCGTTCTTACCTGTCGGGCACGTGGTCGAGCAGGCGGCGCGGGGGGGGAGGCGCGTGGGGCGGGTGGCGGGCGGCTCGTCGCCGCAGCCGCAGCGGCAGCTCGCCGGCCCGCGCCGCCCGCGCGCACGCTCGCACCACTGCGCGGCCGCTCCACCCCACCACGCACTGAGACCCCACCTGCACAGGACACACTTCACTACAACCAGACTACTTCAATACAAAATTAAAAAAATATGTTTCTAAAAATATTTGGACAACTAGCAATTATTCATTAATTTATTTATTGGCGAAGTTACACATAGCGAAATTCTGTATACTTAATATTAGATATGTTCAGCACACAATATATGAAACACGAGTAACCTGCACGATCTCGTCGGCGTCGTGCACGAGTCCGGAGGCGTGCGCGGGCGAGCCGAACCGAATGTCGGCGAGCTGGTGGTGGCCGCAGAAGGACGGCACCACGTCAAAGCCGAGCGGCTTGCCGCCCTGCCGCAACGTCACCGAGTCCAGCGAGCCCGGCTGCAGGATCATGGGGTCCGACACCTCCTAGTAACGCACAAACAGTTCAACTACGACTCCTACTCGATAAATCAACATCGATATCAATATCAATTCTATTAAATTAAATACATTATTATATTATATAATTAGTCATTATTAGAGGCAAGCCTTCAAAGTAAGGGCTACAAGTCTAGTAACAGTTTTATTATGCTGTACTTGTCGCCATTAAGGTACGACCTCATAACCACTTAACATCAGATGGGATGATCTAATCTTGAAGTGCACTTTAAAAAAAATAAAGTGTGACCTGCACGATGTAGTCGGCGGCGGCGGCGGCGGCAGCGGCGGCGGCGGCGACGGCCCGCGCGGGCTGGTCGGCGAAGCGGTCCCGCTGCGCGCACGTGGCCGCCTCCAGCGCCAGCTGCAGCAGCTGCGCCTTGCGCTCCGCCAGGGCGCCCGCGCCGCCCGTGCCCACCAGCGGCCATCTAAATGCAACGAAACTCTTCTGATACACTTTGCTATTTTTTATTAATAACTAGCAGACCCGATAGATTTCGTTCTATTAAAAAGATTCGAAATGCGATTAATATAAACTTAAGCAATAAAAAGAAAAGGGCTGTCTTAAGAGTTTTCCCGTAAATGTAAAATCCAAGCATGACATTGATCGAAATAAAAGGCAAGAGGCGGCGCGTCACCTGTCGAGCCAGCAGACGAGCGGCTTGACGGCGCGCACGGTGGCGGCGACGTCGGCGAGCGCCTGCGTGTCGAGGCGCGCGTCGGGGGCGCGACGCAGCGACCGCGCCAGCGCGCGCGCCAGCCCCGTCGCCGCGCCCGACACGCGCGCCGCCAGCTGCTGCACGCACTCGCGACGGGACTCGTATTGCTGGAAAAAAACAAACAATAATAAAAAAGGAAATATCTAATTCACCTGGCCAAATTTTATTTAGTATTTTTTTCCAAAGTTTCTAACCTTAGACCTCCACAATTATTTCAAAACCAACATTAGGCAAATCAGTGTAGCCATTGTCGAATTTTAGCGAGACTAACGAACAAGGATTGATTTTTATAAAGACTTTTGCCAGAAAGAGAGTAACAAACATCCAATCATTGACGTTTATAATATTAGTAAGTTACGAAAGTAAAGTCTGGTAGTGTGCTTCAGCTTACCTTCAACTTAAAAATTATTAAAATTAACTAACTTGAGTACTTAATTATTTCACATCTATCCATTCATTCCACACCTCAAGTCGACCTCGGTGGCACAGTGGCTAAGGTAGGCGGCCAAAGCGCGAAAGATCCCGGGTTCGATTCCCGGTCGGGTCAATTTGGAAAACAAACTTTTCTAAATTGACTTGAGTCTGGGTGTGCCGGGATGACGCCCCCAGTTAGTATCCGTCGTCTGGTACTCATAGTACAAGGGAAAACCTTCGTTTGAGACCATGTGATGGTGTGATTATCTGCATTTATTTATTTATTTAGTTGTTCAACCTAGTAGTCAGATACTATTTTGCAATTTGAGAACATCTGATAAATTTGCCTCAAGTATATTTCCCTAATCTTTTCCCGTCCCCAATCAGTTTGGGCTAACCCATTTAATTAAGCAATGGACTAGACAGTCTATATGACACACATCATAGGCATAGTTGAGATGCATTCGAAGCCCCTAAGCTGAACTAATTTTAAGAATAATAGAAATCTATTTTCATCATCAAATGATTTAAGGTTTTTGTTCTGTTGTACTACACCAAACGGACAAAAATAATCTCGTTTCACATGGACTGCAGCAGTCCATACAACAGACCATCCTACCAGTTAAATAATACAGTTATTATTACTGACAAGATAACTAGAGATAAGGTATCATAACAATGTCCAGAAGCTCAATGCCGCAGATAAGCTCCCACAGATAAAAACACAACACCAGCATGACTCATCTTGAGTTACAAACATTACGCACACCCACAATGGATTATCTTTGAGCACAACGCCAATCAGAGTTTGTTGTCTGCTTGTAATGGACTATTTATTTCAATAAGAGCATGATATAACATAAAGAGTACTGTTTACAAATTAAAAATATGGTGTTGGTAAGCAGCGAGTTTGCTTTGGACTTTAACATCATTTAATTTTCTTTCCAATTCAGAAAGTCTATGCTCTATCACCGGCCAACTGTTTAAGTTAAGAAGGTAACCATGTATCATTTCTGATTTTAAGTCAATTCACGACATTCTGGTTTCCCTCAGGACTAAAATACATTCGAAATCTGAGCAATAACTAAATGAAAGTCTTTTATTTCCCAAAAAACAGAACATTTTTTAAATTTGTTGGTAATTTTAAAAGAACATTACCAAAAGCAATACCTATTTGGTTGTTACATATCATTATGTTTAAATAAACCAGATAGCAATTAAAAGCAAATACATATTAAGTTTACGGTGTGATCAATTATTGAGATCTATGTTCTTTTTAATTTAAATTAAAGTAAAAAAGACCACCAGTTTCATTTTCATTGTGAACCTGACTCATAATGAAAATGAAACTAGGTGGTATTTTTTCTCATAACAGATATTCATGTTTCCTATATTGACAATGGAATGATTGAGTCACAATTGTGAATAAGCCAGACGCCTGTTTGATATGCTAAGCAGAGGCACATACTTCTAATGATGAATAATCTGTCAGTGGTAATTACATTTATGTAAAGAATAATGACCATCAGCAATATTTTTGTTCATGTAAATTACATCAGCATAATGAAACATCTATAAATATCATCAAATCATCAAATAAAGCTACCTCCCATTTGGAAATGATAACTGCAGAGAAGATGCAAGCCATAAAATGGTAAAACGTTCCACTTACAGTTGATCATAATGAAAGTTGTGTACTTAATATTTTTATTACTAGCCTTGAATCAAACATTAGATTCATCCAATGTAAGCTCAGGTTCTAAATGTAAGTCCATGACAACTTAGTACCTTTTAGTAAAAGAGAAATGTTATTTAATTTAATAAAATATATACAACAAATTTAATATTTTAACCAGATTCCCAATAACATCTATCAAAGCATGTTAATAAATACCTCAATTGAAATAACTATGTTATTTAAGAAAGGAAAACAATTCTGTAACTTAAAATATTAAAGACTCATGTCAAGAGTTTAATAAATGGGTTAGCATTCAATGAGTTCACAGAATACTTACATTGAAAAACAAATTACAAAAGGCATAGAGCTCTAGGTACAAATCATGACTCAAATGTAGGTACTAGTATGACCGACAGCTGTTGTTTTGTAAATATGTCTTAATTGGGAGTGGCAAGGTGTCAGTGAGTCAAAACATGAAAAACTAGTTAGTATTTACTGTAGAATGACTTACAAAGTTCCGCAAATGCTCGACAGCTTCAAGCAGCAACTCCTGATGGCCGATGACGTGCATGCCGAGGTACTCGAGGTCGTCGCAGCGCAGCATGAGCAGCTTGGCGCCGTCCAGGCCACGCTCGCGCAGCGCCGGCCCGTAACGCGCCACCGTCGGCCCCAGTCCTGCACAGACACCGTGACTCACTCGCTGGCCTCAACCGAAGCCGCCGACTCAACAACACCGACCAACACGCCACAAACCTGAGAGCCATTCCGCCACCTGCTCCGGCGACCATTCCGCGACGTTCAGACTAGCCATACGGATACAATATGCGCATTTTTTGCGCGCCTGCAAATGCTTATTTTCGTGAATGTGGAAGAAGAAACGAGAGACGAGAGGTGTTGCAAACAAGGTCCGAGAAAAACAAAAAGAACAGTTCAAACGTCAATGTCACTGTCACAACATGTCATGAGACACTGTGTTCCATTTAACGCACTTATTTTCAATGAATGAATATCCATTAAGTAAGATTTTATATTAAATATTAAAATTTGAGAACTTTTAAAAATGTCTGAAGTTATAATTTAGATATCAAAACTATTTTTATTGCAAGCGCAAATGTGTGACATCAAACTGAATCTTTCTTTTCGTACATTTTTGGGTCTTGTGTGCAGTACTTAGATACCATAAAACACAGTAGATGGCGTTAGTAGTATCGTTTCTGTAAGTTTACTAAGTGCAGCGGGCGAGGGCGATCTGAGCGATTTATTTTATGCATGATACTGGACAACAGATCCTATTTTAAAAATGTACTATTGAACAAGTCAACTTACTTGAAACCTGTTGAATAAATTGATTGTGTGCATTTATTGCAATAGGGTAGATGACTGAAAATGGTCCAACAGTTAGAATAGCAAAAATATAAAACACACATGTTGTTTTTTACGATTTAGGTAAAAAAATTTAGAGCAACCACATTTTTTCTCACCGTCTTTATGAAATAATATGTCTAAAACAGAACTCCTCCACTGAACTTAAATGCGCTGTATCATCATCTATTTTTATTTATTTGAAGCACACAATAATTTTCATGTAAGTATTTCGAAATACTAATTGATAAGACTTAATATGTTTTATTATATATTTTATACAGAACCTTTGTTTTATTTTAGCTACCGAGTGAATTTTGCATATTTTCAATATGCTTAGATACCAAACTCCCAGCTAACTAAATAAAATAAATTTATGACCCCTCGCGCTCATTAAATATGCGCAAGCACATTCCATAGCCGCTGCATGTAAACCTCCCAATCCAGTAGCATGTCGCTTAATGAAATAGAGACAGGACACGCCAAGTGAAATATTCCGGCCATATTTGACAGCACAAGTCAATTTAATTAGGTAACACAGTTTTTCATAGTTTTAATTAATGTTGTGCCGCGGTTGCGCGGCCGTGCATCTGCGCGCGCGCCATAAAACACCCGTTTGGAGCGAACGTTTAACTTAATCTGCCATAAAATACACATTTAATCGGTCCACCTGCGATCGCCACCTTCCTTATCAGAACGCATTCTAGGCGACCGCTCGCCTCCATGTTATTAGCATTTTAAGGCATTGTCAAAGGAATTCTTCTGCGGGCTTTCATTAGGAGCGGCTTGGTTATCTGATGGGATCTTTTGTATATTTATTGGGGCATCAGCGGCGGGGCGTGTAGCGCGGTAGCCCCTAAACCCGACAGTTTAATACCTCTCATAAAGCGGCCACTCACCGGCCGATAATTTCTCTTATTGTCTCGATAAATTAGCTTAATTAGGGTGTAAAAAATACGGAGTCGGAATCTAGCGGCGCGGTGGGTGGCCGCGGCGCGGTGACGCGGCTCGCAATTAGCCGACACCTCGGGTACCTGCGCCCGGCCCGCCGGACCCGCTGATTAATCAACACGCAAACACTCTGCATCTCTTATCTCATGCTAATTGATGCCTATTCCTATAATTTCGCAAGATCAATGACACCAACATCCGGACCGGCAACGGCATCCTGCGAACCCAACTCTCCATTTGGTAGAGAATCAATGAAGACAACTTTAAATGACCTTCGTAACAGATGGGCGAACGACCCGGATTTTGGCGTCGCGCCATCTCGAGGTCCCAGGTTCGATTCGAGATTGCGGTCGAGTCAACATATAAATCGATATTTTCTATATCGTCCCGGATCTGTTAATGGTCTGGTCGTACCGTCATTTTATCCAATTTCTGTACCACAAGTGCTTCAGTTGTATCTAGATGTAAGTAGGTATGGGATGTTGTACTAGAGTAGGTATAGTATTAGTTAGTAGTGCTGTTTAAGAAAGTAGGTACCTAAGTAATCTAAGTTTGAAAGACTACTTTTGAAGACTAAGGCATACGTTTACAAGTTATATACGTTTTACAGGGCCCCAACTGTCCGAATACAATTAATTGTGTTTAAGGTAGGTACAACATCAAAATATTTAAGAAATGTAACGGCTGCCTCAGTTCCTGAGGCAATCGGCAGTAAATCCGCGCTATCGCCACATCGATGCTTTAATCAAACGCTCCTTGACGATAAAACGGGTTTGTAATTAAACCGATTCACTGATTGCGATTTTTTATACCAAAACATGCAGGTAATCGCTATAAAATGCAGATGACTAAAGGCTCTTTTCATCAGCTTGAAATCCAGAACTTCGATATTTATTGGGTACGTACCAACACGCATAACTTTTAGAATTTTCTAAGCTTAAACAAGTTTAGTATCCATGATACACATTTCATGTAGGTAGGTACTGCAAGTTAGTGGTAAGTGCTAGATGAATAATAATACAAGATAAGTGCTTGTTTAACAAACCTCCAAAATTATATTTAAGTAGAAAAAATAATCTGTTTACTTCGTATGTTTGAGGAGTTAATACTTATAATGTGTTAGCATACAAAATTACCTACATGTTATCTGGTATTCGTTTCCTTTTAAGAATTGTAAGCAAACCCTTGTAAATTTCATAAAGAGAAATTTCAACGAATGCCATAAATATTAATTGAATCTAATTAGATTCCACGAAACTGGTCTTCACACAAAAACCCGCCACCCGGCGACCGAATGTCTCCAAATCGAGGACATCAGTCCGATGCAATTCCGACGGGTGGACACTACCTGTAAACTGCTATAAAAACTGTCGGCGACCAAATGTTTGTGCACTGCCTATCCTAGGAGACGGAGCGTGAAAATATGGCATCTATGTATTCTTAACAGTTGAGGTATTGTAATCGCAATAATGAGGTGTGGGGCAGCCTTGTGTGGGGCCAGCGACACATTCGCTCGTTTTTTGCGGTCGGATGCAAACTGCGTTGCTGCATATGGCATAATACTACACATGCGGTGGAACGGGCGGAATCCCGGAGCTGTCCTGGGCGCGGCCATTCATTCGCATGCCGCTCCCAGGCTGGTGTTATGGCCCGGGATTATTTATTAGGAACTCATTGCTGCTGGTCATATGGAAAATCGGGTTCCGTTTAGCTCCACTACATACCATCTTCATTAGATAATATACCTACTAAACTACTATGGTTTGACACACATTTTACCAAAATAAATCATATCTATTAATTAAGGATGCAGATGTCTGGATGTAAAGTTGTAGATAACTCTTTCACGCAAAAGTTACTGAACGGATAAGAATTAAGTTTGATAAAACGACGGTTGAGTTTATAAGTAGATTAACATTGATTGCTATAGGATACTTTTTATCCCAAAATAACGCGGATGAACTCACGGACAACTGCTATGTAGATATACTTATTCCGTATATCCGTATGCTAACAGTCAGAATAAAATCAAATGGGATAAGAAAGTATTTCATTATTTTTATATTGTATCTACCTATTACAAATATATTATCTCATATTCTGTTTCAGGCAGGTACACCTTACTAATGTGAGTCCCTAATTAATGCTTTTTTTGTGGATTGATGTTTGTTAATTTAATTTATACTTTATCTCTATTGTAATAAAGATATAAAGAAAAAATGCATGAAACGGCTAATGTAACATACCTAAATGTTCAAGATCAGCTCAATTTTTTTTTGTATAAGTTGGCTCTAGATTATACGTAATACAGAATGAAGATTGAGATTTCTGAGAACTTGTGCCGATACGTTCCTTACAAACTAAAATGTGAGCTCAGAATTTTTTTAAATGTGAACTTTATCTAGATTTTAAATTTAAAACACCAAACCTAATCCACAAATCAAACAACTACTGAGATGTTGGTAATCTGTAGCGGTGAATTTATGAATTAAGTAAGTAGGTAACAAGTTCTTCATTTTCAATAAGCCGTTTAAACTTCGAGAATATTATCTGGCAGCCCTAATGAAGTGGACATAGGTATTGTGTCGTTTAAGTACTAACACTCGAGGCACGAGTGCCGCTAAATTAATGAACTACAATTCCAATTACGGAGCGTTATCTTTAAGTACCTAGTTGCTTCGTTCCCGCGATAAGGACGTGATTTAAGACACCGACTGCGCAGCCGTCGCTCTGCTTCATGATTTACTGCCGAAAACACTCGTAACGTGTGACAAATTGCTGTAGAATATTAAAATAACACTTTCCGATAACAGCTTAGAGCTATGTTGGACGTGCGGGTGTTTTACTAGCACTAAAGTCGGTTAATTGTGCTGTGCTTCGGATTTACTATGTAGACAGATGCCTTACTTATCTAAACGAGCTGTGGTTGCACTCATAATAGTATTTTTTACACGTTGTGAAATACATTGTTTTTTGGAATATTAATTTTAATTCATGCTAGATAGGTATATATTTAGGTATAGCAGCAGCAGATAAGTAGGTACCAACGTATTCTACTACTCAGTGATCGAAGTTTAATTTATTTATTTTAATATCTTTTCCGAAAACTTACTTACCTATAATTATACTAACTGGGACTGGAACTGTTTTAGTAAACATTAGCTATGTTTTCGAAGACAGATTCGTTGATTACCTACCTACTTCTATTACATGGCAAGGAATTGTGGCCGATAGAATAGATGACCTGCACGACGGTCTGTCTCCCTACTCGCCTGCCCTTTGCCCGATTCACAAACGTCAGAAACGTACCCCACTGTTTCGGCAAATTTATGTTTTGTGTCTATTCAAATAAAGAAAATGATAAAACATAGTTTCCCAATTCGAATCGAAGGCAGATCCGTACGTGCTTTGACTCTACGATTCAGCATGACTTCACAACACCGACGGATACAGCAGACGGAGTAAGCTTGTGTAAGTACCTAAGAAATCGATGCAGAAGAGAGATCACGACTCTCGGTCCTGAGGAAAACGTAAAAGAGGTAGGGCATAGTGATTTGTCGCTCGAACTGGAGCAGCCCGACTGGTGAAATACCTCCACCTTACAGTAGACCGCAGCCAAATCACAATCACTTCTGTGTTGTGGTGTTCTTGTGTGTGAGTAAGGTTTCCAGGGGTCTTGGGGGGTGCTACGTTAGTAGCAGGGGTCAAGCCTTCAAGGTAAGGGCAACAAGTCCAGTAACAGCTTTATTATGCTGTACTTGTGGCCCTTAAGCTAGGACCTCATTACCACTTAACGTCAGGTGGGATGATGTCAATCTTGAAGTGTAATATAAAAAAAAAAAGACGCAAGAAGGCGGCTTTGATAAGAACTGCAGGATCTAGTTTTGATAGAACATTGTGGTACCTACATAGATGGGTGAACCTCTTTAACTTAACTTTTAGCATTGTACGGTCAGCTAGTATAGTTTGTAAGCAAATCAGTATCCTGCCACATTAAATTAAGTTTAACTGACGTAGGTACATAGTTAGGAGTAGGTTTCATATAACATGTACACTACACCACTTAATAGGCAGCAAAAACGGATTATTCCACTTTGATCACCTCGGAAATAAATCACTTGGGAGATATCACCCAGGTGATCAAAGTGGAATAGATTAGTCTGCTTTGATCACCTTGGAAATAAATCACCTGGGTTATTATTTATTACCCAATCCAGTAGAAACATCTAACAAGTACATTTAAATGTTGATTGACATGTAGGTGTGTATTTCGCAAGCAGCCCGAGTACCTAAACGTGAAACTTAACGCTTAACTACAAATAGGTCTCCGCATAAGTGCATTTCATCAGCGCGTCGCAGTTAGACGTTGCATTTGCAGCACCCGCATCGGCATTAATGCACCGATTGCGCCCGCAATTAGAGAAACGCGTGCCTCGGAGCTCGGTTGCGCAAACACACGCCGCTCCTAAACTAAATTATTACGGAAGAGTGGCTCATGGGCCCAAACTACGAATCCACTAGGTACGCTATTCATTTATGTATTCGTGTGTGATTAAGATTACAAGGAACATACCTATATACGCATTGCTAAAATAAATAACCAAATAAAATTTGAGGCTACCACTGGTTTGGAACCTAAACTTACCAAAAGAAAAAAAGAAAAATACTCAGTAGGTAGGTACAACTCATTATAAAGACACAATTGTGTAATGTAACAATTGTAAATGTTGTAAAGGTATATGTTTGGAAAATGTATGTTCTATTAATTTGACTATTATTTAATTTCACTGTTTCTGTTTCTTTTTTTTTTTTCTTTTTTTATTATATCCTTCTCTGTAATTACTGTACTGCTGTAGCCACTCGCTTGCGTGTAGAAATAGCAAGAGCCCCGGCTTTGGTTATTTTTCCAAGCAGGTGGGTTCTATCAGAATACCAACGCTGTTGCGTTGTTAGAAATAATGCCGTAGCAGAATTTGCTGAGGTGGAACCTAATTGACCACATTATGTTTCTGTGTGTGAGTATTTCTGTTTTTTTTTAAATCGTATTGTGTGTCAATAAATATATTTCTATTCTATTCTAATTGTAGGACTACTGAGAACTGAATACCTGAATATGAATGGGTGGTGTGCGAGAAGTAGAAATTATGTTCACAGATATCTGTTTTATTACATTACTAGCGACTAGCCGCGTCTTTGCACGCGAAATTATCCTGATTTGTCGCTCCTATTGACCACAGCGTGATGTTTATTTATTTACTTATTTATTTTTTACGACAACCAACAAATCTTTCACCAAATAACCGTAAATAACATAAATTTGTTTAAATATGCTACCTCATTGTAGACTCAGTTACAGGCTGCCGCGAGTGTGAGTAGGTAAATCAACTCTTAAAATAAAATTAAAAACTTCTTCATTCTTGCAGAAAACTTCAGTTTTGCTTCAGTGTTGACCTGTTAAACTTTAAAAAACTGTTCTAATAATGTTGTAAAGCCCAGCTTTCCACGACAAATAGACTATCCAACAAAAAATAATTTATTCTATTCAAAAAGTAAAGTAGTTCCTGAGATTAGCACATTTATACAACCGAACTCATTAGGTATATAATATTAGTATAGATTTCAGTGTTCTTCATGTTTTTACCAACCTTTTCTTAATGACCACATTTGGTGAGAATTTTAAATTGTTTCTAAATTCGGTTACCTACCACTTTCGTATGTTGAGTGCATAAGTAGGTACGTACCTACGTCGGTCCCGCCTGGTACCTTCTTAATTTTTATTTTTATTCAAATCAAAACTATTGTAAATTAGCGAACGCCTGCGATTTCGTCTCAGAAAATGTTTTCTGTGAGGGTAGCGAAATATTCACATAAGTTACTAGGTATCTGCGTTTTGAATTTCAATGCAATATGAAAAAAATCACTTATTTACGATATATTTTTGTAAGCTATCATAATCGAATGACTTTAAATTAGGTAGATGCCAATTTGGAAAAAAAATACGGGCTAATAAGAGAGACCTAGATAAGTAAATCATTATATTTATTATTCACTAGCGGCCCACCGCGGCTTGCCACGCGTACGATCTCGGTAATTTTTTTTTTATACTTTTTTTACAAACCTTGTTTTGACAATTACAAACATAACAAGGAAATGTTTTTCAATCGGATTCGATATTTCTGAAGTTATACTTAAGCTTAAGTACAAATATTTCGGCGATTCCTTTTTATTAGAAGCGTTATGCACACAATGTACCGGCGAACATTTACAGAAATTCCTTTCATTCTAACCAATTACTTAGGCATCGTGCTACTTACAAGGTAAATGCAATTAGATGAACAAACTTGATTGGTCGATACGAACAGTGTCCGTTCTGCGTCGTCACGCTCTGTAATGGAGAACAAAACTGCTGCCGCTATCGATACTAATGTAGTTGCTTAGGAAGCCGCTAATAGGTAATGATACTTATGTACACCCACCCAATCAGCTAAAACGAATCGCATGCTTTATTGTCACGCATCACTAAAAGACAAACAAGAAATAAACGTAAGCTCGTTATTTCAAATCATAGGCTTCGTAAAACCAGTAGAAAATTCGTGGGATTAAGTGTAAAAATATTCAACAAGTTACTGCAATGTATTATTGACTTACCCTAGCATAGATTTAAGCTCCATATTAGAATCAGAATCAGAAATTATTTTATTAGCACACACAATCAAATTAAATCGTGTTTAATGCAAAAAGTAGGTATACTATAAACTTGATGAATATTTAAACGATAAAAATATATGGACATGATTGACTGCTCGCTCGCACACCATAGTTTTAAGTTCTCTAGCTCTAAATATTATAAAGATTAGGATAACTACTAAGTTTCTTGCCGGGTTCTTCTCGGTAGGATTTGAGTCCGATCCGGCTGTAGCTTCAATTTTGGTTTGTATCCATTTTGACGATGCATAAGTGTTACTTGTGACATACGTGGTTATGATTATTATTATGATTACTGCTAAGCATATACGCTACTTAAACATATTAAAAGGTTCATTAGTAACTTATAGGTACCTATCACAGGGTAATGACAGGGTAGCAAGTCGGCAAAATGCCATGGGTCCCCCGCCAGTCGTTTTCCCGGTCAGATATGAATCCCTAATTATTAAACTCTTACGGGTAAAAGTGTTAAATACGTAAAATTACGATTATTTCTATTTGTTTGTTTGGGGGGCCTCATCCGATAAATTTACAAGCCTTGAACGGAACGGTACAGTTACACTGACCTATCAATAACCAAAGTTCCATCTTATCGAACCCACACCCCTTGCAATCAACAAACAGCAGCTCTAACTATTGAACCATGGAGTCAGCCATCTGAATTATAAATTCTAGTCGGAAAGGCAAAAAAAATTCAGGGTGATAAAAACGATAGTAAACATAAATGTAGATACCTATATCCTAGCTTTAAAATCGCGATCCAAATCAGTAGTGTAGTATAGGCAGGTAGGTATACATAAAGTGCGCTATTGTTGGGTGCAGCGGGTCGTTATTCGGCAACCATATTGAGCCGGTGGGCGTGCCGGCGCGGGCGCAGATCAAACGGCCGGCCCGCCCCGCGCCCCGCGCCCCGCTCCGCCGACAAAGGAACACCATCACGACAATGCTGCTGCATACGTATAACCGATCCGTCGGTATGCCGACGCCTCTCAAACGCTGCAACGGGGACCCCTTAGAGACGCCAAGACCCCTTACTGATGTACGTTAGCTTGAACATACTACATGTAGTGAACAAGGCTAGCTAGGTTTAAAGCTTTCCTCTATCATTTATCTACGAAAAGAAGAATTGCCAAATATTGTCTTGTAAGGGTGGGCAAATGCTAAATCCCAATGGATAGAGTTTATTTATTAATTGAAAAACATTATTGCCCGAAAAGTAACTTTATTACATAAGGTACTTTATGCGCATCAGTCAACCCATGGTTCAAATGTCCACCCTGACGAGAAAATGTATAAAATAAAATATTCTACCAGGCCGCAACAAGCTATCAGTTAAAATTTATCTCATGGTTGAATGAAAATTGATGTTTTACGCAAAAAATATGATTGATATAAATTATCCAGATCACTTCTAAACTAATCTACGCATGTTATGTCTTACCACTTGACTTGCCATGTGAGGTTTACAATGAGTCAAAAGCTCGGTAGAGAGAAAACACTGTCGTTTCTCGTTTGATGTCTCGGATTTTCATTGCAATCCTACTAATATTATAAACAGGAAAGTTTATAAGAATGTCTGATATCTACATGTACGGTTACGGCTAATGTAATTCACGTAAAAAAAACTAAACACATTTTCATAAAAGTACCTTCAAAGCGAGATGATACTCGATTTAGGATATCTTTTATACCGAAATAATTTGGACGGAGTCGCAATCGACAGCCTAAAAGTTATAATTGTATACTGCTCACATTGAATATAATACCCGAAACTCCAGGGACTGTCCCAAATTGTTCAAGTTTGTAAAACAGTGGCCCGAACTATCGGAATCCGTCCACAATGCCGGGCCGCGGGCCGCGGAGCCGCTCCCGAGTATTAATTACCCCGAATTAGTTTCTAATCGATTTGAAGAAACGCGTGTTCCGAATGCTCAGCTACGGGATCGGCGACGGTTCATTCGGCGGCTTTGTCCGCCGCTCCATTACACAACTCGCCGGCACGCATTCACTCAGTGAAACAGTGCTTCGAGAGAGGAATGCGTGGATTCTGTCTGCTTCATCATTTCCTATACTTATTAGATTAATAGATATCATAGGTAGTTAGTTTCGACTGTGTCTGTAAATAAAACAAATTAGACTCGTAGGAGGTTTGTTATTTACCTAGGTACCGCTGATTTGTGGTCATCCAGCAGACACACTTTAAGGTTGTTCTTTGTAATCCGAGCAAAACGTTGAACTCACTGTTTTTTAGATTATTGAGATTTGACAACCCCCAAATCGAGAGGCAAGTGGCCGGATTTAGGCGTCGTGCCATCTGTGACGTCCCGGGTTCGATTCCCGGTCCCATGTTCTATTTGGGAAACCAACTTTTCTATATTTTATCGGATCTGTGCAACACTAGTGCTTAAGTTATACTTACTACAGAAGCAGAGCAATGTATGTAAATATATGATGTTGTACAACATTTAATCGTGTGTTAATTTATTTATTGTTACTTTCATGACCTTATTCAACTGGTTTAGCATAATCTGACGACGAAGAAGGCCCATTGACGACCTTAAACTTTAATAGCAGTTATTATTGCTACCTTATTATTTAAAGTATTTCAGAGAATCACACAAAAATAGGAATTACGCACCCACCTACTTTTCCATAAAACTGTTTTTACGGAAATGAAAATATCTAAGATACTTCATATTAATTATAATTAGTAATGAGGAGTTTAAGTAAGCATAATTATAAATTTACTTGCAAAGCAATAAAACTTAGTATTCCTATTAATTATAAAAATATAAAAATTATAATTGAACAAAGCAGTTAACACTTCTAAATATTTCGCCCGCCCCCTCGTGGGAAGGCTGCGCAACTTTTATTTCTAATTATTAAGTTTATTGCTCATATCAATCTCAATAAAAGTGTCTTAGATCGCGAGTCGCAATCCGGCGCAGGCGGGCGCGGGGCGCGGGGCGCGGGCTGCGGGGGGCGTCCGAGACGAGGAATGCAAATAAATTTTTTACCGTGAAAATAAAACTAATTAAGTGTGTGTCGTGTTCCGCTTTCACCCTTTGTTCGGTACAAGTGGCTGATAAATGAGACAAAACAAAGTCCCGGCTCCGAGACAATCGCCCAGCCCTCGAACAATGCCGCCTTCGAGATCGATTCGCACCGGAGGGGAGTTGTAACGCGACTCCACCTAACGATCATGATCATAGCTGGTTCGGTCGAAAGCACATCAGACAAAACATTTTGGACTTTGTGCGGTACAAACGTCAAGGGCATAAAAACTAAAATCAAACTGCAAGTGTTTACTATTTCTTTCCTTACTGATATACGAGATAACATGGTGATGGCCTCAGATGGCCTGTTCATCTTCACTGTGCTTGCGGACGAGCGGAAGGCTCTCATCCCTATTGCAGCAGTTTGCAAGGTAAACACTTAGGATTCAATAGGGATATATGTGGTTCACCGTACCTTTATGCATTTGCAAGCAAATATTTCCTTTGAAAAGCCTTTTTCCTCCTCCTGTCCTAGGTAGCTCTGGAACTTAATAAAATATTCATGAACATGAAATGATACTTACCTACTAAACAAATAAAATATACTTGCAATCAAACAGAAATCGCTTCTTCAAACTCATATCGGGATATCTTGTCTGAATGGAATGGCAATTTAAGTTGGACACATAGTTTCTACAATTAATTTGAAATTTACCATTTAGACTCTCCAATGCATGAATGTTCTAAGCAATGCTTCGCTCCTTGCATCACAATTATTAAATTAGGAGTTTCACTCGGACTGCAGGTAAATTTTGCTTTTATTGCATCTTCGGTTTGGTTGTGACATCGTTCCCGCGAGTCTTTATTATCGAATCGATGCAATCTCGGAATAAAGTTCGAAAGTATTTGTTGAAACGTTATTTTCCTTTTGGGAAATGTAGCTTATTTGATGATTCTATCTGGCGTTTTATCCTTACGTTGGGGATGCATTTGCAGTAAAAAAATGCGCTTAATTATTCACCGGCAGTGCGTAATTCTTCCTCGATAGTGCAGCGGCTAATTTTTAAAAGAGGAATCGTAAAGTCTGTGTTTGATTCTTGACCACGTCAATTAGAAAGGAACATTCCTAAATTGACTTGGATCTGGGGGTAGCTACTGGGCCCAGAAGAATCCGTTACCTGGTACATACTCATAGCAGGTAGGTATAAAAGGAAACTTTAGTATGAAAGCAGTTGAATCGAGTGATTGTTGTTATATTGGTTACACGAGTATAAATAATAATAATAAGTGAACAGTTCAAAAGTGAAGATTTTTGTGAAGAAGTATTTAGTTATTGTCCAACTACAATTACGGTTCGTTGAAACATTTATCAATCGTGCTCACAAGTTGACTCCTTTTCCAAAATATTTCCTTCTTAATTTTGCCACGTTGTTTAATTGTCTAAGAATATTAAATAGTTTACTTTTACATTATTCAACTCAGCTCATTAGTCAGTTATATATGCGTGTAATTACTGCGCGCATCGACTATGTATTCTAATTACTATTTTATAATTATTAAGATGCTGCTATCACCCTCTGCTTCAGCATTTGAACGACTTAATTAAAGGGAAACTTTCAGCTCGTTAAACAGGCACATTATGTTTTCCCGATGTCAAGTAATTAATTAACATTTCAATGGCTTACGTAGGTACCTATTAAACATTCTGTAGGAAACGTAATGACTACGACTGCGGTTTTTCCTTGCTGAAGGCAAAGCTTACTTGGCAAGGATATAAAGCTAAGAAGGACGTAGCGTACTGAATACCGTGTTTTACAGAATAGATAAATAGCTTCTTGTTTTGTAAAACTCATGCACGTAGAAAATAGTAGTGGTGATGAATGGCGTCGTGGTCTGCTGCGAGGCCCGCTGCTACCTGCTTGATGGACGGCTGGCTGCTGCAATTAGCCGGCAGACGTCGGCCAGCCTCAACATCTGATATTTTCGTCTTATGTGCTTATTTGCTCGACTTATCAAATTCCTACCAGATGTTACACGCTCTCATGAAATATTCATCAATTTGCCAGTCATTGCACACTTACACACTCATGTGGTAGTATTGTTTTCATGAGGAAGTCCACAGCTAAGTAATAGAGCGCCGTACGATATCACTCTTTCTTTATACCAAAATATTATAAACAAACGTATTTAGAAGTGGATATCTGGTTGAGTTGAGTTGAGTTTAACTGTTAACATATTACACTCTGGTTAATATGGTGGTGAGTTTGCATTGAATAGGCTATTTTATGAAAATCTGCTGTCTTATTAATGAGTTCATTAAGCTTATATGTCCGCTTGATCAAATTTAACAAAGTATCTATAATTATCATACCACTGTTATCAAATATTATGGCATTGCATTTGATGCCGGTTCATATTTATTTTAGTTCAAACATTATCGTTCTTAGTTTCGAGTAAGCCTACGATAATTATAACATAAGTCAATAAACTTTCAGTCGGCCACGGCGACTGAACATAGCAATCATACTCTGCTTTATAACTCGACGCACTTTCTAATTGAATATAGTTTTATGGCCGTTCTAAAAACTTATTCGGCATGCGCAATTAAGAAATAGATGGAGTCGGCTTCGCAACGACTCCCGCAATTACTCCGCAATTAGTAATGTTGCATGACGAAAGCGCGTTACTTTTTTAATTTTTCGAGAAGCAGCTCGCAAGTAAAATATGTAAATATTTAGCAATAACTCCGGGCGGAGTAATTGGCGGCGGAAAAAGCAGCCGGAATGCGGTGAGGGGGACCGCGTCCCGCGTTCGTCCCGAATCACAAACGAAGGTTTCGTACGTTTGGATAACTCTCCATTTAACCTTTAAAATCATGGCTTTGTCATCATCATAGACCAAGAGTTTACTAACATTGCAAGAGTTAGGATTATATGATACGTTTAAGAAGTGATGAATTACCTATAACTCTATTTCCGCCTTAACCTTTATATCAACACCATTCGCAATCAGTACACATCGATGTAAAGCGCACATGGGAGTAATCTCCGAAAGCTGGGTGAAGATGATAAGGCCTTGCATCCATCTTCACCATCAATAGTCAGGTAGAAAAAATAAGTTTATTTATCTGCGTACGTTATAGCACTCTTGACAAAGCTTCAATTATGTGTAAACAGTTAATCTGCTGATATACTCTCTTGAGCTTCCATTACGGAAGCAATAACAGCGATTTGAAGCAAGGGTCTATGCACATTACTTACAACATGTTCTGCTCACCCACGTGCGTACTGCTTTTTGCTGCTTACAAAGTCGCAACTACTTTTTCGGCAACTAGGTTTTAGGGCGACGAACACTTTATTGTAGTCGGTGGGCGTTGAAGCATTCAATTCTATACCTTCAATATTGTAGTATAAAACAAGCTCAGCGATATTCGCTCGAGAGAGAAAGCCTTTAATCGTTTTTGTCACATAAAAATCTTCCAATTTAGCTTGCATAGTGGCAGTACCAGCCATCCGTAACAGCGATAGGGTACAAGGATCTAGGAACGTAACAGTGCCCTCGTCGCCAAGCGATATTCGTTTGTTCTAGCAATTTGTATGTTGTCCCGCTTAGGTTAACATACCGGCAGCACTAGGTATCGGTAACAGCGATGGGAAGCAGCGGATCTATGCTCGTCACGAAGCGTTATTAATTTCCCGACACGCGCAAAGTTCGCTAATGGAGCGCAGATTAACTGCGCATCATCCGCCTTAATTATGCGTCCGCTGAGCACACACGCGCGCCGGGAGAACAGTAAGGTGATGAGTGCCTTCTTTTCCTTTTATGAGACTCTTCGTACTTTTGCAAGGCCTTTTTTTTAAATAGAACATTTTATGCCCTATCTCCGGTCATGTTAGCCTATTCAAGAGTATTTTGATATCTACTGAAATTGCTACGACCCTCGAACGATATAGTTTACACCATTGGGTGAGCTACCGCGTAATTTCATCTCTGCGACACACACCTGCTATGTATAATCAAAGCATTTTACTATATATTTTTAATATGGACTAAGTTTGTGAACTTATGTGGTTTAATGATACAATTTCAAAGTTTATCTGATTGATACTAAATGTAGATATTGAATAAAATTGGTGTTACTTTACTGCACTGCTGTTACAGTGCGTAGCAACGGCTCAAGTTTTTAATAACGTCTCAAGAAGAGAAACTCACGTATGAGCTTGTAATTTAAGAATGCGAGGGGAGGCAGGTCGGAGTGTTTTCGAAGGGCGCTCACACGCTCCTCAACTAGCTGATGCTAATTGAAATCGACACGAGGCGAGGCACAAGGATTACCTAAATCTCTATCTTTTTAGATTTTATGTGTATAATGCAGCACCTGCACACCCCACCCAGTGACCAAAATATTTAAAAAAATATACAATTCCTTCAACGTTATCGAAACTTTTCCTCTATCAAAAGTTGTTACCGATTGTACACCTTTTAAAACAATAATGCCAATTCAAGAAGGTGCTACGTCACAACCCTGGTCTCGAATTTATCCTTGAAGGGTTATTAAGTTTATTACATCATCCGTGCATATTTTTTTATTTTCAATGAATTCAAGTTTATTTTCGCGGGCCAACGATCGCGCACGTCAAGTCACATCACAAACATTGCTTTCAGACGGGCATTGTTTATGCGCATGTCCTCGCCGGCGACAGTCAAATCAGCCAACTGCCGGCGCAGGCGCCGCGTGGTCTGCGCCGACGCCCCCCCCCCCCTCCTCACCCGCGCCGTAACCGGAACTCTATTGTTTTTAAATCGAGCGGGCGATGCGTGCGCCGCCGCCTGTCGCGGTCTATATTTCGCGTATTCCGCCGATATTTATGACGTAGTCAGTTCATAGCACCTGCCGTAAACGACCCTTTTTGGGTTCAATGACCGCCACATATGGATGTAGTTTTAAAGTTTTTCTCGTGATCTAGTAATTTCAAATGCTAGACCTGTGCAGTGCAGGCTAATTACATACTATTCAATTTTAATCAAATAACTCTCATATCTGCCCAATCAATTGGCCTCTATCTAGACTCAACACTTCTTAAAAACGGAGATACTCATGATGAACCCTCGCCAAAATGCTTGAAATGTTCTTAAATCTAAGTAAGTTATATTTGCGTGGTCACCATGTCTTGGCACTGCACTTTTGAAGACCAAATAAATCAACACAAAACTAAAACAGTCATACTAGTAAACTCTCTTCACTCATAAATATTAAGTCGGCGAAAAATTTTAAAATAATACAAATAAAAAAGTATCTAACTTTACTACTAGTTAGAACATTGAATACCAGAGTATACTCTATCCAGGATTTCATGGTATTCAATGAGCAATTAAGTAGGCTAATTAGCTTAGCAGTTAAGCTAAATTTTTGCAGTTACAGTAATTGTATAACTGCAAAAAGGTAAGCATAGGTAAGGCGCAAGGCAGAGATACAATGTTATTAGTATCTTTACCTAATATTTACCCAATATTTACCTAATATATACCTAAATATTTAAATCGAATTTTGGCTGTCCAAAACTATGCAAAATGTGAAAAGTTTGCTGATTTGTCTTCGGTATTCGTTCATCGTTCGCACGAAGTGCCAATATACGTGAATGCTGATCATCTGCGACTATCATCAGGATGCTGTTGGCATTTCCCCACACCCTGCATAGCAGTGGCACCGCTTTATTGCAGATAAAATTCGTTACTTGCTGTAAAATAGATAATTAAGTTTATTTTCTTTTGTTAATTTATATTAAGATCTGTGGGTTTTGAATAAACGATAAAATAAAATAAATAAAATTAGCGCGTGAATCATCTGATATGGTATTATGATATTAACTCAACAAAATGTTGATAAGAACAGCGTTGTACAATGGAAAATTATATGATTGACGAGCAGTGAGCATGATAAAAGGTAGTCCGAGCCGTGACATTTCCACGGGTGCCGGTGACATTTGCGTTAATCGCAACCGTGATTGCTCCTGCGCCGCAAGGCCGGCATCTCCGAGCATCCGCGCTGCGTATGCGCAGCCGCTGATGACACATCCCTGGCAAGTATTTTATAATAGCAGTGATGACTTTAACTTGTATTGCATTGACAATTAAAAATACATAATCAGAACGAGCATTTCCAGCTGTTAAAAAAAAAATAAACACATTTTGTCTCTTTCCTTTAGTCGCTGGAAGATTCGTCCGGTTATTTTTTTTACATTTGCGTTGAATAAACGTTTATATGTCTTTTCTGTTCCTTTTTAGACACAAACAGCAAGACAATTAACTGTAGTATATACATTTAAAAAATGGGAAATAGGTACTGCAAGATAGAGCAACGCCCTAGTAGACATTGTGTGTGCAGCATTGCGTCAGGATTATCAACCGACGTTTTAGTTCACGTGGAATATACCTACGCATCTAATATGAAGGGACTTGTCCACGTAGACCTCTTACTTTTGACCCGATTTTGCCCTGAAAGGAGCTTAATTTAGGTATTTGCGAAGGCATAGCAGCAAGGCTTCCTTTGTCATTTTGTATTTGATTTCCAAGTAAAACCGTGGACGGCATTCCTTGGCAATTTATAAAACAACGACGTGTTCTATCGTGACATTGAATAACATTTCTGACGCGATTTTTGCAGAACTAGATTTCGTTTAATTGCCATCGAACATACACAACCTAGATTTATTATAACAAGCTACTTTTTGACGTATGATATTACGAGTACGTTTATCGCATGGACTTAATATTAAGTCCGTGGTTTATCGGAGCTCATTCAGCCAAGGAAGGACATTTAACTCTCCAGTTCATTTGCGTAATGTCCGTCAAAGGCAGTGGATGCATAAATGGTTGACTTTCTCTGATAAACCGCTTTTCTTGTCACTGGGAGCCCGCTACTTAAGGCTTTGTGATGGTAGTCGTGGCTGCCATCATAAACCGTATGACTTTTCATAAATAATTTAGTACATACAGTATTACTCTTTTTAAAACTGTACTAGTTCACAATGTCGTAGGATGATTTGATAAATCGGATGTTACGTAATTATATTACGGTAACTTCCGAATCTTATAATTTACTAGAGCTTAAAAGGTGTAGCTGAATTTCTACTCCTTGGTCTAAATTTTTAAGTAAGGCTTCCTTGAAATATAGTAGGTATAGCATATTTCACCTGGGGATAGTGTAGCTTTCAAATCGGTTCATTAGTATTGAAGTCATTTCAATTCAAACAAACAATCAAAACTTTTGTCCACTGTTGCGCAAGTGATAATTTTACCGAAATAGTCGGAACGTCGGCATACGGCCGACTCAGAGGCGATAAACGCCGAAGGTGCACAAAAACAGATTTAGTCTCTGCTCCACACTCATTAGGCGTTTGACATTAGACTGATGCCGCGCCGAACAGGCTTGCATTCAGGACTCTCCAGCATAAGAATAGTAACGACAAAAAAATGGCAGATGTTTTCGCGAGATCCATTGTCAATAAAACGTCTGTGAAGTCATGATTCTTCACCTTAGACAACATCACATATATTGCTCTGAATCTGTGGTAGGTAAGTAGCTTAAGCACTTGTAATACAGAAATCAGGAAAAACGACGGTACCACAAAACACAGACCCGAGAGAATATAGAAAAGTTCGTTTCCCATATTGACCCGACCGGGGATCGACTCCGGAAACTCAGAGATAGCGCGATGCCAAAGACCGGCCCGTTGCCTCTCGGCTACGGATGTCGTCAATAATGGCGATATAAAGTCCAAAGTGTAGTCTGACGAGCATCTGACTGTCCATGTGATGATGTGATTTGCATCCCAATATGATAAACTCGTCATGTTTAACATCGGATATAGATATTTTCTTTGATACGCCACTCGGACAAAACCTTCGAATGACGGCCCGCTGCTTCATCTTCAAGCCGCATCGTTATTAACTAAGATTTTCGCCAACACAGTATAGAACCTAAATGTCAACGAATTGTTGACTTATTTTAAAGAAATTGGTGGATAATGTTGTTCGGGAAGCTCGTAGCGAGCTCGCCGGGTCCTGCAGCCGCGCCAGTTGTCCCATTAGCACACAATACGCCGACAGCTGGGTGCGCGGGCGCAGCGGCTATCGATACATCGCGCGTGCGCCGCGGCCGGCTGACCACTCGGACACGCCGCCATTTTAGAGCGATATTCATAATAACCCTCCCCATGTCCAGCCGTTGAATAACCTAGTTTTCGTAATTAAGTAACCACAACACACGACCTTCGTGTACCTACTTATAACCGCTATAATCTTAAAACTCATCATTTTAACAACACACAGACAGGCACGCCAAACTTATAACATTTCGTCGTTTTTAAATCGTCGTTTTAAAATAACTACATTCGTAATAGCGTCAGTAGGTGTACCGTCCGAGTACTAACACCGAATTGTAGGTACCTACCTATTTTTTAACATACACCAGATCCGATAGACATATGTAGCATAATAGGATATTATATACTTATCCTGAACATTTAATATGATAAACGCGTTTATTGCGTTGACCCGTTAACTGATTTTAAATGTTCTAAACGAAACGCGAATGTCTTAAATTCTATAAGACATGCCTTATGAGCACACCTTTATAATTGACATAGAAATGCATGATTTGTCCGATCTCTTTTCCAACATCTTATTGCTATGGTTTTTCAATCAGTGTGATGACCACATTTATTTGGTCGGAAGGTAACGCATAGTACATACATAGTGTTTATTATTATTCACCGAAATAAATACGCAGCAATGCAATTTAGAATCTAGTAGTAATTTAAAATAAATCAAAAGCAGGTGGAACAGTAAAATTTTATACAGACATTAATGTTTAATAGTAAAAAGGGTACAATAGAAACAGTTGAGTCCTGCAGTGTTTTTGGATCATGTGACATTTTCACAATCGGTTCAACTTCCAAAGAACAAACTTAAAAGACAGTGTTTCGTCAAACAGAAAACACAAATATGTAGGATCAAATTTAAGCTCCTTTCGCAAAATGGTTTCCACAGTCATAAAGCAATATAAGAGGCAGCTTATCAACGAAATGCCAGCTAGGTAATGCATCAGAACAGGCGGCTGCATAGATGGCGCGGCCGATACGCGGCTGGGAACGCCACTTTTTCGCCAATCCGCGCTCCCAGAACAATGCCATAATTTGTCTTCATTAATATGGCGCTGCTTTACGAGGAATTATTTGCCAAGAGGCTATTAAAACGAGGGCTCATTAATTAGTATTTGAAATGAGAAAAAGTTGCGTTTCTCTGCATACAGCCGTTTGTGTGCCGAGCTAACGATTTGAAGAGAATTGTAAAGAACGGAAATGCATATTTAAGGAACATGGAATTTTGATGAGGCGCTTTAATTGATGCTTTCAAAATATTGTTTAGTATTCTTCTATTTATTAAAACCCAGCAAGTGTTAGAAACTCTCACTAGATAAAACTTGATCGCCGCGTCAATTTGTAAAAATAATTTTCCTGTAGTGTCTCCGGTCTGGGTGTTTGGTGTACGCGTAGCTTATCCAGCAATAATGTCGTTGACAAAACTATTTGTAAACATTAAAAATAAGTATTCGGGTCAGAGCGCGACACCATTTTTATTTAGTAGTTTATACGAACTACTTTCGGTTGGTGGTGGTTGGAAAAATGAAACGCAATAGTATTCAATTTATAACTATTTCTGTGAACAAGGTATGCGAAAACAAAATCCAAAACGGATAATACACACAAAAACACTTCGTCGTTTTGGAGTCGTTTAAAAATAATTACATTCGCAACAGCCCCGGTAAGTACTATCCGGATCCGTAAACCAGATGCGGTATTTTAATGGATCCAATAGACGTATTTTGGGCGGGCGCATCCGATGGATTACCGCATCTAGTTTTCCAGTTTGCAATATCTACTTACAAAATGTAGCGTGGGTTTAAAATATACAGAAACAGTTACTGTACTGTCTGGAATTTCAAAACAACTTTAAACAACTATTAGATAGGTTGATCAAAGTGTAATGGACTGTTACTAATGGTCAACTCATTAGTTAAATAATCATAATATTAATCATAAATTTGACGACCTCCGTAGCCGAGAGGCGAGCGGGCCGGACTTTGGCGTCACGCCATCTCTGAGGTTCCAGGTTCGATCACCGGTCGGGTCAATATGGGAAACGAACTTTTCTATATTGTCTCGGGTCTGAGTGTTGTGGTACCGTCGTTGTTTCTGATCTGTTGATTGATCTACTTCACGCTTGTTTTGAAAAGATCAGAATTAGAATAGCCTGGAAATCCACCACTATTTTGCATATTTATTTGTATTCTAATACTTTTTTTAAGTTAAACGTGTATTTAAATTGTTTAATTGCAGTTATTCAATGAAGTAGGACGCGTCAAGGCAACCGCAGCGCCATAGCGGGCCGAGGCGCACGGCTCCATCATCATAACCGCCTTTTCCGACTCTCGGCGAGCTCATTAGTTAAGCTAATGGCGATATCTCATTCAAGGCGAGGCTGACGGGCGCATTGCGCGCCTATATCCCGCCTAATCGATCACGTTTCCTGCCTCCGCCGCTGACTCACGGAAACTCGACAAAAGAAAAAATCCTAACGAGGAAAATTGAAGGAACTCTTATTTAGCTTCGTTCTCCGGATTGTTCGATAGCTGTGAAAAATTGAGGCCGCCGCTAACGGCGCAAATTGAGTGAAGCGACGGCGTAATACAGCGGCATCGGGATACCTGATATTAAATATATTTGCGTGTAATGGTGGCCGCAGGAGGGGAGCGAGCGGAGGACGCGCACAAATTTGGCTGGAGACTACATTTATGCTGTGGCTTTTAGTGTTGTGGGAGTAGAGGTGGAATGATTGAGTCCGTTAATTCGCGGCGTTCATGGCGTAACGGTTTGGTAATGATACCGAAAGTGAATAGATCAAAATACTATTTGAAATAAACAGAAAAAATCTTCTCTCCTTGCAGTGTGAAGACCTTCACGTAACGCGTGCTGCTATTTAAACAAGTATGGCCCGAGTATGGCCCGTTCCATCTCCGTTGAGATGAGGCCCGTGCCCAGCAATATAACAAAATATTAACATCAAAATTTTTTTAGCAAATTTTAATAATCCCATTGTCCTAAGTCATACCTTTTTTTTAGATAGATGCCTTACAACATTTTCACCCGTATCATTAAACTCGTCTATTTATCGTTTCGTGCTAATATCTACTCATAGATGTGTCCGAAACGTTACACCTTAATAAACAGGGCCCCGAAGGCCCGTGAGCCCCATGGCTAAGGTGCAAGTTGGCGTGCGCGTGCAGGGCGCGCGGGGAGGCTGCGCGGCGGCGCGTGAGGGGGGCTCCTCCTGTGGATTGATCGCTCATACTTCATAACCGGCCGCGCTCCACCGCAGGCATTATGTGCGAACTTTGATCATTACATGCACTACTTAGTACGAGCGAGCGCGCCGCGCCTGCCTGCTCCATTATTGCGTTCACTCAATGTTCCCGCCAAGCGATTAACTGCATTTATCATTTCACTGAAGCTTTTAAGGTCACATTATTGGTGTGTTTAGGTTTAAACGTGAGACGTTTCTATTTTAGCAAGCTGTGCCCGCGGCATCGGGCCGTGTTATTAAGGATAGGAACAAGGCTTCGTCCTATTAGGATAAAGATTTGTGTTCTATATTTGGTTTTCGAATGTGGTGTTACAGTTGATTTTAGTAACACAAGAAATTAAGCTACATATTTTGACTTGTGCATCACGTGCATTAAGCTGAAGTAATGGCAAAAATCTATAAATGTAATATATAATAAGCTACATATATGCAGTCGTTTGTAGCTGTCTAAAAATATTAAAGGTATTAAAGGTAGGTAGTGGGTATTTAAGGTCAACACTATAAAACCCAGGGTTGAAAAAATCATGATTTAAATAAAAAAATCAAATTAATCGGATTAATCTGATTTAAATCTGATTTTTTGATTTTGTGATTAAAATCAAGTGATTTAAATCATATCAACCCTGATAAAAATATAATTTTATTGATAGGCAGCCAAACTTTGTCAGGCTAATATATATATAATGAATGGTTAAATTGTGAAGCCAGCCAAACAAAATCTGAGACAGAGTTCGGCTACACAATTTCATCCCAACCTATTCTGTCGTTTTGCGTGAAAGAGTAACTAACATCTATACATCCAAACTAAAATTCATTCATTCATATTTTCATATTCATATTAATTCACTGCTGGACATGCCATGCTAATAAGCACCCTTGTGCCGTGTCTTCAGCTAACCGTTATTTTGCTATTTAGTAGGATTGAATACGCGACAACCCAGACTTTTTATATGGGAGGAATTAAATATAGAACAAAATAAATAATATATATAAGTAGTTTCTATTAACCCCAAATGCGTGAGCTGACTCTACTTGGCCGGTGTAATCTCAGCCAGCCAATCCAAAACTTTGATATCAAGAATACGAAGGAGCCATCAATAAAGCACAGAGTCCAGATGTGAATATGACAAACAAGACGTCGCAACGTGAGCGGTCGAGAGCTCGGCCGCGGCCTCCCGCGCGCTCACGCATGCGCATAGATAGTGCATTATGCCCTTATGCGTCCCGCGCCCGGAGCGTTGCATCACCGGTCGCTATTTCCTCGAACACTTGCCGTGCAGCGGTAAATAAGGAATGTGCCATTAGGCATTTTAGGACCTGCCTAAACCACTACTGCTAGGTAGATGGTAGCAGAAGGGCTGTGCTCAAAAATAAATTATTCTAAGCCTATCGTGTTTACATTACATACTTACTTATCTTTTTGGTAGAATTATAATACGTTTCACTTTTCTTTGTTATATCATACTCTGTACACAATCGATTCACGTGGTTCTAGTTGCTAGTTAAAAGCTCTTGGTTTGTTGGTTTAATAACAATCATGAAGAAAACACATAAATTGAATTCAACAGAATATATTATATTGATGTATCTCGTATAGTTTTGCTCTCGTTTTCAATGTCAGCAGGCGACAAAAAAAATGTTTTAGCTTCGACATCTCATAAGAAGTCTGTTAAACTATCAATGTTTCCCTTAATTATATTATGCATGTATTATAAGTACTTATGAATACCTCCAACCTAAAAAATTGCATGTTCAAAAAACTTATCATTATCCGTTGTGTACTTACAAAGATATACCTAAGCATACGTAAAGCTACTTTGTCCAATACTATTTAGTGACAGTGAAATGAAATTCATGCTTTTAATTTGGATAGGTACATATTACCATACATATTGGGCATTTCACAAATTGTCAGAGTGTCTCGTTCGCAGGTAGCGGAGCACAGGTGTGCCGGCCACCTACAGCGCGAGGACACGTATGACAGTTATCATCTCGCAAATGTTTCTCTAATTGACGAGCATCACTCCTAGCCTGCTGCATTCATGAATAATCCATTCAATATAACACTTTACATACGAGTGGTCACTTCCCGCGCGTGTGGTGCCCGCTGTGTTGCGGGTAGTTACACAGGAACCGCGTCCTACCGTGCAAGCTGTACACTGTACTTTGGCTGCTGTAGTTTGTAAGCAACTCGGTACCTTGTCACATTATATTAACCGTCTAATTGACGTACTCATGCCCAGTTCCAATATTACAGCTTGTAATGTATCAAAAATTACAGTCGTTAATACCGCTCCAAATTAACTTTCCATATCAGCTGTCATCAGTCGCCAGTCAGTTGTTTTTAGCTTACGCCTCGTATAATATATTACTATCCGTAACTAGAACGGATCGTTTTTCAAATATTGGAACCGGACATCATTAGATATGCAGAGGTTTACCTAATGTGACTGTGTACTGAGGTGGATACAACTATAATATTAATATTATAAATGCGAAAGTAACTCTGTCTGTCTGTTACGCTTTCCCGCTTAAATCTCTCAACCGATTTTGATGAATTTGGCATAGGTATACGTTGAACCTCACGAACGGACATAGGCTACTTTTTGTTAGAAAGTCAGGGGGGCGGGTATTGCCACCTTTGAAAGTTTATATGCGAAAATGTTTATTTTTTAAGTTCGAGATATGAAAGTTGGCACAAATATAGCTCTATTAAAATATAGACTACTTTTTGTTTCGAATACTAGGGGAGAGGTAAAACCGACCATGAAAGGATGTAGTCCACGCGAACGAAGTCGCGGGCACAGCTAGTACATAATATTTCGGGTTAATATGGAAAACTAACTTTTCTATATTGTCTCGGGTGTGGGTGTACTGGTACCGTCGTTGTGTCTGGTTTTCGTAACACAAGTGCTTTAGCTACTTACGACAGAATTAGAGCAATGTACTTATATACCATACATGCATTGCTCGTCACACATGATTTTGTCCAATATTCATATTCAGTACATTTTTTACGATCTTCTATGATCCGCGAAAATGACCACTATCCCTATGTTTCCCTGGGTTGGGAACCCACTTTATGTTAATTATTCATTATTTTGATTTCGTAAAATCGACACTCATCTGGGTTGGATTAAAGCTTTCAAATATCCCATTATTTATTGAACAGCGACCCATCGCGGTTACGCATCCATACTATCTTCGTTTTTCACACATTTTCCAATGATTCTTCACTCGTATTAATCGCAGCATAGTAGCCTAAAGCCTTCCTCGATAAATAGACTATACAACACAAAAATAATTATTTCATTTGTACCATTAGATAAGCGCGTCTAAACCAACAACTTTTAAGAGAGGTAGGGCATAGCGATTTATCGCTCGAACTGAAGCAGCCCGACTGGTGAAATACCTCCACCTTACAGAAGACCGCAGTCAAATAACAATCACTTCTGTGTTGTTGTGTTCCTGCGTGTAAGTAAGGATTCCAGAGCTCTTGGGAGGTGCTATATTAGTAGAAAGGTAAGAGCGACAAGTGCAGTAACAGATTCACTATGCTGTACTTGTCGCCCTTAAGCCAGGACCTCATTACACTTAACATCAGGTGGGATGAGGTCAATCTTGAAGAGTAATATAAAAAAACAGACTCTTCAGCTTTATAATATTAGGAAATATATTGAATCTGTTTTTTTTTAATAGCAGGTAAGTAAACAGAGGAAGAGGAAGGCGCCTTATACTTTTGATATTAGTAGTTGATTCGCATTTGATATTTATGTAATCAAATGTTTATGTATTACTGCGATGTTGATGTTGTATTTATGCTCTTGATTGATAGGTACGTTTTTATTTATTATCGATGGTGCATAATTATTCCCTTAAGACATTAGTATGTATGTATGGATGCGTGAGCGGCTCAATGCGGATCTGCCGACGCCCGCGCCGCCGCGTGGCAACCACAAAAAACTCTTCTTTTACGAGAATCGCAAACTACAACACTTCTACTTGACCCGTAAAGTAATACGACCTTTTATCTTTTCATTAATTTATCTCTTTTTGGGCTTAAAATGTTGCAGTTCTGTTGTTAATTGAAATTTGATTTCATTTTATTGGTACAAAATCGGAATTACGAGAAATGCTTTTGCACCTCCACAATAATGTGCACACGGCATGATAAGCCGATTGAAGAAAGAATTATTATTATTATAATCTTTAAAACACGACTTCGGTAATGATCAGTTTTACACGAATCCAACATAATTACACAGAATATAATCGCAACTACACTGTGCGTACATATAAAGATACATAAGTGATGTAACACTACAAGACACATCGTAGAACAGATGCAAGCTGGTTATAACATGAAAGACAGCCGATGACACTCGAGGCGGTGACAGCGACACGACAAGAAGAATACGACGGATCCCGTCTGATGACGTGTGACGTGTCACGAGCGCGCAACTTAGCTGTGGCTACGATGCAAGAGATGGATTTGTCCAATCTCCGATTATTGTTCACCAGCGGCCTGCCCTGCTCCGCACTCGTATCTATCTGCGCCCGTTTTTTCCCCATTTTCCACTGATCCTTCGCTCTTATTGGCCGCACCGCGATGTTATAAGCCCTAAAGCCTTTCTCGATAAATGAACTATCCAACAATAAAGGATTTTTCAATTCGTACCAGTAGTTCCTGAGATTAACGCGTTGAAACAAACAAACAAACCAACTATTCAGTTTTATAATATGAGAAGATAGATTACAGATTATTTGTCTGGTCTGCCTTGAAGGGTTGGCGAGGAGAAAGTTCATTTTTCACTTTTTTTATTACAGTTTTTTTGTCACCAATCTAATATTGTTTTGTGTATCTACACATATGGATATGTTCTGATGTCTTTAAGTAATAAATGATTATTTCTTTCTTTCTTTATAAGTTGCCGACTTATCTAAGAAAGAAAGAAAAGAAAGAAAGAAAAAACATTTATTGACATCACAAAATTTACAAACAACGCAACGTACCTATCTAGAATTCTTATTGACTAATACCTATACAGTTTTGATATTTTTAAGAATAGACGTACGTATTTTGATGAATTTATTTATCGCAGTATAATTAGGACACTTCCGACTATTTAGTATGAAATTAATTTTACAACCATTTTAATAGTTCTCACGTTAGGGACATACCAGAATAATATGTATTCATATCATTAATTCCTTCTCCCCCCAATCGTATCCATCTCCGAAAATGCCATGGAAAGAACTATTGCTCTACGATAAATATATACTATAAAATAAACTCGGATACTATAAAATTTTATAATAGGCCTTTAGGCCTATCTTTACTGTGTCAATGATAACTCTCTGATAAATATAAATAAATAGCAGACTAAATCACAAACATTGATTTCAGCAATTGTGATATAGAAACCAGACCCATGATGATACCACAATGTGTATTTAGATATATAAACATCCAGACTAAACATTAACACGTCATGTTCATTAACCTATTGTTTGTTCTCGTTGGGAATCGAGTCGACTATCAATTTGGGAATGATTTGGTGTCGAAACACCTAGTAGCAATACCGTTATTCCAAAGGTCCAAGCGATGTGTAAGGTAAGAGTGTAGGTATATTTTATTGCAGTGTTAGCTCTAGTTTTAGTAGAGTCCCTTGCGAAGTGTCAATCGTTGTTCCGCGGCGTCCGTCACCGCCGGTTGTCCAGCCGTCTATTGAGATCCATCAGCTCGTCCGCGCGTTTGTCCCATAAATCGGCGCTTCCGGCTGCTGATACTTTAATTAAACGCGCATAAATTACTCGCGACTCGTAAATCAATCGGCGCGGGACACCCGGCCAGGGCTGCCAGCCCTCGGCGAATACCTCGCCACTTGGAGAAGTATCAGCCTAATATATGTCCCGATGCAGGGCTTCGGTCTCCATCGTGGAAATCAAGTACGAGAAATTCAAGACCGAGGCGTTTAGGAGGACTCTAAGAGAAAACACTGGCCAATATCAAAGGTTTCCCAGCTGACTTGACTGAGTTTTAATGAGACATGTACATACCTACTTTCATACATTGTCCTAAGTAATGAGCACGCACCGTCTTCTGACGCTTTTCACTATACTTCTTTTGTTCGTCACATACACTTTTTAACTCCCAACGCAAGCACGACGGGGTGTAGTAGTAGAATGCCCAATTTAACGATAATTGTTTTTCAATATTCCGAATATAACTAGTTAATTTTTTTTTAGTAGGTATTCAAAGTCGTGGACGGAAATCGCAGGGAACATAATAAAATAAAAACATTGATTCTTCTTCTTCTAGTGCATCAGAGGTGCTTATGAGATCCACAAGTTTGTGTACTGGTAGCAATCGAATCGATTCTGAACTAGGGATATCGCGCTTGTGTTGTTCTCCTCTATTCAGAAAAGAGAAGTTAAGACTGCTCGCTATCTCATCATCCTATCACCTAAATGAGGTAGCCATGAACAAAGAGTATCAGCCCTGCCTGGGAGCTATAATTGCAGCTCTGCTGAATGGACGGCGGCGGCGACGGCGACGCATCAAACGCGCGGCGCATTCTAGCGCGCGGTCGCGGCGCGGCGCTGCTCGTGCGCCGTGATTGATGCGGCACACTACCGCACGTGCAACAATAGCCGCGCCGCACGGACCTGGAAATAACGCTTCCGCCATTGATGCAACACTCATTTACTGCAACATACACATAAAGCACTCTAGCACCCTGTCCAGGCGACGATCTAAATGATGTCCAGACTCATAAACAGGGAAATTTCGTTATTTTTACTGCGCACACAATTAGTTATGTACACAGTATTTTTGAGTGAATTTCATGTCATGAATCATTAGTTGGCTGGTTTTAGCCGCATTTCGGCTAAAAAGGATCGTGGCTTCGATCCCAACACAAAACTATTTTATATGTTAAGTTTATATTGTGAAACCACAATTGATTGAAATTATTGATTTCCTGAACAATAAATCGATTTCAATCAATGGCAAAAAATAATTTTATGTACTCAATTCTAACTTCCCTTTGTTACTAATTTGCTACTAGGTACTTATTAACCCTCTCTTTTCACCAGGTGCAGTAGCATGGTTAAGAGTTGTTTTATTTCTTCATGCACTTTTAATTAAAAGACTTCTAACATCTTGTTATTTAAGGTATTTAGGATTAAAGAACATTTTTATTCTCATTAAAACCCACACTGTCACTTAGATCCTAATCGAACTATACCAAAAAGGGCATAATATAAGTACCACATGTTTAACCAGTGATTCTTAGTTGTCTAATATACATCTGTCAGTTATAATGTGTTAAGAATCCGCAAGACAAAGCATGAATGTGTCAAGCCGCCGAGATCGGATTGTTCGCGCGATCCCGAATGAGCGTTGCGTGGGCGCTTGTTGGCGCGACCGACGCCAGCCATACAGCTACACAATTAGACAATACTATGTTGTTCCTACGGCTCCTTTGTAGATTGTTTATTTCAAAAAGCTATGTCATATTTCTGAGAGTGTGTCATCGTTCACAAATATGTCTATGTACCTGCCTAACATATGCCTGCTGCATTTACGCCAGATGCGGACGCTGTTGATTAGTTATATACGAGTATAATCGTAGGTACGACAAACAAATCGTTTCATCTCGACCTATTTTCGAGACAGCATTAGCTGAGCTTTGTTGTCTAATGCACAATACATGTGTGTTTGGAACAGATTATGTTTGTGTGTTTTGTTCTTAAGTTGAGACAGTACATACGTAAATATTATTTCCTTTCTTTCTTTCACCAATTTTATTTGTCAAGTTCATTCTTGTACATTTAAATGCCTTGATGGAACATCGTTTACCGCTTCCAGGATGAAAAGTATCATATATTTTATTTAAGTATCCAAAAAACGAACAAAAAGGCAGCCAGAAGTGGACCGCTGAGAGCCGTTCGGTACGTTTAATATCTTAGCGGAAGGATGCGATCTCACCCTACAGACGTACTAAAGACGCAGTGTATGCACGTATGTATGTGTTCAAAGTGTAGCTTCCAATTTTTTTTTATTCATTTCAGTAGTTTTTGTGTTAACGATTAAAAAATCTGTAAACACCCAAACGTCCATTCATTCTTACAACTTCCGTGCTTACAGATAATATTAGTAGTTAAAGAAAAGATGAGAAAGACAATGAGATGACATTAACCCGTAATTTACCTATTCCGAATTTATAATCAAGGTTGTAGTGAAGCAATTGACGCAGTAAAGCAATTGCTAAAGTTTTGCTTGCTCTGCCTTTTAAGGTGTTATCAAAGAGATCTAATGAAATTTTCTAAGTTGTTTGAATTGAAACTACATACAAATCTGACAAATTTGAATCGATACGCCAGGACGAGATTCCGAACACCAAATCATACATATTCGATCTAAAAGTTAAATTACTTCAAACTTGTTTCTCGTCGATATCCGAATGGGTTTGGGACGCAGTATCGCCGAGTTAGTGTAATTAAATTAGAATTCTATTCGCGAAGCTTTGTTTTTTCGGGGCAACGAACCCTAGTCTCATTTGAGACAGATTTATAGGCCGCAGATTGGCTAGCCTGCGGCAGTAACTTATCCTGTTCGTAGAAGTGCGGGTCTGGTGCGACGCGGCGACGGACCTAGGCGCTCCGGCACTAGGAGGACGTTTTGTCGGTTTTGTGAGCGGCGAGTGACTAACGGCGCGGCCGCGGTGACGGCGTTCTCGGAACACGCGGCATTTCTTTATCGAAAACTGATTTGAATTTACAAACGATATCGATTCCCACGCCGGGCTCGGACGACACCGGCTAATTATTCGGCTGTTTATTATTATCGACTAGTTAGAGCGCGACTCGGCTCGCTGGAGATCCGCCAACAATGCCATTGTGAGCCGCTCGTACATCACGCGACATCACACGCCGGCCGTTTCAAATATTTACCGTTTCAATTAGAAATTTGCCAAACAGCCGAACGGCGACGTTAATTGAGAGCGTTCGTCGGATGCCATCGCAGACATTCCGTCGGCGGCGTAACGCTCCGGATTAGTCCGCGGTCGTCGTTCGTTACGTCGCAATAATAGGACGCGAAGATGAATGGGTCCGCGGAGTGAAACTCCGATGACAATAAAAGTTGCCGCTTCAAAGTGGGTATGCGCGGGCCGGGCCGCCGTCGCCGCGAAAAAACTAATAAAAGGCGATATTACACGCGCAGATATATCGGGTGCGCCCCTCGCGGGCCGCGCGCGATGCCACGCGCGCCGCTGTCTCTTTAATTCATTCGGCAGATTCACAATTCGAATCGTAGAAAATTTACGCTCCAACATACGTCGGGCGCGCACCGGAGGGTGGCAGGCCCTCTCCGAGTCAATAAGCGAATTCCGGCCGCACCGGGCCGAATTAAAAATCAAATAATGTTGTGTATAGCGAATTAGACGAGCCGTCACCCGTACCATCGCCCGGTAGGGTTGAGAGTGTTGTCTGCTTACTGTATTTGATCTACCATTATTTATATCAAGCGTGAATAATGTGTTGTCGATACTCGTGAATTATTTTGATAGTTTGTGGAAATCAAACTTTTACGAATTAGAATCAAATCCACAACAGAACATATCGATGGAAGGATAGTATCAATGTTAAACAAAATCTATATTCATAAAAATGAATATTGCTAAGTGCAATAATCGAGAACGGCTCGACAATTAGAACAATTTGTGAATGCTAAAAACGGGGAAAATGTTCATTCTTAAGTGCATAAGAATGAAAATTTTCCCCGTTTTTTTTTTACCCGTAAACAGCAAATTGAAACTAACCTTGTTTCAAATTAAAAAAAGCACTAGTGGACAAAAATATTATCAAAAGATTAAGCAATCATATTGTAAAAGAAATCCTTTTGTTGACCCTCTCAATAAAAAACACGCAAACAAAGCAACCTTTTACAATAACGTAGCCCTTGGCTCAATTTTGGAGTTCCAGACATCAAGGCTCAAGTGGCGGACGCGACACAAAGCGGCGCGCGGGGGCGCGGACGAGGCGGAGGCCGAGGGCCGAGGACGAGGGCCGAGACCGAGGGCGCTCGCGGCCTGTCCGCGGCTAATGAAAAGTTTAATAACGTCCGCACGTGCGCCCCGGCCCCGCGCCTATCTCTCAATGCACAATTTATTGAGAGCAATTTCGCATGTCATAAAAGCGAATTAATACTGTCCTTCAGGTCGGCCATTTGTCAAATGGCGCGGACGACCTATTAATCCTATCATGATCGCGCATGCAATAAGCCAAGTGCGTGTTTGATATCCGTGAAGTCGGGGCCTTGGCTAACAACCAAGTTCGGTACGATATTGTGCCTTTGAAGCATGAATTCAAACATTAATACAGTATTTTTAATGGGTTGATACCGCTTTGACATGTTGCGGCTGTTTAATGCATCTGTTTAATACATATGGTAGTATTTAATTCATAATAGGTATATAAAACTGCACTACATAAAATACTACAAAAAACTAAAAAATAAATCACTGTTTATGTTAAAACTTGTTTTTATCATCGTATCATATATAACTATATAAATATGATATATTGAAACTGAAAGACATATTTGCATATGGGCCAGTGGAATTTGGGCGTAGTATATAGTTTAAACGTAAATGGTCTTAAGAATTCCTTTGGCTATGCCACATTAAACTATAAGTGGACTCTGCCTATTTTTATTATAAAGACCCCTGTTTTTAGCTCTATTGTTGTCATTAGGCGAATCAGAACGTGTAAAGCTTTACCCTACTCCAAATAAAAATACTAAAGAATGATTCAAGCATTTAGTCCACCTCTTGTCCTTTTTAGTGCAACAAAGTTTCTAAATAAAGAAATAGTCGAAGGCAGGTGCGACTTGGCCGGCGCACTACTGTGCCCCGACCTGCAAACACTTGCTGGTGCCGGGCAGAGGCTGGTGGCTGCGGCACGTGCGCCCTCCTCGAGGGCCATTGTGCTTCGTCCCCGGCACAACTAATAGAGGGCAAATATTTAATATCGCTGTTTGCATTAAAATTAGGGTGCTACTTGCCCTAAGCTGCATGTTAGTGCAAATTTTAAGTACACTTGGCGCTTATTTGATAGGACCTGCTGTAAAACAAGTAATGATAATAAATTATGACGGCGAAACTAGTCCCGCGTTTAGTATTGATAAACAAATTGATATACATTATGGAGTATGTGAATCAAAGAACACGTTTTTCTACCAATTAGGATCTTTTAATAATAGTCATTTAGAAATAATAACTTTGATTTAGAAGTATCCAATTGTTTAAGAAACATCAAACAATATATGTATTTTTGAACCAAACTTGTTATTCAAGAAACCAAATGCTCTCTCGATTGACACAAACTATTACCTATACCGACCTACATTTTTAACATAAAAAAAAAACAAATATAAATTGCAATAGGACGAAGAAAATATAGCTGTTGCGCAAAGACTTATTACAAAGTGAAGCACCTTTCCATTAACAGTATTAGTGTCGTAAACTTGTAATGACAACCTGAGGGGAATCCTTAATTTCGTTGTTAAAGCCAATGTCAGAGAACGGTCAAATGTCTTCATTTCTTCGATACAGAATGTTAATAGATAGTGCCTGAAAAAAACTGAAGAAAAAAATTTGCTTCAATAAATAAATATTGGACAATATCACATACATTGCTGTAATTCTGTGGTGAGTAGCTTAAGCACTTGGGTTACAAAAATAAGTAACAACGACGGTATCACAATGTCCAGACCCAAGACAATATAGAAAAGTTCGTTTTCCATATTGACCCGACCGGGGATAGAACCCGGGACCTCAGAGATGGCGCGACGCCAAAGTCTCGCCCGCGCGCCTCTCGGCTAAGAAGATCGTTTAATTTATTAAAAATATTTTAAACCATATGTCACGTGTTGACGAAAATACACGAGGTAAATCTGACTTTTCTTGCATATAACAATCTTGGTAGTGTAATTATGAAGTAGGGCTAAATATCCGTTTAACTAATAATGATGAATGCAAAGCAGGGACGTTCTATGAGATAGCGCATATCTGATAAGCACGTCCGCGCCAGCGCTGCGCCGCGTCAGCCGCATGCATTATGCAGCGCCGGGCTGCTGCGCACGCGATGCGACACGCTCGCTTGCAACACTGCTGTTATTGAGATGTATGCTGTCCGTCCATTTGTCCGGGAAGGGAACAGGGAACATACTAGGGCTTTCACCTTTCGCGAGTGATGTTCTAACAAACATAACTCAATAGAGTACATATTAGAAACAGAAAATTTTTATCTCCCTTGCGGTGCGAGAATTGAACCCACGACCTTCACGTATCGAGCGTGCTGCTCTTACCAACTGAGCTAACCGCAAGTTATAGTTAGTATACAAAATCAACACCAACACAGCCTTTCTAAACTATACCTACTTTACCCATTACTTAAGTTTCGGTATATTATGAACAAAAGCGAATTACTTGCATTCCGATATTACTTTGTATAGGTTTGGGTACACAGGGATGCACAAAGCTCAGATGTGAAGAGGTTATAATCTTGCATGCTGTTGACTCTGAAAACTTAGACCAAAGAACTAAGTTTTAATTTATGTAAACTTGTTCGAATATTTTGTTTTAGCTTGCTTAAGTATGTAATTTTATGTTTAATTCCAATTAAATGAATCAACGCAAATAAAATGCATATATGAAATATTGCCAAATCATAACGGTAATTTCAGTTCAAGCTAATCCGACATAAAAGTCAAATCAATAGATTAAGTCCATTGAAATGTACATTATCTATCAAGCTTACCCGGCTGCTTTGATGCCGGCGAGCGCCAATGCTAATTACGAATACGGACCTAGAGAATGCTAATGTTCTGCGTGACAAAGTCCTGAATTAAACCGTCGCAAATACTCGTCGTAATGGTCGCGCTATCAGTTATTATATTTAATTTATCGTCGACGTAAGTGCGTGTAATCCCCTTCTTGCATTCATCCCGGCGCGGCGGGCGCACAGTCTACATAACGAGCAGTGATGCGGTTGGACGAGTGTTAGGTGTTTCAGCCACAAGTAAATAGTGATTATCAGCCAGACTCAAGTGTTGCGTTGACGCTTCCAGTTAGAGTCCGACATTTAGTAGTCATATACCTACTAATTGCGTCATAATTACAAGAAAAAAATAATAGGTTTGAGACCAGTTCACTTTTTTATCACTTTCAATGCTGGTCTTAATAACTACCTAATATTAGACACGCCACAAATTTATTAAGTTCATCATTCCAAATTACCGAAAATCGAATCCAGGACCTGTCACCTTTTGGATTAACCACTGAGCCATCAAAAGTGTTATTATTTTCTCAGCCCTTACTATAGAAAATTTATCTATCTCGCGACAGATCGAATGCTTGAAACTTTTTAATAAACCTTGGCCTTTAAAAAATAGATTTAAATACCTTACAACTAATAAGCACGAATTATTTTTGGCAAACAATACGTTCCTTGTAAGTGTGACAGGAGAGGGTTCACTGCATGGCGCGCGGTGCGGCGGCTGTCGGGCGCGTCATTCACGACGCAATTATTAATTTGCCGCGTAATTTATAGTGATCCGGCCGCATTGTGCCGGGTGCACTGAGATGCACGTCTCAGCTGGTGCTGCTCACTTCACGGGTGGCTGCGCCTTCGATTACAATATAGCTCACCTTTGTATTTGCTTCATTGGCAAAAAAGCACAAGGTGGTGTCAGAATCAGGGTTACTCAGCATGCTTTTAGGTAAAGGGATAATGTCTCAATAAAAAAATCAATTATTTTATTCAGTAGATTGTCAGAAAGTAACAATATGTAATTATAACAGTATGTAAGCAACAATGAAATACCGATGTGCCGACCTCGAGACCCGGCAGCGACAGAATCGATGATAACGCTTCGATTTTATTTCCGATATTAAATTAATCGATTGTAACGAGCTCCCACAAAAACCACCGATGACCCTCGTCTATAAACAAAAACGGTCGTCCGGCCGGGTCGGGCGCAAGTCGCACCGACGCGACGGTCGGACGCCGGGCGACGTGGTGACAGCGCAAGACGAATGCTCGGCGCGGGCTCCCGCGGCGCGCCCTGGGAACGGCCACAATAAAACACCGGTAAAAACCGCTAGATCGGTATCGCTCGCCGCGACATCAATCTTCGTGTCGGCCACCGCTCCCCTCCCCCCTCCTACCCCGACACAGCCTAGCCCAGCATCACCATTTGTCACTGGTCTTCGTCATAAAAAATGAAGCAATCACACCCGTCAAGCAGATTTCGCTTGCTCATCCACGGCCACCGACCTTCGCAATACATGCAGACACGGCGAGGCCAATAAGAGGCTATAATAAATTTCCAAGTTACACTGTTACGTACTTGCACTCGATCGCATTCCTGTCAATTATTCACCCGCAGGACTAAAGAAAACGTTACCAATGTTGGTATTCAACCCAAAGGCACGTGGAGAATATAAGGCCAAACTTTTTCCCATTCCCACAGAGAAGCGAGAGTCGACATCCTACTACTTTACGGACCTTAACGACATGTGATACTTCAATTGCCAAATTCAGACTTTATCATCGTGCATATAACGAAAGTTCCTGAATTCTCTCTCGATTTGCATAACGACAAACCCATCACAACTTAAATGATGGGTTTGTCATTTTGCAAATAGAGCCATTCACACACCTGTCACCTAATAGTTTCCAGAAACACGATTGTAAGTAGACTACTGGGATCATGTTTTGCTACTTGTTAACACATCAGAGATCTCGTCGGTACTGACAAGTTGACGGAGCCCCCTTTTTACAAGCATATCTAAAAAGAGTTTTAATCAAACGCGCGTCAGCAGGGGCAGGGCAGGAACAATCGCTGCCCGCTTTGATGTCCCGTTTTTGTTGCAATTTGTTCAATTGTTTACCTGTCCCCTTCGTCACCGATATCACTTTATCCCATTCGCCGTCGAATTCGTTTTCCGTACAATTGAACCGAGCGCTCCCGCCCCGGGGCCGCTTCGCACACTTAATTCGGTTCACACACAAATTCAGAATTCTAAAAATCTTTTCGGGAGAGCTCGCGCTTTCGATTCCCATCGGCCGCGCGAGATGTCCACAGATAAGCCCGATAAATTTAATTAAACGTCTCTGGTGTCGGGCGGGGGTGCGGGGGGCGCGGGCGGAGGAGCAGGCAAATTTGTTTGCCTTTGAGTCGGCCAGTCGTATTAATTAAGTGAGGGCCGGCTCAAAGGCGTCGCCGCCGCGACACGACCGGCAAAAACTGCACTCAAACGACTTCGCGGGATGCGACTGCTGCCGATGTCTGTCCGCCAATCTACGCTGCATTCGTAATGAACGCTAGCTCGAGAAGTGGTTACAGCGCAAAAGGAAAGGTTAGACTACTTACCAAGACAATTAGGAATCTCTTCAATTACGAGGGAGTATAACTTTAGCAGTGTTCTCTTTTCTGTAACCGTAATACAACAACGTTTATTTCTTAGAATAAATCGTTCAATCGCTTTCTCGATCGCACTTCTCCCAAATTATAATACTCTCCAAAGTTCAAAATAATTTGAGAGATAAACGTAAATACAAACAGTAGTAACGTCTCAGTGTTTGTTGACAGATTTCCATTTATAACTTAAAAGATTTGATTAATCTAACCACAATAATTACTCTTGTTATAAACTACTATTAAACATCCCGGTGAATCACGTAAGTTCCTCATGGATCTACTGTAGCCAAGCAAAGTCAGCCGAATGGTTTTTACAACGTCAACAAAGATCATCCACCAAAATGGAAGAAGACGTAACAGCAATCTCAATCACACCGAGCGTGCGGATTCGACGGATTAAGCAATGATGCAGCCTAAGATGGGCAAGCCTACAAATTGTGTATTGAACTAGCTTTGAGCCCATGAGCGGGTGCGCTGGTATGCGGCCAGTAACGGGAGACAAAAAGCATAATGAATTCGTGCGGGGCGGTTGCGGCGCCCCGCTGGCGCGGCTGATTTATCGACAACAACCGCCTTTGTGACACCACTGCTTCAATGACTAAATAAGTAAATAATGAAGTCCTCTCTAATCTACTATCACATCAGTTTTTTGCCGCGAGCTCATTACGCGTACATTTGTTACGGGCCCAGAGGTCACGTGTGCCGGCGCCTGACGGATGGTCCTCGTCTTTGACTAATTCTTGAGGAATCATTCAAAACATGACACGGCCAGATCGAGCGATACTCTAGAACGATTATGGAGATGATTTAATGTTCGGTACAATGAACCTGACAACATAATTTCAGCGCTAGGTTCAACCTGCTGCCATTGTAAATGTTATTATTGCAGTTTTTAAATAAATAGTTACATTTACCCACTGAGGATATTGTTTTGCTAGTGACAAATTCAAGACAGCGGTTACAGTACTGTTTACTGAAATAACAATCACGTCCAACTAAAAAGATCTCTTACAGTAAAAACTCTACACTAATTTAATTAAAACTGTAAGACAAAGGATACTTATCCTTATGCAGCATAGTAAAATGGTAGAGCACATACTCGGTACAGTCAACAGTGCGTCATGGTAAACATTTGCAGTTCCATATAGGTTATTATGTTTACGACATAAGGGTGGTGTGCTCTGGACTGTACACTGGTTCGGTTGCAAAACATAGCTGCAGCGGCCGACGGATCGATGATTGATGCCTATCAGCCGTTTCGGCCAAAGGATGTCTTGTTGTTTTTCGTATTTTGTTTGGATAGATAGATAGATGCACTTTATTGCACAAAAACTTCACAGAAATAGGTTTTACAGAATGATTATAGTACAATTTAGGCGGTCTTATCGCTAGAAAGCGATCTCTTCCAGACAACCTTAAGGTAGTGAAAATAGTAGATAGTTGGTTGCTTGTCTTTAATTTTTTACATTTTCTATCATTTGTAACGTTCTTAGATAACATAATAAAATTCTTTATAGCTAGATCTTTTAAGGGTTTGGTACCAACATTTAAAAATATATATGTTTCAACTTATAGTTTAAAAAACAACCCTTAAAAGTCAAAAAGAATTGTACTATCAGTCAGTACAAACCAATTACCCAATTAAACGATATTTGCTTTTCAAAATTCTGAATATACGTACCCATTACAGCTTTTTATTGCTGTGTTTTAAAGTCAAGTAAAATATTCATAGAATATTTAGCTAGACATATTTACTTTACAATATTCTTTTACAGATGATGGCACGGAGCCTTACGTGCGCGAGTCCAGCTCACACTTGGCTGGTTTTATTTTAACAATAAATCAGTGTTTCACACGGACCAGCTTTTCAGCCAGTACTTATCGTGGTATCCCTGCTCTTGAATATTCGCCTCCGTCGCCTGCACCCAGGAATGCACGGCTAGGCCCACGCTGCAGGCGACTCTCGCCCTTACGCCCGTCGGTGTCGCGTCCAATGCACGTATTGTTTCCCGTGATATGTTTATTAGCGGGCAGATGTCGCGCGCGCTGATAACGCTCGATATATCTCGAATATCTGAATAGATAGCCCCTAATATCCGATCGGGCTTTTTTGCGGCCCACTGCCCGCCGCTATCTAAAGTATCGATCTGTGACTCTTGTTTCGGGAATCTATTAGTTAACGAATTACAAATTCCTATGAGAGATATAGGGACATAAAATTTGGGGAAGGTAGTTGCTATGTGTCGCCGGTCGCCGGACTAGATAAGCTTTCTATGTTAGGACGGAGAAACAAAATACAACACACATTAACTTAAAATGTATTGATAAGTAGAGACAAATATTTTTGAAGAGTAAGTATTTACATAAATAATTTAGAAAATAAAATATTCTTAGAGGCTACAACAAACGGGTATATCCTAGACAATCTCATGCATGGTAAGTATTTATGATTCGGCTTCGCACGCATCCTTTCCCCGTTTTTTCCACATTTTCCTTCGTACCATCTTCTCTGCGGCTATAGGTTCCGAAACGGAGGTAGCTTCATTTGTTTTAATTAGACGATTCAAAAATATGACTTATGTAACAAAAAAAACATATTCTTGATTCAACTAGGTTCAGTCAGGAGAGTTGCAGGAACAAATAATAATAGGCAAACCGTGCACCGGGCCAGTCTTCAGGCAGGTCGGGACAGACCTTGATGCCTTCGTTGGTTTTACTCAATTATTAAAGCAAGAAGAAAAAACGAACTGAAATGGTTTCTTTCTGGAAGTATATTTACAGTGTACGTCAATTTCTACTAGCGTCTGGAGTCACGACATTTTACTACTAATTATAATTTAATCATTTGCGTCACGTGTTGTATCAAGCCGTTGCCGTTAGTGAAGTAAAAACTGATGCACGAGTAATGAACCGCTCACCTTGTACGCTGGTATGCACCAACTCCCAGCGAGTATGGGTTTATCGGGATATCGCGGTTTTTAATCGGCAGCTTTTAAGGTGCGTGTCCATATCGCAACGACGCATGAAGAAGCGTAGTCATGAGGTATCGCGCGTGCCTCATTTGATATTTTGATGTACGTCGACGGCTCGTCGAGGTAAACACTTGCAGTTCCATATTAGATCTTATGCAGACGACATAAGGGCTAAGTACTAAGTACAAAGTGCATACTCTGACTTGCTTTTGATCGCACGTTAGCCGAGTCTGTTGTGAACGCCGTGTTCGCTCGCGGCTCGCGCTCCGGGCGGCGCGTACGCACATCGCTACATTAATAAACATTTATATTCGCTCATAAGTAGCTGTGATTATCTTTGAAAGGTATTTGCAAAAAAATAACGTATTTCGGATTGTATAAGGCCTACTAAGGCAATCGTTTTGGCCCTTCCCTGACGGATAAGTCTGTGATAAATAGCTTAGCAACATTTAGCAAGTCATTGGTCTAGATCTAAATTTAGCTTATCAGTTTTACTTTTGAATGTTTGTATGCTGGTATCATTCATTAAAGGTATTAAATAATGATTAATTAAAAGACATTATTACAGAATTCAAGTGGTAACCATCAAATACCTATAAAATAACTACAATAAAGAATCAAATAACAGTTTTTAATTATTATCAAATAGGATACACATTTTTTTCCTGATTATTAAGTAAGATTAAATAAATAAGATCAAATTAAAGTATTAATATTTAAAAATACTTTTATCTACTGTTTCTAAATTTATTTATGAGTGTTTATTAAGACGAAAATAAATGGTTTAACTGAATTTCAAAATAAGTTCAGAATCAATGTTTGTTACATTGTCTTCTTGAATCATTATCACTTTAGTTATATAAACCAGGAACAGCAATTGTAACACAATATACACTTAAATACAACACAAAACCAAACACAGAACAAACACAAATTTACATCACAAAACAGTTTGTCCTGGTTGAGGATCGAACCTTGGAACCGCCGGGGCCGCGCTATCCATTCTTCCAAAGAGCAACTAAGGTAGAATAAAGACGACCTCCGTGGCCGAAAGGCGAGCGTGCCGGACTTTGGCGTCGCGCCATCTCAGAGGTTCCGGGTTCGATCCCCGGTCGGGTCAATATGGGAAACGAACTTTTCTATATTGTCTCGGGTCTGGGTGTTGTGGTACCTTCGTTGTTTCTGATTTCTGTAACACAAGTGCTTTAGCTACTTACCACAGAATCAGAACAATGTATGTGATGTTGTCCAATATTTATTTATTTATTTATATATATCAATAAAACGTTTAAAACGTTTAAATAATCTGAATCTTTGCTTTTCTAATAACGTTGGTGGTGTCTGCTCTACTTGTGATGCGGGTTGAGCGGACAGTCCGCCCTGACCAGGCCGCGCCCGCGTCTCCCGGCGGCCGCCGCTCAGCTCCGACCGATACTCCTATAATCGCCGCGGATGTCGTCGCGTTTTTTGTGCCGTATTTATTACATTTATAATTTATGCCGTCAAAACGGTCGTTTAATACGTGGACTTCCAGTTTTTAGAGGTATTCGTCGTTCGGAAGTAAATTATGTCTTTATCATAGAGGGTCTATCGGTATTGACAGAGGATTTATTGCGTCGCCTGCTGACTTTAAGGGCCGCCGCGAGCCCGGTGCAAACGAGGTCGAATTATTGATTTTATTTTACACTGTCTTCTCAAATATTTTGTGAGATGCAAAATAATGTTTATTCCTTTTTAAGAATGACCTACAAAACAAACACTAAAATAACTTTTATTGTAACAACGCAAGTACGAAAATATAAGAAGTGTGAACTTAATTAATTATAAGTTGCTGTCAGAGTATGCATAGATGGGCATGATTATTATCTTATATATACATTTAAACTAAATATACTACTATCTAACTCTTTAAAATACTTTTAATTTATTAAATAAGCAATTGGGAGAAGAAGTCGTATAACATCTATTTCTGTGATTCTATTGATCGTCATATCATCAACATATTCATGATGGCACGATGACTTAAACTACCATTTGATTCAAAAACTTCATTTATATTAAGATATTCCTCTTGGAATAAAATGCTGAGGAATCCAATAAATCAAAAAACTCATGGTGAATTAATTTATCCAAACTGCTTGTTCAAGTTAATTGTTCGCTTATCAACGCATATCGCCTAATCATAATGCAGTATTTACTGCTTTGAGAATGGGTATTTACTTATTCTTAGATCATTAATCAAACTAGATAATTTGAAATTAATATAGCTCAACTAAAGTGACAACTGATTGATAAATAGACCAGTGATAAATTGTTGTATTATGAAATGACTAGCTGGTTTCTGTGAATTTCTTCACTCTATTCCGGAATAAAAAGTATAACGTATAAAAATCTATTAACCCATCTATTTTATTCAAAGTCATTCAGTAGTTTTGCCGTGACAAAGTAACAAGTATACCTCCAAAAATTCATACATTCAGATATTCTTAAAATTCAAAATTCAAAATTCACGATGATAAATACTAGGATTCCAAAGGTTACGCAACCGTGTTACTGGACTTTTAAAATTTGATTTCTTTGTTTAATGTCTTCACGGTATATTAAAACGTAGCTCAAAATCGTCATACGGCTCCGCTTCTCCTCTGCCCGAGCTCACCCCTGAATCGTCTAGTACCTAGTTCAAGCCGGGGTGGCGCCCCGGGGCTACGGCGGGACCCGCGCTGCCCAGAAGTCCTGGCCCACTCCAATAAACAACAGCAAACTTTCTTCTGTTACTTAAGCATCTTCAACTCTTTTTAAAGTATTCTTAACCATATCTGTTCATGAAATAAAGCAACATGATATAATCCAGGTAAGTAGCTAAAGGGCATGTAAATGAAATCCAGAATTCACGGTATCTTCACAATAGATATTTAATTCAACGACCTCCGTAGCTGAGAGGCAAGCGGGCCGGAAATGGCCGTCGCGCCATCTCCGAGGTCCCAGATTATATACCCGGTGGGGTCGCCGGGAAACGAACTTTTCTATATTGTCTCGGGTCTGGGTGTTGTGGTACCGTCGTTGTTTCTGATTTCTGTAACACAAGTGCTTAAGCTACTTACCACAGAATCAGAGCAATGTATGTGTTGTTGTCTAATATTTATTTATTATTTTTATGTATTCATTAAAATTGTATATGGACACAGAACAATCACAAATGTTTATAATATGTATAATGCATACTATAACGCAATTAAAATTGCGGGCTAAAGCTAGTAGACTATAGTTGTCTCACTGTCGTTGCGCGCGCCGCTCGCCGCGCCGCAACTGTCGGTGCGCGGGCGCAGCCGATGCTATCGCGCCCGTCACTCGTTAATTAATTTGAATGAGTCGCACGATCCCGCTCACTTCTCATAAAACATTTTTTAGGAATATTTTGGATGACATGTTTACTGTGGAACTCCTGTAGGCTTCTTCATTTAGAGATAGATCAGAAAAGTTTATTTTAAATGAAATATTATTTTAATTAAATGTGATACGAGTACATACGTCCGTGGATTAATGGCAGAAAGAGACATAAACGTTAGCCAAAGTTATATACGTCTGCAGTGGGAATAAATATTCCTTCTTCTTTTACAATATTGAGTTCTATTGAAATAATGAAAGCTTTTAAGTAATTTTGTAGTATGCTAGATAAATACGAGAAAATACATATATCCGAATACAGACATTGCTATTTTTTTCCTTACGTTTTATATTTGTAGTGTGTTGCTTATCTACGAGTGAGTGTCCGATTTGCAGTAAGCATTTGCGACACAATGACCTACCATAAGAGTTCAAGTTTGCCAACCAACACTCTGCTATCTTTTGCTTAATAAGCAATCAGCCTTACAAATTTTCAAGGATGTAAGTACTAAAATCATTCCTAAAAAATCCACATAAGTCAAAACCGTAAAATTGGAAATAAAACTAGTTTTCAAGTTTTTTGCGACACGCAAAGAGTAATTTATCGTTCAGTATGAACACAAAGCGACGCGTTGCTCTAAACGCAATACGAATATTTGTTCCGATAACATAACTAGAGCTCCCTTTTATTCCCATGCCTTCAGTTCTTGTCATTTTCCTTTTATTTATCGGCTGCGAGCTACATTGCGTCAATACTTTTTGCGCCATTAGCGGCATTCAATACGCATTTTCCTTTTTATGTGCAATAAAATAGAAGTAATAAATAATAAATTATTTTGACGTCAAACTGTGAAGGCCGGTAAAAACTGTGAGTGAGCTCAACGGCCTCAAATTAATATTCCGTGTCTAAAACTTCATAAATTCACTTGTGGGTTAAAGTTCTAATTTATTTTATAACTAGTAGTGTGACTTTATTTTAATAAGTAATAAATACAATTTCGAACTAACTTACACCAGCTATCTACCAGTCAAAATTGGTCCAGCCATTTCAGACACTAATTGCCAAAAATAATATTTTGGTTTTTATACCGTAAATCCTACACAAATAAATTTAAATAATCATCATTATCTCGTCTCTTAAAATACTTAGTCTTACTAAAGAAAAAAAAACTAAATGAATACTATTTATACAAATATACAAAGCATTATTAATTAATTGTAAAACGCGGCTATTTCAATATTACGAACAGCCACCTTTGTCAGTGTATCAGCCGGGTCGTTGTATCTCCCGGCGGCTCACAGACGGTCTCCCAAAACAATCGGAACCCTTCAATGATCTACGGCCGACGACGGCCGATAACACGAAATATGACCGCAGCCGCCGGATACATTATGTCACATATCTATGTTACTAAAATGTTAATTAAATCAGCACTCGCCTGTATTAAAATAACTATAAAGATGAGATTTTGAATACTACTTAAGCACATATTTAAAAAAAATAATGTTTAATAATATTACTTTTAGTGCCCAATTCCTTGTAGGTAGTACATATAATTTTAGAATTGTTCTTAGTATATACATTATGTAAATAAATAGGTAGTATTGTTCATTATTAATAGTCATGCATTACGTAACAGTGTATCTTGCTATATACCCTTACAGGGTTCTTGTATCTGTTGTCTTAAAACTTGTTTGTTTTATGATTTTGTTACAGTTTAATGTAAGAAATAAATAAATATTTTTATGAGAGCTAGCCTGTCCCCACGCGGGCCGTGTCTGCAGTAGTGGGACATCGCTGAGGTTAAATGTTCTTTTGTCTTGGTCGGTTTATCCCAGCAATGTTGTTTTTCGCACTTCACTTGACAAACATTTGATGGGCCAGATGGTATGGTCGCTATCATTGAAATGGAAGCTGCACACCTCAGTACCTTGTCACATTCAACCTCCGCTTATTTATGAGTCAAGTAGATAGTTAGTTTATTACGACAAAGGACTAAGGTGTTCAGGAACTAAAGTTAGCGGCCGTACGATGGTAAGCTGTTAAATCAAGTGTCGTGGGTATGCGTATTATGAACATTTGGTTTTGTGTGTCTGGCTGGGTGTTCATTTAAGTATGTAGTATTGTATTACCGATTATTCTCAAACTCAAACTTAAACTCAAATATTTCTTTATTCAAGTAGGTTACATATAACACTTTTGAATCGTCATTGAATACAAAGCAAAGTGATTCTACTTCCGGTTCGGAACCTATATCTACCGAGAAGACACCGGTAAGAAACTCAGCAGATCATTTACAGTATCAGTATCTGACTTATTGCTATGTGTAGCTCACTTTGGAATTATTATTATTCGCATCGTTGATTCTAGTTTTAACACGAGGTACTAAGCTTCTTACTTAGTAATGTTTGATATTTATCATCTTATTTATATAACATATGGTTTTGTATGGATGTATGAATGTCCAGGTGTATAGATATCCAAATGTTTGGATGTGTGTTTTCATCTTTCGCGCAAAAACCATTTATTTAAATCCGTTCAATAGTTTTTTGATGATATTTGGTAGATGATATCGTAGATTCAAGATTAAGATATAGGAAGCCAGTTATTTATAACATCTTCGAGGATACCTGCGATTGCCATCACACCTTTGGACTCCATTAGGAAATTTTACGCGCGATTCACACCACGCTTAGTGACGTCACACATCTCTGCCATTTATATTATTATTCGCATCGTTGATTTATTTATTGTCCCCAAATAGATACGAGTAATTTTGTAGTCAAGTACATCGTAGCAGCTGCGCTATTCGCTACGGACTACGGCGCCGCTGGAGCGTGTAATAGAAGCTAGGCCGTAGCGCGTAGCTATTTGACACATTTTTGTCGCGGCCCGTTTAAGTGAGCAATTGTTCTGGTTGATTAGGCTACGCTGATAAATATTAATGTTTCGGATAAGCGCATTACTTGTAATTACCTGCAGGTAATTATGTGTAATGATAAGGCCTGGGTTTTTACTAGAAACGATACAACCGAACCGACAACGTTCAGTTTTGTAGTTTACTTTTTATTACTAGGTATTTTAGAGTGTTGAAAAGGTTTTTAGATTGAGGCTGATTCCTGCTCACGCTTTACTGTAGTAATGTCTGCAAACTATTCGTTACATTTTTTTTTCTTTCATTAGTTGCGACACAATATTCTTGCTATTATTTACGATTGAAACCGATATCTTTATTCGATTATACGGTCACCAGCGTATAACGTAATACTCACCGTTCTTTATTCTTTATGGCATTGTTGCCATAAAGAATAATAATAAAGGCAAAAGACAAGTCTGTCACAGTTTTGACTGCACAATCAATGTCGTGGGCATCGAATTTAACACCGAGTCGTTTTACGATGTTGCTCCAGGTATGTTTGCAATGGATCACGGCACGAATTTTGATGCTGTTTTATAATAGATATAAAGATTCATGAAGAAGGTTCAAATAGATATTACCTATATACACATATGGTACAGACAAGCCGAAAAATTAATTACAATGTTATATTAGTAAGAACTAATATCGAATTGTTGGTGTTCCATGATGTGCTTCGTTAATTATTCATGTTACCTTGGAACAACGAAAAATGAACTGTGTTGAAGTTTAGTACCGATCCACCTTTATAAATGTTAATGTCAAATAGAATCAATAGTGCTTTGTCGGCATCTTTTCGGTTTTCTCCTACATCGAAAATGTATCCAGAACGTCTCCGTCGATTGCTAAGCAACCGGCTACCGTTCTTAGAAGTCGTTCGTGTAGTGCGTAGGTAGGTATGCGGCGACACGGCGCGGTGCGCGGGACTCGGTAAAGGGTTTCGATGTAAACGTCGCCCAGTTTACGGGCAAAGCGCGCGTGTAAACTCATCGCCACCTCCGCCGACCCATCTTATCTGCTACATTGAAGCCGCCGCTCACCCGCCCACCGCCCTAACGCGGCGGGGCAAGGTCGAGAGTGCAGCGGCGCGGGCGCACCTCTCCCGTGCCGGTGGTCTCCGCGGCTCGTAAAGACCGACGTCGGGTGTGCGCGCCCGCTATTACTAAGCCATTAAGCGTTATCGAAGTGTCCACTTAATAAGAAGTTGAAACTAATTAGACGCGCCCGCAAAGGCGACCTACAATAAAACTACAGATTGCATCTCAACTATTTAAAGTTTCGAGAGTCACCCGGCGGCGGGCTCCTCACCTTCGGATCGCCATTAAGATAACTGTCAATGGGCTTGACATTTTGTGAATGATCCTTGTGAGTTTCCTCCGAATTATTGAATAGTTCCCCACCTAGAACGCGTCTCCTTGATCTCGAGGAGGAATTTTTACGAGGGTGTGAAGTTGTAAAAGTAATTTTATAGGAATGCTATTTAACAGCGTAAATTAAATATTTTTATCCTTCTGATAAGTACTGACTTCTTAGTCGAACGATTAATTTAGATAACGGTCTACCTTGTTTACATTATTGTTGATTTAAACTATCTATAATAATAGCAACAGTTGTTCCATGAAGAACAACAATACAGCATAAGCACATTTGTCGATCAACAATTCGTGTTACTACATTAAAAAATATTTTTCTATCATCTTGAGGATCATTTTTGCCGAAAGACAAGTATTTATGAAAAACTTTCAGCTTTACGGCACTTGCATAGATCGCATCTCTGCCACTGTGACAAGGCAGTCTACAATGCGTTTACAAGGATATTTAAAAATGTAAAACTTTGTTATTACCCTTTATGGAGATCTTATAAGATGAAACCCTCGAAAGCTTTATCACCTTAGCAAAATTAAGTATTTTATGGAATGAACTAAATTATCATCACATAAGAGACTTCATAATATTACTCTAAATAAAAATACGAGTATGAAATAACTCACATTCAACGCTCAGGCAGCAAAAGGCTTAAAGTTTGGATCAGTTTGTGTCGTCACCTGTGCCGTTTCTTGCAGCGCGGGACGATTAGGCGAGGCGACCCCGTAATTGTCCAGTTCGAGGCTCAATGGCCGTGCTTTATGTTAATTGCCGATAATTGTGGTGCGCGCACATAAGTCACGCGCAAGATGGCCGCCGCGGATGCGGTAATTGCGTTCGTGGAAGCCGCGCGCGCCGCCCGCATACAGATTGTGCGGGACCCGCAAAAACGCTCCGCGCCCGCAATTAGACGGACCATGACCCCCCTCCACCGCTCCCTCCACCCCCCACGGCTCGCCCGGCCGCCGGACACCAGCGCCCCGCCCCATAGGGTTGACGACTTTTTGCAACGATTTGGCAGATAATTGCGGTGTGCAGCTTATCTAAAATCTGCGAACGACAGAACTACTTAATTGGTGCTTTTTGCAAACTGAAGATGAGCAGCGGATCTAAGTTAGAAATGTTTATTTACTCTCATTTCAAAATAATAGCCGCTGTCCCTTACCTGACTTGAGTATATTACATGATATGACTCCCCATCCTCAGGCATTTCGTCCACATATTGGGCCGACCAGTGCCTTATAATTAATTATTGGTGAGAATAATGTCGCTCCCGAAGTTTGGTGTCACGTATTTTGTTCTATTGTATTTTGTATTTTTATACTAACTTACTAATAAGTAATACAAATCAAATGGATCAAAATAATATTTTAGGAAAATAAATGATTATTATATTAAGTCAAGGACGCTTCCCTAAATTACTACATTTTTTAAATAAGTTCAACTAAATCTGTCTAGCCTTTCTTGATACATTAGCCAAAGTTCTGTATTATTTTTTATGCAATAGAAATACATCAGTAGTAATAAATATATTTAAGTAATTTTAATAATAATAAAGCAAGTGTTGCAATGTCAAGGCCTGATTTGACCCTCCCGAGTCGAATAAGGAATCCTCACTTGCATTGTCTTGAAGAAGTTCAAATGATTTTAATTATCATTAAATAAATAAATATTTCCTTCGAACATCCTATAGAAAATAGAGCATCTCATTCATACATTATCTTAGCCTTTACTTATACATTCGATAAAAAGTTTGTTTATAAACTAATGACAATTTCGTTCTGGAAATTTGACTACAACTAGTTGTACATTGTTTACAATGGTCTCAATAACCAGAATTCTAGGTAGATGTAGGATTTTAAAAAGAAAGCTCAATTCCAGTGTTGCACGTGCGATACAATGCTTTTCGATGAAATTTTCCTGTTTATGCGGCTAGATGCCCAAATTTAAGAAATCTAGCTATACTATATCAGGCAATTCCTCCAAAGTCATTTTTGTACAAAGCTACGGCAGCCCTGGTGGCGGCCCCGCCTCCGCAGTCCACACACGGCCGTGATTAGGAGCCCAATGTTATGGTGCAACTCGCCCGCGCCTCTCACCGCTTACGATTTACTCGCTCAGTCTACGTAAATACTGCAATAAACTCCCTCAGCCCCGGAGCCCTTTGCGACGCTCTGTGTAGCGGACCCGAGGCGACGGGCCAAATTGGAATCTTCACATTAATTGCGTTCAGCTGAGCGGCTGATGTGCAGAATGTGACTTAACAATAAATTACTTAAAAATGTCACCTAAAGGAGAAAGTCAATTTTATTTAACATTCTTAATCACATAGTGCCACGCCATTTTGTGCCGACAAATTAATTTAAATTTATTTTATCACATTCGGTTATCTAGATTGATGTCCATTATAATTTTTAAGCAAAAAAATACCGACGTGTCCTCGATTACTCTTTAATACCATCAATAAATCCTATCCAATTAGTCTCCGTATCATGGCACCAGTCGAAATGTCAACATTCCGAAAAAAATATATGAAAATCGGTATCATAAACGACGAAGTTATCGCCAAACACAAAAAAATAAATATGCATTCGAATAGAGTAACCTCCTTTTTTGAAATCGGTTAAAAAGTTAGCAACTTTTGTTTGACGGAGTTTCGTCTGAACAAGTCAGTCTGGCCTTATATTCAATTTAGGTAGACATTTCACAAATCAACGTCCCGCAACAACTCCATAGCCTACATTCAGTTGCGATCTGGAAGTCCTGGGATCGATTCCAGTAGGCCTGGGGTCGAGTTAAGTATGCACGGATTTTTCGAACCAGTTTCGTGGTTAAGCCAGTAGCCATTGTTGCAACGATGATTGGATTTCAATTATATATGTCTGCGCCCTGCATTGAGTACTAACCCTTTAAACCCCAAGATACAATTGGTTTTCTATTGTGTCTGGAATACTGCTCAATGGAGAGTTAAATAGGCTGATATTGAAATAGAATATCATCTTAAATTAAATAATTGTGGTATTGTATTTCGGCTTGTTCAAATTTTTGCGCTGAAGCAATGATATTTACTATATTCATTTTGACGATGCATAAGGGTGCACACGTATTAATTCTTGTTGCCAGCTTGTTTATGTTAATAACCATTTAATCTCTGATTCGTTCGTCAAGTGTATTCCTGAATTCACAGTATCCATCAAGTGCATGCACGTAACTTCAGATTTGCTTGTATTATCACTTCTACGTTTTATTGAAAAAAATACTTGTTCAGACAGACATGTTTTCTTACCATATTAATTGTTTACTATGGTTATATTATATATAAGTTTGTCGTATGTTTTAGTTGTTACCGAAGCTGGCCGAATGATCTACGTGTACCTAGAGCGCTGCAGACCCAACTCGAGATAATAATAAATGTTTACGTTTGTTTGTTCTAGTTTCGAAACTTGCGTCAAGTCCATGAAGTGCTTATTCGATATCAAATCTTTGAAAATAGTACTCCCATTCCTCAAAAATAACGTCGTATAAGACGAGGGGAGACGGAGGCCGGATATTTGATAACACTGGAGCATTTCCCGATAATGAGCGACGCATTCCCGCGCACACGGACGCGCCGACAGGTGACACCAGTTTTTGCTCTCCGCTATTTCCCTTTATAGGAAATAGTTTTTGCCGCCAAATATCTAGTCATTAGTGGACCGCGCATCCCGACCGACAGATGGTGATTTCAGTCATTGCCACTGACGTCTCCGTAATTAAATGTCTCGGTTAATTAGGCCTTTTGGGCGCTGGCATTTTTTAAATCGACTTCTTGCATTTTTAGAATTGCAATGAAATCGCATCCTGTTTCCGTGCGAAAATACGTGTTTTATTCTTTCATAATTGTATTCCCTTTACGGTTGTAATCCATTGAATTACTTATTTACTAACTTTTAATCAAACAAATCGGCAACAAAATATTAATTTTAGGTGTTAATCCTGTTACTGTGTGACCTACCTATATAAACACAAACAAAAATGAATACATAAAGAATACAATTGATCTTGCTGAGATTTTTGATAAAATCCTTGATAACTTCACACTGCGCACATGTATTTTATAGGTACCTAATGCATCTGGTAGCAACTGTTTAAGACAGAGAGACAAAAAAATAATACTACGAGAAACATACTTGTACAAAACATTGTATTCCTCATATATATGTCTCTAGCGGTTGGAAGTAGGGTGTTTTTAAATATAAAATAATAATAGAATTATAAATATTGGACAACATCAGAGCAATGTAGGTATGTTGCTCTGATTCTGAGATAAGTAGCTTAAGCACTTGTGTGTGCAGATATCGGAAACAACGACGGTAGAAAAACACCCAGACCCGAGACTATCTAGGAAAGTTCGTTTCCCACATTGACCCGACTGGGGATCGAACCCGGGGCCTCAAAGATGGCGCGACGCCAAGGTCCGTCGTTGATGATGAGTGAGTGCATTCTTAGGCATTCGTTTGATGGATCTTTTTAATACAATCAAGACTGCATTTTACAAATATCTAGCAGGTACCCAATTTAAATATCATCATTAGCGCCATCCAAATATAGACTCTGTGAATCTTTTTAAAAGTGGAGGGTTATTTGTATGGATTATTGTTTATTGCTCTCACGTATACTGAATGGATTTGATAGAAATTAGGAACGTAGACAGATTAGATACTAAAATTTCGAACGAAGTCGCGGGCAATGTCTAGTTATTAATAGTTTCACAAAAGTCTAACCTCTGTCAACGATGTCTGAAAATAAAAGTACCGAGTCTCGATGTCTCCGTATTCTAGCGATAACAAGATTGGGTGTGCACAAATCATCATGCAAAGATGATAATTGATATTTACATAATCGTTTACTTTTACTCAGGTGTTTAAAGTGCTTGCCCTAGGTTCTGCGAACGGCGGACGCGAGCCCTTCGGCGAACTACCGCCCCGCCCCGCCTTGCCTTGACGAGGTGCCCTGGCCGAGGCGAGCCTCGCCTCTACTTGCTAACTATACACTATATACACAAACTAGATATCAACATCATTATGGTAGTTCTAGTGTACCCGACAAGAGCTAGTCTAGAGAACATGCGGTCTCAAAGGAGGATGGAGTGATATGAATCACTCACACGTTCGGAAAGAGACATTTTCAAACCGAATTTACTTGTGCCCAGTTCCAATATTTTACGATTCGTTATGTCTCAAAAAATTACTAGCCGTTTTTCTACGAGTCGTTCATTCTAATTTCAAATTTACTTTCCATATCAGTTGTCATCAGTCGTCCGTCAGTCGTTTTTAGGTTACGTCTCGTATATTTAATTACTATCCGTAATTAGAACGGGTCGTTTTTCAAAAATTGGAACCGGACATTAGTAAATAACCTTGTTGTTTGTATTTTCAAAAATGTACGTACGTAAATAAACAATATGCATTTTGAAACTGAATCGGTTTGATTGAAATTTGTAACACAGAGAGTTTCATTAAGGCTATTAGTTATACAGAAACAAACATGAAAACATGTTTATAAAGAAATTACACTTCATAAAAATATGAAACAAAAGTTACAGTGGAAATCATTTTTGATGCTGTACCTATGTTTTTTCTCTTTTACTTCTCATAAAGTTTAATAATTTTAAAGTATGTGAATATTTTCCCCTGAAGGGGTTAAAAAAAACAAAAGAAAATGGGAGTGAAAGTTTGTATGAAAATATGTGAGGTCTATGTGGAAGTTTCAGTCAAGTAAAGTTAAATATTTCATTTTTTCAACTAGGTTCCATATAACACTTTTATAAATCGTCATTGAATACAATGCATAGTGATTTTACTGCCGATTCGGAACTCACAGCTGCCGAGAAGATACCGATAAAAAATTCGGTAGATTGTTACAGTTCTAACTAATTGCAGTAAGTGATAAAATCAAGATTTCATCTCAGTCTAAGTACATGGCAAGAATCATTTAAAAGTGCTTCGCAACAATGTAGTAACAACGAGTCGAGCAGCGCGTAGTTACCGAACCTGCGCCCGCGCAGCCGCAGCAGGTCTCGCGCACAGTTCCTAGAAGCGCCGGTCGCGTCCTAGCCTCGTTACGAGTCGCTCCCATGCATGGCACCAGCCTCCTCTCTACACAGGTCCGAACTACTAATCATTACGTTTTTTGTTTAATTTAAAATGTATATTTTTTCAACAATAAACATCGAAAATATAAAATTTTGTACACAACACGAGTACGTCAACGATCTTTTCCATAGGGAAGCGTAATAATAGGTATGTAGGTAATATACCTAAGTTGTCTCTTTAACCAATATCTGTGAAAGTTCAATAAAATTTATCTATCTATTAAACTTAAAAGCTTTCTTTTGCGATGCATATATCATTAAAGTTAATACTCGTTCGTTTATTACGAACATTTAAACTAGATGAAGCATAAATTAAAGTCCAATAGTGAATACTCTTTGAATAAGAATAATGAAAAAGTGTGGCCATTAATAGGATTTAAAGCTACACAGGAATGTCACGCCAGGATGACTGTCTTCATTTATGGAGTCGATTTGTGGCGTGATAACCCCAGGGTGGGTCGCGACCCCCCGTCAATGTCCCCAACTCCGCACCTGCTTTTCGTGCTAGTGACGGTTACGTATAGGTATAAGTCGGAGAGAAAAAAACAAATTAACTATTTGGAAGACCCTAAAAAAATATGAGAACGCATAAAGATAAATCAAAAACAATAAGGCGCCGCATGCAACTTTACAAGAGATGTACGGCATACGATTTATCGCTCGAACTGGAGCAGCCCGACTGGTGAAATACCTCCACCTTACAGAAGACCGCAGCCAAATAGCAATCACTTCGGTGTTGTTGTGTTCCTGCATGTACCGTCATCATCATCAGCTCTACGCAGTCCACTCCTGGACATAGGCCTCAACAGTTGTTCGCGACTTTGGTCTACCCTGGGCAAGCAGCCCCCGCCAGTCATCTTGCGCAAATCGTCACTCCACCTAGCGGGCGTCCTACACTACGTTCACCGACTCGCATCCACTCCAAAACTCTTTTTCCCAAACGGTTATCGGTTCTACGTCAAAAATGTTTTAAAATAAATTAACCCTTTTGACGTACATACATACGACATAAATATTTTTTATGTAATTATACGTTACTATCTCCACTGTGAGACAGTATCTGATACAACATACAGCACCCTTTCCTTGTGAGGTTGGTGGAATTTTGTCAAAAATCAATAAAATTAAAAACTACTTTTCACTTTGTAACACTTATATGTTACAGATTTTTCTGTATTAGGTATTTCTAAAAAAAAAATATTTTTCTAATACACTCCGATACAAACTCGCCCAAGCAAACATGCACTAGTTTTCATACTCACCAGTTTTAGAAAACTAATCTGCACTTGTAATTGCAGTGGGCCAAAATCGCTCCAAATGGATGCACTTCATTATGAACTCATAACTCGCGGTCGGCCTCCGCCTAATCGGGCAGAGCTGCCGATCGTGGGTAATTACCCGAAAACCGGGAGATTCTGATGATTTTAGGGTGGTTTAGAGTTTATGAATGTGGAAATATTGAAATTGACCTTTGTTATCGTTAGCGTGGTGTTATATAGGACATTATTCACATGCATTGAATAGCTTCACAAACAATCTGTGTCAAAAGTTTGCCCGTTTAAATAAAAACAACTAATTGAGAGCATTTGTTTTTTTACAAGCTTTTATTTATTCTATTCTGTTTTAAAACCGTGGTATTGTAAAAATAATCGATTCAATAATGGATTATCATATGCAATTTAATATTTCCTTTCTTTTTTGTTCCCATGCTCAATCGATTTGATTTACATCTGTAAACTTTAAGTTTAATCTATTTGTATACCTCTATAGCCGTCAGCGGGCCGGATTTTGGCGTCGTGCCATCTCTGAGTCCCGTGTTCTAATCCCGGTCGGACCTATATGGAAAACGACCTTTTCTTTAATGTCTCTGGTCTGAGTGTTATGGTACCGTCGTTGTTTCTGATTTCCGTAACATAAGTGCTTCAGCTACTCACCAGAAGTGTTAAAAAAATACTGGTAGTCTGTTAAGTTGATTTACGGTCGGTAGTTTGACGTGACAACGCTGAGACGATCATGCTTCTCTCGTTCGTACCGCGCTCTCGCTTGCGGAACGCGACAATAAGCGTAACGGGACAATGACGTCATCTTTTTCGTGTATGGAGCCCGTAATATCGAATTATCTTTACGATCGTATACATTTTCGGTATCTCAAAACAGTATGTCTAGCAGCACTCGACCGAAACGCTCGGAACTCTCGGGATAATCCAGTCGCCTCTTACGGCACCTAATGTGCGCTTTACAAATTAAGGAGCGCCTCATTACGCGGCCAGACTCGGCAAGCGCTCCGCACAACTTTGTAAGTACATGCCTGCCTACATACCTCGCGATTTTCAGAATTCGCCGACCAGTTTGATTGAAATGTGCACCCAATAGAAATAAAGGTAGTACTTCAAGAATCAATCTAGGTCATTGGGTTTTGGTTTTTGTACGATTGTATGGATAAATAGATAATGTATGTTTAATGTACCATTCGATATTTGTATTGAAGAATTTATTAGAGTTAACTTTAATTCTAATAACTTTAATCTCTGAAGCATAGTGTCTAGTCTTTTAATAATGAAATATATGACAGCACTATGTGTTGCCCGCATTTTTGCCTGCGAGATTTATTTATAACAATTTATATAACAGTTTTGATAGCCTTCAAATCGTCAGATACCGTTTTATAGTTTGTGCAACGAATCTTATTTTGCCAATAATTAAGGTTAACGTATCTTCTATTTGCTGATATACTTGCTTGCTGGCATAGGTACTTACACATTATTCATGGAACAACCTGAGAAGCGTCGTGGGTCGACCACTGGAGAGTCCCGGGTTCGATTCTTGGTCAGATTAATTCATGAAACAAACTTTTCTCAGTTGATTTGGTTGTATGTGTGCTGATTAATCGTCCAGTTAGGTACGACCTATACGCCGTCTCTTAAACATAGTGCAAGGGAGCACCTTAGTTAAGGACCAATCGACTATTTATTTTAAAGAAACAGATTTTTATCTCCCTTTGTGGTGAGGGGCAAAAAATATTTAAACTTCGCTAGTGCGACGAGTAGCACCATATTTTTTTTAAATCAATCGACTATTTATTATAATTTAATGCTATGATAAAGCATCTGCCATAGAATACGGAAGACGAAAGATTGAATAACCTATTCAACTGTGAGAATGTATGAACTCTGCGATAGTGGTTCGATGCATTACGATAGCCTAAGAAGAATCCCGTTGGATAGGAAACAAAGCTGGATTCCGTTCATTAATGCATACTCAGGCATATCTCTCGCTAATTAACCGTCATCAGAATCAGTCGCGTCGCGTCGCGGAGACAGTAAGTGAGCTGGACGCAGCAGATAAATCGATGTGGTTGCAGCTCCGCCTCAGCCATTAGCGGGGCCCTCGGGCCTCGGCGCGGGCCGGCCACCTCGCCGAGGAGCCGCCGGCGCGGTGGGCGTGGCCCCCTCACACTCCGCCCACTCAGCTCGCACGCACACAACCGCAAGATAGGGTTACCGTTTGTAGGTGAAGGGATGCCGGTTGCGATGGGGTGGCTAAATATTCTGGGGTATAACTCCATTCACGATCATGAATTCTCTTTAGAAGAGTAATTTGAGAATTTTGTTTGACGGAGGGATGCAAATGCAAACATCAAGTGATTTTTTTAGTTTGTTTAATAATTTAGTTTTGTAAACACTACTTGGATAAATAACAGACAACATCAAATGGGTATGTTGACCTGATCCTTCATTTATGAACGAATGTTATGGAATAAGAACTTACGGTGAAACCACAGTACATACATAAATATATTAATAAACACCCAGACATAGAGAAAACCAAATGTTCAGACGAAGGTTTTCCTGGGGAGCATCAAATCCACAAACCTTTGTTTTACAACCAGTAGGTAATTTCACTTCAATTTGACTATTCATATCTGCTTTTGAAAAAAATTTCGTGAATAGGTAAGGATGTTTAATTCTTTAACTATATTCTAATTCTATCTATACTGGACCTAAGCCAATCAATATTTTTTGTTTTCCAAAAGAATATGACCGAAAATCAAACCCTTTTGCGCATCATGCGCGGCCCTCAGCGGTTGGGCCACTGAGGTCGTCAAACTGAACTTCTGAAGTATAGGTAGGTACTATTTATAAAGTCCAGAACATTTATTTTGATAAATCTAGGTACGTAGCATTTCAGCTCCAAAGTAATATTACGCTACTAGTGATAGCATAATTGATTAGAAAAAAAATGTTGTACATATATTTGCAGAAATATAATATTTTATTAAAATGCGTATATTAGCAACAGAAACAAATTAAAAAGGGTGGAATAACCAGGGAAAATTAATGACAGGTTGTTTGTGAATTTGTTGTTTTGTTTTCGTTTAGAGATTGTTTGTCATACAATATTTATAGTCAATCACGCTACACCAGCGGACTTTTAATGTTTTGAATACATATAATATTCGTCTTCTATTGCAGAGTAGTATTTAAAATATCTTCAAAAGCCAACCATAGGATCTTCCATTCTACGGTATTCATATTCATTCATTCATAAACAAAATACATTGTGTCATTCTTTTGGTGTTTTTCAAACAGTTTTGCTATGAATGAATGACAAATAATTTAAAACTCATCTCGAAGAGGGCAACCACCCAAGGCGAGGTTGTCATAACAGAACAATTCGTCGTGCACAACAACTCGCGGGGAGATCAGTTGGAATAACAGCACTCGCGAGATGTGACGGTGGTGGGTTCGAATTCCACAATGCAAACGGAGATATTTTTCTGTTGATTTTTATTTATTTTTTCTGTGATGAGTAGTGCCACTACAAAATAACAGTCAGTAGTGTTGCCAACTTAGCATTCAATAACAGTTTCAACTATCCTTTGCACCGTTTTGTAGCGCGTATGGTAGCCCTAGGCGACACAGTGGCGTGCGAGCGTCCCCGCTCGGTCGCATGCAAATCGTCGTTAGATCAGTGATAAGCGCCATTGTACCGCGGCGGGGGAGGGCTCGCGACACTACCACGCTCCGGGCACACAACTGCCGAAACAACTTTATCCCAGATACTCCCATATAGAACAGATATATCAACATTTGTCGCAATATGGTCCCGTGCTTTCGGCCCTAACTTTATTTTAAACCAAATGAGATGAAAGACAATTGATTTCCCGTCGTAAATTAAAATTTGCAATATTTAGTTGTTAATGAAAAAAATACTTTTTAACATAGTATAGACAATATATTATTATGTATTAAAGGCTTAAAACCAATTCAGTAAGTCCTAGGTACCGGTCAGCACATCACACTTTATATTGATAAGAAAAAAAACTAACTTTAACAGTTAAACGGAACCCAAATAGTTTGAATTATTATGTTCGGTACCTTTTTGGTCAGGAAAACAAACGTTTCTACATTGGCTTAGGTCTGGGTGTTCTGGTCTGCTAATAACTGTCGTTAAATACTCGAGAAACAAAGGAAAACCTTAGAGACCAGTGGATTGATGATATATTTTTTTTATATATTCCTGGGTGTTGTGGTTACAACACTTACCTACAACACAAAACTAGTATTTTAGCTACTTAACACAGAATCGGAGCTACGTATGTGAGTTTTCCAACATTAATTATAACATATTTTTTGAAAAAAAAAAACAACTCTCCTCGTAGCTACTTACTGATTCACAACAGTTGCATTTGAATGCAGCAAGCGCAACAAAACCAGGACGGCTCAATGTCTGCTCGTTGGTGCGCGCGCGCCGGACAATGGCTGCGTTCCGCTAACACCTGCTTAAATCAGCCATATTGCGCGAATAAAATATGCCTACATTATATCTGATTCGGAGATACAAATTTGACAATCATAATAATCATATTTATTCAGTTGTCTTGGCAGTTTTGTTCTGCTACCGGTCCGAGAGTTTACGTACGCAAGACTTTATGATTCAAGTCGTATGGCATTTTATTAGCGGTCTGCACCTGATGTACAAACTATTATATATACGCTATAAGCTGCTAGTACATCACTGACTTACCTATGCATAGATTAAAGTCAACGATAAAAAACTGTCAAATGAAAAAAGTTATTCTTTTTAGAAAAAAAGCCGTATTCTCTCCGATTTCTTTGGGATGCCATATGACCCAGAATCATAAAGAGGCTAATATTTTTCGCAATGTGTTGATAGGTTATTAACGCACCATTTGAGATTTAGGTACACTAACCATGGTAAACACCCAAGAAAATTTCAGTTAAGTAAATATACTTAAATATTTTTTATACGAACTTTGGCTTTATTATAAATTTTAAGACTTTCGCGTTCCATTTTAAACATTTAAAATAATTTAACGGGTCAAAACGCGACACCATTTTTATTTAGTAGTCAATACGAACTACTTACTGCCCGACGTTTCGGTTAGGTCACGAGCTGACCACGAGTTGAGGGGCAGTCAGCTCGTGACCACGGTTGGTGCAACCTAACCGAAACGTCGGGCAGTAAGTAGTTCGTATTAACTACTAAATAAAAATGGTGTCGCGTTTTGGCTTTATTGCCTCTAGCAATCACTTTCTAATAAATTCCCAATATGTGCATAGAATTACTAATTATTACATTGATTACGTTAATTTTATTTTAGTTTTCAAAAGTGTGGACAGCTGAGTATGCATAATTAATTAGTAGGTAATTTAGAAAGCAATTGCAAATAAGTAGGATAATATTCATCACCAAGCTTGTTAGCAATTCGCACGCCGAGTGCTTTGTGAAGCACGAGGTAACTGGTGATAATGTAAACTGAACGCGAGGCATAATGAGGTGAGGGTGACGATGTGTGTACTGCAGTAAATACCAGCAAAATATCCATGTCAATACGTTTACGAAGTACTTGTCTAGAGGGTCTATAATAATATGGCCAATGTAAAGCTTCGTCATTAAAATTTTCCTTATACCTATCAATAGGAGACGGCGTTAGAAACACAACCAAAATGTATGCAGGTAAAATACCCTCGATGTGGGTATTCCATCTAGTTTCCTTGTTCGCAAACAATTTGTGGACGGCAATAGAATTACTCACTGGTACCTCAACCATGGTTTTAAAAAAATAGTAACTTAAGGTAATTAATCAGATTAAAGTGCACATATTTCGTCACGTCCAAAATTCCCCAGTGCCTGAAGAGAAAGGTCTATGACCAATGTGTGTTACCAGTGATGACTTACAGAACTGAGACGTGGTCTCTGAATGTTGGCCTCATAACGAAGCTCGAAGTTGCGCAGCGTGCTATGGAGAGGGCTATGCTCGGCATTTCCCTACGTGATCGGATCCGTAATACGGAGATCTGTAGAAGGACCGGTGTATCCGACATAGCCCGAAGAGTTAGCACGCTGAAGTGGCAATGGGCAGGCCACATCGCTCGTTGGACCGACGACCATTGGGTAAAGAGGGTCCTCGAGTGGCGACCACGTACCGGACGACGCAGCGTGGGGCGGCCCCCAACACGATGGACTGACGACATCGTCAGATGTGCGGGGAGCCGCTGGATGGAGATAGCGCAGGACCGCGCGTTGTGGCGTTCTGTAGGGGAGGCCTTTGTCCAGCAGTGGACAAAAAGAGGCTGATGGATGGATGGATGGATGGATTTCATCGCGTGAAAAGGAAATTCTTTTCTTTTAACTCGTCGTAATATTGGCTCTTAATAGGGCTTTAACTTTGAATTAACAACAATTATCAGTATTGTGAAGCCTGATTAATTAAAATGTATAAAGTAGAGACTGCTCTATATGCCTCACAAATAAAATAAAGTCAATTTCAAAATTACGTACTTGTCAAAATCAGTGCTTCATAAGATTGGTTTTAACCTCAGACAGTAGGATGACAGCTTATTCAAATGTCTGAATATGACAGATGTGTGACAAAGCGCGGCCTCACTGCACTCGCGCGCAGCACACGGTGCGTCCGCGGCCGCCCGCATGCGCCGGCCCCGGCTGCGCCCGCGCACCGATACCCTGACGCTCTGCGGGATGCTAATATTGCCTTCGATTTCACCACTCGTTTATTTAGTTAACAATTTACGGACAGCTATACTTATACCATGACTGTCTAGCAGTAATATCTGTCTGTAAAAATCATAATATAACCAAAATTATTACCAACTGCATCTCTATCGTAATAAACATCATTTATCTAGTTATTCCTAGTACATAAAAGGTTAAGACTAAGTGAGCAAACCAATTTTTTTATTTAAATTTGATTAAATGTGTATATACCGGATGTGCGTCCTTTCCATGGACGGGCTCGCTTCGGCTATGATCCTGATTTCACGAGTTTGAATATTAGAGCGATTGCCCTCAGACCAGCGTAAACTAGACCTGTTTCGGGACCAACGTGCCTCCCGAAGCACGGAGTCATTATTCACATGTACCTATATCGACAAATCATTCAGTGATTCAAGCCAACAATGTTCTAACCAAACGGACAAAATCGCTTGCTGTGAAAATGTTCCCTGGACACTACGAACCTATGACCACCGGGTATTAAAAGTTACTGTAGAACTAAACACGGTACACAATTTTAGGCATAACTAAATCAGGTGCCTAGTTAGATTAAAAATAAGAAATAAACTTTACAATTATTTTTAATGGTTGAGCATTTACTGTAAAATGCTGAAAAATGTATTTAACATTATTATGTTACTTCAGAAGCCACCTGCAACTATAATATTTCGTATCACATACCTGAAGGTAATTACCCGTAACCTCGATCGGCCTACATCATGTTTAGTTCCTGTACTTTTTACTGGTAACTGAGTGCATTGGAATCAACTCTTGCGCGTTCATTTATTTTTATGTGTGCGCCAATCAACATTTCATACGATCGATTAGCGTTAATCTGCGTGGTCGCGCACTGTGTCGCATTCCTGCCTGTACCCAATAGAATGTACCGTGTGAACCCTTGGGCCAACAATGTAAGATGTGGCTTGATGTGGCGCGACTTGTATACAGGGCATTTGAGCACAGAATGTCCGCGGACAGAAAACAGAAGTAACTCAACTAAAAATAGTTTTCTGTTAGTACTTGCTGATGCAGGCTTCCTATCGTTCTGTATTCATTGTTTAATAGCTGAGAAGCGTAATCTGAATGGCAATTGAAACAAGGTGACTATTTTTTATAGTGAAATACGCCGAACTAGCGAATTTTAAGTCTGCAACTCTCGCGGTGTGAGATTTGAACACACGGCCTTCACGTATCGCGTGTTGCTATTGCAACTGATCCATCCGCAAGTTGGTGATGATTTTTTGTATTAAACTCTAAGCCTTAGGTTGTGGAATCTGCCGGATGTATTTAGAACTAATTATATACAAATTGGTTGACCCATACCAGTACCACAGTATGACATAATCCCGTACACACTTTGAAGAAATCGTTGACTTTGCACAACGTGAGTTGAATTATTCTGTTTCTTTTAATATTTAAGGTAACTTCAGTAAGTTCATACTATTAGTTTATTTATTGACGGAGTCATCATCGTATGTACTGGAAAGTTGTTTACTAAAAATGTCACTGTTTCTGCGATAACTTATCTCCTTTACATGGCGAGTCTAGATAAAAAGGTACATTACATCATAAAACATTCGAACTTAGTTGTTTTCTAATTCTGTCACCATCGATGTATATGAGATCATTAGTAGCAATATAATATTATTAAATTGTTTAACAGTCAACATCATTGGTTCGAATACACCTCAACACCTTGTCACATTAAACGTCCGCGCCATGCGTCCGCGTGTCTGAGTAAGTCAAATAGACAGTTACCTTAATGTGCGAAAGTCCTGAGTTGTTCTACAACTAAAGATCAGTAACTATACGTGTAGATAGCAACAAATGAGGCGTATCACGTGAACCATACAAGGCGTTATCACGAAGGTTGCGAACTACTTCATTGTGCAATTATCGGCCCTCGCCTACCGTACCTACTACATATCTCTGTGTATATAGCCTCTTAGACTTCTCCGAGATATACACGTAGGCACACTTAATTTACCGGTAATAATATTGGAATGCTCTCTTATTCACAAACATGGGAGTCGCCAGGGGAGGACAACTGTCCCCTCTGGTTTTGTTAAGATAAAACTTTTTCTCATTTTCAATACAAAAAGACTATCCTATATCGGTATCGACTCCCTAGCCGCGCTGCAAGGAAAATTGTCGCGCTATTGAAGAATCGATGAACTTTCATAAAAATAACAATTTATATTTAATTGGCTGGAAGCCTTACAAACCCGATGTGAATGTCGAAAAAATTCCAATTGTAAAACGATTTAAATACCGCTGTCAACATTTAAGTTTAAAAAAAGACAATGTGAAAATATTCTGAATTTTAATCCGTGTCCGACTTTTTGTAAACAAGGGGACTGAACTCGTCTCTGTTGAAAATAACACACTTATAGAAAAAGTGTTGGCCTCATCAACTTTTTAACATTTTAACCAACGACTCAATTAAAAAATTATCTTTTATTACAAATTTTATCTGACTACTTACCAAATTTCATGCATCTACATTCGAACTGTCACGTTTATAATATCATGTAGAAAGATGTAAAACAAAATCTATGTATTTATACCAAACTCTCAGACTCAGAATTTCCATAGAATCCATAAAAACGTAGTAGAGAGCGTGCTCCGCGCTAGTTAATATCGCAATCCATCGCCGGCCGTGCTCTGTGACGAAGAACAGCGTTTTCCGCGCTTAATTAATAACAATGGGACGTTAGAATTGAAATGCGACGGCGAACATCGCAGTCGCGGTCCGGAGAACTGTTTACGTGAAAACAGTTCAAAGAGACGCCGACACGTGAAAAACGGCTAAGGACGGTTCACACGACGCGACTGAGATATACTCACACAACGCACGCAACATAGTCATCTAGTTAACATTCAATCAATAAAAAGTATCAGATACATAAGTACATTTTATTTGCACGGAAAAATATAGGAATTGGTGTTATAAACGATTTAGGTCTTTTAGCTAGAAAGCAATCTCCTTCAGACTACCTTCAGGTTTAGGAATAATATGACAACCTTTAAATTAGTCAATCAGTGGGTCGAATAGAGTCAACTTTCGTAATAAGAAATGAATTCTAACGGTTTCGTCATGGGCTGATATGAGAGAAATCTTCTACTATTGGCTGACCGGTTGAAACTATGGTTAGTGCTCATGGCTTTTGAACTAAGGGTCGCGGGTTCGATCCTCACACAGAACAAACGTTCGCATGACGAACGTTTATTGTATTTTTTATGTGTCAGTTTGAATCTGGTTTCCATACCACAAGTTCTCAATACTTTGAGATCCGATCTATATGTGTTATATTTTCTAAAATGTATTTATCATTCTGCTTATGACACCTAAGCCACATATTTTTACGATAGATTCTTACTTTCAGCTTTGTTAACTAAAAATAAACTTTTAAACTATCAGAGTCGTGCGTGTAAACCCGGCTCGCGGCAGGTAATTGCGAGTCTCCCAGCGGGCCGCGGGTAGATCGCTCAACAATACACATTTACAGGCGGCCGCTTCCGCGAAAATGTAAATCATACTGTAATTAGCCGCCTCTGATCTAGCCCCGAGCCGCCCTCTAAGCTTCGTGCCGGCTACGAGCCCCAGGAATGGGGTGCCTGGCACACCAGGGAACATTTTATCTAGCTATATAAATTATAAAAATAAGCTTCGGAATGACTGCACCAAATTGGATGTTTTTTCTGTAAAACCTTGCCCTGAAAATTGCAGTAAAAACATCCAACTCATTAAAAATTCGCCGGGGTCGTACGCCTGCGACGCCGCGTCCACGGGTAGTGATCCGGTGTTACAGACTATAACATATTTTCAGCTCGAAATATTACAGAAATATCGTCGTTGTCAAATGCTATGTGTCAAATCTGTTATGTGATTGTTATTCTCTTTAAACGAAATAATAATAAAATCTACTTCATTTACATGTTTAGAAAACAAATAAATAAAAGTGTAACAACTATAACTCTCATATAAAATACATCTAAAAATAAACCTTTGTATGATTTTTGTCCTGGAACCTCTTATATTTTGGAAATATTAAAAAATACTTTTTGCACATAGCAGTTTTTGGTTTGACAACGACGATATGAAAAACTGTTCATAGATTTAAGAAAAATTATTATAAAATAAAATAACTATGATCTTAATTTTCGAAATATTACTACAGTACGAAAACTAACTTATCCCTACTATAATATTATAAATGCGAAAGTAACTCTGTCTGTCTGTCTGTTACGCTTTCCCGCTTAAACCTCTCAACCGATTTTGATGAAGTTTGGCATATGTATACGTTGAACCTCAAGAACGGACATAGGCTACTTTTTGTTAGAAAGTAAGGGGGGGGGGGGGGTAATGCCACCTTTGAAAGTTTATAGGTAAAATGTTTATTTTCTAAGTTAGAGATATGAAAGTTGGCACAAATATAGCTCTATTAAAATATATAGACTACTTTTTGTTTCGAATATTAGGGGAGGCAGGGGTAAAACCGACCATGAAAGAATGTTGTCCACGCGAACGAAGTCGCGGGCACAGCTAGTAATATATAGAACAGTATAATCACATATTAACCTTATTACTTAAAAGATGTATTTTTGCATCATTAAACTTATAAAAATTAAGAGAGGCCTATAATAGTCCAGCAATCGAAATGAGTTTTGCCCTATTCTGTTTTCCGTGAAGCGCTTGGTAAGAGCTTTTAGGGCGTGACCGGTGCCTATTTGATTTGGTAATTTTGACAATATTGTCAAAAGTCTTGTCTTGTCTTAGATATCCAAGATCCATAACTTATAACAGTGTGTTTGTGTCTGCGCGCCATACATTAGGCTGGCTCCTGGTGGCGCGCGTGACACCTCCGGCGTATAAATCACGGCTCCCGCTCATACGCTCTCATTATCTCGAGCACACGATTAAAGACGACCGAAAGAATTGTTGCCCCGCGTCGCTCGCGCTTATTTCGGTGGCGCGCTACACGCCGCGGCGCCGCGCCCGCCCGGCATGATGGATCGCGCTCCTTGCGTCTATATTAGTACTTAAAATCGTAATAAATAAGATTTCAACCGCGCTCCTGTCCACAAACGACGTTATCTTTTTTGTAAAGACTATCTATGAATTGATTTATTAAAGGAAATTACTTCGCTACGCGCACAAATTCTGACATGTCAAGTTTCATGTTTAAGAATCATAATCGTAAAAATTACTTACACGAAACTTTGACGTTTAGCTTGCGAGGAAATGAGTACCGTGGTTTGGTACTTTGAGAATGAATAAACAGTTCCTTGCATTTTTGTGTTACTTCAGCTCTATGTAAAGTTTTAGGGTCCTGTGCGAACCAAATAGGACCCTTGAGCTCACATGGTTTTTCAAATGTCGATTTGCAAAAACCATATTTATCAAAATCTCTCTGGTATAGCTAGCTAGCTACGGAATAAAAATATATGTAGCTAGAATTATTAAATTTTAGAAGTAAATAATGACACATATACACAAGTAAAATATGCAGTCGCGATGCGGTCGTCTTAACGTACCAACCTTTTTGAGTCCAAACACAAATAGTATTGCGTGTAATAACCATAAATTATTTCACTTTTGTCCGTCGTAATGTGAGCAGTGGATGCCGCGATCTCAGCAAATTAATAACGAGATGAGTTAATCAAATCACAACATAACAAATTCCGAGTTCTCTTTAATCAGGTGTGATGTACGGGCGCGGCGCGTGACGGGCTCAAAGGCAGTCTGGTCAGCATGAGCCATCGCCTGCCCCGGCCATTAATATCTGATGCAGGCGCGTGCCGCCGCCGACGCGCTCCACGCGCTCCAGACGCTTGCACTGCCGTATTCATCAAGCTTAGAACATTCAGATCAGACGAGACCGCTTGACTGGACGATACCGGTCAAGAGAGGTAGGGCATAGCGATTTATCGCTAGAACTGAAGCAGCCCGACTTGTGAAACAGAGAACCTTGCAGAAGACCGCAGCCAAATAACATTCACTACGTTGTTTTGGTGTTCCTGCGTGTGAGTAAAGTTTCCAGAGCTCCTGCGGGGCCTTACATTAGTAGCAAGGGTCAAGTCTTTAAGGTAAGGGCGACAAGTCTAGTTACAGATTTATTATGCTGTGTTTGCCTCATGACCACTTAGCATTAGGTGGGATGAGGTCAATCTTGAAGTGAAATATAAAAAAATATAAAAAAAGAATCTCTATTGCAGACTTAACATACATACAAATAAATAAGACCTTCTGTTATTTAAGAATACATATGAAAATCCGGTCAATGCACTGAAAGAGTTTGGTCAAAGCCTGATTCAGTGTTATCGTAAATTACATTTTGACCTGATATTTAAAGTATTAGTTTCTTAGTACGCTTGGCTCGTTCGACATGTAAAGCTATTGCGAGTTGTGTGTTTTAACGTCAATCAGGGTAATGGAGCGGGGCCTGCTCGCGTCTCCGGCGCACGGCGACAAACAACTCATTCATAACACGCTTATGAAGATGAACGGCGACTTTACACTTGAGTTTATTAAACACGGTTTAATATTAATATTGATTACCACCGAAACAAAGCAATGAGTGTGATCCTGTACAATTCATATTTTTTATTTTTACTAATATTTATAACTGTAGGTACAGATAATATACGCATGTAAAAGTAAAGATCTTAAAACAAGTCTACGGAACAGTGTGTTACGGATTCTACATGCATATCGTCTCTTCTCAATCTTATTTTAAGTGGATCCAAAACAATTTTGCGGCAGTATTTGCTGTTCTAGAAATAAAAAAAGAATCGCAACTACCATCATCATACCAAACTATAAAATATAATAATTAGGACAGGATAACTCAGGCCCTTTATGATTAATGCCTAAACACCAAAGCCCTGTCTTAATTCAAACAAGGACCATACGATTTCTTTTTTTTTCAAAAGTTATCTTGAGTCAATTCAATTCAAATTATTATCCTGAGTCTGATCTGACATGAAATATCATTTTTTAAACTACAGACAACGGTGTTAGATAAACGCTAAATAAATGGATATTTCATAAAGTAACTGTGCTCAAATAACTCATTCTGATAAAATTACCTTGAAAATCTTTTCTACATGTGTCCAGAAGACCAGCAATGATGGCTTGCTTTATGATGGCGTTACCTATTTGTATATAATCGCCATGGCAAGTGTTACTGAATATCTTGTATATTTGTATTTCAAGGCAAGTCAGTTTTACGTACAAAAATAATGCACAGAGCTCAATTGTCTTGTAGTGCGTCAGATCAGTGACAATCCCGCTCCTAGTCGATACTCGTTCGTTCGCATTGGCTATATTTAGCGGCGCGGGCGCAACGCGTGGAGATTTATCGCGCGACCCATTTAGCTTAATGGTTAAGCTGCTCTTCTTGGACGAGGGTTGGAAGTTCAGTCCCGGCGGAACTAACTTGACTGATTAATAATATTCGTTAATTAAAATGTCTTTCGCTACACCTCATAAATAATGATGCGACTAGTTTTTTATTTTGTTACGAGTAAATTCACCAACTATGTACTTCTATAGGTAGTTCTAGAACAGAAAGTTTCGGTTATTGGACACAATAAAATGGTTAATAGGTACTATTTTATTCAAAAAGTTTTAAAACATACTATTGTATGTACTTTTTTAAGGACTCTATTGAAAGGGTCGGTTTTGAAACGTATAATGAGAAGTTAATCATAAAAAAAAAACATATCTCAATATTTAAAACTAAAAAAAGGTGCTCATGGTACAGAATATCATATTTTCTATATTCAAATATATTCATACATATTAAAATAGTCAAAGGTGTAGTAATTTTGAAATTTGTTGAAACAAATTAGTTATTCATACGCTTTTCATCATAAGTCATCTAGAGTCATATAAAGTTACGTTCACTAAAATGGAAAACCAAAATTAATGAACAAGCAGAAATAATTTCGTCTTTGAATGTGGTTGTCCTTGCACAACAATTGTGCCTCTAAAATAATTTAATGGGTCTAAACTAAACGCGACACCATTTTTATTTAGTAGTTAATACGAACTAGAGATGTTAGACGAGCGAGACCAGTCAACTCGGGAGCACGGTTGGTACCACCTAACCGAAACGTCGGGCAGTAAGTTTTTCTTATTAACTAGATACTAAATAAAAATGGTGTCACGTTTTGACCCGTAAAATTATATTAAATGTTTAAAATGGAACGTGAAAGTTTAAATCACGCCTCTGTTACTGTGCATAGCCCGACCTCCTGTATACACTTACGTACATCACCAACAATTGATCTCAAAGAAACGTCCCGTACACGATTAGTGAAACGTTTAGGAGCCACTTCATACCATTGAAGTTATCGAAATGCCCAGAATCGCCGACAAGCCGCAAGCCCGCCGCCGCCCATACGTCTCCCGCTGAAATTCACGCAATTACCACAATCTACTTCGCATTCCGACTAATAGCATTTTACACATTTAATTAGACCGCAGCCGATGCCACAAATATCTCAAATAAAAGCGCGTCTAATGAAAATGTCGTAGAACAAACCAGAATGACCTGAATATATTGTCGACAGTTCTTGTTAGATTCCATTCATTAACGTCGAGAAGAATTGTGTTCAATTCGTGGATATTCCGTTTTAATTCTATCAAAAAATATCCGGGAACATGGAAAACAATGTTAAAGCGTAATGGCCTGTCTCGTCAATCGAGACGCGTTATAACAACTGTTACTGAACGATGAATGGCTGTTAAACGTCATGGTTACATCATGGAGTAGTTTTTACGAATTGATTAAACAAATGCACTCGTATTTATATTGTAGTTATGAACTTAACCGCAACCTGAGCACTAAATTCCTTATAGGTGCTGGATAGCTAAGCCAATTGATTAGCTACGAATTAAGCACTACAAGATTTATTGAAGTGATTTCGTTTTCGTTTCGTACCAAACGTAAAGTAGACATAAAACGTGTAGACTTAAACGATGCAATTCAAATAATAAACGTTACTAGTACTTTCCTACTTTTTCATACAAACCGTTCCCACAATTTATTTCGTGATAAGACTAACAGCAAAAAGTAAAACTCGCATTCGATTCCGAGTGGCTATCACTGATAATACAATTAGAGCGTAACCTTCGGGAGTGGCCTGCTCCAGCTTACCTCCAAACTACATACTTACTGACTAATTGCCCCTTTACTCATCAAACTAGAGAAGAGAAGAACTCATGATTTGGTCTTAAAGAAAGTAACTTATGCATAAATAGTAATAAGCTCGTTACTGCAACATATCTACAAGTACTTAGTTTCTTACCGGCACCTTCACGGTAGAAATGGGTTCGAATCGATTTTTTTTTTGTATTGAATGACGATTCATTGAATGATACGTAAAGTTGAAACAGCACCCAATTCAACAGTTGGTATCACATGCTTGGGATGACTCGAAGATATTTCGAATAATCACCTAAGGCTGTGCTGGTGCGCTGGCAGCGAGCTCACTCGACTCTGTACCAAACGGAACGGCGACTTTAGAAGGAGCACTCCTCGACACGCTTATAACGTATGTCGTCGGCGCACAGAGGCGGGCGGCTACTTTCTGTCGCGCGGACGTTTCCTCCATTTAGATTAATTTATTTGTTCGGCCGCGGCGCCCGCGCAATGCAATAAGGCGGGCGGGTGTGCGCGGGGCGGGGGGAGGGTGCTCGTAAAGACGTCAGTGCGGAGATAGATCGGCGGCGGGCCCGCCTGCCTGCGCCCGCCGGCCCATCTGTCCGTCACAACCGATGCTCGACTATAACACTTTTTGCCAGCAATAACGACGCGCCGCGACAAAACAATTGCGCGTCACCCGACGCTTTGTTGTGTAAGAACGACCGGCATGCGACCAAAAAGGGCAACAACACGCCTACGCTCGGATTCTCACTTCGGAGTAATCAAGCGGAATGACGATTGGTGTATAATAGCAACGCAGCGAAATGAGAATACTTGATCAAAACCAATAGAAGTCAAAAGTCAAAGTAAGTCCTAGAACTAGGAGAAGCAGATAAGGTAAGGACTACGCTAAAGATTTTATAATCCCCCCCACTTAACAAAACATTGAAAAACAGATAGCATAAAATAGGATTAGCATCAATTTCTACATTTGAACGGTTGCAAGATATTAAGAGGCAACCCTACAATAACATAACAATGCAGCCCTACAATAATTGATTACATACCTAATCAATTAACATTTGTACGATCACAATTCAATATTCATAACAGTAATGTAACTCGAAACACTATTGTTAAGCATGTTCCATACGAAACAGAGAACTGTCTAGCTATCTAACCTTCAGTTAGCATCTATCTGTTACTATATTAAGCGGGGGCCCGCCCTCCATCGTATGATGATCTATTTTCTTAAGAATCATTACCTACATATTTGTTTTCCAAATAGACTTCACAGATCACTAGTCATTTGTAGATTTACAAAAACAGACACATTTCATCTCACTAAGTTCTCGTTGCAGTTAGATGAAAAGGCAATAATAAGATCACCAGCAGGTTGGTGTCTACGGCTGATGATGAGATACTCAGCTGTGAACTGTTTGTTGGTGGGGAGTGTAGCAGCTGTTGAAGAACCAACGGCACCCACTGAGCTCGGTTCGTCACACTTCGTTTTCAACCGTTGCCAGCCACATCGCGGGTATCTGCATCTAACTCCACCGAGCTGGTCCTATTCTACTTCTGCCAAGGTGTGGTGTCCATTACAAAACCATATAAAATGGTAGGTATATTCTGCGACAGATACTTGTATAATTTTGCAGTAAAACAAATTTGTATGATTTAGTTTGCAAACTTGGCTCGGCCGGGCTGAACACGGCATGACGGCGGGGCACGGTGGATGTCTGAAAAGGCAGCGGGTTCGGCCGAGCCCGATCAGCAAACTTTTATGTATGATGCAACTAGCTTAGTAAAGAATATGTTTGTGTCTTACTTGTAAAATCCTCAGCTATTCCACGCGTGCAAAGTCGCAAGAAAAGCTAGCTATCAATAAAAGTGCAAAGGCGACGAGCCGCGGGTCCCTTGTTACATGTAATACATAACAGTGTAGGTGCGGTGTTGGGCATGAGCTCGCTAGCAAATGTTTGGCGGAGGCTCGGTGCAGCGGAGAGGAGGCGGACCGCATGTGCCGGATTGTTCTGCGGAGGTGAGGCGCGGCGCGGCGCATTCTTACCGCGATTTATCGCTGCAGACTCGATGGGACATAGTACAAGCAAGGAGTAAGCCGACTCATGTGTGAAATAAGAAAAATACTGAACTCATTCACAAATACTACCAAAACGGACCAAAACTATCTAAGTATGCATCTTCCAAATATTAATGTACTTAAGAAATTCTGATGAGCCTAGCTAAGCTTGTATTAGTTTTGACTGTTAATAATTATTATTTATTGTATTTTATTTATTTTGGATTGTCAGAGAAAATCACATTAAAAAAAACTTAAAATTTTACTTTTACAATATACGTACAAAATGTAATAATCTTTTGAAGGCAGTCACATCATGCTTAAACTAAAACTAATTATATACTAAATTAAATTAAAACTCAAAAATAAAAATGATAGTATAGTATAGGATTGATTTGATCTTTGTGGTCTAATACATAGTAGTAGTAGCACAGAGGTCGTCAATTCGTTTCCCGCGGGCTCGACATATTGGTGTCGTGTGTATATTTAGTTTGGATAAGATATTTGTAGATTGTCTAAAAAAACATCCCTGCTTCTGACGGCATGACTGCAATTGTAAGTTGCTTGCGACTTAGAAACTTTTCTTCGAACGAGAAGGAGAGCGTTCTTGTTTGTTGAGACAGAGCGCTTTGGTCGAAATTGTTGGTATTGGGATTTCTTAAGTTAAACTTTTATTAGTTTTTCCGTAGCAAACATTAATTTTATATTAATGTGCCAAATTATAAACCGAATGAAATGCGTAAAGAAAACCATTATCGACTGTGGAAGTAAAGTGAGGAAAAATAGTTTTTTATTTGAATTTCTATACAGAATGAAAATTTAAAGTTTACCACATTATCATTAAATTTATCTATTAGTACTACGTGTATTGTACTGTGTTAATGTGAACCTATGCGAGTCTATAAATCGTGCCTACTTTCCGGAGCTGCGCTGCGTGTCGCGCGGCCGCAGGCGGAACAAAGGTAAATGTCTCGTGTATTTTTAGCGGCGCATTTACGTGCGCGGGCGCAGGCGCGCTAAATCACCTCCTAAGTGTCCGCGCCCATTTGCGCCGCCGCCTGCACTCGCCGCATTGTGCAGCACCTACTTACGCCTTTAGGATAATATCTACACTTTACAAACATATTAAGTACCCACAGATCATACCGCTTCGACAGCCTGTTGGTTTAAATAAAAAATATATTGTCTGAAATTACAAACAAAACACCATGTGTATGGAACACCATGGATTATGAATGAGACAAAAAGAAAAAAGCTCAGTTAATGGTGTCTCAAAAATGGATCTCTGGCAGTTCAGCTTATCCCTGCCTTCGTGAGATGTTATTCGAGGGCATATCGTGCTTGTTGATGGCTGTTAGGAACTGTGATAGTACTGTGCTGGTTGTTAAGTTAGTTCCTTTTATAGTGATGACGACTTGATTTCAATGATGGTGGCTAAGCCCTGCATCGGAATATTAAATAGGCTGCTCCTTTATTTATTTTTACAGTTTATAATGATATTTTTAAGTTCTTTACTATATCTGACCAATCAAAATTGATGTTTTCCCTTTTTTGATTCGAATGCAATTGACATTTCTTCCATTATCAAAACATCACCCGCTCAGTTGGGAGATCTCGACTGCGTTTACACAGGTCTTAGCTGCCGCCACATGCATTTAAGGTGTTTGGTATTCATTGTGTCAGTGCAGAATTTTCTATTACTGAAGTAATCGTCAAATTAGTTTTTACAGTAGATAAATTAATCATGAAATCCATAACTACTAAATGGCCTCTACTCAATAATATTATCTATCTGGTACCTACTCGTATCGTAAATTAGCAGTAATCATGTTAACAATTATATATTTATAGCAAAACTTTTCGTACAAACAGCTTCTAAATATAGTCCGAACCAAAACCGAAACCAAACAGACTATGACGATAATAACTAATAGAACAGCGGTTCCACCCAACTTCGGATTCCAGGAATGAACATAAATAGCGATTCGTAAGTCCCGATACAGATAGATCTATCATCTTGTCGAGCCAGTGGGCGACCGGAGTGATTGAAGGCGGCCATTTTTCAGTCCTTCCTGAATCTAGACACAATTATCATCTGTTTTACGAGCTCTGCGATCGATTTATCGGCGCGCGCGACGCGTGATCGATTGGCGCAATCGCGCGATTTATGGCACATGTTAGGTGCCACCGCTCGAGGGCTGCTGGGTACCTTTGGTGCACTCGAGCATTCTAATGTAACAATACCTTTTTGCTTCCAATTTCCTTAAAATCATAATATCAAGTACTTCTACCGCGTTCTTTAAATTTGATCTAGCAACTTCCTCAATCTAACTGTAGATAATCGCTTGTAACAGGAAGAGTGAAATACAGAGCTTTAAAAAATCCTTAATTAAAGAATAATAATCTGAGTTATGTGCGTTTAAAGTAAGTCATCGGGTTAAAACGCGATAACATTAGGCTATACTGTCGCATAAGGCTAAGTTATCTGTAATGGTAGTACCTATAAGCTTGCAATAAATAAACGTTTGTTAATAGTCAGATAACAATTTGCTAGTAGGTGAACATTTTAATGAAATTGAAAAAAGAAAGTGACTTTACTTGTGTTAGTTTAACAAAAAACACTTAATAATTTTTAGTACAAATTCAGTATTCTACTGCCGTGATTGGAATATTGATGATGTCGAGAAGATCTGGCAAGAAACATGACGGTAAGTACCAACAGCATATATTCTAGAGCCATGAATTATTCTTATTTAAATAATCATCTTTACGTTATTAATTACGGATGTGTTTAAAACGTATAACTTTTCAATGGTATGTCTTGACTTTATCTTATGTAGAAATGATTAATTATTTCGAGACTACTAAATCATGTTACCGTAAATTTGACCCGTTAACTTATTTGAAATGTTAGTAAGTGCTACAAGTATGAATAAGTTTCTATAGGGTCGGCAACGCCATGTGATTCCCTTTTTACCTACGTGCAAGCGCCACGTCCATATGCCAGTGTCAGCGATTACCATCTTGTGATTCGTATGTTCATTTAACACTATAAATAATGGTACAAAAATATATAGGTAGTAAATTTACAGTCTGAGATCACTCCGCATGCAAACGAAAAGAACACATTACTGTCCAACTATGTAATAGCTTGCAAATTATAGAGATTACTTGAAATGTGAGCAAATTACTTAAGTATTCGTGGAATGTTAGATTCGTATCTGTGCAAAAAGCCGCGCAACCAACGCACGGTGACTTGTCATCGTCAGTCGGAGATGACTGATACCAATTAAATGATTCGGTTGAAGTTTAAGCATGATTGATTTGATTTATACATATTTTACTTAAACTCCGAGTAGATTAATAGATAGGATTCTTAATTCAGGTTCAACAAACGAACATGTTGTATAACTTACGGCTTGGACATCTTGTGTTAGACTTATGGGTGCTTTAAAATATGTATCTTCTGGATAATTTGCTTTAACGGAATCCTTGGAATCTGCAAGAGCATTGGCAGAGTTAGAGCCTTATAAGACTAGTGCTTATTTCACATGAAAAACTAGCAATTAAATTGGTCTGGCTGCAGCGGGCGCACATAATTGTCGCGACGCAACGGCGCGATGGCGGCGCGATACGCGGATGAACTCGCCGCGAGAACAAAACGACGCGCTTTGTGTCGCTATCGCGCACCATCGCGCGTCCGATCACTTTATTTATGTCCGCGCGGCCGCGGACCTGCCGCTACTTTGCCCTCCACGTCCTCGGTGACTCATACATTTCTCATAACCTATTCTTATCCAAAAGTTTAGTGTTGACCCCAAGGAGTATAAACAATATTATAATTAGAAGGTATACAGGAAGCATGTCCATATTACCACGTACCTACCATGTCTATGGTCGAATCCAAATGATTAATCTTATTTTTACTACCATAATGGCTGTAGGAATACAAGCACATACTGATATACCCACACTGATCATTTGGTATGCGGTAATCGTAACTTGCGGACGCCTGCGATATCAGAGGCGTTACATATACAAGCATCTGGCTCACTCGTAGTAATTTAATCGTGATACTAAGCTGCTCTCAACCAAATTTTCAAGGTTTAAATCGTAAAATGTATCTGTTCCGTTTTCAAAAAGATTGTATAGGTATTTAAAACAACAAATGCTTCGATGATCTCGTGGTTTAAGGTGTGCTTCAAGCTGGAATCCTCATATTTGAAATCTTAATGAAAACTAATTTTGACAACGCTAAAAAATAGTCCTGAAATGGTCATAAATAGTCGTATAAGTAAAAAAAATAGTCGCATTTTAGTTTCGGCGTTATAGCTAAAGGTTAGTGAGGATTACAGCTTGAACGTCAAGCTGTAATCCTCATCTCTGGTGCAAGCAAACCGTAGAGTCTATCGAATTGGTTTAGGTTCCAAAAAATAGTCTTGAAATAGTCTCAACGACATACCAAATTTCAGAAATAGTTCTTAAGAGATTCCAAAGATATAAAAGTTGAACATTTGAAAACTTCAAATTTCTCCAAAACGACTGCGATTTTCGGTTTCAAATTTGTACCAAAAAAAAGTTCTGAAATAGTCGTCTGAAGCGAATGTAAATTTGAGCTGATTTAAATTGGAAATAAAATGTTTTGATTTTCCCGACATTTCTATGGAGGTAAAGTCGTGTAAAAAATGTTTTACTTCGTTTCATATTATTGTGAAAATATTCCGCATAATCCTTAATCAGGAAATGGGAAAATATTTATCACTTAGATTGAAGCTTATGAGTCATGGTCATAACGTATGACCTTGATTTACCGGCGAAAAACAATGAACATTTTCGAAATGGAAATCACACGGTTTAAGTACTGGGTTATGATCCGAAATGCTGGCTTCAATGACCGGGTCTATCAAAATACGTTTCGAATTTTTCCAGCATAGGTTCACATTTTTGTAACGACGACTTGTTTTCAATGATAAACGCCTTTGCCCTGCAGTGAGGCATTGAATAGGCTGACAGTTTACATTTAAAAAAAAACTCAATGGGAGTTAGATTTATTACTATTGCTGGTGGTTTGACATAGAGATTGGCAAAAATTCAGATTCGTTATTTTCCAACCAATCTCAATGACCCGGCATCTAGAGCGACCGCTCCATTAGTAATACGTACTCATGTACTCAGCAGTGTTTGGTCCAGTTGGATGAGAGCGGCAGTAGCCAGCGGCCGCGTGTGCGTCTGTCGCGAGGTGCAGGTGTGCGCGAGGGCGGGGCGCTGCAGCTCCACGCCCTGCCGAGCGCAGCCCGCTGCACCGACCCGCCGCTGCACCGCTGCACCGCCGCTGCACCGCTGCACCGCCGCTGCACCGCTGCACCGCCGCTGCACCGCTGCACTGCCGCTGCACCGCTGCACCGCCGCCGACGGAATGCTGCCCACGACCACGACACACTCCTCTTATTATTTTACCATTGTTCTTCCTGCACAAAACTTATGTTACGGATGCATCATTATCTTAAACGTGTTAATTTAAAACAATGCTAACACCTCGTGATTTGCCTTGTTTGGAAAGAGTTTCTGGATGAAGTCATTATTTAGTATGTAGACCCCGGATTCACCTGCTCCATGCAGTCTAACATGTTGGTATCTCAATGAAATACAAGCTCATATTTTTGGGCATCTCATTGCTTGTGATTGTATTATGTAACTAGATACTTAATGTAACCATTTACCACGGTCGCTTGCGTACAGCAATACATAACACACCTAGATCTAAAGTAAGAATCTTTTCAAAAATCGTTCCTGCGCAAACCATCGTTTTCGTTAATTACATACCTAGCTAGTGATAACAAGATGCCTTCTTACCGAACTATTGGGCCCCAGTGTACTTATACAAATGTCCCTACATTAAAACAAAAAACTACTGTAACAGCTTCCTTTCAGCATTTAACAAGTGTAATATATAAATCTCTGGCATTCTAAGCCGGAATAAGGGAATTGCTTTTTCATCTCTATCTGAAAATAAGTGCAAATCACAGGTTTGCAATACCTACCTATGCACAATCTTAATTATTTCTTGTTTAAAAGTCACCATAAACCAATGCTGCTACAGTTAAGCCACAAAAATGATTAGATTACCAACTAAACTAGTCCGTAAGTAACTAATAAGTAGGTTTACCTTCAGAATTGGAGTTATTTAAGAAATTCATTCAAAACCCAAAAACGTCCCAAAAACACATACTTACGTATCGTCGAATTAATTCAACAAATTGAAAAGTGACTCTATCAATAAAATTCAATTTGTATGTGGGCTTATGTCGATATTCCATAAAATCCGTTGCAATGACTGATACCTCCCCCGGTATTCCAATAAGCGGCGCTGCCGGGATGCGGGAGGAATGCGGCGGAGACGCGGCGGGCCCGCGCGGCTGACGCGCTGCCGGGGTCTATTGATCTGACGCTACCTCGATCTGCGTTCACTAATGTTATTACAACATCACACATTTTTTGATAGAAGGTGTTCCATGTTTCATGCTACAAACCGTAAGTATGTGATTCACATTGTGAAAATGAGTACATAAGGGTTCCGTTTTTCGCCATTTGGCTAGGGAACACTAAAAAGCATGCAAATCGTTTGTTTCTTTTCATATCAATACGCAGATATAATCAAAATGCTCGTTTTACTATATGAAACATTCATAGATTTTAGAACAAGTATTACATATACATTATTTTAAGGTGGCCTTTCCTGTAGGCACATGTTGGTAGAAAAAATAGAAGATGGAAAAGTTGTAAAAACATGAGAAAAGTAAAAACACGAAAACATAGCAAACGTAAATGAAGTAAAAGATAAAAAACGATGCGATTAAAACACAACAAACGTCAAAAGTTTTCACAGCGCCCAAGTGTAATGGAAAACAATAAACGTTAAACGTTTCAAGGAAGCGAGGAGCGAGGGCGAGGAGGGGACGACGGGTGAGTGCGCCACGATCCCCGCGGAAAAATCTCCTGCTTTAGAAATTGACACAAGTAATTTGCGAGCGGACGCTTCACTGAATCGAGCTTTGTAATTTTTATGGTTAATGAAACCTTCAGCGCGGAAGAGCCTCCCCCACCTCCGCCCCCCGCCCCCCTGCGGAGCCCTCGCCGCGCCCCACTCACTTCATTTCGCGAATAAATTCATCACGCGGCGCTCGGCACCGCCATGGCTTCTCCATTATTGTTTTCAGAACATTCTGCGCGAATTGCTGACGCATACCGCGGAAAATGATTTTGTCTATTGCCGCCATTACGCTGCGGCCGCGGCTTTCAAACGATTTAAACGTGAACTGCTTTACTGAAATGAATATATCATATACAGCATGGTCATTTTGTCGATGTTTTCTTTCATGATTATTTAGCACATGTTAAGGCAGGATTTAAGTTATTGGCAAACTTAACTACAGTAACTAGTTCTAGAAAACATTTCAAGAAGGCAGGTAGGCATTTTAAGAGCAGATCATATTAAACTAATTGCAGATTCAACACAGACCAAATATAAATTCGATGTGTCTGACACGATGGTTGTAAATAAAGATAATTCTTCGCTAGTTTCCTTATACTCGTAGCATAAACACTTTCATTGATTTTAAAATAGACTTCACAAACACCAATCAGTAACTGGTGACAGTTGAGAATGTTTTGTTCACAAGGAATCTTTCCCTGGTGTTGTCATGGATTAACCCCTGACATATGACAGGGATTTACACGTAAATCTATTTCCACGGCAAAGAGTCCGCGAGCCTCTCAGACGCCCTTGTTTATTTATCCGATGGCCGTGTGTCGCGAGAGGTGGCGACGCGACGACTTCCACGGGATTAGGTAATCCTGCCGAGTGCGCCCCGGGCACGCAGCCCTGGGCACGGGCCTTCTGTTAGTGCCTACAGATGGAATTACTGCTATATTCGACGATATTGATAACTAGCTGTCACCCGTGACTTCGTTCATGTCATTTCGGGTCAACCCTACCTATAAATAATATTGGACAACATTACATACATTGCTCTGATTCTATGATATGTAGCTTAAGCTCTTGTGTTACAGAAATCAGAAACAACGACGGTACCACTACATCCAAACCCGATAAAATGTAGAAAAGTTTGTTTCCCAATCAACCCGACCGGGGATCGATCCCGGGAGCTCAAAATCCCGCGACGCAAAAGTCCAGCCCGCTCGCCAAAACCAATACGTGATTCTAGTATTTTAACAGGTACTAAATTTCCTACTTGTTCAGTCATTTTGGCGTATATAATAAACACAGATATGTACGTATATCTTTATTAAAACTTTTATTATTGGAATATTATAATTGCCAAGATTAAGACTCTACGAGATTCCCTGCGGAGCCATTCGTTTTGATTTGTGTATGCATGTGCTAAAATAGGAGCAAAGAATTCTCTACGACAGAAATAGTAGAAATAGTAATAGTAGTAATAGTACAGTTATCCATGATTCATAATATTATAGAAACCTACATTTAAAACTGTGTTAGTGACAAAAGGCATTCCTATTCTGATAATATTTACAAGTAAAAAAAAAAATTATACATACAGACGAATTGAGATTCTCCTCCTTTTTATGAAGTCGGTTAAAAAGGAGGATTTTCGAATCGCATACGTGCCCCCCAAAGTATAAATAAATATCAATCGTCGGAATATATTAATAGTATCTATAACTCCAGAACGTTTGCAATAAATAATTCTCTTACGTTATATTCCTAATTGCTTACAAGGATCGACACAAATAATTGTAAAAATTCATCGAAATTATTACACACGAAGCCGCGACCAGTTGATGGTATTTAATTGCTGTCATTCATCACCTACCTACTATTATCGGTTACTATCAAGAAATACATACATTCGCACATTCGTGGTAAAAACAACGAACCACTTCAATTAAAAGATTAAGCTCTGGATTAACTATTCTCATGGCTCCAGTAAGCTACCATTTATCTACTGACACGACTACCTTTCAGCTCGGCCAGTGTTTAGCTTGTTTATCTTCCACAAATCCGTGGCGTGCAGTCGAGCCCTCTGCTCTTAGGGGGATTACCCCGGCGCAGCGTTTGTCGCGACGGATTACCGCGCGCCTCGACACCGCCGCTGTTCGCGCTCCCTTCAACTCGTACATTTAATGTGCCTGCAAATAGATTTGGTGTTTTTATTGTCTATGCAGTCATGGATGTCTTTGCAGATAGTACCATTAGAGTGCAGTGCTGGTCTTCGCTCGAAATAATAACTAAAACCGTTTTTTTTTATTTATTTAGTTAGTGCAAGTCGATTTTAGTGTCAAGATATAAGTTAATTTTAAGAATTTTCCTAACTTTCTACAATATCTAGAAATTGTATTAGGTACATAAAAAATACTGTATGAAATAAGATGTCGGCTCCAGCTTACCTTAAAACTACATATCCATTTACTTAATCAGTACGAGTATCACTTCACTTATCAAACCAAAACTGTATGATTTGGTCCAAAATAATTTACGCTAACACAGCTGATATGTTACAGTGACAGTATCACTGACTAGGTACATTACAGAAACTTAGATGCGACAGGTATCTTCTCGGTAGGAATAGATTCCTAACCACGAACCAGTAGGTAGTAGAGTAATACGGAGTCACTTTACACTATGATCAATGACGAGAACTTTTTTTAATATAACCTACTTGAAGAAAACTCATTTTGATTTAATTTGATTTCGTGGTACCTATGCTCATTTCAAATAGTTACGTGCTTTGCTTTTCTACCTGGTGGTTGTAATAGAGCTTGGTATCTCTAATATAGCGCTAGAACGTAATATGATAACACCATCTGCAGAGCTGTCATAAAGTTCTGCAGGTCATTACTGTCACAGAACATCCAAATAGATTCGCGCAAAGATCAAAACAGTGCAAGTTATGTCGTGTCGCGGCGCAGGGCGGGGCGCGCCGCTGATGAGCCCGCCGCGTTTGTGCCACCAGCCGCTAATGACCTTGCCGGGCACACGTGCATCTGGGAGAGCAAATGTCGCATAGATCATTAGAATACCAAACAAAATATCGACCTAGTTACGGCCCCTATCATTGCTACCCAGCAGGCATGAGCTTCGATTCAGCAGTAGCATTCAAATTGCAATTTTAGAACCTACTTTAGATCGAATGTCCTATTAAATGGTAGTCACAATTGATTTTTAGTTACATATGTCTGGTCCTTATAATCACAAAACATTGAAAATAATGAATAAAATAATTTGAAAAAATTCAAAAATAGGTACTATGTCATATTCATATTCATATTCTTTATTGCACTCCATAAGTAAGGTAGGTATAACGAATTATAGTTACTTAGAACCAAAAGTACAATTTATGGACCCTCTCGGGCACGGCAACGTAGGAGAGGGGAGGAGTTTAACATATTGAAAAATATTTATTTGTTATATATTATGTTATCTCTCGTTAGCTCCAAGAGCTTTGTTCAAAGTAATAAAAAAGTCCTCCGTGACGACCTCCGTAGCCGAGAGGCGAGCGGGCCCGACTTTGGCGAGCGCCATCTCTGAGGTTCCGGGTTCGATCCCCGGTCGGGTCAATATGGGAAACGAACTTTTCCATATTGTCTCGGGTCTGGGTGTTGTGGTACCGTCGTTGTTTCTGATTTCTGTAACACAAGTGCTTTAGCTACTTACCACAGAATCAGAGCAATGTATGCGATGTTGTCCAATATTTAAAAAAAAAAAAAAAAAAAAGTAATAGGAAGAAAGAAAAAGTGCAGAATTTCTCGAAGGATCTTTTCTAAAATACCAGGATTCATATCAATGTAGTCGCTTTCGATAGAGCACTCCGAATATTATCTCTTACCAAAGCAAATTATAGCTTATCTTCAGGATATCGAAGAATCTAGATTACACATACATACATATTACTAGTTACAAATATCAAATAATTACCAGCAAGTAGGTACCGTTAAGTATTTCCGTGGCGTAGACAATGTTAAGTACACAATCTCACAAACGAAAAGCTCCAGCCGAAACTAATAGCGAAATGGGAGTCACTCAATAAAATTAATCAAGGAACATCTCGTCTAATTAGCGTCGGCTCGAGTGTAATGCGAGCGGTTCTGTCGACAAAAAAAGCGTCGCCACAAAAACGGTGAGTGCCGCAAACAAACCGTGAGGGAGATGAGGCGCGGCACACGTGCGCGACAGAAGCGCGCCACAAATCACGCTCCACCAGTTCCGGCTACTTGCGCCACACTATTGATTACCTTAAACGTGGGGACTCACTTCCATAGTCAGCTAGTATGGTTCTTTCATAATTTCATTGATATTGCACCAGCTCATTTACCATACCTACATGAGATGAACAAATGCAGTCAAAAGCACGTCAAACTATACCCTTTGGACTTTTCAGAGCCCTTATGACCTTCGCATAAGATCTAATACCTAACTGTTGGTATTTACCCTGGCGTGCTGTTGGTCGTACAATGCTTTTATTCCATTTGGTGGTTATTGCAGCCATTACGAGATCATTTATAAATTGTTAAAGGGCCCACCCTCAAGACGTAAATTTCATATTCTCAACGCGACACATTACTAACTAAACTGTAAAAAATACATTAATCCTAAATTAATAATCGGTATGCTACGTTTAACTTCAATCTATTAACATAGGATAAGGCATTGTTACTAACCCAAATAGACCTAAGTTGTCTGAATAAATAAATAAATAAATAAATATTTCCGCCTGAATAAATAAAGAGAAAGAAATTTGATTTATTAAATAGGTGGTATTTTACGTATTTGAGGAGAAATAAATTAAGGAAACACCCCGTCTTCACAAACGCCTGTAGCTAACAAGATCACTTCACAATGAGACGTGTCTCTAAATCATCAGGTACGTGTTTAATTGCGTACGCCTCGTCTTCCGCCGACGCCTCATGTCGGAAACTCATTATCATCGGCTGTCTAGGACTGATAGTACTGCATTACTCAGGCCTAATTAAGTGAAATGTTGTCATCACACACTTAAAAATGTATATTGGGACCTCTGTGGCTAATAGGTATCCGCCACTTAAACTGATGTCAGTGTCTCAATCCATGATGATATCAGCAAATCCTGGTTTCCGTCGTGGGATTTCATTTCCAAAAAAAAAACAAATCGGTGCATTTATGATGACGTTATCCTCCAACATAGGTAAAAAAATACATACGGCCGAATAGAAAACTCCTTTTTTGAAGTCAGTAGCCAAAAATAGATTAGTTATTGATTGCAACCCCGAGCTATATTAAAACATCTATGACACACCCGGAATCGAATCCAGGACCTCGAGATCATAGACTATGTAGGAGTTACGGATTAGTAATATCAACAAATTTACTTTATTTATTCTCAGCTTTAGTTGCTACCCTTTAGGTACGCGCTTGTAACAATAGTCTCGTTTAGGCAATCTTTGAACCATGTCAATGTTTAGATACACTTATTTGTATTTCATAAATTAAGATTTCAGACAAAAAGAAGGGAGTTAAAGCTTTAGCCGAGATTCCTTAGACTTTTTTTATTTCATTTCTTTGTTAAATTCCGCACTGAAATCCTGCATTGAATCCGCTAAGATCTGAAAGTCATTCGCATTACGGCTGTCAAACAAACTGTTATAAATTACGGCTCACGCGCGGGCGTTGCACCGACTGAACACGACTGCATTTAATATATTAGAGTACAAACAGTTTGTGATCACCCTTTCATAGCAAACAACTTAGACTTTCTCCTCCGTTTTATTTGGGTAAAATTAATTACAATTAAAAGCCTTAGTCCGACCACTGCTGAACGTGGGTTTTTTAAATAACAATATACAAAAAACTTGCCTTTATTTAAACCGAGCGCTGCCGCATATTAACACACTGACATGACGAACGAAATACTTAGTTTGTGCGCACGGAATCGTACTAGCATAGTATGATTCTGTATGAAATTGGTTTGCAAAACTGATTAGATACTAGAATGACAACAAATATCATTTTTATTCTGAAATAACTTGAACGGAGTCACGGGCAACTGGTAGCCTATCACATTTTAATTAATTTCCACAAAAATAATACAAACAATAACATACAAAAATAATTTTAACTCTCGACATTAATTATCTTCTTTTTTATTTTAAACTGTGATAATGTGCTGTAATTTGCGCCGTCGAAATGTTTTCGTGGGTTGGTCAAACAAATAGTTACCAACGTTTTCACCACCACTGGTACTACTTAGCTGTAGGTAACTTGCTTTTAAAATCTATAGACCTATATAGAATAAAATATATAGAATAAAATTGTTTTGCTAAAGTTTGACACTTGCTTTTTTAGGTAATGGTCTATGATGAAATGCTAACATACGGCAACTCAGAACATACGGCAGATAATCATAATCATAATCATAATCAATTCATTTATTCATGTTGGTTACAAGTAACACTTATGCATCGTCAAAATGAATACAAACCAAAATTGAAGCTACAGCCGGTTCGGAACCTAATCCTACCGAGAAGAACCCGGCAAGAAACTCAGTAGTTATCCTAATCTTTACAATATTTTGGGCTAGAGAACTTAAAAATATGGTGTGCTAGCGAGCAGACAATCATGTCCATATATGTTTATCATTAAAATATTCATCAAGTTTGTAGTACCCTTTTTTCATTAAACATGATTTAACATAGACCTTAAATTTATGCATGGGTAAGTCAATAATACCTTGCGGTAACTTGTTGAATATGTTTATACTTAATCCAACGAATGTTTTGCTGGTTTTGCGGAGCCTATGGTTTGAAATAGCGAGCTTATGTTTATTTCTTGTGCAGTCAAAGATGAATTGAGACGCTACAGTTAAAATATCAATTTCTTTAAATAATTCTTTGAGTGAATCACGCGATCTTAGGCCGTATATAGATCGAATAGCTCTCTTCTGCAATACAAAAATAGTTTGTATGTCAGAAGCAGAGCCCCACAACAGTAGACCGTATGACATTAAACTATGAAAATAGCTGAAATAAACCAGTCTCGCCGTTTCAACATCAGTAAGATGCTTAATTTTTCTGACTGCATATGCAGCCGAACTAAGTCTTTCTGCCAGAGCACCTATATGAGGACCCCATTGTAGTTTAGAATCTACAGTGATTCCTAAAAAAGTTGTTGAATTAACGAGTTCAATATGTTCATTATTCATAATAATATCAGTTTTAATTTGCCTTACATTAGGCATTGTAAATTTAATACATTTAGTCTTTTTTGCATTGAGGACTAGGTTATTAGTAGAAAACCAATGCAAAACTTGTGAGAGAGTATTATTTACAACGTCATATGATTGCTTATGCCTGTCAACTGCAGCAGAAGACAATGTTTACATTTATCGTAGCCTCTATTACAGGAGTGGCCAACTTGATTAGACCTAAGATCTACTGTTTACTAACGAATCCCTGTGCGATCTACCAAGAACATACCTACTTATTGGAATCTTAAATGAAACAGTTTAGTACACAATCGTGTACTAAACTATTCTGTTTCATAAATAAGAAACTATTTATCAGTCTTAGTAGTGTTTTATACCGTGTCAAAACAGCGATTGAACAATGATACAAGATGATGCTGCAGTGGTTGATAATTACGCTGTGCAGTCTAGTCTAATTTATATTTTTTACCTAGCCACGATCGACTGGATAAACAGTTGCGATCGACCGGTCGATCGCGATCGACTGTTTGGCCACCACTGCTCTATTATAATATAACTAGCGACCCGCCCCGGCTTCGCACGGGTGCAATAGGTACTAAAATATGTACGTATGTACGTACGTATTATACATATAAACCTTACATTTTATTTTATTACATTGACTCCCTTCGTACCCCAGTGATGCTTACATGGAGCCTACATCGCATGCTGCTAACTGAGCGCGGTCAGCGGCAACCACGCGACTTTTTTCTAATAGGTACTTGCATTTTTTAAATCTTCCGAATGAAATGTCCGAATTTAATAATTCAAAAAGTTATACAAAGGTATTGAAGTCGTCTTGAATATAAAGTAATTTATTTTGAAAAGGCTTATAATACCACGGTACAAATAAAGAGCCTTTTCAAGCGGCGGTATATTAATTAAATTTTTAGAATAAAAAACCGCTTACTGTGACATAACTATAATATTTAGACATATGCTGTCGCGACTCTTTTTGTAGATAATGAGTTCTGGAAAGTCGTAGTACATGATTTTGTTCTATCATCAATAGTTTTCGCACGCGATAAAAGGAATTTTTCAGGTCATTTTGGGTTACATTATTGGAGTTTTAGTAAGGATCCCTATTTTTTTTGAAAATATAATATAGCCTATGTTACCTGAGGATAGTTTAGCTTTTCAACGGTGAAATAATTTTTGAAATCGGTCCAGTAGTTTTGGCGCCTATTCATTACAAACAAACAAACGAACAAACAAATCTTTCCTCTTTATAATATTAGTATAGATGAGTGTGCGCACTGGCTGGGACCGATGCTCTGTTTTATAGTTGCCTTAAGTATGTTATAATGTGTATGGCGCACCCGGCTGGGACCATTTACATCCCCAAGCAGGCCGCTGAGGTGTGTGCGAGGCGCGGCGTACGTCACGCGGCCGGCTGCGGCGGTTCCCACGCCCGCGGTATTCGCGCCTTTTTGTTCTCCTGCAGACCTGGGTTGCATACGTTGAGTCGACACCACTCGTACCCTTGCAAGTTAAATATTTCAAAAAGGCTATATGCACAGAATCACAGATTTAAGATTATCATAAGCTGCTAATTACCCCATGAGTGGGCTGAACGACTAATAACGTGATATTAGCTGAAACCAATAACTTAACGCGCCTTCGTAAACACGAAAATTATCAAAAATAAATTTCGCTAGATTCGTTCGGAATTTTTCCGGTTCGGGAAACTCCCATCCAATACCCGACCGCAGCGCCTAGAGTAATTCCAGGGTAGATGGCTGTAAGGGATAGATGCTTCCTGAACTGTTGTCTACTAGGTACATGGCACCTATAATCTATTACCGGATCATAAATCGCTCCACGACCTGTGTAAAAGCAAGAGTAAGTTGAACTTTTTACCAAAAAAAGATATAAAAGTAAATAAAACTAAAGTACTTAGTTGGTAATATCGTTTTTAAAATCAAAAACATTTAAAAAAAATGCTTTGATATTAATTATTTATCAAATATTTATCAATGCATTCTTCTCATAATCCTGCACTCATAATATTTTACCATTCTAAAAATTATATACCTATTTTATTTTTAACCATTCTCAAATCTCCAAGTGGTGATGAACTTTGTAATTAAATACTTTAAACTATAGTCGTATGTTACTTACGCTTCTCATACTAACCCGGTAAAGATATCTCCAATTTAATCTTATCCGAAATTGCCATCAAAAATTTTACTCGTATTGAGAGTTCCTGACTTGCAGAATTACTTACACTGATTTTACGAGAGATTGGAAAGAAAGTTAATTTAGTTCTCATTGTTCTTAGCCAATAATGTATTCAAACGGTCCCCGACGGTGCCCTTACCTTGCCGTCCTTAATTCCCTGTTCAGCACTTGTTTATCGCTTAATACTTGCGACAGCCACCGCAGCGTCTGCGCCGCATACTTAACAGCCTGCTGAAGCGTGCTAAACTCTCACGACACCCACTTAAAGTCTATATTCGGTTGTACGCTGCAAAGCGTGGTAGTAACTCGATACATGAGTCAATTAACCGTTTAGTATTCCTCGGGGAGTGCTTTGCTCCTCCGCGGTCCTGCGGGAGCCGGCGTCCTGTCCTTTGCGCTTATTTATCGCGTACAGACGTCAATTACCGACCTTCTCACCGAGCGTCGCGCGTCTAAATCGACAACAGATTCTGTCGCCGCGTCACGTTTCCGACGCGACTCCGTGACAAATGTAACCGATACTAATTATAATATTTATGTGGTCATTAACAATCCATTAGCATAAATTGGTGTCGCGACAAATTTCACCGCTTCGTGGAGTGTTTTTATTGAGTTTGTTTTGTTAGGACGCCATCGGCGTGAAACAGAGGAATGTTGGAAAGCGGCGAGTGCTTGCGAGGCGGGGTGTTTGTGCAGCGGCGGCGGCGGCGGCGGCGGCGGCGAGGCAACAGCAGCAGCAGTAGAAGCGATGTCGCGTGTTTACAAACAGCGCGCTAATGGCGCTATGTATAGCCGCACTCGGCCGCAGCTATTGTTTATTTAAACCGCACCGCACTCAAATCCGAAGCTTGATTAATTGCCGCTTTACGATCCGCGCGTTAAAAATACCCGACACAATGATTCAGGCGCGGCGCGGTAATGGCCGCGGTTAATCCGAGCGCCAGATAGTTTTATTGCTGTTACATTATTGCTATTGTTTCCCTGTGCACCGCACGAAAATAGGCAACTTTACGGGTTTATAAATTGACTGACTGACAGACACTCCTGAAACTATTTTGTTTTCGGTGCTTTCGTTTTACTGCGTATTAAAATGCCTAGTCTCGACTCAATAACCGTATTTTTTACATCGTTTAAAAGAATTCCTGTTTCGTTTCAGGCATCCACTGATGTATAAATTACTTTGTTCTCCACTGCTTTGTCTAAATAGTGAGTGGCTTTGTGACTGATATATAAGGACTTTATTCTTAGACTCGGGAATAATAAATAGTCGCGGTGTATAAACTTGATCAATTTACTTTTTGCTGCTTCACGAATGACCGATGTTTTCTTTCAACAGTGAATCCGACTCGGGAATATTACTCGTGTAGGTACCTACCTGTCAGTGCCGGATTGAGCCCGCGCAGGGCCCGCACCGAAAGTAAACTAGGCTTAAGGAATACAAACAATCATTTGGCGACCTTATTTAGGTAGGTACTATTAGCAAAGTCAAAACTTAGCCAAAAATTGGTACAGTAAATCCGTGACCCTGATGTCAGATTCGTACCTAATTATAATCAGAAAGTTTGCGACGTCTCAATGAATAAATATACGAATGCACATGAAAATAATATAATGGAAACTAAAAACTTTAATCAAGTTCACAAACATCGGTTTTGTCCCGCAGTCATGCCTTTTAATAATTTCATAAAGCCAAAGACCGCCTAAATTGTTCTATAATCAATCTGTAAAACTTATTTCTGTAAAGTTTTGTGCAATAAAGTATATCTATCTATCTATCCAAAGTTAGGCAGGATCTACTTACGCTAATCAAGACCTATTATTTTTGGCCCTTGCGCTCATTGTTACACACTAAAGAGCAAGATCAGCATTCTAATCATTCATACAGGCGATAATATATAAGGCACTTAAGTAAAAGGTAAAATTAGACAGCAACATTCATTGCATTGGCCTGATCCCAAACAAATTGTTGTAGCTTAAGCACCTTTGTTGAGGACAGGTAAGAGCGCTAACCATTTCTTTTAAGGTGGAGAAAATGCTTTTTCGCACCACACCGCTGCCGTCCCCACGACGTGTGTGGGACTCACCCGCCCAGGGTTCCAGTGTGCCATCTCAATTAAAATGTTTACCTAATAAATAACTATATATAGGTAGATATGTAACTCTTTTTATTTATCTTAATTTAAAACTCCAAAAGAACGCAGGCAACATTGCATCGACATTATTTAAACTTTTAACCTCACGCGGTCCTGAGAAAAAGAGACAGGCAGATGGACAGCGAAGTGATCTCAGAAGGATTTTCTGTTGTGTTTTGTAGATATGGATCTTAAAAATCATTAATCAATTTTAATTCACCAATTAACGAGTATTCAATTCCAATGGTTGCTAATGAGCAGGGTAACCGAACTAACCAAGTCCATTAGTATATAAATTATGTACAGCGTAGGTACACATATAGGCACGGCAGGTAATCAATCAATATATCGAACTGACTGTTATAATGTATCTAGGTATAGCAGCGGTTTTTAGCCGCGTGCCTGCGATCAGTCACGCGCATTAGATGCGCGGGCGCAGGCCGGCGTATTAATAGTTGCGCCGGCTCCTCCCCATCGATACCTGCCCGGGGTCGCAGCATCGGCGCGGCCGTCGTGAGACGCTCCGACCTCACCTGTACCGCAGCATGAACTGGAACCATGGAGCGTGTAATCATATCAATGGCCATCCTCCCGTACTTTAAGAAAAAGCCACGACAGGCAAGACACAGCCCACTCGTACATCGACGGTGAAGTCATTGTCATTGACACATGTTAATTGTCATCTACCTACACATTTTGTGGGTCGGTACCTAGTTTATGTAGCTTGACATCAGTGCAAGAGACATCACGAATATTTAAAATTGAAATTGTAAAGTACAAAAAAAATTTTTTTGTAAAACATTATTGAATAAGTGTCCTTGTTACTTCACATTTAAAATACTATATTTTTTCTAAGGTAACAAAACTGAATTAAAAATATATTCACTGTAAATATCAACTACCTACCTATGAACCGAAACCATGCCGTGTTTAATTTAATGTCATACATTTTTGTGAAATAGATACATGCGAAACTCGATCGAATACATTACTCTGATGCTGTGGTAAATATCTAAAGAACTTGTGTTAAGGAAATCTAAAATAACGAAGTTACCACAAAATCACCTAACAATAAATAGAAAAAATAGTTTTCCATATTGGCCCGATAGGGATTCAAACCCGGGACCTCGAAGGCGCAAGGACGCCAAAGTTCGGTGCACACAACTCTCGTCTTTTTAAAGTCAATTGTATAATTACTGTCTAAATATTTATTTTTCTATTTTTTAATCCCAAAAATATTTTTCATACCTAATATGTTTCAAACTTTGGATATAAAAATATTTAAAAAACTTGAATTAGACATATTCATAAACTACAAGTACCTCTCTATATGTATGTACTATAACACTACACCAGGTTTCTGCATTTGAAAAATAAAAAAACAAATTTAAAAAATATCAAAACCTAGCTTAGTAGTTTTTTGTTAATTAACTCCACTATCACTGTAAAATAATTATTCTTTAGATATTTGTTAATGCGAACAAGTGAACAACACTAATCATCGACAGATATACCTAAGTGATCGCCGGACGCATCTGCGTCGTGAGTGATGAGTGCCAACCTTCTGCTTCAGCTGGTGCCTCGCGGAACATCGCCAAGTGCAGCATACAAACATGGTTCGGTATGCATACCTGTCAGCAAAGCAATACGCGATCACACCTGCAGGTGTCCATTTGTTTGACATGAGACATGATTATCTAGTTACGTAACATTAGTACGTTAGATTTTTACGATTATTTCATAGTGCATCACGCCGCACTATCGAACTTATAATATTTAAAAGATACACAATTATTTCATCACCCCTTGCAATGTGTGATTGGAACCTACGACCTTCACATATTGCGCATTCTGCTTTTCCCACTGAGTTGACCCCAAGTTAAGGTAGGCAATGTTCCTCCTCTCCAAGCTGCCTTTTAGTGCCCCCTGCCGTATGAGTTTACCTCGTATGTGAAGGTCGTGGATTCGAATCCCATACTACATCAGGACATGAAATTATTATGTTTCTTTAATATATTTAATACGTTAGTTATTCAGTTTTGAATCAACAATGTGTGCGGCATATTATTGGTCTTTCAAGACTCTTTGTGTAGAACTAATTGATCAAGCTGAAATATCTAAATACCTATTAGCCATGGGTTAATGGTGGAAAATGCCACTAGCATTAAGTCCACCAATTAAGCATTAGTGATTCTTTCGTGACATTTCTGAGATTTGATCCATCCCGGTCTTGTAAGTGTTTTTTTTTTTCTATCCATGTTTTAAACTGTAACTTTTTAAGTTAATATTTTCTTCAATATGTTACACTTTTTAAAAATAATACTCTTCCTTTTTCGGCTACGTACGTTTAAAAGTTGAAGATCCATTTTCCTGATATCTCTAAATAAATAAAAATAAACCGCCGGATTATAACAATGTATACATAAAACTACAGCAATACCAGATCATTTTGGATGATTATTTTCCGTTATATTCGTAATTAAAAGGAGTAGAATAAATAGTACATACATGAGTACTTAGACAGCCTTGTAAGAGGTTAATGATCGTTTCAGGAGCACGTTTGCGAGGTTCAAAGCGATGCAACTGTAAAGACGAATGGCGTGAGAAAGTTTGTAAGCTCGGTCGGCTTGGTTGATTTGTCCTTAGCAGGCTCGGTGCACAAATGCGACAGCCGCCTCAAACTTCAGCGCACACCATAGCTGCTCATCACGCGCGGCGCTTGGTGCATAGCATATACCTTCTTTACGACTAGTTATGCCGTATTACTTCTGCACAAGTATCGTCACGAGATCTAATATTTCCATACAAACGATCAACCCGTTTTTATTTTAACCTCTTAATTTAAAATTTTCACAATCTTTGAATGTCATATTTATTAACATCAAATTAAAAATTCAAAAACAAAACTTTTCAAGCTGACGGCCTCCGTCTACGAAAGGCGAGCGGGCCGGACGTTGGCGGTTCGTCCGGGTTCGATTCCCGCTCGGGTCAATGTGGAAAACGAACCTTTCTATATTGTTTCGGGTCAGGATGTTGTGGTACCTTCGTTATTTCCGATATCTGTAACACAAGTGCTTAGCTTTGCACCATAGAGTCAGAGCAATGTGTGTGATGTCGTTCAGTATGTATTTACTACGTAGTATGTCCAATCTCAGGTTTAAAGCTATCTGTATACCAAATTTAATTCAAATTGGTTCAGTAGTTTAGGCGTGAAAGCAAGACAGACAGACGAAATTACTTACGTGTTTATCATAGTTCTGGGTGCGATTCTCGGTCGGATCAATTTGAGGAATTAATCAGCTTGGTTCTGGGTCTGTTGGATAGATGTTAGTGTCCGTTTTCTGGTACTTATAATTTAAGAGTATAAGGTTTAGTTAATAAGAGTAATTTGCTGACACATTTATTTTATTTATACATGTAATGTGTTTCTTGGATGTGCAACTAGATAGCAATTATTTATTACCAAAGTGTACAATGTTGTTGGTAACATTAGAGTTACGCGCTTGCGCTAGAATTTGGCTTTACGTAATCCTGTTTATAGGTCTGATGTAATGAGTTTCTAATTTTGATGAGACATTATTTAATGAACGTCTTATAATCTGCGGATCTCATAATTTCTAAACTACATATATTAAGTATAATTGGGTACGTATGAAATGAGATAAAAGCTAATTTTCTAAATGACATGTAAATCTCTGGTCTTTTCAACCAGTAACGCCGACTGCATTTCTTAAAATCGCGGCTTATTATCCACTAAATATAAATTTCATAAATATTTTATCAATTCCGAACAATGTGTAGAGACAAAACGATGATTAGGTATAAAATAATGTACAATAAAACCTAAATACTGCAAAGGGTCAAAATGGCGTCTCTTAACAAAGAGCTAAGTTATTAGGTAGGTATTCTTAATTTTTTATTCCTAAGCTAAAGTCTTTGGTTGTATATTTTACATATTATTTTATTTTTTAGTGAAACTGAAGAACTAAAATATTAATAATTAACACAAGCGCTTGTATTATGAAATCAAAAAATATGGTAGAATAATACCTACTATAAACTAAAATTCACGCCCAGGTACAGTACAAAGGAAAATGTTCATCACAGTAAAGTCCATCATGGATGCGAACCCAACATTCGAAGATATTCAGGCGTGCTATGGGCCCATAAGGCCAGTCAACAATAATCAATGATAAGTGCATGCTCTACCGCAATGCATATTCATACTAATAGTACCTACCTGCCAACCTCAGATGCATAAGAGCAGTGTTAGGCGTGGCGCGGCCGAAACACGCGTTTAGCAAATACTTACGACCGTGACGTTCCGATGACGAGCTCCTCGTTAATTAGAGCCCGAACGCGCCCATAAAACGATCATAACAATAAAACCACGGTGTGAAGTGAAACAACCTCAGTAAGTATGGAATTTATATTTAAGTTCTCATTATCTAGGAGCCAACATTAATTAACCACATTATACATCATTTGCAATTTTAATTCGTCGCTGGCCCGCTGTTGACCGCGCTCTGCCGCCATCTTATGTGGACAAATCGCGTACTATCTACCTTATAATAACACGTCTACAGACACACTACCAATACAGACTTGCAAAGTTTGAATTTATGTCCGAGCTTGCATCACGGTCGTCGTTAACCAGCTCAAATGTAACGCATTGCACATTGGTGAAAAAAGTTCCTCAACACGTAAACACAGATCCACATAATATTACAAGTTGCCTAATATTGCTGTTGTGCTAGTGACACACACTTGCCAATGAGAGATTTGACAAAAATCTATTTAATTAAATGAAAAAATGTACATAATGTGCGACATTGAGCTGGCTACCGAGAACGATCGATGATACATTACAATAGCATTCAGATTAACATTTTATTATTTCCCTCTTCATTTATCAACACAACAAACAGAATTAATTTCTTTCTCCTTGGCCTACTCCCAAATCACATTCAAAATCGCCGATCACCGAAGTGACAGTGATTTGGCAGACAAGCGAAATACTTGATCACACAAAAATTCACAATGGAATATCTTAACGTTGTAACTGGCGGCAGTTATAAATAGTAGAGCGAGTTTTAACAAAAGAAAAGTAATCATTGTTGTCGACGCTCAAACAGGACAGTTAATCCACTGAGTGTGGTCAATGTACTGACTCTATGAAACTATGTAAATATTAAGGAATTTATAATATCTAATAAACATATTGTAACAATGCACTATACCCATTCGTTCATCGTACATTGACCACACCGCTCGAGTCTCCGTCGCCCAAGGCTCGGATCCCCCGGCATGAGACGCCGTTTGTGAACGTACAACAATGCGGCCTCTAGCGAAATAATATTTGACATAATTTTCGTTGTGTTCATGCTTATATTTAGTGCGGTGCCGGCGGGGAGGGCTCCTAGAATACTACTAGCTAACTTGAACTCATTCGTTTTTGCAAGAACACAACTTGCATAGGTTCCTTTTTCAAAATTAAACAGCAGATCTCAAGTTAATACTAACAAGTGCTTGAGCTCCTTGCATTACTGAGTATTAAATTGTTTTATATCTAATAGCAGAGCGTCGCTCCCCGCCTCGCTGCGACATGTGGCCCCCTACACATACGTGATACACTATCTATAATACCTGTCACATATCCTAGTACTTGCTACGCCTAACTAAGTATGTACACGCGAACGTTACACTAACTTTATTTACTCGCTACGTACTATAATAACATTATTTATACTGAGCGAGCGTATTTACATACATATTATATTGTAAACATATCTAAAGCTAAGTAGGTACCTCGTCTTAATTAATGTGAGCTCTTTCATTAGCGAACCGATGAAGCGGACGAGATGAGGCGAGTCAGAAGCTAGTGTTCCCTGATTTGTTACTGACCTTTCACTACTAGGTACATCATAAAACAAAGATAGTCTTAATCCCAGCAAAATTAATATAAATAGGTAGATACGGATGACTGTCAGAAAATTCTACATAAAAAATTAAGCCTTTTCCATCACATGTAGACTTTTAAGTATCTTAAATTTCCAGACAAATTCTATATGACATCAATATGGCGATGCATGTAAAATATGGTTTGACAGCACTTATTATTGCTCTCTAGTGACGACATAAAAAGTAGTATTGCTCAATTATCACAAAAGAAAGACCGATGCTTGTTGAACTATGACCGCCTGCTAGAGGCGAGGGGGGAAGTGTGGCGCGCGAGGAATACAAATGTCGCGAAAGTGAATAAATACGAATGCGATCGCGCGGCGTCACCTGCCGCTAGTGTCCCGCCGAGCGGCCTCGCTTCGGCCACGGATGCCGTTTACAATATACATATTTTGGAAATACAGACAAATATGTAAGAATTAGGAGGTCCTTTCTTTCTACAGAATGAAAACTATAGGAATTTCAAGAATTAAATGAGTTATGTAACAAAGTGCACAGTTAGATAATCTACTAGTTTAAACCAAGCAAAAATTGCAAAGTGACACGTAAAATATAGCTTTTTAGTACTAATTTTGTAGATATCAGTGGACAGAGTGAATTAAACTAGAAATAACAAATCGATAGACACTGGTGGCACGCCATCAACATTATTTAATAAACTAAATATTAAATAATGTTGACAAAAGACCAAAAAGGTGCTTGCTATAATAAATAGTTCAAGATTTTATCATGCTTTGAACAGCATCGATGTTCTAGTCTAAGTTGTAAATGTCAAATAGTGATTCCAATTGTAATGCCTACTCAGCGTTTGATAGGCCATACCTACTGCGAAGGTTTGCTGTGTAGTTTTATAGACATACCTAACCTCGTTGCCGTTAAATGCCTGTAATAGTAAATAATAGTCTATAATTGTAAACATAGCAGCTGCCGTTATGCGGTTCGATGGATACGCGCGATAAACATTAGTGCCGCTACTGAGAGTCGTAGTATTTGCAATAGCATCTGTCACGCTACAAGGTACGAGACGAAGGTCCTCGAGGCTGAAACGGTTCGGCTTCATAGTGCTGCTAAAGCATCGGACACTAGCGGTTCTATATTCAAGCGAACAAAAAGTGTCGCCGCTTCCGCGCCACCCGCCCGCACCTGGCTCCTCGCGCGAGCTTTCTATTCCGAAATTATGCCGTCACTGGACAAAGGCATTAATAACGCCATGAACGAACGACTTCAAAAGGACAATGCGGCTATTCTTCATGCACCACCGCTGCACGCTTATTAATTGAAACCTTTGGGGTCGCGGAAAATTTACTTTATCAGCAAGAATTTGATATCAGGACTTCCAGGTGAATTTGCAATGTTAAAACTATTGATTTGATTTTCAAAGAATTTTCTTTAAGTATTTGGCCGGAACTTGTGACATTTCTGTAGGCCTAGTTTTTTATGTCACATCCTACTTATATAAAAGCACCCTTTTACGTTAGCCTATTAACAGCTAACTATCTTTTAACCCTTTATAGGACGGCCCATACAAAGTGGCCTGTAAACTGGACAGTCACCTTAAGGTCGATAATTCAACGATTTTTGAAACAAAGTTGATTCTTATGATTAAATACGATAACCAGTAACGCACAGCGGCCTGTAAACTGGCCAGCGTTCCGGGACGTGGCGCGCAATAAAAAATTCGCGCCTTTTTATGCCGTGGCCTGTCAACTGGCCAGTGCGCACTCCCGCACTAGTATTTGCTGTCAACGCAAGCAGACGTTACGTATCTCCGAGTAAATAATAATGAAATAAATATGTCTTGAAATAAAAGGTGAGTAAAACAATTGTGTTAAAGTATATACTTTATTATTATGTGAAAATATAATCAATTACTGTACAACAAACATGTAATTTCTGGGGTTCAATGCGATGGGTGAGTTAAAAAAAGTTAGGTTTTAAATTACACATGTGAGTTTGAGATGTTCTCATAGGAGTATATTTTGATTAATTCACATATAATGTATTATTTTGTACGTAGTATATAGTCTATTTATACTATATAATATCAAAATATGTACACATTAACAGGTTCGGCAGTTATAACATATAATAGTATTTGTTTAGGTACTTTTTTTATCAAATTGTCGATGGGTTGGAGCGTGTAAAATTATCCTGAGTTTATGGATTTTTAGTGTTGTTTTTAGTTGGTTTTAGGAATTAATACAATTATCAGGAATTCAAAGGTATGAAAATGGATGACGACCAATGGGCTTAACTTATGGCCATTACTGATGACCAAGCTATCCATTCAGATATTGGTGGCGATTCCGACGCTGACGAATGCTTCGATGATGTTACCTCGAATACCAGCATTTGTTCCCTTCTACAATTCGGGACACAAGAAAAAAATTATAATATACCTACACATACTTGTTATTTGATTAAATAACATAGTACTGATAATTGAGAGAAGGATGTTGTTAATTTTGTTTAATTTTTTTTTTTAGACTAAGCCGAAGTAAATGGTTTGGTTTAATTATTACCTTATATTTTACGACTGAAGTAAAGACTAATTATGAAATACACAATGGTTTTATTTTATCATGTTATTTACACCAAAAACCACCGATTTTTATGGGTGTCCAGTTTACAGGCCAGTGATTATACAGAGATAGTTACTGGTGCAGAACGGTCAGTGGTCAGTATACTAGCCATTCGTTTTTTTGGATTTTCTCGAAAAGTAGCAGGTTTCTGATCATTTTATTAATGCATGTTATTAAATTTATCCTACAGAATACAAAACTACTTAAAAATATCGTAATTTCAAAAAAAAGTTCAGGTGTGCGTTAAAGGGTTAAAAAAGGATATTCCTGACTTTTCATCTTGAAGAGATATTTAAATCCGGGCATTGAAGGTGTAATTTGGTGGCAATGTATATTATACTTTTTTGTGTTCTAAGCAGAGCTCATCGATGTCCTGTTTTAAAACAATCACTTTATAATAAACATGAAATTCAATAAGACAACTATTTGTAATGTAAGTGAGGTACCATGTCGTATGTATTAAAGACGATCAAATCTCGTTATCGGTTAGACGCTATCACAGCACAGAGCTTTATGCAGTTCTTAGATATCTTTGATATTTGTTTAAACGTCACCATTTCACATTATTTCGATACATCAATAACATTGTTTATGATTGTATATAAATATTTAGTTACATGAAGAAGCTTTTCGACCGCTAATAAGTTACATTGACAATTTATTTGGGAAAAGTATAAATCAGTAGGTATATTCTTCTTTTTATTAAACATGTAACGATTCCAATCAACAATGTCCCTACAATCAAGTATTTAAATTTGATCTTCTAACTACAAAACACTTGGTAAATTTATACTTATTAATTATATACAGCATACACAGCAGTTTTAATTTACACTGACTTAACATTTTGAGCAAACAGTTTTCAGCAAATATGAAACAATATAAACTGTCAAAGAAAACGTTTAATCTCAAGGAACATAACGTCTAATTTTTTGACGTTCCGAAGCATACTATTAAGGGAAGTAAATTTCACTATACACAATTTTACATACAGCATTATATATCTTCTGAATTCAATACGGAGATCACAAAGCGCTGGCTCGAGGCCGCGCGCCGTGCAACCCTGCACTAGTACACGCTAATCACTAAATACTTCTAAAAGGTACCTACGTAACTACGAGCCTACGATTATACAATGTCTTTCTTTACAGCCGTCGGTTACCTCTGTGTCGCCTAGTGGCGGAGGGGCGGTCTAGCGGCGCGCGTAGGCCGCTGCCTCGACGTCGCAGGAGGGCCTCGCGTCGCACGCCGCGTCGCCGGAGCGGTCGCGCGCGGCGGCCGCGGCGACTTCGCACGAGCTCATCGGCGCGTAGCCGCCGCCGTCGCCCGCGCCCATGGCGTGCGTCGCGGTCGCGCGGCACGCGTCTTCGCTTCGCCCCCCGTTTCTCTCGCCTCAGAACCAGTATAAGTCCTTGGACGTGTCTTGCACCTGCGCCTCCAGACCTGCACATAATTTACAATTTTATTAACCTTTCACCTGTCACGAAACTGACGGCTGCAAAATCTTGTCAACTATTGAATGTACTATTTATCTTTCAAACTACTGAATGAATTTGGGATAAATTTTCCAGCAATACATATAATAGAAGAACACACATATAATACTTTATATTCCAAAATAATGCGAACACCAGATCTAGAGTTTCATATTATATTTGCGTAGTCTTACTGTTACTAAAGACTGCCTTAAAAAATATATTCAATTCTAAAATGCTTTACATTGAAATAAAGAGCAATGCATTCAGCTAAGTATCGATATCACTCTAGTCCTGTTTAGGAAACAAAGGGAGAACCACGGCGGACTGATAAATGTGTGTTTTATAGTGCGACATTTGTATCCGGCGCCGGCGAGAATAGCACCGGCTTCAGAAGCGGTCTTGTGATCGCGTCGCCTCAACTTATACGTTTGAACAACGGCGGAATCACTTCCGATCGGGACACGACATTGCAGCGCGTACTATGACCTGATCGAATTTTTTACTAAAACGTTAACAGAACATTTAGAATTCAAAAAAGCAGAAGACTGCGGCTAGAGCTCGTTTTTGCACAACTCAGAAATCGATATTATTATTTATAAAAATACATGCGCCAGACAATCACACCAATACCTAGTAGGTACGTACCAGACGACAGACACTAACTGGCTATGTATACTGGGCACACTTAACCCAGTTAGTTAATACGAATTAATCAGTGTGTAAATTTTATTTTTGATGACCTTCATCGTAATTTACCTACTTGTCCTATTTATCATAACTCATGCTACAATCAAGCATCTATTATTTTGCAAAGGGCGATTAGAATCAATCATCTTTATTCTAATATAAATTTTGTTTTATTTTAACCTCCTTCATGTTACCAACAGCGCTGTGTTATTGTACACAAAGACAAAATTAAAAAAAATATGTTTTAGAAAACGTGTACTTATGTTAAGTCCAGCTTTTGGACTATGCTATCTATCAACGCAGATTAAACGAATTTTCGAAAACTCCCACGAAAAATATAAACAGTGGTCCACGCGGACGAAGACGTGGAAACCCGAAATAAAAATTTGTTGCTATATATCAAACACGATAAAGGCTCGACATTTGTTTTTCGTTAAGGCTTAAAATTTCTTAAGAAGAAAAAAAAGTAAAATTACTTACTTTAAAACCTACGCATAAGAAGTAACAGGCTAAAAGCTAGTTAGTAATAAAAGTAAAACAATGCCCCCATCTAATCGTTAACAAAGGCGGCGGCGTCTGTCGTGCCGATGGTATCGCCGCGCGCCGATGGCCCGCCCTCATTTATAACAATCAGCGCGACCGACGCTCCGAGCGTCGCCGCGTCTGATCTGACTGATAGCGCACTTCAAATAGACCACCGCTCGCTCTCCTGCCTCTAGGTGCCGACCTACCTACCAACTCGAGGTCCGTGCCCTTTTGATCCTGGGCCTACTTATATTCCTAAATGCTATTATTATATTACGTCATTATTCTATAGAAGTGTTTCCCATTTGCCGGGTCGCGACCCGGTACCGGGCCATCAAAAATATAAAATACCAGGTCGCAAGATTTCCGCCTTGTTTTACGTCAATTTCTGCGAACTTGGATACTTTAGTAAAACCAAAAATGCGATACCAAAAAATTGTTACAATTAATACTAAAACATATTTTCTTGTAAAATAAGTATTATCTAACCTAATGGAACCCGCTCGAGTTTCAAATTATCACGAAAGGCCAATGTGAAAATTACCGGGTCATGGCAAAACAATGATTGGGAACCACTGTTCTATAGCATTCGGCACAGTAGGAGTAGTAGAAGACCCTCAGAGCCTAGCTAAAACATATGGGAGATTATAATTGCATCATTGTTTGCATACATGACCATTCCCTAACTTGTAATGATTTATCATAGTAATACCCAGTTGTCTTAATTTCTTTGTGTAGATAATATATATTTTACTCATTGTCTAACCATTAAGCAATAAGTACCTACTAAACACGTCACTATATTTTCCCTCAATGTGTTACTAAGTATCTCAGTAAGAAACTCTCACATCTCTACCAGCTACATGGAGTTGTATATATAATGCTATAAATGTAGAAATAAATTAAGAAGACACTTTTTTCATATAATTTACTCCAAATAATAACTAACCCCTTTAGTCCTTGTTTCTCTTGCCTCCGAGAATGATTCTATAATTGAGCCAGGAGTAAGCATATGCGTAGAGCAGACAAAGGTCTTCGTATCAGTTGTGTTCAATTTAAATACGTACAGTGCAAGGGTAAAGCGTTAATTTCGCTTTAATTTTCTGTCTGTTTTTTAAACGCAGTTATTTACTTTTTAAGTTGGTGATACCATCACATAAATAACATAACGTAATGATGACACGTAATGATACGTAATGATTCAAAAGCATTCCATAATTTTGTTTTTAGTCGTTTACAAGAATCATTATTCGCATTGTTTGTCATCAAATTCAATAACTCTGTATCGGTACAGAGGTTAATTACCGATGTCACACTGTAGTGCGACTCTCGCACCGGCGGCCGGTCGCGGTCGCCGCGTCTGTTGTGACGCGCCACGTATTACGTGCAAACACAAAAGAGTTACGACGTGAGAACTGATCGCGCACCATCAACACCGACCCACTGCTAGATCTAAGACCGTACAGACTGCCTAGTATTCCCAGATCATGATTTTGGACGCAGTTTGATATCCTAATTAAACAAATATTAAAATTATATAATTAACGATACTTTTTAATAGTTAATCGAGAAAATTTCCACTATGTTAAGTATCGGGTTATAATCTCGGGGTCCTGGGTTCGAATCTCGCGTAAAGTCAAGTATCTTCCTATCTTTTCCGACAAAAGCATAGTTTATCCTCGCCGATGGCGAAATTGGTTTCCTTTTTTGAACGAAATATATTTCCAAAACACAAATATGTCAATAACTTTAGATTTCTACCAGAAAAAAATTGTTCGTCCATTGGAACTTTGGTACCTCACGATTAATGAAAATCCTTGCGGAAGGTACTAAGGTAGGTCTCAGGAATCTCATAGATAGAACTTAGGTACAACTAGTAGTCAATCTTGGCAATAAGAAAAATGCAAAAACGCGGAAATATAATAAACTTTATCGTAGATAGGCATGGAGTGAACAACTCGCCCGCCGTAATAATCCGTGTGAATAGGTAATATGCGCAAGCGCTGCAGCAGCGCGTACGGCGCAGCATGCCTCCGCGCATTCCGCGCACAAGGGAAATAACCAACAACTGTTTAAGTTATTACAAGTAGTCCTCTGCACTTGGCGCACACACTGATACAATACACGCGCGGCGTGTTCATTACAAGGATCAATGCACTTGATTGTAAAGTATTTAGTGGCATATCATACTCGTAAGTGTACCACGCAGACAGGATTTCAGGCAGCAGAGAAAATTTCCGTAGCCAAACCCAGAAACCAAATAAAGCATAGTGCAGTTAGTTACCGATGAAACAAAAAAGTAAACCGATTTTGTTGTTTTAACAGAAAGGAAGAGTATGCATGTATCTTGTCAACGAATCTGATGCAGTGAAATATATCTTAACATAAAAAAAAATCCTATTTCCATTGGTCACGTCATCACTCATGAACGGCTGGACTAATTTCACAAATTTTTTGTTGTGTTTGTTATTCTCAGGAGAAGGATGTTAAAAAAAATTAAAAAAATTGCGCGAAATATTAGACAAATAAAGAATACTATTGTCGTCGTGGGTCAAAACCAATTCGAATTAAATAGTCGTCGTTAAAAGGGGGGGGGGGGGGTCGGGTCAGCTAATCACTACATATTATAAAACAAAGTCGCTTTTTCTGTCCCTAAATCCCTTTGTACGCTTAAATCTTTAAAACTACGCAACGGATTTTGATGCAGTTTTTTTTGATAGATAGTGTGATTCCAGAGAAAGGTTTTTATGTGTAATAAAGAACAGAAAAGCCAATATTTTTCTAAGTATTTACATTACATTCGTGCGTAGCCGGGGCGGGTCGCTAGTTGTATAATAAATTGTAAGTAGTTAAGTGCATGTTTATGATAAAAATTGCTGCTTGTTTTCAATTTGGTACATTTGAATTGCCTTTGAATGAAGGTTACAATACATGTGTGGTGTACAAGTAGGTAGCCGATTACGCACATCCACGATATTGGAAATGGTAGACAAATTAGATAATCAAATGTATACTTTAACCAGACATATCAACCTCGTAAGACCGCACGTCCTTTTAAAAACTGCACTATTTATTTTCTATTTTTACGATATCATTGCATTATATTATCAGCACGATGCTGTGGTAAATATGATCAAGTACCTTCGTACTTATATTATCTACACATACACATCTAGGTGTAGAAATTACTGTATCATAGCCAATAAGTACCTATTACTGCTACGTACATCAACGAATACCTACGAGCTTATTTTTGAGGTTGAATAATTTGCAAATCGATTCTTTCGTAAAAATGTATTTTAAGTACCTTCTTCAATACCATTGAAGAATCTATTTTATCACCTAAACTAAAGCTGAGTTTTCGTGGAACCATGAATTCCGCTGTAATATGTGTGCGGGGGGTGCCGGTGCGGCGGGTAGTTTTATTAGCGCTCGCGCACTCGTGTACAATGGGCCTGCGAGGCGAGGGCGCGCGGTAATTGACACGGGCCATGATTGAGTGCGCGGGGCCGGCCGCGGCCGCGCTGGGCGGGGACTGGTCAGCGCGCCATTGGACGCGTCGCGCACCCCCCCACCCACCACCACCCCCACACACACACACACACACACAGCTCCGCATCGACCTCCACACGCCCCGGACAGCCGGGGATATTGTCCACTTTTTGGACTCCTCAGAATTCATACTGTCATTAGACAATCGAAAAAAGGCCAAGCAGTTTTCCCTCATATCAGGAACACCTACTTCGTTGTAGTACCGAGAAAAACTAGGAACAGTCAAGTGTGTCAAGAACTCTGGAGTAGAGCCAGTAATTGTTGTTAATCAAACGTTACTTACTTTGAACATAAAAATTACAAAAGCAAATATGAACCTGCATAGGTATGATATCGAAATTAAATCAAGTCGTGGTATACCTAGGTACCTCCTCTGAGTCCGAGACTTAATGTTTCAGCTCCACGTAGCTACGTACGTAGCACTACGATACTCACCAATTGCGAAATGGTTTCAAAATTGAATTTAAGAAACCATTTCGTCGCATCTTATACTTGGTTTGAGAAAAAGTCATTATTGTTTTTGGTAGTCAGTAACTGTGCAATTAGTACATGAATGTTTAATCTGCTTCGTGCTACACCGTTTAACCATAATAACTCTTATCGCTTAGATCGATGCTGTCCTGCAGCTACGCATGTCTACTACAAACTGCCACATGGCATTACATTACTTAAGCATCATTTGTTACTTTTCTTTTCTACGTACAATACGTCAAAAACGTTTCTCCAGAATCACAGACATGTATCTATAACTGTTAAGTAAGTACTATTAATTAATAACTTAAATAATTATTATCTTACATGTATATAAAAATTAATCGCTGTCGAGACCGTTTGACTACTGTTGATTTTTAAATAATTGTGGAGGTCCAGGGAAGGTATAAAAGGTTAGAAAATTTGGTAAAAAATAGGCGGGACGATGTTCGCCGGGACAGCTAGTCTATGATAAAAGTTATAGGTAGGTACCACAATACACACAAAACATAAACTTTACCAAAAAAGAGACTAAAATCTATCAAAACAATCTTACAAACGTGTCTACTTAGGATAAAATGCCGATTGACTGTATAATAATGAGCATACCCGCGCGGTACAAACAACAAAGTGAAAAGATTTCTTCAAAAATAAAATCGTACCTATTACTAACACCATTGCTCGTTTTATTATTTTTTTTTTGTTGGTAAGAAAAGCCTAGGTATATTATATATTAACTAGTAAATTATTATCAACTCAGATTTTAAAAAGAAAGGCACTTAAATGTGGAGTTTAAATTTGCTAACGCGGGAACTGTTAATTTAGTTTTATTATCTTCTTCATACATTAATTTTACAATGCAACCAACAAGCGGTGTATTCTTATTTTGAAATATATAAATTACCTGTGTTGTATAAATAAAATTCCCAAACTAAAGTAGTGCGCTCGGTCGGCGGCCGGCCGCGTCACGCGCCGCCGCGCGCTCCGCCTAACAACACTCCATTATTCCTCGTACATCATAATTCTCATAACTACGAAATAACGAACCCGATTTTTAGAATTTTTCCGACTCTAGATAACATGTTAAAGATCTCCAAGCAAACTTTTTCGTGTCGCCGAGCCTGGTATCGCATATTTGCCGCGGCAAACACATAAATACTGCAGGCGTACGAATGAATGAAGCATCTTTTTAATTTACAGCCAGTCAGTTTAATGAGCATGGTGTGCAGGTTTTTTTCTATGAATTAGTTCTGGTAGATAGCACTAGGTTTGCGCAAAAGAAACGAAAGCGTTTTTTTATTTGAAGTTTATGAAGACTTACTTTGAAAACATGCATTTTATCATGAACTAGCGGACCTGACAGACTTTCTTTCAAAAAGATTTGGAATGTGACTAATATAAACTTTATAGAATAACAGTAAAGTTCAAATTGACTCTACATTTTACTTAAAAACCGTTTGTATAGGAAAAAGAAAAAGACTGTCTTTAGGGTTTTCCCGGCAACTATTCCATCCTTGGACTTCAACAAACATTAAAAAAAATGAATTGTCAAAATTGGTTTAAGCGTTGTTGAGTTATGCGCTTCAACACATTTTGCAATTCATTTTTGTATTATAGAAGATAGATTGATCCTTGACGGGTAGTTTTTTTTAAATAAATCAATATTTATTTAAAAAAAACTACAACTGTCCAATGACAACATTACAAACATTGGTCTGATTCTGTGGTAAGTAGCTTAAGCACTTGTGTTACAGAAACAAACAGAAACGACGGTACCACAACACCCAGACCCGAGACAATATAGAAAAGTTCGCCTCTCAAATGGACCCGACCGGGGATCAAGCCCGGGACCTCACAGATCGCGCGACGCCAAAGTCCGGCCCTCTCTCCTCTCGGCTACACAGGTCGTAAAATACTGTTGACGTGGTATTAACATTTTCTTTGCGACGTTGTATGTGTACCTATCAGATTCTGGCGCGTTTGCGGAGTCCCATAACATCGTTCGGTGGTGCTCGCCCGTAGTCGCGCGGGGTGCGTCACCGCGCGCGGTATTTGTCAATAACGACCCTTTCCCTCCCGCCCCGCGCCCCGGCCTCGCCGCGGAATGTGCGTCAGGACACTCCGCCCTTCTCACATGTCGCGATGTGCCCCCCCGAGCCTCCCCGAGGGCTGACCGGCCGACGTGGCAGAGCCCTGCCGGGAGCCATCCCGACTACGTGCACCGGGAACTCACTAGATATAGCTAGCTCGATCCCTAGTTCGATGTTTCATAATTACGTTTTCAAGAGCACACCTTAATAATAAAAATTAAAATAGCTAAATATCTGAAAACACTTACATTGACCTGATCCCGAAGCTATTAACAAAAGTATTTGTGTGTGTTACGAAAACCAGAATCAATGGTGATATCCCAATAACATAATTAATAATTTACATAATCTATGAGCACTAATCTCATTTTAAATATTTATTACATTTATTGTTATTGTGTGTGTCTCTCTATGCCTTTTTTCAATAATATTATTTTAAACACTGAACAACGTGAACCATTACTTCACTCGGCTATATCAATATATTTGTATAGTATTTTGTGACTATCAGGTAGGCATAGCTTCGGTGTAAGTGAGCTTCATCTAATTTTTATCCTTTTGACAGAAGAAAAAAGAATAGGAAGAAAACGTTTTTTTAATACGTAGGTGCCCATGGAGTCTGTAGTAAAGTCATATGGTTAACTGTCCTACCTATTACGAGTATTTTAAATACAGACCTACATACCTATATGCTTTTATACCTACATTAAATTTACAGGTTTACTGACTCAATTATTGAATAAGTAGCTTTTGAGTTAAACAAGTAAATAGGTAGAAATGCATAACTCCCACGATCGTGTAACTAATCGTTAAACACATAGTCAGTTTCTTTTAATAGTTCTTCTTTTTGCTAAACAGTAAAATAAAATTATTTTCTTAAGAAATAACTCTTCCCTACATACTAAAATAGGTAATTACAATGAGTACTTACTAGGTACCTGATTTCGTATAAGAACAGTTGCACCCCATCATAGGGTATAAAATTCTGGCGCGGTCAAATGAATCCCGCGAGAAAAAGCTCGCGTGAGGCCAGGTTCTAAAGAGGAGGTAATTGCGCGGGCGCGGGGAAAAACTCGGCGGCGACTTGAAAGGGGCGAGGGCGCAGGCCGCGGCCCTCTCTAATGACGACGATTAAAATTAATTTGCGCGGCCGCCGTCTCACTCGCAAATTAAATTCTTCACTTGCGATCTCCTCGCCTCCTCCCCCGCCGCGCCCCGGCTCCGCGCCGCCCCCGCGCCCCCGCGCCCCAGGACTGATGGCGGATGGCGGGCCCCTTTGTCTCTCGATCGCACCCGTTCGCTTGATTGATAACTCCGCGCGAGGGTTGACCGAGCCGTCGCCTTCTGTGTACCTACCTACTAAGAGTATAAGCACAACGCACCCTACCTTCACGGCACTCGTAACTCGTGTCTACATTTCAAACCGCTTCTCCTGTTCGGTTCTTGAACTGTGCCATTGTTTTTCATTTTACTGATTTTGGGGAGCTGCCGACCTTGAGCATTTTTTTATTTTTATAGTACTAGGTATACGCCCGTACTAGCAAACTTTAAATATTAGAAAAATATATTACAAAATTTTGCTGCTGTATTACCGGAGGCCAACTGTTGATACAGCAGAAAATTTCATCGCCTACGATAACTTACGGTTAGCTCAGTTGGAAGAGCAGCACACGTGATACGCGAAGGTCGTGGGTTCGATTCCCGCACCCGGAGATATAATTTTTCTGTTTCTAATATTTACCGACCATGAGTCTGATGGTTTTTTCTTTTTGTCAAAAATAAACGAACTACAGCTGAGCAATCACTACTTTTACACCGAGTACATATAAAAAAACAAAACAAAACCGAACTCTAAGTTTGTTCATTAGTTAGCAATTTACGTTATTTACAAGTGTCTTTAAGGCAAGATGGTGTAGAGTAGAGATTGAGAGGCGATTACATTAATTGATTTTGCCTAATTGGTCGTAAAATACTAAATAAATTTCTTAACTAATTAAAGTTTAGAGATAAGTCTCTAGAGTAAATATTAAGATATTACAACAATCATGGCATTGCAATTAATTGAACAGCAATAATAAATTTGAAACGACAAAAGAAATATTAAGACCACCACCAATAATAAACCGAAAAGTACTAAACACTACACGCGAGGCAGTTTAAAGATACTTTATTTAAATATCGTGTTAGAAGAGCGTTTTCTTTTGGACTTTTATGCCGAAGACAATATCATTAATCCTGCACTTTAGGGTGTCATCAAAACTCCAAAGGATTTAAAGACAAACATCGTAATTTCAGATTATACAGATAACACGTGTCATTACGGGGCGCGCCGTGAATACCGAGTTTACTGCTCGTTTGTGCCCTTATTAGAGTGTTGTAACATCTTTGTATTGTGAAGTTTTCCCACACGTGCGGGGCGGGGGCGGCGGGGCGGCGGGGGCGGCGGGGCCGGGCCCTCGCGGCGCCCACAAAGCGGGAATGCTTTGTTTTGTCACTCGGATAAAGCGCTTAAATCATCACAATTAGACCAGCACCAAGAGGAATGTCTTTGAAAATGAAATCACGAAAACGGACGGAAAAATAAGGCGGCCGCCGCGCGATCGATCACCGCTCGCCTGTTTAATAAACAACGCCGCCTGTGAACTCGTACACGAATTATGATGACAGCATATGACATCCTTTAATAAAACCTCACTTTAAAGTATGAAGATTTGTTAACCATAATATTTAATTAATTAGTTTTACAATCTTTAATACTACCGAGTTCACTAAAGGCGACAGTCTATTTGAGTTTGGACAATATTTACTTTAGCACAGCGGTTTTTATTGTTTAACCGTCATTAAATTTAATTTAGCAATTTAAATTAATACGAATGTTTACTAACAAAAGCATTTTTGGCAATTTGTAACGATTTCAATTTAAAGGACTGTTTTAAATACTAGCACGAGTTTTGCCTACGAGTATTATATAGCTAACAAATTTTCTTGAATTTAAAACCAAATGATGTGGGTTTGTTTCATTATTCATGGCTAATATGTGGTCTAACCGTTTTATACTCGACTAGCGACCCGCCCGGCTTCGCACGGGTGCAATAGGTACTAAAATATGGACGTATTAAACATATAAACTTGCACTTTATTTTATTACATTATATTGACTCCTCCCGTACCCCAGTGGCGCTTACATGGAGCCTACAACGCATGCTGACTAGCTGAGCGCGGTGAGCGGCAACCACGCGACTTTTTTCTAATACTTGCATTTTTAAACTCGTGACATCTTCCGAATGAAATGTCCAAATTGAATAATTCAAAAAATTATATAAAGGTATTGAAGCTGTCTTGAACATAAAGTAATTTAGTTTGATAAATATGAATACCAAGGTACGAATAAAGAGCCTTTTCAAGCGGCGGCATATTAATTAATTTTTTAGAATAAAGAACCGCTTACTGTGACATAACTATAATATTCAGACATATATATGCTATCGCGACACTTTTTGTAGATAATAATGAGTTCTGCAAAAATGTAGTACATAATTTAGTTCGATCATCAATAGTTTTCGCAGCGCACGCGATCCCTAATTATTTTGAAAATACAATATAGCCTATGTTACCCGAGGATAGTGTAGCTTCCCAACGGTGAAAGAATTTTTGAAATCGGTCCAGTAGTTTCGGAGCCTATTAATTACAAACAAACAAACAAATCTTTCCTCTTTATAATATTAAATAGTATAGATATCTACAATTTTTAGATTGAAACAGCTAGTGCTGTTGCCTGTGACTTTGTTCGCATTATTTTGGGAGAAAAAGTATTATAAATATAAATCTAGTATCTCACTTACCTATCCACCAAATATCAATATTATTAATAGGTAGGTCAACGTCGACATTGTTACACCACTCGACTGATAAATTCGGTTTATTCGAATAATGACTCCATGAATTTCGAACGTTAATAGATTCACCGCTCATTGACAAGTTTTAAGACCCTAGGAAGCAAAGTTTAAATATATGCACGATAATGAAAAGCGATGTGACCTATTAACGTAGCTCGCTATGTCGCTGACTTCGTGAGTAGCAGTTATAAAAGTGCAATAAGAGTAGTGTTTGTGAACTAGTATACGTACCAGGCACCGGCGGGTAGGAGTAGGGCGAGCAGGCGGCGGGGTCGAGGTGGTGCGAGGGGTGGTGCTGCGCGGGCCAGTCGACGGGCTTGTACTGGTGGTGCAGCGGCGAGCGGCCCAGCAGCAGCCCGCCCACGCCGTACCCCGCCGCGGCCATGTTGTGGTGCGCCTGCGCCGTCGCCGCCGCCGCCGCGTGGTACTCCGCCGCGTGCCGGTGCGCCGCGTGCCCGTACCTGACCCAACGACACACGTACAACACACCGTCCTCCCTCGCTGCACCCACACTACTTAATGGATACACTGACCTTCCGTGGGGGGAAGACGCAAGAAATGGTCAAAAATAACGACTCGCTGCAATGGGAACTACCACGCATGTAAAATCTGCTAGGTGACACTGCGTGGATGTGAGGTCCAACTGCTTCGTGATTTGTGATTAACATGTCATGTTGACACATCGGTCATGTCAAAAATAGCCAATCCCGTAGCAGTTGGACCTCATGCCCACGTAGTGTTATCTAGCGGGTATTACATGCGCTGTAGTCCTCATTGTAGTTTTTTTATAATGATTCTAAAGGAATTGAAATATGCAAAAAAAAATTTTATTGCCAGAAGCCGGCCTTGTTTATAGTATTCCTTATTCTTGATTATCCTACCCCGTACCCGAGACGCGAACGGCCCGGACTTTAGCGTCGAGATTTCTGGTTCGATTTCCGGTCGGGACAATACGGAAAACGAGCTTTCTATATTGTCTCGAGTGTTTTAGCTATTATACCATAGAATCAGAGCATGTGATGTTTTAACAATACATAGGGGATGTGCGTGTTCCTAAAACTGGTGAGCTATGATTGTAGGGAGGGAGATGTGTTACCCTGTATAATGCTGGTGCCAGGGGTCGTAGTCGTAGAGGTCGACGCCTGCGCAGGCGCCGCCGGCCGCCGCCACGCCCGCCGCCGCCGCCGCGTTGAAGAACGACGCGGGCAGGTTGCGAGACACCATCGGCACGCTCTCTGCGCAAACACACCTCACCATCACCAAACAGTACAACTGAATGTATGCACATTCTACTTATTTCTATTAAACGACCACCAACGGGGTCTACGTGTAAATAAAAAATAGGTAAGTATACAAAATTATGCTTGTAGAAACCGTGTTAAAAACATGGTTGGCCCTAACTAAATATACAAATTCCGAACCTATACTGTATTCGGAGTTAACCGTGTAAATTGTTTTAAGTGCTCTTATAACTATGCCTACTTATAGCACAGCCCAGAAGCTTGCAACTGATGTAAATTAAGAAGGCCTGACTAGTCAGATGAGATGCCTACGCAAATACCTATACGTGATCAATCCCCTTGGAGAGTAAATTACAGTGCTTACATATTTAAAAAAACAGACATTTTTCGTCTCATTTTACTTAGTGGAACTCGAACCCGTGACCTACACATAGCGCGAACATTAATACGTACATTGGTTCGACATTAGTACATGACAGTACCTATCTATAATACGTCAGCTCCACAAACTTGTTAAGGTCAGTTGGAAGAACATCACTCACGATAAATGTAAATAAAGGTTTTGAGTTCAGGAGGCCGCCGAAAACGAAGTATATCCGGTCCGATGACGGATAGCAATTTAATTCTCATGTTCTTAAAAAATTCACTTGAAATTAGTATTAAGAGTTTTCATAAAAGCTAATATTATTGATGCAAATCAAAAACTATTATAATTCGCCAACTTTTGACTAATCTTCAACAACGAAATCTTTCGTTTTTGGGAGCGTTTCTTTCAAATACTATATCGGCTATAAAGCCACAATATGGAACTTTTGTATGTCCACTGTTCCACGCAAAATACAAACAAATGATTGTCCCCGCGTTCTGATGTAAATACGTGTCTGTAGGTACCTATGTCAAAACAAGCATTGCAAAAGAAGAAGAAATTACCATGAGAGACGAAAAAAGTCACGGAACCTAATATATTTGTGATAAATTGATCTATTTCAAACTCCACAATACCAGTTTTACCTATCACGGTCTTTAAAAAAGCACATAAACTGACTTTAAAACTATTTATCTCGTAAAGAATAAACAAAAAGCAGTATAATGAATGGGTATAAAAACGTAACGAGTGTTGTGACGACATAATTCAGCGAGTAGATCACGGTAGATGTGATCCGATAACGCATAGAGCTTGCGCGCACGCCGCACGGTAGCGCGCCCTGGCTTACACGCAAACTAATAAAATACACTTCAAATTGGGAACCTCTGTTTAAAACAAAGTATAGCAAAGAGGTACAAATTTAAATGTTTTTATAATCATTATCATATTGGATACAACATATGCATCGTCAAAATTGAAGCTAGGGCCGGTTCGGAACCTAATCCTATAAAGAAGAATCCGACAAGAAACTCAATTTATCACACTCAGCACATTATGTGCCTAGGCATGCGGATTGAGAGTTGTTAGGCACATACATTTAAGCGTGTTTTCCTTTTATTGATCCAAACTGTATATGCCGTTTTAAACAAAAAAGTTTATAAAGCTAATATTAAACGTTTATCTAAAATAACGTGATGATAACCTGTATAAATTAAGAGGGGCTTGCGTATCCATGTAAATAACAGCCCTAATATAGAGAAAACCCCTAAATTATTTTTCATGCCCGACATATTTCGTAATTACATAATTCGAATGCATAAATAGGTACTTTAACATCTAAATAAAAATGTGCACCGGAATGTATTTATGATTGTTAAATTGTGCTGGCAGGTATTGTAAGGGTTGTCGTCGCCAGCCGCCTGAACAGCATCTTTTATGAAGTGAAATTCTTAGCGAGAATAATCGTGCTCAGCTTTTGGTTTCTCAATCCTTCAGCAAATATTTTAATTGCCTGTTTTTCGTTAGTTTGTTTTAATAGGTATCTTATAATCACCCTCATTTCCATTGCATTGGGCAATTGTCAAGTCTACGAACATTTGTCTCTCTATTGATATGTTGCTTTGTCTTATATTGTTCAGTCGACGCTGAATAGCTGTCGCTGACTTTTTGGGCAAAAGCTCGTTTTTCATGTCCTTGATAAGTGAAGCTACACTATCATAATTGCTACACAATTTAAGTTTTGCCGCTTGCGATAATCTATTCTTCAATACGAAGTTAATCAATTTAGCATGCGACGTGTGTTCTATTTCTGAACTATAATATTCAAAGATAAAATACTTGATTCTTCGTTGGATGCGATTGGTAATAAATTTAAGGCAATTTTTAAATCGAACAGTGCCGAATTTTTGATGGTTGAATTGTATCAGATTTTTCGGAACATAAATTCCGAATCTCGTCATATATTAACTTAAATTTATTATTAATTTCTTCAATGAACAAACAATGCATATAAAATTCATTAATAAAAACGTTTAACTTTTCTAATAATAAATCAGGTTTGCTTAATTTAATAACAATAATATTACAAGCTGCTTCAGCTCGTGAATTCCATTATTGTCTCCCGCAGTCGCGTTTTGGGAAAGAAAGACCTCTTCCTTACTAATATTCTTGCCCATCCTGATATTTCCCTTTGGAACTTGTGCGGTTAGAACAGCAACGATGAATCGATGAATGTGAATACATTTTGATCAATTTACAGCGGCGGTGAATGTAATATGACGCGGGCAACAAGTCACTGTCGCCATGTAAGGAATGGCATTTAGGATTAGAAATGATACGAGTCACGTCTAAGTAAACACTGCTTTATTTAAATTGAATAGCCTGTTTATATAATGAATAGCATCTTAAAACAATAATCGTATATGTTTCATACTCACACCCTAACAGATATCACACTAGGGGTCGCAAACCGGGATACCGAATTTCGAAAATACCGGAATACCGGGCCAAATTTAGGTCTAATCAATACCAGTATTGATTTTCCAAAAACCGGGATATTCGGTATTTTCGGTTTTAATAAAATAAATAAAAAACAAACAGAAAAAGTTACGCGCCATTTAATTCAAATAACGATTCACCGCAAGGCCCGCCATGCTGTTCTTGACGGAGACACAAATCCCTATGCCTATCTCATTCCGGAGATGATGAGACAACTCGACTCTTCGAGTATGAGTCTGGTGGCAAAAGATGCGCAGGTGCAGTACCCTACTGCAGAAATGGTATATCTGGGGGACTTTAACTGGGTGACTCCTGATTGGGATCCCCAAATACTAACCATGCAGAAAGGACAGCCCATGAATTCGCACTTACCTATTGCCTGATAGAACTGGTTAGCCCACTAGGATACCAGACGTGGAAGGACATTCGTCTTTTTTGCTTGACCTTCTGCTGACGACCATCCTGCAAGTTACTGGGTGGTAGTCCAAGTGCATTTAAGGCTCTTCCCATCATTTCCATTCCATTCCATCGCAAACCGCAGTGGTTAAACGCTAGGTTTGGCATTACTCGTCAGCAGACTGGGGTGGTATGCGCGACTACTTTGCGTAGATCCTATGGGGCAGCGCTGTTTCAGAGAGATGGATCCTACGGCGAGTTCCGTGGCTATTATTGACGAGATCGGGCTAGGGATGAAGTATTTAATTCCATACTCCGATGTTGTCAATAGAGCCAGGGACAACCCTGATTTAATCGCGAATGTGCTGATGCTGTTTGCTTTAAACAGGCAGCTTAACGCGCCTGGACGAGGGGTCGTGCCATCAAAGATCCTAATATCAACTCTCTGAAAGCAGCCAATAACACTGCCACCAAGGTCTGCAAAACAACAAGAGCGTTTTTTATTTAGAAGATAAATTCATTTAAGGTACCTTACTATTCTTCTGCAAACTAACTTTATACTAAATTTGCTTACTTTAGCCTAATCCCGGAAATTTCGAAAATACCGGATTATCGGTATTGGTCTGCAGTCAATACCGAAAATACCGGTTTTGCTTAAATGTTTCGGTATTGCGACCGCTATATCACACACGTGAGCCGGAAACTCGCTACATCTGATCGCGTCTGGGCATTAGTTGCGAATATTTTGTTGCTCAGATAATAATACGACATTAGTATTGAGGAGGTAGCTAAGGACTCGCAGTTCGTCGTAACATTTATATGTGTCGTCGAGCGCGGCAGCATCGTATGTCGCGCGGCGTCGCGCACGGCGGCGAGGGCGGCCGCGGCGACAAGGCGCGACATAATTCCGCTGAGACAATAACACCAGGAATGCGGCCCGTGGGACCCGGCCACGTCCAACCAACTCCAAAAAAGTCTAGCCGGAGCGGTCGACCAAACCCGTTGACCTTAACGAGACGCGCGCAAATAGAAACAAAATAAAATGAATCGGTTATCGGAATTCAGTCCCGGGGAAAATGTTTCACGTCCTAAAATATGCTTCTAATTGATAGATTTACATTGGATGTTTCTCGTAAACTAACATTAGCTTAATGCGTACGTATGAAATTCCAATCCAATTAAATTGAATGCCGTCGCGCCCGTTCACGGCTGGCAGTCTAGCAATAAACATATGAACACCGAAAGTTCCAGGCCTTAGTACTGAGGATTATCCCCTCACGCTGCTCGTAAACCTGAATCACCGCTCGCCACCGCTGATACTAGACCAGCTGATTTTAACCACAGATAAGCAGACGCATATTTAATTGAGATGTGAAGATTTTAGATATGCGATAACGGCCTGCACTAGAATTTAATGCTACTGAGCTATATCAAGGAATTTCTCTGCTTTTTACCACCGACAATGATGATATAGAGCAGGGTTGGCCAACTTGATTAGACCTAAGATCTACTGTTTACTAACGAATCCCTGTGCGATCTACCAAGAACATACTTCTTGGAATCTTAAATGAAACAGAATAGTTTAGTACACAATCATGTGTTTCTCATTTATCAGTCTTAGTAGTGTTCAAATTCAAATTCAAAATTGTTTTATTCGTGTAAATTACACCAGTAATATTTATGAAACGTCTATATAATGCAAATGACGCTACCTCCGGTTCGGAACCTATAACTTACAGAGAAGATCCCGGCAAGAAACTCTGTCCTTCATATTACAAATATAGTTGAACTTATAACTAGTTTTGCACTAAGACATACAGTGTAGTAATTAGATAAAATAATTAATTGACTCAATGTAATAAGATTTTTTTTTAAATATATATATTTAAATTAAACAAACTGTAGGTCCTAATGCACATTGTGCTTAATAAGAACCTTGCCAACCTGCGAGCATCTGTCAACGAAAAGAAATAGGTAAATAGATGTTTTACACCGTGTCAAAACAGCGATTGAACAATGATACAAGATGATGCAGGAGTGGTTGATAATTACGCTGTGAAGTCTAGTCTAATTTATATTTTTTGCCTGGCCACGATCGACTGGATTTACAGTTGCGATCGACCGGTCGATCGCGATCGACTGGTTGGCCACCACTGATATAGAGATTACAACGCAATTAGAAGGTTTCGATCGGAATTTGTTGCGATAATCCAGCCCACGTGCACTAAGTAATTGATGTTTAAATTTTAAGTCCTTTTTTTTATAGTAGCGCAGTATATTGGCTCCTCCCAGCCTGATGGTAAGCAAGAGAGGAACCCACATCGCGATAACAACAGATTTGATATCGAAATATCCAACCCGTTAGCATCGCCATACTGGCCCGCAAGATGTTTCTTCACGCTTCTTTTGAAGGGATCCACGTCAAAGGAAGGAGGAAACACATGAGCCGGCAACGAGTTCCACTTCTTTTTTTAAATCACTTAGAAGAGTCGCATGATCTTGAAATGATCTCAACATTGAAATCGAATCGTAACAATATTGAAGTTCGATAACTGGCACCTGGACGCCAGCTACCCAAAACGAAATGTCGGATCTGCTCACGGATAACATTTTTTTATTCTCGTACCAAATCGTAACTCACTACGAATGCGAATAAAGCGTTTAAAAAATAAATTATAATTTATTTTTTGCATTAATAATTATTAATGCAAATCAAAAAACACGTTTTTCTCTCCCGCATTTTCGATTATTCTTCTAAAACAAAGCCTTTAATTTGTTCGTTTCGTTCTTGGTAGTAGGCCTACTGACTGCACCATACTACTATAGATAGAAAGTAAGAATATTAAAAAACTCGCAACAACATAACTATTGGTACCCGCCTTCCAAATAACAGTATTATGTAACTTTAAAAAATATTCATACTTATTTATTATCGGTCAGCTCAAACTTACTTTAACAAAGGCACGAGTAGTTACGTTATTAAAAAAACTGTGCTCTAGCTCACTTTCATGAAGCTATCTCTGTAGTTTAAGTGCCAGTTTCCTACATATTAATGAACAGGATCTTAAGTAGTGAGGTAGAGAAGGAAGAGGTGCAGCTGGTACAGGAGGCAGGCGCAGAGGGCGCGCAGACGCGGGGGCATATTGCGCCGGGTGACCTCTGGCAGCTACGAGGCGGCGCGGCGCGTTTTTGCCGCGGCCGCGGGCGGAATGCCGGCCGCCGCGCTCAAAGCCGCGCCGCCCGTTTTTGTCGCGCGGCCCCTTTCGCCCATCTTTTAAGTAATGGCCCATCTTTTTTCGATCTAATCGCGGCCGCGTAACTATGTCTCTCGCGACCGATCGCCGAATCGGCCCACTTTTTGGCGTCTAGCTGAGACCGCGGGAACCGGTCGCGCGTTACGTCATTCCTCGCGGAGCCCTCGAGCCCGCATTCCTCCGGTAAGTACCACATAATCGAGAGCATTTCGTATGTAATTACTATCGGAAGTCGCCCGCGAGCTACCTCGCTCCTTAGCTCGAGTTGCGATTATCTACGCACAATGGGCAAATGAAGTGGGTGGAGATGGACTCGGGGAGAGTCGGTTAAGAGATAGAGTGGAGCGGCGCGGTGGAGGGGCGGTGGGAGGCAGCTAGTAATTAAAGGCGGGTAATGAAGGCGGCCGCACTGATTCATCTAGCGCTACAATCGTCCGGGGAGGCTCGCCGAGTCCCGGCTGTTTTTGCGCGCGCTTCCCGGTACTGCGCGCACCTGACCGCACCGCGCGCCGCGCCGGCCCATTCTTCGTCCTTTTAATTCCTCGTCCATCTTATTTCATTTTTCTTTTCCAGTTTCAAAACTGAGGAATGCTTTTATGCCTCAAAAAGAGGATATTGTCATCTTTACTTTGTGTACACTTCAGTACTTTGCCGTGTACTTCGTTCACTTCGCGTAACTAAGCGTCAGTGTACACTAATTCAATGTTAAGCACTAACGTTCCGTATTTCGTCATACATGTCTAATCACTAATAGTTCAAAACTGCAACTGACATCGAGTAGGTCAGATTTGAACTAAAGATACTAACTGACTGTAACTCCAGGTAAACAATCGTACCTATTTAAATTTATAATTAATGTTATGTATCATTTCGATTACTTTCATTTTAATTTAGTCTCTATCGATAGCAACCATTAAGTAAAGACGCTAGCATTTTGAGTCCCTGATACGTGTGCAATGCAATATATTTTTAGGTACATCACTAAAGCTCAGTAATTCTATTATTACTGCCTTGTTTCTAAAGATTTGAAATTAAATAATTTGAATTACGGATTTAGTTATAACATTAAAGGCTATGAAAATATAAATCAAATAGGTATTAAAATCATTTCATCAGAAACCCAAATGGTCATATTGATGAGTTAATAGATACTCTTTCAGCGGAGAAGTCTCAACCAGCTAGTGCAGATAGTTTGGTTGGAGGGCGAGGGCGCGAGGAAGTCTCCGCGAGAGGTTCACTCGCGCCGCTGCCCTCGGCGGCCCGACACAAAACTATTATTTTTAAATTTTTTAAAAATAAATTAAAGATAAATCACAATTTCAATTTCTTATGAATAACTGAATAACCCGTATCTAAAACCATTCTAATGCCAATAAATGATAAATAATAATTAAGCTGTAATAACGCTGTCCACAGAATCTGATGAGCGTGATGTCCCATATGATCATGTCATAGTGACTCATTAACGTACCTAAAGATTTAAAGAAGCTTTGGGCCTCCAGAAACCCTGTACCTAATGGCCGTGCTTTGAAAAGAACCCCACCCAAAAGCTACAATTTCTTGATTCCGTCCTCTATGTTTAATCATTTGGTACTGTAGTATGTCATTCTGTATATCCTAGAATACTGTGTAGCGAAACCGTAGTTCTTGAGTACCGCACTAATGCCTAGTGTTTGAGTAAATAAAGCAATAAATTAGATAGTATGTTGTCAATCGAACAATTTTATTACCGCCAAGGACTCGACACATCTGAAAGTTATAACAGCGAGTGAGGCAAAGGTTACCTATGTTTAAGACTTCAGATACTTAATTTGGCAATGCGGTAAGTTCCTCATCATTGAATTTGTTAGTTTATGGATATGAGCGTGTGGTGAGTGACATCACGTACCCTTGGGCTTGTCGATGGACAGCGCCCTGGCGAAGTGCTCGTCGACGACGGCGGCCACGTCGCCCGAGTAGTGCGTGAACACGACGCAGTTAGCGCTGACGTACTGCGCACGCGCACGCGCCGCGCCCGCCGCGCCGCCGCACTCGCCCTCCGACTCGGAGGACCCGCCACCTGGACACAACACAAACGTTACTGATAGCGATTACAGCAGCTGCATACCTAGCACAGAGAAGGTGGAAGATGAAACCACACCATCATACTCAACCACGCTAGCGCAGTAGGTTTAATGGAGGGATATGCGTGGTAGTGATCAATGTAATCTATCCACCAAGTGGCATATCAACAATTGAATAAATATAAGGACAATGTAGAGACAAAATAGGAAAATTTATTTCCCAAACTAACCCGACCGAGGATCGAACCCGGAAGAACCTCAGAGATGCCGTGACACCTAATTCCGGCCCGCTGTCCTTTCGGCTACAGAGGACGTTAGTGGATTCTTGCAACACTCCGTAAACCTGATTCTTAAGTACACGAACCTTTCATCCCATACCATTGACACCATCATGTTTCAACCCGCAGCTAGCATCTCTTTTCCATGGCACGTAATATGAATTCAATTAATATGACACTTATGTAAAGTTTCGTCTAGTATTATTTGTCCGAGATGCACTGCAGATTGCACCCGCACTTGGAATACTAACACACCAGTAGTGTCACTCTTTATTTTAGCCTGCAGTTGCGGTCTGCGGCCCGGCTTGGACTCGTGCGTCAACTATGAGGAGTGAGTGTACCGTCAGCGCTGGCGCGTCCGTGCGCGGAGAGGTCCTCCTCCTTGGCGCGCAGGCGCGGCGCGTGGTGCGGGTGGTGCGCGTGGGGGGGCGAGCCCGGGGACTGCGCGCCTGAGGACGCGGACCCGGAGCTGAGTGCCGCCGCGCCGCCGCCGCCCCCGCCGCCGCCGCCGCCGCCGTACGCCTCGCTGCCGGCGTTGCCCGCGCCGCTCTGTACGTTAAACTGGAACAACAGACCCCATTACCAATACATTCCAAAATAAGAGAGAAGAGAGGCAGGACAAAGCGATTTATCGCTGGAACTGGAGCAGCCCGACTGGTGAAATACCTCCACCTTACAGAAGACCGCAGCCAAATAACAATCACTCCGGTGTTGTTGTGAGTAATGTGTCCAGAGCTCTTGGGAGGTGCTACATTAGTAGCAGGGGTCAAGCCTTCAAGGTAAGGGCGACAAGTGTAGTAACAGTTTTACTATGCTATACTTTTCGCCCTTAAGCTAGGAACTCATTAACACTTAACATCGGGTGGGATAAGGTCAATCTTGAAGAACGTTATAAAAAAAAACTTAATCGGTGCATCATTATCATCATAGGGCTCTCCCAAGACGCCGCTGAGATCAGTCTACTGTTGCTCACTGCTCTACTGCACCACTTAATTTCAGGACACTTACTATAGCATTAACAACATTTAATTCAGTGAATGCTCATATTCAAATTTGTTTAATGGCCAGTCATTGACGACGAGTTGAACAGCTATCGCATGTTGGGTGATATGCTCAATAACCAGCTGATATTGAATCGGAGTTGCTGCATTTGATGCATTACCAAACAAGAATAGGATTCCAGTTGTCACTTGTGGTTACCCCTTATCTAAAGTCCCTTTTGTGGATTTGTAGTTTTTGTTGCTATCCGCTGTATGACCCTGCATGTTAGTATGATTCAGGAAAAGGATATTATGCAAAAGAGGGCGTTTTTTTGTTGCTGCAATTTTCGCCGTGCATGCATGCTCTGACTCAGCTAAACATGGTTATGCTGGGTGGGAGAGTGGTGTTGCCTAGGAGTCCGCAGCTATCCCGACTCTACATACTGCTATATATCCAATAGAGTATGCATGCATTGTGTGAGCGAGTTCTGCTGCGCTTGTGACGGTATATGCCAAACATTAGGGCATGGCCAAGCGTCTCTATGAAAATACTGAAAGTTGCTCCCAACTCCTCACGACGTCCACGGTTACCGCAAGGTTCGGTCGATACACCACTCATGTTATTAGGGTGTCTTGTGAGCGCATACAGTATTGTTCTGCTAAATCGTCAATCTCTTTTAAGTTTGGATTGTTTGCATTGAGTAGAGCACACATTAAAGTACGCAACTCATAATTGGAGAGTCAAATCGCGTCCCAACAGTGTACTGTTGATAAATAATGAACATAAATTAACAATACTTCAGTACATATGCGTATTAAACATACATATACTATAATAGTAACATTGTAAATTCAGAAAGCTAACTCATTGAGCCTGCACCCAAGTGGCTAAATTCATTCAATGACCGATACTTTTTGTTCCCGCAGTGATTTTGTAAAATTCACAATTCTAGTTACGGGCAAGAAGCAGAAGAGTATTCGCCTAATTCTAGGAGACAGTCGTGTAGAAGTGTAAACATTTTTTAGATAATAAGGTAAGTTCGTATTTTTTGATAATTCCAACATTTCTGCGTTGGCGGATGTGTAGCCAGTCGTGTTGTAACTGATGCGATATATTCATAATTACGGTGGCCATGTATGGCCGGGTACATTAGGACCTAAATCGATATCATATAATTAGTTAAGCCCGTCGTAAAGTTTGTCCTGTTTCAAATACGAAGTAGGTATAATAAATGAGCACAGCTCAAGAGACGCGACAAAACTGGTTATGACACTCGCAGCGAGCGACTGCCGTCTACACTCGCTACCGAGTACGGGCATCTGGTCGACCATGCTCACACATCCAGACTAAATCCAGACAACTTGGAGCGTGCAAGTTTTCTTTAGTAATGTCCCACACGTTACGAATAAGTAGTTAACCCTTTTATCAATACACAGGTTTTATAAATACGAGATGACATTAGAAACAGCAACCTTCAGAGAATAGACGAAGGTTACACTTTTCCACTAAGTCAAAAGTACAACCACGCATCACTGAGAACGGTTTTAAATTAATACTTATACCACACACTTCCTTGGAGTGTAATGCATTAAAAAGTGTATACACATACAAACTATCTGCATGACCCAAGGGTTGACTGGTAGAGAATGCCCCTAGCATTAAGTCCACCTGTTGTACCTATTTGTGCAATAAAGTTTTTAAATAAATAAATAAAAGTGTGGTTTACTATTTAACACACGTGATTTCCATGTTTAAACTCATCTTTAAAACTTTTTTAATATTTGTTTTCTTTAGTTTTTATAATGTTAATGGTTTAAATTAAAGAAAAAGAGAAAGAAAGCATTTATTGTCTCAACTTACAAACAAAACATATTATGTTTCAAATATAGATGGATTGTGAATGAAACAAAAGGAAAAAAGCTCAGCTAATGCTGTCTCGATCGAGAATGGATTCCGAGCGCTAGTTTTCAGCTTATACCTACCATGGTGAGGGGTCATTCAAGGAAATATTGTGGTTGTTGATGGCTGACAGTCCCAATTAATAAACCAACACCAAATGCTACGAATTAAATCGCTTTCTTACAAAAGATATCAACGAAATTGTATGTATACCTATGTGTACCTAGTATGTTTTGATTACCTACGTAATCTTTCAAAATAACAATTTTATTGTCCAGTGAACACTTTTGAAATGGAACTTCACTTGCGAATAAAAATAGAATCGCACACACCTAGTGTACTCTTAAGAACGCCAGATAATAGATGGTACAAGTAATGAACTGAAAACTGTGAAAGGTAATAATGATGCATGACCAAAAATATTAAATCAGTAATCATAAGATTATTTAGTATATGTTGCAAATAATCTCATTTACATCGTTCAAAAACTTAAAACCCAAATATCTCAAAACTTAAAACGATATTGATCATTATTTCAGAGGACCGTTTAATTTACTTATTTTAATTTTCCGATTACGGTTCTGCATATCAAACTTCGATTGACGGAGTCTAGATGATAAACAAAGAATGTTACGTGACATCATAAAGATATATAGCAACCCAAAAAGTATAAATATGTATCTAATATCATTGATGGTTCTAAGAAACACGTACAGTTCCCATTGATGATAATAATTTATAGGTCTTCTGTGCTCAGTCATGAGATATCTACTTAGAGTCGCTGTACTAGCTGCACCAACTGCGGCGGCAGCTCTCCCGCGAGCATCCTCACTAAGCTCACATAAAAACTTCAAAGTAAAGCCTTATAAATAAATTAAAAACCATTAACGCGGCAATTAGGCGAGCACCGCGCTGAATGGGACGTGGTGGGCTCGATTAATTTTAATTTTATACATTTTACCACGAGTCGGCTCGGCGCGCCTAGGGCTACCGGCGACATCTGGCCGCAGCGTATAAAGATTGGGCTCGCCTTCACCGGTTATTAACGATATTATAATTGTTCAATTTACAAAGTCGTTAAATTAACTTTACTCAAAATACTGCTTTGTTGTAATATCTCCACGTTTAATAACTTGATTAAGCACCCATTCAATACTAAATTTAAAAGACAAAGTCTCTACGCTTTTTCATCCTTATTTTACCAAGGCAGAGTGATTAATGCGACAGATTTGAGCATAGTTATTCAAGCAACGTTTTGTGAGATTTGGCTGCAATATAACAAAGTTTGGTGAGGAAACTTAACGAATGCACAGTGGTGTGTAGCGCGTAAACCAATAGTGAGTTTAAAAATGCCTTACAAAAGAAGTTACCAAGGGCGCAAAGCCGCGGGCGTCAACTAGACCATGATAACCCTAGTTGTGGGCGGCGTCGCTCCGTCGCCGTCACGTACTCATCGCGTACTGTGTGCGCGGACAAAACCTAGCGTGATGTATGAGCGGTGACCGGCGAGGTGAGCCGCCGCAAAAACACTCGCGATTAATATGGCGGATTCGTCCGACGCTCCGCGCGGAATCGATAACTAACGACCGGAAAACGACGCGCGGCCTCTGAGCCACTCTAACGTTGTCATCTACTGTTAATCTATGAATTTTCAAAACAGGGTACGCCGCCCCACTGCGGTGTGACGACACAACAACAGATGTGCCGTGCGCATCGCAATGGATCGCATTTGAAAGACTGATCATATCATTTAATTTGAGTCAAAATTTTCTACAGCCTGTCTACCAGATTGTCGCGAAGTTCATAGTTTGATATAGTAATGTGAATATTTGCGATAAATGATTAGTGGAATTACAAACTACAATTGTTATTAAACAACCAATATATTCTGACAAATTACGAGTCTCCTTTCCTAAGTAGCAATGATAGGCATAGGCGTCTTTTATCAAACGTCTCAAAAATCACACTAGGTAAGTTATAACCACAGAAACCTGCATACCAATAGGCTAACAGCCAACATGTGTAAACATAAAATACTGAGAATGATTTCCCCCGACCTAACATTGATGTAGTGTTAAGGTAAGTTTGATGACGTGGCTGATTTTGCTTTTTTTTGTTTGAAAAGCGAATAGTCGAGAATATAAGAATGCTAAGAAGCTATGTAGCCCTTTAATTTATAAGTTCATATTGTTGTTAATATCTCTCTTATCGTCCAATCAGGTGAGTCCAGGCTACAATGCTTTACTAAATTAGGTAAAACTCAAGAAGTGAGATGATTTCCCGCGACCAAGATCTCCATGTTGTAAGACAATTTCACAGAGGCAGTCTCTTAAGATTCATAAGGAGGAGTATTTTACTGAAGATTTTAAAAAAATGTAACGTGCCCTAACCTGATGTGAGTACTTTCTTGTGTGCATTTTAACCAAAAATTTATAGAAATCTACTGAGAATAAAAATCTACTGAGAGAAAAATGTACGGCAAAGTAATACTCAGTATGAATGAATTGACTTTTAATCGTGTGGGTATCGCTCTAAATAACATCCTCGCTCAAAATTTTTTAACTTTCGCAACATTAGTATGTAATCCATACTAATATTATAAATGCGAAAGTAACTCTGTCTGTCTGTCTGTCTGCCTGTTTCTCTTTCACGCCTAAACGGCTGAACGGATTTTGATGAAATTTGGTATAGGTATACGTTGAATCTCAAGAACGGACATAGGCTACTTTTTATTAGAAAATAAGGGGGGGATGGGGGTAATACACCTTTGAAAGTTTATATGAAAAAAAAAATATTTTTGAAGTTAGAGATATGAAATTTGGCACAAATATAGCTCGAAACTTAGATTAAAATATAGTCTACTTTTTGTTTCAAATATTAGGGGAGAAAGGGGTAAAACCGACCATGAAAGGATGTAGTCCACGCGAACGAAGTCGCGGGCACAGCTAGTACTAATTGATAGACTATTCTTTAGCACGGGTGCCATGTTATTACATTTTGGAACTGCGCCTTAAATAAAAGATACGGTGCTTCTAGTTAATGCGCTTTAATTATGAACACAATACCTCGCATGTCTACGTAACATATCGCAGCAAAAAATGTAATCTTGTACCAACTTAATAAGTAGAATTCCTTTAATTACGAGGTTACATTAGACGCTGGCAGCCGAGCTCGATAATGAATAAGCATCGTATCTGCGTACACGGACTCGTAATGCTTAGGTATTATTAAGTGCTTCGAGAGCGAATGCGACTTGAACGTAAATTCTTTGTTTGTCTTAGAATGATTAATTGATCTGGAGGTGGCTGGCTCCAAATAAGGCAGGCGCAAGTAGTACAGGTCGCGGGCGCGCCATCGCCAGCAGGAACTGCTTGCATTATTCATCGAGAATCTGAACGTAACGCTCAGTAATGACATTGCCACCAGATAATGACAATGCACTAAGGGGAGAACTGCGTTTAGCCGGACCACTGGATGGGACGAGGTGTTTTTGCTTGCACGCAGCATTAAAGAGAGTAAGTACGATCAGCACGTCAAACAATGACAATTGGGACTTTGCATAGCCCTTATGTCATTGGCACAAGATCTCATAATGAACTGCAAATGTACCTTGACGTGCTGTTGACCATACCTACAGTTAGTACCTTTAGTTTGTTTAAATGTATTTCCGTACCTTGTCACATTGGCACATGTGACTGACGTGTTTAAGTAAGCGGAGGTTTAATGTGACAAAGTACTGAAGTGTTTATAAAGAAAAAAATATGAATATGGTTTAAAGTCATTACTTGTAACTTTAAGTTGGTGAAGTTCAGATTTATTTACATTTGTATTTTTTTAATAAGTCTAGTAGGCTTGGTTTAACTTTATTATAAAGAAAAACCACTCACAGCTAATTAAAACCTCGATTAAAAATGGTTTTGATAAAAAAACTATGGTGTGAACTGCTTTTATGCTATGATAACCCTGATTTATTATTTTCATTACAAAAAAATATTCTTCATATAAGAACAGGGCCAGTTTTTATCTTAGTAAATAAGTTCTAAAGTGCTAGTAATAAAAGCTTGCTCTATGTGGTACGGCCGCAGCCTTGTTGCGACCTGCGAGCCAGCTTTACGACTTCCGCCGCGGTTTGATAACATTTAGGAAATTCGCGTTTCACACCGAAACACATTTTGAGGATAGGTTATAGCTGCTGGCAAAAAATGAGAATTAAAGATGCTAGTAATATGTTCCTGGCCATTAATTGTGTTCTTATATAGACACGCACTGGGTAGCGTGTCAAAGCCAAGTTCAAGCTAACAGGACTGGCGAGCAGCACCGTGTGTAATTTATACGAATCATTCGGAGCCACTTTAGACCCCGTATTACTCAAAAACTATTTTACATAAACATGTCAAGCTTGGTCATATTTGACTTGCAAGAAACATAATGTGCTCCAAAATTATAAGCCTACTTCTAACACCTTTGTAGACGTTAACGTCCAAAAATAATTATCACGATTGACCTGTTCCACATGTTCCTACGAAGTTTAAATTTACTGAATTAATCATCGGAAAAAGTTAGAAACTAGTACATTTATTTATAGAAATAATTATAATGTATGAACAAAAATTTAGACATTTATAAATAGAAGAGATAGAATATAAGATATTTTGAATGCTGAATTAAAATTTCGTCTCGTTTAGGGATATTCCGAATTATTGTATAGACTTTTTAAGATTGTCCTTTGCCTGGAACTTTGCCATGAAAAATTTCTCAATGGCGTAACCTTACAGAGTTACGCAAAAGGGAGACAGAAGTGTAATTTTACAGATTGAAACATTTGTTTGGTGAGGGACGCAAAGTTGAATGAACATATTCAACTTATTAATTTGTTTATTCCCTTACCTTACTTATTATTTACAAGGCAGTTGGTACTTATTGACAAGAAACTTAAATTATTACGTTTACTTAAAGGGGACTAATTCTACAGGGTAAGGGAACACTTTTTTAGATAGATAGATACACTTTATTGCTCAGAAAATTTACAGAAATTCATTTTACAAACTTATTAAAGTACAATTTTGGCGGTCTTTTTGCTGTTTTTTCCTTGCTTGTTTTTACAGAAGAAAGGAAAAATATCGATATAGAACACTCTGGCATTGCACCGAGTTACGGTGACGAGGGGCGCCGTTAACTGATCATTTTTCGAGTTAACTATGTTTAGATCTAGGTTTGCGATAGGTATTATTGTTGAATGATGTGTATAATGAGGTGGTACTGACCCGATCATACTGGAAATGCGGCGCGTGGTGGAAGGAGCGCGCGGCCCCGCGGCCGTAGAGGTAGGGGTAGTACGCGCCGTACATCACCTCGGGGCAGCTCACCGCCATGCTGCCGGCGGGCGGCGCGCGCGCCCCATGCCGGCCGCCCCGCGCCTCTCCGACCGCGCCTCGACCGCCTCGCCGAGCGCGGCGACGAGCGCGACAGCGAGCGGCTCGCTGCCTCCGCCAGGCGCGACCCTGGAAACAAAACAACTGATCTAAGAAAAGATGTACGACGTCCAAAGCTAGTCTGGTTAATGAGTGACTTGGATTAAGCGGTTACAGTCAATTGTAGAGCCATATGTACTTTTTTAGTCGTGACTGAAAACGCCAATATGGTATCTTAGCTCGGTGGAACGAAGGTTAGGTAGAACTTTTTGAACCAAAAGTCGTGGGTTCGATGTTCACCCAAGAAAATATTCGTGTAATGAACATTAATTTCGTCTATGCCTGGGTGTTTAGTCTACACTAGCGGCCCGCCGCGTAATGTTCTATAGCTGATAGCCTTCCTCGGTAAATGGACTATCTAACACATAAATAATATTTCAATTCGAACCAGTAGTTCTTAAGATAAACACATTCAATCAAACAAACTCTTCAGTTAATGATCTATTGAGTAAGTATTGTGATATCTCAGTTGTTTGTTCTTGGGTTTCATAACATAGCAGTGAGTTCAGTTGCCCAATATCTTTTGTTTTTATTACATAAATACATAGAATATAAGAATAGTCGTTTTTTTCTGTTATTAATCTAGCACTAAATCCTAAGAATATGTTAATCAAAAACGTGAATTCTGATTCGTGCATAAAGTTTAATCAGTGTTAAGATAAACCATGACGATCACTACCACCTTTTTGAATCGGAGCGGAAATGATTATAATTAGGAGCAACCAATAGGTTCTGATGTCATTATATACTTAAATGTACCTAAATGTTAAGTGGAAGCCCTCCCGTCCCCGTCTGTCTAGCTGCGCGCGCGCACCGTGACGTAACGGACACTTCCGGCCGCGATCATAAAAATATAATAAAAGTTATGGAGACGAGTCCGCACCGGCCTACATGGACGACCGGGTACTACTGGTCGCTACAACCGAAATAGAAACCTGACCATAGTAAGGAAACGCGAATCATGAACCATCTAAATCGCACTTGTATTTATTTACATAATATAAAACAAAGTCGCTTTTTCTGTATAGATACGTCTCTAAGCATACGTAGCCCCTACGTACGACGTATCTTACGTATCGTATACGTACTTATCTTTAAAACTATGTGCAACGGATTTTGACGTTGTTTTTTTAATATTATAGAGTGATCCTTAAAGAAGGTTTATACATACATATTACGGAACAGAAAAGCCCATATATTAATTAATCGCTAGTTTTAAATAAATTTGTCAAAAATACATATGAATTGTTTAATTACTAGCATTTACCACTAATAGATCTCTCTAACACTTCTTACGTACGGAACCCATAAATTCTATTAATCAGGCGATACTTCTATAATATAGGTAAAAGATGTACCCCTTTGTGTTTTAATTTTCCGTATATGGAATCTAACGGATAGCCTGAGGAGACGAACCCAGGACTATATCGGGATACTTATACCACACCATCGAAGCGAATATGTAAAGTTGCACAAAATTATACCATGTAGTTACCTCATTGAACGCCATTTATGTAGTTTAAACGTCGAGCAAAATATAAGTTTTCCAAAAGGATTCTTAATATTCTTACAGTAAACATTTACTATAAAGTGTATATAAATTAATAAGTTTGTGTTAAATTTGTTATGTAATCAAAATCAATTTATTTTTATCTTAGGCCATAGAAACGACTACGCAAGCATATTAAAAATTCAACTTAGGTAGTATACAAAAATACATAAGTTTATACGATACATAGTTTAATTATTTTGGTTATTTTTAGCCCGCTCTAAAAATTACAAAATAATTATATCTTTTATTTATTATGAAAGAAAGCGTGGTGCGTTTTGTAAAGATTACATAAATTACAATTCAACTCAATATCTTAATTGCAATTCACATGGATTGATGGATTACTTTTAAACTGGTTGTTTCTCTTGCTCTACCTAGATATGTATCTTTCAAATAATCCCTAGTTTATAGTTTTTTGGGTAATTTTTTGTATCATTTACGCACTGTAACCGTGCTTATATAAAAATTAATTCAGCCGTTTTGGTTAAAGGTTGACACTGCATAGTTAAGTCATTATTTTTCAACAGCTCGCAAAGATTTTAAATTGAATAATGAGTGAGTGCTGGCTGACATTTTAAAACATAGAATAACTATATCAATTCAATTAGTTCGAGGCGTATAATGTAATCATTTTTTTCTTTTTTAATTTAAAACTTCCACGGTCGAGACTACCACAGGTGCACTGTAAATTTTTGTTCAAGAACTTTTAAAAAACTAAAGATAGGTATTACTAAAACAATAATTACCCCATTACACTAAGTACCTATTTAATATGAAAGAAGCCACCGGCACAAGCTAGTCTCATTTAAAAACACATCGATTATCTGGATATTTATAAATCAATCAAAGAACACCTCGTCCCAAAGTAGACAATGATTGGCATCTGATGTGGGTAGCGCTCGCCAGTTGCCAAATTTAAACGGGATTTGATCATTCAAAGCGCACATACAGCCAATGGTTAACGCATTTCAACACATTCAACCATTCAGGATATTTATTTTGGACTTTGACTACCTACACATTTAATGTATTACCGAATATATTATAATTTATTGGCTTCTTAAAAAAATTACAAGACTACCTAAACATCACAGTCGGCTGCTTTAGCGGCACCGAAAATAAAAGAATCCAACCGATGCAGTAAACATTATCTGATCTGGGATATCTGAAGCAGGGACAATTAAGTTACGAGCAACCTTCAGATACCTCACGATACGATGATCACGTTTGGTGTCTTATGCTTTGGTCGACCATTCAAACTGTCAAATCATTACATAAAATACTTGTTCATTTGTGAATTTAAGTTTCTCCATTTATCTGTGTTATAATTTTGCAGTTACCTACAGTAAAGCATCACCTAATGAGGGCTTATTGCCTACTTACTTCAAACTCAATTCGCAATGGCCAGCTCACACATTCAAGCCAGCCACTAAACAGTACATGCGACATTAATGAATGCCATTCAAGAAAAAGTAGTCGCTAACGAGACTGACTAATTAGTAACTTTACGCTCAGAATGATTAATATGAAATTCGCCTCATTATAGGTATTCATGTAGTGGTCATTTAGTTGATAATGTTAGTGTGTCCTGTTGAATATGCGAGTGGCTCATAGCGTGAGTAAATCGCGTCGCGGCGGCCGGCATGCGCCAGCGCACCTCCGCTCGGCCGCGGCGAGCCGTGCGACCTGCCACAGATATCGTCTACATACCTACAAAACGTCAGTCTCTTCAGTTCGTGTCTCTCAGCAGTCTCAGCCTATCAATAACATCATATGCCTAACTAAATTGTACGTACTAAGACTTTTGAATCTTTTTGATTACCTATAAGAATAAGGTGATCGTTGATGACTTTTCTAAATTCAATAAAGAGTGCAAAGGCTGTTCTTTTTACCTCTAGAGAAGTTATGGTAAATATTTCTTCTTCTTCTTCAATCATTTAAGCTTTACAAAAGCAGTTACGAATCGTCAGTACAAGTTAATTATTCCACCGCAGTGTTCGGAAAGTTGATGATGTCCAGAAGAACTGGTAAGAATCTCTACGCTTACTCTTTTTAAAACTCCAAAATATGTATTACATATAATTATACTGAATAAAATGTAATAAGTTTTTATAACCGAATTGAAAAGTCTAGCAGGCAAATAAAATGTCCTAGGTCCATAATTTTGACCCAATATTTTCGACTTACAGCCACCATTAACTACAACAGGTTACTGGGAACTCAAGGAATACAATATTACAAGAATTATTTGGACTGATCGACGTTTCTTTACTTTGACAGACACTATGTTGTGTAGCCTTCTATCGGAAAAAAATATGTCTTGGTTAAAGCGTCCTATTTCAAGATATCGAGTGGGGAAAAAATTTAGATGTTGTCATTTGTACCTTTTTAAGGGACCTGATTCTGAGGGCTTTCAGGACCACCGACCCGGAGTCCACACAAAATAGGGCCCCTCAATAGGAACTTTCGAAAAAAATCACCTACATATAGTTATTTGTAAAACCATTATACTTAATAATTATTATTTTTACTGACATATCAAAAGACCGATTCTTGCTTCTAATTTAGTTAGTTTATAGCAAAAAAATCCAAATCGGAGCGTAAATTTAATTCTTCCAATATTTTCTTTTAACTTCGTACTTAAAAACTGTAATGAATGTTCCGATGTCGTTGCCTTAATTAAAAAATGTTAACACTCATGCCAGGCGTAGAACTATCCTGGTAACGTACCTAAATCTTGGATTTAAAAACAAACAGATTACCCTGTAGCAATGATACAGCTAACATGTAATTACATCGATTTATTATTAAATGCTAATATTGCTAATATGTATTTGCGTCAGCTGTGACGTACTTTTGTTCAAACTCTATGCTCCTACTATAATAATTATTAACCAATCAGTTTTAGTCTTTTCAAATTGTAGACCCAAATCAACGTGTTGAGAGGACTTCACCCCACCCACCCAAATCACTTGTGGTGGTTTTATTTTATCAAAAGCCCTAAAATTCAAATAAAAATGTCGATCATAATAGTACCTACCTACCTACAAATATAGGTGTACCTATTCAGTTAAATGTGAATAAACAAAATTAAAAAGGCTTTGAATTATCATCATCATATAAAATGCGATTAAATATTTTATGGGTTTTAGGATCTGCTTTCCACTTAACTTTGGGATCATATACATATAATATATGATGTTTTCCAATATGGATTCATAGGATAGCAGATGGTAAAATAGTTATCATTTCAAAGGCTACTTTTTTAATAGTAATAGTACATATGGATTGATACAAATGTGTTTCTAACATTCAGAAACACAAACTTTCGTTTCAACTATTGAGTAGGCAAAGACAGACAGAGTAGGTTCTTGCAATACATACTCTAAAATAGTAGGTAGGTACAAGCAATCAAATGCAAGTCAGATTCAACAAAGTACTATTACTAACTGTTTATCGTGATGTGCTCACGACCGTGCATGAGTACAGTAAGTAAATATCTGTAGCGACGCACAATTTTATATCAAACTAGCGGTCCCGGCGAACTTCGTTTCGCCTTAGAGGATTATCCCGCTTTTCTGTTGAATTTTTTCCTGAATTTTCTTTGCTGTAAACCTCACGGAGCCCGAGCCTTTCCAACGAATGCAAAACTGTGAAGATCGGTTCGTGCGTTCTGGAGTTATAGCGTCAGGAAGGAAAACCCGACTTATTTTTATATGGTAAATGTATGCGAAATTATCTGATCAGATGATTAGAGAACTGCGAATGTCACAGAGCGTGCACATTCGTATTACCAGGGCGGCGGAGAGCGGCGCGTGCGCGGGCTCGCCCGGCCGAGATGCAATCGCGGCGGATCCGACGCGTCCCGCGGGCGAGCCTTGTAAGTATCGTACTAAGCCGGTCTGACCGCGCATCAGGCCGCCCGATTGACGCGCTGATAGCAGCGACCCCGTCCGTCAACCAGCGGGCATTCGCGACCATACGCTGACCACTACAGTTTTTCTAATACAGAGTACAGACAAATGAAGCAGACCCAAATGGATATCAACCGTCTAAATATATACGGTCGTACTATTTTTATGATACAAGTACGAAAAGTTTCCCACATTAATTCCGCTTATGTGGTCCTGACATATAGATTTATCTGGTACTGAGCTCTTTTGTAATTATTTTAGGTTGAAACTGTTCAGCTAAAACTATAAGTATTTAACTTTTATCAATAACTTCAACAAACATGACAATGGCGGTGCGGACAGTTTACTTTCGAGGTTTATTTTTTTACGACTCTGTTTTTTAAGCCTGACACAGTTTGTGAACAATTTCAGGATAATGATGTCTTTGCTAGATTCTTTAAGTCACCCAATTGCGGGCAGAGCGAGCCGCACCCATACCGCCGGCCTATTCTGTGTGGACTTCAAACGATGAGCTAGGTACGGGAAATGAACCGAATCATCTTTATTTATTTATTTATTTATTTATCTTAGATGGATCCTTATTTAATTAACCCTTTCCAGCTGTCGTTTGGAATTCCGCTATTTGAATTAAAGAGGTTCAGACCAAGGAAAGTCTTATAAAGGATCAGTTTAATGGATAAATATTCCTAATTCTTAGTAAGTAGGTCACATTAAATATTCATAGTATTTTAAATATTAGAAACAGAAAACTTTTATCTCCCCTTGCGGTGCGGGAATTGAACCCACGACCTTCACGTATCGCGCGTGCTGCTCTTACCAACTGAGCTAACCGCAAGTTATTGTAGGCGATGAAATTAAGCCGATAAGTATGTAGTTCTAAACATATTCGGCAGAGGGCACTTACCGAAAGGCTAACGGTTGATACAGCAGAAAAATTTCATCACCTACAATAACTTGCGGTTAGCTCAGTTGGTAAGAGCAGCACGCGCGATACGTGAAGGTCGTGGGTTCAATTCCCGCACCGCAAGGGGAGATAAAAAATTTCTGTTTCTAATATTTAAAGTTCGCTAGTACGGCGTATAGTACTATAAAAATAATAAAATCGATTCATAGTATTTTCTGTGTATGGAAAGTTCTGTACCTACTAAATTTACTGTTACAAAAATGATAGTAGTAGATACTCTAACCATTACCTAGCATGTGTCTTTTGCGAAAATTTTACTGCGCACCTGAGTTCAAAAACTTGGATTAATTTACAGAAACCATTTAGGCTTTAGCTAGCTAGTAAAGCCACTGTAGACTCTAGGTGCAATTATAATATGAAACAGACAGACAACATGAACAACACATTCAAACTTGACCCCAAAGCACTTTGGGTCAAGTGATTACGTTTAATGTTCTGTGTTTCCTACACATGTAAGTAGCACAAACACAATTATTATCACACGACCCACGTCCTACAACTAGGAGCGCTAATCATTGTTCCAACAGGACGGGCTTCTGCACTATTTTTTACAGCGAAAGAAGTGTAACGTTGTTATTTATAGAGTAAATACCTACCAATCGACTAGATATTAGATAATAATATGGCTTGAGGCCTGAGGTCTAAAGCAAATAGGTAAGAAATAATAGAACCAACAACAAGAGAAGGTTTCAAATTTTGTTTTTTTATATTGCATTTCAAGATTGACCTTATCCCACTTGATGTTAAGTGGTAATGAGGTCCTAGCTTAAGGGCGAAAATTACAGTAAAAGGAGAGGCTCAATTTCAACATACCTTACAAATTACTTATAAGGGTGGGACGATATGTTCCATTTAACATCACAGGGTCAAAGAGCAATCTGGGCCACCATTCGGTCGTGAACAGGCTTCAGCGACAATATAACGAGAACCAAAAGAGCTCAACTGATGTTTAATGATGACCAATCGAATAGTCTTTCAAAATTTAAATGGTTAACACTGAATTTTCTACAAGAAAGAATAAGTTTTTATTTTTATTTTTTTACTCACACTCGCAAGTCGTGGCAGTATGTGTCTGAATCTGCACTAAGCATGTTCTATGAATATGAAGTATTTATTTATTGTCATTTGGTGTAAGATTTGTTGGCTGTCCTCAATAAATAAATAGATAACGTTTTCAATGGCAAACATTTGCTGTTTCTATGCTAAGTAAACATCTCAATAATAAGCTTCTAAGTATCGTTTAATACTTTTTAATTGTTGTAGAGCAAGGAAGTGCCGGCGCGTGCTAGAGTTTAGGCCTACGCGCGCGGAAGCACATCAGGCCACAGCCCGGCAGGCTTATCTCAGTAGATATGACTACCTAGGTTGATTTTACTTCGAGATTATGTCACGTCTTTGACTTTACATAAGTTCAAGCTAGTTTACAGATATGCAGGTTTAAAAACTTGTTTATAAACACGGTTATATTAAATAAACTTTGGGATGACCGCTTAACTGAGCCCCTTCCTTCTCATGTTTACCTTTTTTTGTGTAAACAACAGGGTACGATTTTTCGATCGCGAGCGACTCGGTAAATTATTAAATTTACTATCCATTGATTTTAAAAATCGTATCGTTAAATTGAAAGATCTTGAAATATCATCGTGAACCAAGTAAACGGATTTTTAAATTTTCTTGAAGTTTCTTAGAGTTAAACAGTCGTATTGAATACTCGTAGTTCGGTATTAAATTTCATTGAATTATTTCGAAGTCCTACAACTATAGGTAAGCACATAGGTAGTCAGGTAATAGATATGTGACCAGCTTAAGACTATTAATTATATATTTTAACCGGACTGTGCCTACATGTCGAAATATGTTCAGTACCGACCTTCTCCCTTAAAATAAGAGAGTATTTATCCACTAAACCAAGTAGATACATAGTTTGGTTTGCTTGTAACTGACCTGTTAAGGTTAAACTTAAACATATAACATGATAGTTTTTTAAAGAAGCCTCATGAACTTGTGTTTTGTTATTGATTGATGTTGTGATGTGATGATTGTTGATGTTGACGATGTGTGCATCGCAACGAACATGACGTATCATCATTCGTAGATCACAACCTGAACTCTCACGGTCCACGGCACGCAGTCAGCTGTATACTTTACTAATTTAGTAAAATAATTCCACAGGCACTTTTTAATCAATTTGGGCGACAGAAATACTGACTGAGCCACAAGTCGGCCTAGCGCAAGTGGCTCACTTTTTAAATTTGTGCCCTATTGTTTAGGTTAAGTTAGGTTGGTATTTTTTATGATGGTCAATTAAATAGAACCCATTTACTAATCATCATCTATATGGTAATGTCAGATGGTAAAAAGCCTACGAACAAGGTAAATGGAAAAGTCCCTTATAACTATAACTGACAAACTAACTGTATGTCTTAGTGCAAAATTAGTAATAAGTTTAGCTTTTTATTTGTAAAAAAAACTACTGAGTTTCTTGCCGGTATCTTCTCGGTAGTTATAGGTTCCGAACCGGAGGTAGCTTCATTTGCATTGTATTGAGACGATTCATAAGTATTACAAATGTAATCTACATGTATAAAAAATATTGTCTTTGACTATAGTCTGACTGATTAGAGGTCAATTATTAATTATCAGAAGTCCTAGTCCTAAGTTACTCTTTATGACGTATTAACTTATAATATTCGTGAATCCTCAGTCGGTGCCTATCTACACGACAAGCCCTTTTGTGCGGCGACAACTGATATCCGACAATCCCTGACTAAGGGAATTTTTAAAAATAAAGTTCGTGAATACTTCTTCTCTCTCGCTAACAAGTAGGTAATGATAGTCATGAATTTGTCAATTGCTGAACCAATTTATTTATCTTCTGAATTTATAGTTATGTAGATATTTGTTTTTATATATAAATTATTAATATTATGTAAATCTAAGTATACCTTCATATTTTATATATTATATTCTAATTAATTTATATAGTATGTGTATAATTATCGTATATTTAAAAGATACCGTAATGTTATTTTTAATGCTTAATTTATTGTTGTTTAAAATGATTTCTTTTTTTTTTCTCCCATGTTACCGCACCCATATACAAACTATCTGCATGACCCAAGGGTTGACTGGTAGAGAATGCCCCTAGCATTAAGTCCACCTGTTGTACCTATTTGTGCAATAAAGTTTTTAAATAAATAAATAAAACAACGTACCTAACTACGAGTGAGTTTGCTTCGCTTTGCTGCCACGCGCCCTTGAAGGTGCACACACTTTTGAACTTATTCGTCTCACTATATGAAATGATAACTACTTAGTATTTAAGATCAATTTCATCATTATTATGATTCGAGTGCATAACCCGGTTGAACATAATTTTTAGTATTTGACCAACTTTTAATTGTTTCCTTTGTATATCACCCTATTACCTAAGTATACCTAGGGACATACCTACTTAGATACAAATACAATTAGGTAAAGAAACACTTCACGTCGATTGCAATGCAATGCAGACTGTTGATCATAGGTAACAAACATTAGGTATAGGACTCTCTATTTTGATTGTTAGGTAATTCCGATTAATTAGATTCTACCTACCCCTAAGGAGAGGGTCATAAACCTAGCTCTACAAAAATGTTGTATTCGTAATATTATGAACATTTGTTTGTACCTTAATAATACCTACCTAACTACTACGAACAATATCATAAATCGGATGTTTTGTTGTTTTGTTTGAGGTGTTTTTCGGACCCCTAACTGCATGTTTGTTTTTTTTATCGTTTATCGTTTATCTTTCATGTTTATTAAATGTTTTATTTATTAAGTTTCTATAGAGCTTATTTGTTAGGAAGACTAAGCTTTTAGGAGTGTGCACACTGTTCGTCCTATAAATAAACAACAAGCTGGTACCCACCTAAGGTAAATGCTGAAAAATCCCAAAGGTAATCCTGCCTACTTAAAATTTGAGGGCACGCACACTTCACGAGTATGAGGTCCGATCCAGCGGAGCGCACCTGAGCCCGGGGCTCGTCAGTCTGGAGCGCGGGCTCAAAGCACAGGACACAGAATCGTTAGCACAGTCACTGCACAGCACTAGCACGGCACTCGCACTTCACTCGCGCGTCAACGCAGCGTAGAGACACGTCCGCAGCGGCGCGCCTCGCGTCACTGCCGCGCTGCAGCGCGCGCGCCGCCTCCCCCCCTCAGGCCGTGCGCGCCGCTCATTGGCCGGCGCCGCCCCCCCACGCCCGCCCCAGCTCCGCCTCCGCGAGGAGCGCGCGCGAATGGCTCGCTGCGATTGGGGAAGACGAGCGCAAGTTCGCCACCTCCGCCCGCTCCAACAAAAAACTGTGTAGGAACATAGGAACTGGCTATTATCCACAATAATAAAATGTTTTTTTACTATTATTTACTCATAATAATAAATTGAGTCCTGATGATTAAAATGATACAGTACCTAGATAAGTCTGATAATATTTTTGTAATAGGTATGCCTACCGCACCGTCACTCTCAGCGGGGAGTAGTGTGTTGGGCTCGCACCGACTAAAACCCTCTCGGTGGCCAACGCTGCGCAGTCATGGGGGAGTCGGGATTCCTTGCGGATTCTACACAGGCTCCCCCACAGCGCCTACCGCCAAGCGGCCCACCTCGTCGCGTAATACGCAGCTGTAACGTGTCAGGCCACCTGACACGCCCCACCCCTTCGGGACCGAGGTTACCTCAGATCATAGAAATAAATGTTCTGTGGAGGTAACTGACGCCAGGCTTACCCCACGCCTGGCGTCTCCGGTCCCAGCACCGGATCTGCTGTGCGGCTCCACTGCCTACCGCCTCTGCGGACACCCAAGACTCTCAGTCCAGCTCTCCCTCCGAGAGCCAGATGGAGTCCCGAGACCCACCGGCCGCGGAGGATGGGGAGACCGGCAAACGTAATACCAGGCCTATCCTCCTCTTCATCCGCGACTCCACCACGGCGCGAGTCGCGCCCCGCGCTGCAGCGCGCCACTGCCGGGTCGCGGAGGACAGGGAGGCTGGCAACGAAACACCGAGGTCCTCCTCTTCCTCCGCGATGCACCTCTGCCCTTGCGGGCTTGCCGCAGAGAGCCACCTGCTCTCCGCGGCCCAGCTTGGGATCCGTCTTGGCTTCACCCTGCGCAGTATCGGAGTGGGTGACAAGGCCAGCCTCAACGTCCCGGGCCACAGGGTTACTGCGCCCCCCTTCGCGACAAGATGCGGGACCAAGCGGGGAGGGGGGGGAGTACCTACCTACCTATCTGAATTTGATATTTTCCCAGCCATCAGGGGCTATTCTTAAGAAATTCCCATTATTTAATGTTTCAATCATAAAAAAAAATAATTTTTATCATCTGCAGGTAATGTCACATGAAACATTTAATCATTTAAAAAGTATCTTTAATATGATTCGTTTCTGTTAGATACCTATATCCTTAACCAAAGTTTGTTTTTGTCTTCAGTCTGCTGCTTTCAGGGTCATAGGTAGGTATGTAATTCATGAAATCAATAAATACTTACATACAGCCGCATACCAATTTCCAGTAATCAAGATATTTATTTGACAAAAATGAAATACGGGACGGGACTTCTCAGTCTGTGTCGCCGCTCATGTCGCTCTACATACCTATTTCTTTCTCTCTTGCTCCCAAACTCAATGCTATCACTTCTGTCTGCTCCTTTCAGGGTTATGATTACTTTATTTAAAAGCTCAGAAAATGTTCTTACCTGGTTTACAATAAATGTTATTATTTTAGACTAGCTGTGCCGGCGACTTCATTCGCGTGGACTACATGAGTTTTATTGTATTTTTCCTTTAATAAAAGTAGCCTAAATTATTCCCTATTTCATCAGCTACCTGCCAATAAAAGCTCCATCAAAATCGGTCCAGCCATTTTAGAAATTAGTTTCCCCTGACTCGAAGTCCGTCTATAACGAACATCTAGCAAAATACCGGCTAAAAATAACGTTTTTTAATTTAATTATTGATATTTTTAATTTTATTTTATTAATTATTTTTGAAAAAAATATAAATTCAAATATTCTGTAATATACCTAATTCAAGCGTCCAGCAACAGTTTCAATTAACATCGAGCAAAAAATTGGAAAAAAATCACGTTTGTTATACGGGAGGCCCACTTAAATATTGAATTTATTTTGTTTTTAGTACTTATTGATCGTTATAGCGACAATACACAATCCGTGAAAATTTCAACTCTCTATCTATCACGGTTCTTGAGAAACAGCCTGGTGACAGACAGACAGACGGACGGACGGACGCACGAACGGGCGGACATACAGCGAAGTCTTAGTTATAGGGTCCCGTTTTTACCCTTTGGGTACGGATACCTAAGAACTTCTCCCGTTTTCCCAACATTTCCCTTCACTGCTCTGCTCCTATTAATTGTAGCGTGATGAAAAGTATACAATAACCTGCCCAGGACTATGAAGAATAATTGTACCAAATTTCGTCAAAATCCGTCGAGTAAGTAGTCTTTGTTTCTATTAAGAACAAACAGACAGACAGACATAAATTGTTCTGATTGCATTTTTGGCATCAGTATCGATTATTTATTACCCCCTGATAGTTATTTTGGAAATATATTTAATGTACAGAATTCACCTCTCTACAGATTTATGATTTATTAATTACCTATAGAAGAATTTACTGGACAGATTAAAAAAAAATCAAAATCAGTTCACAAACCACGGAGTTATGGTGCGGGCATATACACATGAAAAATGTAGGTATATATATCATAGATACATATTATACGGTCGAATTGATTGAGAACCTCCTCCTTTATTGAAGTCGGTTAAAAATGGCTGTCATGAGTTCTACATTATTCATATTAAATAAAAAACACAGAATCCTTTTTTGGTGTACTTATTTTCTTCCACCATCTTTTGTCCGTGTGGGGTATCGAAATGTAGATCTATGTCAGAAGGGGCGGCAAAATTTGAATAGCCTATCCCTACTTCGCACCTCGCTATGCCCCCTCACCTCGACAGTCCCTACCTCTCCACATGCCCCCACGTCAAAAATAGGCCATATCCTAAGACTATCTCATCCGAAGTTCTGGCCTGAAAGCCGTCGTATAAGACTCGACATAAGTAGTTGGTTTATCATATTAGGTAGATCGTAGATAGATAGGTACGAATACGTAGGTATCTACTTACCTAACATGCTTAGGCGTTTGTGGGTACCTACCTACTAATCAAGATCCTAGATCCTAATTATAGAAATTCGGTGTAAGCTGGGATGTTTATTACGTATCTACCATTTAACGCAAAAACAATTGAATGGGTAGGTACATAATATAAATCTTGTTAGATACCTGCCTATATAGATTACATAACTAAGTATACCAAACTTTTCATCCTAATAAACGCAAACGAAAACGTGGGCACACTCTTATTCTCATAGCGTACTTATTTGACCTGATTTCATAGTAGGTATTTGTAGTAATGTCATTGCACTATGTACCTGCCAATTAAGCCCTGTAACAATAATAGGTATCTAGTAGGAAGTGGACATAAAATAAATAAAAATAATATAGCGTTTTAAGTCGCCATAAATTCTAAGGTAAAACCAGTAGTAAGAAAAATAGGAGCAACTGTTTAACCAAATATATATCTACTATAACGTGCTGATAAGTGTACCTACCTACTTGGCGGGTTTGTCTCGTCGGATTTTCAACCTAGAATTTTAGATATTTTTATATACCTACCTAATGCCTATTGCTCGATTTTTATAGTGCTTTAGTTACGCCGCACTAGCGAATTTTAAATATTTTAAAGAAACAGAAATAAAGCACGCACGATACCTACGTGAAGGTCGTGGGTTCGAGCCTCGCAACGCAGGGAAATATTAATCTTTTCTGTTTCTGTAAATTGCTGTTTATAATCCAATGGTCGCTGTTGGAGCCAAGTTTTGCAACGTAGTGAGACGCAGTTTTACCGTACCTAATACCACATTATCGTCTTTCTCTCTCTTGGACGTCATCAATCATCTTTATGTGTCCTACCTCTTTGGCTTCATCTTATACCTAGCCAACTTCTCCTTCAGTCTAGATATCTGTTCACTTACTTACGTCTCTTATCCGTAAGTATTGAGGATCGTAAGCATTACTGATCTTGTCGATCCTTCTGTGCTCTCCACTGTAAGAGGCAATGGGAAATTTAAACTTGAATTAAGACCCAAAATTATGTAGTGGTCCTTTGAAAACCAGATGCTATGGGCACCCGAGCGTTTGTAGTTTTTAAAGTGTAGCCTATGTAGGTGTACTTCAATTTCCCGCGGCATTTTACAGATGGCGTGTGTGAATCGTCAATCGAGTATAGGCATACATTAATGAGACGGGAATTTAATACATTTTGGCGTTGGTATTTAACAAACCAGTTTTCGTTTCTGAACTGACGACGCCATGTATACGGAGGAGTCACACAAAATGCCCCACGACAGTGCCTCGGCCAAGTCGTGTAGAAAAGCCGCAAGGTACCTACACATTTACTTATATAGTTTTCATTCATTATTGTTACTTATTCTCAATACTACTATAGGTCAAAAAACAATTTAAAATTATTATATTCAAAAATTCTTGCATATTATTTCATTTATTTTGACAACAAGGAATAATAATGCTTTTCATTTGTATCTAGGAATGAATACCTACATTATATAGCATTCTAATTATATTTTAAAAATAAGAAAACATTTTCGTATCATATCTACTACTAATTTGTAACAGGCACAAAATTTTATAATATCAATAAGTTCTTGCAGCATATGCAATGTAAAGATAATTTAGGTATTTTTTACACCTTGGGTTACATTAATATAAATTAAGAAAGAAGTCAAAGTCAAAGTCAATTCATTTATTCATGTAGGTTACAAGTAACACTTATGCATCGTTACAAGTAACACTTATGCAAATAATGTATGTAACTCCATAATATAAAAGCTAATGGCTAAATAAAACTCCAGTCTCGTAGGTACTTGTTTAGTTTATTTGTTACAAAGAAATACAAAAATACAAATCTTTCCTTTTTCTAATATTAGTGTAGAAGACACAGTGCTACCTACTTTAGAAGCGGTAGATGTTGTAGGTAGGTTTATACTGTATTGATAACATTCAAAAATCAAACAATGATTAAATAGGCCTTTATTGATCAGTATTATTTACAACTCATCCACATGTTACATAAGACATTTTTAAGATTATCACATTATTGAAATAACAGTAATAAATATTGGATAACATCATGTACATTACTCTGATTCTAGGGGAAGTACCTAAAGCACTTAAGATACTGAAATCAGAAACAATGACAGTAACACTACACGTAGACCCTAGACCATGAAGAAAAGTTTGTTACCCATATTGACCCGACTGGGAATAGAACCCAGGATCTCTGGACTATGGAGATTGTCATTGTTATGTTAACACATTTTTTAATGAGGTGAACTTTAATGACCTAGCAAAAAACTTTGTAATACAACAAAAGCACAGCTTATTTGACCATTTCCACAATCTTGGTTTGCTCTTGTCTGAATCACATTGAAGATCGAACTGCCTGAAGCAGGGTACAACCATTCCTTAAATTTACACTTAAGGGATCACATAATGATTCATGAGTTATTAGTCTTATACTTGACCGCTTCGCCAAACTAATACCAACTCTTTTACATAGCATTACCTATCTTCATGTAATCTCTTTCCAGCTTTGCACCATTTCACACTTTCTCAAAAACATTCTGGCTTGTTTTTAATTTCATTCATCAGTCCACGTTCCACAAGCGGCATGGTGAAGCGATCAAATTCGCTTCCACAACACACGTAAACAGGTCGTCGCATGAGGCCCGACAGGCGGCGCGCCAGGCCCGTGGCCGTGCCCGCTGTGCCGTGCAGCGTGGTCGACAGCCCCGACCGATCGCCGTCCGCAGCAGGCGGCATGCCTAGGGCGATCTCGTTCAACTCTGGTTCCTTAGCGCCTCCCAGCCACAGAAGAAGCGACCCCTCCATACGCAAAACTGCTACATTACATACGACTTCACCACTCAATATTTTGAACTGGTGAACCCGCCACTGACTTTGCCGGTAGACTATACGACGTCGAGATGTTACGACACTGGGTGAACAATTATTCGTCATTTTTACTTACGTAACAACAAAGATAATAATTAACGATTTTATTAAAGAGAGTTACTCAAAATTTGTAGGAAAACATGCATTTCATTTTCAAAGCCAAGCGCTGCGCTGACAGTTTAACATCCAGCTGACAAATGACAGTAATTCCTTGTTTGTCATTTGTCAGCTGGATGCAATGCTAGATGCCACTAGGGAAAATTTTTTCGAATGTCAAAATCGATAAAATTTGGTTTAACAAATGCTGATTCTTGTGTCTTTACCAAACGCGATGATTTTGTCGATGTTCAGTGTTGTACTCACAACACTCACTGTAGAGGCAAACGTTTTTATTCGTTCGTGTTTAAAAATAAGTATATGTATATGTCACCGTAAGATTGTAAAAATCATGGACCTAATATAATAAACAGGACTGATAACTCTGAAAATTTTCATTATGAAAAATGAACACTATTACAATGCAATAAATTATTAATTCCTGTGCGCTTTACACAGATGCAAATCCGAGCCGACAGAGATAGCCAGGACGGAGGCGTGTGTCTCGTTCTTTAATCTTTCTTAGATCTTGCCAGCATAAAATAATATTTCTGATCTAAATTTTGCCTGATCAAAAACTCAGTTTATGCACTTGTATTTAATTGTTATTTCAACAATTGTAAAATAATAAATTGTATTTTAATTTATTTCTTTGATTTAATACATAAACTATAAAGAAATCGTAAAATAGTATTTGCTTACTTCTAATTTCCAAGTGGTAACCCTCTAAAGTATCATCATGAACTGTCATTGCGTCAGTAAGTCAAACTGTCATTGATTGAGTTTATCAAAATAAACAATTCTAATTCACCTCTTAAGATAAAATGGTGAAAAAATGTTGCGTTTATACTTGTTTAAGTGAATCATATAGTGATTGCCATATATCGTTCCACAGGTAAGCTTAAAATAATCTTACTGTAAATCTTACCACTAGGGTACCCATAATTCTCGTAATATTTCAATTGTGTGCTCGAGTTAGTTCCTCACTGTTGTACATTTATTTACAGTTACCTACCTTAAAAATGAAGTAATGCGACAAAAATGGCTCAGCTATACACGTAAAGCAAAAAATCACTAAAAATTCTGTCGTATGCAGCCGGGACTTGCTATACCTACGTTTTCTCCTGCGGTAAGTATCATTAGTAATTGTTTATCATGCTTCAACGCAACAACACCCAACAAGATTTAATTTTAGTTAACTTATTCTAAACACCTAATCAAGTATTATAAAAAACACTATTTGTATATACACTATACATAGTCTTTTAGGTTCCATACCCAAGGGTTAAAACTGAACCTTATTACTAAGACTTCGCTTTCCGTCTAACTGCCATGAGGCTGTATCTTGTGAACAGTGATAGTTAGTTATAATTTTCATTTTTTGATGCCGTTATAACAACATCAAATACTTAATACTAAAAAACAAGATAATATACGTATGTAAAGGGCTCCCATACAACCTACGTGATTTTATAGCTTGCCGGATATTGATAGCTATAACAATTAGACACTTGAAATATTGACGGAATTCACTTTATTTAAAGACAAATAATTCAAATTGTTCAAACGATGTTTTTTCTTTAATTTTAATATTTGCACTGAAAACAATCTGTTGCCCACAGTGATCAGAAGTTAGGTAAACAATCGTAGACATAAACTGGCGTACAATTATTAAAAAAGCCATTTATTAAATATGTAGCCGAAGCGGCTGTAATTGTACTTACTAGTAATTATTTTAAGCATTGTTTCAACTGTATTTTCTTGTCATCTGTATCAACCAAAGCATGTCAATGGCTAAATAAATAGATACCTTTGACAATTTGAATTATTTATTTCATAATCCTTTCCTTATTCCCAAAAATTTTGACATTCCCGTTTGGGGTGGAGCCAGTAAGAAAAAATTTCTAGAACTGGAAAGAGCCCAAAGGGCCCTTTTAAAAGTTATTCATTCATTTTAAGCCGTTCAGATTTTCTACAGAAAATCTATATAAAATAAGCGACACTCTGTCGGTACGGCAGCTGTACATACTGCAAATTATTCTTAAACTTCACAAAACGCTGCCCTATGATCCCTCTAAACTATCCCGAAGACGCAAACATAAGGTAGCCTCAACCGTTAAAATTAAAACAGTTTATGCTAAAAGACAGTTGGTAGCACGATCTGCACACCTGTATAATTATATGAATAAAATCTTGAACATTTTCCCAATGAATAACTATAATTGCAAAATACATCTAACCGCACTATTAAAAACATGGAGTTACGCTAGAACTGAAGCAGCTTTGGATTTTAATAGAATATTTTAACTAAATGTATAACCTAAAATACCATTGAAAGCACTCGCATACATACACATTCAGCACACACACACAAACACATACACACACACACACACACATACAAACACACATACACACACATACACACACACACTCAAACAGAGTAATTTTTAAGTGTATTCTAAGCATTGTTTTCCTAACTTTATCATGTCAGTAGGTATCTGTATCGTAAAGATTACTGTAACGGAGAGCGGGTTTTTCTAACACAAGTATTTATTTACTTAAAAGAAATCCCCAATCGTAACAAAGAAATGTAAAACTAGATACTGAATAAATCATTTATTATTATTTATTATTATTATTATTATTTGGGTTATTCTCGTTGTCCCTACCAGGCGCGTCCCCAGCAGTGGGGACAGTGGAAAATAAAAGTAAACATAAAAGTAAAGCTGTCTTGGTTGTTTTCAACAGTTAAATCTGTCCAGACGATAATTTTGGAACATTTCGACCTCCGTAGCAGAGAGGCGAGCGGGCTGGACTTTGGTGTTGCACCATCTCTGAGGTCCCGGGTTCGATCCCCGGTCAATGTGGAAAACGATATTTTCTGTATTGTCTCGGGTCTGGGTGTTGTGGTACCGTCGTTGTTTTTGATTTCTGTAACACAAGTGCTTTAGCTACTTACCACAGAATCAGAGCAATGTATGTGATGTTGTCCAATATTTATTTATTTATATTTATTTTATCTTGTTATATTTATTTTACTAGATGTAGTGGGGACAACGGACTAAATTTTAAATATTTAATCAAATGTCCGCTGTCAAAATAAATCTTGTTGTAACCCTATTAGAAAGGGACACACGCGTCTGTGGTAGCTATCTCGCTCGGCTCGTTTTTTGGCTGCGAGTGCTCGGTCCTGTTTATCATAAGTCCATGGTAAAAATCGTTAGATTACAATCTATCTCGCGAGATTGTAAACTGTCGACAGATTGTGAACCGTAACTGGGGATTGCAATTTAACGGATTATTTTTCGCTTTATTGTAATCTATCGAAGTGAAACCGTTAAATTACAATCTGTTAGGCGTCAAACTGTCAACTGTAAGATTAGATAGGTAGATTGTAATCTAATGATTTTTACAATCTTACGGTGACATATATATAATAAGTATGCTCCCCACGGGACAGGCTTAGCCTAGTGTGGGGATCAGTAATATTTGTTTAACGTGTACTTACTATATCTTGGGAATAAATGTATTTTATGTTTATTAATTATATATTTTCGAAGACATTTTATGTATGAAAAAGACATGACGTTGACAATTTACCACAAGCTACGCCGCATATGATCATATGATGCGCCGCACGGGTAATTATTACCTATGTATGAATATTCTATTCTCGTGTGTAATTTTCTGCTATTTATGATTATTAATTTTGTTGTTATCCATACTCACATTTTTACTGTTACCGCACCCATAAACGTACTATCTGCATGACCCAACGGTTGACTGGTAGAGAATGCTCCTAGCATTAAGTCCACCTTTTGTACTTTTTTTGTGCAATAAAGTTTTTAAATAAATAAATAAAAATAAATATTGCAGTCTGAACAAACGTTAAAGTTGATAAATTTTAATGCGTCAGTTGCTGATTGGCTGAAATTAAAGAGTGCGCTGTATCAGCTTATCAAAAGCATTGACGTTTTTGTCCTGTCATGCGAGAAATTTGACGTAATGCGCATAGTAGGCCGTATGTCAATTTCATTTTGCTTCTAAAATAAAAAAAAAACAGAGCCAATGTGACATTACGAATTCGGCCAATGGTTTTGAAACATTTGTTTCAATTTATCTACTATTTGTCAAAATCAATGCCGTGGTCTAACAGGATTGGTGAACGTTAACATTTATCAAAAACCATCCAATGACGTAAAAGACTGACGTTTCTCTTCAGAGATAAACTGCCGAGCGTGGATCCCATTTTTTTTCAGTTTTCAAACCGGCTTTGTTAGAGTACGACCGAGTTTTACATTAGTTATACCTGTGCTGTTACAAACTAGCAATGAAATACTTTTTATTGCTAGGCCTCGGCCTCCTGTTCTTCACAGGTAACTTAATTTCAGTTAAATTTGTTAATTTCAACAAGTATTTATTTTGTGCCACGAACACTCGACACTTGATTCCATTTGTCCTGCATTGAATTAACATTTAGAGTTAAAATTGTCCTGAGCAGTGTAAATCTATTCCTGATATCGTTACTACTACATATCCTGCTTATTTTTTGTCAGCCACCTGATAACGGCGATTGGTATACTACGTCGACATCGCCATGGAACTAGAACGTTCTAACAATGTAAGGTCCAAAAAAGTAACGGTAGTTTTGGGCAAGAAAGTCTCAAATGAGTCATAAACATTGAGCTGATCACTGGAATAACATAACTGAAGCTGCGGTAGTAAACGTAATTGTATTGTTGAGCAGGATGGGCGGCCGCGCAGGAGGAGGGCGTCGGTGTGGGCTCGGTGGAGGAGGTGACGCTGGACGCCGACCTGGGAGCGTCCCGGGAGGGCTCCCGCACTGGTCAGTATAATACACTATTATTTTTCTGTATAAATACAAATACCTGTACCTGATTAGGTTTTTCAAAATTATCTTGAATGTTCCATAGATAGGTTGGCAAAGTATTTTCCTGTTTATTTCAATTAAATGTACTTAGTAGAGTTAGATCTGCCTCAATATTGGACTCATACAGGCATTGGTTTTTATTCAACAACAATTTATCATTTTATTTATTCATTCAGTCAACACATGAGTTTCTAGGTATTCCAAAGTATTCATCAAACAAAATAAATACATACCTACATTGTTAAAAAGCTACATAGCAAGTGATCTTAACTAGTAATATCCCAGTGAATTAAAAAATGTAATTGTTTGTATAGTATGGGGCACAAATGCTTAACATCTCATAATATTAAGGATACAAATTTTATTTATTAATTTACTTTACTTCAATTATGTTTATCTTGTCATAAATCATAAATGAATGGGTAATTAATGCAAAAACCACACTTACCTATTCAGCACATATATTATTAACTTTAAGTGTTATCAAAATTCGGAATTAATTTTCGAATTACTAGTATCATAATCCTTATTTACGATTATCTGATAAAATGACTGCTTACATTGCTACATTTACTTATATCTAAATCTTTATGGTCGGGAAGGCCACGTTACTTCTGTTTGAGCTTATCATCTGCTGCAAGCACTATGAGGCGTGCTTTGAGCCATGCCGAGTCTTGTATGTGGTGGTGCAGACGCCTATCTGCAAATTTTGTTGTGTCTATCTTTGAGGCTTCCTTCCAATGCCAACCATATCTGTAAATAAATGTATATTTATTTCCAATCTAACAAAATCAAAAAGATTTAGGATTACTTTTCAAATTGTCATTAAAAGATGAGCATACAGTTATTGGAGCAAAGGGCGCCTATTGGATATATTTGGTTTATAGGGTTCCTCCTGTCCGAGGTTTCATCAGATTTCTTTTTTTTATTCTTTACATTGGACTTCAAGATTGACCTCATCCCGCCTGATGTTAAGTGGTAATGTGGTCCTGTCTTAAGGGCGACAAGTAGGTACCTACAGCATAATAATAGCTGTTATTGGATTTTTCACCCTTACCTTCATTTCATACAAAAAAAACTCATTCAGCTGTTATCCAGTTGCCCATGCATAGATTTCAGTGTCATGTATACAAAATTGATGATTATTTAAATGACAAAAATGTATGGGTCTAGAATAACTTTAATTCTTGGAAATCTATTGAAAAGAGTAAGTGTCGAGTTTCTTGCCGGTTCTTCTCGACATGATCAACATTCCGAACACGGTGGTAGAATACTTAATGTGTACTGACGATTCATAAGTGCTTTTGTAAAGCTTACATGAATAAAGATGTTTTCTATTCTAGCTCATACAAGTTTGTTAATGTTTGCCTTTAGAAATACAAATCAATATAAATAATAACAAAGATATATGCATATGCATGCGCGGCTATGTAGCATCAAGCCCAGCTAGACGGCGGCGGCACTCACTCGTGCGAGGCGGTGAGTGGCGCGGCGTACTTGTCGCGCGGGCCGCGCTCGAACATGTCCCGGAGGCGCCTCAGCGCGCGCTCCTCCTCCACGTCCTCGCGCTCCAGCCGCCGGTAGAACTTGTCCGTCACCGTCGCCGCTGGAACACACACACAACTTCACACTTTCACGGTCATACGTTCAGGCGTACTTGATGCTTCGGTGAAACCATAACACATTATGTTTCCGCAACACATACGCAACGGCTCATGTTTATCTATCTTAAAATAACATTACATTTTGCTTCGATTACAAATGGAGATTAAATCGAAATAAAATAATAATGCATAAAAAAGTCATAAAAGTTAATTTTATGACAAGCGAAAAAAAGTATGGCCATTTCGACATGCTGGTGTTTTTCGTTTTAATTGTTATGTTACACGCATTTGTGCATTCATGTGTAAACAATATTTTTAATAAAAATCAATATAATTGCAATACATTAATTTTAGTTTTAGTCTGAAACTAAACCAATCAAATTCGTCAAGAACGCGAAAAAATACGACTTAAAAAGCGCGCTGGCAGTGGATCGTACTAAAAACTATTTTGGAAGCAGTCTGTTCCAACGCATGATTGGAAGGCAGTGGCGCCAGTTAAGAGATCCTCCTTAAGGAAACTAACGGAGTCCCAGCGGCTTGACCGCCGACACGTCGGAGCGGCCGGGCTCGCGCAGCGCCGCGAACCGCAGCTTGAATGACACGGGGTTCATGAGGCGCGACGCGTCGCCGATGTCGCCTCCGCCGCCTCCGCCGCCGCCGCCGCCGCCGCCGCCGCCGGCCGCCGCGCTCGCCGGCATCTCGGCGGCCCCGTCCTCCGACATGTGGACCTAAAGTGCACTCCGCGCCGTTCGATACTAATAGACTTATAACCGGCAACTATTAGAAATTCGATGGATACTCAGAAATTGCAGTCATACTTCAATTCAGCACGTCATGAACACAAATTTATCAAAACTATGAAGTGTAACCACACCCCCACATGAGGACTTACAATGTGCAACGACGTGCAACGACGTCACCATGGTTACGCGTCGTTGGCGGAGTCTACTCGTTGCCGAGGCTACCGTTTTATAAAGTCTAAGTGAAATAAAATGAAATTATTGTATAAAATGCACCAATCATTTAATCAATTAATTTAATTAATATTAATTTAACTAAAAAAAAAAGCAAATAATAAGCAGAAATGTCTGAAAGAAGATACAAGTAGGTTGTTTATTTTACAGAAAACCCCTGCTCTGCTGGTGTGTTTGCCTATAGCATTCTACTTAAAGTTATCCTCCTGATGCCCCTGTTGTATTAATTGATATGTCCAATTAATTCCAGACGCGGAGGCGGTGCTGCGCGAGGAGGAGGCGATCTCCCCGGACGGGCTCAGCGTGGCGCAGATGCGCGAGATCCGCGACCGCGCACAGAACTTCACCTTCCAGACCGAGGTCAACCGCATGATGAAGCTCATCATCAACTCGCTCTACAGGAACAAAGAGGTGCCGCATCTGTGCTCTTTACGTTATTTACTTCAATTCAAATACTGAATTTAGGACTCAGGTTAGAATTAAGATTAGACAACTATGACAGAAAACGTATCGTTTGGGGATGCACTGATAGTATGTAAGCAATGGAACCTTTGTGTTAGCTAAGTATATAGAAGTCCCATGCTAAAAATGACAGATTGCATTCTAAAACTGCTCAGGTTAGAGAGCATAGGAATAAGGGGCACTCCACTTAGTCTTTTTAAAAGTTACCTCCAGGACCGAACTCAAGAGGTAAAGATAGGTAGTTACTACAGTGATAAAGCTAAGATCAATTTCGGTGTCCCGCAGGGAAGTGTCCTTGGTCCGACTCTCTTTTTAATATATATAAATGAATTGGGAATGATTCGGGATGTCGGAGGCAAGGTAGTTTCTTACGCGGACGACACTGCAGTCGTTTTTTATCGGTAGAACTTGGGATTCTGTTCATGAAAGAACAGAAAAGGGATTATCTATAGTATCCAACTGGCTTAGTGATAACCTTTTAACGCTGAACATACAGAAAACTAACTTCATCTGCTTCTCTCCTTCAATGAAATCACAACCGGACAATACTTTTCAAATTAAAATTCACTCTTGTTCAAATCCTAATAACTTAATCTGCACCTGTCCATCCATTGACAAAGTTAACCAAACTAAGTACCTTGGTATTATACTAGACCAACGACTAAGCTGGAACCCACACCTGGAGTTATTAATGAGCCGAACTAGGAAGCTCATATGGGTATTTAAGTCACTACGTAGGGTCATGTCAAATAAACTTAAAAACAAAATCTACATAGCACTGGCACAGTCTGTGCTCACTTACTGCATCTCAATTTGGGGAGGAGCTGCCAAAACCCGTATTCTTGAACTGGAAAGGGTGCAGAGATCTCTGATAAAAGTTGTTTACTCCAAACCTTATCGTTTTCCTACTGACACGTTGTACAAGATAAGTGGTCTTCTCACAGTTAGGAAACTTTACATTCTCAACATTACTTTAAACTGTCACAAAACTTTAACTTATGTCAACCATTCTCATAAAAGAAGGAAGGATGTTGTAGCTCCTGTTCCTATTATACGTACAGCATTTGCTAGAAGACAGTATTTGGGTCAGTCCTCCTATATTTACAATAAAATAAATAAAACATTAGTAATATACCCAATGCTGTCTCACAATTGCGAGAATGCAATTACCAAATGGTTATCATCTCTGACGTATGATGAAGTTGAAAATCTTTTAATAAGAATTAGTTAAACTACACACAAATAAAATAACACTCTCTTAAACTCAGTCATAGACGGAACCTGTAAGTTGACTACTCGTACCGAACTTAAGAAACAATCAATAGGGCTTGCAAGTATCCCTCGGCTCACAATCACTTATCTATGAAAATACAAACATGAAAATAATTTAGTACTCGGACTTGCACATTGTGCGCAATCGAACTCTCAACCCTCTCACTGGCAACCATTACACACGCTTACATACACACGTGCACACACATACACACACACACACTCGCACACACACACACACAGTATATGAGCATACCGTTAACACGCTCTCAACTTGAATAGCAAATGGCACGTCTGTCTTTCTCATATCAAATTATTTAGTAAAAACAGGATTGTATTTGTTCTACACTTAGTTATAGTTATTATACTTCTTCCTGGCACCAGCCTCTTAGTGCTGGTAACCATAATGTAACTAACTTCATAATTAGATTACCTACAATATCTGTGGCTATCTGTAAGGGAAGTTGCGAGCCATTCCCAATACAAGTGTCATTAAGACTACTTACCGGGAAGACTCTGCAAAACATTGTAACGAAGATATTGGAGAAATAAAGATTTTATTTTTATTATTATTTAAAACACTTGAATGGATTCTTTATTTAAGATTGAGGAGTGATTGGGAAATCATCAAAGAATGAATGTTTTACCTCGAGTTTCAACTAACGTTGTTACTCTCTTATAGGCGTAGTGATATCGAATCGTTGCTCCCGATCTATCTTCTATCAGTACATATTTTCCGTATGAAGTGGTTTCGCACATGACATCGCTTTTGGAATATTCCAGATTTTCCTCCGTGAGTTGATCTCGAACGGATCGGACGCCCTGGACAAAATCCGTCTGCTGTCGCTGACGGACCGCGACGTGCTGGAGAGCAACCCGGAGCTGAGCATCCGCATCAAGGCGGAGCCGGAGCGGCGGCTGCTGCACATCACCGACTCGGGCATCGGCATGACGCGGCACGACCTCGTCAACAACCTCGGCACCATCGCCAAGTCCGGCACCGCCGACTTCCTCTCCAAGATGCAGGACGCCGAGAAGCAGGCCTCGCAGGAGATGAACGACATGATCGGACAGTTCGGCGTCGGCTTCTACTCCGCTTTCCTCGTCGCTGATAAGGTAATGGATGTTTATGAATGATGTGGAATAGCTGTGCTGTCATTTACACATTTTACATCAGGATGTCAGGATATTATAGCCATTCAATAACAGCATCGCAACATCATAATTGCCCAAATATGTAGACATTTGAGCAATTGAGCTTATCTTATTTAAGTGATTCATTCAAATGTAATGTTCTGGCAGTCAACATACTGACAAATATTATTTTTTTGTTATTTTCTGCAAATTTTGTGTAACGTCTTGTTTTAGTTACACTGACTCAGTTTTACTTGGTTGAAATTGTTAGCTGTTTAATCAGAATTTTTTAGTTACAATTATGTAATAAACAAATTAAAATAATGACCTTCTTAATAGGAATTTTTTATAGAACAGTTTAGATAGTTGCAAAATGTGTCAAGGATTTTGGAGTGCGCGGCGATAGTATCAAGCCGTTGTAAGTAAAGCACGACGTTGTGTGCAGGTGTCTGTCGCGTCGAAGCACAACGACGACAAGCAGCACTTCTGGGAGTCGGACGCGAGCTCGTTCAGCGTGGCGGAGGACCCGCGAGGCGACACGCTCAAGCGAGGCACGCACATCACGCTGCACCTCAAGGAGGAGGCGGCCGACTACCTGCAGCCCGACACCATCCGCCAGCTCGTCAAGAAGTACTCGCAGTTCATCAACTTCCCCATCTACCTGTGGGCCTCGCGCACCGAGACCGTCGAGGAGGCCGACGAGGACGCCGCCGACGACGCCGCCGACGCCGACGACGACGCTAAGGTTACTTCACATAAACTACTTCACTCTTATTATGATCACCGGAATGACGAGCACTTAAAAAGAAAATTGTGTTTTTTTGAGAGGAGGCATTACAATTAATGAAAATAAAAATATGTTGAACCATACATTTTTAAAAGAGTTCTAATTGAGTTGTAGTTTGGGTGACAAGAAAATAATTGTAATCGTAAAAGATCTGTAGAATTGTGCCTATCGCGTATAAAAAAAATCAGCTTGATAATTAAACGTGGGTGTGTAGTCCAACTACCAGGATTGGTTAGTTTTGGCTTGATTGATATTGATAATTTTGATATCTTAGTCCGAATTCCACTTTAAATTTTAATCTAAGTAGGTTTTAAAGCATTGCAATCATAAAGAAATGTTCTCGTTTGTATTAGTAAACATATATAATTGTAATGTTAGGTGGAGGATGCCGCGGAGGAGAAGGAGAAGGCGACGAAGAAGACGGAGAAGACAGTGTGGGACTGGGAGCTGATGAACGACAACAAGCCGATCTGGACGCGCAAGCCCAGCGAGGTGAACGAGGACGAGTACACGCAGTTCTACCGCTCCCTCACCAAGGACTCCTCGCCGCCGCTCGCCAAGTATGTGGGACCGTAACGTCCGTCCACCTCTTAAGTTAAACGAGTTGACAACGTATCCATTATGAGAATTAGCAATTTTGCACCAATCAAATATCCACTATTCACATTATATTGGCGTCAAGTTTAACTGCTATTTGAATGTTTAGTTTTGACATAATTTGGAAATCCGAATTGACAGATAGTTCTCCCTGTACGATCACGTCAGACTCCCCTTATGTCATATGTATTAGACCCTGACGTGCTATTGGTCGATCCGCGATCTAGCGTATATTTGTCTCATTCAAATGTTTACCACGAATATAACGAGTTGAGTTGTGTCGGCTCCGAGCGAGTACATGAGTACATGAGCGTGTGCCTGGTGCAGGGCTCACTTCGTGGCGGAGGGCGAGGTGACCTTCCGCGCACTGCTGTTCGTGCCGCGCGTGCAGCCGGCCGACTCCTTCAACCGCTACGGCACCAAGACCGACCACATCAAGCTCTACGTGCGCCGCGTCTTCATCACCGACGAGTTCAACGAGCTCATGCCCAACTACCTCGCCTTCATACAGGTAACAGCCAACACCTGTTCGTGCCGCGCGTGCAGCCGGCCGACTCCTTCAACCGCTACGGCACCAAGACCGACCACATCAAGCTCTACGTGCGCCGCGTCTTCATCACCGACGAGTTCAACGAGCTCATGCCCAACTACCTCGCCTTCATACAGGTAACAGCCAACACCTGTTCGTGCCGCGCGTGCAGCCGGCCGACTCCTTCAACCGCTACGGCACCAAGACCGACCACATCAAGCTCTACGTGCGCCGCGTCTTCATCACCGACGAGTTCAACGAGCTCATGCCCAACTACCTCGCCTTCATACAGGTAACAGCCAACACCTGTTCGTGCCGCGCGTGCAGCCGGCCGACTCCTTCAACCGCTACGGCACCAAGACCGACCACATCAAGCTCTACGTGCGCCGCGTCTTCATCACCGACGAGTTCAACGAGCTCATGCCCAACTACCTCGCCTTCATACAGGTAACAGCCAACACCTGTTCGTGCCGCGCGTGCAGCCGGCCGACTCCTTCAACCGCTACGGCACCAAGACCGACCACATCAAGCTCTACGTGCGCCGCGTCTTCATCACCGACGAGTTCAACGAGCTCATGCCCAACTACCTCGCCTTCATACAGGTAACAGCCAACACCTGTTCGTGCCGCGCGTGCAGCCGGCCGACTCCTTCAACCGCTACGGCACCAAGACCGACCACATCAAGCTCTACGTGCGCCGCGTCTTCATCACCGACGAGTTCAACGAGCTCATGCCCAACTACCTCGCCTTCATACAGGTAACAGCCAACACCTGTTCGTGCCGCGCGTGCAGCCGGCCGACTCCTTCAACCGCTACGGCACCAAGACCGACCACATCAAGCTCTACGTGCGCCGCGTCTTCATCACCGACGAGTTCAACGAGCTCATGCCCAACTACCTCGCCTTCATACAGGTAACAGCCAACACCTGTTCGTGCCGCGCGTGCAGCCGGCCGACTCCTTCAACCGCTACGGCACCAAGACCGACCACATCAAGCTCTACGTGCGCCGCGTCTTCATCATCATCTTACTGTGAGCCTTATAAAGTACAGAGATGGTTAATAAAAGTCACTCATATAATGCCAGCCCATGGTGTGTACAACTTAAACTTTGAAAGTTTATCTGCTAGTTACAATTATTGTAGAAGTGCAAGTAATGAGTGTGTTATGCCATCAGGGCATCGTGGACAGCGACGACCTGCCGCTGAACGTGTCCCGCGAGACGCTCCAGCAGCACAAGCTGATCAAGATCATCAAGAAGAAGCTGGTGCGCAAGGCGCTCGACATGCTCAAGAAGATCCCCGACGACGAGTACGAGCACTTCTGGAAGGAGTACTCCACCAAGTGAGTGCTGGCCTGTGACCCTCACCGTGTATGATGATTAGCCTCCACAAATGAACTTTAGTCGGAATTGCTGCTAAAATTTCGATACGTTGTTGCTATGATATTCAAATACAGAAAGGCATTAATGACCTTAGAAATGTTCAGTAGGGTCCTACTAAACGACTCGCACGACATTACGCCACGCCTTAATTCGATATACTTGAAATCAAGTTTGTTTGCCCTTTTTTTTGCAATATTGACAGTCAGTTCGTTAGATTCCGTGGAAAAGCTTTTATTTACATCGTTTGTAATAACGTAAATATTTGTGTAGCATCAAGCTGGGCGTGATGGAGGACCCGAGCAACCGCTCGCGGCTGGCCAAGCTGCTGCGCTTCCACTCGTCGAGCTCCAAGGAGATGACGTTCCTGGCCGACTACGTGGCGCGCATGAAGCCCAACCAGAACCACATCTACTACATCGCCGGCGCCAGCCGAGCTGAGGTAATGCACGCTCGTATTGTACACCAGAAAGTTTGGACACGTGTTTGATACTCTTTCACGCAAAACCACTGAAAGGATTCGAATAGATTCGTAGATGCTAGAAAGACACATATAACACTTTTTTTTAGCTAGAACTATACTTTTCATTAATACCTCTTACCTCCGTTTCGCTACCTTGAGGAAGGTAGCGGCGTGTGTGGGACTCCCCCGTTCTACTAAGAGCAAGGGCTAATAACCGCTGACGTACCTTCTGAGTATACAATTGGCTTATGCCACCGCGGGCAGCAATTTTTTGTCATTTATAGTAATGTGTGCTTTGATACTCACATTCTAGCCTACCAACACACTGTGCCTAAGGCAGGCGATCGAAGTTCCGCGGCTTATTTTACGTTACGACGTATTCCGCTAATATGACACACGATAAGTGCTGAGGTTAATTCTCGATCCAATCGTGTACAATGTGTACACTTCAGACTAAGTTACTATTAAATTTACGCCTGACCCAAGTAAGGCTATAATTCAAATAGCATTGCGAGCGAACATGGGTCGCGTGTTTTCATAGTGTGTTTAGACACTTAGTGTAACGGAGTACTGTAACGCGACGCTGGTGCCCTGCAGGTGGAGAAGTCTCCGTTCGCGGAGCGGCTGGTGAAGCGCGGCTACGAGGTGCTGTACCTGACGGAGGCGGTGGACGAGTACTGCCTGTCCTCGCTGCCCGAGTACGACGGCAAGAAGTTCCAGAACATCGCCAAGGAGATCTTCGATCTCGACGAGAGTGAGTGCTATACATATAAATCCTGCTGGGTCCACACATAAAATTAGCGCAGTGCGATATGAACAGTAACCAATGTTATCAAACTTAAGACTTAGATTTAATGATGATGATGATGTACTTATTTTACATCGGCGGGGACAGTGTTAATTCTCTAATGGTAGCGTAGGTGTAACACATCAATTTAGTGCCGTTGCGTTCCATCGCATCGCGTTTGTGTTTAATATAGGAGATAATTTTTGATTTGTAAAATCACAAATACTTATGCAATTTTACGAATAGTTTTGAGAATACTCTGTGAACATTTTGGCAGAGTAATTAGTATTAATTGCTTGTTTTTGGAAGATACATTTGGAAACGCTGTTGTAATTAGTGTTGCCAAACTGTCGATAGTTTACCTTGAAAATTAGAATATCGATAGGACTATCAATATTTATTTTAAGCTATCGATATAGTTCCTTATTTCAGACAGTATATTACCGCTAGAATAGTTATGAAGTTTTAGTAAAAAACGTCTGAGACTACCGTAAATTAAAAATGCGTGTATCGATGATAGTTTAAAACTGTCGATATTATAGATAGTATGAGGAACAATACTATCGATAGGCTATGGATATTCTTGATGTGACGTTAACTATCGATAGCAACAGTAGTTGTAATGATTATTCAGTTATTTTAGACTATACTAGATAGTTGTGAGGTCTCATGGTATGATTATAATTGTGTAACGTTCGTGTCAGGCGAGCAGTCTAAGGAGCAGCTGGAGGAGTACAAGAAGCAGTTCGAGCCGCTGACGAAGTGGCTCGGCGACAAGCTGGGCGCGTACGTGACGCGTGCGAGCGTGTCGCGTCGCCTGGCTCGCTCGCCGGCCGCTCTGGCCGCCACCGCCTTCGGCTGGACCGGCAACATGGAGCGGCTCGCCATGTCCAACGCGCACCAGAAGGCCGACGACGCGCAGCGCAAGCACCAGCTCATGCAGAAGAAGATGCTCGAGATCAACCCGCGCCATCCCATGATACTGGAGCTGCTGCGGCGCGTGCGAGACGACCCCGACGCGGCCGACACGCTGCAGGCCGCCGTCACGCTGTACCGCACCGCCGCACTCAGGTCAGACACTCACGGTCTACACTTGGGGCTGCCTTCAACCGCCCGAATAGACATGCCGCACGAGGTCGGCGCGCGAGGAATGAGGATAGTGTCTGGCTACTCAACAGATATATTAAATACTTGTTTTTTCACACACGCGCGATCCTTCCAGATATTCAATGAAAATATCGTCAAAATCTGTGACGTCACCGTTTAACTTGTCAACAGACATTTAAATAGTTTTGGAACATTTTAAAGATAATTTGCAAAAAATTAAATATGCATGATGTAGCATAAAGTCCTCTTTTACGGCATCGATACCTTAACACTTTCAATGCTCATCAATTTTCATGTTTCTGCCACACGCCAAAAACTGAGCAACGAGTATGTATAGGACTCGGTAGCCGGGTGCACGGGCGCCGCGGTGACGCACAGCATCGCGGAACATCGCGCCACGCCGAGAACTCGCCTCCCGGGTGCACTAGGGTTGTACATTTTCGCAAAGAAAATGTAGTCTTTTACAGTTATATTGAAACATTATTTTGGCTGTGCGTAAAACATGGAGGTGATTCGTAAGCGGATTGTAGTTTTTCTTATATTTATTTCTACTCATACTTCAAAGGCGTGGTGCATATTTACGCGATAAGGTTTTACAACAAGGTACATTTATATATTTGCTTTCAAATACGACACCAGGTGTGCGCCCAAAATACTTTCAAGTACGTTAAAGTATATTAAGATGCAACAAGCGGCACCACGCTTTCCCGAAAAAGTAGCAAAGATAGAATTAATTATAAATTTTATGGTTACAAATTGAGATATACCTATAATCGCGGCAAATGAAAGTAAGACTCAAATTTTTGCAGGTGTAATTTTATACTTCAATCTTATGGACATTAAGATGAACTTTCTATGAAATACTTTCAAAGCGCGCGCCTCGTGTTCTTATTTTCAAGGGTTGATTTTTTTGTAAGAAGTTATATTAAAATATATTTATAAAGACTTGTTCTGACGTTTGTATAAAACCTTAGTTAAAAACAGAATGGACAGTGTTAAAAAAACACTTGACACGTAAAACAATAAAATAGTAAATTTTAAGCCAAAAACAAAACTACTTTCATTTTGTCTTAATCCTGCAGGTGCACTTTAAAACAGTTGTAAAAACAATTGTATCAGTTACACACCTGATCTTTGGTGACACTAATAAATGAATCATAAAATTTTAATAAAGGATCATTCTCTTTGTCGGCTAGTTGCGGCGCGGACTACAATAACTGATTGCAAATAATAGATACTTGACCATAAAACTTGGAACCATAAAATAAACTCCATAATGATTCTATTTTTTTTTCAATTAGTGTGTTTATAATAGGAACGCCGAAATTCAAAGCGCCTTTTTTTGACAATGAGGTAAGTTAAAAGGGCACCGCTCAGCACGTGCACAGCATCGACCGAATCTTTTGTTCTAATTGTTAACCGGGATTACTAGTGACAAACAATACAGGTTGTAATTCTATATTAATTTTTTAATCTCTGGTATGTCTGGACCAGGTAGATTACAAAGGTCATAAAATTTATTTGTTGAACAATAACAATGACTATTTTATGATGCTAAAATGCAGTCCATTTATTTTTAGAAAAAAACATTGCAAAGGGTTTGAGCACAATCTAACATTTTATTTACTTTAAACATCACCTTTAAATTATTTACTTCACGGATAATTTCATTAAAATAAAACAAACATAGTAAGTTCTTACATCTTTAAAAAACATTATTTGAATTGTGAATATTTTTGACAACCCTTGCTCTTGCTACTTTCGAGAGAACAATAGGACCCGGCTAGCGGGTGCTGGGCGTGCGCATAGGCGATGTATAGCTAGCTATAGGCCGACTCGGGAGCCGGGTTCTGGGCGTCTGGCGAAAATACTGTAGAACCCGGGAGCCGGGTTTTGGGCATTGTAAGTGTTAAAATTATTAGTGAATGGTGCCAACATCCGAATCCGGGTGTTCGCGCATGAAAAATCAACGCAATGTCGGCATCTAGTATATTTTTCATGCGCGAACACCCTCATTGCGGCGAATCAACCGCGTCTGAGACACAAAGTAAAGTATGATATTTCCCCTGCGCAGGTCCGGCTACATGCTGCAGGAGGGGCAGGCGGTGGAGTTCGCGGAGTCTGTGGAGCGCATGCTGCAGCAGTCGCTCGGGCTCGACGCCGACGCCCTGCCCGAGGACGAGCCCGAGGACCCGAGCCCCGAGGACGCGGCCGCCGACGACGCCGAGGACGTCCCGGCCGAGGACCACGACGAGCTCTAACTCACTCGCCCGCCGACGCTCCGAGTTGTATTTGTTATTTTATTATTCGCCCGACTCGTTGAGCCTCTGCAGGTCGACGCGGGTGCGACCGCCTCCCGAGCGATTCCAACTTACCTACGTTAAGTCTGATTCCGTATCCCGGTGAAACTATTCCGTGAGCCAATGTGTAAGCTCGTAAAGAGAACTAGGTAATGTTTAAGGTATGTGCGTTGTATGTGCGAGTTCAGAGTGAGCGCGCGGTGAGATATGTTATCTTTCCGAGTTTTAGTTGATAATGTGCGCGAGTGTTTTTGATATGAACATGACATAGTGGTATTGTATTGTAAATAAATTATATTTATTTATAAATTACCCTTGTTTTTCATTTTTTTTATTTTCCTACCTAATTTTTTCTTTATTGTGAAATTAATCATGAAACTAGTCAAGTCTGACTACAAAACCGACATAAATGACAAAGCTTTTATTCTGACATTTTTTATTGAGCGTGTCCATCTTAGAATAAGGAAAGTATAGAAACCCTTAGAATAAGGAAAGTATAGAAACCGCATCATGACAGCAACAATGTGACCGTCCACCCCAAAATATTTTTTTTCAACATTGTTTTGACGTTTAACAATTTAAAAATGAGTATTAATATCTATTTATTCTTTGGTAATGTAGCAAATGTCGATTTTAATATCGATAAAATGTGATAACAATATGGATGGTGAAGAAATAGGGATCTTTTTCTTCTGTCGATATAAAAATAATGAATACATAAATAAATATCAGGCTATAATCACATTGACCTGAGTCCAAAGTAAACAATTTAAGCACTTGTATTATGGAAACCAAAACCAACGGTGGAACTAGCCCTGCTTTCCTTCATAATTTCCACCAGAGTAGTACTAACATGCTAGGATGAAGAAGACTACAAGAAAGCAGTTGAATAATTTAACTTTTGTACGACTGTATGCTATGAATACCAAAATGTATCAGCATATCAACAATCCAGTACATACTTGATTTTCATACTTGATTATAGAATTAAAACTTTTAGCAAACAAATGACATGTAGTTTAGTCCAACCATAGATCAGAGGATCTCAATCTCATATTACTTTGCAGTTTACTTTATTGATTTTCGCCCTGCAATGGGATTCTGTTTTCACATTTCCTGTAACAAAATACAAATTAAATAAAGTGAATTTAGACATGTTTATATTTATATATCTCCTGAATCATACTTGTTCAATTTGTAACGAACTAAATAAAAAAATTCATACGATGCAATAGGTACATTATGCCATTGCCGATATTTTAAGAGTCATGGTACCATTTTTTACCAGTCTTGATAAATTCTTATTTACGTGGTATCATAAAATAACTGAAAATATTTTGAACAGATATAAAAGTGTGTGCTAACAGCGATCTAAAAGTGAATGTGTTCGAAAATTTTATCGACAAGTACGATGAAATTTTTTTCATTGGCACATCACTACAACAACAAATATGCATTATTTAGGTTTGAAAATTTGGTTATAAATGCGCTTTTATTTTGGGGAAATTAAAAATCTTAAAGGTTAACAAGCATTTTCTAAATCTTTGGCTCATTTTTACTACGTAATACGCAAATATTTTTGAAAAACTTACCGATGAAGACGATATTGAATAACTCTCGTTATTTTTTAAATCACCAACTTAGAAACCACCATGGTCTTTGATATACAGTTATCCTCGTCTGCAATTATAATAATTATTTGTTTTTATTGAGTTTTGATACATAATTTTGCTACATAATAAGAAAATCTTGTTTTCATGAAATTCAGTTTGACAATTCAATGTCAGTCTATTAAAATACGAGATAGGGATACCATAGATCCAGTTATAAGTATGCACTAGTATTTGAGAATACTAATATTCATAAGTGTGACTATTAGTGAGCCGTATTCCCATTTAAAATATAAGAGTAAATAAATAAAATAAAATAAATATTGGACAACATCACATACTGATTGATTGCTCTGATTCTGTGGTAAGTAGCTTAAGCACTTGTGTTACAGAAATCAGAAACAACGACGGTACCACAACACAGTACATAAGCTAAAACCCAAAACGGTTTACGTTTATACTTTATAGTTTTATTTAATAGTGGCACGGTATTTTGAAATAGACAAAGGGGTGTTTCAAACATTTAATATTAAATATTTAATTTATTAGGTGTGTGGAAATGTTGTTGACTTGCGTAATGGATGCGCAGATGCAAAATATATATTGAAACATGTTAAAACATGGTTTATGATAAAGTTGGTATCGATTAGTAGCAATATTCTGGAAAATATGCAATACTAATAAATTAGTAACATATATACATAGGAATAAAATAAAGTGTTTGGTAAATAGTTACAAATATAACAAATACTGTTAAATACTCGAAAGTGATTTTTCAATTATGGCCCATCACTGATTAAAATACTGCCATTAAAATTAGTCGTATTTGAAAATACATTCATATTTTCAATTTGGTAACGTTCTATTGGCAGTCTATGGTTGGAAATGGGAATACCTACGTCTCACTAATAGTCACACTTATGAATATTAGTAGGTATTCTTAAATACTAGTGCATACTTGTGACAGGATCTATGGTATCCCTATCTCGTATTTGAATAGACTGACATTGAATTGTCAAACTGAATTTCACTAAAACGAGATTTTCTTAATAAGTAGCAAAATTATGTATGAAAACTCAATAAAAACCATAGATATATTATATTCCTAGATGTAACGCTAAAAACCGCAATTGGAACGTAGCTGTCTTATTCACATCTAGCCATGCAGCGCCACCTAGTGTGACTGAAACAAAAACCACTCAAAGCTTGTATTGGAGTCCGCATCTGCAGATAGAAAATCTATAGACTGGACTCCGGAGTTGGAGTCCAACCATAGACTGCCAATAGAACGTTACCAAATTGAAAATATGAATGTATTTTCAAATACGACTAATTTTAATGGCCGTATTTTAATCAGTGATGGGCCACTATTCAAAAAATCACTTTCTAGTATTTAACAGTATTTGTTATATTCGAAACTATTTACTAAACGCTTTATTTTATTCCTATGTATATATGTTACTAATTTATTAGTATTGCATATTTTCCAGAATAGTGCTACTAATCGATACCAACTTTATCATAAACCATGTTTTAACATGGTTTGATATATATTTTGCATCTGCGCATCTATTACGCAAGTCAACAATATTTCCACACACCTAATAAATTAAATATTTAAAATCAAATGTTTAAAACACCCCTTTGTCTATTTCAAAATACCGTGCCACTATTAAATAAAACTATAAAGTATAAACGAAAACAGTTTTTGGTTTTTAGCTTATATACTCTTATATTTTAAATGGGAATACAGCTCACTAATAATCACACTTATGAATATTAGTAGGTATTCTTAAATACTAGTGCATACTTGTGACAGGATCCATGAAATCCCTATCTCGTATTTGAATAGACTGACATTGAATTGTCAAACTGAATTTTACTAAAACGAGATTTTCTTATTAAGTAGCAAAATTATGTATGAAAACTCAATAAAAATAAATAATTATTATAATTGCGGACGAGGATAACTGTATATCAAAGACCATGGTGATTTCTAAGTTTGTGATTTAAAAAATAACGAGTGTTATTCAATATCGTCTTCATCGGTAAGTTTTGCAAAAACATTTGCGTATTATGAAGTAAAAATGAGCCAACGATTTAGAAAATGCTTGTTAACCTTTTAAGATTTCTAATTTCCCCAAAATAAAGGCGCATTTATAACCAAATTTTCAAATCTAAATAATGCATATTTGTTGTTGTAGTGATGTGCCAATGAAAAAAATTTAATCGTACTTGTCGATAAAATGTTTGAACACATTCACTTTTAGATCGCTGTTAGCACACACTTTTATATCTGTTCAAAATATTTTCGGTTATTTTATGATACCACGTAAATAAGAATTTATCAAGACTGGTAAAAAATGGTGTCATGACTCTTAAAATATCGGCAATGGCATAATGTACCTATTGCATCGTATGAATATTTTTGATTTAGTTCGACATAAATTGAACAAGTATTAATCACGAGATATATAAATATAAACATGTTTAAATTCACTTTATTTAATTTGTATTTTGTTACAGGAAATGTGAAAACAGAATCCCATTTCAGGGCGAAAATCAGTCAAGTAAACTGCAAAGTAATATGAGATTGATATCCTCTAATCTATGGTTGGACTAAACTACATGTCATTTGTTTGCAAAAAGTTTAATTTTACACAAATCGTTAATTTTGCTGTCATTTAAAAATATATATATATTTTTTATAATAAATTTTGGTAGCACTGTCATTTTATTTTTTCATATACTTATGCAAATATCATAAACGAAGTCAAGTATGTACTGGATTGTCGATATGCTGATACATTTTGGTATTCATAGCATACAGTCGTACAAAAGTTAAATTCTTCAACTGCTTTCTTTTAGTCTTCTTCATCCTAGCGTAGTGGCTACTTGACAGTTTTTGAAAAAGTATTGTAAAATGTGCGCCCGTTCATTTTATATCCCAAGCAATTCGATTTATCTGGAAAAAATGTAAATAACCAGAGAAAAATAAGATTTTGTGTAACACATTTAAAAAGCGCGCAAAAACGCCAAGTCATGTCACTGTTGAAATTATGACGTCAACGTTGTAGACAACGAACCGATACGCATAGGAACGACTTCATTTAGATAAACGGAAAATGTTTCAATAAATTCTTAATACGATTAAAGACACAATAATTCAATTTAATCGGTAAAATAATCATTGTTTCGCCACATTAAAATGAATTATTTTCGCCGACAGCTGTCATTTCCGAATTGCAATGGTGGTTTCCGTTTCGGTTCTTTTGTTCCACAGATAAAAAAAGTAAAATTTATTTTGCAAAATTAAAATACTAACTATGCTTTTAATTATAAAATAAAAATGTAAAATTATTACTTTACTAATAAGCTAACATATCTAACACTTTTCATATTTTATTGTTAACACTGTCAAGTAGCCAATTCAACGTCCTAAATAACGAACCGATACGCATAGGAACGACTTAATTAAGATAAACTAAAAAGGTTTCAATAAATTCTTTATACGATTAGAGACACAATAATTCAATGAAATCGGTAAAATAATCATTGTTTCGCCACATTAAAATAAATAATTTTCGCCGACAGCTGTCATTTCCGAATTGCAATGGTGGTTTCCGTTTCGGTTCTTTTGTTCCACAGATAAAAAAACTAAAATTTATTTTGCAAAAATAAAATACTAACTATGCTATTAATTAAAAAGTAAAAATGTAAAATGATTACTTAACTAATAAGCTAACATATCAAACACTTTTCATATTTTATTGTTAACACTGTCAAGTAGCCACATCATAATACAAGTGCTTAAATTGTTTACTTTGGACTCAGGTCAATGTGATATAGCCTGATATTTATTTATGTATTCATTATTTTTATATCGACAGAAGAACAATATCCCTATTTCTTCACCATCCATATTGTTATCACTTACATTTTATCGATATTAAAATCGACATTTGCTACATTGCCAAAGAATAAATAGATATTAATACTCATTTTTAAATGGTTAAACGTCAAAACGATGTTGAAAAAAAATATTTTGGGGTGGACGGTCACATTGTTGCTGTCATGATGCGGTTTCTATACTTTCCTTATTCTAAGGTTTTTAGCGTTACATCTAGGAATATAATATATCTATGGTGTCCATTGTCCGAATGTTTGTAATCAAAATCAAAATAATCTGTATTAAATGAAATCCACCACTTACCAATTAAGTTTAAAAAAAATAGTGTTGCCAGCAAATGTTTAGAACCAAAACTATCGATACGTAGTATATATCGCTCCTAGTTAACTTTAATAAATTGCGATGCTATTATCTTCTAATAATGTGTAAATATCTCATAAATAAAAATCGAATCCCAAAGCTTATCGTATAAGCGTAGATTAGTTAGTAACTTAATACTACCTTGCTATATTTATACATTTTTATCATTTAATACAACAGCATTACATGTGTATACATGTATTTTTTTCTTTAGTTCCGCTATGTACGGATATCGATACATATTTCCGTCGGCTGCCATTATGGACACTCGCGGCACGATAGCGGATGGTGAGCCCCGTACTGGTCAGACACATCAAGGAATTTCCACTTCATTTTTAAATTTGTTTAATGGATAGTTGTTAAATAAAAGTCTGAATCAACAGAAAATAGTACGTATATTCATAAAAAATTAAATCTCTGTCGGCTCAGCCGCTCTCTAATACATGAAAATACTCACTGTTTCATCCACCTACTATTCTTCCATTCAAATAATCAATGAGCACAAAGTACCCAATAAAACAAAAATTCGAAGAAATTTCTTGAGTATTGTGGTAATTTTAGAACCCACACCATATTATACTATCATCTTCCTAGCAAGGAAGGAGCTGTGTCAATTTTATTTATTTTAGTGCTGGGAAGTCACACGTCATTGTCACCATGAATTGTCCAAAAATATGTTAGACACAATAATAAAATTAATCAAACAAAACAATAATTCGTTTTAAAAACTGCTCCCCTCTGATTAGTATCAGAAGTGAACACATTACTAGCTACGCTCCACAACTAGGTCCGACTAGCGGCACATATGGAGAAAAATTCAGTACGAGCACAATTGAACTAAGAGTCTGAAACTGCCATACCGCCGGATAGTGGCGCCACAGTCGCTCCGAGACAGCATCATATATTTCCAACTTTAAACAGACGTTGCCGACTCGTCGCTATATTCAATGAACTTTTACATTCACTTAGTTGTTTTTGCTGCCGCTAATTGTTAGCACAATTTCGCCATGATGGTCTCAAACTGGGTTTGAGAATGTTTCATACCGCAGACCAATATACTGTAGGAATGAGCGTATCGTAGATCCAAAAGCACAACGGCAGCAGGGCTCGGGCGGGCGGTCAGACGGGCAGCGCCTGGTGGTGCGCACGCGCGTGTATCTTGGCGCGGTTGTAGGCGAGCACGCCGAGCGCGGCCAGGGCCATGCCGGCCACGTTGAGCGTCGAGGCCGGGTTGCGCAGCAGCAGCAGCGACGCGCCCACGACGGCCGCGCGCTTGGCCGCCGACGCGACCGCGTACGCGAGCGGCGACACCCGCGACAACACGCTGAACGCGAGCACCGCCTGCGACAGACACCGCCACGACACTCGTTCAGTACTATTTTCACTTGGCATGCATTTGCACATTTTTTCCTTTCATTTAACAGACTTGTTCCCAAGCGTATGCGAAAGGGCTCTTTCTTAAACGGTGATTAGTGTTAGTAGTTAATGATTTTGCAAACTATAAAGAATTTAATATAAATAATTATAATGATACAAATGTGAAAGAATTGTATAACTCAAAGAATTCTCAGTATGAGAGAGTCTTGAAAATGAGTCCAAGGACGAATCTGCAAAGGATATATTAATTTGACCCATATTATAGTACTAGCAACCCAGCCGCGCTTTCGCAATTATCCCTTGATGCTTTTTCATCATTTGCCACTGTTTTTTGCTGCAATTGGTTGCAGCATGATGCTATATTGATTAAAAAAACAAAGACACTAAAGATCAATTATTAATACTATGCATTACAGCTTAAAAAATCTTCTTCTCAGAGACGCAACTCTTAATTTAATTTGTAGAAATAATTGAAGATAGACCTGAAGCCAGGCGAGCGCGCCATCGGCGGCCAGCAGCGAGCCGCATCGCGTCCAGCCGCCCGCGGGCTCGGCCGCGCCCCACGCCAGCCAGCCGTCGCTCCACGTCCACACCGGCAGGAACAGCACCAGCGCCAGCCGCCCCAGCACCTGGGACGCGCACAATCTCATTATAACTCTGACTATTACTTAATCAACACATGAAAACCACCCTTCTTCTGATAATATTGTTTAAATGAGAGAAGAATGGTTCGGGGATAGATAGCATTGTTATAAAGGTAGTGTAATTAAGTAACCTGCAGGAGCCTGAGATGGTGCACACCGGTGTCGTGCATGACGCGCTTGGAGAAGAGGTGCTGCAAGCTGAGCAGCGCGGCGGCGGCGAGCGCGGCGGCGAGGCCGAGCGCGTCGAAGTGCAGCTCGGTGGCGGACGCGACAGCCACGCCGAGCGCGATCAGTACCAGCGCGCCCTGCACGCTGCGCGGCTGCCGCTCGCCGAACACCAGCCGCGCCAGACCCGCCGTCCACAGCGGCGTCGTCGCCTTCACTGCACATACATACCAACCAAACACATTACTTTAAATAGGTATCAAGTTACAGGCTAATGATAAATACTATTCACTGCAACACTTTATTAGACAGGCTGATTATTGAACAGTAAATATAAAAGGTGGTTTCTAGAGCTTCAAAATTTGTCATACTTTCACATGTGAACAAATGAATGAATTTGAAAGAAATTTGGTAGTGGATCAGACTATAATAATACATTGAAAATGTTTATATTCAAATAGAACTAGCCCACAGGCAACAGCTGTAATTGATTTAATTATAGTTTTATAATAAAACAATTTGTTGTTAAATTAAAAAGACCAAATTCTCTTGACCAAGTCACAAAGAAAGTATTTTAGGAATAAAATTTATTTTATTACCTATTATTTAGTTTTTTATATGCATGAATAGGAAGTTTTTAGTTTAGTAATTATAATATTGCAGCATTTTTAGTATTTCTTTTTTACTTAATATTCCTAAATGCTTATGGAATTCTTGTAATTAAACGTTCTTCATTATATAAATATCCACATTAAATATTCCATTCATAAATACAAATCAAAAGGTTTCACCTAAAAACATTTTAGGTGAAACTGCATTCTTATAAGGTAAATGAGAATTGTATATTGAATGTGGCTAACCTGTGTGTGCATATGATATAGGAACTTTCCATATGGAGACTTGTGAGCAAATGGTGGTGAGGAACTTAGCGAAGGCGAGTGGCACGAGCGTGCGCCAGTAGTACCGCGCAGGGAACTCTGTCTCGCGGCGCACGCCGCAGAGCGCGAACGCTGCCGGGCTGTAGACTACGATGGACAGCAGCTGCACCATCGTCACCGTCATCGGGTACGGGAAGTCCGTCAGCACGAGCTTGCCCACCACGTTGCTGGCCGAGCTCACCGCGTACCACGCCAGGCACAGCCCCACCACGACCAGTGCCTCGCGACGCGACCCCTGGAGCCCCATCACACTCCTTTATCTGCCCGCTTCCAGTTACCGTTCCACAAGATTCATTCTTTAGCTAAAATCCAATGTCAGACGTGTCATTTTGTTCTAAGTTGCTGTAAGCTCCACGAAGGCATCTTGTATTTTAATTTAATTCTGTTTGAGTAAGCATTCATAAAGAAGCAACAATGAATTGATTAAATCCCGTATTACAATGTCTTCTTACATTAAAAAACCTTGACTTCTCATTCTACTTTTAGCTGAAATTAGAAACACCACTAAACCCACAAAAATACTATAACTGCTGCCAGGCTTGACGTTGACAGCTGACAGGCTGACGAGGCTGACGTTGAAACTGAAAGGAAAATAAAGTGCATAGTGTGTTAGCCAATGAGAAAAATAGTTAAATAAAAGATTGCCAAAGAATGAAGCTATGAACAAATAAAAACGGGATGCATGCACGAAAAAAAATGTCATCATTTATCGCGTTCCACGCATTATTTTTTAATTATTAAACGAAAACTGACGCTAAAATAAAGGTTGTGATGATGATGGCGCCACAATATGTTCAGCAGAGTCAATACGGCATCTTATACGATGGCAATGAAATTTTGCCATTAAAAATGTCATTTCAATCATTATGACATCACTTTTAGTTTGCTTAATCTGTGTAATGTTGTAGTAGTCGAACAACGATAGAAAGTTTTTAGCACTTTGTTTTTTACAAAAAAATATTTTAGAATCGCTAATAGCAAAGAATTTACAAGACAGAAGTTATAGGATAAAATAACTTTTTTTATTAAACATTTTTTCCCAAAGTTTTAGTAAATAGGTGAATAAAACATTCCTGTCGTATGTGATAAGTGCACTGAGATTCTCGAATGAAGAATTTCCTTTGATTGATGTAAACATTAGTGCCTGGTGTAGGCGCGGTTCGCGAGCACCACGGCTGGGCGGGCTGCCAAGCGCGCGGACGGAGGCGCTCGCGCTGGACGCGCGGCGCTGCTCTCGCCAGGTGCTCCACCCATACTCTATTCTGTGTTGTGTCTCCTCTACGTTCAACTTTATACATTTCGTTTCAACATTTGCATTCTTACACATCGTTTTGTACTAATGTTCTCTTCTTCATTTCACTCTTAATATTTCTTCATCATAATACTATGGTGTCTATTGAATAGGGCACTTATAACTTAATATTATATTTGGCACATTGATATGATACTCGGCATGTAAGACCCTAGATCTATTAAGTGTTTTTCTTTATCTGTTAATACAAAAAAGTTTTTTACCTAATCTTTCATTACATTGGGTTTATCAGTTATCATATCTGGTGTACTAATACTAATCAGATCTAAACCAAATATAAATGGGTTATTATGCTATCAAATGGTACAAAGTAGAGACTACACATTCAACTTAATTGAGGCAACCTGGTCAAACTTCAATAGTGCATCCGGAGGTATGGGAACTAATCGTAACAAAATCTAAGTTTGCTTGAAGTAACTAATTAACTGGAAATTATTATATAACCTTAATTTTGAGCATTAACATAATCCTAAGCATAAGGTAAATGACAATCTCTTTAAGAAATTCAGATTTACCAATAAAATTAGTAGAAAATATGGTTAATTTTGATTAAAAACAATTTCTGTCTGGGATTTGCATGTATTGGAGCAGTTTCGAGTAAATGTTAAAAAGTAATTAATGATTTAGTGCACTTAAAAATATTGAGTTATGTGGTGAACTACTTAGTATCATAGATAAGTCATTCATTTCATCAAGGTTAAGAATAGAAATGACGCAAGTCTAAGTTAAAAGGTCAAAATCCTTTAGCCTACTTTGAAGTAAAACTTACAATAACAAAATTAATTCTTAGTCATTCAGAGAGACATTCTGGTTTTGCACAGAAAATTTATAGAAATTGTCATACTGTAAGGAACATATGTTCTTTACTAAAAGTGGAAGTACTTCCGCCGAGCTAGGTGTTATCTGCTCGGGGACCAAGGCCCAACTACCAATCTTGGTTTGTTGTATTATAGTTAGTGGCTACGAAAACTCTGACATCGCGATGTAGGATCGATGTATTAATTGGCTAATCGTGCATTATGTATGGAGTGTTGTTTACTATGCCAATTCTGCTGACGCCATATTTGTGTCGACTTGTACGTCATGTCGTAGGTCGGCACAATACCTTGTCTTTTTCTTTTTACATACCTGACGATCTCCGTAGGAGTGTAAATCATAACTCCGACCGTGTTTCTCCTATTGAAAAATCTCCGAATAGTCGTTTCGCCGATGATCATTTGAACGTGCATTCGTTTTGTCATTTAATAGTTCTACGAACACTCGTATCGCCGATAGTCATATTAAATACTAATCGTTTCGTTGATCCATATTTAGCCGATAATTTGTTTAGCCGTAAGTAAATTCATATATGTATATGCTATGCAATGTCTTGAAATTTTAAAATAAATTAAAAAACCGTTGAAGTGAATTTTGTTTCAAACAAAACAATTATTATCTTATACTATGTATGACGTTGTTGTAATTAATGTTGAAAGAAAACAGCTGTATTTAGTACTCATCAAAAATTTATTTTATGCAAACCTACAGAATGGATTACAAAATATTATGCATATAATAGATGAGATGTATCCTGAACCACACAATGCATGCATAAAGCAAATTCAGTTGTTACAAAAAAAATTAGGCAATCCGTCATTTCCGGCGGCCGCCATCTTGGATCGATTTTTATCAAATATAGCTAAGAACATTCACGACTTATTCATCTTTCAAACAAAAAAATCAAAAACATAATCAGTTCATTTGTTCGCGAGCTGCGGTGTCATAGACAGATACACACACTCACAGACACGTCAAACTTATAACACCCCGTCGTTTTTTTATTACTAAGTCCATGGGGGTTAAAAAGATATTTGAGGTTTCTAATATTTTTTTTTCTGTGTGTGCGACACCATAGGCTGATGCTGGTGTGACTGAGGAATGCTATTTAGGTAATGCTGATAATCGAAGTCGATTTTATTTGAACTGTTAAGAATTACAAAAGAAAATGTGTCCACAGAAAGTGAAGAGTCGGCTCGGCGGTGGTGTCCCAGGCGGCGGTGTGCGGCCGCTGGGCGCGAGGCGGGGCGGGCGGTGATGCGGGCATGGCGTCGCGGCGCGTGACGCGCAAGTGGGAGGTGTTCGCGGGCCGCAACCGCTTCTGGTGCGACGGCCGCCTCATGACGGCGCCGCACCCGGGCGTGTTCGCGCTCACGCTGGCGCTCATCTGCGGCACGTGCGCGCTGCACTTCGCCTTCGACTGCCCCTTCCTGGCGGCGCGCGTGTCGCCCGCCGTGCCGGCCGTGGGCGGCGCCCTGTTCCTGCTGACGCTGTCGGCACTGCTGCGCACGGCGCTGTCGGACCCGGGCATCATCCCGCGGGCGGCCCCGGCGGAGGCGGCCGCGCTGGAGGCGGGCGCGGGGGCGGGGGCGGGGGCGGGCGAGGCGGGCCGGCCTCCGCCGCGTGCACGCGAGGTGCTCGTGCGCGGCCGCCCCGTCAAGCTCAAGTACTGCTTCACGTGCAAGATGTTCCGGCCGCCGCGCGCCTCGCACTGCTCGCTGTGCGACAACTGCGTGGACCGGTTCGACCACCACTGCCCGTGGGTGGGCAACTGCGTGGGCAAGCGCAACTACCGGTACTTCTACACGTTCGTGGTGTCGCTGTCCTTCCTGGCGGTGTTCGTGTTCGCGTGCGCGGTGACGCACCTGGCGCTGGCGGCTCGCGGCGCGGGTCTGGCGGCGGCCCTGCGAGCCTCGCCCGCCTCCGCCGTCGTCGCCGCCGTCTGCTTCCTCTCCGTCTGGTCCGTGCTGGGCCTGGCCGGCTTCCACACATACCTCGCTTCCACAGACCAAACCACCAACGAAGATGTCAGTATCTCACCTAATTCTTTTTGTTAACAAACATTGTATTTCATAGTGAACCAACTTTTTATAAATAAATAAATAAATAAATAAATGCGCCAGACAATCACACCAATCAACCTGGTCTCAAACTAAGGTTTTCCCTTGTACTATGAGTACCAGACGACGGATACTAACTGGGGACGTCATCCCAGCACACCCAGACACAAGTCAATTTAGAAAAGTTCGTTTTCCAAATTGACCCGACCGGGAATCGAACCCGGGACCTTTCGCGCTTTTTTTGCCTTTTTTTTAAACTTTATCATTATGTACCTCTACCCCCAAACTTGAATTTGTACTGATTTGAGTTTTACAGCTTTAAACTTTTCAATAGTTTGCTAGCTCTTATTTTATTATATTAGGACGACAAGTAACAAGATTATGTTTGTAGATATTATTATTTAAAAGGGTGTTCGTTCCAGATCAAGGGGTCGTTCTCGACGCGGCGCGGCGTGTCCAACCCCAACCCGTACTCGCGCGGCAACGCGTGCTCCAACTGCTGGCACGTGCTGTGCGGCCCGCTCGCGCCCAGCCTCATCGACCGGTAACTGCTGATTTATTTTAATATTAGCCAGATAATTAATCGACTCTCCCTTGTATCTACTATAAACACCAGGCGAGTGATTTTGGGACGTCAATGTAACTCATGCTCAGAGCTAAGGGAATGTGTAAGTATAGATTTCCTATAATGATTGGTCCGAAAAATATATAAATAAATAAATAATGAAAGTAAAATGTTAATTTCGTAACGGAGACACGCGAGGCTGGTCGTCCATACACGTCTTTTAAGTGGTAAACATTATTATTTAAGTGCATACACATTTCCATCATTTTCGGTTGGTTATGCGGGAGGGCCCAGTAATCCTGGATGAAGTCGACGTGGCTAAGTAGTGAGAGAGCATCGGTGTAAGGAGAGGCTGTGCCCGTTCCAGACGCGGCGTGTTCAGCATCGACGTGAAGGACGAGCTGCCGGCCAGCTTCGCGCACGTCGTGGTGCGCGCGCCCTCGCCGCGGCCGCCCGCCGCGCCGCTCGTGTCCGCCGCCGCCTCCGCCTCCGCCTCCGCCTCCGCCTCCGCCTCCGCCGCCGCCGCCGCCGCCGCCGCGCCGCAGCCGGGCAGCGACCTGGATGCTAGAGAAGGTACTGCACAAACTATTTTGACTTCATTTAGTGGGTAATTATACAGTTTTATCATTATACTCATAGTTGAAATTTTTTTAAATACGTATAAGCGGTCGACGACCGTCAGAATCACATAATTGAACGTAGCATGTTGCTTTATCGTTTTATTTTAAAACTTGCCGCGACCGCGACTTCGTCCACATGGAATAGTAAGGAATTTAAAATTTTTTTTATAAAGGAAATACATTATAAAGAGAACCTTTGTGCCAAATTTCAAATTTCTCACCTTTATAGTCGAGGTTCTGCGTTGATGGATCAATCAATCAGCGTTCGCTTATGTAAATTTAGACTGCGCAAGTAAGAGTATTAATTAAAATTTTTGAATTGCAGCTTCAGAAGAAACTTTAACAGCTCTTATAGATAATTACTTGAGTCATTAGGACTTGAATTATTAAGTGTACTGATTTAATTAATCATTTATAAATCCTTTTAATGTTAAAAATGAAAGAGTTTGTAAGAATGTATGTTAGTTATAAAGCAATAATTATATAACGTATTTTGATAAAATTTTAGTGGCAAGATAAAAATGAGAAACTAGATGAACAGAAACACGAGATATTTTAATCCCGAAATAATTGGTATAAGTTTAATTTTGCACAAATATTATTGGTCATATCATAGGTATTTTTATTTTCTTATATAATAATGAATGTGTAACGTATACTCCGTGTGTCGCGTTGCAGGCGTGCTCGGCGGCAGCTACACGAACCTGTTCACGGGCGGCGCGCGGCACGCCTACATGAACCGCAGCCTCGACCTCGACCCCGTCCCGCTGCACGGTACGCTACCCTCGTGCTGCGCTACTCTTACACCTGTTGAATCTGTCTCGCGTTGTGCTCATACGAGCGTCTAACCGTTCCAGAAGTCCGGTCGGGCATCATCTCCGGGGGCGGAGGGGCCGGAGGGGGCGGAGGGGGCGGCGTCGGCCTGAGCGCGTCGCGGCTGCGGCTGCTGCACGACACCACCATGATCGACGCCGCGCTCGACCTCGACGAGCCGGACCCGCCGCCGCACCTGCCGCACCTGCCGCACCTGCCGCACCTGCCGCACCTGCCGCACCTGGCCCCCGCGCCGTCCGTGCCCGCCGTGCCCGCGCTCTGACCCCGCGCTAGCCGCGTCGCTAGCGTCCGCGTCCGCCGCCGCGACCACCGCCGCGACCGCCGCCGCGACCACCGCCGCGACCGCCGCCGCCGTCGCGCACGCCGCGGCCCGAGGCTCTCCCGTGTACATAAACGCTAATTAATATACGGATATTTTAAGGTATTCTGCTGTTTTACTTATCATCCGTCCCGACCTAAAGGAACCTGTGCCCTCTTCCTCCAAACTTACGACCGTTTTAAACATTTAAAACGACATTATAGCTGACAACTTATTTTAAATGTTCAAAATGGAACGCGAAAGTCTTAAATTCTATGTTACGACCGTTTTGCTTAACGTATGTAATTATGGTTAGATAGTCTTGCTTGTACCTATTGTAAATTATATTATGGTCACCAAAACACTGATCTCAAGAATATAGCTAAAGACTTACACTAAATTGAGAGATTTGCTGCAGCAGAGTATAGCTAAAGACTTACACTAAATTGAGAGATTTGCTGCAGCAGAGTATAGCTAAAGACTTACACTAAATTGAGAGATTTGCTGCAGCAGAGTATAGCTAAAGACTTACACTAAATTGAGAGATTTGCTGCAGCAGAGTATAGCTAAAGACTTACACTAAATTGAGAGATTTGCTGCAGCAGAGTATAGCTAAAGACTTACACTAAATTGAGAGATTTGCTGCAGCAGAGTATAGCTAAAGACTTACACTAAATTGAGAGATTTGCTGCAGCAGAGTGTACAATTAATATGCAAACAAGTAAAATTGAAAAACGAGAGAAGATCAAATAAACCGTATTTATTTACGCAGAGATCAAAATCAGTAACAGAACACGGGTTCGTTTTTACTACAGCAGACGTTGATAAATACCGAATATTGGTTTTTACAACCTCTGAGGGAACTGAATAAATGAGGTTATGCAACGATATAGCAATAAGCTTAGAAAATAAACGACATTTCAATTGTTACCGGTTATTGAAAGAAATATTATATATTCATACTAAATGTATGTATATTTATAGTATTCTTTCATATAACTTTGTATAAATAATATTATCTCTTATCACCCACGATAAATATAGTTTTAACTTTACACTTGAGCATTATTTATTTTGTTCTACCTATACAAAATTTTAGGCTCTTGTATATTTCTGTATTATACATTTTCGTCACTTAAACATCAGTTAGAATAGATAGAGTACAATAATAATTTAATTGTATTATTTATACTTACATCTTTGGTGATTTTAACTATTGGATAGGCAATAGAACAAGGTAGGGCAGTTATTTGCTTTCATTATGTAGGTACTCACATTTAACATGCGCACGTTCTAAATAGGGATAAAATAAACTAGAATAACATTTTAATTGTAATAATAACACAATCTTTCACGGAATGTTTCTTCATAATGAACATAGTTACATAAAGTTAGAAATTGTTTTGTAACATTGAAAAATATTGTTGGTGTTGTATTTTGGACAATTGGCTACTTGACAGTGATAACAATAAATTATGAAAAGTGTTAGATATGTATGCTTATTAGTCAAGTAATCATTTTACATTTTTACTTTTTAATTTAAAGCATAGTTAGTATTTTATTTTTGCAAAATAAATTTTAGGTTTTTTATCTGTGGAACAAAAGAACCGAAACGGAAACCACCATTGCAATTAGGAAATGACAGCTGTCGGCGAAAATAATTTATTTTAATGTGGCGAAACAATGATTACTTTACAGATTAAATTGAATTATTGTGTCTCTAATCGTACTTAGAATTTATTGAAACATTTTCCGTTTTTCTAAATTTAGTCGTTCCTATGCGTATCGGTGCGTTGTCTAGGACGTTGACGTCATAATTGCAACAGTGACGTGACTTGGCGTTTTCGCGCGCTTTTTAAATGTGTTACACAAAATCTTATTTTTCTCTGGTTATTTAGATTATTTCCAGATAAATCGAATTGCTTGGGATATAAAATGAACGGGCGCACATTTTACAATACTTTTTCAAAAACTGTCAAGTAGCCAATTATGAAGGTGCTTAGATTAACAATATTTATTCATTTCAAACTCCTACTAATTAATATAAATATATAAATTAGTAGGATTTTGTTCTGAGTAGGTAAGTGATATCAGCACTGTTGAAAAAATTTTTCTGTAGGTAATGATATCGATTTTTATAATTGGAATGAATAGGCGCAAGAGTGAAGTTCGTGAACAATAAGTTAAAAGAGGTTTTTACTAACTGTATAATCAGTTTAGAAATATTCAATGTTATCTTTTTTTGTATAGGTATACCTACCTACTGAGGTACAGAGGCGGTGAAGTATTGATGTCATGACATGTTGAGGAATATGGGCCTGTAGCGAGCGATATATTTAGGGTGAGTAATAGACATTTGAATGAAATTAGGTGCGGGATGAAGTAATATTCCATAGATGTTCTTTTTATTTTATTCGTGACATATTTCATAAAGGTTAATTAGAAACAACATTAATGTTTATAAACAATATTTTAAATAAGACCGGTTTAAAAACAAGCGATAGTTTAAGCTATAAAATAGGTAATAGTCAGTGAAGCTGCAATACCTACTTAGATAGGTACCTATTTTAATTTTATTAAAAAAAAAGATTAAACTTAAAACCATTAGAATACTAAACAAGTAGATACATTTAAACTTGAAAACGGGTTTTGTTTAAATCACAAGACTTCGTAACGAGTTTGTATATTATTACGTTAAGAGATTGTTCTTGATTTTCTATCAAAGTATAAGGAAACAGTAGGTGTTAAAACCTTTTTCAATAGGCGTACGACCGAATGAATCGTATCGTAACCGTAAATGTAGGCGACGGAACACATCGCTGCAGACAAGGTCGGTCTACAAGAACTGTTATCAGTACATACATACAATGTTGTACGAGCCTGCGCCAGGCCCTGCACAGGCTCGCCCGCCGCGACTATGGCGACACGGTATTGACACTCGTTTTGTTATAAGACATTATCACTCTGAGCCGTTTACTAAAATTTGCCTCAAAGCTTAGGTACTATGAAACATCCAACACTAGATATTGATAAAAGTACACACAGCATATAATGTAGTCTGAATCAACTTATAACATATTATGATAGTACATGAATAATGTGATTTATTGTATAGCAATACGTGTTAACGCGTGAACGCATGCGTAAGCGGTGGATACGGCGCACACACACAAATGCAGCAGCGACCAATAAAAACGCCGCGGCCTGCGCGTGCTTCCTCTTTCGGTCTCCAGGCTCCGTGCGAGCCACTCGCTAGCATAGCAAATACTTATAGTGATAGATTTATATTTTTTCATGTACATACAAAGTCTCGTAATTATAACTAGTATTTTACCAATTCGTGGCTACGTTATTTCTCTCCGCCCCGCTAGATCCTTGAGTCGAACCTCATCATAAATTTCGAGCCGGATGCGATTTTTTGGAGCGGCTACAACAGCGCAGCGACCAGAGGACGCAGCGGTGAGGTCACGTCAAGGACACCACGCGGTCGAAGCGTGGCGGCGTAGCAGAGAAGTCAAGATCAAGGCCAAGACGATCAACAACCATTCAAAATATTCAAGAAAATAGCGGTCCAGAAAATTCAAAACCCTGAAAAGGGGCCTGCAGTGCATATTCGTGAGTTCGTTCCAATCAAAGCGCAATTTCCATTCCAATTTTTATTCATTTTAGAATCAGTTCCATAATAATTTCCAATCCTATTCACGATTAATTACGTATTCGTTGCAAGATTCAAACGCAAATTTATTTTTATTTCAAAGCCTATTTTGCATTTTCCTTTAGAACAAGCGGTTCCCTTTCACTATTTCACAATAAATTTAAGCAAATACCTAATTATTCCAGTATTTTTTTACTTATTTCTTATTTAGAGGTACCAAGATTCAATTTGTTCTCTTTTCAGCTAAAGATCATCCTAAACATTGTGTTTTACGTGATAATCCAGTGCATTTTATTGCAAATTCCAGTGAAATTCCCGAGCGTGCATGCGGGTCCGGCGCGCTTTCGCATGATAGCTGGCGCGCAAGGTCAAGTAACTGCGCCACGTACCACGTGCACGTGGCGTGCGCACGCTTCCCAGTGCTTCTAGTCGCTTCAATTCACTTCATTTCTCGCTTTAAGTATCGTTTCATCCACTTCTCTTCTAATTTCGCAATTTTCAATTAATATTTCTTGTCATTTTCAGTTATTTTTCACTATAAGCTGGTTAATTATTTTGAACTTACTTCCTTACTTGCCTTTCATTTCCATTCGAATATTATTTTAATCATGGAAGAGCTTAAATCATTAAGAAAAATAAGAGCGTCCCATAAAGCTAAGCTGACTATTTTCAAATCATATCTTGAGCCACTTTTAAATTGCAAAGAGTTAAATAGCTTACAAATTCACGAAACAAATACGCGCCTTGCGAAAATTCAAGCTTTATACGATGATTTTGATGTGAATCAAACTCAAATAGAGAATTCTGACGAAATTCCAGGTGACGATTTTACCGAACGCGAGAGCTTCGAGAGCACATACTTCAGCACCATCGCCGCCGCGCAGGATCTGCTGACCAGACATGCGGCGGGCGGCCCTGCTTCTGTGGGCAATGACTTCGCTTCGGTGGCAGGCTCAAATGTGGCAAGTGGTACAACACCAAACATTCGTTTACCCATCATAAACTTACCAATTTATTCAGGACGCTATCAGGACTGGTTAGAATATTACGAGACATACCTATCACTAATTCATACAAATTCCTCCATACCAAACATACACAAATTTCACTATTTACGCGCATCACTAAGGGATAGTGCAGCACTAATCATTCAATCATTAGATTTTACTTCAGAAAATTATAATGTTGCTTGGGATCTTCTGTGTAGCCGTTACAATAACAGTCGTATTTTAATTAATAATCATGTTCAAGCACTTTTCAATATTGATCCCATTGCCAAGGAATCTGCAAGAGCCTTGCGTAATATTATAGACATTGTCAATAAAAACCTAAGATCACTAAAAACACTGAATGTACCTACAGAACACTGGGACATTCTCATCATACACATTGTGTCCAACAAGTTAGACCCGGCCACAGTCCGCGATTGGGAGGCGCATAGAAATACAATTAAGGAATTGCCAACCTTGAACAATTTCAATGATTTCTTAAAAAATCGGGCTGACTTGCTGGAAACAATGGACGAAAAACACCGACAGCCATTACGCAGACACAGCGACATTACCTACACAGCCTCAAAACACACACATTGACAACTTACCTGAAATAAAGTTCCAATGTCATTTAGCAGCGACTGAACCCCATGAAAATCATTTCACAAGCAACTTTTCAAATTACAGAAAATTACAACGAATTACAGCTTATATAAAACGTTTCACGCATAACTGTAAACATAGATTTCGAGCCGGATGCGATTTTTTGGAGCGGCTACAACAGCGCAGCGACCAGAGGACGCAGCGGTGAGGTCACGTCAAGGACACCACGCGGTCGAAGCGTGGCGGCGTAGCAGAGAAGTCAAGATCAAGGCCAAGACGATCAACAACCATTCAAAATATTCAAGAAAATAGCGGTCCAGAAAATTCAAAACCCTGAAAAGGGGCCTGCAGTGCATATTCGTGAGTTCGTTCCAATCAAAGCGCAATTTCCATTCCAATTTTTATTCATTTTAGAATCAGTTCCATAATAATTTCCAATCCTATTCACGATTAATTACGTATTCGTTGCAAGATTCAAACGCAAATTTATTTTTATTTCAAAGCCTATTTTGCATTTTCCTTTAGAACAAGCGGTTCCCTTTCACTATTTCACAATAAATTTAAGCAAATACCTAATTATTCCAGTATTTTTTTACTTATTTCTTATTTAGAGGTACCAAGATTCAATTTGTTCTCTTTTCAGCTAAAGATCATCCTAAACATTGTGTTTTACGTGATAATCCAGTGCATTTTATTGCAAATTCCAGTGAAATTCCCGAGCGTGCATGCGGGTCCGGCGCGCTTTCGCATGATAGCTGGCGCGCAAGGTCAAGTAACTGCGCCACGTACCACGTGCACGTGGCGTGCGCACGCTTCCCAGTGCTTCTAGTCGCTTCAATTCACTTCATTTCTCGCTTTAAGTATCGTTTCATCCACTTCTCTTCTAATTTCGCAATTTTCAATTAATATTTCTTGTCATTTTCAGTTATTTTTCACTATACGCTGGTTAATTATTTTGAACTTACTTCCTTACTTGCCTTTCATTTCCATTCGAATATTATTTTAATCATGGAAGAGCTTAAATCATTAAGAAAATTAAGAGCGTCCCATAAAGCTAAGCTGACTATTTTCAAATCATATCTTGAGCCACTTTTAAATTGCAAAGAGTTAAATAGCTTACAAATTCACGAAACAAATACGCGCCTTGCGAAAATTCAAGCTTTATACGATGATTTTGATGTGAATCAAACTCAAATAGAGAATTCTGACGAAATTCCAGGTGACGATTTTACCGAACGCGAGAGCTTCGAGAGCACATACTTCAGCACCATCGCCGCCGCGCAGGATCTGCTGACCAGACATGCGGCGGGCGGCCCTGCTTCTGTGGGCAATGACTTCGCTTCGGTGGCAGGCTCAAATGTGGCAAGTGGTACAACACCAAACATTCGTTTACCCATCATAAACTTACCAATTTATTCAGGACGCTATCAGGACTGGTTAGAATATTACGAGACATACCTATCACTTATTCATACAAATTCCTCCATACCAAACATACACAAATTTCACTATTTACGCGCATCACTAAGGGATAGTGCAGCACTAATTATTCAATCATTAGATTTTACTTCAGAAAATTATAATGTTGCTTGGGATCTTCTGTGTAGCCGTTACAATAACAGTCGTATTTTAATTAATAATCATGTTCAAGCACTTTTCAATATTGATCCCATTACCAAGGAATCTGCAAGAGCCTTGCGTAATATTATAGACATTGTCAATAAAAACCTAAGATCACTAAAAACACTGAATGTACCTACAGAACACTGGGACATTCTCATTATACACATTGTGTCCAACAAGTTAGACCCGGCCACAGTCCGTGATTGGGAGGCGCATAGAAATACAATTAAGGAATTGCCAACCTTGAACAATTTCAATGATTTCTTAAAAAATCGGGCTGACTTGCTGGAAACAATGGACGAAAAACACCGACAGCCATTACGCAGACACAGCGACATTACCCACGTTAGACCAAAAACATTCATAGCTAATCAGACGCTTACAAAACCAACACAATTTCCATGCCCTATTTGCAAAGGTGCACATTCAATATATTACTGCATGAAATTTAAATTATTGCCAATTGAAAAACGTATAGAAAGGGTTAAACAATTAAATTTATGTATAAACTGTTTGCGTGGTGGTCATGATGAAAAACAGTGCAAATACGGAGCTTGCAAATTGTGTTCTCGTAGACACAATACTATGCTGCACTTAGGCAACAGACAAAACACACTATCCCAACCTCATTCTCAAACTGAGTGCGTAGTACTACCTGCCATGCAAGAACAAAACCAGACCGAATCGAATCCTCAAACTAATCAAATAGATACGAATAATATTACACTTTCTACTACGCATCAAGGGCAGGTATTACTATCCACTGTGCAAATTCATGTCAAAGACAACAATGGTCATTTACACAAAATCAGAGCATTGTTGGATTGTGGTAGCACCAGTAGTTTCATTGTTGAAAACTTACAAAAACAATTGCATATTCCAAATTATTCAACTTCAATATCCATTCAAGGATTAAATAATCAAAGTTCAAATATTTCTAAGAGATGTGACGTAACAATTTCGTCGCTCTCAGACAGCGGTTACTCCTCAAGGGTTAACTGTTTTATTGTGCCACAAATCACACAATTAATACCTACAAAAAAAATTAACATAGACAATTTCAAAATACCTCCAAACATCCACCTCGCGGATCCACAATTCAATACCCCGTCTGAGGTGCAGATGCTATTGGGAGCAGACCTGTTCTGGCAGGTTCTATCTAATAATCAAATACCGTTAGGTAAAAACATGCCAATCTTAGCTGAAACAATGCTAGGTTGGATCGTCTCCGGCTACATCAGAGACTCAAAACGTATTCAAAATACAGTCCATTGCCATTTCATTCAAGACACTGAGCTCGAGACAAGGCTCGATCAGTTTTTCAAATTGGAGTCAGTAGGCACCACTCAACAATCCCCGTCAGTGGGTGAGAGTGAATGCGAAGCTATTTTCACGAAAACAACTGTCCGTCAGCCAGACGGCAGATTCATGGTTACCATGCCACTAAAAGAGTCTCCTAGTTGTCTAGGTGATTCTACCGAACAAGCTCTTAGCAGATTTCAAGCTTTAGAACGCAAATTCAAACGCAATCCCACATTCAAACAAAATTACATAGCTTTCATGAACGAATACATTTCACTAGGTCATATGACCGAAAATACAAATCTAAAAGACACAGAAGTTTCATATTTCTTACCACATCATGGGGTATTGCGAGAGGACAGCCTAACGACAAAGTTAAGGACTGTCTTCGACGCCTCTGCAGTCACAAGCACAGGCAAGTCACTCAATGACATACAACATGTAGGTCCTACTATACAAGAGGATTTAGTTAGTATACTGATTCGCTTCCGCCAGCACAAATTTGTTGTTACTGCGGATATAGAAAAAATGTATAGACAAATCTGGGTTGCTCCAATGCAACGCGGCTTGCAGCAGATTTTCTGGCGGTCGGATCCAACACAAGAGATCAAACGATACAAACTTAACACTGTTACCTACGGATTAGCAGCATCTGCTTTCTTAGCGTTTCGATGTCTAATACAACTTGGCCGTGATTGCGTAGATAAAAATGTAAGTGAAACAATCTTATACGACTTTTACGCTGACGATTTAGTGACAGGGCATTCTGAAGAGTCACAGCTAATTCAAATATGCAAAGGCGTCATTCACGAGCTAGGAAAAGCTCATTTTCATTTACGCAAATGGCATACAAACAGTACACACGTACTCGATCAAATTGTAGGTGAAAATGACAATGACTTAGTAAATTTAAGCAAAAATGAGCATGCAAAAACATTAGGCCTACAATGGGCTTGCAAAAAAGACACATTGTTATTTTCATCAACACAAACTGATATACAAAACTCACAAATAACCAAGCGTTCAATTTTGTCCGCAATTGCCCAAGTTTTTGACCCACTGGGTCTCATTAACCCATGTATGTTACAGGCTAAACTTATATTGCAAACACTATGGGCAAAGAACATTGCGTGGGACGACCCATTGCCCCTTGAAATTCAATCTCAGTGGAAATATTTCATTCAATACCTACCTGAGTTGAATAATATTCAAATACCACGTCATGTCCTTAGCGACAAACCAATAAAGGTCGAATTGCATACCTTTAGCGATGCCTCAATAAAAGCATACGCTGCATGCGTATACATACGCTCAATTTCAAACAATGGTAGTATCATGGTTCATTTAATAATGGCAAAAAGTAGAGTATCTCCTTTATCGCAAAAACTCTCAACACCCAGACTCGAATTAGTAGGAGCCCTTTTAGCCAGTAATTTAAGCAAGAAGGTTGAGAATTCCTTACGTTTACCAATTGATTCAAAATATTTTTGGTGTGATTCAACCATTGTGCTTGGTTGGATCAAAACATGCAGCAAAGTAAAGCTCAAACAGTTTGTTTACAATAGAATTACCGAAATTACAAAAAACTCTGAACCTTCTTCATGGAACTACGTTCCCACTGGATCCAACCCCGCAGATATAGGATCCCGAGGCCTGAACGCGTCTCAGCTAAAATGTTCAACTTTGTGGTGGGGAGGTCCGCATTTCCTTCATCAAAAGGAAATCGTAATGCCTACACAGCCTCAAAACACACACATTGACAACTTACCTGAAATAAAGTTCCAATGTCATTTAGCAGCGACTGAACCCCATGAAAATCATTTCACAAGCAACTTTTCAAATTACAGAAAATTACAACGAATTACAGCTTATATAAAGCGTTTCACGCATAACTGTAAAAATTCTAATAATAAAATCACAGGTCCGCTAACGACATCGGAACTTGAACTCGCTACACAAACACTTTGTCGAATTGTGCAGCAGGATATGTTTTGTAAACAATATTCATTTTTGAAAAAGGGTCAACCCTTACCTTCTAAGGACAAACTATTGAGTTTAAATCCATTTCTCGATGAGACAGAGCTAATGAGAGTTGGAGGAAGATTATCCAATTCTAATTACGATTCAAATACAAAACATCCAATCTTGTTGCATGCTTCTCACAACGTTACAAAACTACTCGTTCAACACTTTCATTTAATTTTATTACACGCAGGTCCACAGCTGTTACTTTCGAATTTAAGACATAAATTTTGGATTACGAACGGGCGAAATTTGGCAGGAAAAATAACGCGAAATTGTTTAAAATGTTGTAGATTTTCAGGAAAAACATATCAACCAATAATGGGTAATCTGCCTGCAGAAAGACTGCAGTCAGAATACGTGTTCTGTAATACAGCTGTGGACTACATGGGACCAGTCTTGTTAGCTGACAGAAAGGGCAGGGGTTGTAAACTCAAAAAAGCCTACTTATGTGTATTTGTTTGTTTGGCAGTTCGTGCAGTACACATCGAGCTTGTCACCGACCTAACTTCACAAGGCTTCCTGTCAGCCCTCAATAGATTCATTGCTCGCAGAGGCAGGCCCGCTGTAATATTTTCAGACAATGGCACGAATTTTATAGGCGCATCTAACGATATTTCTAAATTTATAAAAAACAATTGCGATAACATAGTTTCATATGCAGCTGAAAAAGGTATTATTTTCAAATTTTCGCCAGCCTATAGTCCCCATTTTAACGGCTTAGCCGAGGGCTCAGTAAAATCAATAAAACATCATTTAAGAAGAGTACTATCGATGACTCATCTCGATTACGAAGAATTAAACACAGTCTTAGTCGAAATTGAAGCAATATTGAATTCTAGACCTCTAACTCCACTCTCAAGCGATCCCTCAGATTTAGTCCCATTAACCCCTGCGCATTTTTTGATTGGACGTACATTAACGATGTCGCCTGCTCCCCAGAATTGCAGAAGCGAAACAAATGGCGCCAGGATGGTGGCCAACCACAAACAGGAGAGATGGTCCTCATCAAAGATGATCGCCTGCCCCCCAATCGCTGGCTGCTGGGTCGAGTGACTGCTGTCTTCCCCGGCGCTGATGGTGTCAACCGAGTAGCCGACATCAAAACTACATCGGGAACAATGAGAAGAGCTTTCAATCGGCTCTGTCCTCTTCCAATATTGGAACAGAATGCTTTGGAACAGAATGTTCCAAGGGCGGCAGCATGTTAACGCGTGAACGCATGCGTAAGCGGTGGATACGGCGCACACACACAAATGCAGCAGCGACCAATAAAAACGCCGCGGCCTGCGCGTGCTTTCTCTTTCGGTCTCCAGGCTCCGTGCGAGCCACTCGCTAGCATAGCAAATACTTATAGTGATAGATTTATATTTTTTCATGTACATACATAGTCTCGTAATTATAACTAGTATTTTACCAATTCGTGGCTACGTTATTTCTCTCCGCCCCGCTAGATCCTTGAGTCGAGCCTCATCATAGATTCACGTTAGACCAAAAACATTCATAGCTAATCAGACGCTTACAAAACCAACACAATTTCCGTGCCCTATTTGCAAAGGTGCACATTCAGTATATTACTGCACGAAATTTAAATTATTGCCAATTGAAAAACGTATAGAAAGGGTTAAGCAATTAAATTTATGTATAAACTGTTTGCGTGGTGGTCATGATGAAAAACAGTGCAAATACGGAGCTTGCAAATTGTGTTCTCGTAGACACAATACTATGCTACACTTAGGCAACAGACAAAACACACTATCCCAACCTCATTCTCAAACTGAGTGCGTAGTACTACCTGCCATGCAAGAACAAAACCAGACCGAATCGAATCCTCAAACTAATCAAATAGATACGAATAATATTACACTTTCTACTACGCATCAAGGGCAGGTATTACTATCCACTGTGCAAATTCATGTCAAAGACAACAATGGTCATTTACACAAAATCAAAGCATTGTTGGATTGTGGTAGCACCAGTAGTTTCATTGTTGAAAACTTACAAAAACAATTGCATATTCCATATTATTCAACTTCAATATCCGTTCAAGGATTAAATAATCAAAGTTCAAATATTTCTAAGAGATGTGACGTAACAATTTCGTCGCTCTCAGACAGCGGTTACACCTCAAGGGTTAACTGTTTTATTGTGCCACAAATCACACAATTAATACCTACAAAAAAAATTAACATAGACAATTTCAAAATACCTCCAAACATCCACCTCGCGGATCCACAATTCAATACCCCGTCTGAGGTGCAGATGCTATTGGGAGCAGACCTGTTCTGGCAGGTTCTATCTAATAATCAAATACCGTTAGGTAAAAACATGCCAATCTTAGCTGAAACAATGCTAGGTTGGATAGTCTCCGGCTACGTCAGAGACTCAAAACGTATTCAAAATACAGTCCATTGCCATTTCATTCAAAACACTGAGCTCGAGACAAGGCTCGATCAGTTTTTCAAATTGGAGTCAGTAGGCACCACTCAACAATCCCCGTCAGTGGGTGAGAGTGAATGCGAAGCTATTTTCACGAAAACAACTGTCCGTCAGCCAGACGGCAGATTCATGGTTACCATGCCACTAAAAGAGTCTCCTAGTTGTCTAGGTGATTCTACCGAACAAGCTCTTAGCAGATTTCAAGCTTTAGAACGCAAATTCAAACGCAATCCCACATTCAAACAAAATTGCATAGCTTTCATGAACGAATACATTTCACTAGGTCATATGACCGAAAATACAAATCCAAAAGACACTAATTTATTTTCATCAACACAAACTGATATACAAAACTCACAAATAACCAAGCGTTCAATTTTGTCCGCAATTGCCCAAGTTTTTGACTCACTGGGTCTCGTTAACCCATGTATGTTACAGGCTAAACTTATATTGCAAATACTATGGGCAAAGAAAATTGCGTGGGACGACCCATTGCCCCTTGAAATTCAATCTCAGTGGAAATTTTTCATTCAATACCTACCTGAGTTGAATAATATTCAAATACCACGTCATGTCCTTAGCGACAAACCAATAAAGGTCGAATTGCATACCTTTAGCGATGCCTCAATAAAAGCATACGCTGCATGCGTATACATACGCTCAATTTCAAACAATGGTAGTATCATGGTTCATTTAATAATTGCAAAAAGTAGAGTATCTCCTTTATCGCAAAAACTCTCAACACCCAGACTCGAATTAGTAGGAGCCCTTTTAGCCAGTAATTTAAGCAAGAAGGTTGAGAATTCCTTACGTTTACCAATTGATTCAAAATATTTTTGGTGTGATTCAACCATTGTGCTTGGTTGGATCAAAACATGCAGCAAAGTAAAGCTCAAACAGTTTGTTTACAATAGAATTACCGAAATTACAAAAAACTCTGAACCTTCTTCATGGAACTACGTTCCCACTGGATCCAACCCCGCAGATATAGGATCCCGAGGCCTGAACGCGTCTCAGCTAAAATGTTCAACTTTGTGGTGGGGAGGTCCGCATTTCCTTCATCAAAAGGAAATCGTAATGCCTACACAGCCTCAAAACACACACATTGACAACTTACCTGAAATAAAGTTCCAATGTCATTTAGCAGCGACTGAACCCCATGAAAATCATTTCACAAGCAACTTTTCAAATTACAGAAAATTACAACGAATTACAGCTTATATAAAACGTTTCACGCATAACTGTAAAAATTCTAATAATAAAATTACAGGTCCGCTAACGACATCGGAACTTGAACTCGCTACACAAACACTTTGTCGAATTGTGCAGCAGGATATGTTTTGTAAACAATATTCATTTTTGAAAAAGGGTCAACCCTTACCTTCTAAGGACAAACTATTGAGTTTAAATCCATTTCTCGATGAGACAGAGCTAATGAGAGTTGGAGGAAGATTATCCAATTCTAATTACGATTCAAATACAAAACATCCAATCTTGTTGCATGCTTCTCACAACGTTACAAAACTACTCGTTCAACACTTTCATTTAATTTTATTACACGCAGGTCCACAGCTGTTACTTTCGAATTTAAGACATAAATTTTGGATTACTAACGGGCGAAATTTGGCAAGAAAAATAACGCGAAATTGTTTAAAATGTTGTAGATTTTCAGGAAAAACATATCAACCAATAATGGGTAATCTGCCTGCAGAAAGACTGCAGTCAGAATACGTGTTCTGTAATACAGCTGTGGACTACATGGGACCAGTCTTGTTAGCTGACAGAAAGGGCAGGGGTTGTAAACTCAAAAAAGCCTACTTATGTGTATTTGTTTGTTTGGCAGTTCGTGCAGTACACATCGAGCTTGTCACCGACCTAACTTCACAAGGCTTCCTGTCAGCCCTCAATAGATTCATTGCTCGCAGAGGCAGGCCCGCTGTAATATTTTCAGACAATGGCACGAATTTTATAGGCGCATCTAACGATATTTCTAAATTTATAAAAAACAATTGCGATAACATAGTTTCATATGCAGCTGAAAAAGGTATTATTTTCAAATTTTCGCCAGCCTATAGTCCCCATTTTAACGGTTTAGCCGAGGGCTCAGTAAAATCAATAAAACATCATTTAAGAAGAGTACTATCGATGACTCATCTCGATTACGAAAAATTAAACACAGTCTTAGTCGAAATTGAAGCAATATTGAATTCTAGACCTCTAACTCCACTCTTAAGCGATCCCTCAGATTTAGTCCCATTAACCCCTGCGCATTTTTTGATTGGACGTACATTAACGATGTCGCCTGCTCCCCAGGTACAAGATGCTCATCACATCCACAGTCTTACAAGATATGCAAGAACACAATTACTAAAGACTCACTTCTGGAACCGCTACTATATGGAATATATTTCAGAATTGCAGAAGCGAAACAAATGGCGCCAGGATGGTGGCCAACCACAAACAGGAGAGATGGTCCTCATCAAAGATGATCGCCTGCCCCCCATCGCTGGCTGCTGGGTCGAGTGACTGCTGTCTTCCCCGGCGCTGATGGTGTCAAACGAGTAGCCGACGTCAAAACTACATCGGGAACAATGAGAAGAGCTTTCAATCGGCTCTGTCCTCTTCCAATATTGGAACAGAATGCTTTGGAACAGAATGTTCCAAGGGCGGCAGCATGTTAACGCGTGAACGCATGCGTAAGCGGTGGATACGGCGCACACACACAAATGCAGCAGCGACCAATAAAAACGCCGCGGCCTGCGCGTGCTTTCTCTTTCGGTCTCCAGGCTCCGTGCGAGCCACTCGCTAGCATAGCAAATACTTATAGTGATAGATTTATATTTTTTCATGTACATACAAAGTCTCGTAATTATAACTAGTATTTTACCAATTCGTGGCTACGTTATTTCTCTCCGCCCCGCTAGATCCTTGAGTCGAACCTCATCATAAATTTCGAGCCGGATGCGATTTTTTGGAGCGGCTACAACAGCGCAGCGACCAGAGGACGCAGCGGTGAGGACACGTCAAGGACACCACGCGGTCGAAGCGTGGCGGCGTAGCAGAGAATTCAAGATCAAGGCCAAGACGATCAACAACCATTCAAAATATTCAAGAAAATAGCGGTCCAGAAAATTCAAAACCCTGAAAAGGGGCCTGCAGTGCATATTCGTGAGTTCGTTCCAATCAAAGCGCAATTTCCATTCCAATTTTATTCATTTTAGAATCAGTTCCATAATAATTTCCAATCCTATTCACGATTAATTACGTATTCGTTGCAAGATTCAAACGCAAATTTATTTTTATTTCAAAGCCTATTTTGCATTTTCCTTTAGAACAAGCGGTTCCCTTTCACTATTTCACAATAAATTTAAGCAAATACCTAATTATTCCAGTATTTTTTTTACTTATTTCTTATTTAGAGGTACCAAGATTCAATTTGTTCTCTTTTCAGCTAAAGATCATCCTAAACATTGTGTTTTACGTGATAATCCAGTGCATTTTATTGCAAATTCCAGTGAAATTCCCGAGCGTGCATGCGGGTCCGGCGCGCTTTCGCATGATCGCTGGCGCGCAAGGTCAAGTAACTCCGCCACGTACCACGTGCACGTGGCGTGCGCACGCTTCCCAGTGCTTCTAGTCGCTTCAATTCACTTCATTTCTCGCTTTAAGTATCGTTTCATCCACTTCTCTTCTAATTTCGCAATTTTCAATTAATATTTCTTGTCATTTTCAGTTATTTTTCACTATAAGCTGGTTAATTATTTTGAACTTACTTCCTTACTTGCCTTTCATTTCCATTCGAATATTATTTTAATCATGGAAGAGCTTAAATCATTAAGAAAAATAAGAGCGTCCCATAAAGCTAAGCTGACTATTTTCAAATCATATCTTGAGCCACTTTTAAATTGCAAAGAGTTAAATAGCTTACAAATTCACGAAACAAATACGCGCCTTGCGAAAATTCAAGCTTTATACGATGATTTTGATGTGAATCAAACTCAAATAGAGAATTCTGACGAAATTCCAGGTGACGATTTTACCGAACGCGAGAGCTTCGAGAGCACATACTTCAGCACCATCGCCGCCGCGCAGGATCTGCTGACCAGACATGCGGCGGGCGGCCCTGCTTCTGTGGGCAATGACTTCGCTTCGGTGGCAGGCTCAAATGTGGCAAGTGGTGCAACACCAAACATTCGTTTACCCATCATAAACTTACCAATTTATTCAGGACGCTATCAGGACTGGTTAGAATATTACGAGACATACCTATCACTTATTCATACAAATTCCTCCATACCAAACATACACAAATTTCACTATTTACGCGCATCACTAAGGGATAGTGCAGCACTAATCATTCAATCATTAGATTTTACTTCAGAAAATTATAATGTTGCTTGGGATCTTCTGTGTAGCCGTTACAATAACAGTCGTATTTTAATTAATAATCATGTTCAAGCACTTTTCAATATTGATCCCATTACCAAGGAATCTGCAAGAGCCTTGCGTAATATTATAGACATTGTCAATAAAAACCTAAGATCACTAAAAACACTGAATGTACCAACAGAACACTGGGACATTCTCATCATACACATTGTGTCTAACAAGTTAGACCCGGCCACAGTCCGTGATTGGGAGGCGCATAGAAATACAATTAAGGAATTGCCAACCTTGAACAATTTCAATGATTTCTTAAAAAATCGGGCTGACTTGCTGGAAACAATGGACGAAAAACACCGACAGCCATTACGCAGACACAGCGACATTACCCACGTTAGACCAAAAACATTCATAGCTAATCAGACGCTTACAAAACCAACACAATTTCCATGCCCTATTTGCAAAGGTGCACATTCAGTATATTACTGCATGAAATTTAAATTATTGCCAATTGAAAAACGTATAGAAAGGGTTAAACAATTAAATTTATGTATAAACTGTTTGCGTGGTGGTCATGATGAAAAACAGTGCAAATACGGAGCTTGCAAATTGTGTTCTCGTAGACACAATACTATGCTACACTTAGGCAACAGACAAAACACACTATCCCAACCTCATTCTCAAACTGAGTGCGTAGTACTACCTGCCATGCAAGAACAAAACCAGACCGAATCGAATCCTCAAACTAATCAAATAGATACGAATAATATTACACTTTCTACTACGCATCAAGGGCAGGTATTACTATCCACTGTGCAAATTCATGTCAAAGACAACAATGGTCATTTACACAAAATCAGAGCATTGTTGGATTGTGGTAGCACCAGTAGTTTCATTGTTGAAAACTTACAAAAACAATTGCATATTCCAAATTATTCAACTTCAATATCCATTCAAGGATTAAATAATCAAAGTTCAAATATTTCTAAGAGATGTGACGTAACAATTTCGTCGCTCTCAGACAGCGGTTACTCCTCAAGGGTTAACTGTTTTATTGTGCCACAAATCACACAATTAATACCTACAAAAAAAATTAACATAGACAATTTCAAAATACCTCCAAACATCCACCTCGCGGATCCACAATTCAATACCCCGTCTGAGGTGCAGATGCTATTGGGAGCAGACCTGTTCTGGCAGGTTCTATCTAATAATCAAATACCGTTAGGTAAAAACATGCCAATCTTAGCTGAAACAATGCTAGGTTGGATCGTCTCCGGCTACGTCAGAGACTCAAAACGTATTCAAAATACAGTCCATTGCCATTTCATTCAAGACACTGAGCTCGAGACAAGGCTCGATCAGTTTTTCAAATTGGAGTCAGTAGGCACCACTCAACAATCCCCGTCAGTGGGTGAGAGTGAATGCGAAGCTATTTTCACGAAAACAACTGTCCGTCAGCCAGATTCATGGTTACCATGCCACTAAAAGAGTCTCCTAGTTGTCTAGGTGATTCTACCGAACAAGCTCTTAGCAGATTTCAAGCTTTAGAACGCAAATTCAAACGCAATCCCACATTCAAACAAAATTGCATAGCTTTCATGAACGAATACATTTCACTAGGTCATATGACCGAAAATACAAATCCAAAAGACACTAATTTATTTTCATCAACACAAACTGATATACAAAACTCACAAATAACCAAGCGTTCAATTTTGTTCGCAATTGCCCAAGTTTTTGACCCACTGGGTCTCATTAACCCATGTATGTTACAGGCTAAACTTATATTGCAAACACTATGGGCAAAGAACATTGCGTGGGACGACCCATTGCCCCTTGAAATTCAATCTCAGTGGAAATATTTCATTCAATACCTACCTGAGTTGAATAATATTCAAATACCACGTCATGTCCTTAGCGACAAACCAATAAAGGTCGAATTGCATACCTTTAGCGATGCCTCAATAAAAGCATACGCTGCATGCGTATACATACGCTCAATTTCAAACAATGGTAGTATCATGGTTCATTTAATAATGGCAAAAAGTAGAGTATCTCCTTTATCGCAAAAACTCTCAACACCCAGACTCGAATTAGTAAGAGCCCTTTTAGCCAGTAATTTAAGCAAGAAGGTTGAGAATTCCTTACGTTTACCAATTGATTCAAAATATTTTTGGTGTGATTCAACCATTGTGCTTGGTTGGATCAAAACATGCAGCAAAGTAAAGCTCAAACAGTTTGTTTACAATAGAATTACCGAAATTACAAAAAACTCTGAACCTTCTTCATGGAACTACGTTCCCACTGGATCCAACCCCGCAGATATAGGATCCCGAGGCCTGAACGCGTCTCAGCTAAAATGTTCAACTTTGTGGTGGGGAGGTCCGCATTTCCTTCATCAAAAGGAAATCGTAATGCCTACACAGCCTCAAAACACACACATTGACAACTTACCTGAAATAAAGTTCCAATGTCATTTAGCAGCGACTGAACCCCATGAAAATCATTTCACAAGCAACTTTTCAAATTACAGAAAATTACAACGAATTACAGCTTATATAAAACGTTTCACGCATAACTGTAAAAATTCTAATAATAAAATTACAGGTCCGCTAACGACATCGGAACTTGAACTCGCTACACAAACACTTTGTCGAATTGTGCAGCAGGATATGTTTTGTAAACAATATTCATTTTTGAAAAAGGGTCAACCCTTACCTTCTAAGGACAAACTATTGAGTTTAAATCCATTTCTCGATGAGACAGAGCTAATGAGAGTTGGAGGAAGATTATCCAATTCTAATTACGATTCAAATACAAAACATCCAATCTTGTTGCATGCTTCTCACAACGTTACAAAACTACTCGTTCAACACTTTCATTTAATTTTATTACACGCAGGTCCACAGCTGTTACTTTCGAATTTAAGACATACATTTTGGATTACGAACGGGCGAAATTTGGCAAGAAAAATAACGCGAAATTGTTTAAAATGTTGTAGATTTTCAGGAAAAACATATCAACCAATAATGGGTAATCTGCCTGCAGAAAGACTGCAGTCAGAATACGTGTTCTGTAATACAGCTGTGGACTACATGGGACCAGTCTTGTTAGCTGACAGAAAGGGCAGGGGTTGTAAACTCAAAAAAGCCTACTTATGTGTATTTGTTTGTTTGGCAGTTCGTGCAGTACACATCGAGCTTGTCACCGACCTAACTTCACAAGGCTTCCTGTCAGCCCTCAATAGATTCATTGCTCGCAGAGGCAGGCCCGCTGTAATATTTTCAGACAATGGCACGAATTTTATAGGCGCATCTAACGATATTTCTAAATTTATAAAAAACAATTGCGATAACATAGTTTCATATGCAGCTGAAAAAGGTATTATTTTCAAATTTTCGCCAGCCTATAGTCCCCATTTTAACGGCTTAGCCGAGGGCTCAGTAAAATCAATAAAACATCATTTAAGAAGAGTACTATCGATGACTCATCTCGATTACGAAGAATTAAACACAGTCTTAGTCGAAATTGAAGCAATATTGAATTCTAGACCTCTAACTCCACTCTCAAGCGATCCCTCAGATTTAGTCCCATTAACCCCTGCGCATTTTTTTGATTGGACGTACATTAACGATGTCGCCTGCTCCCCAGGTACAAGATGCTCATCACATCCACAGTCTTACAAGATATGCAAGAACACAATTACTAAAGACTCACTTCTGGAACCGCTACTATATGGAATATATTTCAGAATTGCAGAAGCGAAACAAATGGCGCCAGGATGGTGGCCAACCACAAACAGGAGAGATGGTCCTCATCAAAGATGATCGCCTGCCCCCCAATCGCTGGCTGCTGGGTCGAGTGACTGCTGTCTTCCCCGGCGCTGATGGTGTCAACCGAGTAGCCGACATCAAAACTACATCGGGAACAATGAGAAGAGCTTTCAATCGGCTCTGTCCTCTTCCAATATTGGAACAGAAGGCTTTGGAACAGAATGTTCCAAGGGCGGCAGCATGTTAACGCGTGAACGCATGCGTAAGCGGTGGATACGGCGCACACACACAAATGCAGCAGCGACCAATAAAAACGCCGCGGCCTGCGCGTGCTTTCTCTTTCGGTCTCCAGGCTCCGTGCGAGCCACTCGCTAGCATAGCAAATACTTATAGTGATAGATTTATATTTTTTCATGTACATACAAAGTCTCGTAATTATAACTAGTATTTTACCAATTCGTGGCTACGTTATTTCTCTCCGCCCCGCTCGATCCTTGAGTCGAACCTCATCAAGAAGGTAAGGGTTGACCCTTTTTCAAAAATGAATATTGTTTACAAAACATATCCTGCTGCACAATTCGACAAAGTGTTTGTGTAGCGAGTTCAAGTTCCGATGTCGTTAGCGGACCTGTAATTTTATTATTAGAATTTTTACAGTTATGCGTGAAACGTTTTATATAAGCTGTAATTCGTTGTAATTTTCTGTAATTTGAAAAGTTGCTTGTGAAATGATTTTCATGGGGTTCAGTCGCTGCTAAATGACATTGGAACTTTATTTCAGGTAAGTTGTCAATGTGTGTGTTTTGAGGCTGTGTAGGCATTACGATTTCCTTTTGATGAAGGAAATGCGGACCTCCCCACCACAAAGTTGAACATTTTAACTGAGACGCGTTCAGGCCTCGGGATCCTATATCTGCGGGGTTGGATCCAGTGGGAACGTAGTTCCATGAAGAAGGTTCAGAGTTTTTTGTAATTTCGGTAATTCTATTGTAAACAAACTGTTTGAGCTTTACTTTGCTGCATGTTTTGATCCAACCAAGCACAATGGTTGAATCACACCAAAAATATTTTGAATCAATTGGTAAACGCAAGGAATTCTCAACCTTCTTGCTTAAATGACTGGCTAAAAGGGCTCCTACTAATTCGAGTCTGGGTGTTGAGAGTTTTTGCGATAAAGGAGATACTCTACTTTTTGCCATTATTAAATGAACCATGATACTACCATTGTTTGAAATTGAGCGTATGTATACGCATGCAGCGTATGCTTTTATTGAGGCATCGCTAAAGGTATGCAATTCGACCTTTATTGGTTTGTCGCTAAGGACATGACGTGGTATTTGAATATTATTCAACTCAGGTAGGTATTGAATGAAATATTTCCACTGAGATTGAATTTCAAGGGGCAATGGGTCGTCCCACGCAATGTTCTTTGCCCATAGTGTTTGTAATATAAGTTTAGCCTGTAACATACATGGGTTAATGAGACCCAGTGGGTCAAAAACTTGGGCAATTGCGGACAAAATTGAACGCTTGGTTATTTGTGAGTTTTGTATATCAGTTTGAGTTGATGAAAATAACAATGTGTCTTTTTTGCAAGCCCATTGTAGGCCTAATGTTTTTGTATGCTCATTTTTGCTTAAATTTACTAAGTCATTGTCATTTTCACCTACAATTTGATCGAGTACGTGTGTACTGTTTGTATGCCATTTGCGTAAATGAAAATGAGCTTTTCCTAGCTCGTGAATGACGCCTTTGCATATTTGAATTAGCTGTGACTCTTCAGAATGCCCTGTCACTAAATCGTCAGCGTAAAAGTCGTATAAGATTGTTTCACTTACATTTTTATCTACGCAATCACGGCCAAGTTGTATTAGACATCGAAACGCTAAGAAAGCAGATGCTGCTAATCCGTAGGTAACAGTGTTAAGTTTGTATCGTTTGATCTCTTGTGTTGGATCCGACCGCCAGAAAATCTGCTGCAAGCCGCGTTGCATTGGAGCAACCCAGATTTGTCTATACATTTTTTCTATATCCGCAGTAACAACAAATTTGTGCTGGCGGAAGCGAATCAGTATACTAACTAAATCCTCTTGTATAGTAGGACCTACATGTTGTATGTCATTGAGTGACTTGCCTGTGCTTGTGACTGCAGAGGCGTCGAAGACAGTCCTTAACTTTGTCGTTAGGCTGTCCTCTCGCAATACCCCATGATGTGGTAAGAAATATGAAACTTCTGTGTCTTTTAGATTTGTATTTTCGGTCATATGACCTAGTGAAATGTATTCGTTCATGAAAGCTATGTAATTTTGTTTGAATGTGGGATTGCGTTTGAATTTGCGTTCTAAAGCTTGAAATCTGCTAAGAGCTTGTTCGGTAGAATCACCTAGACAACTAGGAGACTCTTTTAGTGGCATGGTAACCATGAATCTGCCGTCTGGCTGACGGACAGTTGTTTTCGTGAAAATAGCTTCGCATTCACTCTCACCCACTGACGGGGATTGTTGAGTGGTGCCTACTGACTCCAATTTGAAAAACTGATCGAGCCTTGTCTCGAGCTCAGTGTCTTGAATGAAATGGCAATGGACTGTATTTTGAATACGTTTTGAGTCTCTGACGTAGCCGGAGACGATCCAACCTAGCATTGTTTCAGCTAAGATTGGCATGTTTTTACCTAACGGTATTTGATTATTAGATAGAACCTGCCAGAACAGGTCGGCTCCCAATAGCATCTGCACCTCAGACGGGGTATTGAATTGTGGATCCGCGAGGTGGATGTTTGGAGGTATTTTGAAATTGTCTATGTTAATTTTTTTTGTAGGTATTAATTGTGTGATTTGTGGCACAATAAAACAGTTAACCCTTGAGGAGTAACCGCTGTCTGAGAGCGACGAAATTGTTACGTCACATCTCTTAGAAATATTTGAACTTTGATTATTTAATCCTTGAACGGATATTGAAGTTGAATAATATGGAATATGCAATTGTTTTTGTAAGTTTTCAACAATGAAACTACTGGTGCTACCACAATCCAACAATGCTCTGATTTTGTGTAAATGACCATTGTTGTCTTTGACATGAATTTGCACAGTGGATAGTAATACCTGCCCTTGATGCGTAGTAGAAAGTGTAATATTATTCGTATCTATTTGATTAGTTTGAGGATTCAATTCGGTCTGGTTTTGTTCTCGCATGGCAGGTAGTACTACGCACTCAGTTTGAGAATGAGGTTGGGATAGTGTGTTTTGTCTGTTGCCTAAGTGTAGCATAGTATTGTGTCTACGAGAACACAATTTGCAAGCTCCGTATTTGCACTGTTTTTCATCATGACCACCACGCAAACAGTTTATACATAAATTTAATTGTTTAACCCTTTCTATACGTTTTTCAATTGGCAATAATTTAAATTTCATGCAGTAATATACTGAATGTGCACCTTTGCAAATAGGGCATGGAAATTGTGTTGGTTTTGTAAGCGTCTGATTAGCTATGAATGTTTTTGGTCTAACGTGGGTAATGTCGCTGTGTCTGCGTAATGGCTGTCGGTGTTTTTCGTCCATTGTTTCCAGCAAGTCAGCCCGATTTTTTAAGAAATCATTGAAATTGTTCAAGGTTGGCAATTCCTTAATTGTATTTCTATGCGCCTCCCAATCGCGGACTGTGGCCGGGTCTAACTTGTTGGACACAATGTGTATGATGAGAATGTCCCAGTGTTCTGTAGGTACATTCAGTGTTTTTAGTGATCTTAGGTTTTTATTGACAATGTCTATAATATTACGCAAGGCTCTTGCAGATTCCTTGGCAATGGGATCAATATTGAAAAGTGCTTGAACATGATTATTAATTAAAATACGACTGTTATTGTAACGGCTACACAGAAGATCCCAAGCAACATTATAATTTTCTGAAGTAAAATCTAATGATTGAATGATTAGTGCTGCACTATCCCTTAGTGATGCGCGTAAATAGTGAAATTTGTGTATGTTTGGTATGGAGGAATTTGTATGAATTAGTGATAGGTATGTCTCGTAATATTCTAACCAGTCCTGATAGCGTCCTGAATAAATTGGTAAGTTTATGATGGGTAAACGAATGTTTGGTGTTGTACCACTTGCCACATTTGAGCCTGCCACCGAAGCGAAGTCATTGCCCACAGAAGCAGGGCCGCCCGCCGCATGTCTGGTCAGCAGATCCTGCGCGGCGGCGATGGTGCTGAAGTATGTGCTCTCGAAGCTCTCGCGTTCGGTAAAATCGTCACCTGGAATTTCGTCAGAATTCTCTATTTGAGTTTGATTCACATCAAAATCATCGTATAAAGCTTGAATTTTCGCAAGGCGCGTATTTGTTTCGTGAATTTGTAAGCTATTTAACTCTTTGCAATTTAAAAGTGGCTCAAGATATGATTTGAAAATAGTCAGCTTAGCTTTATGGGACGCTCTTATTTTTCTTAATGATTTAAGCTCTTCCATGATTAAAATAATATTCGAATGGAAATGAAAGGCAAGTAAGGAAGTAAGTTCAAAATAATTAACCAGCTTATAGTGAAAAATAACTGAAAATGACAAGAAATATTAATTGAAAATTGCGAAATTAGAAGAGAAGTGGATGAAACGATACTTAAAGCGAGAAATGAAGTGAATTGAAGCGACTAGAAGCACTGGGAAGCGTGCGCACGCCACGTGCACGTGGTACGTGGCGCAGTTACTTGACCTTGCGCGCCAGCGATCATGCGAAAGCGCGCCGGACCCGCATGCACGCTCGGGAATTTCACTGGAATTTGCAATAAAATGCACTGGATTATCACGTAAAACACAATGTTTAGGATGACCTTTAGCTGAAAAGAGAACAAATTGAATCTTGGTACCTCTAAATAAGAAATAAGTAAAAAAAAAATACTGGAATAACTAGGTATTTGCTTAAATTTATTGTGAAATAGTGAAAGGGAACCGCTTGTTCTAAAGGAAAATGCAAAATAGGCTTTGAAATAAAAATAAATTTGCGTTTGAATCTTGCAACGAATACGTAATTAATCGTGAATAGGATTGGAAATTATTATGGAACTGATTCTAAAATGAATAAAAATTGGAATGGAAATTGCGCTTTGATTGGAACGAACTCACGAATATGCACTGCAGGCCCCTTTTCAGGGTTTTGAATTTTCTGGACCGCTATTTTCTTGAATATTTTGAATGGTTGTTGATCGTCTTGGCCTTGATCTTGAATTCTCTGCTACGCCGCCACGCTTCGACCGCGTGGTGTCCTTGACGTGACCTCACCGCTGCGTCCTCTGGTCGCTGCGCTGTTGTAGCCGCTCCAAAAAATCGCATCCGGCTCGAAATTTATGATGAGGTTCGACTCAAGGATCGAGCGGGGCGGAGAGAAATAACGTAGCCACGAATTGGTAAAATACTAGTTATAATTACGAGACTTTGTATGTACATGAAAAAATATAAATCTATCACTATAAGTATTTGCTATGCTAGCGAGTGGCTCGCACGGAGCCTGGAGACCGAAAGAGGAAGCACGCGCAGGCCGCGGCGTTTTTATTGGTCGCTGCTGCATTTGTGTGTGTGCGCCGTATCCACCGCTTACGCATGCGTTCACGCGTTAACATAGTTAATCCTCAAGGGTTAACTGTTTTATTGTGCCACAAATCACACAATTAATACCTACAAAAAAAATTAACATAGACAATTTCAAAATACCTCCAAACATCCACCTCGCGGATCCACAATTCAATACCCCGTCTGAGGTGCAGATGCTATTGGGAGCCGACCTGTTCTGGCAGGTTCTATCTAATAATCAAATACCGTTAGGTAAAAACATGCCAATCTTAGCTGAAACAATGCTAGGTTGGATCGTCTCCGGCTACGTCAGAGACTCAAAACGTATTCAAAATACAGTCCATTGCCATTTCATTCAAGACACTGAGCTCGAGACAAGGCTCGATCAGTTTTTCAAATTGGAGTCAGTAGGCACCACTCAACAATCCCCGTCAGTGGGTGAGAGTGAATGCGAAGCTATTTTCACGAAAACAACTGTCCGTCAGCCAGACGGCAGATTCATGGTTACCATGCCACTAAAAGAGTCTCCTAGTTGTCTAGGTGATTCTACCGAACAAGCTCTTAGCAGATTTCAAGCTTTAGAACGCAAATTCAAACGCAATCCCACATTCAAACAAAATTACATAGCTTTCATGAACGAATACATTTCACTAGGTCATATGACCGAAAATACAAATCTAAAAGACACAGAAGTTTCATATTTCTTACCACATCATGGGGTATTGCGAGAGGACAGCCTAACGACAAAGTTAAGGACTGTCTTCGACGCCTCTGTAGTCACAAGCACAGGCAAGTCACTCAATGACATACAACATGTAGGTCCTACTATACAAGAGGATTTAGTTAGTATACTGATTCGCTTCCGCCAGCACAAATTTGTTGTTACTGCGGATATAGAAAAAATGTATAGACAAATCTGGGTTGCTCCAATGCAACGCGGCTTGCAGCAGATTTTCTGGCGGTCGGATCCAACACAAGAGATCAAACGATACAAACTTAACACTGTTACCTACGGATTAGCAACATCTGCTTTCTTAGCGTTTCGATGTCTAATACAACTTGGCCGTGATTGCGTAGATAAAAATGTAAGTGAAACAATCTTATACGACTTTTACGCTGACGATTTAGTGACAGGGCATTCTGAAGAGTCACAGCTAATTCAAATATGCAAAGGCGTCATTCACGAGCTAGGAAAAGCTCATTTTCATTTACGCAAATGGCATACAAACAGTACACACGTGCTCGATCAGATTGTAGGTGAAAATGACAATGACTTAGTAAATTTAAGCAAAAATGAGCATACAAAAACATTAGGCCTACAATGGGCTTGCAAAAAAGACACATTGTTATTTTCATCAACACAAACTGATATACAAAACTCACAAATAACCAAGCGTTCAATTTTGTCCGCAATTGCCCAAGTTTTTGACCCACTGGGTCTCATTAACCCATGTATGTTACAGGCTAAACTTATATTGCAAACACTATGGGCAAAGAACATTGCGTGGGACGACCCATTGCCCCTTGAAATTCAATCTCAGTGGAAATATTTCATTCAATACCTACCTGAGTTGAATAATATTCAAATACCACGTCATGTCCTTAGCGACAAACCAATAAAGGTCGAATTGCATACCTTTAGCGATGCCTCAATAAAAGCATACGCTGCATGCGTATACATACGCTCAATTTCAAACAATGGTAGTATCATGGTTCATTTAATAATGGCAAAAAGTAGAGTATCTCCTTTATCACAAAAACTCTCAACACCCAGACTCGAATTAGTAGGAGCCCTTTTAGCCAGTCATTTAAGCAAGAAGGTTGAGAATTCCTTGCGTTTACCAATTGATTCAAAATATTTTTGGTGTGATTCAACCATTGTGCTTGGTTGGATCAAAACATGCAGCAAAGTAAAGCTCAAACAGTTTGTTTACAATAGAATTAACGAAATTACAAAAAACTCTGAACCTTCTTCATGGAACTACGTTCCCACTGGATCCAACCCCGCAGATATAGGATCCCAAGGCCTGAACGCGTCTCAGCTAAAATGTTCAACTTTGTGGTGGGGAGGTCCGCATTTCCTTCATCAAAAGGAAATCGTAATGCCTACACAGCCTCAAAACACACACATTGACAACTTACCTGAAATAAAGTTCCAATGTCATTTAGCAGCGACTGAACCCCATGAAAATCATTTCACAAGCAACTTTTCAAATTACAGAAAATTACAACGAATTACAGCTTATATAAAACGTTTCACGCATAACTGTAAAAATTCTAATAATAAAATTACAGGTCCGCTAACGACATCGGAACTTGAACTCGCTACACAAACACTTTGTCGAATTGTGCAGCAGGATATGTTTTGTAAACAATATTCATTTTTGAAAAAGGGTCAACCCTTACCTTCTAAGGACAAACTATTGAGTTTAAATCCATTTCTCGATGAGACAGAGCTAATGAGAGTTGGAGGAAGATTATCCAATTCTAATTACGATTCAAATACAAAACATCCAATCTTGTTGCATGCTTCTCACAACGTTACAAAACTACTCGTTCAACACTTTCATTTAATTTTATTACACGCAGGTCCACAGCTGTTACTTTCGAATTTAAGACATAAATTTTGGATTACTAACGGGCGAAATTTGGCAAGAAAAATAACGCGAAATTGTTTAAAATGTTGTAGATTTTCAGGAAAAACATATCAACCAATAATGGGTAATCTGCCTGCAGAAAGACTGCAGTCAGAATACGTGTTCTGTAATACAGCTGTGGACTACATGGGACCAGTCTTGTTAGCTGACAGAAAGGGCAGGGGTTGTAAACTCAAAAAAGCCTACTTATGTGTATTTGTTTGTTTGGCAGTTCGTGCAGTACACATCGAGCTTGTCACCGACCTAACTTCACAAGGCTTCCTGTCAGCCCTCAATAGATTCATTGCTCGCAGAGGCAGGCCCGCTGTAATATTTTCAGACAATGGCACGAATTTTATAGGCGCATCTAACGATATTTCTAAATTTATAAAAAACAATTGCGATAACATAGTTTCATATGCAGCTGAAAAAGGTATTATTTTCAAATTTTCGCCAGCCTATAGTCCCCATTTTAACGGTTTAGCCGAGGGCTCAGTAAAATCAATAAAACATCATTTAAGAAGAGTACTATCGATGACTCATCTCGATTACGAAAAATTAAACACAGTCTTAGTCGAAATTGAAGCAATATTGAATTCTAGACCTCTAACTCCACTCTTAAGCGATCCCTCAGATTTAGTCCCATTAACCCCTGCGCATTTTTTGATTGGACGTACATTAACGATGTCGCCTGCTCCCCAGGTACAAGATGCTCATCACATCCACAGTCTTACAAGATATGCAAGAACACAATTACTAAAGACTCACTTCTGGAACCGCTACTATATGGAATATATTTCAGAATTGCAGAAGCGAAACAAATGGCGCCAGGATGGTGGCCAACCACAAACAGGAGAGATGGTCCTCATCAAAGATGATCGCCTGCCCCCCATCGCTGGCTGCTGGGTCGAGTGACTGCTGTCTTCCCCGGCGCTGATGGTGTCAAACGAGTAGCCGACGTCAAAACTACATCGGGAACAATGAGAAGAGCTTTCAATCGGCTCTGTCCTCTTCCAATATTGGAACAGAATGCTTTGGAACAGAATGTTCCAAGGGCGGCAGCATGTTAACGCGTGAACGCATGCGTAAGCGGTGGATACGGCGCACACACACAAATGCAGCAGCGACCAATAAAAACGCCGCGGCCTGCGCGTGCTTCCTCTTTCGGTCTCCAGGCTCCGTGCGAGCCACTCGCTAGCATAGCAAATACTTATAGTGATAGATTTATATTTTTTCATGTACATACAAAGTCTCGTAATTATAACTAGTATTTTACCAATTCGTGGCTACGTTATTTCTCTCCGCCCCGCTAGATCCTTGAGTCGAACCTCATCATAAAATAATAATAAAATTGGTAGTACTACGCACTCAGTTTGAGAATGAGGTTGGGATAGTGTGTTTTGTCTGTTGCCTAAGTGTAGCATAGTATTGTGTCTACGAGAACACAATTTGCAAGCTCCGTATTTGCACTGTTTTTCATCATGACCACCACGCAAACAGTTTATACATAAATTTAATTGTTTAACCCTTTCTATACGTTTTTCAATTGGCAATAATTTAAATTTCATGCAGTAATATACTGAATGTGCACCTTTGCAAATAGGGCATGGAAATTGTGTTGGTTTTGTAAGCGTCTGATTAGCTATGAATGTTTTTGGTCTAACGTGGGTAATGTCGCTGTGTCTGCGTAATGGCTGTCGGTGTTTTTCGTCCATTGTTTCCAGCAAGTCAGCCCGATTTTTTAAGAAATCATTGAAATTGTTCAAGGTTGGCAATTCCTTAATTGTATTTCTATGCGCCTCCCAATCACGGACTGTGGCCGGGTCTAACTTGTTGGACACAATGTGTATGATGAGAATGTCCCAGTGTTCTGTAGGTACATTCAGTGTTTTTAGTGATCTTAGGTTTTTATTGACAATGTCTATAATATTACGCAAGGCTCTTGCAGATTCCTTGGTAATGGGATCAATATTGAAAAGTGCTTGAACATGATTATTAATTAAAATACGACTGTTATTGTAACGGCTACACAGAAGATCCCAAGCAACATTATAATTTTCTGAAGTAAAATCTAATGATTGAATGATTAGTGCTGCACTATCCCTTAGTGATGCGCGCAAATAGTGAAATTTGTGTATGTTTGGTATGGAGGAATTTGTATGAATAAGTGATAGGTATGTCTCGTAATATTCTAACCAGTCCTGATAGCGTCCTGAATAAATTGGTAAGTTTATGATGGGTAAACGAATGTTTGGTGTTGTACCACTTGCCACATTTGAGCCTGCCACCGAAGCGAAGTCATTGCCCACAGAAGCAGGGCCGCCCGCCGCATGTCTGGTCAGCAGATCCTGCGCGGCGGCGATGGTGCTGAAGTATGTGCTCTCGAAGCTCTCGCGTTCGGTAAAATCGTCACCTGGAATTTCGTCAGAATTCTCTATTTGAGTTTGATTCACATCAAAATCATCGTATAAAGCTTGAATTTTCGCAAGGCGCGTATTTGTTTCGTGAATTTGTAAGCTATTTAACTCTTTGCAATTTAAAAGTGGCTCAAGATATGATTTGAAAATAGTCAGCTTAGCTTTATGGGACGCTCTTATTTTTCTTAATGATTTAAGCTCTTCCATGATTAAAATAATATTCGAATGGAAATGAAAGGCAAGTAAGGAAGTAAGTTCAAAATAATTAACCAGCTTATAGTGAAAAATAACTGAAAATGACAAGAAATATTAATTGAAAATTGCGAAATTAGAAGAGAAGTGGATGAAACGATACTTAAAGCGAGAAATGAAGTGAATTGAAGCGACTAGAAGCACTGGGAAGCGTGCGCACGCCACGTGCACGTGGTACGTGGCGCAGTTACTTGACCTTGCGCGCCAGCGATCATGCGAAAGCGCGCCGGACCCGCATGCACGCTCGGGAATTTCACTGGAATTTGCAATAAAATGCACTGGATTATCACGTAAAACACAATGTTTAGGATGATCTTTAGCTGAAAAGAGAACAAATTGAATCTTGGTACCTCTAAATAAGAAATAAGTAAAAAAAAAATACTGGAATAATTAGGTATTTGCTTAAATTTATTGTGAAATAGTGAAAGGGAACCGCTTGTTCTAAAGGAAAATGCAAAATAGGCTTTGAAATAAAAATAAATTTGCGTTTGAATCTTGCAACGAATACGTAATTAATCGTGAATAGGATTGGAAATTATTATGGAACTGATTCTAAAATGAATAAAAATTGGAATGGAAATTGCGCTTTGATTGGAACGAACTCACGAATTTGCACTGCAGGCCCCTTTTCAGGGTTTTGAATTTTCTGGACCGCTATTTTCTTGAATATTTTGAATAGTTGTTGATCGTCTTGGCCTTGATCTTGAATTCTCTGCTACGCCGCCACGCTTCGACCGCGTGGTGTCCTTGACGTGACCTCACCGCTGCGTCCTCTGGTCGCTGCGCTGTTGTAGCCGCTCCAAAAAATCGCATCCGGCTCGAAATTTATGATGAGGTTCGACTCAAGGATCTAGCGGGGCGGAGAGAAATAACGTAGCCACGAATTGGTAAAATACTAGTTATAATTACGAGACTTTGTATGTACATGAAAAAATATAAATCTATCACTATAAGTATTTGCTATGCTAGCGAGTGGCTCGCACGGAGCCTGGAGACCGAAAGAGGAAGCACGCGCAGGCCGCGGCGTTTTTATTGGTCGCTGCTGCATTTGTGTGTGTGCGCCGTATCCACCGCTTACGCATGCGTTCACGCGTTAACATGCTGCCGCCCTTGGAACATTCTGTTCCAAAGCATTCTGTTCCAATATTGGAAGAGGACAGAGCCGATTGAAAGCTCTTCTCATTGTTCCCGATGTAGTTTTGACGTCGGCTACTCGTTTGACACCATCAGCGCCGGGGAAGACAGCAGTCACTCGACCCAGCAGCCAGCGATGGGGGGCAGGCGATCATCTTTGATGAGGACCATCTCTCCTGTTTGTGGTTGGCCACCATCCTGGCGCCATTTGTTTCGCTTCTGCAATTCTGAAATATATTCCATATAGTAGCGGTTCCAGAAGTGAGTCTTTAGTAATTGTGTTCTTGCATATCTTGTAAGACTGTGGATGTGATGAGCATCTTGTACCTGGGGAGCAGGCGACATCGTTAATGTACGTCCAATCAAAAAATGCGCAGGGGTTAATGGGACTAAATCTGAGGGATCGCTTAAGAGTGGAGTTAGAGGTCTAGAATTCAATATTGCTTCAATTTCGACTAAGACTGTGTTTAATTTTTCGTAATCGAGATGAGTCATCGATAGTACTCTTCTTAAATGATGTTTTATTGATTTTACTGAGCCCTCGGCTAAACCGTTAAAATGGGGACTATAGGCTGGCGAAAATTTGAAAATAATACCTTTTTCAGCTGCATATGAAACTATGTTATCGCAATTGTTTTTTATAAATTTAGAAATATCGTTAGATGCGCCTATAAAATTCGTGCCATTGTCTGAAAATATTACAGCGGGCCTGCCTCTGCGAGCAATGAATCTATTGAGGGCTGACAGGAAGCCTTGTGAAGTTAGGTCGGTGACAAGCTCGATGTGTACTGCACGAACTGCCAAACAAACAAATACACATAAGTAGGCTTTTTTGAGTTTACAACCCCTGCCCTTTCTGTCAGCTAACAAGACTGGTCCCATGTAGTCCACAGCTGTATTACAGAACACGTATTCTGACTGCAGTCTTTCTGCAGGCAGATTACCCATTATTGGTTGATATGTTTTTCCTGAAAATCTACAACATTTTAAACAATTTCGCGTTATTTTTCTTGCCAAATTTCGCCCGTTAGTAATCCAAAATTTATGTCTTAAATTCGAAAGTAACAGCTGTGGACCTGCGTGTAATAAAATTAAATGAAAGTGTTGAACGAGTAGTTTTGTAACGTTGTGAGAAGCATGCAACAAGATTGGATGTTTTGTATTTATGATGAGGTTCGACTCAAGGATCTAGCGGGGCGGAGAGAAATAACGTAGCCACGAATTGGTAAAATACTAGTTATAATTACGAGACTTTGTATGTACATGAAAAAATATAAATCTATCACTATAAGTATTTGCTATGCTAGCGAGTGGCTCGCACGGAGCCTGGAGACCGAAAGAGGAAGCACGCGCAGGCCGCGGCGTTTTTATTGGTCGCTGCTGCATTTGTGTGTGTGCGCCGTATCCACCGCTTACGCATGCGTTCACGCGTTAACATGCTGCCGCCCTTGGAACATTCTGTTCCAAAGCATTCTGTTCCAATATTGGAAGAGGACAGAGCCGATTGAAAGCTCTTCTCATTGTTCCCGATGTAGTTTTGACGTCGGCTACTCGTTTGACACCATCAGCGCCGGGGAAGACAGCAGTCACTCGACCCAGCAGCCAGCGATGGGGGGCAGGCGATCATCTTTGATGAGGACCATCTCTCCTGTTTGTGGTTGGCCACCATCCTGGCGCCATTTGTTTCGCTTCTGCAATTCTGAAATATATTCCATATAGTAGCGGTTCCAGAAGTGAGTCTTTAGTAATTGTGTTCTTGCATATCTTGTAAGACTGTGGATGTGATGAGCATCTTGTACCTGGGGAGCAGGCGACATCGTTAATGTACGTCCAATCAAAAAATGCGCAGGGGTTAATGGGACTAAATCTGAGGGATCGCTTAAGAGTGGAGTTAGAGGTCTAGAATTCAATATTGCTTCAATTTCGACTAAGACTGTGTTTAATTTTTCGTAATCGAGATGAGTCATCGATAGTACTCTTCTTAAATGATGTTTTATTGATTTTACTGAGCCCTCGGCTAAACCGTTAAAATGGGGACTATAGGCTGGCGAAAATTTGAAAATAATACCTTTTTCAGCTGCATATGAAACTATGTTATCGCAATTGTTTTTTATAAATTTAGAAATATCGTTAGATGCGCCTATAAAATTCGTGCCATTGTCTGAAAATATTACAGCGGGCCTGCCTCTGCGAGCAATGAATCTATTGAGGGCTGACAGGAAGCCTTGTGAAGTTAGGTCGGTGACAAGCTCGATGTGTACTGCACGAACTGCCAAACAAACAAATACACATAAGTAGGCTTTTTTGAGTTTACAACCCCTGCCCTTTCTGTCAGCTAACAAGACTGGTCCCATGTAGTCCACAGCTGTATTACAGAACACGTATTCTGACTGCAGTCTTTCTGCAGGCAGATTACCCATTATTGGTTGATATGTTTTTCCTGAAAATCTACAACATTTTAAACAATTTCGCGTTATTTTTCTTGCCAAATTTCGCCCGTTAGTAATCCAAAATTTATGTCTTAAATTCGAAAGTAACAGCTGTGGACCTGCGTGTAATAAAATTAAATGAAAGTGTTGAACGAGTAGTTTTGTAACGTTGTGAGAAGCATGCAACAAGATTGGATGTTTTGTATTTGAATCGTAATTAGAATTGGATAATCTTCCTCCAACTCTCATTAGCTCTGTCTCATCGAGAAATGGATTTAAACTCAATAGTTTGTCCTTAGAAGGTAAGGGTTGACCCTTTTTCAAAAATGAATATTGTTTACAAAACATATCCTGCTGCACAATTCGACAAAGTGTTTGTGTAGCGAGTTCAAGTTCCGATGTCGTTAGCGGACCTGTAATTTTATTATTAGAATTTTTACAGTTATGCGTGAAACGTTTTATATAAGCTGTAATTCGTTGTAATTTTCTGTAATTTGAAAAGTTGCTTGTGAAATGATTTTCATGGGGTTCAGTCGCTGCTAAATGACATTGGAACTTTATTTCAGGTAAGTTGTCAATGTGTGTGTTTTGAGGCTGTGTAGGCATTACGATTTCCTTTTGATGAAGGAAATGCGGACCTCCCCACCACAAAGTTGAACATTTTAGCTGAGACGCGTTCAGGCCTCGGGATCCTATATCTGCGGGGTTGGATCCAGTGGGAACGTAGTTCCATGAAGAAGGTTCAGAGTTTTTTGTAATTTCGGTAATTCTATTGTAAACAAACTGTTTGAGCTTTACTTTGCTGCATGTTTTGATCCAACCAAGCACAATGGTTGAATCACACCAAAAATATTTTGAATCAATTGGTAAACGTAAGGAATTCTCAACCTTCTTGCTTAAATTACTGGCTAAAAGGGCTCCTACTAATTCGAGTCTGGGTGTTGAGAGTTTTTGCGATAAAGGAGATACTCTACTTTTTGCAATTATTAAATGAACCATGATACTACCATTGTTTGAAATTGAGCGTATGTATACGCATGCAGCGTATGCTTTTATTGAGGCATCGCTAAAGGTATGCAATTCGACCTTTATTGGTTTGTCGCTAAGGACATGACGTGGTATTTGAATATTATTCAACTCAGGTAGGTATTGAATGAAAAATTTCCACTGAGATTGAATTTCAAGGGGCAATGGGTCGTCCCACGCAATTTTCTTTGCCCATAGTATTTGCAATATAAGTTTAGCCTGTAACATACATGGGTTAACGAGACCCAGTGAGTCAAAAACTTGGGCAATTGCGGACAAAATTGAACGCTTGGTTATTTGTGAGTTTTGTATATCAGTTTGTGTTGATGAAAATAAATTAGTGTCTTTTGGATTTGTATTTTCGGTCATATGACCTAGTGAAATGTATTCGTTCATGAAAGCTATGCAATTTTGTTTGAATGTGGGATTGCGTTTGAATTTGCGTTCTAAAGCTTGAAATCTGCTAAGAGCTTGTTCGGTAGAATCACCTAGACAACTAGGAGACTCTTTTAGTGGCATGGTAACCATGAATCTGCCGTCTGGCTGACGGACAGTTGTTTTCGTGAAAATAGCTTCGCATTCACTCTCACCCACTGACGGGGATTGTTGAGTGGTGCCTACTGACTCCAATTTGAAAAACTGATCGAGCCTTGTCTCGAGCTCAGTGTTTTGAATGAAATGGCAATGGACTGTATTTTGAATACGTTTTGAGTCTCTGACGTAGCCGGAGACTATCCAACCTAGCATTGTTTCAGCTAAGATTGGCATGTTTTTACCTAACGGTATTTGATTATTAGATAGAACCTGCCAGAACAGGTCTGCTCCCAATAGCATCTGCACCTCAGACGGGGTATTGAATTGTGGATCCGCGAGGTGGATGTTTGGAGGTATTTTGAAATTGTCTATGTTAATTTTTTTTGTAGGTATTAATTGTGTGATTTGTGGCACAATAAAACAGTTAACCCTTGAGGTGTAACCGCTGTCTGAGAGCGACGAAATTGTTACGTCACATCTCTTAGAAATATTTGAACTTTGATTATTTAATCCTTGAACGGATATTGAAGTTGAATAATATGGAATATGCAATTGTTTTTGTAAGTTTTCAACAATGAAACTACTGGTGCTACCACAATCCAACAATGCTTTGATTTTGTGTAAATGACCATTGTTGTCTTTGACATGAATTTGCACAGTGGATAGTAATACCTGCCCTTGATGCGTAGTAGAAAGTGTAATATTATTCGTATCTATTTGATTAGTTTGAGGATTCGATTCGGTCTGGTTTTGTTCTTGCATGGCAGGTAGTACTACGCACTCAGTTTGAGAATGAGGTTGGGATAGTGTGTTTTGTCTGTTGCCTAAGTGTAGCATAGTATTGTGTCTACGAGAACACAATTTGCAAGCTCCGTATTTGCACTGTTTTTCATCATGACCACCACGCAAACAGTTTATACATAAATTTAATTGCTTAACCCTTTCTATACGTTTTTCAATTGGCAATAATTTAAATTTCGTGCAGTAATATACTGAATGTGCACCTTTGCAAATAGGGCATGGAAATTGTGTTGGTTTTGTAAGCGTCTGATTAGCTATGAATGTTTTTGGTCTAACGTGGGTAATGTCGCTGTGTCTGCGTAATGGCTGTCGGTGTTTTTCGTCCATTGTTTCCAGCAAGTCAGCCCGATTTTTTAAGAAATCATTGAAATTGTTCAAGGTTGGCAATTCCTTAATTGTATTTCTATGCGCCTCCCAATCACGGACTGTGGCCGGGTCTAACTTGTTGGACACAATGTGTATGATGAGAATGTCCCAGTGTTCTGTAGGTACATTCAGTGTTTTTAGTGATTTTAGGTTTTTATTGACAATGTCTATAATATTACGCAAGGCTCTTGCAGATTCCTTGGTAATGGGATCAATATTGAAAAGTGCTTGAACATGATTATTAATTAAAATACGACTGTTATTGTAACGGCTACACAGAAGATCCCAAGCAACATTATAATTTTCTGAAGTAAAATCTAATGATTGAATAATTAGTGCTGCACTATCCCTTAGTGATGCGCGTAAATAGTGAAATTTGTGTATGTTTGGTATGGAGGAATTTGTATGAATAAGTGATAGGTATGTCTCGTAATATTCTAACCAGTCCTGATAGCGTCCTGAATAAATTGGTAAGTTTATGATGGGTAAACGAATGTTTGGTGTTGCACCACTTGCCACATTTGAGCCTGCCACCGAAGCGAAGTCATTGCCCACAGAAGCAGGGCCGCCCGCCGCATGTCTGGTCAGCAGATCCTGCGCGGCGGCGATGGTGCTGAAGTATGTGCTCTCGAAGCTCTCGCGTTCGGTAAAATCGTCACCTGGAATTTCGTCAGAATTCTCTATTTGAGTTTGATTCACATCAAAATCATCGTATAAAGCTTGAATTTTCGCAAGGCGCGTATTTGTTTCGTGAATTTGTAAGCTATTTAACTCTTTGCAATTTAAAAGTGGCTCAAGATATGATTTGAAAATAGTCAGCTTAGCTTTATGGGACGCTCTTATTTTTCTTAATGATTTAAGCTCTTCCATGATTAAAATAATATTCGAATGGAAATGAAAGGCAAGTAAGGAAGTAAGTTCAAAATAATTAACCAGCGTATAGTGAAAAATAACTGAAAATGACAAGAAATATTAATTGAAAATTGCGAAATTAGAAGAGAAGTGGATGAAACGATACTTAAAGCGAGAAATGAAGTGAATTGAAGCGACTAGAAGCACTGGGAAGCGTGCGCACGCCACGTGCACGTGGTACGTGGCGCAGTTACTTGACCTTGCGCGCCAGCTATCATGCGAAAGCGCGCCGGACCCGCATGCACGCTCGGGAATTTCACTGGAATTTGCAATAAAATGCACTGGATTATCACGTAAAACACAATGTTTAGGATGATCTTTAGCTGAAAAGAGAACAAATTGAATCTTGGTACCTCTAAATAAGAAATAAGTAAAAAAAATACTGGAATAATTAGGTATTTGCTTAAATTTATTGTGAAATAGTGAAAGGGAACCGCTTGTTCTAAAGGAAAATGCAAAATAGGCTTTGAAATAAAAATAAATTTGCGTTTGAATCTTGCAACGAATACGTAATTAATCGTGAATAGGATTGGAAATTATTATGGAACTGATTCTAAAATGAATAAAAATTGGAATGGAAATTGCGCTTTGATTGGAACGAACTCACGAATATGCACTGCAGGCCCCTTTTCAGGGTTTTGAATTTTCTGGACCGCTATTTTCTTGAATATTTTGAATGGTTGTTGATCGTCTTGGCCTTGATCTTGAGTTCTCTGCTACGCCGCCACGCTTCGACCGCGTGGTGTCCTTGACGTGTCCTCACCGCTGCGTCCTCTGGTCGCTGCGCTGTTGTAGCCGCTCCAAAAAATCGCATCCGGCTCGAAATTTATGATGAGGTTCGACTCAAGGATCTAGCGGGGCGGAGAGAAATAACGTAGCCACGAATTGGTAAAATACTAGTTATAATTACGAGACTTTGTATGTACATGAAAAAATATAAATCTATCACTATAAGTATTTGCTATGCTAGCGAGTGGCTCGCACGGAGCCTGGAGACCGAAAGAGGAAGCACGCGCAGGCCACGGCGTTTTTATTGGTCGCTGCTGCGTTTGTGTGTGTGCGCCGTATCCACCGCTTACGCATGCGTTCACGCGTTAACATGCTGCCGCCCTTGGAACATTCTGTTCCAAAGCATTCTGTTCCAATATTGGAAGAGGACAGAGCCGATTGAAAGCTCTTCTCATTGTTCCCGATGTAGTTTTGATGTCGGCTACTCGGTTGACACCATCAGCGCCGGGGAAGACAGCAGTCACTCGACCCAGCAGCCAGCGATTGGGGGGCAGGCGATCATCTTTGATGAGGACCATCTCTCCTGTTTGTGGTTGGCCACCATCCTGGCGCCATTTGTTTCGCTTCTGCAATTCTGAAATATATTCCATATAGTAGCGGTTCCAGAAGTGAGTCTTTAGTAATTGTGTTCTTGCATATCTTGTAAGACTGTGGATGTGATGAGCATCTTGTACCTGGGGAGCAGGCGACATCGTTAATGTACGTCCAATCAAAAAATGCGCAGGGGTTAATGGGACTAAATCTGAGGGATCGCTTGAGAGTGGAGTTAGAGTTCTAGAATTCAATATTGCTTCAATTTCGACTAGGACTGTGTTTAATTCTTCGTAATCGAGATGAGTCATCGATAGTACTCTTCTTAAATGATGTTTTATTGATTTTACTGAGCCCTCGGCTAAGCCGTTAAAATGGGGACTATAGGCTGGCGAAAATTTGAAAATAATACCTTTTTCAGCTGCATATGAAACTATGTTATCGCAATTGTTTTTTATAAATTTAGAAATATCGTTAGATGCGCCTATAAAATTCGTGCCATTGTCTGAAAATATTACAGCGGGCCTGCCTCTGCGAGCAATGAATCTATTGAGGGCTGACAGGAAGCTTTGTGAAGTTAGGTCGGTGACAAGCTCGATGTGTACTGCACGAACTGCCAAACAAACAAATACACATAAGTAGGCTTTTTTGAGTTTACAACCCCTGCCCTTTCTGTCAGCTAACAAGACTGGTCCCATGTAGTCCACAGCTGTATTACAGAACACGTATTCTGACTGCAGTCTTTCTGCAGGCAGATTACCCATTATTGGCTGATATGTTTTTCCTGAAAATCTACAACATTTTAAACAATTTCGCGTTATTTTTCTTGCCAAATTTCGCCCGTTCGTAATCCAAAATTTATGTCTTAAATTCGAAAGTAACAGCTGTGGACCTGCGTGTAATAAAATTAAATGAAAGTGTTGAACGAGTAGTTTTGTAACTTTGTGAGAAGCATGCAACAAGATTGGATGTTTTGTATTTGAATCGTAATTAGAATTGGATAATCTTCCTCCAACTCTCATTAGCTCTGTCTCATCGAGAAATGGATTTAAACTCAATAGTTTGTCCTTAGAAGGTAAGGGTTGACCCTTTTTCAAAAATGAATATTGTTTACAAAACATATCCTGCTGCACAATTCGACAAAGTGTTTGTGTAGCGAGTTCAAGTTCCGATGTCGTTAGCGGACCTGTAATTTTATTATTAGAATTTTTACAGTTATGCGTGAAACGTTTTATATAAGCTGTAATTCGTTGTAATTTTCTGTAATTTGAAAAGTTGCTTGTGAAATGATTTTCATGGGGTTCAGTCGCTGCTAAATGACATTGGAACTTTATTTCAGGTAAGTTGTCAATGTGTGTGTTTTGAGGCTGTGTAGGCATTACGATTTCCTTTTGATGAAGGAAATGCGGACCTCCCCACCACAAAGTTGAACATTTTAGCTGAGACGCGTTCAGGCCTCGGGATCCTATATCTGCGGGGTTGGATCCAGTGGGAACGTAGTTCCATGAAGAAGGTTCAGAGTTTTTTGTAATTTCGGTAATTCTATTGTAAACAAACTGTTTGAGCTTTACTTTGCTGCATGTTTTGATCCAACCAAGCACAATGGTTGAATCACACCAAAAATATTTTGAATCAATTGGTAAACGTAAGGAATTCTCAACCTTCTTGCTTAAATTACTGGCTAAAAGGGCTCCTACTAATTCGAGTCTGGGTGTTGAGAGTTTTTGCGATAAAGGAGATACTCTACTTTTTGCCATTATTAAATGAACCATGATACTACCATTGTTTGAAATTGAGCGTATGTATACGCATGCAGCGTATGCTTTTATTGAGGCATCGCTAAAGGTATGCAATTCGACCTTTATTGGTTTGTCGCTAAGGACATGACGTGGTATTTGAATATTATTCAACTCAGGTAGGTATTGAATGAAATATTTCCACTGAGATTGAATTTCAAGGGGCAATGGGTCGTCCCACGCAATGTTCTTTGCCCATAGTGTTTGTAATATAAGTTTAGCCTGTAACATACATGGGTTAATGAGACCCAGTGGGTCAAAAACTTGGGCAATTGCGGACAAAATTGAACGCTTGGTTATTTGTGAGTTTTGTATATCAGTTTGAGTTGATGAAAATAACAATGTGTCTTTTTTGCAAGCCCATTGTAGGCCTAATGTTTTTGTATGCTCATTTTTGCTTAAATTTACTAAGTCATTGTCATTTTCACCTACAATTTGATCGAGTACGTGTGTACTGTTTGTATGCCATTTGCGTAAATGAAAATGAGCTTTTCCTAGCTCGTGAATGACGCCTTTGCATATTTGAATTAGCTGTGACTCTTCAGAATGCCCTGTCACTAAATCGTCAGCGTAAAAGTCGTATAAGATTGTTTCACTTACATTTTTATCTACGCAATCACGGCCAAGTTGTATTAGACATCGAAACGCTAAGAAAGCAGATGCTGCTAATCCGTAGGTAACAGTGTTAAGTTTGTATCGTTTGATCTCTTGTGTTGGATCCGACCGCCAGAAAATCTGCTGCAAGCCGCGTTGCATTGGAGCAACCCAGATTTGTCTATACATTTTTTCTATATCCGCAGTAACAACAAATTTGTGCTGGCGGAAGCGAATCAGTATACTAACTAAATCCTCTTGTATAGTAGGACCTACATGTTGTATGTCATTGAGTGACTTGCCTGTGCTTGTGACTGCAGAGGCGTCGAAGACAGTCCTTAACTTTGTCGTTAGGCTGTCCTCTCGCAATACCCCATGATGTGGTAAGAAATATGAAACTTCTGTGTCTTTTAGATTTGTATTTTCGGTCATATGACCTAGTGAAATGTATTCGTTCATGAAAGCTATGTAATTTTGTTTGAATGTGGGATTGCGTTTGAATTTGCGTTCTAAAGCTTGAAATCTGCTAAGAGCTTGTTCGGTAGAATCACCTAGACAACTAGGAGACTCTTTTAGTGGCATGGTAACCATGAATCTGCCGTCTGGCTGACGGACAGTTGTTTTCGTGAAAATAGCTTCGCATTCACTCTCACCCACTGACGGGGATTGTTGAGTGGTGCCTACTGACTCCAATTTGAAAAACTGATCGAGCCTTGTCTCGAGCTCAGTGTCTTGAATGAAATGGCAATGGACTGTATTTTGAATACGTTTTGAGTCTCTGACGTAGCCGGAGACGATCCAACCTAGCATTGTTTCAGCTAAGATTGGCATGTTTTTACCTAACGGTATTTGATTATTAGATAGAACCTGCCAGAACAGGTCGGCTCCCAATAGCATCTGCACCTCAGACGGGGTATTGAATTGTGGATCCGCGAGGTGGATGTTTGGAGGTATTTTGAAATTGTCTATGTTAATTTTTTTTGTAGGTATTAATTGTGTGATTTGTGGCACAATAAAACAGTTAACCCTTGAGGAGTAACCGCTGTCTGAGAGCGACGAAATTGTTACGTCACATCTCTTAGAAATATTTGAACTTTGATTATTTAATCCTTGAATGGATATTGAAGTTGAATAATTTGGAATATGCAATTGTTTTTGTAAGTTTTCAACAATGAAACTACTGGTGCTACCACAATCCAACAATGCTCTGATTTTGTGTAAATGACCATTGTTGTCTTTGACATGAATTTGCACAGTGGATAGTAATACCTGCCCTTGATGCGTAGTAGAAAGTGTAATATTATTCGTATCTATTTGATTAGTTTGAGGATTCGATTCGGTCTGGTTTTGTTCTTGCATGGCAGGTAGTACCACGCACTCAGTTTGAGAATGAGGTTGGGATAGTGTGTTTTGTCTGTTGCCTAAGTGTAGCATAGTATTGTGTCTACGAGAACACAATTTGCAAGCTCCGTATTTGCACTGTTTTTCATCATGACCACCACGCAAACAGTTTATACATAAATTTAATTGTTTAACCCTTTCTATACGTTTTTCAATTGGCAATAATTTAAATTTCATGCAGTAATATACTGAATGTGCACCTTTGCAAATAGGGCATGGAAATTGTGTTGGTTTTGTAAGCGTCTGATTAGCTATGAATGTTTTTGGTCTAACGTGAGTAATGTCGCTGTGTCTGCGTAATGGCTGTCGGTGTTTTTCGTCCATTGTTTCCAGCAAGTCAGCCCGATTTTTTAAGAAATCATTGAAATTATTCAAGGTTGGCAATTCCTTAATTGTATTTCTATGCGCCTCCCAATCACGGACTGTGGCCGGGTCTAACTTGTTGGACACAATGTGTATGATGAGAATGTCCCAGTGTTCTGTAGGTACATTCAGTGTTTTTAGTGATCTTAGGTTTTTATTGACAATGTCTATAATATTACGCAAGGCTCTTGCAGATTCCTTGGTAATGGGATCAATATTGAAAAGTGCTTGAACATGATTATTAATTAAAATACGACTGTTATTGTAACGGCTACACAGAAGATCCCAAGCAACATTATAATTTTCTGAAGTAAAATCTAATGATTGAATGATTAGTGCTGCACTATCCCTTAGTGATGCGCGTAAATAGTGAAATTTGTGTATGTTTGGTATGGAGGAATTTGTATGAATAAGTGATAGGTATGTCTCGTAATATTCTAACCAGTCCTGATAGCGTCCTGAATAAATTGGTAAGTTTATGATGGGTAAACGAATGTTTGGTGTTGCACCACTTGCCACATTTGAGCCTGCCACCGAAGCGAAGTCATTGCCCACAGAAGCAGGGCCGCCCGCCGCATGTCTGGTCAGCAGATCCTGCGCGGCGGCGATGGTGCTGAAGTATGTGCTCTCGAAGCTCTCGCGTTCGGTAAAATCGTCACCTGGAATTTCGTCAGAATTCTCTATTTGAGTTTGATTCACATCAAAATCATCGTATAAAGCTTGAATTTTCGCAAGGCGCGTATTTGTTTCGTGAATTTGTAAGCTATTTAACTCTTTGCAATTTAAAAGTGGCTCAAGATATGATTTGAAAATAGTCAGCTTAGCTTTATGGGACGCTCTTATTTTTCTTAATGATTTAAGCTCTTCCATGATTAAAATAATATTCGAATGGAAATGAAAGGCAAGTAAGGAAGTAAGTTCAAAATAATTAACCAGCTTATAGTGAAAAATAACTGAAAATGACAAGAAATATTAATTGAAAATTGCGAAATTAGAAGAGAAGTGGATGAAACGATACTTAAAGCGAGAAATGAAGTGAATTGAAGCGACTAGAAGCACTGGGAAGCGTGCGCACGCCACGTGCACGTGGTACGTGGCGCAGTTACTTGACCTTGCGCGCCAGCGATCATGCGAAAGTGCGCCGGACCCGCATGCACGCTCGGGAATTTCACTGGAATTTGCAATAAAATGCACTGGATTATCACGTAAAACACAATGTTTAGGATGATCTTTAGCTGAAAAGAGAACAAATTGAATCTTGGTACCTCTAAATAAGAAATAAGTAAAAAAAATACTGGAATAATTAGGTATTTGCTTAAATTTATTGTGAAATAGTGAAAGGGAACCGCTTGTTCTAAAGGAAAATGCAAAATAGGCTTTGAAATAAAAATAAATTTGCGTTTGAATCTTGCAACGAATACGTAATTAATCGTGAATAGGATTGGAAATTATTATGGAACTGATTCTAAAATGAATAAAAATTGGAATGGAATTGCGCTTTGATTGGAACGAACTCACGAATATGCACTGCAGGCCCCTTTTCAGGGTTTTGAATTTTCTGGACCGCTATTTTCTTGAATATTTTGAATGGTTGTTGATCGTCTTGGCCTTGATCTTGAGTTCTCTGCTACGCCGCCACGCTTCGACCGCGTGGTGTCCTTGACGTGACCTCACCGCTGCGTCCTCTGGTCGCTGCGCTGTTGTAGCCGCTCCAAAAAATCGCATCCGGCTCGAAATTGAAGCAATTGCCAATTTCGAGCCGGATGCGATTTTTTGGAGCGGCTACAACAGCGCAGCGACCAGAGGACGCAGCGGTGAGGTCACGTCAAGGACACCACGCGGTCGAAGCGTGGCGGCGTAGCAGAGAATTCAAGATCAAGGCCAAGACGATCAACAACCATTCAAAATATTCAAGAAAATAGCGGTCCAGAAAATTCAAAACCCTGAAAAGGGGCCTGCAGTGCATATTCGTGAGTTCGTTCCAATCAAAGCGCAATTTCCATTCCAATTTTTATTCATTTTAGAATCAGTTCCATAATAATTTCCAATCCTATTCACGATTAATTACGTATTCGTTGCAAGATTCAAACGCAAATTTATTTTTATTTCAAAGCCTATTTTGCATTTTCCTTTAGAACAAGCGGTTCCCTTTCACTATTTCACAATAAATTTAAGCAAATACCTAATTATTCCAGTATTTTTTTTACTTATTTCTTATTTAGGGGTACCAAGATTCAATTTGTTCTCTTTTCAGCTAAAGATCATCCTAAACATTGTGTTTTACGTGATAATCCAGTGCATTTTATTGCAAATTCCAGTGAAATTCCCGAGCGTGCATGCGGGTCCGGCGCGCTTTCGCATGATCGCTGGCGCGCAAGGTCAAGTAACTGCGCCACGTACCACGTGCACGTGGCGTGCGCACGCTTCCCAGTGCTTCTAGTCGCTTCAATTCACTTCATTTCTCGCTTTAAGTATCGTTTCATCCACTTCTCTTCTAATTTCGCAATTTTCAATTAATATTTCTTGTCATTTTCAGTTATTTTTCACTATAAGCTGGTTAATTATTTTGAACTTACTTCCTTACTTGCCTTTCATTTCCATTCGAATATTATTTTAATCATGGAAGAGCTTAAATCATTAAGAAAATTAAGAGCGTCCCATAAAGCTAAGCTGACTATTTTCAAATCATATCTTGAGCCACTTTTAAATTGCAAAGAGTTAAATAGCTTACAAATTCACGAAACAAATACGCGCCTTGCGAAAATTCAAGCTTTATACGATGATTTTGATGTGAATCAAACTCAAATAGAGAATTCTGACGAAATTCCAGGTGACGATTTTACCGAACGCGAGAGCTTCGAGAGCACATACTTCAGCACCATCGCCGCCGCGCAGGATCTGCTGACCAGACATGCGGCGGGCGGCCCTGCTTCTGTGGGCAATGACTTCACTTCGGTGGCAGGCTCAAATGTGGCAAGTGGTACAACACCAAACATTCGTTTACCCATCATAAACTTACCAATTTATTCAGGACGCTATCAGGACTGGTTAGAATATTACGAGACATACCTATCACTTATTCATACAAATTCCTCCATACCAAACATACACAAATTTCACTATTTACGCGCATCACTAAGGGATAGTGCAGCACTAATCATTCAATCATTAGATTTTACTTCAGAAAATTATAATGTTGCTTGGGATCTTCTGTGTAGCCGTTACAATAACAGTCGTATTTTAATTAATAATCATGTTCAAGCACTTTTCAATATTGATCCCATTACCAAGGAATCTGCAAGAGCCTTGCGTAATATTATAGACATTGTCAATAAAAACCTAAGATCACTAAAAACACTGAATGTACCTACAGAACACTGGGACATTCTCATCATGCACATTGTGTCCAACAAGTTAGACCCGGCCACAGTCCGTGATTGGGAGGCGCATAGAAATACAATTAAGGAATTGCCAACCTTGAACAATTTCAATGATTTCTTAAAAAATCGGGCTGACTTGCTGGAAACAATGGACGAAAAACACCGACAGCCATTACGCAGACACAGCGACATTACCCACGTTAGACCAAAAACATTCATAGCTAATCAGACGCTTACAAAACCAACACAATTTCCATGCCCTATTTGCAAAGGTGCACATTCAGTATATTACTGCATGAAATTTAAATTATTGCCAATTGAAAAACGTATAGAAAGGGTTAAACAATTAAATTTATGTATAAACTGTTTGCGTGGTGGTCATGATGAAAAACAGTGCAAATACGGAGCTTGCAAATTGTGTTCTCGTAGACACAATACTATGCTACACTTAGGCAACAGACAAAACACACTATCCCAACCTCATTCTCAAACTGAGTGCGTAGTACTACCTGCCATGCAAGAACAAAACCAGACCGAATCAAATCCTCAAACTAATCAAATAGATACGAATAATATTACACTTTCTACTACGCATCAAGGGCAGGTATTACTATCCACTGTGCAAATTCATGTCAAAGACAACAATGGTCATTTACACAAAATCAAAGCATTGTTGGATTGTGGTAGCACCAGTAGTTTCATTGTTGAAAACTTACAAAAACAATTGCATATTCCATATTATTCAACTTCAATATCCGTTCAAGGATTAAATAATCAAAGTTCAAATATTTCTAAGAGATGTGACGTAACAATTTCGTCGCTCTCAGACAGCGGTTACACCTCAAGGGTTAACTGTTTTATTGTGCCACAAATCACACAATTAATACCTACAAAAAAAATTAACATAGACAATTTCAAAATACCTCCAAACATCCACCTCGCGGATCCACAATTCAATACCCCGTCTGAGGTGCAGATGCTATTGGGAGCAGACCTGTTCTGGCAGGTTCTATCTAATAATCAAATACCGTTAGGTAAAAACATGCCAATCTTAGCTGAAACAATGCTAGGTTGGATCGTCTCCGGCTACGTCAGAGACTCAAAACGTATTCAAAATACAGTCCATTGCCATTTCATTCAAGACACTGAGCTCGAGACAAGGCTCGATCAGTTTTTCAAATTGGAGTCAGTAGGCACCACTCAACAATCCCCGTCAGTGGGTGAGAGTGAATGCGAAGCTATTTTCACGAAAACAACTGTCCGTCAGCCAGACGGCAGATTCATGGTTACCATGCCACTAAAAGAGTCTCCTAGTTGTCTAGGTGATTCTACCGAACAAGCTCTTAGCAGATTTCAAGCTTTAGAACGCAAATTCAAACGCAATCCCACATTCAAACAAAATTGCATAGCTTTCATGAACGAATACATTTCACTAGGTCATATGACCGAAAATACAAATCCAAAAGACACTAATTTATTTTCATCAACACAAACTGATATACAAAACTCACAAATAACCAAGCGTTCAATTTTGTCCGCAATTGCCCAAGTTTTTGACCCACTGGGTCTCATTAACCCATGTATGTTACAGGCTAAACTTATATTGCAAACACTATGGGCAAAGAACATTGCGTGGGACGACCCATTGCCCCTTGAAATTCAATCTCAGTGGAAATATTTCATTCAATACCTACCTGAGTTGAATAATATTCAAATACCACGTCATGTCCTTAGCGACAAACCAATAAAGGTCGAATTGCATACCTTTAGCGATGCCTCAATAAAAGCATACGCTGCATGCGTATACATACGCTCAATTTCAAACAATGGTAGTATCATGGTTCATTTAATAATGGCAAAAAGTAGAGTATCTCCTTTATCGCAAAAACTCTCAACACCCAGACTCGAATTAGTAGGAGCCCTTTTAGCCAGTCATTTAAGCAAGAAGGTTGAGAATTCCTTGCGTTTACCAATTGATTCAAAATATTTTTGGTGTGATTCAACCATTGTGCTTGGTTGGATCAAAACATGCAGCAAAGTAAAGCTCAAACAGTTTGTTTACAATAGAATTACCGAAATTACAAAAAACTCTGAACCTTCTTCATGGAACTACGTTCCCACTGGATCCAACCCAGCAGATATAGGATCCCGAGGCCTGAACGCGTCTCAGCTAAAATGTTCAACTTTGTGGTGGGGAGGTCCGCATTTCCTTCATCAAAAGGAAATCGTAATGCCTACACAGCCTCAAAACACACACATTGACAACTTACCTGAAATAAAGTTCCAATGTCATTTAGCAGCGACTGAACCCCATGAAAATCATTTCACAAGCAACTTTTCAAATTACAGAAAATTACAACGAATTACAGCTTATATAAAACGTTTCACGCATAACTGTAAAAATTCTAATAATAAAATTACAGGTCCGCTAACGACATCGGAACTTGAACTCGCTACACAAACACTTTGTCGAATTGTGCAGCAGGATATGTTTTGCAAACAATATTCATTTTTGAAAAAGGGTCAACCCTTACCTTCTAAGGACAAACTATTGAGTTTAAATCCATTTCTCGATGAGACAGAGCTAATGAGAGTTGGAGGAAGATTATCCAATTCTAATTACGATTCAAATACAAAACATCCAATCTTGTTGCATGCTTCTCACAACGTTACAAAACTACTCGTTCAACACTTTCATTTAATTTTATTACACGCAGGTCCACAGCTGTTACTTTCGAATTTAAGACATAAATTTTGGATTACGAACGGGCGAAATTTGGCAAGAAAAATAACGCGAAATTGTTTAAAATGTTGTAGATTTTCAGGAAAAACATATCAACCAATAATGGGTAATCTGCCTGCAGAAAGACTGCAGTCAGAATACGTGTTCTGTAATACAGCTGTGGACTACATGGGACCAGTCTTGTTAGCTGACAGAAAGGGCAGGGGTTGTAAACTCAAAAAAGCCTACTTATGTGTATTTGTTTGTTTGGCAGTTCGTGCAGTACACATCGAGCTTGTCACCGACCTAACTTCACAAGGCTTCCTGTCAGCCCTCAATAGATTCATTGCTCGCAGAGGCAGGCCCGCTGTAATATTTTCAGACAATGGCACGAATTTTATAGGCGCATCTAACGATATTTCTAAATTTATAAAAAACAATTGCGATAACATAGTTTCATATGCAGCTGAAAAAGGTATTATTTTCAAATTTTCGCCAGCCTATAGTCCCCATTTTAACGGCTTAGCCGAGGGCTCAGTAAAATCAATAAAACATCATTTAAGAAGAGTACTATCGATGACTCATCTCGATTACGAAGAATTAAACACAGTCTTAGTCGAAATTGAAGCAATATTGAATTCTAGACCTCTAACTCCACTCTCAAGCGATCCCTCAGATTTAGTCCCATTAACCCCTGCGCATTTTTTTGATTGGACGTACATTAACGATGTCGCCTGCTCCCCAGGTACAAGATGCTCATCACATCCACAGTCTTACAAGATATGCAAGAACACAATTACTAAAGACTCACTTCTGGAACCGCTACTATATGGAATATATTTCAGAATTGCAGAAGCGAAACAAATGGCGCCAGGATGGTGGCCAACCACAAACAGGAGAGATGGTCCTCATCAAAGATGATCGCCTGCCCCCCAATCGCTGGCTGCTGGGTCGAGTGACTGCTGTCTTCCCCGGCGCTGATGGTGTCAACCGAGTAGCCGACATCAAAACTACATCGGGAACAATGAGAAGAGCTTTCAATCGGCTCTGTCCTCTTCCAATATTGGAACAGAATGCTTTGGAACAGAATGTTCCAAGGGCGGCAGCATGTTAACGCGTGAACGCATGCGTAAGCGGTGGATACGGCGCACACACACAAATGCAGCAGCGACCAATAAAAACGCCGCGGCCTGCGCGTGCTTCCTCTTTCGGTCTCCAGGCTCCGTGCGAGCCACTCGCTAGCATAGCAAATACTTATAGTGATAGATTTATATTTTTTCATGTACATACAAAGTCTCGTAATTATAACTAGTATTTTACCAATTCGTGGCTACGTTATTTCTCTCCGCCCCGCTCGATCCTTGAGTCGAACCTCATCATAAATTTCGAATGTTAACGCGTTTTGTATATCAAAAATTCACTTCATTTCAGGTAAGTTGTCAATGTGTGTGTTTTGAGGCTGTGTAGGCATTACGATTTCCTTTTGATGAAGGAAATGCGGACCTCCCCACCACAAAGTTGAACATTTTAACTGAGACGCGTTCAGGCCTCGGGATCCTATATCTGCGGGGTTGGATCCAGTGGGAACGTAGTTCCATGAAGAAGGTTCAGAGTTTTTTGTAATTTCGGTAATTCTATTGTAAACAAACTGTTTGAGCTTTACTTTGCTGCATGTTTTGATCCAACCAAGCACAATGGTTGAATCACACCAAAAATATTTTGAATCAATTGGTAAACGCAAGGAATTCTCAACCTTCTTGCTTAAATGACTGGCTAAAAGGGCTCCTACTAATTCGAGTCTGGGTGTTGAGAGTTTTTGCGATAAAGGAGATACTCTACTTTTTGCCATTATTAAATGAACCATGATACTACCATTGTTTGAAATTGAGCGTATGTATACGCATGCAGCGTATGCTTTTATTGAGGCATCGCTAAAGGTATGCAATTCGACCTTTATTGGTTTGTCGCTAAGGACATGACGTGGTATTTGAATATTATTCAACTCAGGTAGGTATTGAATGAAATATTTCCACTGAGATTGAATTTCAAGGGGCAATGGGTCGTCCCACGCAATGTTCTTTGCCCATAGTGTTTGTAATATAAGTTTAGCCTGTAACATACATGGGTTAATGAGACCCAGTGGGTCAAAAACTTGGGCAATTGCGGACAAAATTGAACGCTTGGTTATTTGTGAGTTTTGTATATCAGTTTGAGTTGATGAAAATAACAATGTGTCTTTTTTGCAAGCCCATTGTAGGCCTAATGTTTTTGTATGCTCATTTTTGCTTAAATTTACTAAGTCATTGTCATTTTCACCTACAATTTGATCGAGTACGTGTGTACTGTTTGTATGCCATTTGCGTAAATGAAAATGAGCTTTTCCTAGCTCGTGAATGACGCCTTTGCATATTTGAATTAGCTGTGACTCTTCAGAATGCCCTGTCACTAAATCGTCAGCGTAAAAGTCGTATAAGATTGTTTCACTTACATTTTTATCTACGCAATCACGGCCAAGTTGTATTAGACATCGAAACGCTAAGAAAGCAGATGCTGCTAATCCGTAGGTAACAGTGTTAAGTTTGTATCGTTTGATCTCTTGTGTTGGATCCGACCGCCAGAAAATCTGCTGCAAGCCGCGTTGCATTGGAGCAACCCAGATTTGTCTATACATTTTTTCTATATCCGCAGTAACAACAAATTTGTGCTGGCGGAAGCGAATCAGTATACTAACTAAATCCTCTTGTATAGTAGGACCTACATGTTGTATGTCATTGAGTGACTTGCCTGTGCTTGTGACTGCAGAGGCGTCGAAGACAGTCCTTAACTTTGTCGTTAGGCTGTCCTCTCGCAATACCCCATGATGTGGTAAGAAATATGAAACTTCTGTGTCTTTTAGATTTGTATTTTCGGTCATATGACCTAGTGAAATGTATTCGTTCATGAAAGCTATGTAATTTTGTTTGAATGTGGGATTGCGTTTGAATTTGCGTTCTAAAGCTTGAAATCTGCTAAGAGCTTGTTCGGTAGAATCACCTAGACAACTAGGAGACTCTTTTAGTGGCATGGTAACCATGAATCTGCCGTCTGGCTGACGGACAGTTGTTTTCGTGAAAATAGCTTCGCATTCACTCTCACCCACTGACGGGGATTGTTGAGTGGTGCCTACTGACTCCAATTTGAAAAACTGATCGAGCCTTGTCTCGAGCTCAGTGTCTTGAATGAAATGGCAATGGACTGTATTTTGAATACGTTTTGAGTCTCTGACGTAGCCGGAGACGATCCAACCTAGCATTGTTTCAGCTAAGATTGGCATGTTTTTACCTAACGGTATTTGATTATTAGATAGAACCTGCCAGAACAGGTCGGCTCCCAATAGCATCTGCACCTCAGACGGGGTATTGAATTGTGGATCCGCGAGGTGGATGTTTGGAGGTATTTTGAAATTGTCTATGTTAATTTTTTTTGTAGGTATTAATTGTGTGATTTGTGGCACAATAAAACAGTTAACCCTTGAGGAGTAACCGCTGTCTGAGAGCGACGAAATTGTTACGTCACATCTCTTAGAAATATTTGAACTTTGATTATTTAATCCTTGAACGGATATTGAAGTTGAATAATATGGAATATGCAATTGTTTTTGTAAGTTTTCAACAATGAAACTACTGGTGCTACCACAATCCAACAATGCTCTGATTTTGTGTAAATGACCATTGTTGTCTTTGACATGAATTTGCACAGTGGATAGTAATACCTGCCCTTGATGCGTAGTAGAAAGTGTAATATTATTCGTATCTATTTGATTAGTTTGAGGATTCAATTCGGTCTGGTTTTGTTCTCGCATGGCAGGTAGTACTACGCACTCAGTTTGAGAATGAGGTTGGGATAGTGTGTTTTGTCTGTTGCCTAAGTGTAGCATAGTATTGTGTCTACGAGAACACAATTTGCAAGCTCCGTATTTGCACTGTTTTTCATCATGACCACCACGCAAACAGTTTATACATAAATTTAATTGTTTAACCCTTTCTATACGTTTTTCAATTGGCAATAATTTAAATTTCATGCAGTAATATACTGAATGTGCACCTTTGCAAATAGGGCATGGAAATTGTGTTGGTTTTGTAAGCGTCTGATTAGCTATGAATGTTTTTGGTCTAACGTGGGTAATGTCGCTGTGTCTGCGTAATGGCTGTCGGTGTTTTTCGTCCATTGTTTCCAGCAAGTCAGCCCGATTTTTTAAGAAATCATTGAAATTGTTCAAGGTTGGCAATTCCTTAATTGTATTTCTATGCGCCTCCCAATCGCGGACTGTGGCCGGGTCTAACTTGTTGGACACAATGTGTATGATGAGAATGTCCCAGTGTTCTGTAGGTACATTCAGTGTTTTTAGTGATCTTAGGTTTTTATTGACAATGTCTATAATATTACGCAAGGCTCTTGCAGATTCCTTGGCAATGGGATCAATATTGAAAAGTGCTTGAACATGATTATTAATTAAAATACGACTGTTATTGTAACGGCTACACAGAAGATCCCAAGCAACATTATAATTTTCTGAAGTAAAATCTAATGATTGAATGATTAGTGCTGCACTATCCCTTAGTGATGCGCGTAAATAGTGAAATTTGTGTATGTTTGGTATGGAGGAATTTGTATGAATTAGTGATAGGTATGTCTCGTAATATTCTAACCAGTCCTGATAGCGTCCTGAATAAATTGGTAAGTTTATGATGGGTAAACGAATGTTTGGTGTTGTACCACTTGCCACATTTGAGCCTGCCACCGAAGCGAAGTCATTGCCCACAGAAGCAGGGCCGCCCGCCGCATGTCTGGTCAGCAGATCCTGCGCGGCGGCGATGGTGCTGAAGTATGTGCTCTCGAAGCTCTCGCGTTCGGTAAAATCGTCACCTGGAATTTCGTCAGAATTCTCTATTTGAGTTTGATTCACATCAAAATCATCGTATAAAGCTTGAATTTTCGCAAGGCGCGTATTTGTTTCGTGAATTTGTAAGCTATTTAACTCTTTGCAATTTAAAAGTGGCTCAAGATATGATTTGAAAATAGTCAGCTTAGCTTTATGGGACGCTCTTATTTTTCTTAATGATTTAAGCTCTTCCATGATTAAAATAATATTCGAATGGAAATGAAAGGCAAGTAAGGAAGTAAGTTCAAAATAATTAACCAGCTTATAGTGAAAAATAACTGAAAATGACAAGAAATATTAATTGAAAATTGCGAAATTAGAAGAGAAGTGGATGAAACGATACTTAAAGCGAGAAATGAAGTGAATTGAAGCGACTAGAAGCACTGGGAAGCGTGCGCACGCCACGTGCACGTGGTACGTGGCGCAGTTACTTGACCTTGCGCGCCAGCGATCATGCGAAAGCGCGCCGGACCCGCATGCACGCTCGGGAATTTCACTGGAATTTGCAATAAAATGCACTGGATTATCACGTAAAACACAATGTTTAGGATGACCTTTAGCTGAAAAGAGAACAAATTGAATCTTGGTACCTCTAAATAAGAAATAAGTAAAAAAAAAATACTGGAATAACTAGGTATTTGCTTAAATTTATTGTGAAATAGTGAAAGGGAACCGCTTGTTCTAAAGGAAAATGCAAAATAGGCTTTGAAATAAAAATAAATTTGCGTTTGAATCTTGCAACGAATACGTAATTAATCGTGAATAGGATTGGAAATTATTATGGAACTGATTCTAAAATGAATAAAAATTGGAATGGAAATTGCGCTTTGATTGGAACGAACTCACGAATATGCACTGCAGGCCCCTTTTCAGGGTTTTGAATTTTCTGGACCGCTATTTTCTTGAATATTTTGAATGGTTGTTGATCGTCTTGGCCTTGATCTTGAATTCTCTGCTACGCCGCCACGCTTCGACCGCGTGGTGTCCTTGACGTGACCTCACCGCTGCGTCCTCTGGTCGCTGCGCTGTTGTAGCCGCTCCAAAAAATCGCATCCGGCTCGAAATTTATGATGAGGTTCGACTCAAGGATCGAGCGGGGCGGAGAGAAATAACGTAGCCACGAATTGGTAAAATACTAGTTATAATTACGAGACTTTGTATGTACATGAAAAAATATAAATCTATCACTATAAGTATTTGCTATGCTAGCGAGTGGCTCGCACGGAGCCTGGAGACCGAAAGAGGAAGCACGCGCAGGCCGCGGCGTTTTTATTGGTCGCTGCTGCATTTGTGTGTGTGCGCCGTATCCACCGCTTACGCATGCGTTCACGCGTTAACATAGTTAATCCTCAAGGGTTAACTGTTTTATTGTGCCACAAATCACACAATTAATACCTACAAAAAAAATTAACATAGACAATTTCAAAATACCTCCAAACATCCACCTCGCGGATCCACAATTCAATACCCCGTCTGAGGTGCAGATGCTATTGGGAGCCGACCTGTTCTGGCAGGTTCTATCTAATAATCAAATACCGTTAGGTAAAAACATGCCAATCTTAGCTGAAACAATGCTAGGTTGGATCGTCTCCGGCTACGTCAGAGACTCAAAACGTATTCAAAATACAGTCCATTGCCATTTCATTCAAGACACTGAGCTCGAGACAAGGCTCGATCAGTTTTTCAAATTGGAGTCAGTAGGCACCACTCAACAATCCCCGTCAGTGGGTGAGAGTGAATGCGAAGCTATTTTCACGAAAACAACTGTCCGTCAGCCAGACGGCAGATTCATGGTTACCATGCCACTAAAAGAGTCTCCTAGTTGTCTAGGTGATTCTACCGAACAAGCTCTTAGCAGATTTCAAGCTTTAGAACGCAAATTCAAACGCAATCCCACATTCAAACAAAATTACATAGCTTTCATGAACGAATACATTTCACTAGGTCATATGACCGAAAATACAAATCTAAAAGACACAGAAGTTTCATATTTCTTACCACATCATGGGGTATTGCGAGAGGACAGCCTAACGACAAAGTTAAGGACTGTCTTCGACGCCTCTGTAGTCACAAGCACAGGCAAGTCACTCAATGACATACAACATGTAGGTCCTACTATACAAGAGGATTTAGTTAGTATACTGATTCGCTTCCGCCAGCACAAATTTGTTGTTACTGCGGATATAGAAAAAATGTATAGACAAATCTGGGTTGCTCCAATGCAACGCGGCTTGCAGCAGATTTTCTGGCGGTCGGATCCAACACAAGAGATCAAACGATACAAACTTAACACTGTTACCTACGGATTAGCAACATCTGCTTTCTTAGCGTTTCGATGTCTAATACAACTTGGCCGTGATTGCGTAGATAAAAATGTAAGTGAAACAATCTTATACGACTTTTACGCTGACGATTTAGTGACAGGGCATTCTGAAGAGTCACAGCTAATTCAAATATGCAAAGGCGTCATTCACGAGCTAGGAAAAGCTCATTTTCATTTACGCAAATGGCATACAAACAGTACACACGTGCTCGATCAGATTGTAGGTGAAAATGACAATGACTTAGTAAATTTAAGCAAAAATGAGCATACAAAAACATTAGGCCTACAATGGGCTTGCAAAAAAGACACATTGTTATTTTCATCAACACAAACTGATATACAAAAATTCACTTCATTTCTCGCTTTAAGTATCGTTTCATCCACTTCTCTTCTAATTTCGCAATTTTCAATTAATATTTCTTGTCATTTTCAGTTATTTTTCACTATAAGCTGGTTAATTATTTTGAACTTACTTCCTTACTTGCCTTTCATTTCCATTCGAATATTATTTTAATCATGGAAGAGCTTAAATCATTAAGAAAAATAAGAGCGTCCCATAAAGCTAAGCTGACTATTTTCAAATCATATCTTGAGCCACTTTTAAATTGCAAAGAGTTAAATAGCTTACAAATTCACGAAACAAATACGCGCCTTGCGAAAATTCAAGCTTTATACGATGATTTTGATGTGAATCAAACTCAAATAGAGAATTCTGACGAAATTCCAGGTGACGATTTTACCGAACGCGAGAGCTTCGAGAGCACATACTTCAGCACCATCGCCGCCGCGCAGGATCTGCTGACCAGACATGCGGCGGGCGGCCCTGCTTCTGTGGGCAATGACTTCGCTTCGGTGGCAGGCTCAAATGTGGCAAGTGGTACAACACCAAACATTCGTTTACCCATCATAAACTTACCAATTTATTCAGGACGCTATCAGGACTGGTTAGAATATTACGAGACATACCTATCACTAATTCATACAAATTCCTCCATACCAAACATACACAAATTTCACTATTTACGCGCATCACTAAGGGATAGTGCAGCACTAATCATTCAATCATTAGATTTTACTTCAGAAAATTATAATGTTGCTTGGGATCTTCTGTGTAGCCGTTACAATAACAGTCGTATTTTAATTAATAATCATGTTCAAGCACTTTTCAATATTGATCCCATTGCCAAGGAATCTGCAAGAGCCTTGCGTAATATTATAGACATTGTCAATAAAAACCTAAGATCACTAAAAACACTGAATGTACCTACAGAACACTGGGACATTCTCATCATACACATTGTGTCCAACAAGTTAGACCCGGCCACAGTCCGCGATTGGGAGGCGCATAGAAATACAATTAAGGAATTGCCAACCTTGAACAATTTCAATGATTTCTTAAAAAATCGGGCTGACTTGCTGGAAACAATGGACGAAAAACACCGACAGCCATTACGCAGACACAGCGACATTACCCACGTTAGACCAAAAACATTCATAGCTAATCAGACGCTTACAAAACCAACACAATTTCCATGCCCTATTTGCAAAGGTGCACATTCAGTATATTACTGCATGAAATTTAAATTATTGCCAATTGAAAAACGTATAGAAAGGGTTAAACAATTAAATTTATGTATAAACTGTTTGCGTGGTGGTCATGATGAAAAACAGTGCAAATACGGAGCTTGCAAATTGTGTTCTCGTAGACACAATACTATGCTACACTTAGGCAACAGACAAAACACACTATCCCAACCTCATTCTCAAACTGAGTGCGTAGTACTACCTGCCATGCGAGAACAAAACCAGACCGAATTGAATCCTCAAACTAATCAAATAGATACGAATAATATTACACTTTCTACTACGCATCAAGGGCAGGTATTACTATCCACTGTGCAAATTCATGTCAAAGACAACAATGGTCATTTACACAAAATCAGAGCATTGTTGGATTGTGGTAGCACCAGTAGTTTCATTGTTGAAAACTTACAAAAACAATTGCATATTCCATATTATTCAACTTCAATATCCGTTCAAGGATTAAATAATCAAAGTTCAAATATTTCTAAGAGATGTGACGTAACAATTTCGTCGCTCTCAGACAGCGGTTACACCTCAAGGGTTAACTGTTTTATAGTGCCACAAATCACACAATTAATACCTACAAAAAAAATTAACATAGACAATTTCAAAATACCTCCAAACATCCACCTCGCGGATCCACAATTCAATACCCCGTCTGAGGTGCAGATGCTATTGGGAGCAGACCTGTTCTGGCAGGTTCTATCTAATAATCAAATACCGTTAGGTAAAAACATGCCAATCTTAGCTGAAACAATGCTAGGTTGGATCGTCTCCGGCTACGTCAGAGACTCAAAACGTATTCAAAATACAGTCCATTGCCATTTCATTCAAGACACTGAGCTCGAGACAAGGCTCGATCAGTTTTTCAAATTGGAGTCAGTAGGCACCACTCAACAATCCCCGTCAGTGGGTGAGAGTGAATGCGAAGCTATTTTCACGAAAACAACTGTCCGTCAGCCAGACGGCAGATTCATGGTTACCATGCCACTAAAAGAGTCTCCTAGTTGTCTAGGTGATTCTACCGAACAAGCTCTTAGCAGATTTCAAGCTTTAGAACGCAAATTCAAACGCAATCCCACATTCAAACAAAATTACATAGCTTTCATGAACGAATACATTTCACTAGGTCATATGACCGAAAATACAAATCCAAAAGACACAGAAGTTTCATATTTCTTACCACATCATGGGGTATTGCGAGAGGACAGCCTAACGACAAAGTTAAGGACTGTCTTCGACGCCTCTGCAGTCACAAGCACAGGCAAGTCACTCAATGACATACAACATGTAGGTCCTACTATACAAGAGGATTTAGTTAGTATACTGATTCGCTTCCGCCAGCACAAATTTGTTGTTACTGCGGATATAGAAAAAATGTATAGACAAATCTGGGTTGCTCCAATGCAACGCGGCTTGCAGCAGATTTTCTGGCGGTCGGATCCAACACAAGAGATCAAACGATACAAACTTAACAATGTTACCTACGGATTAGCAGCATCTGCTTTCTTAGCGTTTCGATGTCTAATACAACTTGGCCGTGATTGCGTAGATAAAAATGTAAGTGAAACAATCTTATACGACTTTTACGCTGACGATTTAGTGACAGGGCATTCTGAAGAGTCACAGCTAATTCAAATATGCAAAGGCGTCATTCACGAGCTAGGAAAAGCTCATTTTCATTTACGCAAATGGCATACAAACAGTACACACGTACTCGATCAAATTGTAGGTGAAAATGACAATGACTTAGTAAATTTAAGCAAAAATGAGCATACAAAAACATTAGGCCTACAATGGGCTTGCAAAAAAGACACATTGTTATTTTCATCAACACAAACTGATATACAAAACTCACAAATAACCAAGCGTTCAATTTTGTCCGCAATTGCCCAGTTTTTTGACCCACTGGGTCTCATTAACCCATGTATGTTACAGGCTAAACTTATATTGCAAACACTATGGGCAAAGAACATTGCGTGGGACGACCCATTGCCCCTTGAAATTCAATCTCAGTGGAAATATTTCATTCAATACCTACCTGAGTTGAATAATATTCAAATACCACGTCATGTCCTTAGCGACAAACCAATAAAGGTCGAATTGCATACCTTTAGCGATGCCTCAATAAAAGCATACGCTGCATGCGTATACATACGCTCAATTTCAAACAATGGTAGTATCATGGTTCATTTAATAATGGCAAAAAGTAGAGTATCTCCTTTATCGCAAAAACTCTCAACACCCAGACTCGAATTAGTAGGAGCCCTTTTAGCCAGTCATTTAAGCAAGAAGGTTGAGAATTCCTTGCGTTTACCAATTGATTCAAAATATTTTTGGTGTGATTCAACCATTGTGCTTGGTTGGATCAAAACATGCAGCAAAGTAAAGCTCAAACAGTTTGTTTACAATAGAATTACCGAAATTACAAAAAACTCTGAACCTTCTTCATGGAACTACGTTCCCACTGGATCCAACCCCGCAGATATAGGATCCCGAGGCCTGAACGCGTCTCAGTTAAAATGTTCAACTTTGTGGTGGGGAGGTCCGCATTTCCTTCATCAAAAGGAAATCGTAATGCCTACACAGCCTCAAAACACACACATTGACAACTTACCTGAAATAAAGTTCCAATGTCATTTAGCAGCGACTGAACCCCATGAAAATCATTTCACAAGCAACTTTTCAAATTACAGAAAATTACAACGAATTACAGCTTATATAAAACGTTTCACGCATAACTGTAAAAATTCTAATAATAAAATTACAGGTCCGCTAACGACATCGGAACTTGAACTCGCTACACAAACACTTTGTCGAATTGTGCAGCAGGATATGTTTTGTAAACAATATTCATTTTTGAAAAAGGGTCAACCCTTACCTTCTAAGGACAAACTATTGAGTTTAAATCCATTTCTCGATGAGACAGAGCTAATGAGAGTTGGAGGAAGATTATCCAATTCTAATTACGATTCAAATACAAAACATCCAATCTTGTTGCATGCATCTCACAACGTTACAAAACTACTCGTTCAACACTTTCATTTAATTTTATTACACGCAGGTCCACAGCTGTTACTTTCGAATTTAAGACATAAATTTTGGATTACGAACGGGCGAAATTTGGTAAGAAAAATAACGCGAAATTGTTTAAAATGTTGTAGATTTTCAGGAAAAACATATCAACCAATAATGGGTAATCTGCCTGCAGAAAGACTGCAGTCAGAATACGTGTTTTGTAATACAGCTGTGGACTACATGGGACCAGTCTTGTTAGCTGACAGAAAGGGCAGGGGTTGTAAACTCAAAAAAGCCTACTTATGTGTATTTGTTTGTTTGGCAGTTCGTGCAGTACACATCGAGCTTGTCACCGACCTAACTTCACAAGGCTTCCTGTCAGCCCTCAATAGATTCATTGCTCGCAGAGGCAGGCCCGCTGTAATATTTTCAGACAATGGCACGAATTTTATAGGCGCATCTAACGATATTTCTAAATTTATAAAAAACAATTGCGATAACATAGTTTCATATGCAGCTGAAAAAGGTATTATTTTCAAATTTTCGCCAGCCTATAGTCCCCATTTTAACGGCTTAGCCGAGGGCTCAGTAAAATCAATAAAACATCATTTAAGAAGAGTACTATCGATGACTCATCTCGATTACGAAGAATTAAACACAGTCTTAGTCGAAATTGAAGCAATATTGAATTCTAGACCTCTAACTCCACTCTCAAGCGATCCCTCAGATTTAGTCCCATTAACCCCTGCGCATTTTTTGATTGGACGTACATTAACGATGTCGCCTGCTCCCCAGGTACAAGATGCTCATCACATCCACAGTCTTACAAGATATGCAAGAACACAATTACTAAAAACTCACTTCTGGAACCGCTACTATATGGAATATATTTCAGAATTGCAGAAGCGAAACAAATGGCGCCAGGATGGTGGCCAACCACAAACAGGAGAGATGGTCCTCATCAAAGATGATCGCCTGCCCCCCAATCGCTGGCTGCTGGGTCGAGTGACTGCTGTCTTCCCCGGCGCTGATGGTGTCAACCGAGTAGCCGACGTCAAAACTACATCGGGAACAATGAGAAGAGCTTTCAATCGGCTCTGTCCTCTTCCAATATTGGAACAGAATGTTCCAAGGGCGGCAGCATGTTAACGCGTGAACGCATGCGTAAGCGGTGGATACGGCGCACACACACAAATGCAGCAGCGACCAATAAAAACGCCGCGGCCTGCGCGTGCTTCCTCTTTCGGTCTCCAGGCTCCGTGCGAGCCACTCGCTAGCATAGCAAATACTTATAGTGATAGATTTATATTTTTTCATGTACATACAAAGTCTCGTAATTATAACTAGTATTTTACCAATTCGTGGCTACGTTATTTCTCTCCGCCCCGCTCGATCCTTGAGTCGAACCTCATCATAAATTTCGAGCCGGATTTATGATGAGGTTCGACTCAAGGATCGAGCGGGGCGGAGAGAAATAACGTAGCCACGAATTGGTAAAATACTAGTTATAATTACGAGACTTTGTATGTACATGAAAAAATATAAATCTATCACTATAAGTATTTGCTATGCTAGCGAGTGGCTCGCACGGAGCCTGGAGACCGAAAGAGGAAGCACGCGCAGGCCGCGGCGTTTTTATTGGTCGCTGCTGCATTTGTGTGTGTGCGCCGTATCCACCGCTTACGCATGCGTTCACGCGTTAACAGTGCACATCTAAGTATCATTTTTAAAATAAAGAAATACGTTTGTCAATGGGATTATATTGAAAAGACGTTGAATTTAAGTTGAAATTAATGATATGGTACTTTAAACGAAATGTGAGTTTTTACTAAAAATATTAATATCTATTGAAAAACCAGCTGAAAGAAAAACATAACAGTATTATTTTTTTCAGTTCCCGGTGACATTGCTGTCTACTAATCAGTCAAGAAGGGCGAACACTCTTCTTGGATAATTAGTCAATGAAACACCTTCAACGAGCAATCAATAAAATCGATAAAAGAATTGCTCGTATTATGTCCAACTCTTAACCCATTCTGACGTGAGTGGTGTCAATGGAAGCGGAAAAAATTGGCAATTAAATTTGTAAAAGTACATAAGCAACGTAACCTCATACGAAAACTTTGAATATATAATATTTAAAATGTTTCCTAGACCGCGATGTCAAAAATTTGCAACACTAACCTTAAGAATAAAAAATAAAATAAGTTTATAAAAAAATATTTTTTAAAAAATAAATTAAAGTAATCTTGCGTCATTCCAGGGGCGGCGGCGACGCCGGAGCGAGGGCGAGTGGGACAGGTCCAACAGGCAGACGACGAAACATTTATGAATGCTCCTACAGATAGTACACAAAATCAGACACAGATTTGGTAAATCTAACTGTGAGCAAGTCATTGTTACTATTATTTAGATAAATACGACTAACGGGACTTTAATTGAAATTTAAAGTCAATTTAAAAAGGCAAAATAAACTGTCAGTAAGACGTTACGTATTCAGTAAAAACAAGACAAGCCTAGAAATATGTATGACATCACGCGTAGATTAGTTCAGCCTGAGCGATGGGTAGAACTGTAATTAGATATAGTTAATTAGCTGTACTGTTCAATATGAAAATAAAATGGTCGTAATCTGAGTTTTCGTTCTAATTTATCATAACTTTTTATCGTCAGCGGTTAGGTTGTAATGAGTCTTGGCTGAAAACTTAGATAAAATGCATACATTTGATTTATTTCTTATCGGTTAATTTTGTATGAATCCAGTAAATGCAGTTTACTTATTATTATTTATTTAAAGCTATTGTATTTTTACCGGGGTTTCGTTAAGGGATGTTTCGTTTTTGTGCGATATTTTTGAATAATGTGAACTGAAATAAAAACGTGGTTAAAACAGGTACTTTATTGTGACTATTGATTGTTAGATATATTTTACAAACTTAAAAAGATAAAAACAATAATGTATATGCATTGGACTGACAGGCGCAGGGCTGGCGCCTCTGTACTGCAGAGTTACATTTATTATGGATGTGCATTCATTGTGTTATAATATTCGTTTAGTAACACATTTGACAAAATGAACACACATTTATGAAGTCAATAAATGTAATAGTTATTTGTACATTATTTAAAGTATTGTTCTTGATGTTTTTTATAACAAAGTGAAAATGAGTTATCAGTAATAAGCATTGTGACATAGTTTAATAAAATGTTGAAAATAAAATGTTTTAAATGAAAAGCAAAACCTGTAAACAACGCATGCATAAATGGAAAAATATTGTAATCATGTGTATTATATGTATGCACTGCATGTACATGTATTATTAAACATTTATGGCTAGAAATATGTTGACACTGACAGTATATTTATGTGTTTGTTGTAAAGGGTTATTGTAATTTTGTTTTTTAAATGGGAAATAACATTAATATAAGTAAATTAATGTAAATAATTAAGCCATAAGTTTAAGAAATGAATGAAGAACATTGTAAGATATAAAAAAGTTAAATTATAAATAAGTAAATGTAAAAGCGTGTGTGGCGGCAGGCGCCGCGCGCCCGTGCGCCCCGCGTTCACCCAGTACTTGTCCTCATCCCCCACTCTATCTTTATGTCGCCAACAGTGAGGTTACAGCGTAGTTAGGTTAGTGCAGGTTAGGTTCACCCAGTACTTGTCCTCATCCCCCACTCTATCTTTATGTCGCCAACAGTGAGGTTACAGCGTAGTTAGGTTAGTGCAGGTTAGGTTCACCCAGTACTTGTCCTCATCCCCCACTCTATCTTTATGTCGCCAACAGTGAGGTTACAGCGTAGTTAGGTTAGTGCAGGTTAGGTTCACCCAGTACTTGTCCTCATCCCCCACTCTATCTTTATGTCGCCAACAGTGAGGTTACAGCGTAGTTAGGTTAGTGCAGGTTAGGTTCACCCAGTACTTGTCCTCATCCCCCACTCTATCTTTATGTCGCCAACAGTGAGGTTACAGCGTAGTTAGGTTAGTGCAGGTTAGGTTCACCCAGTACTTGTCCTCATCCCCCACTCTATCTTTATGTCGCCAACAGTGAGGTTACAGCGTAGTTAGGTTAGTGCAGGTTAGGTTCACCCAGTACTTGTCCTCATCCCCCACTCTATCTTTATGTCGCCAACAGTGAGGTTACAGCGTAGTTAGGTTAGTGCAGGTTAGGTTCACCCAGTACTTGTCCTCATCCCCCACTCTATCTTTATGTCGCCAACAGTGAGGTTACAGCGTAGTTAGGTTAGTGCAGGTTAGGTTCACCCAGTACTTGTCCTCATCCCCCACTCTATCTTTATGTCGCCAACAGTGAGGTTACAGCGTAGTTAGGTTAGTGCAGGTTAGGTTCACCCAGTACTTGTCCTCATCCCCCACTCTATCTTTATGTCGCCAACAGTGAGGTTACAGCGTAGTTAGGTTAGTGCAGGTTAGGTTCACCCAGTACTTGTCCTCATCCCCCACTCTATCTTTATGTCGCCAACAGTGAGGTTACAGCGTAGTTAGGTTAGTGCAGGTTAGGTTCACCCAGTACTTGTCCTCATCCCCCACTCTATCTTTATGTCGCCAACAGTGAGGTTACAGCGTAGTTAGGTTAGTGCAGGTTAGGTTCACCCAGTACTTGTCCTCATCCCCCACTCTATCTTTATGTCGCCAACAGTGAGGTTACAGCGTAGTTAGGTTAGTGCAGGTTAGGTTCACCCAGTACTTGTCCTCATCCCCCACTCTATCTTTATGTCGCCAACAGTGAGGTTACAGCGTAGTTAGGTTAGTGCAGGTTAGGTTCACCCAGTACTTGTCCTCATCCCCCACTCTATCTTTATGTCGCCAACAGTGAGGTTACAGCGTAGTTAGGTTAGTGCAGGTTAGGTTCACCCAGTACTTGTCCTCATCCCCCACTCTATCTTTATGTCGCCAACAGTGAGGTTACAGCGTAGTTAGGTTAGTGCAGGTTAGGTTCACCCAGTACTTGTCCTCATCCCCCACTCTATCTTTATGTCGCCAACAGTGAGGTTACAGCGTAGTTAGGTTAGTGCAGGTTAGGTTCACCCAGTACTTGTCCTCATCCCCCACTCTATCTTTATGTCGCCAACAGTGAGGTTACAGCGTAGTTAGGTTAGTGCAGGTTAGGTTCACCCAGTACTTGTCCTCATCCCCCACTCTATCTTTATGTCGCCAACAGTGAGGTTACAGCGTAGTTAGGTTAGTGCAGGTTAGGTTCACCCAGTACTTGTCCTCATCCCCCACTCTATCTTTATGTCGCCAACAGTGAGGTTACAGCGTAGTTAGGTTAGTGCAGGTTAGGTTCACCCAGTACTTGTCCTCATCCCCCACTCTATCTTTATGTCGCCAACAGTGAGGTTACAGCGTAGTTAGGTTAGTGCAGGTTAGGTTCACCCAGTACTTGTCCTCATCCCCCACTCTATCTTTATGTCGCCAACAGTGAGGTTACAGCGTAGTTAGGTTAGTGCAGGTTAGGTTAGTGCAGGTTAGGTTCACCCCCAGGGGGGGAGGTGTACCCCTACCTGGCGCGTCCCCCGGTGGCGGATAGGGGAAGCCGTCGGCCGCCGCCCGGAGGGTACTCCCGCTTACAGGGATGCCCTGCGGACGGCGGCCGGGGGTCGGAGCGTAGCTCCCGCGGACCAAACGCATTGGGGGGGTTGGGGTAGGCGGGTTGGGGAATGGGGAATGGGGGGGTTGGGGAATGGGGGGGTGGGGAATACCGTCTTCTGCTGCGCTTCTCAGTTTTTGAGAAGAGCAGTGGAGGGCGAGGCGTCAATTGGGGGGGGAGCTCGCCCGTAAACGAGCACAACAACACGATGAAAAAGGCACCGAGAAAACCTAAAATCCCTCAGGAGGGTACCACCCGAAAGGGTGGAGAATCCCTCGGTGTCGCTTCTCCGGGGGCTAAGGCCTCGGGAGACGCGACATCTCAGCCCCACCGTAGTCTGGGGGGGGGCACTCAGGCCTTGGGACCCACAGCGGGCCCCTCAGCAACGACCTCAGCAGCCAAATGGACTCCGAGTGGTGGAATGGATTATTTCTTCTACCAAACCGACGCCGAACTTTATGGTTCGTCGACGTCGATGTCGGATTGGGTGGCTTCTAAGTCGCCCATACGCAAGCCTAAAGACACTGTTGACCGGTCTCGACCGGGCAGCGGCCTGTCGGAGGCCTCAGGGGAAGGGACCAGATCTCCTGTCGGGCGGAAACGCCCAAACCCGGACGAATCATCATCCGGCTCGGAGGGGCAACCTAGACGCGGCAGATCAGCCGCCAAAAGGAAGCCGGGCAACGTGCCGAAGAGGGGGCGGGGCAGACCGCCGACCACCGGCCAGTATGTTGGTCAAGCGGCTGCCAAAGCCAAAATGAAGGAGGAGATATTGCAGGCTGACAAGAAGCAAGCTACTGCCGAGAAGGAATGGGCGATCGAGGATGCTCAAAAGGACCTCGAAGGCGCTATGCTGGACGTCACCCGGATGGAGAAGATGCCGGAGAAGCTTCGGGATCTCCAAGAGCGGTCAAATACCCTGGAGGAGCGACCATCTTATACGCTCCTCTACCAGGCCACCACCTCCGCTGAATTGGTGAAGAGTGTGGCCAAGAACTCCGGCCACTTGAAGGGCACTCATCAGAAGGCCCTAAACATAGCGGCAGAGGCGATGAGAAAGGCAGCAGACCTCCTATATCAGCGCTCTCGCCTGGAGGAGCAGAACTGCCTGGAGCAAGAGCAGAAGCGCCTAGAAGAGAGGACCAAGGAGGTGGAGGCCGAGAATGCGCGCCTCAGGGAGACGACCGAGCGGCAGGCCAAGGAGCTGACCGAGATCCGGGCCCAGGTCGCTCAGCTGCAGTTGAAATTGGAGGAGCAGTCGCCCCCAGCTGCAGCGGCCGGAGAAACTGGGGACGTCATTGCCCTTCTCAACGCACGTTTTGCAGCGCTAGAGAAGCGGCTTCCCCCAGTCCCTAAGGAGACACGCCCAGCCAAGGAGCGGCCGGCCTCTGAGCCGCAAAAGGAGACGGTCGCTGGACCGGCCCCACAGGCTCCGGCGCGCGGCAAACCTGCTGCAGCGCGAGAGCCAGAAGATCCAGCGTCCAACAAGAAGAGGGGGAAAAAGAAAAGGAAGGCGGACACCGAAGAACCGCCCCCCAGGGAGCCCAGACCTCTACCACCTCCCCCCGCGACTATGAACGCGGGTTGGTCGACGGTGGTGAAGAGAGGGAAGAGGAGCGCCGCACAGCTCCCTGCACCAGCCCGACGGGTGCCTACCAGAGGGCCAGAGGGAAAACGGCCCAATAAGCCGAATCTCCGCCCCGCGCAATCGGCGGCAGTGGCAATCACGCTGCTGCCAGATGCCGTAGAACGGGGCGAGAGATACAAAGAAGTCCTGTCCAGGGCTAGGGAAAACATATCCCTAGCCGACCTGGACATCGAAGGGCTGGTCTTCCGGCCGGCAATAACGGGGGGAATAATCCTCGAGATTAGTGGATCGGGGACGGAGAACGGTGAGAAGGCGGATAAGCTGGCGGCCAAGCTCCGCGATGTTCTCCCGGCGGACGGAGTCCGAATTTCCCGGCCTGAGAGGTGCGCCGAATTGCGCATTTCTCAGCTGGACGACTCCGTGACCGCCGAAGAGGTTAGGGCCGCGATCGTTAAAACGGGGGGGTGCTCGGCGGAGCTGGTTAAGTCCGGTCCAATCCGCCGAGCAAATAGGGGCATGGGGTCTTGTTGGGTCCGCTGCCCCATTGTGGCGGCAAAGAAGCTGGTGGAGAGCGGCCGGCTTCTCGTGGGTTGGTCCGTGGCACGGGTGCTACTACTCGAGACCAGGGACCTACGCTGTTACCGGTGCCTCGAGAAGGGGCACGTTCGGTTACAGTGTAGGTCGGAGGTCGACCGTAGCACCCAGTGCTACCGTTGTGGTGGGGTTGGCCACCTTGCTCGCGATTGCGAGAAAGAGCCGCATTGCACTGTTTGCAGTGCGGCCGGCAAGAGGGCCAACCACAATTTGGGGGGGAAAAGTTGTCGGGCACCGAAGAGCCGAAGACCGGTCGCCGGCACTAAGCCGGCCAATCCTGCCCCAGACGCCGAAATGGCGGGGGCATAAGCCCAATGGGCTGAGAGTCCGTAGGCGCCAGAAACGGGGACTTCTGGCGCCGATCGAGGAGTACGGGGCATGCTGGGTGGTCCGGCATGCCCCGTAGTGCGGCAACACCATCTGCCGCATAGAGGCGCGCTGCGCTTAGCGCTGCACCTTGCGCGAAGGGGGGGGATTGTGACGAATCGCTAACGCGCATCCCGGCCCCCCCCATCTGCGCAGAGAAGGACCACCCTGGAGTTTTAGTCGGTTCGAGTCCGACACACCACTCTCTGTCTCCCCGTGGCAGAGAGTGACGGTGCGTGGGCATTTCTCCAGGTAAAAAAAAAAAAAAAAAAAAAAAAAAAAAAAAAAAAAAAAAAAAAAAAAAAGGTTAGGTTCACCCAGTACTTGTCCTCATCCCCCACTCTATCTTTA